>OV702297.1:461449715-463949715 GCA_916181665.1 Avena sativa | reverse complement strand
CCGCTGGCTGTCGCTAGGGGGAGGGGCATTTGTCCCGGTTCGTAATATGAACCGGGATCTATGCGTCTCTCCCGCGGTAGCATTTTGGGCACTTTTTGTGCCGCGGCAGAGTTTTTTTTTATATTTTTTATTTATTTTGTTTTCCCTTTATCTATTTTCTTTGTGTGTTTTGGGCAGCATTTATTTTATGACACTTACCCCAGCACTATGTTGTGAGGAATGCTCGTTCTCATATATAGTAGATGGTCATCTACCTTAAGGGAACCATTCCTCACAGCATAGTGCTGGGTAAGTGTCATCTACCTTAAGGGAACCATTATATTACAAAAATCTCCCGATTATATTACACAGCAAGTATCGAGTATATTACATTCATGCATATATACAATATAAAGTCCTTTACGATCCCTATTACATTATCATCATCTTTCGATAGTATTCTTCTTTTGGATCTAGGACCTCTGCATCTAAGAATCCCGCAATTTCCTCTTGGATTGCTTGTATGCGATCCTTTGGTAGAAGATTATCCCGCAACCGTTCGATCTAATTTAAAAGAATGAGTCAACATATATCAATGAAACTAAACACAATTGATGGTAATAAAACAAATTTCTGAATATTGTTTACATACTTGAAGTTGTTCTAAGTTTCTGCCCTTCTCATAGGTTGTCTGACGAATAAACTCACAGACATAGTATCCACATAAGTTGTTTCCGTCTGGCTGCCTCAGACACTTTACGAGAACAAAGTTCAATCAAAATAATAATAATAAAGCATGATAATGGTATCGAAACTAGAATCAAAGAGATGTGTGGATCTAGCTAGTAGTACTTACATTTAGAGCATCTCCACTCGTAAATCCCCATACGGTCTCCGGTGGAGACACATTTTTGCCCATATGAGGGGGTGCTGGCTAGTTTTAAATTATGAGGGGCAGAGGCTAGCCAGTCGCACCCCCGAATCCCAATTTTTTATCTCGATTGGGAAGAGAGGTGGTCCTCCAGGGATGCGTGACGTCGTTTCCACGCTTTGTTGATTAGCCGGCGCCCCCAGTTGCCTCCCTATGGGCAGGGGTTGGCCTGCGGGCGCCGTATATCTCGTATGCCCATGCCGGATGAAAAATTATTTTGGGGGACACGGCTGGATTGCGTTTTCTCTCTCCAGGCCCCTATTTTTGCCTTTTTCGGTCTTTAGTGGGGACGAGTGGAGATGATCTTAATGGTTTAAATGTAAGGTTCTCTTTCCAAGCACCCTTAGCCTTGTTGGTGAACCGTTTTCCAAGCGCTGCCTAGCAAAGAAAATAAATAAAATGAGTTATTAACTACTTGATATCAGTAAATGAACGAAAGTTTCCGATATAGTGTTATAATGACTGAAATTACCGCTGGAGCATATCCTGCATAGGTGCCCACTTCACAAGGGATTTACGTTTAGAGTCCATGACTTGTACTACTCCATTGTCAGGTTGAATGATTAGCAGAATATAATGGAATCTGCGCATCATAACTCATCAATTATACACTTAACATCGAGTAGGCGAAATAGAATGTGTACAAGACAATAACACTCACTCGAAGTTGTAAGGTAATAATATTTCCCTTTTGGTTTCGTGAAACCTTAACGCCATTACAATTGTATCCTCTGTGTCCTTGGGACTAAATTTCACAGTAAGTTCATGAACCCAATATGGGTCAATGAACCCAATGTCATAGATCTATCCTCTTCTGTATTCGAGAATCTTCAGTCTGCATAATATAGTGAGTATGATTATACATGCGATATAAACGAGATGAGATAACTAGATACTTAATTATTAGAGAAATAATACTTACAAATAGTAGGCACTGACGATCGATTTGTCGAGGGAGTCTTGATTGAAAAACTGATGTAGTTCAGGAAATTCAATCAGTATTTGGGCATCTCCACACCCATAATGCTCGTTTCGAACTCCGATCACTATCCAGTTTTCCCCTTCCTTTGTGGCTAATGTACCAATTATGCAATCTTCGTATTTTTGTTGGTAAATATTTGACGTCCTCATGTATGACGAGAGGTTTCCCGTACTCATATTTGTATTTTTCCTCAGCCACGAGGAACTCTAACTGGGCTACGTACTGAGCAATAGTCATACCTTGAGCAGCAGCTGCTTCTCCATGCATTGCAACAAACTCCAGATCATACTGCTCGCCCGCACATTTGCTCGACCCCACCCCGTTATCAGAAATCACTTTGAGTGGGGGGTATTCCTTGTTTTTCTGTAAACCGAGCTGGAGAACTGAATTCCCACTTGCACTACTGCTCTTCGACCGCACCATTGACTAGTGTGACTTGACAATAGAGCGGTCATAGTCTGATGACGGCCTTGGCTCGGGTTGATGAAGGGTCTTCAATATTTTTGCACTTTGGATTTTTCTTGTTTAGTGCTAGGGAATTGTGGCTCTTTCGTCCGCTTGAGGCTATCAAACCACTGTTGCGTTTAGGCCTTTGCGATCACCGCATTCTCCTCTTCAGTATAGTCGTAAGCTCTCTTGGGAGCAACCTTTGGTAGTTTTGGGAGGGGCTCTAGTAGACGCTTCGGTGATCGGTTACTCTTTCGCTTTTGGCCCTGACCCTTTTGTACTTTTGGGAGGGGCTGAGACGGCTGACGCGGCGGCGAAGACGGCCGTGCTGGAGACGGCTGACACGGCGGCAAAGACGACCGTGCTGGAGACGGCTGACGCGGTGGCGGAGATGGTGCCTGTCGTGGCGACAGCAAAGACGGCTGATGCGCTGGAGATGTGTGAGACTGCGACAAAGATGGAGTTGTGCTCTGAGGAGTGGATGGCCTTGGCTTCCGATTTGAAAGCACTATGTGTTCCTTTCGCCATAGAATGGTCATGTTTTTTGCTTCTCCCAGCTCAGTAACATCCCCTTCACATGCAGGGTAGTCAAGCTTGAGCTGCACGAATCCGTCCATAACTTCATCCACCCCGGCAATAGCATAGCCCTGTGGAACCAGACAACAATGGTAAGTTGGTACCGGTACAACTAATGGTAAGGCATAGCCGACCACCACCTTCATGGTTATGTTGACAACTTTCACATGCAGCTCACAATGTGTCATCTCCATGATATCATCCACTGGGTAGTGAATAGGAGCCATCACCGGTGCATCATTAGCATCATCATCAGGGAGCTTCGTGGAAGCCACACTGCTATTTCGATTAGTGGATGGGCCGGTAGCATTGAAGGCAGCTTCGTCTACCATGTGTCGCTGAGATGGGCCGGTAGCTTGCTTGCTAAGTTTCTCAAGTTGATTCTGATGCTGCTTTAATTGTTGTTCTCTTTCACACATCAGGTCTTTCTGCTTCATTACTTCAAGTTCATCCCTTTCCTTTCTCCTTTGACAGATTCTATCGGGATATTTCTTCCTATGGTCGGCAAAACCAAGGTTCCATGGTTTGGAGCCTTCTGTGCCTCGTGTTCGTCCCTCGTGTTTCTTGTTCCCAAGGGCGAGTGCGAGCTCGTCATCTTCAACAACCTTTACTGCATTTCTAATGTCTTCGATGGGTATGGGAGTTTCTTTATATCTTATGTTATATATGCACTTCCCTTCTGAGTTCAACGTGCCCCCGTGCCCGTAAAACCAATTCCTTACTCGTTCGATCCAATTGTATGGCTCTGGGGTGATCCCTTTAGCTATCAGGTCGGCCTCGAGTTTCTCCCACTTAGGCTTGCTAGCCTTGTAGCCACCTTGCCCCATAGTATGGTGATACTGCTTTTTAGCAGCATTTTTCTTATTCGTTTCAGACCTTTTCTTAGCTGGCGTCGATGTCTTGTATGCCACAAAATCATCCCAGTAGTATTTTATCTTCTCATACGCTCCAGTAGTGAAATCCGGAGTCTTCTCTTTCACGACAAAGTCAAGGTGCAATCTTTTCTTCCAGTTGTTGAATTGCTGGGCCATCTTCTGAAGAGCGTACTCCTGGACGACTTGCTCCATGTGTTTCTGTAGTTCCTCCTGAGTTGAAATCTCCTCATCTGGAGCGTAGTCATCTGGATACACCTCTAATGTTGGTAGGGTGAAATTAACCATGAGCTTTTCCCAAAGAGTGTCTTTGACAAAGTCACTGATATATAGAGCCTCTAGATCCTTTGACGACCTATTCCATTCTCTGACGGTGATCGGGACATAGTCCCTAACAATAACTCCACATTTCCTTATAAATTTATTTGCAGCATCAATGGGAGCCTTCGGTTCGCCGTCTAGAGCGATTTCTTCGATCATGTACCTTTCATGGTCTCCCAACTTTTTGGCTGGGCCTCGTTTATTCTTTTTAGAAGATTTGCTCGATCCGAAGGGCTAAAAGAAGAAAGAGCGTTAATATATATGTATATAAACAATAGAGGCTTAATTTATTAATATATATGCACCTCGCCGGCTTCTCCCTCGCTGGAGCCGTCGGTTCGGTCGAAACCCGGATCTCCCTCACCAGAGTTGTTCAGATATAGCGAGGTGACATCGTTATCGATATGTCCTCCCTCATTGATCATATCCTCAAGAGCCATTTCCTTTTCTTCGTCTCTAGGTTCCATATTTCTGCAAAAGGGGAAAAGCGGATGAGTCGAAGCGGCCAAGCGAGGAGGTTAGGTAGGCGTGTTTTGACGGGCTAGGGATGTAAACCATAATTCAAAGAAACTCTAATATATGGCGCGCGTTGCCGCGCCTGTCCATCGTCTCTATATGGCGCGCGTTGCCGCGTCCGTCCATCGTCCCTATATGGCGCGCGTTGACGCGCTCGTCCATCATCCCTATATGGCGCGCGTTGTCACGCCCGTCCATAACCTCAAACGCCGGTGGGATCCTATAACTCTAAGGGGAAAGCAGTAACTCCGAAACCCGCAAACCCGACGGGACCCAGCCCCGAACCCGGCAGGTACCATCCCTACTACTACTACTACTACTACTACTAACTAACTACTACTACTATCCTAATACTACTAACTAACTAACTAACTACTACTACTACTACTAGTACTAACTAACTACTATTAGTACCCTAATACTAACTAACTAACTACTACTAACTAATTAGTAACTACAACTACCCTAATACTACTAACTAATTAACTACTATACTACTAACTAACTACTGCTACTAACTAACTAGTACTAAACTAACTACCCTAATACTAAACACTAGTACTACTAACTAACTAGTACTAATTAAACTAAACACTAGTATTAGTACTAGTACTAGTACTGCTAGTAATGGAGGCGGGGCAGCGTCGTACCTCCCTGGGACGACGCGGTGCGGGAACGATGGTGCGGGGACGGCACGGGGACGGCGACACGGGGATGGCGCGGCGCGGGGGACGGCAACGAGCTCCCTGGCGGCGCGGGCGACGGTGGTTCATGGCAGACGGCAGCGGGGAAGCGGTGGCGCGTGGAGGCCGGCGGCGGTTGGGCAGCCTAACGGCGTCGGAGCAGCTCCTCGTGGCGGCGGCGGGGACGTTCTCTACATAGTGGCGGTGTGAGAGTGAAAGAGTTGGGGAAGGAGAAGGAAAAGGCGCGCGGTTATAAAGGGGAGGGCCATACGTCCCAGTTGGAGCCATCAACCGGGATGTAAAGGCCATATGTCCCGGTTGGTGGCTCCAACCGGGACGAAAGGGCAGAGCATACGTCCCGGTTGGAGCCACCAACCGGGACGTATGAGGTCCACCGTAGGGGCGCGCGCAGAGGACATTTATTTCCGGTTGGTGGCACCAACCGGGACTAAAAGTCCTTTTTTCAAAAGTTTTTCAAACTTTTCAGATGTTCCCGCCTTATTTCTTATTTCTTATTTCTTATTTAGTTGTTCACATTTAAAATGATTTGAATTTGGAAAAAACTTTCTGTCTTATAAAATAATTATTCAAACTATTAAATTTGAAATGGTTTAAATTTGAGTTTGAAAACACTTTCCACATGAAAAGTGTTTGAATTTGAAAACACTTTCAACATGAAAAGTGTTTGAATTTCTTATGCCCGTTTATGGTTGCTTCGGCACCAATCGGGACTAAAAGTCCTTTTTTCAAAAGTTTTTCAAACTTTTCAGATGTTCCCGCCTTATTTCTTATTTCTTATTTAGGTGTTCACATTTGAAATGATTTTAATTTTAAAAAACTTTCTATCTTATAAAATAATTATTCAAACTATTAAATTTGAAATGGTTTAAATTTGAATTTGAAAACACTTTCCACATGAAAAGTGTTTGAATTTGAGAACACTTTCAACATGAAAAGTGTTTGAATTTGAATAACTAATGCATAACCATTTTCTGTTTCCTAAAATAATTGTTCAAACTATTTTCCAATTAGCCATTTTCAAATAAAAATGCATTATTGAATGAAAACAGAGGATCTCTCGACAATCTTGGGTACATAAACGAACCATTCGTCCTAGCCAATGGATTTAGTCATAATCATATCTAGCCCTATAATACACAGCTTCAGGGTCATCTTCCGGATCATATTCACCGTCGTTGCTATGGCATATTTCGGGGATCCTCAGCCCTTCCCCGACTTGTGTAGGGGTGAACCGAGGACCGTGAACCATGACATATTCCGGGGGCACTGATATGTTGCTAACGTATCCATAATTTTTGATGTTCCATGCTTGGTTTTATCTACTTTCTTATGTTTTTTCACACTTTGGAGTACTTTCTATACACTTTCTTGGACTAACCTATTAACAAGAGCCATAGTGCCAGCTGCCTGTTTTCTGCTATTTTTGGTTCTAGGAAAGTCAGAAAATGAATTTTCTCGGAATTAGACGGGACAAAAGACAAAGTCAGTTTTTCACCGAGGGACACAAGGAGCCAGAATATGAGACGGAGAGGGCCCAGGGGGCGTCCACACCACCTGGCCACGCGGCCCAGCCTGGCCCGCGCCAAGGGGTGGTCTGGCCGCCTCCGGCACCCCCTCGGCCTCCCCTTTCGCCTATAGAATGCCTCCGATACAGAAACCCTAAGTATCCGATCAAAATTCCACGAAAGAGTCTGTAGCCGCCATCATCTCCATCCCTAGATCAGGAGGGATCTGAAGCTCTTCCCAGCACCCTGCTGGAGAGGGGAATTCACCCTAGAGGACTACTTCATCACCATGCAAGCCTTCGGTGTGATGCGTGAGTAGTTCATCTCTGGACTACGGGTCCATGTAGTAGCTAGATGGCTGGTTCTCCTCCTTTGTGCTTTCATGTTTAGATCTTGTGAGCTCCGTTCATGATCAAGATCATCTATTTGTAATTCCTACATGTTGTGTTTGCGGGGACCGATGGATATTGAGATGCTATTTCAGATTGATTATTGATTCTATCATGTATTTGTTATTTGTGATCTTGCATGCTTTCTGTTGTTAGTAGCTATCTTGGCCAAGTAGATGCTAGCAACTCCAAGAGTTAGTATTTATACTCGATAGTGGGTTCATGCCTCTAGTAATCTCGGGAAGTGATAGAAATCTCTAAGGTACTAGATGTGCTGTTGCTACTAGGGAGAAAACAACAATCCTTTGTCCATAGAATAATCGTATTGTTTACTTTACACACAATGCATAATGAAATTATCCGTTGCTTGCAAATTAATACTGGAGGGGGTTCGGATGATAACCTGAAGGTGGATTATTAGTCATAGATGTAGTTGGATTACGATCTATGTATAATGTTGTAATGCCCAATTAAGTCTCAAAGGAGTCAAGATGAGTAGGATATGCATGTATTGCTTTCTCGATCTTTGTGAATTGCCCCGCTGTAATTTGTTCACCCAACATGTGATCTATCTTAAGGAGAGCCACCACTAGTGAACTATGGACCCCAGTCCTTTCTTTTACCATCAATCTACAACTGTTTACTGTTTTCTGTTTACTTTCTGCAAACTATTACTTTCTTCCACTCGATACGTTTAATCCTTTGTTTTCAGCAAAACCGGTGAGATTGACAACCTCATCGCAAGTTGGGGGCAAAGTTTTGTGGTTGTGTTGTGCAGGTTTCCACGTTGCTGCTGGCACCGGTAGTGCGCCCTGCCAAAGTCCAGTTAGCAACACCTTTGAGGTGTTTCCTTGCTCCTACTGGATTGATAACCTTGGTTTCATAACTGAGGGAAAACTTGCTGTTGTGCTCATCATACCTTCCTCTTGGGGTTCCCCAACGGGCTCGATATATTTTGGGCTAAGCAACTGATTTTCTAGCGCCATTGCCGGGGAGTCAAGGACATCTTCACAAGGGGAATCCCTCATAACCAATCTCTTTACTTTGTTGTTTTTGTTTTGCTTAGTTTACTTTTGCTTTGTTTGTTTGCTTTCTTTATTAAAAACACACAAAAAATTAGTTCCTATCTTAAGTTGCCATTATGTCTAGCTTTTCTCCAATCACTATGTCACCTGAGGAAATGATTTTCACTTTCAAACAAGGAATTGAAGAAAGTTTCAAAGAAGCTTGGTCTAGAATCTCTGATCTACATGAAAAAATTGAACCTAAAATGACTCAAAGCTTGTTCCTTAGCAGTTTTTACTTTGGAATCTCTCTTTGCTATAGATATGCTTTGGATGCTGTAGTAGGAGGAGATTTCCTCCAATGCAATGAGGATGATGCTGTTAATGCCATAAAGAAGTTGGTCTTTACTTACAACTTTCCTAGCAAATCCGATTCTTCCTTCATAAACATATTTGCTAGATAGAATACTCTTGAGACCAGCACTGCTAGTTTGAAAGATTGCTATAATACACTTAGAGAGCATCATAACTATGTTCCAATAAATTCTGAACCCTCAAAATGGCTTCCCACAGTAAAGATTGCTATAAATAATGAAACTTTTCATGCTCGCTGTGATATCATGTCTGAATTTTGTCTTATGCCCAAAGATATCTATGAATCTTTGAATCTTTGGGGCCTTTCTGAAGGAGCAGAAGAAATATTTCTTGCTAATAATGCCACAATATTACCCATTGGAATAGCTAAAGGAGTGTTTACAAAGATCCAGGGGAAAATGGTTTCTACTGATTATCTTGTTATTGAATGTGTAGGAAAAGGACAAATCACACTTGGAAGATCCCTATTGAAACTCCTTGGAGCAATAATAGATGTGGAAAAGGGCGCCATGCACTTTGCTTCTCCACCAAGCAATCATATGTTCCCCAAGGTTAAGAATAAAAGTAAGAGAGGTAAGGGCAAGAAATTTGGTTTTAATGCTTCTTCATTTGAGAACACTTGATTCTTTTTCATGCTTCTTATGCCTAACTTAAAGGCGTTAAAGAAAAGTACTTATTGGGTGATAATAAAAAAGTTTTAGATGAGTCTTGGAAGTTATTACTTTAGTAATAACCGCTCCTTATCCTTTTTATATGCTTTTTGTGCCAAGAGTAACCTCTAATGAGAGAGAAGTAATGATTGGGAAAGTTGCTGTCCCAAAACAGATTTCTGTGCTTTACCGTAAATATTTGTGTAAAATCTCTATAAGTCCTTTTGAGGCATGAATTTTTGTGCTTCTGCCCCAGGTTGTTATATAACTTTCTTTAGTTCAACACTTTTTTATTTGAGCAACAGAAAGTCTTTGAAAAAATTCGTCTTTACCTGCTGGTCTGTTTTGACAGATTTCTGCCATTATTTGCATTTGCTTCTTGTTGGTTCCTTTTTGAGTTCTTTTGGGGAATTGAGCTTTTTGAGGGAAGCTACAGAAGCTTGTGTTTTGATGGAAGTTTTATTGGTGTTAGAACTGAACCTAAAGACTTATTATCTTGAGTGAACTAATGTTGCTAATAAAGATTGTGTGAAGTTTTGTATGAAGGAAACATTTCAGGCGTATGGAAGGAATGAGTAATGAGATGAAGAATGGACTAAAGCTCAATCTTGGGGATGCCACCCTGTGTCACCCCAATAAATATCCAAGAAGTACAAGCGTCAAAGATTGAGGATGCCCAAGGCATCCCCTTCTTCACCAATAAAAATCCCAGGTTTCTTCCAAACACTTCATTTTTATTGTTTCATGCACAGTTGCGTTGTTCTTGGAGCGTCTTCTTTTTCGTTTTCATTTTGGTTTTTCGTTTGCTTGGTTTTCTTAGTTTGCTGAATAAATTGGTTGGACCCCCTCTTCATACATTGGTTTTCAAATAGTTTGGTTTGGATAGGAAAAGAGTAGGAAAGTTCACGCTTAAGTGGTAAAGAGAGCTTGTTTTTGACTGTGGCCTATGCTTTGTCATGCCATGCTTGATATTGATTTGGCTTTATGCTTAGTATTCTTTGCTGTAGCATGACTTGTTATATACAATTGAGATTGCTTAATGTGCCTTTGAATAATCATGCGTTGTTTTAGCATATTAAAGCATAGTATTGTGGTATTCTCCTTTGATGATTTAATTGGGTTGACTTGGCGCATGCTCACACCATGTTATGACTATCCCAAGTCACCATAGCCTTTATGATCCTTTAGTTTTCAACTTGTAGTATCATTTTATGCTTTGATTAATGATGTTTTGTCGCTCTTCATGATTATGGCCATTATTGCTCTCTTAGTTGGTCGCTCCCAGTCTTTTGCTAGCCTCCATAACCAAGTGTGAGTTCCACTCATGCATCCAACTCCTAAAACCAAGTTATTCCAAAGAGTCCACCATACCTACCTATTAGCATATTCTATTCCAAGTATATTCATGTTTTGTCTACCTTCCGAATTAAACTTGTTATAAGAAAACTAGTGATTAAAGCTCTCACGAACTTGATGGCATACTTTACTTTTTTGCATTTAATAAACTTGAACCATTGCGTCAATCTTTGTTGCGTATATGCTTGCGCTTTATAAGTTGAAGTTAGCAGAACCATGTATCATGGGGAACGCTTTCAACATTGCACCTGTACCTTGTACCCCGTTGATATCATGTTCTTTTTCTTATGGGTCCCGGCGGTGTGAAATAAAAGGGGAACTTGTAAGATCATGGAGTTTGTATTTGTGTTAGAGAAACGCCTGGGCCGCTAGCCTAAGCCATGCCTAATCATGGTGGAAACTTGCAGCATAACTATAATGAGCACTCTATGAAGCATCCTCAATAAAAACCTATGCAAATAGAAAATAAAAAGATCGCGGAGATGCTCATTGTCTGCTTGCCTTGTCATTTTGATTATGGGATAGCTCCTGTATCATGTGCAAGGGGTACCCCGTTGGCGGTTCTCTATGATACATATGTACTTACAATGACAAGAGCTTACTTGTGACTAAAGTTGAGTAGCATGAGGTTCGGTCTTCGTAAGTAAGGGGCATGAGATTTCAGCTTATAACTTGTCAAGCATATCCTCTTAGTTGTGTCACTTTAACCTTAATCACCTTCAAGATGCTTATGATAGGGGCAATGAGAGCTGAAAGCTAATAAGTACCATAATTTTTGGAAGCTCTTTATGAAACTTGAATCCCTACTTCCTTCTATGGAGGCCTTTCTTTTACTTTTATGTTGAGACTCCACCTTCTATCTTTATGCACCTACTTTGAGAGCATAGTGGCCATTCTTAGTTCTATGTGCATTGTCCCAAGACTTGTTAATTGATGCATATCTTTGATATTGCTTGTTTTAAACTATTTGTATCTAGTCACTCTTATGAACTTTGAAGGTGTCCTATGCGTTTATGTTTTCTACTCTATGAAGGACAAGCTGAATACCACTATGCTATGTTTTCTTTATGTGAAACAAACAAACGTCTTGCAAAGCATTGTTATTCATGAATCTTTTGTTTGTGCCTTTTCATGATGCAACATAGTTGCTTTGCCTTATTGTTTATCACTTTGTCTTTCATGTTATGATTGAAGTACTATGATCCCAACTATCAATGTTTTACAAATACTTTGATCAAGTTTATGATGGTGCTTGTCACCTAAAAAATTATTCTTTCTTTTTATCTCTTACCTACTCGAGGACGAGCAGGAGTTAAGCTTGGGGATGTTGATACGTTGCTAACGTATCTATAATTTTTGATGTTCCATGCTTGGTTTTATGTACTTTCTTATGTTTTGTCCACACTTTGGAGTACTTTATATACACTCTCTTGGACTAACCTATTAACAAGAGCCACAGTGCCAGCAGCCTGTTTTCTGCTGTTTTTGGTTGTAGGAAAGTCAGAAAATGAATATTCTCGGAATTGGACGGGACAAAAGCCAAAGTCAGTTTTTCACCGAGGGACACAAGGAGCCAGAATTTGAGACGGAGAGGGGCCAGGGGGCCGTCACACCACCTGGCCGTGCGGCCCAGCCTTGTCCGCGCCAGGGGGTGGTCTGGCCGCCTCCGGCACCCCCTCGGCCTCCCCTTTCGCCTATAGGATGCCTTCGATACAGAAACCCTAAGTACCCGATCAAAATTTCACGAAAGAGTCTGTAGCCCTTGTCATATCCATCCCTAGATCGGGAGGGATCTGAAGCTCTTCCCGGCACCCTGCCGGAGAGGGGAATTCACCCTGGAGGCCTTCTTCATCACCATGCAAGCCTCCGGTGTAATGCGTGAGTAGTTCATCTCTGGACTACGGGTCCATGTAGTAGCTAGATGGCTGGTTCTCCTCCTTTGTGCTTTCATGTTTAGATCTTATGAGCTCCGTTCATGATCAAGATCATCTATTTGTAATTCCTACATGTTGTTTTTGCGGGGATCCGATGGATATTGAGATGCTATTTCAGATTGATTATTGATTCTATCATGTCTTTGTTATTCGTGATCTTGCATGCTTTCTGTTGTTAGTAGCTATCTTGGCCAAGTAGATGCTAGCAACTCCAAGAGTTAGTATTTATGCTCGATAGTGGGTTCATGCCTCTAGTAATCTGGGGATGTGACAAAAATCTCTAAGGTACTAGATGTGTTGTTGCTACTAGGGAGAAAACAACAATCCTTTGTTCATAGAACAATCGTATTGTTTACTTTACACGCAATGCGTAATGCAATTATCCGTTTCCCTCAACTTAATACTGGAGGGGGTTCGGATGATAACCTGAAGGTGGATTATTAGTCATAGATGTAGTTGGATTACGGTCTATGTATAATTTTATAACCCCCAATCAAGTCTCAAAGGAGTCAAGATGAGTAGTATATGCATGTATTGCTTTTTCGATCTTTGTCAATTGCCCCACTGTAATTTGTTCACCCAACATGTCATCTATCTTAAGGAGAGCCACCACTAGTGAACTATGGACCCCGGTCCTTTCTTTTACCATCAATCTACAACTGTTTACTGTTTTCTGTTTACTTTCTGCAAACTATTACTTTCTTCCACTCGATATGTTTAATCCTTTGTTTTCAGCAAAACCGGTGAGATTGACAACCTCATCGCAAGTTGGGGGCAAAGTTCTGTGGTTGTGTTGTGCAGGTTTCCACGTTGCTGCTGGCACCGGTGGTGCGCCCTGCCAAAGTCCAGCTAGCAACACCTTTGAGGTGTTTCCTTGCTCCTACTGGATTGATAACCTTGGTTTCATAACTAAGGGAAAACTTGCTGTTGTGCTCATCATACCTTCCTCTTGGGGTTCCCCAACGGGCTCGATATATTTTGGGCTAAGCAGGCACCTGCCACTCCGGCCTCGGATGCACGACGTGGGGGGGGGGATCCCGTATGACGATGCTGCTACGCCCGCGGCCTTCACCATAGCCATCCTTATTGTGGCTTTGCGACGGGTGCAAGTGTGGGTACCGCAGGCGAGGATGATCTCCCTCAGCAATGTAGCGCATCACACCGGTGATAGTCCGGTTCGCCCACTAAAGGCGACGACCGGTTTCATTGTGGTTCACCGGGGGTGGGCCGTCACCCTCGTACCTAGCGAGCTCCCTTTCCTGCCGGTTAGCAAAGAAGGCATTCCAGGTGTCGTAGTTGTCGGGATACCAATGGGGATCCATCCGCTGCTCCGACGTGAGCTCTAGGTAGAAGTGGTTCATGATAGCCGCCTGACAGGCGGAACCTTGAGGCACAGGAGGGACAGGAACTCCTCCAATGCTCAGCATCCAGTCAGTGGGCACCCGGTAGCCTAGCGGGCATGGGTAGCTGGAGGCGCACATCGCCTCGGTCTCTTCGAGTGTGAGAATGGCCCAGTATGCGGTGTCCATTGTTGAGAGATGAAGGTGTGAATGTGTGGATAGCCATGGCACGATCAGACTAGATATAGAGGTAAAGGGCGGGAAAACAAAGCGAGAAGCGATGGGAAATGACCGGAAATATCTTTAGTCCCGGTTAGTGGCTCCAACTGGGACTAAAAGACCCGGTTAGATGAAAAGGGCGGGAAAGCATAGCGGGAAGCAGCGTGAAATGGCGGGAAATATCTTTAGTCCCGGTTAGTGCCTCCAACCGGGACTAAAAGACCCGGTTAGATGAAAAGGGCGGGAAAGCATAGCGGGAAGCGGTGGGAAATGGCGAGAAATATCTTTAGTACCGGTTAGTGCCTCCAACCGGGACTAAAAGACTCGGTTAGATGAAAAGGGCGGGAAAGCATAGCTGGAAGCGGTGGGAAATGGTGGGAAATATCTTTGTGAAATAGGCAAGAGTGTCTCGGTACCATTTTTTATTTAACATTTGGTGTTGCTTCACAAAACGCCCCGATTTTGTCACTCGGAAAATAGAAAATGGCTTTTCCATGCGATGAAAAATAAAACTTCCTCCTGCAACATTGTTAGCCATCCAAAGATGCACATGTATGCACAATATGGGCACAGTATCACAAACTATGCCTCTATTATAGACATAACATTGGTCATTTGGACCGAAAGCCATGAAACCTCGAACATGATAGGTCATTTTGTGAAGGTTTTTTCGAGACATAATCAATATACCATGTTTGGTATTTTTCATTGCAACTATGTCATATAATATGACACCACGCGAAGGATTTACATTGTTCGGACCGTTTTTGAATTTCTTATGCCCGTTTCAAAATTTACCTGTTTCCAACTATGGTTATAACAGCGGGCATGAAGATAGGGGATGAGCCTCGTTAAAACTTGCATTGGATCTATGAAGAAACATCACATTATGAGTCTAAAAATGATTTTTAAAAAAAATCACGAGCATTAGATCATGTACCTATAGGTCAAACCGGACCCACTTCCTTCCGATTTGGTAGACATATGTGTTTTTCTCCAGGGGTGGATGGAAAGGTTTTAAAATCCCTAGTTAGGATATTGTTCATGGAAGGTGGTCTAGTATTTTTGAAAAATGGGGTGGTACCATTTTTTATTTAATGTTTGGTGTTGCTTCACAAAACGCCCCGGGTTTGGCACTCGGACATGATAGGTCATTTTGTGAAGGTTTTTTCGAGACATAATCAATATACCAAGTTTGGTATTTTTCATTGCAACTATGTCATATAATATGATACCACACGAAGGATTTACATTGTTTGGACCGTTTTTGAATTTCTTATGCATGTTTATGGTCGCTTCGGCCGTAACCATGGAGCATCTTCTTTGCTTAACGGGATGCTTGGGTCAATTTTCACTATTAAGGGTGGAATTTCAT
This sequence comes from Avena sativa, assembly GCA_916181665.1. Taxonomy (NCBI): domain Eukaryota; kingdom Viridiplantae; phylum Streptophyta; class Magnoliopsida; order Poales; family Poaceae; genus Avena; species Avena sativa. The sequence continues at coordinate 463,934,240 of OV702297.1, read as the reverse complement.
CAAACTTATTATAATCTTCTAACATGTCTGTCTTGTCCTCGACTCCCACGATATTTCTTTTCCCTGAAAGAACTATGTGAAGCTTTGCCTCATCGTGTGATATATTCGTTTGCTTATTATTTTTCTTTTTTCGGTATGGAGGACATGTCCTTCACATAGAAAATCTGTGCCACATCATTGGCTATGACAAATGGTTCGTCTCTGTAACCAAGATTGCTAAGATCTACTATTGTCATTCCGTACAACTAGTCTACCTTTACCCCTTCTCCATGCAGGTTGATCCATTTGCACCGAAACAAAGGGACCTTAAAAGAAACTCCATAGTCAAGTTCCCTGTAAACCCACAAGTAGAATAAAATACACTAAACTAACAGAACCATGAGTGTGGAATAGTGGTGGTAATTGTGGTGGTTTTGTCCAAGTTTAAATAGAGAATAGATCAGGTTCATTGTCTTCGATGCAGTTTTCTATGTGGGAGAGGCTAAATATACATGCGCTTCACTACTTGGAATTACATGTACTATATGATTGGATTATTAGCAAACATCCGTAAGTACTAACAATGCATTGAGGTTTCCCCAACCATAGCCTTAAGTTTAATGGTCCTCTTACTCCCATACGTGCAACGTTCCGGTTCGCGTCCTCAGGTTTCTATCACTCCGGCAGAACTCCCCCTCTTACTTTTACACATACTACAAACCCTATGATGCTTAATCCATGCGCGCACAAATATAATGGACACCAAAGAAATGTACCATATCAACATACAACTCTAATGAACAAAATACGTTCAACCATTCAATCTAAGAACAACGAAACTACACAAACATGACATAGATCATAGGATTATAACTTATATCACCAAATACCATGTTTACATAGGACGGTACAGAGGTGTGTGGGAGGATGAATCACTGCATACTAGGAGGATTAGGTGATGGAGATGGCGGTGAAGATGGTGAAGAGGGCGCCGACAGCGGCGCGGGGGACTCCTTCCCCGCCGCTGAAGGAAATATGCCCTAAGAGGCAATAATAAAGTTGTTATTATATATTCCTTATACATGATAGATGTTTATTTTACATGCTAGAAATGTATTGATTCGGAAACATCAATACATGTGTGTTTAATAAACAAAAAGGGTTCCTAGTCATGCCTCTCTTATAGACTAGCTTGTTGATTAACATGATGATCAAGGTTTCCTGATCATGGACATTGGATGTTGTTAATAACAAGGTCACACCATTGGTGGAATGATGTGATGAACATTCATCCGAAGTATAGCATTACGATCAAGTCATTATGTTTATATTGCTATAACATCATACGAAGTAATCTTTATCCTTAGACCATGAGATCATGTTAATTGCTGACACCGGAAGAGTATCTTGATAACATGAAACGTCACACCGTAACAGGGTGACTATAAAGACGGGTTCAGTACTACGAAGGTGTTATGTTGAGGCTCATGGATCAAGAGTGGAATTTGTCAATCCAGATGACGGATAGATATACTCTGGGCCCTCTCGGTGATATCACATTAGGATAGCTTGCAAGCAAGTGATGTGATCACTAGAATGTTATATCACGGGAACGAGAAAAGAGTGCATGTCGGTAACGAGATCAAACTAGGTATGGAGATACCGATGATCGAATCTCGGACATGTAATATATCGAGAGACAAAGGGATTTAGTTACAAGGGTTAAAGGTTCTCACGATCACAGGAGTCATCGTTGAATGTGTAGGAGTCAGTACGGATCTCCAGGTCCTGCTGCTGATTATTGATCGGAGAAGGGTCTCGATCATGTCTGCATTATACACGAACCGTAGGGTGGCACACTTAAGAGTTACCGGACACCATTTTGGAGCACATATGTTTCAGACGAAAGAATTGCAAAGCGCAGGAATTGTTTCAATAGAAACCGGAAATTGTTTCGGGTGAAATTGCAGAAGGTGGTTCTGCATGTGATATTGAAATATTGCAAGGGGCTATATGTGAATGTTTGTTAATTAAAGTAATTATCAAAATTCTGAATAAATTTAATAAAAAGAGTTTTATTAAATGAGAGAGCATTAAATTTGGAGAAATTTAATGCATTTAAAGTGGAGACTTTAAAAGGGAATGTGAAGAGGCATTTTAATGTGGGGGGGTTACCACCACATGAATGGGGGAGGTGAGGGGTCACCCCCCATGCGCCGGCCATGGAGAGAGGGGCCACCCCCTCCTCCTATAAAAGGCCACCCATTCCCTCCTTCATCCACACACCTCCTTGTGAAGGATCTCTCTCCCCCTCTAGAATTATTCCCCCATGGTCTCGGATTAGCGAGATACATGTTCCTGGTGGCATTTCGTCTGGAAGGAGTTGCTGCTTCCGCTGGATCGCTGGAGCGAGGAGGTGGAGGTTGTCCGGTGGCTTGAACGTGTGTGCGAGTGCAGATGCGCTGCTGAGTTGCGGCGCTCGGACTTCCTCACGATCTTGAGATCGGCAAGTGTACGACTACATCAACCACGAGTTCCTACTCGTTAACAAAGCTCGTTGTCTACGAGGGTAAGTTCTCGTTGGATGTATGTCCACCCGTTGCTTTGTACCTAGTAGATAGATCTTGGCATGTAGTTCACACCGTAGGAATTTTTTTGTTTTCTATGCTGCGGACCCAACAGTGGTATCAGAGCCTGATCTAAGCGTAGGTGCTTAGCACGGGTAGTACACATATGGTTGATATGTGGGAAATGATGATCATGTTATTGCATCTTCTATATATTTTGGATATTGGTGGCATAGTGGGATGAAGCGGCCCGGACCAACCTTACATGTCATCGTACATGAGACCGGTTCCATGACTGACATGCAACTTGTTTTGCATAAGTGGCTGGCGGGTGTCTGTCTCTCCTACTATAGTCAATATCTGATTTACAACGAGTTGCTAATAACTTAGTTATCCTCGTTGTGGTTCATGTTCGTAGGTGAGAACGGTTCTATCTCCGAAAGACCTAAGCCACGTAAAACTTGTAATTGATAAATTAGAGGCGTCTAGTTTAGATCGTTGCTGGGCTAGTGTATTGATATGGCATTGTTGTAAGTAGATGTATGGTAGATACTCTTACAACACAGTCAACGTGTAAGTTCCATAGACCTTGGCCTTACACACAAAGGAATGATAGAGATCATACCATGATGCAAGTGATAGAGATCAAATGCATGGACCATATCATCTCACTTTACACATTAGATGTTAGCATCTTATACTGCTAGTTTGGCGCGTTTGGTAGCATTATAAGATGATCCCTCATTTAGATATCAAGATAAAAATGTGTTCTTCCTTGAGTATGCACCGTTCTATGGATCGTGTTTCGAGACATCACGTGATGATCGGGTGTACTGAATCTATGCTTTCATAGGAACGGGTGTAAGACAATTTTACACACGCAAATACTAAGGTTCTTATTTGGCGAGCCTAGCATGTACAGACATGGCCTCGGAACACGGACCAAAAGGTTAAGCATGAGTCATATGGTTGATATGATGCCCATATAGATGCTCGCCTTTGAATCTATATCAACTCACGTGATGATCGGACTTGATATAGTGGATTTGGTTCATGTAATCACCAAAAGGACACGAGGGATGTCGTTTTTGAGTGGGAGTTCATTAGTAATTTGGATTAGTTGAACTCAATCTATCATAAACTTAGTCTAAATAAACTTTACAAATTCTGTTGTAGATGGCACCACCTGCTTTTAATTTCAATGTGTTCATGGAGAAAGAGAAACTTGCTACGAATGGTAGCAACTTCACCAACTAGGCTATGAATTTGAGGATTCTCCTCACTGCTGCACAAAAGCAATATGTGCTAGATGTGCCGCTAGGCCCCCCACCAGCTCCTGATGCCCCTGACGAGGAAAAGAATGTCTATGAGACTTGTCAGGAGGACCACAACTTAGTTCATTGCGGCATACTGTATGGGCTAGAGCCAGAACTTCGAAAGCGTTTCGAAAATGGTAATGCCTTTGATACCATGGGAGAATTGAAAATGATTTTCGATACCCATGCTGCCGTAGAGAGTTATAATGCTATAGAAAAGTTCTTTAGCTGCATGATGGAGGAAAACATCTCCGTTAGTGAGCACGTACTAAAAATGTCTAGGTACGCCGATAAGCTTGTGTCCTTGGGAATAACGATTCCCATTGACTTAGGCATACATCGTGTTCTCCAATCTCTGCCACCTAGCTACAAGAGCTTCGTGATGAACTATAATATGCAGGGCATGAAGAAGTCTCTTCCCGAGCTTCTGTCAATGCTTAAGACTACAGAAGTGGAGATTAGGAAAGAACGTCAAGTGTTGATGATCAATAGGACCACCGGTTTCAAGAAGGATAAGAAAGGCAAGCACAAGGGAAAGAAGGGTGGCAAGTCTGTTGCCACGCCTGAAAAGAAACCCCGGGCTGGCCTTAAGTCTGACACTGAGTGCTACTATTGCAAGGGGACTGGCCATTGGAAGCGCAACTCCCCCAAGTATTTGGCGGACAAGAAGTCCAGCAAGGCAAACAAAGTTATTTGTGATATACATGTTATTGATGTGTACTTGACTAGCACTCGCAGTAGCACCTGGGTATTTGATACCGGATCGGTTGCTAATATATGTAACTCGGTTCAGGGGCTACGGAACAAGCGACAACTAGCAAGGGATGAGGTCAGGATGCGGGTCGGCAATGGATCAAGAGTTGATGTGATCGCCGTCGGGACGCTACCTCTCCATTTGCCATCGGGATTAGTTATAAACCTAAATAATTGTTATTTGGTGCCTGCACTGAGCATGAACATTGTATCTGGATCGTGTTTGATGCAAAGTGGTCATTCCTTTAAATCTGAAAACAATGGTTGTTCGATTTATAAGAATGATATCTTTTATGGTCATGCACCTATGTTGAATGGTTTATTTCTATTGGATCTCGATAGTAATATTACGCACATTCATAATGTTAATGCTAAAAAGATTAAACTTGATGATGATATGTCTACATATATGTGGCACTACTGTCTAGGTCATATTGGCATTAAACGCATGAAGAAACTCCATTCTGATGGACTTTTGGAATCACTTGATTTTGAATCATTTGATACATGTGAGCCATGCCTTATGGGCAAGATGACTAGAACGCCGTTTTCCGGTTCAATGGAACAGGCGACAGATCTATTGGAAATCATACATACTGATGTGTGTGGACCAATGAGTGTGTCGGCGCGAGGTGGATATCGTTATTTTGTTACTTTCACGGATGATTTGAGTAGATATGGGTATATCTATTTGATGAAACACAAGTCTGAAACTTTTGAAAAGTTCAAGGAATTTCAGAATGAAGTGGAAAATCATCGTAATAGAAAGATCAAATTTCTACGGTCTGACCGTGGAGGAGAGTTTCTAAGTTACGAGTTTAGCACACACATGAAAGAGTGTGGAATAGTTTCACAACTCACGCCTGCCGGAACACCACAACGTAATGGTGTGTCGAAGCATCGTAATCGTACCTTATTGGATATGGTTCAATCTATGATGTCTCTAACTGACTTACCTCTGTCATTTTGGGGTTATGCACTGGAAATAGCTGCATTCACTTTAAATCGGGCACCATCTAAATCCGTTGAAACGACACCGTATGAATTATGGTTTGGAAACAAACCTAAGTTGTCATTTCTTAAGGTTTGGGGATGCGATGTTTATGTGAAGAAACTTCAACCAGATAAACTCGAACCCAAAGCGGAAAAATGCGTCTTCATAGGATACCCTAAGGAAACAATTGGGTATACCTTCTATCACAGATCCGAGGGCAAGATTTTTGTTGCCAAGAATGGATCCTTTCTTGAGAAGGAGTTTCTCGCGAAAGGTGTGAGTAGTCGGAAGGTAGAACTCGAAGAGGTTATTGAACCTTCTCTTCATGGAATGGCGAGTGGCGCAGCACCGGAAGTTGTTTCGGAGTTGACTTCACCTGATGAAGAGAGAGCTAATGATAATGATCATGAAACTCCGAAAGAGGACACTACCGAACCTCACAGGTCAAGCATGACACGTGCAGCTCCTAATCTGTACAGCAATCCTGTTGTGAATTTCATGGTTGATGGAATGGATGACCCTGCGACGTATGAAGAAGCGATGATGAGCCCGGATTCCAATAGATGGCTAGAAGCCATGAAATCCGAGATGGAAGCCATGTACGAGAACCAAGTTTGGAACTTGGTGGACTTACCTCACGACCGAAAGGCCGTGGAGAATAAATGGATTTTCAAAAGGAAAACTGATGTTGATGGTAATGTGACTATCTATAAGGCTCGACTTGTCGCAAAGGGGTTTCGACAAATTCAAGGAGTTGACTATGATGAGACATTCTCTCCCGTAGCGATGCTTAAGTCAGTTAGGATTATGTTAGCAATTGCTGCATATTTCGATTATGAAATATGGCAGATGGATGTCAAAACTACGTTCCTCAATGGTAAGATTGAAGAAGAGTTGTATATTATACAACCTAAGGGTTTTGTCGATCCTAAGGATGCTAATAAGGTGTGCAAACTTCAGCGATCCATCTATGGACTGAAGCAAGCATCACGAAGTTGGAATCTCCGCTTTGATGGGGTGATCAAAGAGTTTGGATTTGTCCAAACTTATGGAGAGGCTTGTATTTACAAGAAAGTGAGTGGGAGCAATGTGGCATTTCTGATATTATATGTGGATGACATATTATTGATTGGAAATGATATAGATCTTTTAAACAGTGTTAAAAGTTATCTAAACAGCAAATTTTTGATGAAAGACCTTGGTGAAGCATCATATATATTAGGCATTAAAATCTATAGAGATAGATCAAGACGCCTAATTGGGCTATCGCAGAGAAAAAACAGAGAAAAAACAGAGAAAGGGCTAGCTGGGGCGGCGGCACATTTATAGGCGGGCTATTCGTCCTGGTTCGTAATACGAACCGGGACTAAAGGTGGACGGCGGGCCACGTGTCTAGGGCCGGACCTTTAGTCCCGGTTCGTATTACGAACCGGGACAAATGCCCCCTTAAGAACCGGGACTGCGTCGCTCGGTCCCCTCGAACCGGGACAAATGCTTGCATTAGTCCCGGTTCAAGGAGGAACCGGGACTAATGCTCTCGGCCGCTGCGAACCAAAGACAGTTTTTCTACTAGTGACTCTCCCATGAGTACATAAGTTTCAATCTGCATGTCATCATCAGTAATGTTACACGTAAGACGGCCACAGTCCGGAAATCACGGGCTCTTCCACTTTATTTTGTAATCAGTTTCCGTAACAACTCATCCCTAAAGCCTAGCATTTTCCGTCATCATATTTTAACAACTCAACATGCCGTATAACTATTTGCTCTGATCCATATTAAGTTATCAGATTTGTCTAGATTCGGATGTATCTAGTCAAGTTTTAATGCTAGATACATCCGAATCTAGACACATATGAGAACATTAATTTATCGAAAAGAGTAGGTATTTTGTTTTTGTTTTGAGAAATGCATGCCACGTAACTAGGTGAGGGCGGAGTTGCTAGAAGGATGTTGGCTTGGCTTGGGTCTTCTCCATCTTGGTTACGGGTGCAATGAGGCAGGCAAAGCTGTTAGGGAAGGGATGGTAGTGCTATATATATTTCAACACACCTCTCACGTTAAGACGGGACATACGGGTATATCGTAGTCGTATAAGACCGCAGACGTGGGATCGATAAAAGGCCGCAACTATTTTAAATTAATAGTTCTCCACTAGTGACTACTCTCCCCAGTCCATATTACTTATAGCTTAAATGGATATATCTAGCACTAAGACACGTCTAGATACATCTATTTCCGCGATAATTAATATGGATCGGTGGGAGTACTCTCTCCGTCTTGAAAAGGATCCAATATTTATCTGGATAAGGATATATCTAGACATTAAAATATGTTTAGATACATTCATATTTACACAAATGGTCAATATCCTATTTAGGACGGAGCGACAGCGTACCAAAAAATTGAGGTAATATCCAGGTTGCGTTGATGTACCGCAAAACATCTCTTCTTCTTGCAAGAATTGACACATTTCAAAACAAGAACATATTCAATCAATAGACCGGTCAGGATACCTATCGTACGCACGTCCCTTCCCTTATTGGTAAAGCAAAAAATAATTCAGAGACATGCTTCTACATGCCATATGGCTACAACATGGCACGGTGGTAGGGATCATCAATCCTCCACGTCGTTGTAAAAGTTTATGGCACATGGTCCACCCGCACTTTTATGCTCCAAGGAAGGACGCGGAGGCTGTCTTATGCTGCTGGGCATTTTGAAAACTATAAAGAGCAAACACAGCAGCCTAGCCAATTTGATGACCCCCTGTCTGATTGTGTCCTCAAACATTTAGGGATCTGAGAATTTGTCTGCTCATCATGCCGACATTACTCTAGCACACTAGGCAAATTTCATTACTGACATTCACTCTCCCATGTGTACATAAGTTTCAATCTGCATGTCATCATCAGTAATGCTACACGTAAGACGGCTACAGTCAGGAAATCACGGGAAGGTAAAAAGTTTTGAACCAGTCGGTCTCTTCCACTTCATTTTGTAAACAGTTTCCGTAACAACTCATCCCTATATCTAGCATTTTCTGTCATGATATTCTATCAACTCAACATGCCACATAACTAGGTTTTTTGTTTTTGTTTTGAGAACTGGTGCATGCCGCATAACTAGGTGTGGACGGAGTTGCTAGAAGGATGTTGGCTTGGCTTGGGTCTTCTCCATCTCAGTTACGGCCGGGTGCAATGAGGCAGGCGAAGCGCGCATGACGAGTTTGCAATGGAGTCCTCCATAGGAGGCTATATGGTGGAGATGAGCGCCGCCATCTTGTCGATACCTGTCAGCAGTTCAGTCCAGGTATACATGCGTAGGTCGCCTCTATCCCCAGACCCGGAACACCTAGACAAGGGAACAAGACGAAGTGAACATGAGACTATTGAATTGATAGACCACCCAGTTTACCCAAAAGTCCGAACTGTTAGGGAAGGGCTCGTAGTGCTATATATATTTCAACACACCTCTCACGTCAAGGCGGGACATACGGGTATACCGTAGCCGTACAAGGCCGCAGACGTGGGATCGATGGAAGGCCGCAACTATTTTAAATTAATAGTGTGTAACAACTTGAGACCTCAAGGCTCTGGTATCTATTGAATTGATAGGCTAACCAGTTCACCCAAAAGTCCGAACTGATGGAGAAGGGCTGGTAGTATATATATTTCAACACACCCCTCACGTCAAGGCAGGACATATGGGTAGACTGTAGCCGTACAAAGGCCGTAGACGTGGGATCGGTAAAAGGCCGCAACTGTTTTAAATTAATAGTGCGTAACTAGATCTTGAACTTGAGACCTCAAACTCTGATACCATCTTGAATTGATAGACCAGTTAGTTCACTCAAAAGTCCGAACTGATGGAGAATGGCTGGTAGTATATATATTTGAAGAGAGACTTCGAGATGGTCCGCGCGCTATTTTGACCCAGGAGGGCTGCAATATGGAGTCGATTGAAAATTGATTTGTGCCCCGCAAACATCATTTGATGGTTCTTTTCTGAAAGTTTTGGCACAGGCTAGCAATCCTGACACGCTGAAAAGGAGGTGGTGATCGATGTTTGAAGGTGGTGAGAGGTTACGAGCGACGAGTTGCATGCAGTAGTGCAGCACGCGGGGGACGTACGTACGGTACGGGACCATCTGTCATTTGCGCGAAGTAGTGCTTTGTCCTCCTAATCATGATGTTGCATGCGGTACTGACTGAGATTTCAGATGACGAGTGAGTATGGTCGATGCTGTAGGAATGTAGCCTCTGCATTACTGCATACATAGGGTCGTTGTGATGGAAGCGTTTCAATGCGTCCGAGTGTTATGTTGGATATATTTCGTTTCACGGTGTGATGGAAGATGGGATGTCTGATGTGCTACTTACTTGTGGATGTTGGACGCTTGTTCCGTTACATATTTCCGTAGTACGCAGTACATATGTTGGACAGCGAAACCCGTACGTATAGGTATAGCAGTTAGTTGAAGAAAATTATAGTCACTTTTATCTTGTTCTGCCCGTCGCGGATAGCCAAACCTAGCTCTGGAATCCAAGCAGGAATCTCGACGAGGGAGATATTGGCGTTTGTACGTCTAGTTCCTTTTTTGTGGAAACTCGTGGGTGTCAGATTCCATAAGTTGTACGTACACAAATACGCATCGTGTGTACGTACGTGAGCGAGACGACCAGCCTTGAACCATCGCGCAGCAGCAACAATTATTTCTGACGCGATTTGCACTGGCACTGGATCACAAGGATTTAATTTGATGTGTCATCTGTGGCCCTTATGGGGGATGCTTTAGCACTTTTGCCGGTCGATCGAAGCATCGGTACTACAGGCACTCATCAGAAATAAGTGACATGGGGTTTTATAGATTCGCATGTAGATATGTTTTTTTTTAATATGTACGCCTGTGAGCATACATTATTTTTATAACTGTAGTAATACAAAGATGAAACACATACAAGTAATATAAAATAAGAAAAAAACAAACGGTTGAACACCTGCAAACCGTCGTCGTCGCAACTACTAGGGACCCAAATCCTTCGCCGTCACCGGAGAAGAAGAAGATCACCAGCATGCGGTCCGCACTTTGGCACTGAAGAAACCGCTAGCCATAAGGCGTCAATGAGCCACAATAACCACTAGCCTCGTAAGACCGGATCTAGTCTAGGGATGGCAATGGGGCCCCGAAACCCGCTAACCCGATGGGTACCCGCCTTAAATGGAGCGGGTCTGGTAAAAAATTAGACCCTCCAAATTAAATGGGGCGGGTATGGGGGTGCTGGACCCGAACCCGCAGACCCACATGCCCTGTATGACATAGAACTTGCCCCCAACAGTCATTATCTAGGGTCAAAATTATAGCCTCACCTACCGGCCCATGGCCGAACCACCGGCCAAACCACCCCCACCGACCCACGCAGCCATGCCTGACGAGTTCCACCCTCCTACCGCCCCACATCCCACACCCCTGACCTCCATAATCCCACCTCTCTGTCGCGCCACCTCCGGCGAGCTTGTTGCGCTGCCGCCGCCATGGGTACCCATCGGGTCCGGGTACCCGGCGGGTCACGGGTCTAGAGAAAATCTAGACCCGACTATATAAATGGGGCGGGTATGCGGGGCACGGACCCAGCCCCGAACCCGGCGGGTGCCATCCCTAATCTAGTCTACTATTATGGAACATCGGCTGGAGGAGCCCTCTGAGCATCTTCAATGCCTGATCTGGGGCCAACGCGACCCTGCCTATCATGCGACCGGATCCTCCACTATCCACCACAAACCAGAAGCAATCCGCACCGCCGTACTCCAAGGCCACCAGGACCAGATCGTCGACGTGATCAACACCACACAAATCCAGAGCACACGCCCGACGAAGATACAATCCCACAAACTTCTCGATGCCGTAAACGTCACCGAGATGTGGTTGAAGCTGGGATACCATTATTCGATGTGGCGCAGCCACCGCCATCTGAGATGCGTCACCACGACACCAAAACCCACTAACTTTAGGGACCTTGATGAATGCCGAGCGTAGGTCCTGAGTCCCCACCCCTTCCGCCTGCGTGAGCGGAAGCAGAGGAGGCGAGGACCCGTCACTAGTAGAAACCAGGCCATTAGCCCCGGTTCGTAACGACCTTTAGTCCCAGATTGCAAACTGGGACTGCCAAAGCAGGACTAAAGGTCCGGCCTATAGTCCCGGTTCTATTACGAACCAGGACTAGAGGTCCACCACGTGGCCCCTCAAGCCGCGCTAGGCTGGAGGACATTTAGTCCTGGTTCGTAACACGAACCGGGACTAAAGGTTCCCTGCCGCGGCAGCGTTTTGGGCCATTTGGTTGCCGCGACAGGGGATGGGGTTTTAGGGTTTTGTGTTTTTCTTTTTATTTTGTGTTTTGTGTTCAATTATTTTTCATTCTGTATTTTCATTACAAACAAGTTTTCTTATACATACACAACGCTGCTACACAATACTTGTACACGTTGATGCATATATAATACAATCTCTCTTACAAGCATATACATGCATGGAAGTCGATCATTACATGGAGTCCCAGCCGGGTCCAAAGCCTGTCTATTTGATTACATGGAGATTATTACATAGATGCTTTAGGATCTATCTATAGAGTATTCTCCGTATGGGTCTATGACCTCGTCGACAAAAAATCCAGCTAATTCCTCTTGGATTGCTAGTAGGCGGTCCTGTGGTAGGAGCTTGTCCCGCATCGCGTCCAACTATAAAGAAGGAGATCATATGAATTAGACAACACAACCTTTTGTAATAAAAATAAAGGATGAATATATTCCAAGGACTTCTCAGTAGTGATGCGAATGAACTCGCACACGTAGAATCCACATAGATTAGTCCCCCGTGGCTGCCGCACGCACTTTACAAGAATATAATTCAATCAAATAATAACTCTAGCATGATAAATGTACATAAACTAGAATTAAATAGATGTGCAGACCTAGCTCGTACTACTTGCCGAGACCGATTTAAAAAATATCTCCTCACGCCATTGACCGCAGACTAGGGATGGCAATGGGGCCCCGAAACCCGCAAACCCGACGGATACCCGCCTTAAACGGGGAGGGTTTTGATAAAAAAAATAGACCCGCCAAGTCTAATGGGGCGGGTTTGGGGATGGCAAACCCGTACCCGCAGACCCGCATACCCGCTCTAAGCCTTAATCCTATCCCTAATAATGCTATGTCTAACCACACGCCCCACGCGACCACGCACGCACACAACAAACATCACATGCACGCGATGGAATATGGAGTCCTAGAGACAACACACGCATGCACGCGTCCATTTCCACCAACCCCATCCCAATATCCCATCGTTTTCTTCCCACATGCGCCAGCGTCGCTCCCATCGCACGCGCTGGCGGGTATCTGTTGGGGCCCCGAACCCGGCCGGATCACGGGCCTGGTAAAAAATTAGACCCGACTAATTAAACGGGGCGGGTAGGAGGGTGGCGAACCCGGCCCCGAACCCGACGGGTGCCATCCCTACCGCAGACCTTGTTCTTGAACCGTTTCCAAACACTACCCGACAAAGAAAATGAATGTATGAGTTAATAACTACTTGATATCCCAGAAAATGAACGAAAAACCCGATATAGTGCGATAATGGTTGAAATTTCCTCTGGAGCGTATCGATAATGTTGCGGTACTCTTCCATGTCTTTGTTTAGTGAGTCCATGATGTGGATTCTTCAAGTAATGACCTTAGGTACAAATTCCTCCTGCTTGTTCTCATTCCACACACGTACACCTTGTCTGTGCCACAACTATAAGAGTTCTTCAACTAATGGCCTTAGGTACACATCAATGTCGTTCTCGGGTTTGCTTCGGACCTTGGATGAGCACTGTCATCATAATGAACTTCCGCTTCATGCACAACCAAGGAGGAAGGTTATAGATACACAGAGTCACAGGCCAGGTGCTATGACTGTAGCTCTGCTCCCCAAAAGGATTCATGCCATCTGTACTTAGACCAAACCATAAGTTCCTCGCGTCACCTGCAAAGTCCGGGAACTCTCTCTTGGTTTTTCTCCACTATGACCCATCAGCGGGGTATCTTAACATCTCGTCTTTTTTACGGTCTTCCATGTGCCATCGCAACAACTTGGCATGCTCTTTGTTCCTGAACAAACGTTTCAACCGTGGTATTATAGGAGCATACCACATCACCTTGGCAGGAACCCTCTTCATGCGGCGCTCGCCCTCAACATCACCAGGGTCATCTCGTCTTATCTTATACCGCAATGCAGTGCATACTGGGCATGCATCTAAATTCTCGTACTCCTCGCCACGGTAGAGGATGCAGTCATTAATGCATGTATGTATCTTCTGCACCTCTAATCCTAGAGGGGCAGACAACCTTCTTTGCTTCGTAGGTACTGGCAGGCAGTTCGTTATCCTTTGGAAGCAACTTCTTCATTATTTTCAGCAACTTTTCAAATCCTTTTCAGTCACACCGTTCTCTGCCTTCCATTGTAGCAATTCCAGTGTGCTACCTAGTTTTTTGTGCCCATCTTCACAATTTGGGTACAACAATTTGTTGTGATCCTCTAACATCTGTTTGAACTTCAACCTCTCCCTTTCAGTTACGCATTCTTCCTGGGCATCAGCAATGGCCCGACTAAGACCATCATCGGGCAGATCTGATGCCCGTTCTTCATTTTCTTCTTCATCATTGTAGTACCATCGTATTCAGGGGACATTGTAGGGTAGTCGTTATCATTCTCTTCTTCTTCGTTGTCTTCCATCATAACACCTCTTTCTCCGTGCTTGGTCCAACAATTATAGCCGGTCATGAAAACCGGACCGAAACAGGTGGCTGTGAAGGACTCTTGAGAAAGAGTATTCCTTATGATTCCGACAGACACCACATGGACAAGACATAAAACCATTCCGCTTTTTTGCCTCGGCCACAAGGAGAAAAGAATGCGTGCATTTAATGAACTCGCTAGAGAGTCGGTCAGCGTACATTTATTGCCGGCTCATCTGCATTATATAATTAATTAAGTACATCAAACAGAATCATGATGATAAAATTAGTACTGGTCTAAAAAGCAAAATTAAAGCCAACAACCGGAACTAAAGATATGATGAACCTTTAGTCCCGGTTGGAGGCACCAACCGGAACTAAATGTGGATGTGGCGACAACATGTCGACACTATGTTCTCAGTGGGCAATACTAAGCCAGTAAATGATGACACTTTTTTGGGTAGGTGGCAGCACTATGCCAGGGGTGAGTGTGTCGACATTATGTCATCAGTGCCCGACATTATGTTGTGCTGCTTAATCTATTAGGTATGCATTCTTGTGAAAAACTGCAAGATGGTGTGTGAGACCAGGGACACCAGACATCTTCGAGGAGCTCGCCGTAGAGGCACTCTCTAATATGTAAAATTAGTTAGCTCCACCAACATACTGATCTAGCTAGAGAAGATATAAACTGAAAGATGGTGTGCGAGAGCAGGGACACCACTACGACAGAGCTTCTCGAAGATGTCTTAGGATCCCGTCCTCAGACATCTTCGAGGAGCTCGCCATAGAGGCACTCCCTAATATGTGAATTGTTTTAGTTACCCGGTGTATTAATTAATAGCTAGAGAAGTTATTAACTCTAAGATGGTGCGAGAGGGACACCACTACGGCGGAGCTTCTCGAAGATGTCTTAGGATCCTATCCTCAGACATCTTCGAGGAGCTCGCCATAGAAGAGGTTCTCGAAGATGTACTATGATGTCTTCTTATCAAGCTTTTATGAACTGACCCTATCTTTGTTACAATTTTTTTAGTTTGCTGAAGGCAGGTAGAAGACGAAGAAGGGTATTTTACCCAGCTAGTTAGAATGATGAACTCACGCATGTGTGTGCTTCTAAAATCAAATTTCGAGACTATGTACCAAAACAAGATATATAGATAGAATCCACATATTGTGATATTTATCTTGGAGTTCCTTACATTAATACAAGATAGATATAATCTAAACATCGATCTCATGTTATCATTGCAAAAATTACTACCAAACTAAATCCACAAATCTATCTACAAGATAGAGCATGAAATAAGCTAATATAGCAATGAGAGTTCAAAGGATGAAGTTGCTCATCTTTTAGAATCTTTGGATAGATGGGGCACCACAAAATATAGACAAATCTTGAGAGAAAATTGGGCATGAACTCGAGCTTGTTGAAACAAGAAAGAGAGAGGAGCCACCAGCTTAAAATGGTGGCTCGGGCTGGTTGGGAAGAAGATATAGCAGAACCGGGACTAAAGGTCCACCTTTAGTCCCGGTTCGTGTAACAAACCGGGACTAAAGGGCCTGGCGCCGGACCCAGCCTGCCTGACGCCCTTTAGTCCCGGTCTATTACACGAACCGGGACTAAAGGGTCCGTTCGAACCGGGACTAATGTCTGCCGCCCCCTGCGGCCAGATAGAGCCGTTGGGATCGGGGCATTAGTCCCGGTTTGTAGCAAAACCGTGACTAATGTCCCTGGACCAAAGGTCCGTTTTCTAATAGTGCGTTGATCCCCGGCGGGGAGGCGGCGGCTAGGTTTTTTTTATTTCTTTGGAGGAGGCGGCCGCTTCCGTACTTACAATGAGTAAAATAGTTGCTATCTAGACATGTATTATTATATAGATATATTTAAATTTAGACAAATTCAAGTCAGTTATTTTTGGACAGGAGAGTACAAGTTTTTACTCACACTTGTTTTTTCGACATAATTGTGGATCGGGTGCTCAAAGTTCGACTGGTACTATTGTGTCTGTGGTACAGTAGTACTCCAGTGCATGCAATGGAAACAACTTTTTCTTGCATGCATCGGATCCATGCCACGGAGACAGAACAGGTAAACTGCAATGGCTCCAAGACCTGGCTGGATTTTCTCGAAAAAAATCTCTCTAAAAAAACACCTGGCTAGGTGAAGACTCGCTTCACCGCCTAATATTTTCCGCCGTCGTATACTCCCTTCGCTCCATATTAATGGTCTTAACTTTCACAATATGCAAATATATCTAGTCTAAACAATTAACTAGATATATACGAATTTAGATAAAGTTGGGACCATTAATATGAATCAGAGAAAATAATATTTTTTTGGTGCAAAACATGTTTTAGTTGCCGATGTGTTAGGATAGGTTCCGCTGAATATTGGATTTCAAAACCCTCCAAACTAGCCTTTTCATGTCGGTCCCAAACTTCCAATGGCCCCAAATGATCAAGTTCTACCTTCGGCTTGCTCCGTGAAATAGGCATCAGACGGCGGACCGTCTTGAAAATAGAGGTTGGCCTAATTGTGCCATTTTCCCGCTTTGCAAGAGAACCAAGGAATCGGTCGATCATCTTTTTGTGTCTTGCTGTTTCACCATTAGGCTTGAAGGACATCCCAAGGACTGGCTTGGATTATTCACTATCGACAGCCAACAAAGCCCAACTCAATCTCTCCAGGAATTGTGGCGTAAATGACGGGCTCCTCAGACCCTAGCCACAAGGCCATCGCCTCCTTAACTCTACTCAGATCTTGGAGATTTGCAATGAACAAAATGCTAGGGTTTTTCACAACGAGGAAGTACATCCGATGGTGGTGTTCAAGAAGATCAAAAAGGAAATACAACTTTGTATACTTGCTGGTGCTAAACTTTGTGGTGAATTGATGACGGGAGAGAAATCCGGTTGTAACAAATCTATTTACTTTCTTTGAAAAACTTCCCTTTGGTTAATACAACGAGGCAATGCTTTTGCCTCTGTTCATATAAAGAAGATTGGACTTTTTTTTGTGATCAAAAAAGAAGATTGGATTTTGGTACTCCTTGACTTAAATAGTTTGACAGCATGGCTCCACTTGGTTCTAATTAATACCTATAGACCTAGCCAGAGTTCTGTATACGCTGATAAGAAGAAGAATATAATCAGAATTTTTGGAAATAATTTAGTTGGGAACTGAAGGTGCCTTTAAAGATAAACATATTTATATGGTATAACAGTGTAGAAGGGTTATTTTAACTAACCAAGCCAACTGGAAAGAAGTGTTGCCTATGTGTGATGATGATGAAACAACTCAACACTTGCCCATCTCATGCGTGCTTGCTCGCCTCCTGTGACGGAATCCTCCTGTGGCATTTAACACACCTTCGTCGCCTAGCATCTCAAATATGTTTGAAAAATGGTCAAGATGGATAAGTAAATAAAATAAAAGAGTCAAATTCGTGTGGAGTTTGTGCTTTATGTTGGTTATTATTTAGAACTCTCACAATGCTATTGTAACAAGCATTGGAGCCCTATGTGGTCATCACTACGAGCTACCCTGACCTCTGTACTTGGAGATCGCACCGTGGCCTTTATTAAGCCAATTTGGGTGGCTCTAAGCCTCTAACAATATAATAGATTAGTGTCACATGGATGTGGAATGTAATCTCTTGCCTATGTACATATTTCATGTTTGTTTTGTAAAAGTGCAAAAATAAAAAACCACATGCATCAGTTGATGGAGATACTTGGATACCCTCCTATTCTTAAAAAAAAGACTTCATAGCGATAGCACCCATGTTCACTTGCGCTTATTGGTAAAGCAAAGCATGACACATGTAAAAAGAACAAAAGAAATCAGCGTCGGAATTGATGATGTAGTAGCAACTAGTACTCCTAAATGCGTGAGAAAGGCTAGCTGCTACTACATGCATGTGGCTACAACATGCCACGGTGGTAGGGATCAATCAAATCAATCTTCCCACGTCGTTGCATATGGTCCACCGCACTTTTATGCACCTAGGAAGGACTAAAAGTTCATGTTGCTGTGGATGCTGTCTTATGCTGCTGGGCATTTTTCAAAAGAAAAATGATACAAATCAGCCGGGGATGAAACGTTTTCATCCCCCGGGTCCTCCTACGTGCGCCACGGTGCGGTTGGTAACTGCATCTTCCTTATCTTCTCGTTCGCATTTCTTCTTTTCCATGCCGCCAGAAACAGTACTGCAGGCCACCGCCCCATCTTCCCAGCGACTCGCCGTCGCCGGAGTAGAGACCGCCGTCCCATGGTGCTCCGCCATCAGCCCCGCCATCACCATGGCCCCATGCATGGCGGCGCCGCCGTAGACCTCTGCAGGCACCGCCGTAGATCTCGGCGCTCCGCCGTCGCCGAAGACGGATGTCGCGCGGCGCATGGGCGCTCCGCCACCGACCCTGCCGTCGCTAAGCCTTACTCGTGCGGGCGCCACCCTCCTCATCTTCCACCTCCTCCTCCTAGCCGGCTCCACCCTATGGCCATGGGGATGGGGAGCTCGGGGCTGTTGACCGGGCATGGGGCGCCTCCAGCCTTCTTCCTCTGTTGGTTGCTACGGGGTTGGTGGCCAGCGTTCCTTCGTCGGCAGAGTTGGTCCAGACGGCGGCCGGCGTTGCTGCCGAAGACGCCCGGTGGTGCTCCCGACGGCGGGCAGGGTTGCTCCCGACGACGGCCAGCGTTCCTCCCGCAGCGTCTGGCGTTGCCACCGACGGCATCCGTCTTTGCTCCCTGCGGTGCCTAGCGTTGCTCCCCATGGCAGGCAGGGTTGCTGCAAGGGGTACGAGGGGCTGCTCGCAACGGCTGAAGTTCTTGCTACATGTACGGCGACGAATTTTTGCTACCGACGGTCGGTGTCGTCGCTACCGACGGCCAATGAATTTGCTACAGTAGTACAAATATTTCACTACAACCGTTCTCCTATTTTTTTCTAAGACATCCCAATGAGGTCTCCGACGAGGTGCCCAGAAATTCTCCGGCGAGGTCGTTTTTTTGCTACATTAGAAGAACGTTGATGCTACAAACGTCTTGTGCTTTTGCTACAACAGTGTTAACTTTTTGCTACAAGATCTCCGGCGAGAGTCACCAGCGAGTGTTTTCCGGCGAGGTCGTTTTTGCTGCATTAGCACAATTTTTTTGCTGCATGGTCTCCGGCAAGGTCTCTGGCGAGGTCTCTGGCGGGACGTTCTATTTTCTAGAACGGACAGTTTTTTGCTTCAGAAGCAAATGCGGGAACATTTGTAGCAAAAAGGGTGTTTTGCAGCAAAAGAGGGATTTGTGGGCAAAAAAAAGACACGTGTCAGGCAATGGACCAGGACGATGGAATTGATGTATCATCCGGGGGACGCTCAGCATCGTCCTTTTCAAAACTCTCTAAGAGCGATTCCAGCAGGCTAGCCAAATTGGAGCCGTTGTATCTTCATATAGCTGGATCTCTAGATGGAGTTTATGCCTATCTTCATCTTTATAGTATCACAGTAGCCAAATTCACTCTCGCATATTTTTACAATGTAATTTAATATATGAATATAATTCTAAGGACTACTATTCTACCACTCAACAAGCCTACATAACTATCAATTGGATCCATTAAAACAGGCCACAATACTCATCTCGTAGCCGAGCATAAGGAGGCATTATGCGGTAGCTTGCGGAGGTGGGAGAAGATATGGAGGTTGGCATGGTTCTTCTATATCTCGTGGATGTTATGTGTGCACTTGTTTGGGAGGCGAAGCATAGGGGCAAACGCTGCACTCGGGGCAGCACAAGCTTTTAGTCCGGTGCTTATGTCAAAATTTACAATAAATATTCTTTACAAAATCAATATTATGAAAACTTATAGCCACAAAATGGGGCAGCCCCGGGCATGTCCCAATTCTAGGTCTGCCCCTGACGAAAGCGGGTAGTATGGGGTAGCAATGGAGTGTGAAGTTATGAGGATGATGAGAGATCCACCATCTTGTCGGTGTCCATGGGGATCTCGAGCGGCGCATGGGGTGGGGGGCACATACAAGGCTTGCTTGAGATGATTGTGTAGGCAAGGAACGGTGGAAGGTGAACAAGTGTCTCCTATGTGTGGAGGTGGTGCCACGATGCTCCATATTCTACCAGAAGGACACTATCTGGGGAGGGCGCATTGGAGGACCTTTGAAAATAGGTTCCGTCTAACGCTCATCCGACTGAGCTAATTCTCAACAAGTTGACATCAATCAACCGCGTGCACGCGGCCATCTATTATTGGCTTGTTTATTTCTCATCGGTCCAATAAGGAGAAACGTACGCGTGCACCTGGCCCAGAGGCCCCTATGCCTAGAAAAGCCAACTTAACTGGAAAATCTAAGTTACGACCTTACATGCACCTAAAAACATCAGTTACAACTAGAATTGCAAATGGACAATCTCAGTTACACCCCCACTTGCAAAGTAGAAAATATCTCTGTTACATACCACCCGCAACTGGATATTTTTTAGTTGCAACTCCACACACAACTGGTAAAATTCTCACTTGCAATCCCACCAGCAATTGGACAAAACTCTACTTCCAATCACACTTGTAACTTGAAAAATCTCGGTTGCAACCCCACTAAGATCACACAAAATAACAAATATTTTTAAAAACTAGATATATAAAAAACCGCAAAAGAAAACCCACCCACAAAAGTCCGCATGGAAAAAACAGGGGCGGACCTAAGTAGAGCTTAGTGGGGGCCAATGCCCCCACTCAAAATTTCAAATTTCTATACTATTTGTCCATATTTGACACAGAAAATGCAAATTCAGCAAGTTTTATAGAAGGAATGCCCCCACTCAGTTGATTTGCCGCGACTCATAAGTTTCTCTAGGTCCGCCACTGGGAAAAATAGTCAACTCATATTTGTGATTTTTGTTTTGTTTTGCAGTGGACGCGCTATTTGGGACATGGAAGGCGGCCACGGCGCCTCTACTGAGACGCTCGAAGCGATGTTTTGATTGTAAGTTGACTAGTACCCTACCCCATAAACACAATTCCTATCTGTCATGATGGTTCTTTTCTGAAAGTTTTGGCAGGCCTGCAGTCTTGAGGCTGAAAAAGGAGGTGGTGATATTGGAAGGTGGTCAGACGTTATAGCAGCGAGCGACGACTACTGCCTTGGTGCAGCACGGCGAACGTATGCATGGGACCATCCATGCATCTGCGCTGCGTCGTCCTCCTCCTACTCATGATGTCGTGGTACTTCTGACGGAGATTTCGGTGATGCGTAGCCTCTGCGCTGGTAACTTTGTTGTGACTGAACGTCTGCGTTGAAATTGTCCGGGGGTGGATGTTTATTTCGTTCCTATCCTATTGGATCGAAGATAGGATGTTGAAACTACTAGAAATATTTTAGAAAACATTTTGTATAAATCGGAGGGAGTATGATTTTTTGGACAGTGGATCCCGCTTGCGGCTGGTAGTAGTAGTATATGCATAGCCATTTTAGGTCTGGATTCCGATCGAGGTAGTAGTAGTAGTAGCCAGGGATTCCGCTGGCGCTGGGGAACAAAAATGAAGAGCCAGCGGAAAGAGATGCGATAGATGGAGGTGGCGGTGCACGTACGGAAGCGGACGGGCGAGCGTGCATGCATGCCATTTCCACCAAGTGCGCCGTGCAGGCTAATCATGGACCCAAAAGCTGCGGGTACATGCATGTTTCCACTCGGTCCTGCACGCACGCTGCGCGCGCACAGTGTCGCCCGCTGTTCACCCTGGCCGTGCGCGGTGCGCCTCGGCAAAGGCATTTCGGCCACCGCCCCAAAAGGCTACCACGCATTTGCTGTTCACCCCTGCTGCATCTGCTTGGAGCGAGCATTAACGCCGGACACGCGCGCGTTGCCCAGACGAGCAATTTGCAACGTGCTTGCATGCATGCAACGCATCGGCCGGTCTCTGAAGCTGGCCGCAAGTGGCCGTCCATCGCCAAATGGAGAACCGCCGATGGATCATGATATATCGACCCCGATCGAAAAGCAAGCCAGAAAGCCAGCACCCCTGGTGAAAAGGCGCTCGATCATGACATCTGCTCTCACTATAGCAGAGTGAAAAAGGATTGGTCCATCCATCTCTTACATATTGGAAAACGTACCTATACTATAGTCATCGGTCGGTCGGTCGGTCGGTCTCCAGGTCACGGCACACCTGGGCCGTGACGTGAAAATGTGTGTGCAAGACAGAGCACACGTATGTGTGCCGTTGAATGATCATATACTAGTATGCTACGAACACTACGTACTACTGCGTATGTGTGTGCCGTTGCGTTGCATGATCATCATGGTATAATATGCAAAACAGATCCCACATATATATGGTTGGCCAACGCAGTTGACTCGGCGTCATCTCAAACCTTGGCGTACCTGCTGATGATTCGTATATGGCCAGATTGAGCTGTCGATCGGGCGAGCTAAAGCAGGGATAATGGACGTACGCGACGCGGGCACGAGGACCACACGGGGCTGCCTTTTTGAACCTGGCGTGCAAAGGCAGCTAGCCAGCTAAGCAGCTACGTATACCTAGGCTATGGACAGGCAGTACGGGTGTTGGGTTCGGACGGTGCAGAACTTTCGCCGTGGACGCGCAGATCCTTCTGTCGGCCGCTCCGCCCTCGCCTCCGGTAGGGCTTTCTGGCATGTACTGTCGTGTGCATGCATATATGCATGCCCGCCCCCGGCCCCGGACGACCTGCCTATATCGCGAGCCTTTTAGACAGCGTACGTACATGCGCGCAGTTAATGTGATGCATGGGTTAGTCAATCATGTTGCATGCTTTACCCTGCCAAGGGACATCCTCCACTGGGTGACCGATGGATGGACCCTATCTACTTGCCGGGAGATCGTCTTCTCTTCCTTTCTTTGTTTCGAGCTGCGTTCCCGCCATTTTACTACTCTGGAAAAGTTTCCATGGGGGCCGGGCAGTTCGATCTCCAACGAGGACACCCCTCAGATCCTCTGTGTTTCTTAGACATCTCTAGTGGATCGTCTATATGGATGTCTAAATGAATTTACACTTTCCAGCGGCTCGTCTATCAGGTCGTCTAAATTTAGACGTCGTGCACAATCTGCTACGCATTGTCTATATTTGGACGATCCAGCCACGACGTCTATCCACCAAAATCAACCAACCGCTCGCTCCTGTGCCCTCTCCCGCCTCCATCGTGGACCCAGGAAGGGCATACCTGCAACTCCCGCGAGCTCGCCGTCGCCGATTTTGGCCGCAGCTGCGCCCTAATTAGCCAGATTCATCGATTACCGTCGCCGCCGAGTCCCAAGTGGCAAGTAGACGGATCCATCGATTCCTGGGGCGGACCTACCTTCACCGCCGCTCATGGGTGCTGGATGGAGGAGGCGGCAGAGGCGGCGCATGTGGTAGAGGACGGCGGCGATGTTGGGCAGCTGCGCCTGTGCAGTCCCACGGGAGCTGCGACAGTTTGGCTCTGGTTTGGTTCTAAGTAAAACGAGTTTCCGACCGGGTGCTCCTCCGTAATTAGTTCCGGTGGTGAGCCAAAGTACTCTCTGGATACCATGAGCATTTGTTTTTAGCCCAGCTGATTGATGCCTAGGTTGTTAACGACAAGGTTTTGATGTATCTAAATAGCTAGTTTGTGCTCTTTTTTATGGATGATCAAATAATTTGCTCGAGCAGATGCAGATTCTAATATTGCTATTTATGTCAATACTTTGTACTGCTTTTCTGACTAGAGAGGATCGACAGATAATTGAAGATTCCTGCTGATTATTGCTTGTTTTGATACATGCTTCCAATATTGTACTTGTTACTCACTTCGTCCAGAAACAAATGACTTGAGTTGTCTAGATTCAAATTCGTATATATACACGAAAACGCATTTAAATACATAAAAATCTAGACAAATGCAAGTCACTTGTTTTTGAATGGAGGGAGTACTTCATAATGCTAACTAAATATTGGTATTGGTGTCGATTATTGCCATTGAAAAATGTTGAACGGTAGTTATAAGATACTATTAAAATATAGAAGAGAAAATATACACGTCCTATATATAGACGTTCCACTAAAAAATCAAAGAGGTGTAAAAAAAGTATCTTTATACACAGCCGTCTATATGGTGATATAGACGCCCTGATTTAGACGTTCCCCTAGAGATGCTCTTATCATGGCCACTTTTCGAAGCTATGCATGGTGCAGCATGGTCATCTTTGTTCCCTGGAGGCTCCTCCCCCAAACAGGCTTGCGGTTTTGTTATACTAACATAGTAACCACACGATACAATCAATGAGAAAGCTAGGACAACAGCACAACCGTGCCCAATAGAAAAGAGAAACAAATTCCGACAAAGACAGATGGAAAAAACAAAGATGACCCGCAGCCGTGGTGTTCTCTGGAGTTATCCCACCACACTCCTAGCACTCCAAAACTCTGCGTACTAAACAACACCTTTAACAAGAAATGTCACGACGATCAACTTTGTTGCCCGAACTAGTCCTAGAGTTTCCCCTGGTACGCGTAGGGGAGTGTGGAAGGGGTACAGCCGACGCCCTTCCGAAAGGAATAACGACACCCGCAGGAGTTATCATGTCGGAGTAGGATGAGCCGACATGGATTTCTCCAGGCCCCAACCACAACCCTGGATGATCCATAGCACTCCACCAAACTTGGTGCCCACCAAGACGTGCCAACACGACCTTTCAGTCACCATCATCGCCTCACCATGCCCAATGTGGCGTGGCCTGCAAGACCTAGAATAATAACAAAGTAGGAAACGAGGATGGCAGCACCGCAACCACATAAGAGGAATCTTCCCCTACCGCTGTCAGCGGTAGACGACTAGACAAAGCGGCAAGGACACACCAGGGCCAGTCGTGCCCAGATCATGACCGTAAAGCCCATGCCTGAAGGGAATATACCCGAGAGACAATAATAAAGTGGTTACTATATTATTCCATGTTTATGATAAATTTTATTTTTCATGCTATAATTGTGTTAATTGGAAACGTTGATACATGTGTGTTTAATAAACAAATAATAGTTCCTAGTTATGCCTCTCATTTAAACTAGCTCGTTGATTAACAGATGATCAAGGTTTCCTGATCATGAACATTGGATGTTGTTCATAATAGGGTCACACCATTAGTAGAATGACGTGATGAACATTCACCAATGTATAGCAATACGATCAAAGTCATTATGTTTACATTGCCATAACATATCATACGAAGTAATCCTAATCCTTAGACCATAAGATCATGTTAATCACTAACACCGGAAGAATGCTTTGATAACATCTAACATCATACCATAATAGGGTGACTATAAAGGTGGGTTCAGGTATTCAAAAGTGTTATGTAGAGGCTCATGGATCAAGAGTGGAATTTGTCCATCCCGATGATGGAGAAATATACTCAGGGCCCTCTTGGTGATATCATATTGACATAGCTTGCAAGCCATGATCGGATCACATAAAATGTTATATCATGAGAACAGGAAAAGAGTACTTGTTGGTAAGGAGATTAAACTAGATACGGGGATACCGATGATCGAATCTCGAACATGTAATATATCGTGATACAAAGGGATTTAGTTACAACATCAATGGTTCTCACGATCACAAGAGTCATTGTTGAATATGTGGGAGTTAGTACGAATCTACAGGTCCCACTACTAACATGTCTATATTATTCGTGAACTGTAGGGTGACACACTTAAGGTATACCAACACCAATGTGGAAGATATAATACCAGAGAAAGGTTTTGTTAGTTGAGGGATTATTTTGATAAGCACCAGAATTGTTTTGGGTCAAGTTGCTGAAATTGGTGTCAAATGTAATATCGAAATGGTGTAAGGGGTTTATTCCAGTGTTTGTTAATTGAAGTAATTAACAAAATTCTGAATAAAATAAATAAAATTTGTTTTTATTAATGAGAGACTGCATTAGTTTTGGTGAAAAATTAATGCAACATGAGTGGAGTTGAAATTCATGTGAGTGGGCTTAGTGGAACCTCTACCCACATGAATGACGGAGAGGTGGGTCACCCACCATGGCCGTTGGCCATGGCATGGGAGCTGCCCCTCCCCTATAAAAGAAGGTGGAGACCTCCTCTCCACACACACCTCCTCGTGAATGATCTCTCTCTCCCTCTAGTATATTTCACATGGCTTCGGATTAGTGAAGTACATGTTCTCGGTGGTTTCCCTGGAAAGATCTGCTGATTTCGCTCCTTTGCAAGAGTACGACTACATCATCCACGAGAATAAATCATGTAACACTTTTCGGTCTTCGAGGGTACATTCTCTATGGATGTATATCTACCCGTTATTTGTATCTAGATAGATAGATATTGGTGCTTAGTTTTTTATATCGTAGGAATTTTTTGTTTTCTATGCTGCGAACCCAGCAATGCCGCCACGTTGCAACAGGTGCACCACCAGTGCCACCACCCCAATGCGATCTGCATCACCATCTCAGTCCGCCGGGGACACCATTGTCGAGCCCGAGCCGGCTTGCTGATGACCCACAAGTATAGGGGGTGTATCGCAGTATTTTCGAGGGAAGTGAAACCCAATTTATTGATTCGACACAAGGGGAGCCAAAGAATATTTATAAGCCTTAACAACTGAGTTGTCAATTCAGCTGCACCTGGAAACAATCTTGCTCACAGCAGTTTATCAGTAGCAACAGTTTTGTAGTAGGAATAGTAAAGTAACAGCAGTAGTAAAGCAAAGACAGTAGTAACAAAAGTAGTAAACAGTGGGATTCGAGTGGGGTAGGCATATGGATGGATGGATGGGCGTTGCATGGACAAGACAATTCACATAGCAATCAGAACATAGGGCAATTGCAGATAAATAAGATAAAACATCCAAGTACTAGGCAATCCTGGGCATGCGTTCCATATATAGTCATACGTGCTCGCAATGAGAACTTGCACAACATCTTTTGTCCTGCCAGCCCGTTTGCAGCGGGGCCTCTAGGGAACTACTGGCAATTAAGGTGCTCCTTTTAATAGAGCACCGGAGCAAAGCATTAACACTCCGTGAACACATGTGATCCTCACATCAAAGCCATTCCCTTCCGGTTATCCCGATTTCTGTCACTTCGGGGCCATAGGTTCCGGACAACAACGCGTGTATACAACTTGTAGATAAGACCAAAAACAATACTTTCATAATGAATCAATAACATGTTCAGATCTGAAATCATGGCACTCGGGCTCTAGTGACAAGTATTAAGCATAACAAGTCGCAACAAAGTCATAAAACACTAATAGTAGATACTAGGCACCATGCCCTAATAATCTGATGCCATTACATGAACGATCTCATCCAATCCCTACCATCCCCATAGCCTACAACAGGGGATTACTCACTCATAGATGGGGGAAACATGGATGGTCGATGGAGAAGCGATGGTGATGATCTCCTCCAATTCCCCGTCCCGGCAGAGTGCCAGAATGGAGTTTCTGGTTCCGAATCGTGGAATCTGGTGGTGGCGGCAGAGCGGAACTCTTTCTGGAAAAACATCGAACCCTCTCTGAGTTTTTAGGTCAGAAGAAAACTTATAGGCGAAGAGGGAGACCGAGGGGGTGTCTGGGGCGGCCAGACCACCCCCTGGCGCTACCAGGCCCAGCCCGTGCGGCCAGGTGGTGTGGCCAGGCCCCAGCCCCACTCCGTCTCGTATTATGGCTCCATGAGTCTTCTCGCGAAATAGGATTTTTGTCATATTTTCCGGGATTTTTCCTGATAGTTGATTTTCTGCACAAAAACTAGACACCAAGGTAATTCTGCTGAAAACAGCGTCAGTCCGTGTTAGTTGCATCCAATTCACACAAGTTTAGAGGAGAAACAATAGCAAAAGTGTTCGGGAAAGTAGATACATTTTGGACGTATCAACTCCCCCCAAGCTTAGCTTATTGCTTGTCCTCAAGCAATTCAGTTGAAAACTGAGTGCGGTAAAAGAAACTTTCACGAACACATTTGCTTCATATGATGTATATATTCTCAGCATGTGATCAACTACTTAGACAATTCATAATAAGGAGTATGCAACTAAGTTTACTTAATAGGCATTGCAAGCTATGAAGAGATCTCAACTCAAAAATAATAAGTAGCATGAAACATAAACAAAAGCAGCATTACAATGCTCATAACAAGGTATGATAGAGTGGTATCTCGCTTGCCTTTGATTGTGAATGCCATGGCACCTCTGAAGTTCAGGTGAAGACTATAGAAGTAAAGATATCAAAGATACAAGCATCAAAGTCATAACACAAATAATCAAGTTTTGAGACAAGCACATTACACTAAGAATGACAAATGCTCTCAAGAAAGTGCTCAAAGAATGAGTGGTGACTCAACAAGGAAATGAAAAGGTTTTGAATAATTTGAAAGGCTTCCAAATGCTGAAAGTATGGTACTCATTAGCTTTGAGCTCTCATTGCCCCTATCATGAGAATCTTTAATATGGTTAAGGTGAAAGTGAGGTCTAATCTGAGTTATATGCTTGACAGACTATAAACTGGAAATCTCATGTCCCTTGAGTACGAGGGCCGCTCCTCATGCTACTCAACTTTAGTTACCGGTAAGTTTTTGTCATCGTAAATACATGTGTATCATAGAGAACTGCCAACGGGGTACCCCTTGCCTGATGATACGGAAGAATCCCCATATCAAAATGACAAGTCAAGCAGACAACCGGTATCTTAGCAATCTTCTTATTTACCATGGGAAAATGGTGCTTTTTCTCTCTCTTTCCTCTTTTCTCATATCTCTTTTTTTTAATTTTTATCAATAGCTATCTCTCTTTTTTATAAGAAGAATGCTTCATAGAAAATCATTATGGTTACGCTGCAGGTTTCCACCATGACAGCATGGATTAGACCAACGGCCCAGACATTTCTCTAACACACATACATAACTCCATAGACTTACAAGCTCCCCTTTTATTTCACACCGATGACATCCGCAAACAAAAGAGCATGATATCAATTGGGTTTATATTTACAGGTGTTGAAAGCGTTCCCCGTGACAACACGGTTCTGCTAATCCCTAGCCTATTATTTGCAAGCATATAACTTTCATGGACAGTCACAATGGTTCAGGTTTATTAAGTGCAGGAAATAAAGTGTGCCATCAAGTTCGTGAGAGCTTTACTAACTAACTTTCTCATAACAAGCAAAACATTTTGTTCGGAAGAAAACAAGGCATATTGAATATGCACGGAACAACAAATGATGCTAATAGGTAGGTATGGTGGACACTTTTGGCAATATTTGGTTTTAGGGAGTTGGAAACACGAGTACAACATACTCAGTGTAAGTGAAGGCTATCAATAGTAAGGGAGCGACAAACGAGAGAGCAATAACTGTCATAATCATGCTTGCAACAAAACAGGACTAATCATGGCATGAAAGTGATTCAAGACCCTTAAGGCAAAATAATTCATCGAGGCTTAACTGATTATTTCAGTCATATGCATGCGTGAGCATGTGCCAAGTCAATTCTAGTGAAACATTAAGATGAGGATACCACGGTGTCATACCAAGTTATGAATAGAGTAATGCAAGCAAACATTCATAAGACATGCTACAAATTATTAGCGGGCTGGAACTAATCATATGAAAGCAAGAACTACTAAGCATCCATAAAAATGTGCGGGATGGTGACCACCTCACCCACCCTCTCTCTGGCGCTCCCCCTGGCGATCTATGGCGATTCTCTCTAAGTCCCCCATACAATGGATCCTCGTGCTCACGGTGATACTCTGGATTTCTCCCATGGCATGGGACTTGAATTGAAGGTTCGATCTTCCTTTTCCACTCGTGTGCAATCCCCATCCCCTGGATCTGGTTTTACCCTTGTGGTCTCTTTTGGTCGAGCCAACTTTCGACTTGATTTAGACAATGTTTGCATTGCCCTCCAATCATGCCTTGGTGGAAGTAAATTTGGATTTGATGTCTGTTTGGTTCGTGATCAGACTTTTAAATTTGAAGCATTCTCCAAAGTTGTGGGTTTCATGATCTACAAACTCAGATACTTCAAATGCCCGGATTTTAAATGCTATTTCTCTCTATGGGGTTATGGGGGTCCGAATTGGACCAAAGAATCGGTGGATTGGTTTCATGAACAAGAGATGAATTGGACTATGGTTTCTCGCCGGAGATCTCGTCTCACCAGAGCCAACTCCATGCTGTTAGCCTCTCATCGGAGGAGAATCTACGTGGCAAGATTGCCGGCAAATTCGCTACGTGATCTGATCTCGTTGGATCGGACGCCAATTTCCCGCCTGGAGTCTCTCTCAAACTCTTGTGAGATTCGGCCCACTCGTTCAGTCAGCCCAACACTTCCACCCAGTCTGGCCCATGCTATCTGCTCCAGGTGCCTTGCGATGGGCCACACAAGCCGAGAATGTTCATCTCAAGTTCGCTGCAAAATTGTTATGGATATGGGCACATTAGGAAATCTTGTTATATCCGTAAGCGAATATCTCAGGTTTATCGCATTAAACAAAAACGACCTGAGCATATCATCTCCTCTAAAAGAGGGCTTGTCGTTACGACTTCGGAAACAGTGCTCCTTGACCCCTCCGCTCTCCAGGAAAACCCTGTTCTTTCCTCGCCATCGTCGCCACTGCAATCTCACACCTGCAACCTTCCCCTCTCCTCCACAACAATGGCAAACTACCCCTGCGACCCTAACCCCCACCTCCCACCTGGATCTGAAGTCATCCAGCCCTGCATCCATCGCCGACGTCGGGGTTTTCACATTTTCAGTGGAGATGCCCTGCTTCGGTGTGATGACATGGCCATTGTCATCCTCGAGCCTCCCTCGGACCCTGAGCAGTTCGTCGCAGATGCTCACCTGATCAGGAACTACTTCAACGATCGCGGCCTCAACATTCGCAATTTCTCCAGGTCTTCCATGGGTGCCGCTCTGGTACAGTTCTATGACACTTGCGCTAGGGATACTGCTATTAAGTGTAGTCCTTTCTTTGTTAGAGACAACATTCTTAGGGTGATTCCCCATAACAGAGGTCTGAACCATAGGAACATGACTTTTACACATGATGTTTGGCTGATGATGGTTAATTTCCCCCAAGATGCATGGCTAGTTGATAAAGTTAGAGAATCTATCAGTGAATTTGGGAAATTTTTAGTCCGGAACAGAGATTATTCTAACAGAGCTAGAGTCCTGGTTAAGATCAGAGTGCCAGATATGCTTGAAATCCCTATTAGCCTGGTCCTAGGGGATAATACTAGTGATGAAGGACATGGTCATTCTTGGACTGTGGTGATTTACATTCTGCAGGATAGAGTGATTGGTGGACTTGGTGGTGATGAGGATCCTCTTCCACCTGATGGTGGTAACCCACACCCCATGCCCCAACCATTTGGTGGACACTGGGATGATATGGTCCATGATCATGTTCCTGAAGAACCAGCCAATGTTGCACCTGAGATTCCCAATGTTGTAATACCATATGGAAATGCTGCACCTGCTGTTGATATTGAACCAATGATTGCAACACCACCCCAGCTCAATCCTGCACATGCTGATCATATTGCTGAACTTGAACCAATGATGGAAGCTGTGGACTCTTTCAATGATATCCATGTTCTGCTATCTGACATGGTTAAGAATGCACACACAACTCTGGGCAACACTGATATCTCATGTATCCATGGTGCTGGCTTCCAAATACTTGATGTGGATACTGAACTTGGTAAACAGAGGAAGTGCCTTCTGAAACTATATGCAACAGCCCCCCATGTGCCAGCCTCTTCTACTATTTGTATTACTGAAATTTCTGATGATGATGTGCAAACCTCATTGGATACATCTACTGGTACTTCATCCGCTGCCTTTGAAGACAGTATCTCCCAGGTGGCTAAACGCAAGTTACTGTCTCCAAAGGATGTGACTGCTATCAGACGCAGTAAAAGGATTGCCAACCAGTCTGAGGGATATAAAAACAAAGAAGCTGCAGTCAAAGCCCAGGAGAAAGATAGTTCTACTCTGATCAATGCCTCAGGAAAATCCAGGAAGGTGGCCAAAAGCAAAGCTCATCCTCATGAGGTGGTGATTATGGACCAAGATACTCCCCCCACCTGTCCTTCCTGTTAACACCATTCAGTCCATTGGTATCAACCAATCCCTGATCTCTCCTAGTGAGATTTCAGAGGACAAGCTCTTCTCTGAATGTGGCTAATGTCACTTCACCCTACTGCATGTATTAATGTGTGTCATATATGTCTAATGACACACAGCTTTATGTTTCAACAACTATATCTACTTGATACTATCTGGCATGTAATAAGCACTTCTATATTGCTCATGATGAGCAGAACCATATCCCTATGTCTATTTAAGTGCCTGGATGTTTCTATTTCCCCTTTTATGTTTTATACATACTCTCCTCTTTTGTGGGTTTATCAATCTGGGTCCAAGGTGCTTTTTATATTTATATCTGATCTGCCAGCTACCCTCAATAAAAACCTGGTTAACTATGTTGATCAGAATCTGTGGAACCCTGACATGTTGAATTATGAATAGAAGCTGGATGATTCTTGACTGGAATGTTAGAGGCATCAATTCTGATCTGAGACATGATCAACTTAGAGAAAAATTAAACTCTAGCAATTGTGATATTATTTGCCTCCAAGAAACTAAAAGGGAAGATTTTGAGCACTCCTATTTAAGGAAATTCTGTCCCAGGAGATTCTCTCACTTTGCCTTTTCTCCTTCACTTGGTAATTCTGGAGGATTGATTACTATCTAGAATGGTAGCCTTTTTTCAGGAGAGCTTCTTAGTCAATCGAAATTCCATTTAACTATGGCTCTCACTTGTAAGCACTCTGGTATCACTTGGATCCTGACCAATATTTATGGGCCTGCACACAATGAACACAGAGCTGAATTTTTCAATTGGATGCATAATATTGATACCTCCAATTATCCTTTTTGGATGTTAGTGGGTGATTTCAACCTCATAAGAAGCCCTGATGATAGAAACAGAGAAGGTGGGGATGCTCATAATATGATGCTTTTCAACAATGCCATCCAATCTCATGATCTTGTGGAAGTACCACTAAAAGGAAGAGCATTCACCTGGAGTAACATGCAAGATCCCCCTCTTCTAGAAAAGCTAGATTGGATTTTTACATGCCCTTTATGGACTACAACATTCCCCAACACCATGGCTCATCCTCTCTCCAGAATTGGCTCTGATCATACACCCATCAGTATCCAAGTGGGAACTACCATTCCTAAAGCACAATTATTCAGATTTGAGAACCTCTGGCTAGAATTTGATGGTTTTTATGACACTGTGAATACTCTCTGGAACTCAGCTCCCTATATCAGTGATACTGCCCTTGCTATCAACTGCAAATTCAAACATCTCAGAGCTGGCCTTAAAAAATGGAGCAAAAAACATTCAAACCTAAATCAGACTATTGAGAACTACACATTTATCCCGGCTTTACTTGAAGGAATTGAAGATCAGAGACCACTTGCTCTACGTGAGAAGAATTTTAAAATGATTTTGATGGAACATACCAATAAGCTCCTGGAGGCTAAAAGAATCTATTGGAAAAGCAGGGCTAAAATTAGATGGGCCAAATTGGGAGATGAGAACACCAAATTTTTCCATGCTGTGGCAACTCAGAACTTCAGGAGAAATCTCATCACGCATATCAAGTCTAAAGACAATTTGGTTCTGACTGAGCATGAACTTAAAGCTGCTGCAATTTGGCAATCTTACAAGCACAGACTTGGCACAAGTGAAAATATTACTAATGACATCAACCTTGATGATTTGATTTCACCTCATGACCTTCTTCACCTGGATGCTTCTTTCACAAATGAAGAAATTGAATCTGTGGTCAATGAATTTCCTTCTGACAAAGCACCTGGTCCTGATGGATTCAATGGGAAATTCCTTAAGAAATGATGGCATATTATCAAAGAAGATTTTGTAAAACTGGTACATGATTTCTATGATGAATCAGTGAATTTGAATGCCATCAACACTGCCTTTATTACACTCATCCCCAAGATAAATTAGCCTGAGACTATGAATGACTACAAACCCATTTATCTGGTTAGCCTTCCACTTAAATTCATCACCAAGATTATGGCCAATAGACTCCAGAAGGTTATCAAACCCATTATCCATAACAATCAATATGGCTTTATTAAAGGGAAAAATATCCATGATTGTCTGGGATGGGCTTTTGAATATCTTCACATCTTCCATGTGTCTAAGAAACCCATTATTATTCCGAAGATTGATTATGAGAAAGCATTTGATAAGATTGAGTATAATGCAATTATTAATATGCTGAATGCCAAAGGTTTTGGCCCCAAATGGATTTCCTTGATAAGATCTATATTGCTATCTACCTCCACCTCAGTGTTACTAAATGGTGTTCCAGGGGAAAAAATATGCTGCAAAAGAGGTGTCAGACAAGGAGACCCCCTATCCCCCCTTCTATTTGTCTGCACAGCTGAATTATTACAAGAAATTGTCAATGATGCCTGGCACAGAAATGAAATCAGCCTGCCACTTGATAATGATTATGGACAAAAATATCCTATTATTCAATATGCTGATGACACCTGATGTCTACGCACTTCTATTCTTGTAGACAGTTGTTGGGCCTCCAAGTGCAGAGGTTTGTAGAATAGCAGCAAGTTTTCCCTTAAGTGGATCACCCAAGGTTTATCGAACTCAGGGAGGAAGTGGTCAAAGGTATCCCCTCTCAAGCAACCCTGCAATCAAGATACAAGAAGTCTCTTGTGTCCCCAACACACCAAATACACTTGTCAGGTGTATATGTGCACTAGTTCGGCGAAGAGATAGTGAAATACAAGTGGTATGGATAATTATAAGTGGTAACGGTGCTATAAAATAGCTTGATGGCGTGGAAAAGACTAAAGGCAAACTGAAATAAAGAAGGAAGCAAGCAAACATGTAACAAATCTAGTAGCAAATGGTGTTTCAATGTTTAGAAACAAGGCCTAGGGATCATACTTTCACTAGTGAACACTCTCATATAAATATCTTCTCTTTATGATACTACTCTTAACTACTCTCCGGTTGAACACTCTAATCGATGGTAGGGCTATAACAACACACCTCAAAGTAAGCCTTTCCCATATAGATAACCCCACACTGTCACCTGGAGTACTAGATGAGTCCAACAAACACCACAATTTCATAAAGACATCCAACTACAAATATAACTCATAACAAGTATTTGTAATCTCTAGCCTAAGTGCCACCATGGTGTGCACACTGTCAACTTCACACACATGGGGAGAGCAGAGATCTATTAAAGCACTTGAGTAGCAAGGTAGATCTATAGATTACAAGCTCATGATCACAATATGATCATGCATAGAGAGAGAGATGAACATATAGCTATCGGTAGAACCCTTAGCCTCGAGAGAGAACTACTCCCTCATCATCATGGGAATCAGCAAAGGGTGATGGAGATGGTGGTAGAGATCGATGGAGATGGCTCCGGGGGCACTTCCCCGTCCTGGCAGGGTGCCAGAACAGAGACTTTCTATCCCCCGAATCTCCCCTTCGGTGGTGGCGGCGCAGCGGAACTTTTTGTGGATTTCTGGTTGATTATTTAGGGTTTTGGTATCGGGAGGCTCTTATAGGCGAAAGAGGCAAGGTCGATGGCCGGCCAGGGGGCCCACACCATGCCTTGGCGCAGCCTAGGGTTGCCCACGCCTAGGGGTGGTGTGGCCACCCTATGGTCCCTCTTCGACTCTCCTTCTGGCTCCGTGAGTCTTCCGAGAAAATAGTAACTTTGGCTTTTGTCCCGTCCAATTCCGAGAATATTCATTTTCTGACTTCCTGGAACCAAAAACAGCAGAAAACAGGCAACTAGCACTGTGGCATCTTGTTAGTAGGTTAGTCCAAGAAATCATATGAAAAGTACTCCAAAGTTGGAACAAAACACAAGAAAGTAGATAAAACCAAGCATGGAACATAAAAAATTATAGATACATTTGCAATGTATTAACATCCCCAAGCTTAACTCCTGCTCGTCCTCGAGTAGGTAAGTGATAAAAAGAAAGAATAATTTTTGAGGTGACATGCACCATCATAAACTTGATCAAAGTATTTGTAAAACATTGAAAGATGGGATCATAGTACTTAAATCATAACATGGAAGACAAAGTTCTAACAATAAGACAAAGAAACTAAGTTGGAACATGAAAAGGCATAAACAAAAGATTCATGAATAACAATGCTTTGCAAGATGTTTGTTTGTTTCACATAAAGAAAACATAGCACAATAGCATTCAGCTTGTCCCTCAATAGATTAGCAAATATAAATGCATAGGACACCTTCAAAGTTCATAAGAGTGACTAGATACAATAGTTTAAAACAAGCAATTTCAAGTTATGCATCAATCAACTAGTCTTGGGACAATGCACATAGAACTAAGAATGGCCACTATGCTCTCAAAGTAGGTGCATAAAGATAGAAGGTGGAGACTCAATATAATGGTGGAAGAAAGGCCTTTTGTAAAAGGAAGTAGGGATTCAAGTCTCATAAAGAGCTTCCAAAAATTATGGTACTTATAGCTTTCAGCTCTCATTGCCCCTATCATAAGCATCTTGAAGTGATTAAGGTTAAAGTGAACAAACTAGGGTGTACATGCTTGACGAAGTATAAGTCAGAAATCTCATGTCCCTTGTATACGAGGGCCACTCCTCATGCTACTCAAGTTTAGTCACCGGTAAGTTCTTGTCATCGTAAGTACATGTGTATCATAGAGAACCGCTAACGGGGTACCCCTTTCCCGATGAT
Source organism: Avena sativa (assembly GCA_916181665.1). Lineage (NCBI taxonomy): Eukaryota > Viridiplantae > Streptophyta > Magnoliopsida > Poales > Poaceae > Avena > Avena sativa. The sequence goes on along the minus strand of OV702297.1, from coordinate 463,897,011 downwards.
ATAGAAGAATCCCCATATCAAAATGACAAGGCAAGCAGACAACAAGCATCTCAACATTCTTCTTATTTACCATGGGAATATGGTGCTTTTTTCTCTCTTTCCTCTTTTCATAGTATCTCTTTTTTTCTTTTCTCTCTTTTCTCAATATAGGACTCTTTTTTTATAAGAAGAATGCTTCATAGACAGCTCATTATGGTTACCCTGCAGGTTTCCACCATGTCAGCATGGATTAGACCAGCGACCCAGGCGTTTCTCTAACACATATACATAACTCCATGGACTTACAAGCTCCCCTTTCATTTCACACCGACGACATCCATATACAATAGAGCATGATATCAACTAGGTACAAGTACCAAGTGCAATGTTGAAAGTAGAAAGCATGGTTCTGCTAATTCCCAACAAATAAGTGCAAGCATATACAACATACTAGACACAATGGTTCAAGTTTATTAAGGGCAAGTAAAGTAAAGTGTGCCATCAAGTTCGTGAGAGCTTTAATCACTAGTTTTCTCATAACAAGTTTAATTCGGAAGATAAACAAAAGCATGAATATACTTGGAATAGCATAAGCTAGTAGGTAGGTATGGTGGACTCTTTAGAATAACTTGGTTTAGGGAGTTGGATGCATGAGTGGAACTCATACTTGGTTGTGGAGGCTAGAAAAAGACTGGGAGCGACAAACTAAGAGAGCAATAATGGCCATAATCATGCAGAGCGACAAAACATCATTGATCAAAGCATAAAGTGATACTACAAGTTGAAAAATAAAGGATCATAAAGGCTATGGTGACTTTAGATAGTCATAACATGGTGTGAGCATGCGCCAAGTCAACCCAAATAAAGCATCAAAGGAGAATACCACTATACTATGCTTTAATATGCTAAAACAACGCATGATTCATCCAAGGCACATTAAGCAATCTCAATTGTTTATAACAAGTCATGCTACAGCAAAGAATACTAAGCATAAAGCCAAAACAATATCAAGCATGGCATGACAAAGCACATGCCACAGTCAAAAACAAGCTCTTTTTACCACATAAGCATGAACTTACCTATTCTTTTCCAAACCAAACCAAACCATTTGCAAATCAATGTATGAAAGAGGGGGTCCAAGCAATTTATTCAGAAAACTAAGCAAACCAAGAAAACTAAAAACCAAAACAAAAACGAAAAAGAAGACGCTCCAAGAAAAACACAATTGTGCATGAAACAATAAAAATGAAGCGTTTGGAAGAAACCTGAGATTTTTATTGATAAAGAAGGGGATGCCTTGGGCATCCCCAAGCTTTGACGCTTGTACTTCTTGGATATTTCTTGGGGTGACACTCGTGGCGTCACCAAGCTTGAGCTTTAGTCCATCCTTCATCTCATTACTCATTCCTTCCATACACCTGAAGATTTTCCTTCATACAAAATACACACAATCTTTATTAGCAACATTAGTGCACTCAAGATAAATAAGTCTTAAGGTTCAGTTTTAACACCAAATAAACTTCCATTAGAACACTAGCTACTGTAGCACTTCCCTCAAAAATCTCAATTCCCCAAAAGAACTCAAAAAGGAACCAACAAGAAGCAAATGCAGAGAATGGCAGAAATCTGTCAAAACAGACCAGCAGGTAAAGACGGTTTTTTTTAAGACCTTCTGTTGCTCAAATCAAAACGTGTTGAACTAACGAAAGTTATATAACAACCTGGGGCATAAGCACAAAAATTCACGTCTCAAAAAGACGTTCAGAGATTTTACAGGAATTTTTACGGTGAAGCACAGAAATCTGTTTCGGGACAACAACTTTCTCAATCATTACTTCTGTCTCATTAGAGGTTACTCTTGGCACAAAAATCAAATAAAAAGGATAAGGAGCGGTTATTACTGAAGTATTAACTTCCAAGACTCATCTAAAACTTTTGGGTTATCTCCCAATAAGTACTTTTATTTAATGCCTTTAAGTTAGGCATGATAGTTTGACAAGATGCTCACATAAGAAATATGAATTGAAGTAAAAGAGAGCATCAAGAAGCAAATTTAAAGCACATTTAAGTCTAACCCACTTCCTATGCATAGGAATCTTGTAAAGAAACAAGTCATGAAAGCACAAAGCAACAAGCATAGTAAAGCAAAACAAGTGCAACTTTAAGACTTTCAACATAAAGAGGGGAAACTTAATATTATTGAGATGCATAAAACCATGTTTCCCTCTCTCATAATAACTTTCAGTAGCATCATGAATAAAATGAACAATATAACTATCACAAGAAACATTCTTATCATGAGCCACATGCATAAAAGAATTAATACTCCCCACATAAACATAGTCATTCTTATTAATTGTAGTGGGAGCAAATTCAACAAAATAGCTATCATTATTATTTTCATCACCATAATCATAAAATATAGGAGGCATATTATAATCATTATTAATTTCCTCCTCAATAGTAGGTGGACTGAAAATATCATATTCATCATTGCAATCCCAATGTATTGGAGGTTTGGTATCATCATAAGCAATATAATAGCTATCTTCCAAAGCTGGGGAACTAAAAAGATCATTTTCATAAAAACTAGCTTCCCCAAGCTTAGAATTTTCCATAGCATTAGCAATAATGGTGTCCAAAGAATTCATACTAACAACATTTCTATTATCATGCAAATAAAGTTCCATAGGTTTTTTAATTTTCTCTTCAAACACTTCATGTCCTAACTCAAGATAAATACTATAAAGCTCTCTAATTTTGTTGTTGTTTTCCATTAAACCTAACTAGTGAAAACAAGAAACAAAAAGACAAAATTGCAGAATCTAAAGGAAATAACTTCGAGCACTCACACTGGAGGATGTGAGTACTTTTTACCTTACCTCCCCGGCAACGGCGCCAAAAAATAGGCGTTTGCCGTGGGAGGTTCTTCTTCTTTAATCCTCCGGTGTGAATACCTTCTACCTTACCTCCCCGGCAACGGCGCTAGAAAATAGCTTGATGTCTACGCACTTCTATTCTTGTAGACAGTTGTTGGGCCTCCAAGTGCAGAGGTTTGTAGAACAGCAACAAGTTTTCCCTTAAGTGGATCACCCAAGGTTTATCGAACTCAGGGAGGAAGTGGTCAAAGGTATCCCCTCTCAAGCAACCCTGCAATCAAGATACAAGAAGTCTCTTGTGTCCCCAACACACCCAATACACTTGTCAGGTGTATAGGTGCACTAGTTCGGCGAAGAGATAGTGAAATACAAGTGGTATGGATAATTATAAGTGGTAACGGTGCTATAAAATAGCTTGATGGCGTGGAAAAGACTAAAGGCAAACTGACATAAAGAAGGAAGCAAGCAAACATGTAACAGATCTAGTAGCAAACGGTGTTTCAATGTTTAGAAACAAGGCCTAGGGATCATACTTTCACTAGTGAACACTCTCATATAAATATCTTCTCTTTATGATACTACTCTTAACTACTCTCCGGTTGAACATTCTAATCGATTGTAGGGCTATAACAGCACACCTCAAAGTAAGCCTTTCCCATCTAGATAACCCCACACTGTCACCTTGAGTACTAGATGAGTCCAACAAACACCACAATTTCATAAGGACATCCAACTCCAAATATAACTCATAACAAGTATTTGTAATCTCTAGCCTAAGTGCCACCATGGTGTGCACACTGTCAACTTCACACACATGGGGAGAGCAGAGATCTATTAAAGCACTTGAGTAGCAAGGTAGATCTATAGATTACAAGCTCATGATCACAATATGATCATGCATAGAGAGAGAGATGAACACATAGCTACCGGTAGAACCCTTAGCCTCGAGAGAGAACTACTCCCTCATCATCATGGGAATCAGCTTCGGTGATGGAGATGGTGGTGGAGATCGATGGAGATGGCTCCGGGGGCACTTCCCCATCCCAGCAGGGTGCCAGAACAGAGACTTTCTGTCCCCCGAATCTCCCCTTCGGTGGTGGCGGCACAGCAGAACTTTTCGTGGATTTATGATTGATTATTTAGGGTTTTGGTATTGGGAGGCTCTTATAGGCGAAAGAGGCAAGGTCGGTGGCCGGCCAGGGGGCCCACACCATGCCCTGGCGCAGCCTAGGGTTGCCCGCGCCTAGGGGTGGTGTGGCCACCCTATGGCCCCTCTCCGACTCTCCTTCTGGCTCTGTGAGTCTTCCAGGAAAATAGTAACTTTGGATTTTGTCCCGTCCAATTCCGAGAATATTCATTTTCTGACTTCCTGGAACCAAAAACAGCAGAAAACAGGCAACTGGCACTGTGGCATCTTGTTAGTAGGTTAGTCCAAGAAAACATATGAAAAGTACTCCAAAGTTGGAACAAAACACAAGAAAGTAGATAAAACCAAGCATGGAACATCAAAAATTATAGATACATTTGCAATGTATCAACACCCTGCTGATTATGCCTGCTGATAGCTTGGAACTTAATAACCTCAAGATCAGACTCCAACAATTCAGCAATATGACAGGTCTCAAGGTAAATTATGATAAATCTACCCTGGTACCTATCAATGTAACAGTGGAGTATGCATGTCAACTGGCCTCTGATTTTGGATGCAAATTGGAGAGTTTACCTTTCACCTACCTGGGTCTCCCACTTGGTACCACAAGACCATCCATTGATAGCTTGATGCCCATTGTTTCCAAATTTGTCAGAAAGCTCTCTGGTCTATCTTCTCTCATGTCATATACAGGAAGACTCACATTGTTAAATTCTGTATTAAATTCTATGCCCATCCATGCCATGTGCTCTTTTAAAGTCCCCATAACAATTTTTACCCATTTTGAAAAAGGTGGCAGACAATTCCTTTGGGCGGGGAAAGATATCCATAGGCATGGCAAATGTCTTGCTAAATGGGATTTGGTCTGTAGACCAAAAGAACAAGGAGGTTTAGGTGTCATAAACCTCAGGGTACAAAATCAGGCCCTTTTACTGAAAAATATTCATAAATTCTACAACAGGGCTGATATACCATGGGTTGATCTCATTTGGAAAGCTTACTACCAAGGAGACACTACCCCACATTCAATGAATCACATTGGATCCTTCTGGTGGAGAGATTGTATGAATTATGTTGATATTTACAGAGATCTGACTCACTGCAATATTGGCAATGGAAAATCTATGTTACTATGGAAGGATCTATGGAAAGGTGAATGCTTTGAAGACAAATACTCACACCTGCACTCTTTCTGCCACAATGATACTTTGACCATGGCCAAGGCCATCTCTGCAGCTGGTAATGATTTCTATGACCTCTTTCAACTCCCCTTATCCATTATTGCTCATGAGGAATTTATTGATATGTTGGAGAATATCAGAAGCATAAACCACATTGATGACCATGATTCATGGTACTTTTCCTGGGGTGAGACTTTCAAAACCAGAAAAATCTACAAGGCACTGATTGGGGCACACCCAACACCAAAGCCCATACTTGATATTTGGAAATCATGTTGTCTCCCAAGACACAAATTTTTTGCCTGGCTACTACTGAATATGAGATTAAACACCAAAGACTTAATGGCAAGAAAGAACTTCTTTATGGAATTCAATGATTGTGTAATATGTGACACCTGTCCTCAGGAAACCCTGCTGCATCTATTTTTTGAATGCAGCTTCAGCCAAGGGTTTTGGTGGGCCTTGGGACTTGAATGGAACACATATATGGATATTCATCAAATGATCAACGATGCTGGAAGTAGATTCAACCCCAATTTTCTTATGGAAGTTATCATCACTAGATGCTGGAGTATATGGGAGCAAAGAAATGGTTATATTTTCAGGGATCTTAATCCTTCCATCTCTAGATGTATTTCATTTTTTAAAGCAACCTTCACCTTGACTATGATAGAGCTAAGCCTCGTCTCAAGGAAGGTATGCAATAGTGGCTTGACACGCTATGAATGTAAAACATCTGTAACATGGACTTGAGCCTAGCTCAACCCTTTGTACATTATAAAATTTATAAAATGACACAGTAGGGGCCTTCCCTACTATTTTTGTCAAAAAAACTAAGCATCTATAAATAACATACACCCTACACGAATAGTCTAAGCATGCCCAAAATGATGAGTATATGTACAAAAATGAAAACAAATAGAGTTTGTTACCAACCTCTTACCACATCTCAAGTCGTCATTAATCCTCATTATTGCCCTTCACTTGTGTGGCTTGAATAATAACATGAAACCAAATTCCAGTGAGGACTGCTAAACCCTGCAACAAACTCACAAAACCAAAGAAGAAGAACAAATATTTTTGGTGTTTTCGATTTTTTAAACAAGAACCAAGGAGGAAGAACAAGAAAAGCAAAATATTTTTGGGTTTTTCGAATAGTTCAAACAAAGAAAAAAGGGAAAAGCAAACCAAGGCAAAAAGAAGAAGAAGCAAACAAAGAGAAACAACAGAAATATTTTGGTCTTTTTGTGTTTTAGAAAGCAAAAGCAAAGAAAGAACGAAACTAAAAAGAGAACGAAACATGAATATACAAAGTACCGACACAAAATGATATGGAGATGAGTGCGATGTCGGTGTACCTCCCCCCAAGCTTAGGCTTTTAGCCTAAGTGGGTATTAATCCCAAGCTGGCCAAGATGGAGCGCCTCCGTAGTACGGCGAGGAGGTACCTGTAGGGGTTCGTAGCATGGAAAACAAAAATTTTCTATCGCATACAAACAAACAAGCCAAGATCTATCTACTAGATTGTAGCAACGAGTCGATGGAATAACTCACCCTCGAAGATTCCAAAGTGTTTAACGAGAGCAGATTCTCGTGGGTGATGTAGTCGTACTCTTTCCGATCTCAAGATCGCGTAGACGATCCTTCCGGCGCCGCGTTCCCGCAGCGCTCCCGTAGTCGGTCACACGTTCGGTACTCGACGAAGACCTTCCTCTCCCTTGTTCCAGCAGGCAGCGGAGGTTGTAGCACTCTCCTCGCGATTCCGGCAGCACAACGGCGTGGTACCGGAGGTAGAGGGGAGATCCCGCAGGGCTTCGCCTTAAGCCGGTGCGAGTATGGTGGAGCTTATGAGAGAGGCTATTAGTGGTCTAGTAATTAGACACACCAATTAGAGGGCTCTAAACCAATTAGAAGGCTCTAAACCGAAACAGCTCTAAACCGGGGTCTAGGTCTAGTTTCTAGTTTAGAGGATAGGAACTAGTAGTGTTGTAGGAGGGGAGCCCTGCCCCTCCCTTTATAGGTGGGAGGGCCGGCGGCCAAGGGGAGGGAGTGGAGTCCCTCCCCAACTCGGCCTTGGTGGGGCGCCGGCTTGGAGAGGAGGGACTCCTCCCCCAAGTCGGTTTCAACCTCCTCCTCTTTCTCCTCTTTCCGAAAACTGGCAGTTTGACCGAAAACTGGCAGTTTGACTTTTTCAATTAGGATTTGAATTAACCCTTTATTTCGGACAGCGAGAACACTTAGTACATGATGCAATCATTCCAACATGCAATGATACATTCATGTACCCCTTCCCCCCCGGAGTGCCGGACATTCCGGGACCTTCTAGAATGTTCCCGATGAAAACACCGGAACCATTCCCCAACTCCGAAATGGGACTTTCCTTATATGAATCTTATTCTCCGGACCATTCCGGATCACCTCGTGATATCCCGGATCCCATCCGAGACTCCGAACAACATTCGGTCTCTTTCTCATAATACCATAACTACTCAAACAACGTCGAATCCTTAAGTGTGTCTCCCTACGGTTCGTGAATTATGCGGACATGATCGAGACACTTCTCCGAACAATAACCAATAGAGGAATCTGGAAATTCATATGGCTCCCACATATTTCTACGATTACTTTGCGATCGAATGAACCACTTACATACGATACCAATTTCCCTTTGTCTCACGATATGTTACTTATCCGAGGTTATGATCGTCGGTATCTCTGCATACCTAGTTCAACCTCGTTACTGATAAGTACTCTTTTCTCGTTCCCGTGATATGTGATCCCTTGTGACCAAGTCACATGCTTGCAAGCTAATTGGATGACATTTCACCGAGAGGGCCCAGAGAATATCTATCCGTCATGTGGATGGACAAATCCCACTCTTGATCCATGTGTTTCAACCAATACTTTCCGAACACCCAATGCCACTTTTATAGCCACCCTGTTACGGTGTGGTGTTTGATGACATCAAAGCATCCATCCAGTAAAGGCAATATGCATGATCTCATGGTCGAAGGAATTAGGTTACTATGTATCAGAAAGCATATAGCAATTGAACTATTGAAATGACTTGATCTTTATGCTACGCTTATCTATAGGAGTATGTCCACCATATCATTCTCCTAACGATATGATCTTGTTGTTAATAACATCTCAATGTTCATGATAGGGAAACCACAATCATCTATTAACCAACAAGCTAGTGAAGTATAGAGGCTATACTAGGGACTTCAATTTAAGTTTACAATTCACACAAGTATTAATGTTTCCTTGTTAATACTATTATAGCATGAATGCAAACATTTATCATAAACACAAAGATATAATAATAACTATATTTATTATTGCCTCTAGGGCATATCTCCAACAGTCTCCCACTTGCACTAGAGTCATCTAATCTAGATCACATGGTAATATACCGAACACCCATGGCAGTTTGGTGTTGGTCATGTTTTGCCCTCGGGAGAGGTTTAGTCAACGGATCCGCCACATTCAGATCTGTGTGTACTTTGCAAATCTTTATATCCCCATCCTGGATATGTTCTCGAATAGCGTGAAAACGTAGCTTGATATGCTTCAGCTTCTTGTGTGACCTTGGTTCTTGCGCATTGGCTATGGCGCCCATGTTATCACAGTAGATAGACATTGGGTCCAGCGCACTAGGAACCACACCCAGCTCTGTAATGAACTCTTTCATCCATATTGCTTCTTGTGAAGCCTCCGAAGCAGCCATGTATTCCGATTCAGTTGAAGATCTCGCCACAACGCTTTGCTTTGCACTCCTCCAGCTAACCGCTGCACCATTCAAAATAAATACGTATCCAGATTGTGATTTAGAATCATCCGGATCGGTGTTCCAACTAGCATCGGTGTAACCATTAACAACGAGCTGTTCATCACCTCCATAAGAAAGAACCATATCCTTAGTTCTTCTCAAGTACTTAAGGATGTTTTTGACCGCTGTCCAATGATCCACTCCTGGATCACTTTGATATCTGCTAGTTAAACTAACAGCATATGCAATGTCGGGTCTAGTACATAGCATGGCATACATTAGAGATCCTATGGCTGAGGCATAGGGAGTCTTACTCATCCTTTCTCTATCTTCTGCCGATGTCGGACTTTGAGTTTTACTCAAGGTCGTATTGGGCAACATGGGCAAGAACCCTTTCTTGCTATCTTCCATTCCAAACCTCTTTAGAACTTTGTCCAAATATGTACTTTGTGACAATGATATTTGGCGTTTCGATCTATCTCTATAAATCTTTATGCCTAATATGTAAGCTGCTTCGCCAAGATCCTTCATTGAAAAACTATTATTCAAATATTCCTTGACACTATTAAGAAGGTCTACATCATTCCCAATCAACAATATGTCATCCACATACAGTATTAAGAATGCTACAGAGCTCCCACTCACTTTCTTGTAAATACAAGCTTCTCCATAAGTTTGTATAAAACCAAAACTTTTGATTACCTTATCAAAACGTTGATTCCAACTTCGGGATGCTTGCTTCAATCCATAGATGGACCGTTGAAGTTTGCATACCTTGTTAGCATCTTTAGGATCGACAAAACCTTTGGGTTGCATCATATACAACTCTTCATCAATGTCTCCATTGAGGAATGCTGTTTTGACATCCATCTGCCATATCTCATAATCATAATATGCAGCGATTGCTAACATAATCCTCACAGACTTTAGCTTCGCTACCGGTGAGAAAGTCTCATCGTAGTCAACTCCTTGAATTTGTCGAAACCCTTTTGCGACAAGTCGAGCTTTATAGACAGTAACATTACCATCAGCATCTGTTTTCTTCTTGAAAATCCATTTGTTCTCGACAGCCTTACGGCCATCCGGTAAGTCCACCAAAGTCCATACTTGGTTTTCGTACATGGATCCAATCTCGGATTTCATGGCTTCTTGCCATTTATTGGAATCTGGGCTCATCATCGCTTCCTCATATGTCTCGGGGTCATCGGTGTTGTCCACCAACATGACATTCATAACGGAATCATACCAATCTGGAGTGGTACGAGTTCTCGTTGACCTCCGAGGCTCTGTAGCAACTTCAACCGAAGTTTCATGATCATCATCATTAGCTTCCTCTCTTATTGGTGCAGGCACCACAGGAACTTCTTCCGGTGCTGCGCTACTCGCAATTTCGAGAGAAGGTTCGACAACCTCGTCGAGTTCTACTTTCCTTCCAGTCACTTCTTTCGAGAGAAATTCCTTCTCTAGAAAGGATCCATTCTTAGCAACGAAGATTTTGCCTTCGGATCTATGATAGAAGGTATACCCAACAGTTTCCTTCGGGTATCCTATGAAGACGCATTTTTCCGCTTTGGGTTCAAGCTTGTCCGGCTGTAACTTCTTTACATAGGCTTCGCATCCCCAAACTTTAAGGAACGACAATTTAGGTTTCTTCCCAAACCATAATTCATACGGTGTCGTTTCAACGGATTTAGACGGTGCCCTATTTAAAGTGAATGCGGCTGTTTCTAATGCATAACCCCAAAATGATAGTGGCAAATCTGTAAGTGACATCATAGAACGAACCATATCTAAGAGAGTTCGATTACGACGTTCAGACACACCATTACGCTGTGGTGTTCCCGGCGGTGTCAACTGCGAAAGTATTCCACATTTCTTCAAATGCTCGCCAAACTCGTAACTTAGATATTCACCTCCACGATCAGATCGTAGAAATTTAATCTTCTTGTTACGTTGATTCTCTACCTCACTTTGAAACTCCTTAAACTTCTCGAAAGTTTCGGACTTATGTTTCATAAAATAGATATACCCATATCTACTCAAGTCATCCGTGAAGGTAAGAACATAACGATAACCACTGCGCGATGCTACACTCATTGGACCACACACATCGGTATGTATGATTTCCAATAAGTCTGTAGCTCGCTCCATCATACCAGAAAATGGAGTCTTAGTCATTTTACCCATCAGACATGCTTCGCATCTTTCAAGTGATTCAAAATCAAGTGATTCAAGAAGTCCATCGGAATGGAGTTTCTTCATACGCTTCACTCCAATGTGACCAAGACGACAGTGCCACATATAGGTCAAATTATCGCTTGATTTCAAACGTTTAGCCTCAATGTTTATTAATATGTGTATTTCTACTATCGAGATTCAATATGAATAGACCATCTATCAAAGGTGCATGTGCATAAAACATATTACTCATATAAATCGAACAACCATTATTCTCGGATTTAAACAAGTAACCGTCTCGCAATAAACAAGATCCCGATATAATGTTCATGCTCAACGCAGGCACCAAATAACAATTATTTAAGTATAAAACTAATCCCGATGGTAGATGAAGAGGTAGTGTGCCGACCGCGATCACATCAACCTTTGATCCGTTTCCCACGCGCATCGTCACCTCGTTCTTCACTAGCTTCCGTTTATTCTGCAGCTCCTGTTTCGAGTTACAAATATGAGCAACCGAACCAGTATCAAATACCCAGGCACTACTACGAGTACTAGTGAGATACACATCAATAACATGTATATCAGATATACCTTTCTTCTTGATGTTGCCGTTCTTCAAATCCGCCAAGTACCTTGGGCAATTCCGCTTCCAGTGACCTTCTCCCTTGCAGTAAAAGCACTCAGTATCAGGCTTGGGTCCAGCCTTGGTCCTCTTCGTCGGCGTGGTAACTTTCTTACCACCCTTCTTGAAGTGTCCCTTCTGCTTAGACTTGCCTTTCTTGAATTTGGTGGTCTTATTGACCATCAACACTTGGTGCTCTTTCTTGATCTCCATTTCTGCAGATTTTAACATAGCAAATAGTTCTGGCAACTCTTTGTTCATGTTCTGCATGTTGTAGTTCATCACAAAGTTCTTGTAACTTGGTGGTAGTGATTGGAGGATGCGGTAAACTCCCAAAGTATTAGGAATCACTATACCCAAACTTTGAAGTTTATTTGCGTGCCCAGACATTTTAAGCACATGCTCACTGACGGAGCTACCCTCTTCCATCTTGCAGTTAAAGAACTTTTCAGAAGCTTCATAACTTTCAATTGCCGCATGAGTCTCAAAGATTAATTTGAGATCCTCGACAATATCATATGGATCTGACTCTTCAAACCTTTTCTGAAGCTCCGATTCTAAACCATACAAGATAGCACACTGAACTATGGAGTACTGATTCTTCCGAGCGAGGTAAACATTCTTTACTTCATCGGTAGCATCAGCTGCAGGTGGGTCACCTAGCGGTGCATCCAGCACATAGGTCAAATTACCAGCTGTGAGGACAATCCTCAAATTGCGGAACCAATCCGCGAAGTTGCTTCCATTGTTTTTCAACTTTTCTTTCTCTAGGAACGCATTAAAATTGATGGTAGGGGCTGCCATTGATCTACAACATATTTGCAATAGTTTAGACTAAGTTTATGACAAATTGAGTTCAAATTAATTAATGAAATTAAACTAGGTGAACTCCCACTCAAAACAACATCCCTCACATTGTTTTAGTGATCACACGAACCAAATCCACTACATCAACACCGATCATCACGAGAGCTGATATAGTTTTAATGGCGAACAATCATCATGTTCATCATATCTACTATATGATTCATGCTTTGCCTTTCGGCGATCCGTGTTCCTGAGGCCATGTCTGTACATGCTAGGCTCGTCAAGATCAAACCTTAGCTTCCGCATAAGCAAATCTGGCTTGCTTACGTTGTAGTCACCCGCGGAATCAAAGACACCCGATCATCACGTGGTGCTTCGAAGCAACAAGCTTTGGCAACGGTGCATACTAAGGGTGAACACTTCAGAACTTGAAATTTATGTGCATGAGGGATCATCTTATAATGCTACCGTCGTCTACTAAGCAATACAAGATGCATAAAGGATTAACATCACATGCAATTCATAATATGTGATATGATATGGCCTTTCTTCTTTGTGCTTCCGATCTCCATCTTCAAGCACGAATATGATCTCCATCATCACCGGCATAGCATCAAGGTCAATGACGCTTCTTCATGGTTGTCGTCCACCAGCTTCAACTATTACAGCTATTTTGAATAGACACGCAGGTCTTAACAGAAATTAAAGACAACCATATGGCTCCTGCCGGTTGCCAACTTACAATAAGGAACATTGCATACATCAAATATAATCACAATCATGGCCATATCACATCACTGCACACCCCTGCAAAACAAAGTTAGACGCTTCTACTTTCTTTGCATATTTTACGTGGTTTGGGGCTTTCCATAAGTGTCGTTCTAACCTACGAACAAGAACCACAACATTGATACTAGCATTGTTGATTACCCGTTGTAAATTGGATCTTTACTATGCTAGGAGAAACAGGCACCCGCAAAGCCACTTATGCAATACAAGTTGCATGTTAAGCGTGGAGCAAGTCTCATGAACGATGTCATGTAAGGTTAGCCCGGGCCGCTTCATCCCAACATACCGCAAGATGCAAAGTACACAAAAAGCAATCTACAATAAAAGCATCAACGCCCACAATGACCATTGTGTTCTACTCGTGCAACAGATCTACATATAGACACGGCTCTGATACCACTGTAGGGGTTCGTAGCATGGAAAACAAAAATTTTCTATCGCATACAAACAAACAAGCCAAGATCTATCTACTAGATTGTAGCAACGAGTCGATGGAATAACTCACCCTCGAAGATTCCAAAGTGTTTAACGAGAGCAGATTCTCGTGGGTGATGTAGTCGTACTCTTTCCGATCTCAAGATCGCGTAGACGATCCTTCCGGCGCCGCGTTCCCGCAGCGCTCCCGCAGTCGGTCACACGTTCGGTACTCGACGAAGACCTTCCTCTCCCTTGTTCCAGCAGGCAGCGGAGGTTGTAGCACTCTCCTCGCGATTCCGGCAGCACAACGGCGTGGTACCGGAGGTAGAGGGGAGATCCCGCAGGGCTTCGCCTTAAGCCGGTGCGAGTATGGTGGAGCTTATGAGAGAGGCTATTAGTGGTCTAGTAATTAGACACACCAATTAGAGGGCTCTAAACCAATTAGAAGGCTCTAAACCGAAACAGCTCTAAACCGGGGTCTAGGTCTAGTTTCTAGTTTAGAGGATAGGAACTAGTAGTGTTGTAGGAGGGGAGCCCTGCCCCTCCCTTTATAGGTGGGAGGGCCGGCGGCCAAGGGGAGGGAGTGGAGTCCCTCCCCAACTCGGCCTTGGTGGGGCGCCGGCTTGGAGAGGAGGGACTCCTCCCCCAAGTCGGTTTCAACCTCCTCCTCTTTCTCCTCTTTCCGAAAACTGGCAGTTTGACCGAAAACTGGCAGTTTGACTTTTTCAATTAGGATTTGAATTAACCCTTTATTTCGGACAGCGAGAACACTTAGTACATGATGCAATCATTCCAACATGCAATGATACATTCATGTACCCCTTCCCCCCCGGAGTGCCGGACATTCCGGGACCTTCTAGAATGTTCCCGATGAAAACACCGGAACCATTCCCCAACTCCGAAATGGGACTTTCCTTATATGAATCTTATTCTCCGGACCATTCCGGATCACCTCGTGATATCCCGGATCCCATCCGAGACTCCGAACAACATTCGGTCTCTTTCTCATAATACCATAACTACTCAAACAACGTCGAATCCTTAAGTGTGTCTCCCTACGGTTCGTGAATTATGCGGACATGATCGAGACACTTCTCCGAACAATAACCAATAGAGGAATCTGGAAATTCATATGGCTCCCACATATTTCTACGATTACTTTGCGATCGAATGAACCACTTACATACGATACCAATTTCCCTTTGTCTCACGATATGTTACTTATCCGAGGTTATGATCGTCGGTATCTCTGCATACCTAGTTCAACCTCGTTACTGATAAGTACTCTTTTCTCGTTCCCGTGATATGTGATCCCTTGTGACCAAGTCACATGCTTGCAAGCTAATTGGATGACATTTCACCGAGAGGGCCCAGAGAATATCTATCCGTCATGTGGATGGACAAATCCCACTCTTGATCCATGTGTTTCAACCAATACTTTCCGAACACCCAATGCCACTTTTATAGCCACCCTGTTACGGTGTGGTGTTTGATGACATCAAAGCATCCATCCAGTAAAGGCAATATGCATGATCTCATGGTCGAAGGAATTAGGTTACTATGTATCAGAAAGCATATAGCAATTGAACTATTGAAATGACTTGATCTTTATGCTACGCTTATCTATAGGAGTATGTCCACCATATCATTCTCCTAACGATATGATCTTGTTGTTAATAACATCTCAATGTTCATGATAGGGAAACCACAATCATCTATTAACCAACAAGCTAGTGAAGTATAGAGGCTATACTAGGGACTTCAATTTAAGTTTACAATTCACACAAGTATTAATGTTTCCTTGTTAATACTATTATAGCATGAATGCAAACATTTATCATAAACACAAAGATATAATAATAACTATATTTATTATTGCCTCTAGGGCATATCTCCAACAGTACCCTCGTCCTGGTGCGAGCTCGAGGACGCCCCACCGTAGTGCGCAGAGTAATCGTAGGAGGGAACATCCTCTGGGTGCTTCCTGTGGAAACCCTACAAGCGGAGCTGCTCGTCCACCTCCTCCTTGGAGCGCGACCACGGCCTCCTGTGAACATTGAACAAAGTGGATTGCAGCAAAGGAATCTCCCTTTCATCCCCGTTAGTAAACAACATCCTGTATACTATTGTCCATATCAGAGTTAGTAGTGACGAAGTGATGTGTTTTCATGGCAGCAAGGTCAAGCCTTTGTGGTGCCAATATAGTATCATTTGGATCCACAGAAAGCTCTAATGCATTGACCATACGTGAAGCGATGATGCCCCCATAAATAGGTCCTCTAGCAGCTAGGCGACGAGCAATAAGAGAGCCAAGATTGTACCGAGTATCATTGTTAAGCGTAGCAGCAAGGAAGGCTAAATGATAGTTGGAGATATTACTCGTATTCTCCCTACCAAGAATGCTAGTAGCAAGATAATAGGCAAAGTATCTAAGAGCAGGGAGTTGGATGTTTCTTATCTTCCCGCGCTGAGCTACGCGGTCATCATCATTGGTCGTCCCTTGATAGAGCTCCAGCAAATTAGCGGGTCGCCCTTGAATCTTCTTCATGATCCCTGCCATGCCTACACCTATAATACTGCAAAATCTTTCCAATGGCATGGTAAAGGGCAGATTATAAATTCTGAAAGAGACAGTTGACTGATAGGGGGTGTTAGTAAAAACGAAACTCTCAACAAAATTTTGGTGAGCATAGTGTATTGCTCACTCTTATCTTGCATGTATGAAGTCAAACCAACCCTCTGAATCAGTAGCAAGAAATCATCAAGAATCCCTGCAGCTTGTAAGAAAGTAAAACAAGGAAAAGTAGATGGGTGAGCATCCCCATCATCTCCTTCCTTACCAATGCGAGGTGCAATGATATCTTTGTTGTATGATGGCCTAAACTGAGAGGCTGATCTTGAGGGCCTTGACCTCCTAGGTGCATCCCTCTCAAATATTTCTCCAAAGGTATGGTTGTTCATCTTTGATATTCTGAAATTTAAACATCTATTAAACAAGTGATTGCAAAGTGAATATATAATGAAGGGCACTACTCATAGGGACTTGTAAGAGGCCTAAACATGCATCAAAACTATATTTCTAAGCATTGAACAAGCTTACAAGCTCTCATAACCTGTGACCTACAACAGCAAAATACTCAAGATATAAACCACTAAACACAAATCTACTTGGACAAGAAGAGGAGTCACATACCGGAGAACAAATGCTCCAAATTTCAGCAGCAAAGATGGGATGAGCAAGGAGATCGGAAAATCAAGGGCAAGAACAGCAAGAACACGATTTTGAGCAATGAACTGGTGTTTTCTCGGGAGAGAGAAGAAAGTGGCAAGTGAGAGAGTGAGTGGAGGGCCAGGGGTGTCCCACACCATGGCCAGGTGCGCCCCTGGGCTGGTCGTGCCACCAGGTGGTGTGCCTGCCTGGTGGCTCCCCTGGTACCTTCCAGGCACTCCTCTGCCCCTTTTTTCATGTAAAAATTTAATATGAATTTTCTGGAATTTTTCGAGACACTTTATTTTTGGGCAATTTTCAGGCATAACAGAATGATTTTCTGACAGAAAAAAGTTTCTGGAATGATGCAAAGACAAAACAAGGCTAGGACTTCAGAAGTTCTAATACACTCTAACATGCAAGCAACTAACAACAGAAAAGAAAACTAAACGAAAGCAAAACTAAAATGGATAGAATAGAAGTAAGCGGAGATAATCATGGTGAAAACATTGTTTTGTTCAATGAAATCCTTTTGTTAACAAGGTTGATCATGTCTTGTTACCAAAACAATTTTATACGAAACAAAACTTTGTATTCCACTAATGATTATGTTACCTCAACTTTGATAGCAATGGTCCCAATCATAATAGTTTCAAATTTTTCTCTTGGTATGGGACAATATATCTCTCCAACTTGAATGCCCTCAACATGTTCAATTGAATTCAAACCATAATTCCTATCAATCTTCTTGGGGAAATAGACAGTATGTTCCTTGTCATTAACATTGAAGGTCACCTTTCCTTGATACAATTAATAACAGCTCCTGCAGTATTAAGAAAAGGTCTCCCAAGAATAATAGACATATTATCATCTTCAGGCATTTCAAGCACAACAAAATCAGTTAATATCAAGCAATTATGAGCCACTTGAACAGGTACATCCTCACATATACCAATAGGAATAGTGGAAGATTTATCAGCCATTTGCAAAGATATATCAGTTGGTATTAGTTTTTCCAGTTGAAGTCTCTTGTAGAGAGAAAAAGGCATGACACTAACTCCTGCTCCCAAATCACACAAAGCAGTTCTAACATAACTATTTTTAATAGAGCACGGAATAGTTGGAATCCCTGGGTCTCCAAGTTTCTTTGGAACCTTACCATTAAAGGAATAATTAGCAAGCAAAGTAGAGATTTCTTCATTAGGGATCTTCCTTTTATTCGAGACAATATCCTTGATATACTTTGACTAAGGAGGCAATTTAATAGCATCAGTCAAAGGAATTTGCAGGAATAAAGGTTTCATCCACTCACAAAACTTATTATAGTGTTCATCTTCCTTTGACTTGTGTTTCTTATCAGGGAAAGGCATATGTTTTTGGACCCAAGGCTCTCTTTCACTACCATGTTTCTTAGCAACAAAATCTTCTTTAGTGTATTTAGTATTCTTAGTGTGCCTTTCAGGTTCTTCTTCAACTTTTTCTTTATCACGAACATCATTTTCTTCATTACCATTTTCAGTTTCAGCATTAGAGACAGATATACTATTAGGATCTTTAGCAGGTTCAGAGGGTTCTACAATAGTTTTATGTTTCTTTTTTCTTTTCTTACGAGTAGTACCACTATTTTCAGCTTGTTGAGAATCCTGCTCAATTCTTTTGGGATGCCCCTCAGGATATAGAGGATCCTGGGCAGCAGCACCACTTCTAGTTCTAATTTCATAAGCATGTTTTTCTTTAGCAGCATTAACTGGCAAATCTTTTTGTACCTTAATAAGTTGATCAATTTGAGTTTGAACCATTTGAAAATGTTTAACAAGAATTTTAACATCATTAGAGGTTCTTTCCACAGTATCTTTTAACTCAACAATAGCTCCAGTGTTTTCCATTAGATGGTTTTGCACCCTTTTATTAAAATTATCTTGCTTAACAATAAAAATATTGAATTCTTCTAAGCATTGATCAGGAGGTTTAGAGTAAGGGATGTCACCTTCATCAAAGTGTTGGAGAGAGTGTACCTCAATAGTGGATGAATGGGGAATTGGCTTACATAATTCTTCTATAGGAGGTAAATTCTTGACATCTGCAACTTTAATTCCCTTCTCCTTAAGACATTTCTTAGCTTCCTTCATTACTTCATCATTTAGTTCAATAACTCCCCTCTTCTTAGATGATGGTATAGGTGCAGGTATAGCTGGTTCAGGTATAATTGTTTCAGGTATAGCTGGTTCAGGAGGAGTCCAGTCTTCATAATTCTTGCTTATTTTAGCCATTAGTTCCTCAACTTCCTTGGGAGTCCTGTTCCTAAAAACACAATCAGCATAACTATGCAGGTATGTCCAAGATTCTTCAGTTACTCCATTATAAAATATATCAAGAAGCTCATTCTTAGGTAATGGACATCCACCCTGTGCATGAATCAAAGCACAAAACCTTGCCCATGATTTAGGCAATATCTCTTTTTCTCCTTGTTTGAAATCAAAAAGTTCCTGCAAAATAGCATGTCTAGCACTAGGAGGAAAATATTTCTGCAGGAAGATACTAATCAAGCAATCAGGGCTATCAATAGATCCATGAGGTAAATTACTAAACCAAATTTTAGCTTCTCCTTTCAGTGAAAAAGGGAAAATCTTAGCAACAAAGTAGGTGCGCATCTTAATATCATTAGAAAACTGGCCACTCATGGTAGAAAGCTCAGTCATATGTGCTACCACACTTTCATTCTTAGTCCCACAAAAAGGTTCTTTCTCAACAATAGCTATGTAAGATAGATCAAGAGAGAAATCATAATCTTTATCTTTAATGTTTATGGGAGACGCAGCAAACTTTGCATTAGGAGACAATTTGGGTTTAATAGTACTCCTCTCAAGGAGACTCTTAGCAGCACTCCTATCATGGGTGTTTTGACATTCTTTAATAAATTCATCGGTCATCTCAATATAACCGTCTTCAATATCATAGCTCTCTCTAGACTCAGGTGAACTAACAGGTGTAGTAGTGTCTTCATTAGGAGTATCAGTATTTCCAGCTATAGTTCTAGCAATCGTAGCATCTAGGAAAGGACCTAATGAACCACTCTTGTCAAGCACAGTAGAAGTAGCATCATAAGTATCAGAAGTTTCAGATTTAGCAGTAGTAGCAGTGTGTGTATGATACATTGCAAATGTATCTATAATTTTTGATGTTCTATGCTTCGTTTTATCTACTTTCTTATGTTTTGTCCACACTTTGGAGTACTTTTCATATGATTTCTTGGACTAACCTATTAACAAGTGCCACAGTGCCAGTTGCCTGTTTTCTCCTGTTTTTGGTTCTAGGAAAGTCAGAAAATCAATATTCTCGGAATTGGACCGGACAAAAGCCAAAGTCGATATTTTACCGGAAGACTCATGGAGCCAGAAGATGAGACGGAGAGGGGCCACAGGGTGGCCACACCATATGGTGGCGTGGGCTAGCCCTGGCCACGCCACCAGGTGGTGTGGGCCCCCTGGCCACCCATCGACCTTGCCTCTTTGCCTATAAGAGCCTCCCGATGCATAAACACTAAATAGTCAAACCTCCAGCCACGAAAAGTTCTGCAGTGCCGCCGCCACCGAAGGGGAGATTTGGGGGACAGAAAGTCTCTGTTCCGGCACCCTGCCGGGATGGGAAAGTGCCCCCGGAGCCATCTCCATCGATCTCCACCACCATCTCCATCGCCGTTGCTGATTCCCATGATGAGGAGGGAGTAGTTCTCTCTCGAGGCTAAGGGTTCTACCGGTAGTTATGTGTTCATCTCTCTCTCTATGCATGATCTTATTGAGATCATGAGCTTGTAATCTATAGATCTACCTTGCTACTCAAGTGCTTTAATAGATCTCTTCTCTCCCCATGTGTGTGAAGTTGACAGTGTGCACACCATGGTGGCACTTAGGCAAGAGATTACAAATACTTGTTATGAGTTATATTTGGAGTTGGATGTCTCTATGAAATTGTGGTGTTTGTTGGAACCATCTAGTGCTCAAGGTGACAGTGTGGGGTTATCTAAATGCGGAAAGCGAACTTTGAGGAGTGTTGTTATAGCCCTACCATGGATTAGAGTGTCCAATCGGAGAGTAGTTAAGAGTAGTATCATAAAGTGAAGATATTTATATGAGAGTGTTCACTAGTGAAAGTATGATCCCTAGTCCTTGTTTCTAAGCATTGATACATCGTTTGCAATTAGATCTGTTACATGTTTGCTTGCTTACTTCTTTATTTCAGTTTGCCTTTAGTTTTTTCCCACGTCAACCACACGCCAGCAAGCTATTTTCTATCACCGTTACCACTTATAATTATCCATACCACTTGTATTTCACTATGTCTTTGCCAAACTAGTGCACCTATACACCTGACAAGTGTATTGGGTGTGTTGGGGACACAAGAGACTTCTTGTATCTTGATTGCAGGATTGCTTGAGAGGAGATACCTTTGACCACTTCCTCCTTGAGTTCGATAAACCTTGGGTGATCCACTTAAGGGAAAACTTGCTGCTGTTCTACAAACCTCTGCACTTGGAGGCCCAACAACTGTCTACAAGAATAGAAGTGCGTAGACATCAAGCTATTTTCTAGCGCTGTTGCCGGGGAGGTAAGGTAAAAGGTACTCACATCCTCCGGTGTGAGTGCTCAAAGTTATTTCCTTTAGATTCTACAATTTTGTCTTTTTGTTTCTTGTTTTCACTAGTTAGGCTTAATGGAAAACAACAAAAAAATTAGAGAGCTTTATAGTATTTATCTTGAGTTAGGACATGACGTGTTTGAAGAGAAAATTAAAAAACCTATGGAACTTTATTTGCATGCTAATAGCAATGTTGTTAGTATGAATTATTTGGACACCATTATTGCTAATGCTATGGAGAAGTCTAAGCTTGGGGAAGCTAGTTTTTATGAAAATGATCTTTTTAGTTCCCCAGCTTTGGAAGATAGCTATTCTATTGCTTATGATGATACCAAACCTCCAATATATGATGATTACAATGATGAATATGATATTTTCATTCCACCAACTATTGAGGAGACAATTAATGATTACAATATACCTCCTATATTTGATGATTATGGTGATGAGAATAATAGTGATAGCTATTCTGTTCAATTTGCTCCCACTACAATCAATAAGAATGACTATGTTTATGTGGGGAGTATTAATTCTTTTATGCATGTGGCTCATGATAAGAATGTTTCTTGTGATTGTTATATTGTTAATTTTATTCATGATTCTACTGAAAGTTATTATGAGAGAGGGAAACATGGTTTTATGTGTCTCAACAATATTAAGTTTCCCCCTTTATGTTGAAAATTTTGAAGTTGCACTTGTTTTGCTGTCCTATGCTTGTTGGTTTGTGCTTTCATGACTTGTTTCTTTACAAGATTCCTATGCATAGTAAGTGGGTTAGACTTAAATGTGTTTTGAATTTGCTTCTTGATGCTCTCTTTTACTTCAATTCATATTTTTTATGTGAGCATCCTCCCAAACTATCATGCCTAACATAAAGGCGTTAATGAAAAGTACTTATTGGGAGATAACCCAAAAGTTTTAGTTGAATCTTGGAAGTTATTACTTCAGTAATAACCGCTCCTTATCCTTTTTGTTTGCTTTTTGTGCCAAGAGTAACCTCTAATGAGAGCGAAGTAATGATTGGGAAAGTTGCTGTCCCGAAACAGATTTCTGTGCTTCACCATAACAATTCGTGTAAAATCTCTGTACATCCTTTTGAGGCGTGAATTTTTGTGCTTCTGCCCCAGGCTGTTATCTAACTTTCGTTAGTTCAACACTTTTTGATTTGAGCAACAGAAGGTCTTCGAAAAAATTCGTCTTTACCTGCTGGTTTGTTTTAACAGATTTCTGCCATAATTTGCATTTGCTTCTTGTTGGTTCCTTTTTGAGTTCTCTTTGGGGAATTGAGCTTTTTGAGGGAAGTGCTACAGTAGCTTGTGTTTTAATGGAAGTTTAATTGGTGTTAGAACTGAACCTAAAGACCTATTGTCTTGAGTGCACTAATGTTGCTAATAAAGATTGTGTGAAGTTTTATATGAAGGAAATATTTCAGGTGTCTAGAAGGAATGAGTAATGAGATGAAGAATGGACTAAAGCTCAAGCTTGGGGATGCCACGCGTGTCACCCCAAGAAATATCCAAGAAGTACAAGCGTCAAAGCTTGGGGATTCCCAAGACATCCCCCTCTTCATCAATAAAAATCCTAGGTTTCTTCCAAACACTTCATTTTTATTGTTTCATGCATAGTTATGTTGTTCTTGGAGCTTCTTCTTTTTCGTTTTCGTTTTGTTTTTTTCGTTTGCTTTGTTTGCTGAATAAATTGGTTGGACCCCCTCTTTCATACATTGGTTTTCAAATAGTTTGGTTTGGTTTGGTTTGGAAAAGAGTAGGAAAGTTCATGCTTAAGTGTTAAAGAGAGTTTGTTTTTGACTGTGGCCTATGCTTCGTCATGCCATGCTTGATATTGTTTTGGATTTATGCTTAGTATTCTTTGCTGTAGCATGACTTGTTATAAACAATTGAGATTGCTTAATGTGCCTTGGATGAATCATGCGTTGTTTTAGCATATTAAAGCATAGTATTGTGGTATTCTCCTTTGATGCTTTATTTGGGATGACTTGGCACATGCTCACACCATGTTATGACTATCCCAAGTCACCATAGCCTTTATGATCCTTTAGTTTTCAACTTGTAGTATCACTTTATGCTTTGATCAATGATGTTTTTGTCGCTCTGCATGATTATGGCCATTATTGCTCTCTTAGTTGGTCGCTCCCAATCTTCTGCTAGCCTCCATAACCAAGTATAAGTTCCACTCATGCAACGAACTCCTAAAACCAAGTTATTCCAAAGAGTCCACCATACCTACCTACTAGCATATGCTATTCCAAGTATATTCATGTTTTATCTACCTTTCGAATTAAACTTGTTATGAGAAAACTAGTGATTAAAGCTCTCACAAACTTGATGGCACACTTTACTTTTGTTGCCCTTAATAAACTTGAACCATTGT
Organism: Avena sativa; assembly: GCA_916181665.1. NCBI lineage: Eukaryota > Viridiplantae > Streptophyta > Magnoliopsida > Poales > Poaceae > Avena > Avena sativa. The sequence goes on along the minus strand of OV702297.1, from coordinate 463,873,001 downwards.
GCCGTCTATGTTGTATATGCTTGCACTTATATGTTGGGGATTAGCATAACCATATTGTCATGGGGAACGCTTTCAACATTGCACTTGTACTTTGTACCTAGTTGATATCATGCTCTTTTGTCTATGGATGTCGTCGGTGTAAAATTAAAGGGGAGCTTGTAAGTCCATGGAGTTATCTATGTGTGTTAGAGAAACGCCTGGGTTGCTGGTCTAATCCATGCTGACATGGTGGAAACCTGCAACGTAACCATAATGAGCTGTCTATGAAGCATTCTTCTTATATAAAAAAAGAGTCCGATATTGAGAAAAAAGAGAAAAAGAGATTATGAAAATAGGAAAGAGAGAAAAAAGCACCATATTCCCATGGTAAATAAGAAGATTGCTGAGATGCTCGTTGTCTGCTTGCCTTGTCATTTTGATATGGGGATTCTTCCGTATCATCGGGCAAGGGGTACCCCGTTGGCGGTTCGCTATGATACACATGTACTTACGATGACAAGAACTTACCGGTGACTAAACTTGAGTAGCATGAGGAGCGGCCCTCGTATTCAAGGGACATGATATTTCCAACTTATACTTTGTCAAGCATATACTCCATAGTTTGTTCACTTTAAGCTTAATCACTTCAAGATTCTTATGATAGGGGCAATGAGAGCTGAAATCTAAAAAGTACCATAATTTTTGGAAGCTCTTTATGAAACTTGAATCCCTACTTCCTTCTATAAAGGCCTTTCTTTTACTTTTTTGTTGAGTCTCCACCTTCTATCTTTATGCACCTACTTTGAGAGCATAGTGGCCATTCTTAGTTCTATGTGCATTGACCCAAGACTAGTTGATTGATGCATAACTTGATATTGCTCATTTTAAACTATTGTATCTAGTCGCTCTTATGAACTTTGAAGGTGTCCTATGCATTTATATTTGCTACTCTATTGAGGGACAAGCTGAATACTATTATGCTATGTTTTCTTTATGTGAAACAAACAAACGTCTTGCAAAGCATTGTTAGTCATGAATCTTTTGTTTATGTCGTTTCATGTTGCATCATAGTTTCTTTGCTTATTGCTAGAACTTTGTCTTTCATGCTATGATTGAAGTACTATGGTCCCAGCTTTGAATGTTTTGCAAATACTTTGATCAAGTCTTTGATGGTGCATGTCACCTCAAAAATTATTCTTTCTTTTTAACACTTACCTACTCGAGGACGAGCAGGAGTTAAGCTTGGGGATGTTGATACATTGCAAATATATCTATAATTTTTGATGTTCCATGCTTGGTTTTATCCACTTTCTTGTGTTTTGTTCCAACTTTGGAGTACTTTTCATATGATTTCTTGGACTAACCTATTAACAATAGCCACAGTGCCAGCTGCCTGTTTCTGCTGTTTTTGGTTCCAGGAAAGTCAGAAAATGAATATTCTCGGAATTGGACGGGACAAAAGCCAAAGTGCCTATTTTTCTGATGTCATCAACTGCCAGAATACGAGACGGAGAGGGGCCAGGGGGGCACCACACCACCTGTCCGCGCGGCCAGGCCTAGCCCGCGCTAGGGGGTGGTGTGGACGCTCCCGACACCCACTCGTCTCTCCTTCCGCCTATATATTGCCCTCGGGACAAAAACCCTAAGTTCCCGATCAAAAATCCACGAAAGAGTCTGTACCTGTCGTCATATCCATCCCTAGATCGGGAGGGATCTGAAGCTCTTCCTGGCACCCTGCCGGAGAGGGGAATTCACCCTAGAGGCCTTCTTCATCACCATGGAAGCCTCTGCTGTGATGCATGAATAGTTAATCCTTGGACTACGGATCCATGTAGTAGCTAGATGGCTGGTTCTCCTCCTTTGTGCTTTCATGTTTAGATCTTGTGAGCTCCATTCATGATCAAGATCATCTATTTGTAATTCTGCATGTTGTGTTTGTGGGGATCCGATGGATATTGAGATGTTATTTTAGATTGATTATTGATTCTATCATGTCTTTGTTATTTGTGATCTTGCATGCTTTCCGTTGTTAGTAGCTATGTTGGCCGAGTAGATGCTAGCAACTCCAAGAGTTAGTATTTATGCTCGATAGTGGGTTCATGCCTCTGGTAATCTGGGGAAGTGACAGAAATCTCTAAGGTACTAGATGTGTTGTTGCTACTAGGGAGAAAACAACAATCCTTTGTTCATAGAGCAATCGTATTGTTTACTTTACACGCAGTTTGTAAAGCAATAATCTGTTGCTTGCAACTTAATACTGGAGGGGGTTCGGATGATAACCTGAAGGTGGATTATTAGTCATAGATGCAGTTGGATGGCGGTCTATGTATAATGTTGTAATGCCCAATCAAGTCTCAAAGGAGTCAAGATGATTAGTATATGCATGTATTGCTTTCTCGGTGTTTGTCAATTGCCCCGCTGTAATTTGTTCACCCAGCATGTTATCTATCTAAGGAGAGCCACCTCTAGTGAACTATGGATCCCAGTCCTTTACTTTTACATACAATTTACAGACTGTTTACTGCTTTGTGTTTACTTTCTGCAAACTATTACTTCTTTCCATTCGATATGTTTAATCCTTTGTTTTCCGCAAAACACGGTGAGATTGACAACCTCGTCGCAAGTTGGGGACAAAGTTCTGTGGTTGTGTTGTGCAGGTCTCCATGTTGCTACTAGCACCGGTAGTGCACCCTTCCAAAGCTCAGCTAGTAACACCTTTGGGGTGTTTCCTTGCTCCTACTAGTTCGATTAAACCTTGGTTTCATAACTGAGGGAAACTTGCTGCTGTGCTCATCATACCTTCCTCTTGGGGTTCCCAACGAGCTCTACATCAACACTGCCATCAAGCATTTTTCTGGACGCCGTGCATTGAGCCATCAATGACCCACAAGTATAGGGGGTGTATCGTAGTATTTTCGATAAGTAAGAGTGTCGAACCCAACGAAGAGCAGAAGGTGCTGGCTAGTGGTTTGGAGCAGGAATTCTCTGTAAATACTTAGCAAGCAGATTTTTAGGTTTTTTTTGATAATGTAAGTAAATAAAGTACGAGTAAATAAAATACAATAAGAATAAATGCAGCAAGTGGCCCAATCCTTTATGCAGCAAAGGACAAGCCGGTTGTATTACTTAAGATGACCAAACGTTCTCGAGGACACACGGGAATTCTGTCAAGTGCTTTTGCTTCATATAGTTGATCAATCTTCTTTAGCTTGCTAAGTGTTGTGTGGATGAATCTGTGCTAATGTACCGACCTTCCTAGGACTAATACATACTTGTGATTATACCCCTTGCAAACATCCGTAAGTACAAGAAAGTAATTAAGGTAGAAACCTAACCACAGCTTTAAACTCTAAGATCCTGACGTCCCTTGTGCAATGGTTTCCTAACGGGGGTTTAGGTTTCTGTCACTCCGGCAACCCCTACGATTAGTAGCCAAATACACAATGCATTCCCCTAGGCCCATATAGGTGAAGTGTCATGTAGTCGACATTCACATGACACCACTAGAAGAAGTACACCACAACTTAAGTATCAAACTATTGAATCTTTCTCAACACAATTCCACTACTAACAACATGACTTCTCCCATGTCCTCAAGAACAAAACGAACTACTCACAAGACATCATATGGATCATGATCAGAGATGGAATAATGATGTATAACAATCTGAACATAAACAATAATTCAATGGTTCATTCAATAGCATCAACTACAAAGAGTAATCAACACCGGGAAAGTTTCCCCTAAGAACTATGCAAGATTCAACCCAATTGTTATAGCAATATGGAGATGGTGATGAGGGTGCTGATGGTGATGATGGTGGTGGTGATGATGATGATGATCCCGATGAAGTCTAGCTTGATGGTGGTGTTGATGGCGACGATCTCCCCTCTCAGGAAAGGAATTCCCCCGGCAAAAATCTGTCTGCCGGAGAGATCTTTCTCTCTCGGTGTTTTCTGCCCCGCAGAGGAGGCGGAATCTTTCTGTGGTTGCTCCTCGAGTATTAGGGTTTCGGGAGGATTATATACACCAGAGGGGAGAGCTGGAGGTGTCCCAGGGTGGCCACACCACCAGGTGGCCCGCGCCAGGTGGTGGTGTGGGCCCCCTGTGGCCCATCTCCACTCCTCCTTCTGGCTTCCTTCGTCTTCTGGAAAAATAGGATTTTCCATATATTTTCCCGGATTTTCTGATCTTCGCGAATTTTGCCTCCAAACAACACCTTTTCCATCAGACTTTTGACTACAGCGGTCCATGCTCCAAAAGGCATCAACCATGCAAAAACAGAAGAAATTACATAAGTATCATCCCTTAATACGAAATATATCAATGAATAACAGTAAATTATGATATAGAATAGTGATGCAACATGGATGTATCAACTCCCCCCAAGCTTAGACTTTGCTTGTCCCCAAGCGAAACTGAACTCAATAAACATGACCTCAGGTTTATGGAGTGAAGAGTCAATAAAAGAATACGGACAAGAAGCATCACATTCATCAATACATAGATCATAAAAGAAGACAACTCACTATTATATAACTTAACTTGCAATAAGTAAAGGAAACACAATAAAGATACATAAAGTAAATCATAATTGGTAATAGCAAACTTAGCTCTTGGTCGAAGAATAGTTGATAATTTGCTGGAGTTCACAAATAACTGATTTTCAATGATAGCTTTCAAAGTAGTAATCACCAAGATAAGAGCAATGTGCAAAACAAAGAACATAAGAAACATGATTGAATAAATCATCATATGAATGAATGAAACACAACAACTCAAAATACTTGCTGAGGTAGAGGGGAATAGGTTTACTGACTCAACTAAAAAGTAAAAGAAAGGCCCTTCACAGAGGGAAGCAGGGATTTCAAGTTTCATAAAGAGCTCCCAAAAATTATGATACTTATTAGCTTTCAGCTCTCATTGCCCCTATCATAGGCATCTTTAGGTGATTAAGGTTAAAGTGATCAAATACGAGGATAAGCTTGACAAGTTGTAAATTAATAATCTCATGTCCCTTGAATACGAGGTTCGCTCCTCATGGTACTCAAGTTTAGTCACCGATAAGTTCTTGTCATAGTAAGCACATGTGTATCATAGAGAACCGCCAACGGGGTACCCCTTGGCCGATGATACGGAAGAATCCCCATATCAAAATGGCAAGGCAAGCAGACAACAAGCATCTCAGCAATCTTCTTATTTACCAATGGGAATATGGTGCGTTTTTCTCTCTTTCCTCTTTTCTCATCTCTTTTTTTATTTTTCTCTTTTTCTCAATCTCTATCTCTTTTTTTATAAGAAGAATGCTCCATAGATGCTCATTATGGTTACGCTGCAGGTTTCCACCATGATAACATGGATTAGACCGGCGGCCCAGGCATTTCTCTAACACACATGCATAACTCCATGGACTTACAAGCTCCCCTTTCATTTCACACCAACGACATCCATAGACAAAAGAACATGATATCAACTAGGTACAAAGTACCAGTGCAATGTTGAAAGCGTTCCCCATGACAACATGGTTCTGCTAATTCACAACTTACAAAGCGCAAGCATATACGCAACATAGATGGGAACAATGGTTCAAGTTTATTAAATGCAAGAAAGTAAAGTGTGCCATCAAGTTCGTGAGAGCTTTAATCACTAATTTTCACATAACAAGTTTAATTTGGAAGGTAGATAAAAACAAGAATTTACTTGGAATAGCAATAATGCTAATAGGTAGGTATGGTGGACACAAATGGCATAGGTTTTGGTTTAAGGAATGGATGCACGAGAAGAATTCCCTCTCAATACAGGTTTTTGGCTAGCAAGGCTGGGTAGCAATTATAAGAGTTGAAGGAAACAAACAAACATACAAGTGATAAAAACAAACATGCAATCTTCCTTGGAAGCACAAAGGATCTTAACTAGAGCATACTAGACTTATGTGCAAATCAAGAAAGAAAGACGATGAAATTATATTTCTTTAGAATACTTCTATCTTTTTCTTTCAACTCTCAAAAATAGTGTTGCTACTGACCAAGCCAGGTTTGCCAAAACCAACTAAATTAACTCAATGATCCCAAAGTGATACCAGTACTAACAACAAGATCAATCACATAACCACGAATTGAAAACTAATGTACGATATGCAAAAGAGTAAATGATAGAACCTCTCATTAATATTCCATAACGGCTACTCACACCAAGGGATACATATCTAACGAGAGAGGGGAAACTTCCATAATGCAAACCATCCTACACGATAACTTCTCTATTCATGATATGACTCTACTAAAAAGGTAAAAAGATAGAAGATAGTGATATGATACCGCGGCACTCCCCCAAGCTTGGAACAAACCAAGGGGATGCCAAACCTGATGACAAATTACTCCTTCGGTGGTGGTGGGATTCTCTCAATGAGCTCTTTGATCAGTTTCCCCAAGTCCTCAATCTCAAAGGTGAGAGTACGAATCAATTTCGAGTTGTGCTCGATGCGGTGCATGATCATGTCAGATTGTGGATCCCAGCTCTTGGGATTCTTTTCCCACTCTTGCTCCTTGAAGTCTTCTTTCCCTGCATGGCTAGAACGAGGCAAATCCCAATTGGAGGGTAATTTCTCCTTGGGCATATTCTGGTGTTGATGCTTATGGAAAAGATTCTTGGTGCGTGGAGGAAGTGACCGTGGAGCCAAACAGTGACGCGGAGTTTTCCCTCCAGTTGACATCCGTGCAGTCCTCCTGACCTTGACAGATCTTGCCAACACTCCAATGCTTGCAATGGTAGTGACGGTGTGCTTTGCCTCCTCTTCATCTTCACTCTTGATCTCCTTGTCCTGCCTGAGGTCTTGGAGATCTTCCTCCATAGGCTCCTTTCCTTTATCCTTGGCGGACACCATTGCGCTTCTAAACTTTCAAGAATAGTTCTTGGCAGAAACAGATCGAAACAAAAACATGACGAGAACACGATATATGAACATCGGGGGATCCGGGGGATTATATATTACGAAGTTTCACAACGAAAGGAAGGTACTGGGAGAAAACGGGTCGGAGACGGAGTCCGAGGTGGCCACACCACCTGGTGGTGCGGCCAGGGGTGGGCCCGCTCCATAGGGTGGTGCGAGCCACCCTGGCTCCATTTCCGTCCCTCTTTCGCTTCGTAGATTTCCTTGTTAGCTAAAAACTGCAAAAATATAACTGGACAGATCTTTCGCAGAACTTTTCTTACCAGAACTGTTACCTATTCGAAAACGGACTCTGCAGGTCTCTGAATTTGGTATTTAGTAGATTCTTCTGGAGTCACCTCTTGAATAACATCAATATCTTCATCTTCATACACTTATTGTGAGTCATGAAACCTTTCACTTTCTTATTACACCATTGTCTCCACTAACCTGGAAATTTCTTTATACAAAACTTCACACAGTTCTCATTAGCAACATTAGTATAAGTGAAGTGATAAAACCTTTTGAGTCAACTTTCAACTAAAAACCATCAAGACATAAGCTACTGTAGCAACTCCTTCCGAAAACCCAAAAAGAATTCAAAAGGAAATCGATTAAAGAAGCAAATGCAAGAGTGGCAAAGTCTGTCAAAACAGATCAGCAGGTAAAGATCAATTTGTTCGAAAATCTTCTGTTGCTCAAATCAAAAAGTGCAAAACTAACAAAAGTTAAATAACAACCTGGGGCAGAATCACAAAAAATTACAGCTCAATCCGACGTACAGAGATCTCTCACGAATTTTTACGGTGAAGCACAAAAATTTGTTTCGGGACAGCATCTTCCCCAAATCTTACTTCTCTCTCATTAGAGGTTGATCTTGACACAAAAACCAAACAAAAAGTATAAGGAGAGGTTATTACCAAGGTAATAACTTCCAAGACTCAAAGAAACAAAAACAAACTAAAAGCAAAAATAAACTGGGTTGTCTCCCAAAAAGCTCTTTCTTTATAGCCATTAAGATGGGCATGATAATTTCAAAGATGCTCACGTAGAAATATGAATTGAAGTGAAAGAGAGCATTAAGAAGAAAAAATACATACGTTTAAGTCTAACCCACTTTCTATGCAAGGGAATTTTGTAAACAAACAAGTTGTTGAAACCAGAAACTGCTAGCATAGGAAGGCAAAAGAAGTGCAACATAAAAACTTTCAGCGTAAAACGAGAAAACTTGATATTATTGAGATGCATAAGAACACTTTTCCCTCTCTCATAGTAACTTTCAGTATCATGCATAAACTTAACAATATAACTATCACAAGGACCATCGTAACAACGATCACTTATTCTAACAGAAAACACAGGAATACTAGCTCTTATAACACTACTTTGTGAGACAATATTAGAGGTATCCTTACAAAGGATAGTGTGTCCCTCTTCTACATATTTAGTAACAAAGTCTTTCACATTTGCTATTATAGGTTCATCATCCATTTGTTTATCAGGGTCAACAGCTTTATTTGTACTTTCATTAACCATACTAGCTATCATAGAATGTTCCTTTATCTTAACTGGGAAAGGGATTTTCTCAATGTAAGGTTCAGGTAAAACATGATTAGCAGTATAAACTTTAGTATTTCTTATAGGAACACTCTTAGCAATATCTTTATAAGGTTCATGATACTTATTCCACTTCTTTTTAGGCACTTCAATGTAGGAAGCAAAAGCCTTAAAATAAGAAGCAATGGCTTGAGAGTCTAGACCATAAGAATTTTTAATATTTTGAAAGTCATCAGTTCCCATAAAAGATTCAATGCATTCATAATCATAATTTATACCTGACTTTCTACCTTTGTCATTCTCCCAAGCTTCAGCATTATCTTGAATACGGTCCAGAAGATCCCATTTAGCTTCTTCTTCCATACGAGTGAATGATCCAGCACAAGAAGCATCCAATAAATCCTTACCATGAAGAGAAAGCCTTGCATAAAAGTTATTGATAATAATATTGTTGGGGAACTCATGAATGGGACATTTGAGCATTAGTAACTTCAATCTCCCCCAAGGTTGAGCTGTACTCTCTCCATCAAGAGGCCAAAAGTTGTATATTTGATTCCGATCTTTATGAATCTCACCAGGAGGATAAAACTTTGAATAAAAGAGAGGCACTATTTCCTCCCGTTCAAGAGCTTGACCATTCTTCAGCAGCTTATACCATTCCTCAGCTCTTCCTTTCAGTGATAATGAGAATAACTTCTTCTTGACTTGATCTGTAGTAATACTTGCACACTTGAACAACCCGCATAATTCATGTATAAAGAGAAAATGATCACCGGGATGGACAGTTCCATCCCCAACATAGTAGTTATCCATAACACGATCAATAATTCGTGTAGGTATTTTAAAAGCATCATTCTCAGCAGGTGGTGGTTCATCTACTACCTTAGCAGTGGTAGTAGAATTACAAAATAAGAAACTCAGCGAATTATCCATAACAAAAATAAAGCAACTAACAGAAGTAAACAATACTCACATTAGAAGTTTTCTTTACCGGTTCCACTTTCCAATAGCGCTTCACTCCCCGGCAATGGCGCCAGAAAATAGTCTTGATGACCCAGAAGTATACGAGGTGTATCGTAGTATTTTTTTCGATAAGTAAGAGTGTCGAACCCAACGAGGAGCAGAAGGTCCTGGCTAGTGGTTTGGAGCAGGAATTCTCTGTAAATACTTAGCAAACGGATTTTAGGGTTTTTTGATAATGCAAGTAAATAAAGTACGAGTAAATAAAAGACAATAAGAATAAATGCAGCAAGTGGCCAATCCTTTATGCAGCAAAGGACAAGCTGGTTGTATTACTTAAGATTGCCAAACGTTCTCGAGGACACACGGGAATTCTGTCAAGTGATTTCGCTTCATATAGTTGATCAATCTTCTTTAGCTTGCTAAGTGTTGTGTGGATGAATCTGTGCTAATGTACCGACCTTCCTAGGACTAATACATACTTGTGATTATACCCCTTGCAAACATCCATAAGTACAAGAAAGTAATTAAGGTAGAAACCTAACCACAGCTTTAAACTCTAAGACCCTGACGTCCCTTGTGCAATGGTTTCCTAACGGGGGTTTAGGTTTCTGTCACTCCGGCAACCCCTATGATTAGTAGCCAAATACACAATGCATTCCCCTAGGCCCATATAGGTGAATTGTCATGTAGTCGACGTTCACATGACACCACTAGAAGAAGTACACCACAACTTAAGTATCAAACTATTGAATATTTCTCAACACAATTCCCCTACTAACAACATGACTTCTCCCATGTCCTCAAGAACAAAACGAACTACTCAAAAGACATCATATGGATCATGATCAGAGATGGAATAATGATGTATAACAATCTGAACATAAACAATAATTCAATGGTTCACTCAATAGCATCAACTACAAAGAGTAATCAACACCGGGAAAGTTTCCCCTAAGAACTATGCAATATTCAACCCAATTGTTACAGCAATATGGAGATGGTGATGAGGGTGCTGATGGTGATGATGGTGGTGATGATGATGATGATCCCGATGAAGTCCAGCTTGATGGTGGTGTTGATGGCGACGATCTCCCCTCTCCGGGAAGGAATTCCCCCGGCAGAAATCTGTCTGCGGAGAGATCTTTCTCTCTCGGTGTTTTCCGCCCTGTAGAGGCATCGAAATCTTTCTATGGCCGCTCCTCGAGTATTAGGGTTTTGGGAGGATTATATACGCCAGAGGGGAGAGCTAGAGGTGGGCCAGGGCGGCCACACCACCTGGTGGCGCGGCCTAGGGTGGCCCGCACCAGGGGGTGGTGTGGGATCCCTGTGGCCCATCTCCACTCCTCCTTCTGGCTTCCTATGTCTTCTGGAAAAATAGGATTTTCCATATATTTTTCCGGATTTTCTGATCTTCGCGAATTTTGCCTCCAAACAGCACCTTTTCCACCAGAATCCTGACTGCAGCGGTCCATGCTCCAAAAGTTATCAACCAGGAAAAAACAGATAAAATTATATAAGTATCATCCCTTAATACGAAATATATCAATGAATAACAGTAAATTATGATATAGAATAGTGATACAAATTGGAGGTATCACTATCTGACTCCACAAGGTAGAACTTGTAGGCTTCGCGTATCTCTTCAAAGACTAGACCTGAAGTTATTTTGGCCATCTTGACAGTGCTTGCGCGTTTCTCCAACTGGATGTTGGTCGATAGGATGTCTTTATTCTCAAGTACTGCATACAGTTCACCACAGAATGGGGTCATGAAGTTCACAATCACATCTTGCGACAAATAAATTCCTTCTCCAATACTTCATTGAAATCCTATGTTGGGTGCTCTCATCGGCCCAACCAATAGCCCCGGGATAATTTGCCAAAACGAACACCATCATGGGGGACTTCGTGACGGCGACATATTTTATAATATACGATGGTATCTGTGCCTGAAACTCAATGAACGATGATGCCACGATAAACACCGATGAAGTAGAAGCTTTTTATGAAGAGAAGAGTTAGCCCTAAGCTATCTTTACAATAGAAAATAGAAATAAATGTATTTTATATCGGATGAATGTGAACCTACGTTGAACATCCATTAGATTCACCGTGAAGCAATGTCTTGTGCCAAGGTTGAGGAACATGAAGCAGCCGATGTCTAGAAGTGTGTGATATATCAGGATCCAGTTGTTAAGATGGAGCTCAGGATCTTTTAAAGCGTGGCGCCAATCGCTGCAACGTAGGCATCGACTTACTCCTCGTTCTCCTAGAAGGAGTCGATGATCTTCGCAAATGGTCCGTCGGACGTAAGACCGGGCCAGTTCACCTTCATCCGGCTGCTGGTCATGGCTGACTTTGGAAAGGGTTCCTATATCGAGGAAACAAGAAGAACAAGGAGACGAGGAGGAAAGCACTGCGCAGGAACAAGCAGATGAGGATACGAAGCGGAACTGCCACTGTGCGGTCGAGAAAGAGGAACTTCCACTACACTCGTCAACTGCTTTTACTATCTAAACTAGTACACAAAGTACTACAAAGTGACAGACATAGTTTATTAATCTAGCGGTTGGAGGTGTGCTTATCTAATTTAATTTCTTCTATCAAACAGACTGATATGTGGGGCCGGCTAAAAACCACCGTGAAGTACTACAGTGCAAACTGCGCTGACAGGTGAGGGTTAGTTCACGGATGACGCGTTCGTTGAAAAAAAATTAAGTCAAACATGCAGCATGACAAAATCCATGACGATTATACGCGAGACAAAATGGATAACTGGGCTTGAGGGCTGGAGACGAAATCTGCAACGATTTTGCCGCGACGAAATTCAGAAATGTCATGAATGACTGGGCTAGAGCCCCTCCCGACGAGAAAGTCGCGGGTTCGATTCAGTCGAACCGTTATTTCCCCAAACCGATTTTTATCTAATTGAATTACTTCTATCAAACAGACTAACATGTGGGACCGGCCAAAAACCACCGTGAACTACTACAGTGCAAACTGCGCTGACAGGTGAGGGTCATTTCACGGATGATGCGTTCGTTGAAAAAAATGTCAAACATGCACCGTGACGAAATCCATGACGATTATAGAAAGACAAATGGATAACTGGGCTTGAGGGCCGGGGACGAAATTCGCGACGATTTTGCCGCGACGAAATTCAGAAATGTCATGAATGACTGGGCTAGAGCCCCTCCCGACGAGAAAAACTAGAACGTCACAGATTCGCGATGTTTTTAGGTAGCATCATGAAAAAAACATCATGGATCGTCCAGATTCTTGTAGTGGCAACTTGAGTCTAGCAAGGGGCGAGAACTTGGTATTTTTTCCACGGTAGACTTCTTGCAAAACGGAAGTTGCACCTTTCTTATGTCTGATGTTACGGTCAGAGATGCAAAGTAGACCATACAAGGACACACAATCACAACACGACACCGAGATTTGATAACGCGGTTCAGCTATAACACCTACATCTGCAAGACATGCTTAACGGGCTCTAGTCCCCATGTACTATTATAGTATTGTGGACGGCAAGCCTGTCGAAGTGATATAGACACATCAAATCTATAAAACGCTATGCAGGACTGGTGGCCGCTGCCACGGGCACCAGACCTTCCTCAAACTCAATTTTGTGTCTAACCTATAACTTCCGTCTAGTCTATTTTGGCTACTCCGGATGCCTTTATATACTAGGCTAGGTTACATGTGTTCGAGCCAATTATAAGTCCAACTTTAACTAAATACTTACACATGTTCTACACATATTCAATAAAATCCACCTTGCTTAATAGGTCCTTGTCCATTTTTAAGGTGCCATACATGAACCTCTGTGTACCTAGACTTGAACCATTAGTCATGAGCTCCGCTACAACTTCATTAGCTTCACATGACTCCACCTACAACCATAGGCCCTTCCTTTCTTCATTACAGTCAATGCTCCTGCGAAAATTAAATTCTACCACACTCTTACCTTGTTCTCTCAACTTTCAAAAGTATCCGTTCGACGCCATCACACATTGATCATGAAGTCACCATATCCGACAGACCAAATGTATTGCCACCGTGGTAGCCTCATCCTTGATTATACCTGGGCATTTTCCGGGCCGGGCTGGGCCTGACAAAGCCCGCCCGTGCAAAACCTAGGCCCGAGCCTGGCCCGGTCCGGCTGTCGGGCTTCAAAATCAGGTCCAGGCCCGGCCCGCCAGGCGCATACACATTCGGGCCGTCGGGCCGCGAGCCGGGCTTCTCCTTGTTTTCTGTTTTCTCCAGGCCCGAGCCCGGCCCGTGCAGTCCCCGGGCCGCAGATCTGAAGCCCAGGCCCAGCCCGCGGGCCTAAAAAGCCCGGCCCGTGCAGTCCCCGGGCCGCAGATCTGAAGCCCAGGCCCAGCCCGCGGGCCTAAAAAGCCCGGCCCGTCGGGCTTTTTTGGGCCGGGCCGGGCTGCCCATGCACGGATCTGTCCTTGATCTATGTAAAAGTGAACAACTCACATAATAGGTGTCACATAAAAGCGTTATTGTACTCATCATCCTCGCTATTATTGAACCCATATCTGAAAACTCGAAAGAATTCCGTCATTGCCTTAACTCATATCGAGTCAAATTCACATCTTTATCATCCACTTACGCTGGTTATCCTTGGTAAACTCTCTTCCATCTCCCGTAGCTCGATAGACAGTCACCAACATGAACCTATTACTTGTCAACAAAGCTCACCTCTACACTTGGTTAACCATATGTATAACCACTAGTGTCCTAGTATCTCGCCATGTTCATCTATAGTCCCGACGGATCTTCTGGGTCACGAGCCCACGCCACCTCCGCCCTACCGTAGAACAACACCGATTATACCCTGATGACTGATGATAAGTTCACGTATCCATTGAACCCCCTGCGCGCCAGTCAAAATAACGTGTCACTCGCTTTTCCCTGAAATAGGCTTTGACTCTCTGTCGTTACGCTCTAGCCCTTCCATCAGCCAAGTGGAATCTCTCATCAGAAACCAACTCGACCTTCAACATAAATCCTTGGCAGATGATTGGTCCACCTCGTGATCGTCAACTTCAAGCTCTCTAATGTGAACACCGTCTTGACTTGACCCCACGCCACATGTCGAAGCGCGCATACGAATGAGACGCATGTTTCCACGCCATAGAAACCAGGAACCATGAACATCACACTCTTGTGTCGTCGTCGCTTATCTCGCCATCATTTTCTGTTCCAATCGACATCCATGTTGATCTGACAGATGGTACAGGCTACTCACTTTGTGTCTGACACCAGCCAAACGTATCTGACTATAACCATGCTTCACCTCGCGCCAAATCATCCTAGCACATCACTATGCATAACTCGTCTCCTTATAGGTACATGATCCTACATGCCGCACTTCCGCTATTTCAAGCCTTATGCGCACGTCTTTAACCTTGATTCCTGTATTAGGCTAGTCATAGTGATAGTATCATAAGGTGTATCATGCATGTCATCTTAGAAAAATAATGATGTGACACAATAATTAATAAAAAGAGATGTGTTAGTGGTATCACAATATGATACTTTATTATAAAACATGTAACAAAAAAATTAATATTAAATACATCTTATACATCAAATTGCATTGAGATTCTAAATTTAATTAAATACCATGAGACTACGGTACAACCATGGGCGGATCAACTATGGGGCATGGGTGTACATCTTTCAGCAAAGAACTCTTATATAGTTGTACAATGGGTATATACAACACTAGTAGCATCTTTTTTCCTTGATATGTAGTATTTTATCCCAACCACAAACTAAGTGAAAATCCTATAGTTTACTACTCCCGCTATTTGGACATAAGTGTCATAGATTTGTCTAGATATACATGTATTTAGACACGTTTTAGGTGTAGTTACATGTGTATCTGAAAACATCTATGACACTTATTTCTGAATGAAGAAAGTATAGCCTAAGAGCATCTCCACCGGTGCCCCAAATATCGTAGCCGACAACAGTATCGACAACAGGCTATGGGGGGCGCTGGCACTCGAAGGGCAATTTTCGGGAGGCGATGCTGTTGGAAATATGCCCTAGAGGCAAATAATAATATAGATTATTGACATATTTCATTAAGTTCATAACATGTCTTATATCATGCTATAACTGTATTGATAGGAACATCAATACACGTGTGATATGTAAACCACCAAAGTCCCTAGTGATCCTCTAGACAATGGGGTCATTTCATTAGGTGGATGAAATGATGGACATACCCAACACAAGAATTATAACACGATCAAGTCACGAAGTTCACCGTTATAATGACTGGGAAACGTAGTAACCAATTTCTTAGACCATGAGACCATATGTAATCACTATCACCCGAGAGTTCCTTGATTGCATCAAAAGTCACTCGGTGAAGCGATGATCATAAAGGTATCTTCAGGTATTCATAGGGGCATGTAGAGTTGTATGCGTCAAGAGCAAAATTTGTTCTTCCGCGTGACGGAGAGGTACTCTAGGCCCACTCGGAGACATGACATCCATAAAGCTGCAGCGTGTGACTAGGTCACAGTGATGGCATAGCTCGGAACGAGTAAAGCTTTACTTGTCAGTAACGAGATTGAACATGGCATGGCCATGTCGTTGATCATGTCTCAGACAAGTAAAGTATCAAAGTAACAAAGGGAATAGGACTCCATGTTTAATGGTTCAACGACGAAGATTCTCGTGGAATGCATAGGGGTCATCATGGGCATCCAGGTCCCGCTGATGATCATTGGTCAGAGAGGGATCTAGACCATGTATGGAGTGTTCCCGACGAGGGGTTAACTCATCAATGCCCATCGCACATGGACTTAGGTTCGAGGAAGTGAGGAGTGCTGGAGGTATCGATCGGCTAGCAAACAAGCACATAGGGACACAAGGTTTACCTAGGTTTAGGCCTCGCAGAGGACCCTATTCCTGCTTGTCTGCTCTTGGAATTATCGAGGAGTCGAAAATTATAGGGGGTGCGCAGATGCAATCTGGTGATGGTGTGGAAACTACGTTTGTGGATTGTCCTCCTCGCCGCCCCCTCATAACCTTTATATAGATAGGATAGGTCTCGGGATAGCAGGCTGAGTCGGTTACAGGTTAGGGTTTTCCATTTAAACTTCTATTTTAAGTTTGCCCTGTTCTGCAAGCAGTCGGAGTCTCCTGGGTCACCCGAATCTTGGCTGGGCCAATCGCAGATTCGAGTGGAGACTTATGAAGCCTTCGAGTGTATACTCAAGCGTTTTTTCGAGTTCTCTAAGTTGTATCATAGGGATTATCGATATACATGCCTGATTCATCCGATGTATCGGGATCAGTTAATTGCCTTAGGGAAAAACAACGCAATCTACTCAAACTCGATTCCCCGGACTCGAATTTGGAAAAGTGCTGGTGTAATTCGACTTCTGCCGCGGAGGTCTTATAGAGTCGAATCCCAGTGTATAAGTGTGGGCACTCGATGCGCCAGTCAAGGCTTATTTCATCGTACCTGCAGGCACGGGTTATTTCTGGTAGAGCGCAGCAGGTGCGTTGCTAGGCCTTCTTCAGGTCTTATCTTCACGCTGCAAGCGTGGCATCCAAATTTTGTCATCACGGAGATGATTCGGGTGGCCCAGGAGATGCAGTATCTTTGCAGGGAAAATATGAGCCGGACTCGCTAATGCTTTCGAGTGTGGACGCAGTCAACACACATTTGTCTATAAAAAATCATAGGGTGCACGGCCAGTGCTCCCTATGGGAGTACCCCCCGAGTGGGGACTATAAGTATTTTGCGACTGCTGTCGTATTTTGCTTGCTTCAGTCGAATATGCTTTCAGCGCTCCATATGGGAGTAACCCCGAGTCCGCAGTCGAATCGCTGATTCGAGTGAAGGGTTTTGAGAGGAAAATACATTGTCATAATGCTTGGAGGTCTGTAAAGTCCATCGGGTGCGCGGCCAGCGCTCCTGTTAGGAGTAGCCCCCGAGTTCTTGGTCGAGTCGAATACTCGAGTAAGGACTAGAGTAGTCAGAAGATGCTCCTGCTGGAGTTTAATGACGTTAGTGATGACAATGAGATGATCTCAGTTGCCCGCATGAGCGGTTTTGACAGGACGCGATGAAAAGTGGAGCCCCATTTCTGACTTGGATTTGACCAGGCATGCGTAATCTTCGATTTTAATTGCGTCTCCTCGATTCTCGCGCGTAATAGGAGGAGTGGAGCGACGGTTCGCAGTTTACACTGCCATGCGTCTATATCGATTTGTGCCACGCGTCTGGCTGGTGCATTGATGGCCGTTGGATTGCATCTCCGATGAGGTTAAGTAGGGATGTGATGTGCGGTAATTTTCCCCACAGCTCATCTTCTTCCTTGTGTGCTGCTTCCGTTGCCCCTCCCTGGTACTCCATTGCTCGCACCTCCTTACTGCGTTGGACGACCTCCGAACCTTTCCCAGCTACTTGTTGTGCTGCCATCGCAAGCGCAAGATAGGGAAAAAGAAGGGTGCTTCTGCCGCTGGATCTGCGGCCGCCATTGTTGCGGCCAAGAAGAAGGGCGCCACCGCCACAGGCGCTAGTACTGCCACCGCAGCTGGAAAGAAGAAGGGCCCAGGCACGCGCGTCACGAATGGATCATGGCGGCCAACCACCATCAAGGACACATAGCTCTTCAACTGGCACCAAGATGGTGCTCTCCCTGCTGCGGAAGATGACTGCCGGATTCCCGGCGACGAGGTAATCCCTAGTCCCCCGCCGGATTTCGGGTGATGTTCCTCATGTTTATCATTCGCGGTCTTTCTCTCCCCCTTCACAAGTTTGTGAGGGGGGTTACTCTGCTTCTACGGGCTCCAGCTGCATCAGCTGACCCCAAACTCCATCCTTCACATTGCTTGCTACATCACCCTTTGCGGGTGCTGGCTCGAAATCGAGCCACACTTTGGCCTTTTCAAAAAACTCTTCAAGCTGAAACACCAGTTAGGCTCTGGGTCGGTAGTCTATGATATAGGAGGCTGCGGGATCCATGTAGACCCTAATGTCTCATATTTTGCTATCAACCTCAACACATCTGTCCAAGGGTGGAGGGAGAAGTGGTTCTATATCCGCGACCAGAAGGTTGATGAGGAACACTTCGGACTCGCGTCTTTTAATCCTTTGGCAGAATGCAAGAGAAGGAGGTCGTGGAAGAACACGGTGATGCCCGGCGAAGCCGAGGAAACTGAGGCTCTGTACAAGCGTGTCTGCGACCTTCAGCTCCGCATAGGGAAGCAAGTAGGTGGTGCAGACCTCATTCGCACCTGGATGCGCCGTCAGGTGCAGCACTGTAGGCCAGGGTGCATCCGATGTGTTGTTGGACTGGCGTTGAAGATGTCACTCTCATATCGCGAGAGAATATTTCTTCGGGTGAAGTGGACAAAAGGTTTTAGCTGCTCACCAAGTATATAGCCAAGGAGAGACTCCCTGGCAACTCAGCTGTGCCTCCCTTGTGAGCAAGTCATCCTACGCTTGAGGTGGATTTCCTGTGAGCTCTTCTTGTTTTTGATTGACTTCTTATTTTACTTGTATACTGATGTTTGTTCCTTGTGCTAGGACTGGAAGGTGACAACTATGCTGCCGCCTCAGCCAGAGCGAGTAAATCCTCGTGAGGCCAAAGAGGAGGACGAGTCGGGCTCCACCGTCCCTGTTGAGGAAGACCAGGAATCCCCCGAGTCCGGCGGGAATGGGGCTCACAAGCGCTCCCGAAGCAAGGACTCGGACGGATTGTCACCGACGATGCCGGAGGGTCCTCCGACTGCGGTAGAGGAGCCTATTCCTGCCGTGCCTGTGCGTGCCATGGCTCCTCCTTCACGGAAGAAGCTGAGGACACCGAAGGAGGCATCCGAGGATTCGTTCGACCTCAACCGCTTTGACAGGTATGTTTTATACTCCCGGTAGCTCGTTCTTATGTCTCATAATATTTTTTCCCTGAAGTTTCTTTGTATGTTTTGTAGCCAAAATGCGTCATCGTGGAATGTCGCTTTGTGAAGGAGGCTGGAGTCGCAGACTCCAAAGACAAGGAGATGGAATCATGATGTCCTTCTCCCCAAGTGGCGGCCAACTCCGGTACCAATTCTTCGAGTTCCCCCACATCGGGGGGCACCAGATGGTTGCCCGAACATCTATACATAAGGAAACTTCGGAGTCCCTAGAGGAACATGTGAGTTTTCTTGCCATTGGCAGTCAAAATTTGGTTGATGATCATACTTCCCTTTTTTGTAGCTTGTCTTGAAGGAATCCACTCGCCTCGTCGAACAGATTATTTCCCTGGGTCATCAGCATGCTTCGTTGGAAGCCCGTCATCGTGCCTTTGATGGTGAGTTTGTACTCTTTTCATCCGTGCCTTTTGTACAAAATGGATGGGTTTGAGTTGTGATGTTTCCATTTGCAGGTGATCATAATGAGCTTCTTCGTCATCGACTCCCTCCAGAAGGGTCTTGCTGTCGTGGAGAAGAAACGTGACGAGGCACTCGAAGCCTTCGAACGCTCTGCCCAAGCGTCGAAGACTCGCGAGGAGAACCTGCTGGCAGCTAGAGCTGACAGAGAAAAAGTGTTCGTAGAACATCTTTTCTCTATAGCTAAGGCACTCTCGGGTATGATGATGCATCATTTTGTTTGCTATGTACTTTGTCTGTATGTTGTTGTACTCATATGCATCTTCTGCAGATGCTGCGGGCGTGGACTTCGATGCTCAAGGTTTGGCCCGCTCAGATGCTTTGGTCGGTGCTGTGGCTGCAGTCGAAGACTGCAACATCTCTGTTAAGGACTCACTTGAGAAGTCCAAGGGCGTGCTTGGGCATATTCGAGAGGAGATGGTCCCCAAGGCCAAGTCGATCGAGGATCTTCATGGATTGGTGGAGTCCTTTGCTGGAGGCGTGCCCATGGACTTCAAGAATGCTCAGAGGGGGGTTGGAGCGACCATGGGGCTCGCAATGGCGCAAGCGCATGGTGTTGATCTGAGCCTCAGCAAGGTCTCCTTGGCGATGTCGGTCACTGCGGATGGCCAACAGGTAGTGTTTGCTCCCTTTGCCACTAGATGCAATAAATATGGGCCTCGGCTCATTGAGACACTCGCCAAGTATTCTGTGGAGCTAAGGCGGTTGAAGACAGCAAAAGCCACGGCATCAGAGGCTATAACCGAGAAGGCTGTGCCGTTAGAGACTGCCACAAACTCGAGGAAGCCCCCGAGTGCAAACGCGTAGCTGTAGTTAGCTGTTGAGTCATCTTTTGTAATAGTCTAGTTTCTTCTGCTTGAATTATGCCTTGTGGGGTACCCCTTTTGAGGCTTGCTAAACTTTTGATGTTATTTATGAATGGTTTGTCTTATTTGCCTCTTTATCTACTTGTAATAGGGTCCATCGAGTGGTCCATCCGACTCACCTCCCACCGATGAACCTGTGGCGCAATCACGTTCAATGGTGGAGGAGTTGTCGCTGCTGTCTCGATTGCGTGATCGCATAAAACATTTGGAGCGAGAGATGCCCATGATCCGTGGTAGCGCGGACGTGTGGAAGTCAAAAGCTGAAAAAGCCAGTGCGTGCGAGAAGTACCTTCTTGGCGAGGTGGCTCAGTTGAATGAGCAATTTAAGTGTTAGTTCTCTAGCTTCTTATCCTTTCCTAGCCACTCGGGGTGGCGCTTTGTCTCTATGCTTTGTACTTCTTTTTGTAGTTGTTAGCGCTCGTCATCTGCAGGATGAGAGGGATCGAGTCGCCATTCGACTGAATTGCTTGACCCAGGAGCAGCTGGAAGCTAGTGGGTACTTTGGATTGATCGTGATCGTGCCGTCGTGTTGGCGACGCTGCAGGACTATGCGTCGCAGGTGCTGCTTTATTTGAAGAAGTAGCGGTCGTGCCTCAAGAATATTTTCCAGGTGATGTTCCCCTTGGACGCGGTGCCTTCAAGCATGTTAGCTCTGCTAAAGAAATTTCAGCATGTCAGCATGGTCCGCGAGTGCGTGCGCCGGCAGTTAGTCGTGGTTGCCAAGGCTGTATTGGCACTTGTCCGCCTGCATCAACCTAATCTGGATCTTGCAGCTGTTGCCGCTGGGCCACCGCCCCTGCCAGAAGGGATGGCGTGGAACATGGTACCACATTATCGGGCGGTTGATCAGCCAGCCGAAGATATCATCGAGTTGTTCGAAGAACGCACCAATGTTCCCCTTTTATGACAGTAGAGTAGTATGAACATGCACATAGATGCATAGGTGTTGTAAAGTTCGTATAAGTGCGTCAGGTATTTTTTTTGTTAAAAGGGGCAATGTCAATGATTCAGAAGGGGCGTCCATCCAACAGAACCCAGAAGCTCATCACAAGACAAATCCATATGGTGGAAACAACAACATCAATCACACCCGAATATCTCCATTGGTCCGAGCAAGAAATCACATTCAGCAGAGCCGATCACCCGCTTCGGGTCCCACGACCAGGTCACTCAGCCTTGATAGTGGAAGCACAAATCAGCGAGTTCGATATGAGCAAAGTCTTCATTGACGCAGGAAGCAGCATAAATCTGATCTACGCAAAAACATTACGAACAATGGGCTATCCCCTGGACAATCTCGCGCCAACAGAAACATCTTTCCATGGAATAGTACCAGGTAAAGCCGAAATTCCTTTAGGAAAAGTATTTCTTCACGTTATTTTTGGTTCCAAAGTAAATTTCAGGCGAGAAAAACTCAAATTCAAAGTCACACTATTAGGAAAACAGTAGGTAGACAAGATATTCTGTGGCGCATATGTAAAACCATGCGCCACAGATAAGTATCAGTGGCGCACTAGGAAAAATGTGCCACTGAAGTTTTGTAGTTCAGTGGCGCACGAAACCGATATGTGCCACAGAAGTCCACATTTCTATGGCGCATATTTTCGTGTGCGCCACAGAAAGTTGATGGGACCCAGCACCAAAAAAAGGGGGAGACACTTATGTGGCGCATATGTCCATATGCGCCACAGAAACATCACTTTCTGTGGCGCATATGGACATATGTGCCACAGAATATGGAAAACCAGATCCCACCCCCTATGGATCGCCTTTTCAGTTTTGTAAAAAATAAACAAAAATGATAGAAACTTCAAAAAAAAATTCCTTTGAGTTGTATTTAGATTTTAGGGTATAGATCTAGACAAAATTGAAAAACATGAATTTCGATGTATTTTGCAAAAATAGGTCATGGCACGGTAAAACGGCTATAACTTTTGCATACGATGTCAGAAAAAAATCTTTAACCTATCAAAATGATCATCTCGAAATTTCCTATTCAAATTCAACGACCTATGATCGTTCTAGATTTTACAGAATCCCCAAATTCGAAAAAAGTAAAAAGTTATGGCAGAAAGAAGATTTTTTACTGCAAAAAATAAAAAAGGGGGAGAAACTTCTGTGGCGCATTTCTCCCACATGTGCCACAGAAGCCTTGGGCGGGATTCAAAATTTGAATCCTGCCAAGGCACCTTCTCCTTATATTCCTCCACTTCTTCTCCTTCTTCTCCCCTTCTTCCCCCCTTCTTCTCCCCTTCTCCTCCACTTCTCATCCCCTCCATACTTCTCCCTCCACTTCTCCTCCCCTCCATACTTCTCCCTCCACTTCGCCTCCCCTCCATACTTCTCCCTCTACTTCTCCTCCACTCTCGAACGACATCCACCTCTAGCCATGGCCTCCTACTCTACCTCAGTGACCTGCTCCACCTAGGTGACCTCCTCCTCCGGCTCCACCCAGATCTGGCCCGGTTTTTTTTGAAATTTGAAAAAAACTTCTATGGTGCATATTGGCCATATGCGCCACAGAAGTTTGAGATCTGTCCCGCCTTTTTTTTGAATTTTGGAAAAAAACTTTTGTGGCGCATATTGGCCATATGCGCCACAGAAGTTTGAGATTTCTGTGGCGCATTTCAAAATGCGCCACAGAAGATAGTTATCAGTGGCGACGTATTAGTGGCGAGTAAGATATACGCCACAGATAGTGAAAAAATGTGCGCCACTGATAAGGGGTTTCCTAGTAGTGTCATGGACTGGCCATCACAATATCATGCGATACTGGGACGACCAGCCTATGTACGGTTCATGGAAGTTCCGCATTATGCGTACCTAGTCATGAAAATGCCAGCACCCAAAGGAATCATCACGGTAAAAGGAAGCTTCACACGAGCCAACAATTGTGATCAGGACTCAACACAATTTCTGAATCTTTCAGGATGGCAACGGAGTTTGAACAACTCAAAACTTCAGCAATTGTAGAACCATGATACATTGCAAATGTATCTATAATTTTTGATATTCCATGCTTGGTTTTATCTACTTTCTTGTGTTTTGTCCACACTTTGGAGTACTTTTCATATGATTTCTTGGACTAACCTATTAACAAGAGCCATAGTGCCAGCTGCATGTTTTCTGCTGTTTTTAGTTCCAGGAAAGTCAGAAAATGAATATTCTCGGAATTGGACGGGACAAAAGCCAAAAACCCTATTTCACCAGAAGACTCCTAGAGCCAGAATATGATATGGAGTGGGGATAGGGCCCAACCACACCACCTGGCCGCACGGGCTGGGCCTGGTCACGCCAGGGAGTGGTCTGGCCACCTCAGGCACCCCCTCGGTCTCCCTCTTCGCCTATAAGATGCCTTCTGACCTAAAAACTAAGGGGGTTCGACGTTTTTCCAGAAGGAGTTCCGCTCCACCGCCACCACCAGATTCCACGAAACAGCACCAGAAACTCCGTTCTGGCACCCTACCGGGACGGGGAATTGGAGGAGATCATCACCATCATCATCACCATCGCTTCACCATCGACCATCCATGTTTCCCCCATCTATGTGTGAGTAATCCCCCACTGTAGGCTATGGGGATGGCAGGGATTGGATGAGATCGTTCATGTAATGGCATCAGATTGTTAGGGCATGGTGCCTAGTATCTTCTATTAGTGCTTTATGACTTTGTTGCGACTTGTTATGCTTAATGCTTGTCACAAGGGCCCGAGTGCCATGATTTCAGATCTGAACATGTTATTGATTCATTATGGTAGTATTGTTTTTGGTCTTACCTGCAAGTTGTATACACATATTGTTGTCCGAAACCAATGACTCCGAAGTGACAGAAATCGGGATAACCGAAGGGAATGGCTTTGATGTGAGGATCACATGTGTTCACGGAGTGTTAATGCTTTGCTCCGGTGCTCTATTAAAAGGAGCAGCTTAATTTCCAGTAGTTCCCTTGAGGCCCCGCTGCAAACGGGCTGGCGGGATAAAAGATGATGTACAAGTTCTCATTGTGAGCACGTATGGCTATATATGGGACACATGCCTAGGATTATCTAGTACTTGGATGCTTTATCTTATTTATCTGCAATTGCCCTATGTTCTGATTGCTATGTGAATTGTCTTGTCCATGCAACGCCCGTCCATCCATCCCTATGCCTACCGCACTCGAATCCTACTGTTTACTGCTATTGTTACTGCTGTCTTTACTTTACTACTGCTGCTACTTTACTATTCCTACTAAAAAAATGTTGCTACTGATAAACTGCTGTGAGCAAGATTGTTTCCAGGTGCAGCTGAATTGACAACTCAGTTGTTAAGGCTTATAAATATTCTTTGGCTCCCCTTGTGTCGAATCAATAAATTCGGTTTCACTTCCCTCAAAAATACTGTGATACACCCCCTATACTTGTGGGTCATCAAACCACTGGAAGTAACACGTGTCAATCCCGATCAGGCTTTTGACACCGCAAAGGACACAAAAGAAGTACAGATTCACCCCATCGACCTGACGAAAACAACATTTGTGGCTTCCAATCTTGGTCCCGCATAGGAAAGCACGCTCATTGAGTTCCTCCATGAGCTCTAGGAGATTTTCGCATGGCTACCTTCTGACATGCCGGGAATTCCTAGGGAACTCGCTAAGCACGCATTAAATTTGGATCCAAAGGCGAAGCCAGTAAAACAACCACTTCGTCGCTTCACAGAACCAAAGCGTAAAGCCATTGGAAAGGAGCTCCATCGCCTTACTGACGCCAATTTTATCAAAGAACTAACAAAAGTAGAGTGGGTCGCAAACCCAGTATGTGTTCCAAAGAAAAAACACTATAGAACTTCAGATGTGCATCGACTTTACTGCACTGAACAAACATTGTCCAAAAGATCACTTCCCATTGCCGTGAATCAACCAAATAATCGACGCAACCACGGGATGTGAACATGTTCCTTTCTTGGATGCTTACTCAGGATACCACCAGATTAGGATGAAGGAAGAAGATCAGGATAAAACAATGTTTATCACGCCTCATGGTGTATTCTGCTACACAACAATGCCCTTTGGCCTCAAGAACGCTGGAGCAACATATCAGCGGATGATGCAGAAGTGTTCGGGAAGCCAAATAGGCACAAACGTACAAGTATATATTGATGACATTATAGTTACAACAAGACAAGGATCTGCGCTCATCAAGGACCTCGAAGAAGCATTCAAAAATCTCAACAAGTTTAGCATCAAACTGAACCCGAAGAAATGCTCCTTTGGAGTCCTGGCAGGGCAACTCCTCGGATATTTGGCATCAGCAAGAGGAATCGAGGCCAACCCCGAGAAAATACAAGCAATTTTAACAATGAATAAGCCAACAAATCTACGTGGTGTATAGCAGCTGGCAGGGCGAGTAGTGGCACTCAGTCATTTCATTGCAAGACTAGGAGAAAAAGCTTTGCCATTTTATGCCCTCATGAGAAAATCAGAGAAATTTGAATGGACGGAAGAAGCTCAACACGCCTTTGAAGATCTTAAAAGGACACTTTCGGCATCTCCTGTCATCGTGTCGCCAAAATAGAATGATCCTTTACTGCTTTATAACGCTGCCACAAATCAGGTAGTCAGCACGGTTTTGGTCGTGGAGCGACCCGAAGAAGGGAAAACCCATGGTGTACAGAGGCCAGTCTACTTCCTGAGCGAGGTATTATCACCATCCAAACAAAAGTACCCACATTACCAAAAACTAGCATATGGGGTATTTATGACAACACGAAAATTACGCCATTATTGTTCGGAACATCCGATCATTGTGGTTAATGAAGTGCCTTTGTCAAGCATCCTCAACAATCCATAAGCAACTGGGCGTGTCTCTCAATGGGGCATCGAATTATCCCCTCGATACATCACGTATGAGAAACACAAGGCAATCAAGTCACAAGTTTTGCTGGATTTTATCACAGAATGGACAGAGTTGCAATGTGTGGGTCCACCCGACCTTTCTAGTGCCTGGACAATGTACTTCGATGGATTAAAAAGAACGGAAGGAGTAGGGGCAGGAGTCGTACTAGTATCACCCCAAGGCGAAAAAATGCGTTATATACTTCGGATGAGCATTGCAAACGCATCCAATAATGATACTGAATATGAGGCCTTGTTGCACGGCATGCGAATGGCCAAAGCTTGCGGTGCAACTCGCCTCAAAATATTTGGAGACTCCAATCTTGTGGCACAGCAAGCAATGAACAAGTGTGATGCTGTCAGCGATAACATGATTGCCTACCGTGATCTATATGGTGTTATGGAAGCTCAATTTTATGGATGCAAAGTGTCACACATAGGGAGAGCAAGCAATGAAGAAGCTGACAATCTAGCAAACATTGGGTCCTTATGCTTACCAGTGCCACCCGGAGTTTTTTGGGAAGAAATAACGGAATGATCGATCAAAGCAAAAAGAGTCCCCGAGCTTGTAGCACCCAAAACAGGAAAAAAGAGTAACCCACGAAAAGACTCGGGGGCTCCATCAACGACCAAGTGTATGGAAGAGGACATTGAAGAGGAAGACCAGGAAATTGGAGAGGTCATGCTAATTGAGTCTACATGGATGCAGTCGTATATAGCATACATGACCAAGGGTGAGGTACCCGAATATGTGATAGAAGCCTGGCGAATCACCCGAAGATCGAAGGCCTTCAGAATAATCAAAGGGGAGCCGTATAAGAGAAGTATTTCGGGAGTGTTGCATGCGTAACTCCCAAAGAAGGAAAAATCATACTGAAATATATACATGAAGGAGTTTTTGGTCATCATGCTAGCAGCCGAGCAATTGCTGCCAAAGCATTCAGGGAAGGATTTTACTGGCTCACTGCAGTTCAAGATGCAAAATATATTGTCAGGACATGTGAAGCATGTCAACGTTTCACAACCAAACCTGGAGCACCCGCCGCTGAGTTAAATCCTATACCTCTGGCCTGGCCTTTCGCTCAGTGGGGACTAGATATGGTGGGAAAACTTCACAATTCATCGCCAGGAGGACACGTCTTTCTGCTAGTAGCAGTCGACAAATTTACTAAATGTATCGAAGCAATGCCTGTCACCACCCAAGACAGAACTTCGGCTGTGAATTTCATCAAATCCATAGTATTTTGGTTCGGCGTACCAAACAACATCATTACAGACAATGGAACTAACTTCACTTCCAATGAGTTCAAGGAGTACTGCCAGGAGATGGGCATCAAAGTAAGCTATGCCTCGGTAGCACACCCGCAAACAAATGGACAAGTAAAAAAGCCAATGGACTAGTAACTGCTGGGCTCAAGAAAAGACTACTAGCACCACTTGACAGAGCAAAAGGAGCATGGGTTGATGAATTACCATCTGTCTTATGGAGTTTACGTACAACCCCAAATAATTCGACACAAGAGACACCTTTCTGTTTGGTCCACGATGCAGAAGCTGTGCTTCCTATTAAAGTATCACATGAATCTCCAAGATTAGTTGCATATGATGAAGAGGAATCAAGAGAAGCGCTCGAAGATGATGTGGATGCACTTGATGAAGCTAGAGATGAAGCCCTACAAAGAGCAACTATGTACCAGCAAAACTTGCACATTTACCACAGCCGAAGATTGTGGCCTAGGTCCTTCGCAGTAGGGGACCTAGTTCTTTGCCTCAAGCAAGATGGCCACCGGAAGTTAGAATCACCATGAGAAGGACCATACATCGTCACAAAAGTTATTCCCAGAGGAGCATATCGACTACAAGACAAGAAGACTTGAGTAAATTACTCAAATCCATGTAACGTAGCACAACTATGACGCTTTTACGCATAAGATTACTTACAATATGAGAAGATTTAAACTTCTGCTTCTTTGCGGTGACCCAGCATACCACTGCATGTGTAGTACACTATAGTTGTTGATATGACATTCACAGAACACCGTTCCGTAAATATCACACCCCTCAGAGTGGTACAACAAAAACATTGCGGGTCCATATTTTACAAACATACACACTTCATTATTACAAACCAAGAGTTATCAAACTTCAAGTATTATGAAATTACAAACCAAACTTAAGTAGTTTCAGCGGAAGATATAAAATCCAAACTCATACTTCGAATTGAGCTCAACAACTTATTCTATATAGTTCCTGCTGCTCGGCTCAATTGGTTTACTAATAACTAAGGCAACTACTCGGACTCGTTGCCCTCCACTCCATAGCGTATCTCGTAGTCCACTCCTTCAACTCCTCTAGAAAGGCCAGGTTCTTCGTAGCAGACGTCCTCTTGTCCATCAGCTACGTACATCAAAGTGTCTTCTGGATTCTCAGAGTCTAAGCAGGGGTTCAAAGGAAAGAGTGATAAACAGCGTTACCCAACAAGTTCATTATATGCAATGTGGGAAGTTTGATGCTCTTTCTACCACCTCGGACGATACGTCCTTGGTACTATGCAATTTTTGTAAACATTTCTTCAAAGATTGATTTTATTATCAAAAACTATGCCCATCAGCCTTCACAGGTTGACCAGAACTTCATGGAGTTCCTTTCCTGACGCGTTCGTAGCTCCTTCCCGGAACAGGGAGTAACATGTCACAATTCTTACACTCTGCAGAGGTGCGTTGCTTTACCCATGAGAGACCAACTCCTTGTTGCACAATCGGGCATACCTTCCCGTCCACAATTCCATGATGGGGGGCCTAGTAGGTGATCCAAGCCAATCACTGCCCTCTCCGCGACCCCATATGTCTGCACAATCCTCCAGGGCTGACTACACCTCCGTTAAGCCTCCAACTAGGGCAAGCTATAACCCTGGTGAGTTCCCGAAGACTCTATGAAGTGGTGATGCCCCGTTAAGCTCCCTAAAAGGCCCGACTATACCTCCGGCATCCACTCATAAAAAATCTAGACACCATAATCATGGGGCCTAAGGGTGCCCACCCATATGTTGGATCCATACCAGGAATCCCAATGTCACGATAAGGTCATCTTGCCTCCATATGAAAGGAAGAAGATACAGCTGACTTCTCTGTCCCATTCTAAATCTCATGGTTAACGTGTATTATATGGTGCTAGAATCACTGATGTCAAGGGTTGTTAAGCCTATGTGACTTATGCAATTGGAACCCTAAGTTCCATTGCTGATCTTTATCATCACTTAGGATGATACTACATCTTATTTATTAGAGAAGATATCATTTTCTTTCTCCAGATCATAGATGATAACACACAATTTGCAATATCTTTGATAAAGACTCTTCAAAGGACATGAGCAAGTTATGAACTTGCCTTGTGACTGCAAGGTAGTGAAGTCGGATGCTTCCACCTGACCTTGAGCTCCGGTTTCTACAAAGAACCATTATTGCCCGATAAGGACAATATTTAAAGAAGCAATATGCCCTGCATAGTAATGTCATGCAATGATTTATTATTTGCTTACTATTTTATTTAATTAATAAAATAAAAATATCATTCTATGAATTTATTTCATTTAAACATTTTCCGAGATTCCTTTAAGGAAATAAGATTTATTTCTATCACACCAAATTCACTTTTCAAAAATACAAATTAGTATTTTTCTATAATAATATATTCATTTAGGATTTTAGAAGTGGATTTTATTCAATTTTAAGTGTTTCCTATATTTTTGTAAAATTCAAAAGTAATTAGCATCCTATTACTAATAACCCTAAATTTTAATTGCCAAAAATTCTGATTATTTTTTTACTCAATAGAAAATATTTTTGTGAGTTCATAGAAATATTATTTGTATTTTTAAGATTTTTATTTATTTATCTAAAGTTGTTTTTATTTTAGGGCATATTTTCAATTATTTCTTTTATAAGTAACCCTATTAAATTATGGGCCTGGCCCACTGGGCTGGCCCGGCCCAACCTAACCCGGCCCACTTGGCTTGGTTACGTCCACCAGAGTAGTACTAGGCTACCCACAGGCCCAGTACCCCCCCCACGCACTCACACTCCTCTCTCTCTCTCGCTCACGCGGTCACCTCCTCTGTCTGCTGTCGTCGCTGCGCACGATTCCGGCCGAATCCGGCCGCCGTTGCCACCGCCACGGTGCAGGGTGGCTAAGTCGACGACGCCGCTCCATTCTGTCCAAGAAGATTCGCCGCTGGGGCTCTCTCTTGGCCGCGCTGACCCCTGCCCAAAACTAGGGTTAGGGTTGGCCGCCCTGGAGCATCGGCGATGGTGCGCTGGGTTTCTCACGACGTACGCCCCTCTCCTCTGGTGGATCTGACGCGCAGTAGGTGTGGGTTGCAGTGCCCCTTTGGGGTGCTCCCCGTGCCACCGCTTGCGCTTTGCCGCTGGCCATCCTCTGCTTCCTCTTCGGTTATTTTTGCGAGGACTTTGAGTAAGTCTAACTACTCCCCTTCTATGCTCCTCTCTGGTGCTCTAATTACTTCCTGGTATGATGAACACGAGTAATCCCCCTGTCTAGGGTTCATACCTAGCAAAATATGTTGTTTAGATGCTCTGGTTACTCCTATCAGTGATACCCTTCTAGTATTTTGTTTGGGCTAATGATGTCTGATGCATGCTATTGGTTCTAGCCAATTGATCTACCTTCTGTCAGTTGGTACTTTGTTGAATACTTATCTTGTTCTCTGTCAAAGAACCCCTTGTGAATAGATACTGAACCCTATGTGATCACCCTTGTTGCCTCTGTGATGGTTTCATTTTATTGAAACCCACTATGATGTCCAGGTTGGAATACTCTTTGTTAATAATCCTTCTGTGAAATATGATTTCCAATTGAAGTATTGGAAAAATGATTATCTGTTAGTTGGCCTAGATTATGTAATCAGTTGGTAAGCTTTGCTTGGTTAGAACAGATCCTGGTGACGCCTCTCAGGAATGGTACACAAGATTTGTTTTGGTACTAGCTTTGGGTTTACAAATGCTCTAGAAGTGTCTAGATGCTTAATTGCTCTGAAAATCATTGTTGTATCTGTTGGTTTATGATATCCGACAACTGTTTCATGCCTATGATGTTGTTCTGAGGCATAGGGCTAGTTTCCCTAACTCGTTGTCTCTAATAGATGATTTCTAGTATGGATACCAGTTACTCATCTTGGATCCAGTATATCTATAGATTCTGGGTGCTACTCCTTTAGGAGATGTGCCCAGAATCCATACCTTGGGCTAATTTACTCTGGAATATATATTTTATCCAAGATCAGTGATGATGATCTGAGATCTTGGTAAAGGCTGGTAAATTTTTATCATTTGTCTTTTTACCTTTCTTCTAGGATGGATGTACACCCCACTTGGGTGTTTTTTTAGAGGATCAAATAAACAACATATGCTCATTTGACTCTATGATGATCTGATCATGTGGTGGTGTTATTTGTACTCACCAGATTACTTGATGGTTGATGAGGTTGTGGTGTTGCTTGCTGGCTTGCTCTAGCTCTGCACCACCTGGTGCTGCTCCTGTGACTTTGTGCTTGACCTTGCTTTCCACCTGCTCCACCCTCTCCTTATGTTACCATCATGTGGAGATTTGATGGTTGATTTGGGTAATCTGGTGGAGTATTTGGCTATGGTTTCAGCAAGCTCTATAGTTGTGAGTGTGTGCTTGAGAAGGAGAAATGAGCTCCTGTGTTCTCCTTCGACTGGTGCTCTGTGTGGTTGCTTGTACTACTGATGTTGGCTTGACAGCACACTCCATGAAGTGTTGTGTGTGTGCTCTCTGTGTGTGTGTTGTGCATGTGGATCAGCTCAAGTAACTTGGCTTTTACTATTACCTGTTTACTGATTGACAGCCTGGTGAAACTTACTTTTATCCACTTGGCTTTTACTGTAATCTTGACTATTTACTGAAAAGAACAGATACTTCACCTTTGGTGAACTTACCCCTTTACTTACTCAATGATGTACCATGAATAGTGCACTTCACTATTCACCACTGAGAGTAAAATTATCAAACTAACCCCTAATTTCCTTTCTAGTTGTTTATCTTATTTGAAGGAATAAGATCTGGACTCACAAGATTAGTATAGGAGTAGATAGGTAGTATAGGTTTTAATTGTAACCTTCTTTGTAATATTTTTGTAAAAGATCTTGTAAAGATATTATTACAAGTTAATAAAGTTAAATTTCTATTCTTTGTAACCTTATACCTTTGATGTATTTATCATCAGTTGTGACCTTATTATGAAGTAAAGAAATAAGAATTATTTCTTATTGAATTTTCCTTGCCTTTAATTCCTAGGTTTTATTTTTGGGAAAACCCTCCAATATTAATGACTTCTAAAATTCAAATATTTTCAATTTGATTTGAATATCAAATTTGAATTCAAAGTAATTTCCCCAAAATCTTAATACTACCTAAAGGTCATGCAAAATTCATAGCAATCACTAATAAGAGCTATTCGTACCTCCAGTTAGCGAAAGAAACTCTGATCCCTTTAGTGTTTTGTTTGGCAAAAAATTTACCCTGATTTTACAGATGCATGCATGCACAAACTTATATTCCTATTTCTACCCTTCGTTGGATCCTAATACTGATATGTTACATTCTTAAGCCAGAATATCCAGGCCAACGGCTAGGTGCCATCCGTCCAAAGAATAATGTATCATCGATTTTTCGCCTTATGTATAAAGAGATAAGTTTTTCGTACCTTAAGCTCTTTACTATTGTTCAAAAGATCTATATTTTCCATCAAGCTAACAACAATTATTATCCTATGTCCAGATACAGGCACCCGAACATAGTCTCGGGGGCTAATCCCATCGTGAGCGCTAGCGTGCACCCGATAGAAATTCAATTGTGTATGATTAAAACAAAGATATTCATGATTGAAAATACCTTTTGAGTTTTACATCAATGTATGCTCAAAAAAGGTGTCCTCAAAAAAGATTACTCCCAACGGGAGCCAGTATAAAACATTAAAACTATCTGATAAAATCATAAATATTGGCAGCCTAGCAGGCCAACCGCCAAAAAAGCCAAAAATCTCGGATCACGCTCAAACGCGACAAAAATCCGAATGTCGTGTTCAGAAACATGAAGGTAAGACCCCGAGATTCGTCCTGTGTGGCCTGGTAATCGCACAAGAATGCCCTCTGCTAGTAAAATATCTGTATCAACGATACGATAAAAAATCCCGATGGATGCGTTGGGTACCCGATAAAATAGATGCTGAAATTCAGTATTCGGTAAGACCTTAGTGGCCCGAACTGAATTACGCCAGTAATAAATTCCGAGTTTAGGCCTGGGGACATGAATTTGATGTAGGACAACCCTGTTTTTTCCCAGGAGCAATTAATGGATTCTCGATTCATCGGAAGCATCAGACTCGTTGTACCAAATCCCTATGAAAAATAAAAGAGTAAAGAGATAAACGTAAAGGAGAAGGAAAAAGAAACTTTGAGACTCAACCTGAAACTGCGATTCAAGTAGAGTCTAGGGGGCTACTGACATAGGTTTGATTACTCGGATGCTTATGACTCGCTACCCTATACTGGGTAAAAGGCTTACGGCCCATGAAGATTTTAGATGATAGCTCAAGGAAGCAATCACAAAGACTTTGATTGTATTAGGAAAGAGTCTCTAAACCGACAATGTATTGGTATTGTAATCACGCTTATGTAAAACCTATCCGCATACGGCTTTGAGACCCGGCCTATTATATATAGGACGGGAGAAGCCCAAGCGAGGGTACCAAAAACTCCCAAACAACTTGTAATAGTGCGATTTCCCAATATTCAGGCGACTTTGATTTCATTGTTTTCCTGACATCCAACGAAATCCCCAGCATTCTCTTTTCCACGAAACCTAAGTCCATCACCATGGGCATTGCCGAGGTTACCCCTCGTCAAAAAGCTTGCTAACTTGTATATTTTTTCTGTAGCTTGTACTCTGCAGTTCCTTTTCGTTAGCCTGATGCATATTCATCTCAGCACCTTGCCAACCTATCAGGTGTGTTGCAGCTGGGTTGGTTTTACCAAGGGTTCGATTGATAGTATGTCAGCTACTCAGGCTACTGTGTTATTCGTGTAACGAGGTGGAAAGGGTGGCGCAGCCCCCGAGTAATGGAATTGCGAGTAAAAATACAAACACAAAGTTGGAGGCACTTACTTTTATTTATTCGTAGAATATCAGGAGGTACAATGTGTGGCTAAGTAGCCTGGATAAATAGCCTTATTTGTAAAGTAAAAACATCTAAGGATAGAAACAACGCAGCTGCACGATGTTCCAGGGATTGGAGTATGCAACTCTACTTTCTAGATCTTTAAGGCGATAGGCGTCACCTGGGATTACTTTGGTAATCACGTAAGGTCCCTCCCAAGGGGACTCGATTGAGGTGCCCTTGTTGCTTCAGTCGCAGGACCAGGTCTCCTTCGATGAAGGACCTTGGGCGTAGCCTTCTGCTATGGTAGTTACGGACGTTTTGCTGGTATATCGTGGATCTCTCCGCTGCAATCTTGCATGCTTCATCGAGGAGATCAACGGAATCTTCGAGTGCGAGGGTTGGTTCTTCCTCGATGTATGGTACGATCAGTGGGGCTTTGTAGCACACTTTTGCCGGTAGTACCACCTCGGCGCCGTGTACCATGTAGAAAGGAGTATAGCCTGTAGTGCTATTTGGAGTTGTGCGCAGGCTCAATAGTACTGATTGTAGCTCCTCGGGCCAACACCAAGCAACTCTTTTGAGTGGCAGGAGGAGCCTTTTCTTGATGCCACCACAGACGAGGCTGTTGACCTTTTCGACTTGACCGTTGGTCTGAGGGTGCGCCACTGAGGCTTAGCTGATGTTGATTCCCATGTTTTCGTAGAAACCCTAGAACTCATTCGAGGTGAAGTTTGTTCCGTTGTCCGTGATGATGCTATGTGGCACCCCAAATCGAAAGACGATGGACTCGAAGAATTTAACAGTGCTGGCCCGCGATTGGTTTGTCATCAGCATGGACTCAATCCACTTGGTTAATTTGTCAACCACGACGAGGAGGTAGACGTACCCTCCAGGTGAAGATTTTTTTAGCTTGCCGACCATGTCGAGTCCCCATTGCACGAAGGGCCAGGCCACAGGTATTGGCCTGAGCTCTGCGCCAGGTGCGTGCGGTTTGTCCGCGAATCACTGGCAAGCGTTGCATCGCTGGACGATGTCCTTAGCGTCATGCATTGCCGTTGGCCAGTAGAACCCAGCTCACAGAGCTTTCGCAATGAGAGCGTGATTGCCAACATGATGGCCGCAGGTGACTTCGTGTATCGCGAGGAGGATGGATCTTCCGTCTCCATTGGAGACGTATCATTGAAGGACTCGTGTGATGTTGTCCTTGTACAGTTCACCGTTGATAATGGTGAAAGCCTTGGATTGTCGCGCTATATGATGCGCATCTGTCGGCTCATCTGGCAACCTTTTGCTGAGCAAGTATGTGATGTATGGTTGTGTCTAGGATGGCTCGATCATCATGACCTCCATGGGGCCTTCGAGTCCCGTATCTTGATCCATGTCCTCGAGTGCCTTCGGCTCATCGGGTGGCGTAGCCCCCGAGTCTGTTGACATGCCGACTTTCTGCTCTGGAGCCTTTGGCTTGATGGAGCATTCACAGATTCGCTCTAGAAATACCCCAGGTGGCACTAGGGGACAAGTGGAGCCAATGTTGGCGAGTATATCTGCCTCCTCGCTGCTCTCGCGGACAACATGCCGTAGTTCGTAGCCGTCAAAGTCCCCTTCGAGTGCGTCATAGAGGTCGCGGTAGGCAATCATGTTGTCGCTCAGAGCATCGCACTAGTTCATGGTTTAATTCACCACTAGTTTATAGTCTCCATAGATGATGAGTCGCTTTGCGCCACAAGCTTTTGCCATCCGCATCCCGTGGAGTAGGGCTTCGTATTCAGCTTCGTTGTTGGAGGCGGTGAACTGCATTCACAGAACATACCTCATCTTGTCACCTTGTGGCAATGTTAGGACGACACCCGCGCAGCTCCTTCTTTATGTTTGGACCCATCAAAGTGCATTGTCCATAGATAGGACATGTCTGGCTTGTTGGGGAGCTGGTTCTCCATCCAGTGGACGAGGAAGTCCGGTAGTACTTGCGACTTGACCGCATCTTGCTTCTCGTATGTGATGTCTCGTGGAGACAGTTCTATCCCCCAAAGAGCGACTTGTCCGGTGGTGTAGGGGTTGTTGAGGATGTGCCCTAGCGGGGCGTCGTTCACCACAATGATCGGGTGCTCCTGGAAGTAGTGGCGCAATCGCATGGCTGTCATGAAGACGTCATATGACAACTTCTGATAATGCAGGTACCACTGTTTTGTCGGTGTGAGCAGCTCGCTGAGGTAGTAGACTGAGCGTTGTACCCTGTGCACTTTATTTTCTTCGGCTCGCTCCACTACGAGCATAGTACTAACCACCTGGTTGGTGGCAGAGATGTATAACAACATCGGCTCCTTTTCTTGAGGTGTTACCAACACCGGCGAGGTGGATAGTAGACGCTTGAGGTCGTCGAATGCTTCTTGTGCTTCGTCTGTCCACTCGAATTTGTCAGCCTTGTAGAGGAGTTGGTAGAAAGGCAGCGCCTTTTCACCCATTCGACTGATGAATCGACTGAGCGTCGCCATTCGTCCAGCTAGCTATTGGACGCCTTTTACGTTCTTCAGCTTCTCCATGGCCAGTATGGCCTTTATTTTCTTCGGTTTGGCCTCGATCCCTCTTGTGGAGATGAGGTACCCGAGCAATTTCCTAGATGGTACGCCGAAGGCACATTTGTCCGGATTTAGCCTGATCCGGTAGCGATCGAGGTTATCAAAAGTCTCATGGAGATCGTCGAGTAACGAGGCCTCCTCCTTGGTTTTGACGATGATGTCGTCGACGTAGACTTGAATGTTACGACCAAGCTGGCTCTTGAGGCAGGCCTGCATACACCATTGGTAGGTGGCCTCTGCGTTTTTTAGCCCAGAAGGCATCGTTGTGTAGCATAAGACACCAAAGGGCATGACGAACACCGTTTTCTCCTGGTCCTCCTCCTTCATTCGAATCTGGTGATAGCCTGAGTAGGCGTCGAGGAAACAGAGGCGCTCGCATCCCGCGGTGGAGTCGATTATCTGGTCAATCCGCGGTAAAGGGAAGTGATCCTTTGGGTAATGCTTGTTCAAGGAGGTGAAGTCCACGCACATCCGCGGGATATCCGTGTCCTTTTTAGGAATGAGCACGGGTTTTGGTACCCAGGTGCTTTCCTTTATCTCGCGTATGAAGTTAGCGTCGAGGAGTCTGTTGACTTCCATAGCAACCTCTTTTGCCCTTGGATCAGATAGTCGACGTATTGTCTGTTTCACTAGTCTTGCTTCAGGATTCACATTGAGTGAGTGCTCGGTGAATTCCCTGGGAACTCCTGGCATGTCCGCTGAGCGAAGATTTCCCAGCGCTCACGGAGGAATTCGACGAGTGCGAGTTCCTATGTGGGACTCAAGTTGTTGGCGATGGGGCCGTCTTGGTCAGGTCCGTTGGGTGGACCTGGACTGCCTTGGTCTGGATCGACGTGTCGAAGGATTGGTCGGGTGAGGTTGGCTTGCTCATAGGAGGTAGACTGTTGTTTGTCGACTCCTTCAACCTCGCCAGTTCCTCTTGCATGCCAAAATACTAGGATATTCTATTGAATTCCCTATCACAGCTGTCAGACCTCCCGAAGCTTCCGTTGATTGTGATAATGCCGTTGGGGACCCGCATCTTCATCTACAAGTAGGCGTAGTGTGGTACCGCCATGAACCTCGCGAACGCGACACGTTCGAGGATGTAGTGGTATTGTGAGGTCCAATCGACAACTTCGAATTTGATGCTCTCTCGCCGGAAGTTTGTCGGCGTTCCGAAGATGACATCCAAGCCGATCTTTCCTAGGGGGTATGCCTTCCCTGGGACAATGTTGTGGAATGTTGTGTCTAAAGTTTCTAGGCATGACAGGGGGGATTCGCATGGCACACAAGGTGCTTGCGAACATGAGGTTGATGCCACTGCCGCTGTCCATGAAGACACGACTCATCTTGAAGCCTCCAATTTGTGCCTCGAGCACCAAGGGACAGTGACCTGGGCGAGGTACTTGGAGTGGATGATCGTGCTTGTCGAAGGTAATGCAGGACTCGCTCCCACTGAGGTACTCAGTGGTGGAGGGTGGAGAGTTCATCGCCAGATTGACTTGGCGAGTGCACCTGATTTGATGGGCATCCTTTTTTGGATCATCCCCATGTTTCCTAGTGCTCGTGGGTATGGATCGCCTCTGTGGTTTTGGATAGGCACAACTGCAGCTGGTGGTGGCCCGGGTGGTTGTGGTGCTCCATGAGCCATGATACATTGCAAATGTATCTATAATTTTTGATGTTCCATGCTTGGTTTTATCCACTTTCTTGTGTTTTGTCCACACTTTGGAGTACTTTTCATATGATTTCTTGGACTAACCTATTAACAAGAGCCACAGTGCCAGCTGCCTGTTTTCTGCTATTTTTGGTTCCAGGAAAGTCAGAAAATGAATATTCTCGCAATTGGACAGGACAAAAGCCAAAGTGCCTATTTTTCTGGAAGACTCATGGAGCTAGAATACAAGACGGAGGAGGGCTAGGGCCTAGCCACACCCTCCCAGGCACGGGCTGGGCCTGGCCGCGCAGGGAATGGTCTGGCTGCCCCAGGCCACCCCTCGGTCTCCCTCTTCGCCTATAAGTTGCCTTCTGACCTAAAAACTCAGGGGGGGTTCGACGTTTTTCCAGAAGGAGTTCCGCTCCACCGCCACCACCAGATTCCACGAAACAGCACCAGAAACTCTGTTCTGGCACCCTGCCGGGATGGGGAATTGGAGGAGATCATCGCCATCATCATCACCATCGCTTCTCCATCGACCATCCATGTTTCCCCCATCTATGAGTGAGTAATCCCCCGCTGTAGGCCATGGGGATGGTAGGGATTGGATGAGATCGTTCATGTAATGGCATCAGATTGTTAGGGCATGGTGCCTAGTATCTTCTATTAGTGCTTTATGACTTTGTTGCGACTTGTTGTGCTTAATGCTTGTCACTAGGGCTCGAGTGCCATGATTTCAGATCTGAACATGTTATTGATTCATTATGATAGTATTGTTTATGGTCTTACCTGCAAGTTGTATACACACGTTGTTGTCCGGAACCAGTGGCCCTGAAGTGACAGAAATCGGGATAACCAGAGGGAATGGTTTGATGTGAGGATCACATGTGTTCATGTAGTGTTAATGCTTTGCTCCGGTGCTCTATTAAAAGGAGCACCTTAATTGCCAGTAGTTCCCTTGAGGCCCTGCTGCAAACGGGCTGGCAGGACAAAAGATGTTGTGCAAGTTCTCATTGCGAGCACGTATGACTATATATGGAACACATGCCTAGGATTATCTAGTACTTGGATGCTTTATCTTATTTATCTGTAATTGCCCTATGTTCTGATTGCTATGTGAATTGTCTTGTCCATGCAACGGCCGTCCATCCATCCCTATGCCTACCGCACTCGAATCCTACTGTTTACTGCTATTGTTACTGATGTCTTTACTTTACTATTGCTACTACAAAACTGTTGCTACTGATAAACTGCTGTGAGCAAGATTGTTTCCAGGTGCAGCTGAATTGACAACTTAGTTGTTAAGGCTTATAAATATTCTTTGGCTCCCCATGTGTCGAATCAATAAATTGGGTTTCACTTCCCTCGAAAATACTGCGATACACCCCCAATACTTGTGGGTCATCAAGACTATTTTCTAGCACCGTTACCGGGGAGCATAGCTTTATTTATCAAGTTCACTTGGATTCTCTATTGTTTGCTGCTATCGATCCATCATGGGTA
Source organism: Avena sativa (assembly GCA_916181665.1). Taxonomy (NCBI): domain Eukaryota; kingdom Viridiplantae; phylum Streptophyta; class Magnoliopsida; order Poales; family Poaceae; genus Avena; species Avena sativa. The sequence continues at coordinate 463,832,507 of OV702297.1, read as the reverse complement.
AGTCTCGTGATGGCAAGTTTCCTATTTTACCGTCCACTACAAGAAGAGGTACGGATCTGAACACCTCTGCTGCTCTTGATTCACCATCTGTTATAAGTAAGCTCGTTACACCACCACATACACATGCTACACACACTGCTACTACTGCTGAATCTGAAACTTCTGATGCTTATGATGTTGCTTCTACTGTGCTTGATAAGAGTGATCCATTAGGTCCTTTCCTAGATGCTACAATTACTAGAACTATAGCTAGAAATACTGAAACTCCTAATGAAGACACTACCACACCTGTTAGTTCACCTGAGTCTAGTGAGAGTTATGACATTGAAGACGGTTATGTTGAGATGACCGATGAATTTATTAAAGAATGTAAAAACACCCATGATAGGAGCGCTGCTAAGAGTCTCCTTGAGAGGCGTACTATTAGACCCAAATTGTCTCCTATTGCTAAGTTTGCTGCTTCTCCCATAAACATTAAAGATAAAGATTATGATTTCTCTCTTGATCTATCTTACGTAGCTATTGTTGAGAAAGAACCTTTTTGTGGGACTAAGAATGAAAGTGCAGTAGCACATATGAATGAACTTTCTACCATGAGTGGCTTGTTTTCTGATGATATTAAGATGCGTACTTACTTTGTTGCTAAGATTTTCCCCTTTTCACTAAAAGGAGAAGCTAAAACTTGGTTTAGTAATTTACATCCTGGATCTATTGATAGCCCTGAGTGCTTGATTAGTACTTTCCTGCACAAATATTTTCCTCCTAGTGCTAGACATGCTATTTTGCAGGAACTTTTTGATTTTAAACAGGGAGAAAAAGAGTTATTGCCTAAATCTTGGGCAAGGTTTTGTGCTTTGATTCATGCACAAGCTGGAAGTCCATTACCTAATAATGAGATTCTTGATATATTTTATAATGGACTAACTGAAGAATCTAGGACATACCTAGATAGTTGTGCTGATTGTGTTTTCAGGAATAGGACTCCTAAGGAAGCTGAGGAATTAATGGCTAAAATAAGTAAGAACTATGAAGATTGGAATCCTCCTGAACAAGCTATACCTGAAGTAATTGTACCTGAACCTACTATACCAGTGCCTATTCCAACATCAAAGAAGAGGGGAGTTATTGAATTAAATGATGAAGTGATGAAGGAAGCTAAGAAATGTCTTAAGGAGAAGGGAATTAAAGCTGCAGATGTCAAGATTTTACCTCCTATAGAAGAATTATGTAAGCCTATTCCCTACTCATCCACTATTGAGGTACACTCTCTCCAACACTTTGATGAAGGTGATATCCCTTACTCTAAACCTCCTGATCAATGCTTAGAAGAATTTGATATCTTTATTGTTAAGCAAGATAATTTTCATAAAAGGGTGCAAAATCATCTAATGGAAAATACTAGAGCTATTGTTGAGTTGAAAGATATTGTGGAAAGAACCTCTAATGATGTTAAAATGATTGTTAAACACTTTCAAATGGTTCAAACTCAAATAGATCAACTCATTAAAGTGCAAAAAGACTTGCTTATTAATGCCGCTAAAGAAAAACATGCTTATGAAATTAGAACTAGAAGTGGAGCTGCTACCCAGGATCCTCTATATCCTGAGGGGCATCCCAAAAGAATTGAGCAGGATTCTCAACAAGCTGAAAATAGTGGTTCTACTCGTAAGAAAAGGAAAAAGAAACATAAAACTGTTGTAGAACCCTCTGAACCTGCTATAGATACTAATAGTATATCTATCTCTGATGCTGAAACTGAAGGTGGTAATGAAGATAATGAAGTTCCTAATGAAGAAAAAGTTGAAGAAGAACCTGAAAACCACACTAAGAATACTAAATACACTAAAGAAGATTTTATTGCTAAGAAACATGGTAGTGAAAGAGAACCTTGGGTCCAAAAACCTATGCCATTCCCCGATAAGAAACACAAGTCAAAGGAGGATGAACACTATAATAAGTTTTGTGAGTGGATGAAACCTTTATTTAGCAAATTCCTTTGACTGATGCTATTAAATTGCCTCCTTATTCAAAGTATATGAAGGATATTGTTTCGAATAAAAGGAAGATCCCTAATGAAGAAATTTCTACTTTGCTTGCTAATTATTCCTTCAATGGTAAGGTTCCTAAGAAACTTGGAGACCCAGGGATTCCAACTATCCCTTGCTCTATTAAAAATATTTACGTTAGAACTGCTTTGTGTGATTTGGGAGCTGGAGTTAGTGTTATGCCTTTCTCTCTCTATAAGAGGCTTTAACTAGAAAAGTTAATACCAACTGATATATCTTTGCAAATGGTTGATAAATCTACCACTATTCTTGTTGGTATATGTGAGGATGTACATGTTCAAGTGGCTCATAATGGCTTGATATTAACTGATTTTGTTGTGCTTGAAATGCCTGAAGATGATAATATGTCCATTATTCTTGGGAGACCTTTTGTTAATACTGCAGGAGCTATTATTAATTGTAATCAAGGAAAGTTGACTTTCAATGTTAATGACAAGGAACATACTATCTATTTTCCCAAGAAGATTGAAAGGACTTATGGTTTGAATTCAATTGAACATGTTGAGAGCATTCAAGTTGGAGAAATATATTATCCCATACCAAAAGAAAAATTTGAAACGATTATGATTGGGACCATTGCTATCAAGGTTGAGGTAACATAATCATTAGTGGAATCCAAAGTTTTGTATCATATGAAATTGTTTTGGAAACAAGACCTGATCAACCTTGTTAACAAAAGGATTTCGTTGAACAAAACAATGCTTTCACTATGGTTATCTCCGCTTACTTCTATTCTATCCATTTTAGTTTTTGCTTATGCCTAACTTAAAGGTGTTAAAGAAAAGTACTTATTGGGAGATAACCCAAAAGTTTTAGATGAGTCTTGGAAGTTATTACCTCTGTAATAACCACTCCTTATCCTTTTTATTTGCTTTTTGTGCCAAGAGTAACCTCTAATGAGAGAGAAGTAATGATTGGGAAAGTTGCTGTCCCGAAACAGATTTCTGTGCTTCACCGTAAAAATTCGTGTAAAATATCTGTACGTCCTTTTGAGGCGTGAAGTTTTGTGCTTCTTCCCCAGGTTGTTATCTAACTTTCGTTAGTTCAACACTTTTTCATTTGAGCAACAGAAGGTCTTCGAAAAAATTCGTCTTTACCTGCTGGTCTGTTTTGACAGATTTCTGCCATTTCCTGCATTTGCTTCTTGTTGGTTCCTTTTTGAGTTCTTTTGGGGAATTGAGATTTTTGAGGGAAGTGCTTCAGTAGCTAGTGTTCTAATGGAAGTTTACTTGTTGTTAGAACTGAACCTGTGACCCTAAAGTGACAGAAATCGGGATAACCGAAGGGAATGGCTTTGATGTGAGGATCACATGTGTTCACGGAGTGTTAATGCTTTGCTCCGGTGCTCTATTAAAAGGAGCACCTTAATTGCCAGTAGTTCCCTTGAGGCCTCGCTGCAAACGGGCTGGTAGGACAAAATATGTTGTGCAAGTTCTCATTGCGAGCAGGTGTGACTATATATGGAACACATGCCTAGGATTATCTAGTACTTGGATGCTTTATCTTATTTATCTTCAATTGCCCTATGTTCTGATTGCTATGTGAATTGTCTTGTCCATGCAACGCCCGTCCATCCATCCCTATGCCTACCGCACTGGAATCCTACCGTTTACTGCTATTGTTACTGCTGTCTTTACTTTACTATTGCTACTACAAAACTTTTGCTACTGATAAACTGCTGTGAGCAAGATTGTTTCCAGGTGCAGCTGAATTGACAACTCAGTTGTTAAGGCTTATAAATATTCTTTGGCTCCCCTTGTGTCGAATCAATAAATTGGGTTTCACTTCCCTCGAAAATACTGCGATACACCCCTTATACTTGTGGGTCATTGATACATTGCAAATGTATCTATAATTTTTGATGCTCCATGCTTGGTTTTATCTACTTTCTTATGTTTTGTCCACACTTTGGAGTAATTTTCATATGATTTCTTGGACTAACCTATTAATAAGAGCCACCGTGCCAGTTGCCTGTTTTCTGCTGTTTTTGGTTCCAGGAAAGTCAGAAAATCAATATTCTCAGAACTGGACGGGACAAAAGCCAAAGTTCCTATTTTACCTGAAGACTCACGGATCCAAAGGCAGAGACGGAGGAGGTCCAGGGCCTGGCCACACCATATGGTTGCGCGGGCTAGCCCTGGCCGTGCCACCAGGTGGTGTGGGCCCCTGGCACTCCATCGACCTTGCCTCCTTCGCCTATAAGAGCCTCTCGGTACCAAAACCCTAAATCATCAAGCCTCCAGCCACGAAAAGTTCCGCAGCACCGCCGCCACTGAAGGGGAGATTCAGGGGACAGAAAGTCTCTATTTCGGCACCCTGTCGGGACGGGGAAGTGCCCCCGGAGCCATCTCCATCGATCTCCACCGCCATCTCCATCACCATTGCTGATTCCCATGATGAGGAGGGAGTAGTTCTCTCTTGAGGCTAAGGGTTCTACCGGTAGCTACGTGTTCATCTCTCTCTATGCATGATCGTATTGATATCATGAGCTTGTAATCTATTGATCTACCTTGCTACTCAAGTGCTTTAATAGATCTCTGCTCTCCCCATGTGTGTGAAAGTGAGAGCGTGCATACCATGGTGGCACTTAGGCTAGAGATTACGAATACTTGTTATGAGTTATATTTGGAGTTGGATGTCTTTATGAAATTGTGGTGTTTGTTGGAACCATCTAGAGCTCAAGGTGACAGTGAGGGGTTTTCTAGATGGGAAAGACTTACTTTGAGGTGTGCTGTTATAGCCCTACCATCGATTAGAGTGTTCAACCGGAGAGTAGTTAAGAGTACTATCATAAAGAGAAGATATTTATATGGGAGTGTTCACTAGTGAAAGTATGACCCCTAGGCCTTGTTTCTAAGCACTGAAACATCATTTGCTATTAGATCTATTACATGTTTGCTTGCTTCCATCTTTATTTCAGTTTGCTTTTAGTCTCTTCCACGCCATCAAGTTATTTTCTATCATCGTTACTGCTTATAATTATCTATACCACTTGTATTTCACTATCTCTTCGCCGAACTAGTACACCTATACACCTGACAAGTGTATTAGGTGTGTTGGGGACACAAGAGACTTCTTATATCTTGATTGCAGGGTTGCTTGAGAGGGAATACCTTTGACCACTTCCTCCCTGAGTTCGATAAACCTTGGGTGATCCACTTAAGAGAAAACTTGCTGTTGTTCTACAAACCTCTGCACTTGGAGGCCCAACAACTGTCTACAAGAATAGAAGTGCGTAGACATCAGTCATCAAGCCACAGTGCCTGGGGCAGCTCCATAGCCCTGGTTTATCGTGTCGCGATTCATCTAGGCCAGACCTTCGTGGAGCTTGAGGAACTCGCGACAGTCCTTTAGAAGGTGGCTAGATTTTTTCTTGCCGTCGTGCTTGTCGGTGTAGAAGTGTACGTTGCACGGTCCGGATAGTTTGTCCTGGATTGATGTTTTAGGTGCCTCATCACGAGTGTGGTGTTGCCACACTTGCGTGGTTTTCCCACTGTCACGGTATCCACCACTGTGGTATCCGCTGTTGTGGTTGTTGTCATCGCGTTTGTCGGCGTAGCCAGCAGCGACCATGTCGACTTCCTCGTGGTCCTTGTAACCGTGCATCCGATGTTTTCCTCGGCGATCGTGTCTACGATCGAGGTTGTCGTCATCATCTGAGTGGACACGTTTTTTCACCGAGTCCTCTCCATCGGCCCACCTATTCGTGATCTCCATCAGGTGGTCGATTGTCTTGGGATTTGAGCGGCCCAGCTCCTCTCTGAGCTCTCTATGGCGCATACCGCCATTGAACGTGTCGATTGTGCGGTCCTCAGAGATGTCTTCTGCAGAGTTTTTTATGATGGACCATTTCTGGATGTATGAGCGCAGCGACTCTCCAGTCTTCTGGTAGCAGCCTCTTAATTCTTCAATTGATGTGGGCCTATTGTAAGTGCCCATGAAGTTTCGCACGAAGCTGTAAACCAGCTCATCCCAACTGCGAATCGATCTGCGCGGGAGGTTGTTTAGCCACGCACGAGCTGCACCTTGCAGCTGTAGCTGGAGGTATTGCATTGTCGTGCTCGTGGTTCCGCCGTGTAGCCTGACGGAGGAAATATGATCCTCCAGCCAGATCTTCGGGTCCTGGAGGCCGTCAAATTTCGGGTTCTCCGATGGGAGTTTGAACCTTTTGGCATTCACTTCTGTCGTATGGCTCTACTGAAGCAGCTGGCGCCGTAGACCTCTATCCCGTCATCTTCTGAGTCAATCGAGAGGGCACGCCTCGCGCGCATCTTGTCGACCTTGCGCTGCATGATGTCATCACGTGTGTCGTAGTTGTAGTCATGTCGCCATGAGTGGCATCGCCGTGACAGATCATGGCTATCGTCGCTGGAGGAGGAGGAAGAGTAGCGCTTGGCCAGAGCCTTGCTTTTCTTTGGCCGCGGCACTAGATCCTTGATGAGAGCAGCCTCGACTAGTCCCAAGCCAGCGATCGTAGATTGGTGCATGGCGGACCGTGGGTCCCCAACTGGCGGCTGGTTGTTGAGCAGGTACATGGTGGCTGTCGTCACCACTGCTTGCGGCGTTTTGGGGAGCACATTGCCCCGCGTGTCCACTGTCATGGACGAGAAGTTGAGGACTCGAGTGGCTTCTGCCTGCTCCTTCTTGGTGAGGTAAGCAGTCGGGAACGTCTTCTGGCAGCCGTATGATCATTGCCTTTGGAGGAGGATCCTCCGATGGAGGAGAGCTAGGCCTATCGGAGGCTCGACTCGTCCGCCGCCCTTCTGCGCTCATCGAGATGGGTGATTACTTATTGTTGGCGCTTGAACTCCTCCTTGAGCAGCCAGTGATAACCCATCAACATGTCTTGCGATGAGTTTGGAGGTAGGGTGTTGCCCCGCAGATCTTCCCTGCAGCGAGCCCACTCAGCATCGTTGAGCTTGATCAGCACGTGCTCCCGGGTTGGCTCATTCGCCGAGAGGTTTAGCTGATCCTCTAGGATTGGCCCTTCTATTCCATTGTTGGTGGGGGCGCCGTTGGCGGGGCCACCATTCATGACTGGGATTCCACCGCCAGTGCCGGTGTTGTCCCGAGTGTCGCTGTTGTCGCCCATGTTGATGACGGTGCACATGTAATGGATGGGGAAGCTGTTGCTCCTATAGCTTTTAGATCCAGAGCCGTAGGATCCATCTTCTGTTGCCAGATCGCCCAGATCGGACTCGCAACTGCTGTTGCTGTCCGTGTTCCCGACTGATGTCGGGGCGTTGAGTTCGCTCAGGGTTCCGATCGGCGGTGGAAACCACGATCCTGGAGCAATCACGGGAACATTCGGCTGGTTAGGGAGGCGAAGTGTGCCTAGCCGACCAACTTGGAAGCATAAGCTCTCGATCGCCAGGACGATTCCATCGCCCACGGACTCGAAATCCGAGCGAGTTGCCGGCATGTGGACGGTGAAGTCGAAAGCACCGAAGAGGAGGCGAGTCTCTGTTGTTGCGGAGTCGTAGATCACGGTTGATGGGACCGAGGAAGCCATAACATCAGCACTCCCGATTCCCACAGACGACGCCAATTGACAAGGGGTTAACTCATCAATGCCCATCACAGATGGACTTAGGTTCGAGGAAGTGGGGAGCGCTTGAGGCATCGATCGTCTAGCAAACAAGCACACATGGACGCAAGGTTTACCCAGGTTCAGGCCTCGCAGAGGACCCTACTCCTGCTTGTCTGCTCTTAGAATTTTCGAGGAGTCTAAAGTTACACGGGGTGCGCAGATGCAATCTGGCGATGGTGTGGAACCTAGGGTTGTGGATTGTCCTCCTCACCTACCCCTTCTAGCCTATATATAGATAGGCTAGGTCTCGGGATAGCAGGCCGAGTCGATTACAGGTTAGGGTTTTCCCTTTAAACTTCTATCTTAAGTTTGCCGTGTTCTGCAAGCAGTCGGAGTCTCCTGGGTCGCCCGAATCTTGGCTGGGCCAATCGCAGGTTCGAGTGGAGACTTATGAAGCCTTCGAGTGTATAGTCGAGCGTTTTCTCGAGTTCTCTAAGTTGTATCCTAGGAATTATTGATATACATGCCTGATTCATCCGATGTATCGGGATCAGTTAACTGCCTTAGGGCAAAACAACGCAATCTACTCAAACTCGAATCCCTGGACTCGAATTTGGAAAAGTGCTAGAGTAATTTGACTTCTGCCGTGGAGATCTTATAGAGTCGAATCCCCGTGTATAAGTGTGGGCACTCAATGCGCCCGTCGAATCCTAGTGTATAAGTCCTGGACTCGATGTGGGCACTCGATGCGGAGGGCATTTAAACACACCAATAAATCCTGGACTTCGAGGCGTCACCCTCCAAGTGCCCTCTTCTCTTCATCACGGAGTGCCGTCGCGGTGCAAGGATTTTAGATCCAGGAGATCTACTTCCGCAACCTCTGCTGGATCAGGGTCCGGGAGTCATTTTCAAACACCGTATGTGTGTAAACTCCTACGAGGCACTGCACTTGTGGTGCTCGAGTCATTCGAGCTATCGGAGTCATTGGAGCTAGTGGAACTAAAACTGGTGGAGCCGTCCGAGTTCAGAATGACCTTGAGGTCGGCGTCGGTACAACTACATCAACCATGTTCTCCTGAATGTTGACAATGCTTTTCCGTCTTCAAGGGTAAGTTCGTGAAAAGCCCCTCCCGTTACTGCATTACTAATAGATAGATCCTGGCATTAGGGTGGTTTGCGTAGGAAAAAATTATTGTTTTCAGGCACTACACCCCTACAGATGCCCTCACCGGGCGCTCCCAATTCGTCGGTCCCAATAGAGATGATATCAAATAAAAAGTAAATTCAAACATACGGATAGAAATTAAGGCCACGCCGGCCACCAAGTTCACGGCCACTTCGGCCACCAAATCCATGACACACATGCCGACAAGTAGATCAATGTTTTGGTCACTCCGGCTGTCATCGAACAAGTTCGGCTACCAAAAAGTTAAGACAATCGCCACCTCCGGCGATCAGTACGTCGACATCATCTAGAGCTCGTGGGCCACCTGCATCACCGCCAATCCGTCTGGCGCCGCCGATCCATCAGGTGCCGCCTCATCGAGGAAAGGCATCCGTGGCTCTGGTGGTGTCACTGTGGTCGCAGTGGAAGCCGCCGATGTGTATGGTGCGGGCACATATGGTGGAGTAGATGCAGCAGGTGCCAATGCTCATGGTCGTCGGCTTCAGCTTGACCACCGGCTTGCGTGGTTTCAACGGCCCCGTCGCCTTCTTCTTCGGTGCCATGGCGACGGCGAGAGGGAACACGTGCTCTGAGCGCGAGCTGGAGCGGCGAGCGGGAACAGAATCGGCGCCGTGGGAGAAATGGGTGTACGTAGGGGTATTTTGTGTGACACTGTCAAGGCGGGCCCATGTTGGATTTGGGCGGGCTTCTGACGTGGCTTCCCGCGCCGGCGCACACACGAGAGGCCTCACACGTTGGGTCTGGTGTGGGTTTGCCGGCTATTGTATTGGGACTGAATTGGCATTGGCGTCGCATGGGGAGCGCCATTTGAGGGCGTTCGTTTGGGCCCCCGGCTCCAATAGGGCTATTGGGGGTGCTATCGGGACCGCCGATGGAGATGCTCTAAGTTGCAGGCGACCCATTAGGTAGTAGCCACTGTACATCTTTTCCAAGAAACATTTCTACCACTAACAAATTTGTGTGATGGTCTTTATTCCTTATATGTTCAAAAGAAAAATCCTTATAGGCTCAATCATCACATTGTTCCATTCAAGAAAAGATGATCCATGCATTGGACTGGCAAAACCACACGAGACGGGGTGGCATCGAAGTGGTGGAATTGATAGGATTCTTATTTTTTTGTAATCTCCGTCACCTATTAAGATATTTTTCTCAAAAAAATCCTAATATATTGTCCTACAATACATAAATTATACTTTTACCATGTTACCACTTGACCTTTAGCTGCGTGGATCCGTCTGTGGATATAACTAGATGATACTAAGCACTATAGGCAGGGGCGAATTTACCATGTATGCTTCGATAGGCTCAAGCCTACCCTCTATTTTCAGCAAGAAACCATTAAATCTGTAGGTCTCAACAATGTTCGATGGAGAAATGTCAAAGTTTTGTCAGTAAAGGAAGCAAATGACCGTTAAAATGAAGCTAAAGTGATTCCGTTAACAACCTAGGCCACTAGGCCATATGACTTACGTGCATAGACAATTATGCAGCTAACAAGTTCTGAAAATCCATTATAGACTAGGTCGTGTTTCTTAGTGGGTTCAAAACAATCAATTAAACATGCCTTCTGAGTTATGTTCTTAGTTCATTGAGCCTATCCTACATTTCTATTCTGGATTCGCCACTGACTATAGAGATAATATCATATGCTAATACCATGTGCATGATACTAATATAATATATGATACTTTCCACTATGACAAGCCTTGGTGCTACTGATGAACAACAATGCAGCTGCCACAATACGATCACCAATCAGTCGTGCAAGCAAATAAAAAAACATCTGAAAAATGGTCCCCTGTAGTCTCTCGTAGTTGTAGCAAAAAAGAAAAACTCGATCAGCTCCAAAAGCATAGCAACACGTGACTCAGATCAAGGCTTGGCAGCTATGCATGCAAACCTCCTCGGAATCAAACGCCTCTCTTTTTTTCAAACAAATCTCGCATGTTGCACTTGAAACTCTCAGCACACGTGCGCTCCCGCACCAGGCCCGGCCTCCGACTCCTGTCGCTGCCTCGTCGGCTCGTTGCTGCCCCGCCTAGGCCCGACCTGAGCCTCAGCTTGTTTGGGCCTGCTCCCCGCACAGCCTGTCTGCTTGCCCATCGAGCTGGACCTCAGCCTGGCTGCTCCAGCTCGCGCTTAGGGCCTCGCAGCGCCTGGGCCTGAGGTGCAAGCCTTCCCACGCGAGTGCACGTGACGGCCGCGCTACGGCAGCCGCGCGTCGCCGCCGCTCTGATTTCACTCGTTACCGTCGGTGACGCAAAGTAGATCATGGGCGGTAACATCTGCTTCCTCAGTTCCATTATATATAAGATGTTTTAATTTTTTAAAACAAATGTATGTAAACCTCTTTTATATACAATTTACAATGAACCTACGTACTAAAAGATGCCTAAACAGTTACATTCGTTTCACAAAAGCTACATCATCTTATATATTTTGGAACGAAGAGAGTATATCTACTGGAAGGATACCCACATGTTGCAGTGGGCATCTTTTAAGAGCCTCTATAAATGAAATGGTGTAATACACATTAAACCTGGAGTTTTCTATACAAATATTCATTTCATAAATATAGTCAAGATGCTAAATTTAATTGATATGAAATTGTTGTATATTAGATGGATATAAATTGGTGATGTGAACAATTAGATGAATGACATAGATAGCTTGCATGTAAATAAACACTATTATAATAGTATTAGTGGGATGATATGGACATTTAAATGGCTAATGGAGTAGACGATGTGAATGACTTACATGTAGAGATAGACTAATATTAATTGTAGTTAATGAAATTTTACTTTATAAGAAGTATAGATAAGAGCAAGTACAATAAGGTCCAGTCAGCAGACTATAAGACTTAAAATAGTATATTTGTGCTTAGTTGGATGAGAGAGAAGAGGAGTGGGTGCTTAGTTAAGAGCCAGCTGTAGCACGTGCTCCTAGGCACTATGTGAGAGTGAAAAGTGGGTCATACATTAATAAAGAGTATATTTTAACATCTAACTATTTACATGTTGACTATTAGATTGACTCTAGATGATATGGACATGGCTTATAGCCAACAGCTGGCTCTACTATTGTCCTTGCTCTAAGTACGAAGACAAGCAATCATGACAAGACATCGATATTTGGAAACGTAGTTCAGCGATACTATGCTTAACGGGCCCCGCTCCCATGTATTATCATAGTATCGTCGACAATAAATTCGCCGAAGTGATACAAACACATCATTAGATCTACAAAATGCCACACCTGTCCAGCAGCCCCTGCCAGGGACGCGAGACCATCCTCAAACTCGATCATTCTGTCTAACTAAAACTTTCATCTAGTCTATTTTATCTATTCCTGATGTCTTTATATATTATGCCAGATTACACGTGTTAGACTCTAACACATAATATTTTTGCTAATTAAAAATCCAACTGTAACCAAGTATGTATACATATTAATATATGCTCTTTGTTCGGAAAAATATTATATATATACATATTCGATACATATTAAACATCTAGACCGGAACTTGACATAAGTTCCCCACAAAGCCCATATGAGAATTGTCCGAAACACATCATGCTCTTGGATGCTACAACATGGCTCCTCAATTTTTGCAACGAAATTACTCTCTCCGTTTTAAAATATAAGATGTTTTAGCTTTATAAAGCTAATGAATCTAAACCTCTTTTAGTGTGTGGGTTCACTCAACCTCTCTAAACATACGTACTAAAAGAGATCTACATAGCTTCACAAAGCTAAAACATCTTATATTTTGAAACGGTGTGAGTACTTCACACCACATAAGATGGCCGAAGATGGCCACGTTTCAAGCGTGCACAGCTACATTCACGGCGGGATCTGCCTCGTCGCACAATGTAGTATACATAATTTTGTCCGGAATTCGTAGTGTTAGCTTTGCGACAATCAAATAACGAAGAACGTAAATAAAATCGCAACAAAGGGGACACAGATTTAACGTGGAAAACCCTCTCCAACAAAGAGAGGGAAAAACCACGGGCGCCAGCCAGCAGAACTTCACTATACGGAAAGTGTTTACACAATGCCGGGGATTTTACAGATGCAACGTATCCCAACCGAAGGCTTACAAGAGGTATGTATATAGCGGTGATAACCTAGGTCATTAACAATCCGTACCGCGGGGGCATGTCGCCCCCCGCACCCCCCACAAGCGTCCCTGTTGGGCACGGTATGGGCTAACTTCAGGCTCCGCTCCACTTCGGCCCAACCCTCCCGGCGACGGACCTCGCTCCGCTCCGTCAGAAGTTAGCATTCTTAATAGAATTTGGATCATACTTCAACAAACTCCATCTTGAGACAAATTCCTTCTTGTAGCATCAACAACAATCATCTCCCTGAACAAACAAAAAAACACTTTCGGCGCCAACAGCCACTTGGGCTAAGTAGTTATACCAACTAAGCTTGAGCATAGCTCAAACTTAGCAACAGGAACAAGCTTTGTCATCATGTCAGCGGGATTATCATGAGTGCTTATCTTGCATACCTCTAGTGTACCATGTGCAACAACATCACGAACATAATTGTCTCATGGAACATCTGATCCTTAGTAAGGTAAATAGCACTTTTACTGTCACAGAACAGGGTAATGCAAGAATCATCCTAACAAAGCTCAGTATACAAACTTTTCAACCAAATAGACTCTTTGCAAGCTTCAGCAACAGCCATATATTCTGCTTTGGTTGTAGATATAGCAACAACCGGTTGCAGCATTGCCTTCTAACTCACGACACATCGACCTACCGTGAACACATAACCTGTGAGGGACCTCCTCTTATCCAAGTCGGCAGCAAAATATGAATCCACATAGCCTGCGAGTCCCTCACCAGTCTTGCCAAACTTCAAGCAAGCATTTGATGTGCCACGGAGTTACCTGAAAATCCACTGAACAACTTTCCAATGTTCTTTACCGGGATTAGCCATGTAACGACTCACCAAACTCATAGCATATGATAAATAAGGGCGAGAACAAACCATGGCATACATCAAGGAAGCAACAACACTAGAATAAGGAACTCGAGACATGTACTCAATATCTTCATCAGAACAAGGACATTGCAATGCTTACAATTTAAAGTGAGGAGCAACATGAGTACTAACTGACTTTGCATCATGCATATTAAAACGTTGGAGAACTTTCTCAACGTAACTTTGCTGACTAAGAAATAGCAACCTAGATTTTCTGTCCCGTTTAATTTCCATACCTAGGATTTTCTTAGCAGCACCAAGATCTTTCATCTCAAATTCACTACTTAGGTGTGCCTTCAAAGTAGTGATTTCTTTCATGCTCTTGGCATCAATTAACATATCATCAACATATAGCAGCAAGTATATATGTGATCCATTAACAAATTTCATATAAACACATCTATCAAACTGAGACCTCTTAAAACCTTGTGAGATCATAAATGAATCAAACCTTTTGTATCACTGTCTTGGAGATTGCTTCAAACCATAAAGCGACTCTTCAATTTGCACACAAAATCCTCTTTTTCAGGAACTATGAACCCTTTAGGTTGGTCCATGTAAATCTCCTCCTCCAGTTCACCATGCAGAAAAGCAGTCTTTACATCTAGCTGCTCAAGCTCAAGATCATGCATAGCAATAATACCAAAGAAAGCACGAATAGAACTATGCTTCACAATCGGAGAGAAAACATCATTATAGTCAATACCTGGAATCTGGCTAAAACCTTTTGCTACTAACCTTGCCTTAAACCTTGAAGGCTCATTAGGAGATAAACCTTCCTTTCTCTTGTATATCCACTTACAGCGGACGACCTTCTTCTGTTTAGACAAGCACACAACTTCCCATGTACCATTCTTATCAAGCGATTGCATCTCTTCTTGCATAGCAGAAATCCACTTCTCGCGGTCAACGGATGCAAAAACTTCATTGTATGTAGCAGGTTCAGTATCATGCTCCATCTGTTCAGCACAACTCAAAGCATAATGAGCAAGATTACACTCTTCAATTAAACGACGAGGTGGAACTATGTTACGCCTCGGTCTATTAGCAACAATAGACTCCTGTGGTTGTTGCAACACAGTAGGTGAGTGCTCAACAACGTGATCATCAACATTTTCCTCATGAGTATCATCAGCCACAATATTATTATCAATAGTTTTGTGCAGGTGCTCCACCTGCACACTAACTCCCTCCTCCCCAATAGCAACAGGAGAGGGATCTGATGGCAAGCTGTCATGATACATAATAAATTCATTGAAAACAGTGTTCCTTCTCAGCAAAATCTTTTTAGTTTCAGGATTCCATAGTTTATATGCTTTAACTCCTAAACCATAACCAAGGAATATGCACTTAACAGCTCTAGGCTCTAACTTTCCATTATCAACATGAGCATAAGCAATGCAACCAAAAACTCTCAACTGTGAATAATCAGTAGGCGAACCTGACCATACCTCAATGGGAATTTTCTTCTCAAGTGGAATAGAAGGTGACCTGTTGATGAGGTAGCATGCTGTGTTGGATGCTTCAGCCCAGAAACATATGTGCATACCTGCATTGGACAACATACAGTGAGCCCTCAATATGATGGTCCTATTCATGCGCTCAACCACGCCATTTTGCTGAGGAGTGTAAGGGATGGTGTGGTGCCTGATCATACCATCATTACTGCCAAACTCCTCAAACTCATTAGAACAGAATTCTATACCTTTGATAGTACATAGTACCTTTACCTTTTTTTCAGTTTGCTTTTCTACCATAACTTTCCACTTCTTAAAAGCATCAAAAACATCAGATTTATGTTTCAGAAAATATGGCCACACTTTTCTTGAGTATGAAGGAAATATGCCCTGAGAGGCAATAATAAAGTTGTTATTATGTATTCCTTGTATATGATAGATGTTTATTTTGCATGCTATAATTGCATTGATAGGAAACATCAATACATGTGTGTTTAATAAACAAAAAGGGTTCCTAGTTATGCCTCTCTTATAGACTAGATTGTTGATTAACAAGATGATCAAGGTTTCCTAATCATGGACATTGGATGTTGTTAATAACAAGGTCATAGCATTTGTGAAATGATGTGATGAACATTCATCCGAAGTATAGCATTACGATCAAGTCATTATGTTTATATTGCTATAACATCATACAAAGTAGTCTTAGTCCTTAGACCATGAGATCATGTTAATTGCTAACACCGGAAGAGTATCTTGATAACATCAAACGTCACACCGTAACAGGGTGACCATAAAGAAGGGTTCAGTGCTATGAAGGTGTTATGTTGAGGCTCATGGATCAAGAGTGGAATTTGTCAATCCCGATGACGGATAGATATACTCTGGGCCCTCTCGGTGATATCACATTAAGATAGCTTGCAAGCAAGTGATGTGATCACTAAAATGTTATATCACGGGAACGAGAAAAGAGTGCATGTCGGTAACGAGATCAAACTAGGTATTTGGATACCCATGATCGAATCTCGGACATGTATTATATCATGAGACAAAGGGATTAAATTGCTGATGTTAAAGGTTCTCACGATCACAGAAGTCATCGTTGAATATGCAGGAGTCAGTATGGATCTCCAGGTCCCGCTTCTGATTATTGATCTGAGAGGAGTCTCAATCATGTCTGCATTATTCGCGAACCGTAGGGTGACACACTTAAGGGTTGCTGGATACCATTTAGGAGCACATATGTTCCAGACAAAAGGTTTGCAAAGCGCAGGAAATGTTTCAATAGAAACAGGAATTGTTTCGATAGAAACCGGAATTGTTTCGGGTGAAATTGCAGAAAGTGGTTCTGCATGTGATATTGAAATGTTGCAAGGGGTTTTATGTGAATGTTTGTTAATTAAAGTAATTAACAAAATTCTGAATAAAATAAATAAAAGAGTTTTATTAATTGAGAGTTGCATTTAATTTGGTGGAAATTAAATACATGTGAGTGGGATTTTGGGTGGAGGCCATGTTTATGTGAGTGGAGGTTCACCACATGAATGAAGGAGGGGAGGAGTCCCCCCCTCATGTGCCGGCTATGGGAGGGGAGGGGTCTCCCTCCCTCCTATATAAATCCCCCTCTCCCCTCTCACAAACCACACCTCCTCGTGAAGGATCTCTCTCCCCCTCTAGATATTTCCCCGTGGTCTCAGATTAGCGAGATACATGTTCCCGGTGGCCTTGCGTCTGGAAGGAGTTGCTGCTTCCGCTGATTCGCTGGAGCGAGGAGGTGGATGTTGTCCGGTGGCTTGAACGTGTGTGCGAGGACGGATGCGCTGCTGATTTGTGGCGCTCGGACTTCCACACGATCTTGAGATCGGCAAGCGTACGACTACATCAACCACGAGTTCCTACTCGTTAACAAAACTCGTTGTCTTCGAGGGTAAGTTCTCCATGGATGTATGTCCACTCGTTGCTCTGTATCTAGTAGATAGATCTTGGCGTATAGTTCTCATCGTAGGAAATTTTTTGTTTTCTATGCTGCGGACCCAACAGAATAGTCATCAATAATAGTAAGCATGTAATTAACACCACCAATAGAAGTCCTACGGGAAGGTCCCCATATATTAGCATGCACATAATCTAATATGTCTTTGGTGGTATGAACAGAAGCATTGAATTTAACTCTTTTGTGCTTACCAAAAACGAAGTGCTGAAAGAACTCAAACTTATCCAAGTTGCAATTATCAATCAGCTATCTCTTAACCAACTCCGCCATGCCATGTTCTCTCATATGCCCAAGACGCATATGCCACATATTTGTTTTACCACAATCATCAGAATCATTAGAAGTAACAGCAGCAGCAATACCAGGCAAAGTGTTACCTCTAAAAACATATAACTTAGCAGAATTCATATCACCTATCATGTGAATAAGAGAACCTTTTGATACCTTTAACAATCTACGCCCACTGGCATATTTGTATCCATCAACGTCCATGGTACTCAGAGAGATCAGATTTCTGGCCATGCTTGGTATGTGCTTCACCTTATTCAACATACGCGTCACGTCATCATGCATCCTGATCTTAACAGATCCAACTCCGACAATATGGCATGGGTTGTTATTCCCCACACGTACAAAATATCTAGTCTGCACAGACTTATATGAACTGAACCAATCTTTGTTATAGCAAATATGAAACGGACATGCAGTATCAAGAATCCATTCATCATCACGAGAAGCACAAGCAGCAAAACGGAAAAACATTCACCGTCAGAACTATCACCAGAAACAATAGCAGCCTTACCATTACCTTGATCCTTATCTTTGGTTGGTAAGTTCTGTTCCTTTTCTCCTTATTCTGCAGCTTCCAACAATCATCAATAACATGATTAGATTTCTTACAATATCTGCAGAACTTGTCCTTTCCCTTGGACTTTGAACGACTTCTGCCGTCCTTGCTCTTATCTCGGTTGCCATTGTTGTTAACCCTCTGCTCGGTCCTGCCACGAACCTATAGAGCTTCAGCCTTGGATGACGACCCATCTGCGTGTACCATAGTTTTCATCATTTCCCTCTATTCGAGGGCCTCTTGTACTTTATCAAGGGTTAGTTCATCACGGCTAAACAATATTGTATCATGGAAGTGAGCATAAGAACTAGGCAGCAAGCATAAGAGTAATAGGACTAGATCCTCATCATCATATTTTACTTCCATAGACTACAAATCAAAAACGATCTCTCTAAAAACAAATAAGTGATTAAATACCGATCCACCTTCTCGCAGCCTATGCGAGAACAACTTCGTCTTCACATGCATCTTAAAGTAAGATCCTTTGACATGCAGATCGATTCCAGTTTCAGCCAAAGGGCAGCGACAGATTTCTCTGCCAACACTTCCTGCAAAATATTATTTGACAGATGAAGAAGAATCAAAGACAAAGCCTTACGGTCCTTCAGCTTTTCATCGTCGGACCAACTCTTCGCATCCGGTTTTCCAAATCCTTCTAGCGCTTCATCTAGATCTGAAGTTTGGGCGAGAATCGCCCACATCTTCACCTGCCACAAGCAGAATCTTGTGGTGTAGTCCAGCTACGGTAGATCGATCATCAATGAAGACATGTCGCAAACCCTAGATTAGAACCCAGGGATCTGATACCACTTGTTAGCTTTGCGACAATAAAATAACGAAGAACGAAAATAAAATCGCAACAAAGGGGACACAGATTTAACGTGGAAAACCCTCTCCAACAAAGAGAGGGAAAAACCACGGGCGCTAGCCAGCAGAACTTCACTATACGGGAAGTGTTTACACAATGCTGGAGATTTCACAGATGCAACTTATCCCAGCCGATGGCTTACAAGAGGTATACATATAGTGGTGGTGACCTAGGTCATCAACGATCCATACTGCGGGGCCTGTCACCCTCCGCACCCCCCACATGCGTCCCTGTTGGGCACGGTATGAGCCTCGCTCCGTTCCGTCAGAAGTTAGCCTCCTTAATAGAATTTGGATCATACTTCAACACGTAGCAGCGTTGTTCTTGAAATTCCATGGAGATGGAACCTTAGCTCCCACATCGTGCTTGTCTTTTCTTTCAAGCTTCCTTCCAACCATTAATGTTTTGGAAAAGTTATGATAGGACAATTCGATTGACAATTGATAGAGGAGGTCATCTCTAGATTTATTGTGGTTCCTAGAATCAGTACATCCGATTTTAACTGAAAATATGGTTCTATTTTTCACTCTTTTTAATAGTTCGGGTATTGAGACACTAGAAACAAAATTATAACAGTTTCTCAAATAATCGGTAATTAGGTTAATGTCGGGTCTATACATGGCATGCATCAGCTAGCACACTCCAAGGGTACTGTGAGCGCTAAGCATGCACACACATTGCGCTCATTTCCCCTCCTCTCTCTCGTTGCTACATTAGTTGTGAGCGCTCATGGAACATCCCCAAGATAGGATTTGAGGAAGGGTAGATTTTAGATATATACTTGAATTGCATGTATTTGAAAAATGTGGGGAATTTTTAAGCTTTAGTTTGATCTTACAAAGTGATTGAAAATAAACTCAAGTGTTAAGTTTGACTTAGGTCAATAGTAGGATTTGAATCAAATTCAAACATGATCTTTGTATATTTATATTTTTGGAGTTTAAATGGACTTTAACACAAATAAGTGAGTCCAAGACTCTTGATATACAATACACAAGAATACATCTTAGACAGCCTTTGAATTCAAAGTCGAGGTTCGAATTATTCAAACTTGAGTTCGAATTCAAATAATTATAATAAATTGAGTAGAATTCAGAATACCACAAAGAAAATACCATCAAACATAGAATCTATTCACTGAAAAATTGATATAAGATTCTTTAAGGATGATACAAGAATGAACAATACAAATTTGGATATGATCCTATTATAAACTAGAAGAAAATAAAGAGAAAAACCTACTATCTGTGATAAGTGGATTAAGATATGTATTCTTCATAGGCCTTACCCCATATTCCTATGCACGGATACCTCGAAGTCCGTGACTTAGAGGCCCACATACCGACCTCCGTCAAGCTGTAAGGCGTCTCTGAAGGATCCTGAAGACCAAACATCATTGAAGGGAGGTCAACGGACGACTTAATATGCAAGGCAAGATGAAGATCTATCGTGACTAAAGGAGTCTCTTAAACCATCAATGGCTATACATACTGGAATACACTCACCTGAAGAGGACATGTTATAATCGCTCAAGAAATAACTATTAGCCTTAGTCATTATCCATATATTCATCTACTCTCATCGTATACTATAAACCTATCCAGATTCATCTTTTAGATACTTTGTATGATCTTTCGATCATCTTATGAAGAATCCACCCTATTCTATCATTATATTTGTATTTGAGATCCAAACCTGTTAACCCAAGCCGATTTTCAAACAAATAAACTATCATTCGATATTCATAAGGGAGACTATCGTGGGATTTTGAAAGCTATCTTTCGATAGTTGGCACGTCATACGGTGGGAGCTCGCATCATGTAGATTGGATAAATCCTATAGGAGGGGGTCAAACCTCCCCATCGTTGTGGGCTTGAGGGCTGGTGCTAGAGTCCTGATCTCCACCTCCCCCGGGACTGCGGTGTTAGGAGAGGAGTACACTCTAAGCACCCCTACCGACCTCCCGTAAGGACTACTTCGATAGAATCAAGGCGATCTTTGGCACGGCGTACCGATGACACCTCGAGGCGTACTACGCGACGCCTATAGTTAACTACTTTAACCCCAGCTCTTCGGCTCCCACCGAACTCTCGTACCTGAGGTACATGGTTCCCTCATATGGGTATTCTGGCTAGGGTTACATCTCTTGAGGTTATTAGGTAATGACAAGTCCATTTTTGAAACATATTTACCTTATGTTTTTGCATAAGAAGAGTTAGGATTTTGATATTTTACGACACTCTCGCGCACCTTTTTTCCTTGTTTCAACAGGATCCCGAATTATTAAGTCTTTTGTTAATATATTAATTGAGACTGACATGTTATGCAATAATATGATATTCCTAAGCGACAAGTGTCATTTAAATGATTTTCACGCACCTGGGAGAAGATAGGATGCGAGGAGAACCTACTGCAAGCTTAATGACTTACATTACAGGTGGTGCTTGCCCGTACCGTCTGCCCGTACAGCCTGCCAGGACATCCGCCTCGTCAAATACTCCCACTAGGCAAAGACGGATCTGAGATCCGACATTCACAGACACCTCCAGCCACGAAACATCACGCCAGGAAGGGATCTGGAGGAGGAACTTGGAGAAGGGAAAATCCTTGCTGCTTCACGGATCATCGGAGGACAACATATCATCCCCTTCATCATTAGCTGCAACATCTTCATCATAACCATTATCCCCTTTCTTATCCATTAGATATTATTGTAATTCCATTACATAATTCTAGGGTTTGCACTTGATTTACCTTTGCACTTTTAATCCATCCATATGTATATGATGATATTGTTGATTGCTCCATATGTGAGTAGTTCCCTTTGTTCTTGGGGAGATGGAGAAACCCTAGCATTAATATGAAATGAAATAAATATGATCTATAACTTTGGTCCTTGATCTATATTGATTTATGATGTTGTGTTAGATCTCTCTATTTAGATTATATGTGAAGTCGACCACATAGAAATTTCCTTTGGGACTATAGAGAGGGACTACCCTAGGGACGTCTATGGGAGTATGTCCAGTGCTATTTAGTGACTGTAAGTATTGTCTTATAACATACTCCCTCCGTTTAAAAATATAAGATGCTTTAGTTTTGTGAAAGGAGTATATCTAGACCCCTTTTAGTGTGTAGATTCACTCCAAACCTGAATGAACCTACACACTAAAATAGGTCTAGATACACTTCTTTCACAAAGCTAAAACATCTTATATTTTGAAATGGAGGAAGTACACAGTCAAAGGGGGATCAAGAGAGATTTACTAAGATCATTAAGATATCCATGGGGAAACCCTTAATTGTGGTGGTCTATAGAACTGATTTGCTCATAGGCATCGCAGTGGTTATTTAGAGATGACCTCAATACTTGACTCGTAAAAGCGGTTGCTCGCGATAGTTGTAGTGAACATCTTATTATAGAGCTCTCTCCATACATGTCATGATGAAATATATAGGTTAACCTAATCATAAGTAATTCTCATATTCTAGTGGTGTATCCTACATCTCCAAGAACATATTAGCCTTATTGAGTTCCAACACAATTCCCAACGCGCTCGTTAGTTGTTTACTTTATTTCATTCTTTACTTTCTTGTACTTAAACACACCACCCTTTTAAAACCCTTTACTTGAATCAAAGGCAACATACAAGTATTCTTTGGTAGAAAGTGACAAGGGGGCATAAAGAAAAAACCCAATAGCTCTTTGTGGGTTTGATACTCTTATTTCGAAACTAGCTACAGTTATTCTGTGCACTTGCAGTCATCAAGCTATTTTCTGGCGCCGTTTCCGGGAAGCTAAGAACTTTTGGTCTTTGTTCTTAGTTGCTAATCTATTAACTGTTTTATTAAAGTTGTTTACTAGTTTGAGGTAAACACCATGAGTGCACTCGAGCTAATGAATCATCTTGATGCAACCACTTACCTTGAGAAATTTAATAGAGGATTCATCAAGGAAATACCAAGGGGAAGCAAAAAAGAATACGAGGTTAACCCTCATTTCATCGCTATTATTCATGAGAAAACTTTTGCAGGACATGATCCCGATGAGGATCCTTATGCTCATTTAATGCATTTTATCGAGTTATGTTGGACACTTAAACTGAAAGGCTATTTTAATAATGAACTAAAACTAAAACTATTTAGTCAATCCCTAACCAACACTACTTTGCCCTGCAGAAAAAATTGATACATGGGAAAAGCTTAAATGAGAATTTATATTTCAATTCTTTCCCAAAGTTAAGACAACTGAGGTAATAAGGGTGATCACAAACTTCAAGAATCGCCTAGGAGAAGGTTTGGTAAGAGCTTTTAAAAGGGATAAATATATCCTTAGTAGATGTCCCCACCATGATTTAACTGAATGGTATGTTTTACACATTTTCTATGGGGGGCTTAACCAAGAAATAATGCATGAACTTGACTCAAATTATGGAGGTTCATTTATGGAACTAACTATAACTAAAGCTTGGGAAGTTATAGTGACCTAGTGCTCCACTACATGTTTTAGAGCACGAGCCGTAGGCATAACACTCACGAGGGTCCTTCTCCGTAAATATTACACCCTCAGAGTGATACAACAGAATTGTTGCGGGTCCAACTAATACTATATTCCTTACTCATAACACAAGGGAAATACAAGCTTCAAGATCCTCATTGATCTAGTGAGGACTCACCTGTACTAAGCAATGATACTTCTAGGATAAGCACCATTGGGGCATTGCAACTTTATTAG
The DNA here is from genome assembly GCA_916181665.1 of Avena sativa. NCBI lineage: Eukaryota > Viridiplantae > Streptophyta > Magnoliopsida > Poales > Poaceae > Avena > Avena sativa. The sequence continues at coordinate 463,808,818 of OV702297.1, read as the reverse complement.
GTTCATTCTAGATTGCTCAGCTCAACTATCTTATGCGTGTGATACTATTCTTCAAAGTCTATCCTATTCTCTCCTATTTCAAACTCTTCTGTGCCTTCAATTTTTCCCGTGAGATCGGGTTCATCGTAATAAACCTCTTCCTTTGTGGAGTCTTCTCGAGTACTCGTGTCTTTTGTCTTTGAGGTACCTAAGTAAGGGTTTTAAGAAGTATGGATTGAGTACGAGCATACTCAGCAAATTCTATAGTGGTTGTTTGATGTTCTATCTAAAACTGAGGATAAGAATCCTAAACTTATGCTTAGTTTTTGAAATTAGTTTTTAGAAAAGATAAGTTTTAGTCTTTGAAAAACTATGTCCGTCAGTCTTCATGGGTTGTACAAGATTTCACGGAATCCCTTTCCCACCGTATTCGCAATCCTTTCCTAGTATAGGGAGTAACATGTCACAGTTCATACACTCTCGAGAGGGGCACTACTTTTACCTCACAGCATAAAAGGGTATGCTTTCTCATTCAAAATTCCATGATTCTTGGCTCTGTCAAGATCCAAGCCAATTACTGTCCTTTGCCATGACCTCGCAGTCCACCCATTGTAATGAGTTTCGGTCAAAAGACATACGCTCAATTACCCCCCTTTTAATATTCTAAGCCGTTATCCTGTAGCACAAGATAGGGACGTCACGGGCTCCCACCCGATGATATCCTCTTTGGATATCAGCCTGACTTAGGATACGAGGATATATGAAAGGAAAAAACATATACCTGACTTCTCCTTCCCATTATAGAACTTGTGACTAGCGTGTTATTGTACGGCGCAAGAATCACTAACTATATTGGTTGTTAATCCTAGGTGTATACCCGGTACAATGGAATCTCCACCATATGGTTTCCCATATCTTAACCCTGATTCCACCGCCCACCATTTTAGATTATCCGACTACCCTGAGCGGTAATCCATATTTCATATTTATTATAAAAATATTTTTTGCCTTTTAAGTACAGGTGATAAGGTTTTGAAAACACTTTTTAAAATACGTCAATGGACATGTATGCATTCACTTGGAATGAATATTTCAAGTTTGGTCTTACAAGATATGCAATAATGAACTTGCTTGGGTTTTTCATATTAAGACAATCTGAGGGTTCTATACTTTTCTAGACCTTGGTTTCTCCAAAGAAGCATCACTGTCCAATAAGGACAATGTATAAAATCCAAATGCATGCTTAAGGGTGCTAGATAAATATATTTGGTTGGTTGTTCCCTTCCCCTACTTTATGTATTTTAATTTTATTTAGGTATTTCCTATGGTGTATTTTATTTCTACATGAGATCTTTATAAATTCCTCAAGAATTTATTTTGTCAAGTCTTAACTATACATTATTTGAAATTCTATTCCACGCCCAGTTTTAATAAATAATTAAGGTTTTATTTTCATGGGTTATATTACTATTTTTGGGGTATTTATTCTCCTTTTTTATTATTTAATATTTATGGTAGAGGCTTATTAGGGATTTATTTATTATTTGGTTATAATAATTCTAGAAAAATAGGAATTCTCATTCCCTATATTTTTGCTATTTGGAACTATTTTTACTTCATTAATTTGTAATTTTAATTTCCTTTATTGTTTTAATCTTCCAATTATTGATTTATATTGTTCATCACTTCATGACTATTTTTAAAAATCCTCAAAAATTACTTTTTGCATTCTACTCTTTTCCCTACCTAGGGGTATTTTTTTTAAATTTCTAGGGTTCTTTTTGGTAAGATGGCTATTTAAAGAATTGTGAAAAGGCAAAAATACCCTTGGGTCCACTAGTCAGTCCAACCACTTAAGTGACCTGACCCACTGGGTTCACATGTCAGTCCTACCCCTCACTCACTCACCCCTCTCTCTCTCGCACCCGAGGCGATGGCGCCGCCACGCCCTACTCTCTCACTCACCCATTCTCTCTCTCTCACCTAAGGCGATGGTGCTACCACCGCTCTGCCCTATTGCCCCATTCATCTCCAGCCTCTTCCGTAACCATGCTTCCACTCAATTACTCCCCTCCTCCTACTCTACCCTTCTACTGCACGGATTCGTCGTTCTCGCCTCCAAACACTCGCGCACAACCCTTAACCTGGTCTAGGGTTTTGGTGAAGGCGTCATGGTGGTTTTCTGGTGCAACTCCGGTGTTCTCCCTATCGTCAGAATGGTTCCTAGTGGTGTCTATGTCGCCTCCTCTAGCTACTGTGGAAGTTGCAGGTTGATATGCCCCCTACAGGGTACTCCCCGTGCTGCCCTCTACCTCCATTCCTACTCTACTCAATCAGTGGTGAGGTGGGTTCCCACTTTTTGAAGGTAATTCCTTTCCTTTCTACAACAATATCTATTGCTGGTTGATTCGGAGATTTTCTCCCAATTTTTAGGGTTCTTCTTCTACTATTCTATCTTGTAATTTCGAGTATAGGGTTCCTGGTAGCTTCTAGGGTGTTCTAGATGGTTCTAGGGTTCTCTATCTTGTTAGTTTATGCTTAGATGTTTGGCAGAGTTTAATTTTTTGGTTTCATGTGAGGGTTACTTAGTCTAGTGTTATTGTCTGGAGATTTTTGTATCTAAGAATGATCTTCTATTAACGGCTCAGAGTAGTGTCGGATTCCTATGGTTAATAGTGTACTAATCCTTTCATTTGCATGATCAATATCTTGATTATCTTGTTAAGCTGAGTTCTTCTATTTATTAGTTAGTAATTATCTATCTGTTTTTAGTTAAAATCTATATCTCAAGTGAGTTTTAGGTTTCTTAGTTATTCTATAATATTTCTTCTGTTTAGGATTAAAATCTACAATTTAGTTAGGTTTGTTAATTGGCTTATGTTTTGAATTTAGGGTTTGTATTATTATGCAGACACATTGTTCAGATGTTGTCATTGACAATGTCTTCTTCATCCTATGGACTCACAATTCCTAGGGGATGAAGAGGATGTTGCTTATGATTTTATTTCATGGATCAATTAATAATAATTGGCATTGCTTAATCACTATTCCTTTCCTTTCCTTCCCGTTCTTGATAATCTCACTCAATTCAATCAATCATTTATTCAATCAAGGTTTAATGGTTGTGCATAGGGTATACCAATTTGCTTATGATCTGTGATGCCTATTAAGTGAGTGTACACAGATTATAATACAATGTTTATGCCTGTGCTTTCTTCCTAGCAACAAGATCATTATCAAACATGATCTGTTCGTTCTAACTATTAAGGCTACTGCTACTATTCTACCATCTCCCCACATTTGGAGCTATTTGCATATGAGGACAAACATCTTGTTGCCTAAGTTGAGTAGGATGTGGTTTAAGCAATTGTGTTCAACGGGCATGAGATACTTTACTTAGAACATGTCAAGCATATAAGGAGTATATTTACTTTCACTTTAACACCACAACCATACCTGGAATAACACTCTTGATTGCCAATATTTTATCCAAAGTTTTAATTCAATGTATATCAATGCTTGTAGCTCCTTGTTCAAAGAGTCAAAAATAAAAGTAAACTTAAGATTGTATGGCCAAAGTAGGACATCTTGCATTTGCTTTTTTTATTTTTTACATATTTCATTGTACATAGTAATTTGTGCATTTGTTATTACACAGTCTTAACATATTGGTAAACATAGATGAAGTTTATGAGATATATCACTTTATATATGCTTGCTTGCTGTTATTATTTATGGAGTAAACTTTTTGACTTGATTGTGTTACAATGATCATGACTTATAATGTTAAACAACAACAAACTCCAAAGTTCAAGTTGGTTTTATCACCTTTATGCCCGAGGACGAGCAAAGGTTAAGCTTGGGGATGTTGATGCATGTAAAATGCATACATGACTTTGTCATTTATTATTGCATATTCCCACTTATTTGCATCTTATATAATGTTATATTCATGTTTTATAATATTTTATGGGGATTTTCGATTGATCCCCTTTCATTGTTTTATAACTCTGCAGAATAGGAAACCCTTATTTTGTGTATATTTAAGTTCGAAGGACCTTACGGAACTCAAATAGACCTAGGCTTTTCGGGCGTCAATATTTTTTAAAAAGGACCAAAATGAGCACTTGAAGTACATGAGGGGGCCCACGAGACCAGGCTGCGGGGTCACCCTTGGACCGCGCCATTGTAGGTCATTCCCTTGTCGAGCGTCGAATTCCATCCGTGTTTGTCTTGTTCTCTTCAGTTTGACCTAAAACCGAGTATAAAAAGGGCCCCCAAGGCGTTCTCGGAAGGAGGCAACACGGAGATCGAAAACAAATAAACATAGAGACAGAAGGCTGTCATCGGAGGAGTTTGGAGCAAGGAAATGCTATCAGAATCGCCTCCGGTAGGCTCCACCCCCTCTAGCATGTTCATCATCACCATCTTCATCCCTCTAATATAATCTCTTGGCGAACATGATGTGTTGTACAATCTATTGTTTCCCATGATCTATTGTTTCTAGGGATTTCTATTTTTGTGCCCTCAGTTCGTTAGTTGTACTCAGTTTTCCCCAGCCGCTTAGTTTTTCCTCACTTTTGCCCATCTTCTTGTACAAAACTCTCAGATGGTCTGGAACTCACTGTCCTCCAGCCTTGCCGTTAAGTGCTGACAAGTGGGGTCGCGTTCAGTCGGGTCCCGTAGTGGAACCTCGCCAGTACATGCTGACGAGTAGGACCGTGTTCTGTCGGTTCCCGTAGTGTACCCTTGCCGTTACATGTTGAAAAGTGGGGCCGTGTTTAGTTGATTCCCGTAGTGGACACCTCTCTCAACTTATCCAGATCAGCATCGGACCCACAGCTTATCCATGTGAGCGCCGGACCCATAATACCCAGGTTGGCATTGCAAGATGGGACCCCGAGCCAGCCCCGCGCCCACGCCAGTGCCGTTGCTTCATTTTCATATAGTGAAATGTAATACATATATGGAAATTATATGAAAGTTATACACATTTGAACTCTTTTAAATCGCACTTAGGACATAATAATGTTGTGCTAATAAAATCCTGATCATTTATCATTTCCATGGACTGAAAATATAATGCATAAACTTGTGTATACAAAAATTATACACCTTTGAACTCTTTGAAATTGCACTTAATACATGATAATGTCGTGCTAACAAAATATTGAGAGATTATTATTTTCTCCCCCATTTTCATAGAGTGGAATGTATTGCATAAACTTGCATATACGTAGTTTATACACCTTTGAACTCTTTGAAATCGCACTTAATACGTGATAATGTTGTGCTAAGAAAATCTTGAGAGATTACCATTTCCATGGAGTTAAATATAATGCATAAACTTGCGTATATGAAGTTATACACCTTTGAACTCTTTGAAATCGCACTTAATATGTGATAATGTTGTGCTAAAAAAATCTTGAGAGATTACCATTTCCATGGAGTGAAATATAATGCATAAACTTGCGTCTACAAAAGTTATACACCTTTGAACTCTTTGAAATCACACTTAGATCATGATAATGTTGTGCTAATAAAATCTTGAGATTACCATTTCCATGGAGTAAAATATAATGCATAAACTTGCGTATACAAAAATTATACACCTTTGAACTCTTTGAAATTGCACTTAGGTCGTGATAATGTTGTGCTAAGAAAATCCTGATCATTTATCATTTCCATGGAGTGAAATATAATGCATAAACTTGCGTATATAAAAATTATACACCTTTGAACTCTTTGAACTTAATACATGATAATGTTGTGCTAAGAAAATATTGAGACATTACCATTTTCATGGAGTGAAATATAATGCATAAACTTGTGTATACAAAAATTATACACCTTTAAACTCTTTGAAATCGCACTTAATATGTGATAATGCTGTGCTAAGAAAATCTTGAGACATTACCATTTCCATGGAGTGAAATATAATGCATAAACTTGCGTATACAAAAATTATACACCTTTGAACTCTTTGAAATCGCACTTAATACGTGATAATGTTGTGCTAAGAAACCATTTCCATGGAGTGAAATATAATGCATAAATTATACACCTTCGAACACGTTACCTTCAAATTATATTCAAGTTCATTTGTTTATGGAGTTAAAGTACCGGTGGCATACTCATTATTTTGCACGGATAGAGGGGTGCCTCCCGACAGATATAGGGGTTGTCCTGTCCGCTAGATCATAGAGGATCAACGGTTGGTAGGCACGATCCGTGTGACTACTGTCTCGACCAATCAGAGCGTAGCAGCGAAGATGAGCACAGGTGCGAGAGATGGATACAAAGAGAGGGGAAAACTAAGTAGCACTTAAGAACCAAGGGCAAAACTAAGTAGAACTTAAAAACCAAGGGCAAGACTGACAAAGGGATTCAAATAAAAAATAGAAAAGATTTAAAAACTGGAAAATGCATCTTTTATACAATAAAATACATCTTGGCATACATCAAACTATTTGCAATTCAAATATACACCAGTTTGACAATTATTGCCTCATTCAGACAAACTATGTTTTGGGGAGGGATGTTTTGGGAAGAGGCTGGAGTAGGAAGACATGAACCTTCATAGATAGTAGGTGATTTGAGAAGTGGCGATTTAGGTTAAAACTTGGTTTATATACATTTCTTATGGTGGCAGGTCACATAATAAGACTCCCTGGATAGATGCCACTATGTTTTGCTCTTTTTGAATTTGTTGTGCATAAAATGACTCAATTATCTAGCTAAAACCTATTCGTTGACTCTCTATTGACCATCCACCGGAGGGTAAAACTGAGTATATTGCACACGGCAGTGTTAGTATTGGAGGGAAAAACTGAGTGGAACCAAACTGCCAGTGTTACACTCAAGGGCAAAACTGAGTACAACTGAGTCACCATGGTTAGACACGAGGGAAAAAACGTGACTCACGGTACGCGTGTGCGGTGCATGGGGCGGTAGCAGACACGTGTGGCCGTGCACGGTGCAGTAGCGTACGCGGTTACGTGGTGCACGGTAGTGCAACGAAACATCGCTTCCTTTCTCCTTTAATAGAGGCCTCCCCACTATCACTCATCACTCACTCGCTCACTCAACCATCTCCACTGTCCCATCACCTTCTGCAAACCCCCAAGAAAACCCCAACCATGTCGGCGATGGAGAAGAACGGCGCGGTGGCCATCGGTGCCTCCAAGGCCGCCGGCGAGGAGGCCCCCGTCCCCGTACAGGCCCCCATCCGCCCCGCATCCGCCGTAGCCGCCGGCGAGGAGGACCCTGCCGGTCTCAGGAAGATCCCGCTCGGTTGGGACCCCTACGAGGAGGTTGTTTACATAAGGCCAGAGAACCCCTACAACACCAGCATCACCGACCCATGGTCGGAGGTAACCAGGGTTTTCTCCCTTCCCTTGTTCTTCCCCCATACCCATCGTTGGATGCTAGATCGTATGTTATTAGGACCAGCTGTTCATATTTTTATAGTAGCTAATCGTCTTGTGTTAGATCTCGTATTTTGATGAATCCCCCTTTTCGTATTTGAACCCCCCTTTTCATAGTTGGGATCAGTATTTGATTTGGTTTGAGATTTGGGGAATAATAAGGAGATCTCACTCGGTTAATTTATGCAAATAATCAATCCCGATAATCAAAATATCTCAATTATGTCCTTATTGCACTCTACTGTTTTTTTCGAACAGGAGGATAACAGTGATGTCCGTAGCGATGACGAGTCCAAGGACACCGAGACTCGTCATGTGCCGAGGAGGCTGAAGTCCGGCCAGTACAACAGCTTCTTCGCCGACGACGTGTATAGGTGCTCCTTCTGCCCCACCAGGAGGCTCCGCGCCACGGACTTCAACTCCCTCGTGAAGCATACCGAGGACGTAAGGACCTGCAGCGAGTCTGTGAATGTCCATGGATTCATAGCCAAGCACCAGGAGCTCGGTCTTCACCGCCGCAATCTCCAGAAGGTGGCTATCGAGGAGGGTCGCATGCCCCAATCAAGCCCAAGGCACCCAAGGTCAAGGGACTAGACAGCAAGAAGTGGAGGAGGCGTCAGAGGGAGGAGGCGGAGGCCCTCCTGGCAGAGGCCATGAGGGGCCACTAATCTGCTGCTACTGCTGTAAAGCAGCTTCTTTTGTCGTGTCTGTGTGGAACTTGTCCGCTGCTGCTGCTGAGCAACCTAATTGTCGAACCTCATTAAGTACCGTACTATATAACCTATATTAGCTTCTTTATCTACATCTGCTCTATTTACTGAATTTATTTATGGTGCTGGTTAGTTTTGCTGCTCTAGATTTGCTACCATATTGGGGAAAACGAGGGCAAAAGGAACAATGAATGAAGAAAGAAGTTGCTCTAGATTCGCTACCTTTTTGGGAAAAAAACACAACTGTTAGCGAGAGAGAGGGGGAAAGACGCTCTTAAAAAGGCCAATCATAAAAATAACAAAAAAGAAAACTTCCAATTTAGGTGACAGGGCGCACGTAACCACCAAACGCACCCCACATGGTCCCACACCATATCCCCCATAATCAGCGAGAGATGGATGGCTGGTCTGCTATGTATCCTAGCCCCACCTGTCAGTATGTAACGGTCGAGGCGACGTAACGTAACGCTCAACACATGACCCGCCCCAACGCGGTGCCACCGGTCAGCATCTAACGGTCAAGCCTTTGACCTGACGGCATCCCCCGTCCGAGCGCATGTGAGGGTTTTGGAATGGAGGGAGGGCAAAAGTGAGGAAAAACTAAGCGGCTACGGAAAACTGAGTACAACTAATGGATCAGGGGCACGAAAATAGAAATCCCTTGTTTCTATGTCTAAGTTTGAGTAGTGATCTATTCTTGGTAATTGTGAAATACTTTGTTTATTGGTTGCATACAAGTATGTTATCTTCTATGATGGTCTGATGTATAGATATATGAGTGCACACATATATTGGGGGATGCATAAGGTTGTCACTGTTGCATGTTGCTAGGAGCAGGGATGGATGGCCGACACAAACCATGTCCAAGTCTTATTTGCATGCTATATTAATTCATGATTAATTAACAAGGAGTAATATATTGGGGACCTTGAAACTTACAACAATGGTTGGACTTTATGTCTTAATATTCCTATGCTTGAACATGAAAATGGCCTCATTAGGATCAATCATTAGGGGTGTACTTGCTCATTTACTTGACTACACATATTTTTGGCTCCACCTAGAAGAAACAATAGACTTTATTTATACAAGTTAGATGTGAAGGTTAGGCGTGTCACTTTCTAGACACGTGTCCTTAATTAATCCTATTGTTGCTCTATATTCTAGTGCCTTGGGGTTTTAATCATCGAGTTCTTTATGCTTTATGGTACTTAGTAATTATGCATCTAGCTGGTATAAATTGTGCTTCACTAACAGTGACAAGCAAAATGAATGAAATAACAATTTACTAGAACATTTGCCTCCTTGAGTTACTTGCTTCTATTTTACTTTACTTGTTTTTACCTTACTTGCACTAGCTATTTTTACTTTCTGTATTTACTTTTAGCACTAGATAGTTTTACTTTACAGTTTTCTAGTTAGAAGTAAAAAAGTACCTTGCACCTAGTATATCATTGCATTGCACAAAGGGCCATATAAGTGGGTTATAGGGCTTTAGCGAATAAATAGTTTCCCTTCAGCTCCTCATGGCATCGCACTCAAATACTTATTGAATTGTGCTATAGTGATTCCCTGCGCTTGGGGATTATCAAGGGGATATGTATCTGCATATGCCTAATCAGGCATGTCGGTTTAGCTTTTGTCTTGTTCTGGTCTTGGAACTTGACAAGTGATTATTAATTAGTTTTTAGTATATTTTATTTGGTTTTCATCCAGGGGCCCTTACAATTCTGTTTGGATGATTTTTCATAGCTTTCATTACTATGAAGTTTGACCGGTTTACAATTTGTTTGTCAAGTTATAAATTCTAGAAGTTCTAGGGTTCTTGGCAGAATTTAATGCCTTGATAAACCATTTGGTGTTTATTCTTGCCTAGTGATTACTAGAGTTTCTATTGGTTTCGAATTTGGTATTTAGGTTGTTTTAATTCTCATGATTTCTACCTGTTCAAGATAGAAATCTGAGCCTGAGTTTTTCCTTTGGTTAGTAGGCTTACTGTTTGATTGCTATGATTCCTATGGGTTTAGAATTTCTACTGGTGCTATTTGAGAATTCCTGGCTGTTCCTAAATCCTATAAATGTTTATCCTGATAGCATCCCTACTAGCGTGATTGGATGCAGATGTACTCTTGGATCCTATTGGTTCCTAACTCAGAAATTTTTACTATTTCCTAGATTTTCTCTAGTCGTTGTTGAGTTAGAGTGATGAACTATTAAGTGTTCATCCTTTGATATATATATATGGTTTTACTCAGAATCTAAGGCTTGGGTAGTTGTTGAAGATTTATGTTCGTTCCTAGTGTTCATCTGGATTATTTACTAGTTCCTAGTTAATTCCTATGATATCCTAGATAGTAGCTACATGTCCGTGTCTACTATATTTTTGGTATAAATCAATGTTTACTTTAAGGTTTTATGTAGTTGATGGGTTCTTGGTTTCCACTATGCTCTACTGGTTAAATTGGTGGTCATTCCTGATTTTCTATTTGTTTTAACTCAATCCATAAGGGTTCATGACTAGTTCTTGGGTTCCAATTTTGGATTCTAAATTTAATTGGTTTTGACTTAGGGCAGAACCAACATTTTAAAACTAGTGTTTTCTGTGATGTTTGTGTCCACAAGTTGAAGATCAAGGTTTGCTGAGAAGATAGCTAGTGTAGCATAGGTTGATGTTTGAAATGTCAGCAAGGATGAGAATGTAGATGATTTAGTGTGGTTCTAGCAAGGTCAAGATTGAGAAAAGCAGATAGATGATAGATAAGGAGTAGATGGTTTGCTTTCTTTCTTTGTAAATTCCTTTCTCTTGATTCAAACCTTGTAATCTCAAACTTATACTCATTTCAAATATGAATAAAGTTTAAATTACTTTGAGTTTGTTGAGCTCCTATTGTATTTCCTTAAACATTATATCCTCCATTTGTGAAATCATGTTTGAATTATTCAAACAACAATCTTGAGTTCCAAATGGTGTGTGGTTTAACTCATTGACTTGCCGGGTAAAATGTGTGTGTGGTTGCGATTGTGTCTAACTCTAGAGTAACTACTCATTCAATTGACTCTATAACATTTCAAATTTCGAATTTGAATCCAAATACTAGGGTTGACTTGAGTCAAACTCAACTCTAGTTCAAATTCTCAAGCATTTACACTCAATGCACATGAAGTTCAAATTCTCCCTTATTTCCAGGTTCTATTATGAATTTGCACAAATTCACTATCAGACCCTGGCCCCTTTTCCTATTTCTTTGGGTCATTACATCCTCTCACCCTTATAAAAAATTGTGTCCAGAAGTTGCAGTACTCCTATAAAGGGTTTGAAGATATCCTAGTTTTAGGTTTTCGTGTTTGGATTATTTTACTCTTTTTTGGGTATTATCTCTCATAGGTTTAGCTATTCTCCATTTCTATAGTATTGCTGTGGTGAGCTTTTCTAGAGTGTTTTTAATTGCAGTTCTGCTTCCATTCCAGCGTTTTTGTCTCCCTGATAGACTATTCGCTCTCCGTGTGGACTATACAAATCATACATATGATTCACCTTCCCAAACATGTCAATATAGCAAGTACATTGCGTATATCCTCCTCAACCTCTCTCATGTGCAAAAGTGAGAAGTTGCAAAAAAAATGTGATACTTGTTGCCTTTCTCCATATATTCCAACTATCTCATTTTCCCTTGGTGATAGTTGAAATATATGTGGTGTGTTAGTGTTTGAAGCTCATTTATGAATAATAAGACAATATTGTGCCTTTGGCCATGCTTTCAAGAAAAAATCTAATTGGTATATGTTATGACTTCATTTTGGTTTTCATGTGGTTTCCTGTCCATCTTCTTTATGTGTGCTTGTTTCCTTGTCGGCATATGTCTTTGTGATGTTTCCACTTAGAAACTTATACACATAAGAGAAGGTATTTTTCGTTGAGATTTTATTCCTTGGAGATCACCTTTCTATTTCTTTTTGATGCTTTAGTAGCTTCCAAATTTATTTTCCTATGAGTGCTTGTCTCTTGTGTTTGCATCTTCGGGCACTCATATTTGTTCTATCATGCCTTGTATTGTTAAATGAATTTGGATGATTTAGTATTCCATGATCATGCACTTTGTTCCCAAATTCAATTATCAAAATTGGTGCATAATCTTTGGGGTGCTCCTCTAAATTCATTTAATAATTCTCATTTGTCTTCTTTCTAATTTGTTGTGTTTTAAATGCTTGGGGGGAGCGAGGATTCCATATTTTTGCATGATGTATTCAAAAGCAACTACTCTATTTGTGCACAAATCTTGGGGAGCTTCTCTATTTTTATTTAAAACAATCTTTTAATCGTATCATTTGTTTCCATTTGATCTCATTTGTTGTTTTCAATTGGTTTGTCGGATCTTGTGATTGCTTGCGTCATTTGTTGATGCTTCTTTTATTTTATTTCTCTGGCAATCTTCGGGTCCTCAATATAGTTCTACTTTGTCCCAAGTATTCATCATTGGATATGTGCGAATGCACACCTTTGGAGGAACTACCACTATATTGGACTTCTAGAACTTGTCACTCATTTAGGCAATCAATGCCAATGGGGGAGAAGTTTTAGATGGTTTTAGGGAAGTTGATTTATGCTTTGAGTTTGTTCTTAAGCATTTGTCTTTCGTGCTCTTGCATCTTTGTGTTGCTTAGAATGTAGCATATATAGATGAAACTCCACCAATTGTAATGATTGGCAATATATGCAATGAAATTCAAGGTCATCACACATGCATAGATTGTGGGGGAGTTTGCTCTATATATGTGATATGTCCATTTTGCATCACTATTCTATATCATAATTTACTGTTATTTATTGATATATTTCATATTAAGAGATGATACTTATGTTATTTTATCTATTTTTGCATGGTTGATGACTTTTGGAGCATGGACCGCTGCAGTCAGGATTCTGATGGAAAAGGTGCTATTTGGAGGTAAAATTCGCGAAGATCAGAAAATTCGGGAAAATACATGGAAAATCCTATTTTTCCAGAAGACGAAGAAAGCCAGAATGGGAAGTGGAGATGGGCCACAGGGGCCCACACCACCCCCTGGCGCAGGCCACCCTAGGCCGCGCCACCAGGTGGTGTGGCCGCCCTGGTCCACCCCTGGCTCTCCCGTCTGGCGTATATTATCCTCCCGAAACCCTAATACTTGGGGAGCGACCACAGAAAGATTCCGCCGCCTCTGCGGGGCGGAAAAACCGAGAGAGAAAGATCTCTCCGGCAGACAGAATTCTGCCGGGGGAATTCCTTCACGGAGAGGGGAGATCGTCGCCATCAACACCACCATCAAGATGGACTTCATCGGGATGATCATCATCATCATCACCATCATCATCTCCATCAGCACCATCATCACCACCTCCATACCGCTGTAACAATTGGGTTGAATCTTGCATAGGAGGAGAAACTTTCCCGGTGTTGATTACTCCTTGTAGTCGATGCTATTGAGTGAACCGTTGAATTATTGTTTATGTTCAGATTGTTATACACCATTATTTCATCTCTGATCATGATCCATATGATGTCTTGTGAGTAGTTCGTTTTGTTCTTGAGGACATGGGAGAAGTCATGTTGTTAGTAGTGGAATTGTGTTGAGAGAGATTCAATGGTTTGATATTTAAGTTGTGGTGTACTTATTCTAGTGGTGTCATGTGAACGTCGACTACATGACACTTCACCTATATGGGTCTAGGGGAATACATTGTGTATTTGGCTACTAATCGTAGGGGTTGCCGGTGTGACAGAAACCTGAACCCCCATTAGGAAACCTTTGCACAAGGGACGTCAGGGTCTTAGAGTTTAAAGCTGTGGTTAGGTTTCTACCTTAATTACATTCTTGTACTTGTGGATGCTTGCAAGCGGTATAATCCCAAGTATGTATTAGTCCTAGGAAGGTCGGTGCATTAGCACAGGTTCACCCACACATCACTTAGCAAACTAAAGAAGATTAATCAACTATATGAAGCGAAAGCATTTGACGGAATTCCCATGTGTCCTCGAGAACGTTTGGTCATCTTAAGTAATACAACCGGCTTGTCCTTTGCTGAATAAAGGATTGGGCCACTTGCTGCATTTACTCTTATTGTCTTTTATTTACTCGTACTTTATTTACTTGAATTATCAAAACCCCCTAAAAATCCGTTTGCTAAGTATTTACAGATAATTCCTGCTCCTAGCCACTAGCCAGCACCTTCTGCTCCTCGTTGGGTACGACACTCTTACTTATCGAAAATACTGCGATACACCCCCTATACTTGTGGGTCATCAAGACTATTTTTGGGCGCCGTTGCCGGGGAGTGAAGCGCTATTGGAGAGTGGAACTGGTAAAGGAAACTTCTACTGTGAGTATCGTTTACTTCTGTTAGTTTCTTTATTTTCATTATGGATAATTCGCTGAGTTTCTTATTTCGTAATGCTACTACCACTGCTAAGGTAGTAGATGAACCACCACCTGCTGAGCATGATACTTTTAACATACCTACAAGAATTATTGATCGTGTTATGGATAACTATTATGTTGGAGATGGAACTGTCCATCGCAGTGATCATTTGCTCTTTATACACGAATTATGCGGGTTGTTCAAGTGTGCAGGTATTACTACAGATCAAGTTAAGAAGAAGTTGTTCTCATTATCACTAAAAGGAAGAGCTGAAGAATGGTATAAGCTGCTGAAGAATGGTCAAGCTCTTGAATGGGAGGAAATAGTACCTCTCTTTTATTCAAAGTTTTATCCTCCTAGTGAGATTCATAAAGATCGGAATCAAATATACAACTTTTGGCCACTTGATGGAGAGAGTACAGCTCAAGCTTGGGGTGATTGAAGTTACTAATGCTCAAATGTCCCATTCATGAGCTCCCCAATAATATTATTATCAATAACTTTTATTCAAGGCTCTCTCTTCATGATAAGGATTTATTGGATGCTTCTTGTGCTGGATCATTCACTCGCATGGAAGAAGAAGCCAAATGGGATCTTCTAGACCGTATTCAAGATAATGCTGAAGCATGTGAGAATGACAAAGGAAGAAAGTCAGGTATAAATTATGATTATGAATGCATTGAATCGAACTGATGACTTTCAAAATATTACTAATGCTTATGGTCTTGATTTTCAAATTATTACAAATTGTTTTAAGGCTTTTGCTTCTTATATTGAAATTCCGAAAAAGGGATGGAACAAGTACCATGCACCTTATAAAGATATTGTTGACTGTGTTCCTGTTGGGAGTACTCAATTTTGCATTATTGATCACATCCTACCTGAACCTTATATCGAGAAAATACCCTTCCCAGATAAAGTAAAGGATCATCCTATGATAACTAGTGTAATCAATAAAAGTGCAAAGAGAACTGTAAAACCTAATGAACAAATAAACATTGAACATGTGGTAGCAATTGTGAAAGACCTTGTCACTAAAAGTGTAGAAGATGGACACATAGTATTTTGTGAAGATGCTTCTAATATTGTCTCACATCCTAATAGAACTAAAAAGGCTAGTGTCCCTATGCTTTCTGTTAGAATTGGTGATCATTGCTATTATCGTTTATGTGATATTGATGCAAGTTCAAGTGATATTCCTTATGAGCTTTACAAAGAAATTATGCATGAAATCAGTCCCTGCGAACTGGAAGAGATTGATGTGGTTATTCACCTTGCTAATTGAGAGACCATATCTCCAATTAGTATTGTTCGGGACGTAGAAGTTCTTTGTGGTAAGATTAAATATCCTGCTGATTTTGTAGTACTTAGTTCAGCTTCTAGTAAAACTTATCCCATCATTTTTGGTAGACCTTTCTTGAGTACTTGTGGAGCTATTATAGATTGCAACAGGGAGAAAATCTTGACTAAATTTGATGGGGAATCTTATGAGTTTAATTTTTCGAAATTTACTAAGGAACCTTCTGAAAATGACACCCATAACGAGGATTTTAGAGTCGAACAACTTGCTTCTATTTCTCTTGCTCCTAACAATGCTTTGCAGGAATTTATGGAAGACCACGAAAGTGAGATCTTCATGGAAGAAAGGAATGAGATTGACAAGATTCTCCGTCGTCAACCCAAGATGCTTAAGCATAACTTGCCTATAGAAGACTTGGGTACCACGTTGCCACCCAAAAAGGATCCAGTCTTCGATTTGAAACCCTTACCTGACAATCTTAGATATGCTTACATTGATGATAATAAGTTATATCCTATTATTATTAGCTCTAAACTTTTAGGGAAGGAAGAAGAAAGGTTATTGGACGTACTGAAGAAACACCGAGGGGCTATGGGCTACACTATGGATGATTTAAAAGGGATTTCTCCTACTATATGTCAGCATGCTATCAATATAGAACCAGATGCAAAGCCAGTGGTAGAGAACCAACGGCGTCTAAATTCTAATATGAAGGAAGTGGTAAGAAATGAGGTATTGAAACTCCTTGATGCTGGTATTATTTACCCTATTGCTGATAGTGAATGGGTTAGTCCTATTAATTGTGTTCCTAAAAAAGGGGGAATTACCGTTATCCCTAATGATAATGATGAGCTTATTCCCCAAAGAATAGTAGTAGGCTATAGAATGTGCATTGATTTCAGGAAAGTTAACAAAGTTACTAAGAAAGATCATTACCCACTTCCTTTTATTGATCAAATGTTAGAAAGGTTGTCTAAAAAGACCCATTTTTGCTTTCTTGATGGATATTCTGGTTTCTCTCAAATTGCTGTTAAACAACAAGATCAAGAAAAAACTACTTTTACATGCCCTTGCGGAACCTATGCTTATACATGTATGCCTTTTGGTTTATGTAATGCTCTCGCTACTTTTCAAAGATGCATGTCTGTTATCTTTCATGGTTTTTGTGAGGAAATTATGGAAGTGTTCATGGATGACTTCTCCGTCTATGGAACTTCTTTTGATAATTGTTTGCACAACCTCGATAAAGTTTTGCAGAGATGTGAAGAAACTAATCTTGTTCTTAATTGGGAGAAATGCCACTTCATGGTGAATGAACGTATTGTACTTGGACATAAGGTTTCTGAAAGAGGCATAGAAGTTCATAGAGCTAAAGTTGAGGCAATTGAGAAACTACCCTGCCAAGAGACATCAAAGGTATTTGTAGTATCCTTGGTCACGCTGGTTTCTATAGAAGGTTTATTAAAGATTTCTCTAAGATATCAAAACCCCTCACTAATCTTCTTCAAAAAGATGTACCCTTTGTCTTTGATGATGATTGTAAGGAAGCTTTTGAAACTCTAAAGAAGGCTTTATCTACAGCACCTATCGTTTAACCACCTGATTGGAGCTTACCCTTTGAAATAATGTGTGATGCTAGTGATTTTGCAGTAGGTGATGTCCTTGGGCAACGAATTCATAAAAAGTTAAATGTTATCCATTATGCTAGTAAGACTCTCGATGCTGCTCAAAGGAATTATGCTACTACTGAAAAAGAATTCCTAGTCGTCGTCTTTCCTTGTGATAAGTTTAGACCTTATATTGTAGACTCAAAAGTTGCCATTCATACTGATCATGCTGCTATTAAGTACCTTATGACTAAGAAAGATTCTAAGCCTAGGCTTATTACATGGATGCTACTCTTACAGGAGTTTGACCTACATATTGTAGACAGGAAAGGTGTTGAAAATCCTGTAGCTGATAATTCATCTCGATTGGAAAACATCTCTTTTGATCCTATGCCTATTAATGATAGTTTCCCAAATGAACAGTTGGCTGCAGTAGGGGTAAGCTCGCGAGGGAGCCCTTGATATACCGATTATGCTAACTTTATTGTCTCCAAGTATTTTCCTCCAACTTTCACAACTCAGCAAAGAAGGAAGTTCTTTTATGATTTGAGGCATTATTTTTGGGATGAGCCACATTTATATAAAGAAGGAGTGGATGGTATTATGCGAAGATGTGTTCTAGAATATGAACAAAATGAGATATTACGGAAATGTCATGGTTGTGCCTATGGAGGACA
Organism: Avena sativa; assembly: GCA_916181665.1. Lineage (NCBI taxonomy): Eukaryota > Viridiplantae > Streptophyta > Magnoliopsida > Poales > Poaceae > Avena > Avena sativa. The sequence continues at coordinate 463,790,721 of OV702297.1, read as the reverse complement.
TCATGCAGGAGATAGAACTGCACAAAAGGTGTTACAATCAGGTTTCTATTGGCCTACCCTTTTTAAAGATGCAAGAAAATTTGTTTTATCTTGTGATGAGTGTCAGCGTGTTGGTAATATTTCTAGATGCAATGAAATGCCTATGAACTACTCTCTAGTTATTGAACCCTTTGATTGCTGGGGATTTGACTTTATGGATCCTTTTCCTCCCTCGAAAGGTTATACTCATATTCTTGTTGCCTTTGATTATGTCACTAAGTGGGTAGAAGCTATACCTACGAAGAGTGCTGATGGGGAGACCTCTCTAAAAAGGCTTAAGGATGTTATCTTTCCTAGGTTTGGAGTTCCTAGGTATCTCATGACTGATGGAGGTTATCATTTCATTCATGGTGGTTTTAGAAAGACCCTTGCTAAATATGATGTTAATCATAGAATCGCTCCAGCTTATCATCCCCAAATTAGTTGGCAAGTAGAGTTATCAAATAGAGAAATTACATCCATCTTGCAAAAGACTGTTAATAGATCTAGAAAAAACTGGGCTAAAAAGTTGAACGATGCTTTATGGGCTTATAGGACTGCCTATAAAAACCCTATGGGGATGTCTCCTTATAAAATGGTTTATGGGAAAGCTTGTTACCTACCTTTAGAATTAGAACACAAAGCTTATTGGGAAGTTAAAGAACTTAATAGAGATTGTAAGCTTGCTGGTGATAAAAGATTATTTGACTTAAGTTCTTTGGATGAATGGAGGAGTGAAGCATATGAGAATGCTAGGCTTTTTATGGAAAAAGTTAAAAGATGGCATGACAAGCAAATACTTAAGAGAGAATTCCATGTCAGTGAGAAAGTTCTATTGTATAGGTCTCGTCTCAGATATTTTGCAGGGAAATTACTGTCAAAATGGGAAGGACCTTTCGTTATTGAAGAAGCGTATCATTCAGGAGCAATAAAAAATTCTTCTTTAAAAGATAACACTACACAAGTGGTGAATGGGCAGCGACTCAAGCACTATATTGCTGGAGATTCTTACAATGAAGATGTTGATGCTTTTCAAGTGGTAACTCTGGAAAAATTTAACAAAGACCAAGTTTAGAGACCTGTAGAGTTTGTTTTCGAATAGGTAACAGTTTTGGTAAGAAAAGTTCCACGAAAATTCTGTCCAGTTATATTTTTGGAGTTTTTATCCAACGAGGAAAGCTACGAAGCGAAAGAGGGACGGAAACGGAGCCAGGGTGGCTCACACCACCCCCTGGCTGCGCCAGCAGGTGGTGTGGCCACCTCGGCCTCTGTCTCCGACCCGTTTTCTCCTAGTACCTTCCTTTTGTTGTGAAACTTCGTAATATATAATCCCCCGGATCCCCCGAGGTTCGTATATCGTGTTCTTGTTGTGTTTTTGTTTCGATCTGTTTCTGCCAGGAACTATTCTTGAAAGTTAGAAGCACAATGGTGTCTGCAAAGGATAAGGGAAAGGAGCCTATGGAGGAAGATCCCCAAGACCCCGGACAGGAGGAGGAGATCAAGAGTGAATATGAAGAGGAGGCAAAACAGGGCCAACATCAACACACCAACACTACCGTTGCAAGCATTGGAGTGTTGAGAAAACCTGCCAGGGTTAGAAGGACTGCACAGATGTCAACTGGAGGGAAACCTCCATGTCACTGTTTGGCTCATGGTCACTTCCTCCACGCACCAAGAATCCTATCTATACCCTTATCCATGAGCATCAATACCAGAATATGCCCATGAGGAAACTACCCTCCAATTGGGATTTGCCTCGTTCTAGCCATGCAGGAAAAGAAGACTTAAAGGAGGAAGAGTGGGGAAAGAATCGCAAGAGCTGGAATTCTTAACCCGACATGATCATGAGCTGCATTGATTAAAACTCACAGCTGATTCGTAATCACACCTTCGAGATTGAGGACTTGGGGAAACTAATCAAAGATCTCATCGAGAGAATACCACCACCACCGAAGGAGTAATTTGTCATCAGGTTTTGGCATCCCCTTGGTTTGTTCCAAGCTTGGGGGAGTGCCGCGGTATCACATCACTATCTTCTATCTTTTTACCTTTTTAGTTGAGTCATATCATCAATAGAGGAGTTATCATGTAGGATGGTTTGCATTATGGAAGTGTCCCCCCTCTCGTTAGATATCTATGTATCCCTTGGTGTGAGTTGCCGTTATGGAATATTAATGAGAAGTTCTATCATTTATTATTTCGCATATCTTATATTAGTTTTCAATTCATGGTTATATGATTGATCTTGTCATTAGTATTGGTAGCACTTTGGGATCATTGAGTTAATATTAGTTGGTTTTGGCAAACCTGGCTCGGTCAGTAGCAACACTATTTTGAGAATTGAATGAAAAAGACAAAAGTACTCTTAAAGATATAATTTCATCATCTTTCTTTCTTTCTTGATTTGCTCATAATTTTAGTATTCTCTAGTTAAGATCTTTTGTGCTTCCAAGGAAGATTGCATGTTTGTTTTTATCACTTGTATGTTTGTTTGTTTCCTTCGACTGTTATGCTTGCTTCCCAGCCTTGCTAGCCAAAAACTTGTACTGAGAGGGAATACTTCTCGTGCATCCAATCCTTAAATCAAAACCTATGCCATTTGTGTCCACCATACCTACCTATTAGCATTATTGCTATTCCAAGTAAATTCACATTTTTATCTACCTTCCAAATTAAACTTGTTATGTGAAAATTAGTGATTAAAGCTCTCACGAACTTGATGGCACACTTTACTTTCTTGCAATTAATAAACTTGAACCACTTTGTCCATCTCTGTTGCGTATATGCTTGCGCTTTATAAGTTGAAGTTAGCAGAACCATGTATCATGGGGAACGCTTTCAACATAGCACTTATATTCCGTTGATATCATGATTCTTTTGCGTATGGATCCTGGTGGTGTGAAATAAAAGGGGAACTTGTAAGATCATGGAGTTTATATGTGTGTTAGAGAAACGCCTGGGCCGCTAGCCTAAGCCATGCCTAATCATGGTGGAAACTTGCACATAACCATAATCAACACTCTATGAAGCATCCTCAATAAAAACCTATGCAAATAGCAAATAAAAGGATCGCTAAGATGCTCATTGTCTGCTTGCCTTGTCATTTTGATTATGGGATAGCTCCTGTATCATGTGCATGGGGTACCCCGTTGGCGGTTCTTTATGATACATATGTATTTACAATGACAAGAGCTTACTTGTGACTGAAGTTGAGTAGCATGAGGTTCGGTACTCGTAAGTAAGGCGCATGAGATTTCAACTTATAACTTGTCAAGCATATCCTCTTAGTTGTGTCAATTTAACCTTAATCACCTAAAGATGCCTATGATAGAGGAAATGAGAGCTGAAAGCTAGTAAGTACCATAATTTTTGGAATCTCTTTATGAAACTTGAAATCCCTGCTTCCCTCTGCGAAGGGCCTATCTTTTACTTTTTCGTTGAGTCATTAAACCTATTCCCTTCTATATCAGCAAGTATTTTGAGTTGTTGTGTTTCATTCATTCATATGATGATCTATTCAATCATGTTTCTTATGTTCCTTGTTTTGCACTTTGCTCTTATCCTGGTGATTACTACTTTGAAAGCTATCTTTGAAAAACCAGTTATTTGTGAACTCCAGCAAATTATCAACTATTCTTCGACCAAGAGTTAAGTTTGCCTTTACCAATTATGATTTACTTTATGTATCTTTATTGTGTTTCCTTTACTTATTGAAAGTTAAGTTATATAATAGTGAGTTGTCTTCTATTATGGTTTATGTTTTGATGAATGTAATGCTTCTTGTCCGTATTCTTTTATCGACTCTTCACTCCATAAACCCGAGGTCATGTTTATTGAGTTCAGTTTCGCTTGGGGACAAGCAAAGTCTAAGCTTGGGGGAAGTTGATACGTCCATTTTGCATCACTATTCTATATCATAATTTACTGTTATTCATTGATATATTTCATATTAAGTGATGATACTTATGTTATTTCATCTATTTTTGCATGGTTGATGACTTTTGGAGCATGGACCGCTGCAGTCAGGATTCTGATGGAAAAGGTGCTGTTTGGAGGCAAAATTCGCGAAGATCAGAAAATTCGGGAAAATACATGGAAAATCCTATTTTTCCTGAAGACGAAGAAAGCCAGAAGGGGAAGCGGAAATGGGACACAGGGGGCCCACACCACCCCCTGGCGTGGGCTGATGACCCACAAGTATAGGGGGTGTATCGCAGTATTTTCGAGGGAAGTGAAACCCAATTTATTGATTCGACACAAGGGGAGCGAAAGAATATTTATCAGCCTTAACAACTGAGTTGTCAATTCAGCTGCACCTGGAAACAATCTTGCTCACATCAGTTTATCAGTAGCAATAGTTTTGTAGTAGCAATAGCAAAGTAACAGCAGTAGTAAAGCAAAGACAGTAGTAACAAAAGCAGTAACAGTGGGATTCGAGTGCGGTAGGCATAGAGATGGATGGACGGGCGTTGCATGGACAAGACAATTCACATAGCAATCAGAACATAGGGAAATTGTAGATAAATAAGATAAAGCATCCAAGTACTAGATAATCCTAGGCATGTGTTCCATATATAGTCATACGTGCTCGCAATGAGAACTTGCACAACATATTTTGTCCTGCCAGCCCGTTTGCAGTGGGGCCTCTAGGGAACTACTGGCAATTAAGGTGCTCCTTTTAATAGAGCACCGGTGCAAAGCATTAACACTCCATGAACACATGTGATCCTCACATCAAAGCCATTCCCTTCCGGTTATCCCGACTTCTGTCACTTTGGGGCCATAGGTTCCGGACAACAACGTGTGTATACAACTTGCAGATAAGACCAAAAACAATACTTTCATAATGAATCAATAACATGTTTAGATCTGAAATCCTGGCACTCGGGCCCTAGTGACAAGCATTAAGCACAACAAGTCGCAACAAAGTCATAAAGCACTAATAAAAGATACTAGGCACCATGCCCTAACAATCTGATGCCATTACATGAACGATCTCATCCAATCCCTATCATCCCCATAGCCTATAGCCGGGGATTACTCACTCATAGATGGGGGAAACATGGATGGTCAATGGAGAAGTGATGGTGATGATGATGGCGATGATCTCCTCCAATTCCCCGTCCCGGCAGGGTGCCAGAACGGAGTTTCTGGTGCTGTTTCGTGGAATCTGGTGGTGGCGGCGGAGTGGAACTCCTTCTGGAAAAACGTCGAACCCCCCAAAGTTTTTAGGTCAGAAGGCTTCTTATAGGCGAAGAGGGAGACTGAGGGGGTGCCTGGGGCCACCACACCATGCCCTGGCGCGGCCAGGCCCAGCCCGCGCCTAGGGGGTGTGGCCAGCCCCTGGCCCTCCTCCGTCTCGTATTCTGGCTCCTGGAGTCTTCTGGAAAAATAGGCACTTTGGCTTTTGTCCCGTCCAATTCCAAGAATATTCATTTTCTGACTTTCTTGGAACCAAAAACAGCAGAAAACAGGCAGCTGGCACTGTGGCTCTTGTTAATAGGTTAGTCTAAGAAATCATATGAAAAGTACTCCAAAGTGTGGACAAAACACAAGAAAATGGATAAAACCAAGCATGGAGCATCCAAAATTATATATACATTTGCAATGTATCAACATCCCCAAGCTTAACTCCTGCTCGTCCTCGAGTAGGTAAGTGATAAAAAGAAAGAATAATTTTTGAGGTGACATGCACCATCAAAGACTTGATCAAAGTATTTGTAAAACATTCAAAGCTGGGATCATAGTACTTCAATCATAACATGAAAGACAAAGTTCTAGCAATAAGACAAAGAAACTATGATGCAACATGAAAAGGCACAAACAAAAGATTCATGAATAATAATGCTTTGCAAGACGTTTGTTTGTTTCACATAAAGAAAACATAGCATAATGGCATTCAGCTTGTCCCTCATAGATTAGCAAACATAAATTCAAAGGACACCTTCAATGTTTACAAGAGTGACTAGATACAAATAGTTTAAAACAAGCAATATCAAGGTATGCATCAATCAACAAGTCTTGGGACAATGCACATAGAACTAAGAATGGCCACTATGCTCTCAAGAAAGTGCTCATAGAATGTGTGGAGACTCAACAAGGAAATGAAAAGGTTTTTAATAGTTTGAAAGGCTTCCAAATGATGAAAGTATGGTACTCATTAGCTTTGAGCTCTCGTTGCCCCTATCATAAGCATATTTAATGTGGTTAAGGTGAAAGTGAGGTCCAATCTGAGTTATATGCTTGACAGACTATAAACTGAAAATCCCAAGTCCCTTGAGTACGAGGGCCGCTCCTCATGCTACTCAACTTTAGTTACCGGTAAGTTCTTGTCATCGTAAGTATGTGCGTATCATAGAGAACCGCCAACAGGGTACCCCTTCCCCGATGATACGGAAGAATCCCCATATCAAAATGACAAGGCAAGCAGACAATGAGTATCTCAGCAATCTTCTTATTTACCATGGGAAAATGGTGCTTTTTTCTCTCTTTCCTCTTTTCATAAATCTCTTTTTTTTCTTTTTCTCAATAGCTATCTCTCTCTTTTTTTAATAAGAAGAATGCTTCATAGATATCATTATGGTTACGTTGCAGGTTTCCACCATGTCAGCATGGATTAGACCAGCGGCCCAGGCGTTTCTCTAACACACATACATAACTCCATGGACTTACAAGCTCCCCTTTTATTTCACACCGACGACATCTACAAACAAAAAAACAAGGTATCAACTGGGTATATATTTACAAGTGTTGAAAGTGTTCCCCGTGACAGCATGGTTCTGCTAATCCCCAGCCTATAATTAGCAAGCATATAACTTTCATGGAGAGTTCACAATGGTTCAGTTTTATTAAGTGCAGGAAATAAAGTGTGCCATCAAGTTCATGAGAGCTTTACTAACTAACTTTCTCATAACAAGCAAACATTTTATTTGGAAGAAAACAAGGCATATTGAATATGCACGGAAGTAGAAAATGATGCTAATAGGTAGGTATGGTGGACACTTTGGCAATATTTGGTTTAAGGGAGTTGGAAACATGAGTAAAACACTCAGTGTAAGTGAAGGCTAGCAATATTAAGGGAGCGACAAACGAGAGAGCAATAATGGCCATAATCATGCAGAGCGACAAAACATCATTGATCAAAGCATAAAGTGATACTACAAGTTGAAAACTAAAGGATCATAAAGGCTTATGGTGACTTGAGATAGTCATAACATGGTGTGAGCATGCGCCAAGTCAACCCAAATAAAGCATCAAAGGAGAATACCACTATACTATGCTTTAATATGCTAAAACAACGCATGATTCATCCAAGGCACATTAAGCAATCTCAATTGTTTATAACTAGTCATGCTACATCAAAGAATACTAATCATAAAGCCAAAACAATATCAAGCATGGCATGACAAAGCATAGGCCACAATCGAAAACAAGCTCTCTTTACCACTTAAGCATGAGCTTTCCTACTCTTTTCCAAACCAAACCAAACTATTTGAACACCAATATATGAAAGAGGAGGTCCAACCAATTTATTCAGCAAACTAAGCAAACCACGCAAACTAAAAACCAAAATGAAAAAGAAAAATAAGACGCTCCAAGAACAACACAACTGTGCATGAAACAATAAAAATGAAGTGTTTGGAAGAAACCTAGGATTTTTATTGATGAAGAAGGGGATGCCTTGGGCATCCCCAAGCTTTGACGCTTGTACTTGTTGGATATTTCTTGGGGTGACACGCGTGGCATCTCCAAGCTCGAGCTTTAGTCCATCCTTCATCTCATTACTCGTTCCTTCCATACACCTGAAATTTTTCCTTCATACAAAGCTTCACACAATTTATATTAGCAACATTAGTGCACTCAAGATAAATAAGTCTTAAGGTTCAGTTCTAACACCAAATAAACTTCCAATAAAACACTAGCTACTTTACCACTTACCTCAAAGAGCTCAATTCCCCAAAAGAACTCAAAAAGGAACCAACAAGAAGCAAATGCAAATAATGGCAGAAATCTATCAAAATAGACCAGCAGGTAAAGACAAATTTTTTTGAAGACCTTCTGTTACTCAAATCGAAAAGTGTTGAACTAACTAAAGTTAGATAACAACCTGGGGCAGAAGCACAAAAATTAACGCCTCAAAAATACGTTCAAAGATTTTACACGAATTTTTACGGTGAAGCACAGAAATCTGTTTCGGGGCAGCAACTTTCCCAATCATTACTTCTCTCTCATTAGAGGTTACTCTTGGCACAAAAAGAAAATAAAAATGATAAGGAGCGGTTATTACTGAAGTAATAACTTCCAAGACTCATTTAAAACTTTTGGGTTATCTCCCAATAAGTACTTTTCTTTAACGCCTTTAAGTTAGGCATAAGCAAAAACTAAAATGGATAGAATAGAAGTAAACGGAGATAATCATGGTGAAAACATTGTTTTGTTCAATAAAATCCTTTCGTTAACAAGGTTGATCAGGTCTTGTTACCAAAACAATTTCATATGAGACAAAACTTTGTATTCCACTAATGATTATGTTACCTCAACCTTGATAGCAATGGTCCCAATCATAATAGTTTCAAATTTTTCTCTTGGTATGGGACAATATATTTCTCCAACTTGAATGCCCTCAACATGTTTAATTGAATTCAAAACCATAAGTCATATCAATCTTCTTGGGAAAATAGATAGTATGTTCCTTGTCATTGACATTGAAGGTCACCTTCCCTTGATTCCAATTAATAACAACTCCTGTAGTGTTTAAGAAAAGGTCTCCCAAGAATAATAGACATATTATCATCTTCAGGCATAATAGTATGAGAGGATGCTCTCATAAGAAATAAGAGTTGAAGTAAAAGAGAGAATCAAGAAGCAAATTCAAAACACATTTAAGTCTAACCCACTTCCTATGCATAGGAATCATGTATGCAAATAAATTCGCAAACAACAAAGTGACAGGCATAAGAAGATAAAATAAGAGTAACTTCAAAACTTTCAGCGCATACAGAGGTGTTTCAATACCATGAAAACTTCTACAACCATATTTTCCTCTCTCATAATAATTTTCAGTAACCTCATGAATAAACTCAACAATAGAACTATCACATAAAGCATGATTTTCATGATCTACAAGCACTAGAGCTTTATCATAAATATTTTCAAAAGAAACCTCGGGAACATAACATTCATCCTCCTTTAGTAAGCATGGAGGACAATCAAATAATGTAAGGGATAAAGAGTTACTCTCATTAGAAGGTAGGCATGGGTAGCTAATCCATTCTTCCTCCTTTTGTTCATCACTCTCCTCCTCTTTTTCATCTAATGAGATCTCAGGTTCATCAATTTCTTCTTCCATAGGATCCTGCAAGGCATTAGTCTCTTCCATTTGTGGAAAGCATCTATTAAAATATTCAAGAATATAGCCATTTTTATCCTTGTAATTATCAAAGCAAAATTTAAGTATACCATAAACCTCATATTTGTAAGGTGAATCATCAATATTTTCAAGCAAACTAGCAAGTTCAAAAGCACCCTTCCAAGCAATAAATTCTTCAATTTGTTCTGCATCATAAAAGTCATAAATTACTTTAGCATAAGAAGATATGGTATCATTATCATTATACTCACATTGAAAAGGGAGGTGTTTATACCTCTTTCTGCAACAAGATTCATCACAACAATAAGTAACATTATATTAGAGCACACGTTTCTAGCAATGGTATACAATCTATCAATTTGTTCCCATAAGTGTTTCCCTTTTTGTGACAAGTGGTGTTCCTTATAATAATATTTTTGATCTTCTGTGAACCCACCTTGCCAATAAGCTTCTGTTTCAAAGAAACCAACCATTGATAACAAGCATGATAAGGCATGACAATAACAGACCAACGAAAATAACAACTAGAGAAGGAACTACTTTTTTTGTATTTTTGATAAAGAAACAAGCAAACAAGGAGAAAATAAACTTAGCTTGAACAATAGTGAATCCAGGTGGACTTGATAAATAAAGATATGCTCCCCGGCAACGACGCCAGAAAATAGTCTTGATGACCCACAAGTATAGGGGGTGTATCGCTGTATTATCGAGGGAAGTGAAACCCAATTTATTGATTTGACACAAGGGGAGCCAAAGAATATTTATCAGCCTTAACAACTAAGTTGTCAATTCAGCTGCACCTGGAAACAATCTTGCTCACAGCAGTTTATCAGTAGCAACAGTTTTGTAGTAGGAATAGCAAAGTAACAGTAGTAGTAAAGCAAAGAAAGTAGTAACGAAAGCACTAACAGTGGGATTCGAGTGCGGTAGGCATAGGGATGGATGGATGAGTGTTGCATGGACAAGACAATTCACATAGCAATCAGAACATAGGGCAATTGCAGATAAATAAGATAAAGCATCCAAGTACTAGATAATCCTAGGCATGTGTTCCATATATAGTTATACGTGCTCGCAATGAGAACTTGCACAACATCTTTTGTCCTGCCAGCCCGTTTGCAGCGGGGCCTCTAGGGAACTACTGGCAATTAAGGTGCTCCTTTTAATAGAGCACCGGAGCAAAGCATTAACACTCCGTGAACACATGTGATCCTCACATCAAAGCCATTCCCTTCCGGTTATCCCGATTTCTGTCACTTCGGGGCCATAGGTTCCAGACAACAACGTGTGTATACAACTTGTAGATAAGACCAAAAACAATACTATCATAATGAATCAATAACATGTTCAGATCTGAAATCATGGCACTCGGGTCCTAGTGACAAGCATTAAGCACAACAAGTCGCAACAAAGTCATAAATCACTAATAAAAGATACTAGGCACCATGCCCTAACAATCCGATGCCATTACATGAATGATCTCATCCAATCCCTACCATCCCCATAGCCTACAGCGGGGGATTACTCACTCATAGATGGGGGAAACATTGATGGTCGATGGAGAAGCGATGGTGATGATGATGGCGATGATCTCCTCTAATTCCCCATCCCGGTAGGGTGCCAGAATGGTGTTTCTGGTGCTGTTTCGTGGAATCTAGCGGTGGCGGTAGAGTGGAACTCCTTCTGGAAAAACGTCGAACGCCCCGAAGTTTTTAGGTCAGAAGGCTTCTTATAGGTGAAGAGGGAGACCGAGGGGGTGCCTGGGGCCACCACACCATGCCCTAGCGCGGCCAGGCCCAGCTCGCGCCTGGGAGGTGTGGCCAGCCCTTGGCCCTCCTCCGTCTCATATTCTGGCTCCTGGAGTCTTCTGGAAAAATAGGCACTTTGGCTTTTGTCCCGTCCAATTCCGAGAATATTCATTTTCTGACTTTCCTGGAACCAAAAACAGCAGAAAACAGGCAGCTGGCACTGTGGCTCTTATTAATAGGTTAGTCCAAGAAATCATATGAAAATACTCCAAAGTGTGGACAAAACACAAGAAAGTGGATAAAACCAAGCATGGAGCATCAAAAATTATAGATACATTTGCAATGTATCATGGGCCACCCTAGGCCACGCCACCAGGTGGTATGGCTACCCTGGTCCACCCCTGGCTCTCCCCTATGGCGTATATTATCCTCCCAAAACCCTAAGACTCGGGAAGCAACCACAGAAAGATTCCACCGCCTCTGTGGGGCGGAAAACACCGAGAGAGAAAGATCTCTCCAGTAGACAGAATTCTGCCGAGGGAATTCTTTCCCGGAGAGGGGAGATCGTCGCCATCAACACCACCATCAAGCTGGACTTCATCAGGATCATCATCATCACCACCACCATCATCTCCATCAGCACCATCATCACCACCTCCATACCACTATAACAATTGGGCTGAATCTTGACCCAATTGGTAGACCTTTCTTGAGTACTTGTGAAGCTATTATAAATTGCAAAAGGGAGAAAATCTTGACTAAATTTGATAGGGAATCTTATGAGTTTATTTTTTCGAAATTTACTAAGGAACCCTCTGAAAATGACACCCATAACGAGGATTTTAGAGTCGAACAACATGCTTCTATTTCTCTTGCTCCTAATAATGCTTTGCAGCAATTTATGGAAGACCATGAAAGTGAGATCTTCATGGAAGAAAGGAATGAGATTGACGAGATTCTCCGTCGTCAACCCAAGATGTTTAAGCATAACTTGCCTGTAAAAGACTTGGGTACCACGTTGCCACCCAAAAAGGATCCAGTCTTCGATTTGAAACCCTTACCTGACGATCTTAAATATGCTTACATTGATGATAATAAGATATATCCTGTTATTATTAGCTCTAAACTTTCAGGGAAGGAAGAAGAAAGGTTATTGGAGGTACTGAAGAAACACCGAGGGGCTATGGGCTACACTCTAGATGATTTAAAAGGGATTTCTCCTACTATATGTCAGCATGCTATCAATATAGAACCAGATGCAAAGCCAGTGGTAGAGCACCAACGACGTCTAAATTCTAAAATGAAGGAAGTGGTAAGAAATGAGGTATTGAAACTCCTTGATGCTGGTATTATTTACCCTATTGCTGATAGTGAATGGGTTAGTCCTGTTCATTGTGTTCCTAAAAAAGGGGGAATTACCATCGTCCCTAATGATAATGATGAGCTTATTCCCCAAAGAATAGTAGTAGGCTATAGAATGTGCATTGATTTCAGGAAAGTTAACAAAGTTACTAAGAAATATCATTACCCACTTCCTTTTATTGATCAAATGTTAGAAAGGTTGTCCAAAAAGACTCGTTTTTTTTCTTGATGGATATTCTGGTTTCTCTCAAATTGCTGTCAAACAACAAGATCAAGAAAAAACTACTTTTACATGCCCTTGCGGAACCTATGCTTATACACGTATGCCTTTTGGTTTATGTAATGCTCCCGCTACTTTTCAAAGATGCATGTCTGTTATATTTCATGGTTTTTGTGAGGAAATTGTGGAAGTGTTCATGGATGACTTCTCCGTCTATGGAACTTCTTTTGATAATTGTTTGCACAACCTCGATAAAGTTTTGCAGAGATGTGAAGAAACTAATCTTGTTCTTAATTGGGAGAAATGCCACTTCATGGTGAATGAAGGTATTGTACTTGTACATAAGGTTTCTAAAAGAGGCACAGAAGTTGATAGAGCTAAAGTTGAGGCAATTGAGAAAATGCCCTGTCCAAGAGACATCAAAGGTATTCGTAGTATCCTTGGTCACGCTGGTTTCTATAGAAGGTTTATTAAAGATTTCTCTAAGATATCAAAACCCCTCACTAATATTCTTCAAAAAGATGTACCCTTTGTCTTTGATGATGATTGTAAGGAAGCTTTTGAAACTCTAAAGAAGGCTTTAACTACAGCCCCTATCATTCAACCACCTGATTGGAGCTTACCCTTTGAAATAATGTGTGATGCTAGTGATTTTGCAGTAGGTGCTGTCCTTGGGAAACAAAATGATAAAAAGTTAAATGTTATCCATTATGCTAGTAAGACTCTTGATGCTGCTCAAAGGAATTATGCTACTACTGAAAAAGAATTCCTAGCCGTCGTCTTTGCTTATGATAAGTTTAGACCTTATATTGTAGACTCAAAAGTTACCATTCATACAGATCATGCTGCTATTAAGTACCTTATGATAAAGAAAGATTCTAAGCCTAGGCTTATTATATGGGTGCTACTCTTACAGGAGTTTGACATGCATATTGTAGACAGGAAAGGTGCTGAAAATCCTGTAGCTGATAATTTATCTCGATTGAAAAACATATCTTTTGATCCTATGCCTATTAATGATAGTTTCCCAAATGAACAGTTGGATGCAGTAGGGGTAAGCTCGCGAGGGAGCCCTTGATATGCCGATTATGCTAACTTTATTGTCTCCAAGTATTTTCCTCCAACTTTCACAGCTCAGCAAAGAAGGAAGTTCTTTTATGATTTGAGGCATTATTTTTGGGATGACCCACATTTATATAAAGAAGGAGTGGATGGTATTATGCGAAGATGTGTTCCAGAATATGAACAAAAGGAGACATTGCGGAAATGTCATGGTTGTGCCTATGGAGGACATCATGCAGGAGATAGAACTGCGGAAAAGGTGTTACAATCAGGTTTCTACTGGCCTACCCTTTTTAAAGATGCAAGAAAATTTGTTTTATCTTGTGATGAGTGTCAGCGTGTTGGTAATATTTCTAGACGCAATGAAATGTCTATGAACTACTCTCTAGTTATTGAACCCTCTGATTGCTGGGGATTTGACTTTATGGGTCCTTTTCCTCCCTCGAAAGGTTATACTCATATTCTTGTTGTCGTTGATTATGTCACTAAGTGGGTAGAAGCTATACCTACGAAGAGTGCTGATGGGGAGACCTCTCTAAAAAGGCTTAAGGATGTTATCTTTCCTAGGTTTGGAGTGCCTAGGTATCTCATGACTGATGGAGGTTCTCATTTCATTCATGGTGGTTTTAGAAAGACCCGTGCTAAATATGATGTTAATCATAGAATCGCTTCAGCTTATCATCCCCAAATTAGTGGGCAAGTAGAGTTATCAAATAGAGAAATTAAATCCATCTTGCAAAAGACTGTTAATAGATCTAGTTAAAACTGGGCTAAAAAGTTCAACGATGCTTTATGGGCTTATAGGACTGCCTATGAAAACCCTATGGGGATGTCTCCTTATAAAATGGTTTATGGGAAAGCTTGTCGCCTACCTTTAGAATTAGAACCCAAAGCTTATTGGGAAGTTAAAGAACTTAATAGAGATTGTAAGCTTGCTGGTGAAAAAAGATTATTTGACTTAAGTTCTTTGGATGAATGGAGGAGTGAAGCATATGAGAATGCTAGGCTTTTTAAGGAAAAAGTTAAAAGATGGCATGACAAACGAATACTTAAGAGAGAATTCCATGTCGGTGAGAAAGTTCTATTGTATAGGTCTCGTCTCAGATATTTTGCAGGGAAATTACTATCAAAATGGGAATGACCTTTCGTTATTGAAGAAGTGTACCGTTCAGGAGCAATACAAATTTCTTGTTTAAAAGATAAAACTACACAAGTGGTGAATGGGTAGCGACTCAAGCACTATATTGCTGGATATTCTTAGAATGAAGATGTTGATGCTTTTCAAGTGGTAACTCCGGAAAAATTTATCAAAGACCAAGTTCAGAGACCTGTAGAGTCTGTTTTCGAATAGGTAACAGTTTTGGTAAGAAAAGTTCTGTGAAAATTCTGTCCAGTTATATTTTTGGAGTTTTTATCCAATGAGGAAAGCTACGAAGCAAAAGAGGGATGGAAACCGAGCCAGGGTGGCTCACACCACCCCCTGGCGTGGGCCCCTTGGCCGCGCCAGCAGGTGGTGTGGCCACCTCGGCCTCCGTCTCCGACTCGTTTTCTCCCAGTACCTTCCTTTTGTTGTGAAACTTCGTAATATATAATCCCCCGGATCCCCCGAGGTTCGTATATCGTGTTCTCGTTATGTTTTCGTTTCGATCTGTTTCTGCCAGGAACTATTCTTGAAAGTTAGAAGCACAATGGTGTCCGCCAAGGATAAGGGAAAGGAGCCTATGGAGGAAGATCCCCAAGACCTCGGACAGGAGGAGGAGATCAAGAGTGAAGATGAAGAGAAGGCAAAACAGGGCCAACATCAACACACCGGCACTACCGTTGCAAGCATTGGAGTGTTGACAAAACCTGCCAGGGTTAGAAGGACTGCACGGATGTCAACTAGAGGGAAACCTCCGCGTCACTGTTTGGCTCATGGTCACTTCCTCGATGCACCAAGAATCCTTTCTATACCCTTATCCATGAGCATCAATACCAGAATATGCCCAAGGGGAAACTACCCTCCAATTGGGATTTGCCTCGTTCTAGCCATGCAGGAAAAGAAGACTTCAAGGAGGAAGAGTAGGGAAAGAATTGCAAGAGTTGGAATTCTCAACCCGACATGATCATGAGCCGCATTGAGCAAAACTCACAGCTGATTCGTAATCTCACCTTCGAGATTGAGGACTTGGGGAAACTAATCAAAGATCTCATCGAGAGAATACCACCACCACCGAAGGAGTAATTTATCATCAGGTTTTGGCATCCCCTTGGTTTGTTCCAAGCTTGGGGAGTGCCACGGTATCACATCACTATCTTCTATCTTTTTACCTTTTTAGTAGAGTCATATCATCAATAGAGAAGTTATCATGTAGGATGGTTTGCATTATGGAAGTGTCCCCCCTCTCGTTAGATATCTATGTATCCTTTGGTGTGAGTTGTCGTTATGGAATATTAATGAGAAGTTCTATCATTTATTCTTTCGCATATCTTATATTAGTTTTCAATTCATGGTTATATGATTGATCTTGTTGTTAGTATTGGTAGCACTTTGGGATCATTGAGTTAATATTAGTTGGTTTTGGCAAACCTGGCTCGGTCAGTAGCAACACTATTTTGAGAGTTGAATGAAAAAGATAAAAGTACTCTTAAAGATATAATTTCATCATCTTTCTTTCTTGATTTGTTCATAAGTTAGTATTCTCTAGTTAAGATCTTTTGTGCTTCCAAGGAAGATTGCATGTTTGTTTTTATCACTTGTATGTTTGTTTGTTTCCTTCGACTCTTATGCTTGCTTCCCAGCCTTGCTAGCCAAAAACCTGTACTGAGAGGGAATACTTCTCGTGCATCCAATCCTTAAACCAAAACCTATGCCATTTGTGTCCACCATACATACCTATTAGCATTATTGCTATTCCAAGTAAATTCACGTTTTATCTACCTTCCAAATTAAACTTGTTATGTGAAAATTAGTGATTAAAGCTCTCATGAACTTGATGGCACACTTTACTTTCTTGCAATTAATAAACTTGAACCACTGTGTCCATCTCTATTGCGTATATGCTTGCGCTTTATAAGTTGAAGTTAGCAGAACCATGTATCATGGGGAACGCTTTCAACATAGCACTTATATTCTGTTGATATCATGATTCTTTTGCCTATGGATGTCGGCGGTGTGAAATAAAAGGGGAACTTGTAAGATCATGGAGTTTATATGTGTGTTAGAGAAACTCCTGGGCCGCTAGCCTAAGCCATGCCTAATCATGGTGGAAACTTGTAGCATAACCATAATGAGCACTCTACGAAGCATCCTCAATGAAAACCTATGCAAATAGCAAATAAAAGGATCGCTGAGATGCTCATTGTCTGCTTGCCTTGTCATTTTGATTACGGGATAGCTCCTGTATCATGTGCAAGGGGTACCCCGTTGGCGGGTTTTTATGATACATATGTATTTACAATGACAAGAGCTTACTTGTGACTAAAGTTGAGTAGCATGAGGTTCGGTACTCGTAAGTAAGGGGCATGAGATTTCTACTTATAACTTGTCAAGCATATCCTCTTAGTTTTGTCACTTTAACCTTAATCACCTAAAGATGCCTATGATAGGGGCAATGAGAGCTGAAAGCTACTAAGTACCATAATTTTTGGAAGCTCTTTATGAAACTTGAAATCCCTACTTCCCTCTGCGAAGGGCCTATCTTTTACTTTTTAGTTGAGTCAGTAAACCTATTCCCTTCTATCTCAGCAAGTATTTTGAGTTGTTGTGTTTCATTCATTCATATGATGACCTATTCAATCATGTTTCTTATCTTCCTTGTTTTGCACTTTGCTCTTATCCTAGTGATTACTACTTTGAAAGCTATCTTTGAAAAACCAGTTATTTGTGAACTCCAGCAAATTATCAACTAGTCTTCGACCAAGAGCTAAGTTTGCCTTTACCAATTATGATTTACTTTATGTATCTTTATTGTGTTTCCTTTACTTATTGAAAGTTAAGTTATATAATAGTGAGTTGTCTTCTATTATGATTTATGTTTTGATGAATGTGATGTTTCTTGTCCGTATTCTTTTATCGACTCTTCACTCCATAAACCTGAGGTCAAGTTTATTGAGTTCAGTTTCGCTTGGGGACAAGCGAAGTCTAAGCTTGGGGGGGAGTTGATACGTCAATTTTGCATCACTATTCTATATCATAATTTACTGTTATTCATTGATATATTTCATATTAAGAGATGATACTTATGTTATTTCATCTATTTTTCCATGGTTGATGACTTTTAGAGCATGGACCGCTGCAGTCAGGATTCTGATGGAAAAGTTGCTGTTTGGAGACAAAATTCGCGAAGATAAGAAAATTCGGGAAGATAAGAAAATACATGGAAAATCCTATTTTTCCAGAAGACGACGAAAGCCAGAATGGGAAGCGGAGATGGGCCACAGGGGGCCCACTCCACCCCCTGGCGCGGGCCACCCTAGGCCGCACCACCAGGTGGTGTGGCTGCCCTGGTCCACCCCTGGCTCTCCCGTCTGGCGTATATTATCCTCCTGAAACCCTAAGACTCGGGGAGCGACCACAGACAGATTCCACCGCCTCTGTGGGGCGGAAAACACCGAGAGAGAAAGATCTCTCCGGCAGACAGATTTCTACCAGGGGAATTCCTTCCCGAAGAGGGGAGATCGTTGCCATCAACACCACCATCAAGCTGGACTTCATCAGGATCATCATCATCATCACCACCACCATCATCTCCACCAGCACCATCATCACCACCTCCATATCGCTGCAACAATTGGGTTGAATCTTGCATAGTCTTAGGGCAAACTTTCCTGGTGTTGATTACTCTTCGTAGTTGATGCTATTGAGTGAACCGTTGAATTATTGTTTATGTTCAGATTCTTATACATCATTATTCCATCTCTGATCATGATCCATATGATGTCTTGTGAGTAGTTCGTTTTGTTCTTGAGGACATGAGAGAAGTCATGTTGTTAGTAGTGGAATTGTGTTGAGAGAGATTCAATGGTTTGATATTTAAGTTGTGTTGTACTTCTTCTAGTGGTGTCATGTGAACGTCCACTACATGACACTTCACCTATATGGGCCTAGGGCAATGCATTGTGTATTTGGCTACTAATCGTAGGGGTTGCCGGAGTGACAGAAACCTGAACCCCCGTTAGGAAACCTTTGCACAAGGAACGTCAGGGTCTTAGAGTTTAAAGTTGTGGTTAGGTTTCTACCTTAATTACTTTCTTGTACTTACGGATGTTTGCAAGGGGTATAATCAAAAGTATGTATTAGTCCTAGGAAGGTTGGTACATTAGCACAGGTTCGCCCACACAACACTTAGCAAGCTAAAGAAGATTGATTAACTATATGAAGCGAAAGCACTTGATAGAATTCCCGTGTGTCCTCGAGAATATTTGGTCATCTTAAGTAATACAACCGGCTTGTCCTTTGCTGAATAAAGGATTGGGCCACTTGCTGCATTTATTCTTACTGTCTTTTATTTACTCGTGCTTTATTTACTTGCATTATCAAAAACCCCTAAAAATCCGTCTGCTAAGTATTTGTAGAGAATTCCTGATCCATACCACTAGCCAGCACCTTCTGCTCCTCATTGGGTTCGACACTCTTACTTATCGAAAATACTGCGATACACCCCCTATACTTGTGGGTCATCAGCCGACAACCTCAGTCCCACGTAGGAAAGTGCGCTCGTCAAGTTCCTCCTTGAGCACTGGGAAATGTTTTCATGGGTCCCAGTGCACATGCAAGGAATCCCCAGGGAACTCGCCGAGCACGCACTCAATATATATCTAGAACATTCAAGCAATCGCTCCGCCACTTCGTGGAGCCAATACCCAAGGCCATTAGTTAGGAGATACATCGCCTACTTGACACCAAGTTCACCAAAGAGATCAAAAAAGCAACGTGGGTCGTCAACCTAGTGTGTGTACCAAATAAAAATACAATTGAACTTCGTATGTGCATAGACTTCACCACACTGAACAAGCATTGTCCAAAGGATCACTTCCTAATCCTGTGAATCAATCAAATCATCAATGTAACCACGGGGTGTGAGCATCTCCTTCTTGGATGCGTACTCTAGGTACCACCAAATCCGGATAAAAGTCGAATACCAAGACAAGACAACATTTATTACACCTTATGGTGTATTGTGCTACACTACAATGCCCTTTGGGCTGAAGAACATGGGTGCCACGTACCAGGGGATGATGCAAAATTTCCTCGGAAACCAATTGGCAGAAACATTCAAGTCTACATGGATGATGTCATAATCACAACAAGGCAAGAATCAACCTTTATCGATGATCTTCGCAAAACATTAGATAATCTTAATGAGTACTGCATCATCAAGCTCAATCCGACAAAGTGCTCCTCCGAAGTCCCTGCTAGGAAACTCCTCGGGTACCTCGTGTCGTCTAGAGGAATCAAAGCAAACCTTGAGGAAATATAGGCGATCCTAACGATTGAGAAACCAACGAATCTACGAGGCGTCCAACAGCTAGCTGGGTGCGTGGCAGCACTAAGCCGATTCATCGCTCGGCTAGGTGAAAAAGCACCGCCATTCTACACAATGCTAAAAATCGGACACCTTCGACTGGACCGATGAAGCCCAATGAGCCTTTGAAAACCTCAAAAAACACTCTCGACATCGCCTATCCTGGTGTCACCCAAGGAAAAGCAACCACTGCTGTTGTACATCGCTACCACCAACCAGGTGGTTAGCACAGTACTGTTCATCGAACAACCTGAAGAAGGAAAACCCACGGTGTCCATCGATTGGTCTACTACCTCGGTGAGGTGCTATCTCCGTCCAAACAAAGGAACCCACATTATCAAAAGCTTGCATACAGTGTCTTCATGATGGGACAAAAACTATACCACTACTTCTTCGAGCATCCGATGGTGGTGGTCAACGAGGCTCCTCTCTCCAAAATCTTCAACAACCCTGAAGCTATGGGGTGTGTGTTTCTCTAGGGCATAGAGCTACCCCCTCTATAAATCACGTATGAGAAGCAAAAAAACAATAAAGTCTCAGGTCCTTCCTGACTTCATCATGGAGTGGATGGAACTCTAAAGCACGGGCCTGACTAGATCTATCGAGTGCATGGACCATGTACTTTGACGGATCTAAAATAACTGAAGGAGAGGGTTGCTGGTGTCATATTGATTTCACCCCAAGGAAACAAAATGTGCTACATACTTCGGATGAGCTTCCAAGACGTGTCACACAACGAAGCTGAACACAAGGCCCTGTTGCATGGTATGTTTATGGCAAAAGCCTGTGGAGCAATCCACCTCAAACTTTGGAGATTCAAACCTCGTCACATGGAAAGCAATGAACAAATGTGACGCCATGAGCGACAACATGACCGCGTACCGTGACATGCATGCACATCATCATGGAGGGTTACTTCGATGGGTGTGAGGTCTCTCATATCAGCAGAACAAGCAATGATGAAGCCGACAATCTTGCAAACATCGGGTCCCTCTGCCTACCTATACCACCCGGGGTTTTCTGGGAGGAAATCTATGAGCGCTCCATCAACATCACAAAAGCCACTAAAACCGCAGAATCAAAGGCACGCAAGGGGGCAAAATTGCAGACTGGCTCGGGGGCTGCACCCTCATC
Organism: Avena sativa; assembly: GCA_916181665.1. Lineage (NCBI taxonomy): Eukaryota > Viridiplantae > Streptophyta > Magnoliopsida > Poales > Poaceae > Avena > Avena sativa. Next base: position 463,769,301 of record OV702297.1, on the reverse strand, counting down.
CAAACCTGAGACGCTTGCTCTAGAAGAAGAGGCAGAACCAGAAGATGTCATGATGATAGAGCCCACATCGATGTGGCCATACCTAGCGTACATGATAAACAGAGGACTCCTGGAAGGCACAGCTGAAGCATGTTACATCACCCGCCAATATTGGGCATTATGAGTAATAAAGGAAGAACTCTATAAAAGGAGTATCTTTTGACCATCAAACCGTAGGGGAGCCCCCCCACGGTAATTTTATATTAATAACTCAAAACCAATACCGAAAAGGAGTCTCAAAGTCTCATAATTACAAAAAGAAGTATCTCGGTTGTGCTCCAGCGATGTTTGACACCCGAGGGAAGGGAAGCTCATCCTCAAGGATATCCATGAAGGGATATGTGGCCACCAAGCTAGCAGACAAGCAATAGCAGCCAAGGCCTTCCGGATAGGATTCTACAGGCTTACCACGGTCCAATACGCGAAGGCCATAATGAGGACATGTGAAGAATGACAGCGGTTCTCCACAAAACAAAACACACCTGTAGCGATTGGCTTGGCCATTCGCTCAATGGGGACTCGATATGGTGGGAAAACTCCACAAGTCATCTCCTAAATGACACGTCTTTCTCCTCGTCTAAGTCGACAAATTTACTTAGTGGATCGAGGCAAGGCATGTCACCAACCAAGATGCTACTTCAGTTGTGAACTTCATTAAGTCAATTGTTTTCCGTTTCGGGGTGCCTCATAGCATCATTATCGTTAACGGATAAAACTTCACTTCTGGAGAATTCAAGCATTACTATAAGGAGATCGGCATACAAGTGAGCTACACGTCGGTTTCCCACCCACAAAAAAATGACAAGGTGGAAAAGGACAATGGACTTGTAACCAATGGGATCAAGAAAAGGCTCCCGACACCCCTCGAACGATCAAAGGGCACTTTAGACGAGTTACCCTCTATCCTATGGAGCTTACACACCAACCCAAATACCGCTACACAAGAAACTACTTTCTTGCTTGTCCATGGAGTCGATGTCATTCTTCTAGTGGAGATAAATCACGAGGCTCCACGAGTCATCTCATACGACAAAGAAATTGAAGGGGATCCACAGTAGAAAACAAAAAAATTCCTACGTTGGAACCCCAAAACTACCTAGGATCTATCTATGTAGTAATGCGGTAACGGCCAATGCGTAGAGAATACATACCCTTGTAGACCGTACACGGTTAACGTTCCGAGGGGAACGTGGTTGATGTAGTCGTACTCGTAACCGACCTCAAGGTCACGAAGCTCCTCGTAGGTCACCCTTTGCTCCTTCTTCATCGTGCAGCAGCTCCAGCTCATGACATTCAAGAGCCCCAAGTGTTGCGCCTCGTGTCTTCATACACATCCGGTGCACGATGAGACCTCCGGCTCCCCGATCCCACCGGGAGTGCGGAAGTTGATATCCGGCTAGGAATCCCTACAGCGCAACGGCGTACTGCAGGTGTGCCTTGTTCGCACAGCCCGAACTTGGGGCCATGGTCACAAGGACTAGAGAGAGAGGGAAGGAGGAAGTCAACCAAAGGACTTCTCCAAATATTGGTGTGTTGGGTGTTTTTCATCCCACCCATGGGCACCCCTTTATATAGGCTAAGGGGGTGTGCCTTTCTCAAAGGCTAAGCCATGTGGGACTAAACTAGAGAGGAGGGGGAGGCGCATGGGCCCTTAGGGCTTCATGGGCTAGCCGGCCAGGGGTGGGCCCCACCCCGCGCATAGCCCTAGGCTGGCTGGGTGGGCCCCCTTGTGGCGGCTGGGCCTTGGCCCTCCTGGCCCTTGGCCCTTCCCTCTTTTGGTTTTCCCTCATGGGCCTTTATTCACTAGGAAGTTTGGCCCATTAGTAGATTAACCCTTCAAATTAGATTTTAATATTATATTTAATATTAATTACACTAATTAATATGTAAATACATATTACAAAACCTGATTCAACCCGAAACACCTTTCGGTTCCCCTTTCTATATCCTCCGAACAACTTCGGAATTCCCAGAATGATTCCGGTCCTTTATTCCTTCTCCGAACAGCTTCAGATTTCTCCTTGGAACGATTCTGGCTATCTCTTTATCTACTATGATTCCATCTTACGAATTATCGCTCTCATCGTACCCTTAAGTGTATCCTCTCACGGCTCGGGAATGGTCTAGACATGATCTGTATCAATGATCAATAGAGGGACCAGGGATATCCATGTGACCCCTATGCATTTCTGATGACAATGTCATTTGAAACGCTAAATGTAGCATCCAATTCCTTTTGTTTCTTGATACGACTTGTCCGAGATCCGATCATTGGTATCACATACCTTGTTCAATCTCGTTCACAACAAGTTATGTTTTCTTGTTACCGTGATATTACATCCCCGTGATCGAGTCACATGTTGCAACATTTATGGATGTAATCTCACCAAGACGGCCATATGTATCTTTACCGTCATGTGGGTGAACAAATCCCGGTCTTGCAGTCACATGTCATCTATTGTTCCTTCAGAATACCCAACTTACACCTTTATGGCCACCGTATTACTAGATGACGGTTGATGCAATCTAAACAGCCTCAGGTAACAGTGAGTAATATGAGATCACGGTCTAAGGAAAAGGAGTCTAGGTATAGTTGTTGCAACAATGAACTATATGATTTGATCGTGTTGCAATTCTTCGAGGAATGTCCATCACATCATTCTCTAATGACATGACCCCATTGTCAATTGGCATAAATGTCCATGATCTTGAAACCCAGATCATCCTCATGACCAACGAACTAGTATGAATAGAGGCTACTAGGGACTTGGTTGTTTCATACCACACATGTACCAATGTTTCTACTTGGCACAGTTATAGCACAATATGAAACTATTATAAACTAATTGAGATATGACAATACAAACCTATTTATTATTTTCCTCGAGGGCATATCTCCTTCAGTCTCCCACTTGCACTAGAGTACAAATAATCTAGCTCGCATTTTACTCATATAAACCATATAACATATGTGTTTATAGATCATGCTTGCTCATGAGAAACGTCATGTCCATGTTCTGTTTTACCACATCATTATGTCTTTTGCAAATCGTTAATGTCTTTCTAATTTTGACATTCACACCATTATTGTATAATGGGTTGAAGTATTTATTTGGCAACAAAGTGAGACTTTGTTTCTAGTGTTTATAATGACGGTCGTTTTCATTGTTGTCATCTAGACTTTGAAACACACTTTGCTATCCTTTGTGTATATATTGTAGTCATGGAAGCAGAACAAGGCCAGATTCCAGGAGCTTACAGTGACTTTAGATCAACCTCGAGGGCTTTATCATGGGCACTGGACCCTGGGACACATCATTCTACGTTAAAAGCGAACTAGCCCCGCCATAACATTATACATCACATTAGATGGAGCCTTTATACTTCTATATCTATGTTGATCCTAGTGCATGAAATGCATCTATGCCACTTACTTTGCTTCTTTCCATTTAAGTACAAACTTAAGTCTAGTTCAGTGATCAACTCAGGAATCACTTAAAGACACGTTATTACAGTTAAGACTTTGTCCTACCAACCAGAACTTTGGGTCACATTACGTCGAGTATACAACATGGTTATATGGAAGAACCTATGACTGAGGCATAGGAGGTGCAACGCATCTCTTTCTTTCAACCATAGTTGCAATACTAACTCAATGCTTCATATAGTAAGAACTTCTTTCTTACCTTGTTCCATTCTGAGCTTCTTCAGAATCTTGATTAGGACATTCTGAACATCTTTCAGAATCAAGTCCAGGAAGCATTCGACATTCAATGTTTATTAAACTCACCAATCTATCTCGATAGATCTTTTTTTAATAGCTTCAACTTCATCCTTATTTATCTAACTTAAATATTATTAACACCAATCACATCATTCACATATGTCATCCACATATCCCGGAATGATTTCACGCTCCACTCAAATATGACATTCATGTTTGAGATCCAAGGATTTCACTTAGCTCCCACTCAAAATATGTAAGCTACATATTATGATTCAGCCAAGCTGATTTGCTCCCACTCAAAACCAGGTCCTCTCAATAATCTTGGACATTCCAAAATTCTTTGATCATCATAAATTTGAGAATTCCAATTACGAGACTTCAATATCCATATATTTCTAGTGTAAATCCAAAAGACTTAAGCATCACTACTGTTGTAGTCAACTCCTTGAATTGTAGTCAACGCCTTGAATTTGTCCAAACTTGTGACAAATCGAGCTTTTTGTCATTCATTAAGTTTCATTTTCTTCTTATGACTTTGCAGTCATTGAGAAATATCAAGTAAACTTCTTTACTTTAATAAGATCAAGTAACATGTTACTTTGCAATCTTAAATGTAACTTAACATAGGATTTTATGACTCCTAGTCATTTCTCGCACTCAGGTCCATCATACTTCTTTGTAATTTGTAGGTATGTCTTGTTCAAAACATGACACGTGAATCAATAATATAATTCCACAAACTTGTAGAATATATAGTTGAATCTAATTTTCTTTGGTAAAAGTATTCACTGAAACATTATGATCATTATCATTGGTTTATCCTCTATATGTAGAGTTTGGATTCACGAAACAAATTCGGATGCTCCACTCAACAATCCGGAGGTAAGGTCAAATACCTTGTTTTGATCTTTTACTTTCTTCCACATGTATCTTCATCCAGACACGTCAACTTTGGACAACAACAGGTTTGCTCCTTTTGTGGAAGATGCATTCATAGCTTCCTAAGAATGCTCTACAAAGACTTGTTTATTCTCCATGATTTCGACTTGTCAAAATCTCCAGAAACTTGAACTTGCCATAACACTTATGGTGTTGTTTCCACGAAGCTTTTAGATGTTCCTTTGTATTTCAAATGAGTGTTTGCTTATTTTGATATTTAACTCTAAACGATAACTATAACCCCTATAAGAGATGATATTATACCATATGTATCTTAATACATAATGATTTTGATGTTTAGATATTTCAACATAGTTTGAATTCATCCAATTATCATAATTTGTGAAACATCTTTCACAAGTCCCTTTTATGCTAAACTTAACTTGAATGTTTCAGTCATGTCGATCAAATCGAAGAGACTTCGTATTCTCATTAATTTCAATATCCTCTTATTGTTGTCAACTCATTTGAACAATTCAAATCATTTTGAACTCATATTTCATTAAGTAAATACGCTTATTCACTTAAGTCCACAATAAATGATTTCCACTACTTGTTAAAAATACGATACATCACTATGTATAAGATTCAACATTTCTTCGCATATCACCGTTTTACGAGAATGTGGAGTTTTAGTCAATCTGCCCAAGAGGCATGGTTTTGCAAAGTCTCTAGATTAAGCATCTAGGACCCGAATCTTCATAAAGAACATGCAATAACCAAAATGATTTAAACTATAGTGTCATCTCATTATTAAACTTTGGATATCTTTTAGCATTCTAATCCTCTTATAAATGTTTAAACCATTATCATTAACATAGTGATGAGAATAACATATTTATAATCATAATGTGACCATAAGGTATTGTTCATAAGAATAGTACAAACTGGCTTGTAACTTGTTCATATGAATAACTGTCTCGCCAAAAGCAAGACACACAAATAGGGATTACAAATTTATATTCAAGTCCACTAATCCAAATGACAAACTTTGAGGGAAGAGGTGATGTCAGCCATCAATTGTTTTGCTTGCCGTCATCAAGTCACGCTGCCTAAAAAACAACAATTCTCAAGCAGATCCTCCTATTTTTCACAAAACGGGACAAGTATCAAATACTTTGTAAACTACAACGAGTTTTGCAAGAACCACATTTATAATTTTGTATATCTAACATATACCTTTTTCATCCATGACCTCCATTTGCAATCAAGCCCTTCTAAGAGTTCTCAAACTCTAATGCAAGATCGCCAAGTGATTTTTCCAAACAATTTCTTTTCATCCATGATGGAGGAAAACCCATCCAACGGCTCACACTATATGTGCCTTATTCTGTAGAATACAAAATGTAGCCCAACTCTCCATCGAATGGAGAATGGCTTATTGGATGATTATGGAGAAAACACAAACATTCTAGAGTCATCGAACTATCTCCTAATGGTTATTGTATCAAGAAGAGAAGATCACCTTTTACGAGGATATCCCTCGGGCGTGGGTATTAATCTATGAAGTTGGACCCTTTTGCTAAGTTCCAAATTAAGCAATATATTCCCATGGTCACAAAGGACCTCAATGGGATAGGCCAAGGTCTACTAAAATATTTGCAAATAGACATCTAGACTAAGTTCATAATAAGAGATCAATTTATAATTGCTCTCCACTAAAATTGTCATCCCCTGGACGATTTTAGTGATCGCATGATCCCTATCCGCTGCACCTCCCCGATCATCATGGCCATCAGTGCAGCCACGAAGGTAGACATTCAATAATGCCAATCACATCATCCATTTTACTCATGCTCGATCTTTTGATCTCTTGTGTTCCAAGGCCATGTATGTACATGCTAGGCTCGCCAAATCTAACTTGTGTGTATTCACTGTGCAACATGGCTTACACCCACTGTATGCGAACATAGATATGTCTGACCCCTACTCACCGCAGGGAGCCTCATAATGAAGAACTTTCTTGGTGGTGCACACGCAAGGGGAACACGAAACATTGGAATTCAATAGGGATTATCTTATCTGCTACTGTTGAGTATCTTAATACTAGCACACAATAAGATGTAAAACAGGTATCAACATCATATGTATAATGTGATATGATATGGTGCTTCTTGTTGCGCCTTGATCTCCATCGAGCGCTCCGGCATGATCTCTATCTTGCCCTTGGTTTGACACCAAGTCCACGACGCCTCCACAAGGTCGTCCATCGGAAGATGACTATTACTATACTACTTAGTAACAGAAAAGTAAACTACTTTACCTTTGTAATGACCAATGCCATATCATAATCACATGCCCCTGCAAAATAAAGTTAGACGCCTCTACTTTATCTATTGCAAGTTTTACGTGGTTGTTAGGGCTTTCGCAATAGAACCGTTTCTAATCTACGAACTTTCCAACCACAACATGGACCCAACAGTTGTCTATACTACATCCCTTTCGGGGCCCTTCGTTGTAAACATTATATCAACTATCGAATGAGAGACAGACACCCGCTAGCCACTTATAAGGTACAAGCCGTATGTTGAGTGTGGAACCAGTCTCACTTACGAATACGCGTAAGGTCGGTCCGGGCCGCTTCACCAAACAATACCGCGATATAAACAAGTACACATTAGAGGGTAAAAACTAAGGGATCAATGCCAGCACAATACTTGTGCGTACTGGCCGTACAACACTCCTACGCATAGATCGGCTCTGATACCGCTGAAGGAGATCCGCAGCAGAAAACAAAAAATTTCCTACGTTGGAACCCCAAAACTGCCTAGGATCTATATATGTAGTAATGTGGTAACGGCCAATGCGTAGAGAATACATACCCTTGTAGACCATACACGGTTAACGTTCCGAGGGGAACGTGGTTGATGTAGTCGTACTCGTAGCTGACCTCAAGGTCGCGAAGCTCCTCGCAGGTCACTCCATGCTCCTTCTTCATCGTGCAGCAACTCCGGTTCACGACATTCAAGCGCCCCAAGTGTTGCGCCTAGTGTCTTCGTACACATCTGGTGCATGATGAGACCTCCGGCTCCCCGATCGCGCTGGGAGTGCGGAAGTTGATATCCGGCTAGGAATCCCTGCAGCGCAACGGCGTACTGCAGGTGTGCCTTGTTCGCACAACCCAAACTTGGGGCCATGGTCATAAGGACTAGAGAGAGGGAGAAGGAGGAAGTCAACCAAAGGACTTCTCTAAATATTGGTGTGTTGGGTGTTTTTCATCCCACCCATGGGCACCCCTTTATATAGGCTAAGGGGGTGTGCTTTCTCAAAGGCTAAGCCATGTGGGACTAAACTAGAGAGGAGGGGGAGACGCATGGGCCCTTAGGGCTTCATGGGCCAGCCAGGCAGGGGTGGGCCCCACCACGCGCACAGCCCTAGGTTGTCCTGGTGGGCCCCCTTGTGGCGGCTGGGACTTGGCCCTTCCCTCTTTCGTTTTCCCTCATGGGCCTTTATTCACTAGGAAGTTTGGCCCATTAGTAGAATAACCCTTCAAATTAGATTTTAATATTATATTTAATATTAATTACACTAATTAATATGTAAATACATATTACAAAACCTGATTCAACCCGAAACACCTTTCGGTTCCCCTTTTTATATCCTCCGAACAACTTCGGAATTACTGCAATGATTCTGGTCCTTTATTCCTTCTCCGAACAGCTTCGGATTTCTCCTTGGAACGATTCCAGCTTTCTCTTTATCTACTGTGATTCCGTCTTACGAATGATCGCTCTCATCGTACCCTTAAGTGTATCCTCTCATGGCTCAGGAATGCTCTATACATGATCTGTATCAATGATCAACAGAGGGACCAGGGATATCCATATGACCCCTATGCATTCCTGATGACAATGTCGTTTGAACCGCTAACTGTAGAATCCAATTCCTTTTGTTTCTTGATACGACTTGTCCGAGATCCGATCATTGGTATCACATACCTTGTTCAATATCGTTCACAACAAGTTCTGTTTTCTTGTTACTGTGATATTACATCCCCGTGACTGAGCCACATGTTGCAACATTTATGGATGTAATCTCACCAAGCTGGCCGTATGTATCTTTACCCGTCATGTGGGTGAACAAATCCCGGTCTTGCAGTCATATGTCATCTACTGTTCCTTGGAATACCCAACGTACACCGTTATGGCCACTGTATTACCAGATGACGGTTGATGCAGTCTAAGCAGCCTCGGGAAACAGTGAGTAACATGAGCTCACGGTCTAAGGAAAAGGAGTCTAGGTATAGCTATTGCAACAATGAACTATATGACTTGATCGTGTTGCAATCCTTCGAGGAATGTCCATCACATCATTCTCCAATGACATGAACTCGTTGTCAATTGGCATAAATGCCCATGATCTTAAAACCCAGATCATCCTCATGACCAACGAACCAGTATGAATAGAGGCTACTAGGGACTTGGTTGTTTCATACCACACCTGTACCAATGTTTCTACTTGGCACAGTTATAGCACAATATGAAACTATTATAAACTAATTGAGATATGACAAGAAAAATCTATTTATTATTTGCGTCTAGGGCATATCTCCTTCAGAAACCTCTACAAAGGCACTCAAAATGATGTTGACGCACTCGACAAAGCTCAAGACATCCCGCTCGCAAGAGCAATCGTGTATCAATAGATCCTACATAACTACCACGACTATCGATTGCGTCCTAGGTCCTTCAGTGTAGGGGACTTGGTCCTTCGTCTCAAGCAAGATGGCCATCGCAAACTCGAATCACCATGGGAGGGACCCTACATCATCATAGAAGTAATCCCTGGCGGAGCATATCGCCTCAAAGACAAGAACACCAGAGTCAAGTACTCTAACCCGTGGAACGTTGTGCAGCTGCGATGTTTCTATGCTTAGGACATTTACTTCCTGCAATTTAGTTTTAATAAGGCCAACAGCCATGCGACTACACCAAAACATGTACATCCGTACTCGATATAAATAAAGCTAACTTCTCTCAACCGTGTCCCAATTTCAATTCTTTACTTTCTACCACACCTGATACTCAGGGGCTCAGCTAATCAGCTTATCACATAATCATACTCCGATACTTGGGGGCTTCGCTACAACACAAACTCAAAAATCTTTGGCTTCACCATCAAATACATCCAACACATGCTCTGACCCAAGTAGTTGATTTGGCCCAACGGGTATCTGGATAACGAAAAGGTCTCGCATAGGGTGCAATGACAATGGCCATCTACACAAACATATAAAATTACATTAGCAATAGATATATTTTGGCTGATATATACACAAATTTTACATAGTTTACATGTCCTTTTCACATGATCAACATCCTAACTATATGGGAAAATTCAGAAAAGCTCTTAAAATGCGTCAAGGCACCGGTGAATTATTCAGATAGCTGGCTTACGAGCATCCTCATAATGGGGAGACATAGCTACCTTGCCACCACCTAGTGGAGAAGGAAGACTCTGGGACACAACATCTAAATCTAGCATCGGGTGATGTACATGTACCCAAGCAAGGGCAACCTTGGCACCTGCAATAAGCTGCAGCTTGATACAATGGTGGATTGCTTCACCTCATTGGAACTTCTATATTAACTCTACTAGTCCTTGTGGTTGCGAGTCTCTAGGGAACATTGAATTATATACCATACCCAAGGAAGAGTGGCAGCATTCGACGAACTCCTCCACCTCTAACACTCTATCATGAAGAAGCGCCAAAGTATACCCCCACTTGTGGTCAGTCTATAATTATATATCAGCACCTGATACCTTCGATCCGGATTCACAGATGTAGTATAATAGCTTTTTCCCTAGAAGACCTAGTGACGAGGGTTTAACTCGTCAATGCCCATTGTTATGGACTTGGGTTTTGGAGAAGGAGGGAGCACTGGAGACATCTATCGGCTAGCAAACAAGCACACAGGGGACAAAGGATTTACCCAGATTCAGGCCTCGTAGAGGTCCCTACTCCTGCTTGTCTGCTCGTGGAATTATTGAGGGAGTCGAAAGTTACAACGGTGCACAGATGCAATCTGGCGAGGGTTTTTGGAAGCTAGGGTTGCGTGTGTCCTCCTCGCCGCCCCCTCCTAGCCCTTATATAGATAGGCTAGGTCTTGGGTAGCAGGTCGAGTCGGTTACAAGTTAGGGTTTTCCCCTTTCAAACTTTCTATCTTCAACTTTCTCTTGATATTCAAGCAATCGAGAGTCCGCAGGTTACTCGAGTCCTTCTATCTGGGCCTTGGCGACACCGTGGGCCTATACATATTTGGATCGTATATACCAAGCTCGAGTACCTGTAGGGTATACCCATGTCAGTAGCCCCCGAGTGTCCAGTGGAATCGCAGATTCGACTGGGGACTTTTGAAGCCTTCGAGTGCCTAAATGAGTACATTTTGATTGCTTTTATTTGTGTCATAGGGATTGTTGATATACGTGCCTGATATAACCGAAGTATCGGTATCAGTTAACCACCTTAGGGTGAAACAACGCAATCTACTCAAATTCGAGTCCCCGGACTCGAATCCGGAGAAGTGCTGGTGTAATTCGACTCAGGCCACGGAGGTCTTACAGGAGTCGAATTCCAGTTATATGGGTGTGAGCACTTGACGCGTCCGTCAAGGCATGTTCATCGTGCCTGTAGGCACGGATATGTTTCTGGTAGTGCACAGTTAAATGCGTTTCCAGGCCTTATTCAGGTCTTACCTTCACGCCGTAGGCGCGGCATCCGAATTTTATCATCGCGGAGACGATTCGGGCGTCCCAGGAGACATAGTCTCTTTGTAGGGAAAATTTGTGAGGCGGTGTCACCAAAGGTTGCGAGTGCGGATGTCATCAATACACAGTTTTTGTGCAAATAATCATAGGGTGCGCGACCAGCGCTCCCTATGGGAGTAGCCCTCGAGTGCCTGGTTGAGTCGAAGACTCAGGCAGGGACTAAAAACTTTTGTGACTGCTGTCATCTTTTTGCTTACTTGTTTCAGTCGATGACTTAGGCAGGGACCAAAGAATTTTCGCGACTACTGTCGTCTTTTGCCTGCTTGTTTCAGTCGAATTTGTTTCCGGCTCTCCCTATGGGAGTAACCCATGTCCATAATCGGACTGTGTTTCGAATGGTTGGGTTTGCTTTTGTGATTTTCCATGTTCCTGCAACAAGAAAAAGAAGAATCGTAGGGTGCGTGACCAGCGCTCCCTATGGGAGTAGCCCCCGAGTTTTCCACTTCGTAGCCTTGGTGACGTCAGTGCTGACGCTTTGTATGACCTTGGTTGCCCGCGTGAGCGAGTTTGACGGGACGTGACGAGCGGTGGGTCCCACTTTCTGACTTTGATTTGACTGGGCATGCGTAATCTTATTTTTAACTGCGCCTCCTCGATTTCCGCGCGTAATGGTAGAAGTGGGGGCGGTTCGCGCTTCCTCTTCTCCACGCGTCCAACGCGATGCGTGCCACGCATCCAATAGGGTTTTTGTCAGCCATTGGATTGCATCTCCCAGGGGTTAAGTAGCGGTGCTACGGCGGTAATTTCCCATCTGCGCTCTTTCTTCCTTGCTGCCATCGCCATTGCTGCTGCTTTTCTGCTTTCCCCTGTGCCCATCTTCTCCACGATGCTGGACCAGCTCCGTTCGTTCCCGAGCTACTTCCTTCGCTCACATCGCCGCCGCGCAATGGGTAAGAAGAAGGAAGGCGCTGCCGCTGATTCCGCGGCCACCATCGCTGCGGCGAAGAAGAAAGGTGGCTCCGCTGCTGCGGGCACCAGCACCACCGCCGGTGGGAAGAAGAAGGTCGCGGGCACCCACGTGACCAATGGCGCATGGCGCCCCTCTATCATCAAGGCGTCGGATCTCCGTCTTCTTCGCCAAGATGGAGTTATCTCTGCGGCAGTCGCCGATGCGCGCGTCCCCAGCGGTGAGACCATTCCTGCTCCTCCCGCTGGTTTTCGAGTGATGTTTCTTGCATTCATCATTCGGGGTCTTTCCTTGCCTCTTCACCCCTTTCTTAGGGGTCTTCTTTGTTTCTATGGGCTCCAGCTCCATTAGCTGTCCCCAAATTCGCTCCTCCACATCACTTGTTTCATCGCTCTCTGCGAGTGCTGGCTTGGAATCGAGCCACACTTTGGTCTTTTCGAGCGCATCTTTAAATTGAAGCGTCAGTCTGCATCTGACTCTTTAGTTTATGACGTAGGTGGTTGCGGAATCCACGTCGACCCATCCGCCACCTACTTTGACATCAAGCTTACCAAGTCCATCCAGGGATGGAGGGACAAATGGTTCTATGTTCGCGACCAGAAGGCCAAGGACGAGCACTTTGGACTCGTGCCTTTCGATCCCGCGACTCCCTGCAAGAAGATGCGTTCTTGGAAGAGCGTGATCATGCCTTCCGAACTCGCAGAGACAGACGTGTTATATCAGCACGTTTGCGACTTCTAGTCGCATAGGCACAGAAGAGGGAGGCTACGCCCTTGTCAGGACTTGGCTGCATCGTCGCGTCCAGCCTCTCCAGGCCAGGGTCCATCCCATGTTTCAATGGGGTGGCGCTGATGATGCCACTCGTGTGTCTGCTGATGGCATGTCCGCGAGTGAGGTAGATAAGAGGGTGCGACTGGTCACAAAGTACACCCTCAAGGATGTGCTTCCGAACGAGCCAGTCGTTCCTCCTTTCGATGCTTCGAATCCTCCTCCTGAGGTACAGTTGTGCTACGTAGTAGCTTATTTTCTCGATTGCGTTTTCTGTTGCTTACCTGTTATGTTTGTTGATCTTTACTGTTTGTATGCAGGAGTGGGCGGTGTCGTCTTGTATGCCTCCCCTCCCTGCGGGGATTATTCCTCGTGAAGCTTCAGAAGAGGACGAGTCTGAGTCGACTGTCCCTTCTGATGTGGAAGCGGAAGCCCCCGAGTCCGAGAGCTCGGATACTCGCAAGTGTTCGCGTAGCGGGGATTCCGACGCGTCGACTCCTTCAACTCTAGGAGGCGCGGCTATTAGCGCGGAGTCGCCAATTCCCGCAGTTCCTATGAGGGCTGTGGCACCGTCTTCTCGCAAGAAGATGCGATTTCCCAAGGAGTCTTTGTCGGAGTCGGTGGAGGCCACGTTTGATCTTGACAAATTTGACTGGTAAGTTTGCTAGTGCATTCATTCTTCTCTGTTTTCTTCTTGTTGGCTTTGCCCTGGAGTTTGCCCTTTCTGAGTGCGGATTTTGTCTTGCAGTCAAGAGGCGTCGTCATCTTCTGGCGATGTCGAGTTTTTGAAAGAATCAGGAGTCGCGACCTCAAGGGCCAAGGTAGAGGTCGAGCGCGCTCCTTCTCCTCCAGCGGTGGCCCACTCCGGGCATAATTCTTCGAGCTCTCCTCATGGAGGGGAGCATCGAATAGTTGCTCGGATGACGGCTCATCAGACTTCTTCGGAGTCGCTAGAGGACCATGTAAGTATATCTTTCTTTCTTTTGTAATTGGCAGTCAACGCCTTTTGGTGCCCTCTCTGATTCCTTGTTTTGTGCAACAGCTCCTTGTAAAGGAGGCCGCGCAAGTGGCGGAGCAGGTGATGGCGATGGGTGGTCATCATGCAATGCTGGAGACGCGTCATCGCGTTGTCAAAAGTGAGTGTTCTACACTTATTCTTTTTGTCTTCTCTCTGTTTTGGTATAATCGGCTGATAGCCAATTATTGACTGCCATGTAGCTGAGCATAACGCTTTACTGCGCGATGTCGCCACGTTGGAGAAGACACTAGCTGCAGCTGTGAAGGGGCGCGACGAGGCAATCACGGCTCGTGATGATGCCCAGAAGCGCGAAGAGGATCTACGCGCCTCCTTTGTGGCCAGGGAGAAGTTGTTCGAAGAGCAACTGTTCTCAGTCGCCAAGGCCCTCTCAGGTACCTTTACTGGTAGATATGTTATTGATGTTCTTCTCTGCATCTGTAGTGCCGGTGGCACTAGAAGTTTGATCCATGTGTGTATTTTGGTGTAGATGCTGGCGGCTTGAGTTTTGATCCACAGGCCCTTTGTCGCGATGACGCTCTGGCGGGCGCGGTATCTGCGGTCGAGGATCGTAGCGCTGCTGTCCAAAATATGTTGTCCAAGGCCAAGGCCACCCTGAGTCGCCTCCGGGAGGAGTTGATGCCGAAGGCGGAGCTGGTCGACAATGTGGAAGAGCTGGTGGAGTCGCTCGCTGGGGGTGTGCCTGCCACGTACAAGAACTCCCTCCGCGCAGCTGGCGCGTCCATGTCGCTTGCCATGGTGCAAGCCCACGGATTCAAAGTAGATCCTTTTGCGGTGTCGAAGACGATGCCTGTTGGCGCGGATGGTCAGCAGGTAGTATTCGCTCCCTTTGTGACTGCCTATACCAAATATGTCCATTCCTTGATAAACACTGTTGCCAAGTATTCGGAGGAGCTCAATCGTGCGAAGAAGGCGGCGAAAACTGTGGCCTCAGGGGCCGGCAGAAAGTCAGTGGCATCTGATACTGCCACGGACTTGATGAAGCCCTCGAGGTCATCGAAGTCGAAGAAGCCAGCTGCTCCGTAGTTAGTTTCTTGTAATAGCTGATGAATTTCCCTTCTGACTGGAGAACATTCCTGTTGGCGAGTGTGTTTTGTGAATACTTTATGCTGATTCTGAATGCATCTGTTACTTTTGACTTTTGAGTTGGTCGCCTTATTTGCCTCTGGCTTGATTTTTGGTAGGGTACATCAAGTGGTCCTGTGGGGGGAACCCCGGGCTCGCCATCCCTTGAGGATACAATGGCACCACCACGCTCCAGGGTAGAGGAGTTGTCCTTGCTTTCGCGACTTCGTGATCGCGTTAAGCAACTGGAGCATGAGTTGCCCGTGATCCGCGGTAGCGCGGACGTGTGGAAGTCAAAGGCTGAAAAAGCTGCCGTCCGCGAGCAATATCTGCTTGGCAAGGTGACGCAGCTGGGTGACCAGTTTAAGTGTTAGTTTTCTCATCTTCGTATTTTCCTTTGTAGTTAATCGCAATGGTACGTTGTACTCATGATGTTGATGCTGCTTCGTGTAGTTGTTAGCGCACGCCATCCGCAGGAGGAGAGGGATAGGATTGCCATCCGCCTTCATGATCTCACCCAGGAGCAACTTCAGGAGAGTGGATACTTCTAGGTAGATCATGATCGTGCGACTGTGTTGGCGACCCTACAGGATCACGTCTCGCGAGTGCTGATCTTTCTGAAGAAGTCACAGTCATGTTTGAAGAACATCTATCGGGCGATGTTCCCACTGGATGATACTCCATCAAGCCTGCTGGCTCTCCTGACCAAATTTCAAGATATGTCCGCGGTTCGCGAGTGCGTGAGGCAGCAGTTGGTGGCTGGTGCCAAGGCTGCCCTCTCCATGGTGCGTTTGCACAGGCATGACGTGGATGTCGCCGCCATTGCCTCTGGGCCACCGGTGCCACCAGTAGGATCTTCCTGGAACATGGTGCCGCACTATCAGGCGGTGGACCGTCCAGCCAAGGAGCTCGTCGACTTCTTCGAGGAACAGACTAATGTTCTTCTGTTGCAAGGGTAGCCAAATATGTATCCTGCACATAAGTGTACTAGTGTTGTAAAGCTCATATACATTTGTAGATAATATATTGTTGAATGTGTACAAATAGCTTTAAGCGTGGGGTGCGTTGCACTTATGCGAGTCCTTTACGTTAGCCTGGCCATCTTTGTATCGTTCCCTTGTCAACCTGTCAGGTGCGTTCCAGCTAGGTTGAGTTTGTGTTAAGGGGTTCGATTGATGTGCGAGCTACTCAAGATGTCGCGTTATTGTTCGAAGAACATATGTGTATAGGGTGGCGTAGCCCCCGAGTATGAAAATTGACAAAGTAAAGGAGGGCACAGAGTTTCAGGGCACTTAGCTTTTATTTATTCGAAGAATAGTACGAGGTACAGTGTGCGGCTAAGTAGCCTTGGCTGAATAGCCTTATTTGCGATGCAAAAGTAAAGAAAAACGACTAAGGGTAGAAGCGTCGCAGTTGTGCGACGTTCCAAGGGTTGGAGTGTGCGACTCCTGTCTCTAAATCTTGAAGGCGATAGGCGCCACCTGGGATTACTTCTGTAATCACGTACGGTCCTTCCCAGGGGGATTCGAGCTTGAGATGCCCCTGCTGCTTCAGTCCCAGGACTAGGTCACCTTCGACGAAGGATCTGGGGCGAAGCCTTCTACTGTGGTAGTTGCGCAGGTTCTGCTGGTAGATCGTTGATCTTGCTGCGGTGATTTCTCTTGCCTCGTCGAGGAGATCGATGGAGTCTTCGAGTGCAAGAGATGACTCGTGTTCGCTGTAAGCGACTACACGTGGCGCCTTGTATCGCACTTCGGCTGGTAGTACTGCTTCTGCTCCGTGTACCATAAAGAATGGCGTGTAGCTGGTGGCGCTGTTTGGAGTTGTACGCAGGCTCCAGAGTACAGATTGGAGCTCATCTGGCCAGCAACCCGTAGCTTGCTCGAGTGGTCGAAGGATTCGCTTCTTGATGCCGCTGCAGACGAGCCCATTTGCCTTTTCCACCTGACCGTTGGTCTGTGGGTGTGCTACTGAGGCGTAGCTGATGTTGATCCCCAGGTTCTCGCAGAATTCTTGGAACTCCTTGGATGTGAAGTTCATTCTGTTGTCGGTGATGATGATGTGCGGCACGCCGAAGCGGTAGACGATGGACTCGAAGAACTTGACTGCGTTGTGCCCTGATTGCTTGGTCACTGGCATGGCCTCAATACACTTGGTGAATTTGTCGACTGCGACCAAGAGGTAGACGTAGCCTCCTTGCGAGGACCTTGGAAGTTTGCCAACCATGTCGAATCCCCACTGGACGAAGGGCCAGGCCAATGGAATAGGCTGCAGTTCTGCGCCTGGTGCGTGTGGCTTGTCCGCGAATTGTTGGCAAGCATTGCATTTTTGGACAATGTCCTTGGCATCGCGCATGGTCGTGGCCCAGTAAAATCCAGCTCGTAGAGCTTTGGCGACGAGGGCGCGACTGCCTGCGTGGTGCCCGCAGGTCCCTTCATGGATGTCGAGGAGAATTGCTCTTCCATCGGCCATGGAGACACATCGCTGTAGCACTCCTGTGATGTTGCGTTTGTATAGTTCGTCGTTGATAACGGCGAATACCTTGGAGCATCGCGCGATGTGCCGTGCGTTTGTCGGGTCATCCGGTAGGCACTTACTGAGGAGGTACGTAATGTATGGCTGTGTCCAGGATTGTTCGATCATCATGACGCTCATTGGCCCTTTGAGTCCTGTGTCTAGCTCCAAGTCGTCGAGTGCCATTGGCTCATTGGGTGGCGTAGCCCCCCGAGTCCATTGCTGCGCTTGTTTTCTCCTCTACGGCCTTTGGCTTGATGGAGCGTTCACAAATCCGCTCGAGAAATACACCAGGTGGTATGGGGGCGCAGGTAGAGCCTATGTTTGCGAGTGTATCCGCCTCCTCGTTGCTTTCGTGACCTACGTGTCGCAGCTCGCAACCATCGAAGTCCCCTTCGAGTGTATCATAGAGGTCGCGGGTACGCGATCATGTTGTCGTTCAGTGCGTCGCACTCGTGCATTGTTTGGTTGACGACCAGCTTGGAGTCGCCGTATATGATGAGCCTTTTTGCGCCGCAGGCTTTTGCCATCCTCATCCCGTGCAACAGGGCCCCGTATTCAGCTTCGTTGTTTGAGGCTGTGAACTACATTCGCAGGATGTATTTCAGCATGTCTCCTTGAGGTGATGTCAGTATGACACCTGCTCCTACTCCATCTTTCCGCTTGGATCCATCGAAGTGGATGGTCTAGAGGTAGGACATATCTGGCTTGTCTGGGAGTTGATTTTCCATCCAATGCACGAGGAAGTCAGGGAGAATTTGCGACTTGATTGCGTTGCGCTTTTCGTATGTGATGTCTCGTGGAGATAGTTTGATTCCCCAAAGCGCGCCTCGTCCCGTGGCGTCGGGGTTATTGAGGATATGTCCCAATGGGGCGTCATTGACTACCACGACTGGGTGTTCTTGGAAGTAATGGCGCAGTCGTCGGGCAGTCATGAAGATGCCGTACGCCAGCTTCTGCTAGTGCGGGTACCGCTGTTTTGTTGGCGTGAGGACCTCGTTGAGGTAGTATACCGGGCGTTGTACGCCATGGACCTTGTTTTCCTCTGCCCGTTCGACGACGAGCACTATACTAACCACTTGGTTGGTAGCGGAGATGTATAGCAGTAGTGGTTCCCTTTCCCGTGGAGTCACTAGTACTGGCGATGTGGATAACAGGCGCTTGAGATCTTCGAATGCTTCTTGCTCTTCATTGGTCCACTCGAATTTATCACCTTTGTGGAGGAGTTGATAGAAGGGCAGTGCCTTTTCTCCCATTCGACTAATGAATCGACTGAGGGCCGCTGTTGGGGGGATACCCCGGGTAGGGACACTCCAGGGTATAAGGGCCGAGTTAGCCGAGGTTCGGCAAGGTCAAAGCGGATGCTGGCCGAGTCACCTCAAGGCTGGCCGGATCACGGAGTAACCCGGACCAGGGGGGTCGCCTAACGTTGTCTCATCCGACTTAAGGAGTATGTCGGAAATGCTTGTCTAACTTATATACAGGAACATGTGTGGCTGGATCTACTATGATCCGGATCCTCGCTTAGCTTCTAGGAGAAGGAAGGAATATCTCTGGTCAAAAAAGAAGGTCCGGTACATACTAGATGAGCGAATAAAGCAAGGGCAGGACCACCGGGTCGTGGCCGACAAGGGTGACGACGCTCACATCGGCTTACGTCGCTAAAGCAAGTGTGACGCGGGGGAAAAGCACCCCGGTCGGGTTACCACTTTGGGAGGGGGCATATTCTTAGGAATATGCCTCCACGTATGCCCTAGGCCAGGACCGAACCACCTTTATATAAGGGGGGTTAGGGTTCTGGTAGAGGGGGTTGGCAGAATTCTAGTTGATTGAGCACTAGTAGATCTAGGGTTCTTCAGCTAGATAGTAGGCAAGAGTAAGAGAGCCCCTTCTTCCTCCTCTCGCCAATACAGCTCAAGGAGCACTTGTACTCTTGGAGATATCGCAATACAAACTTTGGTGTAGAGAATCACTCTACTATCCCTCCCTAGATTCCCCTAGCGCATATTAGTCCCCACCTTTAGCCTATCCATGGCATCTGCCGTGACACCACCACGACAGTTGGCGCCCACCGTGGGGCTAGCGGCGCTAGCAGGGGTGAAGATCCGGACGGGAAACTTCGTCGGCACCGGCGAGCGCATCGTCTCCGGGCTCGTTCAGCACTTTGGAGCATTGGATTTCGTCAGCGACAACGCTGGTTGCTTCGGCACGCGCCCGCTTCCGCGCAACGGCCTCTTTGTCAAACTCGGCGCGCACAAGGTCTACGTTGCTGTGGACGTCTCGTGCGTTCATCGGCGTCGCGTCGTCGATGCGGGGGAACCACCCCTCACGGTGGCTCGCGGGGCACGTATCGCTCGCTCCCCGGACCATGCGGAGGTGATGATGACTGCGCCAGGTGCAGGCGTAAGCAAGGATCTGGCACCAGACCCGGAGGTGACACCTAAAGCACCGAGGAAAGGTAGAGGACCTCCACTAGAGAAGCCTGAGAACATACTGAGGGAAGCTATGGACAGCTTGGCTAACCCGGTAGCGGCGGTGGTAGATCCGGCTCAGGCACAGGCCGAGCTAGAGGAAACTCGGCAAAAGATACTGGAGGGCGCAAAGAAAATAGCCGCGGCTCAGCAGTCACTGGACTTGACGCTGCGTGAGTACGCAAAGGCAAACAAGGTTGATGCAGTGAGGGTAAAAGGGAAAAATCTCATAAGTGAGATGAACAGAGAAGGTGATGATGGAGCAGAAGGGTCGGAGAACTATCTGTCTGTGGGGTTTCCGAGGTATAGTACCCCGGCGAAGAACCTCAGAGCAGCAGATGCCGTTGCGTCCGAGTTAGAGGGTGTGACGGGGGAGGCTCGTCAAAGACAGCAAGACAGGGTTAACGAGCTGGTTCGAATCGTGAACAGGCAGAACGAGGAGCTGCTGAGAGCTAACCCGGGGAGAGCTGGGGCTTCCAAGATCGTCCATTCGGTGATGGGTAACCCGGAGAGAGGAGGTAGTAACCTCGGCCAGACGGAACAAACAGATCGTCCCGTACGACCCAACGCGTGTGGGAAAAGAAAAAGAGATGCGGAAAGGTGATGATCGACAGAGTGTGAGCCGAGGTGAAGCTGGCCGAGGTAATCGTGACCAAGGCAATGCCGGTCAAGGGGACGCTGCCAACGGCAATGCCGGCCAGCGCAACTCCGCAGGAGCAGGGCAACCGCAGCAGCGGAATATACCGAGGCAAGAGCAAAGCGCCGGCCGAGGTATGCAGCAGAAAGACGTGCAACGAGAGCAAAACCGATACAATGCCGGTGATTCGGAGATGGTGAACGCAGGGTACCCCAGACCGGACTATCATGTGATAGGGTCTAGGTTGGGGAGCAGGGATTTGATGCCGGATGACGCTAGGTTAAAACTGGATCGCCTGTATAGGTCGGAACAGATCGAATGTCAAGGTCCTCCGGGTCCAGCGTGCTTTGGACCCCGGATCATGAAGGAACCACCGGTACCCAACTTCCAATTACCCAGGGGCACGAAGACGTATGACGGCAGTACTAAGCCGGAGGATTGGTTGATAAACTATGCTACGGCGGTGAAAATTGCAAATGGAAACTTGAGATGGGCTGTGCGTTACGTGCCCCAAATGTTGGAAGGCCCGGCCAGAGTATGGCTGAATAACTTGCCGCCCGGAAGCATCAACTGCTATATAGATTATGAAGAAATGTTTATCAGCAACTTCTCAAGTACGTACCAGAGGCCGAATAGACCGCAGACCCTAGCAATGTGTAAGCAAAGACCCAACGAGACGGATCGTGAATTCTTAACCCGGTGGTGTACCGTGAGAAACTCGTGTGAGGGCGTCATAGAGTCACAGGCCATAGCGTGGTTTGCGCAAGGGTGCAGATACGGCAGTGAGCTGTGGATGAAGCTGCAAGGGAAAATGCCAGTTACGCTGGCAGAGATGATCCTGATTGCTGATTCGTATGCTTTGGGCGATCCGACTCAACCTAGGCTCCCGTCAAATGACTCAAACGAGGAATACTGTCAGAGAGATGGAGCCGGGTCATCCCGGAGGAACGATTATAGAGCAAAAGGAGAGATGACAGACCGGACCATCGTTATGGCTCGCAATAAGTTGCAGCAGTGAATCAAGATCAACCCGGAGGAGGAAGCAACCAACGCCAGAGAACTGGAGGGCAATGGACTCCAAGAAATGATGGCAAGAAAACATGGACCCCAGAGCAGAAGAAACAGTGGCAAGAAAAGAAAGACCGTCCGAGGTATACCTATGAGTCAATGCTGGACCAACCGTGGAAGTTTCACACGCCGAATCTGAATAGCCCGGCGGGTCACACGACGAGGCAATATGAGTGGATGCGAAAGATAGAGCAAGGTGGCTCCGGGAATGCTCAGGCACCCCGGAATGAGCAACCTCGGCAGGAGTTACCCCGGCAGCAATTACTCTCCAGAGCAAACACGCAGTAGCTAATGTTGCCTCCCCCTCCGCCGAGGTATGACAACAATGAGAGAAGGGATGCAGTGCATCAGGTGGAAAATCAGCAACAACCGGACCAGATGTACCCCGGAAACGAGGGAAGGAATGAGTACAGGGAACATCACCAGAGTTATTGTGTGTTCACGACTGAGGAAACAGATAGAAAAAGCTTGCAGCGCCGACATATGGAGGTCAATGCGGTCATGCCAGCGGTGACGAGGTACATGCCTTGGTCGGACCAGGAAATCACCTGGAACATCAAAGATCATCCTAAACTCATGCCAAGTCCAGGTTCGTATGCGCTAGTCCTAGATCCAACATTCATTGGACCGAACATCAATGTGAGGTTCTCCAAGGTTTTGATTGATAATGGCAGTAGCATTAATATCATGTACGCGGATACGATGCGCAAGTTGGGCATCTCGGAGAACATGCTCCAGGCTACGAGAACAACTTTCCATGGCATTGTACCAGGCATTTCGTGTGAGCCCATAGGTAAAGTCCTGGTCGACGTGCTATTCGGCACAAGGGATAACTGCCGAACTGAAAATCTGGAGTTTGAAGTGGTGAATTTGGAAAGTGTGTATCACGTGTTACTCGGAAGACCAGCATTGAACAAATTTATGGCAAGCTGTCACATCAGCTATCTGAAGATGAAGTTGCCCGGGCCAAATGGAGTGATTACCATTGCTGGAGATTTCTGACGTTCCATGGAGTGTGCTTCAGCCGGGTCTAACCTAGCCGAGTCACTCGTGGTTGCGCGAGAGAAAAGAAAAATCCAAGAGGTGGCAGCACTAGCTCAGTCCGCGCAGCAATATATGCCGGCGCTAAGTAACCCGCATGGCAGCATTTCGTTTCAAGCCGCAAAGGACACCAAGAAGATTCCAGTTGATAACATGTTTTCGGAGCGCACCGTAACAATTGGTGTCGGGTTAACTGACAAATAGGAAAGCGAGCTCGTCAACTTCCTCCGTGAGAATCGGGATATTTTTGCTTGGTCTACACAGGACTTGCAAGGTGTTCCGAGGGAGTTGGCCGAGCACTCTTTGAACGTAAGACCCGGAGCAAGGCTGGTGAAGCAACCTCTCCGCCGCTTCGCCGAGGATAGGAGAGAAGTCATTGGAGATGAAATAGCTCGGTTACTAGCAGCAGGATTCATCATGGAGGTACTATATCTGGATTGGCTCTCTAATCCGGTGTTGGTGGAGAAGAAGAAGGACGATCCGAACGTGGCAGTGGTTTGGCGCGTGTGTATCGATTACACGAACCTGAACAAGGCGTGTCCGAAAGATCCATTTCCACTACCGAAGATAGATCAGGTCATAGACTCAACCGCGGGATGCGAACTGTTGTCATTCATTGATGCATATTCTGGCTTCCACCAGATACCTCTGAACTCGGATGATCAAATAAAAACGGCGTTTATTACCCCATACAGGGCTTATTGCTATCGCACTATGTCCTTTGGTCTACGTAATGCAGGTGCAACGTACCATAGGTGTATGCAAAAATGTTTGCATGACCAAATAGGTCAAAACGTACAAGTATACGTGGATGATGTAGTTGTCAAGACCAAGGAAAGCGCAACGCTCCTTGACGACATAAGGCAAACATTCGCAAACTTGAGAAGGTTCCGGATGAAGCTTAACCCGGAAAAATGTACCTTCGGTGTCCCGGCTGGAAAGTTACTCGGATTTCTCGTCTCCAGCCGAGGTATCGAAGTTAATCCAACTAAGATCCGAGCCATCGAACGGATGGAGCTGCCGAAGTGTCTTAACGATGTCCAGAAGTTCACTGGGTGCCTGGCGTCGTTGAGTCGGTTTGTATGTCGGTTGGGGGAAAAGGCACTGCCTCTCTACCAACTCATGAAAAAGTCGGATAAATTCGTTTGGACGCCACAGGCCGATGAAGCCTTTGCCCACTTGAAAAAAGATGTTGGCCACTGCGCCAGTGTTAGCCTCTCCGCTATCAAAGGAACCAATGTTGCTCTATGTAGCCGCAACCAACCGAGTTGTAAGTGCAGTAATCATAGTGGAACGCAATGAAGAGGGTAAGTCGGTGCAGAGGCCAGTGTCTTACCTGAGCGAGGTATTGTCTGCCTCAAAACAGAACTACCGCACTTTCAAAAGGTGGCATACGGTGTCTATATGGCGGCGAAGAAGTTAAAGCATTACTTTGAGGAGCACCCCATCAAAGTGATATGTGAAGCTCCCATATCCGAGATAATGGGTAACAAGGATGCGAGTGGCAGAATCGCAAAATGGGCAATTGAGCTAGCCCCTTATGCGCCCCAATACGACAGAAGAGAAGCGATCAAATCTCAGGCTGTGGCAGACTTTTTCGTGGATTGGGCCGAGGTACAATACGAACCACCGCCACCAGATCCGAATTACTGGAGGATGCACTTTGACGGGTCGAAAACTAAAACCAGATTAGGCGCCAGGGTTGTTCTTACCTCGCCAAAGAAGGATCAGCTCAAGTACGTATTGCAGATCCATTTCGCAGCATCGAACAATGTCGCTGAGTATGAGGCTCTTGTGCATGGGCTCAAAGTGGCAAAGGAGATTGGCATACGTCGGCTAATATGCTTCGGCGACTCGGACCTGGTGGTGCAGCAGGTGTCCAGAGTGTGGGACGCCCTAGATCCAAACATGGCACTATACAAATTTCATGTGCAGAAGATATCTAGTTACTTCGAGGGGTGTGAATTTCACCATGTACCCCGGGCGGAAAACGAGGTTGCCGACATGTTGTCGAAGCTCGGATCGACCAGACAGACCATTCCACCGGTTGTAGCATTGGAACACCTCAGAAAACCATCTATCAGGCCGTCCCCAGGAACCAACTCGATCTATGTCCCAGAAAATACGGAATCCGGAGCTGAGCCCATGGACATTGAAATGGGAGGTGGTACGCGAGACCCGGGGACTGCCTCGGCAAACCCGGGGACTACCTCGCTAGACCCGGGGACTGCTCAGCGTGATCCAGCTGAAGTTATGCCGGTGGATCAGATGGAAATTGATGAGGAGATATTCCCTCCGCGAGCCATACCAGCTTGGGCACTGCCTATATTCCAATTCCTGAAAGACGGAACGTTACCCGCTGAGGAGGTGTTAGCCAGCAAAACTCAGAGGAGAGCAAAAGCATACACAATCATCAATTCCGAGTTATAGAAACGCAGTGTAACAAATGTCCTCCAATGATGCGTTGACCCGGAAGAAGGGCTTGACATCCTCCGAGATATCCACCAAGGGGAATGTGGGCATCATGCCTCATCCCGAGCCTTGGTGGCAAAGGCGTTCCGACATGGGTTCTACTGGCCAAGTGCCTTGGAGCAAGCAGAAGATCTGGTGAGAAAATGCAATGGTTGTCAGAGGTACGCCACCAAGACACATATGCCTATGTCGGAACTCAAGACCATATCGATCACGTGGCCATTTGCTGTATGGTGCTTGGATATGGTTGGCCCGTTCAAACCAGCGAGAGGAAACATGACACACATTTTGGTCATGGTGGATAAGTTTACAAAATGGATTGAAGTGAAACCTATAAGAAAATGTGATGGAGCTACGGCCGTAAAGTTTCTCAAAGACATCATCTTGAGATACGGTTATCCACACAGTATTATAACCGACAATGGAACAAATTTTGCGGAAGGAGCATTTGCCCGCTTCTGCCGAGATAAGAAGATCCGACTCGATGTCGCCTCGGTAGCCCATCCCACATAGAACGGACAAGTGGAAAGATCCAATGGATTAGTGTTATCCGGGATAAACCCCGGCTCATTGAGCCGCTGCAAAGATCAGCGGGGTGCTGGATAGAAGAACTACCAGCAGTACTGTGGAGCTTAAGAACAACTCCGAATCGATCAACAGGCTATACGCCATTCTTTCTGGTATATGGGGCAGAAGCTGTATTACCGGCCGACATAGATCATGATTCGCCTAGGGTCACCCAATACACAGAAGCCGAAGTGCAAGAAGCCCGGCAAAATGATGTTGATCTGCTGGAAGAAGCGAGAGAATTGGCACTGTCCAGATCCGCCATATATCAGCAAAACCTCCGACGCTATCATAGCCGGAAAGTGTGCCCCCGAGTCTTCCGGGAAGGCGATCTGGTGCTCCGGTTGGTACAACGTACTACTGGCATGCATAAATTATGATGGGTTTTGCGGCATAGTAAATCAAAATTTTCTACGGATGCGAGCAGAGGGAAAGCCAAGATCTAATCTAGGAGATGCAAACAACGAGAGAGATTGGATTAGATCTTCATACCCTTGAAGATTCGCACAGCGGAATGTTCGACGGAACGTGGGTGATGTAGTCGTACTCGCTTCTCCTCCTCGCGATCCGATCCGATCTAGCACCACAAGTGGCGGTGCCTCCGTGAGATGCACACGTGCAGCACCTCGATGTCTCCTCCTTCCTCGGACCAGCAAGTAGGGTGGAGAGATAGATTGGATCTACAACATGACGGCGTGGTGTATATGGTGGAGAATTTCTGCAGCAGGGCTTCGCCTACAAACAGTCGGGAGGGAGAGAGGAGGGCAGCAGGGCAACTAGGGCTTGGAGGGGAAGGTGTGTGGTTGGGGGGAGGGGGCGCACCAGCCCTCTATATATAGAGGGGGGTGCGGCCAGCCCTTGCCCATCCTCCAAGCCTATCTCTAGTTTACACGATTTTAAACTTATCCCTTATCTAGAAACCCTATCTCTAGTTTAAACGAGTTTAAACTTATCTAGGATCGGCTGGGCCCTATGGGGCCTTGTGCCCCTGGCCCAATGCGGCCAGGACACTCCCTCATAGGCCCATGCCCCCTCCCGGAAGGTGGGACCACGTTGGCCCCCTTCCGGAAGGTTCTAGAAGCTTCCGGTACAATACCGATTAATCCGGAACAATTCCGAACTCCAAAAACTGCACTGCCTTATATGAATCTTATTCTCCGGACCATTCCGGAACCTCTCGTGATGTCCCGGATCCCATCCGAGACTCCGAACAAAAATTCATAAACCAATTATCCAATCTATCCTAGCGTCGAGACACGTTAAGTGTGTGACCCTGCGGGTTCGAGAATATGCAGACATGATCTTCTATCAATAATCAACAGCGGGGTATGGGCACCCATATTGACTCCTACACATTCATCGATGATCATATCGGATGAACCACGATGCCAGGATTCAATCAATCCCATATACATATTCCCTTCGTCTCACGATATTTTACTTGCCCGAGATTCGATCGTCGGTATCATCATACCTAGTTCAATCTCGTTCACAGCAAGTACTTTACTCGTTCCGTAATCCGATATCACTTTGTGATTAACTCCTTAACCACATGCTTGCAAGCGGTGTTGATATCGATTACCGAGTGGGCCCGAAGTATATCTCTCCGACTTGGGAGGGACAAATTCCATCTCGATACATACAACCCAACAGATACTTTCCGATCACCTGAGAGACACCTTTATGATCACCCTCTCATAGAATGACGTTTGATGACCTCAAAGCTTTCTTCCGATACCAGGGAGTTGCATTATCTCATGGTCTAAGGAATACAATATTTGACATAAGAAAAGCTTCGCAAAGACGAACACGATGACACGATCTAATTGCTTCGCTTAGTTTGGGTCTGTCCACCATATCATTCTCCCAATGATATGATCTCATTATCAATTGACAACTCATGTCTATGGTTAGGAAACCTTAACCATCATTGATCAATGAGCTAGTCCATAGAGGCGTACTAGGGACACGGTGTTGTTCACAAACCACACAAGTATTAATGTTTCCGCTTAATACAATTCTAGCATGGAATATAAACTTTATCATGAACAAGAATTATAATAATAACATCTTTATTATTGCCTCTAGGGCATAATTCCAACAGTATCCCACTTGCACTAGAGTCAATAATCTAGTTTACATCTGGCAACAATCTCACACCCATGGCACTGAGGTGCTGATCATGTTTTACACGTGGAAGAGGTTTAGTCAATGGATCTGCGACACTCAGATCTGTATGTACTTTGCTAATCTTCAGATCTCCATCTTCTATATAATCTCGGATTATATGAAACTTGCGGTTGATATGCTTGGTCTTTGGATGATATCTTGGTTCCTTAGCGAGTGCTATGGCGCCAGTGTTGTCACACAATATCTCCAGTGGGTCCAATGCACTTGGAACCACGCCAAGCTCAGTGATGAAGTTCCTGATCCAAACTCCTTCACTTGACGCTTCTGCAGCAGCCATGTATTCCGCTTCTACTATAGATCACGCGATCACGCTTTGCTTGCAGCTTCTCCAGCTCACAGCTCCTCCATTCAAAATATACACGTATCTTGTCTGAGATTTACAATCATCCTTGTCGGTGTCGAAACTAGCATCGACGTAACCTTTTACGACGAGCTGTTCATCACCCCCATAGACTAAGAACATTTCTTTAGTCCTATTTAGGTACCTTAGGATGTTCTTCACGGGTGTCCAGTGTTCCACTCCTGGATCACTTTGATATCTGCTCGTCAAACTAAGAGCATTGGACACATCCGGTCTAGTACACAGCATGGCATACATGATGGAACCTATGGCCGAGGCATAAGGCACTTTGCTCATAGCTTCCCTATCATTTACCGTAGCTGGACACTGAGCCTCGCTCAATATCTTACCTGACAACATAGGCACTGAACCTTTCAATGCCTTATCCATTCTGAACCTTTTCAGAACTTTGTCTAGGTATGTACTTTGGCTTAAAGCTATCAGGCGTCTTTATCTATCTCTGCCCAATATATAAGCAGCTTCACCTAGGTCTTTCATTGAAAAACACTTGTTCAAATAACTCTTCACATCGTTAAGCATGTTGATGTCATTTCCAATAATCAATATGTCATCCACATATAGTACCAGAAACGTCACCGAGCTCCCACTCACTTTCTTGTAGATGCATGCTTCGTAGCAATTTGGAACAAATCCAAAGCTCTTGATCACTTGATCAAAACGAAGGTTCCAACTCCGAGATGCTTGCTTCAGTCCATAAATGGAACGCTGAAGTTTGCATACTTTATCAGCAACCTTAGGATCGACAAAACCTTCGGGTTGCATCATATACAACTCTTCATCAATGTTGCCATTGAGGAAAGCAGTCTTGACATCCATTTGCCATATTTCATAATCATGAAACGCAGCAATTGCTAATAAAATCCGAATGGACTTAAACATCGCTACGGGAGAGAAAGTCTCATCGTAGTCAACACCTTGAACTTGTCGAAAACTTTTCGCAACAAGCCGTGCTTTATAGACGGTAACATTACCATCCGCGTCCGTTTTCTTCTTGAAGATCCATTTGCACTCAACGGCCTTTCGGTCGCTAGGAGGGTCCACCAAAGTCCATACTTGGTTTTTGCTCATGGATCCCAATTCGGATTTCATGGCTTCTAGCCATTTCTCAGAGTCTGGGCTCATCATCGCTTCCTCATAGTTCGTAGGTTCGCTGTCTTCTACTAACAAGACAGTCAAGACAGGGTTGCCGTACCACTCAGGAGGGGCACGCGACCTTGTCGACCTGCGACGTTCAGTAGCAGCATCGTCCGAAGCTTCATGATCCTTATCATTAGCTTCCTCTATTGTTGGTGCAGGCGGCACTGGAACAATTTCAGGTGCTGCGCTACTCTCCAATTCAAGAGAAGGTTCAATAACCTCGTCTAGCTCTACTTTCCTCCCACTCACTTCTTTCGAGAGAAACTCCTTCTCAAGAAAGGAACCGTTCTTTGCGACAAACACTTTGCCTTTGGTTCTGTGATAGAAGGTATACCCAATAGTTTCCTTAGGGTATCCTATGAAGACGCATTTCTCCGCTTTGGGTTCGAGCTTGTCCGGCATCAACTTCTTGACGTAAGCTTCGCATCCCCAAACTTTAAGAAACGACAACTTAGGTTTAGCACCAAACCACAGTTCATACGGTGTCGTCTCAACGGATTTAGATGGAGCCCTATTTAAAGTGAATGCAGCGGTTTCTAATGCATAACCCCAAAATGATAACGGCAAATCAGTAAGAGACATCATCGATCGGACCATATCTAATAGGGTTCGATTCCGGCGTTCAGACACACCATTGCGCTGTGGTGTTCCGGGTGGCGTGAGTTGCGAAATGATTCCACTTGCTTTGAGATGCGTGAGAAAATCATAACTCAAATATTCGCCCCCACGATCGGATCGTAGAAACTTAATCTTTCTGTTACGATGGTTCTCCACTTCATTCTGAAATTCTTTGAACTTTTCAAACGTTTCAGATTTATGTTTCATTAAATAGATATACCCATATCTACTCAAGTCATCGGTAAAAGTGAGAAAATAGCGATATCCACCGCGCGTCGAAACACTCATCGGTCCGCATACATCGGTATGTATGATTTCCAACAAGTCCGTTGCTCGCTCCATCATACCGGAGAACGGGGTTTTGATCATCTTGCCCAT
Source organism: Avena sativa (assembly GCA_916181665.1). NCBI lineage: Eukaryota > Viridiplantae > Streptophyta > Magnoliopsida > Poales > Poaceae > Avena > Avena sativa. The sequence continues at coordinate 463,738,598 of OV702297.1, read as the reverse complement.
GAGGCATGGTTCGCATGTGTCAAATGATTCAAAATCAAGAGACTCCAAAAGTCCATCAGAATGGAGTTTCTTCATGCGCTTTACACCAATATGACCTAGACGACAGTGCCACAAATAAGTAGTATTATCACTATCTACTTTGCATCTCTTAGCCTCAATGTTATGGATGTGTGTTTCATCCCTTTCGAGATTTAGAAGAAATAAACCACTCACAAGAGGTGCATGACCATAAAAGATGTTACTCATATAAATAGAACAACCATTATTCTCCGATTTAAATGAATAACCGTCTTGCAATAAACACGATCCAGAAATAATGTTCATGCTCAACGCAGGCACATAATAACATTTATTAAGGTATAAAACTAATCCCGAAGGTAAAACTAAGGAGAGCGTGCCAACGGCCATCACATCAACTCTTGATCCATTGCCAACGCGCATCGTCACCTCATCCCTCGCAAGCCGCCGTCTATTCCGTAGCTCCTGTTTCGAGTTACAAATATTAGCAACTGAACCGGTATCAAATACACAGGCACTACAACGAGGGCTAGTAAGGAAAACATCAATAACATGTATATCAAATATACCTTTGATGGTGCCAGCCTTCTTGTCCGCTAAGTACTTCGGACAGTTGCGCTTCCAGTGACCCTTGTCCTTGCAATAGAAGCACTCAGTTTCCGGCTTGGGTCCAGACCTGAGCTTCTTCTCAGCAGGGGCAACGCGTTTGCCGCCGCCTTTCTTGAAGGGCTTCCTTGCACCCTTACCTTTCTTGAAGGTGGGGGGCTTGTTGACCATCAACACATGATTATTCTTTTTGATGTTCACCTCCGCTACTTTCATCTTAGCAAAGAGCTCAGTGATCATATCAGTGGAACCAATCTGATTGTGATCAACTACAAAACTTTTGTAGCTAGGAGTGTCAATCTTGAGCTCCTCTGGAATCTTGCAGTCCAGTTGCTCAAGGCGTTGAGTGTAGCCCGTCATCTCAATGGCGTGCTCACTAACGGAACTCCCTTCCTCCATCTTGTAGTTAAAGAATTTCTTAGAGATCTCATATCTCTCAGAACGGGCTTGAGTCTGAAACATGTTTTTCAGCTCCTCGAGAATTTCAAAGGGCCCGGCGAACTCCTCAAAACGATTTTGAAGATCCGATTCCATAGCATACAACATGGCGATCTTAATCAAATCATAATCATCCTTGCGCGACTGATAAACAGCTTTTTCATCAGCCGGCGCATCTATAGCAGGGGCGTCACCTAGCGCTTTCTCAAGGACATAGTCCTTTTGTCCGCCAGACAGAATGATTCTTAGATTGCGGAACCAGTTGGTGAAGTTAGACCCATTGTTTCTAAGCTTTTCTTTCTCAGCAAAAACGTTGAAGTTGAAGTTGGACTTGGCCATGTGATCTACAGTATTTGCAAGTACAATTTAGACTATGTTCATGATAAATAGTTCAACTTAATCAAATTACTAGATGAACTCCCACTAAATTCAACATCCCTCAAGTTGTTTAGTGAACACGATCCAAATTCACCACACCTAATCCGATCTTCACGAGAAGAGATGTGGTTTCAATGGTGGACAACAAAGTGTCGATCATATCATTCATATGACTCATGCTTAACCTTTCGGTTCTTGTGTTCCGAGGCCATGTCTGTACATGCTAGGCTCGTCAAGTTAGACCCAAGTATTTCCGCGTGTGCAAAACTGGCTTGCACCCGTTGTATGTGAGCGTAGAGTCTATAGCACCCGATCATCACGTGATGCTTGGACACGACGAACTTTCGCAACGGTGCATACTTGGGGAGAACACAGCTTTTATCTTGATCTTTAAGTGAGGAATCATCTTATAATGCTACCGTCGCGATCTAAGCATAATAAGATACATAAAAGGATAAACATCACATGCATATAACTTTATGTGACATGGTATAGCCAATCTTCGCGCAATGATCTCCATCTTGTGCGTTCCGGCATGATCTCCATCACTTCACCATGATTGCCTCCACCACGAATAGCAACTACAACTATTGCTAACTACTTAGCGATAAAGTAAAGCTATTACATGGCGTATAAGAAGTTGACTCGCAGGTCATACACAATTATAAAGACAACCATATGGCTCCTGCCGGTTGTGTACTCATCGACATGCAAGTCGTGAAACATTACAAAACATGATCATCGCATACAATATACACATCACATCTTGGGCCATACCATATCACAGAAAACACTCCCTGCAAAAACAAGTTAGACGCCTCTACTTTGTTGTTGCATGTTTTACGTGGCTCATGGGAGTAGATGCTAAGAACGATTCTTACCTACGGAAAGCCACAACGGTGATATTATGGTTGCCAAACTCCGGCGTTAATCCCATGACAACTATAGTGAGAGAAACTGACATCCACCAGCCGCATGTGTGGTACAAGCCACACGTCAAGTGCGGAGCCGGTCTCGCGAACGACGTCGCGTAAGGTTGGCCTGGACCGCTTCAATCTCACTATCCCGCGTCATAAGAAGAACACAAACAAGAGGCTTGCAACAGAAAACATCAACGCCCGCAACAACCATGTTGCGTTCTACTCGTGAATCACATCTACGCATAGATCTAGCTCTGATACCACTGATGGGTTTTCTCGGCATAGTAAATCAAAATTTTCTACGGATGCGAACAGAAGGAAAGCCAAGATCTAATCTAGGAGATGCAAACAACGAGAGAGATTGGATTAGATCTTCATACCCTTGAAGATTCGCACAGCGGAATGTTCGACGGAACGTGGGTGATGTAGTCGTACTCGCTTCTCCTCCTCGCGATCCGATCCGATCTAGCACCACAAGTGGCGGTGCCTCCGTGAGATGCACATGTGCAGCACCTCGACGTCTCCTCCTTCCTCGGACCAGCAAGTAGGGTGGAGAGATAGATTGGATCTACAACACGACGGCGTGGTGTATATGGTGGAGAATTTCTGCAGCAGGGCTTCGCCTACAAACAGTCGGGAGGGAGAGAGGAGGGCAGCAGGGCAACTAGGGCTTGGAGGGGAAGGTGTGTGGTTGGGGGGAGGGGGCGCACCAGCCCTCTATATATAGAGGGGGGGTGCGGCCAGCCCTTGCCCATCCTCCAAGCCTATCTCTAGTTTAAACGATTTTAAACTTATCCCTTATCTAGAAACCCTATCTCTAGTTTAAACGAGTTTAAACTTATCTAGGATCGGCTGGGCCCTATGGGGCCTTGTGCCCCTGGCCCAATGCGGCCAGGACACTCCCTCATAGGCCCATGCCCCCTCCCGGAAGGTGGGACCACGTTGGCCCCCTTCCGGAAGGTTCTAGAAGCTTCCGGTACAATACCGATTAATCCGGAACAATTCCGAACTCCAAAAACTGCACTGCCTTATATGAATCTTATTCTCCGGACCATTCCGGAACCTCTCGTGATGTCCCGGATCCCATCCGAGACTCCGAACAAAAATTCATAAACCAATTATCCAATCTATCCTAGCGTCGAGACACGTTAAGTGTGTGACCCTACGGGTTCGAGAATATGCAGACATGATCTTCTATCAATAATCAACAGCGGGGTATGGGCACCCATATTGACTCCTACACATTCATCGATGATCATATCGGATGAACCACGATGCCAGGATTCAATCAATCCCATATACATATTCCCTTCGTCTCACGATATTTTACTTGCCCGAGATTCGATCGTCGGTATCGTCATACCTAGTTCAATCTCGTTCACAGCAAGTACTTTACTCGTTCCGTAATCCGATATCACTTTGTGATTAACTCCTTAACCACATGCTTGCAAGCGGTGTTGATATCGATTACCGAGTGGGCCCGAAGTATATCTCTCCGACTTGGGAGGGACAAATTCCATCTCGATACATACAACCCAACAGATACTTTCCGATCACCTGAGAGACACCTTTATGATCACCCTCTCATAGGATGACGTTTGATGACCTCAAAGCTTTCTTCCGATACCAGGGAGTTGCATTATCTCATGGTCTAAGGAATACAATATTTGACATAAGAAAAGCTTCGCAAAGACGAACACGATGACACGATCTAATTGCTTCGCTTAGTTTGGGTCTGTCCACCATATCATTCTCCCAATGATATGATCTCATTATCAATTGACAACTCATGTCTATGGTTAGGAAACCTTAACCATCATTGATCAATGAGCTAGTCCATAGAGGCGTACTAGGGACACGGTGTTGTTCACAAACCACACAAGTATTAATGTTTCCGCTTAATACAATTCTAGCATGGAATATAATCTTTATCATGAACAAGAATTATAATAATAACATCTTTATTATTGCCTCTAGGGCACCCCCCCATGGGAAGGGTCGTTCATTGTGAGCAAAGCATTGCACAATGATTCTTACTATCTCATAGATGCAAAGCCACAGGAAAAGAACAAGGCGGACAGGTCCGGAGAGGAATCCAAGCGACCGTGGAATGTAGCACTACTTCGTCCCTTCTACACTTAGCTAAGAAGTGCATGTATCCAAGTCATCTCATATGTCGGTATGTATGTCGGCAATGAGCTTATCAATGAAATAGCAGCGCCTCGAGTAGTAACTCGGGGACTGCCTTAATAATGTTTGTCGTAATTTCTTATGCGGTAGATGGAATGAGTCGTTTTACTTAACCCGGATTAGTAATGTGTGAGCACCAAAAACCCAACCCTTCGACTTGCTGCTGTCCAACAAGAATTGGCTTCATGGCAAGCAAGGGAACAAGTTTAGAATTGTGTAGCACGTGAAAAACCACTAAGGAAACGAATTTATTCGAGCTAACGTTTTTTTCGGACTAACCCTGTATTTATTTTCAAGTTATTATGCTGAATTATTTTGAGCCAAGCCTCAGAGTTTCTAAGTATTGTTAAGACAATTTTTGAAGCTCGGATTCGTAAGTCGTAAAACCGAATCAAGGTAGACACGGGTCGAGCCAGAGAATTGGACGAACAAGAAAATGAAACTCGGGGACTACGCCCAAGTTAATCCGGCATACAAACATAGTAGCAAAATATCACATATCAAGCATACAATTGCACCCGGCATACCGGGGATCTGATAAAATTTTCAAGTTTTTTCAACTAAGGAGCAGCAGGAGGAGGAAGTTCGGCGTCGTCATCGCTGTCCTCAATATCCGAAGCAGCATCTTCTCCATCCTCACCCGACCCATCCTCCACGTTCTCAATATGCTCATCCCCACCAGACTCCAGGAAGCTCGGTCCCTCAATCCAGTCATGGATAGGAGAATATTCGACGAGGCTATAGGCGCAAGCCTGGCGCCGAGCTAGCCACTCCGGATCATTGGTCCATCTGGATCCAGTGCGCCGACGTGTGAGGAGGCTCAGGTCGATCTTCTCATACCATGTAAGAATATGATGAAGGAGGGTATCTGCTGCGGCACGCCCGGCGGACTCTCTCCAGAGGTCAAGCTGGGTCTCAATTTCCAACAGCTTTTCGGCAAGGAGTGTGATCCTCTCCGGAGCGCTCTCGCTTGGCCAGAAGGTGTTGTAGATCCGGACCGCAACGTCGAGGAGATCTTTCCCATAGTTCTTGATGGTGTCCACACGAGCTGACACGCTCACCAATAGGTCCTCCATGTCCAAGGGAATGCTCTCACCATCAGGAGCAATGGGAGTACCCCTTTCCCGGTGGAATTTGGCAACAGCAGCACTAGCAATGGGAGTACCCTTAGGAAAGTGGTCTGGGAACAAGGAAAAGGAAGATGCTGAAGCAAACACATATGGGCTGAGCCGGAAGATTATGCCGGATAAGGGAAAGAAACTTACATGAGATATGGCGGTGGATCCGGGTCAACTCCTTGATGCAATTGTCGCGTCTCTGGTGAAGTTGTTCAAGCTCAGCGATCACCGACCCAAGCTGGACCTCGGATTCTTTAAGCAGGTCCTGGTCCTTGGAGATTTGGAGAGTAAGGCGCTCACGCTCTTCGGTGAAGTTCTGGCCAACTTTTTGGAGCTCGGTTTTATGTTGGGCCTTCATCTTCTCCATTTCAGCCTTGAGCTTGGCTATCTCGTCGTCCTTGATCCGGAGGAGGGCAAGCTCATCATTCTTCTTCTTCAGCTCACCTTGATGCTGCCCTGCTTGTTCGAGAAAATGCAGCATCATATCAGGCACGGGCACACTATCCTCAAGCGATGCTGAAATGATATGTTGACCCGGCAGAGCCGAGGAGTGAATGTTTGCTAAGCCAAGGAGAAGAAGAAATGGAAAACACTGAAAGGTCGAACAAAGGAGGACATACCCCAGATTTCCTCCAAATTCTTCCGCATAATTTTGTTCTCAGCCTCCACCCTAGCTGCGAAAACCGAATGAGGAGATTAGTCCGGCGGAAACAAGTGAAGAAAAACGGAGAAGTGCTGAGGGAGAAAATTACCCCTCTTTTCATGCTCTGTGCCAAGTGCAACATGTTTTGCATGCAGGATCTTGTGGGTATCCAGCAGGCATTGAAATTCGGCGCTCCGGCGATTGCCTGAAAGAGGCATAGAAGTGTAAAATTAGTTTGGTGCATATTTGAAGTGTGCAAGATCTGGGCCAAGTGGAACGTAACCCGACTCTAGGTGTGTGCATATTTGAAGTGTGCAAGATCCGGGCCAAGTGGAACTTAACCCGGCTCTAGGTGTGTGCATATTCGAAGTGTGCATGATCCGGGCCAAGTGGAACGTAACCCGGCTCTAGGTGTGTGCATATTCGAAGTGTGCAAGATCCGGGCCAAGTGGAACTTAACCCGGCTCTAGGTGTGTGCATATTTGAAGTGTACAAGATCCGGGTCAAGTGGAACTTAACCCGGCTCTAGGTGTATGCATAGTCGAAAAATGCAAGATCCAGGCCAAGTGGAACTTAACTCGGCTCTAGGTGTGTGCATATTTGAAGTTTACATGCAGCTACGTTGATTTTCTAATGAGCATCCGGCCGAGTAACAAGTTACTCCGCCGGAGGCTCGGGGACTAATGGTTATTAACTACAGCATGTAAAGGAGAAACGACTACCTCCATCATTCGCCCCGCGAGGTTAATTGCCTTGGCGGCAGTATTCATCTGGGCAGAAAATTCTGCGGGGCCGAACTTTTTCGGGAGATCGTCGTTGTAGACGAACTCCGCCTTATTCCAGTTCATGGCGAACTCGATAAGGCTCGGAGGGTACCGTTCGTCAGTGGGCATGTGGGGTGCCACCAAGCCCTTTGCATGAGCTTCCTTCCTCTCAATTAGGGCAAGAGCTGGGCTGGTGTGAAGAACCATCTGCTGTGCATCGGTTGGCTCGGCAGGACGATCCGTCTCTACTGGTGATTTCTTCGGAAGCATTGACGACAAGGTTCGCTGCCCGGCCTCGACGGATGTAGACTTGGCAGCATCCGGAGCTTTTTTGCCTTTAGCTTGCTGGGAAGAAGTAACCACGACGGATTTCCGTTTGGAAGCTGCTAGAATGGTTCCTCGCCAGGGCTGAGATGACTCGGAAGAGGCAGAGGAACTTGGTACTGGAGCTGTTGAGGGTTTCCTGGCTGCCGGGACAGGTGCTGGTTCGGAAGCTGGTACTAGAGCTGCTGTTGGTGTTGGGGTTGCGGTAGACTTGGTGGTTGCTGGTTGCGGCAATGCCGAAGTGGTGGACGTGGTTGCCTCGGCCAGACTGACCCCTCCCGATCCGAGGTCGCGTTCCTCTTGATGAGGTACTGCGGAACCCGGAGCAGCCGCAGAGCCCTCCGGAATAGGGCTCAGCAGGCGTGACTCGTTGTCACGAGGAGGGGAAGGACCGGACCGAAGGGGAGAAGATATGCTCGATCCGCTCTGAGGGACCTCCATCGGAGGCCTGCATAAGAAAATGATGTCAGGAGTGAAATTACCCCGATGCAAGGAGAAGTGTGTTGCGCGGTGAAAAATGACTTACGCATCCGAGGTCTCGGCCTCCTTGGGTTTTCGGGCCCTCTGTGCCGGGGCTTTGCCTACTCGCTTGGAGGCAGCCTTGTCTCCGACCTTCTTTTGCCTTTTGGTAGGCTGAGAAGGTTCGGAGGAAGAACTTGACGCGGATCCGCGCTTCTTCTTCGACGCCACCGGAACCGGCTCGCCCGTGGCAAGTGGAGGATCCTCGTGGATATGTCCACCGGGGTTAGCTGATACCGGAAAGGAAAAAGAAAGAGGGACAGCCTCAACGGGTTCAATCACGTCGATATCCGAGTCATCCTCATCATGGGGCCAATCTCTAAGAGAAGAGAATTTACCGCTGGGTCGTTTGGTGGCGTCGGTCATAGGGAGGAACATCTCCTGGTCCGGCTCCTCCTCATCCGGGATTTCACGGTCTGGCGCCCACTTAAGGGTCGGATCCGTATCATCCTCGAGAGTTTGCTGAAGGAACAGCTGAGAAAAAACATGAAGAACAGAGTCAAAAATATGACAAAAACCGACACATACTTGATCCGAAATAAGTTTACCCCGTGAAGCTTACCACGGGAGGGAGCCTGTCACGGCAGTAATGCTCGATTCCCCACGTCCATTCGGCGGAGAAATCCTTGTGAGTGGTGAATAGAGCCTTGACCCGGCGGAAGATCTCTATGTTGCTCAATTCGAAGGAGGAGGTTCGGTTGGGGTCGCGGCTGAAGCTCATGTCGCACAACTTATGGGTGCGCTTCTGGAGGGGAGAGATTCGGTTGCGCACGAACGTGATCATGGCATCCTCGTTGCGTAATCCGAGTTTCTTCAGCTCCGCGAACCTCTTGTTGACTTGGTTGGCCAGAGCAGTAGGCTTCTTGGGACCTCCTCCCAGAAATCCGTGTCGGGTGGACCCGGAGCGTAGGGCAGCAACCGAATCAAATCTTCGTTACCCTCGTTCCGGACATAGAAGAAGGTCCGGGCCCACCCTTTGCAGGAGTCAAGCCCGGTGACCCGGGGAAAGACGGAAAATCTCCGGGGCGAGATGGAGGCAGCTCCGAACTGGGTGAGCTGCTTGTCCTCCGACTCAACGTGGATGTTGGGGATGACATTGCGACGCAGGCCGAAGAACCGAATCCACAGCTCCTTTGTGGGCCATAGCCCGGTGTAGCCCTTGGTCGTAGAGGTGAAGGCGGAAAGGGAGGTGATAGCGTTTGCTGGGAGATGGTGCGGCTGCAGGTGGTATGTCCTAACCCAATCCCGGAAGAAGTCGCTCACTGGAAGACCAAATCCCCGCTGGAAATGGGACAAGAATACAACGAACTCACCCGGATTGGGTGAGGGGGCCAATTCCGAGGAGGGGAGACGAGCGGCGACGCCGGTAGGAATCCGTCGGGTCCAGTACAGCCAGTCAAGATCATCTTGACAAACCCATGATCCGGCCCACGCGCCGCGATCCGCCGCCGCGGCGTCCTCCTCCATCTCCTGCTCGACGATGACAAGATCTTCCTCGGTCATCTCGTATCCGCTGTCCTCGCTGGAGCTAGCGGCGGCGGGGATCTGTGGCCTAGATTGGCGTGGACTCGTGGCGGAGAAGCTGCGCAGCGGGAGCTGCGGTGCGGAGGCATGGAGAAGGTACGGCAACGGCGCTGCTGCTACGAGCACTGGCGGCGGCGCGGTCACGAGGAAGACGAAGGAGAAGAAGAGGAACGGGCAGAGGGGCGCAGAGGTGAAAAATGCTAAGGGACGCGCCTCTCCGCTACTTAACCACCCCCAGAGATGGGTGAGTGGGATCGCGCTGTGCGCACGAGCCACTCGATGTGGCCGCGTATTACTTGTATCGGCCAATCACAGAAAAGCCACACAGGGGGCCACAGAGTAGACGAGATCCCATGACGCGACGTGCTGTTGCGGTAAACGAGGAGACAGGCGTGACGTAACCCGCGCACAGTAAAACTGACAATTACTGCGGCGGTTACTGTGCAGGCCCTTAAAATAAGACAAGGTAATGATTAGCCTCCACGTGGGTTGGCGTATGAGAGAAGGAAACGGGGCTCGGATCAAACCACGGTAACCATGGGATCCGAGCCAAAGTGGTGACCCGGCCGGCAAGTGAAAACTTGGAACGTGCGAAGGGAACGCAAATCCATATGATCCGAGATAAGGAGCTAACCCGGAATTGAACGTCTGAGGCTCGGACGTAAATGAACCTGATGTGGACTTAGCGGCCGAGGCAGCTAAGACCGCACCAGCTTCGGGGACTAATGTTGGGGGGATACCCCCGGGTAGGGACACTCCGGGGTATAAGGGCCAAGTTAGCCGAGGTTCGGCAAGGTCAAAGCGGATGCTGGCCGAGTCACCTCAAGGCAGGCCAGATCATGGAGTAACCCGGACCAGGGGGGTCGCCTAACGTTGTCTCATCCGACTTAAGGAGTATGTCAGAAATGCTTGTCTAACTTATATACAGGAACAGGTGTGGCTGGATCTACTATGATCCGGATCCTCGCTTAGCTTCTAGGAGAAGGAAGGAATCTCTCTGGTCAAAAAAGAAGGTCCGGTACGTACTGGATGAGCGAATAAAGCAAGGGCAGGACCACCGGGTCGTGGCCGACAAGGGTGACGACGCTCACGTCGGCTTACGCTGCTAAAGCAAGTGTGACGCGGGGGAAAAGCACCCCGGTCGGGTTACCACTTTGGGAGGGGGCATATTCTTAGGAATATGCCTCCACGTATGCCCTAGGCCAGGACCGAACCACCTCTATATAAGGGGGGTTAGGGTTCTGGTAGAGGGGGTTGGCAGAATTCTAGTTGGCTGAGCACCAGAAGATCTAGGGTTCTTGAGCTAGATAGTAGGCAAGAGTAAGAGAGCCCCTTCTTCCTCCTCTCGCCAATACATCTCAAGGAGCACTTGTAATCTTGGAGATATCGCAATACAAACTTCGGTGTAGAGAATCACTCTACTATCCCTCCCTGGATTCCCCTAGCGCATATTAGTCCCCACCTTTAGCCTATCCATGGCATCTGCCGTGACACCACCACGACAGCCGCGATTCGTCCGGCTAGTTGCTGGACGCCTCTTATGTTCTTTGGCTTCTCCATGGCTAGTATGGCCTTTATCTTTTTCGGGTTTGCCTCAATCCCTCTCGCGGAGATGAGATACCCGAGCAGCTGCCCAGATGGTACGCCGAAGGCGCATTTGTCTGGATTGAGCTTGATCCGGTAACGGTCGAGATTGGCGAATGTTTCACGCAAGTCATCGATTAGAGAGGCTTCCTTTTTGGTTTTGATTACTATGTCGTCGACATAGACTTGGATGTTGCGACCCAACTGCTCCTTGAGGCAAGCCTGCATGCACCGTTGGTAGGTAGCTCCCGCGTTTTTTAGCCCGAAGGGCATTGTGTTGTAGTAGAACACACCGAAGGGCGTTGTAAACGCGGTATTCTCCTGGTCTTCCTCCTTCATTCGAATTTGGTTGTAGCCTGAGTAGGCATCGAGGAAGCAGAGGCACTCGCATCCAGCGGTGGAGTCGATGATTTGGTCGATCCGTGGTAGCGGGAAGTGATCTTTTGGGCAGTGCTTGTTTAAAGAAGTGAAGTCCACGCACATCCGTAGGATATCCGTGTCCTTTTTTAGCACCAGCACCGTATTGGCGAGCCAAGTGCTTTCCTTGATCTCGCGTATGAATTTGGCCTCGAGGAGTCTGTTGATCTCCATTCCGACTGCCTGCGCTCGTGGCTCAGACAGTCGCCTGATTGTTTGCTTGACTGGCCTTGCGTCGGGGTTGACGTTGAGTGCGTGCTCGACGAATTCCCTGGGAACTCCTGGCATGTCCGCATGACACCAGGCAAAAATTTCCCAGTGCTCACGGAGGAATTCGACGAGCGCGAGTTCCTATGCGGGACTCAAGTTGTTGGCGATGAGGGCCGTTTTGGCAGGATATAATGGATGGACCTGCACCTTCTTTGTGTGCACAGATGAGTCGAAGGATAGGTCAGGTGAGCTTGGCCTACTCAGGGGCGGCAGACTATTGTCTGTCATTTCCTTCAATCGCGTGAGCTCCTCCTGCATGCCGAAGGACTGGGAGATTCTATTAAATTCCCTGTCACAACTGTCAGATCGCTCAAAGCTCCCGTTGATCATGATGACGCTGTTGGGACCTGGCATCTTCATCTACAGGTAGGCGTAGTGGGGTACCGCCATGAACCTAGCAAACGCGACACGTCCGAGGATGCAGTGGTATTGTGAGGGCCAGTCGACAACTTCAAAGTCGATGCGCTCGCGTCGGAAGTTCTTCGGCGTGCCGAATATGACGTCGAGGTTGATTTTGCCTAGGAGGTATACGCCTTTTCCTGGGACGATGTCGTGGAACGTTGTGTCCGATGCCTCCAAGCAGGTTAGAGGGATCCTCATTGCTCGCAAGGTACTCGCGAATATGAGGTTGATACCGCTTCCGCCGTCCATGAAGACGCGACTCATGTCGAAGCCTCCAATTTGCGCCTCGAGTATGAGGGGGCAATGACTTGGGCGAGGTACTTGAGGCGGGTGGTCGCGTTTGTCGAAAGTAATGCACGACTCACTGCCACTGAGGTACTCAGTGGTGGATGATGGTGAGTGCGTGGCCAAGTTGACTTGGCAAGTGATGGCCTTCTACACCCTATTGGAGGGGCGCCCCTTTTGGATCATCATGGTACCCATGGCCCGTGGGTACGGTTCGCCTCTGTGGTGTTGGTCCGGTGCAGCTCCGTTCGGGGGTGGCCCAGGTGGTGGTGGTGGTGCGCCATGTGCCACGGCGCCTAGAGCGGCTCCGTAGCCTCTTTCGACTGCATTGCGGTTCATCCGAACCAATCCCTCATGTAGCTTGAGGAACTCGCGGCAGTCCTTGAGGAGGTGGCTGGACTTTCTCTTGCCATCATGCTTGTCGATGTAGAAGTGTACCGTGCATGGCCCGGACAGTTTGTCCTCGATGGAGGTCGCGGGTGCTTCATCGCGAGTGCGGCGTTGCCACACTTGCGTGGTTTTCCCGGAGTCGCGGTATCCGCCGCTGCGGTATCCGCTATTGCGGTTATCGTCGCGTCTATCGGCGTAGCCGGCTGCGACCATGTTGACGTCATCGCGATCGTCGTAGACGCGCATGCGACGCTTACTCCGGCGGTCGCGTCTTCGTTCGAGTTCTGCCTCCTCGTCAGAGTGAACGCGATTCTTCACCGAATCTTCTCCATCAGCCCACCGATTCGTGATCTCCATCAGGTGGTCGATGGTCTGGGGCTTTGAGCGGCCTAGCTCCTCCCTGAGTTCCATGCGGCGGACACCACCGTTGAATGCATCAATCGCGTGGTCTTCCGAGATGTTCTCCACGGAGTTCTTGATGATGGACCACCTTTGGATGTAAGAGCGCAGTGATTTGCCAGATCTTTGCTGGCAGCATCTCAGTTCTTCGATTGAGGCGGGGCGTTTGTACGTGCCCTTAAAGTTGCGCACGAAGCTGTAGACCAGCTCATCCCAGCTGCGAATGGATCCACGTGGGAGGTTATTGAGCCATGCCCGGGCGGCGCCCTGCAGCTGTAGCTGCAAGCATTGCATGGCAGTACTTCGACTGCCTCCATGTAGCCTGACGGAGGAGATGTGATCCTCCAGCCAGATCTTGGGGTCCTGCAGACCGTCAAATTTTGGGTTCTCCGATGGGAGTTTGAACCCTTTAGGCATTCACTTTTGCCTGATGGATCTGCTGAAGCATCTAGTGCCGTAGAGCTCCCCATCTTCTTCTTCCGAGTCAGTCGACCGAGCATGTCGTGCCCTTGACTTGTTGATCTTGCGTTGCGTGAGTTCATCGCGTGCATCGTAGTCACGATCGTGTCGCCATGAGCAGTGGCGCCGAGACAGGTCGTGACTGTCATCGCTGGACGAGGGCAAGGAGTAGCGCTTTGCTAACGCTTTGCCCTTTTTTGAGTCTAGTACCGGTTCCTTGTCGAGGGCGGCCTCGATTAGCCCCAGGCCCGCGATCGTACACCGGTGCATGGTCGTTCGGGGATCTCCAGCTGGTGGCTGGTTATTGAGAAGGTACATGGTGGCCACTGTCATCGCGGCCTGTGGTGTCCTAGGAACCACGTTGCCTCTCGTGTCGACTGTCATAGAGCCGAAGTCGAGGACTTTCGTGGCATCTATGCGTTCTTGTTCGGTGAGGTGAGCCATCCGCGATTGCCTTTTCCTGGCGAGGTGCTCGTTGCCTCTTGAGGAGGATCCTCCGTAGAAGGAGAGCCCAGCGCGATGAAGGCTTGACTTGTCCGCCGCCTTTTTACGTGCCTCAAGTTGCGCGATTGCTTGTTTTTGGCGCTTGAATTCCTCTTTTAGGAGCCAGTGGTAGCCCATCAGTAGCTCCTGCGGGGACCCGAAGGGTAGAGGTGCACCTCGTAGGGCTTCGCGGCAGCGTTCCCACTCTTGCTCGTTGAGCCTGATCACGACGCGTTCGCCGGTTTGCTTGTTGATTATGCTAGGAGGTTTGACTGCTCCTCCATTGCCACCGTTACCGCCATTGCCGGCGTTGGGCGGGTCGGTGTCGTTGCCAGCGTTACCACCGTTGCTGCGATTGGGTGGATCGGTGCCGTTGCCGGTGTTGCCACCGGTACCGCGGTTGGCGGAGGTGTCGCCCGTGTTGATGACGGCGCACATGAAGTGATTTGGGAAGCTGTTGCTTCCACAACTTTCAGATCCAGAACCGTAGGTTCCATCTTTAGTGGCCAGATCGCTTAGATCAGAGTCGTGACTGCTGTCGCTGACCATGTTCCCAACTACCGCCGGAGCATTGAGCTCACTGAGGGTGCCGATCGATGGAGGGAACCATGATGCTGGGGCAATCGCCGGTGCCGTCGGCTGATCGGGCATGCGAAGCGTGCCCATCTGACCAACTTGGAAGCGGAAGCTCCCAATCGCCAGGCTAATTCCGTCGCCCACGGACTCGAAGGCCGGGCGAGTAGCCGGCGTGTGGATGGTGAAGTCGAAGGCGCCGAAAAGATAGCGAATCTCCGCTGTTGCAGAGTTGTAGATCACGTTTGATGGGGCCGAAGAAGCCGCAACATCAGCACTCCCAACTCCCACAGACGGCGCCAATTGACGAGGGATTAACTCGTCAATGCCCATTGTTATGGACTTGGGTTTTGGAGAAGGAGGGGCGCTGGAGACATCTATTGGCTAGCAAACAAGCACACAGGGGACAAAGGATTTACCCAGGTTCAGGCCTCATAGAGGTCCCTACTCCTACTTGTCTGCTCGTGGAATTATTGAGGGAGTCGAAAGTTACAACGGTGCGCAGATGCAATCTGGCGAGGGTTTTTGGAAGCTAGGGTTGCGTGTGTCCTCCTTGCTGCCCCCTCCTAGCCCTTATATACATAGGCTAGGTCTCAGGTAGCAGGTCGAGTCGGTTACAAGTTAGGGTTTTCCCCTTTCAAACTTTCTATCTTCAACTTTCTCTTGATCTTCAAGCAATCGAGAGTCCGCAGGTTACTCGAGTCCTTCTATCTGGGCCTTGGCGACACCATGGGCCTGTACGTATTTCGATCGTATATACCAAGCTCGAGTACTTGTAGGGTATACCCATGTCACCTAGGTTTAATCGAACCCTAGAAAGCAATGCTAAAAGCAAATAAAAAGGACACGTCTACAAGACTTTGTTTCTTTGTTTTACCTTATTTTACTAGACCAATCTAGTTTACTTTTATAATGGGTTGAATCAATGGATGGAGATAGGCCAGGGTTGAAGATCCACCTACAGATGCACATCATATGGGATAAAATATAATAATAAGCATAGTCATGTGTAATGATTGAATAGGGATAATCTCTTACGGGCAACACATCCCTAATATACTAGAGCCCCCATGATGCAGCGGGCATAGCAATAGTATTTTAATCCAACCGAGTGGACCACGAAGCAATGGCTACAAATGATTATTAAGTATAAAACACAGGTCAAAGCATTAAGTGGCGATATTGTTGTGATCCCGAATGGGTCGCTAAACAAAGATCGTACTACCCTTTCTATCACTAGGGTTCCTATGAGATCGCCACTAGCCAAGTATCTCATCTCAAGCCTTTATCAATCTATGGGGTCTTGGGTACCTACAAGTCCACAGATCGAGGCAAGAGACAAAGAAACAAAAGATACAAATCACTATTGCAAACAAAACACAATACTCCCATGAATAAGATGCACATAATTGTGAGGTTTCTCCCCAACCCGCTGCCCGTGAGGACTACTCACTCATAACAAATAGATCTAGGATATAAAACATTGTGCAAAATACTTAGATTGATATCAAATACTCTTACAATGGTCGCTGAATCACAAGGAGATCTAAATACAAAGTAATGGTGATGGCTAATGGAGGGGATGGATGATGGAAGTGACGAAGAATGGATGAACAATGGCGTGGATCTCCTTCGGTGTTGTTGTGAAGTAATTTGAGATTGGCGGCTCTTTGGCCAGCGGCTAGAGCCTCAAAATATATAGGTGTCTTCATGAAAGTTGTAGGGTTTGACGAGATAAAGCCATCGCCACATCGTATAGGTGGGCCCTGCCCGTACCAATCGTCGTTAAGCTTGTAGACGCAAGGGAATGACTCCCCAATTACTTGGCCGTGTGGACTTCTTCAAAAACCATCATTATGACTCTTGATTTTGCATTAAAAAGTGTGATTTCCCGCACAACACAATTTAAAGCAAGGTTTTGCATATCTTTGCAATTATTAGTTATTAGTGGCAAGAATTGAGAGTTTCTTGTGAATTTCTTGACCAAAAACACTTTTTAAAAATGGTGGAAGATGGCTATTTTTGGAGCCATCAACCTCCCCAAAGCTTAAACCTTGATCACCCTCGAGCAAGAAGAAACAAAAGAACTATAAGAAATTCAGCGTTTAAACTTGAAACAGCGAGAATAGGAATTCACTTACGGTTGGTAGTCATATGCGCTTAGCACTTCATTCATTTGCGAGGGTTATCAAAGTTAGAGAGATGACAAGAGTACTATACAAGATTCGGTAAGTCAAGACGTACAATCAAAGTAAAGTTTAATATAAGTATAAATAACTAGAAGTGTAGCAATCAATTAAATTCTTCTAGTTAACTCTTAGCTTGCCAAGGAACACTAGGATGTTTAAATATCATAATTGAGTAACTGAGTTTCATGTCCTAAGTAGCATAATAGTGAAGTGTCTTATTTACACCCACATCAATAAATCAAGTCTATCAAAAACACTTCTAATCCAATCATTGTCTTTAAAGAAAATTCATAAAGTAGTAACAAGACCATGCCAAGGAATTATTATGTGGATCTTCATACATATATATTTTGTCTTGTTTTCTTCCTCTTTCAAGGACCATTGGTTGTTTCTTTTACAAGTGCTTACACAACCTTTGAGAGTACCAATACTTTTGCCCATATATTGACATGTATGCCACTCATGTCATCAACTTATAGCCGAAATCCGGGGTTATACCATATATCGTTCAAAAGCTAGCGGAGTTGTTGGCATCCCAAAGGTGTGCATGAGACACATAGAACTTTTTCTTTATCTTCTCTTTTTTATATGCTAGTACCGAGGTTTGATCCACAAGGTTAGCCTTAGAATGCATCACAATTACCACTAGACTTCATTTCAATCAAACAACTCCTTGCATGAGTGTCGTCAAGACTATCAAAACATCTATGGGGTTAAGTATATTCAAGGGTATACTCTCGAGACAATCATTCATCAAACAAGTCGTAAATTTCATACTTTTCTTATTGTACTTATTTGGTAATATTATTTCCAAGGCAAGACTCGGTTAGCTAAAAGAACTAGAGCAAAAGCTTCCACAAGTAATCATCATACTAAAAAAAAGCTCTACTCTAACCATATTAAATTACTCCCACAAGCATGGCATCTTAGCAAATTGACCAACTAGGATAAACAACTCAAACTTCAAAAGTGGGAGGCATAGGACATACCTCTCATAAGTGAATTCATTATCCTCTTCCTTATAGGGATGTGTTCCTTCAAAACTCAAACATGATTACTCTCATAATAATATTAAAGCAAAGAGGCAAAGTGCGAATCCACATTTATGAAAAAAGCAAAAACGGAAAAATTTGTTTGTATTTTTGAGGATAGGAATTAAAGAATAGAAAAGAACTTGTGACCAATAAAGGAACTAAGAAAAGAAGAACAAATGAAAAACAAAAGCAAACTAAAAAGAAAAGGAAAAAAGCAAAGTGTTGGAACAATCCAACACGAGTGTTTCAAAGATCCCAAGGAGCTAGAGTACAACCTCATTATTATACAAAGAAATTTGTCGGGGCAACACATCCCCAAGCTCAGGCTTTGCAAGACCTTTTGTTGCTCATTATGGTGGCGGTGGATAATCTCCCATGTTCCATTGGCTACTCCAATCATGGAACTGGGTGGCGAGGTTTGCAGAAGCATCTCGAAGGTTGATGGAGAGGTTGTTCATGTTTTGAATATTTCCTTTGAGCGCATAGATATCTTCATAGGTGGTGTAGTAGTTTGGTGGTTCATATCTTGTTTGGGTCCCTCTTGTTCTACTTATTCATCTTCTCCTCCTCCTCCCACGGGTATTTCTTGATGGGGTAGATTTGCCTCAACCTGCGCGTCAAAACGCAAACGTCCATCCTCGATAGAGAATAGACCATTAGGTAAAGGAGCTGGGATAAAGTGATCCGCTCCAGGTATATAGAGAAAGTATCTACCATCAGTTCTAGAAACTATACCACATGCTCTTAGAGTAGAAAGACCGAGATGGTGACTTCCTATCAATGGTTGGATGTTACCTAGGTTGATGTGAAGTGCGCGTGCAAGAATGTTTACGAATCGTCCTCCGCATACGGGTCCTCGAGATTGAAGAGACTGATGCTTAAGGTAAAACACAAGAAGAGCACCCAAATTTGGGATTAAGTTAAAATTAATAATAGTAGCCCTTGTGAGGATCATCATGTCCTCCTCATTAACTCTAGTAAACTCACCACATGCCTGCAAGGTGTTAGCAATAACATAAACCAAATAATGAATAGCATGATGATCAATTTGCTTCCCCTTGGGTGTGTTTCCATGGATTCTTATCAAATTAAAGTACTCCCAAGGTGCAGGATTTAAAACAAAAGTAGTTGAGTGTTTGTTGGTGGTGTTGTTGGCAAACCCAAAACATTGAGCCCATTGGTCGAGCGTCAAGGAGTACTCACAGTTCATAAGACGAAAGTTGATGCGATCAACTCCATGCCTTTGATCCTGGAACAATAATGAGAGCCCATCATATGTGTCAAGGTGCTGAGGAAGTAAAGTGTCAAGCGGCGGTACGTGGCGACATCCTGGAAGACAAAGTCATACAAACCAACATTGTTGCAAAGTAAATCGAAAACAGCACGAATGCCAAGTTGGTTCAGGATATAGGGACACACCCACTTGGTGGACTTGATTTCTTGGAGCTTGAGACGGTTGAAACGGTTCAGCTAAAACACCTTGGTGAACTCGATACCAAGTGACTCGCGGGTCAACATATCAACGGGTGGTGTGGAAGGTTTCGCAACCATCACATGTGTACGGCTCCTCGTGTTCATCTAAAACAAAATAAAATAAAATAAACAAAGATTTCTAATTAAAGATTTTAATCCAATAGAAACATAGCATAAACGATCCTCAACACTAGTTAGAAAAGAAACTCCTCTAAAACAATACTAAGAATGCTCAATATCAAGATTAGATCAAGAACAAGACCTAAGTCTAGATTGACAATGATGAAAGATTGAGTGAAGCTTTCGCACAAATAAGTTGAAGATCAGAGGAGAATATTACCTTAGATCGACTGAGTGCAAGGAATTGAAGAAACATTGAGTAAAATTGAAGATCCAATGGAGGTGGTTTGGAGTTTGGAGGAAGAAAAGAGAGAAAGGTTTGTTTTGGGGATTTTTAGGTTACCTCCTCGTGGTGTTTATGGCTGTCGCATACATGGTACGAGCAGGTGGTACGGTCGGAGCCTGCCCGTACCTGGTGACATACCTTGGGTGTGAAGACTCCCTTCCGGCGATGCACTCGGTACAGGCGCGCGCCCGTACTGCTGGTCGTTATTCATTCGATACCTTTGCTTGAAATCTAATGTTTTGCTCGAGGGTACGGTACGGGCGTGTCCGACTGTACTAGTGGTCGTTACAAGCACTTTTTCCTATGGCAAAAATCAGAATCTCTATCTTCCAATGCCTCGAGGTGGTACGGGCATATGGGCCCTTCCGGCCGTACCACTGGTCGTTAAACGGCCAGTGAGCTGCAAAACTCAAAGAATTTGATTAGTAGTTATGTGCATCTTTACACATCTTACTAAAGGACAAAATAACAACATATATGCTAAATATAAATCATCAATACTTCTTAGGCCATGTGTTAGTACAATAAGAGATCGAGGATTACCTTACTTCTTCTCCTCTCTCCAAAGGTCTTCTTGAACACTCTTTATTAGAAAAACAACAAAAACAAAACAAACAAAACTAACACAAAAGTAAAACTTTATTTCACATGGGTTGCCTCCCATGAAGCTCTTATAGTTAAGGTTAATTAGCTTGACCCTGATGGCAATCATTTAGGTTTAATGAATGGAATTCCCACTCCAAAGTAATTGGCTTTCAAAGTAACTATACCATCGTCATCATTAGGCTTGGCCTTCTTCTTCCTAGGGAAGTGGACTATAAAAGGATCTCTAGATGGTAGCCCTATTCTCACATTTCCCTCATGTAAATTAATTAAAGCTTTGATAGTTCTTAGGAATGGCCTACCTAAAATAAGAGTGGGACTACCTTTAATTTTCAACAACTATATTTTCATTTATCCCAACAGCTTGTTTATAAGTTGAATCCGCTAGATGGAGTCTCAATTCAGTAGTTACAAATGGCCCCAAGTTTAATTTTTCAAATAGGCTTTTGGAAATTGTTGAGACGCTTTCACTAAGATCACAAAGTGTGGATATCTCATTAACTCCCACCTTAACTTTAATAGTGGGCTCAAAATATCATCTAGCTTAGAAAAAAGCTCATCAGCTAGTCTCTTATACTCCATCTCTAAATCTCGAACCATAGATGCTACTTGTTGTATAAATTTTTGGTACATAGCATCATTACCTTGTTCTATACTGGCATTCTTCACGGTGATCATTTTTAGTAGATCTTCCACGGTATATTCTGGTGTTGGCGTGTTGCTATAATCCAGATCTTTAGAGTTTTCTTCATTTGTTACCACCCTCATCATCTTGAGGTTTTCTACCGGATATGTCTTGGGCTTTCAAGCAAACTATGCTACTATGAGAGCTTGTCTCTCAGATACCTTGCACAACTGAGCCTCCACAGTTTTTGTCCTTTCATGTAGAGCCTGCACATCATTTCTAAGTGCAACGGCTTGTTTAGATAATTTTCCTATACTACTTTCATGGTTCTCCGTGATTTTAATAAGCATATTATTTTGCTCGGTTGGAGCTTGTATAAAAGTTCTAACAGTTTGCTCAAACGAGAGATTGTCATGATTTGCTCCATTATTATTATCACAATTGTTGTAAGGAGATCCTGCAGGATTAGAATAATGTTTTTGAAAATTAGAAGCATAATTGTGATTTTTCCATGTAGGATTAAAAGGAATACAAGCTATGAAATTGACATCATTAATATCGGCAGTGATAGCATTAACTTGGGTATCTTATTTACCCTTTAATATATTAAGTAGCTCGTCTACCTTAGATGTAAGCTCTTCATTATTTACCTCGGTAATTGAACTTACTCTCTTCGAGGTTCTCTCCACATGCCATTAGGCATGATTATTTTGCATATCATCAAGTAATTTCTTTACAACACTCACTTGTTTTCCCATGATTGTTCCTCCTGCTGCAGTATCTATCATAGACTTGGACATTGGGTTAAGACCGTTATAAAACAAATGTAATATAAGCCATTCTTCCATCTCATGACTAGGATAGATCATTTGGTCTTCTTTCATTCTTTCCCACGTAAGCACACTAGTGGCTCACGGTCTTCTTGTCTAAAGCTTGTAATGTTGCATTTTAGATGCATAGTTTTAGCTGGGGGAAATTTAGTCATAAACAAATTAGTACATTCCTCCCAAGATTTAATAGTTCCCTTTCATAGAGCTAGCAACCAATCCTTAGCCTTTCCTCTAAGAGAGAAAGGAAACAATCTTAATTTAACAGAATTTGGTTCTACATCCTTAATACACATCATGTCACAAATTCCAGTAAAAGTGTTTAAGTGCAAACCCGAATCCTCAGAAGATGAGCCCCCAAATTGGTTTTGTTGAACCAAACTTAAAAGGTTAGGCTTTATTTCATAAGCTTCTGCATCAACAGCAGGCTGAGTAAGAGATGCACGAATAAAATCATCAGTAGGAGTAACATACTCCCCAAGTCTCTTTTGAGCCATGGCTCTTATATTTTTGGTATTTTAAGAAAAGTAAATTAAAAGTAACTATTTTTGGAATTTCAAATATAAAACAAGAAAGTAAACTAATAACGAAAAAGAAACTACAAACTAATAATAAAACTAAAAACAAGGTCTCTAGTGACCTCAACAGGATAGCGAAATTGCTTTCCCGACAATGGTGCCAGAAAAAAGGTTGATACCTTCGATCTAGATTCACGGATGTAGTATAATAGCTTTTTCCCTAGATGACCTAGGTTTAATCAAACCTTGGAAAGCAACACTAAAAGGAAATAAAAAAGACACGTCTACAAGACTTTGTTTATTTGTTTTACCATAGTTTACCGGACCAATCTAGTTTACTTTTATAATGGGTTGAATCAATGGATGGAGATACGCCAGGGTTGAAGATCCACCTACAGATGCACGTCATATGGGATATAGATAATAATAAGCATAATCATTTGTAATGATTGAATAGGGATAATCTCTTGTGGGCAACACATCCCTAATATACTATAGCCCCCGTGATGTAGCGGGCATAGCAATAGTATTTTAATCCAACTGAGTGCACCACGAAGAAACGGGCTACAAACGATTATTAAGTGTAAAACATAGATCAAAGCGTTAAGTGGTGATGTTGTTGTGATCTCGAATGGGTCCCTAAACGAAGCCCGTACTACCCTTTCTGTCACTTGGGTTCCTATGAGATCGCCGCTAGCCAAGTATCTCACCTCAAGCCTTTATCAATATATGGGATCTTGGGTACCTACAAGTGAACAGATCGAGGCAAGAGAGAAAGAAACAAAAGATACAAATCTCTATTACAAACAAAACACAATACTCCCATGAATTAGATGCACATAATTGTTGTGAGGTTTCTCCCCAACCCGCGGCCCGTGAGGACTACTCACTCATAACAAATAGATCTAGGATAGAAAACATTGTGCAAAATACTTAGATTGAAATCAAATATTCTTACAATGGTCGCTGAATCACAAGGAGATCTAAAGTATAAAGCAATGGCTATGGATAATGGAGGGGATGGATGATGGAAGTGATGAAGAATGGATGAACAATGGCGTGGATCTCCTTTGGTGGTGTTGTGATGTAATCTGAGAATGGTGGCTCTCTTGCTGGCGGCTGGAGCCCCAAAATATATAGGCGTCTTCACGAAAATTGTAGGGTTTGACGATTCGAAGCCATCGTCACATGGCATGGGTGGACGGTATGGGCGGGCCTTGCCCGTACTACTTGTCGTTAAGCTTGGAGACGCCAGGGGAATGACTCCCCAATTACTTGGCCATGTGGACTCCCTCAAAAAACTTCATTATGACTCCTGATTTTGCATTAAAAGCGTGATTTCCCGCACAACACAATTCAAAGCAAGGTTTTGCATATCTTTGCAACTATTAGTCATTAGTGGCAATGATTGAGAGTTTCTTGTCAATTGCTTGACCAAAAACAATGTTTAAACATAGTGAAGATGGCTATTTTTGGAGCCATCAGCACTCGACGAAGCATCCATCAAAGCACTAATCCGAGACTTGAGACATCAAGTCTCCTCCACCGCACTTAAGCGAATGCCTAGAAAATACAGAAAGATCAGTCTACATCACAGCAACAAAAAGCAGGAACTCTAGGGCTTTGTGAGAAACTTACATAGCATACTCTCGCTCGCCCTTGAAACCCCGTCAAGCAGATATGCCTCATGCTCCATGGCCTTTATCGACTTGGAGAGGGCCACATCGACATGGGCCTTTATAACCCGAATCTCACCCTCCAATTGCTTGATATGGTGGAGCTTATCGGCGTATAGTGGAGGATCGACATATCGAGTGATAGTGGTAACATTTTTGGGCGCGTGTGTCTCTTCTTGTGACAATTGCTGACCAGAAGGAACAGGGTCAGTCGAAGGACCGGTCGAATCAGATACATTCTGAAGGAATAAAAGACAAGGCAAAAATCAGCAAGAAATATTCGTCGTACACAATTAATATTCAAACTTAGCGGAAGATTCAAGGATACAGAATATTAGTGTTTTCCGACTCCTAGAATAGAAAACTATACATGCGACGAAATCCATTATAGATAGTTCAACATAAATAACTATGGCTAAGGACTAAGTCGCACCACTGGAAGCGACAATGGCACTAGCAGAAGGGGCAGCATTCGAAGTTTTTGCAAGAGGGCCATCTTCTTCCTTAGCAATTTCAAGGAGCTGCCTAGAGAACTTCTTTACTTTCTTAAAGTAAGGCCAGAGGTCGACCTCTTTGCCTGCATCGGTGACTGGGATTGAGGAGCTAACCTTATCCCAGTTGACCTACTCGACATTCGCCAAAGCCAAGGCCATTGAACTCTCCACGCCTCTCTTCACTTGGATCAAGCCGTAGCCGGTGAGGGGGTTTCGTTCGGCGTTAAAGACCTCGGTGAGGATGTTGAGGTCTGACAAAACATCTCTATCAGGGAAGATCTCCACGTGAAGGCGCTTGAAGGCACGACGAGAACGGGTCAGGAGATTCCGGTCGCAAATGTTGTTCCCCTCCAAGACACTCACGGAATCTAACAAAGGGTCAACTCATTGATCCTCTGCTAGTGCTAGCAAAAAAATGGTGATCTCTGTAGAATGGAAGAAAGGACAGTAAATCAAGAGCCGAGGTTCAGGTAAAAAACATTAGTTTTCGTGTCAAAATTATTGGGTTCGCAGCATAGAAAACAAAAAATTTCCTACGGTGTGAACTACACGCCAAGATCTATCTACTAGGTACAAAGCAAACGGGTGGACATACATCCATAGAGAACTTACCCTTGAAGACAACGAGCTTTGTTAACGAGTAGGAACTCGTGGTTGATGTAGTCGTACACTTGTCGATCTCAAGATCGTGAGGAAGTCCGAGCGCCGCAACTCAGCAGCGCATCCGCACTCGCACACACGTTCAAGCCACCGGACAACCTCCACCTCCTCGCTCCAGCGATCCAGCGGAAGCAGCAACTCCTTCCAGACGAAATGCCACCGGGAACATGTATCTCGCTAATCCGAGACCATGGGGGAATAATTCTAGAGGGGGAGAGAGATCCTCCACAAGGAGGTGTGTGGATGAAGGAGGGAATGGGTGGCCTTTTATAGGAGGAGGGGGGTGCCCCTCTCTCCATGGCCGGAGCATGGGGGTGACCCCTCACCTTCCCCATTCATGTGGTGGTAACTCCTCCACATTAAAATGCCTCTTCACATTCCCTTTTAAAGTCTCCACTTTAAATGCATTAAGTTTCTCCAAATTTAATGCTCTCTCATTTAATAAAACTCTTTTATTAAATTTATTCAGAATTTTGTTAATTACTTTAATTAACAAACATTCACATATAGCCCCTCGCAATATTTCAATATCACATGCAGAACCACCTTCTGCAATTTCACCCAAAACAATTTCCGGTTTCTATTGAAACAATTCCTGCGCTATGCAATTCTTTCGTCTGAAACATATGTGCTCCAAAATGGTGTCCGGTAACTCTTAAGTGTGCCACCCTATGGTTTGCGAATAATGCAGTCATGATCGAGACCCTTCTCCGATCAATAATCAGCAGCGGGACCTGGATCTCCGTACTGACTCCTACACATTCAACGATGACTCCTGTGATCGTGAGAACCTTTAACGCTTGTAACTAAATCCCTTTGTCTCTCGATATATTACATGTCCGAGATTCGATCATCGGTATCTCCATACCTAGTTTGATCTCGTTACCGACATGCACTCTTTTCTCGTTCCCGTGATATAACATTCTAGTGATCACATCACTTGCTTGCAAGCTATCCTAATGTGATATCACCGAGAGGGCCCAGAGTATATCTATCCGTCATCTGGATTGACAAATTCCACTCTTGATCCATGAGCCTCAACATAAACCTTCGTAGCACTGAACCCATCTTTATAGTCACCCTGTTACGGTGTGACGTTTGATGTTATCAAGATACTCTTCCGGTGTTAGCAATTAACATGATCTCATGGTCTAAGGATAAAGATTACTTCGTATGATGTTATAGCAATATAAACACAATGACTTGATCGTAATGCTATACTTCGGATGAATGTTCATCACATCATTCCACCAATGGTGTGACCTTGTTATTAACAGCATCCAATGTCCATGATCAGGAAACCTTGATCATCCTATTAATCAACAAGCTAGTCTATAAAAGAGGCATGACTAGGAACCCTTTTTGTTTATTAAACACACATGTATTGATGTTTCCTATCAATACAATTATAGCATGCAAAATAAATATCTATCATATACAAGGAATACATAATAACAACTTTATTATTGCCTCTCAGGGCATATTTCCTTCAGTCTCCCACTTGCACTAGAGACAATAATCTAGTTCACATAGTGATAAATCTAACACCCATGGAGTTCTGGTGTTGATCATGTTTTGCCCTAGGGAGTACTTTAGTCAACGAATCTGCTACATTCAGGTCCGTGTGCACTTTACAAATCTTTATATCTCCATCCTTGACATGCTCGCGGATGGAGTGAAACCGGCGCTTAATATGCTTGGAATTCTTGTGAGACCTTGGTTCCTTTGAGTTGGCTATGGCTCCATTGTTGTCACAATAGATCACCATCGGGTCCAACGCACTGGGAACCACACCCAGTTCCGTTATGAACTCCTTCATCCAAACCGCTTCCTGCGCTGCTTCTGAAGCAGCAACATATTCCGCCTCCGTTGTTGATCCAGCCACCACAGGTTGTTTGGAGCTCCTCCAACTAACTGCTGCTCCGTTCAAGAGAAATACGTATCCGGATTGAGACTTAGAGTCATCCGGATCGGTGTCAAAGCTAGCATCGACATAACACTTAGCGACTAGCTCTTCTTCACCTCCGTATATAATAAACATATCCTTAGTTCTTCTCAAGTACTTAAGGATATTCTTGACCGCTATCCAGTGTTCCGAACCTGGATCAGATTGGTACCTACTAGTCAAACTAATTGCATGTGCCACATCCGGTCTTGTACATAGCATGGCATACATTATAGAGCCTATGGCTGAGGCATAGGGGATCTTATCCATTATCTCTCTTTCTTCCGCCGTTGCCGGACTTTGAGTCTTACTCAATGTCTTGCCTTGCAACATAGGTAAGAACCCCTTCTTACTTCCGTCCATATTAAACTTCTTTAATATCTTATCAAGGTATGTACTCTGCGATAGCCCAATTAGGCGTCTTGATCTATCTCTATAGATTTTAATGCCTAATATATATGAAGCTTCACCAAGGTCCTTCATCGAAAATTTGCTGTTTAGATAACTTTTAACACTGTTTAAAAGATCTAAATCATTTCCAGTCAATAATATGTCATCCACATATAATATCAGAAATGCCACATTGCTCCCACTCACTTTCTTGTAAATACAAGCCTCTCCATAAGTTTGGACAAATCCAAACTCTTTGATCACCTCATCAAAGCGGAGATTCCAACTTCGTGATGCTTGCTTTAGTCCATAGATGGATCGCTGAAGTTTGCACACCTTATTAGCACCCTTAGGATCGACAAAACCCTTAGGTTGTATCATATACAACTCTTCTTCAATATTACCATTGAGGAACACAGTTTTGACATCCATCTGCCATATTTCATAATCGAAATATGCAGCAATTGCTAACATAATCCTAACCGACTTAAGCATCGCTACGAGAGAGAATGTCTCATCGTAGTCAACTCCTTGAATTTGTCAAAACCCCTTTGTGACAAGTCGAGCCTTATAGATGGTCACATTACCATCAGCATCATGTTTCCTTTTGAAAATCCGTTTATTCTCAAAGGCCTTTCGGTCGTGAGGTAAGTCCACCAAGGTCCAAACCTGGTTTTCGTACATGGATTCCATCTCGGATTTCATGGCTTCTAGCCATTTGTTGGAATCTGGGCTCATCATCGCTTCTTCATACGTCGCAGGGTCATCCATTTCATCAACCATGAAATTCACAACAGGATTGCCGTACAGTTCAGGAGCTGCACGTGTCCTGCTTGACCTGCGAGGTTCGGTAGTGTCCTCTTTCGGAGTTTCATGATCAATATCATTATCTCTCTCTTCATTAGGTGAAGTCAACTCCGAAACAACTTCTGGAGCTGCGCTACTCGCCATTTCATGAAGAGAAGGTTCAATAACCTCTTCGAGTTCTACCTTCCGACTACTCACACCTTTCGCGAGAAACTCCTTCTCAAGAAAGGATCCATTCTTGGCAACAAAAACCTTGCCCTCGGATATGTGATAGAAGGTATACCCAATCGTTTCCTTAGGGTATCCTATGAAGACGCATTTTTCCGCTTTGGGTTCGAGTTTATCCGGTTGAAGTTTCTTCACATAAACATCGCATCCCCAAACCTTAAGAAATGACAGCTTAGGTTTGTTTCCAAACCATAATTCATACGGTGTCGTTTCAACGGATTTAGATGGTGCCCGATTTAAAGTGAATGCAGCTGTTTCCAGTGCATAACCCCAAAATGACAGTGGCAAGTCAGTCAGAGACATCATAGATCAAACCATATCCCATAAAGTACGATTACGACGTTCTGACACACCATTACGTTGTGGTGTTCCGGCAGGCGTGAGTTGTGAAACTATTCCACAGTCTTTCATATGTGTGCTAAACTCGTAACTAAGATACTCTCCTCCACGGTCGGACCGCAGAAATTTGATCTTTCTGTTACGATGATTTTCCACTTCATTCTGAAATTCTTTGAACTTTTCAAAAGTTTCAGACTTGTGTTTCATCAAATAGATATACCCATATCTACTCAAATCATCCGTGAAAGTAACAAAATAATGATATCCACCTCGCGCCGACACACTCATTGGTCCACACACATCAGTATGTATAATTTCCAATAGATCTGTCGCCCGCTCCATTGAACCGGAAAACGGCGTTCTAGTCATCTTCCTCTATTGTTGGTGCAGGCGGCACTGGAACAATTTCAGGTGCTGCGCTACTCTCCAATTCAAGAGAAGGTTCAATAACCTCGTCTAGCTCTACTTTCCTCCCACTCACTTCTTTCGAGAGAAACTCCTTCTCAAGAAAGGAACCGTTCTTTGCGACAAACACTTTGCCTTTGGTTCTGTGATAGAAGGTATACCCAATAGTTTCCTTAGGGTATCCTATGAAGACGCATTTCTCCGCTTTGGGTTCGAGCTTGTCCGGCATCAACTTCTTGACGTAAGCTTCGCATCCCCAAACTTTAAGAAACGACAACTTAGGTTTAGCACCAAACCACAGTTCATACGGTGTCGTCTCAACGGATTTGGATGGAGCCCTATTTAAAGTGAATGCAGCGGTTTCTAATGCATAACCCCAAAATGATAACGGCAAATCAGTAAGAGACATCATCGATCGGACCATATCTAATAGGGTTCGATTCCGGCGTTCAGACACACCATTGCGCTGTGGTGTTCCGGGTGGCGTGAGTTGCGAAATGATTCCACTTGCTTTGAGATGCATGAGAAAATCATAACTCAAATATTCGCCCCCACGATCGGATCGTAGAAACTTAATCTTTCTGTTACGATGGTTCTCCACTTCATTCTGAAATTCTTTGAACTTTTCAAACATTTCAGATTTATGTTTCATTAAATAGATATACCCATATCTACTCAAGTCATCGGTAAAAGTGAGAAAATAGCGATATCCACCGCGCGTCGAAACACTCATCGGTCCGCATACATCGGTATGTATGATTTCCAACAAGTCCGTTGCTCGCTCCATCATACCGGAGAACGGGGTTTTGATCATCTTGCCCATGAGGCATGGTTCGCATGTGTCAAATGATTCAAAATCAAGAGACTCCAAAAGTCCATCAGAATGGAGTTTCTTCATGCGCTTTACACCAATATGACCTAGACGACAGTGCCACAAATAAGTAGTATTATCACTATCTACTTTGCATCTCTTAGCCTCAATGTTATGGATGTGTGTTTCATCCCTTTCGAGATTTAGAAGAAATAAACCACTCACAAGAGGTGCATGACCATAAAAGATGTTACTCATATAAATAGAACAACCATTATTCTCCGATTTAAATGAATAACCGTCTTGCAATAAACACGATCCAGAAATAATGTTCATGCTCAACGCAGGCACATAATAACATTTATTAAGGTTTAAAACTAATCCCGAAGGTAAAACTAAGGAGAGCGTGCCAACGGCCATCACATCAACTCTTGATCCGTTGCCAACGCGCATCGTCACCTCATCCCTCGCAAGCCGCCGTCTATTCCGTAGCTCCTGTTTCGAGTTACAAATATTAGCAACTGAACCGGTATCAAATACCCAGGCACTACAACGAGGGCTAGTAAGGAAAACATCAATAACATGTATATCAAATATACCTTTGATGGTGCCAGCCTTCTTGTCCGCTAAGTACTTCGGACAGTTGCGCTTCCAGTGACCCTTGTCCTTGCAATAGAAGCACTCAGTTTCCGGCTTGGGTCCAGACCTGAGCTTCTTCTCAGCAGGGGCAACGCGTTTGCCGCCGCCTTTCTTGAAGGGCTTCCTTGCACCCTTACCTTTCTTGAAGGTGGGGGGCTTGTTGACCATCAACACATGATTATTCTTTTTGATGTTCACCTCCGCTACTTTCATCTTAGCAAAGAGCTCAGTGATCATATCAGTGGAACCAATCTGATTGTGATCAACTACAAAACTTTTGTAGCTAGGAGTGTCAATCTTGAGCTCCTCTGGAATCTTGCAGTCCAGTTGCTCAAGGCGTTGAGTGTAGCCCGTCATCTCAATGGCGTGCTCACTAACGGAACTCCCTTCCTCCATCTTGTAGTTAAAGAATTTCTTAGAGATCTCATATCTCTCAGAACGGGCTTGAGTCTGAAACATGTTTTTCAGCTCCTCGAGAATTTCAAAGGGCCCGGCGAACTCCTCAAAACGATTTTGAAGATCCGATTCCATAGCATACAACATGGCGATCTTAATCAAATCATAATCATCCTTGCGCGACTGATAAACAGCTTTTTCATCAGCCGGCGCATCTATAGCAGGGGCGTCACCTAGCGCTTTCTCAAGGACATAGTCCTTTTGTCCGCCAGACAGAATGATTCTTAGATTGCGGAACCAGTTGGTGAAGTTAGACCCATTGTTTCTAAGCTTTTCTTTCTCAGCAAAAACGTTGAAGTTGAAGTTGGACTTGGCCATGTGATCTACAGTATTTGCAAGTACAATTTAGACTATGTTCATGATAAATAGTTCAACTTAATCAAATTACTAGATGAACTCCCACTAAATTCAACATCCCTCAAGTTGTTTAGTGAACACGATCCAAATTCACCACACCTAATCCGATCTTCACGAGAAGAGATGTGGTTTCAATGGTGGACAACAAAGTGTCGATCATATCATTCATATGACTCATGCTTAACCTTTCGGTTCTTGTGTTCCGAGGCCATGTCTGTACATGCTAGGCTTGTCAAGTTAGACCCAAGTATTTCCGCGTGTGCAAAACTGGCTTGCACCCGTTGTATGTGAGCGTAGAGTCTATAGCACCCGATCATCACGTGATGCTTGGACACGACGAACTTTCGCAACGGTGCATACTTGGGGAGAACACAGCTTTTATCTTGATCTTTAAGTGAGGAATCATCTTATAATGCTACCGTCGCGATCTAAGCATAATAAGATACATAAAAGGATAAACATCACATGCATATAACTTTATGTGACATGGTATAGCCAATCTTCGCGCAATGATCTCCATCTTGTGCGTTCCGGCATGATCTCCATCACTTCACCATGATTGCCTCCACCACGAATAGCAACTACAACTATTGCTAACTACTTAGCGATAAAGTAAAGCTATTACATGGCGTATAAGAAGTTGACTCGCAGGTCATACACAATTATAAAGACAACCATATGGCTCCTGTCGGTTGTGTACTCATCGACATGCAAGTCGTGAAACATTACAAAACATGATCATCGCATACAATATACACATCACATCTTGGGCCATACCATATCACAGAAAACACTCCCTGCAAAAACAAGTTAGACGCCTCTACTTTGTTGTTGCATGTTTTACGTGGCTCATGGGAGTAGATGCTAAGAACGATTCTTACCTACGGAAAGCCACAACGGTGATATTATGGTTGCCAAACTCCGGCGTTAATCCCATGACAACTATAGTGAGAGAAACTGACATCCACCAGCCGCATGTGTGGTACAAGCCACACGTCAAGTGCGGAGCCGGTCTCGCGAACGACGTCGCGTAAGGTTGGCCTGGACCGCTTCAATCTCACTATCCCGCGTCATAAGAAGAACACAAACAAGAGGCTTGCAACAGAAAACATCAACGCCCGCAACAACCATGTTGCGTTCTACTCGTGAATCACATCTACGCATAGATCTAGCTCTGATACCACTGATGGGTTTTCTTGGCATAGTAAATCAAAATTTTCTACGGATGCGAACAGAAGGAAAGCCAAGATCTAATCTAGGAGATGCAAACAACGAGAGAGATTGGATTAGATCTTCATACCCTTGAAGATTCGCACAGCGGAATGTTCGACGGAACGTGGGTGATGTAGTCGTACTCGCTTCTCCTCCTCGCGATCCGATCCGATCTAGCACCACAAGTGGCGGTGCCTCCGTGAGATGCACACGTGCAGCACCTCGACGTCTCCTCCTTCCTCGGACCAGCAAGTAGGGTGGAGAGATAGATTGGATCTACAACACGACGGCGTGGTGTATATGGTGGAGAATTTCTGCAGCAGGGCTTCGCCTACAAACAGTCGGGAGGGAGAGAGGAGGGCAGCAGGGCAACTAGGGCTTGGAGGGGAAGGTGTGTGGTTGGGGGGAGGGGGTGCACCAGCCCTCTATATATAGAGGGGGGTGCGGCCAGCCCTTGCCCATCCTCCAAGCCTATCTCTAGTTTAAACGATTTTAAACTTATCCCTTATCTAGAAACCCTATCTCTAGTTTAAACGAGTTTAAACTTATCTAGGATCGGCTGGGCCCTATGGGGCCTTGTGCCCCTGGCCCAATGCGGCCAGGACACTCCCTCATAGGCCCATGCCCCCTCCCGGAAGGTGGGACCACGTTGGCCCCCTTCCGGAAGGTTCTAGAAGCTTCCGGTACAATACCGATTAATCCGGAACAATTCCGAACTCCAAAAACTGCACTGCCTTATATGAATCTTATTCTCCGGACCATTCCGGAACCTCTCGTGATGTCCCGGATCCCATCCGAGACTCCGAACAAAAATTCATAAACCAATTATCCAATCTATCCTAGCGTCGAGACACGTTAAGTGTGTGACCCTACGGGTTCGAGAATATGCAGACATGATCTTCTATCAATAATCAACAGCGGGGTATGGGCACCCATATTGACTCCTACACATTCATCGATGATCATATCGGATGAACCACGATGCCAGGATTCAATCAATCCCATATACATATTCCCTTCGTCTCACGATATTTTACTTGCCCGAGATTCGATCGTCGGTATCGTCATACCTAGTTCAATCTCGTTCACAGCAAGTACTTTACTCGTTCCGTAATCCGATATCACTTTGTGATTAACTCCTTAACCACATGCTTGCAAGCGGTGTTGATATCGATTACCGAGTGGGCCCGAAGTATATCTCTCCGACTTGGGAGGGACAAATTCCATCTCGATACATACAACCCAACAGATACTTTCCGATCACCTGAGAGACACCTTTATGATCACCCTCTCATAGGATGACGTTTGATGACCTCAAAGCTTTCTTCCGATACCAGGGAGTTGCATTATCTCATGGTCTAAGGAATACAATATTTGACATAAGAAAAGCTCCGCAAAGACGAACACGATGACACGATCTAATTGCTTCGCTTAGTTTGGGTCTGTCCACCATATCATTCTCCCAATGATATGATCTCATTATCAATTGAAAACTCATGTCTATGGTTAGGAAACCTTAACCATCATTGATCAATGAGCTAGTCCATAGAGGCGTACTAGGGACACGGTGTTGTTCACAAACCACACAAGTATTAATGTTTCCGCTTAATACAATTCTAGCATGGAATATAATCTTTATCATGAACAAGAATTATAATAATAACATCTTTATTATTGCCTCTAGGGCACCCCCCCATGGGAAGGGTCGTTCATTGTGAGCAAAGCATTGCACAATGATTCTTACTATCTCATAGATGCAAAGCCACAGGAAAAGAACAAGGCGGACAGGTCCGGAGAGGAATCCAAGCGACCGTGGAATGTAGCACTACTTCGTCCCTTCTACACTTAGCTAAGAAGTGCATGTATCCAAGTCATCTCATATGTCGGTATGTATGTCGGCAATGAGCTTATCAATGAAATAGCAGCGCCTCGAGTAGTAACTCGGGGACTGCCTTAATAATGTTTGTCGTAATTTCTTATGCGGTAGATGGAATGAGTCGTTTTACTTAACCCGGATTAGTAATGTGTGAGCACCAAAAACCCAACCCTTCGACTTGCTGCTGTCCAACAAGAATTGGCTTCATGGCAAGCAAGGGAACAAGTTTAGAATTGTGTAGCACGTGAAAAACCACTAAGGAAACGAATTTATTCGAGCTAACGTTTTTTTCGGACTAACCCTGTATTTATTTTCAAGTTATTATGCTGAATTATTTTGAGCCAAGCCTCAGAGTTTCTAAGTATTGTTAAGACAATTTTTGAAGCTCGGATTCGTAAGTCGTAAAACCGAATCAAGGTAGACACGGGTCGAGCCAGAGAATTGGATGAACAAGAAAATGAAACTCGGGGACTACGCCCAAGTTAATCCGGCATACAAACATAGTAGCAAAATATCACATATCAAGCATACAATTGCACCCGGCATACCGGGGATCTGATAAAATTTTCAAGTTTTTTCAACTAAGGAGCAGCAGGAGGAGGAAGTTCGGCGTCGTCATCGCTGTCCTCAATATCCGAAGCAGCATCTTCTCCATCCTCACCCGACCCATCCTCCACGTTCTCAATATGCTCATCCCCACCAGACTCCAGGAAGCTCGGTCCCTCAATCCAGTCATGGATAGGAGAATATTCGACGAGGCTATAGGCGCAAGCCTGGCGCCGAGCTAGCCACTCCGGATCATTGGTCCATCTGGATCCAGTGCGCCGACGTGTGAGGAGGCTCAGGTCGATCTTCTCATACCATGTAAGAATATGATGAAGGAGGGTATCTGCTGCGGCACGCCCGGCGGACTCTCTCCAGAGGTCAAGCTGGGTCTCAATTTCCAACAGCTTTTCGGCAAGGAGTGTGATCCTCTCCGGAGCGCTCTCGCTTGGCCAGAAGGTGTTGTAGATCCGGACCGCAACGTCGAGGAGATCTTTCCCATAGTTCTTGATGGTGTCCACACGAGCTGACACGCTCACCAATAGGTCCTCCATGTCCAAGGGAATGCTCTCACCATCAGGAGCAATGGGAGTACCCCTTTCCCGGCGGAATTTGGCAACAGCAGCACTAGCAATGGGAGTACCCTTAGGAAAGTGGTCTGGGAACAAGGAAAAGGAAGATGCTGAAGCAAACACATATGGGCTGAGCCGGAAGATTATGCCGGATAAGGGAAAGAAACTTACATGAGATATGGCGGTGGATCCGGGTCAACTCCTTGATGCAATTGTCGCGTCTCTGGTGAAGTTGTTCAAGCTCAGCGATCACCGACCCAAGCTGGACCTCGGATTCTTTAAGCAGGTCCTGGTCCTTGGAGATTTGGAGAGTAAGGCGCTCACGCTCTTCGGTGAAGTTCTGGCCAACTTTTTGGAGCTCGGTTTTATGTTGGGCCTTCATCTTCTCCATTTCAGCCTTGAGCTTGGCTATCTCGTCGTCCTTGATCCGGAGGAGGGCAAGCTCATCATTCTTCTTCTTCAGCTCACCTTGATGCTACCCTGCTTGTTCGAGAAAATGCAGCATCATATCAGGCACGGGCACACTATCCTCAAGCGATGCTGAAATGATATGTTGACCCGGCAGAGCCGAGGAGTGAATGTTTGCTAAGCCAAGGAGAAGAAGAAATGGAAAACACTGAAAGGTCGAACAAAGGAGGACATACCCCAGATTTCCTCCAAATTCTTCCGCATAATTTTGTTCTCAGCCTCCACCCTATCTGCGAAAACCGAATGAGGAGATTAGTCCGGCGGAAACAAGTGAAGAAAAACGGAGAAGTGCTGAGGGAGAAAATTACCCCTCTTTTCATGCTCTGTGCCAAGTGCAACATGTTTTGCATGCAGGATCTTGTGGGTATCCAGCAGGCATTGAAATTCGGCGCTCCGGCGATTGCCTGAAAGAGGTATAGAAGTGTAAAATTAGTTTGGTGCATATTTGAAGTGTGCAAGATCCGGGCCAAGTGGAACTTAACCCGGCTCTAGGTGTGTGCATATTCGAAGTGTGCATGATCCGGGCCAAGTGGAACGTAACCCGGCTCTAGGTGTGTGCATATTCGAAGTGTGCAAGATCCGGGCCAAGTGGAACTTAACCCGTCTCTAGGTGTGTGCATATTTGAAGTGTACAAGATCCGGGTCAAGTGGAACTTAACCCGGCTCTAGGTGTATGCATAGTCGAAAAATGCAAGATCCAGGCCAAGTGGAACTTAACTCGGCTCTAGGTGTGTGCATATTTGAAGTTTACATGCAGCTACGTTGATTTTCTAATGAGCATCCGGCCGAGTAACAAGTTACTCCGCCGGAGGCTCGGGGACTAATGGTTATTAACTACAGCATGTAAAGGAGAAACGACATACCTCCATCATTCGCCCCGCGAGGTTAATTGCCTTGGCGGCAGTATTCATCTGGGCAGAAAATTCTGCGGGGCCGAACTTTTTCGGGAGATCATCGTTGTAGACGAACTCCGCCTTATTCCAGTTCATGGCGAACTCGATAAGGCTCGGAGGGTACCGTTCGCCAGTGGGCATGTGGGGTGCCACCAAGCCCTTTGCATGAGCTTCCTTCCTCTCAATTAGGGCAAGAGCTGGGCTGGTGTGAAGAACCATCTGCTGTGCATCGGTTGGCTCGGCAGGACGATCCGTCTCTACTGGTGATTTCTTCGGAAGCATTGACGACAAGGTTCGCTGCCCGGCCTCGACGGATGTAGACTTGGCAGCATCCGGAGCTTTTTTGCCTTTAGCTTGCTGGGAAGAAGTAACCACGACGGATTTCCCTTTGGAAGCTGCTAGAATGGTTCCTCGCCAGGGCTGAGATGACTCGGAAGAGGCAGAGGAACTTGGTACTGGAGCTGTTGAGGGTTTCCTGGCTGCCGGGACAGGTGCTGGTTCGGAAGCTGGTACTAGAGCTGCTGTTGGTGTTGGGGTTGCGGTAGACTTGGTGGTTGCTGGTTGCGGCAATGCCGAAGTGGTGGACGTGGTTGCCTCGGCCGGACTGACCCCTCCCAATCCGAGGTCGCGTTCCTCTTGATGAGGTACTGCGGAACCCGGAGCAGCCGCAGAGCCCTCCGGAATAGGGCTCAGCAGGCGTGACTCATTGTCACGAGGAGGGGAAGGACCGGACCGAAGGGGAGAAGATATGCTCGATCCGCTCTGAGGGACCTCCATAGGAGGCCTGCATAAGAAAATGATGTCAGGAGTGAAATTACCCCGATGCAAGGAGAAGTGTGTTGCGCGGTGAAAAATGACTTACGCATCCGAGGTCTCGGCCTCCTTGGGTTTTCGGGCCCTCTGTGCCGGGGCTTTGCCTACTCGCTTGGAGGCAGCCTTGTCTCCGGCCTTCTTTTGCCTTTTGGTAGGCTGAGAAGGTTCGGAGGAAGAACTTGACGCGGATCCGCGCTTCTTCTTCGACGCCACCGGAACCGGCTCGCCCGTGGCAAGTGGAGGATCCTCGTGGATATGTCCACCGGGGTTAGCTGATACCGGAAAGGAAAAAGAAAGAGGGACAGCCTCAACGGGTTCAATCACGTCGATATCCGAGTCATCCTCATCATGGGGCCAATCTCTAAGAGAAGAGAATTTACCGCTGGGTCGTTTGGTGGCGTCGGTCATAGGGAGGAACATCTCCTGGTCCGGCTCCTCCTCATCCGGGATTTCACGGTCTGGCGCCCACTTAAGGGTCGGATCCGTATCATCCTCGAGAGTTTGCTGAAGGAACAGCTGAGAAAAAACATGAAGAACAGAGTCAAAAATATGACAAAAACCGACACATACTTGATCCGAAATAAGTTTACCCCGTGAAGCTTACCGCAGGAGGGAGCCTGTCACGGCAGTAATGCTCGATTCCCCACGTCCATTCGGCGGAGAAATCCTTGTGAGTGGTGAATAGAGCCTTGACCCGGCGGAAGATCTCTATGTTGCTCAATTCGAAGGAGGAGGTTCGGTTGGGGTCGCGGCTGAAGCTCATGTCGCACAACTTATGGGTGCGCTTCTGGGGGGGAGAGATTCGGTTGCGCACGAACGTGATCATGGCATCCTCGTTGCGCAATCCGAGTTTCTTCAGCTCCGCGAACCTCTTGTTGACTTGGTTGGCCAGAGCAGTAGGCTTCTTGGGACCTCCTCCCAGAAATCCGTGTCGGGTGGACCCGGAGCTTAGGGCAGCAACCGAATCAAATCTTCGTTACCCTCGTTCCGGACATAGAAGAAGGTCCGGGCCCACCCTTTGCAGGAGTCAAGCCCGGTGACCCGGGGAAAGACGGAAAATCTCCGGGGCAAGATGGAGGCAGCTCCGAACTGGGTGAGCTGCTTGTCCTCCGACTCAACGTGGATGTTGGGGATGACATTGCGACGCAGGCCGAAGAACCGAATCCACAGCTCCTTTGTGGGCCATAGCCCGGTGTAGCCCTTGGTCGTAGAGGTGAAGGCGGAAAGGGAGGTGATAGCGTTTGCTGGGAGATGGTGCGGCTGCAGGTGGTATGTCCTAACCCAATCCCGGAAGAAGTCGCTCACTGGAAGACCAAATCCCCGCTGGAAATGGGACAAGAATACAACGAACTCACCCGGATTGGGTGAGGGGGCCAATTCCGAGGAGGGGAGACGAGCGGCGACGCCGGTAGGAATCCGTCGGGTCCAGTACAGCCAGTCAAGATCATCTTGAAAAACCCATGATCCGGCCCACGCGCCGCGATCCGCCGCCGCGGTGTCCTCCTCCATCTCCTGCTCGACGATGACAAGATCTTCCTCAGTCATCTCGTATCCGCTGTCCTCGCTGGAGCTAGCGGCGGTGGGGATCTGTGGCCTAGATTGGCGTGGACTCGTGGCGGAGAAGCTGCGCAGCGGGAGCTGCGGTGCGGAGGCATGGAGAAGGTACGGCGACGGCGCTGCTGCTACGAGCACTGGCGGCGGCGCGGTCACGAGGAAGACGAAGGAGAAGAAGAGGAACGGGCAGAGGGGCGCAGAGGTGAAAAATGCTAAGGGACGCGCCTCTCCGCTACTTAACCACCCCCAGAGATGGGTGAGTGGGATCGCGCTGTGCGCACGAGCCACTCGATGTGGCCGCGTATTACTTGTATCGGCCAATCACAGAAAAGCCACACAGGGGGCCACAGAGTAGACGAGATCCCATGACGCGACGTGCTGTTGCGGTAAACGAGGAGACAGGCATGACGTAACCCGCGCACAGTAAAACTGACAATTACTGCGGCGGTTACTGTGCAGGCCCTTAAAATAAGACAAGGTAATGATTAGCCTCCACGTGGGTTGGCGTATGAGAGAAGGAAACGGGGCTCGGATCAAACCACGGTAACCATGGGATCCGAGCCAAAGTGGTGACCCGGCCGGCAAGTGAAAACTTGGAACGTGCGAAGGGAACGCAAATCCATATGATCCGAGATAAGGAGCTAACCCGGAATTGAACGTCTGAGGCTCGGACGTAAATGAACCTGATGTGGACTTAGCGGCCGAGGCAGCTAAGACCGCACCAGCTTCGGGGACTAATGTTGGGGGGATACCCCCGGGTAGGGACACTCCGGGGTATAAGGGCCAAGTTAGCCGAGGTTCGGCAAGGTCAAAGCGGATGCTGGCCGAGTCACCTCAAGGCAGGCCAGATCATGGAGTAACCCGGACCAGGGGGGTCGCCTAACGTTGTCTCATCCGACTTAAGGAGTATGTCAGAAATGCTTGTCTAACTTATATACAGGAACAGGTGTGGCCGGATCTACTATGATCCGGATCCTCGCTTAGCTTCTAGGAGAAGGAAGGAATCTCTCTGGTCAAAAAAGAAGGTCCGGTACGTACTGGATGAGCGAATAAAGCAAGGGCAGGACCACCGGGTCGTGGCCGACAAGGGTGACGACGCTCACGTCGGCTTACGCTGCTAAAGCAAGTGTGACGCGGGGGAAAAGCACCCCGGTCGGGTTACCACTTTGGGAGGGGGCATATTCTTAGGAATATGCCTCCACGTATGCCCTGAAGCATCTAGTGCCGTAGAGCTCCCCATCTTCTTCTTCCGAGTCAGTCGACCGAGCATGTCGTGCCCTTGACTTGTTGATCTTGCGTTGCGTGAGTTCATCGCGTGCATCGTAGTCACGATCGTGTCGCCATGAGCAGCGGCGCCGAGACAGGTCGTGACTGTCATCGCTGGACGAGGGCAAGGAGTAGCGCTTTGCTAACGCTTTGCCCTTTTTTGAGTCTAGTACCGGTTCCTTGTCGAGGGCGGCCTCGATTAGCCCCAGGCCCGCGATCGTACACCGGTGCATGGTCGTTCGGGGATCTCCAGCTGGTGGCTGGTTATTGAGAAGGTACATGGTGGCCACTGTCATCGCGGCCTGTGGTGTCCTAGGAACCACGTTGCCTCTCGTGTCGACTGTCATAGAGCCGAAGTCGAGGACTTTCGCGGCATCTATGCGTTCTTGTTCGGTGAGGTGAGCCATCCGCGATTGCCTTTTCCTGGCGAGGTGCTCGTTGCCTCTTGAGGAGGATCCTCCGTAGAAGGAGAGCCCAGCGCGATGAAGGCTTGACTTGTCCGCCGCCTTTTTACGTGCCTCAAGTTGCGCGATTGCTTGTTTTTGGCGCTTGAATTCCTCTTTTAGGAGCCAGTGGTAGCCCATCAGTAGCTCCTGCGGGGACCCGAAGGGTAGAGGTGCACCTCGTAGGGCTTCGCGGCAGCGTTCCCACTCTTGCTCGTTGAGCCTGATCACGACGCGTTCGCCGGTTTGCTTGTTGATTATGCTAGGAGGTTTGACTGCTCCTCCATTGCCACCGTTACCGCCGTTGCCGGCGTTGGGCGGGTCGGTGTCGTTGCCAGTGTTACCACCGTTGCTGCGATTGGGTGGATCGGTGCCGTTGCCGGTGTTGCCACCGGTACCGCGGTTGGCGGAGGTGTCGCCCGTGTTGATGACGGCGCACATGAAGTGATTTGGGAAGCTGTTGCTTCCACAACTTTCAGATCTAGAACCGTAGGTTCCATCTTTAGTGGCCAGATCGCTTAGATCAGAGTCGTGACTGCTGTCGCTGACCATGTTCCCAACTACCGCCGGAGCATTGAGCTCACTGAGGGTGCCGATCGATGGAGGGAACCATGATGCTGGGGCAATCGCGGTGCCGTCGGCTGATCGGGCATGCGAAGCGTGCCCATCTGACCAACTTGGAAGCGGAAGCTCCCAATCGCCAGGCTAATTCTGTCGCCCACGGACTCGAAGGCCGGGCGAGTAGCCGGCGTGTGGATGGTGAAGTCGAAGGCGCCGAAAAGATAGCGAATCTCCGCTGTTGCAGAGTTGTAGATCACGTTTGATGGGGCCGAAGAAGCCGCAACATCAGCACTCCCAACTCCCACAGACGGCGCCAATTGACGAGGGATTAACTCGTCAATGCCCATTGTTATGGACTTGGGTTTTGGAGAAGGAGGGGCGCTGGAGACATCTATCGGCTAGCAAACAAGCACACAGGGGACAAAGGATTTACCCAGGTTCAGGCCTCATAGAGGTCCCTACTCCTGCTTGTCTGCTCGTGGAATTATTGAGGGAGTCGAAAGTTACAACGGTGCGCAGATGCAATCTGGCGAGGGTTTTTGGAAGCTAGGGTTGCGTGTGTCCTCCTTGCTGCCCCCTCCTAGCCCTTATATACATAGGCTAGGTCTCAGGTAGCAGGTCGAGTCGGTTACAAGTTAGGGTTTTCCCCTTTCAAACTTTCTATCTTCAACTTTCT
Organism: Avena sativa; assembly: GCA_916181665.1. Taxonomy (NCBI): domain Eukaryota; kingdom Viridiplantae; phylum Streptophyta; class Magnoliopsida; order Poales; family Poaceae; genus Avena; species Avena sativa. Next base: position 463,696,135 of record OV702297.1, on the reverse strand, counting down.
CTTGATCTTCAAGCAATCGAGAGTCCGCAGGTTACTCGAGTCCTTCTATCTGGGCCTTGGCGACACCATGGACCTGTACGTATTTCGATCGTATATACCAAGCTCGAGTACTTGTAGGGTATACCCATGTCACCTAGGTTTAATCGAACCCTAGAAAGCAATGCTAAAAGCAAATAAAAAGGACACGTCTACAAGACTTTGTTTCTTTGTTTTACCTTATTTTACTAGACCAATCTAGTTTACTTTTATAATGGGTTGAATCAATGGATGGAGATAGGCCAGGGTTGAAGATCCACCTACAGATGCACATCATATGGGATAAAATATAATAATAAGCATAGTCATGTGTAATGATTGAATAGGGATAATCTCTTACGGGCAACACATCCCTAATATACTAGAGCCCCCATGATGCAGCGGGCATAGCAATAGTATTTTAATCCAACCGAGTGGACCACGAAGCAATGGCTACAAATGATTATTAAGTATAAAACACAGGTCAAAGCATTAAGTGGCGATATTGTTGTGATCCCGAATGGGTCGCTAAACAAAGATCGTACTACCCTTTCTATCACTAGGGTTCCTATGAGATCGCCACTAGCCAAGTATCTCATCTCAAGCCTTTATCAATCTATGGGGTCTTGGGTACCTACAAGTCCACAGATCGAGGCAAGAGACAAAGAAACAAAAGATACAAATCACTATTGCAAACAAAACACAATACTCCCATGAATAAGATGCACATAATTGTGAGGTTTCTCCCCAACCCGCTGCCCGTGAGGACTACTCACTCATAACAAATAGATCTAGGATATAAAACATTGTGCAAAATACTTAGATTGATATCAAATACTCTTACAATGGTCGCTGAATCACAAGGAGATCTAAATACAAAGTAATGGTGATGGCTAATGGAGGGGATGGATGATGGAAGTGACGAAGAATGGATGAACAATGGCGTGGATCTCCTTCGGTGTTGTTGTGAAGTAATTTGAGATTGGCGGCTCTTTGGCCAGCGGCTAGAGCCTCAAAATATATAGGTGTCTTCATGAAAGTTGTAGGGTTTGATGAGATAAAGCCATCGCCACATCGTATAGGTGGGCCCTGCCCGTACCAATCGTCGTTAAGCTTGTAGACGCAAGGGAATGACTCCCCAATTACTTGGCCGTGTGGACTTCTTCAAAAACCATCATTATGACTCTTGATTTTGCATTAAAAAGTGTGATTTCCCGGACAACACAATTTAAAGCAAGGTTTTGCATATCTTTGCAATTATTAGTTATTAGTGGCAAGAATTGAGAGTTTCTTGTGAATTTCTTGACCAAAAACACTTTTTAAAAATGGTGGAAGATGGCTATTTTTGGAGCCATCAACCTCCCCAAAGCTTAAACCTTGATCACCCTCGAGCAAGAAGAAACAAAAGAACTATAAGAAATTCAGCGTTTAAACTTGAAACAGCAAGAATAGGAATTCACTTACGGTTGGTAGTCATATGCGCTTAGCACTTCATTCATTTGCGAGGGTTATCAAAGTTAGAGAGATGACAAGAGTACTATACAAGCTTCGGTAAGTCAAGACGTACAATCAAAGTAAAGTTTAATATAAGTATAAATAACTAGAAGTGTAGCAATCAATTAAATTCTTCTAGTTAACTCTTAGCTTGCCAAGGAACACTAGGATGTTTAAATATCATAATTGAGTAACTGAGTTTCATGTCCTAAGTAGCATAATAGTGAAGTGTCTTATTTACACCCACATCAATAAATCAAGTCTATCAAAAACACTTCTAATCCAATCATTGTCTTTAAAGAAAATTCATAAAGTAGTAACAAGACCATGCCAAGGAATTATTATGTGGATCTTCATACATATATATTTTGTCTTGTTTTCTTCCTCTTTCAAGGACCATTGGTTGTTTCTTTTACAAGTGCTTACACAACCTTTGAGAGTACCAATACTTTTGCCCATATATTGACATGTATGCCACTCATGTCATCAACTTATAGCCGAAATCCGGGGTTATACCATATATCGTTCAAAAGCTAGCGGAGTTGTTGGCATCCCAAAGGTGTGCATGAGACACATAGAACTTTTTCTTTATCTTCTCTTTTTTATATGCTAGTACCGAGGTTTGATCCACAAGGTTAGCCTTAGAATGCATCACAATTACCACTAGACTTCATTTCAATCAAACAACTCCTTGCATGAGTGTCGTCAAGACTATCAAAACATCTATGGGGTTAAGTATATTCAAGGGTATACTCTCGAGACAATCATTCATCAAACAAGTCGTAAATTTCATACTTTTCTTATTGTACTTATTTGGTAATATTATTTCCAAGGCAAGACTCGGTTAGCTAAAAGAACTAGAGCAAAAGCTTCCACAAGTAATCATCATACTAAAAAAAAGCTCTACTCTAACCATATTAAATTACTCCCACAAGCATGGCATCTTAGCAAATTGACCAACTAGGATAAACAACTCAAACTTCAAAAGTGGGAGGCATAGGACATACCTCTCATAAGTGAATTCATTATCCTCTTCCTTATAGGGATGTGTTCCTTCAAAACTCAAACATGATTACTCTCATAATAATATTAAAGCAAAGAGGCAAAGTGCGAATCCACATTTATGAAAAAAGCAAAAACGGAAAAATTTGTTTGTATTTTTGAGGATAGGAATTAAAGAATAGAAAAGAACTTGTGACCAATAAAGGAACTAAGAAAAGAAGAACAAATGAAAAACAAAAGCAAACTAAAAAGAAAAGGAAAAAAGCAAAGTGTTGGAACAATCCAACACGAGTGTTTCAAAGATCCCAAGGAGCTAGAGTACAACCTCATTATTATACAAAGAAATTTGTCGGGGCAACACATCCCCAAGCTCAGGCTTTGCAAGACCTTTTGTTGCTCATTATGGTGGCGGTGGATAATCTCCCATGTTCCATTGGCTACTCCAATCATGGAACTGGGTGGCGAGGTTTGCAGAAGCATCTCGAAGGTTGATGGAGAGGTTGTTCATGTTTTGAATATTTCCTTTGAGCGCATAGATATCTTCATAGGTGGTGTAGTAGTTTGGTGGTTCATATCTTGTTTGGGTCCCTCTTGTTCTACTTATTCATCTTCTCCTCCTCCTCCCACGGGTATTTCTTGATGGGGTAGATTTGCCTCAACCTGCGCGTCAAAACGCAAACGTCCATCCTCGATAGAGAATAGACCATTAGGTAAAGGAGCTGGGATAAAGTGATCCGCTCCAGGTATATAGAGAAAGTATCTACCATCAGTTCTAGAAACTATACCACATGCTCTTAGAGTAGAAAGACCGAGACGGTGACTTCCTATCAATGGTTGGATGTTACCTAGGTTGATGTGAAGTGCGCGTGCAAGAATGTTTACGAATCGTCCTCCGCATACGGGTCCTCGAGATTGAAGAGCCTGATGCTTAAGGTAAAACACAAGAAGAGCGCCCAAATTTGGGATTAAGTTAAAATTAATAATAGTAGCCCTTGTGAGGATCATCATGTCCTCCTCATTAACTCTAGTAAACTCACCACATGCCTGCAAGGTGTTAGCAATAACATAAACCAAATAATGAATAGCATGATGATCAATTTGCTTCCCCTTGGGTGTGTTTCCATGGATTCTTATCAAATTAAAGTACTCCCAAGGTGCAGGATTTAAAACAAAAGTAGTTGAGTGTTTGTTGGTGGTGTTGTTGGCAAACCCAAAACATTGAGCCCATTGGTCGAGCGTCAAGGAGTACTCACAGTTCATAAGACGAAAGTTGATGCGATCAACTCCATGCCTTTGATCCTGGAACAATAATGAGAGCCCATCATATGTGTCAAGGTGCTGAGGAAGTCAAGTGTCAAGCGGCGGTACGTGGCGACATCCTGGAAGACAAAGTCATACAAACCAACATTGTTGCAAAGTAAATCTAAAACAGCACGAATGCCAAGTTGGTTCAGGATATAGGGACACACCCACTTGGTGGACTTGATTTCTTGGAGCTTGAGACGGTTGAAACGGTTCAGCTAAAACACCTTGGTGAACTCGATACCAAGTGACTCGCGGGTCAACATATCAACGGGTGGTGTGGAAGGTTTCGCAACCATCACATGTGTACGGCTCCTCGTGTTCATCTAAAACAAAATAAAATAAAATAAACAAAGATTTCTAATTAAAGATTTTAATCCAATAGAAACATAGCATAAACGATCCTCAACACTAGTTAGAAAAGAAACTCCTCTAAAACAATACTAAGAATGCTCAATATCAAGATTAGATCAAGAACAAGACCTAAGTCTAGATTGATAATGATGAAAGATTGAGTGAAGCTTTCGCACAAATAAGTTGAAGATCAGAGGAGAATATTACCTTAGATCGACTGAGTGCAAGGAATTGAAGAAACATTGAGTAAAATTGAAGATCCAATGGAGGTGGTTTGGAGTTTGGAGGAAGAAAAGAGAGAAAGGTTTGTTTTGGGGATTTTTAGGTTACCTCCTCGTGGTGTTTATGGCTGTCGCATACATGGTACGAGCAGGTGGTACGGTCGGAGCCTGCCCGTACCTGGTGACATACCTTGGGTGTGAAGACTCCCTTCCGGCGATGCACTCGGTACAGGCGCGCGCCCGTACTGCTGGTCGTTATTCATTCGATACCTTTGCTTGAAATCTAATGTTTTGCTCGAGGGTACGGTACGGGCGTGTCCGACTGTACTAGTGGTCGTTACAAGCACTTTTTCCTATGGCAAAAATCAGAATCTCTATCTTCCAATGCCTCGAGGTGGTACGGGCATATGGGCCCTTCCGGCCGTACCACTGGTCGTTAAACGGCCAGTGAGCTGCAAAACTCAAAGAATTTGATTAGTAGTTATGTGCATCTTTACACATCTTACTAAAGGACAAAATAACAACATATATGCTAAATATAAATCATCAATACTTCTTAGGCCATGTGTTAGTACAATAAGAGATCGAGGATTACCTTACTTCTTCTCCTCTCTCCAAAGGTCTTCTTGAACACTCTTTATTAGAAAAACAACAAAAACAAAACAAACAAAACTAACACAAAAGTAAAACTTTATTTCACATGGGTTGCCTCCCATGAAGCTCTTATAGTTAAGGTTAATTAGCTTGACCCTGATGGCAATCATTTAGGTTTAATGAATGGAATTCCCACTCCAAAGTAATTGGCTTTCAAAGTAACTATACCATCGTCATCATTAGGCTTGGCCTTCTTCTTCCTAGGGAAGTGGACTATAAAAGGATCTCTAGATGGTAGCCCCATTCTCACATTTCCCTCATGTAAATTAATTAAAGCTTTGATAGTTCTTAGGAATGGCCTACCTAAAATAAGAGTGGGACTACCTTTAATTTTCAACAACTATATTTTCATTTATCCCAACAGCTTGTTTATAAGTTGAATCCGCTAGATGGAGTCTCAATTCAGTAGTTACAAATGGCCCCAAGTTTAATTTTTCAAATAGGCTTTTGGAAATTGTTGAGACGCTTTCACTAAGATCACAAAGTGTGGATATCTCATTAACTCCCACCTTAACTTTAATAGTGGGCTCAAAATATCATCTAGCTTAGAAAAAAGCTCATCAGCTAGTCTCTTATACTCCATCTCTAAATCTCGAACCATAGATGCTACTTGTTGTATAAATTTTTGGTACATAGCATCATTACCTTGTTCTATACTGGCATTCTTCACGGTGATCATTTTTAGTAGATCTTCCACGGTATATTCTGGTGTTGGCGTGTTGCTATAATCCAGATCTTTAGAGTTTTCTTCATTTGTTATCAGCCTCATCATCTTGAGGTTTTCTACCGGATATGTCTTGGGCTTTCAAGCAAACTATGCTACTATGAGAGCTTGTCTCTCAGATACCTTGCACAACTGAGCCTCCACAGTTTTTGTCCTTTCATGTAGAGCCTGCACATCATTTCTAAGTGCAACGGCTTGTTTAGATAATTTTCCTATACTACTTTCATGGTTCTCCGTGATTTTAATAAGCATATTATTTTGCTCGGTTGGAGCTTGTATAAAAGTTCTAACAGTTTGCTCAAACGAGAGATTGTCATGATTTGCTCCATTATTATTATCACAATTGTTGTAAGGAGATCCTGCAGGATTAGAATAATGTTTTTGAAAATTAGAAGCATAATTGTGATTTTTCCATGTAGGATTAAAAGGAATACAAGCTATGAAATTGACATCATTAATATCGGCAGTGATAGCATTAACTTGGGTATCTTATTTACCCTTTAATATATTAAGTAGCTCGTCTACCTTAGATGTAAGCTCTTCATTATTTACCTCGGTAATTGAACTTACTCTCTTCGAGGTTCTCTCCACATGCCATTAGGCATGATTATTTTGCATATCATCAAGTAATTTCTTTACAACACTCACTTGTTTTCCCATGATTGTTCCTCCTGCTGCAGTATCTAGCATAGACTTGGACATTGGGTTAAGACCGTTATAAAACAAATGTAATATAAGCCATTCTTCCATCTCATGACTAGGATAGATCATTTGGTCTTCTTTCATTCTTTCCCACGTAAGCACACTAGTGGCTCACGGTCTTCTTGTCTAAAGCTTGTAATGTTGCATTTTAGCTGCATAGTTTTAGCTGGGGGAAATTTAGTCATAAACAAATTAGTACATTCCTCCCAAGATTTAATAGTTCCCTTTCATAGAGCTAGCAACCAATCCTTAGCCTTTCCTCTAAGAGAGAAAGGAAACAATCTTAATTTAACAGAATTTGGTTCTACATCCTTAATACACATCATGTCACAAATTCCAGTAAAAGTGTTTAAGTGCAAACCCGAATCCTCAGAAGATGAGCCCCCAAATTGGTTTTGTTGAACCAAACTTAAAAGGTTAGGCTTTATTTCATAAGCTTCTGCATCAACAGCAGGCTGAGTAAGAGATGCACGAATAAAATCATCAGTAGGAGTAACATACTCCCCAAGTCTCTTTTGAGCCATGGCTCTTATATTTTTGGTATTTTAAGAAAAGTAAATTAAAAGTAACTATTTTTGGAATTTCAAATATAAAACAAGAAAGTAAACTAATAACGAAAAAGAAACTACAAACTAATAATAAAACTAAAAACAAGGTCTCTAGTGACCTCAACAGGATAGCAAAATTGCTTTCCCGACAATGGTGCCAGAAAAAAGGTTGATACCTTCGATCTAGATTCACGGATGTAGTATAATAGCTTTTTCCCTAGATGACCTAGGTTTAATCAAACCTTGGAAAGCAACACTAAAAGGAAATAAAAAAGACACGTCTACAAGACTTTGTTTATTTGTTTTACCATAGTTTACCGGACCAATCTAGTTTACTTTTATAATGGGTTGAATCAATGGATGGAGATACGCCAGGGTTGAAGATCCACCTACAGCTGCACGTCATATGGGATATAGATAATAATAAGCATAATCATTTGTAATGATTGAATAGGGATAATCTCTTGTGGGCAACACATCCCTAATATACTATAGCCCCCGTGATGTAGCGGGCATAGCAATAGTATTTTAATCCAACCGAGTGCACCACGAAGAAACGGGCTACAAACGATTATTAAGTGTAAAACATAGATCAAAGCGTTAAGTGGTGATGTTGTTGTGATCTCGAATGGGTCCCTAAACGAAGCCCGTACTACCCTTTCTGTCACTTGGGTTCCTATGAGATCGCCGCTAGCCAAGTATCTCACCTCAAGCCTTTATCAATATATGGGATCTTGGGTACCTACAAGTGAACAGATCGAGGCAAGAGAGAAAGAAACAAAAGATACAAATCTCTATTACAAACAAAACACAATACTCCCATGAATTAGATGCACATAATTGTTGTGAGGTTTCTCCCCAACCCGCGGCCCGTGAGGACTACTCACTCATAACAAATAGATCTAGGATAGAAAACATTGTGCAAAATACTTAGATTGAAATCAAATATTCTTACAATGGTCGCTGAATCACAAGGAGATCTAAAGTATAAAGCAATGGCTATGGATAATGGAGGGGATGGATGATGGAAGTGATGAAGAATGGATGAACAATGGCGTGGATCTCCTTTGGTGGTGTTGTGATGTAATCTGAGAATGGTGGCTCTCTTGCTGGCGGCTGGAGCCCCAAAATATATAGGCGTCTTCACGAAAATTGTAGGGTTTGACGATTCGAAGCCATCGTCACATGGCATGGGTGGACGGTATGGGCGGGCCTTGCCCGTACTACTTGTCGTTAAGCTTGGAGACGCCAGGGGAATGACTCCCCAATTACTTGGCCATGTGGACTCCCTCAAAAAACTTCATTATGACTCCTGATTTTGCATTAAAAGCGTGATTTCCCGCACAACACAATTCAAAGCAAGGTTTTGCATATCTTTGCAACTATTAGTCATTAGTGGCAATGATTGAGAGTTTCTTGTCAATTGCTTGACCAAAAACAATGTTTAAACATAGTGAAGATGGCTATTTTTGGAGCCATCAGCACTCGACGAAGCATCCATCAAAGCACTAATCCGAGACTTGAGACATCAAGTCTCCTCCACCGCACTTAAGCGAATGCCTAGAAAATACAGAAAGATCAGTCTACATCACAGCAACAAAAAGCAGGAACTCTAGGGCTTTGTGAGAAACTTACATAGCATACTCTCGCTCGCCCTTGAAACCCCGTCAAGCAGATACGCCTCATGCTCCATGGCCTTTATCGACTTGGAGAGGGCCACATCGACATGGGCCTTTATAACCCGAATCTCACCCTCCAATTGCTTGATATGGTGGAGCTTATCGGCGTATAGTGGAGGATCGACATATCGAGTGATAGTGGTAACATTTCTGGGCGCATGTGTCTCTTCTTGTGACAATTGCTGACCAGAAGGAACAGGGTCAGTCGAAGGACCGGTCGAATCAGATACATTCTGAAGGAATAAAAGACAAGGCAAAAATCAGCAAGAAATATTCGTCGTACACAATTAATATTCAAACTTAGCGGAAGATTCAAGGATACAGAATATTAGTGTTTTCCGACTCCTAGAATAGAAAACTATACATGCGACGAAATCCATTATAGATAGTTCAACATAAATAACTATGGCTAAGGACTAAGTCGCACCACTGGAAGCGACAGTGGCACTAGCAGAAGGGGCAGCATTCGAAGTTTTTGCAAGAGGGCCATCTTCTTCCTTAGCAATTTCAAGGAGCTGCCTAGAGAACTTCTTTACTTTCTTAAAGTAAGGCCAGAGGTCGACCTCTTTGCCTGCATCGGTGACTGGGATTGAGGAGCTAACCTTATCCCAGTTGACCTACTCGACATTCGCCAAAGCCAAGGCCATTGAACTCTCCACGCCTCTCTTCACTTGGATCAAGCCGTAGCCGGTGAGGGGGTTTGGTTCGGCGTTAAAGACCTCGGTGAGGATGTTGAGGTCTGACAAAACATCTCTATCAGGGAAGATATCCACGTGAAGGCGCCTGAAGGCACGACGAGAACGGGTCAGGAGATTCCGGTCGCAAATGTTGTTCCCCTCCAAGACACTCACGGAATCTAACAAAGGGTCAACTCATTGATCCTCTGCTAGTGCTAGCAAAAAAATGGTGATCTCTGTAGAATGGAAGAAAGGACAGTAAATCAAGAGCCGAGGTTCAGGTAAAAAACATTAGTTTTCGTGTCAAAATTATTGGGTCCGCAGCATAGAAAACAAAAAATTTCCTACGGTGTGAACTACACGCCAAGATCTATCTACTAGGTACAAAGCAAACGGGTGGACATACATCCATAGAGAACTTACCCTTGAAGACAACGAGCTTTGTTAACGAGTAGGAACTCGTGGTTGATGTAGTCGTACACTTGTCGATCTCAAGATCGTGAGGAAGTCCGAGCGCCGCAACTCAGCAGCGCATCCGCACTCGCACACACGTTCAAGCCACCGGACAACCTCCACCTCCTCGCTCCAGCGATCCAGCGGAAGCAGCAACTCCTTCCAGACGAAATGCCACCGGGAACATGTATCTCGCTAATCCGAGACCATGGGGGAATAATTCTAGAGGGGGAGAGAGATCCTCCACAAGGAGGTGTGTGGATGAAGGAGGGAATGGGTGGCCTTTTATAGGAGGAGGGGGGTGCCCCTCTCTCCATGGCCGGCGCATGGGGGTGACCCCTCACCTTCCCCATTCATGTGGTGGTAACTCCTCCACATTAAAATGCCTCTTCACATTCCCTTTTAAAGTCTCCACTTTAAATGCATTAAGTTTCTCCAAATTTAATGCTCTCTCATTTAATAAAACTCTTTTATTAAATTTATTCAGAATTTTGTTAATTACTTTAATTAACAAACATTCACATATAGCCCCTCGCAATATTTCAATATCACATGCAGAACCACCTTCTGCAATTTCACCCAAAACAATTTCCGGTTTCTATTGAAACAATTCCTGCGCTATGCAATTCTTTCGTCTGAAACATATGTGCTCCAAAATGGTGTCCGGTAACTCTTAAGTGTGCCACCCTATGGTTTGCGAATAATGCAGTCATGATCGAGACCCTTCTCCGATCAATAATCAGCAGCGGGACCTGGAGATCCGTACTGACTCCTACACATTCAACGATGACTCCTGTGATCGTGAGAACCTTTAACGCTTGTAACTAAATCCCTTTGTCTCTCGATATATTACATGTCCGAGATTCGATCATCGGTATCTCCATACCTAGTTTGATCTCGTTACCGACATGCACTCTTTTCTCGTTCCCGTGATATAACATTCTAGTGATCACATCACTTGCTTGCAAGCTATCCTAATGTGATATCACCGAGTTGACAAATTCCACTCTTGATCCATGAGCCTCAACATAAACCTTCGTAGCACTGAACCCATCTTTATAGTCACCCTGTTACGGTGTGACGTTTGATGTTATCAAGATACTCTTCCGGTGTTAGCAATTAACATGATCTCATGGTCTAAGGATAAAGATTACTTCGTATGATGTTATAGCAATATAAACACAATGACTTGATCGTAATGCTATACTTCGGATGAATGTTCATCACATCATTCCACCAATGGTGTGACCTTGTTATTAACAGCATCCAATGTCCATGATCAGGAAACCTTGATCATCCTGTTAATCAACAAGCTAGTCTATAAAAGAGGCATGACTAGGAACCCTTTTTGTTTATTAAACACACATGTATTGATGTTTCCTATCAATACAATTATAGCATGCAAAATAAATATCTATCATATACAAGGAATACATAATAACAACTTTATTATTGCCTCTCAGGGCATATTTCCTTCAGTCTCCCACTTGCACTAGAGACAATAATCTAGTTCACATAGTGATAAATCTAACACCCATGGAGTTCTGGTGTTGATCATGTTTTGCCCTAGGGAGTACTTTAGTCAACGAATCTGCTACATTCAGGTCCGTGTGCACTTTACAAATCTTTATATCTCCATCCTTGACATGCTCGCGGATGGAGTGAAACCGGCGCTTAATATGCTTGGAATTCTTGTGAGACCTTGGTTCCTTTGAGTTGGCTATGGCTCCATTGTTGTCACAATAGATCACCATCGGGTCCAACGCACTGGGAACCACACCCAGTTCCGTTATGAACTCCTTCATCCAAACCGCTTCCTGCGCTGCTTCTGAAGCAGCAACATATTCCGCCTCCGTTTTTGATCCAGCCACCACAGGTTGTTTGGAGCTCCTCCAACTAACTGCTGCTCCGTTCAAGAGAAATACGTATCCGGATTGAGACTTGGAGTCATCCGGATCGGTGTCAAAGCTAGCATCGACATAACACTTAGCGACTAGCTCTTCTTCACCTCCGTATATAATAAACATATCCTTAGTTCTTCTCAAGTACTTAAGGATATTCTTGACCGCTATCCAGTGTTCCGAACCTGGATCAGATTGGTACCTACTAGTCAAACTAATTGCATGTGCCACATCCGGTCTTGTACATAGCATGGCATACATTATAGAGCCTATGGCTGAGGCATAGGGGATCTTATCCATTATCTCTCTTTCTTCCGCCGTTGCCGGACTTTGAGTCTTACTCAATGTCTTGCCTTGCAACATAGGTAAGAACCCCTTCTTACTTCCGTCCATATTAAACTTCTTTAATATCTTATCAAGGTATGTACTCTGCGATAGCCCAATTAGGCGTCTTGATCTATCTCTATAGATTTTAATGCCTAATATATATGAAGCTTCACCAAGGTCCTTCATCGAAAATTTGCTGTTTAGATAACTTTTAACACTGTTTAAAAGATCTAAATCATTTCCAGTCAATAATATGTCATCCACATATAATATCAGAAATGCCACATTGCTCCCACTCACTTTCTTGTAAATACAAGCCTCTCCATAAGTTTGGACAAATCCAAACTCTTTGATCACCTCATCAAAGTGGAGATTCCAACTTCGTGATGCTTGCTTTAGTCCATAGATGGATCGCTGAAGTTTGCACACCTTATTAGCACCCTTAGGATCGACAAAACCCTTAGGTTGTATCATATACAACTCTTCTTCAATATTACCATTGAGGAACACAGTTTTGACATCCATCTGCCATATTTCATAATCGAAATATGCAGCAATTGCTAACATAATCCTAACCGACTTAAGCATCGCTACGAGAGAGAATGTCTCATCGTAGTCAACTCCTTGAATTTGTCAAAACCCCTTTGTGACAAGTCGAGCCTTATAGATGGTCACATTACCATCAGCATCATGTTTCCTTTTGAAAATCCATTTATTCTCAAAGGCCTTTCGGTCGTGAGGTAAGTCCACCAAGGTCCAAACCTGGTTTTCGTACATGGATTCCATCTCGGATTTCATGGCTTCTAGCCATTTGTTGGAATCCGGGCTCATCATCGCTTCTTCATACGTCGCAGGGTCATCCATTTCATCAACCATGAAATTCACAACAGGATTGCCGTACAGTTCAGGAGCTGCACGTGTCCTGCTTGACCTGCGAGGTTCGGTAGTGTCCTCTTTCGGAGTTTCATGATCAATATCATTATCTCTCTCTTCATTAGGTGAAGTCAACTCCGAAACAACTTCTGGAGCTGCGCTACTCGCCATTTCATGAAGAGAAGGTTCAATAACCTCTTCGAGTTCTACCTTCCGACTACTCACACCTTTCGCGAGAAACTCCTTCTCAAGAAAGGATCCATTCTTGGCAACAAAAACCTTGCCCTCGGATCTGTGATAGAAGGTATACCCAATCGTTTCCTTAGGGTATCCTATGAAGACGCATTTTTCCGCTTTGGGTTCGAGTTTATCCGGTTGAAGTTTCTTCACATAAACATCGCATCCCCAAACCTTAAGAAATGACAGCTTAGGTTTGTTTCCAAACCATAATTCATACGGTGTCGTTTCAACGGATTTAGATGGTGCCCGATTTAAAGTGAATGCAGCTGTTTCCAGTGCATAACCCCAAAATGACAGTGGCAAGTCAGTCAGAGACATCATAGATCGAACCATATCCCATAAAGTACGATTACGACGTTCTGACACACCATTACGTTGTGGTGTTCCGGCAGGCGTGAGTTGTGAAACTATTCCACAGTCTTTCATATGTGTGCTAAACTCGTAACTAAGATACTCTCCTCCACGGTCGGACCGCAGAAATTTGATCTTTCTGTTACGATGATTTTCCACTTCATTCTGAAATTCTTTGAACTTTTCAAAAGTTTCAGACTTGTGTTTCATCAAATAGATATACCCATATCTACTCAAATCATCCGTGAAAGTAACAAAATAATGATATCCACCTCGCGCCGACACACTCATTGGTCCACACACATCAGTATGTATAATTTCCAATAGATCTGTCGCCCGTTCCATTGAACCGGAAAACGGCGTTCTAGTCATCTTGCCCATAAGGCATGGATCACATGTATCAAATGATTCAAAATCAAGTGATTCCAAAAGTCCATCAGAATGGAGTTTCTTCATGCGTTTAACGCCAATATGACCTATACGGCAGTGCCACATATATGTAGATATATCATTATCAAGTTTAATTCTTTTAGGATCAACATTATGAATATGCGTAATACTACTATCGAGATCCAACAGAAACAAACCATTCAACATAGGTGCATGACCATAAAAGATATTATTCATATAAATCGAACAACCATTGTTTTCAGACTTAAATGAATAACCACTTTGCATCAAACACGATCCGGATACAATGTTCATGCTCAGTGCAGGCACCAAATAACAATTATTTAGGTTTATAACTAATCCCGATGGCATATGGAGAGGCAGCGTTCCGACGGTGATCACATCAACTCTTGATCCATTGCCGACCCGCATCGTGACCTCATCCCTTGCTAGTTGTCGCTTGTTCCGCAGCCCCTGAACCGAGTTACATATATTAGCAACCAATCCCGTATCAAATACCCAGGTGCTACTACGAGTACTAGTCAAGTACACATCAATAACATGTATATCACATATACCTTTGTTTGCCTTGCCGGATTTCTTGTCCGCCAAATACTTGGGGCAGTTGCGCTTCCAATGGCCAATCCCCTTGCAATAGTAGCACTCCGTGTCAGACTTAGGGCCAGCTCGGGGTTTCTTTTCAGGCGTGGCCACAGACTTGCCACCCTTCTTTCCCTTGTGCTTGCCTTTCTTGTCCTTCTTGAAACCGGTGGTCCTATTGATCATCAACACTTGATGTTCTTTCCTAATCTCCACTTCTGCAGTCTTAAGCATTGACAGAAGCTCGGGAAGAGACTTCTTCATGCCCTGCATATTATAGTTCATCACGAAGCTCTTGTAGCTAGGTGGAAGAGATTGGAGAACACGATGTATGCCTAAGTCAATGGGAATCGTTATTCCCAAGGACACAAGCTTATCGGCGTACCCAGACATTTTGAGTACGTGCTCACTAACGGAGCTATTTTCCTCCATCATGCAGCTAAAGAACTTTTTTGTAGCATTATAACTCTCTACGGCAGCATGGGTATCGAAAATCATTTTCAATTCTCCCATGGTATCAAAGGCATTGCCATTTTCGAAATGCTTTCGAAGTTCTGGCTCTAGCCCATACAGTATGCCGCAATGAACTAAGTTGTGGTCCTCCTGACGAGTTATATAGACGTTCTTTTCCTCGTCAGGGGCATCAGGAGCTGGTGGGGGCCTAGCGGCGCATCTAGCACATATTGCTTTTGTGCAGCAGTGAGGAGAATCCTCAAATCCATAGCCCAGTTGGTGAAGTTGCTACCATTCGCAGCAAGTTTCTCTTTCTCCATGAACACATTGAAATTAAAAGCAGGTGGTGCCATCTACAACAGAATTTGTAAAGTATATTTAGACTAAGTTTATGATAGATTGAGTTCGACATCCCTCGTGTCCTTTTGGTGATTACATGAACCAAATCCACTACACCAAGTCCGATCATCACGTGAGTCGGTGTAGCTTCAAAGGGGAGCATCTATATGGGCATCATATCAACTATATGACTCATGCTTAACCTTTCGGTTCGTGTTCCGAGGCCATGTCTGTACATGCTAGGCTCGTCAAGTAAGAACCTTAGTATTTGCGTGTGTAAAACTGTCTTACACCCGTTGTATGAAAGCGTAGAGTTGAAAACACCCGATCATCACGTGATGCCTCAAAACACGATCCACAAAACGGTGCATACTTAAGGAAGAACACATTTTATCTTGATATCTAAATGAGGGATCATCTTATAATGCTACCAAACGCGCCAAACTAGCAGTATAAGATGCTAACATCTAATGTGTGAAGTGAGGTGATATGGTCCATGCATTTGATCTCTATCATTTGCATCGTGGTATGATCTCTATCATTCCTTTGTGTGTAAGGCCAAGGTCTATGGAACTTACACGTTAAGTGAGTTGTAAGAGTATCTATCATACATCTACTTACAACAATACCATATCAAAACACTAGCCCAGCAACGATCTAAACTAGACGCCTCTAATTTATCAATTGCAAGTTTTACGTGGCTTAGGGCTTTCGGAGATAGAACCTGTCTAACCTACGAACATGAACCACAACGAGGATAACTAAGTTCTTAGCAACTCGTTGTAAATGAGATATTGACTATAGTAGGAGGGACAGACACCCACCAGCCACTTATGCAAAACAAGTTGCATGTCAGTCGTGGAACCGGTCTCATGTACGATGACATGTAAGGTTGGTCCGGGCCGCTTCATCCTACTATGCCACCAATATCCAAAGTACATAGAAGATGCAATAACATGATCATCATCGCCCACATATAAACATATGTGTACTACCCGTGCAAAGCACCTACGCATAGATCAGGCTCTGATACCACTGTTGGGTCCGCAGCATAGAAAACAAAAAAAATCCTACGGTGTGAACTACACGCCAAGATCTATCTACTAGGTACAAAGCAAACGGGTGGACATACATCCATAGAGAACTTACCCTCGAAGACAACGAGCTTTGTTAATGAGTAGGAACTCGTGGTTGATGTAGTCGTACACTTACCGATCTCAAGATCGTGAGGAAGTCCGAGCGCCGCAACTCAGCAGCGCATCCGCACTTGCACACACGTTCAAGCCACCGGACAACCTCCACCTCCTCGCTCCAGCGATCCAGCGGAAGCAGCAACTCCTTCCAGACGAAATGCCACCGGGAACATGTATCTCGCTAATCCGAGACCATGGGGGAATAATTCTAGAGGGGGAGAGAGATCCTTCACAAGGAGGTGTGTGGATGAAGGAGGGAATGGTTGGCCTTTTATAGGAGGAGGGGGTGCCCCTCTCTCCATGGCCGGCGCATGGGGGGGTGACCCCTCACCTCCCCCATTCATGTGGTGGTAACTCCTCCACATTAAAATGCCTCTTCACATTCCCTTTTAAAGTCTCCACTTTAAATGCATTAAGTTTCTCCAAATTTAATGCTCTCTCATTTAATAAAACCCTTTTATTAAATTTATTCAGAATTTTGTTAATTACTTTAATTAACAAACATTCACATATAGCCCCTCGCAATATTTCAATATCACATGCAGAACCACCTTCTGCAATTTCACCCGAAACAATTTCCGGTTTCTATTGAAACAATTCCTGCGCTTTGCAATTCTTTCGTCTGAAACATATGTGCTCCAAAATGGTGTCCGGTAACTCTTAAGTGTGCCACCCTACGGTTCGCGAATAATGCAGACATGATCGAGACCCTTCTCCGATCAATAATCAGCAGCGGGACCTGAAGATCCGTACTGACTCCTACACATTCAACGATGACTCCTGTGATCGTGAGAACCTTTAACGCTTGTAACTAAATCCCTTTGCCTCTCGATATATTACATGTCCAAGATTCGATCATCGGTATCTCCATACCTAGTTTGATCTCGTTACCGACATGCACTCTTTTCTCGTTCCCGTGATATAACATTCTAGTGATCACATCACTTGCTTGCAAGCTATCCTAATGTGATATCACTGAGAGGGCCCAGAGTATATCTATCCGTCATATGGATTGACAAATTCCACTCTTGATCCATGAGCCTCAACATAACACCTTTGTAGCAATGAACCCATCTTTATAGTCACCCTGTTACGGTGTGACGTTTGATGTTATCAAGATACTCTTCCGGTGTTAGCAATTAACATGATCTCATGGTCTAAAGATAAAGATTACTTCGTATGATGTTATAGCAATATAAACACAATGACTTGATCATAATGCAATGCTTCGGATGAATGTTCATCACATCATTCCACCAATGGTGTGACCTTGTTATTAACAACATCCAATGTCCATGATCAGGAAACCTTGATCATCCTGTTAATCAACAAGCTAGTCTATAAGAGAGGCATGACTAGGAACCCTTTTTGTTTATTAAACACACATGTATTGATGTTTCCTATCAATACAATTATAGCATGCAAAATAAACATCTATCATATACAAGGAATACATAATAACAACTTTATTATTGCCTCTCAGGGCATATTTCCTTCAAAAATAGGTGACTTACTTGTCAAGGAGGAGTTCGGATCTTCAAGCCTCTTCCGAAGGTTCTCATCCCATCCTGTCACAATAGCAGCTTCGGCTTCACGTTTCTTTGCCTCGGCTTTGGCCGCTGTTCGGGCTTTTTTGAGCTCCTTTCAGTGGCCTTCAGTTTAGGTTTAAGGTCATCCACACGCTTTAGGGCAACTTCACGAATGATCTCAGACTCATCAGCAGTAGTTGCGGTAGAATACAAAGTTATTCAAAGATAAAGTTACTAGAGAAAAATATTCAAAAAGGGTAGAAGGAAGAGAATAAAACCCTTTGGCGGAAGAAGCATCATGTTGAATCCTGATAAAACAAGCGGCCATCTCGACCATCTCGCGCATTATCGGCTAAAGGAAATATAAACATCATCAAACACTCAGGGGCTACATAGTACAACAAGGCACGACGAATAAAGAAGAGGAACCTTACATTTTTCATGTCAGACTCAGCCGGGTTTTCTAATAGGATCACACCTTTGTCCGGATTCTTTTTATTCTTCCGAGGAGGATCTTTGGGCGTCACCACAAGATCTTTTGGGATCATCTCACCCGTTGTTTCTTCTCATGGGTTGGTTGGTTCTATCTCTTTTGTCGGTGACTTAGCGACGATGTCCGTCCCATCAACTGTGTTGGCAACATGCAACTTTGGGGGAGCTTTTTCCTCCTCATCGCCACTAAAACAAAGCATAAATAACTTCGGCTAAGAAAATAAATAATGGACTCTCATAAGAAAAATTGAAGGAATTAAAACTTACGAGCTGACATTTTGTGCAAAACAAAGAAGTGCCCTTCTTCTAGGAGGATTCGACCTTAGTGGTTGAATCATCGGCGGTTTCACATCACTCGAATCATCGGAGTCTTCAATCTCTTGGACATCCACTTCGGCGTGTTTCCTTTTGCCCTGGATGGCTACAACCCTGAAGTCATCAGAGTTCGTGGAAGGGACAGCCTTGGATGGAGTGCAAGAATAATGGGAGGCAGAGTTTTCCTCATTTTCCTTGTTGTCTCCCACAATCCTAGCCTTGGTATCTCCTTCGGATTCAGAAGCTGGTTTAGGGACCTCGCCAGTGGTAATGGAAAGCAAACTCTATATAAGGAAAACGCATATCAAAAGACAAGAAACTGATATATATATAGCAGACTGGAAGCAGAGACTTACATCGGGCACGAGTTTCTTCTTGCCAAAAGGCTCAACCCGACACTCGGATGGGACTGCATCATGCTTGGTGAGCATGGTGATGGACATGGCCCTCTTACCAAGTTCAGAGCATGTTAGGTTATCTGGGGAAATCCTCATCGGATCCCTCTTGCCAGTATATGCCCGCATACCCGATAATTTGGCCTAAAGAGGTTGGACGCTGATGCGAAAAATGCACCATAAGCTGGATGACCGAGACTTCTTTTTTGGTAACATATCGGAGATCATGAATACGGTCCATCATCGGCTTGTTCTCATAAATCTCCACCCGATTCGTGTTTTCCTCTGAGGACTTGAGCTTTATGACTTCTTTGGTGGAGTTGAAAGGGGCCAAGTGATGACCGCAAGTGCACAGATCGTTTGTAGCTAAATTCGAAATAAAGATATCGATCCCACATGGAGAAGGAGGCTGAAGTCTAATAAATCTTGAATTAAATACTACAATAGAAATGTTAAATAAAGTTCTAAGTGACAAGATAAAATGCGTGTATTGCGTAAAAATGTGTTTTGGGGTTTTTGGTATAATAGCAACAATAAGTAAAATAAAACAACTAAACACAGAAAATAAGTATCGTGTATGTAAGAGAGATTAGAACTGCAATAGGGAAAAAGGCGTTCTTAGGGAGTAGCGGATACACCACTAGCATTATAAAGAACTAAGATAAAGATTATTATCATGAACATTCTCAATTGTGTATGTGTGGGAGGAACTCTGTATTTGGACAAATAGGCAGCAACCACTGCTCACATCATCCTCATAACCACAGCAGTTAGCAATCGACATCAATCGAATTACTACGCTATTAAGGGACTTAATCCCGTAGGACGTATCCGATGGCATGGATATTGTTCCGTGAGTTTCCTCGGTTCCCAAGTTGATACGTAAGGAGTGCCAACAACTTTATAGTCACTGTAAGTGCTAACACACCTCCGTCTACCAACAAGTAGTTCCCTCCATCAAGTCCCCATAAGAGTCAAATATTGAGAGGTTGACTTCTCCCAACATCAAGATGAATACAATCTAACACATGGTCACAGCGATGAATATCATAATAAACTTTATCTTATTTCAATATCATACTAGGGTTTCTCCATCTCCCCAAGAACTAATGATCTACTCAGACATGGAGGCAATCAACATCATGGCAATAACAATGGAATCTATCATAGATGAATAGTCCTTGTATAAATCCACAACGAGTATGGAAATTACAAAAAGATGTAGATGGGATGGATGGAGATGGTGGTGATGCAGCGGTTGATGATGAAGATTGATGCTTTAGCCTCCCGGATCTGCGCAGGGTGAAGATGGATCCCCGGTGAACGAGTTCCCCCTCTAGATGCCTTCCATAGGTGAGGTTTCGGTGATTTCTGGTTGTTCTATATGTCGTCTATCTGATCCAGTTGCACGGGGTGAAACTATTTGAGGAACGATGGTGGCGCCAACTATACGGCAGGAACTATACGGTCGGAAAATTTATTCCCGCCGTATAGTTGGTCGTTAAACCATCTGTATGCCTTGATCACATCGGGTTTTCTTCTAGTATTATTGATATTTCCAAATAAGCGATTTATGTTGTTTTTGACTCCTTTTCTCCCCAGTACAATTGCTCCAAGAATTGTTTCCATTATATCCTTCATCTGTCCTGATCCTGATGAAAACAGACATAAAATGTGCACGCGAATGCAGTAAAATACCAAGATCCTACATCTACAATGCAAAATAATAATATAAAACATGATGCAAATATGCACTCACCAACTTCCCCAAGCTTAGACTCTTGTTCGTCCCGAGCAAGTTAGCTTAATGGATGTGATCCTCATATTCATGAAGCTGAGTCAATAAAATAAATGAGGTAGTGAGGACCCACAAGTATAGGGGGTGTATCGCAGTATTTTCGATAAGTAAGAGTGTCGAACCCAACGAGGAGCAGAAGGTGCTGGCTAGTGGTATGGATCAGGAATTCTCTACAAATACTTAGCAAACGGATTTTTAGGGGTTTTCGATAAAGCAAGTAAACAAAGTATGAGTAAATAAAAGACAGTAGGAATAAATGCAGCAAGTGACCCATTCCTTTATGCAGCAAAGGACAAGCTGGATGTATTACTTAAGATGACCAAACATTCTCGAGGACACATGGGAAGACTGTCAAGTGCTTTCACTTCATATAGTTGATTAATCTTCTTTAGCTTGCTAAGTGTTGTGTGGGTGAACCTGTGCTAATGTACCGACCTTCCTAGGACTAATACATACTTGTGATTATACCCCTTGCAAACATCCGTAAGTACAAGAAAGTAATTAAGGTAGAAACCTAACCACAGCTTTAAACTCTAAGACCCTTACGTCCCTTGTGCAATGGTTTCCTAACGGGGGTTCAGGTTTCTGTCACTCCGGCAACCCCTACGATTAGTATCCAAATACACAATGCATTCCCCTAGGCCCATATAGGTGAAGTGTCATGTAGTCGACGTTCACATGACACCACTAGAAGAAGTACACCACAACTTAAATATCAAACTATTGAATCGTTCTCAACACAACTCCACTACTAACAACATGACTTCTCCCATGTCCTCAAGAACAAAACGAACTACTCACAAGACATCATATGGATCATGATCAGAGATGGAATAATGATGTATAACAATCTGAACATAAACAATAATTCAATGGTTCACTCAATAGCATCAACTACAAAGAGTAATCAACACCGAGAAAGTTTCCCCTATGAACTATGCAAGATTCAACTAAATTGTTACAGCAATATGGAGATGGTGATGAGGGTGCTGATGGTGATGATGGTGGTGATGATGATGATGATGATCGCGATGAAGTCCATCTTGCTGGTGGTGTTGATGGCGACGATCTCCCCTCTCCGGGAAGGAATTTCCCTGGCAGAAATCTGTCTGCCGGAGAGATCTTTCTCTCTCGGTGTTTTCCGCCCCGCACAGGCGGCGGAATCTTTCTGTGGTCACTCCCCGAGTCTTAGGGTTTCGGGGGGATAATATACGCCAGAGGGGAGTGCCAGGGGTGGACCAGGGCGGCCACAACACCTGGTGGCGCGGCCCAGGGTGGCCCGCGCCAGGGGGTGGTGTGGGCCCCCTGTGGCCCATCTCCAGCTCCCCTTCTAGCTTCCTTCGTCTTCTGGAAAAATGGGATTTTCCTGGATTTTCTGATCTTTGCGAATTTTGCCTCCAAACAGCACCTTTTCCATCAGAATCCTGACTGCAGCGGTCCATGCTCCAAAAGTCATCAACCATGCAAAAACAGATGAAATAATATAAGTATCACCTCTCAATACGAAATATATAAATGAATAATAGTGAATTATGACATAGAATAGTGATGCAAAATGGACGTATCAACTCCCCCCAAGCTTAGAATTCGCTTGTCCCCAAGCGAAACTGAGCTCAATAAACATGGCCTCAGGTTTATGGAGTGAAGAGTCGATAAAAGAATACAGACAAGAAGCATCACATTCATCAATACATAGATCATAATAGAAGACAACTCACTATTATATAACTCAACTCGCAATGAGTAAAGGAAACACAATAAAGATACATGAAGTAAATCATAAAGTGTAATGGCAAACTTAGCTCTTGGTCGAAGAATAGTTGATAATTTGCTGGAGTTCACAAATAACTGGTTTTCAATGATAGCTTTCAAAGTAGTAAACATCAAGATAAGAGCAATGTGCAAAACAAGGAACATAAGAAACATGATTGAATAAATCATCATCTAAATGAATGAAACACAACAACTCAAAATACTTGCTGAGATAGAGAGGAAGTAGGTTTACTGACTCAACTAAAAAGTAAAAGAAAGGCCCTTCGCAGAGGGAAGCAGGGATTGCAAGTCTCATAAAGAGCTCCCAAAAATTATGACACTTGCTAGCTTTCAGCTCTCATTGCCCCTATCATAGGCATCTTTAGGTGATTAAGGTTAAAGTGATCAAATATGAGGATATGCATTGACAAGTTGTAAATTGAGAATCTCATGTCCCTTGAATACGAGGGTCGCTCCTCATGCTACTCAAGTTTAGTCACCGATAAGTTCTTGTCATCGTAAGCATATGTGTATCATAGAGAACCGTCAACGGGGTACCCCTTGCCCGATGATACGGAAGAATCCCCATATCAAAATGACAAGGCAAGCAGACAACAAGTATCTCAGCAATCTTCTTATTTACCATGGGAATATGGTGCTTTTTTCTCTCTTTCCTCTTTTCATAATATCTCTTTTTTCTTTTTCTCTTATTCTCAATCTCTATCTCTTTTTTTATAATAAGAATGCTTCATAGACACTCGTTATGGTTACGCTACAGGTTTCCACCATGTCAGCATGGATTAGACCAGCGGCCCAGGCGTTTCTCTAACACATATGCATAACTCCACGGACTTACAAGCTCCCCTTTCATTTCACACCGACGACATCCATAGACAAAAGAACATGATATCAACTAGGTACAAAGTACCAATGCAATGTTGAAAGCGTTCCTCATGACAGCATGGTTCTGCTAATTCACAACTTACAAAGCACAAGCATATACGCAACATAGGTGAGCACAATGGTTCAAGTTTATTAAATACAAGAAAGTAAAGTGTGCCATCAAGTTCGTGAGAGCTTTAATCACTAATTTTCACATAACAAGTTTAATTTGGAAGGTAGACAAAACAAGAATTTACTTGGAATAGCAATAATGCTAATAGGTAGGTATGGTGGACGCAAATGGCAGAGGTTTTGGTTTAAAGGAGTGGATGCACGAGAAGAATTCCCTCTCAGTACAGGTTTTTGGCTAGCAAGGCTGGGTAGCAAGTATAAGAGTTGAAGGAAACAAACAAACATACAAGTGATAAAGACAAACATGCAATCTTCCTTGGAAGCACAAAAGATCTTAACTAGAGAATACTAGACTTATGAGCAAATCAAGAAAGAAAGATGATGAAATAATTTTTCTTTAGAGTACTTTTATCTTTTCATTCAACTCTCAAAAATAGTTTTGCTACTGACCGAGCCAGGTTTGCCAAAACCAACTAAATTAACTCAATGATCCCAAAGTGATACCAATACTAACAACAAGATCAATCATATAACCACGAGTTGAAAAATAATATAAGCTATGCAAAAGAGTGAATGATAGAACTTCTCATTAATATTCCATAACGGCAACTCACACCAAGGGATACATATCTAACGAGAGAGGGGACACTTCCATAATGCAAACCATACTACATAATAACTCCTCTATTCATGATATGACTCTACTAATAAGGTAAAAAGATAGAAGATAGTGAGGTGATACCGCGGCACTCCCCCAAGCTTGGAACAAACCAAGGGGATGCCAAACCTGATGACGAATTACTCCTTCGGTGGTGGTGGTATCCTCTCATCTTCGTCCGACTTCCAGGGTAAGGGCTTCCCATCAACAAAGGACATCGTGGTCTCCAGCATCCTGAAACTTGCAGCAGCACTTATGCGTTTAAACCTAACCTCATACTCACAGTTTTGATTTTGAACATCGTAGAGCTAAGCTTGTAGTTTGTTGGTTGTTTGGTGGAGTGAGAGGACTTCATCCTTGAGCTCAGCAGTCTCCTCTTGGTGCCCGGCCATGAGTTCAGAACAAATCTTATGGATGATATCCACTTCGCATTCCGCCATCTTCTTGTACCTAAAGACTTCTTGCTCCAGTGCTTCCATCCTGTCCTCCAGACTTCCTTCACCTTTAGGGCCTTGAACCTCTTTTATCCGGACCTCCCCATCTTCAAACAACAATTCCTTGGGATGAATCTTCAACTCTCTCATGTATGGGTTGATGATATCTTCTAAGGAATCTCTCTTGGCTGATCCAGAGGAAGACATTGTGGCTCCAAATCTAGGACTCTACCTAGCAGAAACAGATCGAAACGAAAACACGATATACGAACCTCGGAAGATCCGGGGGGTTATATATTATGAAGTTTCATATCAAAAGGAAGGTACTGGGAGAAAACAAGTCGGAGGTGGAGTCCGGGGTGAACTCACCACCTGGTGGCGCGGCCAGGGGTGGGCCCGCGCCACAGGGTGGTGTGAGCCACCCTGGCTCCGTTTCCGTCCCTTTTTTGCTTCATAACTTCCCTTATTGACTAAAAACTGCAAAACTATAGTTGGATTGTATTTTCGCGGAACTTTTCTTACCAGAACTATTACCTATTTGAAAACAGACTCTGCAGGTCTCTGAATTTGGTCCTTGATGAATTTCTCTAGAGTTATAACTTGAAAGGCATCAACATCTTCATTGTAAGAATCTCTAGCAATATAGTGCTTGAGTCGCTGCCCATTCACTACTTGTGTAGTATTATCTTTTAAAGAAGAAATTTTTATTGCTCCTGAATGGTATAGTTCTTCAATAATGAAAGGTCCTTCCCATTTTGACAGTAGCTTTCCTGCAAAAAATCTGAGACGAGACCTATACAATAGAACTTTCTCACCAACATGAAATTCTCTCTTAAGTATTCGCTTGTCATGCCATCTTTTAACTTTTTCCTTAAAGAGCCTAGAATTTTCATAGGCTTCACTCCTCCATTCATCTAAAGAACTTAAGTCAAATAATCTTTTCTCACCAGCGAGCTTACAATCTCTATTTAGTTCTTTAACTGCCTAGTAAGCTTTGTGTTCTAATTCTAAAGGTAGGTGACAAGCTTTCCCATAAACCATTTTATAAGGAGACATCCCCATAGGATTTTTGTAGGCAGTTCTATACGCCCATAAAGCATCATTCAACTTTTTAGCCTAGTTTCTTCTAGATCTATTAACAGTCTTTTGCAAGATGGATTTCATTTCTCTATTTGATAACTCTACTTGCCTGCTAGTTTGGGGGTGATAGGCTGAAGCAATTCTATGATTAACATCATATTTAGCAAGGGTCTTTCTAAAACCACCATGAATGAAATGAGAACCCCCATCAGTCATGAGATACCTAGGCACTCCAAACCTAGGAAAGATAACATCCTTAAGAATTTTTAGAGAAGTTTCCCCGTCAGCACTCTTCGTAGGAATGGCTTCTGCCCACTTAGTAACATAATCAACGGCAACAGGAATATGAGTATAACCTTTCGAGGGAGGGAAAGGACCCATAAAGTCAAATCCCCAGCAATCAAAAGGTTCAATAACTAGAGACTAGTTCATAGGCATTTCAGTGCGTCTAGAAATATTACCAACACGCTGACATTCATCACAAGATAAAACAAATCTTCTTGCATCTTTAAAAAGGGTACGCCAGTAGAAACCTGATTGTAGCACCTTTTGTGCAGTTCTATCTCCTGCATGATGTCCTCCATAAGCACTACCATGACATTTACGCAATATCTCCTTTTGTTCATATTCTAGAACACGTCTTTGCATAATACCACCCACTCCTTCTTTGTATAAGTGTGGGTCATCCCAAAAATAATGCCTCAAATCATAGAAGAACTTCCTCCTTTGCTGAGCTGTAAAAGTTGGAGGCAAATACTTGAAGACAATAAAGTTAGCATAATCAGCGTACCAAGGGCTCCCTCGCGAGCTTACCCCTACTGCGGCTAACTGCTCATTTGGGAAACTATCATTAACAGGCATAGGGTCAAAAGAGACGTTTTCCAATCGAGATAAATTATCAGCTACAGGGTTTTCAGCACCTTTCCTATCCACTATATGTAAATCAAACTCTTGTAAAAGCAGCACCCATCTAATAAGCCTAGGCTTAGAGTCCTTCTTCGTCATAAGGTATTTAATAGCAGCATGATCAGTCTGAATGGTGACTTTTGAGTCTACAATATAGGGTCTAAACTTATCACAGGCAAAAACGACAGCTAGAAATTCTTTTTCAGTAGTGGCATAATTCCTTTGAGCAGCGTCTAAAGTCTTACTAGCATAATGAATAACGTTTAACTTTTTATCAATTCGTTGCCCAAGGATAGCACCTATAGCAAAATCACTAGCATCACACATTATTTCAAAGGGTAAACTCTAATCAGGTGGTTGAACAATAGGGGTTGTTGTTAAAGCCTTCTTAAGAGTTTCAAAAGCTTCCTTACAATCATCATCAAAAACAAAGGGTACATCTTTTTGAAGAAGATTAGTAAGGGGATTTGATATCCTGGAAAAGTCTTTAATAAACCTTCTATAGAAACCAGCATGGCCAAGGATACTACGAATACCTTTGATGTCTCTTGGACATGGCATCCTCTCAATTGCCTCAACCTTAGCTCTATCAACTTCTATGCCTCTTTCAAAAACTTTATGCCCGAGGACAATCCCTTCATTAACCATGAAGTGGCATTTCTCCCAATTAAGAACAAGATTAGTTTCTTCACATCTCTGCAAAACTTTATCAAGGTTGTGCAGACAATTATCAAAAGAAGTTCCATAGACAGAGAAGTCATCCATGAACACTTCTACAATTTCCTCGCAAAAACCATGAAAGATAGCAGACATGCACCTTTGAAAGGTAGCGGGAGCATTACATAAACCAAAAGGCATACGTCTATAAGCATAAGTTCCGTAAGGACAAGTAAAAGTAGTTTTTTATTGATCTTGTTGTTTAACAGCAATTTGAGAGAAACCAGAATAACCATCAAGAAAACAAAAATGGGTCTTTTTAGAAAACCTTTCTAACATTTGATCAATAAAAGGAAGCGGGTAGTGATCTTTCTTAGTAACCTTATTAACTTTTCTAAAATCGATGCACATCCTATAGCCTACTACTATTCTTTGAGGAATAAGCTCATCATTATCATTAGGACAACGGTAATACCTCCTTTTTTAGGAACACAATGAACAGGACTAACCCATTCACTATCAGCAATAGGGTAAATAATACCAGCATCAAGGAGTTTCAATACCTCATTCCTTACCACTTCCTTCATCCTAGGATTTAAACGTCGTTGGTGCTCTACTACTGGCTTTGCATCTGGTTCTATGTTGATAGAATGCTAACATATAGTAGGTGAAATTCCTTTTAAATCATCTAGAGTATAGCCCATAGCTCCTCGGTGTTTTCTCAAAACCTCCAATAGCCTTTCTTCTTCCTTTTCTGAAAGTTTAGCGCTAATAATAACAGGATATATATTTTTATCATCAACATAAGCATATTTAAGATCATCAGGGAGAGGTTTTAGATCGAAAACCAGATCCTTTTTAGGTGGCAACGTGGTACCCAAGTATTCTACAGGCAAGTTATGCTTAAGCATCTTAGGCTGATCACGGAGAATCCTGTCAATCTCATTCCTTTCTTCCATGAAGATTTCACTTTCATGATCTTCCATAAATTGCTGCAAAGCATTGTTAGGAGCAAGAAAATTGAAGCAAGTTGTTCAACTCTAAAATCCTCATTATGGGTTTCCTCTTCACAAGGTTCTTTAGCAAATTTCGAGAAATTAAACTCATAAGATTCCCCAGCAAACTTAGTCAATATTTTCTCTATTTTGCAATCTATAATAGCTCCACAAGTACTCAAGAAAGGTCTACCAAAAATAATAGGATAAGTTTTACTAGCAGCTGAACCGAGTACTAGAAAATCAGCAGGGTACTTAATCTTACCACAAAGAACTTCCACGTCTCATATGATACCAATTGGAGAGATAATCTCTCTATTAGCAAGGTGAATAACCACATCAATCTCTTCCAATTCGCAGGGACTGATTTCATGCATAATTTCTCTGTAAAGCTCATAAGGAATAGCACTGGAACTTGCACCAATATCACATAAACCATAATAGCAATGATCACCAATTCTAACAGAAAGCACAGGAACACTAGCTTTTTTAATTCTATTAGGATGTGAAACAATATTAGAAGCATCCTCACAAAAGACTATGTGTCCATCTTCTATGCTTTTAGTGACAAGGTCTTTCACAATTGCTACCACAGGTTCAACGTTTATTCGTTCATCAGGTTTTACAGTTCTCTTTTCACTTTTGGTGATTACATTAGTTATCATAGGATGATCCTTTACCTTTTCTGCGAGGGGAATCTTCTCGATATAAGGTTCAGGTAGGATGGGATCAATAATGCAATACTCAGCACTCCCAATGGGAACACAGTCAACAATATCTTTGTAAGGTGCATGGTATTTATTCCACCCCCTTTTTGGAATTTCAATATAAGAAGCAAAAGCTCTAAAGCAATTCGTAATAACTTGCAAATCAAGACCATAAGCATTTCTAATATTTCGAAAGTCATCATTTCCCATAAAAGATTCAATGCATTCATAATCATAATTTATACCTGACTTTCTACCTTTATCATTCTCCCAAGCTTCAGCATTATCTTGAATACGGTCCAGAAGATCCCATTTAGCTTCTTCTTCCATGCGAGTGAATGATCCAGCACAAGAAGCATCCAATAAATCCTTGTCATGTAGAGGGATCCTTGCATAAAAGTTATTGATAATAATATTGTTGGGGAGCTCATGAATGGGACACTTGAGCATTAGTAACTTCAATCTCCCCCAAGCTTGAGCTGTACTCTCTCCATCAAGAGGCCAAAAGTTGTATATTTGATTCCGATCTTTATGAATCTCACTAGGAGGATAA
The DNA here is from genome assembly GCA_916181665.1 of Avena sativa. Lineage (NCBI taxonomy): Eukaryota > Viridiplantae > Streptophyta > Magnoliopsida > Poales > Poaceae > Avena > Avena sativa. The sequence continues at coordinate 463,666,358 of OV702297.1, read as the reverse complement.
AACTTTGAATAAAAGAGAGGTACTATTTCCTCCCATTCCAGAGCTTGACCATTCTTCAGCAGCTTATACCATTCCTCAACTCTTCCTTTCAGTGATAATGAGAATAACTTCTTCTTAACTTGATCTGTAGTAATACCTGCACACTTGAACAACCCGCATAATTCGTGTATAAAGAGTAAATGATCACCGGGATGGACAGTTCCATTCCCAACATAGTAGTTATCCATAACACGATCAATAATTCTTGTAGGTATTTTGAAAACATCATTCTCAGCAGGTGGTGGCTTATCTACTACCTTAGCAGTGGTAGTAGCATTACCAAATAAGAAACTCAGTGAATTATCCATAACGAAAATAAAGCAACTAACAGAAGTAAACAATAATCATAGTAGAAGTTTCCTTTACCAGTTCCACTCTCCAATAGCGCTTAACTCCCCGGCAACGGCGCCATAAAATAGTCTTGATGACCCACAAGTATAGGGGGTGTATCGCAGTATTTTCGATAAGTAAGAGTGTCAAACCCAACGAGGAGCAGAAGGTGCTGGCTAGTGGTATGGATCAGGAATTCTCTATAAATACTTAGCAAACGGATTTTTAGGGGTTTTCGATAAAGCAAGTAAACAAAGTACGAGTAAATAAAAGACGGTAAGAATAAATGCAACAAGTGGCCCAACCCTTTATGCAGCAAAGGACAAGCCGGATGTATTACTTAAGATGACCAAACGTTCTCGAGGACACATGGGAAGACTGTCAAGTGCTTTCGCTTCATATAGTTGATTAATCTTCTTTAGCTTGCTAAGTGTTGTGTGGGTGAACCTGTGCTAATGTACCGACCTTCCTAGGACTAATACATACTTGTGATTATACCCCTTGCAAACATCCGTAAGTACAAGAAAGTAATTAAGGTAGAAACCTAACCACAGCTTTAAACTCTAAGACCCTTACGTCCCTTGTGCAATGGTTTCCTAACGGGGGTTCAGGTTTCTGTCACTCCGGCAACCCCTACGATTAGTAGCCAAATACACAATGCATTCCCCTAGGCCCATATAGGTGAAGTGTCATGTAGTTGACGTTCACATGACACCACTAGAAGAAGTACACCACAACTTAAATATCAAACTATTGAATCTTTCTCAACACAACTCCACTACTAACAACATGACTTCTCCCATGTCCTCAAGAACAAAATGAACTACTCACAAGACATCATATGGATCATGATCAGAGATGGAATAATGATGTATAACAATCTGAACATAAACAATAATTCAACGGTTCACTCAACATCATCAACTACAAAGAGTAATCAACACCGGGAAAGTTTCCCCTATGAACTATGCAAGATTCAACTAAATTGTTACAGAAATATGGAGATGGTGATGAGGGTGCTGATGGTGATGATGGTGGTGATGATGATGATGATGATCCCGATGAACTCTAGCTTGATGGTGGTGTTGATGGCGATGATCTCCCCTCTCCGGTAAGGAATTTCCCCGGCAAAAATCTGTCTGCCGGAGAGATCTTTCTCTCTCGGTGTTTTCCGCCCCGCACAGGCATCGGAATCTTTCTGTGGTCACTCCCCGAGTCTTAGGGTTTCGGTAGGATAATATACGCCAGAGGAGAGTGCCAGGGGTGGACCAGGGCGGCCACACCACCTGGTGGCGCGGCCCAGGGTGGCCCGCACCAGTGGGTGGTGTGGGCCTCCTGTGGCCCATCTCCAGCTGCCCTTCTGGCTTCCTTCGTCTTCTGAAAAAATAGGATTTTCCATATATTTTCCCGGATTTTCTGATCTTCGCGAATTTTGCCTCCAAACAGCACCTTTTCCATCAGAATCCTGACTACAGCGGTCCATGCTCCAAAAGTCATCAACCATGCAAAAACAGATGAAATAACATAAGTATCACGTCTCAATATGAAATATATCAATGAATAATAGTGAATTATGACATAGAACAGTGATGCAAAATGGACGTATCATGCAGTTGCAGCATGTGTTTATCATATATGATACATAGGAATAAGTTCATGAATAGTACCTTACTCGAACCATCCGAATAATATTAGCAGGCTTTCACACCTTAGCATTTAACAGTTCATAAAAGATCACTCTCAATATGATGTAAAAGTATTCAGTTCAACTGAATGAGTTAGCAAGGTAGTCCCAAGTGTTTTAGGATTAACATATTCACTTGGGATTCAAAATCTCAAAACGTCTCTTTGTCATACTACAATATAGTGGTGTATGCCTATTTGCTCTTTGCACATTCGCTCTTTTTCTTCTTCTTTTCTTCTTCTTTTTTTCATATATATGCTCACACTTTTGTTTAAGTGTTATGCAAAGGAGCTAGCCATACATTCCACTTCATGTAGGAATTCAAAGTTTAACGATCTCAATTACCAAATTCCAATTGTATATGAAGAAATCTTTATAGCTTGAATATTCTACCTCATCTTGTTCTCACTCTAATTTGATAACAATTTTTATTTTCCTTTTTTTAAGGTTTCTTTTTCAACTTGACTTATTAGATTTTTTTATTCTTTCTTTGTAAATCAAACTATGTACTTACAACATATTGACCAAACTATCTTTGTATGTTCCATTAATACCAATGGTGTGGAAGACTCCTATTTCTATCATCAAGTGCAAGTAAAATTATACTCAAGCCATTCATATATCCAATAGGACAAACACAAACTCAATATTTCTCCATATATGATAATAAACTCAGAATTTCATAAAGGGATCGACTATTCCTGAAGGGAATTCTAATGATGCAAACTTTATTTCTAGTTTGAACTAATGCAAAACTAAAATAGTAATGTAAAACTTATAAGGTAGATTACAAGGTCTTAAAGATCTACCCAAGCTTGGAATCAAGCCAGGCAGGATCAAATAATCCCTTGCGATTATTTGATACCGTGATTATTGTAGATCACTGTGGCGCCATGGCACGTGGTATCTTCTCTTTATGAGCCAGCCTGAGGTGGAGGGATTGATTGACAGCATCTAATTCTTTAACACGCATCTTGTAGAAAAGATTATTCCTCTCCAGCACTTTCACTTGTTCTTTAATGAGCTCATTGTTGTCTTAAAGGGTTTGTATCGCCTTAAGACTCATAGAAAAACCTGATTCGGTTTTTTGCTTAATACTTCATCAAGTTTATCAAGATAAAGTCGCAGCAACCGAAGATGCTTGGGTGTCCCTGGCGCCTCCTTGTCCATATCTTCAATCTTCCGCTCAAGGGGTTTCAACTCCCTCTTCCGACGTTCATTGTCGGCATTGAGGAACTCCATAGGGACGATCTTGATCTCCTTGGCTTGCTCGTTGTTGACCCCGGTCTCCATAGGAACTTCTCTCCTTGGCTTTTGTCCCTTGGTTTGTGTGTCCTCATGTATGAATAAGAGATAGATTGGTTCCTGGAGATTATGATTAGAGAGAGAGACAATGGCAGTATATAAGGGGGTCAGAGGTCGGTAAATCTCACGAGAAACACCAAATTCACGCCCAAGAAAAGAATCTTAACAGAATAGGAAAAGAAATCATAGATTTGGAGAAGTCCTGCCACGCAACGACCAACTATATGGGCACGGCCCGTATCGCTCCGGCCATATAGTTGGTTCCGGGCAGATATTTCCAAATATCTCGAGTTCAGGTCGGTTAAGGTACGACTCGGAACTGACAATACCGTTTTTTACTTCGGAAAGACAAAAAAGTAAACGAAAGTGTTTGACAGTTTAACGACCAACTATATGACCGGAATATCTTTTCCGGTTGTATAATTGCGACCGTATAGATACAGACATCAAAAATGGAAAATACCTGAGAGTTTAACGACCAACTATACAGACAGAATGTTTTTCTCCAGTCGTATAGTTGTGACCATATAGATCCAGACATTGAAAAAAATTCGCAAAGAAGATACAAAGGGTTTAACGACCAACTATACGGTCGGAGGTTTTTCTCCGGTCGTATAGTTGCAACCGCATAGTTGGTAAAAACCTTCAGAAACTTTAGAAAAATGCAAGGAATTCAAAGGAAAAAATTTCAAAAGGTAATCTTGTATATCCAATAGGACAAACACAAATGCGACCGTATGTTGCATTGGCACTTTTATTCTTCGCATGTCTTGCTATTAGAGTAATCTTGTTGAAGATTTCAAAAGGTAGAATTTATTGTTACTATGTGTTGCACAAACTCGGTTGTACTTAAATCCCATCATTTTACGCTAAATGCTAGTCGAAAATTTAATCTATCATTTTTCTGTCAAAACATGGTGTTTCGCTAAGTTTTAGGTTAAGAAAGAATTCTCGAAGAAATAGAATTTTTTTGATGTGTACAGAAGGTTTAACGACCAACTATACGGCGGGAATAAATATTTTGGTCGTATAGTTCTGGTCGTATAGATATTTTTTCCATCGACAATTTTTCTTTCATAAGTACTGAAGGTTTAACGACCAACTATACGGCGGGAATAAAAATTCTGGCCGTATATTCCCGGTCGTATAGATATTGATGCTTTCCTACAATTTCTTTTCCAGGTACAGAGGGTTTGATGACCAACTATACGGCGGGAACAAATTGTTCCAGCCGTATAGTTCTGGTCATATAGCTGCGCCGCCAGGTGAAAACCCTAAAATTTGACAGAAGGCCAACTATACGGTGGGAACACGCTGTTCTGGCCTTATAGTTGCATCCGACCATAAAATCGCTATAGGAAGGTAACCCCAGTATCCGAATTTTGATATATTTTCTCCCTACTTGTAAAAACCTCGAAACTGGAGGGGGAGCCGAATATCTGTAAGCAATAAAAGTTCTACCTAAGAAACTTCCTAGACTATAATTATCTATGGAAGTTCATGTTTTGTTTTTATTTTCCTTTTATTGGTGGGGTAAACGAACTATATTCGTATACAAAGCTGATGCATTTTATTTTGTTTGTTATTTTCACAGGGACTTGAACCTTGTGTGACGACGTGTACGGTAGTGCCAACTGTGCAAACACTCGCATGAGCCACTTGGTTGCTTTAATTCAATGTTTCAACAATTAGTGTCTGGTAAAACCTTCCAACTCAAACCTCTTTTAAATAAGCACATAGGGGTTGCACACTCGTGTTTCATATTTTGTCTCACTTACACTTCATCACAATCTAGGAGAAGCACACTTCTAGAATTTGTTTGTTGACTTAAGCATTGTGTTTAGGTTGATGAACCGACTCAGTGGGACTTGTATTTTAATCACTTGTGAGCTAAACCCGTGTCTTCAAAAACATAAAAATATTTTGTCTTCTTTCTAGTCTTGTTCCTATCGGGTTCTTAAGGAAGGCATACACCGGATTGTGAAGCATTCATTGAAGCAAATGTTCTTTATCCATCAAAGTAGAGGTTTAAATCACCTCAACGGTAAAGTGTGTCACCCTTGCTTTAACTTAAGCTTGGGGAGGTAAACACTTCTTATACTCTCTTTTGACAACTGCATTTTCTCTTTTGTTTTCATGATCTTCTCAAGTTTAGCTTGGGGAGGTTATTTTGCATGAGTAGAGTATTGTGCAAAGTTCTTTATCTTAAAAAAGTTTTCATGCTATTGTGTATCTCTCTGTTTTTGAATGCTTGCTTAGGTGAGTTTTTGTTCATATTTATATAAGGGATATACTTGCTCATGTTAGGCTCCATAGGAGACAAGCCATAGCTTTGATGCACCTTGTTCAACTTTTATCTAGCTTGTGAAAAATATTGTGATCCTCTAAATATACATTGCCATGTTCTCTTCATTTTGAAAAGAAAAAATATAATAAATAAGTTCTTCGAAACTTGCTAGTTGTCACTGTTTAGAATTGTCTTGAGTGAATGGTTATGGAGTAGCACGACCCCATAGTGTTGAAAATGATGGTCTTAATAGATGCTTACTGAGTGAGTTGTCAAATAAGAAATGATGTTTCAAAGTTTCGAGATTACACATGCCAAAATTTTGTCCTGGAAATCAAAGTGAGATATTGTTTTATGCGTGTCTTGTGCCACTGTCGCACAACATGGGATGCTAACAACTCCGCTGGCCTTTGGACAATCTAAAAAGAGGAAACTCTTGGAGTTTGGCTATGAGTTGCCCAACATATGTAGCAAAAATGCTATATTCGGGTATGCATTGGTATTCTCATGGGCCTGCGCTAAAAGCAAAAGTCGGAATACTCCTCTGACCGTTATGAGAAATCATTATACCAAAAATAGAAACCTTGGTAATGGTCACGAGTGTCCTTCCTAGCCTACACAGTCTCGATTGAACATATCTCACCCTTTTGGCATGGTCTCATTACTAAGAAATATATTTTCTATGAGCTCAACAATCGAAGTTTGCACTTGAGAGACTTCAATAGATGGCATCAGTGGGCAGCATTAGAAAACTCTATTTCTATTTATGATTCATAACTAACCGTGTTTAGCTTTTCCTTATACAAATAAAAATACAAAAATACAATAAAGTGTGTATAGAAATATCACAAGTTTACTTGCAAACTAGATTTAACTTTGATATGGGGCATAGAAGTTTTTGACTAATCTCTAGTGGTTGGGAATAATATAACTGAGCTTATATTGCCTTGTATGATTATGTGCTCTCTTACTTTGAGCTTCCAGGAAAAACAAGGATACGGTGCATTGATTTTCAATGATAAGCAAGATCACATCCATTAAGTTATCGATCCCTTTTGCTTGAGGACAAGCAAGTTATAGCTTGGGGAGTTGATGGCTGTGATAATACAACACTTTTTAGCAATATAAATTATGCCATTTTCCTATCATATCATGCTCCATCTAACTATTGCTATGCCTAATATGCATGATTAATTGTTTTTATTAAATTCAATTTGAGCTTTGCACATTTAGTAGTTTAGGTAGAATTTTATCCCTCTTCCTTGTATTTGACATGTGTGTAGGTGTTGATGATGATTATGGATGAAACAAAGGCAAAAGGAACAAAGAGAGCATAGTATGGAGGAGCTACAGGGACCAGACTTAGTGATGTCTATGCACTTCTATTCTTGTAGATAGTTTTTGGGCCTCCAAGTGCAGAGGTTTGTGGAACAGCAGCAAGTTTTCCCTTAAGTGGATCACCCAAGGTTTATCGAACTCAGGGAGGAAGTGGTCAAAGGTATCCCCTCTCAAGCAACCCTACAATCAAGATACAAGAAGTCTCTTGTGTCCCCAACACACCCAATACACTTGTCAGGTGTATAGGTGCACTAGTTCGGCGAAGAGATAGTAAAATACAAGTGGTATGGATATAATACAACGGTGCCAGAAAATACTTTGATGGTGTGGAAGAGACTAAAGGCAAACTGAAATAAAGATGGCAGCAAGCAAACATGTAACAGATCTAGTTGCAAACGGTGTTTCAATGCTTAGAAAAAAGGCCTAGGGATCATACTTTCACTAGTGAACACTCTCATAAAAATATCTTCTCTTTATGATACTACTCTTAACTACTCTCTGGTTGGACACTCTAATCCATGGTAGGGCTATAACAGCACTCCTCAAAGTTCACTTTCCCCATCTAGATAACCCCACACTGTCACCTTGAGCACTAGATGGTTCCAACAAACACAACAATTTCATAGAGACATCCAACTCCAAGTATAACTCATAACAAGTATTTGTAATCTCTAGCCTAAGTGCCACCATGGTGTGCACACTGTCACTTTCACACACATGGGGAGAGCAGAGATCTATTAAAGCACTTGAGTAGCAAGGTAGATCTACTTGATTACAAAGCTCATGATCACAATATGATCATGCATAGAGAGAGATCAACACATAGCTACCGGTAGAACCCTTAGCCTCGAGAGAGAACTACTCCCTCCTCATCATGGGAATCAGCAACGACGACGGAGATGGTGGTGGAGATCGATGGAGATAGCTCCAGGGGCACTTCCCCGTCCCGGCAGGGTGCCGGAACAGAGACTTTTTGTCCCCCAAATCTCCTCCTCGGTGGCAGCGGCGCTGTGGAACTTTTCATGGCTAGAGGCTGGTCGATTTAGGGTTTATGCATCGGGAGGCTTCTTATAGGCGAAGAGGCAAGGTCGATGGGCAGCCAGGGAGGCCACACCACCTGGTGGTGCCACCAGGGCTTGCCCGCGCCACCATAGGGTGTGCCCACCCTGGTGCCCTACTCCGTCTCTACTTCGTGTTTCCGTGTTGCTCCGGGAAAATAGGCATATTGGCTTTTGTCTCGTCCAATTCCGATAATATTCATTTTTTAGCTTTTCTAAAACCAAAAACAGCAGAAAACAGGCAACTGGCACTGTGGCATCTTGTCAATAGGTTAGTTCTAGAAAGTATATAAAAATACCTCAAAGTGTGGACAAAACAAAGCAAAGTAGACACTAAACAAGCATGGAACATCAAAAATTATAGATACGTTAGCAACATATCAAGTTCAACTATGTTACAATACGGAAGTTTCTTTATCAAGTTCAACTATGTTACAATGTGCATACATAGCCATAATTGCTTCCTTGGTTACCTCTTCATATTTGGTTTCTTCTAGATGTTCCAAAATTTCTGGCATACTTTCATCTTCCTTCTTCTCCTATACTGCTTTGACCTGTTCATATTTAGGAATATGCTTTTGTGTAGTGTTAGGTAAAGGTATCTCATATGTTGGTTCTAGGGAGGCTAGTGTTGCTTTAATTCCTTTCTTCTTTTCAGGTTCGGGTGGTGGATCATACTTAACCAAACCCTCTTTTGGAGCTTTGATGTGTTATGTAAAAGGTTTAACAACATGCAACACAAGATCTGAATCCAAATAAAGTTCCTTAGATAATTCTTTAACATGGCCCTTTTTATTATAGTCATGAATACAATCATAATCTATTTCTATGCCTCCTTCGCTTCCTAGACCAAAATTCCATGAAACTCTATGATCGCAAATTCTATTAAGTAAAGCCCAAGCTTTAGTTATAGGAAGATTCATAAAGGCTCCTTCCGCGAAAGAGTCTAGTTCAATTTTATTAGGTACAATTAAACCGCCATAAAAGATATGCAATAAATACCATTCAGGCAAATCATGATGAGGACATAGATTACGTAAATCTTTAAATCTGATATAAGTTCTTACTAGTCCTTCGTTAGGACGGTTCCTCCAAGTCATTATAAGACGCCTGATTCCAAAAGATTTTGATAATGGATAATATTTTGCTAGAAACTCACAGGCTAAATTACCCCAAGTAGTAGTGGCTTCTAGGGTAGAGATCTATACCATGAGAGAGTTGTACTAGTCAAAGTCTGACTAAAAAGTTTAACCCTTACCTCATTAGAAGCATATCCCGTCAATTGAAAAGTGCCACATATATCTTTGAAACATGCAACATGCTCATATGGATCAGGATCTTCTTCATCCCCAGTAAATTGCTTCTTGTGTAGAATACCAAGTAATAGAGGATTTATTTCAAACCCCCTTGTCTTCTTGTTGGAGTTGTCTCTTTCATAAATATCATAGGGATTCCCAAAGTGGCTGAGTGGGTTAGCACTAGTCATATGCTCAAACTCCATCATGTTGGTGGAAACCTGTAACTCAAAATAAAACTTATCAAGAAAAAAAAAATAAGAAAAAACTAAAAGACCTACAGCACTTAGCTCCTCGGCAACAGCGCCAAAAAATACCTTGATGACTGCAAGTGCACATATTGTTTGTAGCTAGTTTCGAAATAAAAATATTGATCCCACAGGGAGCAGGAGTCTGAAGTCTAATAACTCTTGAATTAAATACTACAATAGAAATGCTAAATAAAGTTCTAAGTGACAAGATAAAATGCGAGTATTGCGTAAAAAGGTGTTTTGGGATTTTTGGTATAAGAGTAACAATAAGTAAAGTAAAACAACGGAACACAGAAAATAAGTATCGTGTATGTAAGAGAGATTGGAACTGCAATAGGGAAAAGGCGTTCTCAGAGAGGAGTGGATACACCACTAGCATTATAAAGAACTAAGGTAAAGATTATTATCATGAACATTCTCAACTGTGTATGTGTGGGAGGAACTCCGTATTCGAAGAAATAGGCAGCAACCACTACTCACATCATCCTCATAACCACAGCAGTTAGCAATCGACATCAATCGAATTACTGTGCTATTAAGGGACTTAATCCCGTAGGACGTATCCCATGGCATGGATAGTGTTCCGTGAGTTTCCTCAGTTCCCAAGTTGATACGTTAGGAGTGTCAACAACTTTATAGTCACTGTAAGTGCTAACACACCTCCGTCTACCAACAAGTAGTTCCCTCCATCAAGTCCCTGTAAGAGGCAAATATTGAGAGGTCAAATTCTCCCAACATCAAGATGAAGACAATCTAACACATGGTCACGACGATGAATATCATAATAAACTTTATCTTATTTCAATCTCATACTAGGGTTTCTCCATCTCCCCAAGAACTAATGATCTACTCAGACATGGAGGCAATCAACATCATGGCAATAACAATGGAATATATCATAGATGAATAGTACTTGTATAAATCCACAATGAGTACGGAAATTACAACAAGTTCAAGACAAGATGTAGATGGGATGGATAGAGATAGTGGTGATGCAGCGGTTGATGATGAAGATCGATGCCTTAGCCTCCTGGATCTGCGCAGGGCGAAGATGGATCTCCGGTGGACGAGTACCCCCTCTAGATGCCTTCTGGAGGTGAGGTTTCGGCGATTTCTGGTTGTTCTATATGTCGTATCTCTTATCCAGTTGCACGGGGTGAAACTATTTGAGGAGGCGGTGGTGGCGCCAACTATACGACAGGAACTATACGACCGGAAAATTTATTCCCGCCGTATAGTTGGTCGTTAAACCGTCTGTATGCCTTGACCGCTTCAGGTTTTCTTCTGGTATTATTGATATTTCCCAAATAATCATTTTACGTTGTTTTTTACTCCTTTTCTCCCCAGTACAATTGCTCCAAGAATTGTGTCCATTGTATCCATCATCTATCCTAATCCTGATGAAAACAGACATAAAATGTGCGTGCGAGTGTCGTAAAATACCAAGATCCTACATCTAGAATGCAAAATAATAATATAAAACATGATGCAAATATGCACTCATCACCAAGCCATACAACTGGCCCTCGATTTTCTCATATTTGATGTAGAACCACCTCTTCCGCCAATCTTGGATAGACACCGCCATTTTGAGTTTGAAGTAATCCATATCAGAGTGGGCATGGATGATGGCACCCCCAACATCACAGACGGAGGCTTTCGTCGCGTTCCTCTTCATAGCAAATAGGTGTTTCCATAGGCCCCAATGGGGATGGATCCCAAGGAAGCATTCACAAAGGGTGATAAAACAAGCAATGTGGAGAATGGAATTTGGCGTGAGCTGGTAGAGCTGCACGCCATACACAAATAGAAGCCCACAAAGGAATGCATGGGCAAGGAGATAAAGACCACGGAAGAGAAAAGAGATGAACATTACCTACCAACCCTCTTCGGGCATAGAAGTGGCCTCGTCACCAGGAATGCTTGAAGGAGCCCTCCTTCTGGAGTCCATACTTTCGGGCCTCACGCAGATCTCACTAATAACCTTCGGCTAGGCCACCGTGGCATCGACGGTGGAGCCAGCGCCCTTGGTCCTCCACATGGCGATGGCATTGGAGGTGTGAGCGCGAGAGAAATTGAGCAAGAAATGTAGTAGCAGAACTGGAGCAGATGTGGCGTAAGGAGGAAGAAGGATAGCGGTGGAGGAGAGGATGAGTAGTAAAAAATTCCCCCTCGACGCATATAAACTACCCGCAGCAGTCTAAAGTTGTTGGATCCGGAAGAAGTTTCATCAGGATAAAATCTATGGGAAACATGTGTCCACAAATAAACGAAGCATCAGCCGTAATGAGCAATAATTACCGTGGTGACTTCGGGAGAAAGTCATGTGGAGCCTCGATTTCCGCCCGACATGGGGTCATGCCATCAAAATCACCGCTGACACGGCCCCCGTGCGTCATCAGCCTGTGTCATAGGCCCACCACTGAAATGTCCCATCGTGTTCTCTCCAACGTAACTGAAGCACGCCATCATCGTCAATAATGACGTCATGAGCAAAGTATCGGGTGTCCCATTAAAGAACTCGAAGAAAAAATTGAAGATTCAAGGCCCGAGTCGAGCATTTCCTTGGATGATCAAGACTTGATACTATGATCGGATGCAAGCATTCGAACATAGCCGCGGGGGCTACTTCCATCGGGAGCACTGGCCACACACCCGAGGGTTTTTGGTGATTCAAGAAACAAAAATACCTGAGTCGAGCATCTCCTCAGATAATAAAGACCTAAGCCTCTGCTCAGATGCAAGTGTTTCAACATAGCCTTGGGGCTAATCCCATCGGGAGCGTTGTCCGCACAGTCGATGAAAATAACTCTCTGCATAGACAAGGCATGAGTCGAGAATCTCCTTAAAATATCAAGACTTGAGCCTATGTTCGAGCACTAGCCGCGCACCCGAAGGAAACAACAAATCCTCCTATGAAGTCGATGGTAAAAATCATAAAGACAGACTTTGAGCCTACACTCTAATACAAATATTCGACTATAGCCTCGGGGGCACTCCCATCGAGAGCGTTGTTTGTGCACCTGATAGAAAGGGCAAGAATCCTCATGCGGAGTCGACAAAATAAAAGACCTATGAGCATTATCCAAGTCTATCTCATACGGTTACTCTCACTGGGAGTGTTAATAGTGCACCCAATGAAAATAACAATAAGCTGACAACTTCAGCAATTCTAATAGCCAAACAAGGTAGTCGATTTTTTTCTAAATTCTCGGACCATGTCCTCCGTGATAACATGTCTAAATATCGTGTCCATGACATGAAGGTAAGACCCCGGGATCCATTCTATGAGACCTAGTAAACACACACGAATGCGCCCTGCTAGAAAATATCCATATTAATGATATGATGAAAAATCCCGATGGACGCGTTGGGTAACCGAAACATAAAACTAGAAATCAGTACTCGATAAGACCTCTGTGGCACGAGCTGAATTACGCTAGCATATACCAGGTTTGAGTCCGGAGACTTGAGCTTGAGAAGGTTCACGATGTCTATGCCCAAGAGAAATTAACTGGTTCCCGATCCGGCGGATGCACCAGAATCCTTATACCAAAATCCCCATGACAAAATAATTAACTTACAGTTTATTTACTCGAAGAAATCTTCAAGTTCTATGCTAAAAATGTCTTTGAGACTCGACCCAAATCTACGATTTGAGTAGAGTCTCAGGGGCTACTAACATGAGTATGACTTACATGGTTCCCATAATTGGTATACCTGGTACATATTCGAAGCATGGACCATACGACCCACAAGAAGCCGAGAGTCCTGGAAGCATCCGAAGCACGGGAACCAGACGTGTTGATCAAGGCAAAAGTCTAAACCGACATAGTAATAGAGTTGTATTTCTAACTTATAACTAATCTGTCTTAGACTCTAAGATCTAGCCATCTAGCCTCTCATATAAAGGCTGGGAGGAGACGACGGAGAGGGCACTTTAGCTTTGAGCAAAACCACAATCCATCGTTAGTTAGATTGCATCTAGTGAATCGGCAACCTTGTAATCATCTTCTTCAGTAATCAGGCGGGACATCGAATCTATTGTTTGTCTAATAGGATGACAAAATCACTAGCTCTCTCTTCCACGAAACCCTAACTCCATAACCATGGGCATTGTCGAGGTTACCCCTCGGCACCTGGTGCTTTGTTATGTTCCATGTTGAAAAAAACTTTGTTGACCTCCTCCTCTGTATAAGGAGTGGTTCGAAAATTATTTCCTCATAAACTTGCGCTATATCCGTTGTTTGGGACTCCTCCATGGAAAATGTATTCCTGGAAGGTGCCCCCAAACAAGCATTTTTAATAATTTGTGATATAAGACTTAAGTTGCTTGTGACCCTCAATTCGTACCCTAATCCTGTATTAGAGTGTGAATAAGTTTCTTCTTATGCTTGTCATTAGCCACATCATGGAAGTATCTTGTATTTGAATCTCCTTCTAGAATGAATTTTGCTTTATAGAGTTGATACCATTTGAGTTCCTTCTCATGAAATAGTCACACAATCTCCGCATTTGATTGGCTTTTTAGCTCAATCTCTTGTGCAGATAAAAGCCTGACTTTCACGAAAGCTTCTAAGTCATTAATAATAGATGAAATGCACATTTTTATTTTTTAAGGATACCAGTAGTATCTCTAGCCCAACTTCGTAGGAGAGTTTGCAAAGAGCGTGCATTTTATTATTCCATTGTTGTATAGGCGTTTGACCACTTACATATTTTCCCAAATGGACTTCACTATATCATGGAAACCGTCGTGAAGCAACCAGTCAAGTTCAAATTTCAACTCATGCTTACATTTCAGTGATGGCAACCCAACAGACAGAAGTAACAGGACATGATCTGACAAAGCCTTAGTATGCTCAAGAGCATGAACAGTTACCTTAGGGAACTTCTCCTCCCACTCGGTATCCATAAGTACTCTATATAGCTTCTCGTATGTCGTCTTAGGAAGACTATTAGCCCATGTAAACTGCCTTCCTAACATTGTAACCTCCCACTAAATCTAAGTTGTTGATAATGATGGCCCAAAATATCTCGAGCTCATTGGGGAACCCCAAGAGGAAGGTATGATGAGCACAGTAGCAAGTTTTCCCTCTGTTATGAAACCAAGGTTATCGAACCAGTAGGAGCAAGGAAACACCCCAAAGGTGTTGCTAGATGGCCTTTGGCAGGAGCACTACCGGTGCTAGCAGCAACGTGGAAACCTGCACAACACAACCACAGAACTTTCCCCCCAACTTACAGTGAGGTTGTCAATCTCACCGGTTTTGCTGAAAACAAAGGATTAAATGTATTGTGTGGAAAAAAGTAATAGCTTGCAGAAAGTAAACAGAAAGCAGTAAACAGTTGTAGATTGATGGTAAAAGAAAGAACCGGGGTCCATAGTTCACTAGTGGTGGCTCTCCTTAAGATAGATGACATGTTGGGTGAACAAATTACAGCGGGGCAATTGACAAACATCGAGAAAGCAATATGCATATACTAAACATCTTGACTCCTTTGAGATTTGATTGGGCATTACAACATTATACATAGACCGTAACCCAACTGGATCTATGACTAATAATCCACCTTCAGGTTATCATCCGAACCGCCTCCAATATTAAGTTGCAAGCAACAAATAATTGCATTACGCATTGCGTGTAAAGTAAAAAATACGATTGTTCTATGAACAAAGGATTGTTGTTTTCTCCCTAGTAGCAACAGCACATCTAGTACCTTAGAGATTTCTGTCACTTCCCCAGATTACTAGAGGCATGAACCCACTATCGAGCATAAATACTAACTCTTGGAGTTGCAAGCATCTACTTGGACAAGATAGCTACTAACAACGGAAAGCATGCAAGATCACAAATAACAAAGACATGATAGAATCAATAATCAATCTGAAATAGCATCTCAATATCCATCGGATCCCCGCAAACACAACATGTAGGATTACAAATAGATGATCTTGATCATGAACGGAGCTCACAAGATCTAAACATGATAGCACAAAGGAGAAGACCAACCATCTAGCTACTACATGGACTCGTAGTCCAAGGATGAACTACTCACGCATCACACCAGAGGCTTGCATGGTGATGAAGAAGGCCTCCAGGGTGAATTCTCCCCTCCGGCAGGGTGCCAGGAAGAGCTTCAGATCCCTCCCGATCTAGGGATGGAGATGATGGAGGCTACAGACTCTTTCGTGGAATTTTGATCGGGTACTTAGGGTTTCTGTATCAGAGGCGATATATAGGCAAAAGGGGAGCCCGAAGGGGTGCCCTAGGCGGCCAGACCACCCCCTGGCGCGGGCCAGGCCTGGCCGTGCGGCTAGGTGGTGTGGCCGTCCCCTGGCCCCTCTCCGTCTCGTATTCTGGCTCCGTGTCCCCCTCGATGAAAAACTGACTTTGGCTTTTGTCTCGTCCAATTCTGAGAATATTCATTTTCTAACTTTCCTGGAACCAAAAACAGCAAAAAATAGGCAGTTGGCACTATGGCATCTTGTTAATAGGTTAGTCCAAGAAAGTGTATAAAAAGTACTCCAAAGTGTGGACAAAACATAAGAAAGTAGATAAAACCAAGCATGGAACATCAGAAATTATGGATACGTTAGCAACATATCAACATCCCCAAGCTTCACTCCTGCTCGTCGTCGAGTAGGTAAGTGATAAAAAGAAAGAATAATTTTTTGAGGTGACATGCACCATCATAAACTTAATCAAAGTATTTGTAAAACACTGATAGCTAAGATCATAGTACTTCAACATAGCATGAAAGATAAAGTTCTAACAAGAAGACATAGCAAATATGTTGCAACATGGAAAGGCACAAACAAAAGATTCATGAATAACAATGCTTTGCAAGACGTTTGTTTGTTCCACATAAAGAAAACATAGCATAGTGGTATTCAGCTTGTCCCTCATAGAGTAGCAAACATAAATGCATAGGACACCTTCAAGGTTCATAAGAGTGACTAGATACAAATAGTTTAAGAACAAGCAATATCAAAATTATGCATCAATCAACAAGTCTTGGGACAATGCACATAGAACGAAGAATGGCCACTATGCTCTCAAAGTAGGTGCATAAAGATAGAAGGTGGAGACTCAACATAAAAGTAAAAGAAAGGCCTTCATAGAAGGAAGTAGGGATTCAAGTTTCATAAAGAGCTTCCAAAAATTATGGTACTTATTAGCTTTCATCTCTCATTGCCCCTATCATAAGCACCTTGAAGTGATTAAGGTTAAAGTGAACACACTATGGAGTATATGATTGACAAAGTATAAGTTGGAAATCTCATGTCCCTTGAATATGAGGGCCGCTCCTCATGCTACTCAAGTTTAGTTACCGGTAAGTTCTTGTCATAGTAAGTACATGTGTATCATAGAGAACTGCCAACGGGGTATCCCTTGCCCGATGATACAGAAGAATCCCCATATCAAAATGACAAGGCAAGCAAACAACGAGCATCTCAGCAATCTTCTTATTTACCATGGGAAAATGGTGCTTTTTTCTCTCCTTCCTCTTTTCTCATATCTCTTTTTTTTCTTTTTCTCTTTTTTCTCAATATCTGACTCTTTTTTTATAAGAAGAATGCTTCATAGACAGCTCATTATGGTTACGCTGCAGGTTTCCACCATGACGACATGGATTAGACCAGCGGCCCAGGCGTTTCTCTAACACACATACATAACTCCATGGACTTACAAGCTCCCCTTTCATTTCACATCGATGACATTCATAGTCAAAAAGCATGATATCAACTAGGTACAAAGTACAAGTGCAATGTTGAAAGCATTCCCCATGATAGCATGGTTCTGCTAATCCCCAACATATAAGTGTAAGCATATACAACATAGACGACACAATGGTTCAAGTTTATTAAGGGCAAGAAAAGTAAAGTGTGCCATCAAGTTCGTGAGAGCTTTAATCACTAGTTTTCTCATAACAAGTTTAATTCAGAAGGTAGATAAAACATGAATATACTTGGAATAGCAAATGCTAATAGGTAGGTATGGTGGACTCTTTGGAATAACTTGGTTTTAGGAGTTGGATGCATGACTGGAACTCATACTTTGTTATGGAGGCTAGCAAAAGACTGGGAGCGACCAACTAAGAGAGCAATAATGGCCATAATCATGCAGAGCGACAAAACATCATTAATCAAAGCATAAAGTGATACTACAAGTCGAAAACTAAAGGATCATAAAGGCTATGGTGACTTGGGATAGTCATAACATGGTGTGAGCATGCGCCAAGTCAACCCAAATAAAGCATCAAAGGAGAATACCACAATATTATGCTTTAATATGCTAAAACAACGCATGATTCTTCCAAGGCACATTAAGCAATCTCAATTGTTTATAACATGTCATGCTACAACAAAGATCACTAAGCATAAAGCCAAAACAATATCAAGCATGGAATGACAAAGCATATGCCACAGTCAAAAACAAGCTCTCTTTACCACTTAAGCATGAACTTTTCCTATTCTTTTCCAATCCAAACCAAACTATTTGAAACCCAATGCATGAAAGAGGGGGTCCAACCAATTATTCAAGCAAACTAAGAAAACCAAGCAAACGAAAACCAAAAACAAAAACAAAGACGCTCCAAGAACAACACAACTATGCATGAAACAATAAAAATGAAGTGTTTGGAAGAAACCTGGGATTTTATTGATGAACAAGGGATGCCTTGGGCATCCCCAAGCTTTGACGCTTGTACCTCTTGAATATTTCTTGGGGTGACACGGGGTGGCATCCCCAAGCTTGAGCTTTAGTCTATTTTTCATCTCATTACATCATTCTCTCCATACACCTGAAAATTTTCCTTCACAGAAAACTTCACACGATCTTTATTAGGAACATTAGTGCACTCAAGGTAATAAGTCTTTAGGTTCAGTTTCAACACCAATAAAACTTCCCATAAAACACAAGCTACTATAGCACTTCCCTCAAAAAGCTTAATTCCACAAAAGAACTCAAAGAGGAACCAACAAGAAGCAAATGCAAAAAATAGCAGAAATCTGTCAAAATAGACAAGCAGCTAAAAACCAATTTTTTCGAAGACCTTATGTTGCTCAAATAAAAAAGTGTTGAACTAACTAAAGTTAGATAACAACCTGGGGCAGAAGCACAAATATTCACACCTCAAAACGATGTACGGAGATTTTACACGAATTTTTACGGTGAAGCACAGAAATCTATTTCGGAACAGTAACTTTCCTAATCATTACTTCTCTCTCATTAGAGGTTACTCTTGGCACAAAAAACAAATAAAAAGGATAAGGTGTGGTTATTACTGAAGTAATAACTTCCAAGATTCATCTAAAACTTTTGGGTTATCTCCCAATAAGTACTTTTATTTAACGCCTTTAAGTTAGGCATAAGAAGCAAGAAAAAGAATCAAGTATTCTCAAATGAAGAAGCATTAAAACCAAATTTATTGCCCTTACCTCTCTTACTTTTATTCTTAACCTTGGGGAACATATGATTGTTTGGTGGAGAAGCAAAGTGCATGGTGCCCTTTTCCACATCTATTATTTCTCCAAGGAGTTTCAATAGGGATCTTCCAAGTGTAATTTGTCCTTTTCCTACACATTCAGTAACAAGATAATCAGTAGAAACCATTTTCCCTAGGATCTTTGTAAACACTCCTTCAACTATTCCAATTGGTGATATTGTGGCATTATTAGCAAGAAATATTTCCTCTCGTCCTTCAGAAAGTCCCCAAAGATTCAAAGATTCATATATATCTTTAGGCATAAGACAGAATTCAGACATGATATCACAGCGAGCATGAAAAGTTTAATTATTTATAGCAATCTTTACCATGGGAAGCCATTTTGAGGGTTCAGAATTTATTGGAACATAGTCATGATGCTCTCTAAGTGTATTATAGTAATCTTTTAAACTAGCAGTGCTGGTCTCAAGAGTATTCAATCTAGCAAATATGTTTATGAAGGAAGAATCAGATTTGCTAGGAAAGTTGTAAGTAAAGACCAATTTCTTTATGGCATTAACAGCATCATCCTCATTGCATTGGAGGAAATCTCCTCACACTACAGCATCCAAAGAATATCTATAGCAAAAAGCAATTCCAAGGTAAAAACTGCTAAGGAACAAGCTTTGAGTCATTTTAGGTTCAGTTTTTCCATGTAGAGCAGAGATTCTAGACCAAGCTTCTTTGAAACTCTCTTCAATTCCTTGTTTAAAAGTGAAAATCATTTTCTCAGGTGACATAGTGGTTGGAGAAATGCTAGACATAATGGCACCTTTAAGATAGGAACTAAATTTTTTTGTGTTTTTAATAAAGAAAGCAAACTAGTAAAACTAATTTTTTTGTGTTTTTGATAAAGAAACAAGCAAACAAAGCAAAGTAAACTAAGCAAAACAAATATAACAAAGTAAAGAGATTGGTTATGAGGGACTCCCCTTGTGAAGATGACCTTGACTCCCCGGCAACAGCGCCAGAAAAAGTACTTGATGGCCCAAAATATCTCGAGCTCGTTGGGGAACCCCAACAGGAAGGTATGATGAGCACAGAAGAAAGTTTTCCCTCAGTTATGAAACCAAGGTTATCGAACCAGTAGGAGCAAGGAATCAACCCAAGGGTGTTGCTGGCTGGCCTTTGGCAGGGTGCACTACCGGTGCTAGCAGCAACGTGGAAACCCGCACAACACAACCACAGAACTTTGCCCCCAACTTATAGTGAGGTTCTCAATCTCACCGGTTTTGCTGAAAACAAAGGATTAAACGTATTGTGTGGAAGAAAGTAATAGTTTGCAGAAAGTAAATAGAAAGCAGTAAATAGTTGTAGATTGATGGTAAAAGAAAGGACTAGGGTCCATAGTTCACTAGTGGTGGCTCTCCTTAAGATAGATGACATGTTGGGTGAACAAATTACAGCGGGGCAATTGACAAACATCGAGAAAGCAATATGCATATACTAAACATCTTGACTCCTTTGAGATTTGATTGGGCATTACAACATTATACATAGACCGTAATCCAACTGCATCTATGACTAATAATCCACCTTCAGGTTATCATCCGAACCGCCTCCAATATTAAGTTGCAAGCAACAAATAATTGCATTACGCACTGCGTGTAAAGTAAACAATACGATTGTTCTATGAACAAAGGATTGTTGTTTTCTCCCTAGTAGCAACAGCACATCTAGTACCTTAGAGATTTCTGTCACTTCCTCATATTACTAGAGGCATGAACCCACTATCAAGCATAAATACTAACTCTTGGAGTTGCTAGCATCTACTTGGACAAGATAGCTATTAACAACGGAAAGCATGCAAGATCACAAATAACAAAGACATGATAGAATCAATAATCAATCTGAAATAGCATCTCAATATCCATCGGATCCCCGCAAACAAAACATGTAGGATTACAAATAGATGATCTTGATCATGAATGGAGCTCACAAGATCTAAACATGATAGCACAAAGGATAAGAACCAACCATCTAGATACTACATGGACCCGTAGTCCAAGGATGAACTACTCACAGATCATAGCGGAGGCTTGCATGGTGATGAAGAAGGCCTCCAGGGTGAATTCTCCCCTCCTGCAGGGTGCCAGGAAGAGCTTCAGATCCCTCCCGATCTAGGGATGGAGATGACGGCGGCTACAGACTCTTTCGTGGAATTTTGATCGGGTACTTAGGGTTTCTATATCGGAGGCGATATATAGGCGAAAGGGGAGGCTGAAGGGGTGCCCTAGGTGGCCAGACCACCCCCTGGCGCGGGCCAGGCCTGGCTGTGCGGCCAGGAGTTGTGGCTGGCCCCTGGCCCCTCTCCGTCTCGTATTCTGGCTCCGTGTTGCCCTCGGTGAAAAACTGACTTTGGCTTTTGTCCCGTCCAATTGCGAGAATATTCATTTTCTGACTTTCCTAGAACCAAAAACAGCAGAAAATAGGCAGTTGGCACTGTGGCATCTTGTTAAGAGGTTAGTCCAAGAAAGTGTATAAAAAGTACTCCAAAGTGTGGACAAAACATAAGAAATTAGATAAAACCAAGCATGGAACATCAAAAATTATGGATACGTTAGCAACGTATCAACATCCCCAAGCTTCACTCCTGCTCGTCCTTGAGTAGGTAAGTGATAAAAAGAAAAAATAATTTTTTGAGGTGACATGCACCATCATAAACTTGATCAAAGTATTCGTAAAACATTGATAGCTGGGATCATAGTACTTCAACATAGCATGAAAGATAAAGTTCTAACAATAAGACATAGCAACTATGTTTCAACATGAAAAGGCACAAACAAAATATTCATGAATAACAATGCTTTGCAAGACGTTTGTTTGTTTCACATAAAGAAAACATAGCATAGTGGTATTCATCTTGTCCCTCATAGAGTAGTAAACATAAATGCATAGAACACCTTCAAAGTTCATAAGAGTGACTAGATACAAATAGTTTAAGAACGAGCAATATCCAAATTATGCATCAATCAACAAGTCTTGGCACAATGCAAATAGAACTAAGAATGGACACTATGCTCTCAAAGTAGGTGCATAAAGATTGAAGTTGGAGACTCAACATAAAAGTAAAAGAAAGGCCTTCATAGAAGGAAGTAGGGATTCAAGTTTCATAAAGAGCTTCCAAAAATTATGGTACTTATTAGCTTTGAGCTCTCATTGCCCCTATCATAAGCATCTTGAAGTGATTAAGGTTAAAGTGAACAAACTATGGAGTATATGCTTGACAATGTATAAGTTGGAAATCTCATGTCCCTTGAATACGAGGGCCGCTCCTCATGCTACTCAAGTTTAGTTACCGGTAAGTTCTTGTCATAGTAAGTACATGTGTATCATAGAGAACTGCCAACGGGGTATCCCTTGCCCGATGATACGGAAGAATCCCCATATCAAAATGACAAGGCAAGCAAACAACGAGCATCTCAGCAATCTTCTTATTTACCATGGGAAAATGGTGCTTTTTTCTCTCCTTCCTCTTTTCTCATATCTCTTTTTTTTCTTTTTCTCTTTTTTCTCAATATCTGACTCTTTTTTTATAAGAAGAATGCTTCATAGACAGCTCATTATGGTTACGCTGCAGGTTTCCACCATGACGACATGGATTAGACCAGCGGCCCAGGCGTTTCTCTAACACACATACATAACTCCATGGACTTACAAGCTCCCCTTTCATTTCACATCGATGACATTCATAGTCAAAAAGCATGATATCAACTAGGTACAAAGTACAAGTGCAATGTTGAAAGCATTCCCCATGATAGCATGGTTCTGCTAATCCCCAACATATAAATGTAAGCATATACAACATAGACGACACAATGGTTCAAGTTTATTAAGGGCAAGAAAAGTAAAGTGTGCCATCAAGTTCGTGAGAGCTTTAATCACTAGTTTTCTCATAACAAGTTTAATTCGGAAGGTAGATAAAACATGAATATACTTGGAATAGCAAATGCTAATAGGTAGGTATGGTGGACTCTTTGGAATAACTTGGTTTTAGGAGTTGGATGCATGACTGGAACTCATACTTTGTTATGGAGGCTAGCAAAAGACTGGGAGCGACCAACTAAGAGAGCAATAATGGCCATAATCATGCAGAGCGATAAAACATCATTAATCAAAGCATAAAGTGATACTACAAGTCAAAAACTAAAGGATCATAAAGGCTATGGTGACTTGGGATAGTCATAACATGGTGTGAGCATGCACCAAGTAAACCCAAATAAAGCATCAAAGGAGAATACCACAATATTATGCTTTAATATGCTAAAACAACGCATGATTCTTCCAAGGCACATTAAGCAATCTCAATTGTTTATAACATGTCATGCTACAGCAAATATCACTAATCATTAAGCCAAAACAATATCAAGCATGGAATGATAAAGCATATGCCACAGTCAAAAACAAGCTCTCTTTACCACTTAAGCATGAACTTTTCCTATTCTTTTCCAATCCAAACCAAACTATTTGAAAACCAATGCATGAAAGATGGGGTCCAACCAATTTATTCAAGCAAACTAAGAAAACCAAGCAAACGAAAACCAAAAACAAAAACGAAGACGCTCCAAGAACAACACAACTGTGCATGAAACAATAAAAATGAAGTGTTTGGAAGAAACCTAGGAGCTTTGACGCTTGTACCTCTTGAAAATTTCTTGGGGTGACACGGGGTGGCATCCCCAAGCTTGAGCTTTAGTCCATTCTTCATCTCATTACATCATTCTCTCCATACACCTGAAAATTTTCCTTCATACAAAACTTCACACAATCTTTATTAGGAACATTAGTGCACTCAAGATAATAAGTCTTTAATTTCAGTTTCAACACCAATACAACTTCCATTAAAACACAAGCTACTGTAGCACTTGCCTCAAAAATCTCAATTTCCCAACATAACTCAAAGAGGAACCAACAAGAAGCAAATGCAAAAAATGGCAGAAATCTGTCAAAACAGACAAGCAGGTAAAAACTAATTTTTTTGAAGACCTTCTGTTGCTCAAATCAAAAAGTGTTGAACTAACTAAAGTTAGATAACAACCTAGGGAAGAAGCACAAAACTTCACGCCTCAAAACAACATACTGAGAGTTTACACGAATTTTTATGGTGAAGCACAGAAATCTGTTTCAGGACAACAACTTTCCCAATCATTACTTCTCTCTCATTAGAGGTTACTCTTGGCACAAAAAACAAATAACAAAGATAAGGTGCGGTTATTACTGAAGTAATAACTTCCAAGACTCATCTAAAACTTTTGAGTTATCTCTCAATAAATACTTTTTTTAACGCCTTTAAGTTAGGCATAAGAAGCAAGAAAAAGAATCAAGTATTCTCAAATGAAGAAGCAGTAAAACCAAATTTCTTGCCCTTAACTCTCTTACTTTTATTCTTAACCTTGGGGAACATATGATTGTTTGGTCGAGAAGCAAAGTGCATGGTGCCCTTTTTCACATATATTATTGCTCCAAGGAGTTTCAATAGGGATCTTCCAAGTGTAATTTGTCCTTTTCCTACACATTCAATAACAAGATAATCAGTAGAAACCATTTTCCCTAGGATCTTTGTAAACACTCCTTCAGCTATTCCAATTGATGATATTGTGGCATTATTAGCAAGAAATATTTCTTCTCCTCCTTTAGAAAGTCCCCAAAGATTCAAAGATTCATATATATCTTTAGGCATAAGACAGAATCCAGACATGATATCACAGCAAGCATGAAAAGTTTCATTATTTATAGCAATCTTTACCGTGGGAAGCCATTTTGAGGGTTCATAATTTATTGGAACATAGTCATGATGCTCTCTAAGTGTATTATAGCAATCTTTTAAACTAGCAGTGCTGGTCTCAAGAGTATTCCATCTAGCAAATATGTTTATGAAGGAAGAATCAGATTTGCTAGGAAAGTTGTAAGTAAATACCAAATTCTTTATGGCATTAATAGCATCATCCTCAGTTCATTGGAGGAAATCTCCTCCCACTACAGCATCCAAAGCATATCTATAGCAAAGAGCAATTCCAAGGTAAAAACTACTAAGGAACAAACTTTGAGTCATTTTAGGTTCAGTTTTTCTATGTAGATCAGAGATTCTAGATCAGGCTTCTTTGAAACTCTCTTCAATTCCTTGTTTAAAAGTGAAAATCATTTCCTCGGGTGACATAGTGATTGGAGCAATGCTAGACATAATGGCAACTTTATGATAGGAACAAAAAATTGTGTGTTTTTAATAAAGAAAGCAAACTAGTAAAACTATTTTTTGTGTTTTTGATAAAGGAACAAGCAAACAAAGCAAAAAGTAAACTAAGCAAAACAAAAATAACAAAGTAAAGAGATTGGTTATGAGGGCCTCCCCTTGTGAAGATGTCCTTGACTCTCTGGCAACGGCGCCAGAAAAAGTACTTGATGGCCCAAAATATCTCGAGCTCGTTGGGGAACCCCAAGAGGAAGGTATGATGAGCACAGCAGCAAGTTTTCCCTCAGTTATAAAACCAAGGTTATCGAACCAGTAGGAGCAAGGAAACACCCCAAAGGTTTTGCTGGCTGGCCTTTGGCAGGGCGCACTACCGGTGCTAGCAGCAACGTGGAAACCTACACAACACAACCACAGAACTTTGCCCCCAACTTACAGTGAGGTTTTCAATCTCACCAGTTTTGCTGAAAACAAAGGATTAAACGTATTGTGTGGAAAAAAGTAATAGTTTGCAGAAAGTAAACAGAAAGCAGTAAACAGTTATAGATTGATGGTAAAAGAAAGGACCGGGGTCCATAGTTCACTAAGAGATGACATGTTGGGTGAACAAATTACAGCGGGGCAATTGACAAACATCGAGAAAGCAATATGCATATACTAAACATCTTGACTCCTTTGAGATTTGATTGGGCATTACAACATTATACATAGACCATAATCCAACTGTATCTATGACTAATAATCCACCTTCAGGTTATCATCCGAACCCTCTCCAGTATTAAGTTGCGAGCAACTGATGATTGCGTTACGCATTGCGTGTAAAGTAAACAATACGATTGTTCTATGAACAAAGGATTGTTGTTTTCTCCCTAGTAGCAACAGCACATCTAGTACCTTAGAGATTTCTGTCACTTCCCCAGATTACTAGAGGCATGAACCCACTATCGAGCATAAATACTAACTCTTGGAGTTGCTAGTATCTACTTCGCCAAGATAGCTACTAACAACGGAAAGCATGCAAGATCACAAATAACAAAGACATGATAAAATCAATAATCAATCTGAAATAGCATCTCAATATCCATCGGATCCCCGCAAACACAACATGTAGGATTACAAATAGATGATCTTGATCATGAATGGAGCTCACAAGATCTAAACATGATAGCACAAAGGAGAAGAACCAACCATCTAGCTACTACATGGACCCGTAGTCCAAGGATGAACTACTCACACATCACACTAGCGGCTTGCATGGTGATGAAGAAGGCCTCCAGGGTGAATTCTCCCCTTCGGCAGGGTGCCGGGAAGAGCTTCAGATCCCTCCCGATCTAGGGATGGAGATGATGGCGGCTACAGACTCTTTCGTGGAATTTTAATCGGGTACTTAGGGTTTCTGTATCAGAGGCAATATATAGGCGAAAGGGGAGGCCGAGGGGTGCCCTAGGCAGCCAGACCACCCCCTGGTGCGGGCCAGGCCTGGCCGCGCGGCCAGGTGGTGTGGCCGGCCCCTGGCCCCTCTCCGTCTCATATTCTGGCTCCGTGTCCCCCTCGGTGAAAAACTGATTTTGGCTTTTGTCCCGTCCAATTCCGAGAATATTCATTTTCTGAATTTTCTGGAACCAAAAATAGCAGAAAACAGGCAGCTGGCACTGTGGCATCTTGTTAATGGGTTAGTCCAAGAAAGTGTATAAAAATTACTCCAAAGTATGGACAAAACATAAGAAAGTAGATAAAACCAAGCATGGAACATCAAAAATTATGGATACGTTAGCAACGTATCAGATAACAGCACTAAAAAAGAAAGGCCAATGTTCATCATAATGCCCCTGACTTTTCTCGTGAGGAAATCTTAGCAAATTAAAATCTCCGTCTATAAGGATAGGATGCGGATTGTCTTTTTCCAGATTAATTAACTCCCGTAAAAAGTCAGGTTTATAAACATCTTGGACAGCCTCGTGAACAGCGATTAGAGACCATGTAAAATCATCATCCTTGTTTGCGTATATGAAGTTTGATAAATAAATCTTCAACCGAAGTGAATAAGACATCTATAGTCTCATTTCTGAACAGGATACCCCCAAATCTACCACGAGGACGTGACATCCGTGCAAAATCCACTTCACCAGGAAGACGATTGAGTAGAGATTATGAAAATTCACGCCTACTAGTCTCAGAAATACCCAGAAAATGCAGCTTATAATCTCTCAGACAATCGTCAAAGAACAAATGTTTAGCCATGTCACGAAGACCTATGCTATTTGAAAACATGTTATTCATTGAGAAATTATAGGAGATTTAGATGCATGGGGCCTCTTACGAGTCTTCTGGCTCTTCGATTTACGACCGGAAGTTTTAAGTTCATAACATGAACCAAGTCCAATCTCATCAAAGTCCACTTCCGATAATTCACCAACTAAGTGAGAAATAAGTTGACCATCTACTATGACATGCAACTCGTCCTCTTTCGTTGGTGACGAATCAAGAACAAGGGAGACTTTAGGAGTAACCATTAAACGGTCAACCTCCATATGTCTCAATACATTAAAAAAACGAACTTACTTTGTTGAACTATCCAAACTAACGCCAACGTTGGCCAATCTTGAAGTAATAATCGGGATAGAAAACGAAGGAAGGAGCTGGAAGAATTCTTTATAACCGGATCTTGTATGTGCTTGGTTATCTATCATCTTCAGTAGATGCCAAGTCTGTTTTGGTCTGAATGTTGCTGGCGGTTCCCCGAGTGATCTTTTTTCCTTTAAAAAGACACCTTCTAAAAGCTTTTAATGTATGCATGGATTCAATGGTCTCCTCTCTAAACAATAAAATCGTGACCCTATGATAGAGAAAGTACCAATTTGCTGTCAAAGAAAAGGAAACTTTATCTACTTTTTTTTTTTGCAGGGAAGAAACTTTATCTGCTTAGTTACTGAAAGAGTAACCAATTAAGTTTGAAACAAAACGACTAGAGAAAAAAAAACTGCTACATATATGAGCTGTTTTATTCCTTGAATAATGATAGCGTGTAGAAATTCCAGTGTTTTTCTTTCCATCTGAGAGCCTTTTTCATAATCTTCCATCTCGCTTTGTTCAGCTCGCTCTGCAAAGTGAACGCAGAAGACTGGACACACAGGTCTTTGCTTCTAGGCCATCTGATCCTGCTCGGCCCTTATAGAAGATTGGGCTAGGCCCAATCATAAATAGCAGCGAACAGCCAAGGCTTGCGCCTAGACGTCAGAGCCCATAGTCCTACTCAAAACGGCTCCTGTCCTATTTTGCATCTCTTTTTTTTTTTTTTTTTTGCGAGGATGTATCTTGTGCTTGATGTGTCAGTACATACACAATATAATTAACACCACAATGTGTGGTACCTATATGCGTTCCTGATACACACAAGCTATGTTAATAAAGTCAAAAGGAGAATTCTAGAATATGACACCATATATACGGAGTATTTCCTTGTATATCACTATGCTCGTGATCGCAAAAAAAAAAAGAGATCTACTGTAATAATTTACTATTAACTTCCTAATTAGCAGTACGGGTCGAAAAGTAAAAAAATAGGCCCATGCATGAAGTAGGGCTACGACTGCCCGGAGCGCAAGGAGCCAAGAGGAAGCGGCGGAGAGGCCGTTGAAGGCGGTCAAGTTAACCCCTAGCAAGGCGGGGAGGAATTAGGTAGAAAGCGCGAGATCATCGTCAGCCAGACCCAGACGGGACTATTCTAATCCGTCTGGAACGCTTTAATCGTTTTCGGTACGCATACTTTGTCGATCGGTTACGATCCTCTCGCTACCTAATACCCTCTCCAAAGCTCTCCGTCTGGTACAAGCCAAGGAAGAAGTACACAGACACCCTATCAAGTGGGTACGTACGGATACCACTCGGCTGCTAAGACTATAGGGCGGCCTCCTTTATGACTTTGAGCCACATATGTATGTACATATTAGTAGTATATTATTACGTCAATCAATCGATACGCCAGTGATCTCTTCCTCGGTCCGCTGAGTGACATACGCCACGCCACATGAAACGCTCTACCTAATCCATCATTTCACATCGCCCGGGGCGTACGTGTAAAGCCACGGCCCGGCAGCACGTTGCGCCCTACTAGTACGTACAATCATTTCCGGCGGCCCCCGCGGTAGAGCCTCCTCGTCGTCGACTCGTCGTCGTAGCCCTACGTGCCGGACTGCGTAAGCCTTTTCTACCTTTCCCTCTCTGCCATGGTGTACCAGTACTACTAACTCGGCTCAACAAATACACTGCCTCTATTTATTATTTTAAGCGTCATCAAAGGTCCGTTTCGCCTTAATATAATCTGACGTTATTCGTAATAAAGCACAGATTACGTACGTACCAATAATTAGATCCGCACCGCACGTTTTCTTACGAAACGCGAGTAGACCATTAGCAGCTAAGCTAGCCAGGCAGCCAGCCAGGTGCACGTTACATAGAGCACCGATGGAGGATCTCTAGCCCAGCCCAGCGTGCGTCATGGCGCTCGACCCCCGACCGATCTCGTAACGTAGCAGCGCTACTCACGTAGCAGCGGTAGTGCGCCCTGCAGGCCGCAGGAGCGCAGGCAGGCAGGCAGCCACCACCCCACACGCCGTCCGCACGTAGTACGTACCACGGCACCACCACCACCATGATCGATGCTCGCTGCCTGCAAGGCTGCCGCAAACGTCTGTGCTGTGCTTTGCATCTGCGTACCCTGATTAACCGCATGATGAGATAGTAGATCAACTCAGCGCGTGATAATGCATCGTCTCAGAGCCGCATGATTAATTAAGGGGCGCCTACGTACGGGTACTACCATTCCTCCAAGCTGCTTTACTACTACTACACTGTTTCTTCGATTACATTATTCGGTAGTAATAATTGCGCGGTTAGTACTGTGTATTAAGCGGCTGGTGAAGTAGTAGTAGAGTTGTAGGGGTAGTAGTCAAGTACGTACTTGGTTAGTTGAGGTATTTAGAGACTTTCCGGTGATCGATCGGTCCATAGTGTTCACTTACCCCTTTTCCGGTGGCTGCTAGTACTACCTGTTTTGTTTGCCTCTGATTAGTACAAGATCGTACTACAACCAAATTTCATGGTTTTATACATGCCCCATATACTCACAACTGATAAAGTGAGAGAGAGGCTGATTAGTATGGGAAGAATCGATGTCTCCAGTAAGCGGTTCCACAAAGTGCGGCATCTGGCGCGTGTGGCACAGAAGCCCCAGCCCGGTTCCGAACAGGACCTCAGACGAGACACTGCTCGGTTCCTCATACTACTTTGTTCAAAGCCTATACAGTGCAATCATACTTTACGTCCTACGAGGGTACGCTGTGTTACCGACAAGTAAAAAAGACACCAAAAGGATCAGAAAAATTATATTTTGGAGCTAGCCCCACGTATGCATCAAGCTGTGCTCCACATACCTGTAAATGCTTTTTGTCAAATACTTTTGTGCGCGAAAACAAATAAACATGTCGTCTCATGAAAATTTATAGGCACTAAATGATCATCTATATGTATACTTCTGAGAAAATTCAAAATTTCCTATAACTACAAAAAGAGTTTTAAGAAATTAAGAAACGAAGAAGAAAAAACCTGCCACAAAGCATATGATGTAGTATTTTTTTACCTTACAACGAAATAACTTGAGTGACAAAACGAATAATCAAAACCAAACTGACTCAACAAAATGAAAACAAAAAAGCTTACCTATGATAGCACATTGTACTATTCACAAGGTGTGCTTCTCATAAGCTACTATTCACAACTGAATTAGTCCTTTTTGTTTCTCTCTAGGTAAACTGGTATAGATTCCAATTGTTTTTGGTTGGTAGATGCATATATTTTGTCGATGGTTACATATTCGCATGCTTTTTCGGTATTTCAATCTTGAATTACATACCAGCATGGTAGCACGTAAGAGAGCGCGAGCACTAGGAAATTTATCATATTTTTATTTTGTTCCATTGTACTTCTCTAGGTTGCACACATCGTGATATATATAGATGTTTGAAGCTGTTATATGTGACCTAAATTATGTTGAACCGAGTCAATAAAAAGGCTTTTCCTTTGAAAATAATTAAAATGATTATGAAGCCATAGCCATTAGTTTGTGTCTAATACAAAATAAACACCAAAATTAACTCGTAGGATGTTTTTTGGGCATTAATTAATTACTCTTGTGTTGGGTGTTTGCTAATGTATTCGCCAAGTACAATGTCAAGTGCTTTAAGATTTTTTGTGAAAAGAACTCAGAGCTTACATAAGTGCCTGATGATGTGCTAAAAATGATAGACTTGTCTCCTTCCACATAAGATAAGATTAGTTGGTAGTTAATAATGACACATTATAGGAACACCTACATTAAAATGTTTGTGTTGTAGTTAAAATCTTGCTATTGTAGTATCTGCTAATCATGCTAATCAAACAAGATACCGACTATTTACCACATATTATAAGATTGGTTATTAACAAATATATAATAAAATGCGTAAGCACCTACACAGAAAAGTTTTATATTGGAATAGATGATCTGTATGTACGTTTTATAAATTTTGGTCATCAATCTAGGGGCTGCTAGTAGTTAGTCTGAGTGTACCAGTAGTAGTAGTCACACCATATCTATATGTATGCTAACTATAATGCTGCATGGTTGAAGAGTAGATTCTTTTAAAATGGACTAGTATACAAATTATATTGAGCCTCTATTCTATGGAAAACATATAAATTGAGCAAGTCGGCGTCATTTTGCATCATTTGTGTTAAACTATTTCAAGATTCTTCAAATATGAAATTCACCCACGCATTACCTAGGCGGGAGAGCGTCCTGTCAGGTATACATGTTTTGTTTCATAATGACATGACTCAGATGAATCAGGAATTCTACGTATGGAAGAGTTAATGCAAATCTACAAAGGGAGAAATAAAACTATTGCTAACGTATCTCTTAGCAGTGGCATAGCTTAGTGAGGGATTTTCCCCCTCCCTCAAGCTCTTAGAATTTTCTTGTAATACTAGTTTACTATAAATAGTTCATAGTAGCCCCCAACTATGTCGTGCCCCGTCTCATGCCACGATAAAAATTCTACCACTATCTCCAAGTCTTGCAAATCAATCAACTTCATTATTAAAGTTATATTTTGTTGATTCAACGAGAAAATACATGCAGAAACTTATTTTTTTTAGAAGAAGCATGTATTTTTTTATAGTAGTTATATTTTGTTCGCGCGTCATCGGTGCGGCTGCCGGTTGCCCGGAGGTGTGTGGGGAGGTGGCGCTCACGGTGGGCCTCACTAAGGCGTTGTGTGCACATCTTGCTCGAGACGACAACCAGTGGGATGATGTGTGCATGTGCTTCATTCTTAAGCTTGCCTCCTCTTCGCCGGAGGGGGTCGGCCAGCGTGCGGTGGCTTGGGGGCCTGCCAGTCTGCCCAATAAAGGGGACGATCCTCCGGGTCTTCTCGTTCCTGGATGATGGTATGCTTGATGTCGGTTCTGATTTTCTGGCCGGTGACAAGTTTTAGAAGGCCCCCGGCGATCTCCTTTGGGCACATGCTGATTGTTGGATCAGATGAGATTAGGTCGTGTGTTCCCATATTAGAAAGGAGCGACGTGAAGATTCGCTGCATGTTGTCATCATGGGACATGTTGGTTTTCGATTTCCATGGAGGAAACAATTGTGGAGAATGTCAGGCGGGTGAGGTCTGAGGCTAGTAATGGTGGGATGTGTTTTCGTGATGATGAGGACCTTGCTTGGTGATTCTATACTTGTAGCAACGACAATGGAAAGAGGATGCGGTAGCACATGAGGAGTACATGATGTTATCTTTCAGGGTGAAAATCCAAGATATGGCTTTAATTAGTTCTATCTGACAATAGCCTTGTTTGAAAGCATTGTTTTGAGAGGGTGGACTTGCTCTAGGGTAAAAATGCAAGGTATGTCCTTAATTGGTTGTGTCAATCTGGTTGAAGGTATTGTTTTGTGAGTGCAAACTCTGGGTGCTGTCTGTTGGGAATATGCCCTAGAGGCAATCATGTATAATGTCATTCCCAATGTATTCATAAAGTTATTGTCCTTGTATGAACTAATGGTATGTATCATTGAATATGTGATTCGATTGTAGAACTATATATTCATGATGTTCATACTAATTGTTCTTGGTCGTTGAGGTTATATTGGACACACAACTTAGACTAATATGAAAGTCGGCAGATGATTCAGTTCCACTTGTCATGGGCATGAAGATGCTATTCTGACTTAATCGGATTCGGCTAAAGAGTTTAGCGAGTTAGACTGACTCATATTGAGATACAACGAACATATCATCATTTGTATGTCTCAATCAATGTAATCCTTAGACCTGAGGTTATTGCACAACCCGAGTTGTGGATCACCGGCTTAGGTTCTGTCAAACGTTGTTCCATCAAAGGGCAATTATAAAGGCAGAGTTCGGGTCACTGAGAATAAAGTTGCATGATGTGGATAACCAAGATGGGATTTTGCCCCTCCAACTAGAGAGATATTCTCTAGGCCCTCTCGGAAGATATGATTCGGAAAGTATGGCCATGCACAACTTGGTTAAGTGTTAACCGAGGCGATCGACTAAGAGTTAGTCAGATGAATCACTTATCTCGGATCGAGAAAGAGAGTCTAACTATTTAAGGGATGACGATTATTCGCCTATAGTTCGACGAGGTATATCGTGAGGCAAAATGGATTTGGACGAAAGTCGCATTGTAAGGTATGTCGTCTTTGGTAGTTGGGAGTCGACACATTCTGCGACTGATCGGCCACGAGTGAGACTCGGATCATGTCCGAGTCACCATGAGCCTATTGGGTCACACACTTAAGAGCGGGAACAAGTTTGGGTTAGACCCGAACCGGAAATCAAGTTTGGGTTGGACCCGAATCAGAAATGGACTGGGTTAGTGAGTTAGACTCGCAGTGACTAATATAGCCTTTTTAGTTAATGAGCCACAAGTGAGTGGAGCCTATTTTTACTCCCTATATAAGCTGGGGTGTAGGTGCATAGAGCACACGGTTAGGTCATTCCATGCGTTGGAAACCCTAGCTCCAGTTCAGTCCAGCCGGCGTACCGGACCTAGCAGTCCACCGCCGACGCTCCTCCTCGTACATGTGGACACTGGCGGGGGTGTTGTACGTTCAACACTTCGAAGATCGTAGATCAGAACAGATCGTGAGAACTGCACTGCATCAAGCGACTTGTTTCATCGATTCCGCAACTGTGCGTCTAGTGGTAATTCTCGCGGCCTACTACCTCAGCTAGATCTTGGGATCACTGCGTAGGGAAATTTTTTTGTTTATCTCTACGTGATCCTACACTGTCTTGACGATGCTTTGTGTTGCAGATACAGTGTCTTGATCACCTTAGCTAGATCTTTAGTTTTTCTTTTCTTCCTGTTCTTTTGTATGGTTGTGTGTATTCGTAATGTCTTTAGGATAATACGTTGTTGCAGAGGCGAGAAGTAATTGGTATCTTAGCGGTTTTAATATATTCCACTTGTCGAAAAAAGGTTATATTTTGTTCCATTGTACTTATCTAGATGCGAACATTGTGATTAAAAGGGCTGGAGCTTGAACTATTTTTTTACTGACCTAGATAGTTTTGCAAAGAATCGACTTAAGGCTTTTTTTTATCAAAAAAAGAAACATCTACGAAGCGTGAGCTATTATTTTTCTGACCTAATAAATTGTAACTCAAGAATTTGAGTGGCCCTAAATTTGTTTTTGGCACTAATTAATTCTCGTCTGCCACGTGTAACACTACTATATTTGCCAAGTATAACGTGCGCTTGGATATTTTTTTCCGAAAAGGAGGCACAACCGTTGGTCATTGTGAAGGTAAGAAGATAAACTTGTCCATTTCCACCCACAAAAAGGGACTATTTGTTAACTTATATAAGACACATTATATAAGCAACTTACATAGAAATGTTTGTATTGGAGAAAACAATTTTGCTCATGTGGTACCTGCTACTCTTGAAAAAAAAATCAATTTCCAAAACATCCCGATTTATGTCTTGATTCAAAGCGAATCGTACATGCTACATTCTTCATGTTTCTACGTTTTTCCTATTCTACAAATCAAGCCGGTCCTTTTTTTTTAGCAAGTGCAAGTAGGAAATTTGGCAGCCATGCCCATGACACTAGCAAGGGAAGAAGTGTGCCCGCCCGCACGCACGAGAACACAATAATGAAAATTCTGTAGACAGAGATACAGATACTACGTACACACACACAAACGAAACATAGATGAGTGTACAATCTGTGGCGGCCTTGCCTGGCCTGGCCTGTGAGAGAAGGAAAAAGAGAAGGTCTGGGTTGTGGGGCCTGCGCAAGAGCAACTGTTCCACCGCAATAATTGCCGACGCAGCACAGGCCACAGTGGCAACAGCACAAGGCGCCCGTACCAATCCCCCCTTACCTTTTTTTATTATTATTGGCATTGTACCATAAAGCGCACAGTGGCATTATATCAGAGCATTCCTCTTGCAGTCAGTCTCGCGCCGAGGCCGGTCAACCCCTACCAAAGACCGCCCAAAATAATTCACATAAATCATGGGGGGTACGCAGAAAACAGAGAAAAAGTGTTTTTGTGGTAGTACTACCGACTGCTCCATATAGCTAGCGAGAGAAAACAGTGGTCTGTGTTGTTGTTAAGCCTTAAGAGGAGAGAGACAGAGAGAGACCTTTCTTTAACTTTCTTTGGCCTCTCCTCTCCTCTCCTCTGTGTATGTGTGTGTGTGTGTTTGCTTGCTTGCAGTCCTTCTTCTCCTCTCTCTATATGTTCCCAGCTCCCGAGATTTAGCGAGTAGTACTAGTATTGCTGGGCTCGAGAATCCAAGATAAATAGAGAGAGAATGAGGAGGAGGTAGAGAGAGGTTTTTGTTTTGGAGTTTGGAGAAGAAGCTCTCTTGGCTGTGAGAGTTCATCATCATATACTGCTACTACTAGTCCAGTCCAGTCCAGGGCAGAGGGGGCTAGATAGACTACACATTTTGGCCGGAAGGAGAGAAAAGGAAGGAGCCAATAAAAATTGGGTTGGGAGGAGAAAAAAAAGGGGTAAAAATAGGAGTCCCCTCCCCCTGTCCCTCGCCCGATAGTTGGAGCGACCGAAACGTTCGCAAACCCCCCTGAAAACCTCCCCAACGAAACCCACCATGTCGGCGGAGGAGGGGGAGGCGTCCGGATCGGCGCCGCCGCCGGTGCTCGAGGCCGGGGCAATGGGGCCCGAGGAGGCCGCCGCAAGGAAGCGATACGAGGCTCTCATGCAGGTCCGTGCCAAGGCGGTCAAGGGCAAGGGCGCCTGGTACTGGGGCCACCTCGAACCCGTGCTCGTGCCGCCGCCGGGCTCTGGGGCGCCCCCCAAGGCCGCCAGGCTCAGGTGCGGCCTATGCGCCGCCAC
This sequence comes from Avena sativa, assembly GCA_916181665.1. Taxonomy (NCBI): domain Eukaryota; kingdom Viridiplantae; phylum Streptophyta; class Magnoliopsida; order Poales; family Poaceae; genus Avena; species Avena sativa. The sequence goes on along the minus strand of OV702297.1, from coordinate 463,629,657 downwards.
CTTCTCCGCCTCCAACCCCTCGCGCACCGCCACCGAACACCTCAAGCGCGGGGCCTGCCCTAATTTCGCGGCGGCGCAGGGCGCGCCGCCGCCGCCTCCCCCGCCCCCGCCGCAGCACCAGCACCAGCAGCTGCAGCTCGTCACCGTATCCTCCCCGGCCTCGTCGATCGTGCCTATCTCGTCAATCCCCCCATCGTCCTCCTCGTCCCAGCGCCGCCACTCCACCGGCGGTGGCGGCCGGAAACGCCACGCGCTCGCCGCGGCGTACGCGGCCGTTTCCGAGGCGGCCGCATCCCACCAGCACCACGTCGTCGTGGCTGACCCCACCGCGTACTCCCCGACCCCGCCCACGCCCCCGGGGATGCCCACGCCGAGGCAGGTGCTCTCCGGTGGCAGGGGTGATCTCGGCCCGCTCGCCATGCTGGAGGACAGCGTCAAGCGCCTCAAGTCGCCTTCCGCGTCCCCGGGCGCGATGCTGCCGCGCCCGCAGGCGGAGGCGGCGCTCTCCCTCCTCGCCGACTGGTTCCTCGAGTCGTCGGGCTGCACGTCCCTCTCCGCGGTGGAGCACCCCAAGCTGAAGACCTTCCTGCGCCAGGTCGGATTGCCGGAGATATCGCGGGCGGAGCTCGCCGGCTCGCGCCTCGACGCGCGCTTCGCCCAGGCCCGCGCCGACGCCGCCGCGCGCTTCCGCGAGGCGCGCTTCTTCCAGCTCGCGGCCGACGGCTTGCGGGAGCAGGTGATCACCGTCTCCGTCAACCTCCCCAACGACACGTCCGTCTTCCACCGCGCCGTGCCCATGCCGGCGCCCGCGTCCGCGTCCGCGGACTACGCCGAGGAGCTCTTGCTGGACTCCGCGTCCTCGGTCTCTGCCTCCTCGGGCGACCTCCGACATTGCGCTGGCATCGTCGCCGACCGCTTCAGCTCCAAGACTCTGCGTAATCTCGAGACCAAGCACCACTGGATGGTGAACCTTTCCTGCCAAGTCCATGGCCTCTCCCGCCTAGTACGGGACATGGCGCGCGAGCTCCCACTCTTCCACTCTGCCGCGGCCAATTGTGCCAAGATCGCCGCCTACTTCAACACCACGCCCGCCGTGCGCGCGCTGCTGCACAAGCACCAACTTCAGGAGCACGGCCACGCATTCCTCCTCCCCGTCTCCGCTCCGCCGTACAACGACAGCGAATTCACCGCCGCCCCATTCGCGATGCTCGAGAGCATCCTCACCTCGGCACGGCCGCTCCAGCTGGCGGTGCACGAGGAATCCTACAAGCTCGTCTGCATTGATGATCCTGCAGCGAGGGAGATCGCCTCCATGGTGCAGAACGTGGCGTTCTGGACCGACGTCGAGGCGGCACATTCGCTCGTGAAGCTGATCATGGACATGGTGAAGGAGATGGAGGCCGAGAGGCCACTCGTCGGGCAATGCCTGCCTCTCTGGGAGGACATGCGTGGCAAGGTAAGAGGCTGGTGCCGAAAATTCAGCATCGAGGAGGCCACCGCCATGAATGTGCTCGAGAGGAGGTTCAGGAAGAACTACCACCCAGCGTGGTCGGCGGCATTCATACTGGACCCTCTGTATCTGATCAAGGACGCCGGCAGGAGGTACCTTCCGCCATTCAACTACTTGACGCCGGAGCAGGAGAAGGACGTGGACAGGCTGATCACGAGACTGGTGTCGCCGGAGGAGGCGCACCTGGCTCTGATGGAGCTGATGAAATGGCGGTCGGAGGGGCTTGACCCATTGTATGCGCAGGCAGTGCAGGTCCGGCAGCCTGACCCTTTGACAGGGAAGATGAAGATAGCCAACAAGCAGAGCAGCCGGCTGGTCTGGGAAACATGCCTCAGCGAGTTCAAGTCACTTGGCAAAGTGGCCGTCAGGCTCATCTTCCTCCACGCGACTGCCAAGGGGTTCAAATGCACGCCGTCGATGACGCGGTGGCTCACCGCACCGGGGAGCTCCGCCGGCAGCATTGGCCGCGCACACCGGCTGGTGTTCATCGCGGCCAACTCGAAGCTGGAGAGGAGGGATTTCTCAAACGACGACGACAAGGACGTGGAGCTGCTCACAGAAGGAGATGACGACATGCTAACCGAGAATGCCAATGTGGATCCTTCCTCCTCTTGAGTGTAGTATTCTTGCTTAATTTGCTTCTTTGTGCATTTGATGTTAGCATATCCTTAGACTTTGATGATCTCTAGGAATTGTCAGATTCTTTTTTTTTCTCTCTCCATGTTTTCTCTTGTGCCCCTCATGTTGCTAGTTCTTGCTCCCTCCTCTGGTTTTGGTTGGGTAGGGAGTAGGGGCGTGAGATGGAGATATGCACCCCTTAATTTGCTTGTCAAGTGTGGTTAATTAATAAATGACTCTCTTGTCATATACTCCTATCTAGTAGGACTATGTTGGTTCTGTTTGATGCTGAACTATCTAGAAAAATTCGCAGTCAGAATCAACAAGAGGCATGATGAGTAGGGAGATTGTGTGTTGACTATTCTGATCTGTTGTTCAATAATAATACTGTACCATTTATACAGTTGGATAAATATTTGTTCCCTGCCCCATGATAGTAGTATCTCTCTTTGGGACATATACATTGTTGTCTTTTAAGTTTCTCATCTGTAACTTTGAAGATGGATCAAACCTACCAAGTACTGGACAGATAGTATAACCTTAAGATGGAACATCAATGTAGATTATTTTTGAAAATATTTCATAAACAAGAAACCAATAAATCCTTTTTTGTATGTATGAGATAGCAATGTAGTATTTTCCATGGCAACTGATGGTCAAAACATTCAGTTGCTGAATCGGTGATCAGCAGGGAGAGTAGCAGCAGCAGTACTAGTAGTAGCAGTTACAGTTACTGTGTGTGTGACAGGAATGTGGTCTTAAAATCCATTAAATCGGCCTGGGGTCTTTCTTTTCCCTTTTTGCTCCGCTTTTTAATTATGGAGTGAGTGATGTAGTACTAGTAGCAGTAATATACACCTTAGGTCATGATTGGAGTGGTGAACCGATTCGAAGCCGCGAAAAGCAGGATCCCTCGCCCTGGAATCGCTGGGCAGCGAGTGATCTCGCTATAGAAACCACGACCGGCTCCAACATAAGGTCGAATCGGGGCCCACCTCAAGTGTATGTAGGAAATAAATAATCCCATCTCCTTGCTTGTCCTGTCCACTGGTAACTTTCCCCTCTCTTCTCCATCTTGTTGCCTAGTTGTATATAGTATTTCTCCAAATTCTTGCGTTTGACTTTGAATCTCTCGGAACTGGTGCTATATTCTTCATCTTCACGAGCTCTAATTTCTTTCTCTGGTCTTCCAGTGGAGGCTGGATGGCGGAGGCTGCCATTAGCACAACGGTGAGCGAGTTCCTCCTCGGTCTAACAAGGAAGACGAAGACACAGCCTTAGAAAGCAAATAACATGAGGTGACGTGCGCCGTATTTTTCTATTAGTACTAGTAGTAGTAGCTGGGAAGGGAACCGAACCAAAAGGAGGGGAGGCGAGGGCATTGTTTTTCCTCCCGAATCGTCTTGTCAAGTGTGTATGGAACCGGTTCTAAAATCGTCTTGTCCAACAAACAAACATATTACTACTACTACTGCTGCTACTATGGTGGTGGTAGTGGGATTTCCGTCATGTGGAAGGATGCTCGGTTGCTTGCGTACTACTCCAGTACGTGGCAACAGTGCGCGCCATGGTACATTTGTCCATCCATCCAGGACCTTGGATTTGTACACACAGCAGCCGCTTTCCAGCCACGACGTACCCCTGTACCTAAAAACAGTAGCAGTGGCAGCTACTACCCCGCCCTCCCGAGTGAGTGAGTGAGTCAGTGAGAGATTATTTAGCGGAGGAGGGGAGGATGCTAGTACTACTCACTACGGGCAGAGTATGGTTCCTCTCTGCCTCCTTTGTCATGGATCGCCTACTGCTAAAACCCTCTTTGATGTAGACCGCAAACCCTCGCTCCATTTATTACTTCCTCCTCCTTCCCCTTGAATAGCCCTGAATAGGAGCACGATCGGTCGATCGATATACTTGGGGAGGAGGATAGGCAGGGGCGTGGTGGCCGACGGTAGTACTACTACTACTAGACTTGCCCACTGATCGACGACCCATCTCGTGTGAGGCCACCACCACCAATCCCAGTCCATCCAATGCAGCAGGATATGCAGGATCTATCACCAGTCGGGTTCTTCCTTCCTACTCCCCTCATTCCAGCAGCGGAACCGGACCAGCCATGGACCATGGCAGCCACAGGATTGTTTGCTTGCACTGTAGAGGCTAGGCACGTCCAACTCCATCGCTTGCTACCTTGCCCACTGTTCCAGCTCTTGACTCTCTGCCGAGCGTTTTCTCCTAGCTAGTTTTGAATCGGCCACGAGCTGGTTTTCCGGGGCTAGTCGGAAACCCAAAACATGTTAAAAACGCGAGGGCATGATTTCTTCCTTTTGTACTAAACTAAATTTTTAGGTGAAAGGGATTGAATGAAAGGTACTCCACGACCACGAGTATGGTATGGTATGGGGTAGGTTTTTCACCGCGGCGTGCACGGGTAAAAAAGGAGCATTGTACGGGTAGTAGTAGTAGTAGGCTGGGCTCTGTCTCGCGCGCGCACTCGGGTCGGGTCGGGTCTGGTCAACAGGGCATGGGCATCTGAGGGAGGGCACAGGGCAGAGTGTGTTCCTCGCAGTCGCAGCTAGCAGCACGCATGCATGACATTGTCATACTATGCAATGCAATGCAATGTGCTGCATAGCTTAGCTTATTAGCTTGTTCCCCCCACCACCACCTATGTTAGCTCTTCTTTCTTTCCAATGAAAGCCACTGTTGTCCTCTTTCATCGGTTCCCCCTCTCAACTGTCAATGTCGTCCTGCTAAATAACCCACTCAGCCAGCCAGCCACCTAGATAGTACTAGTACAGCGTTTTTTTTTTGTGGAGGGGGAAGAAAAACCGAGGCAGATGCAAAGGACATGTGTTGGTACGTGCGAACATATCCGGTGTTTCCTTGTCTTTCAAATGTGCTGGCTTGGCTAGCCTCCCCTCCGTGCTAATCTCAACAACGCTTGCTCGGTGGTAGAAAAACGTAGTAGTACATTGGGGCAGCAGTTGGGCGTGGAAAAGCCTGTGTTTGTACAGGGGGCTGTTGGTGGCTCCGTCCATCCATCCGTCGGTAGGAGTAGAAGAAGAGAAGAGAAGAAGGAAGGAACACACATGGGCGCTGGGCCGTATGGTCAGGTCTCCGGGTCTCTTTTTCCTTGGCCGCACATGCCTCTGCGCGCTCTGCTGCTGCCTAAGTTCGCAGCCGTCGCGTTCCCTGTAGTAATTTTCCAGGGCCGTGGCAGGCGAGACCGGCCGGCCGGAGGAGCGAGGAGTACGCCCGCGGCACCGCACCACCGTCTCGACCGGGGCTAGTGCGCTGCCAGCGGGCGCCATCCATCCATCCTTCCTTGATTACTGACGATGCATGTAGTATGTCCATGTAGTAGCGTGGCGTGGCGTAGTAGTACCTGCTGCCGCTATTCACTCCTCGCCCAGCTGTGGCCTGGCCTGACCTGGTCGTATTAACCAACGTGTAATAATGCTCGTAAATAAATCGGTTACAATTCGTTCCAATCCCCTGCGTGCGCTGGAGCCTTGACCTCGGTTTTTGTTCGCTTGCTGGAACCCAAGGACGCGGGAATTACTCCCCCCCCCCCCCCCCCCCCCCCCCAGTAGTAACGTGGTGGTAATAATGAGTGGAAAACATGGCACGGTGCATTAGTAGTAGCAGAAGAAGAAAAAGGTGCGGTGTGGTGACAAGTGGTATACATCTTTTTCTCCCTAAAATAAAAGTAAAGCCATGGAGCGAGGGTAAAAGGCGAGACAGGACAGCAGATGGAGCACAGTTTTTATTATTCTTATTATTGCTGTTTTCTTTTCTTTTCTCCTCCCCCCAGCAGATGGAGCATCCGTACGTAGGTGCACCATCACAGGCAGGTGAGGTGGTGGTATTAACTCGCGCTGGAGGCTGGAGGCCGGAGTTTATTTTTCTACTATGTCCTTCAACGCTGTACAGTAGTACTACTACTCCAGCTCCGGCAGCTCCAGCGAGGGGCTAGTATATTTATGTACATGTGGTTCGTAGCACTTGGGGGAGGTATACGATGATGCGAGGTGCTGTCGCCCCGCCCGTGGGGCACACGCTTTTTCTCCATCTTGGACTGGCTGTCCCGGCCCTGTGCTGTACTGCAGCCCATTGCATCGGTATTTTTCGCCTTTAGGTCTTGTCAATTGACAGCAAAGGGGGTGAGGGAGAGACACAGACGCAGACGCAGAGAGCGAGATGTGTCGTCGTGAATGGACGTGGTTTCCAGCTTTCCAAGTACCGACGGACGGACGGACGACGTGGATAAATAAAGAAAGAAGGAAATATTGGGAGCTATCCCACGCAGCAGCAGCAGCAGTAGCCAGTACGGTACTCCTTCAAAATGGTGAAAAGGGCTCTGGACAATACTCCTCCTCCTCCTCCTCCTACTCGCTCGCTTGTTTCTAGGTAAGATTGGAGCCTCCCAAATTCAAAACCCTATTTAAGTTCTCCAGAGGGGATGGTTATTGCTGTTTAGGGAGATCCAGATGGGTGCCACTAGGGCTGTGTCATCTCACTATTATTACTGATTATTAGGGCTGCAGAGCAGACGAGTTTGCTCTACTAACGCAACCTAGATGCACACATGGGGGGCTTTTACTCGGTATACAAGGACTACTAGTAGCCCACCTGCCCTCTCAAGTTTTTGTTATTTTTCTCTAACAACATATTATTACACATATTTCTATCCATTACCAGTCTATATACAAAACAATGCAGCAAGAAGGCAATAATGTGAAATATTAAAAGAAGCTCCACCAGGCCGGTGTCGCCGTTATGTATGTGTGTCGTCATCATTGGTGTGCATAACACACAAACTACAAAAAAACATGACGGCTCTTGTCCTCATTGTAACTGTAATAACTCTTTTTCTCTAAGAAACTTCATGAGGCCCTACTCATCTTCATTTCTTTACATGGACCACACATCACAAGCTCCTAAGGAAGAAGAATGCCACCTTGACTACTCCGTGCAGAACAAATGACATTACCACGAAAGGCTTAGATAGAACGTAAGACCCCGTTTGGTATCCATCATTTGGGTTTGAAATTCTGAAATTTATTTTGCAATTTCATACCTATGCTGTTTGGTTGGCATGGAATTTGGCCGTTATTTTATTTAGCAAATCTATCAAAATATCCCTATGTGTAAAACAGATTCCTATCTCAGACCCGCCATTTCCAAATTCCGGTGACAGCCAAACATGTGTGTGTTTTTGGAATCATAATATAAATAAAATGAATCCATGTATTCATTTTATTTCTACTAAATGAAATGAATACCTGAGTGCCAAACGAGCTCTAAGACGATAGCGGAAGAGAGATTAATAATCCTTCGATCGTGTGTTACATGGCGTGACATGTATTTAAGGCGTCAATTCACATGGAAACCTGGAGAAAATGAGGAACTCCCAAACCAAGATCGGAGTATGAAGATATGCAAGATGCTTAACAATAGACAACCATTAGAATGTTCAATTAAACCCTTAAGAATAATAAACTTCACAAATTTCATCAACAACACCTCTAAACTCCATGCTTCTAGAGAACTTAAGATGAATATTAAAACAAGTTAAATATCATTTATCAAAGTGGTATCAAGACAAGATAGATCTCTCGACAACCATCATTTCTCTAGAAAAGCAAAATAAAAGCGAACACAAGAATTGAACAAAGTTAGCAAGGTATTCTCTCTAAAAAAAAGTTAGCAAGGTAGAACATTATGGCGATGGCATGAGGCACATCATGAAAAAAATAGCAAGCTATTTCACGCTATTTAGCGTGCTATAGCGTATTTGGAGAGTCAACGCTATTTATTCAAGATTTTGCTCGCTATGGCGCTATTTTTTAAATAGCTTGCTATATCGCGCTAAAATATCATAGCGTTAACGCTATTTTAAGTATATGATGTTATTTTTTTGTTGGTGGGTGTGGAATAAGAGAGCATACGATGAATGTGTCGAGTAAGCAAACATACGATAAATTTTTTGATTGTTAAACTTAAGTGATCGCGTCAAGCCACCGCCCCCTCCTGCAGTACCCGACGATGTACCTAGATTCAGCCCTGCCGATTCTCCTCCAACTTGGATAGCGCCGGAATTAATTATGCATATACAAGTATTACTCTAGACAATTCATTGGATGCTAAAATCCTTGATATTAATGATATACCTGTTATATTTTTTAATTTTTACAAAACGCTATTTTTTAAATAGCGCGTTATTAGCACGTTATAACTTTCATATCGTCTAGAGAAAAGCCACGCTAAATTAAATAGCACTCTATTTTTTTCCTTGGGCACAATGGTAACACGAGGCACAACAACAGAGGTTTTTGGCAGTTCAACTGTGACGGGGTGGCACGATCAAGGTCGTACGTGTATGCGTTTGGGAGACGGTCACCGGCGACATGGCAACGATGCTCTCTAAGGCTCCAATTGGCCTCGTGTGCGGTGTTTAATCCCGCGCTTGACCAACAAAGGCATTTGACGTTGCACCGTCCAACGCATGTATCGTTAATTTTGGGCGACTAGTCAAAAATACCTTCCACTGGCTTGTCAGGCATGTCTCGCTGACATGTGTGTCCTACCGCCAGCCCAGCCGTTGGATCTGGTGTTTTTTCCTCTCTTGCAATTAAAGCCCGACATTACAATTTGATCGGGAACATAAAGTGTGGATGCGCATCAGACAAAACACATTTCCTCTATGGGCCATTTGAGCAAACGCGGACCAAAAGCTGAAAGCCTGGACCACACTTGCCCCAATAGCCTAGAGACCCCACTATCTCTCCTCCCCTCTCTCTATATAATAAAGGAACCATAACCACTAATCCCATTAATTCTTAGTCCCCACTAGCTATTCTGCCACAGTGCCTCTAGAAAGAGCAACATAGAACCAACCCTAGATCTTCATGCATAGTATCCGGACGCTTCTAGCTGGATAAGATCTAGAGAACCCTAGAATTATCTTGCACCGACCTAGTTGTAGGGGTTCCGCGTATGAAAACAATAATTTTTACCCTACGCCCCTGTACCCCTGATGCTGCCAGGACCTATCTACTAGTAATACAGTAACGGGAGGGTCTTTTCGCGGACTTACCCTTGAAGACCGAAAGTGTTCAACGCTCAGGAGAGCGTGGTTGATGTGAGAAGACCTTTATTGAATATTGTGTGTATTTATCTGGACAAATACCCCCACTATATATAGGGGGGGAGGTACTACCTCCCTCAAAGTCCCGGGGTGGGACTAAAGGAGAGGAGGGGGAGGGGCAGCCGCCGGCCGACCCTAGTAGGCCCCGCACGGGGGGGGGGGGGGGGCTTGGCCCAGCCGGCCACCCCCTTGTCCCTTCTCCCTCTCTCCTTTCCCTAATGGGCCCTCTCCCCTCCGGGAATTGGCCCATTAAGCCTTTTGACCTTTTAAATTGATTTTCTCTTTATTAAATAATTATGAATAAATGATTAAATCATTATTTAACATTCATTCACATATTATTCAATCTCCGTGGCTATGGAACACCTTCCACCTCCACTCCGGACATCCTCCGGACTTACCGAAACCCTTCCGGTTTTCTCTCTACTATTCTTCGGCGATTCTTCCGATCCTATAAACACTCTCTAAGCATCATCAAGCCCTTAAGCGTGATACCCCACGGTTCGGGAACACTCCAGACATGGTCGAGACACTCCCGCACCAATGATCGACAGAGGGACCTGTATGGCCATGTGACCCCTGTGCATTCCACGAAGATCTTTCGTCGTTTGAACCGGGACAGTCGTGTCTTATTCCCTTTGTCTCTCGATACTCGCATTTCTCGAGATCTGATCAATGACATCACCATGTCGTGTTCAATCTCGTTACCGAACAATGCTACTTGACTTGTTCCGACAAGTGATATCCCTGTGATCAAATCACACGCTGCGCAGCTATTGGATATAACTTCTCCAAGTGGGCCCTTGAGTATCTTTCCGTCACTTGGACGGACAAATCCCGCTCTTGACATATATTGCCTCTACGGTTTCCTCCGAGTACCTAAACACACCTTTATAACCACTGTATTACCAAATGGCGCTTGATGCTATCTAAGCACTCTCGGGAGACAATGATTGATATAGCCTCACGGTCTAAGGAATAGTCTACGAGGATCTATTTCTAATCATCGTAACTTGAACTTCGTGACATGATCGGGTCACGATGTTTAGGTTGGGTATTAGTTCATCATCTCATTCTCAGAATGAGTTGACTCCATTTCCAACTGGCATAAATGCCACATGATCAGGAAACATGATCATCTGTTGACCAATGAACTAGTGACTAGAGTTTCATTGGGAACCCCTGGTTGTTTGTATATCACACGTGTATTGATGTTTCCACTCAATACAGTTATAGCATGATATAAAACTTAATCATAAACTATATGAAATATGATAATAGTCCTTTTTACTATTTGTCTCTAGGGCATATTTCCAACAGTCTCCCATTTGCACTAGAGTACAAATAAACTAGCTGCATTTGTTCTTAATCGTTGGCGCCATAACCGGTACCCTGAACATGCTTGCTCATGGAAGAGGTTGAGTCTTGGGTCTATACTGTACAGTCCCAAATCCTTTGCAACCTACTAATGTCACCTTGATTGACATTAATACTTTATCATATGATAACATCTGTGTGTATGCATCGTCGCTATGGCAGCAGAACGAGGCCTGATTCTAGGAGCCTACAGTGACTTTAGATTAACCTCGAGGTCTTTCTCATGGGCACTGTGCCCTGGGACACATCATTCTACGTTAAAAGCGAATTAGCCCCGCCATAGCATTATACAACACTTTAGATGGTACCCTTATCTATTATTATAAATGTATTCATCGAAACACTAGTGCACTCTGTGCAACTTTTGATGTTTTGTTCACCTCACTTCCTGCTTGACTTTAATCGGTATTACGGGAGTTTCCAACATATTCCCTTATAACATCACCCTTTATGCTTTAAGATATGTCATCCTTTATGGACTTGGAAAATATGTCTACAGTTCTCTAACAGACACTGTGGATCCATGATTCAAACTTAATCACTTTTAAACGTTCCTTATTGGATCATATATTATGTTAAATTATCATCATGGTTTTATAAGATAGAACCTATGTCTCAACATAGTGGATGCTGATCATCCTATTCTTTCTTTCAACCATTGATGTTAAACTTAATACTATTCCTAACTTGAGTTATTAAGGACTAGTTCCTTAATTAACTTCTATTCTGAAACCCTTTTCAGAATCCCTTAAGGAATACTACATAATATCATAATACACCTACTATCAACTTGTACACCTTATAAATCCTTATTTATTGGTACTTGCACTTTTATTCTTAACACACTTAAGAATCACTCCTATAAGCTCCCACTCAAAATATGTTCCTACCATATTTGGGTATGAGTCAGTACTCTTACTCAATTATGTTCCTACATATTTGAATTTGAGACTTATATTTCTCCCACTCACAAATATGTCATTCACATGTTGTTTTAGGAAGACTTTCATAGCTCCCACTCAATTTCATGCAAATTGCATATCCACTCACTATTTTGAACAACTTCAAAATCCTTTGATCAAATATCAAACCTGGAGTTTTACTATGATATACTAGTACTTTTACTAGTTTTAAATCCACTAGACATTCAGCACACTTGAATCAAATTCATTTGAACTCGTCCAATACTTGACAAATTGTGCTTTTTGTTATTCACCCCCTTTTCCATTATGGCTTTGCAGTCATTTGGTAAATTCAAGTAACCCCTTTTACTTGTGAGATTCAGCAACGAATTGCTTTCTAATCTCAAGTGAATTTTGTTTCTAGGATTTCTCATAATTCTAGTTTACCATTATTTCCTTAGTAGTTCATAGGTATGTCATATTCCAAGAATCATGACAAATGATTCACAAATGTCTCCATACTAGATATGGATTACATTTTGAATCCTACTTCATGTAGTGAAAACACCAGTGGGGAAAACACAATGATCATTATCATTGATTCTTTCCTTTGTGAAGAGAATCGTTCAGGAACGTTGTCCGTTGCGCTTCTCAACACTTTGATGTAGGGTTTTGAATCCTCATCGTGTTTTTCACTATCTTCCATTTGCTTCATAATCGAGAAGTATCACTAAAAGTGAGCTTTCTCAAGAATGCACCAAAATCCAAGCAATACAAGTTTTGCTTCATTTTTGGTTTCAGCTATGGATTTCGTATTCAAAGTTTCCAATGAATACTCTACAAGGACTCATTTGCTATTGTTTTGGTTATATCGAATAACCCCAAAAATTTTACGAATTCAAATGGTTCACTACATTCTAATTGAGTACTAACTATTTCTAACTAATGGTCTCTACATTTACACTATAACGATTTATTTGGTGCCTTCTATTCACCCACTTTGATATCTAATATCACATTGTGATGCTTTGGATTTTGACATTTCAAAATGTTTTGTGTTCCACAATTTCTTCTATGCATTCTTATAAAGTCGAATTTCATTACTATTGATCAAATCATAGTAATTAGATTCTCTTTTATATTTATACCCTTTGTTAATGAAACACCTTAATCATATCAAATAGTTTCATACTTATGTTTCCTTTGGTAAACTACTTTACACATTTAAACAATCATATAATGATAATTACCATTTTTGTTAAAACACAATACATCGAATATGTATCTACTTCTAACAATTCATTAAACACTTTGTATTCATGTAATACATGGTGTTCAAGTTATTTTGCCAAACTTAGGCATGATTTATATGTGATAAGAAATCAAATGTCTTTCACATATTATCAACATAACTTTGAATTTAAACAATGGTTTCATTCATTAATGAAACATCATTTAAGTTGGGTATTTTAAGGCATTTCAATATTTCACAAATGTTCATGCATTATCAATTAGTTTCAAACAACAAGGATAATTCACATATAATCAAACAAGATATGGACACAAATAGAAATCATTCATAAAAGTAGAACAACTGTGTTACAAACTCATATGAATAACCGTCTCACAAAGTGTGAGACACACTAAAAAAGTTCATAATATTTTGATTACAATAATCATCCTAAACATAAACTAAGTAATAAATGTCGAGGGAGAGTGTCGTCGACCATCATCATCATGCTCGCCATCAACACGCAACGTCACCTCCTCTCCAGCAAGCACCTCTCATGTAGAAGGACCCGTTTTCAGCAAAACAGAACAAGTATCAAATATACTTAACACTGCAAATCTGTTTGCAAGATTATAACATTTATAAAATTGTATATCAAATATATACCTTTGTCATTGATGACCTCAGCGACATCGGGCTCAACTACCACATCTCTGAAATGTGATATGAACTCGTGGAAATCCTGTGTTTCCGTGTTGCCTCTCATAATGCAAATCCTAAGTTGTGCTTGGAAGCTTGGTGGCAGTGACCGTAACACAACTCCTATTGCAAAAGATCTTGCGAACCAGTTGTCCAGGTAGTATGCCAGACTCATGTATGCATCGTATATGCTCAACAAGTGATCGTCCAGTGAGGAGCCTTCCTCCATCTTTATGGAGAGGAAGTCCCCCATCAGCTCATACTCCCATACGTGCACTTGTTCTACGAAATGCGATCTCAGATGTTCCATAACCGTTCGGGGATTAAGACTTCCCACCATTGGCCATATCCCATCTTCCAACCCGAGGCTTATCGTTACTAATATGAATGTGGCCATCACACGACGACAACAGCGGATATCCCACTGCTCTTGGGTCTCATGAGAATAGGGTGGCTCCAAGTACATCTCGTAGATCATGTAGTCAGCTACTTTGTTCTTGCTAAGGAGATCATGAAGGCGCATGACCCATGCACAAAAGTTGGATCCATCTAACTTGAGCTTTTCTTCTTATAACCAATTGTTAATGGGGAAGATAATCTCGGGGAGAACCATTTCTACATTTATAATTGCAAAAAGGAATTTAGAATAAGTTTATAATTAAATGAGTTAATAATAACTCCACTCAGAAACACCTATCCCCATAAGGGTTCCTAGTGATAACACGACCCCCTATCAGCCACATCTCCCCCGATCATCACAGCCATCAATGTGGGTTCAAGGGTGGATGCTAAACGTCGGTCACATCATTCATGCGACTCGTGCTCGATCTTTCGACCATCCGTGTTTCGAGGCCACGCTTCTATGGCGTGCTAGGCTCGCCAACTCAACCTTAGTGTATTCGTTGTTCATTATGGCTTACACCCACTGTATGCAAACGTAGACATGTTTGACACCCACACCTGTACCGTGGATTGCCTCATACCGAAGAACTTTCTTGGTGGTGCACACTAAGGGGGAACACCGTTGGTAATTTTAACAGGGATCATCTTATTAGGCTACCGTCGAGTATATAATACTAGCGCATAATAAGATATACGAACAATAACATTGAATGTAAATGCGATGTGATATGGTCCTTCATGTCGTGATCTCCATCCGTCGTCACCGGATTCCGGCGCCGTAGACACCAGGGTACCGGTATGTTTCCGGCATGGTAGTCTGTCACCTCCATGACTATCTACTACTATGTAACATAAGGTAATCACTTTACCTTTGCCACAACCATATCACAAAGCAACGCCCCGTGCAAAACAAAGTTAGACGCCTCTACTTTATCTTTGCATGTTTTATGTGGCTAAATGGGCTTTCACACAAGAACCATTCTTACCTATGAACTTTTAGCACAACGTTGATCAAGTAGTTGTCTCTACTACACCCCTTTCGGGGCCCTCTGTTGCAAATGGCATACCAACTAATGCGAGAGAGACAAACACTTCCCTAAGCCACTTTATACGGTACAAGCCGTATGTCAAGCGTGGACTAGTCTTGCGAATGAATGCGTAAAGTCGGTTGGGGGCCGCTTCATGAAGCATTACTACGGTATGCACAAGTACACGTGGGAGGGTAACAACTAAAAGATTAATGCCCACACGCTACATCTCGTGTGTTCTACCCGTACTAGCATTACTACGCATAGATCTAGCTCTGATACCACTATAGGGGTTCCGCGTATGAAAACAATAATTTTTACCCTACGCCCCTGAACCCCTGATGCTGTCAGGACCTATCTATTAGTAATACAGTAACGGGAGGGGATTTTTGCGAACTTACCCTTGAAGACCGAAAAGCATTGTCAACGCTCAGGAGAGCGTGGTTGATGTAGACGATCCAAAGCCGACCTCAAGGTCGTGATGAAGTCCTTGCGCTCCTTTGGCTCCAACGACTTGAGTGCCTCAAGTGCGACACCTCGTGGGGAGTTACACACGTCCAGACGATGACTCCCGCTTCACTGATCCAGTAGCAGTTGTGGAAGTAGAGCTCCCGGATCCGAATCCCGCAGCGCGACGGTGCTCCGCGGTGAAGATGTCTCTCGTTCGTGCAGTCCGAACTTGGGACCACAGTCACGAGAGAGAGAGAGAGAGAGAGAGAGAGAGGGAGAGAGAGAGTATCAATTGGAGGTCTTCCCAAAAGTGAGAAGACCTTTATTGAATATTGTATGTATTTATCTGGCCAAATACCCCCACTATATATAGGGGAAGGGGAGGTACTACCTCCCTCAAAGTCCCGGAGTGGGACTAAAGGAGAGGAGGGGGAGGGGAAGCCGACGGCCATCCCTAGTGGGTCCCGCACGGGCGGGCTTGGCCTAGCCGGCCACCCCCTTGTCCCTTCTCTCTCTCCTTTCCCTAATGGGCCCTCTCCCCTCCGGGAATTGGCCCATTAAGCCTTTTGACCTTTTAAATTGATTTTCTCTTTATTAAGTAATTATGAATAAATGATTAAATCATTATTTAACATTCATTCACATATTATTCAATCTCCGTGGCTATGGAACACCTTCCGCCTCCACTCCGGACATTCTCCGGACTTATCGAAACCCTTTCGGTTTTCTCTCTACTATTCTTCGGCGATTCTTCCGATCCTTTAAACACTCTCTAAGCATCATAAAGCCCTTAAGCGTGATACCCCACGGTTCGGGAACACTCCAGACATGGTCGAGACACTCCTGCACCAATGATCGATAGAGGGACCTGTATGGCCATGTGACCCCTATGCGTTCCACGAAGATCTTTCGTCGTTTGAACCGGGACAGTCGTGTCTTATTCCCTTTGTCTATTGATACTCGCATTGCCCGAGATCTGATCAATGACATCACCATGTCGTGTTCAATCTCGTTACCGAACAATGCTACTTGACTCGTTCCGACAAGTGATATCCCTGTGATCAAATCACACGCTGTGCAGCTATTGGATATAACTTCTCCGAGTGGGCCCTTGACAAATCCTGCTCTTGACATATATTGCCTCTACGGTTTCCTCCAAGTACCTGAACACACCTTTACAACCACTGTATTACCAAGTGGCGCTTGATGCTATCTAAGCACTCTCGGGAGACAGTGATTGATATAGCCTCATGGTCTAAGGAATAGTCTACGAGGATCCATTTCTAACTATTGTAACTTGAACTTCGTGACATGATCGGGTCACGATGTTTAGGTTGGGTATTAGTTCATCATCTCATTCACAGAATGAGTTAACTCCATTTCCAACTGGCATAAATGCCACATGATCAGGAAACATGATCATCTGTTGACCAATGAACTAGTGACTAGAGTTTCACTAGGAACCCCTGGTTGTTTGTATATCACACGTGTATTGATGTTTCCACTCAATATAGTTATAGCATGATATAAAACTTAATAATAAACTATATGCAATATGATAATAGTCCTTATTACTATTTGTCTCTAGGGCATATTTCCAACACTAGCCGCGCTGGATCTTGTGCGACAATCAGCTCTCCCGAT
This sequence comes from Avena sativa, assembly GCA_916181665.1. Taxonomy (NCBI): domain Eukaryota; kingdom Viridiplantae; phylum Streptophyta; class Magnoliopsida; order Poales; family Poaceae; genus Avena; species Avena sativa. The sequence goes on along the minus strand of OV702297.1, from coordinate 463,612,646 downwards.
CTTGCTCGGCCTGGCCGTAGCCGATCTTGCATGGACTGACCGCGCCGGATCTTGCGTGCACAAGAAGTGTTGGATCCCACGCGCAGAGTCCCGTCCATCCGGTCCATTGGCTTGTCTGATCCACAAGTTTGTTTGACATCCTCTATACACATCTCGTCTAGACTTGTTTTTAGAATTTCTTCTTTGTTCTTTCTTGTTTTAATCATCTCCCTTATTTGTCTTTTAGTTCCAAGGAAGTTATCACCAAATGGCATCTGCTAAAGAGCATATCCGCTATGATGCTGGTGTGGATAGATCCTTTGGTGCCAACGTGAATTTGATGTCAATCGGAATAGGGAGACGCTCAAGAACGCTAGGATTAGATAGGATATTTATCCTAATTAGGTGTAGTTTTAGTTTTAGAGGTTGATGTACTGAATAGAGAAAGACTCAACACCTTCTATGTTGTTAGCAGATGCTACCTGTAATCTAATAATTAGAGAGCGGCTCAAATCCAGTGGAATGCAATGTAATGAATAATTGTTATATCAATAAACTGAAAAATTTCAATTTCAATGGAATTACCAACATAAATTCATTACTATTAATGTATCATGTTACCGTGTAATGTTAATTTACATTCTTTTTACATTGGAAGGTATACCACAACAATTAACACGCTGGTACATGGCACTAAAGTTCCACCATCCTTTGGTAATGTACCGAGGCATAACCTCTGCAGTAACGTGAAAGCGCTAGCGTGAGTGCAATGACTAGGTGTGTGGCTTGGCATTTATAAGTGTCAGAGCACACGATACGTGTTTTAGTGTCATTGTTTATGACTAAGTTTTTTCCTCCTACTAAAACTATGCAAATCGGGTCTAATATTACAGGTTTTATACAAAAAGACCACGAGCCACTAGTGCTTGCATTGGAAAGGATGAAGGAGTCCATATGAAACTATCCCAACTATGGGATGAAAGAGTGGTTAATCCTCTACTTATTTTATAATGCTTTAAATCCCATGCCTAAATCTACGATTGACACTGTAGCTGGAGGCAAATTCATGGGCAAACAAGTTGAAGTTGTCATAGAACTTCCTAATGATATGCAAAACAACCATGCCCAATGGCATGTGGAAAGAGCTAATAGCAAGAAGGTAAATTCTATTAATGAAGAAAGAAATGGAGATTTCACTACAAAGGTAAATGACCTCATAGAAATAATTAAGAGTAAGGAAGAACCCAACTTAATCTATTATCGAAACTAAAATTGGAAAGGTAGACTTCATTACTCGTAATCCTTACAACCCTGGATGGAGGAAGCAAAACTATAGTTCCAACTTTAAAAAACCATATACTAATACTGCAGGTGATCTGATAAATAATGGTACTAGTAACAATGGAGGAAATCATGTTAATATCTTAGTGCTTGAGAATTCTTTTAGAACTTTTTTTCAAACTCAAGCAGAGAAAACAATCTCCTTACAAAGATAATGGAGAACCATGATAGTATTAGTGGTAAATTATATAATCAAGCGGTTGCTATTAAGAATGATGTGCATGCTCTATAGGAAAGAATCAAGACCGTCGAGAAACAATTGGGCAAGATAGTCGAGAGTCAAACTTGTTGGGGTTCCACGTATGAAAACAATAAATTTTACCCTACGCCCCTGAACCCCTGAAGCTGCCAGGACCTATCTATTAGTGACGAGGGTTTAACTCATCAATGCCCATTGTTATGGACTTGAGTTTTGGAGAAGGAGGGAGCGCTGGAGACATCTATCGGCTAGCAAACAAGCACACAGGGAACAAAGGATTTACCCAGGTTCAGGCCTCGTAGAGGTCCCTACTCCTACTTGTCTGCTCATGGAATTATCGAAGGAGTCGAAAGTTACAATGGTGCGCAGATGTAATCTGGCAATCTGGCGAGGGTTTGTGGAAACTAGGGTTGCGTGTGTCCTCCTCGCCGCCCCCTAGCCTTTATATAGATAGGCTAGGTCTCGGGTAGCAGGTCGAGTCGGTTACAAGTTAGGGTTTTCCCCTTCAAACTTTCTATCTTTAGCTTTTTCTTGATCTTCAAGCAATCGAGAGTCCGCAGGTTACTCGAGTCCTTCCATCTGGGCCTTGGCGACACCGTGGGCCTATACGTATTTGGACCGTATATACCAAGATCGAGTACCTGTAGGGTATACCCATGTCAGTAGCCCCCGAGTGTCTAGTGGAATCGCAGATTTGACTGGGGACTTTTTGAAGTCTTCGAGTGCCTGAATGAGTACATTTTTGACTGCTTTTGTTTATGTCATAGGGATTGTTGATATACGTGCCTGATATAACCGAAGTGTCAGTATTAGTTAACCACCTTAGGGTGAAACAACGCAATCTACTCAAACTCGAGTCCCCGGACTCGAATCCGGAAAAGTGCTGGCGTAATTCAACTCAGGCCGCAGAGGTCTTACAGGAGTCGAATTACAGTTATATGGGTGTGAGCACTCGACGCGTCCATCAAGGCATGTTCATCATGCCTGCAGGCACAGATATATTTCTGGTAGTGCGCAGTTAAATGCGTTGCCAGGCCTTATTCAGGTCTTACCTTCACGCTGTAAGTGTGAATTTTATCATCGCGGAGACGATTCGGGCGACCTAGGAGATGTAGTCTCTTTGCAGGGAAAATTATGAGGCGGTGTCGCCATGATCTGCGAGTGTGGATGTTATCAACACACAGTTTTTGTACAAATAATCATAGGGTGCGCGGCCAGCGCTCCCTATGGGAGTAGCCCCCGAGTGCCTGGTTGAGTCGAAGACTCAGGCAGGGACTAAAGAATTTTTGCGACTGCTGTCGTATTTGCTTGTTTGTTTCAGTCGAAGACTCAGGCAGGGACTAAAACACGTTTGCAATTGCTATCGTCTTTTGCTTGCTTGTTTCAGTCGAAATTGTTTCTGGCGCTCCCTATGGGAGTAACCCATGTCCATAGTCGAACCGTGATTCGAGTGGTTGGGTTTGATTGTGATTGCCTATATCCCTGCAATAAGAAAAGAAAAAATCATAGGGTGCGCGGCCAGCGCTCCCTATGGGAGTAGCCCCCGAGTGCTTGGTGGAGTCAAAGACTCTAGCAAGGACTAAAGTAGCCTTTGATGACATCAGTGCTGACGCTTGCATGACCTCAGTTGTCCGCGTGAGCGATTTTGACGGGACATGACGAGCAGTGGGTCCCACTTTCTGACTTTGATTTAACTGTGCGTGCGTAATCTTATTATTAACTGTGCCTCCTCGATTTCCGCGCGTAATGGGAGCAGTGGAGGGACGGTTCACACTTCCTCTTCTCCACGTGTCGAGCGTGATGCGTGCCACGCGTCCAGTAGGGATTTTGTGAGCCGTTGGATTGCATCTCCTAGGGGTTAAGTTGCGGCGCTACGGCGGTAATTTTCCATCTGCACTCTTTTCTTCCTCGCTGCCATCGCCATTGCAGCTTCTCATCTGCTTTTCCCTGCGCTCATCTCCTCCTCAACTCTGGACCACCTCCGCTCGTTTCCAAGTTATTTTCTGCGCTCTCATCGCCGCAGCGCAATGGGAAAGAAAAAAGGAGGCGCTGCCGCTAAATCCACGGCCACCGTTGCTGCGATGAAGAAGAAGGGTGGCCCTACTGCTGCAGGCACCAGTGCCGCCACCGGCGGGAAAAAGAAAGTCACGGGCACCCGCGTGACCAATGGCGCATGGCGTCCTTCTATCATCAAGGCGTCGGATCTCCGTCTTCTTCATCAAGACGGAGTTATTTCTGCAGCAGTCGCCGATTCGCGCGTCCCCAGCGGTGAGACCATTTCTGTGCCTCCCGCTAGTTTTCGAGTGATGTTTTTTGCATTCGTCATTCGGGGCCTTTCTTTGCCTCTCCATCTCTTTCTTAGGGGTCTCCTTTGTTTCTACGGGCTCCAGCTCCATCAGCTGTCCCCAAACTCGATTCTCCACATCACCTGTTTCATCACTCTTTGCGAGTGCTGGCTCAGAATCGAGCCGCACTTTGGCCTTTTCAAACGCTTATTTAAATGGAAGCGTCAGTCCGCCTCTGGCTCTCTAGTTTACGACGTAGGTGGTTGTGGAATCCATGTTGACCCTTCCGCCACCTACTTCGACATCAAGCTTGCCAAGTCTGTCTAGGGATGGAGGGAAAAATGGTTCTATGTTCGCGACCAGAAGGCCAAGGATGAGCACTTTGGACTCGCACCTTTCGATCCCGCGACTCCCTGCAAGAAGATGCGTTCTTGGAAGAACGTGGTCATGCCTGCCAAACTCGCGGAGACAGACGTGCTATATAAACGCGTCTGCGACCTCGAGAGTCGCATAGGCGCAGAAGAGGGAGGCTGTGCCCTTGTCAGGACTTGGCTACGTCATCGCGTCCAGCCTCTCCAGGCCAGAGTCCATCCCATGTTTCAATGGGGTGGCGCTGATGATGCCACTCGCGTGTCTGCCGATGGCATGTCTGCGAGTGAGGTAGATAAGAGGGTGCGACTGGTCATGAAGTACACCTTCAAGGATGTGCTTCCGAATGAGCCAGTCGTTCCTCCTTTCGATGCTTTGAATCCTCCTCCTGAGGTATAGTTGTGCTACGCAGTAGCTTATTTTCACGATTGCTTTTTCTGTTGCTTACCTATTCTGTTTGCTGATCTTCACTATCTGTATGCAGGATTGGGCGGTGTCGCCTTGTATGCCTCTTCTCCCTGAGGGTATTATTCCTCGCGAAGCTTTGGAAGAGGACGAGTCTGAGTCGACTGTCCCTTCTGATGTGGAAGAGGAAGCCCCCGAGTCTGAGATCCCGGATACTCGCAAGTGTTCGCGTAGCGAGGATTCTGATGCGTCGACTCCTTCGACTCCAGAAGGCACAGCTGCTGGCATGGAATCGTCAATTCCCGCTGTTCCTGTGAGGGTTGTGGCACCATCTTCTCGCAAGAAGATGTGATTGTCGAAGGAGTCTTCGTCAGAGTCGGCGGAGGCCACGTTTAATCTTGACAACTTTGACTGGTAAATTTGCGAGTTCACTAATTCTTTTCTGTTTTCTTCTTGTTGGCTTTGTCTTGGAGTTTTCCTTTTCTCAATGTGGATTTGGTCTTGTAGCCAAGAGGCGTCGTCATCTTCTGGCGATGTTAAGTTTTTGAAGGAATCTAGAGTCGCGACCTCAAGGGCCAAAGTAGAGGTCGAGCGCGCTCCTTCTCCTCCGGCGGCGGCCCACTCCGGGCACAATTCTTCGAGCTCTCCTCACGTAGGGGAGCATCGAATGGTTGCTCGGATGACGGTTCAGCAAACTTCTTCGGAGTCGCTAGAGGACCATGTAAGTATATCTTTCCTTCTTTTTTATGTGGCAGCCAACGCCTTCTGCTGCCCTTTTCTGACTCCTTGTTTTGTGTGACAGCTCCTTGTAAAGGAAGCCACGCAGGTGGCAGAGCAGGTGATGGTAATGGGTCGCCAGCATGCAATGCTGGAGACGCGTCACCGCGTGGTCGAAAGTGAGTGCTCTACACTTATTCTTTTCATCTTCTCTCTGTTTTGGTATAATCAACTGATAGCCAATTATGGACTGCCATGTAGCTGAGCATAACGCTTTACTGCGCAATGTCGCCACGTTGGAGAAGACATTAGCCGCAGCTGTGAAGGGGCGCGATGAGGCAATCGCGGCTCGTGATGATGCCCAGAAGCGCGAAGAGGATCTGTGCGCCTCCTTTGCGGCCAGGGAAAAGTTGTTCGAAGAGCAACTGTTCTCAGTCGCCAAGGCCCTCTCAGGTACCTTTACTGGTAGATATTTTATTGATGTTCCTCTCTGCATCTAGAGTTTTTGTCAGTGACACTAGAAGTTTGATCCATGTGTGTATTTTTCGGTGTAGATGCTGGCGACTTGAGTTTTGACGCGCAGGCCCTTCGTCATGATGACGCTCTGGCCGGCGTGGTATCTACGGTCGAGGACCGAAGCGCCACCATTTAGGATACGTTGTCCAAGGCCAAGGTCGCCCTTAGTCACCTCCGGGAGGAGTTGATACCAAAGGCGGAGCTAGTCGATAATATGGACAAGCTGGTGGAGTCACTCGCCGGGGGTGTGCCTGCTACCTACAAGAACTCCCTCCGCACGGCTGGTGCGACGATGTCACTCGCCATGGTGCAAGCCCACGGAGTCGAGGTAGATCCCTCTGCTGTGTCGAAGGTGATGCCTGTTGGCACGAATGGTCAGCAGGTAGTCTTTGCTCCCTTTGCGACTGCTTGCGCCAAATATGACCATTCCTTGATAAATACTGTTGCCAAGTATTCGGAGGAGCTCCAACGTGCGAAGAAGGCGGCGAAAGCTTCGGCCTCAGGAGCCGGCGGAAAGTCTGTGGCATCTGATACTGCCACGGACTTGATGAAGCCCCCGAAGCCGTCGAAGTCGAAGAAGCCAGCTGCTCCGTAGTTAACTTGTTGTAATAATTGATCAGTTGCCCTTTTAGTCTAAGGACGTGCCTGCTGGCGAGTGTGTTTGTAAACACTTATGCTTATCTTGAATGTGTCTGTTCCCCTTGACTTTGTGTTGATTTGGTCGCCTTATTTGCTTTTGTCTTGACTTGTGGTAGGGCACATCGAGTGGTCCTTAGGAGGGAAAACCAGGATTCGCCATCTCTTGATGAGACAGTGGCACCACTGCGCTCCAGGGTAGAGGAGATATCCTTGCTATCGCGACTTCGTGATCGCGTGAAGCAGCTGGAGCGTGAGTTGCCCCTGATCCGTGGTAATGCGGACGTGTGGAAGTCGAAGGCGGAAAAATCTGCCGCCCACGAGCAATGTCTGCTTGGCGAGGTGACGCGGCTGGGCGACCAGTTTAAGTGTTAGTTTGCTCATCCTCATCTTTTCCTTTGTAGTTAGTCGCAATGGTACGTTGTACTCATGTTGTTGGTGCTGCTTCGTGTAGTTGATAGCGCACGCCGTCCGCAGGACGAGCAGGATAGGATTGCCATCCGCCTTCATGATCTCACTTAGGAGCAACTTCAAGAGAGTGGATACTTCTGGTGTTGGGACCGCAACATAGAAAACAAAAAATTTCCTACGATGAGAACTATAGCCAAGATCTATCTACTAGATACAGAGCAACGGGTGGACATACATCCATGGAGAACTTACCCTCGAAGACAATGAGTTTTGTTAACGAGTAGGAACTCGTGGTTGATGTAGTCGTACGCTTGCTGATCTCAAGATCGTGTGGAAGTCCGAGCGCCGCAAATCAGCAGTGCATCCGTCCTCGCACACACGTTCAAGCCACCGGACAACCTCCACCTCCCATAGTCGGCGCATATCAACGGGGCTTTATATAGGAGGGAGGGAGACCCCTCCCCTCCCATAGCCGGCACATGAGGGGGGGGGACTCCTCCCCTCCTTCATTCATATGGTGAACCTCCACTCACATAAACATGGCCTCCACCCAAAATCCCACTCACATGTATTTAATTTCCACCAAATTAAATGCAACTCTCAATTAATAAAACTCTTTTATTTATTTTATTCAGAATTTTGTTAATTACTTTAATTAACAAACATTCACATAAAACCCCTTGCAACATTTCAATATCACATGTAGAACCACTTTCTGCAATTTCACCCGAAACAATTCCGGTTTCTATCGAAACAATTCCTGTTTCTATCGAAACATTTCCCGCGCTTTGCAAACCTTTTGTCTGGAACATATGTGCTCCTAAATGGTGTCCAGCAACCCTTAAGTGTGTAACCCTACGGTTCACAAATAATGAAGACATGATTGAGACTCCTCTCAGATCAATAATCAGAAGCGGGACCTGGAGATCCATACTGACTCCTGCATATTCATCGATGACTTCTGTGATCGTGAGAACCTTTAACGTCAGCAATTTAATCCCTTTGTCTCATGATATAATACATGTCTGAGATTCGATCATCGGTATCCAAATACCTAGTTTGATCTCGTTACCGACATGCACTCTTTTCTCGTTCTCGTGATATAACATTCTAGTGATCACATCGCTTCCTTGCAAGCTATCTTAATGTGATATCACCGAGAGGGCCTAGAGTATATCTATCTGTCATCGGGATTGACAAATTCCACTCTTGATCCATGATCCTCAACATAACACCTTCATAGCACTGAACCCACCTTTATGGTCACCCTGTTACGGTGTGACGTTTGATGTTATCAAGATACTCTTCTGGTGTTAGAAATTAACATGATCTCATGGTCTAAGGACTAATACTACTTTGTATGATGTTATAGCAATATAAACATAATGACTTGATCGTAATGCTATACTTCGGATGAATGTTCATCACATCATTTCACAAATGCTGTGACCTTGTTATTAACAACATCCAATGTCCATGATCAGGAAACCTTGATCATCTTGTTAATCAACAAGCTAGTCTATAAGAGATGCATAACTAGGAACCCTTTTGTTTATTAAACAGACATGTATTGATGTTTCCTATGAATACAATTATTGCATGCAAAATAAACATCTAACATATACAAGGAATACATAATAACAACTTTATTATTGCCTCTCAGGGCATATTTGCTTCAGTCTCCCACTTGCACTAGAGACAATAATCTAGTTTATATAGTGATAAATCTAACACCCATGGAGTTCTGGTGTTGATCATGTTTTTCCCTAGGGAGTACTTTAGTCAACGGATCTGCTACATTCAGGTCCGTGTGCACTTTACAAATCTTTATATCTCCATCCTTGACATGCTCGCGGATGGAGTGAAACTGGCGCTTAATATGCTTGGAATTCTTGTGAGACCTTGGTTCCTTGGCGTTGGCTATGGCTCCATTATTGTCACAATAGATCACCATTGGGTCCAACGCACTAGGAACCACACCTAGTTCCGTTATGAACTCCTTCATCCAAACCGCTTCCTGCGCCGCTTCTGAAGAAGCAACATATTCCGCCTCCGTCGTTGATCCAGCCATCACAGGTTGTTTGGAGCTCCTCCAACTAACTGCTTCTCCGTTCAAGAGAAATATGTATCCGGATTGAGACTTAGAGTCATCCGGATCAGTGTTAAAGCTAGCATCGACATAACACTTAGCGACTAGCTCTTCTTCACCTCCGTATACAAGAAACATATCCTTAGTTCTTCTCAAGTACTTAAGGATATTCTTGACCGCTATCCAGTGTTCCGAACCTGGATCAGATTGGTACCTACTAGTCAAAATAATAGCATGTGCCACATCCGCTCTTGTACATAGCATGGCATACATTATAGAGCCTATGGCTGAGGCATAGGGGATCTTATCCATTATCTCTCTTTCTTCCGCCGTAGCCGGACTTTGAGTCTTACTCAATGTCTTGCCTTGCAACATAGGTAAGTACCCCTTCTTACTTCCGTCCATATTAAACTTCTTTAATATCTTATCAATGTATGTACTCTGCGATAGCCCAATTAGGCGTCTTGATCTATCTCTATATATTTTAATGCCTAATATATATGAAGCTTCACCAAGGTCCTTCATCGAAAATTTGCTGTTTAGATAACTTTTAACACTGTTTAAAAGATCTATATCATTTCCAATCAATAATATGTCATCCACATATAATATCAGAAATGCCACATTGCTCCCACTCACTTTCTTGTAAATACAAGCCTCTCCATAAGTTTGGACAAATCCAAACTCTTTGATCACCTCATCAAAGCGGAGATTCCAACTCCGGGATGCTTGCTTCCGTCCATAGATGGATCGCTGAAGTTTGCACACCTTATCAGCATCCTTAGGATCGACAAAACCCTTAGGTTGTATCATATACAACTCTTCTTCAATATTACCATTGAGGAACACAGTTTTGACATCCATCTGCCATATTTCATAATCGAAATATGCAGAAATTGTTAACATAATCCTAACCGACTTAAGCATCGCTACGGGAGAGAATGTCTCATCGTACTCAACTCCTTGAATTTGTCGAAACCCCTTTGCGACAAGTCGATCCTTATAGATGGTTACATTACCATCAGCATCAGTTTTTCTTTTGAAAATCCATTTATTCTCAACGGCCTTTCGATCGTGAGGTAAGTCCACCAAGGTCCAAACCTAGTTTTCGTACATGGATTCCATCTCGGATTTCATGGCTTCTAGCCATTTGTTGGAATCAGGGCTCATCATCGCTTCTTCATACGTCGCAGGGTCATCTATTTCATCAATCATGAAATTCATAACAGGATTGCCGTACAGTTCAGGAGCTGCACGTGTCCTGCTTGACCTGCGAGGTTCGGTAGTGTCCTCTTTCGGAGTTTCATGATCAATATCATTAGCTCACTCTTCATTAGGTGAAGTCAACTCCGAAACAACTTCCGGAGCTGCTACTCGCCATTTCATGAAGAGAAGGTTCAATAACCTCTTCGAGTTCTACCTTCTGACTACTCACACCTTTCACGAGAAACTCCTTCTCAAGAAAGGATCCATTCATGGCAACAAAGACCTTGCGCTCGGATCTGTGATAGAAGGTATACCCAATCGTTTCCTTAGAGTATCCTATGAAGACACATTTTTCCGCTTTGGGTTCGAGTTTATCCGGTTGAAGTTTCTTCACATAAACATCGCATCCCCAAACTTTAAGAAATGACAACTTAGGTTTGTTTCCAAACCATAATTCATACGGTGTCTTTTCAACTGATTTAGATGGTGCCCTATTTAAAGTGAATGCAGCAGTTTCCAGTGCATAACCCCAAAATGACAGTGGCAAGTCAGTCAGAGACATCATAGATCGAACCATATCCAATAAAGTACGATTACGATGTTCTGACACACCATTACGTTGTGGTGTTCCGGCAGGCGTGAGTTGTGAAACTATTCCACAGTCTTTCATATGTGTGCTAAACTCGTAACTAAGATACTCTCCTCCACGGTTGGACCGCAGAAATTTGATCTTTCTGTTATGATGATTTTCCACTTCATTCTGAAATTCTTTGAACCTTTCAAAGGTTTCAGACTTATGTTTCATCAAATAGATATACCCGTATCTACTCAAATCATCCGTGAAAGTAACAAAATAACGATATCCACCTCGCGCCGACACACTCATTGGTCCACACACATCAGTATGTATGATTTCCAATAAATATGTTGCCCGTTCCATTGAACCGGAAAATGGCGTTCTAGTCATCTTGCCCATAAGGCATGGCTCACATGTATCAAATGATTCAAAATCAAGTGATTCCAAAAGTCCATCAAAATGGAGTTTCTTCATGCGTTTAACGCCAATATGACCTAGAAGGGAGTGCCACATATATGCAGATATATCATTATCAAGTTTAATCCTTTTAGCATCAACATTATGAATATGCGTAAAACTACTATCGAGATCCAACAGAAATAAACCATTCAACACAGGTGCATGACCATAAAAGATATTATTCATATAAATCGAACAACCATTGTTTTCAGACTTAAATGAATAACCACTTTGCATCAAACACGATCCGGATACAATGTTCATGCTCAGTGCAGGCACCAAATAACAATTATTCAGGTTTATAACTAATCCCGACGGCATATGGAGAGGCAGCGTTCCGACGGCGATCACATCAACTCTTGATCCATTGCCGACCCGCATCGTGACCTCATCCCTTGCTAGTTGTCGCTTGTTCAACAGCCCCTGAACCGAGTTACATATATTAGCAACCGATCCCGTATCAAATACCCAGGTTCTACTACGAGTACTAGTCAAGTACACATCAATAACATGTATATCACATATACCTTTGTTTGCCTTGTCGGCCTCTTGTCCGCCAAATACTTGGGGCAGTTGCGCTTCCAATGGCCAGTCCTCTTGCAATAGTAGCATTCGGTGTCAGACTTAGGGCCAGCTCGGGGTTTCTTTTCAGGCGCGGCAACAGATTTGCCGCCCTTCTTTCCCTTCTACTTGCCTTTCTTGTCCTCCTTGAAACTGGTGGTCTTATTGATCATCCACACTTGATGTTCTTTCCTAATCTCCACTTCTGCAGTCTTAAGCATTGACAGAAGCTCGGGAAGAGACTTCTTCATGCCCTGCATATTATAGTTCATCAAGAAGCTCTTGTAGCTAGGTGGCAGAGATTGGAGAACACGATGTATGCCTAAGTCAATGGGAATCGTTATTCCCAAGGACACAAGCTTATCGGCGTACCCAGACATTTTGAGTACGTGCTCACTAACGGAACTGTTCTCTTCCATCATGCAGCTAAAGAACTTTTTAGAAGCATTATAACTCTCTACGGCAGCATGGGTATCGAAAATCATTTTCAATTCTCCCATGGTATCAAAGGCATTGCCATCTTCGAAACGCTTTCGAAGTTCTGGCTCTAGCCCATACAGTATGCCGCAATGAACTAAGTTGTGGTCCTCCTGACGAGTTATATAGACGTTCATTTCCTCGTCAGGGGCATTAGGAGCTGGTGGGGGGCCTAGCGGCGCCTCTAGCACATATTGCTTTTGTGCAGCAGTGAGGAGAATCCTCAAATTCATAGCCTAGTTGGTGAAGTTGCTACCATTCGCAGCAAGCTTCTCTTTCTCCATGAACACATTGAAATTAAAAGCAGGTGGTGCCATCTACAACAGAATTTGTAAAATATATTTAGACTAAGTTTATGATAGATTGAGTTCAACTAATCCAAATTACTAATGAACTCCCACTCAAAAACAACATCCCTCGTGTCCTTTTGGTGATTACATGAACCAAATCCACTACACCAAGTCCGATCATCACGTGAGTCGGTGTAGCTTCAAAGGCGAGCATCTATATGGGCATCATATCAACTATATGACTCATGCTTAACCTTTCGGTCCGTGTTCCGAGGCCATGTCTGTACATGCTAGGATCGTCAAGTAAGAACCTTAGTATTTGCGTGTGTAAAACTTTCTTACACCTGTTGTATGAAAGCGTAGAGTCAAGAACACCCGATCATCACGTGATGCCTCAAAACACGATCCACAAAACGGTGCATACTTAAGTAAGAACACATTTTATCTTGATATCTAAATGAGGGATCATCTTATAATGCTACCAAAAGCGCCAAACTAGCAATATAAGATGCTAACATTTAATGTGTGAAGTGAGGTGATATGGTCCATGCATTTGATCTCTATCATTTGCATCGTGGTATGATCTCTATCATTCCTTTGTGTGTAAGGCCAAGGTCTATGGAACTTACACGTTAAGTGAGTTGTAAGAGTATCTATCATACATCTACTTACAACAATACCATATCAAGACACTAGCCCAGCAACGATCTAAACTAGACGCCTCTAATTTATCAATTACAAGTTTTACGTGGCTTAGGGCTTTCGGAGATAGAACCGGTCTTACCTACGAACATGAACCACAACGAGGATAACCAAGTTATTAGCAACTCATTGTAAATCAGATATTGACTATAGTAGGAGAGACAGACACCCGCTAGCCACTTATGCAAAACTAGTTGCATGTCAGTCGTGGAACCGGTCTCATGTATGATGACATGTAAGGTTGGTCCAGGCCGCTTCATCCCACTATGCCACCAATATCCAAAGTACATAGAAGATGCAATAACATGATCATCATCGCCCACATATAAACATATGTGTACTACCTGTGCAAAGCATGTACGCATAGACCTGGCTCTGATACCACTGTTGGGACCGCAGCATAGAAAACAAAAAATTTCCTACGATGAGAACTATACGCCAAGATCTATCTACTAGATACAGAGCAACGGGTGGACATACATCCATGGAGAACTTACCCTCGAAGACAACGAGTTTTGTTAACGAGTAGGAACTCGTGGTTGATGTAGTCGTACGCTTGCCGATCTCAAGATCGTGTGGAAGTCCGAGAGCCGCAAATCAACAACACATCCGTCCTCGCACACACGTTCAAGCCACCGGACAACCTCCACCTCCTCGCTCCAGCGAATCAGCGGAAGCAGCAACTCCTTCCAGACGCAAGGCCGCCGGGAACATGTATCTCGCTAATCCGAGACCATGGGGGAATATCTAGAGGGGGAGAGAGATCCTTCACGAGGAGGTGTGGTTTGTGAGAGGGGAGAGGGGGGCTTTATATAGGAGGGGGAGACCCCTCCCCTCCCATAGCCGGCGCATGAGGAGGGGGGACTCCTCCCCTCCTTCATTCATGTGGTGAACCTCCACTCACATAAACATGGCCTCCACCCAAAATCCCACTCACATGTATTTAATTTCCACCAAATTAAATGCAACTCTCAATTAATAAAACTCTTTTATTTATTTTATTCAGAATTTTGTTAATTACTTTAATTAACAAACATTCACATAAAACCCTTGCAACATTTCAATATCACATGCAGAACCACTTTCTGCAATTTCACCCGAAACAATTCCGGTTTCTATCGAAACAATTCCTGTTTCTATCGAAACATTTCCTGCGCTTTGCAAACCTTTTGTCTGGAACATATGTGCTCCTAAATGGTGTCCGGCAACCCTTAAGTGTGTCACCCTACGGTTCACGAATAATGCAGACATGATTGAGACTCCTCTCAGATCAATAATCAGAAGCGGGACCTGGAGATCCATTCTGACTCCTACATATTCAACGATGACTTCTGTGATCGTGAGAACCTTTAACGTCAGCAATTTAATCCCTTTGTCTCATGATATAATACATGTCTGAGATTCGATCATCGGTATCAAAATACCTAGTTTGATCTCGTTACCGACATGCACTCTTTTCTCGTTCCCGTGATATAACATTCTAGTGATCACATCACTTGCTTGTAAGCTATCTTAATGTGATATCACCGAGAGGGCCCAAAGTATATCTATCCGTCATCGGGATTGACAAATTCCACTCTTGATCCATGAGCCTCAACATAACACCTTCATAGCACTGGACCCACCTTTATGGTCACCCTGTTACAGTGTGACGTTTGATGTTATCAAGATACTCTTCCGGTGTTAGCAATTAACATGATCTCATGGTCTAAGGACTAAGACTACTTTGTATGATGTTATATCAATATAAACATAATGACTTGATCGTAATGCTATACTTCAGATGAATGTTCATCACATCATTTCACAAATGCTGTGACCTTGTTATTAACAATATCCAATGTCCATGATCAGGAAACCTTGATCATCTTGTTAATCAACAAGATAGTCTATAAGAGAGGCATAACTAGGAACCCTTTTGTTTATTAAACACACATGTATTGATGTTTCCTATCAATAAAATTATATCATGCAAAATAAACATCTATCATATACAAGGAATACATAATAACAACTTTATTATTGCCTCTCAGGGCATATTTCCTTCATCTGGGTAGATCATGATCGTGCGACTGCATTGGCGACCCTGCAGGATCGCGCTTAGCGAGTGCTGCTCTTCCTGAAGAAGTCGCAGTCGTGTTTGAAGAACATATATCGGGCGATGTTCCCGTTGGATGACACTCCATCAAGCCTGCTGGCTCTCCTGGCCAAATTTCAAGATATGTCCGCGGTTCGCGAGTGCGTGAGGCAACAGTTGGTGGCTGGTGCCAAGGCTGCCCTCTCGATGGTGCGATTGCACATGCCTGACGTGGATGTCGCCGCCATTGCTTCCGGGCCGCTAGCGCCGCCATCCGGATCTGCTTGGAATATGGTGCCGCACTATCAGGCGGTGGACCGTCCAGCAGAGGAGATTGTCGACTTCTTCGAGGAACAAACCAATGTTCTTCTATTGCAGCAGTAGCTAGATTTGTATCCTGCACATAAGTGTATTTGTGTTGTAAAGTTCATATATATGTTGTAGATAATTTATTGTCGAATGTGTATAAACAGCTTTGTCAACGTCAGGTGCGTTGCACTATGCGAGTCCTTTTCGTTAGCCTGGCCATCCCTTTGTCAACCTGCCAGGCGCGTTGTGGCTGGGTTGAGTTTGCGTTAAGGGGTTCAATTGATGTGCCAGCTACTCAGGATATCGCGTTTATTGGTTCGAAGAATAGATGTAGGTAGGGTGGCGTAGCCCCCGAGTATAAAATTGACAAAAGTGAAAGAAAAACACAGAGTTTTGGGGCACTTAGCTTTTATTTATTTGAAGAGCAGTACGAGGTACAATGTGTGGCTAAGTAGCCTTGGCTGAGGAGCCTTATTTGCGATGTAAAAAGTAAAACAACTAGGGGTAGAAGCGTCGCAGTTGTGCGACGTTCCAAGGGTTGGAGTATGCGACTCCTGTCTCTAAATCTTGAAGGCGATAGGCACCACCTGGGATTACTTCTGTAATCACGTACGATCCTTCCCAGGGGGATTCGAGCTTGAGATGCCCCTGCTGCTTCAGTCGCAGGACCAGGTCACCTTCGACGAAGGATCTGGGGCGAAGCCTTCTACTATGGTAGTTGCGTAGGTTCTGCTGGTAGATTGTGGATCTTTCTGCGGCGATTTCTCTTGCCTCATCGAGGAGGTCGATGGAGTCTTCGAGTGCAAGAGAGGACTCTTGTTCGCTGTAAGCGACTATGCGCGGCGCCTTGTACCTCACTTCGGCGGGTAGTACTGCTTCTGCTCCGTGCACCATAAAGAATGGCGTGTAGCCCGTGGTGCTGTTTAGAGTTGTACATAGGCTCCAGAGTGTAGATTGGAGCTCATCTAGCCAGCAACCCGCGGCTTGTTCGAGTGGTCGAAGGAGTCGCTTCTTGATGCCGCTGCAGACGAGCCCGTTTGCCTTTTCCACCTGACCGTTGGTCTGTGGATGCCCGACTGAGGCGTAACTGATGTTGATCCCCAGGTTCCCGCAGAATTCTTGGAACTCCTTGGATGTGAAGTTCGTCCCGTTGTTAGTGATGATGCTGTGCGCCATGCCGAAGCGGTACACAATGGACTCGAAGAACTTGACCATGCTGTGCCCTAATTGTTTGGTCACTGTCATGGCCTCAATCCACTTGGTGAACTTGTCGACTGCGACCAAGAGGTAAACGTAGCCTCCTTGCGAGGACCTTGGGAGCTTGCCCACCATGTCGAGCCCCCATTGTGCGAAGGGCCAGGCCAATGGAATAGGCCGTAGTTCTGCGCCTAGTGCGTGTGGCTTGTCCGTGAATCGCTGACAAGCGTTGCACTTTTGGACTATGTCCTTGGTGTCGCGCATGGCCGCGGGCCAGTAAAATCCAGCTCGTAGAGCTTTGGCAACGAGGGTGCGACTGCCGGCGTGGTGCCCGCAGGTCCCTTCATGGATGTCGAGGAGGACTGCTCTTCCATCAGCCAGGGAGACGCATCGTTGTAACATGCCTGTGATGCTGCGTTTATATAATTCGCCGTTGATAACGGCGAATGCCTTGGAGCGCCGCGCGATGTGCCGTGCGTTTGTCGGGTCGTCCGGTAGGCGCTTGCTGAGGAGGTAGGTAATGTACGGCTGCGTCCAGGATTGTTCGATCATCATGACGCTCATTGGTCCCTCGAGTCCTGTGTCTAGCTCCAAGTCATCGAGTGCCATTGGCTCATTGGGTGGCGTAGCCCCCGAGTCCGTTGCTGCACTCGTTTTCTTCTCTGCGGCCTTTGGCTTGATGGAGCGTTCGCAGATGCGCTCGAGAAATACCCCAGGTGGTATGGGGGCGCAGGTAGAGCCTATGTTGGCGAGTGCGTCCGCCTCCTCGTTGCTTTCGTGACCTACTCGTCGCAACTCGCAACCATCGAAGTCTCCTTCGAGTGTATCGTAGAGGTCGCGGTACGCGATCATGTTGTCGTTCAATGCGTCGCACTCGTGCATTGTTTGGTTGACGACCAGCTTAGAGTCGCCATATATGATGAGCCTTTTTGCGCCGCAGGATTTTGCCATCCTCATCCCATGTAACAGGGCCTCGTATTCAGCCTCGTTGTTTGAGGCTGTGAACTGCATTCACAGAATATACTTCAGTTTGTCTCCTTGAGGTGATGTTAGTATGACACCTGCTCCTGCTCCATCTTTCCGCTTGGATCCATCGAAGTGCATTGTCCAGAGGTAGGACATATCTGGCCTATCCGGGAGTTGGTTTTCCATCCAATGCACGAGGAAGTCAGGGAGAACTTGCGACTTGATTGCATCGCGCTTTTCATACATGATGTCTCGTGGAGACAGTTCGATTCCCCAAAGCGTGACTCGCCCCGTGGCGTCGGGGTTGTTGAGGATATGTCCCAATGGGGCGTCGCTGACTACCACGATTGGGTGTTCCTGGAAGTAATGGAGCAGTCGCCGGGCGGTCATGAAGACGCCGTACGCCAGCTTCTGGTAGTGCGGGTACCGCTGTTTTGTTAGCGTGAGGACCTCGCTGAGGTAGTATACCGGGCGTTGTACACCATGGACCTTGTTTTCCTCGGCCCGCTCGATGATGAGCACTGTAATAACCACTTGGTTGGTAGCGGAGATGTACAGCAGTAGTGGTTCCCTTTCTCGTGGAGTCACCAGTACTGGCGAGGTGGATAGCAGGCGCTTGAGATCTTCGAATGCTTCTTGCGCTTCATTGGTCCACTCGAATTTGTCAGCTTTGCGGAGGAGCTGATAGAAGGGCAGTGCCTTTTCTCACATTCAACTGATAAATCGACCGAGGGCCGCGATTCGTCTGGCTAGTTCCTGGACGCCTCTTATGTTCTTTGGCTTCTCCATGGCCAGTATGGCCTTTATCTTTTTCGGGTTTGCCTCAATCCCTCTCGCGGAGATGAGATATCCGAGCAGCTGCCCAGATGGTACGCCGAAGGCGCATTTGTCCGGATTGAGCTTGATCGGGTAACGATCGAGATTAGCGAAGGTTTCGCGTAAGTCGTCGATTAGAGAGGCTTCCTCCTTGGTTTTGATTACTATGTCGTCGACATAGACTTGGATGTTGCGACCCAGTTTCTCCTTAAGGCAAGCCTGCATGCACCGCTGGTAGGTGGCTCCCGCGTTTTTTTAGCCCGAAGGGCATTATGTTGTAGCAGAACACACCGAAGGGCGTTGTGAACACGGTCTTCTCCTGGTCTTCCTCCTTCATTCGAATTTGGTTATAGCCCGAGTAGGCATCGAGGAAGCAAAGGCGCTCGGATCCAGCGGTGGAGTCGATGATTTGATCGATCCGTGGTAGCGGGAAGTGATCTTTTGTGCAGTGCTTGTTTAAAGAAGTGCAGTCCACGCACATCCGTAGGATATCCGTGTCCTTTTTTGGCACTAGCACCGTATTGGCGAGCCAAGTGCTTTCCTTGATATCGCGTATGAATTTGGCCTCGAGGAGTCTGTTGATCTCCATTCCGACTGCCTGCGCTCGTGGCTCACACAGTCGCGTGATTGTTTGCTTGACTGGCCTTGCGTCGGGGTTGACGTTGAGTGCGTGCTCGGCGAATTCTCTGGGAACTCCTGGCATGTCCGCAGGACACCAGGCAAAAATTTCCCAGTGCTCACGGAGGAATTCGACGAGCGCGAGTTCCTATGCGGGACTCAAGTTGTTGGCGATGAGGGCCGTCTTGGCGGGATCCGATGGATGGACCTGCACCTTCTTTGTGTGCACGGATGAGTCGAAGGAGAGATCAGGTGAGCTTGGCCTACTCAAGGGAGGCAGACTGTTGTCTGTCGTCTCTTTCAGTCTTGCGAGTTCCTCCTGCATGCTGAAGGACTAGGAGATTCTGTTGAATTCCCTGTCGCAAGCGTCAGATTGCTCGAAGTTCCCGTTGATCGTTATGACGCTGTTGGGACCTGGCATTTTCATCTGCAGGTAGGCGTAGTGGGGTACTGCCATGAACCTGGCGAATGCGACGCGCCCAAGGATGCAATGGTATTGTGAGGGCCAGTCGATGACCTCAAAGTCGATGCGCTCATGCCGGAAGTTCTTCGGCGTGCCAAAGATGACGTCCAGGTTGATTTTGCCCAGGGGGTATACACCTTTCCCTAGGATGATGCCGTGGAACATTGTGTCCGATGCCTCCAAGCAGGTTAGAGGGATCCTCATTGCTCGCAAGGTACTCATGAATATGAGGTTTATGCCGCTTCCGCCGTTCATGAAGACGCGACTCATGTCGAAGCCTCCAATTTGCGCCTCGAGTACGAGGGGGCAATGACCTAGGCGAGGTATTTGGGGCGGGTGGTCGTGTTTGTCGAAGGTAATGCATGACTCACTGCCATGAGGTACTCAGTGGTGGATGGTGGTGAGTGCATGGCCAAGTTGACTTGGTGAGTGATGGCCTTCTGCACCCTATTGGAGGACGCCCCTTTTGGATCATCATGGTACCCATGGCCCGTGGGTACGGTTCGCCTCCGTGGTGCTGGTCCGGTGCAGCTCCGTTCGGGGGTGGCCCAGGTGGTGGTGGTGGTGCGCCATGTGCCACGGCGCCTGGAGCGGCTCCGTAGCCTCTTTCGACTGTATTGCGGTTCATCCGAACCAATCCCTCGTGTAGCTTGAGGAACTCGCGGCAGTCCTTGAGGAGGTGGCTGGACTTTGTCTTGCCATCATGCTTGTCGATGTAGAAGTGTACCGTGCATGGCCCGGACAGTTTGTCCTCGACGGAGGTCGCGGGCGCTCCATCGCGAGTGCGGCGTTGCCACACTTGCGTGGTTTTCCCGGAGTCGCGGTATCCACTGTTGCGGTATCCGCTGTTGCGGTTATCGTCGCGTCTATCGGCGTAGCCAGCTGCGACCATGTTGACGTCGTCGCGATCGTCGTAGACGCGCATGTGACGCTTACCCCGGCGGTCGCGTCTTCGTTCGAGTTCTGCCTCTTCGTCAGAGTGAACGCGATTCTTCACCGAATCTTCTCCATCGGCCCACCAATTCGCGATCTCCATCAGGTGGTCGATGGTCTGGGGCTTTGAGCGGCCTAGCTCCTCCCTGAGTTCCATGCGGCAGACACCACCATTGAATGCATCAATCGCGCGGTCTTCCGAGATGTTCTCCGCGGAGTTCTTGATGATGGACCACCTTTGGATGTAAGAGCGCAGCGATTCGCCAGATCTTTGCTGGCAGCATCTCAGTTCTTCGATTGAGGCAAGGCGTTTGTATGTGCCCTTAAAGTTGCGCACGAAGCTATAGACTAGCTCATCCCAACTGCGAATGGATACGCGTGGGAGGTTATTGAGCCATGCCCGGGCGGCACCTTGCAGCTATAACTGCAAGCATTGCATGGCAGTACTTCGGCTGCCTCCATGTAGCCTGACGGAGGAGATGTGATCCTCCAGCCAGATCTTGGGGTCCTGCAGACCATCAAATTTCGGGGTTCTCCGATGGGAGTTTAAACCCTTTAGGCATTCGCTTTTGCCTGATGGATCTGCTGAAGCATCTGGCGCCACAGAGCTCCCCATCTTCCTCTTTCGAATCAGTCGACCGAGCATGTCGTGCCCTTGACTTGTCGATCTTGTGCGGCGTGAGTTCATCGCGTGCATCGTAGTCGCGATCATGTCGCCGTGAGCGGCGGCGTCGAGACAGGTCGTGATTGTCATCGCTGGACGAGGGCGAGGAGTAGCGCTTTGCTAGTGCTTTGCCCTTTTTCGGGTATGGTACCGGTTCCTTGTCGAGGGCAGCCTCGATTAGCCCCAGGCCCACGATCGTAGATCGGTGCATGGCCGTTCGGGGATCTCTAGCTGGGGGCTGGTTATTGAGGAGGTACATGGTGGCTGCTGTCACCGCGGCCTGCGGTGTCCTGGGAACCACGTTGCCTCTCGTGTCGACTTCCATAGAACCGAAGTCGAGGACTTTTGCGGCATCTATGCGCTCTTGTTCGGTGAGGTGAGCCATCCGCGACTGCCTCTTCTTGGCGAGGTACTCGTTGCCTCTTGAGGAGGATCCTCCGTAGGAGGAGAGCCCAGCACGACGAAGGCTTGATTCGTCCGCTGCCTTTTTACGCGCCTCAAGTTGTGCGATTGCTTGTTTTTGGCGCTTGAATTCCTCTTTTAGGAGCCAGTGGTAGCCCATCAGGAGTTCCTGCAGGGACCCGAAGGGTAGAGGTGCACCTCGTAGGGCTTCGCGGCAGCGATCCCACGCTTGAATTCCTCTTTTAGGAGCCAGTGGTAGCCCATTAGCAGTTCCTGTGGGGACCCGAAGGGTAGAGGTGCACCTCGTAGGGCTTCGCGGCAGCGATCCCGCTCTTGCTCGTTGAGCCTGATCATGACACGTTCGCCGGTTTGCTCGTTGATCATGCTAGGAGGTTTGACTGCTCCTCCGTTGCCACCGTTACCGCCGTTGCCACCGTTGCCGGCATTGGTGGGTCGGTGTCGTTGCCGGTGTTACCACTGTTGCCGCGATTGGGTGGATCGGTGCCATTGCCGGTGTTGCCACCGTTACCGCAATTGGCGGAGGTGTCGCCCGCGTTGATGATGGCGCACATGAAGTGATTAGGGAAGCTGTTGCTTCCACAACTTTCAGATCCGGAACCGTAGGTTCCATCTTCAGTGGACAGATCGCTTAGATCGGAGTCGCGACTGCTGTCGCTGACCGTGTTCTCGACTGCCACCGGAGCGTAGAGCTCGCTGAGGGTGCCAATCGATGGAGGGAACCATGATGCCGGGGCAATCGCCAGTGTTGTCGGCTGATCAGGCATGCGAAGCATGCCCATCTGACCAACTTGGAAGCGGAAGCTCCCAATTGCCAGACTGATTCCGTCGCCCACAGACTCGAAGGCCGGGAGAGTGGCCGGCATGTGGACGGTGAAGTCGAAGGCGCTGAAGAGCTGGCAGATCTCTGCTATTGCGGAGTTGTAGATCGCAGTTGATGGGGCCGAAGAAGCCGCAACATCAGCACTCCCTTTTCCCACAGATGGCGCCAAGTGACGAGGGTTTAACTCATCAATGTCCATTGTTATGGACTTGGGTTTTGGAGAAGGAGGGAGCGCTGGAGACATCTATCGGCTAGCAAACAAGCACATAGGGGACAAAGGATTTACCCAGGTTCAGGCCTCGTAGAGGTCCCTACTCCTGCTTGTCTGCTCCTGGAATTATCGAAGGAGTCGAAAGTTACAATGGTGCGCAGATGTAATCTGGCAATATGGCGAGGGTTTGTGGAAACTAGGGTTGCGTGTGTCCTCCTCGCCGCCCCCTCCTAGCCTTTATATAGATAGGCTAGGTCTTGGGTAGCAGGTCGAGTTGGTTACAAGTTAGGGTTTTCCCCTTCAAACTTTCTATCTTTAGCTTTTTCTTGATCTTCAAGCAATCGAGAGTCCCCAGGTTACTCGAGTCCTTCCATCTGGGCCTTGGCGACACCGTGGGCCTATACGTATTTGGACCATATATACCAAGCTCGAGTACCTGTAGGGTATACCCATGTCAATTAGTAATACAATAACGGGAGGGGCTTTTTGCGAACGTACCCTTGAACACCAAAAATCGTTGTCAACGCTCAGGAGAGCGTGGTTGATGTAGACGAGCCGAAGCCGACCTCAAGGTCGTGATGAAGTCCTTGCGCTCCCATGGCTCCAATGACTTGAGTGCCTCAAGTGCGACACCTCGCGGGGAGTTACACATGTCCAGTGCCTGATGATGACTCTCGCTTCCCCGATCCAGCAGCAGTTGTGAAAGTAGAGTTCCTGGATCCGAATCCCACAGCGCGACGGCGCTCCGCGGTGAAGATGTCTCCCGTTCGCGCATTCCAGACTTGGGACCACGGTCACGTGAGAGAGAGGGGGAGAGATAAAGTATCAATTAGAGGTCCTCCCAAAAGTGAGAAGACCTTTATTGATTATTGGTGTATTTTATTTGGCCAAATACCCCCACTATATATAGGGGGAGGGGAGGTACTACCTCCCTCAAAGTCCCGGGGTGGGACTAAAGGAGAGGAGGGGGGAGGGGTGGCACCGCCGGCCACGCCCATGGGCCCCGCGCAAGGGGTGGGTCTGACCCACTAGGGCATCGGCCACCCCCTTGGCCCCTTCTCCCTCTCTCCTTTCCCTAATGGGCCCTCTCCCCTCCGGGAATTGGCCCATTAAGCATTTGACCATTTAAATTGATTTTTTTCTTTAGTAAATAATTATGAATAAATGATTAAATCAATATTTAACATTCATTCACATATATTCAACCTCCGTGGCCATGGAACACTTCCACCTCCACTCCAGACATCCTCCGGACTTACTGAAACCCTTCCGGTTTTTCTCTCTATTATTCTTTGGCGATTCTACCGATCCTATAAACACTCTCTAAGCATCATCAAGCCCTTAAGCGTGATACCCCACGGTTCGGGAACACTCCATACATGGTCGGGACACTCCCGCACCAATGATCGACAGAGGGACCTGGATGGCCATGTGACCCCTGTGCGTTCCACGAAGATCTTCCGTCATTGGAACCGGGACAGTCGTGTCTTATTAGCTTTGTCTCTCGATACTTGCATTGCCCGAGATCTGATCAATGACATCACCATGTCGTGTTCAATCTCGTTACGAACAACGCTACTTGACTCGTTCTGACAAGTGATATCCATGTGATCAAATCATACGCTGCGCAGCTATTGGATATAACTTCTCCGAGTGGGCCCTTGAGTATCTTCCCGTCACATGGACGGACAAATCCTGCTCTTGACGTATATTGCCTCAACGGTTTCCTCCGAGTACCTGAACACACCTTTATAACCACTGTATTACCAAGTGGCGCTTGATGCTATCAAAGCACTCTCAGGAGACAGTGATTGATATAGCCTCACGGTCTAAGGAATAGTCTACGAGGATCCATTTCTAATCATCGTAACTTGAACTTCGTGACATGATCGGGTCACGATGTTTAGGTTGGGTATTGGTTCATCATCTCATTCTCGGAATGAGATGACTCCATTTTCAACTGGCATAAATGCCACATGATCAGGAAACATGATCATCTGTTGACCAATGAACTAGTGACTAGAGTTTCACTGGGAACCCCTGCTTGTTTGTATATCACACGTGTATTGATGTTTCCACTCAATACAGTTATAACATGATATAAAAGTTAATCATAAACTATATAAAATATGGTAATAGTCCTTACTACTATTTGTCTCTAGGATATATTTCCAACAAAACTCTCATACTTACAAGATTCGCTGGCAAACCTGAGCCCAGTCTGGTTGAAGACCTCAAGATGACAAGGGTTGATAATGAAGAACCTGCAAAGCTAGACTATAGCAATGCTCCATTACTGGATTATACTATGGAAGATCTTTCCAAGATGATAACTTCGAAGAATCACGGTACTAAGGGAGGTAATGAAGCTATGTACCAACATTATATCAATCAAGTTTCTAAAAAGGTACATGAGCTAAAGAATGAATATAAAATGTTATCTAAAAAACTACACGCCAAGATAGATGACATATTTGAACCAATGCAACAATTAAGATTCATATAGGAGGAAATGAGATTGCTGCACTTTGTGATCTTGGTGCAAGTGTTTCTACCACTAATAGTTTATTTGATAGACTAAACTTTGGTTCATTCCAAATTAACGAACCTAAGCTACATCTAGTAGACTCAAATTATAGACAAACTATTAGCATCAAAGAAAACATAGTTGTGCAAATTAAAGGATGCCCAACACTTATTGATTTTATCATAATTGATATGCCTGAAGATCCGATTGCACCTATAATACTTCGTAGGCACTTTTAAGAACTGTTAAGTCCTTGATTAATCTTCATGAGGGGAACATGATGTTTGAGTTACCCTCATGAGAACTTTTTGTTGTTAATTTCTCCAATAAAAATAAGACCAAGAAACTTGAGGATAGGGTCATCACATTGAAGGCCAATTATTTTGGAGTGGGAGTCCCAGTTCCGAAGTTTAAATGATCAGCCTCACGGTTGAATTAAACAACCAATACTAAAAGTTCTTCATGGGAGACAACTCATGTGAAATAATGTTTTGTAAGTTTTGTTTAGTTTTTGTTCCTACTGAAATAAAACGTGTTCAAAGATCTAAAGAGGAGAGGAGAAGACAAGTTAAACTTGTACCAAAACATTCATGATTATATGGCCAATTTATGTACCAATGTAACTCTGAATAAAACTGTCATTTTGGAAGCTCTACTGAAATTGTAGGACAAAGAAAAAATACATGGAAAAAGAAGCCAACACATGAAGACAAAGCGTTTGACGAGCACCTGAACGGGGAGGCTTGCCTGTATGACAATCATATCAAACACAAAGGAAACAACCATGGAGCCAGATACAATAACGAGCATTGGTACGGCAAGGTGCTATAGTACGGCGCTGCCGTACCATGACCACAACCACTTCTCCAAAAATTCCAAGTTTTCGTCCACATGTACCGACAATTTAACGAGGAGAGCTACCATCAGCGCGCCCGTACCACATGCACATCTAGAGTCAAAACCCTAGCGCACGGTACTGTGTGCCTATACGAGTGGGTCATGCCTATACCACCCGCCCCTACCGACTATGCGACGGTGATATCTTCCTAGGGGACAAGGTAACAAAGATCAAAACACCTTCGATCTCTATTTCTTTTTCCTCCAACCTCACAAGCACCTCAAGGGATGTACACCTCTACTCGTTTTTATCCAATTCCACGCACATCAATGATCTACGATATGTTTATTCTCTGATCCCCCATTTACTCTTTGCAAACCCATGCTCTATCTATTGCCATTATCAATCTTAGACCTAGGTCTAGCATGAGCTATTTTTCTTGATGAGCAACTTTTGCATTATATTTTAGAGGAGATTCCTATGTAGAAAGTGTAGGGGTTCGCGTATGAAAAAATAAATTGTCCCTACGCCAATAACCCCAATGCCAGGACCTATCTATTAGTAACGCAGTAACAGGAGGGGATTTTCACGAACTTACCCTTGAAGACCGAAAAGCGTTGTCAACGCTCGGGAGAGCGTGGTTAATGTAGACGAACCAAAGCCGACCTCGGGGTCATGTTGAAGTTCTGACAGCTCCTGCGGCTCCAAGTACTTCTAGTGCCCCAAGTGTTGCACCTCGTAGGGAGTTACACACGTCAGGTGCTTGATGATGACTCCTGCTCTTCCGATCCAGCAGCAGTTGCGGAAGTAGAGCTTCTGGATCCGAATCCTGTAGCACGATAGCGCTCCATGGTGATGAAGATTCCTCCTCGCGCGATCCGTACTTGGGACCACGGTCACAGGAGGGAGAGAGAGAATCAACTGGATGTATCCCCAAAAGAGAGGAAAACTTTTTATTAATTATTGTGTATTTAATTTGTCAAAATACCTCTCTTTATATAGAGGAAACCCCTCCCCCACATAGGCAATTGCCTTAGAAATGTGGGACTAAACAAAGGAGAGGGGAGAGGGGGGCTTATCCGGCCGGCCAAGGCCCTAGCGGGCCCGCGCAGGGTGCCCAAGGCCCAGCATGGCCACCCCTCCTCCTTCCTGCCTTTGGTCTTTCCCTCATGGTCCGTTTTCCCTAGGGATTTTGGCGCAATGAGGTATTTAGACCATTTTAATTCCTTTTATTTTATTGAATAAATATAAATGAATGAATAATTAAATAATTATTCAACATTCAATTACATATTATTCAATCCTCGTGGCTATGGAACTCCTTCCACCCTACTTCGGACATCCTCCGGACTTACCAAAACCCTTACGTTTTTCTCTCTCTCTTTTCTTCGGTGATTCTTCCGATACCAAAAAACTCTCTAAGCATCATAAAGCCCTTAAGAGTGATACTCCACAGTTCGAGAACACTCCATACATGGTCGGGACCCTCCCATACCAATGATCATCAGAAGTACCCGGATGACCATGTTGACCCCTGTGCATCCCACGAATCTTTCGTTGCTAAACCATGAACATTGTGTCGTATTCCTTTTGTCTCTCGATACTTGCATTGTTCGAGATCTGATCAATGACATCTTCTATGTCGTGTTCAATCTCATTATCAAGAAATGCTATGTGACTCATTCTGACAAGTGATATCCGTGTGATCAAATAACACGCTGTGCAGCTATTCGATATAACTTCTCTGAGTGGGCCCTCGAGTATCTTTTCCGTCACGTGGCTGGAAAAATCCCGCTCTTGACGCATAATGCCTCAATTATTCCTCCGAATACTAGAATACACCTTTATAATCACCATGTTACTAGATGATGTTTGATACTATCTAAATAACCTCGGGTCATAGTGATTGATATTGTCTCATGGTCTAAGAAATAGGACACTAGGTCTTTTCTATTCATCATAACTTAAACTTCGTGACATGATCGGGTTACGATGCTTAGGTTGGGTATAGCTCATCATCTCATTCTCGCAATGAGGTGACTCCATTGTCAACTAGCATAAATGCCACATGACC
This sequence comes from Avena sativa, assembly GCA_916181665.1. Lineage (NCBI taxonomy): Eukaryota > Viridiplantae > Streptophyta > Magnoliopsida > Poales > Poaceae > Avena > Avena sativa. The sequence goes on along the minus strand of OV702297.1, from coordinate 463,584,491 downwards.
AGGAAACCTTGATCATCTGTTGACCAATGAACCAGTGACTAGAGCTTCACCGGGAACTCATGGTTGTTTATATATCACACATGTATTGATGTTTCCTTTCAATATAGTTATAGCATGATATAAAAATTAATCATAAACTTTATGACATATGATAATAATCCATATTATTATTTGTCTCTAGGGCAAATTTCTAACAGTATCCCACTTGCACTAGAGTACAAATAAACTAGTTGCATTTGTTACTAATTATTGGCACCATATCCCGGCACCTTTTGATCATGCTTTCTCATGGAAGAGGTTGAGTCTTGGGTTTGGACTTTACAACCCCAAATCCTTTGCAACTTACTAATGTCACCTTAATTATATGACATTAGTACTTTATCATCACATGATAACATATTTGTGTATGCATCGTAGTTATGGCAACAGAATGAGGTCGGTTTCCAGGATGCAACAGTGACGTTAGATCAGCTATACCAAGATTTCTCATGGGCACTGTGCCCTCAGACACACATTCTACATAAAGACGAATTAGTCCCTCCATAACAATATGCATCACATTAGATGGTACCATTATCTTTTATTATAAATGTAATCATCGAAACACTAGTGCACCCTATGCAACTTTCAATGTTTTACCACCTTGCTTCCTACTTGACTTCAGTCAATATTATTGATGTAGGGATCTCCAATTTTCTAAGGTTAACACATGCCCTTATAACATAACCCTTTATGTTTTAAGATATGTCATCCTTCATATATTTGAAAACATGTCTACAGTTCTCATCTAGACACTGTGGACAAACTTAGCTCAACGTTCCATGATTCATACTTAATCAGCTTTCAAACATTCCTTCTTGGATCATGTATTATGTTAAGTTGTCATCATGGTTTTCAAGATAGAACCTATGTTTCAACATAGTGGATGACAATCATCCTTTTCTTTCTTTCAGCCACTGATGTTTAACTTAATGCTATTCCTAATTCGAGTGACCAAGGACTATTCCTTAATCAATTCCTATTCCAAAACTATTTTTCAGAATCTCTTTTTAGGAATACGACACAATATTGTAATATACTTACTTTCAACTTCTAATTCCTATAAATCATTATTTATTGGTACTTGCGCTTTTATTCTTAACATGTTATACACACTTAAGAATCAATCATTAAGCTCCCACTTAAAATATGTTCCCAACATATTTGAGTCCGAGACTTATATTGCTCCCACTCAAAAATATGTCAATCACATATTGTTTCAGGAAGACTTTTACAACTCCCACTCAATTTCATGCAAATTGCATATGCTCTCACTATTTTGAATAACTTTAAAATTCTTTGATCAATTATCAAACTAAGAGTTTGTATTACGAGACGTTAATACTTTAGTAGTATCAAATCTACTAGACTTTTAGCACTTCTGAATCAAGTTCTTTTGAATTTGTCCATTACATTATTCATGACAAATCATGCCTTTGTCATTCACCTTTTCCATCATGACCTTGCAGTCTTTTTGGAAAAATCAAGTAACCCTTTACTTGGTAAGATTCAGGAACGTTTTGCTTTCTAATCTTAAGTGAATTTTGCCTCTAGGATTTCTCATAATTTTAGTTTACCATTATTTCCTTCGTAGTTCGTAGGTATGCCATATTCCGGTAACATCACAAGTGATTCACCAATTTCTCCACACAAGATGTGGGGTACATTTTTCAATCCTACTTCATGAAGTAAAAACACTAGTGGGGAAAACACAATGATCATTATCATTGATTCTTTCCTTTATAAAGAGAATCGTTCAGGAATGCTTTCCATTGCACTTCTCAACATTCTGATGTAGGGTTTCGAATCCTCATCATGTTTTTCGCTATCTGCCATAAGCTTCACAGTCGAGAACATATACTTTCTCGAGAATGCATCAAAATTTAAGCAACAATAGTTTTGCCTTTCTTTTGGTTCTAGCCATGGATTTCATATTGAAAGTTTCCAATGAATACTCTACAAGGACTTCTTCTCTATTGTTTTGGTGATATCGAATAATTCCAAAACTTTCAGGACGATCCATACAAGATATAGCGCCGATCTCACGAATTCAGATGGTTCACTATATTCTAATTGAATGTTTACTATTTCTAACTAATGGTCTTTACATTTACACTACAACGATTTATTCGGCACCATATATTCACCCACTTGATAACTAATATCACATTGCGATGCTTTGCATTTTGATGTATCAAATGCATTACATTTCACAATTTCTTATGCCAATCCTATAACGTCGAATTTCATTACTATTGATCAAATCGTAGTAACTGGATTCTATTTTATTTTTAATACCCTTGGATGATGAAATATTTTGACCATATCAAATAGTTTCATGATCATGTTTATTTTGATAAACCCTTTTACAAAATTCAAACAATCCCAAAATGATAATCACCACTTCAATGAAATATGATACATCGAATATGTATTCTCTTTCAACAATTCATCAAACACTTTTCATTCATGCAATACATAGTGTTTAAGTTATCTTGCCAAACTTGGGCATGATTCATATGTGACAAGAAATCAAATGTCTTTCACATATTATCAACATAACTTTGAATTTTTAAAAAATGGTTTCATTCAAAATGATTATATCATTAAGTTGGGAATTTTCAAGACATTTTCAATATTTTACAAATGTTCATGCATTATTAATTAGTTTCACAACAAGGATAATTCACACATAATTGAACAACATAGAATGCAAATATAAATCATTCATAGAAGCAGAACAACTGTTTGTTACAAACTCATATGAATAATTGTCTCATGAAGTGTGAGGCCCACTAAATAAGTTCAAAATCCATCGATTACAATAATCATCCAAAAACTATAAACTAAGTGATAAATGTCGAGAGATACTATTGTTGGCCATCATCATCATGCTCGCCATCAACACACAATTTCACCTCCTCTCCAACAAGAAGCTCTCATGCAGAAGGACCCGTTTTCACCAAAATAGAACAAGTATCAAATACTTTAACACTGCAACAAGTGTTTGCAAGATCATAACCTTTATAAAACTGTATATATCAAATATATACCTTTGTCATTGATGACCTCTCCAGCAATGGGTTCAACCTTCACATTCCTGAAATGTGATATGAACTCATGGAAATTTTGTGTTTCCCCATCACCTCTCATGATGCAAATCCTGGCGTGGGCTTGGTAGCTTGGTGGTAGCGACCGTAGCACCATGCCTATTGCAAAAGAGCTCGTCAACCAGTTATCTAGGAAGTAAGCAAGTATCATATATGCATCATGTCTGCGCTCCAAGTGGCTCTCTAGTGAGAGTTCTCATCCATCTTTATGGAGAGGAAATCTCCCATCAGCTCATGTTCCCATATGCGCACTTGTTCCACGAAATGTGATCTAAGCTGTACCATTATCTTACGAGGGTCAAGATTACCCACAATCGGCCATAGCTCTTCAACCATTCCGAAGCGCATCGTCAGTGAAATGAAGGTGGACATCTCACGACAGTAATAGCTGTCTTCTCGTTGTTCTGGGGTCTCATAGAAATAGGGCTGCTCGAAATCCATCTCATAGATTATATAGTCGACCACATCATTCTCACTGAGGAGAACATGGAGATGCGCAACCCACATAGAAAAGTTGGATCCATCTAGTTTGAGATTCTCTCCTTCTAACCAATCGTCAGCCAGGAAGGTAGCATTGGGGAGAACCATTTTCTACATTTATAATTGCAAAAGGAATTTAGACTAAGTTTATAATTATATGAGTTAAACAAGAACTCCACTAAAGACTCCTATCCCCCAAAAGGGTTTTAGCGATTACATGATCCCTATTCACAACACCACCCTCGATTGTCATGGTCAGCGATATAGTTGCAAAGGTGGACGACAAAACGTCGATCACATCATTCATGCGACTCGTGCTCGATCTTTCGACCATCCGTGTTCTGAGGCCATGTCTACACATGCTAGGATCGCCAACTCAACCTTAATGTATTCATTGTGCAACATGGCTTACACCCACCGTATGTGAATGCAGATATGTCTAACACCCGATCATCACGGCCTGCCTCATAACGGAGAACTTTCTTGGTGGTGCACACTAAGGGAGAACACTTACATTGGTATTTTAATTAGGGACCATATTATTAGGCTATTGCCGAGTATCTAATACTAGCACACAATAAGATGCACAAACAATAAGCATTGAATGTAAGTGTGATGTGATATGGTCCTTCACACTGTGATCTCCATCCCGTGCCTCCGGATTTCGGTGCTAGGGTTCTGGCGCCATGGGTACTATGGTACCGGTGCCTCCGGCATGGTAGTCCATCATCTCCATGATTGTTACTACTACTTAGCAACATAAAGTAAATTACTTTACCTTGTCTATTACCATATCACATCACAACACCCCTGCAAAACAAAGTTAGATGTCACTACTTTATCTTTGCATGTTTTACGTGGATGATAGGGCTCTCGTACACGAACCATTCTTACCTACAAACTTCCACCACAACGCTGATCAAGTAGTTGTCTATACTACACCCCTTTCGGGGCCCTCCATTGCAAATGGCATACCAACTAATGCGAGAGAGACAGACAGCCCCAAAGCCACTTCATACGGTACAAGCCGTGTGTCAAGCGTGCACCAGTTTCGCGAATGAACGCATAAAGTTGGTTGAGGAGCACTTCATCAAGCATCACTGCGGTATACACAAGCACACGTGGGAGGGTAACAACTAAAGATCAACGTCCACATGCTACAACTCGTGTGTTCTACTCGTACTAGCAATACTATGCATAGATCTAGATCTGATACCACTTTAGGGGTTCGGGCATGAAAACAATAAATTTTCCCTACGCCAATAACCCTAATGTCAGGACCTATCTATTTGTAATGTAGTAACTGGAGGGAATTTTCGTGAACTTACCCTTGAAGACCGAAAAGCGTTGTCAACGATCGGGAGAGTGCTGTTGATGTAGACGAACCGAAGCCAACCTCGGGGCTGTGTTGAAGTCTCGGTAGCTCCTGCAGGTCCAACGACTTCTAGTGAGCCAAGTGTTGCACCTCGCAGGGAGTTACACACGTCCGGTGCCTGACGATGACTCCCGCTCCTCCGATCCGGCAGGAGTTGCGGAAGTAGAGCTTCTAGATCCGAATCCCGCAGCACGATGGCGCTCCGTGGAGATGAATACTCCTACTCATGCGATCCGGACTTGGGACCATGGTCACGGGAGGGAGAGAGAGAGAATCAACTAGAGGTCTCCCCAAAAGAGAGGAAACCTTTTATTGATTATTGTGCAGTTAATTTGTCAAAATACCTCTCTTTATATAGGGGAAAAACCCCCCACTTAGGCAATTGCCTTAGCCATATGGGACTAAACAAAGGAGAGGGGAGAGGGGGGCTTGGACGGCCATCCAAGACCCTAATGGGCCCCGTGCGGGGTTCCCAAGGCCCAGCTGGCCACCCCTCCTCCTTCCTCCCTTTGGTCTTTCCCTCATGGGCCAATTAGGTATTTTGACCATTTTAATTCTTTATCTTTTATTGAATAAATATAAATGAATGATTAAATCATTATCCATTCACTTACATATTATTCAATCCCTGTGGCTATGGAACTCCTTCCACCCCACTCCGGATATCCTCTAGACTTACCTAAACCCTTCCGGTTTTATCTCTCCCTTTTCTTTGGTGATTCTTCCAATACCAAAACACTCTCTAAGCATCATCAAGCCCTTAAGCGTGATACCCCACGGTTCGGGAACACTCTAGACATGGTCGGGACCCTCCCATACCAATGATCATTAGAGGGACCTAGATGGCCATGTTGACCCCTGTGCATTCCACAAATCTTTCGTTGCTAAACTATGAACATCGTGTCGTATTCCTTTTGTCTCTCGATAATTGCATTGTCCGAGATCTGATCAATGACATCACTATGTCGTGTTCAATCTATTTATCAACAAATGCTATTTGACTTGTTCCGACAAGTGATATCCCTATGATTAAATCACACGCTGTGTAGCTATTGGATATAACTTCTCCGAGTGGGCCCTCGAGTATCTTTTCTGTCACGCGGCTAGACAAATCCCGCTCTTGATGCCTAATGCATCAACTGTTCCTCCGAATACTAGAATACACCTTTATAATCACCGTGTTACCAAATGATGTTTGATGCTATCTGAATATCCTCGAGTAATAGTGATTGATATGGTCTCACGGTCTAAGAAATAGGACACTGGGTCTTTTCTAATCATCATAACTTAAACTTCGTGACATGATCGAGTTATGATGCTTAGGTTGGGTATAGCTCATCATCTCATTCTTACAATGAGGTGACTCCATTGTCAACTGGCATAAATGCCACATGATCAGGAAACCTTGATCATTTGTTGACCAATGAATCAGTGACTAGAGCTTCACCGGGAACTCCTGGTTGTTTATATATCACACATGTATTGAAGTTTCCTTTCAATACAGTTATAGCATGATATAAAACTTAATCATAAACTTTATAAAATATGATAATAATCCATATTATTATTTGTCTCTAGGGCATATTTCCAACAGAAAGTGTAAATGAACATTCTTTGATTATTCCTATTGATTACCTTGCCACTAAATTGTAATTCTGTGGTGCATATTAGTATGCGTCATAGAAATCTCAAATTTCTATGGTGCATATTGGCAATATGCGGCACAATTGTTTTTCCAAATTTCAAAAAAAGCGGGCAAGATCTAGATCTAGGCCGGAGGTGGTGGTGGACGGAGTACGGTGTCATCGGAGGTGGTGGTGGACGGAGGAGGGGTCGCTGGAGGAATAGGCTACTAGAGGTGGTGGCCACCGGAGGTGGACGAGGTGGTCGCTGGAGGTGGAGGCGAAGAAGGAGTTCACCAGAGGAGGAGGTCACCGGGGTGGTGGAGGTGGAGGAGGAGGAGGAAGGAAGGCGAGGAGAAAGAGATAAGAGAAGCACTAGAGGTGGTGGGTAGAGGAGGAGGTGGCCACCGGAGCAGGGGGTGGTCTCCAGAGGTGGAGGAGGGGTCGCCAGAGGTGGAGGTGGAGAAGGAGTTCACCGGAGGAGGAGGTCACCAGGGTGGTGGACGTGGTGGTGGAGGAGGAGGAGGAGGGAGGAGAAGGAGATAAGAGAAGAAGTGAAGAAGAGGAGTAAAGGAGAGGAAATAAGTAGAAAAGAGAGAGGATAAAAGGATAGAAGAGAGGGAGGGGGCACCGACAGGATTCAAATTTCGAATCCCGCCCAGCAATTCTGTGGCGCATATTGGAGATATGCGCCACAGAATTGTCTCCCCTTTTTTTATTTTTTTGTAGGAAAAAATATTGTTTTGTCCATAACTTTTTACTCTTTTCGAATTTGGGGATTCTGTAAAATCTAGAACAGCCTTTGGGAGTTGAATTCCGATAGGAAATTTCGAGACGATCGTTTTGACATGTTAAACCTTTTTTCCGACATCGTATTCAAAAGTTATGACAGTTTTACCATGACATGACCTTTTTTTTTACAAAATACATCGAAATTCATGTTTTTCAATTTTCCCTAAAACTATACCAAAAAATATAACATTTTAAAGGATTTTTTTTGAATTTTTTATCATTTTCGTTTATTTTTTTACAAAACTTAAAGGCGATCCAAAGGGGGGTCACTTTCTGTGGCGCATATGTCTATATGCGCCACAGAATATCACTTTGTACGGCGCATATAGACATATGCGCCATATAATTGTCTCTCCAACTTAGTTGGCTCTGGGTCCCATCAAATTTCTATGGCGCATATGTCTATATGCGCCACCGAATCATCTTTTTCTGTGGCGCACACGGGAAAATATGCGCCACAGAAACACACATTTCTGTGGCGCATATGGGTTCCGTGCGCTATAGAATTGCCAAATTTCTGTGGCACAGATGTCTATATGCGCCATAGAATTAATTCTGTGGAGCATGCCATTTTATATGCGCCAAAGGAAGAATTTCTATCTATAGCTAGTTTCCTAGTAGTGAGCATACCGTGAGAGCATACTATACCTCCAACAAAGATATAGATGGAACTGACATCATGACCTTCCGTCTTATAAACCGTAACTACACGCTTACCCTCACAGAGTGGTGCAACTGCTTCATGTTCATCAAGAACAACATGGGCATTCGGTGTGCAAGTTTCCTACTCAACCCTACTCCTTCCCAATACTTTAGTATGCCGAGTGTTTATCAACCTATCAATAAAAGGAGTAGTACCGAATGTCCTGCAGTCTGCTATTTCTACTATGTTATTGCTAACACCCTATAGACACGAGGTGAATTCACTAGAGTAAATGAGAAGGACATGATTATCCTCTCCAAAGCTGCCATTCTAGATTGTAAATTGATGCCAAATTTGGGCACCATCCTTTTGTTATACTTATATCATCAAGCTCTTTCATCCCCTGGACCGAACATCTCTGGAGCACTCATAATCATTCTCACCAATGCCCTTCACATCGACTTAGGTTATCTACAACCGTTGGCAGGTGAGATCCGTCTCAGTTTTTTACTATCAATGCTTGTGGCATGGTTAAACATGCTCGTTACGCTATTATGTTCACATGCCTAGAGCTGAGAGTATCTTCCTTGCTCTTGTACCTCACCACCTATTCTCTATCGAGGATGGGCATTTGCACTATAATGCCTAGGTTGAATAAGAACATCCACAAGCGGAGATTCCAAAAGAAGATGATAAAGTGGAGCAATAAGAAGGAGAACCCAAACAAGGACAGCAGCCGCACAACCCCTACACCACGTATGACAACATGTACGCGCTCGGTGGCACCATTGACAACTTGAACAATCTCGCCATTGTCCTCCGCGACAACACTTGGAATTTTTCATCCTACTTAGCCCATCAGAACAACCAATGAAACTTTTAGAACTACCAACCACCACCACAATGGATACAAGAGGGCTTGCAAACTCCCAAGCTTGGGGATGTTTCCTCAAGTATTAAGAGTGGTGGTTATTTTTGTAACAATGAGTTTGTACCGTCCTCCTAGAGAGCTTGAAACACTCATTTTGGACTTGTTCCAACACTTTTCTTTGCTTTTTAATTTGCTTCTCATCTTTGTTTTTAGTTTGAAGTTTTCTTAGCCAAGGTTTGTTGCCAATTTTATTTTCTCTACATCTCTGAACCTTCAAAAACACAAAGATATTTTTCCTTTTATCCTTGCTCTTGAACGTAACTCCATTTGCTTTAATATTTGCAAGAGAGTGATCTACTTCCAGTTTTGGAGGAACACAATCATATGGAATAAAATTGTGAAGTCATAATTTTATGACTCCCACTTCTAAATTTGAAATGCTTATGCTAGTTGATAGTATTGTTTAGATGTTATACTAGTGGGAGAAATTCTAGATAGTTAGAGTAAAGCTTTTGCTTGCATGAATAGTTGGCTAAGTAAGTTTTTACTCTAGTTCATGTAGTTAACTGAGTGTTGCATTGGAAATAATTTTTCCAAACAAATAGAATAATAATAAGTCTCAAATTATGACTTGAATGATGTTTAACTATCTTAAGTGTTTAGCCTTGAAGATACCCAACCTCATAAATATGAGGATATACTTGACGGTACTCTTCAAAGGATTTTGTTCGAAGGAATGAATGTTTAGCGGTAATCGAGATGCATGCCAAAACTTGACCTGTTGATTAAAGTGTAATATAGCTTTATGCATGTATGCAACACTGTCACACTCCAGGTTATGCTAACAATTCTGCTATCCTAGGTACGATTCTCATGAGGGGAACCTCTAGATATTGGCTATGAGTTGATTAAACATTTGTACCAGCAATGCTATAATGGGTAAGAGTATTGACATTCTCATGGGCATGCATTGCAAGCAAAGTTGGAATACTCCTATGATTCAATATGATAAATCGTTATTAAAACTAAATAAAGTTGGTGGCGTTCACGAGTGTCCTTGCTAGACTACACAGTCTGATTAGACTCACTAAGTTTATGCATGGTCTCGTTACTACTGAACTGTAGTTCTTGAAACATAGAGAATGCAAAACAAATATTTGATAGTCTTGATTTATTGATTGGGTGCTATACAATGAGACACTTTAATGCTTTGCTTCTTTTGACATGATTTCTCACTCTTAATTTGTTTAATGAATCTTCTAGTGTTTCTTGACAAGATGATAATTAACCACATGAATTGGAGTAATTGTTTGCTCATCTAGTTGTTCTTGCTTCCGAATTATTTGTTTTAACTGTTTAGCCTTGACACCACTTGAATATTATTCTTGGCACTACTATTGCTATTCTAAGCTTTCAGGTTGAAAAAGTGGTGGGTGCATGAAACTACCAATTGTAAGTGAACTCGCTTTTTCATTGATTCGATTTAAACGCTGAGATCCTTAAGATTTTTCCTATTTTCTTTCTCGAGGGCGTTCAAGGTTTAAGCTAGCTTAGGGATGTTGATGACTGTAAAATACAGCCATGTCTCTCCGTGCTAAAACCGCATATTTGTCAAAAACATGAAATATCTATCTAGCATTGCTAATAATGACTAATTATTATATAGAAGTGCAAGTCTCTTTCTTGATCTTTATCCTTGCATAATTTGGCACTTTTATGATGAAATCTGGAGCAATTAATGGATATTTACGAGTTCCCAATATTCCCAAGTCAAAGGTGCTTCGGAGAGGACCTCCAGAAGCTTTAACAAGCACCCATACGGGTAGGCCCCTCCCATATGGCGCGCCTATATGACCCTACGTAGGATTTGCCAAGTCAAACCAAGCAACTTTCATGAAGTGGACTATATAAGAATCGGCTCACAGCCGCCAGAAATCCTAACACTAGTCTACAGAAACTCTTAAGATAGTTAAACATACAATCATCATCTGATGCTATTTGCATATGAGGAGAGGAGATCCCATGTTCATCACCATAGACGCAACTCCTCTCCCTCTTCCATATTCACTCTATATCCATAGTCATCTACTTGTAATCTTGATCTCATCATGATTGGCGAAATTTTTAGACTATTTGTCTTGTCTTAAAAAAATTCAATATAATATTTATGATTGTTGATCTAATCATGTGTGAGTAGTACTCATGGACTGAGGGCTAAGGCATTTCCTCGCAACAATTCTGTGCAATTTATAACATCATTGGATATTGAGTTGTGATTGAATATTAGATCTATCCTTTTGTATTCTTGTCTTTTACCTCGATCCAAGGACTTGTTAGGTACCCAAGACATTGAGGATTAGTACAAATATTAAGGTGAGATGAGTGGTAAATGACCTTTACGCATGAAAATAAGTGAAAACAAGGTTAGGATAGTAGTTGTTTAGAGATCCATCTAGGAGTAACAGTAACATCGTTGATCATAAAGGTTTGGTTTGTTTTACTTAATAACTATGCAACCCTATGCGACGGTGGTGTAGCGGTTGGACAAAATTCTATAGTAAGCATTGTTGACAATTACTACAGTAGTTACAAACATGATGACCATAATATTTATCAATATTAGATCACAATCCATGAACAAGATGGTTGAGGTTTTCTCTATCCTAACATATGTGCACAGCTGCAGGTGAATCCTTAGCCCTGGCCTATTTCCATCCATTGACACAAACCACAAGAGTAGACATGAAGGGTCCGGTAAGCAAAAATTCTACGAGTTTTTAGGGTCTTGTTTAAATAATCTTACACCAAGCAAAGGCTTTCCAAGGATTCGATAAACCTAGGTCTACCAGAAAAAATGAGCTATACTACAATTTGTAGTCCAGATCAAAGGTATCAATTAGGTATGGAGATATCGGTGATCGAATCTCGGAAAAGTAATATATTGCGAGACAAAGGGAATGGAATCCTTGACATCGTGGTTCATCTAATAATGATCTAGGTCCCACTGATGATTATTAATTGGAGAGGAGTCTCGATCATGTCTGCATATTCCCAAACGTGTAGGGTCACATACTTAACGTTCAGTGACGTTAGGGTGGTCTTGAGATATTTGTTATGGTGACTTTAAATACTGATTCAAAGTCTCAGATGAGATCCAGGACATTAAGAGGAGCTTCAGAATGGTCCAGAGATAAAGAATCATATATGAAAAGTTGTTTTCAGGGTTTAGCAAAAGTTCAGGATTTTTCTAGTATCGTACCATGAAGGTTCGAGAAGGTTCTGAGGGTTCGATAGTAGGGCCCACCTGCATGGAGGGGATACACAAGCCTGAGAGAGGGAAACCCAGGCTACATGGGCTAGGGCTCCACAGCCATAGAGGCCCATGCATCTCTAGTAGGGATAAACCCTAGGGGGTTTATGGAAGGGGAAAGTTTTCCCCTCCCACTTGGCCGCCACCCTATGGATTGTTGGCGGCAAAGCTGGCCGGCCCAGTTCCTATATAAAGAGAGGGGAGGTCTGGGCATAGCACACCCCAAGCCCTCGCCGCCTCCACCCCTCTCTCCCTCCACATCCTCCTCTGTAGCGCTTAGCGGAGCTCTATAGAATTTCTCCACCATACTCCACCACCATGCCGTCTTGCTGATGGAACCAATCTCATCTACCTCTCCTCTCCCCTTGCTTGATCAAGAAGGAGGATACATCTTCGAGCCATACAGGTGTAGAGCTGGGAGGTGCCATTTGTGCGGTGCAAGATTGGATTGGATGGGAAGAAAGTACGACTACATCATCCACATTATTAAAACGTCTCTGCTCGTGTTCTACAAGAGTATGTAGATCTAATCTACCTCTCGTTACTCGCATCTCCTAGATTGGATCTTAGTTTTATTTGCTCTCTCATAGGATTTTTTTTTTGTTTTTGATGTTGCGAATCCTATCAGTGGATCAGAGCTAGGTTTATCTGTAGATGTTGGTACAGTATAATTTTTTTAAGAAGTCAAACAGTGTTAAATTTAACCCACAAAATAAGATAAGTTCCACAAAATCGTACATAAAATGGACAGGAGCCCGCAAGTGTAATACTACATCCATTCTGAAAGGTATAATCTTTTTAAGAAGTCAAACAGTATTATGTTTGACACAGTTTCGTGCAAAATTATTAATTATGCTGCCAAATCAATATCATTAGATACATTATAAATTATATTTTCACACAGTATCTGCATAATTTTGTAATAATTGATAGTTTTTAATAACCTTGGTTAAACTTGAAATTATTTGACTTTTTTAGAAAATTTATACGCATTTTTTTACCGAGGTAGTACAACGTTACTAGCTATTCTAGATTCCCAAGCAGACCAAATACGCATCATATCGATGTTGACACCCATTTGATGATGACCTAGGTTTAGGAAATGAAACCACCTGGGATGTGGTCGTTTTCCCTTGTCTCGAGCCTTCGCTCTCACGCCAGTTCAAAAAGCCGTCTCTGTCACGGTGCTGTTGTGGAGAGCGGTGACCAGTGGAGAGGAGCGTGAAGCGGCGAAGGCCCCGCCTTAAAGCATGCACGTCGAACCTCGGGCTCTATTCGCCCATCCCCATCGCTCAATCAGGGGACCCTCTCCCATCTTGTGTTTCCAGCCCAAATCCACGTACATCTTCTACTCACAGTTCCTAACTAAGGTACCATGGACGATGGGTTCTGATCGATGGCAACTACACGGCGTGCCTCGTGTTCATCAACTAGATGCGACCGACGAAAAAGGTACAACCTCTTTTTTTTCGAAATGGAGAGCGGAGCCCCGGCCTCTGCATCGAGCGATGCACTATTTATTATTAAAACCACATTGTTTGGCAAAGGCTATTACAAAGATCATATAAACCGGAACCGTCGATACAAAACACTGAGCAAAAATAATAACCGTATCGATAGCTTCCAACGAAATCTATTAAACACTTAGCTACCTGTTTCGACCCCGCCCCATGGTCACTCACACTGTTGCCACTCGCCAAGAGAAGCTGGAGTGCCTTGGCGCGGCTGCTCGAACTCAAGCAAAAGGAGCCCTAGAACCGCACAACATATCCACGGAGTGGCACACACGCACACGCTTCAGATGTCACCGCCTTCATTATCTTCCGCCCCGTCATCAGCATGTAGATCGATGCGCATACTCTTGCCACACCAGCCACCTACACCACCACAGTGCCAAGCAGCACCACCCCCCGCGGGCTAGCCGCTCCACCCCTCCTATCACTTTCATCCAACGCTGCTCCACAGGCGATGCTCCCAGGAGATAAGGCGATACCGACACCACGACACCGCCATCGCCTGATCCAAAGATCTTAGGATTTCCCCCGAAGTAGCACGAGTGAGGTCGATACAAGGTGCACGACGATGCCTTCATCAAGGTAACGACATGGTAACGCCGTCATCGCTTGCCAATGGCTCGATTTTCACTGGCACCTGGGTCTCCCCGTTTCACTGCTGGGACTAGAACATGGATCGTGAGATCTGCCAATCCAGCCGCAGGCCGGCCACCTTCAACGGAGAAAATGTCCACCTCCACCAACCCTAGGGCCTCCGCCCGGGGCGTCCTCGTGATGCAAACTGGGCTTTGGAAGACCTCCGGACGACACCGACCGATGTCGAGGAGGCGAAGAAATCGATGATCCAGGAACCCTAGATCTCGCCATCATCCACCGCCCCACAGCCCAAGGACCGCTGCCGCCAGAACTCACCGACCGCCACCCACTCGAATGCGTCCATCTTGGCCCGTCCCATGGATATCTCGCGCAAGAGGGTGCCAGTGGAGGAGCGCGACCGCTAGCTCATGGAGGTCGGGCTACATGCCATTTTGCGCATCAATATGCAATACAAGGCAGATGCCACCTCTCGCGAGGCTGCCCACCTTGCCTTGGCGGAGGAAACCGCCTGGCACACGCATCAGCTAAGGAGGAACGACAGCGCGCACGTCCAGAAACAGTAGGGAGGTGGCGCACCGGCGGACATGTGAAGAAAGAACAATGAGGTAGGCCAAGTAGAAGGCAAAGGACGGCGAGGCCGGTCCCTCTCACCGGAACGGCAACTTGCTCTTTGATTTAGAATAGTTTAATTAGGGTTTGTCAAATTTCGTTCAAATTTGTAAAATAGAGCCAATGTTCAAATAAAATTTCGAATTTCTCTAAATGTTTACCTTTGGGGACTTTGCCGGGGAAGGCGCGCTCCAAAGGCGGCCACTCGACCCGGTGCGCACCAAACGACCCAATCTGGCACTGCTGACGGACGACTCGTCTAGGAGCCCGATTAGAGATGCTCATAGAGCATTCCAGCAGCTCACTAGTCCCACCCCTAATCCAAACAGTGTAAAAAAGTATGCTTTCGCCATGAGACCATGTGCACACAGAGGTTGTGAGTTTTAACCCCTCGGCTTATCATATGTTCGACACTAGTACGGAGTACAAAGCAATACTAAGAATATCCCTATTAAAAACCACCCCGGAACGGCAGTATCTATTTGCGCGAGGCAAATGAGGTTTTCCTGGAATGAGCCGTCACTGGGCTACTGTAACCATTGGTACAGATTTTTTTAATACCTATTGCAGTAATCGGAAACACTTTGCACCCATTTTTGGACTCGTTTAGTTCGTAGGATTTTTAAGACGCAGAAATAGAAAAACCACAGGATTAGAGTGGCATGTTCATTTGAATCCTACAGAATTAGAAAACTACAGGATTTTCGATCAAATAGTTTTTGATTGCACAGGAAAATGAAATGAATTGCAACAAGAGGTTGGAGTGGATGATTTTTTTTTCCAAAACTAGAGTGCAAATGAATCCTTTGAATTTTTTAAGGATTGTAATCCTTGAATCAAACGATTTTGTAGAAAAATTTCTAAGTATACGAATCATACAAAAATCCAACGCAGTTCTTTTGAATCAATGAGCCCTTATATGTGAAACTCTTATGGCAATGAACATTTGAACAAAATCGTGGGCAATGTGAAAACGTCTGAAATCATCGAGGAACTAAATCCTTGTTAAAAAACAATTAGAATTATGCTAATAATATTTGAAATTGGAAAGCTGAATGAGACCGATCTACGGAGCAATCAGAACCATGCGCTGCGCTACTGCCTATAATAATTTACTCCATCCCTCTCTTCTATCTCAATTCAAGACATTGCGCCTATTGAACTTTCTCTGTCACTCTCTTCTTCTCTTTGCTTAACAAACTAGCGATCGATGAAGATGACCTAGAGCTGGGAATCTAAGCAGTTCACCCGGTCGAACAACGATAAACATTATCATCCAAAGTGAGGGCTCTATCCATGGACCAGAGGAATTCTTGCTGCCTCCCTCGAACCCCAATGATCCTATTACACAAGTTCCAGGAAGGGTCAAAGTTGTTGTCATAGCGCAACTCGGAGAAGGAGTGGTACAAGTAGGAGGAGGAGAGATAAGAAGAGGGAGAGGACTGAAGGAAGGCGTCAGAGGAGGAAGAGGAGGAGGACGAAGACGATACTGACGACGAGCCACCACCGACAATCATCGAGGGCTTGGTGACGATGTGCTGTGCTGCTTGACATCGGGTACTTGCTTCTTATTCTCGGGATTGCCACTCCTTGCTCCTCGAGTCCTGTGATTTGGGGTCCCCCCCTCCGTGGTGTTACTACCTGGGATAGAGTCATCATAGGGTTTCAAGTAAGTATATGTACATTTCGTTGTGAGCAAATTTGCATTGACTTGTGGTCAACCTAGAAATTCCGTGTCACCATAACTGACGCGAGTGCACACACAAACACAATGACTACCAACACAAACAAAAAACATCCCCTGCCCCCCAAAACGAGGGTTATTGTCGAGGTTTTTCACCGGTGTCATCATCATCATAACCATTCGTGACTCCAAGTTCACCAAATACGGATAGGCTATCATTTGGTGTTCGAGCATGGGTACTTCTAGTACTACGCACCTCTGAAGCTAAGTCGTGAGGTGGTAGAAAAAATCAAATAGAATGCGAGGGGTGAGGAAAAGAGAAGGGCGTTTTATAGGAGTTTTCTGAGTGGCGGGAACGACGTGCAAGGGCTGGCGGAAATCCGGGCGGTGCAGCGAGGATTTCCGGAAAATCTTGTGGCGCACACGCTCTCCGGAGAGGTGATCATCTGTCCATGCAAGCAAGCTGGTAGACGAGGCATGTGGAAGAGTTTTATCCTCACATACGGATACCGTTGGTGAGAGCCGTTCTCCCGCGTGAATAGGACCACTATACGACATTGCCGCGAGTATACATGGACAACAAGGTTTCCACTACCAGCTCGGATCTCGGCCACGAGAACACACGTCAAGATTTTTCGCTGCCAGCTCATCTCGCGACGGGCCCTAGCACCCGACTGGCCCATTGAATGTGCGCGGCCTACCATCTAGCGACGCGGGGCAGGGAAAAAGCGCATGAGCTCCCCGCGCTAAGAAACCCGAGGGGCGGGCCCTGCCTCCCTAGGAGAGATGGGCTCCACTGTGATAGTGCCGCGTGTCATCCCGGTATCCATCCCATGGCTAGAAAGAATCGGGATGACGTGGATAGCAGAATCGGTCGAAACTTTCATGCGCTATTATGTACTCTAATTTGTCACTCAACAAACATATTTATTAATAATTATTTTTATTAACTTTTGTTCCGCTAAAAGGTGGTACCAATAACAGCAGAGTAATGTGATGCACCTTGCCGTTATATTGCACTAAGGTTCCGCCTTCTTTTGTAATATACCAATACGCATCCGCTCTGGTGCCACGCTAGCGCTTCTTGGAGGATGACCATGCGCTAAGAGAAAAATGCTTCGTCTATGTATTTTTCTTGACGCAGTTATCCCTGATGGTTTTTGTTTGCTGCGCTAGAGCGAGCCCGGTGACTAGGTGTGTGCCTCCGTGTTTATAACTGCTAGTGTATGCATGTTATTTTGTAGTGTGTACCCATGTATCGGTACAAAATTGGACAAGTGAGGCCGCCTTCTAGCGTACTTAATTTTCTTCCTGATCACACATTCACGTAGTTATAGCCGAACCTCACGCTTCTCAGTCCCACGATCGCTTGTCGGTTAGGTTGGATTAGGCCCCTAGTTAGGATAGCTTCACCCCGTCTCTTGACTAGCGTAGTCCATATCTTAATTGCATGGTAACATCCTAATGTGTTGTTGTTTATTGGTAAGTGTTGTTGTTTATGAGAATGTGTTGTTGCTAGAGAAAACACACAAAAATGAGATTATTAATAAAATATCTCCAATGTTTTTGTACACAGATTCTGCTTAGAGCCAGGGTTACAATATCTTCGTGATACAACCTACCTACCAATCTACAAGGCATCATCCGAGCGACCCAAGTTGATGACCTAGACGCTGACCTACCAGTCGGTCTCCTCACAGCTGATCTAGCAACCAACCTCCTCGAATGAATTTGAAAGAGCATTAATAGCAACCAACCTCCTCAAATGAATTTGAAAGAGCAGTAAAATTGATTAACAAAGAAACAGAAAAAACATACGAAACCCGATACGTAGAAGGGATGAAGTAGAGAACCGCGAAATGGGCACAACAATGGGATCCTCCGACGCAACATGAGCATATCGGGTGGTATGATACTACCGGAGGCAAACCTACAACACTTCTGCATGGTCACTACATGCGGGGAAAGAGGATGGGATCTTGGAGGCTAGTACTGAACATTAGCGGGATAGATGGGATCCTGAGTTAGTACTGAACACTAGTGGATACTTGATAGGGATAGGGATGGTATCTTGTGTTACTGCAGTATCTAGGATTCGGTCGGAAGATAGGGTGATAGGATTCAGATTTCGCCTAGAGAGAGGGGAGGGGGTGAATATGCGGTTTAAAATAATTATGATTTAGACTCTAATAAATACGAAATAAAACTTGCACTACTAGGAAACAGCCTATCTGTGGCGCATGAAAAGGGGACTTCTGTGGCGCATATCTTTGTCGCCACTGTTACCTCGCCACTGATGACTACTTCCTGTGGCGCATATGGATATGCGCCACAGAAGTTCCAGACTTCTGTGGCGCATTCCTTCATATGCACCACAGGAAGAACTTCTGTGGCGCATTTACGTGTATGCGCCACAGATATGCCATGCGCCACTAACTATATAATTATATGCGCCACTGATTGTGTAACATGTATTCGAAGTAAAATACTTTCCTGGTGTATAATCAGGTATTTATACAGGATTTATACAGGATTTATCCAGATGAGTATAAAATACATTGCACAAGTAGTAGATGCATGAAAATCGACATATATATAATACAAACACTTAGAGCCCGATCGAGATACATATATAGTGTCAAGTGCCAAATTTTTACACAAGCGCCGAATACAAAGTTCATATCATCTCACATTACAAATATGAAGTGGCCACCGCCGCCTACACTAGGATCAAATAGAATACAACTGTGATAATGGTGAGCAAGAGCATTAGCCCGACCAATATCTTCATCCGGTTCTTCTTCCACAAGTGGTTCCTCCACTTGGCTATCGCCTCCTCTCTAGTCGCGTATCCTTTGTAGATATTGCCGTTGAACTTGTTCACTTGTTTGTGGCAATCCTCCCACTCCTCGTAGACTCCTGGAACCCTACCCATGTACACCACATACCACTCCGTCGCCATCTCTATAGACGACAAGGCATATTAGTAAAAATACAACGAAAAGAATGAATAAAGGGTTCACATCCATATATATATATACATGTTCATAGAATATAAAACAAAGGATCCATAAACCTAAAAGTTAGATCATCATAGAAGCAATAAGTTCAACGACAGCACGACCACAAGGTAGTTTAAGTCTAACAACAATGACCATTTCGACCACGAGATAGTAAAGTTTATGACACACACACTAATACAGCAGGAGTCCATCAAGAATATACACACACTGGATCATGCTAGAGGCACACATCGATCACAATGAAGACTTCCTCTTCTGGCACGGATTCGGGAACGGTAGATAGCCCTATTTCGTCATCCACGTCCTTGTGTCACCCTGCTTACGGAGGCGTTCTTCGATCTCCCTCTTACTCAACCCTCTGGCTTGTTGTAGGGCACCGCCCCTTGTGTTGACATCTTCAATGATGATTTGCGACAACTTCATCTGAATGCGATGGAAGTCTTCTCTAAGATCAGCATCATCGATTTTCGCCAAAGTTTCGGCCCATCCTCGGAGACTAGATGGCAGCGTTAGGTTATGGCAATCCCGAACATAGCCTTTAAGGTGATGGAGGACGTAGAAGGCCTCCTTGGCACCAGCAGTCGACTGCTTGACGCATGGGAAGTCGAGCATGTGCTTGAACACGTGTTTGCCATCCTTGATACATTCCCCCTATCTATGAAGGTGCATCCCTTCTTGGTGTAGCCCTCGAGAGCCTCATTGAGAACACCCCTTATTCTAGTGTAGTCTTTCTTCTTCGTCAAACTCCTCGAGTCGAAATACGTGGCTAGCGAATACCTCGGGGCAAGGACGATGAGCGTGCAGTATTTGTCTCTGCGCAACACAATTGGAACGGAATGTTGGAAAAAGAGCAAAGGAAAGAAATCTATAAGAAATGCATAAGTTACGGTGACGATGAGCAAGTGTGTGTACTTACTCGGGAAAGAAAGGCAAAAGAAGTGTGCCCTTCCTCTTGTTGTCCACCATGAACTTCTCGAGGTACGCCGTCGCCTTGGTCCATGTCTCTGATCCTTCGACCAACTGGCTGTCCCGCATGTAGTAGGGATCCACTATCGCGATTTCCGGGGTACTTTCTCTCTTGATCGTGAGCGCCAGATTGAGCGCGTATAGGCGGACCAAGTTATAGTCCAGCCGTTTCGTGAGAAACAACTTGAATATATCCTCGAACGCTATGAAGAATATATCCGCGGGGGGTTCATCGACGAAGGCCACGTCCAATGGCACCTTGGCCGTGAAAACCGGGTAATTTGGATCGTCATCTTTAAGAAGGAGGGCCTCTAGTGTCTTGACACCCTCGTGCAAAGTTAACATGGCTCCAACCGCAATGTGGATCATATCCGGAGTCAATATCGGATCACCAGCTACATGCACTCGGGGCAAGCCAAATTGTGTGGATGGTACGACGATGGCGTCCTGACCCCGGATCCTCTTCGGAAGAGGCTGGCTCGCACCCTTCTTATTATTATTACCTCTCTTCCTGTAGTGATTCTTCTTCACAACAGTGTCAGCCACTGCCATCTGCTCATCAGTCGCCTTTCGAAGTGTGTTGGGGCTGAAAACCAATCCTGGTTTCTTTTGTGGTGGATCAGCGGCCGGAGGCGTCTCTTGAGAAAGACCATGGAAGACCAGGCGCTGCGTGCATGTATTGGGCCAATCAGCTTGATGGTCGTCGCGAGCTGCGAAGGGTTCTTCATCCACAGAAGGCATATACAATCCTTTGGCGGCGCTGGTGTTGATGAAGTCGTCAATGTTGACCAATTCATCATCATCTTCACGGGTGCCATCATGTGGTGGTGGTAGCGGGGGCGACGGCGGTTGCGGCACAACGTCTTTGCCATGTGGCGGTGCACACGCTGCCAAGAGTTGATGGTGACGGCTGGTAGTGGCGACAACGGCGGCTACTGGCTTCTGAGGTGGTGGCCGGGCGATGATCGGTCGAGAGGTGGCGCCGGTGCTTCCCCCCACAAGACGAATCTGGGTCTTCGGCCATGTCAAGGGCCAGTTGTAGCATTCCCCAAGGGTCTTGTGTTCGTCGGCTCCCTGAGGTTGAATGGGGGGGGGTCCATGTCATCGCACCCTGGCAACACCCGAGCCAACCTGGCCTTCATCACGTCATCATCCATTGGATTGTTGTGCATCGTGCGGCTCGCCAGTTGTATAAGAGTGCCCTTGGCAACATCCTTCAACTCACCGCCGACATCTTTAAGCAGGAGTACGCAAGAAGTGTCCTGAGGCAAAAACATGTTGTTGGGCGTCATGAGATGGCAACAGTCATGCATCAAAGGCATAAAGGAGATGACGTGCACTAACTAATTAGTTACCTTGGTGATGGCGTGGATCTCGGCTAATGTAGAGACACGGCGGATGCCGGCGGCCGGCCTATCATCATCTGCAATCTCCCGCTCGGGTGCCTCACGAAGCACCGCCGCCGTCGGCTGCGCCTTATTGGTATGTTTGGCGGGAGGGGGCGTCGGTGTGACCAAAACGAGGGGCTGCGTCCTGATGTTGACGGCCGGCGGGGTCACCAGGTCCGGCGACACGGTAACATTGATGCCCGAGTTGCTGCCGCTTAAGCTGGGCAGATGTATCGGCCCCTGTCGACCTCCCGCATTCCAAGCAGTAAGCCCCTCGAAAAACTCAGGGGGGATCATCGAGCGGAGCTTCTCTTGCACTAACTTGTCCACCGTTTTCTGGTCCACCGCCTTCTCCTCCAGTGTCTGCACCTTCATCTTCAGCTCTGCAACAGCGGCTTTATCCTGGTTCTTCCTGTCCCTTCTTTTCCTGGCGTCCTCTTTGTAAAACTCCTTGAACTTCATGCTCGTACCGAAGCCGGACACACGGCCAGCTGAGGACGGCGGCAACCCCTTGTCCCTCTTCTTGTAAGCATTAGTCGCCCTGTTGAAAACCGTGTCCCACGGCTCCGTCGAATCCTGGGACGACTCTGTGGCAGTAGCGTTCAGTTCCTCCTCCTGTAGAGACAAGGAAAGGTGAACCCATTTAGATTCTTGGCTTCATTATCTTAATTAGAACGCAATAGACTTGAGATCGGCGATAAATTCCTTACTAGATTCTTCTCGAATTCCTTCACCTCCGGATCGTCGGTGATGAACTCCCCTGTTTCCTTGTCCAGGTAGTAGAGGGCCCGAACAAATTGCCTAAGCTGGAAGTCCGTGATTTTAAGCCAAGGGTTGTCTTTACCAAGGCATTCAATCTCGGTGTCCTCCTTGTCCCAAATGTCCTGTTTCCCCTGTAACCGCCGCTTCCAAGGTGGTGGTTACCTATGTTCTGTTCCCGCATACTCCTTCCCCATTGAGTCCATTTTATAGCGTCAGCGGTAGCTATATCCGCCTTGAATATCCTAAACTCCTCTTCGTCGAGCATCGGATTTTTCTTACTAATAACCTCCTAGCTTTCAGCTTTGTCAATGCTATTCTTCACCCGGGTTTTCCAGCTGCTCAAGGCGTTGCTCATCTTCGTGAGGGCTAGTCTGTTCACCGGGTTCTTATTTCTCTCGAGGTTTCTAAACTGCTCTGGGAATCTGTATCGCTTGTGAAGCTTCTTAAGGAGGTTATCGACCAAGGCTGCATGGTCAGCATGTCTGATGTACTTCGTGTTGATCGACATGCTTTCCCGGATGATGCACCCGAGTTGCAGGCCGTACCCTTTAGCAATCGCCTCTGGCGCAATGGGTTGGCCACTTTCTGTGACCTCAGTGAACTCATCACAGACAGTGGCGAGCACTGGCACCTTCCGCTCCTTCTGTTCCTTCTTCTTCTTCTTCTTCTTCTTCTTCTTCTTCTGAGAAGCGGCCGGGTTGCCGCTACCGCCATCCGTTCTCTCGCCGCCATCGGTGGTGTCATCCTCTTCGCCGCCGCCTTCACTAGTTCCATCGTAGTCGTCTTCATCCCCCTCGTAATCAGGATCTCTGCCCTCATTGGCCCCAGCAGCTCTGGCGACGGTCGCCTCCTCCTCCGGTGGTGGTGTCATCCTCATCGCCTCCTCCTCATCCTCCTCCTGTTGGGACCCCTGCCAGAATGACTGGTTGGCCTGTCTAGCTTGTTCTTCGACGCTGATCATGTGCTTAGAAGGGCCAGACTCCTTGTTTCCCGACATGTTTGCACTACTCTATTTAAAAGAGGCAAAATGTTAGCACAAATCTCGGCCGAAAAATTCGGCATGACCTTCGCTATTTTTTTTACCTAGGAGTGCCCATTTCTCAACCGAAACGGAAGTGAATCGACACTTCGGGAGAAATGGGCAACTCAAATGAAATCCCTGCAACATTCACACACAAGAAAATAACCCCATCCACGGCCCCATTCACAGCCCCCATCCACAGCCCCATCGAATCAAATAGCACTATATAGTACCAAATAATCCCACCATATAATCCCGGCACCATATAGTACCAAATAATCCTAGCACCATATAGTACCAAATAATACCAGCACCATATATACCAATAGTACCAAATAATTGATGCTATAGGGAAATTTCAGCCAAACCTGAAGCATACAGAACATAATATAACCTGAAACATTATTGGCAGAGGAAAAATGCCAATAAAACTTCTTATGTTGCACCTGGTATTAGCAGAACCAATACCAAGAGTGGTGACAACAGAATACGAGGATAAGCTTGGTAATTAACTTGAGAAAACTTCATGCAAATATATTGCTTCTCAGATAATAAGACTATAAACAACAGAAATCTCAAAGATGATTATTTATGGACACATGCTTCCAATTGCTGAAACTGAAATCTTGTATAAGTTACTAACGAAAAGGTCAGTATTCTTCTTTAAAGCTAATACTTAATATTACATGAGCAGAAAGATGCATGAATGGCCCAGAGCTAATATATTAAGTACCTATGTATAATTATGCCAAGTGGATCTGATCAAGTGTATAATTAATTGGCTAGTTAATTTTGATGTTGTCTAGATGCATATGTGTAGTATCTACTTGGAATCTGTCCTTGCGAAGTAACTTGCGCAACAATACCCACTCTAGTTTAGTATCTAGATGCATATGTGTAGTATCCTCCTCAGTGATGCTGGCACGCACACACTGGTGAGGGTTGCGATATGCTACTGATAGTATGTGCTAACAGTATGTATGCCTAGAACTTCTACATGTATTTGACAGAGGACGCCTCCACCTGAATATCAAAGGAAGCACGTGATACATACTATCATGTGTACATAAATAGAATGGCCATACAACAAGCAATGTGCACCGATATATTAATTCAGTTTCCCATGTTTTGATCTGACAAGGTGAAATAACCCAAATGCGCCACAGAACCTGTGGACTTAGTACAAAACGCGGCGCGTGTGGTAGTATGACAAGATCACGCACTTGCCTTAGTGGTCTCTGCTGCTTGCTTGTGCCATTCTAAACCTAAGGCAGCCAGGTTCGAATCCTGGCTGTCTCAGACTTTTTTTTCCTTTTTAAAAAAATATTTTATTTATTCAAAAAAATCATGAACCTATACACACATATGCATATTTATTCAAAAAAACAAGAACATATACACATGCATACTTATCAAAAAAAAACTCCTGAATCATATATATGTGTGTGCTTGTCACACATAAATGTGAATTTGTCAAATATCACATTATATGTTTTTGTCTCTAACTAATACCCCCACACTAATAATATCACATTATACCCACACGAATTAATATACCAAAAAGTCACACAATTGCTAGTATCTCTTCACAATCTTCTTGCCCTTTTTCGTCGCGGTTGAATACTTTAGCC
The DNA here is from genome assembly GCA_916181665.1 of Avena sativa. Classification (NCBI taxonomy): domain Eukaryota; kingdom Viridiplantae; phylum Streptophyta; class Magnoliopsida; order Poales; family Poaceae; genus Avena; species Avena sativa. Next base: position 463,559,054 of record OV702297.1, on the reverse strand, counting down.
CGTGCACTTTGAGATTTCTTCTTGTGAATGGACAACCTTTAGTAGGCAGTGTGGTCTTCCTTCTTACTTTAGTAGTAGTAGGCATGTCGAAGTACTTGTCGAATTCCTCTTCGATCTTCGGGTCACTGTTTTTGTCAAAGTTTTGCTCGTTGGCGGCTCCTTCCATTCCGATGATGCTCCTCTTGCCCCTCCTAACTACAACACGGTTGGGCTTTGACGGGTCGGTAATAAAAAAGCATTGATCAACTTGGCTAGCGAGTACCCAAGGCTCATTTTTTGCGGAGGCGTTCTTTGTTGATTTGGCATCTGGTATAACCATTGTGGTGAAATAGCGGCCTTCTTTTTCCACGTTCTTGGCCCATCTAACACGGAACATCGGTACGATCTCTCCACAGTAGTCGAGATCCCATATCTCCTCGATCCTTCCGTAGAATCTTTCCATCACAGTAGTCTCGTCATCAGCAAAGGATAACATAGTTACTCCTGAGTTTTGATATTCACTATTCTTGTCCTTTTCCTCGGTGTAGAATCTGTAACCGTTTATGTCGTATGACTGATAGGTCCTTAAGTTGTGCCCTGGGCCCTGCGACAAGGAGAATATGAGTTTTTGATCTTCCGTAGAAGGCGTCTGTAGGGGATTGTCCAGTTGCCTTTTCTTGAACCAACCCGTGAAGCTGGAGTTGTGCTCTCTGGTTACGTCTCCCTTCTTCCTCGGCCGGCCCTGGTTGACGTACTCCTGCTCGATTAAGCTTCTGTGATCTTCGACCCAAGGGCCGACCACTTCAATGCGTTGTAGCGCGACTCAGTGTGCCCTTTCAAAATCAGTGCGTCGACTATCAATGCCGACATGTAGTGAGCGGCAGCCCTCACGGTGACCATATCCACCGAGCCTACCGAGGTGCTTCTTTGTGGGTATTCCAACATCCTCGTTCTCGGTGGTTAGATAATTCTGGCAGAAGGAGATGCACTCATAGATCAGAAAGCCCTTGGCTATTCTTCCATCTGGACGAGACCTGTTGCGAACGAATCCTTTGATGACACCGTTTAGACTTTCAAACGGCATCATGTTGTGCAGGAATGTCGGCCCGAGCTGGATGATGTCGTCCACGACATGTACAAGCAGATGCACCATGATGTCGAAGAATGCGGGCGGGAAGTAAATCTCAAGCTCGCATAGTATCATCACGATCTCTTCCTGTAGCCTGTCGAGCTGCTTCACACTGATCGACTTCCTAGATATGACGTCGAAAAAGTTACAGAGGCTAAACAACGTCTCACGGACATGCTCGTCCATTATCCCACGGATCACAACAGGGAGTATCTGCGTCATCAGCACGTGACAGTCGTGAGACTTCATACCGCTGAACCTCTTCTTCGCCACGTCTAGATATCTGCTTATCTTCCCCGAGTAACCGTGAGGAACTTTCACTCCTAAGAGGCACCTGAAAAACTGCTCGAGCTCCTCCAGACTTAGAGTGAAGCAGGCAGCGCGAAGCACCACCTCATTCTTCTTAACTCATTTGCGGTAACCTTGAGTCCCTTCCGGATGATGATGATGATGATGATCATCATCATCATCACTATCAGGGTACTGAAGATCTTTCTTTATGCCAAGAAATTTAAGGTCCTTTCATGCTTTCGTCCCATCCTTGGTCCTCTCCGGCATGTTCAGTAGAGTGCCAAGCAGACTCTCGGTAACGTTCTTTGTGATGTGCATTACATCGAGGCTATGGGGAGTGTGAAGGACCTTCCAATACGGCAGGTCCTAGAAAACATACCTTGCTTTCCATACACCCAGCAGCGGCTTTGTCCTCGGTCGTTTTTTTCCAGGCGCAGGGCAATCTACCCAATTATTCAAAAGCTCCTTGATTTGTTCGCCGCTCCTCGGACGCGAGGCTCTTTCGAGCTCGTCCTTACCATTGAACATGTCACCATGTTTTCTCCACGGGTGATCCATGCGGAGCCACTTTCGAGTACCTTGGAACACGGTTTTCGAAGACCCGGGATCCCTTGGTAGCTGTAGATGCGGTGTCTCATCCATGCACTTGACGCATGCATTGTGTCCGTGGTTCACCTGGGCCGATACATATGCATAACCAGGATAGTCCTGCACGGTCGTGAGCAACGCGGCTCTCAGATGGAAATATTCTTTAGTGTAGGCGTCCCACGTACGGGCCGGCGTCTCCCACAAGCTGGCTAACTCCTCTCTCAATAGACCGAGATACAGATGCATATCGATACCTGGTTGTTTCGGCCCCTGAATAAGAATGCTCATGTGTACATACCTTTGCTTCGTGCATAGCCACGGGGGGAGGTTGTATGGCCATACAAACACGGGCCAGGTGCTATGCGTGCTACTCTGGTTTCCAAAAGGATTGAGTCCATCGGTGCTCATACCCATCCTGACGTTCCTTGCGTCGCCCCCGAACTCTTCGAACTCGATGTCTAATGCGTTCCACTGGCTAGCGTCTGAAGGGTGTGTCAGGATCTTGCCCTTATCTGGAACATCTTCGGGTTTCCCTCTTTTCGCGTGCCATTGCATGAGCTTTGCTTCCTTAGGATCTACGAAATATCGCTGCAGACGAGGGGTGATAGGAAAGTACCATACCACTTTTCGAGGAACTTTCTTGTTCCCTCTCTTGTACCGTCCTTGGCCACACACCGGACAAGTGGTTCTATCCGTGTACTCGTTCCGATAAAGTGCGCAATCATTGATGCATGTGTGGTATTTAATGTGTGGTAGGTCGAGAGGGCACACGATTTTCTTGGCCTCCTCGATAATTGTTGGCAATGTGTTCCCCTTAGGAAGTCGGTCGTGCCAGTATTCCATGTTCGCGTTGAAGCTCACATTGGTCCATTTGTGTTCGGCCTTCATCTCTAGAGCCTTGAGCGTTACACTCAAACGTGTATCCTCGGGGCGACACCCAGGATACAATGGAGTCATCCCGTCTACCTCCATTTGGGCCAGCTTGGCTTTCTCTCTGGCTGCAGCTTTGTCGTTGCTCGTCTCCTTGAGGAGCAGTTCTTGAACATGAGGGTCCTGCAAGATCGAAGTTAGCAGCGTCTGTGTGTTCGCGTCTTCTCCTTCTTCATGATCATGCCCATCGTCATCTCCTTCTCCATGATGATCATGCCCGCCGGCATCTCCTTCGTCATGATGATCATGCCCGCTGGCATCTCCTTCGTCATGATGATCATGCCCGGTAGACTCTTCGTCTTCTCGCTCGCCCACATCTTTGTGACCACCACCATGTCCTGTCGGCGCCTCATTAAGGTCGCGCATGAAACCGCGCCTAACCAGGTGACCCTCCAATTGTCCATATTCAGGGTTGATCCAGCGCTGCAGTTTGCATGTTCGACATGGACATCTTATCATGGTCTTGTTGTTCAGAATCATGCCCTCCTTCGCGCCTTTCTTGTACCTAGCAATTCGACCTTCGCTCATCGTGAGGACCATGGTTGCCTGAGCGGTCAAAACAGAGAATATAGGTGAGAACCACACCATATGAACACACACATGCATGAATGCTAGCCGGAAAAAATTCGGCATGACCTTTCCTAAAATTAGGACATATGGGTAGTACAAAAATTTGCCGAAATGGAAATGAATCAACATTTCGGCAAACATCGATGCAACCACACCGGCCGGGCCCGACAACAACAAGCAAACAACAAAAAACTTCCTCCCATTGCAAACATTCATGCACCACACACAAGCATCGTCTCGCCATGGATCGCACACACACACCGCCCGCGTGACAAGCTTCACCTACATGTTCATGATGGCCAAGTACTCACCTAGCTATAGTAGACACAATAATAGCGAGACGAGACCGCGCGATGAGAGAGTATGGACAAATAGATCTACAATGCAAGTTGGTGGAGAGGAAATTAGTAAACAAATAGAGAGATGTGAGAGGGAAAAGTAAGGAACTTTTAGATCTAGAAGTTGGACCGAAGCTTCTACTTACCAATCTATGGATTAAAGTAGGTTTTGATATAAGAAAATGGAGAAACTATGGGCAAGATGGGGTGTGAGGGAGGAGGAAGACGAGTTGGGAGGAGGTAGAGATGTGAAATGGGTGGTGGTGGGATAGATAGATAAGAAAGCTAGCTCATGTCACCTTTTTAACATATGGATCTGGACGCCCTCATCTGTGGCGCATATGGAGGAAATGCGCCACAGATGCTGAAACTTCTGTGGCGCATTTCTACCATGTGCGCCACAGAAGTGGGTGAATAAGATTCCCTCTGTGGGGCCCACCCCCAAGTTCTGTGGCGCACGTTGACATATGGGCCACAAAAGTGAAACACTTATGTGGCGCATATGTCAACATGTGCCACAGAACCTGGGTGAATTAGATTTCGTGGTGGGGCCCTCCTCCATGTTCTGTGGTGCATATTACAGAATGCGCCACAGAACTTGGATCACCCCCTCGCCGGCGGGTCCCACCAATCTTCTGTGGCGCATGCTCTGGAAAATGCGCCATAGAACTTCCAAATTTCTGTGGCGCATTCTTTTCAGTGCGCCACTGATGTCTTCCTGTGGCGCACAAATTGGCCTATGCGCCACTGAACATCTTGTCTATCTATAGGCTGTTTCCTAGTAGTGTAGTGTTTAATTTATCAAGCATAAAACCTAAATTCACTAAGTTCAACAAAGTACACCAACAACTTATGCTAAGCAAGACAAGAAACGAGGTGATAGTAAGATATATAACTTAAATCACGAAGGCTATCAAAAAGTAAAGTGTATAAGTAAAGAGCTCGAGTATAGAAATAACTGAGGCACGTTGAGATAATGATGTTATCCCAAAATTCACTTACAAAAAGCTATGTCTCTGTTGGAGAGGTGCGGCAGCGTAATGCTCCCTGAACGCCACAAATGGATTACCTAGAGGTGTAGTGACTCGATGCATACCCAACACCACACAAAGCCTCACCCCAAGATATGAAGGCACACCATGCACCGACGCCACAAAACGCTCACCTTATCCTCCAATATGCGCACCACAAAAGGTGGCCATACGATGCACTATGAGACACTTGAGGGCGGTCACCAAAACCGTACAAGCTTGGTAAAATCTCCACAAATCAATTGGAGGCTCCCAAGATAATGCCACAAAAGGACACAAGCTTGAGACAATCTCCACGACTTAGTTGGAGGACCCAAGAAATACCACCAAGGCCACAACCATCTAGGGTTCCAAGAACTCAAGATTAACATGCTTTCTTGATTTCACCAACCAAATCCTCCATACAGAACTCAAACCGATGCACCTAATGCAATGACAAGTCCTTCACTCTTAAATTCCACCAAAGCTACAAAAGTTATTGGGGGAATAAGAGAGAAAGAACATAAGAACTCCCTAAAAGAATCAAAGATCTAGATCTAATAGGTTCCCCTCACAAGGAGGATATTTGATTTGGTAGGATTATAGATCTAGGTCTCCTCTTCCAAAACCCTCAAAAAGATTAAAAAAAGATTGGAGGGACAGGGAGTATGTGATGAGTCCAAAATTGAAGCATATATTTACCTTTTGTTTTTGCATAAATAGAGTAGGGATCTTTATATTTTACTGCGTTTGCACGCACCATTTTGTCCTTGTTTTAGCAGGATCCCAAATCATTAAGTCTTATGTGAACAAATCAATTGGAACTGCCATATTGTGTTATAATATGATATTTCTAACTGATAAAAGTCATTTTATGGATTTACCTTCGCACCCGGGAGAATACCAAACGAGGAGAAGCAATCAGTACCAATAACGACTAGTGGTACGGGCGGAGCGCCCCCGTACTGTCCGCCCGTACTAGGTGTCTGCGTGATCGCCTCATCAAATACTTTCTCTTGGAAAATATGAGAGGGAGATCCGACATTCATAAGAACCAAAAAGCACAAAAACCACATCTGAAAGGGATCTGAAGGAGGAACTTGGATGGGGTAAAATCCCAGCAACTTCACGGATCATTGGAGGACAACACATCATCCCCTTTATCATCAACCGCTGCATCTCCATCACCACCAATACCCCCATCTCTCATCTATTAGATCTTGTTGTAATTCTAGATTCAATTGTGGTTTGCATTAGATCTATCTCCGTACTTTTATCCATTCATTTGACTATGACACTACAACAAAAACCTACCATAGAGACATTCTCCTTGAGACACTTCTTATTTTGTCTCTTTAAAAATCAGGTAAAGACATTTTGGATCCTGTAGAGATAATTTTTGAGACACTTAAGGACGTGTCTCAAATATAGAGACACCAGTTAAGACAATTTTCCTAAAGGAATGGAATTTTAATTCCAGAGGCAACTTTTGAGGCATTATAAATTGTGTCAAAATATTATATATAGGCAATCATTGAGACACTTTGCGAAAGGTGTTTACATTTTCTGTAAGGTCACTATTTGAGGCATTTTGCTTATTCTCTAGAGACATTTTTTCTAAGTTTTAGTCAGGTTGTGCAATACTCAAAAGAAATTAATTCTAGGTATAAACAAGATCTTGTGTAAGGTTTAGATGGTTGGAGGAATACGTCTTTATCATTAAGGTCAAGAGTTCAAGGATTGCTTTTGGCATGTTTTTCATAGTATTTTTTAATCTACGTGTAGAGACATAATATCACATAAGAGACATTGCCCGTAGAGACACTTTTGAGACAATGTGTACAATGCCTTTACAAGTACGTAAAGACAATAAAAGTGTCTCTACAAGACCAAAATAGTGCCTCTACGGGCCATTTCTCTTGTAGTGTGATGATGTTGTTGATTGCTTCCATGTGTGAGTAGTTCCTTTGTTCTTGGGGAGATGGAGAAACCCTAGCACGGTCATGAATTTGTAATAAAGATGATCTATTCTTGTGTCCATATGACTTGCCGTTCTATGATAGATTTATGATTTGTGTTTGATCGCTCTCTTTAAATGGTATGTGTAGTCGGCCACATATCATTTGCCCTTGGGACTGAAGGGAGGGAGAAATCCTTTGGACGTGTTTTGGGATTGTAGCCAGAATGTCCTCGTGAGAGATCGACGCCGGCTCGTAACCTACATGGTCAAAGGAGGATAAAGAGGGACTCCCTAAGCTAATTACGATATCCATAGGGAAACCCTTAATTGCGGTGGTTTGTATGAGTGACTTCTCTCAGACATCGTAATGATTATTTAGAGGTGACCTCACTTGGCTCAACAAAGTGTCTTCCTACGAGCCTTGTAGTGAACATCTTGTTATGGAGTTCTCTCCACACATCCCATGACACAAGAAGTATGTTATCTTGATTATTAATAATGACAATACCATGCTAGTGGTGTAACCTACATCCCCGAGAACGTTTTAGCCCTATTAAGTTCAACCACGCTTTCACACAACCTTGTTACTTGCTTCCTTTTACTTGTTTTAATTACTTTTTTACAAACAGCCAAAAACCTTTCAAACACTCTTTACTTGAGATCAAAGGTAGCTTATAAGTATCCTTTGGTAGATAGTGACGAGGGGCATAAAGACCTTGACCAATACCTCTCTACGGGTTTGATATCTTTACTTTGAAACTAGCTACAATTGATCTGTACACTTGCAGTCATCAAGCTATTTTTTGGTGCCGTTGCTGGGAACTAAGCCCTTTTGGTCTTTTTTCTTAGTTGATTATTTTACTAATTGTTTTACTAAAGTTGCTTATTAGTTTCAGGTAAGCACTATGACTCCACTCAGACTGATTAATTAGCTCGTGCTACTAAATACCTTGGGAAGTTCAATAGAGGACTCGTCAAGGAATTCCCGAGTGGGAGCGAACTAGAATACGAGGTCAATCCTCGTTTTATCGCTATTATTAAAGGAAAAACTTTTGTAGGAGATGATCCAGATGAGGATCCTTACACTCATTTAATGCATTTTACCGAGCTATGTTGGACTCTCAAACTGAGAGGTTATTCCGATGATGAATTGAAACTTAAACTGTTTAGCCAATCTCTAACCAGCCCTGCTTTGGCTTGGTATAGAATTTTTCCATGCAGAGAAAATTGATACTTGGGAAAAACTCAAAGGAGAATTTGTGTTTTGATTCTATCACAAGGTAAAAACTGCAGAAGTAAGAAGGGCAATTACAAACTTCAAGAACCGCCCAGGTGAAGGCTTGGTAAGGGCCTTCAAAAGGTATAAGTCCCTACTTAATAAATGTCCCCATCAGGATTTACCTGAATGGTACGAATTTACATATTTTCTATGGAGGACTTAATCAAGAAATTAAGCATGAGCTGGACTCGAACTCCATAGGCTCTTTCATGGAGTTAACTATAATTAAAGCTTGGGAACTTTTAGAACAAATTCGCCGCAATAGAGAAACATGGGGATTTGATTTAGGCGGCGAAGGAGGTATAGAAATTACGATTTTCTCAATGCTTATAAAGAGTCCAATAAAGTAAAAGAAACTGCTAATGAACTTCAACTTGATGATGATATTATTTTGCAAATCCTTCAGTCTTTTATAGAACACATTGAGGCTCCTAAGAAGGACTGGCTTCATTACACTCCGACACCCAAGCCAGCTGTAGAAGATGATCCTATAATCACTGCCCCTGTCGAACCACTAAAGGAGGTATCCCCATATGTTGAACCCCTTCCTTTCCCAAGGACGGTGAGAAAACATATGATGACTCAGCAACTAGAGGATCAACGCAAAGAAGAAGAACTATTTCTCAAGAAGCTGGAAGAGGAGGCACAAAGAAGGAAAACTAAAGAAGTAAGTGTACAAGAGGCAGGGGCATCAACGAAGGAAGATATTTTAACCATGTTTGCACACTGCAATGCAATTGAGCTAGATGTTGAAGCTTCGCAATTCATCGAAGGACAGGTAAAAGCTAAAGAAGTTGGTAAACCTATTCTTCCTTGCACTTTCAGAGGAACTTCCTATTATGGCCTCTGTGACATCGGGACAATTGTTAATGTGATCCCTTTAATTTTTATTTAAAAATCCAAAATGAACTAACACCAGCCGAACTGGAGGATACAGACATGACTATAATGTTTGCGGATAAAACGCTCAGAGTCCCCATGGGAATAATTAGAGATGTTCCAATTTGTGTTGGACCATACAAATACCCCTATTGATTTTGTGCTTATTGATATGCCTACTGATGTTTATTGTCCCATCATTTTTGGAAGAACTTTTCTAAATACCGCAGAAGCAAACATAGATTGTAGTAGACAAACTGTGTCCCTCAAGTTTGGTAAAGAGAAAATGGATTTTCATTTCTCCAAATTTGACCATGATCCGGCTATTGAACAACTAGGACGGTGATGAGTACGGATGCTAGGAGGAAGTTAATATCATTAATTTAGCCTCAATAGTCATTGGGACTCCTGATGATGATTTAGCAAGAAGCTTAGTCAATAATAATATCCTCTAGGACATAGAAAAAACTGAAATGGATGATTATCTCGACTCCACACCCGAGGTGGATGCCGAGATTAATCAAAAATATGAAGAACCCATAAGGAAGGGAGATGAGGCTCCTCCCCTCCTATCCTTAAAACTTTACCAAAGGAACTAAAATATAGGTTTCTTGATGAGACGAATATATTTCCTGTTATTATAAGTTCTAACCTTGCAGAAAAAGAGGAGGACAATTTAATGAGGGTTGTTCGTATGCATCGAAATTCTCTTAGGTATTCAATGAGTGACTTGAAGGGGATTAGTCCTTCGATAGCCACCCATAGAATATTCATGGAAGTAGGAGCTCAGCCGGTCTTAGATTTTCAGTGGCGACTTAAACCTCACATGAAAGAGGAGGTAAAAAAAGAAATAATATGTTTGCTAGATGCAAGAATCATCTTTCTTGTAGAAGAGAGTGAATGGGCAAGACCTGTTCATTGTGTTCCTAGGAAAGGTGGATTTACTGTTATTGAAAATGAACATAATGCGATTATACCTACGAGGACTATTGTTGGACACGGAATGTTCATTGACTATAGAAAACTTAATAAATAAACTGGGAAAGATCATTATCCTTTAATGTTTATAGATCAAACTTTAGAAAGGCTTGCTATGCATTCTCATTTTTGTTACTTCGATAGCTATTCTGGTTTTTCCCAAATTGCTGTTCACCCTGATGACCAACTTAAGACTACTTATATTTGTCCTTATGGCCATTATGCTTATCGACGAATGCCTTTTGGTCTCTGGAATGATCCTGCTACTTTTCAGAGATGTATGACTGCTATATTTACCGATTATGTTGAAAGTATTATGGAAGTTTTCATGGATGATTTCTCTGTTTATGGAACTTCCTTTAATCATTGTCTCCATAATATTCATAAAGTTTTGCAGAGATGTGAAGATACTAACCTACTATTGAACTGGGAGAACTGCCATTTTATGGTTCAAGAAGGTATAGTGCTTGGTCACAAAATCTCAGGTAAGGGTATAGAAGTCGATAAAGCGAAGATTGAAGATATAGAAAGGCTCCCCCTCCTCGAGATGTGAAAGGTATAAGGTGTTTCCTAGGCCATGCTGGATTTTATAGAAGATTCATTAAAAACTTTTCAAAAACTGCATGGAACTTAACTAATCTTCTTCAAAAGGGGGTTGTCTTCAATTTAGATAAAAAATGTCTAGCCACTTTTAACATATTAAAACAAGCTCTCCTTGAAGCTCCCATTATAAAACCACCTAATTGGAAGAAACCTTTTGAGCTATTTTGTGTGGTCAGTCATGAAGTTGTAGGAGTAATTCTTTTCCAGTATGATGGTGATGATCTTAACATCATTTATCATGCTAGGCGCACCTTAAAAGGGGCCCAAAATAATTACCCTATGGTAGAAAAAGAATTTTTCGCTGTGGTTTTCTCCTGTGATAAGTTTAGATCTTATATCATTGACTCAAAAGTAAAGGTGCATACTGATCGTATAGGCTTAAATAAAATCCTGGAGAGGACTGACGTTAAGCCAATGATGATCCATTGGACTCTACTTTTGCAAAATTTGATTTACAGATTCTACAAAGAAAGGAAGAGATAGAGGAAACATCCATAGACACTCAAGAAATTTCTCCTCCTGAAGAGGTGTCATCCATTTACATACCTGTGGGAACCACACTGCCAAAAACACTAGTAGGGAAAACCCTATAGACGGATTTATTACCGCCGACGAAGTGGGCACGCGGGTTGACCATCTAGGCCTTCCTTGCATTACTGCTGACGAGAGTAAAAAGGAAGCACCGGGGCTAGCCCAATTATTGCTAGCGAAGAGGTCTGGTGCTTGCCAGGGATGTTGTGGGCCACGTGCCCCCAGGTGGGCTGGCCATTACCACTGGCGAATGAAGTCCATAGGCGCCAGGGGTACAGTGAGCTGGATGGGCCTGCCCGGGCCGAAAAGATTTAACCCCGACGAATTAGGCCCTTAGGTGCCGGGGTCCACATGTCAGTGCATCGTGTCTCAACGAGGTACCCCTCTCCACCCCATCGACCATCGTCTCACCGATGAAAAATTGAACTCGTAGCTAATCCCCACCCGCAACCCTAGCCGTCGCTCCACCGTCTTCCTCGCCATCCTCGCTTCGTCGTCTGCCTCAACGTCGAAGGGAAGGAGGAGGAGGCGCCCTCGGCTCCACCGTCCACCTCACCGAAGGGAAGGAGGAGGAGGGCCTCGCCATCGCTGTGGCCGTCCTCCTCACCATCACCATCATCCAATTCAGTTCTAAGCATTGATTCAGTTGCCCTGTTAAGTGAGTAATTTATCATCCAATTTATAATAGTAGCATTTTTTGTTGGTATGTGTAGTGTCTATCTAGTGTATCTAGATTCCATTCATTTGATAAAGTGCTAACTGGACACATACCAAGTGCATTCAGCAGATGAATTGGGACCTGATCATGTGTTGCATGTCTTAGTCTCTTATTATGTCAAATCTGATAATCTGACCTATCTTAGCTATGTTTGTCCATGATTGTGTTTGTCTGGCAAGTCTTGTCTTTCATACAGGAGGCTTGTATGTTTCTTATTTAATCATATCCAGTAATCGTTTTGTTTGATTTAGATAAGATAGTATTAATATTTAGTTGATTAACATGCAATCGGTGTAGTTCTAAGCTTGATTTGGTTTCCCTGTTAAGGGACTAATTGATCATCCAATTTATGCTAGCATTTTCTAATGGTATGTTAGTGTATTTAGATTCCATTCATTTGATGAAGTGCTATTTTTGGTATATAGGACACATACCAAGTGCATTCATAAGACGAATTAGGACTTGATTAGGAGTTGTATATAGTCTCTGATCTCCCAAGTTTGTACTTGCCTACTTTCCATGTGTTGTAGTTGAGCCATCATTTTTAAGGTGACATGTATTTGAGCTATGACTCTCAAGAGAATATCTGCTATATCTCCTTCTAGTTTGAAGATGACTTGTGTGTTTTTGCCAAGTGTTCTTCGATTTATGCTGTCCTTTTCACCATTGTTGCTAGTCATAAACTCGTAGTGAAACTCGTCTTTTAAAGGGAAAGAAGAAACAGATTAGTCACTTGATTAGTTCTTGTTCATGTTCAACTGATTAGTTCATCTTCAACTGATTAGAATAAAAGGAAAGAAGAAACAGAAATGCCTAATGTATGTAGCCTAGTTGGAGAATTCCTCCTTCTAATGAATGAACTTCATATTTCTGTTAGGTTTCATTATCTTAATTCACAAAATAAAGTATGCCTGATACTCTGATTATAGTTTCATAAGAAATTACTGCTCCCATGTTTTATGTATGTATGTATGTATGTAGCTGCTCACAAAATAAAGTCTTCCTAATGTATGTAGCCTGGTTAGAGAATTCCTTGTTCCCACTTTTCATAAACAACACACAAGAACACACACTCATTTATTAAGTTACTTGTACACTTGTAATCTACTTCCTATGATTCAGTTACTTGTGCACTATTTTTGCTAATATGTTTGTTTGTCTGTTTAAGTAGTATGGCGCAGTGGGAGCCAAACTAACGTGGTGTGTACAAGAAGTCGACGAGGATCCCCAGTTGGGAGGCTAAGATCACCATCGATGAGATTAGGCACCACCTTGGGACATGGCAGTCCCCGAGGAGGCAACACGTGCCTACGACTGCATGGCAGTCCAGCACAGAGGGGCTAGGGCGATCCTAAACTTCCCCGAGGATCGAGCTAGGGCCATTAAGAATAGGCCCGTGGGTATGAGAGTTGCCACGAGGGCGGAGGAGCAGGAGCACCGACTGGTCGAGAGACAGCTTGTTGACCCCTTGGTCCAGATAATCCGCGCGGATCCTACGGTGATGTCGCAGCAGTACGAGGTCTTGGCGACCATTACGCGCCAGCAGCCCGTCCAAGAGGCGGGTCCCTCTAGGTCCGACTGCGCGAGCTCCTCCACCACGCGCCCTCAGGGCCCATACTAGGGGTTCATCCCTAGCGACTTCACCGTCACATGCACGTCGTCTGCTGACCTAGGTTCCTTAGGTTTATCGTACGACGACGACGACAATGCCTGATCTATCTAGACTTTGTCATATATTACTTTAGACTTATCCTGCTAGACTTTGTCATATATATTACGTATCCTGTTAGACATGGATCAGCTACTTGTCATATATTACTTATCCTGCTACTTAATTACTTTATAACTATGTTTACTATGCGTCTTCTTTCTAGATAAATATATATAATGGATCAAGTGTGCAATAACTGTGCACAACCAATGGGGAGGTGCCTGGACAAGAAGTTCTCCGTAGTGCTCCCTGCCGGGTTTGAGGCTAGGAAAGTATGTGCACTGTGAGATACACGGTATCATGGATGTCTCTATATCGAATCAAAAATAAACCATGAACTTTGTTGTATTGTTATTGTTTTACTCAATCAATCCCTTGCGCTTGGTGATGGGACTTCATGGACCATTTCCATAGAAACACCATGGACGATGTCGTGTTTGAGGTCACTTTGATGCTAGATGCTGATCTTGATAGGAGTTATGTGGTTACAGTGACCAACATAGCGATCAAGACATCTTTCAGTGGACCTGGCTGGATAAACTTCTTGAATGAGCATGACATGCAATACGGAGACAAGATAAAAATCTTTCTCATTCATCAAGCAGTCGTAATCTACTACATGTACATGTCCCTGACAATGATATCCAACAGTAAGCTAGCTATGTAGTTGAGACCATCCTATTATATGCCGTTTACTCTATACATGCATTCTTTTTTATGTGACTTTCTTATCAATATATGTAGATTGGATTATAGCGAAGAAGCGTGCGGCAATTATGGTCAACATAGTTGGCATTACATGGAAAGGAAGATTACCATACCGCTTTCTATGAACTTTGGTGTTAGGACGGTATGTTCTCTGAAATTCATGTGGAGAATGTAAATATATATATGTTCAATGAAAATCATGACTAATTGTTCTGTCCTATGATTTTACTCAGTTAATCCCTTGAGGTGCACGACATGGCTTCATGGACCATCTCCATAGAAGCATGGATGAGGTTGCCATGTTTAGTGTCACTTTGACGCATCATAATCATCCCGATAGGACATACCAGGTTAGGGTCACCAACAAGGAGGCCCGAACATATTTTAGTGGTCCTGGATGGAACAGACTCCTCATCTTGTATGACGACATTCAAGAAGGACGGGAGTTCAAGTTTTTTCTCAGTCATACTTATGGCATCATCTATTTCACTTGCTTTCCTCCCGACTCTTCCGACGAGGGTGAAGATGAGTGAACTCTAGATAATGCTATATGAACCAATGTCCTAGCTATATTGAACATTTTATGGATACTGCTACTGTTTCCTGTGTTAATATGTACTTTGCTATCATTAGCCTATATAATGTGTATTCATGTATTCATCTGTGTATTCTATCTATTTTTTTACTCTAATACATAATAGTGCCAGCAAATTGTATTACCCCTAGCAAAGAGATGTGCGCCAGTGCTAGGGGACAATACCCCGGTGAATGGGGCTACTCGCTGGTGGTATGCTCTATTATCGCTGGCGAATGGTGTAGTTCGCTAGCTGTAATGCATTAACGCCGACGAGATGTTCACCAGTGAACCAGAACTCGTCGGTGGTAGATGATTTTGGTGCGCCGGTGGTGAGCCTTTCCCTACTAGTGAAAGGAAGTTCTCGGTTTTGTCTTGCAATGGCTTTGGTGATTTTCTACAACCAACTTTGTTCGAAGAGAAAAATAAAAAGGTGATCCAGGAAGGAAAAGGTACCCAAATGAACTCATTCTCTCTTGATGATCTAGGTATGTGAAGTCTGAACACACTTTTGTTTTGGACAACTTTCTGCTAATCCTTTTTGCATTTCTATTCTCCCTTAGTTTTTCTGAACTTACTGTCGGTCTTGCTAGGTCCGTACGGGTGGGCGGTACGACTGGATCCACCCGTACCACTAATCATTAAACGGACGGTGACCCTCGTTTCGTTTTTTCATACTAGTACGACCGCGTGGTATGGGCTCATCTGCTCGTACGGCTGGTAGTTACCGGTTCGGCATTGATACGTTGCTAACGTATCTATAATTTTTGATGTTCCATGCTTATTTTATATCTACTTTCTTATGTTTTGTCCACACTTTGGAGTATTTTTATAGTATGTTTGGAGTATGTTTTGTCCACACTTTGGAGTATGTTTTGTCCACGTATCTATAGTTACCGGTTCGGCCTGGCCCGTGCCAAGGGGTGGTGTGGCCTCCTAGGGCACCCCTCTGCCTCCCCATTCGCCTATATATCGCCTTCGATACAAAAATCCTAAGTACCCGATCAAAATTCCACAAAAGAGTATATAGCCACCGTCATCTCCATCCCTAGATCGGGAAGGATCTAAAGCTCTTCCCAGCACCCTGCCGGAGGGGAGAATTCACCCTGGAGGCTTTCTTCATCACCATGCCTGCCTCTGGTGTGATGCGTGAGTAGTTCATCCCTGGACTACGGGTCCATGTAGTAGCTAGATGGCTGGTTCTTCTCCTTTGTGCTACCATATCTAGATCTTGTGAGCTCCGTTCATGCTCAAGATCATCTATTTGTAATTCTACATGTTGTGTTTGCGGGGATCCGATGGATATTGAGATGCTATTTCAGATTGATTATTGATCCTATCATGTCTTTGTTATTTGTGATCTTGCATGCTCTCCGTTGTTAGTAGCTATCTTGGCCGAGTAGATGCTAGCAACTCCAAGAGAGAGTATTTATGCTCGATAGTGGGTTCATGCCTCTAGTAATCTGGGGAAGTGACAGAAATCTCTAAGGTACTAGATGTGCTATTGCTACTAGGGAGAAAACAACAATCCTTTGTTCATAGAACAATCATATTGTTTACTTTACACACAACACTTAATGCAATTATCTGTTGCTTGCAACTTAATACTGGAGGGGGTTCGGATGATAACCTTAAGGTGTATTATTAGTCATAGATGCAGATGGATTATGGTCTATGTATAATGTTGTAATTCCCAATCAAATCTCGTAGAAGTCAAGATGATTAGTATATGCATGTACGATGTTTGTCAATTGCCTCGCTGTAATTTGTTCACCCAACGTGTCATCTATCTTAAGGAGAATCACCACTAGTGAACTATGGATCCCGGTCCTTTCTTTTACCATCAATCTACAATCTACTATTTACTGTTTTCTGTTTACTTTCTGCAAAGCTATTACTATCTTCCACACAATACGTTTAATCCTTTGTTTTCAGCAAAACCGGTGAGAGTGACAACCTCACTGAGTTGGGGGCAAAGTTCTGTGATTGTGTTGTGTAGGATACCAAGTTGGAAACAACACCTTGGAGGTGTTTCCTTGCTCCTACTGGTTCGATAACCTTGGTTTCATAACTGAGGGAAAATTTGTTGCTATACTCATCATACCTTCCTCTTGGGGTTCCCCAACGAGCTCATCATCTTGAGTAAGCAGGCATCTTTTCGTCCGTTCTTTGTTCCTTTGTGCTAAAAAAAGTAAAGTCGGTAACATTAGTACGGACGGGAAGTACGGGCGGGACCCTCCATTCCGCTTAGTTGGTTGACTAGTTACCGACGTCCGTAGGCTGGAGGTTTTTGAAACGATCCGGTACGGGCACGCCGTATGGGCTTCCGCCCGTACAAGTTGATAGTTACGATCGTGATTTCTTTTTTTCGCCTGTTTCTTTCCATATTTGTTGAGATTCTTTTATTGGCCGACCCTTTTCCTCTCAGTATGAATTTTCCCTTGCTTCTAACCTCTTATAAGCCTTCCAGAAGGGCTCTATCCTTCTATTAACAAGATAGGTCTTCGCCGCATTGCTTTTTCCTCCTAAGAACATTGGAACCATGTCCTTCACATGGGGTATCCTTCAAGAGAAGGAAGATCTCTATGGATCATCCTCGAGGGTTACGGAGGAAGTCAAAGCTGTTATGCCAAAAGAAAAAGAGCCAGAAGCCGAGGATGGATTCTAGCTGATGGAAACAATAAAAGATGGGCGTAAGGTGTTCAGCCTTGGTGTTAGAAAAGAAGGTGACTTCGACGTGGTTCAAATTGATCTAGAAGAAGATGGGGAGTTCTACTTGAAGAGAGTGAAGAAACAAGGAGAAGAGATCCAAGCCTCCCTAGACAAACTTGACCGCCGCATTAAGAAGATCGAGGTAAAATCTCCAGGATCTTCTAAACATATTGAACTATTGCGTCGTTATCTGGACCAGATGGATTTGAAGATAATGAAAGGACTAGAATCAAATCTCAACATCAATCTTCGATCCATCAACACGCAAAAGAAAACAAAAGAGATGTACAAAGCTCTTGTGGTGCAGTTGGAGAAAATTAGTGAGCAGCACTGAATCTGTATTTTGATCTTGGAAGCATCAAATTAGATGCTTCATGCAAGTCTTCGTGATTCCATAATTTCTCCACCCACAGACTAGAATGGCGCGCCACGGTATCAAATAATCGCAAGGAATCATTTGATCCACCCGACTTGATTCCAAGCTTGGGGGGATCTGTGAGATCCTTGTAACTATCTTATAGTTTTTAGCATGTTTACTTTCCTGCATGCATGTTAGACTTTAATTCCAAAATTTGCATTAGTTGCATCAACTTTGAGCTCCCTTTGTTCAAGAGAAGATTTATATCTGTTGAGTTACGAGACTTTATGATAATTGAAGTTGTATTTTAATTCATGATTATTATATTATATGCTTGAAGTAGGTTGAGTGTTATGATACTTGTACAGCTGTCATGGTTTTCGCGACTTCCACACCAATAAAAGTATTGATTAAATTATGAGAAGAAGAATTCTGGTAGCATATTATAATTAAGATTTTTTTAAAGCCATTGAAGTAGTGAGCATGATCAAATAGCTGTACTAAAAAAAGAGGAAGGGAGAAGTAAAAATATAAACATATATATAGAAAAAAAAGATAAGAAAAGAAGAAATAAGAGAGAACAGCTATCAAAAGAATCAAGTGTAGAAGAAAAAGAATGATCATGAATCTTCATTACTAAACTAAGTGCTCGATATCTCTAACCTTTGTGATTATATGATATGTTGAATCACTAGAAGCTTCTTATGATTTCATTAATACTAGAAAAGGTGTGGAAGCCTCTAAGTCATGTAATGTGTAAGGGTATGGAAATACCCCCGAAGTATCTCTACATCCGATGTTGTATTCCTGTTTCAGTTTCTACCTCATTTATTGCAACGACTCGTGCCTCATAAACATGATGATCTTGTCCATAAGCCGCCATCTTGCTCGGGGACGAGCAAGAGCCTAGCTTGGGGGAGTTGATGAGTCCAAAATTGAAGCATATTTACCTTTTGTATTTGCATGAATAGAGTAGGGATCTTTATATTTCACTGCGTTTGCACGCACCATTTTGTCCTTGTTTTAACAGGATCCCAAATCATTAAGTCTTATATGAACATATCATCTGGAACTTTCATATTGTGTTATAATATGATATTTATAAGTGATAAAAGTCATTTTATGGATTTACCTTCTCACCTGGGAGAATACCAAACAAGGAGAAGAAATCAGTACCAATAACGACCAGTGATACGGGCGGAGCCCGCCCGTACCACCCGCCCGTACTAGGTTTCAACATGATCGCCTTATCAAATACTTTCTCCTAGCGAACACGAGAGGGAGATCCGACATTCACAGACACTAGAAACCATGAAACACCACATCTGAAAGTGATCTGAAGGAGGAACTTGGCTGGGGTAAAATCCCAGCTTCTTCACGGATCATTGGAGGATAACGCATCATCCCCTTCATCATCAACCACTGCATCTCCATCACCACCAATACCCCCATCTCTCATCTATTAGATATTGTTGTAATTCTAGATTCAATTGTGGTTTGCATTAGATCTATCCCGTACTTTTATCCATTCATTTGACTATGATGTTGTTGTTGATTGCTTCTATGTGTGAGTAGTTCCTTTGTTCTTGGGGAGATGTAGAAACCGTAACACTATTATGAATTTCTAATAACGATGATCTATTCTTGTGTCCATATGACTTGCTGGTCTATGATAGATTTATGATTTGTGTTTGATCACTCTCTTTAGATGGTATGTGTAGTCAGCCACATATGATTTCCCCTTGGGACTATAGGGAGGGAGAAATCCTTTGGACGTGTTTTGGGATCATACCCGGAATGGCCTCGTGACAGATCAACAACAGCTCATAACCTACACGGTCAAAGGAGGATAAAGAGGGACATCCCTAAGCTAATTATGATATCCGCGGGGAAACCCTTAATTGTGGTGGTTTGTATGGGTGACTGCTCTCAGACATCGCAATGGTTATTTAGAGGTGACCTCACTCTTGGCTCAACAAAGTGGATTCCTACGAGCCTTGTAGTGAACATCTTATTATGGAGATCTCTCCACACATCTCATGACACAAGAAGTATGTTATCTTGATTATTAATAATAACAATACCATGATAGTGGTGTATCCTACATCCCCGGGAATGTTTTAGCTCTATTGAGTTCAACCACGCATTCACACAACCTTGTTACTTGCTTCCTTTTACTTGTTTTAATTACTTTTCTGCAAACAACTAGAAACCTTTCAAACACCCTTTACTTGAGATCAAATACAACTTATAAGTATCCTTTGGTAGATAGTGAAGAGGGGCATAAAGACCTTTACCAATAGCTCTCTAGGGGTTCGATATCTTTACTTCAAAACTAGCTATAATAGATCTATGCACTTGCATTCATCAGTATGCAAGCTCCAAAATATCAACATGGTGGGTAAAAAGAAGCTCAAGAGTTGGGGAAACTTTGGGGAAAAGGACCTCTTAAATAGGGCAAGAGAAAACAAATCATTTTGGGTCATATTTGCCGTTAATGGAACTTCGAGTCATCCAATGGTACTACCGATAAACAAACACATGAGTTAATACAAGGAAACACGTTTTAGGCGGTAGTAGACTGGAATTTGGGCTGATACTACTACCCATGGAAAAACACTGGACCACCTCATTTCAAAACTTCAATAACTTTTGTATCCGAACTCTCATTTCGATGATATCGGGATTGTTTCAAAGAGGAAAACATGCTCTAAAAAATTATGCAGATAAACATAATAGTCCAAGATGGGAGGATAAAACCAAATGGAGAAAGGTATGACTTCTCTAGAAGCGATGAACAGGTAAAACCCCCAAAACCCAAAACAGAAGAAGTTGAGCTTGGGAACTCCGATTGGGATGAAACTAATTTTTTTGGAAATATAAAAGCATGTAGTATCCAACAAAATACCTAGGATCTAGAGGTGAGGAAACTCCCTCATAGAATAACCAATAAAGACCACAACAACAAAAATGCAACAAGGTTTTCCTACAAAATCCGTTTTTGAATAACTAGAGCTTGTAATGAGAAAAACCACAAGCCCTGAAAATTAACATGGATAAAATCCAAATAAGATGATGCTAGTAATTCAAAGGTTTGAGATCTCTCTGATAGATACGATCAAGTTACTCACTCGAGATACTCTCTTGATAGTACGACTATCTATCCTAACCCAGTCTCCCAACTAACAACGTGCGATCAGCAAACACAAAAATCTATCAGGATCATACCTTTATCTTGAGCATTCCACTTGAGCTTGAAGTATAAGATATTGTCCTTCTCAAGATGAAACACCTTTCTTGATTTATCTTGCTCGAGCTAGCTTGACGAAAACTTGAGAATGGCCCCATACACTACAAAAATACCCCCATACCCAGCAGATTTTTGGGGCAACATAAGCGAAAAGAACCGGCAACAGTTGGATACATGAAAAATGTGATATTTGCGGCGACAAGCAGTGTGCCGGTTGATTTGTTTCTGTGGAAAATTTATGTATGGCATTAAATCTCGCTATGCTAGCTGTCCATCGGTACCGGTGTTCCGAGACACCTTAGTAATGCGAACCGGGGCAGTAATGATCTCGTCGCGAAAAAGACATGATGTTGACTTTGGGTCCCGCATGTGTGACCATTCAAGTTTGTCTCACTGACGGGTGAGCCCCACCGAAGTCCAGCCGTTGCCATATGAATATTATAAGGAAAGAACCCTCCTTCCAACGACTCTCTCCCACATTGCCAACTTCGTCATTTCTTCAACCTCTATCTTTCTCTCTCCACGAAGCTTAGAGCGGCGAGAATCGGCAGCGGCGTCAGACGTACCGCTATCATTCCATTAGACAAGTGCGATCCCGGTACGTGCAGTTGTTATTTTTTGATTTTATTGCCATTAGATTTCACATTTGAGGTTTTTTGTTCCTATGTTCATCCCAAAATTTTCTCGATTTCTTAACCTCACCAATGCGCACTGTTGTTTTTCTATCAAGTTCGATGTTCCCAGAGTACCAGAGCACATGCATGACCTGCAATGGCACGGGGAACATGATACAAATGTATTATGTCAATGCCCTGACCATGTAATTTCCCGGTGATACATGGCCTATGATAAGAACTTCGTAGAGGATACCGGCCGCAAATTCCTCTCATGTCGTTGTCGGGGTGCAACTTCCTATCGTTGGATGCAATGGGTTGATCCAGATCACCCAATCCACCTCTAACAATCATTGCGTGAGTTCTAGTGGGCGAGATGGAGGATAACGAACGGAGAAGGCATACCGCGTATGATGAACACATGAAACCTACTATCAGGGAATTGCAAAATCAAGCGAATGATCGCGTTGCTGCACTGAGGGAGCGGTGCGCTGGATTGGCTAGGCGGGTGCAAGCCATTATAAATAGGTTGGACAAGGTTGTTGATAGATGTAGTTGGAGTTAGACTTAATTATGTTGCTAGTATTAGTTCTTAGTACTAATTAATCTTGTAATAGATCGAGTAATCGGTAGTGTTCTTTTGGTGGATTTTTCATTTTGGACAGTGCAATGCCACGACTCGTGCACAAGTACATGTGTACCGATATCTCCCCATATATGCAAATTACTATTTCTCCTTTTTGGTGTGTTCTTTTGTTGGTTTTCTAATCAATACGAATGTTAATCAAACAAAATGTTGGGGAATATGGGACACGTTTGACTTGCCAAAAAATCGATAAGGCAAAGGTTGGCATAGTTAAGAATCATACTAGTTATTTCCCCTCCGGCCCACACAGGTTGCTCTCATCCTTATCCGAAAAATCCCCCACCCCACCAACCCTAACCCTAGCCCCAGTTCTGCGGCGGTGCTAACCCTGGCCGTGATGACCTCTATGGCACGTCGGACCACACCATCCTTCGCGGTGGCGCTGACCCCAGCCGCGATCATATTTTGGGCCACGCCGGACCGCACCATCCTTCGCGGCAGCGCTGACACCGGTCGTTCTCACCTCCTATGCCACGTTGGACCGCACCGTCCTGCACGGTAGTGCTAACCCTAGAAACGCTCACCTCCTGCACCATGACAGACCGCACTGTCCTCCGCAGAGGCGATGACCCTGGCCGAGCTCACCTCCTGCGCCACGCCGGACCACACCGTCCTCCGCGGCGTAGATGTCCTCGGCCGCATATTCGTGTAACACCCCAGATTTCTATCTAACTAGAAGTGCTACCACTCATCTTAAATTTCTACATAACAAATGATAAATCAAACTTTCGACAGCACCTCCTTTGTTTTAAAAGACATCCACGACAGGCAACAATTTAATATAAAGGATTTGTCCAATAACAACCATATAAATAGGCATCCACGTAGTTCATATAGGGCATAATCAGACCCGAACATGAATACTAACGCTAGAGCGACCAAAGACTCACAAGAACATGCCAACGACTCCACAAATTACGCTAAGTAATAATGGCAAAACTGAGAATTATGTGTGGTAGATGTTCTATGATATGTAGTATTGATATGTGCGCCAAAGTGCTGGCACGCTACTCCCTCCCATGCAAGTCGCTACGCTGAGTACCTGAAATCCAAATAAAAACCAAAAAAAACGCAAGCGTGAGTAAACTATACTCAGCAAGTGCAAGTTTCAGAACCAAAACAACAACATACAGGATCCAATACTCAATTCAAAGGATAACCAGAAAACACTATTATGCATGTTATAATTTATGGTTAGAGCATTCCGTAATATTCACTTTTAACTTTCTCACCGACCTCGCGGATTAGTTAATCAAGTGAATTGTCACCGACCTAGCTCAAGCTCACCGGAGTAGTTACATCATAACTTAAATTATCGTCCGTTCCGGAATAGTCATGTGTAACTTATTCACCGCCGTGGCTTAAAATAAAATTCTCTACAACATCTCAAGGCAAAAACACCAAAGAACCAACATCACACCGCCAACAATTTAAGATGACAACCATTAACACCAAGAGCTCGTCATGCACTTGCCTTAGAAAAGACGTTCAAGTTGAAGAACAACCCCCAGCACCCGTAGCTCTAAATCCTGTAAGTAAAAATAGTTTTAGGGGTTGTTCTTGAAGGAAATAGTCTAAACTATAGTACGTAGTCATATTCCTACTGCTATCCTGGAGTTCTCCAACGTACTCAGATCGGGCACCTCCATAGCAACTACCCGCGGCTCGCCCAGCATCTCAACTCTAAAATTGATCAATTGATTTTCTAGCTATCTTCAACTAACAAGCAAGCTTCGTGTAACAATCTATAAAGCAGAGCAGGAGCATGTGTGCATCGTAATCCTTCTATTAACTCGGGCACTTGTCGTTAGCAGCACAAGTGTGCACGCACTAGGAAACGTACGATCTAGTGAAAATTAATCTTGTAGCACTAGTAGAAACCAGGCCATTAGTCCCGGTTCGTATGGGCCTTTAGTCCTGGATTACGAACCGGGACTGTCAAAGCGGGACTAAAGGTCCAAGCTTTAGCCCCGGTTCTGTTACGAATCGGGGCTAGAGGTCCAACCACGTGACCCTACGAGGCGCGCTGGGCGGCAGGACATTTGGTCCCGGCTCGTGTTACGAACCGGCACTAAAGGTTCTCTGCCGCGGCAGCATTTTGGGCCATTTGGCTGCCGCGGCAGGAGATGGGGTTTTAGGGTTTGTGTTTTTCTTTTCATTTTGTGTTTTGTGTTCAATTATTTTTCATTCTGTGTTTTCATAGAAACAAGTTTTCGTATACATACAGAACGCTACTACACAATACTTGTACACATTGACGCAATATATAATATAATTTCTCTTACAAGCATACATGGAGTCCCAACCGGGTCCAGAGCATGTCTATTTGATTACATGGAGATCATTACATGGATGCTTTAGGATCTACGTATAGAGTATTCTCCGCGTGGGTCTATGACCTCGTCGACAAAAAATACAGCAAATTCCTCTTGGATTGCTATTAGGCGGTCCTCTGGTAGGAGCTTGTCCCGCATCGCGTCCAACTATATAAAAAGGAGATCGTATGAATTAGACTCAACACAACTTTTTGTAATAAAAATAAAGAGTGAATATATTGTTTACTTACTCGAATATTTTCCGAGGGCTTCTCAATACTGATGCGAATGAACTCGCACACATAGAATCTACATAGATTAGTCCCATGTGGCTGCCTCGCGCACTTTACAATAGAATTCAATCAAATATTAACTCTAGCATGATAAATGCACATAAACTAGAATTAAATAGATGCGCGGACTTAGCTCGTACTACTTACCGTGAGTGATTTAAAAAATAGCTCCTCACGCCATTGACCGCGGACATGGTTCTTGAACTGTGTCCAAACCCTACCCGACAAAGAAAATTAATGTATGAGTTAATAACTACTTGATATCTCAGAAAATGAACGAAAGAAACCGATATAGTGCGATAATGGTTGAAATTACCTCTAGAGCGCATCGATAATGCTGCGGTAGTTTTCAATGTCTTTGTTTAGTGAGTCCATGATGTGAACTCTTCCCAAGTCAAGTGAAATGTTTAGAAGAATCCAGTGGTACCTACGCAACGTTTACATACGTCAGTAACTCATCATTTACAGTGAACATCGAGTAAGCAAAAGTTAATGTGTACAAAAACTCACTTGCCGTCATGGTAAGGAAATAGTATTTCATTACATAAATGCTATTTCGTGAGAAACCGCAACAAGTTGTGCTCGACCTCCAGTGGTTTATCCTTTAGTATAGCTCCATGAACTCGATGTGGGTCAATAAACCTAAATCCATTGATAGCCTTTCTTTTACATTCGAGCATCTTCATTCTGCATCATTATATATAGCAATATAGTGAGTATACTTACCGACAATGAATTGAACAAGCTGAGATAGAGACCTAATTACATAAATAAAGTAATCACTTACAGACAATACGCACTGAGGATAGTTTTGTCGAGTTTCTTTAGATTGAATAACTGAAATAATTCTGTAAATTCAATAGGGACCTCGTCTACAGTGAAGTAATGCGATTTTCAAACTTTCACTAAGAGCCAATTTTGCTGTTCTTTTGATGCTTTCATGTACCATTCATGGAATCGTTGCATTTGTGTTGGTATATCCCGAAGCCTCTCAGAACTGACCAGAGGCTCCCCGTGAACAAATTTGGGTGCTACCTAAGCCTTAGGCATATCGCCGTGAAGAATTTCATGAATAGGCATACCACATTGCTCGGCCAATATCCTAGCCGTTTCCGGTTCCATAGGTTCTACCTCATATAGTTGAGGTTCGGGTATGTTCACCTAGAGTGGGGGGAGTGATTGGTTTGCTTGTTTCCCTAGCTGGGGAACATCTCTTTTGGTTCTTCGGCTACCACTCGATTGTTTTGCTTGTTTCCCCAGCTGGGGGACGTCTGTTCTGATGCTTCCGCTACCACTCGATTGTTTTGCTTGTTCCCCCTGCTGGGGAACCTCTTTTGTGATGCTTCCTCTACCGCTTGATCTCTTCTGTTTCAGTGTCTTCTGAAGACATCGTGTATAGTCATCTGACGCATTTAACTAAGCTTGGGATGGCTACGTCAGTAATTTCCTAAAGTGCTCCTTGGTTTCCGGTTTTATTTGGACCTCTGGCTCAGGTTGTTTCTTTTTAAAATGAGCATCCACTTCGGCCCATACGACCGCATCGGTCTCCTCATCGGTCAGGTCGTAAGCCCTCTTGGGAGGAACCGGCGGTACTCTTGGGAGGGGCGACAACTGTCGCTTTGGGCGTCTGTTATCGCTCAACGGAGCGGTGATATTCTTCTGCTTTTGGCCCTTAGTGGGTGGAGGCGACTGCGTAGATTGAGATGGACTCATGTTAGGGTCATGGATTGGACTATTACTGGGAGGAGACGGTGCACTTGGAGGTGGACTTGGAGGAGACGGTGCACTGGGAGGAGATGGTTGCCTTGCAGGTGATGGATTGTTTCTCGGTGGAGAAGGTGGCCTTGGTGTCGAGCCTCGAAACTTGATGTATTCTTTTTTCCAAAGAATGAAGCCACTCGTGACTTCTCCCAATGTCGTCTCCCCTTCACCTCCAGGGATGCCAAGCTGTAGTGACTGACACATAGGTTGAATTTCATCCACACCGAGACGAGCATAGCCAGCTGGAATCGGATTGCAATGGTAGGTCGCTCCCGGTGCAAAAGGTAAAGCAAAGCCGACCGCCACCTTCATGGATATATTCTTCAGTTCAGCATGCAGCTCACAACTAGTCTTCTCCTTAATTGCATCCACGGGGTACAGATCCATCGTTGCATCATTATGGCCCTCCGTGGAAGCAACGCTACTTTTCCGTTGTGATGGGCCGACCGTACTGTCCGGTGCAGGATCTTGCTGTCGGAGTCCTTTAAGTTCATTAAGCTCCTAGCGATGCTCCTGAGCATGGCTTCAAACCTCGCGAACCGCTCCGTATCCTCCTCTTTTTGCCGCTTTGTTCTTCTCGATCGGTTTCTGTGCGTGTCAAGGTGCTCGGGAAACCCGATAACCCATGGATAAGAAGGTCCGAACCCTCTTGTTCGTCCAGCCTTTTCAGGATTCCTGAGAGCCTTTGTCAGCTCATCGTTCTCTCTGTCGGGAACAAACGTTCCCTCTTCAACCTCTTTTATCACTTTAATAAGTTCTTTCTTGGGTGAAGAAATTTCTTCGGCTACAACAATCTCGCCCGTTTCTAGGTCTAATGATGCCCCATGCCTGAATACCCAATTTCTTGACCTCAAGGGCCAATTAGACGTAGCTGGAGTGACCCCTTTAGCCTCCAGGTCAGCCTCAGCTTTATCCCACTTAGGCATGGCACTCCTGTAGCCACCTGTGCCCATATGATGGTGATATTTCTTTTTGGCTGCATTTAACTTATTTTTTGCTGACATTGCCTTAGCTGGTTCCGAGGTCTTGTATTCCACAAATGCGGCCCAGTTATCCTGCTGCAACTCTAGTGGGCCAGTGAATGGAGGAGTTTTTTTTCTTCAAGACATACTTGTGGTACAATCTTTTTTTCCATTCCTTGAATAGTTCGGCCATCTTCTTAAGAGCAAAGTGCTTGACTTTCCTCGTCATTTGATATGTGATCTCATCAGTCTCCAAGACTGGTAGGGTGAAATGTGTCATGAGAGAATTCCACATCGTATCTTTCGCTCTGTCATCTACAAAACTAGCCCCAGCTGGATCCTTTTTCTTTCCTGGCTTGTTCCAATTTCACGTGGTGATCGGGACTTTATCTCTAACAATCACTCCGCATTGACTTGTAAATGCATTCGCAGATTCTTTGGGCTCCAGCGGTTGACCCTGCGGAAAGACTAAGTCAATGCTGAAACGGACATCGGCGGGCAACTTGTGTCTCGGGCCTCTTGTCCTTGTAGAAGATTGGCCAGAAGCGGAGGTCTAAGAGAAGAAACATTCGTCAGTACATATATGAATCAATTAGTGCATATATACTAGTGAACGATCGATAGAGGCTTTATATACCTCGACAGAGTTTGTCATTATTATGGTGTCTTCACCATGGTCTCCACCATGGTCAGCACCATCGTCTCCACTATTTTCTCCACCATCGTCTCCTCCAGACAAATTAAGATATTCGGAGCCATCATAATAAGACCCCCCAGTACCCTCATCTATAATGTTGAGAAGCTCCTCTTCATTATGTCTACCGTCCATAGCTTAACTAATACAGAAAAAAATATTGCATTAAGTAAAAGAATATTACAACTGCAACAACTTGGATACATTACATAGTGATTAAGATAAAGTACAATAATATAAGATAAAGTACATTATTAATACATCTCGCTCATAATATAAAGTACATTATTAATACGTCTCGCTCATATCAAACTAGCGAATGCGGCTGCCGTGTTCTGTGCTACGGGAGCTCTGCAGCCACAGAAGAGGAACCATCATCGGAGAATAGCTCGGGTGAGATCCGTGAACCTGCCAGATATTGGAGAACCTAGTCTCCAAAAGATATATGTATCGTCGTACATGCTCGTCCTCCTCCCTGATACGACGACGTACCACCTCCTCGGGGGCTGGCTCCTCTGCACCGCTCCTGGACCTCGTGGACGCCACCAAAGAAGCTCCGGGTCGACGATGATACCCGGATTCCTCACCAAGGTACGAGTCCCGACAGGTAGCACCTCCCAGTGCCAACCCGGTGGAGCCCAGACTCGGACATCCCCGACGGAGTCCAGTAGGCTCGGACGAGGTGGACGCGGCATAATTAAATAATAGCAATAAATTACAATCATAAAACATAATTAACTAACTAAACTAATAACACTAACCCTAAACCTAACACTAACTAAACTAAACCTAATTAACTAAGTATTCTAACTAACCCTAACTAACCCTAGATAATACTAACCTATACAATTAACCTAATACTAATACTAACTAATACTAATACTAAATACTAATACTAATACTAACACTAATACTAATACTGACTAAATACTAACCTAATACTAACCCTAACTAATACTAATACTAATACTAACTATTAAATACTAATAGTAATACCAAATTAACCTAATATTAATACTAACCTAATACTAATACTAACCTAATTAATACTAACCTAATTAATACTAACCAAAATTAACACATAAATAACCAAAATTGAGGGCGGCGATCACCTGATGGCAAGGCGGCGCGGGGCGGCGCGTGGGGCGGAGACGGTGAGGCGCGGGGCGGCGCGGGAGACGGTGCGGGCGACGCGGCCGGAGAAGGGACGGACGGCAGGCGGCGGCGGGACAGACGGCAGCGGCGGCACGGACGGGAGGCGCGGGCGGCAGCACGAGCGGGCGGCGCGCGAGCTCTGGGAAGAATGGGGCGATCTGGCTCTCCGGGTCGTGCCACGACCTAGGGTGGGGGTGGGACCCGGGGCTAAAGGTCACCCTTTAGCCCCGGTTCGTATTACAACCCGGAGCTAAAGGTGTTTTCGGCCCGCCGCACTTCCCACGTGCCACACCCCTTTAGCCCCGGTTTGTACCTTTAGCCCCGGTTTGTATTACAAACCGGGGCTCAAACCGGGGCTAAAGGTTGTTTTTGGCGCCAAAACCAAAAATGGTTTATAGTTTTCGGAAAATTATGTATTATATATCAAAATTTTCAGAAAAAGAAGATCTATAATTTAAATCTATTTTCATACTTTATTATACAACTTAAATAAAATTATCTATTGTTTACCAAGTATTATATTTAGTACAAATGTTCACAAAAAATAATAAAAATATAGTTTATTATTTAAAAATGGAAAAATACATATAATATACCAAAATATTTACAAAAAATAATAGACTCATTATAAATATAATATTTAATACTAAAACTATTAACTAGGACTAAAACATATTTTCCCGCCATTTCCCCCGCTTCCCACCATGTTTTCCCGCCATTTCCCCCGCTTCCCGCCATGTTCTCCCGCCATTTCCCCCGCTTCCCGCCATGTTCTCCCGCCATTTCCCCCGCTTCCTGCCATGTTCTCCCGCCATGTCCCTTTATATCTCGGCTGACCGCCATGTCCATCCACACATCCACACCTTCTCTCTCACAACAATGGACACCGCTTACTGGGCTTTTCTGACGCTTGAGGAGACCGAGGCGCTATGCGCCTCCAGCTACCCATGCCCGCCGGGGTACCGGCTGCTCGCTGGCTGGATGCTGAGCGCTGGAGGGGTTCCTGTTCCTTCTGTGCCTCGAGGTTCGGCCCGCCAGGGGGCCATCACGAACCACTTCTACCTCGAGCTCACGTGGGAGCAACGGATGGATCCCCATTGGGATCCCGGCAACCTCGACACCTGGAATGCCTTCTTCGCAAACCGGCAGGAGAGGGAGCTCGCTAGGTACGAGGGTGACGGCCCGCCCAGTGAACCACAACGAGGCTGGTCGTCGCCTGTGGTGGGCGAACCGGACTATCGCCGGTGTGATGCGCTACATCGCCATGGGAGACCATCCTCGCCCGAGGTACCCGCACTTTCACCAGCAGCATAGCCACAAGAATGGTGGTGGTGGTGAAGGCCTAGGGCATACTGGGGTCATCATCCGGGGGCCCCCTCCCCCGCGCGTCATGAATCCGAGGCCAGAGGATCCATCCGCGTGCTACGAGGAAGGGCTGAGGATCCATCCACGTGCTACGAGCGACGACGATGACGATTCCGAAGACGACCCAGAAGCTGTGTACTACATGGCTAGATATGATTATGACTAATTTTTACGTTTTAATATTAATAAATGTCTGGCCACAACAAGTTGCAATACTACCCATTGAGATCGAGATAGTTCATATCCATATACATATAAGAAGATCATTAAAAATAAAGGTTTAATAATATTGTACATCACCAACATCCACACATGTTAGGGTTTTCTTCTAATCCGTAACCATGGAGCATCTTCCTTACTTAACGGGATGCTTGGGTCATCCTTCACAGCGAAGGGCGGAATTTCATGAAACTTATCATAATCGTCTGACATGTCTGTCTTATCCTCCACCCCCACGATGTTTCTTTTTCTTGAAAGAACTAGGTGGCGCTTTGGCTCATCGGATGTTGTATTCTTTTGCTTATCTTTCCTTTTTCTCGGTTTGGTAGACATGTCCTTCACATAAAAAACCTGAGCCACATCATTGGCTAGGACAAATGGTTCATCTCTATACGCAAGGTTGTTGAGATCCACTTTTGTCATTCTGTATTTCTTGTCTACCTCAACCCCGCCTCTTGTCAGCTTGACCCATTTGCACCGAAACAAAGGAACCTTAAAAAAAGGTCCATAGTCAAGTTCCCATATCTCCTCTATGTAACTATAATATGTATCTTTTTTCCCATTCTCGTCTGTTGCATCAAATTGGACACCACTATTTTGATTGGTGCTCTTTTTATCTTGGGCGATCATGTAAAATGTATTCCCATTTATCTCGTACCCTTAGAAAGTCAATATAGTCGAAGATGGTGACCTGGCCAATAAGTACAACTGCTCTCGAACATTTATGTCATTCATGAGATGTGTCTGCAACCAACCGCCAAAAGTCCTCATATGTTCATCTCTAATCCAGGAGCTAGGCTTCCCCGGGTTGTTGGAGTGTACAATATTCTTGTGTTCCTCGATATACGGAGCCACCAAGGTGGAACTTTGCAGAACTGTGTAGTGTGCTTTAGTAAGAGAATGTCCGTACATACATATCCTTGCTTTCTTTCCTAGCGTGCCTTTTCCACTAATTCTACCCTCATGCCGTGATTCAGGAACACCGATGGGCTTAAGGTCAGGAATAAAGTCAACACAAAACTCAATGACCTCCTCTGTTCCATATCCCTTTGAGAACCACATATTGTGATATTTACCTTAGAGTTCCTTACATTAATACAAGATAGATAGAATCTAAACATCGATCTCATGCTATTGATGCGCTCGACTTTCAACATAGAGCTCGTTGGGAACCCCAAGAGGAAGGTATGATGAGCACAACAGTAAGTTTTCCTTCAGTTATGAAACCAAGGTTTAATCGAACCAGTAGGAGCAAGGAAACACCCCAAAGGTGTTGCTAGCTCAGCTTTGGTAGGGCGCACTACCGGTGCTAGTAGCAACATGGAGACCTGCACAACACAACCACAGAACTTTGTCCCCAACTTGCGATGAGGTTGCCAATCTCACCGTGTTTTGTGGAAAACAAAGGATTAAACGTATCGAATGGAAAGAAGTAAAAGTTTGCAGAAAGTAAACAGAAAGCAGTAAACAATTGTAGATTGTATGTAAAGAAAAAGGACCGGGATCCATAGTTCACTAGAGGTGGCTCTCCTTAGATAGATAACATGCTGGGTAAACAAATTATAGCGGGGTAATTGACAAACACCGAGAAAGCAATACATGCATATACTAATCATCTTGACTCCTTTGAGACTTGATTGGGCATTACAACATAATACATAGACCGCCATCCAACTGCATCTATGACTAATAATCCACCTTCAGGTTATCATCCGAACCCCCTCCAGTATTAAGTTGCAAGCAACAGATTATTGCTTTACGAACTACGTGTAAGGTAAACAATACGATTGTTCTATGAACAAAGGATTCTTGTTTTCTCCCTAGTAGCAATAGCACATCTAGTACCTTAGAGATTTTTGTCACTTCCCCAGATTACCAGAGGCATGAACCCACTATCGAGCATAAATACTAACTCTTGGAGTTGCTAGCATCTACTTGGCCAAGATAGCTACTAACAACGGAAAGCATGCAAGATCTCAAATAACAAAGACATGATAGAATCAATAATCAATCTCAAATAGCATCTCAATATCCATCGGATCCCCGCAAACACAACATGTATGGATTACAAATAGATGATCTTGATCATGAACGGAGCTCACAAGATCTAAACATGAAAGCACAAAGGAGGAGAAACCAGCCATCTAGCTACTACATGGATCCGTAGTCCAAGGATGAACTACTCACGCATCACACCGTAGGCTTGCATGATGATGAAGAAGGCCCTCCAAGGTGAATTCCCCTCTCCGGCAGGGTGCCAGGAAGAGCTTCAGATCCCTCCCGATCTAAGGATGGAGATGACGGTGGCTACATACTCTTTCGTGGAGTTTTGATCGGGTACTTAGGGTTTTCGTCTCGAGGGCAATATATAGGTGGAAGGAGGGGCCGAGGGGGTGCCGAGAGCCACCACACCACCCCCTGGCACGGGCCAGGCCTAGCCGCGCGTCCAGTTGGTGTGGACGGCCCCTGGCCCCTCTCCGTCTTGTATTCTGGCACTTGATCCCTTCCAGAAAATAGGCACTTTGGCTTTTGTCCCGTCCAATTCCGAGAATATCCATTTTCTGACTTTCCTAGAACCAAAAACAGCAGAAAACAGGCAGCTAGCACTATGGCTCTTGTTAATAGGTTAGTCCAAGAAATCATATGAAAAGTACTCCAAAGTTGGGACAAAACACAAGAAAGTGGATAAAACCAAGCATGGAACATCAAAAATTATAGATACATTTGCAATGTATCACCTATCATTGCAAAAATTACTACCAAACTAAATCCACAAATCCATCTATAAGATAGAGCATGCAATGAGCTAATATAGCAATGAGAGTTCAAAGGATGAAGTTGCTCACCTTTTAGAACCTTTGGATAGATGGGGCACCACAAAATATAGACAAATCTTGAGGAAAAAAAGGGCATGAACTCGAGGTTGAAGCAAGAAAGAGAGAGAGAGGAGAGCCACCAGCTTGAATGGTGGCTCGGGCAGGGGAAGAAGATATAGCCAGACCTTTAGCCCCAGTTCGTGTCTAGAACCAGGGCTAAAGGTCCACCTTTAGCCCCGGGTCGTATAACAAACCGGGACTAAAGGGTATGGCACCTGACCTGGCCTGCCTGAAAACCTTTAGCCCCGGTTTGTTACACGACCTGGGGCTAAAGGTCCCGTTCGAACCGGGGCTAGTGCCTGCCACCCCCTGGGACAGTTCTAGCCGTTGGACCGGGGCATTAGTCCTGGTTTGTAGCAAAACCAGGGCTAATACCCCTGGACCAAAGGTCTGTTTTCTACTAGTGTAGTATCCCATGTAGCTTCCGCCGGTGTGGCCAATTGCAAGACGACTGAATTAGCAAGGACAAGAATACAAAATCAATCAGCACCAACCGATTTCTGCAGGAGGGGGGATCTACAAACCTGACAACACAGTAGAAATGGAGGAGGCCAAAAGGATGAAGGCAACACGGACGAGGACGCCTGCACTAGAGTCGCTACCTACGACAGACTTGGAAAGAACCCTAGGCCACGACGGCGGTGTCCGGGAGTTGGGGAGCGTTTTGGTTCCGGGTGAGTCTAGGTCTGGTCAATCTCTCGAACTGGCACTGTTTATATTTAGGCATTAGGATTTGTTAGTATATCATTGTTTTATGGTTCACTGTTCCTTGGGATCTAAAAACTAATGCTAGGTAGTAAGTAGTGATGTCAAACTGTCTTGATTTCCATGGTGAAAAACAACAATGTTGAACAACAACTGTAACAAAGTTCTAAGGTCTCAACAGCCTATGGCCTCTACCATGCAAGGTAAACTTGCTCTCAGTATACAACTATCAATACAAGACACATATAACTATGAAAATGTACACTCTTCGATATAGGTTTGGAAATGAAGTTAACACGATCAATATTCTTTCACTTGGTGTTTCAGGTCACAATATTCTATCACTAGAGAAGTACTCCATTCGATATAGGTTTGGAAATGAAGTGGACATGACCATCTTAAGAAGGAAGAATGTAAAGCGAATTGTTAGAACTTATAGCCCAGAAATTCCTTAGTATGTTTGCACCCACAATAAAGCCACAGACTACAAAATAAATATGGTAATTCTCTTCCTTTTGTAGTACTATAATTCTCTTGAACTCCAGCATGCCTAGAACTGTAACAATCTAAATTGTTACTGTCTTTCCTATGTAGTGCTTCTCGTCCAGTTTTACTAGGAAGTATATTATGACTTACATATCTGGAGAAACCGTTCAATCGAGTCATGTGATAATGAAGTACTATCAGTTTTAGATCTAACTGGGAGAATATGTTCGCCAACACAATCTCTAGGAAGGTGATGTTTGTGCCTTCTAGTTTGCAGTTAAAGTGGGTTCTCTAATGATGATAGTGCATCTTTTGTCATGGTTTCAACTTGTTGGAATTATTTGCATCTTTTGTGAGTTGTGAACTTGTTGGGTTGAGATGTAATGTATGTATATAACGAATGATCATGTTAAATTCAGCTGAAGTTGCATTCTGTATGTTATGAGTTCTTTGTTATGCTATTTGTTGGGTTGAGTAATAATATAGATATTAGATATTTAAAGGGGACACATTACAAAATTGCCATTTATCATGCGTCGACAGAGACATTATGAGGCATTGTCGTTATGCCATAGTCATAGCTACCACGACACCTACGCAATGCCTACCCACAATTGGCTGTGGCGTAAATGCTTTGTTACTGCAGAAGCACTAGCTCGGCGAGTCATGTTGTGACACGCTAAAAAATCGACCATCTTTTCAGAATCCCCGACGCAGTTATGCCTAGCGGCTTTTCCTTGACGCGTCAACACGAGCGCGAAGACTAAGGTTGTGCCTAGGTGTCTATAAGCGCCAACGCCCGGGCTCCGTGTTGTAGTGATACTTCCATGGGAGAGTCTTCTTTGGGAATGTCTTCATCAATCCATGATCACGGAGAACGACAATCTTCAATCATATGATATAATTGAGATGGGTCATCTTGAACTTGCACTTCTTCATTTCTTCTTGACTGTTGATCCAATTGAAATTGCTCTTTGCACTTGATTTGATCAACCTTGTATCTTCTTATTTATTCAACACAATCTATTGACGTTATGTAAGAATTCTCACACTATCTTCTTCTTCAAGACATGCTTCTAGAAGGCTCAACACTCACATGACCATCTTTGGTCATTGAATATTCTTCTTCCCTTCTTCATTATTCAACCTTGAAGACAACAAATGTTTCAATCGATGCCAAAGGACAATTCATACAAGTTAAACTCATTGCAAACATTATTCCATAGAAATTGTCATTAATTACCAAACCACACATGGGGAACACATGCACTTTCAATCTCCCCCATTTTGGTAATTGATGACAATCCCTTTGAGAGAGTTTATATAAGGAAATTAACTAACAAAAACGGTTGCGCCTACATCAAATAATACACAAGTATGTGATGCTTGTACACCCACAATATATAGAGAAAACTCCCCCACAATCTATAGACATGTGATGAACTTAAATTTCATTACATATATTGCCAACCATTACCGTTGGTGGATTTTCCTCTATATATTCAACATGAAAAGCAACAACAAAGATGCAAACGAATGTAAGGCCAATGTGTAAGAACAAACTCAAATCATAAAACCAACTTTCCCTTAGACCCTCCTAAACTTCTCCCCCATTGGTATCGATTGTAAAAATGGGTGAAAAGGTTCTAAACGGCCAATATAGTGAGAATTCCTCCAAAGGTGTGCTTTTGAACCCAATTTCTCATGATTGGAATTTTTTCACATATCAAATGAAGAATACTAGGAGGAAGCTAAACTATATTGATGATCCAAAGATTGCGGAAGAAATAAAACTAGAACAAGCAACTAAAAATGAAGCAAGCAATCAAAAGATCCGAAAGTATCACATGAATACGACAAGGTATTATGATAAAAGAAAATGAGTGTTTAAATGACACCTGGAAGCTTCCCAAGATTTGTGCACACGTAGAATGCTTACATTTGAATACAAATTTCACAAATATTAATCCTTAATCCACCATAAACATTTAAAACACAACATATGGGCAAGAAGGCAAATGAGCATTCATAAATGCATTAGAAAAGCTACCCAAGGATTATGCACCAATTATAATAATTGTATTTGGAAACAAAGTGCAAAACATGAAATCCTCACTCCCCCAAACTCATTTAACAACACGAGGCATGAGAGAACAAATATGAGTGCCAAATGATACAAATTAATAAGACAAGAACTCACTAACAAAGAAATTTTGAGATCCACCAAAGAATTGGATGACATGAGAAAGGTGGACACCAAAAAATACAATATCAACTAGAGATTTATCTTCTCTTATGTGTATAAGCTAATAAGTGGATAATATCACCAAGATATATGCGCACAAAAAACATGCACACACAAATTAGATACTTAAGAAAGCATATGAAAGGTAAAATGAAGTCATAAAATATATCAATAAGATATTTGCTTAAAAGCATGGGCAAAGGCTCAATTTTATCTTATTGTACGTTAATCAACTTCAAACACCGACACCCGAAACACATCACGACTATGACCAAGTGAACTTAAATTAATGGACATTAGAGAATTTGAATTTCTCATGAGTATGACATACCACATGGAGGCTATATAATCTTGTAATCAATATCAAGTGGTATTCCTCATGTATACACATTTTTATGATTACGGGATGACCAAAGCATAACACTCCCCCAAAATAGGATATTACATTAATCTCCCAAAGAGCCAAATAAGATACCAATAAGATTCAATCAAGGCTCAACACAACATAACATGTACATGTCACAAAAACTAACATACACATATGATAGCTCCAAATATTAACACTATTCATTGAGGTTTTTCTAGTGGTTTTCATCGGGTTTTGTTGGATTTTCACCTTTCAACTAACGCTAATATCACAATTTAGCGAAACCTTGTTATAAAATGTGTGTTTTAGGTATTGGAAACTTATGGAAGGATACCATGCCTTTAATGAGATATTTATAGAAAAACAAGCAAATCTCTAGTTGAAGACTTTTTGATTCGAAGTGTATAAAGGAATTTTTGATCCATACTGTTCGCCCATACCATGTGCCATCATCTTCTACTTATCAAACCAAGAACTTTTCATGAAGGAAGAGAGAGAAAATTGCAGATACAACCTCCACAAAATACCCCAAAATAGAGGAAATTAGATCTGAAGGAGAAGAAGAATTCCTTCGACTTTTCCCAAGATCTCCAACCTCTAGATCATCCATTCGTCCACAATTCCCCACTTGTGCCTATAGAGAGATTCACATTTGTAAGATTAGGAATTCAAACCTCTATTCCTACTTTGGTTGTTTTTATTCGATCTTCAACTTTATTGTGGCTTGCTACAGTAATATCGAGATGAACTCCATTTACATTGATATAATATCATTGTGTTATTCTCCTCTCATGTGCGAGTAAATCCCCATAGGCATGGGAGATGTAGGGAATTGGTGAGATGTGATGTGTCTACTTTACCTTCATCTATTTGTGCTTATCATCATAATTATTCTATGTGAGAATGATTGTCTATGTATGGCTAATTGTTGTTATCTAATTTAAGTCCCCAGATAACATGATCTTGAGAACTCATAGACATGAAATCGTTTGCTTGTCAATCAGCAACCCCCGAGTGACATTGCGAATATCGAAGAGGAGCTACTATAACTTGAGGACAATAAGGAACCATTAAGCTTAAAGCCTTGATCCGGTCTCATGACCTTAATTGATGTGCTTACCATGGTTTTGGTAGTAGACAGATGGATCATTAGAGTGAGGTGAATCTACCAAGAGGAGTCTTGACTATCACATGGGTTACTTTCCTACTCACATATTTATAAGAAGTATTATGATCACTTACTTTGCTTATTCCATTGTGCACATTCACTATCACCATGAGACGTATCTCTTTGTGCCTAATCTCTTATCTGCAGGAAATTCCAAACAACCTTCATACTATTTACTTTTATGTTCTTTAATTTAAGAATCGTTCAATATATAAAACTCCTTCATTCACACACATCCTTTTTCCTCCTCAACTATTGCAGTCAATTCACTCAAGACTAGTGCCACCTTGAGTGCGATAGAAATGTTGTAGATAAACACTTTCCTAAGATCATTGCTAGGATTTAACATTAAAGCTGGAATAACACTTCCGTGAAAACATGCTCTAATAAACCTGTGCTCTTGTAGGCCATCATCATAAAAAATTGATAACTCAAGATAAGTAAGTGGTAAGCACAACATATACAAACATATGCACGGTACAAAACCAACACATGCACAAGGGAGAAAGTAGCTTTCAATAAAAATAAGATGAGCACATGTTACCGCAAGGAGGCACAATGGATGTATGAAAGAATGATGATAATCCAAATAACTTGGGTTAAAAAAATATAATAGATGAAGATCCGTCAATTCTTCATGATGTAGCCAAGCTGTAGTGCCCTCCAATAACGCCTATTGACCAAGTTTAACCTTGTTGGTCTCCAAACAAGTTGGGTCCTAAGAAGTTAGTCACAGTAGACTTGGCAACCAAAATGGTTCTTTTCTTGACACCACTCCGAGTACCAATTTGTTTTGGAAAACACATTTCCAACCTCATCATTATGAAGAGAATGAGCATCATCAAACATGATAGGGTTGGATGAGGAGTTACCAATGGTGCATGCTGAAGATAAGTTCTCTTTCTTGTGGCATATGTAACAAGTTCTTCTCTTGCTATATTTCTTATTAGGTATTACCCCAGCTTGAGGAAGAGCTTGAGTCTTTTGGGGAATAGGCCCCTTTTTAACTTGAGGATTCTTCTCTTGTTACTTCTCACTAAGAGGCTTATTCTTCAATGGGAAAGATATAACATGATGCCTTTATTCCTTTCACTTGAAGCAAATAATGGTGGCCGGATTCTTGACTTGTTCTTGGCCCTTCTTCTTGTTTCTCTTGTAATTATTCTTGATATTGGACTTGTTCCATATATTGTAGTTGAATCCAAGTCCACTTTTGTCATTGGGGGATTTTTTGCTCACACAAGAGTTTGTTGAGTGTGGCCTTCCCTTCATGACCCTTTCTCAAGTCACTCTTAAAAGAAGTGACTTGAGCCTTGAGCTCTTTGATTTCCTCTACATGGTTAGTCTCTATAAAAACACTAGAGGAAGTATATATTCCTTCCTAGAACAACAAGTCAAGGAATGAAATTCATCACAAGATATATCAAGGTTATGAGATGATGAATTACAAGGACTATCACATGGAAATATGTCATTTTGAGTAGATGGTGTGCTTCAACATAATACCCTCATGAGCTAACTTCAGCCTATCATGGGAGGCTAGAAGACTCTTATGGAAGCTTGCAAGCTTTTCGTGACTTTATTGAAATTTCCCAAACTTGGTAGTTAGCAAAGCAAGTTGTCCTTTGGCTCAACATTCTCCTTTAGTATGGATGTTTCACAAGAGATAAAGTTAGTAGCACAAGCATCATCATTAATAGCAAGATGAGAGGGCAACTTGGCAAGCTCTTTTGAATATGAAGCTTTAGTTTGAGCATGATACTCAGTGAGTTTTATAACCTCACTCTTAATGACCCTCGAGCAACTACAAATTCATCATTTCTAATTTTGAAATCATTTTCTACCTCAAGATATCTATCATGGGATTCTCTCACTCTAGATATCTCTAGAGCAAAAGTATCCTCAAGAGATTCCTTGGTGGATTTTTACTCTTCAAGAGATTCATTTATATTTGCAATATCATTAGCATATTCACGTTCAAGACTACCCATTTTGTCAACGGTGTCGTGATCCTCCTCAATAATTTTCTTACTCTCAATAGCAAAAGTTAAGATTTCAACAAAATTAGAGCAATCATTTTTATTTTTATATAGAACATGAAGGACTAGCCGCCTTATCTTTGAGAGAGTTAACACCATCAAACTCTTCATCACAATCAATATTCTCATTATCATTAGATATATTGGGATCCAAAGAAAAATTTACCTTTGAAGCCTTAGCCATAAGGCATAAGTGAACACCGGGAGGAGGTGATGATGAGGGAACATTTGACGCTCCATTTAAGTACTTGTCTTCTCCATAGATTCTTGGATTTCCTCTACATTGTTAGGGACACAAATACTAGAGGAAATGGAAGAAATTGTATCATGGCAACAAGACAAAGCAAGCATATCATCATGAGATGTATTCAATCAATTTCTACATGATATGCAAGGAAAATCAACACAAGCATGCAAATCATTTAGAGTACTACAAGTTTTCATGCCAAAAGATAAAACATTGCAACGAGATATATATGAAGTATAATCACTATCCACATTGCAAGTTCTATCACCACTCACCATATAATTACCTTGTGAGAAATCACAAGTTAGTGAAGTGGAAGAAGATGAAAGCTCATCGCGACCGAAGGTAGAGGGATCACAGTCGTCCTCATTAATTTTGGATGCATCATATTTTTTCTAGAAGCTTCGTCCAAAGCTCACGAGCATTCTGAAAAGGAATGATTGTGGAAAGAACTACAAATCTCACAACATTAACAGGCACCTTAGAAGCTTGAGCATCGAGATAAGTGTTTGTCTCCTCCTCTAAGGATAGATTTTGGGGATCCCTAGGAGGAGAAAACCCCACATATAGAATTCATTCTGTAAGAAGGTTCAAGCCCAAAAATAATCAAGCATGTGGATTCTCCAAACACCATAATTTGTGCCATCAAATATGAAGTGTCAATGTGCACTAATCCCCTAGCCGACATGTTTAGTCTCAAGGCGGTGAATCCCAAAAGTGAGAGACCATGCTATAATACCAATAGAAAGGATTTGGATGTCGCCTGGAGGGGGGTGAATAGGCAATTTAATATAATCATAGTTTATGATCTAATAAATGCAGAATAAAACTAGCGTTCAATTTCTCAAGCACAAAGCCGAATTTCACTAGGTTCAACTAAGTGCACCAACAACTTATGCTAAGCAAGTAAAACAACAAGGTGATAGCAGGATATATAACTTCAAGAACGAAGGCTATCAAAACGTAAAGTGCATAAGTAAAGAGCTCGAGTATAGAAATAACTGAGGCATGTAGAGATGATAATGCATGTTATCCTGAAGTTCACTTCCGAAGAAGCCACATATCCATTGGAGAGGTGAGATGGCGTAATGCTCCCCGGGCGGCACAAATGGCCCACCTTGAGGTGTGGTGGCTCCATGCATACCCAATGCCACACAAGGCCTCACCCCAAGATGCGGAGGCATAGCATGCACCAACGCCACAAAAGGCTCACCCTATTCTCCCATATGCGCACCACAAAAGTCGGGCACATGATCCAGTATGTAACACTTGAGGGCGGTCACTGAACACGTACAAGCTTGGGGCAATCTCCGCAACTCAATTCAAGGCCCCCAAGATAATGCCACAAGCTTGAGACAATTTCCACCACTTAATTGGAGGCCCCAAGAAACATCAGTAAGGCCACAACCATCTAGGGTTTCAAGAACACAAGAGTAAAAAGCTTTCTTGATTTCACCAACCAAATCCTCCATAGAGAACTCAAACCGATGCACCTAATGCAATGGCAAGTCCTTCACTCCCAAACTCCACCAAAGCTACAAAAGCTATTGGGGGAGTAAGAGAGAAATAACACAAGAACTCCACAAAATAATCCAAGATCTAGATCTAATATGTGAAGGGCCCTTTGAATAGGGTAAGAGAAAACTAATCATTTGGGTCAGATTTGCCGTTACCAAAACTTCCAGTCATCCACCTATACTACCGGTAAACAAAAACATGAGATACTGCAAGGAAACGTGTTTTTGGCAGTAGTAGACCGGAAATTGGGCCGGTACTACCGCCCATGGAAAATCACTGGACAAACATTTACAAAAATGTCAATAACATTTGCATCCAGACTCTGATTTCGATTATCTTGGGCTCGTTTCAAAGAGGGAAAAAGCTCTACAAGATTATGCAGATAAACATCATAGTACAACATGGGAGTATAAAACCAAATGGAGAAAGATATGACCTCTCTAGCAGCGACGAACCGGTAAAATCTCCAAAACTCAAAACACAAGAAGTTGAACTTGGAAACTCCGATTGGGAAGAAACCTATTTTGTTGGAAATATGAAAGAAAGTAGTATAAAAAAATACCAAGTTTCTAGAAGTGAGGAAGCTCCCTCATAGAAGAACCGATAAATACTACAACATAAAAATGCAACAAGGTTTTCATACGAAATCTATTTTGATGAACTAGAACTTGTCATGAGGAAAACCACAATCGCTAAAACTTCACATGGATAAAATCCAAATATGAACCAAGAAAGATGATGCTAAGAATGTAAAGGTTTGATCTCTCTTTGATAGATTCGATCGAGTTACTCACTCAAGAGCCCCTCTTGATAGTACAACTATCTATCCTGAACCTGGTCTCCCAATTAACAACATGAGACCGGTAAAAAGAAAAACCTGTTAAGATCATACCTTTTCCTTACAAATTCCACGTGAGATCTATGTAGACTATCTTGTCCTTCTCAAGATGGAACATGTTTCTTGATTTATCTTGCTCGATCTAGCTTGATGAAAAGTTGAGAATGGCTCCCCCATACTCCCATGGAAGAGTCTCTTATTTGGGATAGTCTTCATCTATCCATGATCACGAAGCATGAAAAGCTTCAAGCATACGATCTTCTCGAGATGACTCATCTTGAACTTTCACTTCTTCATTTGTTCTTGAGTGATGTTCCACTTGAAACCGCTCTTTGCATTGAGTTGATCAACCTTCTATATTTTTCTGTCTTCAACATGATGTCTTGAAGTGATGCAATAATGCTCATACTATCTTCTTCTTCAAGACATAATTCTATAAGGCTCAACACTCACATGACCATTCTTTGGTCATGGAATATTCTGCTTCCTTTCTTCATTCTTCAACCTTGAAGCAAACATATGGTTCAAGCGATGCTAATGAACAATTCTTAAAAGTATAACTCAATGCAAATATTAGTCCATAGAAATTGTCATTAATTACGAAAACCACACATGGGGTACACATGCACTTTCATACGAAGTGCAACGACACGTGGTTAGAGGGCAATTGTTCCTTGTATTATATAGGAAACACTGCAATGGATAGGCGTTGCTTTATGCACCCTTGAGCAAGTGAGACAGAACTATGTGCCTCACTTGCTCAAAGGCCCCATAAGCCGTAGAGGCCCACTCCTGTGGGTATATTCGGTGGGTCACCCTAGTCAACGACTCAATGAACTCCCGATTTTAATTTTCATCTACTGTTTGCATCTTAATATTAACGAAAACAAATAATTTTTTATTGGAAAGTTTCAACGATAGCTATACAAACCAATCTATCCCTATTGTACTGGCATATGAAATGGTGGGACACAGATGTAAGCATGACATGCCTTGCAATTTAGTGGGACATGTTTGACTATTTTCCCATATTCAAGATGCTTAGAATGAACGACGCAATAGTGAATGCCTCCGCTCCCCAAACGTGGCATTAAAAAGCGATGTTATGCATGCCCCTACCACGACACAATTATGTGCTGGTAATGAGTATAACAGGGTGTATGCCTGGACTCCGCCTAAAA
Source organism: Avena sativa (assembly GCA_916181665.1). Lineage (NCBI taxonomy): Eukaryota > Viridiplantae > Streptophyta > Magnoliopsida > Poales > Poaceae > Avena > Avena sativa. The sequence continues at coordinate 463,514,264 of OV702297.1, read as the reverse complement.
ATTGTGTTGTGAATGCTCATTCGTGGGGTAAAAACTTTTGCAGGTACCTTGAGCTTGTGCTGCCCAAAAAAGTGTGACGCATGGGGGAAGTATTTTTGTAGTATGGGTTCTATAATTTCATACCGTACCCATTATACCCGATTAGTATTATATTTTACCATTTACATAACCATGTATAATTTTCTGTCCCATACCTGCACTTTTAATGGGCTTTTACCCGAGGTACGCGGGTAATGGGTACCCTTTACCATCCCTACTTGATCTTGAATGGCATTAACCATATAAAGTGCACTATCTACTTTGTGGGGAACTTATGGGAATAACAATAGTGTTTGAACTAAAGAAATATACATAATGCTAAGTTGGTCAAGAATTTATTTTAAAAAATAAGCTAGATAAGAAATACACCAATTTAAGCTGATGTGAAGATGTGAATGTTGCCACTAAGAAAAATGTGTGGTCCTTATAGTTTCCATTCTCATCATCATATTGAAGGAGACTCCTCGTGCTCTGCCATAAGAACTTGGAGTCCGTATCATGGTGAAGGTAAGATAATATTGTGATTCTTGCGCAAAAAGCTGTCTCGGGATAAAACATTGCAAAGTTGAAGGAGATTAGCGAGGAGCAAGATGTCACTAAGTTGTTAAAGGTGTAGAAGTAGGCAACCACGCTGATAGAGGAGAAGAAAAGGCTGGCATACATGTTACAAGATCTGCTGAAAGGTAGTGATGTTCAACAAGAAAATTTTGAAGACAAAAGAGCAAGTATGTGACGAATGAGATATAGGAAGTGGTGATCTAGTTCAACATGTGTTTTAATCTACTTGAACTTCTTCGATTTCAATTTATTTAATGATATAATTATCAGTTTTAATTTTTAGCTAAAATATGTTTGCATTTAGTTAAAGGTTAGTTATATTTTCTAAGAAAATAGTCAAAATAATCGGGAGGATGTATTGAGGGTCGCCGTTGGGACCAGCCGACCCGTTAAATTGGCACATTGTCTAGACGTCCCAATCACGCTTATCCGACGCAGTTGCCGGGCGTTCTAATAGGGATGCCGCTGGAGATGCTCTTGCAGACGTCGTGGAGATCTATTAATAGTAATAATTGTTGCTACGGTTACATAAAAAAATAAAATGAGTAAGCATATGCATCCAATCCACGGGTAAAACAAAAATAGTACTGCAATCTCACGTATTCATCACACCCTTTGCGTCCCAACAAAAGGAAAATCACCACCGCCAATAAAGCAGGTTCTGAGCGCTGCAGAAAGACTAGCACAACGTACTGTTCATACACTGACTGCTCGAGTCTGATGCACGCACTCGCTAAATAAGAACCATAGGCTTAAACCCATTATTATACCCACAAGTTGCATAGTGAAGCTCTGCATCGATTGGTGAGCTGACCACAACACTAGATTAAATAGTACTAGTACCACTAATAGTATAGTACATAATAATCTATACGGATTGGTGGGAGTGTCATTGATACATCAGGAGCCTGCAGCTCAGCAGCACTGTTATGCATGCAGTGATGATCTTTAAAGCTTAAGCTGACAAAAGATGACCTTTTTGCGAGGGATAGGTAAGAACTAGTGGATCAGTCAGAGGGGAGGAACGTATTAAGTATTTGGAAAGCCTGGGGCGGGTGCAGAGTGGCATGGAAAAGCCATCATGCGTTGTGTGGTTCAGAGATGGCAGAGGGGGAGGGGTCGCAGCAGAGGCATTTTGGCTTTTGCGTCCTACTCGGCGTTCCTAGTCTAATGCTGAAATCATTCCATAACAGGAGTATCCGCGCCCCGCCTTTGAGTGCTTCCGTTTGGGGCAATGCAAGATCGTGGTGGACTTCTTTTCTGTGTGCCAAAATATGCCATCATTTGCCCACCCCTTTTCATTTCTTTTGCCAAAATCATTTGCCCATCTTTGTGAGACTGGGTATATTATAATGTAGTACAATCAAAGGCGATCTGTAGGTGTTCCAACAACCAATCGAAAGTGTGTATTTCCCATTTGGGGATGTTGGAGCTGGACACATACATGGACCTACGCCAAAGAGTACAATAAAAGAAAAGAGGAGAAGAAATCGACTTATCTTGCTGCGAATACTGTCAATGGAGATTTGGGTTTTTTGTCCATCGTAATAATTAAGTTGTCTATGAAAACATAACATGGTGTCAATCGATGGCTCAAACAACATAAGATAACTCTCACAAAAGCTTGACAGATTTGTCTGTCAAGAGAACACAAATAGCATTGTGTCTCAATACCTTGATATAAATGTTTTGTATACAACCGGGTCACCCCACCATACAACACGAGAGGGGTATCGATCAGAGACCAGTCACCCTGCACTTGCTCACAATCGAGCCTTGGATTGAATCATGTCTAACAAGCCGACACCACAATAGGTTACACATTGTCGAGGAATGTTGTGTTGTGATGCTTCCATACGTTAGTCGTAAGGAAAACGATGTCCTCCCGGGCTCGTGTTACGTGTTAATATAGCAGGGGAAACAACCTCCGATCATCTACAAAGAGGATATGGGATCGGGTGGAGTACTACTCAATACAGCCCATATACGTAAAATATCTTATGTTTAACAGACCCCTTAATCTAAGCGTAGTGTACATGTGTAGCAGAGATTAGATTGAGCTTGAACTCATCTAATTGTCTTACAGACAAGGTTTTATTAAAACCATCACCTATTTGATATTTATTGGATATGAATTTGATATCAAGAAGTTTTCTTGCAACTCGCTCTATGAAAAATTGATAGTCAATCCCAATCTATTTTGTGCTAGCATTAAAAACTGGATTTGCAGACAAATATGATGCACCATGATTATCACACCAGAGATAAGGCTTCTGCTCAAGAGAGACACCAAGATCTCGAAGTAAGGATTCAACCTAAATTAACTCGGTTGTAGTATTAGCAAGGGCTTTATATTTTGCTTATATACTTGAGCGAGACAATGTATCTTATTTGCTAGCCCTCCATGAGATTAAATTTGTAATAATAAATATAGCAAATACCTCTTGTAAAACGTGTCTCGTCAAGATATCCAGCCCATTACGCATCTGAGAAAGCACCGAGGAGGGTAGAGGAAGATTTCCGAAAAGTAAGCCCAAAACTGGGAGTATCTTTGATATACTGTAAGATTCTTTTTTTAGCTATCCAATGAGCAGTTGTAGGGGATGGAGAAACTAACAAACCCTATTAACTGAAAGGATTGATCAGGACGTGTCAGTCAAGTACTGAAGCGCACCAACTATAATGTGATGGTGAGAGCTATCATCAGAGCCAAGTGGTGTTCCATCAGTCAATGACAACTTATTAGTAGTGGACAATGGAATGGGTGCAGAAGTTGACTTGAGAATGACCACACGTGTAAGAAGATCAACAACATATTTTCCTTGAGTTAAGAGTAACCATGTTGACTGTTTCTTGATCTCGATGCTCAGAAAATAATGTAACTCACCAAGATCCTTGATGCCAAAGTGAGTGATCATAAAGTAATGTATAAATAGCTTGATTTGGAGGAGTCGGTCACAATAATGTCATCAACATAGATTAATATAAACATAGTTATACTTGATATGTTGTATAAAAAGAGGGATGTATCTGCCTTGGAAGGTATTAATCCCCACTCATGCAACTTGGTGCTAAGACGAGAGTACCATGCTCAATGGGCTTGTTTTATCCATAAATAGATATGTCAAGTTTGCAAACATAATGTGGAGTATTTTGAATATGAAACCCATGTGGTTGTTTCATGTATAACTCCTCTTCCATAACACCATGTAGAAATACATTCTTTACATATAGCTATAGTAGATCCTAGCCCCTAGAAATTGAGATAGACATCATAGTTATAATACTGGTTACTTTAATAATAGGAAAAAAAAGTATCTTCATAGTCAATATCATATCATTGCATAAAACCTTTTTCAATAAGCCTTGCTTTATACATGTTAATGCAACAACTCCGTGTATACCAACTCGTTGGGACTCCAAGTGCATATTGTTATAGCAAGTGTCTTTTCACCACAAGAGTGACTCGAGGGTTTATATCAAATTCTCTAGGAATTGGCTGATAATGAATGTTTTTCTCCTCCTCTTCAAGCAATCTACAAAACAAAGATTTTTGCCTTGTGTCCCAAACTCCACCGTGTGGTTGTCAAGCATAAGGTTTCATATTAGTAATATGAAATCATAAGTAAAGTAAAACATATGCAAGTCAAATAAAGGCAATGGTACGATAGTTGTTTTTTGTTTTATTTGTGGTTGCAAGTTGTAACTACCTCGGTGAATTACGCTCCTAGTACAAGCCTGGATGATCAGAAATGGTTGAAATAGTACGGTGGGGCCCAAATGCCACTCACAGGTAGACCTTTCGGCCGTCCCAACCATTTCCAAACATCGGGACAAGAACGGGCGGCGTAATCGGCAGGCGAAGGGATCAACTACATACACAAATGAGTATGTATGCAAGCCACCATACAATAGTACATCAGAGCCATTCCATCTAAAAAGAAAGGAAATATAGCAACGCCATACGGCAAGATCCAAATATCCTAGATAGATATAATAGTGTAGGATATCTCCTCATACATCAATCAACAGGGTATCAAGCGGAAGCGGAAGACAAAATCCGAGTACGGATAAGAAGCAAATCGGCATAAGATGCCCCATAAATAAGCAGATCCCGCCCACAGATCTCACGGATCCCCGTTCCCGGAATCTCTACACCGAATGATCGTTGCCCACATCGTCCGTCTCTTCCACCCAGTATCCATCTTGCGAGGGTACCTGTTCATCTGAACCAATAATTTATCGTGTGAGACCCTAGGGGTACTCAGCAAGTCTTTATGCCTCTAAAGGGGACACAACCTGGGGTGACGCAATTGCGGCAAAAGATAAACCCTAACAGTTCTATAGATACTCGCTAACCATCCGCCTAACCAGAGATAGACGGATGTCCGTGAATTAATAACAACAGTTATAACAGTTATAAAGGTAATCTTAACAGATCCATCCTCCTCCTCGCTTACCGACGAGGAAGCGGACGAACAACCCCCATCCGTTGGCAGTTTTATTATCCATTCCATGAGTGTTGCACTATTCACTAGTCAGGTACCTAGTCTAGTCAAATTAAAAGCGGTACTTTAGTTATGCTTGTCTATGATCGAGAAACTGTGCTTCAAGTCGTCCATAACCGCGGACACGGCTTTCAGAAAGTTTTACCCTGCAGGGGTGCACAAATAGCAACACACACTCGATATGCCTCGGAAAAACCAGATCAAAACCCAACGAGGCAGTCACGACAAAGCAATTACAGGATTCAGAAATATTTCAGGGGGCCACCCCATTAAGCTACCCGCAACGGAGCTAGCTGACTCCGAGACGGACTCAAGGTTTGCGCCAATGGCTGTGAACGACTGGGAACCCGAAAATGTGACTGGGCTTGTCGACACCGCGAAAACACTCCGCAATCCTAAACAGTACAGTGTGCAGTACCTCGCACAATTTAAATAAAGCAGTAAAGCATGGCATAAGTACAGGATAGTAAATAAAACCTCAAACTAGTTTGTGGCCCCAAGAAATAAGAATGAATCAAGCTCTGGCTCAGGGGGGTCCATAAGGCCTCCCGGATGTGGATAGCGCGAATATTCTTGGAACAGGAATCAAGTACTCGGGGTCTTACGGGACACAAGTGAGCATAAAAACCAAATAACAGATATTGCTCCCCGGTGCCACTTTCATTAGTTATCCCATTACTAGTCAGGTTAAGTTGTTTAGGTACCTCGTTATCCATCAGACACTCACATACCCTACACATGCTGTTCTACGACTCGCATGGCTCAAACAACTCCTGTAGTAATGGCTCATGGGATGGAGGAACAAGCTTTGGTGGGGTTTAATAGTAAAGGCTATGCAATACCTGGGATTCAATTTAATGCAATCGCGACTCAATGATGCAAGAATAAGAAAGAGGCAATAGGTACTGTATGTATGCAAACATGTGGTAGTGCTTGCCTGGCAGCTCAGTTGAAGCAAGGAATGGATCTGGGTAGTGCTCCTGGTTCTCTTGATATATCCCCTGCTCAGCGTCTATTCGAAGAAGAACCAAACAAACAAGGGCCAACATAAATAAAGTGCACAAGCATATGAATAAATGCATCAAGCAATCAATCATGCCATGATGAATGATGCACAATTTGCATGGCAATAGGTAGCATGGCATGGGTGAGGTGTGAAGTACAAGATTAAATCATTTTATGGGGTTTTTGTCCCATTTGATACTCATATTAGTTGCTGTACCCTTTATATTTATATGATGCATGCTTCAAATCAAACCATGGAATGCATAAACAGAAAGGTCTCGTCGAGCTAATCATTTTAGACATATTATTTGTTAAATTTGGATTTCTAAATCAAAAGTTATTAATTATTTAAGAAAAAGGGGCATTTATTGTAATTTAAATAAACTTGGAAATTTAAGTGTTCAAAATATATTTTGGATAGCATATTTGAATTCCTCATATTTTTCTGATTTGAAAACATATATTATTTGTATTATTTGGATTAATATTTGAAAAGGTATTTAAAAACAGAATTTAAATTTGAATTTGATTTAATTTGTAAAGATTTGAATTAAAACCGAATTGGACAGAGACTTTTCTCACTCAGGCAGACATAGACCCAGTCACTGTCGGGTGGGCCTCTCTGCTGACTGGGACACCCGCGCGCAGACGTGTTTTTCTCACCGCGATGTAGGTTAGCTCCAGAGAATGACGAGTGGGCCAGAGCAGGCGCGGGTCCACGCGTCAGAGCCGGGCTCAGGGGGTTGGCCACGTGGGAGAGCTCGGGAGCGCGGGTTAAGCGCTTAAAACCGCGGGGTGGTTTTTGCAAAAAGGGGAGCAGACGCTGTCTGGTGGGCCAGAAGGGGCGCGGGTTAAGCAAAACAAACGTGGGGGGGGGGGTATGCGCAAAAGAGCTTCGGCTACTGTTTTTCTTCTCGCGTCGCTGGCGACCGATCGGTGCGCGGCGCGAGGCGGGGATCGAACGCGGGTCACGAGGGTGCGCGCGGAGGGCCGGAACCAGCGCGGTGGGGCGGGGGGGTTGGTGCTAGGGAGGTAGGCGAGGACTAGCTAGGGTTTAGCGCGACGCGGGGAGCGAGCAGACGCACGCGACGCCGGCGCACAGAGGCTGCTCGTCGAATTTTCCGGCGCGACCAGCGCAAGGATGCGACGACGAGGATGTCAGGGGGGTTCGTGGGCTCACCGGGAGGGCGTCGGTGAAGGCGGATCGGGTCGGCGAGCAGCAGGGCGACGATGATGCAGAGACCGAGCGAGCTAGGGTTTCGGGGTCGGCGTCGCGAGGTCCCGTGGCTCCGGTCCTTCTCCTCCTCGATGGCGGGTACTAGGTGAAGCAGGGGAGGCTTGCGGTCTTCCTCGACACCAGCGAGCGCGACGCCACCGGCTGGAAGCGACGGGGTGGTGGAGGCCGAGGGCTTCTGCCGGCGGTGGGGGTAGATGGTGGTGAGGGACGGCAGGGAGAGAGGGGAGCAGCGGGGGTAGATCTGGGGGACAGAGGAGAGCCAGGGGAGGTGGTAGACAGCAGAAAAGGAGGGGGGTGCCGTGGGGGAGCGGGCAGATGGAAAAGGTGGCTCGGGTGCCACCTTTCCCTCCTCCACCACGTGCTCGGGCTGGCTCAGGTAGGGCAGGGGCAGGGCGAGGTGGTGAAGGGGAGGCTGCCAGGTGGGGTAGGGCAGGTCAGGGTCGGGGTGGTTCGGGCTAGGGCCCCTAGGGCAGAGAGAGAGCAAGAGAGGGTGAGGGTGGAGTAGCCTCGGGTTGGGCTAGGTTTGGAGCTAGGGTAGGAAGGGGAGGGTATGGCTCGGGTTGGTAGCTAGGGCAGGGGTGAGGTGGCCAGGGAGAGAGGGTGGCCGGTGGGGCCAGCTAGGGTAGGCCATGGTGGGGTGGCTCGGCTTAGAAGGAGGAGAGAAAGAGGGGGGTGCTTAGGGTTTAGGTTTAGAGAGGGGTATGGTAGATTAGATGAGATGGAGAGGTAGGTTTAGGGTTTGAAGAGAGGGGGAAAGGTTAGTTGCTAGGGTGTTCATTTGTCAAGACCAAGCCAAGCACAAACCAAACCCCAACAAGATCAAGACTAGGAAAGAGAGGACAAGGTGATGTGGTTTTGTAAAAGATCTACTCAAAATGCAAATAAAAACCAAAGCTAGCAAAAGATGGTTCTTGCATGGCCCATGCAAAACATTTAATGCCATGTTGATTCTTGTGAAAACAATATTATTTCATGGCATTTTTATTATGCATGCTCAAAAATTGGAGTAATGCCCAAGCAAAGGAATTTAGAAAGAATTCCAAGTGGAGTATAGGGAGATGATCACATTGGGCTATATTTGGGACTTTCTAGTGTGTATATGCCACTAGGTGTTTAATAAGCCCACAAAATATCCCAACCTGATGATAACCCCAAATCACACATATGGAAGCTAGGAAAAAGGTCCACTCACAAGGCATGCAAAGGTGGCCATGTGGCTCTCATGTTTCAATATTGTGAAAGCAACATGATGCTAAGATGAGAGCTTGTGGTAAAAGAATTGGATCCATCCCAACCCACATGAGCTAGAGGTAAACTCAAAGAAAGTGCAAAGCTCATATTTATTTGGATGGTGGAATTATAAGGTGGTGAAAAGAAAGGTGGTGGAGTTAAACAAGAGATATGCCCCCAACTCAACTTGGGCATTAAACAATATATCAAGAACCAAATACATTATCAAGAGGCAAATACAATTAATAATGCAGATGAGATAAGAACCTAATGGAAAAGGGTTTTATATGATGCTCAAATGCAAGGTGGCATGATGACATGAGCATGATATAATGATGATGCAAAAATTATATATTTGAAGTAGCCATTATATTACTAGACCAAGTAGCATTACAATTGTTAGACAATTGGGATGCTACACAAGTAAAGAAAGTAATTTTGTATTTTCGAAATAATTAATTGCAGAAAATAGAAATGATAGTAATGGTGTTGGAAAGTTGTTTCTTATGATTTAAAATGGACCGAAGTTCATGGGCTCACTTGTCTATTCGCTTTTTAAGTTGTAGTGGACACAAAACAATTCATCATCAATAGTATTGGTGAAACTTCAATATGTGTTTGATAAGAATTCATATGGACATCAAGTCCTAACATAGAGATGATGCAACACATCACTCTTATACTTCTCTAGAAAGGAAAACTCCAAGCAATCTAGAATTAAGAATTAACAGAGCATAGCCTTAGTTATTTTCACATGATGTTTGAATAACAAATATGCTACCTTGACCAAACAAGATTATCAAGCTGTCACAAGATAATTGTAGCACATGATTTCCACTTAATCCCTAATGAGGTAACAAAAGAATGGTAAAAACCATAGTAAATCTTGAATTTGTTGACATTATAAAATCACTACCACCATGTTACTCCATCTAATACACACTTTGCCCACACATGCTCTTGCATACAAGTTGGATCAAAACAAGTAATTAAGAACGGGGTACATTGAAAGAGATATGCCCTATAGGCAAATAATAAAGAGGTTTATTATCAAATCTCGAATTAGTTCATAATAGTTTCGCACTGTGATATAACTGTGTCAAGCGGAAACATTGGTACATGCGTCGTATGTAAAAAAACCCAGGTCCCTAGTAACCTATATATTCAACTAGTTCGTTGGGCAACCGATGATCAAGGTTTCCTGATCATGGAGCATTTATGCTAGTTAACAACGGAGTCATATCATTGGAGAATGATATGATGGACATTACCCAATTGAAGTATTGCAGTGAGATTAAGTCACATGGTTTATCGCTGCAATCCTCTGAAACTAAGTGACCTTCTCCTTAGACCATGATATCACATTAATCACTGTCTCCCACGGCTGCTTTGATTATATCAATCATCATGTCCATAACTCGGTGACATAAAGATGTGCATCATGTATTCCAGAGGAACAGTTGAAGCCTATGAATCAAGATCAGGATTTGTTCACCCGCGGTACGGGAAGATACACTAGGCCCACTCAGTGAGACTGTATCCAAATAGGTTGCAACCATTTACTAGGTCATAGGATAGAATATCACGATAAATGAGTTAAGTGGACTTGTCGGTAACGAGAAAGGTATGTTGATACAGTAGATCGAATCTCAGATCAGTCATGTATTGAAGAAACAAAGGGATAGGGACACGAAGTTTATGGTTCAAACATGACAGAGTCTCTAGACCGCATAGGGGTCATTATGCACATCATGGTCCTGTTATTGATCATTGATCGAGAGTAATATCGATCTTGTCACATTCCTGAACTGTACGGTAACACACTTAAGGGTATGATGATGTTATGAGATCTATATGGAAAGAAGGGATCATAGATGAGAAAGAAGAGGATCAAAATCATTTTGATAAGACAATGTCGGAAAGGTTCCAAAGAGGATCCAGAGTTGTATGAGAAGAAGGAATAAGCCAAAAAAGTGTTTTTAGATTAATGGGGATCTAAATATGCATATATATATGTATTAATTTTGAATTAATGTATTAAATAAAATACTTAAATTAATTACTAAGGGGCAATCTCCACTAATGGGCCTATTCCACGAAGGAACCAGCCCAAGAGGGAGGCCACCCCGGGCAAACGTGTTTGCTGCCAGACCGCAGCTGGTGGCCTGTCGGCCGGCCGACACAGGCGCACATGTAGTAGATGGCACGCACACACGCACGACGCGTAGTCGCTGTCGCTCGACGCTGGCGGGCCGTAGGCTGTAGTCTGGCCCAAGTGGCTATCTCCATCCGGCTGCCGCGTGAGCTGGCGGGTTGATCTGGCCAGGCCCACCTAGCTACCGCCATAGACGCGCTGGCCACCAAGCCACTGGGGGGCCGCGCGCGCGGGCAGGCATAGCCGGCCGCCGCCGGTTGCCCTCTCCTCTCCAATTCTTTTAGTCCCTCCCCGGGAGTTTAGGGGTGGAAGTCCTACTTTTTAGCCTAAATATATGAGTCTATATTGGAGGGAAAAAGACAAAAAAATAAAAGGGGATTTCCGAAGGACTATTTTCTTAGGGAATTTTCCCTCCTCTTTCTTAGTTGACTCTCAAGAGTGCGGTTGCACGAAGAATTGCACATGAGAGAGTTGACAACACCGGCATGCCGTCGCGCTGCTGGATCCCGGTTCTAGAGGGTCCACTTCTGCATCCCTGCTGGATCAAGGAGAATGGGAGTCATCGTCAGACACCGTACAATCGCGCCGCTGGATCAAGTAGAATGGGAATACTCGAATAGCACCACCAATAGTGGGGCCAGGGCAGTCATGCGAGGACCAGGAGGAGAAGATGAGGAGCTTCGTGACATTGAGGTCGGCTACAAGTTCGACTACTTCAACCATGTTCCTGATAGTTGTGAGATTCGTTACATTTTGATGGTTTTTATTGATGATTTTCTCCTGGATTTGATCGTTTTCTAGACCTAACGCTAATACTTCGGTAGCAAAGAAAACTTGGTTTTTAATGTGTATTTCAGGTTCTGAACGTCAATAGAAGGTTTTAACTAGAGAAACACAATATTCAGGCGAAAACAAGTAAGTCTCTCTTTGGAAGCAATCGAGGGAAGCGTACAGAGGTTTTAACGAGCAACTATACGACGGGAGCAATTTTTCTGGCCGTATAGCTCCCGCCGTATAGCTGTCGCCGCCTCTGTCTTGTTAAAAGGGACAACTTCCGTGAAGAGGCCATCCGCAAAAACACAACATAGCAGCTGCCATCCCATCCAGAAGGGAGAAAGAAGAGATCCAGAGAAGAAGGGGAAGACGTTCTTCATCTCGCTCTATGATCTTCGACCTCCTAGCCAATACACCCCCATACCCATTACATGTACTTCAGAGAGAGAGGGATCTTCACCTTGCAAGACTAGGGTTTGAGATTGTTTCTTCCTATCTTGAATTGTGTTGGATACTTTTCTATTCTTATTGTGGATCTCCACGGTAATATCAAGAAGGATTCCCTTTATTTAATTATATCGATTATCTGTTCTTCTCTCATGTGTGAGTAAGATCCTTGGGCGTGAGAGATGTAGGGGATTGGTGAGATGTGATGTGCCTTCATATATTTTCCATTAGCTTGTGATTGATTCTAATTATTATATTATGTGTGCTTGACTATCCATGGGATGCCTAATGCTTGTTGTCCAATTAAGGGCCTAGACAAGATGATGCTTTGTTCTACATAGATAGGATCTTGTTCGCTAGCAGACCGGCAACCCCCGAGTGACACGGGGATATCAATGGAAAAATAGTAAACTCGAGGATAATGAGGAACCACTGTGCTTATTGCATTAGTCCGATCCAAGGAGCTTAATCACTAAGCGACCTAAAGGGTCTTAATCGTCTAGTTTCTGACCATGGTTTTGGTAACAAACTACTAGGATTATTGAAGTTGGGATGAAATCTACCAAGAGGAGTTCCGTCTAATTATGAGTTGCTCACCTACACATATAGTTATAATATTATAATTGTTACATTTATCATTCATCCATCTGGCACAGTCACTATCACCATGAACTGAATCTCCCCGTGCCTTATTTTGCTATCTACAGAAAACAACAAACAACCAAGTCGTTCTTTACTTTCATGCTTTATATTTCCGAAGTTTACATTTTGGTTCTATTTAAATACATCTCATTTAATCAAAACTCCATTCTTATTTCAATACTTGCAGTCAATTCACTCGAAGACCCGTGACAACTTTCGGTGTGATAGAGACTTCACTCATAAACACTTACCTTTGGGCTCCCTATGGGATCGATATCTATACTTCGAAACTAGCTACAAACGATCTATGCACTTGCAGGCATCAAGCTATTTTCTGGCGCCGTTGCTGGGGAGCTAAGCACTAAGTGTTTGTCTTTTGACATTTCAGGTGTTGCTACTACAAAATGTTCTCCCTAGGAGATAAAGGGTCCACACGCTCTGGTAGGACCTATCTACCGGATTATATTGAGCGCGTGCCTTCTCAAAGGCGCGAAGAAATTATTGAAAAACTTTTAAGATCGAATAAAGTTGAAGTTGAAAACCTGAGTGATATTATGGAAATCATGTCTATTTATAGGACAACTCCCATGAAACCTGAGAAAACTCTCAGAGAATACAGTGCTCCAAGTTCTGAATTTCTTAAACGACCAATAAAAATTCCCTAATCCTGGAGTTAGAGAATATCGATTTGATGGTGGAATTTTTAAAATTTTGCAGGAAAAAGCTTTCAGTGGAGGGGAATACGAAGACCTAGGAAGGCATCTTAGAGAGTTCGACAATGTGATGACATCATTTGGACCAAAAGGTTTGCCAAGAGACTTCTCTCGTCTAAAATTATTTTGTTGGTCTCTTAAAGGTAAGGCTCTAGACTGGTTATATTCTCTCCCTCGCCATTACATTAAATGCTAGGAAAACTGCATTGTTAAATTCATAAATAGGTTTAATCCTTTTAAAAAGGTAACTGAACTAAGAAATAATATAGGAAACTTTATTCAGAACGTGGGAGAAAACTACCCACAAGACTGGGATAGATTATTTGGAATGATCAATAGCATTCCCAATCATGGCTATTCTGAATCAACTATTTGCCATTTATTTTACCACGGTCTTAATACTCAATGTAGAGAGTTGCTTGACTTCTCAATAGGAGGATCGATAAATACTTTAACTATTAAAGAATGTTTGGAATTGATGTCTACTAGGGCTAAGAATGGTTCTTTATATAATCCTGATTTTGGGACTAAGCTACAAAAAGGAATACTCCGGATAACTCCTGATCTTATGCCCAAAGTACGCAAAAAATGAAAGAAAAGGGTATACCTTATGAACTTGTTAAGGGAAACAAAGTAGACTTGTTACAAGTTTTAACTAAAGATGATGAAACTAGAAAAGATTTTCAAGAATTAAAACATCGACATGAAAAATCTCATAATAACCTGCATAAGCATTTTCAAAAACATAAAAAGATTTTGGCGGAACTCACGGAGAATTATGATGAGATTGGCCAAGAAATAATTTTTTTTCACAAGTATCTTGGTATGATTGAAACCCAGTGTCAACAAATAGCATCTGGTTATCAAAATTTTCTTAGAGATGATAAAGATATTCCTGTTTCTACTAATGTTGTTACAAGAAGAGGTCCAGTTATTACAGGACCATTAGGACCACCAGAATATGAAGCTAAAAAAGAGCGAAAGGAAAAAGCCTTGCTCGAAGCAAGCCAAGAAGATGATATATTGGTGGATCCTCAAGATGAAACTGAAGGAAATATGCCCTAAGCGGCAATAATAAAGTTGTTATTATATATTCCTTATACATGATAGATGTTTATTTTACATGCTAGAAATGTATTGATTCGGAAACATCAATACATGTGTGTTTAATAAACAAAAAGGGTTCCTAGTCATGCCTCTCTTATAGACTAGCTTGTTGATTAATAGGATGATCAAGGTTTCCTGATCATGGACATTTGGATGTTGTTAATAACAAGGTCACACCATTGGTGGAATGATGTGATGAACATTCATCCGAAGTATAGCATTACGATCAAGTCATTATGTTTATATTGCTATAACATCATACGAAGTAATCTTTATCCTTAGACCATGAGATCATGTTAATTGTTGACACCGGAAGAGTATGTTGATAACATCAAACGTCACACCATAACAGGATGACTATAAAGATGGGTTCAGTACTACGAAGGTGTTATGTTGAGGCTCATGGGTCAAGAGTGGAATTTGTCAATCCAGATGACGGATAGATATACTCTGGGCCCTCTCGGTGATATCACATTAGGATAGCTTGTAAGCAAGTGATGTGATCACTAGAATGTTGTATCACGGGAACGAGAAAAGAGTGCATGTCGATAACGAGATCAAACTAGGTATGGAGATACCGATGATCGAATCTTGGACATGTAATATATCGAGAGACAAAGGGATTTAGTTATAAGCGTTAAAGGTTCTCACGATCATAGGAGTCATCGTTGAATGTGTAGGAGTCAGTACGGATCTCCAGGTCCCGCTGCTGATTATTGATCGGAGAAGGGTCTCGATCATGTCTGCATTATTCGCGAACCATAGGGTGGCACACTTAAGAGTTACCGGACACCATTTTGGAGCACATATGTTTCAGACGAAAGAATTGCAAAGCGCAGGAATTGTTTCAATAGAAACCAGAAATTGTTTCGGGTGAAATTGTAGAAGGTGGTTCCGCATGTGATATTGAAATATTGCAAGGGGCTATATGTGAATGTTTGTTAATTAAAGTAATTAACAAAATTCTGAATAAATTTAATAAAAAGAGTTTTATTAAATGAGAGAGCATTAAATTTGGAGAAATTTAATGCATTTAAAGTGGAGACTTTAAAAGGGAATGTGAAGAGGCATTTTAATGTGGGGGGTTACCACCACATGAATGGGGGAGGTGAGGGGTCACCCCCCATGCGCCGGCCATGGAGATAGGGGGCACCCCCCTCCTCCTATAAAAGGCCACCCATTCCCTCCTTCATCCTCACACCTCCTTATGAAGGATCTCTCTCCCCCTCTAGAATTATTCCCCCATGGTCTCGGATTAGCGAGATACATGTTCCCGGTGGCATTTCGTCTGGAAGGAGTTGCTGCTTCTGCTGGATCGCTGGAGCGAGGAGGTGGAGGTTGTCCGGTGGCTTGAACGTGTGTGCGAGTGCGGATGCGTCGCTGAGTTGCGGCGCTCGGACTTCCTCACGATCTTGAGATCGGCAAGTGTACGACTACATCAACCACGAGTTCCTACTCGTTAACAAAGCTCGTTGTCTACGAGGTTAAGTTCTCGTTGGATGTATGTCCACCCGTTGCTTTGTACCTAGTAGATAGATCTTGGCGTGTAGTTCACACCGTAGGAATTTTTTTGTTTTCTATGTTGCGGACCCAACAGTGGTATCAGAGCCTGATCTATGCGTAGGTGCTTAGCACGGGTAGTACACATATGGTTGATATGTGGGCGATGATGATCATGTTATTGTATCTTCTATGTATTTTGGATATTGGTGGCATAGTGGGATGAAGCGGCCCGGACCAACCTTACATGTCATCGTACATGAGACTGGTTCCACGACTGACATGCAACTTGTTTTGCATAAGTGGCTGGCGGGTGTCTGCCTCTCCTACTATAGTCAATATCTGATTTACAACGAGTTTCTAATAACTTAGTTATCCTTGTTGTGGTTCATGTTCGTAGGTGAGAACGGTTCTATCTCCAAAAGCCCTAAGCCACGTAAAACTTGCAATTGATAAATTAGAGGCGTCTAGTTTAGATCGTTGCTGGGCTAGTGTATTGATATGGTATTGTTGTAAGTAGATGTATGGTAGATACTCTTTCAACACAGTCAACGTGTAAGTTCCATAGACCTTGGCCTTACACACAAAGGAATGATAGAGATCATACCATGATGCAAGTGATAGAGATCAAATGCATGGACCATATCAACTCACTTTACACATTAGATGTTAGCATCTTATACTGCTAGTTTGGCGCGTTTGATAGCATTATAAGATGATCCCTCATTTAGATATCAAGATAAAAATGTGTTCTTCCTTGAGTATGCACCGTTCTATGGATCGTGTTTCGAGACATCACGTGATGATCGGGTGTACTCGAATCTACGCTTTCATAGGAACGGGTGTAAGACAGTTTTACACACACGAATACTAAGGTTCTTACTTGGCGAGCCTAGCATGTACAGACATGGCCTCGGAACACGGACCGAAAGGTTAAGCATGAGTCATATGGTTGATATGATGCCCATATAGATGCTCTCCTTTGAAGCTATATCAACTCACGTGATGATCGGACTTGATATAGTGGATTTGGTTCATGTAATCACCAAAACGACACGAGGGATGTCATTTTTGAGTGGGAGTTCATTAGTAATTTGGATTAGTTGAACTCAATCTATCATAAACTTAGTCTAAATAAACTTTACAAATTCTGTTGTAGATGGCACCACCTGCTTTTAATTTCAATGTGTTCATGGAGAAAGAGAAACTTGCTGCGAATGGTAGCAACTTCACCAACTGGGCTATGAATTTGAGGATTCTCCTCAATGCTGCACAAAAGCAATATGTGCTAGATGCGCCGCTAGGCCCCCCACCAGCTCCTGATGCCCCTGACGAGGAAAAGAATGTCTATGTGATTCGTCAGGAGGACCACAACTTAGTTCATTGCGGCATACTGTATGGGCTAGAGCCAGAACTTCGAAAGCGTTTCGAAAATGGTAATGCCTTTGATACCATGGGAGAATTGAAAATGATTTTTGATACCCATGCTGCCGTAGGGAGTTATAATGCTACAGAAAAGTTCTTTTGCTGCATGATGGAGGAAAACAGCTCCGTTAGTGAGCATGTACTCAAAATGTCTGGGTACGCCGATAAGCTTGTGTCCTTGGGAATAACGATTCCCATTGACTTAGGCATACATCATGTTCTCTAATCTCTGCCACCTAGCTACAAGAGCTTCGTGATGAACTATAATATGCAGGGCATGAAGAAGTCTCTTCCCGAGCTTCTGTCAATGCTTAAGACTACAGAAGTGGAGATTAGGAAAGAACATCAAGTGTTGATGATTAATAGGACCACCGGTTTCAAGAAGGATAAGAAAGGCAAGCACAAGGGAAAGAAGGGTGGCAAGTCTGTTGCCACGCCTGGAAAGAAACCCTGGGCTGGCCCTAAGTCTGACACCGAGTGCTACTATTGCAAGGGGACTGGCCATTGGAAGCGCAACTACCCCAAGTATTTGGCAGACAAGAAGCCCAGCAAGGCAAACAAAGGTATATGTGATATACATGTTATTGATGTGTACTTGACTAGTACTCGCAGTAGCACCTGGGTATTTGATACCGGATCGGTTGCTAATATATGTAACTCGGTTCAGGGGCTACGGAACAAGTGACAACTAGCAAGGGATGAGGTCAGGATGCGGGTCAGCAATGGATCAAGAGTTGATGTGATCGTCGTCGGGACGCTACCTCTCCATTTGCCATCGGGATTAGTTATAAACCTAAATAATTGTTATTTGGTGCCTGCACTGAGCATGAACATTGTATCTGGATCGTGTTTGATGCAAAGTGGTCATTCCTTTAAATCTGAAAACAATGGTTGTTCAATTTATAAGAATGATATCTTTTATGGTCATGCACCTATGTTGAATGGTTTATTTCTATTGGATCTCGATAGTAATATTACGCACATTCATAATGTTAATGCTAAAAAGATTAAACTTGGTGATGATATGTCTACATATATGTGGCACTGCCGTCTAGGTCATATTAGCGTTAAACGCATGAAGAAACTCCATTCTGATGGACTTTTGGAATCACTTGATTTTGAATCATTTGATACATGTGAGCCATGCCTTATGGGCAAGATGACTAGAACGCCGTTTTCCGGTTCAATGGAACGGGCGACAGATCTATTGGAAATCATACATACTGATGTGTGTGGACCAATGAGTGTGTCGGCGCGAGGTGTATATCGTTATTTTGTTACTTTCACGGATGATTTGAGTAGATATGGGTATATCTATTTAATGAAACACAAGTCTGAAACTTTTGAAAAGTTCAAGGAATTTCAGAATGAAGTGGAAAATCATCGTAATAGAAAGATCAAATTTCTGCGGCCTGACCGTGGAGGAGAGTATCTAAGTTACGAGTTTAGCACACACATGAAAGAGTGTGGAATAGTTTCACAACTCACGCCTGCCGAAACACCACAACGTAATGGTGTGTCGGAGCGTCGTAATCGTACCTTATTGGATATGGTTCGATCTATGATGTCTCTGACTGACTTACCTCTGTCATTTTGGGGTTATGCACTGGAAACATCTGCATTCACTTTAAATCGGGCACCATCTAAATCCGTTGAAACGACACCGTATGAATTATGGTTTGGAAACAAACCTAAGCTGTCATTTCTTAAGGTTTGGGGATGCGATGTTTATGTGAAGAAACTTCAACCAGATAAACTCGAACCCAAAGCGGAAAAATGCGTCTTCATAGGATACCCTAAGGAAACAATTGGGTATACCTTCTATCACAGATCCAAGGGCAAGGTTTTTGTTGCCAAGAATGGATCCTTTCTTAAGAAGGAGTTTCTCGCGAAAGGTGTGAGTAGTCGAAAGGTAGAACTCGAAGAGGTTATTGAACCTTCTCTTCATGGAATGGCGAGTGGCGCAGCATTGGAAGTTGTTTCGGAGTTGACTTCACCTGATGAAGAGAGAGCTAATGATAATGATCATGAAACTCCGAAAGAGGACACTACCAAACCTCGCAGGTCAAGCAGGACACGTGCAACTCCTGAACTGTACGGAAATCCTTTTGTGAATTTCATGGTTGATGAAATGGATGACCCTACGACGTATGAAGAAGCGATGATGAGCCTGGATTCCAACAAATGGCTAGAAGCCATGAAATCCGAGATGGAATCCATGTACGAGAACCAAGTTTGGAACTTGGTGGACTTACCTCACGACCGAAAGGCCGTGGAGAATAAATGGATTTTCAAAAGGAAAACTGATGCTGATGGTAATGTGACCATCTATCAGGCTCGAGTTGTCGCAAAGGGGTTTCAACAAATTCAAGGAGTTGACTACGATGAGACATTCTCTCCCGTAGCGATGCTTAAGTCAGTTAGGATTATGTTAGCAATTGCTGCATATTTCGATTATGAAATATGGCAGATGGATGTCAAAACTGCGTTCCTCAATGGTAAGATTGAAGAAGATTTGTATATGATACAACCTAAGGGTTTTGTCGATCCTAAGGATGCTAATAAGGTGTGCAAACTTCAGCAATCCATTTATGGACTGAAGCAAGCATCATGAAGTTGGAATCTCCGCTTTGATGAGGTGATCAAAGAGTTTGGATTTGTCCAAACTTATGGAGAGGCTTGTATTTACAAGAAAGTGAGTGGGAGCAATGTGGCATTTCTAATATTATATGTGGATGACATATTATTGATTGGAAATGGTATAGATCTTTTAAACAGTGTTAAAAGTTATCTAAATAGCAAATTTTCGATGAAAGACCTTGGTGAAGCATCATATATATTAGGCATTAAAATCTATATAGATAGATCAAGGCGCCTAATTGGGCTATTGCATAGTACATACCTTGATAAGATATTAAAGAAGTTTAATATGGACGAAAGTAAGAAGGGGTTCTTACCTATGTTGCAAGGCAAGACATTGAGTAAGACTCAAAGTCCGACTACGGCAGAAGAAAGAGAGATGATGGATAAGATCCTCTATGCCTCGGCCATAGGCTCTATTATGTATGCCATGCTATGTACAAGACCGGATGTGGCACATGCTATTAGTTTGACTAGTAGGTACCAATCTGATCCATGTTCGGAACACTGGATAGCGGTAAAGAACATCCTCAAGTACTTAAGAAGAACTAAGGATATGTTTCTTATATACGGAGGTGAAGAAGAGCTAGTCGCTAAGTGTTATGTCGATGCTAGCTTTGACACCGATCCAGATGACTCTAAGTCTCAATCCGGATACGTATTTCTCTTGAACGGAGCAGCAGTTAGTTGGAGGAGTTCCAAACAACCTGTGGTGGTTGGATCAACAACGGAGGCAGAATATGTTGCTGCTTCAGAAGCGGCGCAGGAAGCAGTTTGGATGAAAGAGTTCATTACTGAACTGGGTGTGGTTCCCAGTGCGTTGGACCCGATGGTGATCTATTGTGACAACAATGGAGCCATAGCCAACACAAAGGAACCAAGGTCTCACAAGAATTCCAAGCATATTAAGCGCCGGTTTCACTCCATCCGCGAGCATGTCAAGGATGGAGACATAAAGATTTGTAAAGTACACACGGACCTAAATGTAGCAGATCCATTGACTAAAGTTCTCCCTAGGGCAAAACATGATCAACACCAGAACTCCATGGGTGTTAGATTTATCACTATGTGAACTAGATTATTGTCTCTAGTGCAAGTGGGAGACTGAAGGAAATATCCCCTGAGAGGCAATAATAAAGTTGTTATTATATATTCCTTATACATGATAGATGTTTATTTTACATGCTAGAAATGTATTGATTCGGAAACATCAATACATGTGTGTTTAATAAACAAAAAGGGTTCCTAGTCATGCCTCTCTTATAGACTAGCTTGTTGATTAACAGGATGATCAAGGTTTCCTGATCATGGACATTGGATGTTGTTAATAACAAGGTCACACCATTGGTGGAATGATGTGATGAACATTCATCCGAAGTATAGCATTACGATCAAGTCATTATGTTTATATTGCTATAACATCATACGAAGTAATCTTTATCCTTAGACCATGAGATCATGTTAATTGCTGACACCGGAAGATTATCTTGATAACATCAAACATCACACCGTAACAGGATGACTATAAAGATGGGTTCAGTACTACGAAGGTGTTATGTTGAGGCTCATGGATCAAGAGTGGAATTTGTCAATCCAGATGACAGATAGATATTCTCTGGGCCCTCTCGGTGATATCACATTAGGATAGCTTGCAAGCAAGTGATGTGATCACTAGAATGTTGTATCACGGGAACGAGAAAAGAGTGCATGTCGGTAACGAGATCAAACTAGGTATGGAGATACCGATGATCGAATCTCGGACATGTAATATATCGAGAGACAAAGGGATTTAGTTACAAGCGTTAAAGGTTCTCACGATCACAAGAGTCATCATTGAATGTGTAGGAGTCAGTACGGATCTCCAGGTCCCGCTGCTGATTATTGATCGGAGAAGGGTCTCGATCATGTCTGCATTATTCGCGAACCGTAGGGTGGCACACTTAAGAGTTACCGGACACCATTTTGGAGCACACATGTTTCAGACGAAAGAATTGCAAAGCGCAGGAATTGTTTCAATAGAAACCGGAAATTGTTTCGGGTGAAATTCCAGAAGGTGGTTCTGCATGTGATATTGAAATATTGCAAGGGGTTATATGTGAATGTTTGTTAATTAAAGTAATTAACAAAATTCTGAATAAATTTAATAAAAAGAGTTTTATTAAATGAGAGAGCATTAAATTTGGAGAAATTTAATGCATTTAAAGTGGAGACTTTAAAAGGGAATGTGAAGAGGCTTTTTAATGTGGGGGGGGGGGGGAGGGTTATCACCACATGAATGGGGGAGGTGAGGGGTCACCCCCCATGCGCCGGCCATGGAGAGAGGGGGCACCCCCCTCCTCCTATAAAAGGCCACCCATTCCCTCCTTCATCCTCACATCTCCTTGTGAAGGATCTCTCTCCCCCTCTAGAATTATTCCCCCATGGTCTCGGATTAGCGAGATACATGTTCCCGGTGGCATTTCATCTGGAAGGAGTTGCTGCTTCCGCTGGATCGCTGGAGCGAGGAGGTGGAGGTTATCCGGTGGCTTGAACGTGTGTGCGAGTGCAGATGCGTCGCTGAGTTGCGGCGCTCGGACTTCCTCACGATCTTGAGATCGGCAAGTGTATGACTACATCAACCACGAGTTCCTACTCGTTAACAAAGCTCGTTGTCTACGAGGGTAAGTTCTTGTTGGATGTATGTCCACCCGTTGCTTTGTACCTAGTAGATAGATCTTGGCGTGTAGTTCACACCGTAGGAAATTTTTTGTTTTCTATGTTGCGGACCCAACAGAAACTACTCAAGAAACATAAGATCAAACCAAGGAGGACCAAAATGATGCACATGGTGACTGTTATGACTCTGATGCAGGGACGGTTGATCCATGAGAAGAAAAAGAGATAAGCAAGGAAGATGAAGTTGTTGTAGTAGAAAAAATAAAAGCGATAAGCAACAACAAAAGAAAGAAACAAAAGAGCCTAACCCCCCACAAAAGGTAAAAGACAAGAATAAGTCAAGTGAGAAAAAGCTTCCTTACCCAGATGGAAAAAAGAAAGCACCAGATTAGGTAATTTATGATTCTTTTACAAAGGCACTTAGTGACCTTCGTTTGGAAATTCTGTTTGCGGATGCAATCAAAGTTCCTACCTATTCTAAATTCATCCGTTATATTCTTAGTAGAAAGAAAGAAATAACTGAAACTGTTTCCATGGTAACTAGTTATCCTGCTAATGGGAAGCTGTTGTCTAAGTCGGGAGATCCCGAAATACCAACTATTTCATGCTGAATAGGGAAAACTAACATTCACAATGCTTTGTGTGATCTAGGTGCAGGAGTTAGTGTAATCACATACTCCCTCTATAAAAGGTTAGGATTAGGGGAGTATTATCCTACTACTGTCACTTTACAGATGGCTGACAAGTCCACTAAATAACCCATTGGTATGCTTGTGGATGTTCTACTTAGAGTAGATGAGCATGTTATTCCCACTGATTTTATTATTCTTGAGATGCCATAAGATGAAAAATTATCCGTAATACTTGGAAAACCTTTCCTTAGTACTGCAGGGGCATCAGTTGATTATGCTGAGGGAAAGATAATCTTCAATGTTTATGATCCTGAAATCATCTGGTGACGAGGGTTTAACTCATCAATGCCCATTGTTATGGACTTGGGTTTTGGAGAAGGAGGGAGCGCTGGAGGCATCAGTCGGCTAGCAAACAAGCACACAGGGATGCAAGGTTTACCCAAGTTCAGGCCTCGTAGAGGTCCCTACTCCTGCTTGTCTGCTCTTGGAATTAATGGAGGAATCGAAGATTACAGGGGCGCAGATGCAATCTGACGAGAGTTCCGGAAACTAGGGTTGCGTGCGTCGTCCTCGCCGCCCCCTCCCAACCTGTATATAGATAGGCTAGGTCTCAGGTAGCAGGTCGAGTCAGTTACAAGTTAGGGTTTTCCCTTTAAACTTTCTATCTTTAAGCTTCTTCTTGTCTCGCAAGTAATCGAGAGTCCATGGGCGACTCGAAGCATTCATTGGGCCGTGGAAATGTTGTGGGCTTCCACCTATTTGGACCGTATATACCAAGCTCAAGTACCTGTAGGTATACCCATCTTAGTAGCCCCCGAGTGTCCAGTGGAATCGTAGATTCGATTGGGGACTTTATGAAGCTTTCGAGTGCATGACTAAGTACTTTTTCTCGAGTGTTCTGTTTATGTCATAGAGATTGTTGATATGCGTGGCTGATTTAACCAATGTATGGGTATCAGTTAACTGCCTTAGGGCAAAACAACGCAATCTACTCGAACTTGAGTACCCGGACTCGAATTCGGAAAAGTGCTAGCGTAATTCGACTCAAGACGCGGAGGTCTTACAGGAGTCGAATTCCAGTATATGGGTGTGAGTACTTGACGCGTCCGTCAAGGCATGTTCATCGTACCTGTAGGCACGGATATATTTCTGATAGTGTGCAGCAAATGCATTGCCAGGCCTTATTCAGGTTTTATCTTCACGCTGCAAGGGCGGCATCCGAACTTTTGTCATCGCGGAGCTGATTCGGGTGGCCTAGGAGACGTAGTCTCTTTGTAGGGAAAAGTATGAGGCGGTGTCGCCATAGACTTCGAGTGTGAATGTTATCAATACACAGTACGACGTATGAATAATCATAGGGTGCGCGACCAACGCTCCCTATAGGAGTAGCCCCCGAGTGCCTGGTTGAGTCGAAGACTCAGGCAGGGACTAAAAAAACTTTTGCGACTACTGTCGTATTTTGTTTGCTTGTTTCAGTCGAATTTGCTTCCGGCGCTCCCTATGGGAGTAACCCATGATCCATAGTCGAATCGTAGATTCAAGTGGTTGGGTATGCTTTGAATGTCCATATTCCTACATAAAAAAGAAAATCGTACGGTGCGCGACCTGCGCTCCCTATGGGAGTAGCCCCCGAGTGCTTGGTGGAGTCGAAGATTTGAGCAAGGACTAAAGTAGTCGAAGTCTTCTAGTGCTCAACTTGATGACATCAGTGCTGACGAGGTGATGACCTCAGTTGCCCGCGTGAGCGGCTTTGACGGGACGTGACGAGCGGTGGGTCCAATTTTCTGACTTTGATTTGACCAGGCTTGCGTAATCTTTCGTTTTAACTGCGCATCCTGGATTTCCGTGCATAATGGAGATAATGGGGGATGGTTCGTGTTTCGGCCTCTCCACGTGTCGACCGCATTGTGCGCCATGCATCCAATAGGGTTTCTGCTGGCCGTTGGATTGCATCCGCAAGGGGGTTAAGTAGCAGCGCAACTGCGGTAATTTTCTATCTGCTCTTTTCTCTGCTTGTGCTTCCATCGCCATTGCCGTTGCTCTTCTGCTTACTAGAGCTCGTCCTCTTCGTGGCGCTAGACCAACTCCGCGTGTTCTTGAGCTACTTCCTCCGCTTGCATCGCCACCGCAAGATGGGGAAGAAGAAGGGAGGCGCCACCGCTGAGTCCACCGTCGCCATTGCTACTGCCAAGAAGAAGGGCGGCTCCACCACTATAGGCACCACCGCCGCCGGCGTCGGGAAGAAGAAGGGCGCAGGCACCCGTGTCACCAATGGTGCGTGGCGCGTGTCCATCATCAAATCCTCTGAGCTCCGTATCCTCCGTCAAGATGGAGTTATGTCACCCATGGCGGATGACTCGCGATTTCCAGGTGGCGAGCTAACTCCTTGTCCTCCCGCTGGTTTCCGGGTGATGTTCCTAGCGTTCATCATCCGTGGTCTTTCTCTGCCCCTGCATCCTTTCTTCAGGGGCCTCCTTTGGTTCTACGGGCTCCAGCTGCATCAGCTGTCCCCCAACTCCATTCTCCACATCGCCTGTTACATTACACTTTGTGAGTGCTGGCTCGGAATCAAGCCACACTTTGGCCTCTTTAAGAGGATCTTCAAGCTGAAGCGCTAGTCAGCATCTGGTTCCATAGTCTACAACGTAGGAGGCTGCAGGATCCATGTCGACTCCTCCGTAACATATTTCTATATCAAGCTCATGGCGTTCGTCCAAGGGTGGAGGGAGAAGTGGTTCTACATCCGCGACCAGAAGGCCGATGGAGAGCACTACAGACTCGCGCCCTTCGATCCCGCGACGCCGTGCAAGAGGAGGCATTCTTCGAAGAACATGGTGATGCCTGGCGAGTCCGAGGAGACGGAAGTGTTGTACAAGCGCATCTGCGACCTCGAGAATCGCATGGGTAAAGAAGAAGGAGGCGCCGCCCTCATTCGCACATGGTTGCGCCATTGCATCCAGCCTCTGCAGACTAGAGTCCACCCCATGTTCCAAAGGGCTAGTGCGGACGATGTCACTCGCGTGTCTGCCGATGGCATTTCCGTGAGTGAAGTGGACAAGAGGTTACCACTAGTGACAAAGTACACTACCAAGGAGGTTCTCCTAGGCGAACCAGTCGTACCTCCCTTCAACGCCTCTAACCCTCCTCCCGGGGTATATTTGTGCTATGAAGTAGCTTTATTTGTCGATTGCTTCTAATTTCTTGACGTATACTGAATTGTTTTCTATATGCAGGATTGGAAGGTGTCTCCCAGTTTGCCCCCTCTTCCTGAGAGGGTTATTCCTCGTGAAGTAGATGAAAAGGACGAGTCGGAATCGACCGTCCCACCTGAAGAGGAGGAGGAAGCCCCCGAGTCCAGCGGTCTGAACACTAGCAAGCGTTCTCACAGCAAGGATTCAGATGCGTCGTCTCTGTCGACTCTAGAGAGACCATCTATCGGTGTGGAGGAGCCAATACCCGCCGTTCCTGTGTGCTCTATGGCTCCTCCTTCCTAGAAGAAGCTTCGACTGCCAAAGGAACAGTCGGAGTTGGAGGAGCAGTCCTTCGATCTTGATAGATTTGACGGCTAAGTCCTGTATTCGCGAATTTGTTTTGGTTTCTTCTTTGAGTTGTCATCTGTCGTGAAGCTCTTGTTTGATTGTGTGTTTTAGTCAAGTGGCGACGTCGTCTTCTGATGATGTCCAATTTTTGAAAGAGTCCAGAGTCACGGACTCCAAGTCCAAGAAGGTGGCCTCACGGTCTCCTTCTCCTCCATTGGTGACCCACTCCGGGCATAACTCCTCGAGTTCCCCGCATGCTAGGGAGCATCGGATGGTTACCCGGAGTACTATGCAACAACCTTCTTTGGAGTTTGTGGAGGATCATGTAAGTATCTTGTAGTTGGCAGTCGAATTTATTCTTGGCGTGCTTTTTCTTGAACTTGGCATGTCTCTGATGCAGCTCATCGTGAAGGGAGCCGCCCGCCAGGCGGAGCAGGTCCTTAACATGGGTCGATAGCATGCGCGACTGGACAATCACCATCGTATTGTCGAAAGTAAGTTTTGATTTCGTCCTTGTATTTTGTGAATATTATTGATTCGATTTGGTAACACTCTTTGTTTGTTGCAGCTGAGCACAATGAATTACTTCGACATGCTGCTGCATTGGAGAAGACATTGGCCGTGGCGACGAACAATCGTGATGAGGCAGTCGCATCCTTGGAGGAGTCGCGGAAGCGAGAGCAGGATCTCCTTGCCTCCACTGTTGAGAGGGAGAAGATGTTCGAGGAGCAACTTCTCTCGATTGCCAAGTCCCTCTCAGGTATGACCTTTTCATCTGGATATGTCTTGCTCTTCTGTGCTTTGACGTATGATTGTTGTACTAATGCTCTTTTTTTTGTATGCAGATGCCAGCGTCTTGAGTTTCGATGCCCAATCTTTGCGCCGTGCGGATGCTTTGGCTGGTGCCATTGCCGCAGTCGAGGACTGCAGTGTTTCCCTCCAGGAGACGCTGGGGAAGGGCAAGGATGTGCTCAGTCGCATCCATGATGACTTGACTCCCAAGGCTAGGATGATCGACAACCTCAGCGACCTGGTAGAATCCCTGGCTAGAGGAATCCCCGCGGACTTCGAAAATTCGCAGCGCTCCGTCGGCGCCACCATGGAACTCACAATGGTGCAGGCCCATGGCGTGGAGTTGGATCCTGCGGCTATCTTTGAGGTGATGCCTGTCGACGCTGGAGGCCAGCAGGTGTTTTTTCCTCCCTATGCTGCTAAATGCAAAAATTACGGTCCCTAGCTTATCGAGACACTCGCCAAGTATTCCGAAGAGCGGCGTCAAGCGAAGGCTGCGGCTTTTGGGGGTACTGCCGGCAAGTCCGTGGCATCGGAGACTGCCACAGATGCGATGAAGCCCCCGAGGCCAAAGTCCAAGTCGAAGAAACATGCTACGCCTTAGTCTTCGTCTGTAATGGCTGCAGTAGTTTAGCCTTTTGCTTTAGGGAACAATGATTTTTTGGGTGTCCCAGTCGAAACTTTTCCTATATCTGAATGCGTATATGTCCTTTGCCAAATGTATTCTTGGTTTCTTATTTACTTTTTGCTTGATTCGTGGTAGGGTACATCGAGTGCTCCTTCGAGTGGTCCTTGTGGTACTCCTTCTGCCACTGAGAACTTGGCGTAGCCTCGTCCGAAGGTGGAGGAGTTGTCGTTGCTTGCGCGACTGTGCGACCGTATTAGACAACTGGAGCGTGAGTTGCCCATCCTCCGTGGTAACTATTGGAGGTCACGAGAAGTCGAAGGCGGAGAAAGCCTCTGCTCACGAGAAGTACCTATTGGAGGAGGTGGCCCAGCTGAGTGAGCAGTTCAAGTGTTAGCCTTCTATCCTCTTATCTTTCCCTTTAGTCAGTCGCAGCGATGCCTATCTTTCACACTTTGCTTTTGGGTGGTGTAGTTGTTAGTGCTCGCCATCCGCAGGATGAAAAATATCGGATCACTGTTCGAATGAATGATTTGACCTAGGAGCAACTGCAGGCGAGTGGGTACTTCTGGGTGGATCATGGCTGTGCAATTACACTTGCGACCCTGTAGGATCGTGCTTCTCGAGTGCTTCATTTTCTGAAGAAGGCGCAGTCGTGCCTCAGGCACATCTATCAGATGATGTTTCCACTGGACGCTATCCCTTCAAGCCTGTTGGCCCTTCTGGCGAGATTCCAGGATTTGAGTGCAGTTCGTGAGTGCGTGCGACAGCAGTTAGTGGCTGGTGCCAAGGCTGCCCTCTCGCTGGTGCGACTGCATAGGCCTTATGTGGACATTGCTGCTATTGCTGCTAGGCCGCCGAATCCACCGGTAGGTTTGACCTGGAACATGGTTCCGCACTACCAGGTGGTGGACCGCCCAACAAAGGAAATTGTCGACTTCTTTGAGGAACAGACAAACGTTCTTCTGCTGCAGTAGTAGTTTTGATTTGTATCCTGCACATAGGTATACCAGTGTTGTAAAAGTTCATGTGGATATATGTAACTAATTGATATGTAAAGAGCTTGCTAGCTTATATGTTTTGCGAGTGTATTTATACTCGGCAGTTCCTTTTCGTTAGCCTGACTTGTTCTATCTTAGCACCTTGCCAACCTGTCAGGTGCGTTGCAACTGGGTTGGTGTTTTATCAAGGGTTCGATTGATATTGTGTCAGCTACTCAGGATAGTGCGGCTTGTTTGTAGAACGAATATGTAAATGGTGGCGTAGCCCCCGACTGAAAATATTGCCAGAGAAATAAAGAAGAACACAGAGTTTTCGGGGCACTTAGCTTTATTTCTTCACAGAACAGTACGAGGTACAATGTGCGGCTAAGTAGGCAGGCTGAATAGCCTTATTTGTAATGAAAAGAAAGAGGAAAACAACTAGGGGTAGAAGCATCGTAGTTGCACGACATTCCAGGGGTTGGAGTATACGAATCCTGTCTCAGGATTTTTAAGGCGATAGGCGCCACCTGGGATTACTTCTGTAATCACGTATGGTCCTTCCCAAGGGGACTCGAGCTTGAGGTGCCCTTGCTGCTTCAGTCGCAAGACCAGGTCTCCTTCGACGAAGGATCTGGGGCGTAGCCTTCTGCTATGGTAGTTGTGTAGATTCTACTGGTAGATCGTCGATCTTTCTGCTGCGATGTCCCGTGTCTCGTCCAGGAGATCGATGGAATCTAGAAGCTAGAAGCTGGAGAAAGATATATTCCAAAGAAGCTAGAAGCTGGAGAAAGATATATTCCACCGGCAAAACAAGTTCATGTGGTAAGTTCCTTTGATAAGGGGCAACCCAAGGTAAGAATTCGAGAACAGAGAAGGGGTTGAGTTACTCAACCATTCTTAATAAAATGCTTAATGGGAGTCAACCCGTCTCTTCAATAAAATAAACTAGAGAATAAAAAGTTCATCGCATTCCGACGACTTTTTCATAGACATTCTTGCAGAAGCGCGTCCGTGAAGATACAACTATCAAAAAGTAGTAGAAACATCGATTGGATGAGTATAGAATAAGAATAAAAATATAAGTTTGAGTTTTATATACAAAGACTAAAATTCTGCTCTTCATATGCTAATGTTGGTCGATAGTTTTTACTGCCATTTTTCTATAAAAAATAAGGTATTTGGCTAAGTTTCGGGATAAAAAGGTATTCTCGAAGAAATAGAATTTTTTTGATAACTACTGATGGTTTAACGACCAACTATAAGGCGGGAATAAAAATTCTGGCCGTATAGCTCCGGTTGTATATATATCTTTGTCATCAACAAATTTTTTTCGAAGACATAGAGAATTTAACGACCAACTATATGGTGGGAATAAAAAGTCCGGTCGTATAGATATCGATGCCTTCATACAATAGCTTCTCAAAGGTACTGACAGTTTAACGACCAACTATACAGCGGGAATAAAATTCTAGCCGTATAGTTCCGGTCGTATAGAAATCGATGCCTGTTTTAGAAATTTATCTCGAAGGTACAGACGGTTTAACGACCAACTATACGGCGGGATCATTGCGATCTAGCCATACACTACAACATATATGATATTTATTGACAAAATGGCTTGTTGACAAAGTTGTGAACCGTCATATATTATCTTAATCATTGACGGTTTGGTCACAGCGTCAAGGATTAAGCGTAATGCACGACGGTTTAGTATTTTGTCATTGTTATATCGTCATGGATTACTCTTCCGGGTGGTCTGTCAATGTTGATGAAAAAATATTATTGTGGTGCATTTAAATTGTCACTGAAAATCATGCGGGGCCAAGTTGTTAGTAGGGGAAAATAGTTTATCAAAATTTAAATGACGCTTTATAAAATAATGAGGCAATGAAATTAAATGTAAAATATTGTCTTACGCGGGGTTTGAGCTCACAACAATGAGTTGATTAGTGCTGATGCCGCTACGGTAGAGGTAATGAGTTTGCCATGTATAGTTGTCACGTAGTTTTGTAATATAAATTAATTGTTATATGATATGTCATAATTCCATGATCTTTAACTATGTGATTAGTATGAAAGATCTGACAAAAACACGTTGCCGTGAGAGTCCTGCCAAGTTGAGGCGGTGTGAGGCAGGATAGGAGGACGCGAGCATGGTCGCCGTTGGTCCGATCCCGATCGCCGTCATTCCGATCCCGTCACCGTTGATAGTAGGAGAGGTCATGGACACGGCTATTGCAGTTAATCGAAGGTCTATTTGGAAGGCGGTGCACGGGTAGGCTTTGCCAGGAGGTTAGTTTCGGTTACATGTTGGCTTGTACCTGATCTATGAAATTTTAAAAGGTTTGATCGCGTTATAGTGCCAACAAATTGTATAGTTATTGTTGTTTTCAACCAGTTGACCGATGTAACTATGTAATTTTCATGTCATGTATCGCATGTAGATTAGTTTATGCGTTTGACAATATTGAATTCATATATTAGTATTAATGATTTGTAATTACTACTGATAATGAATTTGATTCTATAAGTTGTATTGCAGGTAATGGATCGTGATTGGATTAAGAATGGGAAAAAGTTCACAGGTCCATACATGAAAGGTTGTAAAGAGTTCATCAAGTTTGTGCGACAACATAAGATAAAAGATGAAGCAATTTTATGCCCGTTCACTCGCTGCCTTAATCTTGTACCTCTTGATCAGAAAGAAGTGTTGCGACACATAAATTGTAATGGTATGTCCATGCATTACAATAAATGGATATTTCATGGGGAGGCATTTAGTGATAATAAAAATGATAGTGATGGCCAGCACAGTGAGGGTCACGGTGCATATGATAGTGACAATGATGAAGAATATGATGAATTCAATGAGAATCATTATGTTGATGATGCATATAATATAGTTCATGAGTTGAAGAAGTTTGGAAAGAAAGATCGTAATGAGCCTATTTTTTTCCAAAGCTACTAGAAGAAGCCAAGAGAGAGCTTCATGAGGGATGCAACACTTATACAAGGTTGGCATTTATTATGAGGCTTCTTCATATCAAAACATACAACCAGGTCACAAACAAAGCATTTGATCTTTTTCTTTACCTGTTATGTGATGCTTTGTCATGGGTGGATTTCTCAAAATCTTATGATGATGCCAAGAAAGTACTATCTATAGTTGGGCTTGGTTATGAGACTATACATGTGTGCAAGTTTGATTGTGCTTTGTTTGGGGAGATCATGAGAAGAATACACATTGTCCTGTCTGTGGATTTTCAAGATGGAGAGACCCAAATGGAATCAAGAAGATGCCTCACAAGGATTTGAGGTACTTTCCTATAATTCCAAGATTACAAAGATTTTTTGTTTCAACAGAATTGTCAACACATACGAGGTGGCACAAAGAGAAGAGGGTTGTTGAGGATGATGTTTTGAGGCACCCAACTAATGGAAATGCATGGAAACACTTTGATGAGAAGTTTGGTTGGTTTTCTGATGACCCCAGGAGCATACGGCTAGGCATTGCCACAGATGGATTCAACCCCTATAGCAGTAACATGAGCAGTTCATACAGTATATGGCCAGTATTTGTGATTCCATATAACTTCCCACCATGGATGTGCATGGATCAATCCAACTTTATGTTGTCATTGCTTATACCAGGGAAATATTCATGAGGGAAGGATTTTAATGTATTTATGCATCCTCTTATTAAAGATATGATGAAGCTATGGGAAGGCGTTAACACATATGATGTTCTTGTAGAGTATGACTTCAAATTGCACGCTGCTTTCCTATGGTGTATTCATGACTATCCAGGGTATGCTACCATATCTGGCCGTAGCACTAGATGATTTTATGTTTGTGTGTATTGTGATGAGAATCCTTGCGATGAGACACTAGAGAACAAAATTGGGTACTTGTGACATCGCCGGTTGCTTCCTAAGGATCACCCCTATAGGAGAAGCAAACTGTTCAATGGTAAAGTTGAGAAGAGGGATCCACCAAGGCAGTTTAGTGCAGAAAAAAGGAGAAGCTAGAATCAGTTAAGGATTACATACATGGTAAAAATCCAACTTGTAAGAAGCGCAAGCATGTTGTTAAAGGTGAACCAACCTAGAACCTTAGGGTCATCTTACATGATTTACCTTATGGGTCCACACTTTTGTTATCACACAACCTTGATGTGAGGTACATTGAGAAGAACATATGTGACAACATAGTAGGTACATTTCTTGAAATTGATGGTAAAAAACAAGGACACTATCAATGCTAGAGTTGATTTGAAGAAAATGAGCATTAGGAGGAAATTTTGGATGGAAGAAGAAAGTGATAGTTGTTTGAAGCCACGTTCTCTCTGGATGCCTGAAAAGGAAAAGAAGAAACTTGTTTGCAGGTTGTTGGCAAAAACTATGTTCCCAGCTGTTTTTTGTTCAAACTGGGAAAGGTGTGTGGATATTGAAGCTGGAAAAGTACATGGTATGAAGACACATGACTGCCACATTCTTTTGTAGCGTATTTTGGCAGTTGGCTTGAAAGGCTTTGCACCAAAAGGAATGTATGCGGCTATTGCTGATTTGGGGAGTTTTTTTAGAGAGTTGTGTGCCAGAACTCTTCATGTCAAAGTGACGACTGAAGGTATAGGTAGTTTTAATTATTTGCAGTCTTGAGAAGCTCTTCCCCCATGCATTTTTTGATATCATGGTGCGCTTAGCTTTTCATCTTCTTGAGGAGGCTATTCTAAGGGGGCTGATGATCGGACTCAACACGTCGATCTCGTTGGGGAACCCCAAGAGGAAGGTATGATGAGCACAACATCAAGTTTTCCCTCAGTTATGAAACCAAGGTTATCGAACCAGTAGGACAAAGGAAACACCTCCAAGGTGTTGTTTCCAACTTGGAATCCTGCACAACATAACCACAGAACTTTGCCCCAACTTACAGTGAGGTTGTCAATCTCACCGGTTTTGCTGAAAGCAAAGGATTAAACGTATTGTGTGGAAGATAGTAATTGCTTGCAGAAAGTAAACAAAAACAGTAAATAGTAGATTGTAGATTGATGGTAAAAGAATGGATCGGGGTCCATAGTTCACTAGAGGTGATTCTCCTTAAGATAGATGACATGTTGGGTGAACAAATTACAGCGGGGCAATTGACAAACACCAAGAAAGCATACATGCATGTACTAATCATCTTGACTCCTATGAGATTTGATTGGGCATTACAACATTATACATAGACCGTAATCCAACTGCATCTATGACTAATAATCCACCTTCAGGTTATCATCCGAACCCCCTCTAGTATTAAGTTGCAAGCAACAGATAATTGCATTAAGCAAAGTGTGTAAAGTAAACAATACGATTGCCCCATGGACAAAGGATTGATGTTTTATCCCTAGTAGCAATAGCACATCTAGTACCTTAGAGATTTCTGACACTTCCCCAGATTCCTAGAGGCATGAACCCACTACCGAGCATAAATACTTCCTCTTGGAGTTGCTAGCATCTACTCGGCCAAGATAGATACTAACAACGGAAACCATGCAAGATCAAAAATAACAAAGACATGATAGAATCAATAATCAATCTGAAATAGCATCTCAATATCCATCGGATCCTCGCAAACACAACATGTATGATTATAAATAGATGATCTTGATCCTGAACGGAGCTCACAAGATCTAGACATGGTAGCACAAAGGAGAAGAACCAACCATCTAGCTACTACATGGACCCGTAGTCCAGGGATGAACTACTCAAGCATCACACCGGAGGTAGTCATGGTGATGAAGAAGGCCTCCAAGGTGATCTCTCCCCTCCGACAGGGTGCCGGGAAGAGCTTCAGATCCCTGCCGATCTAGGGATGGAGATGGCGGCGGCTACAGACTCTTTCGTGGAATTTTGATCGGGTACTTAGGGTTTTCGTCCAGTAGGCAATATATAGGCGAAGGGCAAGGTCGATGGAGTACCCGAGGGCCCACACCCCCTAGTGGTGCGGCTAGGGCTGGCCACGCCACCACCAGGTGTGGCCGCCCTGGCTCAGCTCTTTGTATCCCCTCCGGACTACGTATTCCTTCTAGTGAAATATTGACTTGGGCTTTTGTCTGGTCTAATTCCGAGAATATTTCCTTACTAGTTTTTCTGAAACCAAAAACAGGAGAAAACAGGCAACTCGCATGGTGGCATCTTGTTAATAGGTTAGTTCCAGAAAATATGTAAAAATACTCCAAAGTGTGGACAAAACATAAGAAAGTAGATATAAAACAAGCATGGAACATCAAAAATTATAGATACATTTGCAACGTATCAGGGGCCTATCTATTATGGCTGGATGTATTCAGTTGAGAGAAGACTAGGTTATCTTAAGTCTACTGTCTGTAACAAAGGAAGGCCTAAAGGTTCAATTGCTGAAGGGTATATCGTCAATTAGTGCGTCACATTTTGCTCTAGATATTTTAATGATGACATGGAAACAAGATTTAACAAAGCTGAAAGGAACCAAGATATCCAAAGGGAAGTTTGTGCTAATGAGTTCAAAGTTTTCTCTGATGAAGCCAAAGGGTTTGTAAAATCATATTTGAATTTTATTGAGAAGTAATTTGATAACATGGTTTGGTATGTTCTGGACAATTGTGAAGAGGTAGAACCTTATATCAAGTAAGTTTTTTGGACATGATTATGCACAAATAATTGCTGGCACTTATACTTAATATCATATTGTCTCATTTTTATTCGTTTATTTTAGCATTTGCCGAGAAGAATTGCTTGTTAGGGGTGCTAATAACATAGATGAGGCACTCAAGAAAGTGTTCCCAGCATGGTTTAAAAACCATGTGACTCAACTGAACAATGCATCTGAAGATTTGAAGTCACTTGAAGATGGGCTAGACAAGCGTGTAATTGTACACTCTGCTTGCAATATAAAGGGTGCTATGTTTCGTACGGTCACTCGGGAGAAGAACCTAAGAACTCAGAATTGTGGGGTAATGAATAAGGCATCTGTTGGTGCTCAACAAGATAATGAGTTTTATTGTGTTATGCAGGAAGTTCTAGAGCTCAAGTATGTGCCTAATAAGCATGGTCCCAGATCAATATTCCTGTTTCGCTGTGACTGGTTTGATCTATATAGAAAAAAATCGAAGATGAAAGATGATGGACACTACAAAAGTGTTAATACTTTTGTTCTTTGGTACAAGAATGCCCCCTTCATATTGGCAGATCAAGCAGAATCATTTTTTATTTGGAAGATATTGAGTTTGGTTTCCCTTGGAAAATTGTGCAAACATTTAGCAATATGAATGTCTATGATGTACCGGAAATTGAATTTGGTAATGAAGCTACTGATCAAGAGAACTTGGCATACCAGGAGGACATATGTCAAATGGATCGTAGGTTTCAACATGGAGTTGTCGAAGAAGATGAAGATGATGATGTCGAGGCTATTGATCGTCCAAACAAAGTGGAACATGTTGCAGCAAGATTTGTCCAATATCTAGAAAAGGAAGACAATAGTATAGAGGACATAAGTGATGATGAACATGTTTACAACCTGGAAGACCATGCAAATGATGCTGAAGGCAGGAACTCTGATTATGACACAGATGTTGAGGATTAGATATGTGTACTACATTATTCATAATTTTGGGAAAACTTGTGGGATTATGAACCAAACTCATGTGTTGTAACCATAACCAGTGATACCAATGCATCTTGATAACTATATACATCAAAAGGTAGGGAACTTAGTTTTCTCCACACACGTTACACTATTTCTAGAGTTAGAAACACATACTACTGCCAACAAACAGGACTAGCTTCTTGTAGATGTTACGGTAGATTAGTTCTAATATTCACGGTGACGCTTGCCCCCCTTGTTTGAAGGAGTACCCTGGGTCACTAGATTGATGATGCGAAACAGTTCATACGTGACATATCCATAGTGGCAGCATACTCCAGGTTCTTCTCTGCAAGTGGCTTCCATTCCCAGTAGTCATGGCCTTGGCATTTGGCAAAGTCCGTAACAAAGGAAACCTTCATGCCAACATACTTGGAGTGGATGAGTTTGCCGCCATCCCAGCCCTATCTCCATGACCTTTCAGTTTGAAGATGTCCTGGATGTCTATGTGTTTGCCTTGTGGAATGTACAACCATTCTTCCCGCATCAATTTGTTGTCTTTCCTTATGTCCATACGAACAAAAGTTACATTTCTCCGATAGAGGAAATCCCGAAGGCTATGAACATAGTCCTTGCACCTACATTGCATTATTTATCTCAGGCAGTTCAAAATATGTTGTATTAACAAATACAATGATTATCTATTAAAAGAATGAAATGGCATGCTCGAACTGTGCCATTTAAGTACTGGAAAAGGTTTAACGTTGTTCAAAAATTGAAAAGGCTATCCAAAGTAACAAGGTGTACTTGCAAATCTGATTTGAAGAAGCACATTCACAAATATAACACAAGCAATTCTGATTTCCAAATTAACTTTATAGATTAGACTATAGAATTTCCTACTTAGGCATTCACAAATATGAAGTAATTAAGAGTGTTATTGTCTCCAAAATATGCACATATTGCAACAAGGAACCTGCCTGGTGTTTTTTGTTCATTTAGAAATTTTGGTTACAACATTCTGTACCTACAATTGGGCAAACGGGTTGGGGTGGCAAATAGGCCATGGACACCTTTTGGGTCACTTTTGGGGCAAATGGGCTAAATATGACTACATCAGGAGCAGCATTACCTTACTCGAAAAAAAAGGATACAAAATTTGCAGCATAATAAGATGAACTACAACAAATCGAACCTGATTATGTGGAAGACGAGGACCTTCTCCTTCATCGCAATCTACATGACCGCAATCTTCTTCTGCGTGATGTCGTACTCCAAATCGAGGCCAATAAACCTAGCCTCCTCGTCCTTGAGCCACTCCAGGTACATGGCAAGGACGCGGTCGACAGTGTTACCCTCGTTGGTGTAGACGTCTTGGATGCAAGTGTTGCCAGGGACACGGAATTGATGAACCTCTGTCGTTTGCTTGTCGTCATCCTTGCTGACCACTAGGGGGTCCGAGTTCATCAAGGCCGAGCCTCCTGCACCAATGGAGGTATAGGATCGACGGGAAGAAGAGGAATAGAGGATTGGAACCGCCATAGAAGAAATTGAAGGCTAGAGGCGCTATCTAGAACCGCCGTAGAAGAAATGGAGATGAGAATTTGGGGTTTTTGTAGGGACGCGGTTTACTCCTAATTTTTTGGTCTGTTTGTTCGGTTATCGAGGAGAGAGTCGCATCGTAGCACTATAATTAGTAGAATAAAAATTAATTTTATTTTCTACCTACCGCAGTAACTAGTGGCACATTAAAACATGTAGAGAACAAATGTGTACTTCTATTCATTACGTACTTAATTACAGTATTGTTTGAACAACCTAGTCTGCACACATATGAACGTGTCATGCACATTACTTGTACATCGTCATTTGTTAATTACGTAGTAAAATGAGTAAATTTATGAAGATTACCATAAGTGCACACATTAAATGTTGCAAACTCAATCATTGAAAAGATTAACTTGTAGCCATATTAATGTATTGCAACCATACACACATGTTGTAAATTGTGCAGAAATAATAGTCTTCAAGACAAATATGAAATTACTAGTTGAGGCAACATTGTAATGTCCTTAAACTACTGACCAAGTTCAACATCTGGCACATGAGAGACAAATAGATAGGCGCCATGATCACCAAGGTAGAGCATCACGAACAACTTGTGTCCAATCTCAAAACTATGTTCCTTCTCCATGAATTTGTCCCATCTATTGATGCATGCATGGCCATCATTAGTAGAAATGGTGTAGGTCGATTGCACCGTCATCTTAGGATCACAAACTATAGTAATATCACCTTCTTGGTTCATGTCGTTTGGAAGAAGACGATGAGGCATTTTTTGTTGAAAATTTGCAAACAATGGTGTTCGTGACAATTCAAAAACATTAACTAAGTTAGTTGAATTATGATGTAATAAAAAATACCATAAAATTCTTGGTGTAGCTGGACCAATTCAAGGTATGAAGCAATCCATAAGATCTTCCAAGATCATAGTCTCTAGCATCATGATGGTCTACGAACACATCAAGCTTCCCTACCTCTGTGCACACCTTCTCCATCATTCTCCAATTAAATTGGGTTCCCTCAGTTGCAATGAGATGATCAACTATGGCTCTCCACTCATTACCCAAATGGTAGTATGCTACAAACAAAATGTGGCAAAAATCATTATGTATTGAGCGTTTTGCACATAAGTAAAATCACAATATGTTAATCAAATCCAGAATGAAATTAAGATAGAAGTATTACTTGGATGGATTACAGGAAAATTTCCATAGACAACACAGTTTCATTCACAAAGTTTTTTATGAATGGTGAAATTCACCTGTTGTTCCCTTTAAAGTTTGTACACTCTACAAAATTCTTTCCAACCATCACAACTGATGAAAGTTACATTTGGTTGATTCGTAACAATCAACACAAATTCAAATTTCTCTGGTGTAGTAAAGGACACGTAGCATCTCCTTTTTTCATGCTTTTTCATTGAATACTTATTGAGCAAACTAGATCTCGAATAGCATGGGAGAACATGCGTAGCTTGTATGACACACTGAGAGGAAGACACTTACATGAAATATTAACATATAACCCCTCATATAATTTTTATGTACATGATAGTCCCTTTAAATATACCTTATGTTTTTCGATTTTTTCTCAAAAAAATATAGACACTTTAGAAAGGAACGGAGGAAGTATAAAACGATCCGCACATTCATTTGTGTTTTGATAATAAAATCGTATCGCCCTCTCCTCGAATCCTGGATATAGGGTAAATGCGAAAAAATTGTGCTTTTGAGTCACAGGTGTGCACAGACCCTTCGTGTCGAAACAAATACCACACTACATGATAAATTATATCGTGACTGTGAAGTCAGATCTTGAGTGCACTCACTCAGATCTACAAGATATGCGGACCACTTTCACAACCGAAATCACAAACAATATCAGCTAGTAGAGTTCACACCACGTTGGGTCAAGACGATATTCGTACCTCGGCGGTCATCGCCATAGTTCTCCTGGTGGTGTAGGACCGTTCGCCATTGATATATGAAAGAGTGAGGTCGCAACAGAACAAGAGGGCAGCGAGATGGGAGCCCTATATAATAATGCTCTGATATTTGTGTGTACAGTTTTTTGGGAAAGGAATAAGTATTAGCCTTTTGCGTCCGATTGTGGGTGATTCTCGTCAAGATTGGTCAACCCTTAACTTTGTGGTTAAATATCTCATTTTCCCAAATTTCTCAATTTTTCCCAAGTTTCTCATTTTTCAAAGTTTCTCATTTTTTCTCAAGTTTTTCATTTTTTCCAAGTTTCTCATTTTTCAAAGTTTCTCATTTTTCAAAGTTTCTCATTTTTTTTCAAGTTTCTCATCAAGATAGTCCCTTAAAATATACATTATGTTCTCATTTTTTTTTCAAATTTTGTCCTTTTTCATGCAAAGTATTTGCCACAGAGTGATCAAATTCGAAGGTTTCAATAGACTTTGAGAATTTCTCATTTTTCTATGAATTTCACAAGGTTTGGTTAAACCGGGGTTGACCAGAGACTTTCGGGAGACTGCAAAAGCATCTAAAAGGTACAACTACTATTATGTGGTCCCAATGTGATGTACAACCACTCAAGCATGCAAATTGAAGTTCTCAAATTGTAGTTTTGGTACTTGCTTCACAAATGGTTCCATGTTTTTGAGTTGGAGGGTTAAAATTTTGAATTTTTCAAACCAAAATGGCTAGATACAATGCTAGCATCACTAGCCACATGGTGATACACCCTTGTGCAAAATTTGAGGCCATTTGAATATTGGTGGATGAGAACATGGTACACAAGTGGCTCTTTCTAGTAGTCGGACATGATCGTTGACCAAACTACATCACATTTGAGAGTGGACTGCTAGGGGGCCAATTTTTTTCAAATTTTCTCAGTTTTCATGCAAAGTATTTTCTACAGAGTGATCAAATTAAGAAGGTTTCAATGGATTTTGAGAATTTCTCATTTTTCTATGAATTTCACAAGGTTTGGTCAAACCGGGGTTGAGCAGAGACTTTCGAGAGACTGCGAAAGCATCTGAAAGGTACAACTGCTGTTATGTGGTCCCAATGTGATGTACAACCACTTAAGCATGCAAATTGAAGGTGTTAAATTGTAGTTTTTGTCCTTGCTTCACAAATGGTTCCATGTTTTTGAGTTTGAGGGTTAAAATTTTGAATTTTTCAAACCAAAACGGCTAGATACAATGCTAGCATAACTAGCCACATGGTGATACACCCTTGTGTCAAATTTGAGTCCATTTGAAGATTGGTAGATGAAAACATGGTACACAAGTATCTCTTTCTAGTAGTCGGACATGATCGTTGGCCAAACTACACCACATTTGAGAGTGGACTGCTAGGGGGACAACTGTTTTTCAAATTTTCTCATTTTTCATGCAAAGTATTTGCAACAGGGTGATCAAATTCGAAGTATCAATAGATTTTGAGAATTTGTAATATTTCTATGAATTTCACAAGGTTTGTCAAACCGTGGTTGATCAGAGACTTTCGAGAGACTGCGGAAGCATCTGAAAGGTACAACTGTTGTTATGTGATGTACAACCACTCAAGCATGCAAAATGAAGGTCTCAAATTGTAGTTTTGGTACTTGCTTCAAAAATGGTTCCATGTTTTTGAGTTTGAGGGTTAAATTTTTGAATATTTCAAACCAAAACGGCTAGATACAATGCTCTCATCACTAGCCACATAGGGATACACCCTTGTGCCAAATTTGAGTCCATTTAAAGATTGGTAGATGAAAACATGGTACACAAGTGGCTCTTTCTAGTAGTCTAACATGATCGTTGACCAAACTACACCACATTTGGGAGTGGACTGCTAGGGGACAATTTTTCAAATTTTGTCATTTTTCATGCAAAGTATTTGCCACAGAGTGATCAAAATCGAAAGTTTCAATAGATTTTGAGAATTTGTCATTTTTCTATGAATTTACAAGGTTTGGTCAAACCGTGATTGACCAGAGACTTTCGAGAGACTGCAAAAGCATCTGAAAGGTACAACTGCTAGTATGTGGTCCCAATGTGATGTAAAACCACTCAAGCATGCAAATTGAAAGTCTCAAATTGTAGTTTTGGTACTTGCTTCACAAATGGTTCCATGTTTTTGAGTTGGAGGGTTAAAATTTTGCTTTTTTCAAACCAAAACGGCTAGATACAATCCTAGCATCACTAGCCACATGGTGATACACCCTTGTGCCAAATTTGAGTCCGTTTGAAGATCGGTAGATGAAAACATGTTACACAAGTGGCTCTTTCTAGTACCCAGACATGATCGTTGACCAAACTACACCACATTTGAGAGTGGACTGCTAGGGGGCATTTCTTTTCAAAATTTCTCATTTTTCATGCATAGTATTTGCCACAGAGTGATCAAATTGAAGGTTTCAATAGATTTTGAGAATTTCTAATTTTTCTATGAATTTCACAAGGTTTGTCAAACCGGGGTTGATCAGAGACTTTCGGGAGACTGCGAAAGCATATGAAAGCTACAACTATTGTTATGTGGTCCCAATGTGATGTACAACCACTCAAGCATGCAAAATGAAGGTCTTAAATTGTAGTTTTGGTACTTGCTTCACAAATGGTTCCATGTTTTTGAGTTTGAGGGTTAAATTTTTGAATATTTCAAACCAAAACAGCTAGATACAATGCTCTCATCACTAGCCACATAGGGATACACCCTTGTGCCAAATTTGAGTCCATTTAAAGATTGGTAGATGAAAACATGGTACACAAGTGGCTCTTTCTAGTAGTCGAACATGATCGTTGACCAAACTACACCACATTTGGGAGTGGACTGCTAGGGGACAATTTTTAAATTTTTTCATTTTTCATGCAAAGTATTTGCCACAGAGTGATCAAAATCGAAGGTTTCAATAGATTTTGAGAATTTGTCGTTTTTCTATGAATTTACAAGGTTTGGTCAAACCGGGGTTGACCAGAGACTTTCGAGAGACTGTAAAAGCATCTGAAAGGTACAACTACTAGTATGTGGTCCCAATGTGATGTACAACCACTCAAGCATGCATATTGAAAGTCTCAAATTGTAGTTTTGGTACTTGCTTCACAAATGGTTCCATGTTTTTGGGTTGGAGG
Organism: Avena sativa; assembly: GCA_916181665.1. NCBI lineage: Eukaryota > Viridiplantae > Streptophyta > Magnoliopsida > Poales > Poaceae > Avena > Avena sativa. The sequence continues at coordinate 463,470,810 of OV702297.1, read as the reverse complement.
GTTAAAATTTTGAATTTTTCAAACCAAAATGGCTAGATACAATCCTAGCATCACTAGACACATGGTGATACACCCTTGTGCCAAATTTGAGTCCATTTGAAGATCGGTAGATGAAAACATGTTACACAAGTGGCTCTTTCTAGTACCCGGACATGATCGTTGACCAAACTACACCACATTTGAGAGTGGACTGCTAGGGGGGCAATTTTTTTCAAAATTTCTCAGTTTTCGTGCATAGTATTTGCCACAGAGTGATAAAATTGAAGGTTTCAATAGATTTTGAGAATTTCTAATTTTTCTATGAATTTCACAATGTTTGTCAAACCGGGGTTGATCAGAGACTTTCGGGAGACTGCGAAAGCATATGAAAGCTACAACTATTGTTATGTGGTCCCAATGTGATGTACAACCACTCAAGCATGCAAAATGAAGGTCTTAAATTGTAGTTTTGGTACTTGCTTCACATATGGTTCCATGTTTTTGAGTTTGAGGGTTAAATTTTTGAATTTTTCAAACCAAAACGACTAGATACAATGCTAGCATCACTAGCCACATGGTGATACACCCTTGTGCCAAATTTGAGTCCATTCGAAGATCGGTAGATGAAAACATGTTACGCAAGTGGCTCTTTCTAGTACCCGGACATGATCGTTGACCAATCTACACCACATTTGAGAGTGGACTGCTAGGGGACCATTGTTTTTTTCAAATTTTCTCATTTTTCATGCAAAGTATTTGCCACGGAGTGATCAAATTTGAAGGTTTCAATAGATTTTGAGAATTTCTAATTTTGCTATGAATTTCACAGGGTTTGTCAAACCGGGGTTGATCAGAGACTTTCGAGAGACTGTGAAAGCATCTAAAAGGTACAACTATTGTTATGTGGTCCCAATGTGATGTACAACCACTCAAGCATGCAAAATGAAGGTCTCAAATTCTAGTTTTGGTACTTGCTTCACAAATGGTTCCATGTTTTTGAGTTTGAGGGTTAAATTTGTTAATTTTTCAAACCAAAACGGCTAGATACAATGCTACCATCACTAGCCACATGGTGATACACCCTCGTGCCAAATCTGAGTCCATTTGATGATTGGTAGATGAAAACATGGTACACAAGTAGCTCTTTCTAGTTGTCGGACATGATCGTTGACCAAACTACACCACATTTGAGAGTGGACTGCTAGGGGGACAATTGTTTTTCAAATTTTCTCATTTTTCATGCAAAGTATTTGCCACAGAGTGATCGAATTCGAAGGTTTCAATAGATTTTGAGAATTTTTCATTTTTCTATGAATTTCACAAGGTTTTGGCAAACCGGGGTTGACCAGAGACTTTCGAGAGACTACGAAAGCATTTGAAAGGTACAACTGCTGTTATGTGGTCCCAATGTGATGTACAACCATCCAAGCATGCAAATTGAAGGTCTCAATTTGTAATTTTGGTACTTGCTTCACAAATGGTTCCATGTTTTTGAGTTTGAGGGTTAAAATTTTGAATTTTTCAAACCAAAACGGTGATACACCCTTGTGCCAAATTTGACTCCATTTGAAGATTGGTAGATGAAAACATGGTACACAAGTGGCTCTTTCTAGTTGTCGGACATGATCGTTGACCAAACTACAACAGATTTGAGAGCGGACTGCTGATGACTCACAACTATAGGGGGTGTATCGCAGTATTTTCGATAAGTAAGTGTGTCGAACCCAACGAGGAGCAGAAGGTGCTGGCTAGTGGTATCTATCAGGAATTCTCTGCAAATACTTAACAAACGGATTTTTAGGGGTTTTCGATAAATCAAGTAAACGAAGTACGAGTAAATAAAAGACAGTAGGAATAAATGCAGCAAGTGGCCCAATCCTTTATGCAGCAAAGGACAAGCCGGTTGTATTACTTAAGATGACCAAACGTTCTCGAGGACACATGGGAAGACTGTGAAGTACTTTCGCTTCATATAGTTGATTAATCTTCTTTAGCTTGCTAAGTGTTGTGTGGGTGAACCTGTGCTAATGTACCGACCTTCCTAGGACTAATACATACTTGTGATTATACACCTTGCAAACATCCGTAAGTACAAGAAAGTAATTAAGGTAGAAACCTAACCACAGGTTTAAACTCTAAGACCCTTATGTCCCTTGTGCAATGGTTTCCTAATGGGGGTTCAGGTTTCTGTCACTCCGGCAACCCCTACGATTAGTATCCAAATACACAATGCATTCCCCTAGGCCCATATAGGTGAAGTTTCATGTAGTCGACGTTCACATGACACCACTAGAAGAAGTACACCACAACTTAAATATGAAACTATTGAATCTTCCTCAACACAACTCCACTACTAACAACATGACTTCTCCCATGTCCTCAAGAACAAAACGAACTACTCACAAGACATCATATATATCATGATCAGAGATGGAATAATGATATATAACAATCTGAACATAAACAATAATTCAATGGTTCACTCAATAGCATCAACTACAAAGAGTAATCAACACCGGGAAAGTTTCCCTTAAGAACTAATGCAAGATTCAACCCAATTGTTACAGCAATGTGGAGATGGTGATGAGGGTGCTGATGGTGATGATGGTGGTGATGATGATGATGATGATCCTGATGAAGTCTATCTTGATGGTGGTGTTGATGGCGACGATCTCCCCTCTCCGGGAAGGAGTTCCCCCGGCAGAAATCTGTCTGCTGGAGAGATCTTTCTCTCTCTGTGTTTTCCGCCCTGTAGAGGCGGCGGAATCTTTCTGTGGTCGCTCCCCGAGTCTTAGGGTTTCGGGAGGATAATATACGCCAGAGGGGAGTGCCAGGGGTGGACCAGGGCAGCCACACCACCTAGTGGCACGGCCTAGGCTGGCCCACGCCAGGGGGTGCTATGGGCCCCCTGTGGCCCATCTCCAGCCCCCCTTCTGGCTTCCTTCGTCTTCTGGAAAAATAGGATTTTCCATGTATTTTCCCGGATTTTCTGATCTTCGCGAATTTTGCCTCCAAACAGCACCTTTTCCATCAGAATCCTGACTCCAGCGGTCCATGCTCCAAAAGTCATCAACCATGCAAAAACAAATGAAATAACATAAGTATCACCTCTCAATACGAAATATATCAATGAATAACCGTGAATTATGACATAGAATAGTGATGCAAAATGGACGTATCAACTCCCCCTAAGCTTAGACTTCGCTTGTCCCCAAGCGAAACTGAGCTCAATAAACATGGCCTCAAGTTTATGGAGTGAATGGTCGATAAAAGAATACGGACAAGAAGCATCAGATTGATCAATACATAGATCATAATAGAAGATAACTCACCATTATATAACTCAACTTGCAATAAGTAAAGGAAACACAATAAAGATACATGAAGTAAATCATAATTGGTAATGTTAAACTTAGCTCTTGGTCGAAGAATAGTTGATAATTTGCTGGAGTTCACAAATAACTGATTTTCAATGATAGCTTTCAAAGTAGTAAACATCAAGGTAAGAGCAATGTGCAAAACAAGGAACATAAGAAACATGATTGAATAAATCATCATATGAATGAATGAAACACAACAACTCAAAATACTTGCTGAGATAGAAGGGAGTAGGTTTACTAACTCCACTAAAAAGTAAAAGAAAGGCCCTTAAAAGAGGGAAGCAGGGATTGCAAGTCTCATAAAGAGCTCCCAAAAATTATGATACTTACTAGCTTTCAACTCTCATTGCCCCTATCGTAGGCATCTTTTGGTGGTTACGGTTAAAGTGACACAACTAAGAGGATATGCTTGAGAAGTTATAAATTGAAGTTCCATTCCCCTTACTTATGAGTACCGAACCTCATGCTACTCAACTTCAGTCACGAGCAAGCTCTTGTCATTCTAAATACACGTGTATCATTGAGAACCACCAACGGGGTACCCCTTGCACATGACATAGGAGCTATCCCATAATCAAAATGACAAGGCAAGCAGACAGTGAGCATCTCAGCGATCTTTTTATTTGCTATTTGCGTAGGTTTTTATTGAGGATGCTTCATAGAATGCTCACTATAGTTATGCTGCAAGTTTCCACCATGATTAGGCATGGCTTAGGCTAGCGGCCCAGGTGTTTCTCTAACACATATATAAACTCCATGATCTTACAAGTTCCACTTTTATTTCACACCGCCGGGATCCATAAGCAAAAGAACATGATATCAACTAGGTACAAAGTACCAAATGAAGTGTTGAAAGCGGTCCCCATGATACATGGTTCTGCTAACTTCAACTCATAAAGCGTGAGCATATACGCAACAAAGAAGGACCCAACGGTTCAAGTTCATTAAATGCAAGAAAGTAAAGTGTGCCATCAAGTTCGTGAGAGCTTTAATCACTAATTTTCACATAACAAGTTTAATTTGGGAGGTAGATAAAACAAGAATTTACTTGGAATAGCAATAATGCTACTAGGTAGGTATGGTGGACACAAATGGAAAAGGTTTTGGTTTAAAGGAGGTGGATGCACAAGAAGAATTCCCTCTCGGTACAAGTTTTTGGCTAGCAAGGCTGGGTAGCAAGTACAAGAGTTGAAGGAAACAAACATGCAATCTTCCTTGGAAGCACAAAACATCTTAACTAGAGAATACTAAACTTATGAGCAAATCAAGAAAGAAAGATGATGAAATTATTTTTCTTTAGAGATACTTTTATCTTTTTCATTCAACTCTCAAAAATAGTGTTGCTACTGACCGAGCTAGGTTTGCCAAAACAAACTAAATTAACTCAATGATCCCAAAGTGATACCAATACTAACAACAAGATCAATCATATAACCACGAATTGAAAACTAATATAAGCTATGAAAAAGAGTGAATGATAGAACTTCTCATTAATAATCCATAACGGCAACTCACACCAAGGGATACATATCTAACGAGAGAGGGTACACTTCCATAATGCAAACCATCCTACACAATAACTTCTCTATTCATGATATGACTCTACAAATAAGGTAAAAAGATAGAAGATAGTGGCGTGATACCGTGGCACTCCCCCAAGCTTGGAACAAACCAAGGGGATGCCAAACTTGATGACAAATTACTCCTTTGGTGGTGGTGTTATCCTTTCGATGAGCTCTTTGATCAGTTTCCCCAAGTCTTCAATCTCGAAGGTGAGATTACGAATAAGCTGCGAGTTTTGCTCAATGCGGATCATGATCATGTCGGCTTGAGAATCCCAACTCTTGCGATTCTTTCCCCACTCTACCTCCTTGAAGTCTTCTTTCCCTGTATAGCTAGAACGAGGAAAATCCCAATTGGAGGGTAATTTCCCCTTCGGCATATTCTAGTATTGATGCTCATGGATAAGAGTATGGAAAGGATTCTTGGTGCATGGAGGAAGTGACCAGGGATCTGAACGGTGATGAGGAGGCTTCCCTCCAATGGCTGGATTTGCCACCACTCCAATGCTTGCAACGGTAGTGCCGGTGTGCTTTGCCTCCTTTTCATCTTCACTCTTAATCTCCTTCTCCTGCCCGGGGTCTTGGAGGTCTTCCTCCATAGGCTCCTTTCCTTTGTCCTTGGTGGACACCATTGTGCTTCTAAACCTTCAAAGAGTATGTCCTGGCAGAAATAGATCGAAACAAAAACACGACGAAAACATGATATACGAACCTCGGGGGATTATATATTATGAAGTTTCATGACAAAAGGAAGGTACTAGGAGAAAACGAGTCAGAGGCGGAGTCCAGGGTGGACTCACCACCTGGTGGCGCGGCCAGGGGTGGGCCCACGCCACAGGGTGGTGTGAGCCACCCTAGCTCCGTTTTCATCCCTCTTTCGCTTCGTAGCTTTCCTTATTACCTGAAAACTGCAAAAATATAGTTGGATAGTATTTTCGTGGAACTTTTCTTACCAGAACTGTTACCTATTTGAAAACAGACTCTGCAGGTCTCTGAATTTGGTCCTTGATGAATTTTTCTGGAGTTATAACTTGAAAGGCATCAACATCTTCATTGTAAGAATCTCCAGCAATATAGTGCTTGAGTCGCTGCCCATTCACTACTTGTGTAGTATTATCTTTTAAAGAAGAAATTTTTATTGCTCTTGAATGTTATACTTCTTCAATAATGAAAGGTCCTTCCCATTTTGACAGTACTTTCCTGCAAAAAAACCTCAGACGAGACCTATACAATAGAACTTTCTCACCAACATGAAATTCTCTCTTAAGTATTCGCTTATCATGCCATCTTTTAACTTTTTCCTTAAAGAGCCTAGAATTTTCATAGGCTTCACTCCTCCATTCATCTAAAGAACTTAAGTCAAATAATCTTTTCTCACCAGCGAGCTTACAATCTCTATTTAGTTCTTTAACTGCCCAGTAAGCTTTATGTTCTAGTTCTAAAGGTAGGTGACAAGCTTTCCCATAAACCATTTTATAAGGAGACATCCCCATAAGATTTTTGTAGGCAATTCTATAAGCCCATAAAGCATCATTCAACTTTTTAGCCTAGTTTTTTCTAGATCTATTAACAGTCTTTTGCAAGATGGATTTAATTTCTCTATTTGATAACTCTACTTGCTTGCTAGTTTGGGGGTGATAGGCTGAAGCAATTCTATGATTAACATCATATTTAGCAAGGGTCTTTCTAAAACCACCATGAATGAAATGAGATCCCCCATCAGTCATGAGATACCTAGGCACTCCAAACCTAGGAAAGATAACATCCTTAAGCATTTTTAGAGAAGTTTCCCCGTCAGCACTCTTCGTAGGAATGGCTTCTACCCACTTAGTAACATAATCAACGACAACAAGAATATGAGTGTACCTTTCGAGGGAGGGAAAGGACCCATAAAGTCAAATCCCCAGCAATCAAAGGGTTCAATAACTAGAGAGTAGTTCATAGGCATTTCATTGTGTCTAGAAATATTACCAACACGTTGACATTCATCACAAGATAAAACAAACTTTCTTGCATCTTTAAAAAGGGTAGGCCAGTAGAAACCTGATTGTAGCACCTTTTGTGCAGTTCTATCTCCTGCATGATGTCCTCCATAAGCACTACCATGACATTTACGCAATATCTCCTTTTGTTCATATTCTGGAACACATCTTCGCATAATACCATCCACTCCTTCTTTGTATAAGTGTGGGTCATCCCAAAAATAATGCCTCAAAGCATAGAAGAACTTCCTCCTTTGCTGGGCTGTAAAAGTTGGAGGCAAATACTTGGAGACAATAAAGTTAGCATAATCAGCGTACCAAGGGCTCCCTCGCGAGCTTACCCCTACTGCGGCTAACTGCTCATTTGGGAAACTATCATTAACAGGCATAGGGTCAAAAGAGATGTTTTCCAATCGAGATAAATTATTAGCTATAGGGTTTTCAGCACCTTTCCTATCCACTATATGTAGATCAAACTCTTGTAAAAGCAGCACCCATCTAATAAGCCTAGGCTTAGCGTCCTTCTTAGTCATAAGGTATTTAATAGCAGCATGATCAGTATGAAAGGTGACTTTTGAGTCTACAATATAGGGTCTAAACTTATCACAAGCAAAAACGACAGCTAGAAATTATTTTTCAGTAGTAGCATAATTACTTTGAGCAGTGTCTAAAGTCTTACTAGCATAATGAATAACGTTTAACTTTTTATCAATTCGTTACCCAAGGATAGCACCCATAGCAAAATCACTAGCATCACACATTATATCAAAGGGTAGACCCCAATCAGGTGATTGAACAATAGGGGCTGTAGTTAAAGCCTTCTTAAGAGTTTCAAAAGCTCCCTTACAATCATCATCAAAAACGAAGGGTACATCTTTTTGAAGAAGATTAGTGAGGGGTTTTGATATCCTAGAATAGTCTTTAATAAACCTTCTATAGAAACTAGCATGACCAAGGATACTACAAATACCTTTGATGTCCCTTGGGCATGGCATCTTCTCAATTGCCTCAACCTCACCTCTATCAACTTCTATACCTCTTTCAGAAACTTTATGCCCAAGGATAATCCCTTCATTAACCATGAAGTGACATTTCTCCTAATTAAGAACAAGATTAGTTTCTTCACATCTCTGCAAAACTTTATCAAGGTTGTGCAGACAGTTATCAAAAGAAGTTCCATAGACAGAAAAGTCATCCATGAACACTTCTACAATTTCCTCACAAAAACCATGAAAGATAGCAGACATGCACCTTTGAAAAGTAGCAGGAGCATTACATAAATCAAAAGGCATACATCTCTAAGCATAAGTTCCGTAAGGGCAAGTAAACGTAGTTTTTTCTTGGTCTTGTTGTTTAACAGCAATTTGAGAGAAACCAGAATAACCATCAAGAAAACAAAAATGGGTCTTTTTAGACAACCTTTCCAACATTTGATCAATAAAAGGAAGCGGGTAGTGATCTTTCTTAGTAACTTTATTGACTTTTCTAAAATCAATGCACATCCTATAGCCTACTACTATTCTTTGAGGAATAAGCTCATCATTATCATTAGGAACAATGGTAATACCTCCTTTTTTAGGAACACAATGAACAGGACTAACCCATTCACTATCAGCAATAGGGTAAATAATACCAGCATCAAGGAGTTTCAATACCTCATTCCTTACCACTTCCTTCATCCTAGGATTTAAACGCCGTTGGTGCTCTACTACCGGCTTTTCATCTGGTTCTATGTTGATAGAATGTTGATATATAGTAGGTGAAATCCCTTTTAAATCATCCAGAGTATAGCCCATAGCTCCTCGATGTTTCCTCAAAACCTCCAATAGCCTTTCTTCTTCCTTTCCTGGAAGTTTAGCGCTAATAATAACAGGATATATCTTTTTATCATCAATATAAGCATATTTAAGATCATCAGGGAGAGGTTTTAGATCGAAAACCGGATCCTTTTTAGGTGGCAACATGATACCCAAGTCTTCTATAGGCAAGTTATGCTTAAGCATCTTAGGATGATCACGGAGAATCTTGCCAATCTCATTCCTTTCTTCCATGAAGATTTCACTTTCATGATCTTCCATAAATTGCTGCAAAGCATTGTTAGGAGCAAGAGAAATAGAAGCAAGTTGTTCAAATCTAAAATACTCATTATGGGTTTCCTCTTCACAAGGTTCTTTAGCAAATTTCAAGAAATTAAACTCATAATATTCCCCAGCAAACTTAGTCAAGATTTTCTCCCTTTTGCAATCTATAATAGCTCCACAAGTACTCAAGAAAGGTCTACCAAAAATAATAGGATAAGTTTTACTAGCATCTGAACCGAGTACTAGAAAATCAGCAGGGTACTTGATCTTACCACAAAGAACTTCCACATCTCGTACAATACCAATTGGAGAGATGATCTCTCTATTAGAAAGGTGAATAACCACATCAATCTCTTCCAATTCACAGGGACTGATTTCATGCATAATTTCTCTGTAAAGCTCATAAGGAATAACACTGGAACTTGCACCAATATCACATAAACCATAATAGAAATGATCACCAATTCTAACAGAAAGCATAGAAACACTAGGTTTTTTAGTTCTATTAGGATGTGAAACAATATTAGAAGCATCCTCACAAAAGACTATGTGTCCATCTTCTATGCTTTTAGTGACAAGGTCTTTCACAATTGCTACCACAGGTTCAACATTTATTTGTTCATCAGGTTTAACAGTTCTTTTTTCACTTTTGGTGATTACATTAGTTATCATAGGTTGATCCCTTACCTTTTCTAGGAAGGGAATCTTCTCGATATAAGGTTCAGGTAAGATGGGATCAATAATGCAGTCAACAGAATCTTTGTAAGGTGCATGGTATTTTTTCCATCCCCTTTTTGGAATTTCAATATAGGAAGCAAAAGCTCTAAAGCAATTCGTAATAACTTGCAAATCAAGACCATAAGCATTACTAATATTTTGAAAGTCATCAGTTCCCATAAAAGATTCAATGCATTCATAATCATAATTTATACCTGACTTTCTACCTGTGTCATTCTCCCAAGCTTCAGCATTGTCTTGAATATGGTCCAGAAGATCCCATTTAGCTTCTTCTTCCATGAGAGTGAATGATCCAGCACAAGAAGCATCCAATAAATCCTTATCATGTAGAGGGAGCCTTGCATAAAAGTTGTTGATAATAATATTGTTGGGGAGCTCATGAATGGGACATTTGAGCATTAGTAACTTCAATCTCCCCCAAGCTTGAGCTGTACTCTCTCCATCAATAGGCCAAAAGTTGTATATTTGATTCCGATCTTTATGAATCTCACTAGGAGGATAAAACTTCGAATAAAAGAGAGGCACTATTTCCTCCCATTCCATAGCTTGACCATTCTTCAGCAGCTTATACCAGTCCTCAGCTCTTCCTTTTAGTGATAATGAGAATAACTTCTTCTTAACTTGATATGTAGTAATACCTGCACACTTGAACAACCCGCATAATTCGTGTATAAAGAGCAAATGATCACCGGGATGGACAGTTCCACCCCCAATATAATAGTTATCCATAACACGATCAATAATTCTTGTAGGTATTTTAAAAACATCATTCTCAGCAGGTGGTGGCTTATCTACTACCTTAGAAATGGTAGTAGCATTACCAAATAATAAACTCAACGAATTATCCATAACGAAAATAAAGCAACTAGCAAAAGTAAACAATACTCACAGTAGAAGTTTCCTTTACCAGTTCCACTCTCCAATAGCGCTTCACTCCCCGGCAACGGCGCCAGAAAATAGTCTTGATGACCCACAAGTATATGGGTGTATCGCAGTATTTTCGATAAGTAAGAGTGTCGAACCCAACGAGGAGCAGAAGGTGCTGGCTAGTGGTATGGATCAGGAATTCTCTGCAAATACTTAGCAAACAAATTTTTAGGGGTTTTCGATAAAGCAATTAAACGAAGTACGAGTAAATAAAAGACAGTAGGAATAAATGCAGCAAGTGGCCCAATCCTTTATGCAGAAAAGGACAAGCCGGTTGTATTACTTAAGATGACCATACGTTCTCGAGGACACATGGGAAGACTGTCAAGTGCTTTCTCTTCATATAGTTGATTAATCTTCTTTAGCTTGCTAAGTGTTGTGTGGGTGAACCTGTGCTAATGTACCGACATTCCTAGGACTAATACATACTTGTGATTATACCCCTTGCAAACATTCGTAAGTACAAGAAAGTAATTAAGGTAGAAACCTAACCATAGCTTTAAACTCTAAGACCCTTACGTCCCTTGTGCAATGGTTTCCTAACGGGGGTTCAGGTTTGTGTACTCCGGCAACTCCTACGATTAGTAGACAAATACACAATGCATTCCCCTAGGCCCATATAGGTGAAGTGTCATGTAGTCGACGTTCACATGACACCACTAGAAGAAGTACACCACAACTTAAATATCAAACTATTGAATCTTCCGCAACACAACTCCACTACTAACAACATGACTTCTCCCATGTCCTCAAGAACGAAACGAACTACTCACAAGACATCATATGGATCATGATCAGAGATGGAATAATGATGTATAACAATATGAACATAAACAATAATTCAATGGTTCACTCAATAGCATCAACTACAAAGAGTAATCAACACCGCGAAAGTTTCCCCTAAGAACTAATGCAAGATTCAACCCAATTGTTACAGCAATATGGAGATGGTGATGAGGGTGCTGATGGTGATGATGGTGGTGATGATGATGATCCTGATGAAGTCCAGCTTGATGGTTGTGTTGATGGCGACGATCTCCCCTCTCCGAGAAGGAATTCCCCCAGTAGAAATCTATCTGCCGGAGAGATCTTTCTCTCAGGGTGTTTTCCGCCCCGCAGAGGCGGCGGAATCTTTTTGTGGTCGCTACCGAGTCTTAGGGTTTCGGGAGGATAATATATGCCAGAGGGGAGTGTCAGGGGTGGACCAGGGCGGCCACACCACCTGGTGGCACGGCCTAGGCTGGCCCGCGCCAGGGGGTGGTGTGGGCCCCCTGTGGCCCATCTCCAGCCCTCCTTCTGGCTTCCTTCGTATTCTAGAAAAATAGGATTTTCCATGTATTTTCCCGGATTTTCTGAGCTTCGCGAATTTTGCCTCCAAACAGCACCTTTTCCATCAGAATCATCACTGCAACGGTCCATGCTCCAAAAGTCATCAACCATGCAAAAACAGATGAAATAACATAAGTATCACCTCTCAATACAAAATATATCAATGAATAACAGTGAATTATGACATAGAATACTGATGCAAAATGGACGTATCAACTTCTAGGGGGACAATTTTCAAATTTTATCATTTTTCATGCAAAGTATTTTCCACATAGTGATTAAATTCGAATGTTTCAATAGATTTTGAGAATTTCTCATTTTTCTATGAATTTCACAAGGTTTGGTCAAACTGGGGTTGACCAGAGACTTTTGAGAGACTACGAAAGTATCTGAAAGGTTCAACCGCTGTTACGTGGTCCCAATGTGATGTACAACCACTCAAGCATGCAAATTGGAGGTATCAAATTCTAGTTTTGGTACTTGCTTCACAAATTGTTCCATGTTATTGAGTTTGAGGGTTAAAATTTTGAATTTTTCAAACCAAAACGGCTAGATACAATGATAGCATCACTAGCCACATGGTGATACACCCTTGTGCCAAATTTGAGTCCATTTAATTTGCATCAATAGATCAAAGCATGGCTTATAAACTTGTAATTTAAACAATATGAATATTTCACTTTTCTTAGATATGATTTAGGGACGGGTAATGTATGCATCATCCAGGTCTAATAATAGGACTTTGTAATGTAATATTAATTTTCAACTTGTCAGTACTTCGTTTCATTTATTTATACCAACTGTGTAAAATTTACATATACGAAGTAAACCAAATTTTCAATAAATGTTTTGCCTCTAACATCAAAATTAACAACTAAACAGAACCTCTCTCCAAAAGTTTCGACACATTTTCGTTCCCTCCTTTTTCCGCCTCACCCCACCACCAAAATTTAAAACCCCACAACATTAGAGTGCCACACGAATCCCTCCCACGATTTGCGTCTCATCTTAACTCCCCAAACCCACCCCCCTCTAGCGCCTCATCCTTCTCCTACCCCGGATCTGACCTCGTCCACGGAGGATCAAAACTCATCGCCGCATCTGATCGGCGATCTCCTTGGTCGACGCCATGATCGGGACTCTTCGTAGCGAAAAGGCACGTGAACCATTGAGGTCTACACCGAAGAAGAAGCCCAACATCAAAAGACCGTTAGGTGATAATTCAATCCCCCGATCCTTCTCATATGCAGTAGATCTGCTAGAACCATTCATTACAAAGTGGTTAAACATATTGTTTCCGTAATTCTAGTTAAAATATTAGCGATCTACTCCCTACATTGTTTTCCCGCACACACGCAATGATATTGTTTTAGAGTAGACAGACTGAGTTCAGTATACTCCCTACATCTACTCCCTAGAGTAAATCACATTTGTAGAGATAAAAACAGTATGGCTCACTCCTGTGCTCATAAGGTACAAATAGCTATTTCTACTATACCTACTTTAGCTTGCTCTTCAACATCACACTCTTAATATGTATGCCCTTGGGTAGGTTATTTTAGAAATTAAAATTGTCGGGACTTTGTAATTCATGATGTAATCTGCTGTTGAGCTATAATACAATTGTGACCATCCCTTGTCAGGCACCGAAAAACAACGAACTAATCCGTATGTGGAAAACAAGTACAAAAATGTGGAAGAAAATAAAGATCGTATGATGGAAGTTTTGAAAGAAGCCAATGCCTCCAAAGGTTTTCCTCTACAAAATATAGAAGAGGTAGCATATAAATTCATGTACAGCGGCATTTGCAAAGTGATAGAGGCCAGCAAAAAAAGTAAACAAAAGGATGCTAACCACACTCAACCAGACCCTACATATGAACCCAGTGCTAAAGAAATGGCCACAGCTAATGACGAGCCGACTTCAGATGATGAGGACTAGAACGTCGGTAACCCTAAAACAAAGGTTATCATATCTTATTTTCACTGAATTATAATCCTTGTAAAGTACTACAGTTTTGTTACTAACTGTTATTTAAAAAAACAGGTTACTGATGGTACATGAACTGTAGCATAGAAGAAGTCAGCAACAACAACTGTACCTCAATCTACCATAACCACTAGATCAAGAGCACCTCATGTCACAGAAGCAACTAAAACTATCGCGTGTCAGACCCCTACACGCCCAGAGGGTGAGAACACAAAACTTCAAATCTCACTGATACATTGCAAATGTATCTATAATTTTTGATGCTCCATGCTTGGTTTTATCCACTTTCTTGTGTTTTGTCCACACTTTGGAGTACTTTTCATATGATTTCTTGGACTAACCTATTAACAAGAGCCACAGTGCCAGCTGCTTGTTTTCTGCTGTTTTTGGTTCCAGGAAAGTCAGAAAATGAATATTCTCGGAATTGGACGGGACAAAAGCCAAAGTGCCTATTTTTCAAGAAGACTCACGGAGCCAGAATACGAGACGGAGAAGGGCTAGGGGCTGGCCACACCCCCCAGGCGCGGGCTAGGCCTGGCCGCGCCAGGGCCTAGTGTGGTGGCCCCAGGCACCCCCTCGGTCTCCCTCTTCGCCTATAAGAAACCTTCTGACCTAAAAACTTCGAGGGGTTCGACGTTTTTCCAGAAGGAGTTCCGCTCCGCCACCACCACCAGATTCCACGAAACAGCACCAGAAACTCCGTTCTGGCACCCTGCCAGGACGGGGAATTGGAGGAGATCATCGCCATCATCATCACCATCGCTTCTCCATCGACCATCCATGTTTCCCCCATCTATGAGAGAGTAATCCCCTGCTGTAGGCTATGGGGATGGTAGGGATTGGATGAGATCGTTCATGTAATGGCATCAGATTGTTAGGGCATGGTGCCTAGTATCTTCGGTTAGTGCTTTATGACTTTGTTGTGACTTGTTGTGCTTAATGCTTGTCACTAGGGCCCGAGTGCCATAATTTCAGATCTGAACTTATTATTGATTCATTATGATAGTATTGTTTTGGGTCTTATCTACAAGTTGTATACACACATCGTTGTCCGGAACCTATGGTCCCGAAGTGACAGAAAAAGGGGTAGCCAGAAGGGAAAGGCTTTGATGTGAGGATCACATGTGTTCACGGAGTGTTAATGCTTTGCTCCGGTGCTCTATTAAAAGGAGCACCTTAATTGCCAGTAGTTCCCTAGAGGCCCCGCTGCAAACGGGCTGGCAGGACAAAAGATGTTGTGCAAGTTCTCATTGCGAGCACGTATGACTATATATGGAACACATGCCTAGGATTGTCTAGTACTTGGGTGCTTTATCTTATTTATCTGCAATTGCCCTATGTTCTTATTGCTATGTGAATTGTCTTATCCATGCAACGCCCGTCCATCCATCCCTATGCCTACCGTACTCGAATCCCACTGTTTACTACTTTTGTTACTATTGTCTTTGCTTTACTACTGCTGTTACTTTGCTATTCCTACTACAAAACTGTTGCTACTGATAAAATGCTGTGAGCAAGATTGTTTCCAGGTACAGCTGAATTGACAACTCAGTTGTTAAGGCTTATAAATATTCTTTGTTTCCCCTTGTGTCGAATCAATAAATTGGGTTTCACTTCCCTCGAAAATACTGCGATACACCCCCTATACTTGTGGTTCATCACTCACCAATGTTGAACCTAACATCTAGAGGAAGCAACTCACTTGATGACAATCAACTTGTCATTACAAAACAGAAAGGTATTAACAATTGCACTTATATAATTGTACTTATGGTTAGTCCTATAATATATACTATAATTTTAACTTTATTCCAACCATGTTTCAGAGGTAACTTCTTCTGGTTCAAAGCGAAAGTGTGGGGAACGTGGAATTTCCATGGGATACGGTCTGCATGACTATACTAGAAGAAATAGTGGGAATAAAATGAGAATTGAATTTACTGAGGGGGTTAGAAGGCCCAAAAATCCTATTCAAGCAGGAAAACTAAGCTCTGAGGTCGGAATACAAATCCAAGACAAAGTGCATCTAGCAACCAAATAGACTCAATACAAAAAAGATGAGACTCTGAAAGATGTTATTCCAGCTGCTATTCGCAAAGTAGCGGTGAGCCCTAACTCTACAGTTTTACATCATAGCTATTTATCTTGTCTACCTATGTAACTACATAATATGCATCTCCATTTTTCAGGGAAATTTTGAAATGGACACAAATGATGTAGTGACCAAGATAGTGTGCACTAATATTATATAGAGTAGTATGAGCCAACTACGCTACAAGCTTAAGAAGGAGAATTGGGACAAGATTAAATATATGTGTCCTCAGGAAGCATATAAGATGAAGCCATCAAATGTACATGAGGGAAGTTGGAAAGATCTTGTGGATAGATGGTTTGATGCCCACTATCAGGTACTAACATTTACACTTCCAAATACTCAGCACATAAATCTCTGCTGCACATAAAACTCACAAGTTCATACTCAAATTTAGGTAATGTGTCTGAAGAATGACGCGAACAGAGAAGCTGTGAAGAAGAATCATACAACTGGATCAAGATGCTTAGTTGCACACTACGAAGCTCTTGTACGTTTTTGAGTTCATATATGAAACAATTGTTCTACCAAACTCAGTATAAATTTTGCAAACTCATGTTCGTAATTCCAATTTTTTTGTGGAACTCAGAGAACTTGGAAGAGGTGACATCTCCAATTGAATTTTATAGGCTTACTCGCACTAACAAGGAAGGCATCATGACTACGGAAGCCAAAGATGCTTATGTAAGAAATTTTTAATACTGCTAATATTTTGTAATGAATAAGATTTCTACTTCAATATTTCTTATGCTTTCATTTGTACTTACTTGCAGGATGCAATGATGACCATGAAAAATATACCATGCCTAGAAGATGAGACTAAAAAAACTTAATTCCAGATTATTGAAGAAGTCTTGAAGGAGAAGAGCACAATGAGCTCGAGCATAGGCACGTTCCTCTCAAATTTGGGAGTTGGATCAATCTCAAGGAAGAGCTCTGTGTCCATAGCATGCATCCGAGAACTAGAAAACAAGCTTGCTGAATAGGAGGAACAATCACTCCTCACAGCTAAAAGGTACAAACAAGTGATGCAAGAAAGGATGGAAGCCTAGGATAAAAGATTTGAAGAAATGAAAAAGAAACAAGAAGAGGACCATGTAGCTCTGATGTAGGCACAGGAAGAGAAAAACAGAGCAACTGAAAAGAAGCAGCAAGAAAAACAGAGCAACTGAAAAGAAGCCATACTTAGTTTCATCTTAAGGACATCACAGTAGCAACGATAGGGCAACAACTCAACAAGACCTCCATCTTGATGAAATTGTTCATCAATATGATTTACTTAGATGTTTCTTCATGTTAAAACTATTGTATAAAATTCTATTGTCGCTAATTCATATATTGGTTCTAAATTTTATTTGTCTGTATGATATTTTTTTCATTTTATGCATAATTATTAATGAAAATACTGACACTATCATTAAATCGTGTACACACCTGTCCGAACCTTATGGGTCCTACCTGTCAAAACCCTTCGGGTCCCACCTGTCCGAACCCTATGGGTCCCACCTGTCAGAACCATTTGGGTCCCACCTATCCGAACCCTCTGGGTCCAACTTGTCAGAACCCTTTGGGTCCCACCTATCATAACCATATGAGTCCCACATATCCGAACCCTCCTGGTCCCACCTATAAGAACCACTTGGTCCCACTGGTCATAATACCGCATCAGTAAACTGCAATAAATTAACGAAATGCCATGTCTACAATGGTGACCTATCCTAGACTCCCTTCTAATTTACGATGACCAACTTTTCATATATATCATGAAAAATATTTCTGTCGCTGATTGCACACGATTGTTGACAAAACTAACATCGTCAACTAATATAAGTTAAATAATGACAAAAAATGCAAACCGTGGTTTTGGATTTTTTGAGACATGACTTTTATGGTAAAATTGGTGACAACCCATTTTTGTCAACAACATATATTCATTAACAAAATATGGATATTAAGCGACAAAAGGGGTTTATCACTAAATACGATTTCTATTGTAATGGTATAGTTGCGTCTGTATAGCTGTAGTCCGTATAAAGAAATCCTAGTTGGCTGCACCGCTGCAACTATACGAGTGGAACAACATATCCCGCCCATATAGTTCCGGCCGTATAGTTTAGTGCGACCACAAAATCGCACCAAGGCGGCTTGGTCTCTTCCCCCTCCTCATTATTTCTCTCACATTCTCTCTCCAAACCACTCAAAACCCACCTAGAAATTTTGATTCTTCATAGATTTCGTTCGTTTAAGTGAGGGAATCAATAGATCGGTATGTTTCTCTCCCTATCCATGCTTTATTTTCAGATTTCCATGGTCAAAACTCTCACATTGATCTAGTGGATGAACTCAAGCTTATTTTGTTTTTCCTATTGATTCCTCATGTTAGGATTGAATTTTTCCACGTAGGATTGTTCATATATCATGTAGAAACTATATGCGTAAGGTTTTATGGTGAAATTTTTCAGTGCATCATGATGAACAAAATTGGTAACATCTTTCGCAAGAGCAGGCGCCAACATGGTGAGGGCTCGGGCTCGGGGTCCCGAGCCAAGCGCAACCCCAAGTTGGCCATGGTTTCATCAAGGAGGGTGTTGCCCACACGTTGGGCCGACCACAACTTTCTCACCATGGCGGGGTTGAAGGCGGACTTCAACCTCATGTGTAACAAGGCCGGGCTAACAGTACTTGGCTTTGCAAGCCAGGACACCTACGCCGAGCTTACCTATGAGTTCCTTGCCTCCTTCTACGACGACCACAGGGAGAAAGGTAATGCATGCATGGTAAGCTTCACCATGAACCGACAACACTATGAAATAACTTTTGAACAGTTTTGCGATGCTTTCGGTTTCCCTCATGTTGGGGAGCCAACTGTTACTAACCTCTATAGCGTCACAAGCGGAGAAACTTGGGAGGCTATTTCTATTAATGGTGGCACCAACTTCTACCAGAAGAAGATGTCCACCATTCAGAACCCAACAATTCATTACTACGCCTTGTTCCTCACCAACACTCTATTCGGAATAGGTGATACCGGTTCCATGGCTAATACGGACATGGCAATGATCACCAAGGCTCTCTTTCCCACTGCACCACAAGGCCCCAATCCTGTAGCTCTACTCATCCAGCACTTTCGCCACCAAAGCAACAAGACTAAAGGTGATATTCACATTGGTGGATTGGTAACCCACCTTGCCCATGCATTAAATATTACTGTAACATCTCAAAAATATTAAACAAGGTTATCAAGTTCTAATCACCCAAGTTTAGGGTTAACAAAAACTTTTATTCTTAAACCCATATGAATGCATGTGTGTTTATATTAATGCATGAATGCTTGCTATGCCATGTTTGATTGCTATAAATGATAAGGATTAGTTTAAAGATTAAAACAATATCATCTAGGTCAATTCGAAACAAAAACAAATTTAAGTAGAAATCAAATAAGAGGCATATGATCAAATGGTCACTTTTGCCAAAATTAACCACTAGCCCATGTTGGGCATCTCTATTAAATGATTCTCAATAGAAACAATTCTATTTCTTTTCACCCCTTGCTAGACTAAGTGAAAATGAGTGCAAGCAAACTTTACAAACTTACAGAAACCAAATTCAAATCTATTTGAGAGGCAATTCAAAATTGAATCAAGTGTAGGTACCTAGATCACCATTTTACAAAAACCACTCAAACCACCACCACTTGTCAAATCTTAGCAACTAGAAACTACTAAGCGTGTGACCAGCACACCCACCAAAATTCATTCAAAAATTTGAATCTTTAGTTCATGCGCCATTTAGTCGAACACCTAGCAGATAGAGTACAATTGGCCAATTATCTACTGTTTGTGATCAATCAATTGCTCACCATTTGTACCCAATTCAACTCCATAACTAGCCCACAATCACTCCCAATACCCAGCTGTGTAGTGGAGCCTCTCTCCTTTGTCGTTGCACCAGTGCCATGTCGTACCCGAGCATGTCATGCCAGTAGATCATGGACACGACGCCACACGCCACGCCTCCCTCTCCCACGACCACTAGCAGCTAGGAGTGACCTCACCGCGCCCCTCTTTCCACCCCTCGACCAATGGAGAGAAGTGGAGAAGCCAGAATCAATGCGCCCATTTACTTCTCCGCCATGCCGAGCGCAAGCCAGAGCAGCGAAGCTGCCTCGCACGACCACGACGCGCCTCACTCTCTCCGCGCGTACCCGCACTCGCCACGTCACCAGCAACCTCCCAGACACTATCGTTCGCCACCGCGCGCCTCGTGACCACCGTACGCAATGACGAACACCTCAGTACCCGGACAGTGCACGGACCTCTCCCGACCGATTAAGACCGCCCCTTGCCACGCCACTATGCGCGTGACGATCGCCGTAGACCACCACATCGACCTATGCCCTTCTCCATGCCTATAGCGACCTGTAGCAATGTCGCCGATGAGCTCGAGCCATGTCGTGCTTCCTCTCTTGCCGGTGTAGACCCTCCCCCAGCCTCAAACCGCACACCACTCCACTCCCTGTCCCTCAGAAACACCCCTGACCATTCCTCGGAGCAAGACGAGCACCACATCGCTAGAATTTCAGCGGAGCCCACCGCTGCTATGAAGGAAAGGCGTCGTTGATTGGAGCCACCCTAGGAGATGCCATGACCACCACCCCCGACTCGTCGTCATCTACCAGACCGTTTGCCCCCATCGCCGTACCTAGCTGGAGCCTTGGTAAGCCCCTAGCGACCCTCACCTCGAGTTAGGTTTAGAATCTCACGCACCCATGCGATGTAGACGATGAACTAGATCCATCAATTCAATCTCTAATCGTATGGTTGAGATTAGCTGATACCGTTTCGTTTAGGTAGAGTTGCTGACGTGTGGGACCAGCCTGTCAGCAGCCCGCTGTGCTTGCGCCGTGTAGTTGGGCAGGCCCATTTTCGTTCCCGCGCATAGCCCACAGATTCAAATAGAGATTTTCCATTTAGTTTTAAATCCTATTCTGTCAGTAGTTTCAAAATTGAATTCAAAGAGATGTACTGAACCAAATTGCATGATTCCAATTTTGTTAGTAAGGTGTTGAAAATATCTACACACTCCAGTTGGATTCAAACCATTTGAAATTATAGATCACCTATAGTAAAAAGAACAAGACAAATACTTTCACAACTTCAAACATTTTTATAAAATCAACTTTTGAGTTGATTCCAACTCTCAAAAATCACATTTTCTATATGAATATGTAAAAAGATTTGGTTTTACATATATTAATATTGGACTAGTATTAAAAGAATGCTATATAGGCATTTCTAGTCACTTTAATATTACTAAATAGCAATACTAAAACTTGTAATATATGCCAAACCCTTTTAAATCACATTCCCAAGTATTGGAATATGTGGTGATGGCACGTGTCAACATGATCCTATATTTTAATTGGAGAATATTAAACCTTAAGTATTTTCAATGAGTAGAAGTTACTTTTTCAAATTAAGATAAATAAGAATGTGTAAATATTTCATGTGATGATTAAAATGATGCTAGATCATATAGTTGAGTTCATGTGTATTAAATAGAAGTAGTTAAGTGTTGTTTGGTGATTGTGTACCTCGTATGTGTTTATAGACGCTAGTACCGACCCGGGGTATGACAAGGAGGAGTACTTCGAGGAAGAAGAAGATAACTTCAACAATTGCACTACTCATGGCAAGCCCACTATGCAAGCTATCCATGCAAGCTTAGATATGCTAGCTGACTTGTGCAGATACCCTATGCATTCTTTGAGATGCAAATTTACCAATTCCCAGTTTTACATACAAGTTTTACTTTTCCCTTTACCATAGTTTCTCAAATAGTTAATTAAATTGGTGATTAATGGAAAAATCAGATAGAAGCTATTAAGAGCATAGAACTAAGTCTAAGTAGTTACACTTGATTAGCCCCCATCAATAGTGATACCCTCATGAATAGATGCTAGATCTAAGCTAATATGGATCACTTTAGATGGGAATACTTGGAGAAAATGATTATGAAAACCTTGGAATGATGAGTCATTCTATTGAAATGTTTTGACATGTGTTATGAAACACAATGAGTTGGAGATGACACTGAATGAAACATGTGCCTTGACTTTGATAAAAACTGATGGTTGGGTTCGGATGCGATACCATTCCAATTTTACCGTACAGCCACAATACCTGAGTTGGGTAGGGCTTAAATGGAAGCTTATATGCCTTAGTATGGGTTCCCTCACAGAAAGAGGTTGAGCTGAGGCTACCTCGTGAGTGTGAATGTCCACCTATGCAGTTCTTGGGATGGCAGTTGGCCATGGCTGAGAGGCCAAGCTCATAGGGGAGGTCCCTATACTAGGGTTAGGGTTGATTATCCGCATACCAAGTATGGTGATTCAGGGTTATCCCTGATGGATGTATCGAATTTTGTGGTGAAAGTGTACCACCTCTGCAGAGTGTCAAACTATTCGAATAGCCGCGTCCGCGGTTATGGACAGTTGGAGTTGCCATACTGTTCCGTTGTCAGATGTTTTCGAAATGAATTATGACTTGAAAGATGACTTTGACTTAACCACAACAGAGTTGTGGACATGAATCTTGGTTCCCACTTAAGTAATCTAGATAACTAAATTAGGCTCTACTACTAAGTACCTCTGAAATAAAACTGGCTTATTGCAAACAAGACTAGAGCTTAGGATTCCTATTATAAATGCCTTGCTTACATTAGTGATCATTTGCGAGTACTTTGAGAGTACTCATGGCTTTGTCCCTAGCTATTCCCATGGCCAGACTATGATGAAGGATATCCGGAGGATGGATAGCAGGAGGTCTATGATAACTAGGATCATCTCCCATCGTTAGCATTGCCTATGATAATGAAGATGGAGTATACTACGCTTATTCTCCGCTGCTTTGATATGTATTCAGATTTGATCATGAGATCAACTATTTGTAGGACTATTTTGGTTTGTAATGGATGATGTACTGTGGTACCAATTCTGTTATGTCTCGCAAAAATGGTAATCCTACGATTGCGATGTACGGCATAACAGGCATCTGTACTAAAAATCTGGGTGTTTATAAGTTGGTATGAGAACCATCCTGACCATAGGAGACCCTAGTTAGAATGGACATCTGAAAAACTTAGTTTCAAAACAAAGAAAATGAGTATTTACAAAAACCTATTCTCACTCTTACCCTCGAGATTCTTTCAAAAAGAGTTCACTTGTTCCTCAAAACTCTTGCAAATCTTCATAAAATTTGACACACTTGATCACCTCACCAACTTACTCATCCCAATTGCTTATAGATGGAGGTGAAATACAGCAAGTTCTACCAGTTGGTCAATGGAGGGGAGCTCATCTTTGAGAGGGATTTCGGACAGCTCGCTGAATACCTTGGACGCCCGCACCCGGAGTTCTTTGGAGCATAGCTCAATGACCAATCCGGAGGGGAACTATAGTGGCTGATCATTGTCGATGTAAGAGGCAAAATGGAGCCACCTCTTTCGGAGAAGATCCAATTTAGCTTGAGGGAGAACAACTGGGTAGATGGATTAGCTCGAGCTATGCAGGAGGCAATTGCTCATCAGTGTGCACAGAATATCAACCAGAACAGTGGCACCCGCTTCGCCCACTATGCAAGACGTGACTCGATGGGACAACACTTGGCCATGCCGGCACATCCAGAACTGAAGCACCATGTGGATCACCTAGACTTCATGATGCACGAGACTCAGAAGGAATTGGACAATGCTTGTGCCTACGCTAACCAGAACCACGCTATTGCAGTCAAAAAGGACCAGA
This sequence comes from Avena sativa, assembly GCA_916181665.1. Taxonomy (NCBI): domain Eukaryota; kingdom Viridiplantae; phylum Streptophyta; class Magnoliopsida; order Poales; family Poaceae; genus Avena; species Avena sativa. Next base: position 463,446,949 of record OV702297.1, on the reverse strand, counting down.
CCCTCGCCATCCTCGCCAAGGAGCGCCATTCACTTCGTCGCTAGCGTGACAAGAACGATCGCATCATCGCTCATCTTTGCTAGAAGGTGGCCACTCTTGAGGAGACCATCCATGACTAGGAGATCCAGCTTGAGGATAGGAAGGAAGAGGAAGGTGAAGATATTCATGGGGATCCCTACTCTTACCTCTGTGATGATGACTATTTGGAGGATGTCGCCACGGAGTTCCACACTAACGAGGATGACGCCGACTTCATTGATGATGAGGATCCCGATAGTTCTGATGATTAGTAGTAGTACCTGAGCACTATCGTAGGTGTGAGTTTGTATCCGGTCCCATTTTATCGTAGCTTCACAGAATGGTTCTTAAAACCATCTTGTTAGTATTTTTGGTGTGTTTGTATGGTGTCCTTGGAATGAATGAATGAAATGGAGTTGTTAGTTTTCAAACCTTATCAATACTCAAAGTTTAAAGCTTTTGAAACATACCCATAAACCATAGAAATTTCCCTCCTATCGTATGATCTATCTCAATCTCTAGATGACTCATGGTAACCCTGATGGAAGCAACTCATCTCAGGACCCAATGCTGCAGATTCTACAGATGTTAGTTTCAGACCGTGAAGCCGGTAGAGCTGAACGTCAAGCCAATCTAGCCACTCTGCAACAAATAGCCCAGACGGCCCACAATAATCAAGGCCACGGAAACCAGGATCACCATGGATCTAAGCTCAAGAGCATCCAAAACACCAATCCCCCTATGTTTACTAAGTCCGAAGAGCCCTTAGATGATTTGATGACTGTCTGCAAACCATGGAAAACAACTTAGAAGTCGCAGGAGTTGATGCCAATGAAAATGTACTGTTTGCCACCCACTATCTGTCAGGATATGCAAGATCATGGTGGAATAACACCTGTACCATGAATGGAGGACATCTGATGACTTGGGAGGAATTCAAGCTCAAGTTCAGCAGGACCCATGTGCTCCTAGGTTTGATCAAAAGGATGAGGGATGAATTCAGGGAGCTGAAGCAGGGAAGAATGACTGTGATAGAGTATCGTGACAGATTTCTATCTCTGGCTAGGTATGCCCCTGATGAGATCAACACTGAAGCTAAGAAGAAGGAGAGATTCCTGAATGGCCTGCATGATGAGATGCAGACAGTGTTAGTCAACATTCCCTTTGATAACCTAGAAGCTTTAGTGGATTCTACTATCCATATGGAAGGAAAGATCAACCAAGCCAGTGAGAACCGCAAGCGTCGTATGATGCACCAACCTGGACCCCACCATACCCCAAAGTATCGCCCCAACCCGTCTGCAGGTTATGCACCAAGAAATAATAGACCCCCTATGAACCATCCGAACTACCCAAATTGTGGTGGAGGAAACCCGAGGCCCGAAGGCCACCACAACAACAACCCCGTCAACCCCAATAACTTCAGTCGTGCACCACCAAGGTCCAACAACAACACCAACAACAACAACATCAATACTGCCCCAAGGACTAGAAGTAATGTTGTGCCTGTTGCAGGAAAGGACAAGTCAATGATAACTTGCTTTGAATGTGGAGTCACGCGTCACTACTCCAATGAGTGCCCCAAGAAGCTTGCTGCAGCCACCAATGTCACTGCACCAGCCCAGCAGCAGCGCCGTGTTCAGCCTAGAAAGAGGTTTGCCCCAGGAAACCCGCACAAGCGTATCGGCCGTTTGTTCCACATGAATGTGGAGGAAGCCCAGGAAGCGCCAGATGTCGTGCTGGGTATGTTTTCTGTTAACTCAATACTTGCAAGAGTCTTGTTTGATTCTGGAGCATTGCACTCATTTGTTACAGAAGAATTTGCGTGCACTAGTAAGACTCAACCAACAAATCTGAAGCATGTTATGATAGTTCAAATACCTAGGTCAACCACCAAAGCTAGAAAAAATTTCAAGGCCGTACCTATCAGAATCCATGGGATATATTTTATGCCAATATAATAGTACTTGGAACCAAAGGTTTGGAAGTAGTACTAGGAATGGATTGTATGTCGAAACATCAAGGATTAATCGACTGTGCCAAGAAAGCCATAACCATGACCAGTAGAACTAGAGTATCAGTAGAGCATGTGTCTGAGACGCTGCCCCGCCAATTCAAATGCAACAAGAGCTTAGTCAAATCAACCATCTTAGCCCCTGGATTGCGTGCAAGCAACACTATTCAGTTCATCTTAGCCCCTGGATTGTGTGCGCAGTTTATGCACACTCAGTCGTATGAGATGATGGTCAAGTTGAAATTGATGTTCGAAGGACAAGTTAGACTTATGAATTTTGAGCTCCTTGACAAGTTTCTTTCACAAAATATGGAAGAAAACACGTGTCTAGACACTCACTTGGAAATAATGTATGACTTGCATGAGTCTCTCGCGTTAGATGCGGACTACTAGATGGATGACAAGCTCGCGATAGATGGGGTGTTGCGTTCGCTTTCCCTCAGCTATGAGAATCTTGTCAAAGGATATATTATGAAAGAGGAACAGTTGACCTTTCATAGGTTCCTACAACAGTTGAGAACTATGAAGGTAGAACCCATTGTTGGGAAATCGTTGATTGAGTATGTATATGTGATATACAGTTTATAAATGTGTTTATCACATAACACAGTTGAACTTTTGCCAAGTATATTGATACTTGTTCTTTTTTATGAAAACATGACCGTTTGCATGGTATTGCATGGAGAAGACGAAGAGACAAGGCATGTTAATGGCAAACAAGAGTTGATGGCCGATGACATTTCTCGTTCTACATTTATCATCTGGATTAGTTGAGATTAGAATAGTCCTATAATCGATTTGAGCGTGTGAACTTACTAGTGTGTCTTGCTTCTCGCGAGACGGTTATTCATAATGGATTTGTAACAAACCAGTTGTTCGATTATTATGAATGATTTCTATCATGATCACATTATTTGATTATGAATATTTTATTCTCATTTTAGTCCTAATTATAATGCATTATACATTTATAAAATCTCAAAGCAAAAAGATATCCCAACTTAATAATGAATAACACTATAAGTTTGAGTCATGACAATGTTGTATAAATTCATGTTAATGAAACAAGGAAGTCATGGGATGTTCATAAATCCTCTGATATTACAATACTAGGCCATCTAGGCAAGGATGATTAAAACTAATATGTTCTAATAAAAAAGAATGTATAACTTGATGAATACTGTACACAATGATGTATTATTCATTAATACAGTGAAACCATTATTTCGTAGAAACAATTGTAAGAATTAAGTGAACAATTGTATTCACTTGATAAAGCATGAATTTGAAAACAATTTGAAATGTTCAAATGTCTTTGGATTAAAAGCAGCTATACCATTAATAATAAAATGTAGGTCTCTATGATTTGATCAAAGGGAATGACATTTGAGTTAAGATTTTAGAACAAGAATGACTTGTGAAAACCATTTCACAAATTATGTTGGTTGGATATATCAAAGTGTATTGATATGCCTCAAACATCATAATAATAATGTATTTGATACATATAGTCTAAATAGAATCTCTAAATAGGTTATAGTATACAATGAGAACTATAAGCCATAGAATTAGCAAACACTCATGAAATTAGGAAATCATCAGATTCACGGAAAAAACACCACAAGGGTTGTGTGGCATGTTTGAGTTTTCTAGAGACTTTGATTAAGTCATTGTGAATAAGTCTTTGTGCATGTACTCATAATCAGTTATGAATACAAACCTTCCATAAAACAAACTAGTTTTTGTTCAAAAGGAATCCTTATGAAGAATGGTTCTTGATGGAAGAAAGTAAGAGTTTGAAATAAAGATCTTGAATCTGACCCAGTTAGAGTCGCGCAATGATGTCTACGCACTTCTATTCTTGTAGACAGTTGTTGGGCCTCCAAGTGCAGAGGTTTGTAGAACAGCAGCAAGTTTTCCCTTAAGTGGATCACCCAAGGTTTATCGAACTCAGGGAGGAAGTGGTCAAAGGTATCCCCTCTCAAGCAACCCTACAATCAAGATACAAGAAGTCTCTTGTGTCCCCAACACACCCAATACACTTGTCAGGTGTATAGGTGCACTAGTTCGGCGAAGAGATAGTGAAATACAAGTGGTATTGATATAAGATAACGGTGCTAGAAAATACTTTGATGGCGTGGAAGAGACTAAAGACAAACTGAAATAAGTATGGAAGCAAGCAAACATGTAACAGATCTAATAGTAAACAATGTTTCAGTGCTTAGAAACAAGGCCTAGGGATCATACTTTCACTAGTGAACACTCTCATATAAATATATTCTTCTTATGATACTACTCTTAACTACTCTCCGGTTGAACACTCTAATCGATGGTAGGGCTATAACAGCACACCTCAAAGTCCGCTTGAGGTGTGCTGTTATAGCCCTACCATCGATTAGAGTGTTCAACCGGAGAGTAGTTAAGAGTAGTATCATAAGAAGAATATATTTATATGAGAGTGTTCACTAGTGAAAGAGGTGTGCTGTTATAGCCCTACCATCGATTAGAGTGTTCAACCGGAGAGTAGTTAAGAGTAGTATCATAAGAAGAATATATTTATATGAGAGTGTTCACTAGTGAAAGTATGATCCCTAGGCCTTGTTTCTAAGCACTGAAACATTGTTTACTATTAAATCTATTACATGTTTGCTTGCTTCCATCTTTATTTCAGTTTGCCTTTAGTCTCTTCCACGCCATCAAAGTATTTTCTAGCACCGTTGTCTTTTATCTATACCACTTAAATTTCACTATCTCTTCACCGAACTAGTGCACCTATACACCTGACAAGTGTATTGTGTGTGTTGGGGACACAAGAGAGTTCTTGTATTTTGATTGCATGGTTGCTTGAGAGGGGATACCTTTGACCACTTCCTTCCTGAGTTCGATAAACCTTGGGTGATCAACTTAGGGGAAAACTTGCTGCTGTTCTACAAACCTCTGCACTTGGAGGCCCAACAACTGTCTACAAGAGTAGAAGTGCATAAACATCAAGCTAATTTCTCGTCCCATTACCGGGGAGGTAAGGTAAAAGGTATTTACACCGGAGGATTAAAGAAGAAGAACCTCCCATGGCAAACGCCTACTTTCTGGCGCCGTTGCCAGGGAGGTAAGGTAAAAGGTACTCACATCCTCCGGTGTGAGTGCTCGAAGTTATTTCCTTTAGATTCTGCAATTTTGTCTTTTTGTTTCTTGTTTTCACAAGTTAGGCTTAATGGAAAACAACAACAAAATTAGAGAACTTTTTACCATTTTTCCTAAGATAGAACTTGAATTGTCTAAGAAGAAAATTAAAAAACCCATGGAACTTTCTTTGCATGCTAATAGCAATGTTATTAGTATGAACCTTTTGAACACCTTTGTTACTAATGCTGTGGAAACGTCTGAGCTTGGGGAAGTTGGTTTTTATGAAAATGGTCTTTTTAATTCCCCAGCTTTAAAGAAGAAAATTTTCTCTAATGATACTTTATCTCCCATATGTGGTAATTCTAATGATACTTATGATATTTTAAATCCACATACTGAAAGCATCCCTTTTAAAATACCTATAAAAATTGTTGAACGTGTTATGAATAACTGCTATTTTGGAGATGGAACTGTCCATCCTAGTGATCATTTACTCTTTATACATGAATTATGTGAGTTGTTCAAGTATGCAGGTATTTCAATAAATGAAGTTAAGAGGAAGCTATTCCCTATTTCACTTAAGGGAAAAGCAAGGGAGTGGTATGAGCTACTAGATGATCCTAATCATTTGAAGTGGAAGGAACTTGAATCTCTCTTTTACTCTAAATTTTATCCTCCTCATGAAATTCATAAAGATAGGAATTACATTTATAATTTTCATCCACATGATGGAGAAAGTATTGCCCAAGCATGGGGGAGATTGAAGTCACTAATGCTCAAATGTCCCATTCATGAGCTCCCCAGGAATATTGTTATTAACAATTTCTATGCAAGGCTTTCAGGACATTACAAGGACTATCTAGATACTTGTTTAGAGGGATCCTTCACGAGTAAGGAGGTCAAAGCTAAGTGGGATCTTCTTGAAACAATTCAAAGCAATACCGAAGATTGGGATAACAACAAAGGTAAAGAACCAGGTATAAACTATGAGTATGATTGCATTAAGTCTTTCGCTGAAACTGCTAATTTTCAAGAGCTTAGTGCTAAATATGGTCTTGATCCTCAAATTCTTATTGATTGTTTTAAAACCTTTGCTTCTCATATTAATGCTCCTAAAGAAAATTGGGACATGTATCATGAGCCTTTTAAAGACACTTGCATGGAAAATGAAATTGTTGTTAATGATAGCAATAAACATGCTCAAACATCTGAAAGTACTATTTCTTATAAGCATGTTAATTTTTGTGGAATACATAGACCTTGTGAGAATAATCAAATTGAAGAAGAATATTGTATCACCCACAGGAATGAAAAAACTAGAATGTGGTATAGGGCTTTAAATGATCTTGGTAAAAAAGTTTGTGCCCTTTATCCTTTTATTTGTGAACTTTGCTTTGAAGTGGGTCATTTCAATTTTCAATGCTCAGGCCATAATATTAGCCCTTCTAATCCAATGAGTACTGCAAGTTTGTATTGTGATGACATGATCACTCCTAATTAGCATGATGAACTTACATTATTTTTGGGATGCGAAGAGTTATCAAGAAAAACCTCTTTGGTAGATATGGGTGCTTTTGATATGAATAGTGTCATGCATGGTTGTCATGTTTATTGTGTTGATAATTGCCACACAAATACTTACATACAAAATATTATATAAGATGAGATCTTACCAGAATATGACATGACTAATATGTGTTTTGGTCTTATTAATGAAAAGGAGGAATCCTCCAAAGTTTCTTCTATTGTCTCTAACAATGAACCAGGGTATATGGAGAAGCTTCCTTTCAAGCCTCTCCCTCCTAAAGAGAAGAAGAAAAGTAAGAAAAGGAGGAGTAAAAGGAGAGAGGAAACGGTATTTTCCCCTAAGCATGTTGCTCCTATTATAGTTTTTGATGAGTCTGAACTCGATGATGTTCATATGCCTATTACCTATAGTAGTGATCATGATTGGGAAAAGCACACTACTTTTGATATTTAAAATCTCTTTGGTACCAATTCTGAAAATGATGATATTAATAATTGCTATACTATTAGTGCTATCCATGATCCTTCCAATGATGATGAACACACTTTGGAAGATAACTATTCTATTGCTTATGATGATACTATACCTCCAATATATGATGATTAGAATGATGAGTATGATATTTTCAGTCCACCTACTATTGAGAAGGAAGTTAATTATGATTACAATATGCCTCCTATATTTGATGATTATGGTGATGAGAATAATAATGATAGCTATTTTGTTGAATTTGCTCCCACTAAAATTAACAAGAATGACTATGTTTATGTGGGGAGTATTAATTCTTTGATGCATGTGGCTCATGATAAGAATGTTTTATGTGATAGTTATATTATTAATTTTATTCATGTTGCTACTGAAAGTTATTATGAGAGAGGGAAACATGGTTCTATGCATCTCAATAATATTAAGTTTCCCCTCTTTATGTTGAAAATTTTGAAGTTGCACTTGTTTTGCTTTCCTATGCTTGTTGCTTTGTGCTTTCATGACTTGTTTCTTTACAAGATTCCTATGCATAGGAAGTGGTTTACAATTAAATGTGTTTTGAATTTTCTTCTTGATGATCTTTTTTACTTCAATTCATATTTCTTATGTGAGCATCTTCTCAAACTATCATGCCTAACTTAAAGGCGTTAAAGAAAAGTGTTTATTGGGAGATAACCCAAAAGTTTTAGATGAGTCTTGGAAGTTATTACTTCAGTAATAACCGCTCCTTATCTTTTTTTTATTTGCTTTTTGTACCAAGAGTAACCTCTAATGAGAGAGAAGTAATGATTGGGAAAGTTGTTATCCCAAAACAGATTTCTGTGCTTCACCGTAAAACTTCGTGTAAAATCTCTGTACGTCCATTTGAGGCGTGAATTTTTGTGCTTCTGCCCTAGGTTGTTATCTAACTTTCGTTAGTTCAACACGTTTTGATTCGAGCAACAGAAGATCTTCGAAAAAATTCCTCTTTACCTGCTGGTCTGTTTTGACAGATTTCTGCCATTTTCTGCATTTGCTTCTTGTTGGTTCCTTTTTGAGTTCTTTTGGGGAATTGAGATTTTTGAGGGAAGTGATTCAGTAGCTAGTGTTCTAATGGAAGTTTATTGGTGTTGGAACTGAACCTTAAGACATATTATCTTGAGTGCACTAATGTTGCTAATGAAGATTGTGTGAAGTTTTGTATGAAGGAAAAAATCCAGGTGTATGGAAGGAATGAGTAATGAGATGAAGGATGGACTAAAGCTCAAGCTTGGGGATGCCACGCGTGTCACCCCAAGAAATATCCAAGAAGTACAAGAGTCAAAGCCTGGGGATGCCCAAGGCATCCCCTTCTTCATCAATAAAAATCCCAGGTTTTTTCCAAACGCTTCATTTTTATTGTTTCATGCACAGTTGTGTTGTTCTTGGAGCGTCTTCTTTTTCGTTTTAGTTTTGGTTTTTCGTTTGCTTTGTTTGCTTAGTTTTATGAATAAATTGGTTGGACCCCCTCTTTCATACATTGGTTTGCAAATAGTTTGGTTTGGATTGGAAAAGAGTAGGAAAGTTCATGCTTATGTGGTAAAAAGAGCTTGTTTTTGACTATGGCCTATTCTTTGTCATGCCATGCTTGATATTGTTTTGGCTTTATGCTTACTATTCTTTACTGTAGCATGACTTGTTATAAACAATTGAGATTGCTTAATGTGCCTTGGATGAATCATGTGTTGTTTTAGCATATTAAAGCATAGTATAGTGGTATTCTCCTTTGATGCTTTATTTGGGTTGACTTGGCGCATGCTCACACCATGTTATGACTATCTCAAGTCACCATAGACTTTATGATCCTTTAGTTTTCAACTTGTAGTATCACTTTATGCTTTGATCAATGATTTTTTGTCGCTCTGCATGATTATGGCCATTATTGCTCTCTTAGTTTGTCGCTCCCAGTCTTTTGCTAGCCTCCATAACCAAGTATGAGTTCCACTCATGCATCCAAATCCCTAAACCAAGTTATTCCAAAGAGTCCACCATACCTACCTACTAGCATATGCTATTCCAAGTATATTCATGCTTTTGTTTACCTTCCAAATTAAACTTGTTATGAGAAAACTAGTGATTAAAGCTCTCACAAACTTGATGGCACACTTTACTTTTCTTGCCATTAACAAACTTGAACCATTGTGTCGTCTATGTTGTATATGCTTGCACTTATTTGTTGGGAATTAGCAGAACCATGCTTTCATGGGGAACGGTTTCAACATTGCACTTGGTACTTGTACCTACTTGATATCATGCTCTTTTGTATATGGTGTCGTCGGTGTGAAATGAAAGGGGAGCTTGTAAGTCCATGGAGTTATGTATATGTGTTAGAGAAACGCCTGGGCCGCTGGTCTAATCCATGCTGACATGGTGGAAACCTGCAGCGTAACCATAATGAGCTGTCTATGAAGCATTCTTCTTATAAAAAAAGAGTCCTATATTGAGAAAAAAGAGAAAAATAAAAAAAAGAGATATTATGAAAAGAGGAAAGAGAGAAAAAATCACCATATTCCCATGGTAAATAAGAAGAATGATAAGATGCTTGTTGTCTGCTTGCCTTGTCATTGATATGGGGATTCTTCCGTATCATCGAGCAAGGGGTACCCCGTTGGCGGTTCTCTATGATACACATGTACTTACGATGACAAGAACTTACCGGTGACTAAACTTGAGTAGCATGAGGAGCGGCCCTCGTATACAAGGGACATGAGATTTCTAACTTATACTTCGTCAAGCATGTACACCATAGTTTGTTCACTTTAACCTTAATCACTTCAAGATGCTTATGATAGGGGCAATGAGAGCTGAAAGCTATAAGTACCATAATTTTTGGAAGCTCTTTATGAAACTAATCCCTACTTCCTTTTATAAAGGCCTTTCTTCCACCATTATATATTGAGTCTCCACCTTCTATCTTTATGCACTTACTTTGAGAGCATAGTGGCCATTCTTAGTTCTATGTGCATTGTCCCAAGACTAGTTGACTGATGCATAACTTGATATTGCTTGTTTTAAACTATTTGTATCTAGTCACTCTTATGAACTTTGAAGCTGTCATATGCATTTATATTTGCTACTCTATGAGGGACAAGCTGAATGCTATTATGCTATGTTTTCTTTATGTGAAACAAACAAACGTCTTGCAAAGCATTGCTATTCATGAAACTTTTGTTTGTGCCTTTTCATGTTGCATCATAGTTTCTTTGTCTTATTGCTAGAACTTTGTCTTTCATGTTATGATTGAAGTACTATGATCCCAACTTTGAATGTTTTACAAATACTTTGATCAAGTTTATGATGGTGCATGTCACCTCAAAAATTATTCTTTCTTTTTATCACTTACCTACTCGAGGACGAGCAGGAGTTAAGCTTGGGGATGTTGATACATTGCAAATGTATCTATAATTTTTGATGTTCCATGCTTGGTTTTATCTAGTTTCTTATGTTTTGTCCACACTTTGGAGTACTTTTCATATGATTTCTTGGACTAACCTATTAACAAGATGCCACAGTGCCAGTTGCCTGTTTTCTGCTGTTTTTGGTTCCAGGAAAGTCAGAAAATGAATATTCTCGGAATTGGACTTATTCTCGGAATTGGACTTTCTATATCACTTTTCTCTGGTCCAATTCCGAGAATATTCATTTTTGGACTTTCTGGAACCAAAAACAGCAGAAAACGGGAAACTGGCACTGTGGCTCTTGATAATAGGTTAGTCCAAGAAATCATATGAAAAGTACTCCAAAGTGCGGACAAAACATAAGAAAGTAGATAAAACCAAGCATGGAACATCAAAAATTATGGATACGTTCGCAACGTATCAACATCCCCAAGCTTAACTCCTGCTCGTCCTCGAGTAGGTAAGTGATAAAAAGAAAGAATAATTTTTGAGGTGACATGCACCATCATAAACTTGATCAAAGTATTTGTAAAACATTGATAGCTGGGATCATAGTACTTCAACATAGCATGAAAGATAAAGTTCTAACAATAAGACATAACAACTAAGTCGCAACATGAAAAGGCATATATAAAAGATTCATGAATAACAATGCTTTGCAAGACGTTTGTTTGTTTCACATAAAGAAAACATAGCATAGTGGCATTCAGCTTGTCCCTCATAGAGTAGCAAACATAAATGCATAGGACACCTTCAAAGTTTATAAGAGTGACTAGATACAAATAGTTTAAAACAAGCAATATCAAAGCTATGCATCAATGAACAAGTCTTGGGACAATGCACATAGAACTAAGAATGGCCACTATGCTCTCAAAGTACGTGCATAAAGGTAGAAGGTGGAGACTCAACAAAAAAGTAAAAGAAAGGCCTTCATAAAAGGAAGCAGAGATTCAAGTTTCATAAAGAGCTTCCAAAAATTATGGTACTTATTAGCTTTCAGCTCTCATTGCCCCTATCATAAGCATCTTGAAGTGATTAAGGTTAAAGTGAACAAACTATGGAGTATATGCTTTACAAAGTATAAGTTGGAAATCTCATGTCCCTTGAATACGAGGGCCGCTCCTCATGCTACTCAAGTTTAGTCATCGGTAAGTTCTCGTCATCGTAAGTACATGTGTATCATAGAGAACCGCCAACTGGGTACCCCTTGCCCGATGATACGGAAGAATCCCCATATCAAAATGAAAAGGCAAGCAGACAATGAGCATCTCAGCAATCTTCTTATTTACCATGGGAATATGGTGCTTTTTTCTCTCTTTCCTCTTTTCATAATCTTTTTTTTTCTTTTTCTCTTTTTTCTCAATATCTAACTCTTTTTTTATAAGAAGAATGCTTCATAGACAGCTCATTATGGTTACGCTGCAGGTTTCCACCATGATAACATGGATTAGACTAGCGGCCCAGGCGTTTCTCTAACACATATACATAACTCCATGGACTTACAAGCTCCCCTTTCATTTCACACCGACGACACCCATATACAAAAGAGCATGATATCAACTAGGTACAAAGTACAAGTGCAATCTTGAAAGCATTCCCCATGATAGCATGGTTCTGCTAATCTCCAACATATAAGTACAAGCATATACAACATAGACGGCGCAATGGTTCAAGTTTATTAAGGGCAAGAAAAGTAAAGTGTGCCATCAAATTCGTGAGAGCTTTAATCGCTAGTTTTCTCATAACAAGTTTAATTAGGAAGGTAGATAAAAAATAAATATACTTGGAATGGCATATGCTAGTAGGTAGGTATGGTGGACTCTTTGGAAAAACTTGGTTAAAGGAGTTGGATGCATGAGTGGAACTCATACTTGGTTCTGGAGGCTAGCAAAAGACTGGGAGCGACAAACTAACAGAGCACTAATGGCCATAATCATGCAGAGCGACAAAACATCATTAATTAAAGCATAAAGTGATATTACAAGTCGAAAACTAAAGGATCATAAAAGCTATGATGACTTGGGATAGTCATAACATGGTGTGAGCATGCGCCAAGTCAACCCAAATAAAGCGTCAAAGGAGAATACCACAATATTATGCTTTAATATGCTAAAACAACGCATGATCCTTCAAGGCACATTAAGCAATCTCAATTGTTTATAACAAGTCATGCTACAGCAAAGAATACTAAGCATAAAGGCAAAACAATATAGAGCATGGCATGACAAAGCATAGGCCACAGTCAAAAACAAGCTCTCTTTTACCACTTAAGCATGAACTTTTCCTACTCTTTTCCAATCCAAACCAAACTATTTGAAAACCAATGCATGAAAGAGGGGGTCCAACCAATTTATTCAGCAAACTAAGAAAACCAAGCAAACGAAAAACCAAAACGAAAACGAAAAAGAAGAGGCTCCAAGAACAACACAACTGTGCATGAAACAATAAAAATGAAGCGTTTGGAAGAAACCTGGGATTTTTATTGATGAAGAGGGGGATGCCTTGGGTATCCCTAAGCTTTGACGCTTGTACTTCTTGGATATTTCTTGGGGTGACACGCGTGGCATCCCCAAGCTTGAGATTTAGTCCATCCTTCATCTCATTACTCATTCCTTCCATACACCTGAAATTTTTCCTTCATACAAAACTTCACACAATATTTATTAGCAACATTAGTGCACTCAAGAAAATAAGTCTTTGGGTTCAGCTTCAACACCAATAAAACTTCCATTAAAACACAAGCTACTGTAGCACTTCCCTCAAAAATCTTAATTCACCAAAAGAACTCAAAAAGGAACCAACAAGAAGCAAATGCAAATAATGACAGAAAGCTGTCAAAACAGACCAGCAGGTAAAGACGAATTTTTTCAAAGACCTTCTGTTGCTCAAATAAAAAAAGTGTTGAACTATCGAAAGTTATATAACAACCTGGGACAGAAGCACAAAAATTCACGCCTCAAAAGGACGTACAGAGATTTTACACGAATTTTTACGGTGAAGAACAGAAATCTGTTTCGGGATAGCAAATTTCCCAAGCATTACTTCTCTCTCATTAGAGGTTACTCTTGGCACAAAAAGAAAATAAAAAGGATAAGGAGCGGTTATTACAGAAGTAATAACTTCCAAGACTCATCTAAAACTTTTGGGTTATCTCCCAATAAGTACTTTTCTTTAATGCCTTTAAGTTAGGCATGATGGTTTGAAAAGATGCTCACATAAGAAGTATGAATTGAAGAAAAGAGAGCATCAAGAAGCAAATTCAAAGCACATTTAAGTCTAACCCACTTCCTATTCATAGGAATCTTGTAAAGAAACAAGTCATGAAAGCACAAACCAACAAGCATAGGAAAGCAAAACAAGTGCAACTTCAAGACTTTCAACATAAAGAGGGGAAACTTAATATTATTGAGATGCATAAAACCATGTTTCCCTCTCTCATAATAACTTTCAGTAGCATCATTAATAAAATTAACAATATAACTATCACATGAAATATTCTTATCATGAGCCACATGCATATAATAATTATTACTCTCCACATAAGCATAGTCAATCTTATTAATTTTAGTGGGAGCAAATTCAACAAAATAGCTATCATTATTATTTTCATCACCATAATCATCAAATATAGGAGGCATATTGTAATCATAATTAATTTTCTCCTCAATAATAGGTGGACTGAAAATATCATACTCATCATTGTAATCATCATATATTGGAGGCATAGTATCATCAAAGTAAATTTTCTCCTCCATGCTTGGGGGACTAAAAAGATCATTCTCATCACAACCAACTTCCCCAAGCTTAGAATTTTCCATAGCATTAGCAATAATGGTGTTCAAAGAATTCATACTAATAACATTGCTATTAGCATGCAAATAAAGTTCCATAGGTTTTTTAATTTTCTCTTCAAACACTTCATGTCCTAACTCAAGATAAATACTATAAAGCTCTCTAATTTTTTTGTTGTTTTCCATTAAGCCTAACTAGTGAAAACAAGAAACAAAAAGACAAAATTGCAGAATATAAAGGAAATAACTTTGAGCACTCACACTGGAGGATGTGAGTGCCTTTTACCTTACCTCCCCGGCAACGGCGCAAGAAATAGCTTGATGTCTAAGCACTTCTATTCTTGTAGACAGTTGTTGGGCCTCCAAGTGCAGAGGTTTGTAGAACAACAGCAAGTTTTCCCTAAGTGGATCACCCATGGTTTATCGAACTCAGGGAGGAAGTGGTCAAAGGCATCCCTCTCAAGCAACCCTGCAATCAAGATACAAGAAGTCTCTTGTGTCCCCAACACACCCAATACACTTGTCAGGTGTATAGGTGCACTAGTTTGGCAAAGAGATAGTGAAATACAAGTGGTATGGATATAAGATAACGGTGCTAGAAAATACTTTGATGGCGTGGAAGAGACTAAAGGCAAACTGAAATAAAGATGGAAGCAAGCTAACATATAACAGATCTAATAGCAAACGGTGTTTCAGTGCTTAGAAACAAGGCCTAGGGATCATACTTTCACTAGTAAACACTCTCATATAAATATATTCTTCTTATGATACTACTCTTAACTACTCTCCGGTTGAACACTCTAATCGATGGTAGGGCTATAACAGCACACCTTAAAGTTCGCTTTCCGCATCTAGATAACCCCACACTGTCACCTTGAGCACTAGATGGTTCAAACAAACACCACAATTTCATAAAGACATCCAACTAAAAATATAACTCATAACAAGTATTTGTAATCTCTAGCCTAAGTGCCACCATGGTGTGCACACTGTCAACTTCACACACATGGGGAGAGCAGAGATCTATTAAAGCACTTGAGTAGCAAGGTAGATCTATAGATTAGAAGCTCATGATCTCAATAGGATCATGCATAGAGAGAGATATGAACACATAGCTACCGGTAGAACCCTTGGCCTCGAGGAAGAACTACTCCCTCCTCATCATGGGAATCAGCAATGGTGATGGAAATGGTAGTGGAGATCGATGGAGATGGCTCCGGGGGCACTTCCCCATCCCGGCAGGGTGCCGGAACAGAGACTTCCTGTCCCATGAATCTCCCCTTCAGTGGCAGTGGCGCTGCGGAACTTTTCGTGGCTGGAGGCTTGACTATTTAGGGTTTTTGCATCGGGAGGCATCTTATAGGTGAAGAGGCAAGGTCGGTGGGCGGCCAGGGGGCCCACACCATGCCCTGGCGCGGCCTGGGGGACCCGCTCCTAGGGGTGGTTTGGACACCATGTGCCCCCCCCCTTCGTCTCTCCTTCTGGCTCCGTGAATCTTCCGGGAAAATAACGACTTTGGCTTTTGTCCGGTCCAATTCCGAGAATATTCATTTCTGACTTTCTGGAACCAAAAACAACAGAAAACAAGCAACTGGCACTGTGACTCTTATTAATACGTTAGTCCAAGAAATCATATGAAAAGTACTCCAAAGTGTGGACAAAACATAAGAAAGTAGATAAAACCAAGCATGGAACATCAAAAAATATGGATATGTTTGCAACGTATCACGCAACAGAATGTTTTCTGTGAAACAAAAATCTACAATAAAAGGGTGAAACTAATAATTATGATCATGACGTTTTTATTAAAGAGTTTACTTACAAAACGTAGGATGGTTACTTGATAAATTCCCAAATAACTTGGAGTCATAAGGGATAAATGCAACTTTAAAGAAGTGCGTGAAAGCTCGATGTTTAAAGAATTTCTTGACAAATTTAATGGTTAGCTAGAGAAATGTAGCGGTGCTTAAAGTCTGATGGATTTAAACTAGCAATTGAAATGCAATTATGAATTGTTGTTTATTTTAACAAAAAACTACAAATTCTATAATTTTAAATTGAAGAAAGGTTGTAATTAGTACACCATGCAAAAGGTTGTTAAAACACATGGATGCTAAAACATCTTGTAATGAAAAATCTCGATTTGATTGGATCAAATGATTTTGGGAGTTACCAAAATATTGAGAAAATCCATACTTGTGAAGTATTTGAGTGGGAGCTATAGGGATATCGAAAAAAGGACTAATATGTGGTGACATTTTGAGTGGGAGCGTGAGGAACATCACTTTATATGTGTTTGACATATAGGTGGATGGCGTAATTGATATTAGTAATATTTAAGGTAAATATTCTATGAATGATGTTGAACAAAATATTAAATATTGAAATCTATTGAGATAGATTGGTATATTTAATAAACATCAAAGCCATAATGTTTCTGATAGGATTCTAAAACAAGTTTAGAATTCTCTAGATTAGATTCTGAAAAGGTTTAAGAATGGGACAAACAAAGTTGTTTTGTCAATCTAGGCGAAACGATTGAGTAAGCAATGAATGATGATTGGAGAAAGAAGAATGATGCTCGTACTGTATGAATTTGTCATATGTTTCTTCCACGAATCAACATGTTGTGTGCAAGGCTAGGATGTGACCCTTGGTTCTTTAACGGAACAGGTTCTGGGGTGGTTCATGAAATCACTGAACCAATAATAAGAGGATCACAAAGGGTTTAGAAAGGGATCTACATAGATATTGGAATAATGACTAAAGGTATGACTAGTTTGGCTCATGAAGTTCGACTTCTATCAAGCACGTTTCTAGTATAATGAAAATAGTGAAAGTCCTTGTGACTGATCGACCGTCATAGGAAATACTAAGAAACATAAGTCTCACTCTATCACCAAACAAATTCGGGAACATTATGCGATAATGTGGTATGTGTGAAATTAGGAGATACTTAACAATTTGCAAAAGACATACGAATATGGTAAAACAGATCAAGGACGGAAAGGTTTCCTATAAGCAAGCATGATCAAAACATTGTGTTTGTGATCGGTAAAATGCAGCTAGATTATTTGTACTCTAGTGCAAGTGGGATACTGAGAGAGATATTCCCTATCTCGAATTAGTTCATAATAGTTTCATACTTTGTTATAACTTTATCAAGCGGAAACATTGATATAGGTGTGGTAGATAAACAAACCAGGTCCCTAGTAGCCTCTATTCAACTAGTTCGTTGGGCAACCGATGATCAAGGTTTCCTGATCATGGGGCATTTATGCTACTTGACAACGGAGTCATATCGTTGGAGAATGATATGATGGACATTACCCAATTGAAGTATTGCAGTGAGATCAACTCACATGGTTTATCGCTGCAATCCTCTAAAACTAAGTGACCTTGTCGTTAGACAGTGAGATCATATTAATCACTGTGTCTCGTGGCTGCTTTCAATACATCAACCATCATGTCCGTAACTGGGTGACCACAAAGGTGTGCATCAGGTATTCCATAGGAATAGTTGAGGCCTATGAATCAAGATCGAGATTTGTTCACCCGCGTGACAGGAAGATACACTAGGCCCACTCAATGAGACTATATCCAAATAGGTTGCAACCATTTACTAGGTTAGGGGATACAATAACACGATAAATGAGTTAAGTGGACTTGTCGGTAACAAGAAAGATATCTTTATACCATAGATCGAATCTCAAATAAGTCATGTATCAAAGAAACAAAGGGATAGAGGCACGAAGTTTATGGTTTGAACATGACAAAGTCTCTGGAATGCATAGGGGTTATTATGGACATCCTGGTCCCGTTATTGATCATTGATCGAGAGTAATATTAATCATTTGTATGACATTCCCGAATCGTAGGGTAATACACTTAAGGGTCTGACAATGTTCTCGGATCGACATGGAAAGAAGCGATCACAGATGAGAAAGAAGAGGATTGGAATTGTTCCGATAAGACAATGCTGGAAAGGTTCCAAAGAGGACCCGAAGTTGTATCGGAAGATGGAATAAGACAAAAAAGTGTTTTCGGATTAATGGGGATTTAAATATGTATTAACTATGAATTAATATATTAAATAAAATATTTAAATTAATTATTAAGGGGCAACCACCACTAATGGGCCGATTCCCCGGAGGGAACCAGCCCAAGAGGGAGGCCACCCTGGGCAAACGCTACTGCTGCGAGGCTGGAGCTGGTGGGTTGCCGGCCGGCCCATGTAGGCGCGCACACACGCACGGTGCGTAGCCGCTTCCGCTCTGCACTAGCGGGTCGTAGGCTGCAGGCTGGCCCAAGTGGCCATCGCCACCCGGGGCCGCGCTGGAGAGGCCCATTCGACTGCCCCCACACCCGCACTAGTGACCAGGCTGCAGGCAAGCCACGCGCATGGGCAATCCCAGCCAGCCAACGCCGGTTGCCCCCTCCTCTCCAATTCTTTTAGTCCCACCCTGGGACTTTAGGGGTGGGAGTCCTACTTTTTAGCCTATATATATGAGTCTATATTGGTGTGGAAAAAGAAACACAAAAATAAAAGGGGATTTCCTAAGGACTATTTCCTTAGGGAATTTTCCCTCCTCTTTCTCAGTTGACTCTCAAGAGTGCGGTTCCACGAATAACTGCACATAAGAGAGTTGACAACAGCGGCATGCCATCGCACTACTGGATCAAGGAGAACGGGAGTCGTTGTCGAACACCGTACATGTGCAAGTACTCGGATAGCACCACCAATAGTGGGGACAGGGCTGTCATGCGAGGACCAAGAGCAAAAGACGAGGAACTTCGCGACCTCGAGATCGGCTACAAGTTCGACTACTTCAACCACGTTCCCCGCGGGACATTAACTGCGTTCGGTCTACAAGGGTATTTCACTGAACCTCTATTCCCGTTATTGCATTAACTCGTAGATACATCTGGGTGTTTACGTAGTTCTATCGTCGATTTTTTTGTTTTTTTACGTGAATACCCTTCATACATGATATGCATCTATCAATACATATTAGACATAAATATGTTCCAATCTCATATATCAAATAATAGAATAAAGATCTAGCATATAGGAATTACATATATGATCATAATCAAGTTGGGTAGCTTATATGGTACTAGATCTATGGTGAACAACAGAGAAATAGATCAAGCTACTACCACAAACCCATAGTACAGAGGTGGAATACTCCCTCTTCATCATGGTGATGATGTTGGAGATGTTGGAGAAGGTAGAGATCCCTCCCGCAACGGCTCTGGTGAAGTTTCCCCCTCCAATCTTCGTTGGTTTTGTCTTTGTTTCGGTGTTTCTACGGCACGCTCCTCAAGGATGCCTCCGGGGACCCTTTATAGAGGTGTTTTTAGGTTAAACAAAGTCGATGGGAGAAAGATTGAAGCGAATCAGATGCCCGAGGACCAAAAGAGGTCAGGTGGCACATGCACTAGGGCAGGTCACGCCACCTGGGCTCTTTTGGGAATACGTGCCCCTATCGTGATGTCCAAGAACTCCATGAAGTTCATTTTTTGCAAAATATTGACTTCCCCAACAGCCTAGCTTTGTTTGACTTAATTTAGGTCCCTGAAAGATAAAAGTACACAAAATAGGGTGTACTTATTCTACAGAGTTATAACTAAAATAAAGGGGATCATTGGTAAAATCCCCAAAAATCAACATAAAACATGGATATAACATTATATATGTTGAAAATATATGGGAATATGTATCAATAAACTACAAAGTTCATGTATACATTTTACATGCATCAGCATCCCCAAGCTTAACCTATACTCGTCCTCGAGCATGAAGGTGATAAAACTAAACATGGATTTTCGAGTTTGTTGCTATGTTTCATGTCATACATTATATTCATTGTCCCATGAAGTTTACAAGGTTTGATCTTTAAAGAATAGCAATAAGAAAATGATCTATAAAGTGACATCTCTTATACACAACAAACATGCTTAACAATAGGTTGTTTTGTATTGAAACAAATGGAAGTACCATGAACAATTAAGCATGCTTAGATGACCTATAGGATTATGGAAGACTCTTTTGTTTCTTTTGATCTTTTGACACTTTGGTAACAAAAATTAAGCATATAAAACATTTTCTAGTCCTTCAATAAAATAAAAGATATGTGGGAGCATAAAATAAAGTTTTGAGATATGTAGCTCAACTCATTGGTAATCATAATACTGAGATTCTAGGCATCTTTTGTTGAATAAAGAAGGTATGGTTTATGTGTTTGACCCCTTACAAGTTGAATTTCTCACGCCCCTTGACCATAAGTACCCACACCTCATGCTACTCAACTTAGGATCACTTAAGCGGTTTTTTCATTATAATCATATAGTTTCAAACAAGAGTGTCAACTGAGGTGCCTCTTGCCCCTTTTTACGAGGAGTCCGTTTGTGAGGATCTATCCATACTTAGATGACAAGACAAACAGACAAATAAACCTCTCAGCACTTTATTTTATTTACTATGTTCATAGATTTTTATTAAAAATGCTTCTTAGAATATTCATGATGTAAACTTCCACCATGATGCATAGCATGGCTTAGGTTGGCGGCCTAGGCATCCCTATAATTATATGAAAACTCTAGAAAGAATTATTGAGTGTTCCAATTTATTTCCCATCGATGAGAATCCACAACTAATAGAACATGATATCAATAAAAAGTAGTGCAATTTGCATGGTTTGGCTAACAAACAACTTATAAACTATCAAACACATAACTTACACAATTCTTTGCCACAACGTCGTTCGTACGCTATTTATTTGCAACGACAGAAGATGACGCCCTCTCGAAGATAGAATACGATGCCCCGGGCAGCATGGTTGAATCTTCCTCACCTTCTTTGTCGCGTACTTGTCGTGGCGAAGAGGGTGATGAACAATAATCTATGACGTCCTAGACTCAGCCGTCGCGGTGGTGACGACATTAGCGGATTTCACTACTACAATGTCGGGGCATTTTGTAGATGTATATTAGAGCCCTCTCTAGGAGGTGCATATCTAGAATGTAGGTTTTGGATGTAGGCTTTTTCATTCGTTTCTTTGTTTCGATCCACAAATGTAACTTTATGTTTGCTATCGAGAATAAATGCATTTTTTTCTAACATGAGTTTGTGTGATCATCCATATATGAGTTTCTCTCCCTTTGTTTCGATGTACCATTGTAACTTTTCTATTTGCTATTGAGAGTAAATGCAAGTTTATCGTATAACATGTCTTTTTGTTCTCATCCGTGTATGATAATGAATGTATTGTGTTCCTGTGTTTGTCTTTCTTTTAGATTTTTCTCTCTCTTATCTTGCATACGATTTTCTTATCATCTTGGTTCTTCACATCGTCTTGGCATGACTACCGTTCGGTCACTTACTCTTTTGTGCGCGAGTTAAGTCTTCATGTAGGATATTGTAGATGTATCTTAGATCCCTCTCTATGCGCGCATACTTAGAATGTAGACTTTAGATGTATGATTTTTCTTTGGTTTCTTTGTTTCGATCCACAACTAAAATTTTATGTTCTCTATCAAGAATAAATGCATTTTTATTCTAGCGCGAGTTCACCTGTGCTCATCCAGATATGAGTTTATCTCTCTTTGTTTCGATGTACTGTTGTAACTTTTCGGTTCACTATCGAGAGTGAATGCAAGTTTATCGTCTAACACATCTTTGTGTTCTCATCCATGTATGATAACGAATGTATTGTCTTCACGTGTTTATCTTTTTTACGTTTTTCTTTCTTCTTATCTTGCATACAATCTTCACATCGACTTGGTTCTTCGCATCATCTTGGTGTGACCGCTGTTCGGTCACTTAATCTTTTGTGCGTGAGTTAATCGCATATATTGTGTAAGATTGTTATCTTTACAACATCCCATGTCCTCGTCTACTTTTTTTACTTTCCATCATCAGAACTAGGTCGCCAGATGTTCGTCAAACGACTTTGCTTATAGCACACCATCATGTTTTCCAACGTTGTCATAGACGACCTACTTAGCTCCTACGGTAATCAATGTTCTCTCATACCCCCTGCCCTGGGGGGCACAGAGGGGAGTCTAGTTGAAAGAAATTGCTCTAAATACTTTAAATCATTTTTAATTAGGAGAAATTTACTTTTACCTTAATAACTTAGGTAAAATATTCTTCCTAAGCTATCCTTTTAACTCCTATCTTAGGGTTCAACCATATATTATACCTTGAGACATCCGATAGCATACACTAACCTTAGGATTATAGTAGCAAACCAAGTTGCCATGTGTCATGATCACTCTTGCACCGTCACTAAGTTGGTACCACTTAGTGAAATTATCCTCCTAAAGGATAAGTTCCATATACCATATACCTAAGACCATAACCATAGCTTCTATAGAATCTAAATAAGCATTGCTAGTCAAGTAGTACTCTTTCGAAATACTAGAGCAATTATAAGTCAACTACTTACAATTTAACATTATCACATCATTCACTTATATTGATAGTTGTTGATCTTACATCCTTAACCATGCCCGGTTGAAAGGGAAACGAATGTCATCTAGAGGGGGTGAATAGGCGTTTTAAAATAATTACGGTTTAAGCTCTAATAAATATGGAATAACACTAACGTTTAATTTATAGAGCACAAAACCTAAAATGACTAGGTTCACTAGGTGTACCAACAACCTATGCTAAGAAAGACAAGCAACAAGGTGATAGCAAGATATAATACTTCAAGAATGATGGCTATCACAATATAAATTGCATAAGTAAAGGGCTCGGTTGAGAGATAACCGATGGATGCAGAGATGCTGATTTTTATCCTAAAGTTCACTTCCAAAGAAGTTACGTCTCAGTTGGAGAGGTGCGATGGCGCAATGTACTCTGAATGCCACAAATGGCTCACCTTCAGGTGTGGTGGCTCGATGCTCACCAAATGCCACACAAGGCCTCACCCCAAGATGCGAAGGCACGCAACTCGCCGACGCCACAAAATTCTCACCCTATTCTCCTGAGTGCGCACCACAAAGGCGGGCACTCGATCCACTATGGGACACTTGAGGGCGGTCGCCGAACCCGTACAAGGCTTGGGGAAATCTCCACAACTCAATTGGAGGGCTCCCAAGAAACACCACAAAGGCCACAAGCTTGAGGAATCTCCACAACAATTGGAGTCCCAAGAACAATGCCACAAAAGGCCACAATCTTGAGGAATCTCCACAACTCAATTGGGGCCCAAGAGCTTGAACTCACCGAATCTCTGAGGAGATCTCAAACCTATGCACCAAATGCAAGAGGTAAGTCCTTAACTCTCAAATTCCACCAAAGCTACAAAAGCTATTGTTGAATAAGAGAGGAAGAACACAAAACTCTCCAAGATCTAGATCCCAAGGATTCCTTCACAAAGAAGGGATTTGGTTTAGTGGGGGTTGTAGATCTAGATCTCCTCTCTCAAAACCCTCAAAAATATGCAAGAATCATAGGAGGGGGAAGGGGAGAGGGCAAGCTCTTCAAGGTCAACAATGGAGGAGAGAGAGACAGAAAAAACAGACCAAAAGAACTAGTGCCCACGAAGGAGAAGAGGAGCCCCTTTTAAAGGGCTCCCAGATCTGACCGTCTGAGTCAAATCTAGATCTTTTGGTTGGTACTACCGGTGGGTGGCCGAAACTACCGCTGGCACCCGGCCAACACTCAAAACACAGAAGGACAAAAGGGAGAAAAAAGATCTTGGCCAGAACTTCCACCGGTGCACCGGTACTACCGGCACGGACGGTACTACTGCCTTTACTTCCGACCAAAGTTTGGCCAAATAGTAATCACGAAAAATAGAGGATACTGACCCGAAACCAAGCTTAGCGGAAGTTAGCCCAGTACATCCCTGGTACTACTAGCGGCAAAGTGCCCGAGCGGTACTTCCGGCGGATCAGTGGTACTTCCGCCTGGGATGGTACTACCGCCCAAAGTTCCGATCAAACTTCCGTCAAAAAGAACTCATAAAATAGAGAGGTAATTGAACCACACCCAGGATGAACGGAAGTGGCCCCGGTACTTCCTCTGGTACTACTGGCAGAAAAAATTCCCTAGCAAAACTACCGATGGCTCGCCGGAACTACCAGTTAGGAAAACCTCCAGAACCAAAACTATCATAACTTTCGTATCCGAACTCCAAACAAGATGAAACAAATTTTGTTGGAAAGATAACAGGATGAAACCAATTTTGTTTGAAATATTGGGTATCACCAAGCGAGAAAATATCATGAATATATATGTGAGATATCTCCCAGGGTGTGGAGCCGAAAAACCCGCAAGATAAAAAAACGCAATAAGATATATCAGGGAAATCCATTTTTGATGAACTAGAGCTTGTTATGATGATAACCACAAGCTCACATGGACAAGATCCAAACAACAACCAAGAAAGATGATGCAAGAATGCAAAGGTTTGAGTTCTCTCTGAAAAATGCGATCGAGTCACCCACTCGATAGCCCCTCTTGATAGTATGGCTATCTATCCTAAACCCGGTCTCCCAACACTACAAGAGACCGGTAAAATAGAAAACCTATCAAGATCAAACCTTTGCCTTGAGCATTCCACTCAATCTTGATGTTGATCGTATTGTCCTTCTCAAGATGGAACCTCTTCTTTGAACTTGTCTTCATCACTCCATGATCATCGAGGATGGAAAGCTTCAAGAATGAGATCTTCTAGAGATTGCGCAGCTTGAGCTTGCCCTTCATTTCTTGATGATGTCTTGAAGATAGCCATGATGAACTCCATCTTCTTCTTCAAGACACTCTTGATCTTCTTCTTCTATATGATTCAGATAGGCACAAAGCCCTTGGACACTGCTTCTTCTCTTTCAACCTTGAAACTAACACATGGTCCAAGCGATGCCATTGGACAAATCCTACCAGTGAAACTCAATTCAAATATTATTCCATAGAGATTTTCATTAATTACAAAACAACACATGGGGTGCATACATGCCCTTTCACCAGTAAAACCTTATAACTTTGTAATACTCAAAGTAAACCACATATTGAGTTTACTTATACTTTGTAGTTAACTTTATTCGTGTATTATTCTTGTAATACACATTCTATTTCAAGATCATTAGATCTATGAAAATACATATAGATTACACCTCTATAACCTTTTAGGATTACCTAGTCTAATATAAGAAACAATTTCTTCAAAAATTATTCTTTTTTGCTTACATCAAACGAAAACATTACATTATTTCTTTTAAACTTAACAACTTAAAACATGACTTTTCATAAGAAATAAATGATATCAATCAACAACAATCATATGTTGTTATTGTACTTTACCCTTATACCTTGTGTATTAATTCTTCAAGTCGTTGTGAAGTAAACTTGAAGATAAACAAAATCCATAGGAAATCACCCAAACTAAATCCACACACAAAATCGCGGATCACTTTGGGATTTATCAAAATGCATAGCATTACTTATGCATAACATCATATTGTTTCTTTAAACATTAGCCCTTACTAGACTAATGAGGCTATTTCAGAATGGAGTTCATATCGACTAGAAGACCTTGGTTGTATAATCTTGCAGTTAAAAAGGCAAGTTCATACTTTCTCATGTTCTTTGATTATTTTCTATCAAGTATTTGCAATCTACTATAGTTATCACCTGCATTTCGAAAAGGATAGAAGAAAATATTATATTCATAATAATATGACTTATTGATTATCGGCCCGAGTGGTGATAATCTATTATGGTGGGCAATGGAACCAAGGTATGGTATGTGTATTGGTGGAGGTTCCATTGCACGGGAATGTATCATCTAGAATTTAATAATCAATGTTGCTAGTGATTCATGCACCGTATATTACGCGTTAACCATAAGATCTGGAATAGGATGGAAAAGTCAAATGGATCTTCTTCCTTTCACATGTCAATGGACGACATTAT
This sequence comes from Avena sativa, assembly GCA_916181665.1. Taxonomy (NCBI): domain Eukaryota; kingdom Viridiplantae; phylum Streptophyta; class Magnoliopsida; order Poales; family Poaceae; genus Avena; species Avena sativa. The sequence goes on along the minus strand of OV702297.1, from coordinate 463,420,644 downwards.
CGTGATACTTCAAATTCCTTGCTGAGGATCCATCATATGGCTAGGACCCCTTAGTTCCCCATGATACCTGGTGTCTATGAGGGTCTTTCAAAGTAGGTTCTACCATTTTGATGGGGCTACCCGAGGCAGGTTATGCTTTGATAAATGGGTGGGCATTCGGGGTTGCAGAGATGATCAGTGATTGGCTTGGATCATCTACTAGGCCCCACACCAAAGGAATTGTGGACGGGAGTAAGCTGCATGGTTTCACGACAAGGATTTGGTCTCTTATGGATAAAGTAACACACCTCTACAGAGTGTACAAAACTGGACATGTTACTCTCTATTCTGGGAAGGATATACAAATGCGTAACTCCATGAAGTTCTAGTAATTCTTAAGGCTGGCGAACATGGCTTTTCAGAATAAAAGCAACCTTTTGAAGAAATGTTTACGAAAACTTGCATTAGCCTATGACCTATGATCTGTAGTTGTTGATAGTGCATGAAACAGTCCTTTTTAATAAACTTGCTGAGTACGCTCGTACTCAATCGTACCTTCTTAACCCTTGCTAGAATTCGGAGCAGTTAATGACATCATCAATTAGTGAACTACTTTGAATAGCTAAAGATATCCGATGGAATACATGGAGTCGATGTCTACATCAGCTTTAGTGCAAATAAAGCTAAAGAGTATAAAATAGATCAATCCCTAGATACTACAACCTATATCTGTAGGCATCGCTGTAGCAGTACTCGCAAACCAAATAGTATTAAGGTAGACTTAATAGTAGAATAGTCTACATAGTGCTATTTCTGGTTCTCTTTTGTAAAGATACCTTCCTCCCTATTTGGAGAAGGTTCTCTAGATCTTGTGTAATGTATTAATTTGTAATCTATAGTCATGCCTTGGACCTGCGATGTTTCTATTGTGCAATTCTAAGGGATGTAATACTAGTGGAACAGTGTTTTATTGGTGTTATGTCAATGACTTGCATACTACAGTATGTAGTGGTATGCTGGGTCACCGCACCTGACGCTAATTTGATAGTCAGTTCTGGTGGCTGGTCGAAGGAGGATTCTAGCGCCGAATCTGCTCTAGAATCAGCAAGATTTTGCTTTGGAGTACTTGAGCTCATTTCTTCACTATTTGTTTTGGAATGTCAACATGATTTTAAGTCGATCTTTCTCCTAGTGTTGGCTTAACCTAAAGAGGGTCAGTAATAGGAACAACATGTATATGATCATGAGTATCCATACCATTACTATTTTATGTCAAAGGAGAAATAAGTGTGGGTAAATGAAGACGTTCTTCATGAAGTTTAAACCCAACATTAGGGTGGAGTGAAGCAAATGGTAATACATCTTCATAAAACACAACTTATCTACATATTTAGGTGCGACCATTGGGTACATCAATATATTTCTCTCCTTTATGAAGTGGATTATAGCCTAAATATACACACCGTTTGGAAAAGTATACAAACTTGCATTTATTGTAGGGATGAATAATGGACCAACATGCACAACCAATAACCTAGAGAGAATAATAATTGGGTTTGACATGAAGCAATCTTTCAGTGGAGCTAAAAATCTAGCACCTTAGACGGAAGCAAGTTAATGAGACAATTGGAACTAAGAAGAGCTTCATGCCAAAATTTTAAAGGCATAGAGGTATTTGCAAGCAAGGCAAGACCAACTCCAACAATATGACGGTTTTTCGCTCAACCAACCCATTTTTTGTGAGCGCGAGGACACAAAACATCATGGGTAATACCCACTTTTAGAAAAAGTCATTGAGGTTTTCATATTCACCACTCCAATCCATTTGCATGGTAATGATTTTTGGATCAAACTTTCATTCAACATGTTGCTGGAAATTTAAGAATATTTGATGAGTATTAGAATGCTTCTAGAGCAAATAGATTCATGTGAATTTACTATAATCATCAATGAAGCTTAGATAGTAGAAGTGTTTGCCAATAGATGGAGGAGCAGGACTCTATACATCACAGAAAACTTGTTCCAAAGGAACATTAGACACACTAGAAGACACAAAATTGGGTAGCTGATGACTCTAAGCCTATTGACAAGAATCACATATGTAGGATTTATTTCTAATGAATAAGAAAGTTTATATTTCATATGAACTTATTGAGCAATAAAAGAAGATGGATTCCCTAGATGAAAATGCCACGTGGAGGAAGTAGTCTTGATGGAGATGAAGGCGTGCTTGTGAGACCCCGTAGATACTGGTGCAAGTGGATACGGACCACCATGACATGGACCTCAAAACAGAATTTCCCTTACGCTTGATCCTTGATCAAGAAGAAGAACAGGTGAAACCCAACAAAAACATTATTGTCAAGGGATTTTTTATGTGTAGAGAGCAAATTTTTAGATTCACTAGGGACATGCAGAATATTGTGAAGTTAAATAGAACTATGAGGGGTATACAATACTAAATAACTAACATGTGTAATTTCCATACGTTTACCACTCGTGATGTGAACTTGATCACGCCCCTTGTAGGTGTCATGAGTTGTCATCTTGTTCAATTCGCTTGTAATGTGAACTGTGGCATTCGAATCCATATACCAATTTGTGTCAATACTATAATCTCCTTTTTCCTCTACATCATCATCATCGGATCAATATCGCGCCACTAACACTTGTTGGCGAGATGGCCCTTCTTTTTGCAGATTTGACAAATAACGCTCTCTTGCTAGGGAGTAGGGCTGCACCCATGACCATAACCCTCCTTGGGATGGTGCGGATCATCAGGGCGACCCTTCTATCCATCACGTCCACGTCAGTCATCATGGCAGCATGGATCACCCCGCCTATCATCACGTGCACGCTGATCACCATGGCGATCCTATTTGTTGCTTGCCTTGGCCTCCCATAGGAGAGAAGTTGTGGTGTTGGTTTGGAAGGTTGTACAAGGAGGAGAATAAGCCTGAGGTTTGCCCATGGCCACAAACATGTTCTTCCGAAGATCAAATGATGTGAGTTGAACAAATATGTCATTGAATGTGGTACTAGGCACAACATTGACAGAGGCGATAAGAGGGTTGTAGTCACCATCCAAAGCCATTGACGTTATAATCCTTCAGTTCATCATCGTCGATTATTTTCCGCAACTGCATGTTTAGCCGCAAAACCTCACATTGGAGATGAATTGCGATGCGGTCATATATTCCTTTTTTGTGCTTGTGAGGGCGCCACACAAAGTAGACACCCATGCCTTTTATTGTGTGGAGCCGCGAGGGAACCCCATACATCAACAACATGCTTGAGCCCAAACACCTGGGGCGAGCACATCCTCGATTAAGGAATTCATGAGATATCCCATGACCTGTTGACCCTTCATGATCCATGCATCGTCGGCGGGATTAGGGACATGTTTCTTCTTCTTGTTGTCATCTTCAACCTCCAGTTCTTCAAGAGGCGTGAAGTGGACACCCTTAAGGAGTCCCATGACCCGAGGACCACGGAGGGAAGGCAAAACTTGTGCCTTCAATAGAGATAATTCTCTCTTGTGAGTTTTGTCGCCGGTGGAGCACCAAGGGCAGCCAAAAGAGGCGTCGTCAAAGAGGATGACATGATCCCAGTTGTTGGGTTGGAAGGGTGGGGTTTTTGGGATCGATCTAGGTTTCTTTGATCGTGTTCGCCGGTGGATAGAGTGAAGAAGATAGGCTCTAGATACCATGTTAGTCATAAGGGAAATGATACACTCTTGGGGAAACAACGTCCGATCATGTACAATATCTTATGTCCAACATCATATCCACTAGGATGTAAGCATGGTCAGACGACGAAGGTGCTGTTGTATTGTGGACTAAGGGTGGATTGGGTAGCCAACGACGACCGGTCCGCAAAGTTATCCTCCACAGCGGATGGGCTGACCTTGTATCCGATGCATGGCGCGATCCGTAAAGTTATCCTCCACAGAGAAGGGCTGGGCATGGATCCAATCCATGGCAGGGCGTTGTACAAGATGCTTGATGAGAAGAAACATAGGGTGGTTTCCTCGGACGATCAAACCGCAGGCACAGGGTTTGACATGCCGAATTTTTTTTGACATGCCGATTGAGATGCAATGTTTGAACATAGAGAAGGAGTAACCGATCAACCAATGCTCGAGCCGATCCGTCGCCCACACACACCTGACCCTGTGAAAACGTGGCACGCTAAATCAGTCAGTCGCACCAAACACGCAACGATCAAAAGCAGAAAGGGTCTTCAGATTTTCCACGTCCAGATATCAATCAAACATTGAAACCCAGGCGGTTGCTTTGCTTTGCTCGGCGCGGGCCGGGCAAGTGGCAGCACCAGCAATGATTCCGGGAGGAGAAGAAAACGTATGCCCCTGAAATCATCCGGCCGCACGGCCGGATCTTCCCGGTGTCGCCACGCGAGACGAGATCCTCTTTTTCTCTCTCTCTCTCTGAACCGGACTAAACAAGTCGCCCGATCCCCCTGTGACACACTGCGCGATCCCCGGGTTAGGCCATGTCAGGGTTGACCGGTCAATGTCGCCATGTCCTGGCCGAGTGGCGTTGCGCACTTGCTCTGCCTGCCACGTAGGGTACGTCCGGAGGTGCAGACATGGCATGTCAGCGACGACGGGTGACGCTGTCATCGCGCCCGTGAGACGACTGACAGGTGGGGTCCGTCCTGGGGCTCCAGTTGTCAGGCATGAAGGTTGGATTCGAAGACGAGGATGGGTCCGTCACGGGACGGGAAAGGAAGCCTCAGACAGACCAGACAGACAGACAGGGCGCCGGCAGATCCGCAGGCCAAGATCACACGCCCGTCAGTGACGACCAAGATGCCCGAGTAATTAAGATTGCCGGATCACCCTTTTTAGTATCCTTTTCTCCAGCTCATTATGACTTTAAGATTTCTTTTGCAAAAAAAGAAAATTCAACCTTAATGATGTCACTATACATGGACCAAGATGCCCGAGTAATTAAGCTTAATTTTTGCAAGAAATGATACAACCTTAATGAAGTCAGCATACGTGGAGTCATGGACGCACAAAACATTGCCACCCGGCGCTAAGAATAACTCCCGTTGACTCTTTTCCTTTCTTCCGCTCTATTAATATAGCAATCACACGGTACACATGGTGGGGCCACATCACAACCAAATCCAACAGAAAAGAAAGAGAGAAAAAAACCAAATGTCAACATTGGTAAATCGATGAATCGCACACGATCCTCTACCGTTGCGTCCTTCGAAAAGGTCCCACCATGCTCCTGTTATTTCGAACCGTCATGTACCAAGCAGCACCTTCAACAAGGGATGCGATGACAGCGACGGTACCGTGGACTGGTCATAGGGTTCCCCCGGTACACAGAAGACGTGGGGAGGAGCTACCCGGCGCCTTTCAGAAAGCAGAGACGACACCTACAAGCGTCACTGCATCAGCGCCAGATAGGGCCAACGGGGATTTTGCTCACTCTAAGAACCACAACCCCGGACGATCCGAAGTTCTCCACCCAACCCACCGCTAACCAGCAAGCGCCACCACAGAAAAGGCGCCATCTTCATCATCTCACATTGATTTTTCACACATAGTTCCGTTGCTAGCAAATACTACTTCCGTTTGAAGGAATAAGGCGTACACACATTTCAATGCAAAGTTTGACCGAATAAATAGATCAACTAAAACTTGATTATATTGTATAAAATTAGTATCATTGAATTTGTATTGAAACACACTTTCCAATAATATTAATTTTGTACCAATTTTTTTATATATTTAGAGTAAATCTTGATCAAACAAAAAACACCCAAAATGAAGACATCTTATTTATCGGGACAGAGGTAAACACTTGCCCTACCATAACCACCTACAAATCCAATCTGTAGAATACCCTGCACAAGATCAGAATATACTCCTTATAACATGGATCCGATCGAGAACGTAGAGAAATGGCACCAGAAACAACAGGACTCTGCTACACACACATTAATTTGCCAAGGACGGGCAACGGATGGAACATTAGGTTCTGCGGCTCACCTGGTTTTGCTTTTCTTTGCAGTGTTGGATGGTATGCACAATTACAACGAGCTTACTATCAAGGCAAACAAATATTAACCGCCTACTGATTGCCTTTTCAAAATTATGATCTTCATGCAAAATTGGAGGCCGTTGGTGACACCAGAGCATCTGCAGCTGCTGGAGTCGAGCATGTCGAAGACTTGATGCTAGGATTAGATCTTGAGCTCTATCATTTTCTCCCTCGTGTGTAAGGTGTTTACTTAATTACCTTATTTGTAACTTAAACTTCGTGGGACTAGAGAAAAATTTATAAGCTGAAGTGAGAAATGTTGGAATTTAAGGCGTTCTAGAGAACATCTCTTGAGTAACACATCTATTCTATACGAGTCTGTCCATGAGAGTTGGATGCTCTCTAATAAACTTATAAAAGGTCTGGAGTATGACGTATAAGATCCAAACTGCGGGGAAGCCGTCCGGTAGTCATGTATCGGTGTAAACTTTGTGTGAAACTAGAATACAGAAAACTTATAGTTCAAGGCATAGTCCACTATTCAAGTTGCAGACTAATGTAGCATAAAGTTTAATGTGAAAGTTCAACTTAACAGTCTTCATAAGCACCGGTATACAAAACAATATTTTAAAACAAAAATGATATGATGTGCTAGTGAGATATTGTGGGGGGATTGTTGAAATTTGAGGCATTTTGGTGTTGGCCTTTGGCCCATTATGTGTGGCAGCACTAATGAAGAAGTTTAGTCCCAAATTGCTAGTTGAAATAATATTGCACCACGTTATATGGGAGATGTTCTAGCATCACTAAGTGAGAAGAGAAGGCGTACTCCTCCTCCGACGGCACGCCACGTCTCATCGCGATGCGCCACCGGTTGCGGTAATGAGCTGAGCACATCCCACCACGTCTCTTCAGTGTTCTTGGGGATAATATTGTTGAACCGTATATGTCATTAATAGCAAGGATAGGTGGGATGTGCTCGAGGAAAAGTTTGGGTCTTGGACGTTGATACTGAGTTGTATGTAATGGAGAATTCTATGACTACAAGATGGTTGCTAAGCGGCTCGATCATTGAGAAAGCTCATGAGATACAATCACTTTCTAAATAACTTGATCAATACAAGTGTGTGTTACCGGCCATCATTGCCAAGCTTCCTCTCACATGGAGGATGTTTTCTAGTTCTCTCAAACATAAGAGACAAGGGTTCACTACAAGAAATATGTTGACTAGTGACCTTTTCTTAACGACCCTGAGTTTTTTGGTCATAGATCTATGACCATTTCAAACTAACTGGTGGTAGGTCATTTGGGAGGGTGCAAACCCTGAAAAACTATGACCTTTTTTATCAGGAAGCTCATAGCTTGCTTACACCAGTTGGTCATAACATAGACATCACTGATCCATGACCTTAATGTTGGGCGACTACGACCAATTTAAATAGTCATGGGTGCTATTCATGACAACTTAAGAAAGACCGATGGTCACCTCAACAGGTTGATCTAGGTGTCGCGTCCACGTGTCAAGTTTCGCTGACGTGTCTGCATATGTGTCATATCTACGTGTAAATTTACAATTACATGTCATGTACATATATATGGTGTTGACATATTGACTACCAATTATACTCCTATACAATGACATGTGGGGCCTGCTTGCCATGTTGGTTTTGACCCGTTGACCACGAGGGGTAGCTATGAGATGTGGGACCTACAAAAACCAATGTTAATTTTCAATGACATGGCGTTGACCGCTTGACTGACAGGAGGGACCGTCGTCCATGCGGAACTGAAACGCACGTCGACCAAATTATTGGGAAAAACATTTGGGGGCCAGGGTTGAACTCACGACCTCGCGACCTCGCTTCCAACGCAAGGTGGTCTACCACCTGGCCACCGATATCACCTTGTATAGAGGAGAGTATCACGCCCTCTTAACCATTTGTCAGGGGCCGGGGTCGAACCCACACATGCCTCCACCTTTTGGGATGCTCCATGGGCTACTCCCTGAGCGTGCGAGGCTTGCTCGGATGGCCCGTTTGCCTGTCGGGTTCGCTAGGCCGGTCACCTCCAGTTTTTTCTCTTTTCTTTTTTGAATTCTTTTGTGTCTTTTTAATCATAATTCCAAATTGAGTCAAATAAAATTCATAGAAATTGTAAAATTTGAGATAATGTTTTTAGTACATTATTGAACACTTTTAGTTTCTAGAAGAACAAGAATATATTTTCATATAAAACCTTAATAGGTGTAAATAGAGATTTTGAATCATGGTTTTGACAATAGGGGTTTGAAATTGTTTCTTTTTGTCTACGGATTGTGTCGTGCTAAACTTGCATTGGATCTCTAAAAAAACATCATATTGTGAGTCTAAAAATGAGTTTTTTTTAAATCATGAGCATTAGATCATGTACTTGTAGTTCAAACCGGACCCACTTCCTACCGATTCGGCAAACATTTGTCTTTTTCATCAGGGGTGGAAGAAAAGGTTTCAAAATCCCCGGTTGGGACATTGTTCATGTAAGATAGTCTAGTATTTTTGGAAAATAGGGTGGTAGCATTTTTGAATTGAACATTTCGTGTTGGTTCACAAAATGCCCCGATTTTGGCACTTAGAAAATAGAAAATAGCTTTTCCATACGACAAAAAGGAAAACTTCCTCCTGCAACATTGTTTGCCGTCCCAAGATGCACATACGTGCATAATATGGGCACATTATCACAAACTATATCGCGATTCTGGCCATAACATTGGTCGTTTGTCTTGAAAGCCATGAAACCTCGAATATGATAGGTCATTTCTGAGAAGTTGTTTTCGAGATATTTACAATATACCAAGTTTGGTATTTTTTCTTGCAAATATGTTGTCACATAATATGACACCACGCGTAGGTTTTAAATTGTTTGGTCCGTTTTTGAATTTTTATACCCATTTCAAAATATGGTCAAAACAGCGGGCATGAAGGTTCTTAGCTAGGGGATGAGTCTCGCTAAACCTACATTGGATCTCTTGTAAAATATTGTGAGTCTCAAAATGATTTTTGCAAAAAATGAAGAGCATTAAATCATGTACCTGTAGTTCAAATTGGACCCACTTCCTACCGATTCGACATAAATTTGTCTTTTTCATGAGGGGTGGACGGAAAGGTTTGAGATATCCTAGTTAGGACATTGTACATGTAACACGGTCTAGTATTTTTGAAAAATGGGGTGCTTCCATTTTAAAACTTTTATTTAGTGGTTGCTTCACAAAAAACCCCAATTTTGGCACTCATAAATTAAAAATGGCTTTTCTTCTGCCTTCCAATTAGAAGACGGAATTTGCCTTCCCACGAATTGCCCCAATAAGAAGATCTCAGCCGTTTGTGTGACCACCATCCAACGCCTCCAAGCCCCGCGCCCCCCACCCACCACACAGTTTGGACATGAAATGACGGAAAGGCCCTAGAGTTCTCAAACTGGACACAAAAGTGATTTAGGGTAGTTTCGTAAAAATGTCCACCCATCTAGATCGCGAGCAAAATCCTAACCCTAACCCTTAACACACCGCTCGTCTTCTCTCCCCCAGCACGGACCCACCAGAATGCGATCCAACTCCTCTCTCTCCCCCACCACCACCGCCACCGCCACCTCAAACCCATCTAGATCTCCTTCTGTCGCCGCCACCTCGAACTCATCCAGATCCCCTTATGCGTCACCACCTCGAACCCATCCAAATCCCCTTCTACCACCACCGCATCTTCCCATCTCCCTCGCATCCTCGCCATCATCCGCCACTTTACTCGGCATCGATCATAAACCCCACGAGCTCCTCCTCCTCTCGCTTGACCGCCGCTAGATACTATGCCTCCCATGCTGCTACCCCTAACCCTAAGCTGTTGTGGCGCATCCTCCCCATAGAATCCCCATGCCACTACAAGAGGAGATGGCGACCGTGTCCTCCTGGATCCGTCTCCTCCCCATAGAACCCTAACCGTATATCCCCACCGCGCCCGTACATGCCTCCCTACACCCTAACCGGTCTCCCCCACTACATCCCTCCCTCCACCCTCTCTCTATACTCTCACTGGAGCACATCGATCAAGATGGAAGGTGCAGCGATGGAGGCGGTGAGGTGAGTTCGGACGAGGAACCGATGACGGTGTCCTGAAGCTCGAACCATGAAACTACCACGACACTCACAAGTCTGGCTTCCCTACGGCCTGGTGCGAGTCCCGATTTGGAGCCGATCTACCCGACCGCTCTCTTCCCCTCATCCCCGATGTTGCGCTCCGCGACCTCTCCTGCCTCCCCGTCCCGAGTCTTATCGTCCTCTTCAGAGTAAGTTCTCCCTCCGACGATCCTCTCTATCCTCAGTACGTTTTATGTGGCTGATTTTAGTTCTCTGGTCATGTAAAAAAAATAAGATATAGCTCAAAGTCCCATAGAGATGTACAATATAACCTAGGAGGCAGTAAAATAATTACTTGTTATAGCTCAAGTCCTACAAATATGTATGAAAATCATTAGGTTAACATGATATTCTGTGTTCCATTGGGTAATTTCTATGATATGGTACACCACTATCCTATGGATTAATATGTAATCAGGTTGGATTTTTACTTTTAGTATGTAGGAAAATCATGAGATCAATTTCTTGATCTATCTAGCTTTTCGTTCACAAATCATGGAATAGCTCATATGTGTAATAGTGGGATATCATGGGTGCTAGCAATGCATACCAATCCCACCATTAGATCTCTTATAGGCAGCTAAAGAATTAGTAGCAGGAGCAAAAATTTCTATAACGGAATATTCCATAAACGTCATGCCAAGATCACATGCAGTACTAGTACAACAATCCACGGACCAAACAATCTACACATCTTATGGGCCATGTAAGATGCAAGAATTTTAGCAATGTAACCAACTACAAAACTAGTATACGCAAACTAGTACATATCACTTTTATCCACGCATGGACGGTTTCAACAAAGCACTTATATGCACATCACATGGACCATGGAAGCAGCAAAAATTCTATCAATCCAACCAACCAACTTAATCAGCACATGCAACATCCTCACTTATATAGTATATCTTGTAGCAATCGGGACCGAAAGAAATCTAGTGAAAATGACACGGGAAAACTCCTAGGCTAGCTAGAAAACACGTGCAAAAATTATAGCTAAGAATCGTGCGTCGTCAAATGGGTACTTCAAAGGATGCCACACATGGTCCACTCAAAATACTGGTTAGATGGAAAGAAAATATGCAGGTTTTTTGCTTGTTTGGATGCTTGATTTGCTTGCCTACCCTACCTAGCATGCACCTACCTATCATACACCTACATACAACTTAGCTACACCTACATAGCATGGGCAATTTTATGCCAAAAAATAGGCTGCTCTATATGCTCGTGTAAATGCTGGCCGTGTGGTTTGGAAAGTAAACAGAGAGATGACACCGTGAAGTGCATGTGAGTTTCTTGATCCCTCTCATTTGGACAGCTACTATGACTACTGAAGGAGTTATTCCCTAGAGGCAAATAATAAAGTGTATTATTTAAAATGAATCCTATACGTTAATACACGTGTGGTATATAAACAAACCGTGTCTCTAGTTACCTCTAGCGAACTAGTTCATTGGTCATGAGGATGATCTAGGTTTCAAGATCATGGGCATTTATGACAATTGACAATGGGGTCATGTTATTAGTTGAATAACATGATAGTCAAACATCTGACCGTTATATCTTGAATGAGATCTAGTTACAAAGTTCACCATTGATGATAAAACACAGAGAACCTCGCAACCCGATCCTTTGACTATGAGGTAATGCAAATCACCATTTCGGAAGAAGCTTTGATGGTTATCAAGAATCATCTCGTAAAACGGTGATCAAAAAGGTGCCACTCAGGTTTTTCGAAGGGATGAGTTGAGGAGTACATATCAAGACCAGGATTTGTCTAGTCTATGTAACAGACAGATACACGTGGCCATCTCGGTGACGTTGCATTAATGAAGCTTGCAAGCATGTGACTTGGTCACGGAATGCAACGACATGAGAATGAGTAAACAAGTTCATTGGTAATGACCCCGAACTAAAGTATGGGGATACTGAAGATCAATTCTCGAATGAATTAGGTATCATATGACAAAGGGAACAGGAAACGACTATCTCACGGTTTGAGTAATTGTATTCGTGAAACGCAAGGGGGTCACATGGCCATCCAGGTCCCTCTATTGATCATTGATGTGAGAGTAGTATCAATCATGTCCGGAGTGTCTCTGAACCGAAGGATGTCACGCTTAAGGGTAGGGACGCTTAGGGTAGATGAGGTATCCTAGGAGAAATAGAGAAAGAGAAACCGGAATTGTTCCGGGTAACATTCGATGGAGATCGGAAGGGGTCCGGAAGATGTTCCGGAGTGAAGGAATAATACAATATGTGTATTTGAATATTAATTGGAGAATTAATATTAAATATATATTTTATTTTATTATTAAAGGCATCATAATGCTAATGGGCCTCACCCGAAGGGAGGCCCAATAGGGCATGGCGCCTGGGGAGAAGGGGCCAGTCGGCCTAGGCTTGGTGGGCCACCCCAATGGGGCCCACCTAGGGCCGGCGGCTGCCCCTAGGTGGCTGGAGGGTGTGGGGGTTAGTCCCACACCGCCTGGCCCTAGGGTGGTGCTCCCCCCTCCCACTATATATAGGGGTCTCCCTCCCCCTTTGGAATCATCCCATTCCCTCTCATGCTCTCTCTCTCATCCATTGAGGACTTCTTCGTAATATTAGGGAGGACCTAGTGAGTGAGTTCTCCACCTTCACACCACTGTCGTGTGATCTGCGATCCGACATCTACTTCTTCTGCTGCTCGGCTGGATCGGAGTCCGGTTGATGTCTCCTACACCGGACGTGTGACGAACTTTGGAGGCACCACACTTGGGGTGCTGCTCATCTTCATCAATATACGCCTTCCTGCGTAAGGCGTGCCTCGGTCTTCAAAGGTATGAATACCGTATCCCTCCTCCGTTACTTATGTCTATATAGTATAGATCCTGGTATTAGTGTTCGAGTAGATAGAATTTTTTTGTTTTCTGCTACAGAACCCTTCAGACTACTCCCTATATCCAACGAACAACAAATGCATGTGTACATCCTAGATAGCAAATCCGCGTCGATATATATATATATTGTTGTGTCTTCTTGTTTTCTATTTAGCTTCTGTGTAAATCTTCTATCCTGGGAACTTGTGATTTACAGTCTTAAACTAGTGAACTTGTGATGTGCTACATGTTAATTAGTACGGGTGTGCAGGAATAATCATTAGTTACAGGTGTTGTCTGATGAATATATGTAGACATGTGTTGTCTGACGAATAAATGACTGCTCTCATTTTAACTAGGTCAAAATATTGCAAACAAGATGAACTTTGTAGTTTTGTTACTCTACTAAATATTTTGGATGGCTTGGTTTGTTTCCTATAGTATGCACAGATACCTCTAAATATTTTGGATGGCTTGGTTTGTTTTCTATAGTATGCATGGGTATCTCAATAAGAAAAGAGTATTTATTTGAGTTGGTAGTCTGATCTAGGTTGCTTGTTTACGGTCGGTGTAGGATGAGCTACAACGGACCTCAATATCTATGTAGCATTTCTGCAGTACTGCTCATCTATGTTTTGCAGTTTGTTAATGTTCTCCATGCTTTGATTATCCTCCATGCCAAAGGAACTCCACTTCCACTGATATTACTTAGCTAGAAAGGTAGGCTATTGTTGGTGTTACATTGCGGCGTCATAGTTAGTCAACTAAAGGTTGGCTTCTAGTTTTGTAATTTTGCTTGTTGTGTAGTTGCTCGAGATTGTATACACCACACTAATTTGAACATATAGTTAGTTGAAGAAAATCATATATCCATATTGCTCTGCAAGCTCGTGTTATTAAACAGATAACTTATGAACTTATGCAAGATTTTGGTCTCAACTTGATATCTGATCAAAAGTAGCAGATAGATCACAAGGTAGGCAACAAATATGCTTTAGTGTAACATGGTATTGAGTAATAAGTGTCATACTGCATCTGTTCTTTTTCATTATGGCCGAGGTTCCTCTTAGTATGGCCCAAGTAGTCATTCTAATAAGACAATTGATTTTCAATGAATGGTTTCATGTGCATGAGGCCTGCTTAAATCTCTGATGCTCTAGTAGTTTTCTTGCCTACTAATTCTATTTGGTGTAGTTCAATTGGGCTTCATGTTAGGAATGGTGTGCTTTGCTGCCTTAATTTGACTTGACTTTCACTTGTTGGTAGGATAACTAGAGCAATATCTATAGTATGTTCCCCTGCTAATGCATGGTTTGTATCAATACCATGATTTGGCAATTCTGTATCAATGGGCTCTGGTTTTGAACTAGTGTTGTACTCCATTTTTTCATACAACTACTGTAAGCATCTTAATTTCTGCTACATTAATTTCTGCTTGTATATATTCCATCTCTATCAAATAAAAAATTACCATGTGTGAGTAATATGCATGTAAATATACTCCCGGAGTAGTATATTGTTGTGAATGATCCAATCCTGATGAGCATGTGAGCACACTTCTCCTGATGAGCATGTAACTTGGCTATCTGTGTGCCATGCCTACTAAAGTTTGGTGCATACTATCAACCTGTATCCTTATATACCTTCAGGTTTTAGAAACCACATTTGTGTTTTCTACTATTTTCCAAGTACTCCTTGTTCTGATCTTAGAATATCCATGGTAAATTGAATATCTATGTACCATGTCTGCTGAAATTGGTTATCTGTGTGCCATGTCTACTAAAGTTTGTTGGAGTAGATTGTTTCCTTGTTTTGATCTTAGAATATCCATGGTAAATTGAATTGCAAACTTGGAACTAGGGACATTAAGGAGCTCACAATTCTGATATCACTATTCTGTATATATCCTTGACAGATAATCTGAAACATAGCAGCCAAAGATGATGGAGGTGAGATGAGATGGAGCTGCCGTCGAGTAGACGATGTTGCCGAGGAGATGAGATGGAGCTGCCGACAAGAAGGCTGGAGGTGCCATGGTGAGTCTAGGAGAAGCCACGAGCGAGGAAGAAGGCTCATGGACCTGGAGGGTGCTGTCCGGCGGCGCTCTGCTGTGTGGGTGCTGGGTGCGCGAACGTCGATGACCTACCATCTAGGGGCTGGCATGCTACGGCTGCTTCCGGGAGGTGCAGCTCGGCGACATGTTGCTGACAGTGAGCTAGGTGACGGACACAGATGGATTCCGATGATGTGCCCGGATCCTACTATCACGCATGCGTGCATGAATCCGGCTAGATGACTCTCTGGATCGATTCTGACTGATGCACGCGCATTGATGACTTGGCTAGCTAGGAGGCAGCGTGTGCGTGGATTCTATTCCAGCGAGTTGTAAATGAGAGTTCTGATATGATGTAGTATATACTGATTCTAGCTATCGTTTGAAATATCATATGTGTTTGTTTCTGTTCAGATATAATTATTGCTCATTTATTTTCTAGCATATGGGGTATTAGAAAAACCTGACCAACTGTAAAATACAGTTAGACTAGTAAAAAAGAACCTAACAAGTGGGACCCAGTGACTAAAACCTGACAACTAGACAAATCTGACTAGTGGGCCCATTGTTTGTTAATAAAAAAGAAAAATGAAATGGATTCGAAAAGGGCCACGCTCAAAAAATAAAAAGGCTAAAACTTTGGGTTTGGCCCATTTAGCTGATCAGAGTTGACACAAATATAATATTAACTAGGCTAAATTGTTGGGCTTGGACCATATAAAAGACCTACCTAGACTGGGCTAAATCTGACCGACGACCTTTCCAATTGGTCACAAATTTGTCACGTAGGATCGGTCACGTAGGATCTGATGTGGACATGGCAGACAGTCGGTGACTAATACAGTTGGTCATAGAATATGTGACCATCTATATTGGTTATAGACGTCTATGACCAATTCAACAAAAAGGTCCTGGTGTTTAACTAGTGACGCTCAACTTTTGACCATCTGTATTTGGTCACAAAAGGTCATAAATTAATAACTATGACCTTTCAGTGACCAATATGGAGGGTCATGTATCACCAAATTTCTTGTAGTGGTTTTCCGTTACGGATCTCATCAAGTCTCTTGATGTGGAAGAGAAGGCAAGAGCAAGGACACACATGTTCGAGATTCTGAGGGAGTTTCTAGTGCCAATTGGTACAAATGGAATTTTTCCATCCCACAAGTTCAAGAATATGAATAAATCTGAAGGAAAAGGGAGCTTCGCTAGCAGAATAAACACACACTCAACCAACTTCAAGAATAATAATGATAATAAGAAAGGCTCTTGCCACGCTTGTCGTGATCCTGATCATTGGGCACCTAGCTATCTGAATCGCTTTGATAAGCATCAACATGGGAACATCGTAAAGACTACAAATGTTGTTATTCGTGATACTGAGATGAAGGACGTTGGGTATGATATTGTCCCTACTATCCTTTCAGTATCTCATCCCCTTGAATGGTGGATAGACATGAGTGCGAATTCACATGTATGTTTTGATGTTTTCTTTTTAAAGCAAGGACTTCTTCCATGTTGATGGGAAATGGATCACGTATTTCTGTTCATGGTGTTGGTACGGTAAATTTAAAGTTCATTTTGGGGAAGACCGTACATCTGAAGAATGTGTAGCACGTTCCCTTCATCAATAAGAATCTCGTCGGCAGATCAATTTTATGTCGAGATAGTTTTAAGTTGGTCTTTGAGTCCAGTAAAGTTGTAATTTCTAAGTATGTACAATTTTTTGGAAAGGTCTATGAGTGTGGAGGTCTATTCCACCTATCTTTGTCAGACACATGTACAAAAGTTATTAATCATGTTTGCAATAATTATGAGTCCAATATTCGACACTCGCGACTTTGTTATATTAACTTTGGTTGTATGACGCGGCTAGCCAATATGAGTTTAATTCCGAAACTCACCACTATCAAAAGTTCTAAGTGCCAAGTTCATGTGCAATCAAAGCAACCATGCAAGTCTCATATGGCTACGGAACCAAGAAACTTAGCGTCACTAGAACTTATACACTCATATCTCTGTGAGATGAATGGTGTTTTGGAAAAAGGTGGAAAAATATACTTCATGACATTTATTGATGAATCCACTAGATACTTTATGTTCATCTTATGAAATATAAAGATGAAGCTTTAAATTATTTAAAAATCTATAAATACGAAGTAGAAAACCAACTTGATCTTATGATCAAGTGGCTAAGGTCAGATCATGGTGGAGAGTACTTTTCAAATGAATTTGATTTATTCTATAGGGAACATGGTATTATCCATGAGAGGACGCCTCCCTACTCACCTTAGTCAAATGGATTAGCCGAAATAAAGAATCGTACTCTGACTAATTTGGTTAATGCTCGGTTAGATACATCGGGTATTTCCAAGGAATGGCGGAGGAGCTGCTAATGACCGCGTGTCATGTCCTAAACTATGTTCCCATAAAGGATAAAACCATGAATCCATTTGAGAAATGGGAGAAGAAAGGCTTAAACTCTCTTACTTACGAACTTGGAGTTATATGGCAAAAGTCAATATTCCAATATCCAAGAAACGAAAGCTTGGACCCAAAAACCATGGACTTTGTTTTTCTGGGATATGCTTTTCATAGCATTGACTATAGATGTTTAATAGTAAAATCTGAGGTACCTGACATTCTTGTCGGTACAATTATGGAGTCGAATGATGTGACTTTCTTTTGAGGAGATCTTTCCCATGAAAGGTATAAGACTATTTATGGAGTAGCCTGATGGGTATGTAGTAGATGGTCAAGAAGTAAAGGTATGTAAGTTACTGAAGTATTTGTATGTTCTTAAGCAAGCACCTAAGTAGTGACACGGGAAGTTTGAAATAACTTTAACCACTGAAATCCTTGTTTAAATGAAGCTGATAAGTTTGTATACTATCACCATGATGGTGGGGCGAGAGAGTTATCCTCTGTCTTTATGTTGATGACATACTAATATTTGGGACCAACCTAGCTATTATCGAGGAGGTCAAAGATGAAAGGGAATGTATGCCCCCATGTGTGGTTTTGGTAATTAATGACAATCTCTATGGACTAATGCGTAAATTGAGTTTCACTTGTAGGTTTGTCCATTGTCATCACTTGGACCATGTGTTGGTCTCAAGGATGAAAAAGAAGAAGAAAATTCCAAGGGCTTTGTGCCTACTGGAATCTTGTTGAAGAAAAAGAAGAGGAAGATCAAGTATGTCTTGAAGAAGAAGATGGAGTTCCTTATGGCCATCTTCAAGACATCATCAAGAAATGAAGTGCAAGCTCAATATGCACCATCTCTAGAAGATCTCATGCTTGGAGCTTGCCATCCTCGGCGATGATGGTGTGATGAAGACAAGTTCAAAGAGGAGGTTTCCCCATGGATTATGGGGGAGCATTTCTCAAGTCTTCATCAAGCAAGAGTAAGCAAGAGCAATCAAGAAAGGCGGTCCATCTTGACCCAGACAAGACGGTCTACATCAAGCTCAATTGGAATGCTCAAGGCAATGGTATGATCTTGATAGGTTTTCTATTTTATCGGTCTCTTGTAGTGTTGGGAGACCAGATTTAGGATAGATAGCCATACTATCAAGAGGAGCTCTTGAGTGGGTGACTCGATCGCATCTTTCGGAGAGAGCTCAAACCTTCGCATACATAGCATCATCTTTCTTGGTTGTTGTTTGGTTCTTGTCCATGTGAGGATCTAGGTCTTGTGGTTATCCTCATAAAAAGCTCTAGTTCATCAAAAAATGGATTTCCCTTGCATACCTTATTGCGTTTTTGATCTTGCAGGTTTTTTGGCTCCACGCCTTGGGGGATATCTCACATTTTTATTCATGGTATTTTCTCCCTTGGTGATACCCAATATTTTGAACAAAATTGGTTTCATCTCATTTGGAGTTCGGATTCGAAAGTTATTGCATTTCTGGTTTCTAAAGTTTCCCTGGGCGGAAGTTCCGGCTCGCCATCGGTAGTACCGCTAGGGCATGTTTGCCGCCGGTAGTACCAGACCTAGTTCCGTCCGAAGTTCTGGTCACGTTCAGTAGGTCTCTGTTTTAGAATGCGCTATTTGACGGCACTTCAATCGGATTTTCTAGCGGTAGTACTGTCCCCGCCGAAAGTTCTGGTCGACGGCGGTAGTACCGGCCAGGCTCGCTTATCTGCCCCTTGCATTGCTGTTTTTTGACCGTTGAAAGGGCGCCGGCAGTAGTACCTCTCACCTAGAGGTACTACCAGCCGTGCACGAAAATGTGCATAACGGCTAGATCTAGGAGCCCTTTAAAATTGGCTCCTCATCCCCTTCGTGGGATCAGCTCTTTTCTTGGTTCTTTCCCTTCTCTCTCTCCTCCATTGTTGACCTTAAAGAGCTTGCCCTATCCCCTTCCCCCTCCTATGATTCTTGCATATTTTTGAGGGATTTGTGAGAGGAGATCTAGATCTACAACCCCCACCAAACCAAATCCCTTCTTTGTGAAGGAATCCTTGGGATCTAGATCTTGGAGAGTTTTGTGTTCTCGTCTTGTGTTCTTCCTCTCTTATTTCCCCAATAGCTTTTGTAGCTTTGGTGGAATTTGAGAGTGAAGGACTTTCCTCTTGCATTTGGTGCATAGTTTGTGTTCTCCTCGGAGATTTGGTGAGTTCAAGTTTGGGCTTGTTTCTCTTGGGTTCTTGGAACCCTAGATGGTTGTGTGGAGTTGTGTTGTGTTGTTGAGGTCTCCAGTTGAGTTGTGGAGATTCCTTAAGCTTGTGTCCTGTTGTGGCCTTATGGAGCCTTTGTGGCGTTTCTTGGGAGCCCTCCAATTGAGTTGTGGAGATTTCCCCAAGGCTTGTACGGGTCCGGTGACCACCCTCAAGTGTCCCATAGTGGAACGTGAGTAGGCCTTTGTGGCGAGCTCACGGGAGAATAGGGTGAGCCTTTTGTGGCATTGGTGAGTTGCGTGCCTTTGCATCTTGGGGTGAGGCCTTGTGTGGCGTCAGGTGAGTATCGAGCCACCACACCTCAAGGTGAGCCATTTGTGGTGTTCGAAGTACATTGTGCCATCGTACCTCTCCAACGGAGACGTAGCTTCTTTGGAAGTGAACTTCGGGAAACAAATCATTGTCTTCGCGTCCATCGATTATATGTCAACCGAGCCCTTTACTTATGCAATTTACATTGTGATAGCCATCGTGCTTGAAGTATTATATCTTGCTATCACCTTGTTGCTTGTCTTTATTAGCATAGGTTGTTGGTGCACTTAGTGAACCTAGTGAATATAGGTTTTGGCTTGATAAATTAAACATTAAGTTTTATTCCGCATTTATTAGAGCCTAAACCTTAATCATTTTAAAACGCCTATTCACCCCCTCTAGGGGACATCCATTTCCCTTTCAAAAGGGTTCCTTAATCGTTGCTTTGAGATGAAGTACCTAGGATTAGTTGATCTGATCTTAAACATCAAGCTACTAAAATATGGCAATGGTGGTATTACCCTACTGATGACTACAAGTGCACAGATCGTTTGTAGCTAGTTTCAAAATAAAGATATCGATCCCACAGGGAGCAGGAGTCTGAAGTCTAATTACTCTTGAAATAAATATTATGATAGAAATGCCAGATAAAGTACTAAGTGACAAGATAAAATGCGAGTATTGTGTAAAAAGGTGTTTTTGGGTTTTAGGTATAAGAGTAATAATAAGGGAAAGTAAAACAACTGAGTACAGAAAGTAAGTATCGCGTATGTAAGAGAGATTGGAACTACAGTAGGGGAAAAGCGTTCTCAGGGAGTAGAGGATACACCACTAGCATTATAAGGATCTAAGATAAATATTATCATCATGAACATTATCAACTATGTATGTGTGGGAGGAACTCCGTATTTGGACAAATAGGCAGCAATCGCTGCTCACATCATCCTCATACCCACATCACTCAGCAATCGACATTAATCGAATTACTGCGCTATTAAGGGACGTAATCCCGTAGGACGTATCCCATGGCATGGATAGTGTTTCGTGAGTTTCCTAGGTTTAAGGGGTGCCAACAGCTTTATAGTCACTGTAAGTGCTAGCACACCTCCGTCTACCAACAAGTAGTTTCCTCCATCAAGTCCCCATGAGAGTCAAATATTGAGAGGTCGACTTCTCTCAACATCAAGATGTAGAAAATCTAACACATGGTCACATCAATGAATATCATAGTAGACTATCTTATTTCAATCTCATACTAGGGTTTCTCCATCTCCCCAAGAACTAATGATCTACTCAGGCATGGAGCAATCAACATCATAGCAATGGTAATGGAAACAATCATAGATGAATAGTACTTGTATAAATCCACAACGAGTACGAGAATTACAACAAGATCTAGACAAGATGTAGATGGGATAAACGAGATGGTGGTGATGCAGCGGTGGATGATGAAG
Organism: Avena sativa; assembly: GCA_916181665.1. Lineage (NCBI taxonomy): Eukaryota > Viridiplantae > Streptophyta > Magnoliopsida > Poales > Poaceae > Avena > Avena sativa. Next base: position 463,399,177 of record OV702297.1, on the reverse strand, counting down.
ATCGATGCCTTAGCCTCCCAGATTTGCGCAGGGTGGAGATGAATCCTTGGTGGATGAGTTCCCCCTCCAGATGCCTTCTGGAGGTGAGGTTTCTGCGGTTTCTGGCTGTTCTGTATGTTGTCTCCTCGAACCAATTGCACGGGGTGAAACTATTTGATGAGGCGGAGGCGGCGCCAACTATACGGCCGGAGCTATGCAGCCAGAAAATTTGCTCTGGTCGTATAGTTGGTCATTGGACTCTCTGCCTCCCTTGTTCGCTTCTGGTTTTCTTATGGTATTATTAATATTTCCCAAATAAGCGATTTACGTTGTTTTTGACTCCTTTTCTCCATAGTACATCTGCTCCAAAAATTGTATCCATTGGATGCATCATCTGTCCTGATCCTGGTGAAAACAAAGATAAAATGTGTGCGCGAGCGCCGTAAAATACCAAGATCCTACATCTACAATGCAAAATAATAATGTAAAACATGATGCAAATATGCACTCATCACCCACTACAATCCTACTATGTGGAGAAGATATTGGGTCACTTTGGGTATAGAGACTACAACTCCTCTCCAACACCTTATGATCCAAGTTTGCTGCTTATAAAGAATAGAAGGATAACTAAAGATCAGTTAATATATTCTCAAATCATTGGATCGCTTATGTATTTAGCCAACACCATGAGGCCTGACATATCGATTGATGTAAGAAAACTCAATCGATTCATGTCAAATCCTAGAGATGGTCATTGTCATTCTCTCTCGAGAGGTTTGTGCTATTTGGAAGGCACTATGAGCTATGGTATTCACTACATCGGGTACACACGGGTACGTGAGGGTTATAGTGATTCAAACTGGATATCTTATGCTGATGAGAATAAGGCCACAAATGGTTTTTTTACACTTGGTGGTGGCGCTTGTCTTGGGAATGACCACGACAGTCGCTACCGGGGGTAGCGATTGAGTTGAGGGAAAGGGCGAGTGAGCCATCTGCGGTGCGAAATTGAGGAGACTCGGGATTTTACCCAGATTCAGTCCCGCGTAGGATAAAGGACCTACTTCCTTCTAGATGTATTAATCAGAGTGATATTACAAGGGAAGGTCGAGCTTGGCGACGAAGGCAGCGACTCATCTCTATGGGATCTATGAAAGAGTGTCCCCGGTACCCTAGGGGGGTTTATATAGTGCTACCTTGCTAGGGTTTACATGGATAATACCAAATCGGTTAAGGTTTAGGTGATCCTGACCTAATCCGACTAGGCCTAACTATGCTTCTGGGCTTCCTGTATCCAGTCGCTAGGCCTCTTGGGTCATAGTGCTTCTAGTCGTCGTACTAGTGAGCCCACTCGTCGTGGGCTGGGTCAGTTGAATCCTCCACCTAGGCATACCTAGATTGGTATATCCCCATCAGTAGTCCTCGAGTGTACCAGGAATTCGGCGAAGGCTTCAACTTGGCAGTCGGAGTAGGCGAGTCCAAGTGGAAGCCCAGTCGAATTGGTGACGAACTCCTCCAATGAAGGGAAAAGTTGTAGGTTCAATGTAGGATCCCAGTCGCATTAGGCGGGTCACGTAGTCTACAAGTCGCTTCTTTGAGCGAGTGATCAATTTTATCGAAGTTGGACTATCAACCTGGTTAATTAGCCATTAGGTAACCTTTAACGGTAACTCCGACAAAATTACCCCGAAGCAATGGCTAATTCGGGTTGTTTCATTAGCATCCCCTACTTAAGGGGGAGTGCGGGACCATTGTACAGATCTTATTTCGCATTCCTCCATTCCTTCTCATTCTTCCCGAGCCGTCCTCGATCCAGATCTCTATACCAAGCAAGCTCTTTCTTCATGGCTGATACCTATGATCTGGATTACGGATGTAGTATAGGTTCTTTTTCTATAGTAGACCTAGGTTATCGAATCCTCGGGAAGTGAATGCATAGTGAAGTTACTTTAACGGACCTTCGGGAGTTTTAGAATTCCTTTTATGTTTTTACCGGACCAATAGCTTGCATCTTTTTTGTTGTTGTCGATGATGGAGAGGGAGGGCCTAGGGCATTCGGTTTCACTTGTAGCTGTGCAAAACATCTGATGGGAATAAAAGATAGAAATAAAGTATGTGTGTACTTGTTAGAGCAAGATAAATTATATGTGGGCAGTGCATCCATAATTGCTATTGCCTCTGCAACCGCTTATAACAATAACCTACTAGTCTCATCCATAGAAGAAAGAGAACTAATGATATGCATAGTGATGTCACCATTAATCCCAAGCAAATCCCTCACATATAGCCGTACTACCCCTTCTGTCACTAGGGTTCCCAACCTGCAGATCACTCATCACTCATACTCCCAATACCTGGCTCAACCCTCGGGGTCTTGGGTACCTGACAAGTCCTTGGATTGAGGCAAGAGAGGATACAATAATCATCATGTCATACAAACTAATACACGATCCGATCTATGATAAATAACATGCACAATTGCTACATGGATAGGCCGAAGCCCTTAGCCCAAGGAGAATTACTCACACATAGAGATGAGATCAACAATCACAAACATTGTAATGAAAATCATAAGATTGATAGCAATAGTCTTACAATCTCGCCAATCGTAGAAGAGATCTACTATTACAAGTGGTGGAATATGGCTATGGAGATGGAGAAGGGTTTGGAGATCTGGAGGCGGCTGGTGATCTGTGGTAGAGACTTTTTGGCAAGGTCTGGCTTGTTTTATCATCACCCGAGGCTTCTTTATATAGGGGTCCCTTCATGAAAGTTGTTCAGTTTGACCTAACGGTGGCGGCGTCAACTATACGACCGGAGCTATACGGCTGGAATTTTTGCCCTGGTCGTATAATTGGTCGTTAAAGCGTCTGCCTCTGTTGTACGGCTCCTGGTTTCTTCTGGTTGTTGTAAATCTCGTATCTTTGACTTTAATGTAGCGATTCCCTCCTTTAAATGACATTATCTACGCAGGAAAAATATAAAAGAAAGGATTCAATACCCCTCTGAATATTAGCATTAGTGGTAGGGTTTAGAGAGATATTTAATCAAGAGTATGAGTAATATCTAGTTTAAATGTGGACGTAGATGGCTATATTTCAGAGCCATCAACCTCCCCAAGCTTAAACTTGATCGTACCCGAGCAAGAAAACCAAAATCAAAAAGGAACTCAACATTTAAACTGAAATAACGAGATGGTGATCTTACTCATGATTAGTAGTCTCATGTTTCCTCCACTTCATAAATCTAAAAAACTTTAGCATAGATAGAGTAATGGCAAGCATATCATACGGGTTTCATGCATCCTTATAGTGCAGCAAAATTATTGTAAACATGGATGATTCAAATGAGTAAACTTTATTCCATTTCAAGTAATCAACTCATAGGCTTGCCTTTGAATGATAAAGTATAATTATGTAAATTATGAGTGTGAGAGTTGTCATGAAAAGCATATACACTAGAGTATCTCAATTCTCCCACATCAATGAATCAAGACTTTGCAAGCACTACTTTTCTATTCATTGTCCTTCAAAAATTTCAGTTTTTAAGTAATTGAGAGCATGCCAAAAAAATATTAGTTTATCGGGCTGTGATGGACACTCGTGGCATCACTAAGGTTTTGTTCCTTTTGCATAATGATTTCTCATAACAGCCAGAGGAGTGATTCCATCATGATTACAACCACCTGGGAGTGCCAAGAATCTTACCCACTATAGCATTGCTGCTACAAGTGTTTAATCAACTCATAGACGAAATCTAGGAGTTTCCTCCATGAAGATCGTTCATAGGCCAGCGGAGTTGTTGGCATCCCATGAAGTTTGACACGCATAAACCTATATCATTCTTATGATTAACAAGTCAAACTTTGGCGTGCTCACAAAAACAGCTAAACATTAATTCAATCAAACAAATCCTTTCAAAGAGAGCTATTAAGTCAATCAACATTTTCAGTGGTGTTGAGTGTCTCTAGAAATAAGCCTTCGAGACTAAGCACTACAACACCCAAGCCTTCAATTGTGAGACTTTTTCTGATTACAATTGTTTAGCAATTCTTAGGCAAGACTTGGTTAATTATGAGAGCTGAAACAAAACGTACCCAATTAAATACCCATGCAAACAAAAACTTACTACAATACAAAGACTCGCTCCACCAATATAATATATCAACATTTACTACTAACTAGCATGGGTTTCTCAAACTTCAAAAGTGGGGAGTCATAAGGCATACCTCTCATGTTTGGTTCCACTTCTCTCTTTCTTTTTTATTTGTTTCTTGGAAACTTGAAGTCGATCACTCTCCTGCAAATATATGAAGACCTCGAGGCGGAAAGAAAAGAAAGAGGGAAAATAAGGAAAAATGGAGAAATCTTTTTGTGGTTTATAAGAGAGGGACTTTAAAGAATACAAAATTGGCGGCAAAGCTCGTGTAGAAAATTTCGAAAGCAAATAGAAAGAACTAAAAATAATGTGTTGGGGAAACCAACACGAGTGCTTATAAACTCAAATAAAAACACAACCTCTAAATAAAAGCAAATAAACGCCAAGTAAAGATACATGAGGAAACTTCCCCAAGCTTAGGCTTCTGCAAGCCCTTCAAATCATTGTGGTGGCGGGAAAAGTCGTTACTCCAGTTCGTGAATTGAGTTGAGAGGTTACTAGTTGATTCTCGGAGGTTCAAAGAGAGGCTATGCATCCTCTCCACAGTCCCTCCAAGTCCTTGGAAATCTTGGTATGTGGCGAATCGGGTTTGTGGCTGCTCCTCTTGATAAGGAACTTCTTGCTCCTCCTCTTGGTTCTCATCCTGTTCTGGAATCTCCTCCTTGGGTTGGTGTTGTTCAACCTGTGAATCATATAGCAAACGTCCTTCCTTGATAGAGAAAAGACCATCAGGCATAGGAGCAGGGTAGAGACGCCCAACTCCAGCAATATGCAGATAATAAACACCACCTCTCCTAGTGACCATTCCACAGGCTCTCAAAGTGGAGAAACCAAGACATGTCTCACCTAGTATGGGTTGCAACTCACCTAGGTTGAGGCCTAGGGCAGTGGAAAGCACGGCGATGACGCCTCCACCTGTGATTGGCCCTTGGCTTTGGGAGGCTTGGTGCTCCAAGTAGAGCACAAGGATGGCACCCAAGTTGAGTGACAAGCCACAGTTGATGTAAGCAGCCTTTGCAAGGAATAGGATGTCCTCCTCGTTGAGTCTCGTGAACTCATTTCATGCCTGCAAGGTGTTAGCAATAACATAAAACAAATAGCGAATTGCATGATGTTGAATATTCTTCCCCTTGTTCACTCTACTAGTGAAACTCATTCCATTATAGTATTGTTCGGGGGTAGGTTCTAAGCTAGTAAAGGATGCGCGTAAGGCATGAATATCATTGTTTGGCAAATTAAAACATGCACACCATTCATCTAATGTTAAGGTGTAGTTTTTGTTTATCAAATGGAAAGAAATAGTGTTCTCTCCTTGCCTTTGTTTAACGATGCTTTGCAACGAACTTAGAAATTCAATGGTTAAGTGGCGATAAGTAGGTACATCATTGTACACAAAGTTTTGCAGGACAACTCTCTAGCAAAGTAAATTGAAATCATCCGTAATACCGAGTTAGTTTAATATAATAGGGCAATCCCACTTGGTGACCTTCACTTCGCGGTTCTTGATCCTGTTGAAGCGATCACGATGGGCCTCATCCCTGAACCGTATCCCCATGCGTTCCTGAGCGGCAGCCCGAGAAGCGCTAGCGGTGTCACGAGCATGAGTTTGGCTCCTTGTGTTCATCATCTAAAACATTGAAGAAAGGCAAAAATAAAACTTTTTGATCCAACAACAGTAAGTGCATCATATTCCTCATCATAGCACACTAAAGAATTCTCCTCAAAATAGTAATCTAGGCAAGAAAATCATGGCAATTGGTTCATAGTAGGTCTCACCCTAGATTGATAATGACAATAGATCAAAGATGAATTTGCAAAAAGTAATTGGAGGATCGGAGGAGACACATACCGTAGATCACTCGTGTGCGAGGAAATCGAACGAAATTGAGTAGAGATGAAGATCTCTTGAGGTTTTGAGAGAGTTTGGAGATAGAAGAAAGAAAAAGGATTTAAGTTTTGTAGTTGAAAGTACCTTCCCGTCCATTTTTGTGGCCGGACGCAACTATACGGGTGGAACTATACGGTCTGAACAAGGTGTTCCGGCCGTATAGTTGGCCTTTTGCCAAAATATTAGGGTTTCCTCCTGGCAGCGCAGCTATATGGACGCAACTATATGGCCGAAACAAAATGTTCCTGCTGTATAGTTGGTCATTAAACTATTTGTCCCTGCGAAAGAAAATATACAAAGGCATCGATATCTATACGACCAGAACTATACGGCGGAATTTTTATTCCTGCCGTATAGTTGGTCGTTAAACTCTCAATACATTAGAAAATAAATTGTACGGAGGCACTAATATCAATAGGACCGGAGCTATACGGCTGGAATTTTCATTCCCGCCATATAGTTGGTCATTAAACTCTGAGTACATATGAAAAGAAATTTGTCGATGGCAAAGATATCTATATGGCCGGAACTATACAGCCGGAATTTTTATTCCCGTCATATAGTTGGTCGTTAAACTCTCTGTGTGCACCAAAAAAATTCTGTTTCTTCGAAAACTATTTCTTTTCCTGTAACTTAGTGATATACCTTGTTTTTTTATAGAAAATTGACAGTAAATATTGTTGACCAACAATAGCATGAATAAAGCGGAATTTTAAGTACTACCGAACTTCTTCTCCTCAAATGGAGTTTTCTAACACTCTTTATTAAACATAAACTAAAACTTAAAAACTTTACTCAAACCTTTATTTCACATGGGTTACCTCCCATGAAGCGCTCTTTTATGGTTAATAGCTTAACTCACTTGGGCCAGATGAGTGGACCACCCACTCCAAAGTAATTGGCCTTCAAAGTGATGGCCTCCTTTTCATCATGCTTGGCTTTCTTTTTCCTGGGAAAATGAATATGCGAAGGTAACTGCAACTTCACATTCCCTTCATACAGATTAATCAAAGCCTTAATAGTTCTTAAGAAAGGACGACCTAAAATAATAGGAGCAGTAGCATCTTTAGGCATGTCAACAATAACAAAATCAATAAGAGCAGGACAGCCTTTAATGTATACTAAAGTGTTCTCCTTAATTCCTACAACTTATTTGTTGGTAGAATCTGCTAGATGCAATTTTAGCTTAGTAATTTCAAAGGAGCCAAGATTTAACTTGTTAAAAAGACTCTTTGGAATTGTTGAGATGCTTGCACCTAGATCACAAAGTGCAGCTATCTCATTGGTTCCAATTTTAATCTTCATAGTGGGCTCAAATATGTCATCTAGTTTAATAGGCAATTTTTCAGCAATTTGCTTGTATTCTTCCTCAAGCTCACGTACCTTTATTGCTACTTGATTGACAAAGTGTTGGTACATAGCTTCCTCACTACCTTCACTTACTGGAATCTTGACGTTGATCCTTTTTACAAGATCTTCAATGGTGTTGTTTGGTGAAGGAGCATTACTATAGTCAAGTTCTTTAGGCTCCTCCCTTTGGATCCTCATCATTTTGAGTTCTACAACAGGGTTGGGCTCAGCTTTACCTACAAATTTAGCTAGAATGAGAGTTTGACTCTCGGTTATCTTACCTAGCTGTGCCTCAACGATCCTTGTTCTTTCTTGGAGGGCCTGCAAATCATTTCTCAAACTAACATCTTGGTTAGATAATTTACCAAGCATGGCACATGGTTCTCTGTTATTTTAATAAGAATATTGTTTTGTTCATTTTGTGAGTCTATGAAAGACTTAAGTGTTTATTGGAGATTACTATTACTAGTTCCCATATTATTATTAGAGTTATGTGCAGGACTAACATAATGTTTCTAAAAGTTAGGATTGTAACTCTTCTTCCAAGCAGGGTTATAATCATTATGAGCTACGAAGTCTATTTCTTCAATATTTGTTTCAGGGGTGGCTCTTACCTGGGTTTCCTTACCTTTTACGGCTAGTATAGCTCATCAAACTTAGCATTGAGTTCTTCGTTTTCTTGTGGTGAAATAGAGTTCACCTTCTTCGTGTTTGATCTTTCCACATGCCATTGGGCATGGTTGTCTTGCATTTTCTAGCAACTGCTTCGCTTCGGTAATATGTTTACCCATAAATGTTCCTCTAGCTACAGTATCAAGCATAGACTTAGACACATGATTAAGAGCATTATAAAATAAATGGAGGATTAACCGATCTTCCATCCCATGACTAGGACCGTTTCTTAAGCATTCTTTCATCCTCTCCCATGCAAGCTCTAGTGGCTCACGCTCTTCATGTCTAAAGCCAGTAATATTAGATCTGAGTTGCATAGTCTTTGCAGGTGGAAAAAATTTAGTCATAAATAAAGTACATCCCACCCATGATGTAATAGTATTTCTAGGCAAAGATTGCAACCATTCTTTTGCTCTCCCTCTTAGAGAGAAAGGAAATAAACGCAATTTGACCGCATCAGGGTGAATGTCTTTTATACGCATCATATCACATATTTCAGTGAAAGTATTCAAGTGCATACCTGCGTCTTCAACAGTAGATCCTCCAAATTGATTATGTTGAACCAAACTTAAGTAATGGGGCTTAATTTCATAGTCATCAGCAGCGACTGCTGGCTGAGTAATAGGAGTACGCAAATAACCATTGTTGGGAGTAGTAAACTCCCCAAGATTCTTTTCAGCCATATTTCCTATGTTTTTGGGTTTTCTTAAACAAAGAATTATAATAGGAAAAACAAGAATTTAAAGGCTAACCAATTTTTTTGGTTTATCAAATAAATACTGAAAGCAAACTAACAAAATTAAAAACAAGAATTAAAACTAGCAAGGTTCCTAATAACCTCACCAGGGTAGCTATTGATTCCCCGGCAACAGCGCTACAAAAAGGGTTGATACCATCGATCCGGATTACAGATGTAGTATAGCTTCCTTTTCCCTAGTAGACCTAGGTTATCGAATCCTCAGGAAGCGAATGCGTAGTGAAGTTACTTTAATGGACCTTCAAGAGTTTTAGAATTCCTTTTGTGTTTTTACCGGACCAATAGCTTGCGTCTTTTTTGTTGTTGTCGATGATGGAGAGAGAGGGCCTAGGGAGTTCGGTTTCACCTGTAGCTATGCAAAACATCTGATGGGAATAAAAGATAGAAATAAAGTATGCGTGTACTTGTTAGAGCAAGATAAATTATATGTGGGCAGTGCATCCATAATTGCTATTGCCTCCGCAACCGCTTATAGCAATAATCTACTAGTCTCATCCATAGAAGAAAGAGAACTAATGATATGCATAGTGATGTCACCGTTAATCCCAAGCAAATCCCTCACATACAACCGTACTACCCCTTCTGTCACTAGGGTTCCCAACCTGCAGATCAGTCATCACTCATACTCCCAATACCTGGCTCAACCCTCGGGGTCTTGGGTACCTGACAAGTCCTTGGATTGAGGCAAGAGAGGATACAATAATCATCATGTCATACAAACTAATACACGATCCGATCTATGATAAATAACATGCACAATTGCTACATGGATAGGCCGAAGCCCTTAGCCCAAGGAGAATTACTCACACATAGAGATGAGATCAACAATCACAAACATTGTAATGAAAATCATAAGATTGATAGCAATAGTCTTACAATCTCGCCAATCGTAGAAGAGATCTACTATTACAAGTGGTGGAATATGGCTATGGAGATGGAGAAGGGTTTGGAGATCTGGAGGCGGCTGGTGATCTGTGGTAGAGACTTTTTGGCAAGGTCTGGCTTGTTTTATCATCACCCGAGGCTTCTTTATATAGGGGTCCCTTCATGAAAGTTGTTCAGTTTGACCTAACGGTGGCGGCGTCAACTATACGACCGGAGCTATATGGCTGGAATTTTTGCCCTGGTCGTATAGTTGGTCGTTAAAGCGTGTGCCTCTGTTGTACGACTCCTGGTTTCTTCTGGTTGTTGGAAATCTCGTATCTTTGAATTTAATGTAGCGATTCCCTCCTTTAAATGACATTATCTACGCAGGAAAAATATAAAAGAAAGGATTGCATACCCCTCTGAATATTAGCATTAGTGGCAGGGTTTAGAGAGATATTTCATCAATAATATGAGTAATATCCAGTTTAAATGTGGATGTAGATGGCTATATTTAAGATCCATCAATGGCGCCTCCCAATAATCTTTAGGGGAAGTCCAAGTGCACGACAGCTATGCTTAAATCTTTCTAGGAAGCCCGACTCCTCGTGAAGGGGAACTGATGAATCCCTGCGGCTAGCAAAGTCGACCCGAAGCCATGGGATGGGGAATTCATTCCGTTCCTCAGTCACCTGAAGCGGCGGTTGGGATTCCCCACCTCAATATTCTTCTACACTTATGTGCCTATTATCGACTACGGGGGCTGCAACCGCCTGAAGGTGTCCAGGTATAAGATGTTGATGGAGCTTCCTCCCATCCATCAAGGTTTTTGGTATCCAGTTGTTGTTCACCTTTGGTTTGACGACCAAGGCGACTCACCCTGGGTATTCCATTTGGGTGCGTGGTCTTTGTGGCTCCAGGTGATGGTGTGTTCCGACCAGTTGAGGTAGCGGGGGATGTCCACTTGGGTCACCACATTAACGGTGACTGGACGGGCGAGTACCTTCTTCTCGCGCTTCACACCTACGCCGGTGAAGGTGTGTAGCGAGCCGACCGTGTTGCCTAACACGCTGACGTTGCCATTGTATCTCAGCGGCTCTTGGTTGGGGCCTTCCTTGGCTCGCCTTGCTTTCTCAATCTCTTTAAGAGAGTGGAAGTCGACGGTTGTATGTGTGGCAGGATTCCCTTACCTACTATGGTAGACATAGGGTTGGTTGAGGAGCGTCGTGGGGTCGAATTTTGGCCTCACGTGTTGTTGCTGTGGTAGTTGCCTCCGTCATGGCAGAAGTTCTTGGGGTCGCGCTGACCATAGATGGTGTTGGCTACAAAGTCGGATCTGCCGTTGTCGTGGCGCTTGCCTGTTTCATGAGTGTTGCTGTAACGTAACTCGTGGTGTCTGCCTTTGTCGTGGCCATGGTGCGACGTGTTGCACCCAACTCATCGTTTGAGTCCTGGTTCCATTCCTCCTCCGCGTAGAGCTTGGCGATCTCTAGGATGTCGGGAATGTTATCGGGCATCTTGTAGAACCACTTGATCTTTGCGACTAGAGGTTTATACCGGCACGCGTTTTTGAAGCAGTGAATCGTGGTGTCTAGGTGGATGCCAGAGGCGCTGATCCACGGGTCCTGCCAGCGTTGGACCCAATGTCGAGTCAACTCGCGAGGTCCTTGGACGCAGCGTTCTAGATCTTCGATGGTGGTGGCACATATAGGAGCCCATTAAGTGCTTGATGAAGGCCTCCCGCATTTCCTCCCACGAGTCAACACTGTTCTCGGGTAGGGTGTTGATCCATTGGCGGGTCGCACTCTCCATCATCAGGGAGAGGTAGCAAGCGGCGAGTAGCTCCGTATGGCCGGCGATTCCCATTGCCATGAGGTACATGTTGATCCATACCCTTGGGTCGAGTGTGGGGTCGTACTTCTCGTTTTCCTTTGGCCTCTTGAGGTTGGAGGGGTATCTTTCGCCTCAGACCATTGGTCTGAAGCACAGTGGGCCGATTTGGCTGAGGGAGCCCTTAGGCTCGAGCTCGTGGTCATCACGGTTGGAGAGGGTGTGCTGCAGGTTGTTGGGCTAGCGAGCTCGCCATGCCTGGTTGGCAACGATGTGGGTCCGAGCATCAATCGGCTGGCCGTTGGCAGCGACTGTGTTGTTCATTGGTCGCGGCTCATTAGTGGAGTTTGTGGAGTTTGTCACTCGTGGTTGGAGCTGCTGGGGCTCGAGTGGTGGCCAGTTGTTGACGATGGTGACCGCCCACTCGTCCGGACGGTTCCTGTGGGTTATGCGGCTGCCGGTCGAGCGGGAGTACATCCTTCCCCACGGGTTGACCCCTATGTTGTTGTATAGATCTAGCGAGTAGAGCGTGAGCTAACTTGCAGCACACCCTCACCCGTGAGGTTGAGGTTGGAGACTATCGCTTTCCCCACGATGATATTGTCCATTGGGGTGGAGTAGGGTGGGAGGATCCTATGGCACAATCATGATCCATGGCTGCTCTAGAGGAGGCAAGCGGTGGAGTGGTGGTGGAGCTCCATGTGCGAGCACCCAGCAGTCGGGCGGCTGGCACCTGGTGGCTGGCGCCGTGTTGCGGCAGTATTTGTGCTCGACAGCACATGCGAGGACTCACTCGTCGTCAAAGTTCAGGACACGACCCTGCGTGGTGGGGTTGAGGCGGCTCCTGATGTGATGTTGTTGGTAGAGCGATAGCTCCTGCACCGTTTTTTGCTCGATGTGGAATTTCTCGCGCTCAGCATGTTCCTTGGTGATGGCCGCTTCTAGTCGCTGGTGGTGCTCCTTAACTTCCAGCACCGTCGTCGTTGTCAGGAGTGGAGTGGTGAAGGGATCCACCACTGGGTTATTGTCCACCATGTAGATGGTGTTGTAGCGATTGGATCTGATGTGCGCCTTGTCGAGGGATTTCGATCGGGAGTCAAAATCAAAGATCCCGAGGATGGATAGATCCTCTAAATCTCCGACATTGGAGATGCATGTCATAGAGTCGGTGTTTGACATGGCGGTGATGGATCTGGTGACTGAAGCAGGGGTCACCGAGTCAGCACCATTGCGGAGGGCCGCATCTCTCGCGGACGGGTTGCACTCGTAGGCTAGGAGGGTGATGGAGAGGAGTTGCTCCTCCGAGAGTAGATCGTGCGGGGGCGATACATTGACAATGTCGAATCCTGCCGATTCGGCCGGGTCGGTGATATCCATGAACCCGACAAAGAGGTTTATGGTGCCGATTGTCGCCACGACGACGTGGGTGACCGGGCATGATGCCGACACATAGTTTCTCAGTGGGATCTGGAGGAACCCTTCATTGGAAATCATACGACCGGTGGCGAATGGCCGGTCGATTGGAGTGTAGGGTCTCACCGCAGATCTAAGGCTTGACTGACCATGCCCCACGGTAGGTGCCACTGTCATGGGAATGACCATGATAGTCACTACCGGGGGTAGCGATTGAGTTGAGAGCAAGATCGAGTGATCCATCTTCGGTGTGAGATTGAGGAGACTCGGGATTTTACCCAGGTTCAGCCCCCTTAAGGGTAAATGACCTACTTCCTACTATATGTATTAATCAGAGTGATATTACAAGGGGAGGTCGAGCTCGGCGATGAGGGTAGCGAGTCGCCTCTATGGGGGTTTATCAAAGTGTGTCCCTATAGACGGTACCCTAGGGAGGATTTTATAGTGCTATCTCGCTAGGGTTTACATGGATAATACCAAATCGGTTAAGGTTTCGGTGATCCTGGCCTAATCTGACTGGGCCTAACTACTCTTCTCGGCTTCATGTATCCAGTCACTAGGCCTCTTGGGTCACAGTGCTTCCAGTCGCCGTATCAGTGAGCCCACTCATTGTGGGCTTGATCAGTTGAATCCGCCTTCTAGGCATACCCCGATTGGTATATCCCCATCAACGTTGTTTCCTGGAAGTCTTGCAAGAAGACCATCTCAACAAGGTCAACAATGGAAGCATAACTCATTGCACTAGATACAACTTTCAGCTCTTGATGGACCATCTAAACGAGATCAACATGAGCTCTTGATGGACTTATATGTGGTTGAAAAAGCAATACCTGACATCCTAATGAATTGTGATAATCAAACTTTGATTGTCAAAGTAAAGCGTTCTAAGGATAATATGAAGTCATCAAGGCATGAGAAGAGGAGAATGAAATATGTCAAAAAATTGAGAAACTCCGGAGTTATTGCATTGGATTATATCCAAACAATTAATAACCTAGTAGATCACTTCACAAAGGGTCTATCACACGATGTGATAGATAATGCATCAACAGAGATGGGTTTGAGACCTACTTCGTGAGTTATCCTCAATGGTAAACCACTATATGTGATCGGAGATCCCGTGAATTAGAGTTGGGGAGATAATCTGTCCTCAATGGTAAACCACTCTATGTCAGTGATGTCTACAAGAGCACAAATCATTTGTAGCTAGTTTCTAAGTACAGCTATCGATCCCACAGGGAGCCCAAAGGTAAATGCTTATGGGTGAAGTCTCAGTCACACCCGAAGTTATCATAGGTCTTCGAGGGAATTGACTGCAAGTGTTGAAATAGGAATGGGATTTTGATTAAATGAGATGTATTTAAATAGAACTAAAATGTAAACTTCAGAAATATAAAGCATAAAAGTAAAGAATGACTTGGTTGTTTGTTGTTTCCTGAAGATGGCGAAAGAAGGCGCGGGGAGATTCAGTTCATGGTGATAGTGAATGTGCCAGGTGGACGGATGATAAATGTAACAATTATAATCTTATAAGTATATGTCTAGGCGAACAACCCATAATTAGCTGGAACTCATCTTGGTAGATTTCATTCCAACTTCAATAATCCTACTAGCCTGTTACCAAAACCATGGTTAGACACTAGACGATTAAGACCCTTTAGGTCGCTTAGCGATTAAGCTCCTTGGATCGGACTAATGCAATAAGCACAGTGGTTCCTCGTTATCCTCGAGTCTACTAGCTTTCCATTGATATCCCCGTGTCACCCGGGGGTCGCCGGTCCACTAGCAAACAAGATCTTGTCTATGTAGAACAAAGCATCATGTTGTCTGGACCCTTAATTGGACAACAAGCATTAGTCATCCCATAGATAGTCAAGCACATATAATATAGTAATTATAATCAATCACAAACTAATGGAAAATATATGAAGGCACATCACATCTCACCAATCCCCTACATCTCCCACGCCCAAGGGAATTACTCACACATGAGAGAAGAACGGATCATCAATATAATTTAAATAAAGGGAATTCGTCTTGGTATTATCGTGGAGATCCACAATAAGAATAGAAAAATATCCAAGACAATTCAAGATGGGAAAAAACAATCTCAAACCCTAGTCTTGCAAGGTGGAGATCCCTCTCTCTCTCAAGTACAAGTAGTGGCTATGGGGGTGTATTGGCTAGGAGGTCGAAGATCGTGGAGCAAGATGAAGAACATCTTCCCCTTCTTCTCCAGATCTCTTCTTCCTCTCTTATGGATGGTATGGCGGCTGTTGTGTTGTGTTTTCGTCCCCCGTCCCTTCATGGAAGTTGTCCCTTTGACAAGACAGAGGCGGTGGCAACTATATGGCGGGAACTATATGCCCGGAAAAATATTCCCGCCGTATAGTTGCTCGTTAAAGCTTCTGTGAGGTCCCATCACGTGCTTCCAAATCGAGACTTGCTTTTTTTCTCCAGAATATTGTTTTTCTCTAGTTAAAACCTTCTATTGACGTTCGTAACCTGAAACACACATTAAAACCAAGTTTTCTTTGCTACCGAAGTATTAGCGTTAGGTAAAGCCAGAAAACAATCAAATCCGGATGAAAACCATCAATAAAAGCCATAAAAATGTGTCGAATCTCACAGCTATCAACTCCCCCAAGCTTAGATGTTGCTCTCCCTCGAGTGACAAGGAAATAAGGAAGAATAGCGGAGATTCGAGACTGAAAATAAAGGAACTCACAAGTTTGAATTGGTGTCAAATTCTTTTCTTCACATTCCCTGCAATCTTAAATATGATCATACAAGTATTCAAAAGATTGCACCGAGTCCACTTCCTAACCACGTATATCGTATTAGCAAATAAATCATATGCCTAAGAAAGTGTCGCAAGTTTAGCTAGGAAAGTGAGATAAATTCTTTTGGTGCCTCTCTTGATGGAGAGATGAAAACTTTTTGTTCTTGTTTGTTTAATTAATTGAGAGTACTCAAGTTGGCATCAAAACATTTCATTTAAGAATAACTCATCTACTCCCATGCCAAAATTTCAAGACTATCAAAGCACCTCTTTCTTTTCTTTTGCCTTTCAAAAACTTTAGCTCTTTCATAGCGAAATCATGCCACTATTTTTATCATGTTTAATTGGGGATGTGTTGTGCACTCGTGACCATGCCAATAAATAATTGTTGAGCAATAATGGGCTAGAGGAGTACTACAACTTCTCTTGGAACATGAAACCATGAGGAGACTAAAATTATTACCCGTCATAGCATTGCTGCTATAGACATTTACATAACTCAATAGCCAAAATCAAGTGTTTTCCCACATTTAGATCGTTCGTTGGCCAGCGGAGTTAATAGTTCCCCATGGAGCATGACAGAGTTGTAATGACACGCATAAAGCAATATCTTACGGTAATTATTAGAAAAAAGTAGTGGCATAATTTCTACTACTTCGAAGCATCCATTTTATTAAACAATTTCAATCAAAGGTACTATCAAGTCTATTTATATTAACCTCAAATGGGATGGAGTAGTTCTAAAATTAAATTCTTCGGGCTAAACATGGACTCAAGTCATCTTCAGATGCTTTTTCTTGTTGTAAAAATGTAGGAAGTATTTTTAACCAAGTTCATTGCTCATTGTTTCAAAGCTAAAAAGGAGACACTGGCTAAGGAATAGAATTTATAGGATAACAAGCTAAGCAGGGAGTGACTTCAGTGCAAGCGAGTAAATAATTGTGGGATCAATTTAAGATTGCTGAAAGGCCGATAAAAGGAATGTGATACCTCTTGTAACTTGCTTCATTCTTGTATTTGATTCAAACCCCCTCTATGTTTCCCTATTGCCAAGTCGCCTGAAATTAAGCAATCTACGAGAGAAACAAAGAAATGAACTTGCAAATAAAGTTACAACTATTTTTTTGTATTTTTGGTTTAGGAACGCAAAGCTGAAAATAAACATGCAAATTTTGAAGAAATAAAATAAATCAAAAGAAGAAATAAAAACATGAATGCAAAGTTTGGAGGTTTTCAAACCTCCCCCAATCTTAGGCTATTGCCAGACTCAGTTGTTGCCGTCATTTGGCGGCTGGTGCGGGTACTACTGGTAGTAGTCGGGGAAGTGGGTCATGAAGTGACTGAAGTTCTGAGTCAAAGTGTTCACATCTTCGTTCACTTCCTGAAGAGTGTGGTCAATCTGCCCCACGCGCTGGTTGAGCTGCTGGAACTCCTGATAGGGGACGTAGATGTACCCCTGCTGAGGCTGGTTAGGCCATGGGTCCCAAGCTCCCCCTTGTTGCTACTGCTATCCCTCCCAAGCAGGGTTGTGTTCCTACTCTTCGTCCTGCTCCTGCTCATCCTGCTGCCCTCCTTCTTCATCTTCCTCTTCCTCGGGCTGGAGCTCGGCCAAGATCTCTGCCACTTGGTCCTTGGTGAGTATCCAAGTGTTCTTCTCCACAATCAAGAAGGCTTGAGGGTAGGGTAACTGAACCTGCTCACCCTATGCATCACCAAGATAATTGAATTGATATGCTCGGAGCCTCCGGTTAGCATGGTAAACACCATGGAAGCCACAAGCAGTCAAATACTTGACGTCCATAAGTTTGGAGCCATCAACTGGTTCCATAATAGGTAGTATAATATTTAATGCATAGGCAAGGTCTGTTACCAATCCACCAATGTGAATATCACCTTTGGTCTTGTTGCTTTGGTGGCGAAAGTGCTGGATGAGTATAGTTACAAGACTGGGGCTTTGCGGTGAAGTGGGAAAGAGAGCCTTGGTGATCGTTGCCATGTCTACATTGTCCATGGAGCATGTGTCACCTCTTCCCAGTAGTGTGTTGGCGAGGAACAGAGCATAGTAGCGGATGGTTGGGTTCTGAATGGTGGACATCTTCTTCTGATAAAAGTGTATGCCACCATTAACAGAAATAACCTCCCAAGTCTCACCACTTGTGATGCTATAGAGGTTAGTAACAGTGGGCTCCTAGTATGAGGGAAGCTGAAAGCATTGCAAAATTGTTTGAAACTGATGTCATAGGGCTGCCCATTCATGGTGAAGCTTATCATGCACAAAATACATTTCTCCATGTGGTCGTCGGGAAAGGAGGCAAGGAACTCATGGGTAAGCTCGGCGTAGGTATCGTGGCTTGCAAAGCCAAGTACCGCCAACCCCGCCCTACTGCACATGAGGTCGAAATCCTCCTTCAACCCTGTCGTGGTGAGAAAGTTGTGGTCGGCCCATCGTGTGGGCAACACCCTCCTCGATGAGACAATGTCCAACTTGGAGTTGCGCGGGGCTCGGGACCCCGAGCTCGAGCCCTCACCACGTTGGCGCTTGCTTGAACAAAAGAGGTTACCGATTTTGTTCATCGTGATGCATTGGAAAATTTCACCATAAAACTTTATGCATATAGTTTCTACATGATATATGAACGATTCTACGTGGAAAAATTCAATCCTAACGTGAGAAATTAATAGGAAAAACAAAATAAGCTTGAGTTCATCCACTGGATCAATGTGAGAGTTTCGACAATGGAAATCTGAAAATAAAGCATGGATAGGGAGAGAAACATACCGATCTGTTGATTCCCCCACTCAAACAAACAAAATCCATAAAGAATCAAGAGTTCTAGGTGGATTTTGAGAGGTTTGGAGAGAGAATATGAGAGAAATAATGAGGAGAGGAGGAAGACCTAGCCGCCCTGGTACGATTTTGTGGTCGCACCAAACTATACGGCTGGAACTATACGGGCAGGTGATGTTGTTCCGCCCGTATAGTTGTGGCGTCGCCACCAACTAGGGTTTCTTTATACAGAAAACAGCTATACAGACGCAACTATATGGCCGGATCACAATGATCCCGCTGTATAGTTGGTTGTTAAACTGTCTGCCTCTCGAAATAAATTTCTAAAACTAGCATCGATATCTATACGACCAGAACTATATGGCCGGAATTTTTATTCCCGCTGTATAGTTGGTCGTTAAACTCTCAGTACCTTTGGGATGAATTTTTACGAAGGCATCGATATCTATATGGCCGTCACTATACGGCCGGAATTTTTATTCCCGCTGTATAGTTGGTTGTTAAACTCTCAGTACCTTTCAGAAAATTTTGTACGAATGCATAGATATCTATATGGCCGAAATTTTTATTCCCGCCGTATAGTTGGTCGTTAAACTCTCTGTGCCTTCGAGGAAAATTTTGTTGATGACAAAGATATCTATATGACCGGAACTATACGACCGAAATTTTTATTCCTCTCGTATAGTTGGTCGCTAAACCATCAATAATCATCAAAAAAATTCTATTTCTTCGAGGATACCTTCTTATCCCAAAACTTAGCAAAATACCTTATTTTTAACAGAAAATTGATAGTAAAAACTGCCGACCAACATTTGCGTATTAAAAGCAAAATTTTAGCTTTTGTAAATAGAAAACTCAAACTTTTATTCTTATTATTATTCTATACTCATTGAATCGATGTTTCTACTACTTTTTGACAGCTGCATCTTCACGGGTGCGCTTCTGCAAGAATGTCTATGAAAAAGTGGTAGAAAGGCGATGAACTTCTTAATCTCTAATCTTTTTAATTAACGAGATGGGTTGACTCCCATTAAGCATTTATTAAGAATGGTTGAGTAACTCAACCTCTTTCCTCTTCTCGAATTCTTACCTTGGGTTGCCCCTTATCAAAAGCACTTGCCACATGAACTCGTTTTGCCGGTGGAACATATCTTTCTCCTTCTTCTAGCTTCTTTGGAAAATACCGGATGATTTTAGCATCATAAACATTGAAGATTATCTTTGCTTCAGCACAATCTACTGATGTCCCTGTAGTACTAAGGAAAGGTCTTCAAAGTATTATAGATGATTTTTCATATTCTGGCATTTCAAGAATAATAAAATCAGTGGGAATAACATGCTCATCTATTCTAAGTAAAACATCCTCGATCATACCAACGGGTTGTTTAGTGGACTTGTCAGCCATCTGTAAAAGTGATAGTAGTAGGAGAATACTCCCCTAATCCTAACCTTTTATAGAGGGAGTATGGCATTACACTAACTCCTGCTCCTAGATCACACAAGGCATTATGAATATCAGTTTTGCCTATTGAGCATGAAACAGTTGGTATTCCGGGATCTCCAGACTTAGACAACAGCTTCCCATTAGCAGGATAACTAGTTACCATGGCAACAGTTTCAGTTATTTATTTCTTTCTACTAAGAATATCATGGAGGAATTTACTATAAGTAGGAACTTTGATTGCATCCGCAAATGGAATTTCCAGACAAAGGTCACTAAGTGCCTTTGTGAAAGAATTATAAATTACCTAATCTAGTTCTTTCTTTTTTGATCTAGATAAGGAAGCTTTTCTCACCTAACTTACTCTTGTCTTTTACCTTTTATGGGGGGTCGGGCTCTTTCGTTGCTTTCTTTTGTTGTTGCTTATTGCTTTTCTTCTTTTCTACTACAACAACTTCATCTTCCTTGCTTATTTCTTTATCTTCTCTTGGATAAACCGTCTCTGCATCAGAGTCATAATGGTCATCTTGTGTATCATTTTGGTCCTCCTTGGTTTGATATTGTGTCTCAGTTTCATCTTGAGGATCCACCAATGTATCATCTTCTTGGCTTGCTTCGAGCAAGGCTTTTTCCTTTCGCTCTTTTTCAGCTTCATATTCTGGTGGTCCTAAGGGTCCTGTAAAAACTACACCCCTTCTTGTGACAACATTAGTAGAAACAAGAATATCTTTATCTTCACGAAGAAATATTTGATAACCAGATGCTATTTGTTCACACTGAGTTTCAATCATACTAAGATACTTGTGAAATAATTTTATTTCTTGGCCAATCTCATCATAATTTTCTGTGAGTTCTGCCAAAATCTTTTTGTGTTTTTGGAAATGCTTATGCATGTTATTATGAGATTTTACTTGTCGATGTTTCAGTTCTTGAAAAACTTTTCTAGTTTCATCTTCTTTAGTTAAAACTCGTAACAAATCTACTTTGTTTTCCTTAACAAGTTCAGAAGGTATACATTTTTCTTTCATAGTTTTGCGTACCTCGGGCATAAGATCAGGAGTTATCCGAAGTATCCCTTTTTCCGGCTTAGTGCCAAAATCAGGATTATATAAAGAATCATTCTTAGCCCTAGTAGACATCAATTCCAAACATTCTTTAATAGTTAGAGTAAGTCCTCCTGCTGAAAAGTCAAGCAACTCTCTACATTGAGTATTAAGACCATGGTAAAATAAATGGCAAATTGTTAGTTCAGAATAGCCATGATTAGGAATACTATTGATCATTCCAAAGAATATTTCCCAGGCTTGTGGGTAGTTTACTCCCACATTCTGACTAAAGTTGCCTATGTTTTTTCTTAATTTAGTTGCCTTTTTAAAAGGATTAAACCTGTTTATGAATTTAATAATGCAGTTTTCCCAACATTTAATGTAATGGCGAGGGAGAGAGTATAACCAGTCTAGAGCTTTACCTTTAAGAGACCATTGAAATAATTTGAGACCAGAGAAGTCTCTTGGCAAACCTTTTGGTCCAAGCGATGTTATCAGATCGTTGAAATCTCTAATATGCCTTCCTAGGTCTTTATCTTCCCTTCCACTGAAAGCTTTCTCCTGCAAAATTTTAATAATTCCACCATCAAATCGATATTCTCTAACTCCAGGATTAGGGAACTCTATTGGTTGTTTAAGAAATTCAGAACTTGGAGCACTGTATTCCCTGAGAGTTTTCTCAGGTTTCATAGGAGTTATCCTATAAATAGACATGATTTCCATAATATTACTCAGGTTTTCAACTTCAACTTTATTTGACCTTAAAAGTTTTTCAATAATTTCTTCGCGCCTCTAAGCAGGCACGCGCTTAATATAATCCGGCAGGTAGGTCCTACCAGAGCGTGTAGACCCTTTGTCTCGTAAGGAGAACATTTTGTAGTAGCAACACCTGAAATGTCAAAAGATAAACACTTAGCACTTAGCTCCCCGGCAACGGCGGCAGAAAATAGCTTGATGTCTGCAAGAGCACAAATCATTTGTAGCTAGTTTCGAAGTACAGATATCGATCCCACAGGGAGCCCAAAGGTAAATGTTTATGGGTTAAGTCTCTGTCACACCCGAAGTTGTCACAGGTCCTCGAGTGAACTGACTGCAAGTGTTGAAATAGGAATGGAGTTTTGATTAAATGAGATGTATTTAAATAGAACTAAAATGTAAACTTCATAAATATAGAGCATACAAGTAAAGAATGACTTGGTTGTTTGTTGATTCCTGCAGATGGTGAAAGAAGACGCGGGGAGATTCAGTTCATGGTGATAGTGAATGTGCCAGGTGGATGGATGATAAATGTAACAATTATAATCTTATAAGTATATGTGTAGGCGAACAACCCATAATTAGCCGGAACTCCTCTTAGTAGATTTCATTCCAACTTCAGTAATCCTACTAGCCTCTTACCAAAACCATGGTCAGACACTAGATGATTAAGACCCTTCAGGTCGCTTAGCGATTAAGCTCCTTGGATCGGACTAATGCAATAAGCACAGTGGTTCCTCGTTATCCTCGAGTCTACTAGCTTTCCATTGATATCCCCGTGTCACCTGGGGGTCGCCGGTCCACTAGCGAACAAGATCTTGTCTATGTAGAACAAAGCATCATGTTGTCTGGACCCTTAATTGGACAACAAGCATTAGTCATCCCATAGATAGTCAAGCACATATAATATAGTAATTATAATCAATCACAAACTAATGGAAAATATATGAAGGCACATCACATCTCACCAATCCCCTACATCTCCCACGCCCAAGGGAATTACTCACACATGAGAGAAGAACGGATCATCAATATAATTTAAATAAAGGGAATTCGTATTGGTATTACCGTGGAGATCCACAATAAGAATAGAAAAATATCCAACACAATTCAAGATGGGAAGAAACAATCTCAAACCCTAGTCTTGCAAGGTGGAGATCCCTCTCTCTCAAGTACAAGTAGTGGCTATGGGGGTGTATTGTCTAGGAGGTCGAAGATCGTGGAGCAATATGAAGAACATCTTCCCTTTCTTATCCGGATCTCTTCTTCCTCTCTTCTGGATGGTATGGCGGCTGATGTGTTGTGTTTTCGTCCCCCGTCCCTTCACGGAAGTTGTCCCTTTTGACAAGACAGAGGCCGCGGCAACTATACAGAGGGAACTATATGACCGGAAAAATATTCTCACCGTATAGTTGCTCGTTAAAGCTTCTGTGAGGTCCCCTCGTGTGCTTCCAAATTGAGACTTGCTTGTTTTCTCCAGAATATTTTGTTTCTCTAGTTAAAACCTTCCGTTGACGTTCAGAACCTGAAACACACATTAAAAACCAAGTTTTCTTCGCTACCGAAGTATTAACGTTAGGTAAAGCCATAAAATGATCAAATCCGGGAGAAAACCATCAATAAAAGCCATAAAAAATGTGTCGAATCTCACAGCTATCAGTCAGCTGAGAGGATAATATCTCTATATTAATTTAACCTCTCTGAGAAGATGCAATATTCTCCTAACCTGCATAGCAGGTTGATATATATCTTAATGTGTTTCAAGTGGCTTATCTATATAGAGATGTTGTCTTGCAGAAAATATCCCGAGGAACACACCTATATAAATTTGATTGTCAAACATCGTAGTCTGTGAGGTTTGGATGCTCTCTAATGAACTCATAAAGGGCCTGAATTATGACGTATAAGCTCCAAGTTGCGGTGAAGCCGTGTGGTAGCCCTGTATCGGTCTAGAATTTATGTGAAACTAGAATGCAGAAAACTTATAGTTCAAGGGATAGTCCACTATTCAAGTTGCAAAAAAGTTTAGCATAAAGTTTAATGTGAAAGTTCAACTTAACAGTCTCCATAAGCACCGGTATATAAAAGAATGTTTTGGAGCAAAAATGATATGATGTGCCAATGAGACTTTGTGGGACTTGTTGAAATTTGAGGCATTTTGGTGTTGGGCCTTTGGCCCATAACTAATACAAATTCTAAAATTCCCTTTGGCCCATTATTGGTCACAACACTAATGGATCTAAAGTTTAGTCACACATTTCTAGTTGAGAGGAGGTTGCATCAGCTTATATGGGAGGCTATTCTAGCACCACTAAGTGAATGAGAAGTGAAGCATATCTCGCGCACTCCTCCTCCAACGCCACGCCACGTCTCGACACGATGTGGGTTGCATGAATGAGCCGAGCCGAGCTCATGTTTATATTTCCTTATTCTCGGGACCTTGTCCCAAAGCTTTCTGAATAAGGAAAAGGGTCCTATTCCTTATAAACTGAGACGCATCGGGTACCACATCAGATTCAGAACACAAACCTCCTTCCAGTTCATTCCGCCGCTTCCTTCGTCTTCCCCATCCTGGCTTGCGGAGTGCACCACGGATCGAGATAGTAGGCCTCTGGAGCCCCACTTCTCATGAATCTGTACGGCTGAGGTGCAATCAGGTTTGTGGGGCGCTCTCAACGCGACTACTGGCTACCACGACATCATCCGGCGATGAGTTCCCCGATGACAACTTCTTCCTGGACATCGACGGCCTCTTCGATAACATGGTCGACAACACGAACGTTGCTGCTAGTCAGGCTGCATCGTAGGTGCCCTTAAATTTCCTCTTTCAGATTGTGCTAGATTTCTTGTTCTAGCATTTGGAGTAGATGTGATAGGTTTATCATATTAGATGTCGTTAGTTCATCTACTCTGTTAGTATGCACGATTCGTTTAATTACTATTTTATCGTCTAATTTAGATTAAGTCGTATGAATTGTTTTACTCATATTTTCAATAAGGAAGTGGGCTTTTGAGCGGGCAGAATTTTGCTATTGGTGCACTTTGAGCCAGAACTATCAATGGTGAGTTGTATATCATCAGTGGAGTTCATTTAATCATCTTCATATGTATATGTCCGTCTAAGGATGACAATTTTACTCACGGGTATCGATACCCACATTGGCGGGGTATATGAGCACTTTTGTACCCATGTGTAATATTCATACCCTACCCATTAAGTCCAAGGTACAAGCACGTGTATATGCTTGTACCTATGCTATACCCATGTCCTACCCATCGTTAAGTCCAAGGTACAAGCACGTGTATATGCTTGTACCTATGCTATACCCATGTCCTACCCATTTAAACTGACATGTAAAACTCAACTGTAGAGTTTTAACCTATGCGGCCGAGCAACCTAGGGATGAGTATGTTATTGCGATTTCTAAACTTCGATAATTGCCATGTACTTGTCTACCTATTATTGAGTAGAGATAGTTATTTTTTTGTCAACTATGATATTGATGAATGTGAAATTGTGATTAACTTGTGTACTATTAGATATACCCGCCGGGAGTACCCGTCAGGTCACTACTAGGAAAATGATTATAGGTAGATTTTAATTCTGTGGCGCATATGCAAAAAATGCTCCACTAAAATTAATTCTGTGGCGCATGTAACAAATGCGCCACAGAATTCCTGCAATTCTGTGGCGCATATGGATATATGCGCCACAGAAAGTGAGAATTCGGTGGCGTATATATGCTACATGCACCACAGAATTCCTGTGGGCCCATGTGGGCCTGACCCCAGCACATGGGCAGGCCAGAATTCTGTGGCGCATATGGATATATGCGCCACAGAATGTCAAAATTATGTGGCGCATATGGCTACAGGCGCCACAGAATGTCAAAATTCTGTAGCGCATATAGCATATGTGCTACATAATTCTCACTTTCTGTGGCGCATGTAGCTATATGCGCCACAGAATGTTGACATTCTTTGGAGCATTTTCCATATGCGCCACATAATATGCGAAACAGATCTACAAAAGGTGGCACCCCCCTTTCCCTTGTTCCCACTACCTCCAACTAGCTAGCTCGTCCCCCTCCTCCCTCCCACTCCATTTTGCTCATACTCACCTCCATTGTTGATAGCTAGACCTACTTTGGTTCATGTACTTGTGAGGGGAAGCTACTCCTACTTGTAAAGGTAGTAAACCACTCATACTTTCCTCCTCCACACATACCAACACCCACTCTTGCTACACTATATATATGCATATGGGGTTTGTAGATTTGTGAGGCATGTGTGCATGGGTACTTGTGTGATGCATGTTTTGTGTGGCCGGCGGGCCTCGGCGCGGTGTGTATGGATGTTTTGTAGGTGAAGATGGTCCCGCGGGCGGTGTGCGATGGCGAGAGATGATGTTCCTTCGCTTTGTGTTGTGCTTGAATACATGTTGCTTGTGGAGTGAGGTTGTGTTGTGCTTGAATGCATGTTGCCGGCACCGAGTGCATGGAGGTTTGCCGAAATGTTGATTCACGTCCATTTCGGCAAATTTCTGCACTAGCCATACGTCCTATTTTTAGGATAGGTCATGCCAAAATTTCCCGGGCGATCATGCGCATGCATGTATGTGTGCGCGTCGTGTGTGTGTGTGCATGGTTCTAACATACTCTCTTTAATTTGGTCTATGTTCGCGCGCAGACGACCATGGTCATCCATATGAGCGAACGCTGGGTGGTTAGATACAAGGCTGACGCGGTAGCCAACATGGTTCGGAACAACATGACCAAGATAAGATGTCCGTGCCGAACGTGCAAACACCGGAAGTGGATCAACCCTGATTTCGGACAACTGGAGTCTCACCTGTTGACACACGGTTTCATGCCTGGCTTCTTAGTGAATGAGGAGCCATCGGTACATGGCGGTGGCCATGATGAAGAAGAGGCCGGTGGCGGGGGAGAAGACGAAGGGTCTCCTTGACATGGTCATCATGACGAAGGAGATGCCGACGAAAATGATCATCATGAAGAAGAAGATGCCGGCAGACACGATCATCATGAAGGAGACGATGCCGGAGCAGATGGTGGTGGTGGCGGTGGAGAAGACGGGAGCATGGGCACGCCGCTAACTTCGGCCTTGCGGGACCCTCATCTTCAAGAAATACCCCTCAAGCAGACGGCCAACACGAGAGCTGCAGCTAGAGAGAAAGCCAAGCTGACACAGATGGAGGTAGACGGGAGGACTCCATTGTATCCTGGGTGCCGGCCCGAGGATACACGCTTGAGTGTAACGCTGAAGGCTATGGAGATGAAGGCGGAGCACAAATGGACCGACACTAGCTTTAACGCTCACATGAAATTCTGGCACGCTCGTCTTCCCAAGGACAACACATTGCCAACAAGTATCGAGGAGGCGAGGAAAGTAGTTTGCCCACTAGACCTACCGTACGTGAAGTACCACGCATGCATCAATGACTGCGCACTTTACCGGAACGAGTACAAGGATAAAACCACATGCCCGGTGTGCGTCCAGGGACGGTACAAGAGAGGGAACAAGAAAGTTCCTCGAAAAGTGGTGTGGTACTTTCCTATCACTTCCCGTCTGCAGCGGTATTTCGTAGACCCTAAGGAAGCGGAGCTTTTGCAATGGCACGCGAAGAGGGAGAAGCCGGAAGATGATTCGGAGAAGGGCAAGATCCTGACACACCCCACGGACGCTAGCCAGCGGAATGCGCTGGACATCGAATTCCAAGATGAGTTCGGGCTCGATCCAAGGAACGTTAGGCTGGGCATGAGCACCGACAAACTCAATCCCTTTGGCAACCAGAGTAGCACGCATAGCACCTGACCCGTGTTTGTATGGCCGTACAACCTCCCACCCTAGTTGTGCACGAAGCAGCGGTACATACACATGAGTATCCTTATCCAGGGGCCAAAACAACCGGGTGTCGACATGCATCTGTATCTCGGGCTCCTGAAAGAGGAGTTAGCGACGCTGTGGGAGACGCCGGCACGTACGTGGGATGCCTACACTGGAGATTATTTCGACCTGAGAGCTGCGTTGCTCACGACGGTGCAGGACTATCCTGGTTACGGATATGTAGCGTGTCAGGTGAACCACGGATTCTGTGCATGTGTCAGGTGCATGGATAAGACCCCGCATCTGCAGCTGCCGAGGGATCCTGGGTCTTCGAAAACCGTGTTCCAAAGGACTCGAATGTGGCTCCGCAAGGATCACCTGTGGACAAAACACGGAGACCTGTTCAATGGCAAAGACGAGCTCGAAAATGCCCCACGTCGACCATTAAGCGGCGAAGAAATCAAGGAGCTTCTGGACAATTGGGAAGAGTGCCCTGCGCCAGGAAAGAAGCGGCCGAGGGAACAACCATCACCGCTGCATGGAGTATGGAAGGCGAGGTCCATTTTTTGGGACCTTCCTTACTGGAAGGTCCTCCACACGCCCCATAGCCTCGATATGATGCACATCACACATAACGTTACCGAGAGCCTGCTCGGCACTCTGATGAACATGCCAGATAGGACCAAGGATGGGCCGAAAGCAAGAAGCGACCTAAAATTGCTTGGCATTAAGAAGGAACTTCAGTACCCCGATAGTGACGATGCCGACGATGACGATGAACAGACGGAAGGGACCCAGGGTCGCCGCAAAAGGGCTAAGAAGAATGAGGTGGTGCTTAAAGTTGCATCCTTCACTCTAAGCGAGGAGGAGCTCGAGAGGTTTTTCCATTGCCTCCTAGGAGTCAAGGTTCTGCACGGCTACTCTGGGAAGATAAGCAGATATCTGGACGTAGCGAAGAAGAGGTTCAGTGGGATGAAGTCTCACGACTGTCACGTGCTGATGACGCAGATACTCCCCGTTGCGATCCGAGGGATAATGGACGAGCACATCCGTGAGACGCTATTTGGCCTCTGCAACTTCTTCGATGTCATATCTAGGAAGTCTATCGGCGTGAAGCAACTCGGCAAGCTACAGGAAGAGATCGTCGAGATACTATGCGATCTTGAGATTTACTTCCCTCCCGCGTTCTTCGACATCATGGTGCATCTGCTTGTCCATGTCGTGGATGACATCATCCATCTCGGGCCGGTGTTCCTGCACAACATGATGCCATTCGAAAGGCTAAACGGTGTCATCAAAGGATTCGTTCGCAATAGGTCCTGTCCAGATGGAAGCATAGCCAAGGGCTTTCTGACCTACGAGTGCATCTCCTTCTGCCAGAACTACCTAAGCACCGAAAACCAGGATGTCGGTCTGCCCACCAGGAAGCACCTCGAGAGGCTCGCTGGATTTGGTCACCACGAGGGCTACCGCGCACTCCATGTCAGCATCGAACTCGAACACGCCGACTTTGATAGGGCAAACCGAGTCGCGCTACAACACATACAGTTGGTCGGCCCCTGGGTGGATGAGCACAAAACATTAATCGAGCAAAAGCTCACCAACATGGGTAAGCCGAGGAAGAAGGGAGACGTAACCAGAGAGCACAACGCCAGCTTCACGAGGTGGTTCAAGAAAAGTCTACTGGAAAGTCCCATGCCGACGCCTTATACGGAAGATCAGAAACTCATATTCTCACTCTCACAGGGGCCCGGGTGCAACGTTAGGACCTATCAGACGTATGACATCAACGGCTACAGATTCTACACTGAGGAGAAGGACAAGAATAGCGAATACCAAAACTCAGGAGTAACTATTCTATCATACGTTGATGACGAGACTGATGCCAAGGAAAGATTCTACGAAAGGATCGAGGAGATATGGGAACTCGACTACTACAGAGTGACGGTGCCGATGTTTCGTGTCAGATGGGCCAAGAGCGTCGAAAAAGATGGCCGGTTTTTCACCACCATGGTTATACCCGATGCCAAATCGAAGAACGCCTCCACGAAAAATGAGCCATGGGTGCTCGCTAGCCAAGTTGACCAATGCTTATTCATTACCGACCCGACAAAGCCAATCCGTGTTTTCATGAGGAGGGGCAAGAGGAGCATCATTGGAAGGACCCGCCAACAAGCAAGACATCAACAAGAAGAGCGATCCCAAGATCAAAGAGGAATTCGACAAGTACTTCGACAAGCCAACTACTTATGCTAAAGTAAGAAGGAAGACCACCCTACCGGCTAAAGGTTGTTCGTACACGAGAAGAAATCTCAAGGTGGCCGGCCTAAAGTATTCTACCGCGAAGAAGAAGGGAAAGAAAGTTGTTGTGAAGAGACACTAGCTACCTCGGAGCCGACTTAGTGGTTTTTGACGCCTTTTTTTGTACTAATTAATGCACATGTGTGCTCGAGCGCCTGCATATATGTATTACTTTGACAAACTAATGTATGCGGTGTGGGTGTGACACAAGCATATATATAATATAATATCGAGGAAAATATATTAATTCTTGTTTTTAATAGGCAAATATATTAGTTCTTGCTTTTAATATATTATTACCATCCTAAAAATATTTTTTTAAAAGTCAAAAAAAAAGATGAGGTAGCCAGCAATCGAACCTGGCCACCCTAGGTTCAGAACAAAGGAGCAAGTGTTGAACCAGTGTGGTAAGCAAGTGTTTCTGTCAAACAACAGCGCA
The DNA here is from genome assembly GCA_916181665.1 of Avena sativa. NCBI lineage: Eukaryota > Viridiplantae > Streptophyta > Magnoliopsida > Poales > Poaceae > Avena > Avena sativa. The sequence goes on along the minus strand of OV702297.1, from coordinate 463,368,863 downwards.
ACGCGCCTTTTGTACCATCTCCAACAATTCTGTGGCGCATATCTGTACATATGCGCCACATAAATTCTTTGACTTAGTGTTTTGATGAGGCCTCAATCTCACTGCCCCTTTTTCCCCAAATCGAGTCAAATCCCCCACAGGACCCTAGCACGCCTCCGCTCTCGCCGCCGCGCCTGCCCTGCCGTGCCATGCCCGCCATGCCGCGCCCACCTTGCCTGGCCACCATACCCACCGTGGCCTCGCAGAGCACCAGGAGGAGAAGGAGGAGGAGGAGGCTCTGTCGTCCCCATCACCGGAGCCCGTGGAGGAGGAGCCTGTGGAGGAGAGCCGCCCCCATCACCGGAGCCCGTGGAGGAGGAGCCTATCCGCAGCGCACAGGAGGAGGAGCCCGTCCGCAACGCGCAGGAGGAGCAGCCACCTCGCCATCCGCCGTCCACCAGATAGCATCCACCTCACCATCCGCCGTCCGCCGTCCCTAGGTAATATAAAATAGAACAAACACCAGATAGCTCTGCCTGTTCTTGATTTGGGCTTGGATCACTTTGTAGTACTGTACTTGTTTGGGTAGTAGGGACTCTTAGAAGGGCCAGGATTATTCGTGCTATTTCGTGTACTTGGCTAAGATGTCGGCTGTTCCTTAACAAGAATTGAGTTTGTCATTGTTCTTTGCGCCTGAATCTCGACATTTGTAGCATGGAATGCCTTAATCTGTGCACAACTGCTGTTCTTGCTGCCAGTTTTCGTGTACGATTTGCTTAATACTTGCAGTATGTGGTACCTAAATCGTCATCTACACGCTGTGGTGAAGTACCGAGTTTATGTTGACTGTACTGAATCGATGAATGGTTTCAAAACCTGGACTAAACTTCTTGCTTCAGAGAGAATCAGTGACGGTTTCCTTCCGACCACCAGAGCTTCGGACTTTTCCGCAGTTGGAGATCTTTGAGCGAACAGCTCTTTAGATAGTAGTAAGTCTGAGCGAACAGCATGATTACATCTGTTTTGCAAAACCGTAAAATAAAAATTCGTTCTTATTTAAAGCAGGTTATTTTAGTATCACTGCTTTTTTCCCTATTCCGCTAAACTTCAGCTGAAATTTGCAGTCATGCTTCAGCTAATAGTACTAGTACTACTTCTTATTTTATCACTGATGTCTAACAGAACAAACACCTAGGTCTCAAACACCTGCTGATGATATAAAATAGATGTCTCAAGAAACTTTTCATATGCATGGCCTGCCTCTTAGTGTAAGGCTTCAAGGTGGTTTTAAATTTCTCGACATGTACTTTACTGGATTAATATAAGGTTTGGACAACTTCTTGGCTTCCTCAAAATATATACCTGAATGACATAGATAAATAATTTAGTAGTAGTGTTCAGTACCAATAACAGAAAACTATAACCCAAGTGTAAAAGGCATGTTGTCCCTCAAATTGCTTTACAAGCATGATCTAGTCTACCTAGAAATAGAGACCATTTGCACATAAGGTTCGGTGCTTGTTTTCTGTGCCTTTTCTGTGCTGCTGGACTACTTTAATTTCCCACTTGTGCCACTCACAGGGAATAACACTGTTAATTAACCGCTACTGTTTTTGCACTATTTTGGTCCAGTTTTAAATCTGAAATAAAATCTAGAAATGCTGGAGCACTATTTGTGCCTTTTCTGTGCTGCTGGACCACTTTAATTTTAGTGATATTTGTATGGTGTTGGAGCACCATATGTGGCTGTGGAGCACAATTTGTGTTTGTTTGTATGTGAAATGTTTGCAGTGAAATCACCCGAGCTACCCATTTCTCCTAAAATGCTGACTTCAATCCATTTCGGTCGAGAAATGGGGCTCATATGTCAAAAAACTAGCAAAGGTCATGCCGAATTTTTCGGTCGACACTTAGTAATTATTTGACATATGAGCCCCATTTCTCGACCGAACTGGAAGTGAATTGACACTTCTGGAGAAATGGACAGCTCATTTTAAATATTGTCAACAATAATTAATACTAACTTCCTTATTTTAATTTGTTTAGAAGTGTGCAAACATGTCGGCCGCCGATGGGGCCGGCACTTCTAAGGCCGCAATGAGCGTCGAAGACCAAGCCAGAGCGGCGAACCTCACTTTATGGGAGGCGGCGGCGGAGTCTTAGCATGAGGACGTGTCAGCTACTGCGGGCCACGATGGGGATGATGAGCAAGAGGGGGACGAGGACTACCAGATAGATGAAGCCGAGAAGGAGAATGCAACCACCTCCGATGGTGGAGGCCGCACGACCGATGGCGGAGGCCGCACGACCGATGGCGGGGACCGCACGGATGGCGGTAGGAGCAACCTGTCTGTTAAGAAGAATAAGAAGCCGCAAAATCTCGCTGACACCACCGATGAGATCACTCTGGTCTCGGAAAGTGGCCTTCCGTTGGAGCCTCCGGATGTTGCCGCCGGGTACGGCATGCAACTCGGGTGCATCATCCGGGAAAGCATGTCGATCAACACGAAGCACCTGAGAAATGAAGCGAATGAGCAGTTGGTGGCAAACTGCCTTAAGAAGCTTCACCGACGGTACAAGTTCCCAGCACCGTACACCGACATACTGGAACAATCCAATAAGGTTAATAGGTTAGCCATCACGAAGATGGCCAATGCCTTGAGCAGCTGGAGAACCCGGGTGAAGAACAAGATCGCGAAAAAGGAAAGCTAGGAGAAGATCAAGAAGGGTGAGCCCATGATCGACGAAGACGAGTTCAAGATATTCAAGGCGGAGATGGAGACTGACGAAACGAAGGCATGGACGGAGTGGGGTCGGGAAATGCGAGAACAGAACATAGGTAACCACCGATGTGGAAGCGGCGGTTACAGGGGAAAGAAGGCCATACGGGCATGGGAGGACGCCGAGGTTGAGCATCTCGGGAAAGAAAACCCGTTTTTAAAAATCACGGACGAGCAGACCCGGAACTTTGTCCGGGCCCGCTACTATCTGGACAAGGATTCCAAGGAATTCGTCACCGATGATAACGATGTGAGGAAGTTTGAGAGTAAGCTGGTAAGGAATTTACCCGCGGTCCATTTGCTTTCATTTTGAATAATGAAGGCAAGTTCCTAAATGGGTTCACCTTTCCTTATCTGTAGGACGCTGAAATCAAGGCTACAGGCGAGGCGCCGGACTCGTTGTCCCAGGGCTCGACGGAGCCGTGGGACACGATTTTCAACAGGGCAACCAACGCCTTCAAGGGGAGGCCACAGTCCGAGCTGCCCACGTCATTTGGCCGTATCTCTGGCTTTGGTACGAGCACAAAGTTCTGCGAGTACTATAGCGAGGAAGCCAAGAAGAGAAAGGAGAGGCGGACCCAGTCGGCGGCTCAGGATCAAGCCGAGAAGGAAGAGCTGAAGCGGAAGATCGCGCATCTAGAGGCCAGTAAGCTGGACCAGGACGAGGTGAACGCGATAGTGCAACAGAAGATCCTCGAGATGCTACCCCCTCGGCTGATGGAGGGGATAGCAAAATGGAAAGCGGATGGTCAGGTGGGGCCGATACAAGTGCCCAGTGCCGGCGGCAGCACCTCGAGCCACCAAGTGTTGCCAGACATGGTTACCCCTCCGCCCTCCATCCCCGTGGCGCAGCCGATGGAGTTGGATGTGCCGGAGCTGCCCCTCCAGCCGAGACTACCAAGGCGCAGCAGCCGGCGGCGGCGGTGCTTCCTAATGCACCCGAGATGGAGAAGAAGAAGGATCAGCCACCGGCCGCCTGTGTCTCGACATTAGCCGAGCTCGGCGCCCACACCAAGGTAAAATAAGTAGTTAGTCAGCGTGCTCTACTTAATGCCTTTGATTAGCTGCCATCTCATGATGCATATCTGTATGCCTCAGGACAGTGCTCCTGCACAAGGTGCCTGGCGGCGAGTTGAAGGATGTTGCCACGGGCAAGCTAATACAACCAGCGAACTGCACGATGCACTGCGAGCCCATGGACGATGCCGTGATGCGCGTCGAGTTGGGTCGGGTGTTGGGGGGTGCGAAGACATGGACCCTCCCATGCAACCTCCGGGAGACGACGAGCACCTGACCCTGGAAGGTTGCCATGGCTATCCCATGATTTGGCCAAAGACCTAGATTCGTATTGGGTCTCGCTCTACCGGTGCCACCTCGGTCGTCCGGCCGCCAAGGACGAAGCCTCCTGCTGCACCGGTCATCGTCGCCGCCACCACAAGCCATCACCAGAGACTCTTGGGAGCGTCTGCACCGGCGCCACAAGCAGCCAAGGGCGTGGTTGCTCCTCGACCGCCATCGCCCCGCCTAAAGGCAAGGCCGTGGCACCGCAACAGCCGTCGCCACCACCCCAGGATGACATGGACATGGTGGCCTTCGATGCCAACATCGAGGTGGATGATGATGATGCACCGGTCGACGTCAATGCCTTCGTCAACACCGGCACCAGCAAAGGACCGTTCATGCCTCCTCTCGTTGAAGAACCATCATTCCACGATCAAGCTAGCCATCCCAAGAAGCGCCTGGTCTTCCGTGGGTTTTCTCAGGAGACGCCTATGGCCGCCGATACACAACCTCCATCGGCCGGAATCATTTTCAGCCCTGATACACTCCGCAGGACGGCCGGTGACGGGTTAGCATCGCCAGTGGAGGCTGCTGATGCAAAGAGGAAGAGGGTGAGGAAGAGGCCGAACAGGAACAAGGACAAGGCTGCAAGCCAACCCGCTCCGATCCGTTATCGGGACGATGTTGTACCACCCCGTGAGGATGGCTTGACCAAAGTGCACGAAGCTGGTCAGCCCATACTACCTTCGGAATTGCGCCGCCTGGCTTCAGGAGCTATGATGAGTTTGCATGAAGGTGTCCTGACACTAGAGGGCCTCCTTCTCAAGGACAAGGACCCGAGTTACCCGGTGTTCACCACCAAGGTGCCAGAGGACGTGGGATTCATCACCGATGCCCCCGCGGATGTGTTGTTCGTAGCCTACGAGGACATCTTCAAGCTGTTCCACTCAAGACGGCTGGACTATAACTTGGTCCGCCTATTCGCGCTCAATCTGGCGATGAAGGTCAAGAGAGAGGACACCCCGTTCGTCGCGATAGTGGATCCCTACTACATGCGGGATAGCCAGCTAGAAGAAGGAACAAGGACCCGGGCCCGGGCAAAGTCCTACCTTCAGAAGCTATTGATGGACAACAAGAGGAAGGACAACATCCTTGTTCCTTTCTTTCCCGAGTAAGTGTACACATCCTCCTACCGCCGTCGTAACACATAAGTATTTCTTTCCATTGCTCTTTTCCAACATCCCGTTCCACATTGTGTGTTGCGTAGAGATAAGTACTGCACGTTCATCGTCCTCTCCACGAGGTATTCGCTTGCCACCTACTTCGACTCAGGGAGTGCGAGGAGGAAGAACTACGCCAGAGTAAGGAGCGTTCTGGATGATGCTATCGAGGGCTATGCCAATCAGGGAGGCCCCTTCAACTATAAGGGGGAGGCTTACAGGGACGATGGTCGACACAAGTTCAATATGTGTTCGAGTTCCCCTGCGTCAAGCAGTCGTCTGACAGTGTGAAGGAGGCCTTCTACGTTTGCCATCACCTCAAAGGGTTTGTCCGGGATTGCGAGATGCTAACGCTGCCATCTTCTCTCCAAGGATGGGCCCAAAAGTTGCATGGGATCAGTGACCCCGATCTCAGGGAAGACTTCCATGATACGCAGGTGAAGCTGTCACATATCATCATGGAACAGGTCAACACACATGGTGGGATCTTACACCAGCCCAGGTCGTTCACCAAGAGGGAGATCAAAGCCCGCCTCAAGGCGCATGGTGACTTCAGGACATGGACGACGAAAGACATGTACAAGCCGTTCCCGGTGCCCTGCGAGGAGAAGGCTACTTGACCGAGAGAGCGTGTGTATCGGTGGACATGTAGTGTGTGTCGGAAAACTTAACTTTCCTAGCTTGAAACCGTCGTTGTTATTGTGTCGGACATGTTGTCGTGTTTCTTTCATTGTCATCGACGCATTGTTTTAAGTTTATGAATGCCTTGCTCTAATATTTGTCAACATATATATTTGCATGATGTACTAATATGCCTTGTCAATAGAGATGCCGACGTACGTTGTGTACAAGGGTCGGGTTCCAGGTGTCTACGAGGAGTGGGTGGACTGCCACCAACAAGTGGACAAGTTCAGCGACAACAGCTACAAGGGATACGTGACTAGAGAGGAGGCGGTGGCCAAGTGGAGGAGACACGTGTGGAAGAAGAACCGGACGAAGATCTTGGTGCCGCTCCTCCTCACCGGCATCGCGGTTACGGTGTACTACATTCTGTCCTAAGGTATAGGCGGTGACAACATTCGTAGTTGTAAGTTATGTGAGTGAGATGAACACTTGTGAAATATACTTGTACACTTATTCGGTTCTAAGTGATGTGATTGATGAACATTTGTGAACATTCGTGCTTGTTGATGTATTATATGTGAACTGGAACATTTGTACTGCTGTGTGCAGCTTTTCTGTGAATTTCTGTTAATTTTTGTGTATTTCCTGTAATATAACTATTATATACTGTATTTGTATCAGATTCTGAAAATTTCAAAATTCTGAAAAAAGCTATATGCGCCACAGAATGTACCATAGAATTCTGTGGCGCATATAGCTATATGCGCCATAGAATCTGGGGCGCATATAGCTATATTTGGAGAATTCTGTGGCACATATGCATATGCGCCACAGAAATGTAATTTTAGTGGCGACTGCTAGATGCGTCACAGAAAGTTGTTTTGGTACGCCATTGATAACATTTTTTCTAGTAGTGGGTATGTGCACGAGTAAAGTTTTATACCACGGTACATATATGGGTAAAGTTTTCTACCTATTAACTACACGGGTGTGGGTACAGTGCCATCCTTATGCCCGTCCTTGTTAACGATGTCACCACTTACTTGCCTCATTTGTAGCCCATAAATCGAGACCTTTTGTGTGCATAAATAGGTCCATGCATGTGTCGATGTCACCAAGGACCAGTTCTCGGTTACCCTTTAGTGGTAGTAAGTGTTACTACTAATGACTGATTCTTGGCAATGTCAGAGGTGAATAAATGTTACTACTACTAATGACTGACTCTAGGTCCGTGAGAAGTGGCCAGTCCTCGATAAATATTTCTGTAGTAGCGTTTCGTGGATTATTTTGCGCGTAACCACCACAATAATTCATGTAGTCATATTTTAGTCACTTATTAAATTGAAATATCCACATGGAGAGGCTTGCTTTGAGGCCATACTAAGAACATGCAAATAAATTACAAGAGAAGACAGCTCAGTTAAAAATCGTCAAACATACTTTTACTTTGAATTTCAGAAGTCAAGGGAAACAAATAAACATAGATAAAATATATATGATTATTCATACATGACATTAATAAAAAAAATATCTTTGAATAGTAGCAAATCTAATTTAGGCGGTGAATTCAGCCCATTAGCACTATTCACAAAGTTTTTTTAAGGATGCTCCGTACCTATTGCTTCTATTGTACTCTATGTTTTCCTCGATTTTAAATTTCCTATATATTTATAATGAGATTGGGCGCACCGATACGTTCTCAAAGTCTATATTTAAGACACGTTGTGAAGTTGCTTGCAACAAAGCCTCTTTACCTTGTGAAGTATGATAAGAGAATACTATTACCGTATTACGCGTTGCGACTAATGTATACATGTATAAAAGAAGTATATAAGTTTGAAGTATATTTCTGTTATAGTTGTAAATGTGCATATAATTACAGACGAATGAATATGCCCGTCTGTGCCAAAATATAAATTCGATTGTCTACTCTAGCTACTATAACTAACCATTATAAAAAACCTCGCAAAAACTAACTCGATACATGAGTTTTTACACGTGGCTACTCCATATAATTCCTATCCTCATTTATGTGCATTATAAGGTCGTAAAGCACCTTTCCGTGAGTTATATTCTCTCTCTCTCGTGGACCATTTCTTAACCGTACGTCGGCAAGCTAAAAAAATGGCTTCGCAATGAATAGTCTCCGCGAATAATCTATCACTCTAGTTCTGTCGGATTCAAACTGAAGCTTGCTGGGATTATTTGTTAACACCAAACCGGTCACATCGTCAACATATTATATCCGTGCTTAAAAACCATGTGAATGTATATGTGATGCTGTTGGGTCGCTCGATCTAACTTTGGGCGCCATGTGATGGGGACCTACATATGCATATTATATATTTAGCTAGCTTCAAAAGGAATGCTACCTGTGTCGCCATCACCAAAGAGGAGCGGGTGTACTATATGCATTTGCATTGAAAATTTGGTTCGTAATGCATGATTAAACCAACCAAAGGTATCTACAGGATTAGATTGCCATATGTCTAACCTATGCTACATATCAACAAAGAGGAATGGGTGTACTACCCATCTCACACACAAAATAATTTGAACACATACTTTGCTCATAATGCATGGATGTGTTTTTCAATTGACGAACTGTTAAACAATGTGACCGGGCATTAACTTAGTAAGCCATAACACATAGGTACAACCCCAGTAGATTCTAGGGGTATACTTTTAATGGGAGAACTACATGAATTAAAATATTCATGTCAAGTGGGAATATATTTGTGGAAAGGATGCGAATATATATTCAATCATGTGATGTGACAAGGGTAGGTACAACCTATACCAAGTTTCTCTTTTGTCAATGTTATTGTTTCTTGTCCTTCTCAGCAGTATGTTTTTATTTCAGTTCTTATTTTAATGGATTAGTATCTCTATATTTTATATTTTTTTCAAAGCGCACACACGCATATAAAGCACATACAAAACTAGCACATTAACTAAACATTGAAACTCATGTGACGAATGACTAGTTAGAATATAGAAGCACCATACTTATGGAGGCATATATCGTGACAAAAATATCAGAATTATGTCTTTATGTTTATTTAGCACATGAATATGGGATCATATCCTTGTTGTCATAACTATATAATTTACTTACCACTTATAATTACTCAAAGGTCTAACACACACACTAGGTGAGAGACACATGCTCCTTGATCAATCAAATGAACTATACTCCAAGTTTAATATTTAAATATGTGCTCCACTACCAGTGAGAAGACAGCCCTCAAACCGAAAGAACATTTAGTTTATACCCTTTGGCCATACTAGGGTGGCTTGCACAGCGTGTTGTCTAGCTATGTATTAATTTGTTATAAGATAATATCCACATGGACAAAAATATGAAGTCACCATCATCACAATTTTGTGTTTCAATAAATACGAAAGAGTCAAACGAAACAATAGGAAATACATTTGAGGACTTTGTAAAAATGGAATAAAATATTTCATTATATTGATACAAATATGTGATCACTCTTTTGCATCCAGGACATTTGATATCATCCAACCTCATGCTTTAGTATTATTTTTATATCTGTTTTCTCAAATTCATTTTGTGAAATTATGTTACTACGAGTATTAGAGTTCTCATTGAAATTTCCTTGATACTATTACTTTCTCTCTTAATTTTTCAAAGTATTATGTCTCCTTGTTTAACCAATATTGCTAATTATACTTATTTTTCTTCAACTGTTCCAGTTTTGAGATTTATGTATATGTACCTGAAATTCAGGCTGACTCAACTATTATATTATATATGTAAACTAAAGTACTTATTTCTATATATCAGAGTAAAAATATATCGTAATGATCAGTTCTATTTCTTTATGCATTAACTTTCTTTTAGGTCAAAAACTGCACCTTCATCTGGATAATTTTTTTGTTCCCGTCATGTGAATATCATGATTTAACAAAGAAAATTGTCCACATTACATTTCTTCTTTTAGAAAAAGTAGTTGCCATATATATATTTTGGTATGCAGATTAATAATGTGATTAAGATGATCCATGTATGGTTAATTAAGATATGCATCAAGGAGCTGGGCCCATTAGCCCACCAAAAGAATGATTTCCTTGAAGGAAAAAAATATTATATCAGGAATCTTTCTTGGATTACTATTCATGCCAATCCTTTCCAACGTCATGTCCAACGCCGACCAATTTGGTAATCATTAGCACCACCATAACAAAATAACGCCTAGGACGACGGCGCATTGTCCTCGCGTCTCATCAACAACGGTTTACAAAAAGCACAATGAAGTTGTCATCGATCTCAGGGAAACTTAAAACACAGTGGTATTTAGGTGAGTGGATATATAAGAATAACATTAGGTGAACTGTTGGGATCAAATCATTGAAAGATATATTATATAGTTTGTATCTTTTGGTTGATGTGGTGGTTAAGCGGTTAATTGTTAGTGCTAGTTCGTAAACAATTGCTGACTGCACCGGCCGTCGTTAAGTCATGCCTCTTTTGACACTTCAAGTGTCTTAGCAGTGTCCTGCACTTGTTCCATGCATTAGTTATTTATGTCATCGATCGATCACCTTTTGGTCAAGAATTGCTGAAGAGAATAGACTCCTAACGTTGTTTAGTAAGTATCTAAGGAGATGTTGTTAGGTGAGGTTTCATAGATATTGGAAGATATATAACAGTATGATAACTAGTTAACTAACCAGTTAATGTCCCTATCCTTTAATTTCTCTGGAAGCTAGATTCTCATGCACGTATAGGTTTGGATGTATGGAGAAGATATGTGGGTCCATCCAAGGATGCTCCATCACCAAGTTGAGATGATGCACCGCCGTCCGGCCGGGCTTTAGGCGCGCGGTTGGCGCTGTTTGTGAATGAACAGGTCCATTCCATCAACAACCCCAAATCGAACGAACCATGCCGAGGTGACGGCTGATAGATCGATGCTAATCGATTTTTTAAGCTTACCGACAAATCATATATGTGCGCTAGCACCTAGCCCTGTAAATTAATACAGTATAGATTTTGGAGACTATACCTCTTCGACCAAATCATATTCGGAGTTTTAGAATTTTCTTGAAATAAATCACAGTCGTACATATTGTATTGATACTTACTTGTGCAAAATTTCAAGAAAAATACAATTGTACGTGGGCTACAGAAAGGAGAAATAGAACTTTGTATTTTTTTTCCACGGTACAAATCAGGGTCATTGTAATTTCACCAGACACTTCGTATTTTTTGCACAAGGTACATGCTTTCTAATTTTATTTCAAACATGGCATGCACTTTCCTGCATACATTCTCTACACCCATGATTTATGAATAATATATTTTTTAATATTTTCCTGATTTTACTGTTCATTAGGGATCAGTTGCACCCATGCCCTCCAAATGTGGGTCAGGTATTTTACTTTCTAATGTACCATGGGATTGTGGCTTGGTCCTCGCTTCACGCCACTGAAGGCAAAACAGGAGGTGAAGAAACTCCATCTTGGTACTGCCATTCTCCTACTCTTCTCCATCACCGTCGTTAGGGGAGATCGCCTGTGAGAGAACGACTGTTGCCAAGGAAGGTGCTTCTCGCTGCTCTTGTGGAGGGCTACGACATCTGGGGCGGCTACCACGGGAGGCGAAGGCGGTGTAGATCCAATGGCGGGGGACATGTGTTGGTGTTATTGGTCATCATCCTCAGCCTCGTGGGGTGCAAGGGGGCGAGGCCACTAGACACAGCACAAGGACACCCCTCAAATTCATGTGCAAGATCTGAAGAGGGCATTCATCTTCCTGTAGTGCTTGTTCAATCTCGGCATCCTCTCATGGGATCAGAAGACTATTTGTGGTGGGGGCTATGATCTGGGGGAAACATCTCGTCTACGGTGGCGGCCACGGTGACGAAACTTCAAGCACCACTCCACTCTACGGAGGATATGTAGAGGTCCATCTCTGAACCTAGTCCCCTCTTTCTCAGCGAAAACCCTAACCTCTCATAATGTGCGGTGGCGGAATTTTGGCATTGTCCCGTCTTGGGATGTCTCATCTTGGTACCACTAGGTGGCAGACGGGTAGTGATATAGTTAGTGCAACTTCTCTGCTTGCTATATTGTCTGTCCTGGAGTGGTCCTTCTTTGTTGACGGGTCGGCACCCACGAGCCTGGGCAAGAGGGGATATGTAACATATATTTCCCCTCTATTGTGGAAATGACTCGGAGGTGGCAATGAGAGCCCGTAGACTCCGTGAGTTTTTCCCTATCTTGTTTACCATGTCTTCTTTCGGTGATGTCATCCTAAAGCTTGAATCTTGGTGAGTGGTTGGTGATGTGGGCGACGATGAGCGTTAATGGATAGCTCGTGTGAGGATGTGTTCGTTCTCATTGTTCCTCTCCACTGGCACATATTTCGTGCTTATGCGTGCTATCAGGTGAGTCGCTCTGCAGTGGCATGCATGTCTTCTTCGAAGTTATAGGTGGATGACACAAAAGGGCGCAGCTAGGATATGTCGAAGTCGTGATCTTTCTTCGGTGGCATACGAGGGCCTCAACATATGCTTTTATTTTTACTTTTCGATTGCTTGTTTCGTTCTTCGCATATAACTTGATTTATCAACACTTTGTATCAGCTACGTTTGGTGATTTATTAATTTGTGTAGCGCCTTCCGTCTACAAAATATACGATTGCAAAAATATTGCTTGGAACTTTTGACAAGTAAACCAGATTGTTTGGTGGCATGAAGTTGGTAACCTAGTCATACGCAGCTAAGCACGCTATGTGTACATACAAGACTTTAACTTGAGTTAGTTTGCATCTAATGTAAATTCCCTATCTAGCTAGGTAGCTAGACGAGCAAGATTAACCTACCGTACCCGACCCGACACACATGTATGGGCACCAACTATGTATGGGATTAGATTGATCGATGGATACACTTTTCATTACGTGGAAGACGTGGCCGGCGTTGATTAATTTATCAACATCATAGTGAGAACATGCGTAAAACCCTACCGACTAAGCAGTAGCTATCCCATTAGCGGCGCCCCAAACCGTACTGGGCTACCAGCTAGAAATAGAAACTTCTTGGCCGGTGCCACTTTTTTCTTGCACTTTATTGACCTTGCAGTGCAAGGTTATTAGTAGCAGTAGCCTCTGTTGCTTTCCATGGGTTGGAAGAGATCACAAAGAGATTAGGTTAGTTAAGATTGTGAACACAAGGTAATCTAGCTAGCTAGCTAGATAGGTGGCTATAGGTAAAGGATACGTTACGTGATCTCCCTTCCCCTTTTTCGTGAGGGGTTTTCTTAACGTGTCTAGTGCAAGAACGGCGGAAAAGGGACGATGGATTTGCAATTCTCTGTACCCACTATCTTTGGTATGGGCTGCCTGCACCCAGGCGCTCCTTTTGGGCGTCAGAGATGCCCATTTCTGGAGTGGATCAGCGTAGTAGCGTAGAGGAGGTCAGGAATATTTTAGGGCTGGTGTGATCTTTGCTTTGCTTGTAAAGGAGGAACCCAGTGCTAATTCCAAAGCCAAGTGGAATACGTACGTGTTAAATCTAGGTGTATTCTCTCACTTATTTGCGCACTCTGAAAAGTTCTAATTTTATATACTACCAATGCACTTAATACATTCTCAGGAAGATGCAGTGTTTGCATAATTGACTAAGCATACTATCCAATCCACCGCAAAAAGGGGGGAAATTAGTCACAGTTCATCTATTTTTTTTTCAGAAGTAGATTTGAACAGTCGTACTACCACTAACTGGGCCATACTGTTTGTTTGGGCATGTAAATTCTAATCTTCCGCAGCAAATGTAAATTACTTTTGGGCCATTGTGGCTTCTGTTGGCTGATTCTCCACACTTTGTGGCAAATAGAAGACTTCACATGTATTCCTTCACGGGCCGTACTGGCTTGGTCCATTAAAACGTAATGACGCTTCGCTTTCCCTTTTTCTTTTTATACATCTGGAACATTTTCCTAAACCTCAAAAAAAATTCTGGAACATTTTCCTATTTATATATGTTATAAATTCAGATTAGAAGAGAAAAAACCCATGTTTACAAAAAAGAGAGGTCCTTGTGATTCACACATATTAAAGAAAAACATATTCATGTAGAGTAAAAATGTTTTTTTGCACATCTACCAAAATGTTCAAGTATATTTCAAGAAGTGTTCACGTGATTTTTTTATGTACTGAAATATATATATATATATATATATTTCACCTATATATATATATATAGGTGAAAAAATACTTCTTACTCCCGGGTGTAACTATACCCACCTCTCATATAGTACCTTACAGAAGTATTTTTAATACTTTATCTATTTGAGTATGTTCATATACTATATCTAAGATATTTACAAGCAAGTTAGGTGAAAAAATTGTAAGTGCACCCATAGTTTGAACTATATATGTAAAATACCGTCATATTTGTACGTACAAAAGGAGTATGTGAATAAAAATTACATACTACCAAAAAAATAGTATATATACTGCCCAAATATTTTTATATACTTCATACTACGCGTATATACCTTCCAGTATGGTAGATACTGTCTATATAGTGTGAAACACGTGTGGGTGTAGTTACACCCGGGTGTAGTATGAATATGTCCTATATATATACATATATATGAAATGTTCATTGCAACAAGATATTTCTCATGTATTCCCTAAAATATGATATTTCTCATGTATCCAACAATATAATGTTTATGTATATGAAAAAACTATCCATACATATCTAGAAGTAATATTTGTGAACTTCACAATTCTTTCATAAATAGAAGGAAAACGAGAAACAAAAAATGATAAATAATATAAAGAAAAATAAGTTAAGAATAGAAAAACAAGAATAAATATCTAAAAATATAAACTGGAAAAAATGAAATGTGCGTGTTTGGATAAACAAAAGAGCAATAGTAAAAAACCAAGCTCGAGGATAAATGGATCAGCCCCGAAAGACGTGCAGGTACGCGGAGGACTGCTTGGGACGTGTTTGTTTGCTAGGGGTCATATTTCTCGGTTTTCCTACTTGGTCGGTTGGATGCTGCGTGCGGTCAGATTTGGCTTGGGTCAAGTTCGCTAATTTATGTGGTAGCCTACATCTAGTTTTTATGTAATTTTGGTTACTTGTTTGCTTGTCAACAACCCTGATTATGGCTCATTCGATGTAAAACTAAAGTAGCAGTATCAAATTAAACTAGCAATAGGAAACTAGAACTCTAACTACTAGCAAATACCAGTTCACGATAATATTACCTAGCAACTAGCAAATTACAGTTCAACAAAATATTACTAGCTACTATGAATGATTGTTTTACACTAGTAGAAAAATGCATATAACAGTCATTTTTCTAGTGGCGCGCCTAGGTAGTTACACGCCACCACTTTCTGAGAAAATAGTAATGGCGTCCTATATTTTAGTGGCATTCGGGAGCAGGCAAACGCCACGCATATAAGGTCCTTGGAAATGCAGCCGGGACAAAGTAAGTAGTGGCGTTCGGACTATATAAACGCCACCACTAGTGGCACATCTGACATCGTTTATTTCTTTCGAATGCCACCACTAGCAACTTAACAAAACGGTTCCAAGTTTCGATTCAATCGCGTGGATTGCCGGGTCTCACACTCGATCCACCACTCCTCTGTCTTCCGTCCCCGTCCGCTCCGCGTGTGCGCCGCCCCTTCCCCAGCGCACTCCTCTTCCCCTTCCACTACCCATGCGCACTCCCCTTCCCCTTCCCACGCCCATGCGCACTCCCCTTCCCCTGCGCTGCCGTTTTCGTCCACGCCGTCACGCCTCCGTGCTCTCCTATTGGCTTGCCCCGCCACCGTCACGGCGAGTCTCTGATCCGATTTCGCGGTTAGATTTTGCCCCGCCACCATCTAAGATTAGTGCTGGATGTGTATGTGTAGATTCAAATGGTAGGTAGAGATTTATATGTATGTGTAGATTCATATGGTGCCTACAGAATATATTGTAGCTTGAGATTTATATGTATGTGTAGATATATATGGTAGCTAGAGATTTATATGTATGTGTAGATTCATATGGTGCCTAGAGAATATATTGTAGCTTGAGATTTATATGTATGTGTAGATTCATATGGTATCTAGAGATTTTTATGTATGTGTAGATTCATATAGTAGCTAGAGATTTTTATATATGTGTAGGTTGATATGGTAGCTAGAGACAAAATGACTATATGCATTGATCATATATATGAATGACTATATTTTCTTGTTTATTAGGACACAATGTTTTGTCAAGTTTGTTTCGCCGACTGTAGTGATGAAAGTATGTCAGGCTCGATATTCAGTGTCTGACTCATAAAGGGTCGATTTGAGCATTCTTGGTATGTATAATATTTGATATGTAAATTCACTCAATTTTCCTTTTATTTCTATTATCATTTATTTAATTTGTGATGTTCATGTACAGACAATTCCATGCAATGTAAGGAGAGAATTTAATAGAACTAAATGAAATTTCGTGAAATTTTATACTCTTGGGCTAACATATAAGGTTGATGTGCGCAAAGAGCGAGCAATTACTCACCTTACAGGTTCAGCATGGAGAAGATTTATTACCCGAAATCAAATCTCCGCAGGTGTGGCTCTATATTTTTCAATGCGGTGGCCTCTTGGGCAAAGAATCATTGTGTTCCATTTCAATCATGATGAGGAGGGTGATGATGAGAAGGATGACGACGAGGAGGGTGACATCAAGGAGGGTGACCCATTGGATTCTGCAATTATCGCTCAAATATGCAATCGTACTGATAGTGAGGAGTAGTACTCGATCAACATCTATCCTACAGTGGCGTCCTTCATTGGGCTGTCATTTGTCACTCGCTTGACAATGACGCATATTGAGCTACACAACATGGTATGTTTTCACTTAGCATTCTTTATTCAGTTGTTACTTTATTTATATTGTGTGATGGTGCCTATTGAGATATCTAACTTTTGCATCTTAGAAACTGTTAGAGAGAATGGTTTCTTCTCTTCATAGTCCCGAAGAAGTCATGGCTGGAGTGTGGGTTGGAGCAGAAGGTGGAGTTTGCATCGTTTCGTACAAGACAGTGACATATGGCCGTTTTTTTGAACAACCAAGACTGGATGAACTTCCTTCACTCTCAAGACTTGTATGTTGGGCAAGCCATTTTCGTCACTAGAAGGACCACCTCACGCCGTGAACTTCATATGATGTTCGTCATTGATGTAATTCATAATAACTAGTCGTAGCGATGCAACTTCATATATGTATGATGTTAAGAACATGTGGTGAACCAACTTGTTTGTTTTCTGTTATGCAACTTCATATGATTGCTGCTGTATTATTGCTGCGGTGAACCAATTTTTTTATTTATTATATTTTTTAGTGGAGCTTAGATACATTGGAACGCCATGGGTGATTTACTTACTAGTGGCGATCGACGAACACACCACCACTACGAATCTTTCTTGTGGCGTTCAAGGGACACGCCACTAGTACATATTTTACTAGTGGCGTTAAAGCCGCACGCCACCACTAGCTGGTACTAGTGGCATAAAGTTAGTGGCGTGTGGGTTCAACGTCACTAACCTCGTATTCCAAACGCCACCAATGGGCTTTTTCCTAGTAGTACTGTTACACCAATATTAGGGGTTGTTCATAGAACATAAGGGCACCACTTCATCAGTCTTCTTCTTGACTTTTCTTCATCTTAAGATCTTGTAGTTTCCTCTAGTCACCCACATGTCGAGGGCCCACTATATTCTCTTGTTCCTCCAAGCAGAATAATCGTTATGCGCAACACCATGGTTACCATCAGTGTCATTATCGTCAGGAAATACATCTTCCTTTTCTAGGAAGTATTCATCCGCGCCAAGTTGCAAGATCCAGTTGTGTAAAATACAACATGACAGAACAAGCTTAACTTGGGTGGGGAAAGAATAAAAAGGCTTCTAGTCAAGGATCTTAAACCTATTCTTCAGAGCAGCGAAAACCCTCTCAACCATGACTCTAAGGTTAGAGTGCCTGATATTGAAAATTTCCTCCGAATTCCTAGGATAGTTCCTAGTAGAGAATTCATTGAGATGATATCTTATTGACCTGAAAGGTGGAAGAATTCCATACCGACAAGCATATCCGGCATTTGCTAGGTAGAACTTACCTTCAAGGAGCTTGAGTCTATCAGCTCTCTCAAGGCTGTCATTCATAATTGTGGCATCATGGGCAGATCCTTCCCAGCCAACAAGCACATATGTGAATTTTATGTTGAAATCAACAACGACAAACACATTCTGGACGGGGTAGTGCTTTCTCCCCTGTATGCAGCATGTTTGGCTTTCAGCACTCTAGGCATGACATGAGTACCATCAATTGCTCCAATACAATCCTGGCATTACAAGAATATTAGGCGGTAGTGTAATACAACCATCTCATGAAGTACAAGGTAGAGTTGCTCACCTTGAAAAATGGGAACCATCGAGCGTTTCCTTGTATCTTCGAGGGGGTTTGACCACTAGGTGGCTTGATCATCTCTCCCCTGAGATCGCCAACAGCATAGAGAACTTGATGGAAATACCGGGAAATCATCTCGGTAGATCTCCTCCATGTGTTGTGAATCGCTCGGAATCTCTGGTTATGTCCCAGAACATGAAGAAACATATCCACTTGCTCTTTGATAGAGGTGTTGATGTTGTCCTCAAGCAAACCCCTAGACCTTAATATTTGCACAAGATGGTTAAAAGGAGCTCTTCTCATACTGAGCATGGTGATAGCCTCTGTATCGTTGTTGTTGTAGATGTAATTTAGATTTGCCATCCTTTCTCTATCGCGCTGCATTATATGACCATATGTCACTGCTACCCTGTTAGTCCTACCAGCCACTCTTATATGGATCAAGAGCATCCATGCCTGAATCACAGCGACCAGGGGCTGCCTAGATGATAACCTTCAATTATTGGTCTGAAACAGAGTGGCATTGCATAAGAACTCTAGGTACTACCCTAATGTCGAGCTAACTAGCTATGTAGTAACGTAGAGGAGGAGGAGCCAAGGACAAGGTTCTTACCTCCATGGTTGTAGACGTCGATGACTAGGAGCAGGCGAGGGAGAAGCCGGTGCCGCAGATCTGTGAGGTCTCAAGCAGCCGCTGACGGAGATCTAAAGTGCCGCCGCTACCGCCAAAGCTGCCGCCCAAGAAGAAAATGGGAATGGATTTTCTCCCAGCGAGTGGTGACACCGTAAGAGTGAGGTGATGAGCCTACTTTTCGCGCCATACGGCGCTACAATTTTCCCGGCTCCCGCCATCTCCTTGTTACCTCCTCGTGCCCGACATTCCTCTACATGCGCTCGCCAAGGCCTGGAATGTGAAAACGATCAAATTCAGTGTTTCTAGCGGGCCAACTTTTGGCCTGCTTTAAAACTCATGCGATACAAAAAATCCATGCGACCAACAACACAAATGGACCAATTCTTTCAGTGCGATGCGAGAGAAAAAGCGGGCTAGCAAACACGTCCTTGACGTGCTCCGTGAGGATGGTAAATAGGATTTACCCTTGTGTTGGCGATAAACCACATGAACGACTAGTTGCGAGAGATAGAAGGCGTGGCACACACTTCCTCGTAGTCCTCCGTTTCCCTCTTCTGCATTTGCATTTCTACTTTTGCAGTGATGAATTAAATCCAGCATTCTTGTTGATTGCGATCTCTACCATACAGTAATCTTCTTCAAAATACAGTTAAGAACAAGTGCAGTGATGCATTAATTCCAGCGTTCTTGCTGATTACGTTTCTATTGTAAAGCTCATCAGAGATCCATATCGACCACATAATAATAGTACAGTATAACAATGGATAAATATTTGGAATACGAACCCATCTTTAAGCCCATCAAATCACATCCCTGTTTTTGTCCACTTTTTACTGTACGTACAATAGACTTAATGCCACTTGAGATATGCTCCTTTTCAGAAAAAAATATTAATATCACGAATATACACTTGATATATGCTCCCAGATCATCCTAACAACAATTTTGCTTTTAGATGGAAAACCGAATAATATGGCAATTTGGTGTTGCCAGGTCTCAATCAAATCCTAGCGGCCAAGCACTCAATGATGTCCAGCAGGTTTGGATTCAGCCGCAACGCTTAACCTGTTCCTTGTGGTCAGTTGCTTGTTCGCTGCAGGAAGAGATTATGCGTCCATATTGAGCAACTCGGTGGCGGCCTGCCTTTCCCCCTCGCGTGGAGGAAAGGTCGGGGCTCTCTCACCCTCAGCGGCGGTGCGTGTAGGGAGGCGACGGTCCGGCTCCCGGCCGGGTTGTGGTGGCACAGCGCCGCTCAGGGTGCAGCACTGCGGGCGGCTGGGTGGCGCTGCTGGCTCTGTCCTCGCGGCCTAGATCGGGGCCATCGGGCTCCATCTGGGTCGGGCTGGGCTAGCTGTTTCTGCGCGGCGGCGTGCTCTGTAGGTGGTGGCGGGTGTGTGTCTCGTCTAGGCAAGTAGCAGCGACAGCAGCTAGCTTGCTGCAGCACGACAATGGCAACTTTGTGGGCCCGATTTGGGTCCGGCCGGGCCCTCCGGGCCTAGTGTATCCCTGCTGCCGCGTTCGGTCGGCTACCGCCTCTAGTGGTGGAGGTTGTTCCCTCCCGCGTGGCTGCGATGATGAGAGTTCCCGATTCGAGATGTACCTTCCTTGTTCGCCCTATAGGCCATGCGTTGTTTGCCACAACGAGACGGCGATGATGGCTCCAAGACCGCGGTGGCACGTGCTGCTGGGCGGCAAGCTTGGTGGTGGTCAAAGGATCGTTTGTTTTTTGGTTTGGTGGTGGTCAAAGTGGTTATTATCTTATTTCATGTTTATGATAAATGTTTATTTTGCATGCTATAATTGTATTAATTGGAAACATTAATACATATGTGTTTAAATAAACAAATAAAGGGTTTCTAGTTATGCCTCTCTTATAAACTAGCTTGTTGATTAACAAGATGATGAAGGTTTCCGGATCATGGACATTGGATGCTGTTAATAACGAGGTCCCAACATTGGTTGAATGGTGTGATGAACATTCATCCGAAGTATAGCAATACGATCAAATTCATTGTGTTTAAATTGCTATAACATCATACGAAGTAATTCTAGTCCTTAGACCATGAGATCATGTCAATCACTAACACTAGAAGAGTAACTTGATAACATGAAATGTCACACCGTAACAGGGTGACAATAAAGGTGGGTTCAGATACTCCGAAGGTGTTATGTTGAGGCTCATGGATCAAGATTGGGATTTATCCATCCCGATAATGGATAGATATACTCAGGACCCTCTCAGTGATATCGCATAGAGATAGCTTGCAAGCAAGTGATGTGATCACTAGAATGTTATATCACGGAAACGAGAAAATAGTGCATGTCGGTAACGAGATCAAACTAGGTATGGGGATACCGATAATCGAATCTCGGACATGTAATATATCAGAAGACAAAGGTATTTGGTTACAAGTTAAAGGTTCACACGATCACTAGAGTCATCATTGAATGTGTGGGAGTTAGTATGAATCTTCAGGTCCTGTTGTTGATTATTGATCGGAGAAGGGTCTCGATCATGTCTGCATTATTCGCGAACCGTAGGGTGACACACTTCAGGGATACCGACAACATGTGGAGCAAATATGTTTCAGATAAAGATTTAAGAAAGCGTTGGAATCATTTTGATGGAAACCGAAATTGTTTCGGGTGAAATTGCAGAAATTGGTTCTGCATGTGATATTGAAATGTTATAGGGAGTTTTATATGAATGTTTGTTAATTAAAGTAATTAACAAAATTCTGAATAAAATAAATAAAATAGTTTTATTTAATGAGAGCTTGCATTAAATTTGGTGGAAATTTAATGCATGTGAGTGGACATGAATGAGTGGAGGTGTGTTTATGTGAGTGGGAGCTCCACCCACATGAATGAGGGAGAGGTGGAGGCACCCACCATGGCCGGCGGCCATTCCCCTTGGGCAGCCCCCTCTCCTATAAAAGGAGCACCTCCTCCTCCTCTACTCTCACACCTCCTCGTGAAGGATCTCTCTCCCCTCTAGAAATTATTCCCCATGGTCTCGGATTAGCGAGATACATATTTCCAGTGTCTTTATCTAGATAGGAGTTGTTGGTTCCGCTGCATCTCTAGAGTGAGGACGTGGAGGTTGTCGGGGTACCGAACGTGTGTGCGATCATGGATGCACCGCTGCTTTGCGGTGCTGGACCTGCTGGACTCGCTGGACTTTATCACGATCTTGAGATCGGCAAGTGTACGACGACATCAACCACGAAATAAGTTTCGTTAACAATGCTTTTTCGCTCTTCAAGGGTATGTTCTCTATGAATGTATATCCACTCGTTGATTGTATCTAGGTATATAGATCTTGGTGCTTAGATGTTTACATCGTAGGAATTTTTTTGTTTTCTATGTCGCGAATCCAACAGTGGTATCAGAGCCTGATCTATTGATACATTGCAAATGTATCTATAATTTTTGATGTTCCATGCTTGGTTTTATCCACTTTCTTATGTTTTGTCCATACTTTGGAGTACTTTTCATATGATTTCTTGGACTAACCTATTAACAAGAGCCACAGTGCCAGTTGCCTGTTTTCTGCTGTTTTTGGTTCCAAGAAGTCAGAAAATGAATATTCTCGGAATTGGACGGGACAAAAGCCAAAGTTACTATTTTCCCGAAAAACTCACGGAGCCAGAAGGAGAGTCAGAGAGGGGCCACAGGGTGGCCACACCACCCCTAGGCGCGGGCAACCCTAGGCCACGCTAGGGCATGGTGTGGGCCCCCTGGCTGGCCACCGACCTTGCCTCTTTCGCCGATAAGAGCCTCCCGATACCAAAACCCTAAATAATCAAGCCTCCAGCAACGAAAAGTTCCGCAGCACCGCCGCCACCTAAGGGGAGATTCGAGGGACAGAAAGTCTCTGTTCCGGCACCTTGCCGGGACGGGGAAGTGCCCACGGAGCCATCTCCATCGATCTCCACCACCATCTCCATCACCATTGCTGATTCCCATGATGAGGAGGGAGTAGTTCTCTCTCGAGGCTAAGGGTTCTACAGGTAGCTATGTGTTCATCTCTCTCTATGCATGATCATATTGTGATCATGAGCTTGTAATCAATAGATCTACCTTGCTACTCAAGTGCTTTAATAGATCTCTGCCTTCCCCATGTGTGTGAAAGTGACAGCGTGCACACCATGGTGGCACTTAGGCTAGAGATTACAAATACTTGTTATGAGTTATATTTGGAGTTAGATGTTTCTATGAAATTGTGGTGTTTGTTGGACTCATCTAGTACTCAAGGTGACAGTGTGGGGTTTTCTAGATGGGAAAGGCTTACTTTGAGGTGTGCTGTTATAGCCCTACCATCGATTAGAGTGTTCAACCGGAGAGTAGTTAAGAGTAGTATCATAAAGAGAAGATATTTATATGAGAGTGTTCACTAGTGAAAGTATGATCCCTAGGCCTTGTTTCTAAGCATTGAAACACCGTTTGCTACTAGATCTGTTACATGTTTGCTTGCTTCCATCTTTATTTCAGTTTGTCTTTAGTATTTTCCACGCCATCAAAGTATTTTCTAGCACCGTTACCACTTATAATTATCCATACCACTTGTATTTCACTATCTCTTCGCCGAACTAGTGCACCTATACACCTGACAAGTGTATTGGGTGTGTTGGGGACACAAGAGACTTCTTGTATCTTGATTGCAGGATTGCTTGAGAGGAAATACCTTTGACCACTTCCTCCCTGAGTTCGATAAACCTTGGGTAATCCACTTAAGGGAAAACTTGCTGCTGTTCTACAAACCTCTGCACTTGGAGGCCCAACAACTGTCTACAAGAATAGAAGTGCGTAGACATCATCTATGCGTAGATGATTTGCACGGGTAGAACACATATGAGTATGTGGGCGTTGATGATCATGTTATTGCATCTTCCATGTATTTTGGATATTGGTGGCATAGTGGGATGAAGCAGCCTGGACCAACTTTACATGTCCTCGCACATGAGACCTGTTGCACGCTTAACATGCAACTAGTTTTGCATAAGTGGCTAGCCGGTGTCTGTCTCTACTACAATAGCAATATCTGATTAACAACGACTTGCTAATAATCTGGTTATCACTGTTGTGGTTCCATGTTCGTAGGTAAGACCGGTTCTATCCTCGAAAGCCCTAAGCCACGTAAAAACATGCAATTGATAAATTAGAAGTGTCTAGTTTAGATTGTTGCTGGGCTAGTGTCATGATATGGTAATGTTATAATTTGAAGTATAGTTGATACTCTGGGAAATTATAGCATACCTAACGTGTAAGTTCCATAGACCTTGGCCTTACACATAAAGGAATGATAAAGATCATACCACGATGCACATGATAGTGATCAAGTGCAAGAACAATATCATTTCACTTTATGCATATGATGTTTTGTTTGCATTTTATATTGCTTGTATGGTGTTTTAGTAGCATTATAAGATGATCCCCCTTTTAGATATCAAGATAAAAATCTGTTCTTCCTTAAGTATGCACCGTTCTATGGATCGTTGTTTCAAGGCATCACGTGATGATCGGGTGTTTTTGATTCTACGCTTTCATACAACGGGTGTAAGACAGTTTTATAGACGCGAGTACTAAGGTTCTTACTTGTCGATCCTAGCATGTACATACATGGCCTCGGAACACAGACAAAAAGGTTAAGCATGAGTCATATGGTTGATATGATGCCCAAGTAGATACTTGCCTTTGAAGCTACACTAACTCACGTGATGATTGGACTTGGTGTAGTGGATTTGGTTCATGTAATCACCAAAACAACTCGAGGGATGTTGGTTTTGAGTGGGAGTTCATTTGTAATTTGGATTGTTCGAACTCAATTTATCATAAACTAAAATCAAAGTGAATTTGCATTGTTTGTTGTAGTCATTGGCATCCGTTAACTACCTTGCGCTTAGTTTTAATTGAAATAATAGAACTATAGAATCCTGGATATTTACTTTACAAACTGGTATCATATTGTTTTAAGTGTCAATTTAAAGTTTAAGTCATATTGCAAACTTTCAGCAAACTCCATCTACTCCATGAAGTTTAATAAGTAGTATTAAATCAAGAGTAATAATTCCAATGTTAGTATCTAAAGTATCATGTTTGCCTCCATGATTCTTGATATTCAAAAGTTGTTTTAATATTGAGGTTATCTAGGAGCTGAAAGAATTGTTTCAGAAATCATCATGGGTGGAAGATATTGTGATATCTGAAACAATGTTTATGGTCGCAACATGATAGAGTATAATTTGGCAAAATACATGTTCACATATTGTATGAGAATTTGCGAATGTTGGAGATGCTAGACATCCTAATCTCCCAAAAAGGTTTTGGAAACTGACATTATACTCACAATTCGTCCTTGTAGGGTATAGTAGCTTGATCATGAAAGTTATCATGATAAGGATGAATGAAAGATGTAGGTAAAATGTTTACTACACTAAAATATTACTAAAGAATGGATTTTTGAAAGAACACCAAACATTTGATGATGGTGATCCACTTCAAAGTGCAAATCCAAAGGTATTAGTATTTGACTATACATGCTTTGGACTATGTTCATATGTATGGCACCACCGTTAATGTTGATATATTCTTTTAAAAGGAAATGAAAATGTTGAAAGAGAATCTATAAAATATTTGGCAGAAAAGAAAAGACTAGAAATATCCAGCTAAGGTATATAGATGATATACATGTTATGGTTGTATTCTTTGCTTGTTAAAACATGTGGTTCTTGGGTATTAGATCCCGAATTGGTTGGTATGAAATGTCATACAAAACGACGCAATTCATGAACTATGATGGCCTAAATTACTAGAATATGTGATGATGTTCATCAAAAACAAATAAAGTGTTATTATGTTTCTTGTTGACATCAAAGCTTGCCTTCAAGATTTGTTTAAATAATTGTTATTTTGTTCCTGTATTATGAGAACAGTGGTTGTTCAAATAATTATCGTATTCCATAGAAGATGGATGAACTTCTACAAGTCTAGTTGGAGAAATCATGTCCATAAAACTAATGCTAAAATGTCGCAAGACAAATGATTGAAAGATCACTTATGAAGTGACATCACCATTTAAATTATATTGGAAAGAAAGCATGAAGAAACTCCATGCTGTTGGATTTTTGGAGTCTTTGATTTTAATCAAATGATGCTTGTGAGACTTTCCTCGAGATAATTGAAACTCCGTTCATAGGCTAAATAGGAATGGATGACTAACTTATTGGACATTGTACTTGTTGATATATATAGGTCATTATGTGTAGCCATGAGTGGTGCATCTTTCAGCTTCATATGCTTTCTCCAAAAATTTGAGTGAATATATCTGTATATTTACTTAATAAGGAAGAAGTATGAAACATTTGAAAATTATTCAAAGACTATCAAGATGAAGTGGAAAATCATTGTAACAAGAAAATAAGGAGTTTATGATTCGATCATAAAGGAATACATTTGAGTTACATGTTTAGCAAAACACCTAAGATTTGAGGAATTCTTCCATGTATTTGTGTTTCCCATAAACCATAGGAGTATGGTATGTTCGAGAGATCAAATCCAACCTTGTTTGACATGGTAAGATCAAAGGTGTCATTTATAAAACTGCCATTATGTTTTAAGGATTAAAGCTTTAGAGACTACTGCTTTTCAACTGGAAAGAGCACCATCGTGATCCATCAAAATGACATCATATGAGTTATGGTTACCCAAGTTGTCTTTTCTTAAATTTTGGTATGCTATGCATTAGTAAAATGTTTACAAACAAATTCGGATAAGCACGTGTTTGTAGGTTATCCCAAAGAATTTGTTGGGTATTTCTCCATAACACCAAGGACAAAAGAGTTTGTCGCTTGGAACGCGAAGTTTCTTGAGAAGGAATTTTTTCGCGAGAAGTTAAGTGGGAGGATAATAGAACTTTGATAAGGTCATTGAACCTTAGCTATATGTGCTAAGTAGAGCAGTGCCGAAAAGTGTCCCGGTGGCAGCCACAATGCTCATGGCTGCCGTGATTACAAAGGTTGTGATCTTGGAGATTAGAGTTTCTATTTGAACCGTATGCGTCGGGTAACAATCAAATAGCGAGATTTGATAAACAAGTCGTTATTGTTTTGACAATGATGAACTGTGTGCATGCAAAGAAGCGATGATGGGCCCTGACTCCATCAAGTGACTATAAGTCATAAAATCCGTGATAGTTTCCATACACGAGAAATCAAGTTTTTGAACTTGGAAAACCCTCCAAAAAGGCATGAAGCCTATCGATCGTATTTGGATCTATAAAGAAATAGACATGGATGTTTGACATCTATGAAATTGTCGACATTTCGGAAAGGAGTTTACGACAATGTTCAAGGAGTTGACTATGAAAGGATTTGATCTTTCATAGCGATATTTAGTCTTGACAGATTAATGTAGCAACCACTACATATAATTCAGTATATGGTAGTTGAACAAACAAAAAAATATTCGTCTAATAGAATGGTTACCTAGGACATGTACATGACATAGTCCGAAGGGTTTTGTTAATCAAAGGATGCTAAAAGGGCATCCAAACTTCAATGGTTGAAGTAAGCATAGCGGAGTTGGAATCTTCACCATGATGAAAATGTCAAAAGAGTTTAATTTCATCAGAGATGATGAAGTTGCTTGTATTTGCAAAAAATTAAGTTGGAGCGCTAAGACATATTTTTAATACATTATGTAGAGTACATATTGTCGATTGGAAATGACATATCTTTTATTGACACAAGATAAGAATTTCATTAAAATTAGATTTCGATGTCAGACTCGGGAAAACCGAAATATTAGGCATCAATGTCCATATGGATAGATTGAGGCGCTAATATGGTTTTGCCAGATATACGTATATGAGATAATGAAAGGGTTCAATATGGAAACGATAAGAAAGGTTCTTGGTGCATGGAAAGGATTGAATCAAGATTCAAGTGTATCGACACTTGGTGAGTGAAATCACATGAATATTTTGATCAATTATACCATGATATCTACATATCTAAATATGTCCTCTGCTCTAAATGGTGTGAGCATATACCAGAATGATTCATGAGATGATCATTGGACGATAGTAAAGATATTCTTATGAGCTTTGGAAGAACTAAGAATATATCATGTATAAGTGATAAATAGTCAAAGTAGTTCATTGTAAAGTGTTACATTGATACTAGTTTGTCACATGATACAAATTAAATTTATCTCAATTTAAACTATGGGTGGCACAATGTAACGAAAGGGAGGTTCCATGATGGATTTGGATGAGTTCTAAAGTTGATACATTGTGATGGATACTACAACAAAAGGCTAAGTATATGACTGCTATAGTAGCAGCAAAGGAGGGAATTTGGTCAAGTAGTTTGTTATCAAACTAGGTGTGGTTCACAGTGGGCTAGTACTATGAAGATATATTGCGCGACAATTATATCAGCATGTTTTAACCCAAAGGAACTAAAGGTCTCACCAAAGGACTAAATTTATACAATGCCATCTCATTAGAGAATGAGTGATGCGTAGAGACGCAAAGACATGCAAATAGACATGGACCTGAAAGTGTCATAACCGGAGATTATGTTAACCACTAGCAAAGGCGTTTATACAACACCATAAAGCCATAGGTGTTGAATGTGTAAGTTTACAGACTAGATTATTGACTCTAGTGCAAGTGGGAGACTGGAGGGAATATGCCCGAGAGGCGATAATAAAGTGGTTATTATCCTATTCCATATTTATGATAAATGTTTATTTTGCATGCTATAATTGTATTAATTGGAAACATTAATACATGTGTATTTAATAAACAAATATATGAATCCTAGTTATGGCTCTCTTATAAACTAGATCGTTGATTAACAAGATGATCAAGGTTTCTTGATGATGGACATTGGATGTTGTTAATAATGAGGTCACAACATTGGTTGAATGGTGTGATGAACATTCATCCGAAGTATTGCAATATGATCAAAGTCCTTGTGCTTAAATTGCTATAACATCATACGAAGTAATTCTCGTCCTTAGACCATGAGATCATGTCAATCACAAACACTAGAAGAGTTACATGATAACATGAAACGTCACACCGTAACAGGGTGACAATAAAGGTGGGTTCAGATTCTTCGAAGGTGTTATGTTGAGGCTCATGGATCAAGAGTTGGATTTGTCCATCCCGATGACGGATAGATATACTCAGGGCCCTGATGACCCACAAGTATAGGGGGTGTATCGCAGTATTTTCAATAAGTAAGAGTGTCGAACCCAACGAGGAGCAGAAGGTGCTGGCTAGTGGCTTGAGCAGGAATTCTCTGTAAATACTTAGCAAACGGATTTTTAGGGGTTTTTGATAAGGAAAGTAAATGAAGTACGAGTAAATAAAAGATAATAACAATAAATGCAGCAAGTGGCCCAATCCTTTATTCAGCAAAGGACAAACCGGTTGTATTACTTAAGATGACCAAACGTTCTCGAGGACACACGAGAAGACTGTCAAGTGCTTGCGCTTCATATAGTTGATCAATCTTTTTTAGCTTGCTAAGTGTTGTGTGGGTGAACCTGTGCTAATGTACCGACCTTCCTAGGACTAATACATACTTGAGATTAAACCCCTTGCAAACATCTGTAAGTACAAGAAAGTAATTAAGGTAGAAACCTAACGGGGGTTCAGTTTTCTGTCACTCCGGCAACCCCTACGATTAGTAGCCAAATACACAATGCATTCCCCTAGGCCCATATAGGTGAAGTGTCATGTAGTCGACGTTCACATGACACAACTAGAAGAAGTACACCACAACTTAAATATCAAACTATTGAATATTTCTCAACACAATTCCACTACTAACAACATGACTTCTCACATGTCCTCAAGAACAAAACGAACTACTCACAACACATCATATGGATCATGATCAGAGATGGAATAATGATGTATAACAATCTGAACATAAATGATAATTCAACGGTTCACTCAATAGCATCAACTACAAAGAGTAATCAACACCGGGAAAGTTTCCCCTAAGAACTATGCAAGATTCAACCCAATTGTTACAGCAATATGGAGATGGTGATGATGGTGGTGATGATGATGATGACCCCGATGAAGTCCAGCTTGATGGTGGTGTTGATGGCGACGATCTCCCCTCTCCGGGAAGGAATTCCCCCGACAGAAATCTGTCTGCCAGAGAGATCTTTCTCTCTCGGTGTTTTCGTCCCCGCAGAGGCGGCGGAATCTTTCTATGGTCGCTCCCCAGGTATTAGGGTTCCGTGGAGATAATATACGCCATAGGGGAGAGCTGGAGGTGGGCCAGGGCTGCCACACCACCTGGTGGCGCGGCCTAGGATGGCACGCGCCAGGGGGTGGTGTGGGCCCCCTGTGGCCCATCTCCACTCCTCCTTCTGGCTTCCTTCATCTTCTGGAAAAATAGGATTTTCCATGTATTTTCCTGGATTTTCTGATCTTCGCGAATTTTTGCCTCCAAACAACACCTTTTCCATTAGAATCCTGACTATAGCGGTCCATGCAACAGAAGTCATCAACCATGCAAAAACAGGTGAAATAACATAAGTATCACCTCTTAATATGAAATATATCAATGAATAACAGTGAATTATGTTATAGAATAGTGATGCAAAATGGACGTATCAACTCCCCCAAGCTTAGACTTTGCTTGTTCCCAAGCGAAACTGAGCTCAATAAACATGTCCTCAGGTTTATGGAGTGAAGAGTCGATAAAAAGAATACGGACAAGAAGCATCACATTCATCAATGCATAGATCATAATAGAAGACAACTCACTATTATATAACTTAACTTGCAATAAGTAAAGGAAACACAATAAAGATACATAAAGTGAATCATAATTGGTAATGGCAAACTTAGCTCTTGGTCGAAGAATAGTTGACAATTTGCTGGAGTTCACAAATAACTGATTTTCAATGATAGCTTTCAAAGTAGTAATCACCAAGATAAGAGCAATGTGCAAAACAAGGAACATAAGAAACATGATTGAATAAATCATCATATGAATGAATGAAACACAATAACTCAAAATACTTGCTGAGATAGAAAGGAATAGGTTTATTAACTCAACTAAAAAGTAAAAGAAAGGCCCTTCGTAGAGGGAAGCAGGGATTTCAAGTTTCATAAAGAGCTCCCAAAAATTATGATACTTATTAGCTTTCAACTCTCATTGCCCCTATCATAGGAATCTTTAGGTGATTAAGGTTAAAGTGATCAAATATGAGGACATGCTTGACTAGTTGTAAATTGAGAATCTCATATCCCTTGAATACGAGGGACGCTCCTCATGCTACTCAAATTTAGTCACCGGTAAGTTCTTGTCATAGTAAGCACATGTGTATCATGGAGAACCGCCAACGGGGTACCCCTTGCCCGATGATACAGAAGAATCCCCATATCAAAATGACAAGGTAAGCAGACAGCAAGCATCTCAGAAATCTTCTTATTTACCATGGGAATATGGTGCTTTTTCTCTCTTTCCTCTTTTCATAATATCTTTTTTTTGTTTTTCTCTTTTTCTCAATATCTATCTCTTTTTTTATAAGAAGAATGCTTAATAGATGCTCGTTATTGTTACGCTGCAGGTTTCCACCATGATAGCATGGATTAGACCGGCGGCCCAAGCGTTTCTCTAACACACATGCATAACTCCATGGACTTACAAGCTCCCCTTTCATTTCACACTGACGACATCCATAGACAAAAGAACATGATATCAATTAGGTACAAAGTACCAGTGCAATGTTAAAAGCGTTCCCCATGACAAAATGGTTCTGCTAATTCACAACTTACTGATACATTGCAAATGTATCTATAATTTTTGATGTTCCATGCTTAGTTTTATCTACTTTCTTATGTTTTGTCCACACTTTGGAGTACTTTTCATATGATTTCTTGGACTAACCTATTAACAAGAGCCATAGTGCTAGCTGCCTATTTTCTCCTGTTTTTGGTTCCAGGAAAGTCAGAAAATGAATATTCTCAAAATTGGACGGGAACCAAAGTTATTATTTTACCGGGGGACACCTGGAGCCAGAATACGAGACGGAGGGGGGATAGGCCTAGGTCATACCACCTGGCCACGCGGGCTAGGCTTGGCCGCGCCAAGGGGTGGTCTGGCCGCCCCAGACACCCCCTCGGTCTCCCTCTTCGCCTATAAGTTGCCTTCTGACCTAAAAACTCAGGGGGGGTTTGACGTTTTTCCAGAAAGAGTTCCGCTCCGCCGCCACCACCAGATTCCACGAACAGCACCAGAAACTCCGTTCTGGCACCCTGCCGGGACGAGGAATTGGAGGAGATCATTGCCATCATCATCACCATCGCTTCTCCATCGACCATCCATGTTCCCCCATCTATGAGTGAGTAATCCCCCGCTGTAGGCTATGGGGATGGTAGGGATTGGATGAGATCGTTCATGTAATGGCATCGGATTGTTAGGGCATGGTGCCTAGTATCTTCTATTAGTGCTTGATGACTTTGTTGCGACTTGTTATGCTTAATGCTTGTCACTAGGGCCCGAGTGCCATGATTTCAGATCTGAACATGTTATTGATTCATTATGATAGTATTGTTTATGGTCTTACCTGCAAGTTGTGTACACACGTTGTTGTCCGGAACCAATGGCCCCGAAGTGACAGAAATCGGGATAACCAGAGGGAATGGCTTTGATGTGAGGATCACATGTGTTCATAGAGTGTTAATGCTTCGCTTCGGTGCTCTATTAAAAGGAGCACCTTAATTGCCAGTAGTTCCCTTGAGGCCCCGCTGCAAACGGGCTGGCAGGACAAAAGATGTTGTGCAAGTTCTCATTGCGAGCACGTATGACTATATATGGAACACATGCCTAGGATTATCTAGTACTTGGATGCTTTATCTTATTTATCTGCAATTTCCCTATGTTCTGATTGCTATGTGAATTGTATTGTCCATGCAACACTCGTCCATCCATCCCTATGCCTACCGCACTCGAATCATACTGTTTACTGCAATTGTTACTACTGTCTTTACTTTACTACTGTTGTTACTTTACTATTCCTACTACAAAATTGTTGCTACTGACAAACTGCTGTGAGCAAGATTGTTTCCAGGTGCAGCTGAATTGACAACTTAGTTGTTAAGGCTTATAAATATTCTTTGGCTCCCCTTGTGTCGAATCAAGAAATTGGGTTTCACTTCCCTCGAAAATACTGTGATACACCCCCTATACTTATGGGTCATCAAGACTATTTTCTGGCGCCGTTGCCGGGGAGCATAGCTTCATTTATCAAGTTCACTTGGAATCACTATTGTTCAAGCTTAGTTTATTTCCACCTTGTTTGCTTGTTTCTTTATCAAAAATACAAAAAAATTAGTTCCTACTCTAGTTGTTATTTTCATTGGTATGTTATTGTCTTGCTTTATCATGCTTTCTATCAATGGTTGTTTTCTTTGAAACTGAATCTTATTGGCAAGGTGGGTTCACGGAAGATCAAAAATATTATTATAAGGAATACCGCTTGTCACAAAAAGGGAAACACTTATGGAAACAAATTGATAAATTGTATACCATTGCTAGAAACGTCTCCTCTACTTATAATGTTACTTATTGCTTTGATAAATCTTGGTGCTGTAAGAGGTATAAACACCTCCCTTTTCAATGCGAGTATAATGATAATGTTACCATATCTTCTTATGTTAAAGGAAATTATGAATTTTATGATGTGGAACAAATTGAAGAATTTATTGCTTGGAAGGGTGCATTTGAACTTGCTAGTTTGCTTGAAAATATTGATGATTCACCTTATAAATATGAGGTTTATGATATACTTAAATTTTGCTATGATAATTACAAGGAAGAAAATGGCTATATTCTTGAATATATTAATAGATGTTTTCCACAAATGGAAGAGACTAATGCCTTGCAGGATTATGGCGCCCCGCTAAAACCACTACTGGGAAATCGCTAGGTTTTTGTGCATTGCATCATAATGACCGCATGCTCATGTCATCATGCCACATTGCATTTGAGCATCGTCATCATCTTGCATGGTTTGTTTAAAAACTATTTTCGAAAAGCCTGGTTTTGTTTTCTAAATGCCCCGTCTTTATTTCAAATAAAACCTAGGCTTGGCCGGAATATTTTATTTCGTCTACAAACGGATTTCAAAAGCCCCGTTTCAAACAAATAAAACATTTATATTATTTTTGGGAGGCAGCCAGCCAGGCCCAAAAGCCCAGCCAGCCACCTCCAGATAAAAATCTAGTCCTAACCCTACCTACCCCTAATCCTACCCATCTCCCTCCACCCAGCCGCACCCTGCCAGCTCCCGCTCCTGCCGCTGCAGCCGGGCCCCACCACCACCTGGGCCGCTCCTCACATACCCACCAACCCCGCATGCCACCAACCCTCCACCTCAGCCAGGCCGTGCCCGAGCCCCGCCTGCCTCTCTCCTCGTCCTTCCCGTCTCCTCCTTCCCTGCCCCGCAGCTCCGTGCCGCCAGGGCCGCCTCAGCCGCCCCCGACCCCGCCTTCCCCGCCGCTGCAGGGACCCTTCCCGCCATCACGCGCCCCGGGCCGTCCGCAGCGCCTCCTCTCCCCGCACGAGCCGCCGCCCGCTCCCGAGCTTCCCCTTCTCCTCCGGCAAGCCGCCCCTCGGGCCCCGCGCCTCCTCCTTGCCGCCGCCGATCTCGACCTCGACCGCCGGCCTCGCGTCTCCGGCTGCAGGCTTGCAGGTCCCTGTCGCCGTGTCTCCTACATCGCCCCCTCACGCGGGCCTCACGTCCTTCCGCTTCGGCCCCACGTTCCCACCATGTGGAGCTCCATCGTCCGCTGCTAGTGCCGCGGGCCTGCCTCCTCCTCGGTCGGCCGACCTCGTCTTGCCTCGGCCACTGTCGCGGCACAGCTTGCCAGCCTTGACGCCTTGGAAGCTGGCCACCGTCCTTGTCCCGCGCGGCTTTGGAGCACAAGCCCCGTTTTTCTTTTTACTTGCTGCTCTAGGACTGGCGTACAAGTGCTGTTGCTGTGTCCTGAAGACAGACTCGAGAAAACGTTGTGAGTCCACAACATGATCGACCTCCGGTGTTTTTCCAGTCAAACCCAGAGGAGCTCGACAAGATCTTCGCTAGTGTGTTGATGTGCTATAGACGACAAGTCTCCCGATGAACCATCGGTTCCCATTCAAGTTCGACACGAAGTCGGGTCTCCAAGCACGCCAACATGGGACCATAGATCTCGGTACGCCAAGACCTTGTTCCCGGAGGCGAAGACCGATCCCGTCAAGACCGATCCCCCGAACCTTCCAAGCACCAAGATCGCCAAACGCCAATGTGTGACCCCTTTCCGAGCCTCTATTTTATAAATGCTATATATATAAACTGTCGCATCTTAAATTGTTCATGCATGCATATCTGTCTGTGGTTTGGGGGCATTATGCCGATTCACCGCATGATTAAATATGGAGTCTATATGCGGGATATTGTTGTCTTATTCCGGGCTCCATTTAAATTGCGTAGCGAACCGATACCATGTTTTGCCTTGTTAAGACAACATTTAAATTGTGGGGTATCTAAATAACTGGAACCTATTAATTAATTGTCGGGACCCCGGTTCCGCTTAATACTGCCTAATTGCACCGCATCTATGCCATGCCATGCATCATATCATAAGCATGTCCGATCTTCTGCCGTAGTATTAAATAGTGCACCCGGTGTTTCTTCTAGTGACTTGTTTCGTGGATTAGGCCGTTGAGTGGATGCGAGTATCGACAAGTTCTTCGGATAATGAACCTTCGACAGTGTTTCCTAGGCAAGCATCCTCCCTCTTTCTACCTATTTTGCATTTATAGTCTTTACTTCCTCATGTTGATCTATTGCTATCCGTATTGCGATGCTTTAGTTTCCGTGCACCATTTATACTCCTTGCAGCCTCTATATTTCCATGGACACAACCTATTGCCTGTTTTTTGATACATAGTCAGCCTTGCGAGTCGTAGTTGCTTGCTTATGTGCTGCTTCGCGTGGTTGTCGTTCCACCGTTGACGGCAAGTTGGCACCTGATAAATGGTGGAGATGCTTAATGGTGGAGATAATCAGGACTTTAAATACAACTATTAAATTGCTGGGATAACTAATGAAAGAGGCACCGGTGGACAATATATGCTATTTGGTTTTTCATGTCCACTTGTGTCCCGTAGGCCCCGAGTACTTGATACCTATTCCTTGACTATTCGCACTATCCACATACGGGAGACTCTATGAATCCCCCTTAGCCAGAGCTTGATTCATTTCTTATTTCTTAGGGCCACAAACTAGTTTGGGGCTTTATTACTATCTTGTACTTATGCCATGCTTTACTGCTTTATTTACAATTGTACGTGGAGCACCTGTACTGTTTAGGAATTGCAGAGTGTTTTCGCGGTATCGACAAGCCCAGTCACACTTTCGGGTTCCCAGTTGTTTACAGCCATTGGCGCAAACCTTGGGTCCGTCTCGGAGCCGGCCAACTTTGTTGCGGGTAGCTTAATGGGGTGGCCCCCTGAAATAATTTGTGAATCCTGTGATTGCTTTGTCGTGAAAGCCTCGTTGTGATTGCTATTTGTGCACCCCTGCAGGGTAAATCTTTCTGAAAGCCGTGTCCACAGTTATGGGCGACTTGGAGCATAATATCTCGATCATAGACAAGCATAACTATAGTAGTGCTATAAATTTGACTTAATATGTGATTAGTAATCAGCTTCACTACAATGGAATGGATAATAAAAGTACCAACCACTGGTGGAACTGGTGTGTATCGTGTCATGTTGTATCTGCCTAGTAAGTATTGCAACTCCAATGGAATGTGATAAAAGTGCCAACAATTGCTGGGTTTTGGGATTGCTCAAGACAATTATATCTGACTAGTAAATGTTCCAACTATAACGGAATGGTGATTAAAACTGCCCACTACTTATGCTTCAGGATGACTCATGCTATCTATCAGATTAGTAAGAGCTTCAACTAAAATGGAATGAATAAAACTGCCAACCATGTGAGTTCCTCGGTTTTGACTTCCTCGTTTGGTATCGAGGGGGAAATGCCAGGATGGGTATGTTTGGTGTTAGTATCAGGTTGGATCCGAATAGGTCTTTCTTATCCCTCTCTAATAGCCGCCAGTTTTACTAAGTCTCTATAGGTTGTTTAGTGCTGCTGCGCTGGCGCTTTAGTCCACCATACCTATGTAGGCGAGGACCGCCGAATTCTAGCCTTGCCGTGTACTGGCCTCAGTACCGACGCTCCTCTTTTTCCCTTGCCCTTTGTCGGCACCCCTTTTGTTTTAGCAGGTTTGAGATCGACGTCGTTAGCAGGGTTACCCTTTCGGCTTGGCCTGGGAAGGGTCATGGACGCCATTGGTTATTCTTTAGGGCTCTTAGCCCCATTTGCATCTTGTCCGTACTTGGACGCTGTAATGTTTTCAAGGCGATTTGGATCTTTGTATTGTATATCTGTATTCTTGACTCGTTGAGTCGCTGTTGTATATATATCTGTTCTGTGGGTCCCATCAAGGACTATTGTGTAATGGTATTACTTCGTTTTCCACCCGCACGAAAGTGCCTGGTGGGCGTCCTTGAATCGTTTCTATGCGGGTTTGGCGGAAAGGGCTAAAACTTGCATAGGGCCGATTCGAGGGTGTTACAAGGATCTTATGGAAGAAGAAATTGATGAACTTGAAAGCTCATTAGATAAAAAAGAGGAGGAGAGTGATGAACAAAAACAGGAAGAATGGATTAGCTACCCATGCCTACCTTCTAATGAGAGTAACTCTTTATCCCTTACATTATTTGATTGTTCCCCATGCTTACCAAAGGAGGATGAATGTTATGCTCATGTTATGTGTGATAATTCTTTATTTGTGCCTAACTTCGAGATGCATGGTACTAAAGAGTTTTTCTTAGAAATTGTTTATGATAAAGCTCTAGATGATGGTCCTATATTGAATGATCAGTCATCGTTTTATAGAATTGTTAAAAGTGGGTTTGAAGGTTTTAATCCCTCTATTTTTGAACTTGATAAAAATTATGTTTTTGTAGAAAAAGAAAAGAATGCTTTATGTGATAGTTATATTGTTGAGTTCATTCATGAGGCTACTGAAAATTATTATGAGAGAGGAAAATATGGTTGTAGAAGTTTTCATGGTATTGAAACACATCTCTATGTGCTGAAAGTTTTGAAGTTACTCTTGTTTTATCTTCCTATGCCTGTCACTTTGTTCTTTGCGGATTTATTTGCATACAAGATTCCTATGCATAGGAAGTGGGTTAGACTTAAATGTGTTTTGAATTTGCTTCTTGATGCTCTCTTTTACTTCAATTCATATTCCTTATATGAGCATCCTCTCAAACTATCATGCCTAACTTAAAGGCGTTAAAGAAAGTACTTATTGGGAGATAACCAAAAAGTTTTAGATGAGTCTTGGAAGTTATTACTTCAGTAATAACCGCTCCTTATCCTTTTTATTTGTTTTTTGTGCCAAGAGTAACCTCTAATGAGAGAGAAGTAATGATTGGGAAAGTTGCTGTCCTGAAACAGATTTTGGTGCTTCACCATAAAAATTCGTGTAAACTCCCTGTACGTCCTTTTGAGGCGTGAATTTTTGTGCTTCTGCCCCAGGTTGTTATCTAACTTTCGTTAGTTCAACACTTTTTTATTTGAGCAACAGAAGGTCTTCGAAAAAAACCGTCTTTACCTGCTGGTCTATTTTGACAGATTTCTGCCATTTTCTGCATTTGCTTCTTGTTGGTTCCTTTTTGAGTTCTTTTGGGGAATTGATCTTTTTGTGGGAAGTGCTACAGTAGCTTGTGTTTTAATTGAAGTTTTATTGGTGTTAGAACTGAACCTAAAGACCTATTATCTTGAGTGCACTAATGTTGCTAATAAAGATTGTGTGAAGGAAAAATTCCAGGTGTATGGAAGGAATGAGTAATGAGATGAAGGATGGACTAAAGCTCAAGCTTGGGGGTGTCACGCGTGTCACCCCAAGAAATATCCAAGAGGTACAGGCGTCAAAGCTTGGGTATGCCTATGGCATCCCCTTCTTCATCAATAAAAATCCTAGGTTTCTTCCAAACACTTCATTTTTATTGTTTCATGCACAGTTGTGTTGTTCTTGGAGCGTCTTCTTTTTCGTTTTTGTTTTGGTTTTTCATTTGATTTGTTTTCTTAGTTTTCTGAATAAATTGGTTGGACATCCATTTTCATGCATTGGTTTTTAAATAGTTTGGTTTGGATTGGAAAAGAGTAGGAAAAGTTCATGCTTAAGTGGTAAAGAGAGCTTGTTTTTGATTGTGGCCTATGGTTTGTCATGCCATGCTTGATATTGTTTTGGCTTTATGCTTAGTATTCTTTGCTGTAGCATGACTTGTTATAAATAATTGAGATTGCTTAATGTGCCTTGGAAGGATCATCCGTTGTTTTAGCATATTAAAGCATAGTATTGTGATATTCTTCTTTGATGCTTTATTTGGGTTGACTTGGCGCATGCTCACACCATGTTATGACTATCCCAAGTCACCGTAAACGTTTATGATCCTTTAGTTTTCAACATGTAATATCACTATATGCTTTGATCAATGATGTTTTGTCGCTCTGCATGATTATGGCCATTATTGCTCTCTTAGTCGGTCGCTCCCAGTCTTTTGCTAGCCTCCATAACCAAGTATGAGTTCCACTCATGCATCCAACTCCTTAAACCAAGTTATTCCAAAGAGTCCACCATACCTATCTATTAGCATATGCTATTCCAAGTATATCCATGTTTTTGTTTACCTTCCAAATTAAACTTGTTATGAGAAAACTAGCGATTAAAGCTCTCACGAACTTGATGGCACACTTTACTTTTCTTGCCCTTAATAAACTTGAACCATTGTGTCGTCTATGTTGTATATGCTTGCACTTATTTGTTGGGGATTAGTAGAACCATGCTCTCATGGGGAACGCTTTCAACATTGCATGGGTACTTTGTACCTAGTTGATATCATTCTCTTTTGTCTATGGATGTCGTCGGTGTGAAATGAAAGGGGAGCTTGTAAGTCCATGGAGTTATGTATATGTGTTAGAGAAATGCCTGGGCCGCTGGTCTAATCCATGCTGACATGGTGGAAACCTGAAGTGTAACCATAATGAGCTGTCTATGAAGCATTCTTCTTATAAAAAAAGAGTCAGATATTGAGAAAAAAGAGAAAAAGGAAAAAAAGAGATTATGAAAAGAGGAAAGAGAGAAAAAAGCACCATATTCCCATGGTAAATAAGAAGATAGCTGAGATGCTCATTGTCTGCTTGCCTTGTCATTTTGATATGGGGATTCTTCCGTATCATCAGGCAAGGGGTACCCCGTTGGCGGTTCTCTATGATACACATGTACTTACTATGACAAGAACTTACCGGTAACTAAACTTGAGTAGCATGAGGAGCGGCCCTCGTATTCAAGGGACATGATATTTCCAACTTATACTTCGTCAAGCATGTACACCATAGTTTGTTCACTTTAACCTTAATCACTTCAAGATGCTTATGATAGGGGCAATGAGAGCTGAAAGCTATTAAGTACCATAATTTTTGGAAGCTCTTTATGAAACTTGAATTCCTACTTCCTTCTATGAAGGCCTTTCTTCCACTTATATATTGAGTCTCCACCTTCTACCTTTATGCACCTACTTTGAGAGCATAGTGGCCATTCTTAGTTCTATGTGCATTGTCCCAAGACTTGTTGTTTGATGCATACCTTGATATTGCTTGTTCTAAACTATTTGTATCTAGTCACTCTTATGAACTTTGAAGGTGTCATATGCATTTATATTTGCTACTCTATGAGGGTCAAGCTGAATACCACTATGCTATGTTTTCTTTATGTGAAACAAACAAACGTCTTACAAAGCATTGTTATTCATGAATCTTTTGTTTGTGCCTTTTCATGTTGCATCATAGTTTCTTTGTCTTATTGCTAGAACTTTGTCTTTCATGTTATGATTGAAGTACTATGATCCTAGCTTTGAATGTTTTACAAATACTTTGATCCAGTTTATGATTGTGCATGTCACCTCAAAAATTATTCTTTCTTTTTATCACTTACCTACTCGAGGACGAGCAGGAGTTAAGCTTAGGGATGTTGATACATTGCAAATGTATCTATAATTTTTGATGTTCCATGCTTAGTTTTATCTACTTTCTTATGTTTTGTCCACACTTTGGAGTACTTTTCATATGATTTCTTGGACTAACCTATTAACAAGAGCCAAAGTGCCAGCTGCCTGTCTTCTGCTGTTTTGGTTCCAGGAAAGTTAGAAAATGAATATTCTCGGAATTGGACGGGACAAAA
Organism: Avena sativa; assembly: GCA_916181665.1. Classification (NCBI taxonomy): domain Eukaryota; kingdom Viridiplantae; phylum Streptophyta; class Magnoliopsida; order Poales; family Poaceae; genus Avena; species Avena sativa. The sequence goes on along the minus strand of OV702297.1, from coordinate 463,327,548 downwards.
GCCAAAGTTATTATTTTACCGGGGGACACCTGGAGCCAGAATACGAGACAGAGGGGGCTAGGCCTAGGCCACACCACCTGGCCGCGCGGGCTAGGTCTGGCCACGCCAGGGGGTGGTCTGGCCGCCCCAGACGCCCCCTCGGTCTCCCTCTTCGCCTATAATATGCCTTCTTAAAAACCTGGACAAATTATTAAATATATGAGATAGTGTCTATGGAGAAAGAGGACTGAAGATGTGCAAGCAAAGGGACAAGCTCTTGTGTCATGGGACAAAATCTGCCGTCCTAAAAATCGGGGGGGGGGGGGGGGTTTAGGGGTTCTAAACCTACAGATTCAAAATACTTCCCTCCTTCCTAAAAACTTGGACAAATTCTACAACCACCAGGACATCCCTTGGGTTAATCTCATATGGGAAACCTATTACAAAAATGGAAAACTACCTGGAAGAAGCATAGAGGGATCTTTCTGGTGGAAGTCACATATCAAATTAATTGAAAACTTTAAAGGCATGGCTAAATGCAATCTGAGATCAGGCAGGTCTGCTTATTTCTGGTCTGACCTCTGGCAAGATGAGTGCTTGATGAATAAATTCCCCCACCTTCTGTCCTATGCTAAGTCCACAAACATCAGTGTTCATGACTTCCTTCATGCTGAATTCCTAGAAGATAACTTCCACCTACCTCTCTCTCAACAAGCTTTCTCTGAGGTTTTAGTCATGGAAGAGAGATGCCAGGATTTTAGGCATGCCACTCAGGAGGACACCGATGATAATTGGAACCATATTTGGGGATCAGATAAATTTGAAGTTAAAAAGGCCTACTCAGCCATGATTGGATACTCACCATCACCACCACACGTTTCTTGGGTTTGGGAAACCTCTTGTCAAAATAAACACAAGTTCTTTTTCTGGCTTCTGCTACTAGACAGATTGAATACAAGAAATCTCCTGAAGAGAAAGAATTTCAACCTTCCTGATTACAATTGTGTTACATCCAACTATTTCTTAGAAGAATCAGCAAATCATCTCTTCTGGGATTGTCCATTTGCAAAGAAATGCTGGGACCATATTTCCAGAAACAGAACTGCAAATCTAACAGGATTGGAAGCTATTTCAAACATCAAAGAAAAGTTACATCTACCATTTGCAATGGAGATCATTATCATGACTTCTAGGGTATCTGGATATGCAGAAATGACAAGATTTTTAATGACAAAAGACCCACTTTTGATAGATGGAAAGCAATTTTCTACCAAGAAATGAGATGGATACAATTCAGAATCAAAGGAAAATACAAGGAGAAATTGAAAGCCTGGCTCAACCAGCATTTAGATCAGGGATAGAATAGAATTGTCTCCGATTTTTTTCTCAGCATAGAACGAGTTAGATGTAACTGTAATGATCTACCTTAGATCATTTCTCATTGTAACATACTGATATTATAATAAAAATTGCAGTGGGGATTATTCCCTACTGTTTCACCTCAAAAAAAATAAGATGCCTTCTGACCTAAAAACTCAGGGGGGTTCGACATTTTTCTAGAAAGAGTTCTGCTCCGCCGCCACCACTAGATTCCACGAAACACACCAGAAACTCCATTCTGGCACCCTGCCGGGACGGGGAATTGGAGGAGATCATCTCCATCATCATCACCATCGCTTCTCCATCGACCATCCATGTTTCCCCCATCTATGAGTGAGTAATCCCCCGCTGTAGGCTATGGGGATGGTAGGGATTGGATGAGATCGTTCATGTAATGGCATCGGATTGTTAGGGCATGGTGCCTAGTATCTTTTATTAGTGCTTGATGACTTTGTTGCGACTTGTTATGCTTAATGCTTGTCACTAGGGCCCGAGTGCCATGATTTCAGATCTGAACATGTTATTGATTCATTATGATAGTATTGTTTATGGTCTTACCTGCAAGTTGTATACACATGTTGTTGTCCAGAACCAATGGCCCCGAAGTGACAGAAATCGGGATAACCGGAGGGAATGGCTTTGATGTGAGGATCACATGTGTTCACGGAGTGTTAATGCTTTGCTCCGGTGCTCTATTAAAATGAGCACCTTAATTGCCAGTAGTTCCCTTGAGGCCCCGCTGCAAACGGGCTGGCAGGACAAAAGATGTGGTGCAAGTTCTCATTGCGAGCACGTATGACTATATATGGAACACATGCCTAGGATTATCTAGTACTTGGATGCTTTATCTTATTTATCTGCAATTGCCCTATGTTCTGATTGCTATGTGAATTTTCTTGTCCATGCAACGCCCGTGCATCCATCCCTATGCCTACCGCACTCGAATCCTACTGTTTGCTGCAATTGTTACTACTGTCTTTACTTTACTACTGCTGTTACTTTACTATTCCTACTACAAAACTATTGCTATTGATAAACTGCTGTGAGCAAGATTGTTTCCAGGTGTAGCAGAATTCACAACTCAGTTGTTAAGGCTTATAAATATTCTTTGGCTCCCCTTGTGTCGAATCAATAATTTGGGTTTCACTTCCCTCAAAAATACTACGATACACCCCCTATACTTGTGGGTCATCACTTACAAAGCGCAAGCATATACGCAACATAGATGAGCACAATGGTTCAAGTTTATTAAATGCAAGAAAGTAAAGTGTGCCATCAAGTTCGTGAGAGCTTTAATCACTAATTTTCACATAACAGGTTTAATTTGGAAGGTAGATAAAAACAAGAATTTACTTGGAATAGCAATAGTGCTAATAGGTAGGTATGGTGGACACAAATGGCATATGTTTGGTTTAAGGATTGGATGCACGAGAAGAATTCCCTCTCAGTACAGGTTTTTGGCTAGCAAGGCTGGGTAGCAAGTATAAGAGTTGAAGTAAACAAACATACAAGTGATAAAAAACAAACACGCAATCTTCCTTGGAAGCACAAAAGATCTTAACTAGAGAATACTAAACTTATGAGCAAATCAAGAAAGAAAGATGATTAAATTATATTTCTTTAGAGTACTTTTATATTTTTCTTTCAACTCTCCAAAAATAGTGTTACTACTGATCGAGCCAGGTTTGCCAAAACCAACTAAATTAACTCAATGATCCCAAAGTGATACCAATACTAACAACAAGATCAATCATATAACCATGAATTGAAAACTAATATAAGATATGCAAAAGAGTAAATGATAGAACTTCTCATTAATATTCCATAGTGGCTACTCACACCAAGGGATACATATCTAATGAGAGAGGGGACACTTCCATAATGCAAGCCATCCTACATGATAACTTCTCTATTCCTGATATGACTCTACTAAAAAGGTAAAAAGATAGAAGATAGTGATGTGATACCGCGGCACTCCCCCAAGCTTGGAACAAACCAAAGGGATGCCAAACCTGATGAAGAATTACTCCTTCGGTGCTGGTGGTATTCTCTTGATGAGCTCTTTGATCAGTTTCCCCAAGTCCTCAATCTCGAAGGTGAGATTATGAATCAGTTGTGAGTTTTGCTCAATGCGGCTCATGATCATGTCGGGTTGAGAATCCCAACTCTTGCGATTATTTCCCTACTCTACCTCCTTGAAGTATTCTTTTCCTGCATGGCTAGAACGAGGCAAATCCCAATTGGAGGGTAATTTCTCCTTGGGCATATTCTGGTATTGATGCTCATGGATAAGGGTATGGAAAGGATTCTTGGCGGGCGGAGGAAGTGACCATGGATCTGAACCGTGATGAGGAGGCTTCCCTCCAATTGACATAGTCCTGGCAGGGTTTGCCACCACTCCAATGCTTGCAATGGTAGTGCCGGTGTGCTTGGCCTCCTCTTCACCTTCACTCTTAATCTCCTTCTCTTGTCCGAGGTCTTGGAGATTGTCCTCCATAGGTTCCTTTCCTTTATCCTTGGCGGACACCATTGTGCTTCTAAACTTTCAAGAATAGTTCCTGGCAAAAACAGATTGAAACAAAAACGCGACGAGAAGATGATATACGAACCTCGGGGGATCCGGGGGATTATATATTACGAAGTTGCACAACAAAAGGAAGGTACCGGGAGAAAACGGGTTGGAGACGGAGTCCGGGGTGGACTCGCCACCTGGTGGCGTGGACAAGGGTGGGCCCGTGCCACAGGGTGGTGTGAGCCACCCTGGCTCCGTTTCTGTCCCTCTTTCGCTTCGTTGCTTTCCTTGTTGGATAAAAACTGCAAAAATATAATTGGACAGATCTTTTGCGGAACTTTTCTTACCAGATCTGTTACCTATTTGAAAAACGGACTCTGCAGGTCTCTGAATTTGTATTTAGTGGATTCTTCTAGAGTCACCACTTGAATAACATCAATATCTTCATCTTCATACTCATATTTCTTGAGTCATGAAACCTTTCACTTCCTTATTACAAAATTATCTCCACTAACCTGGAAATTTCTTTCACACAAAACTTCACACAGTTCTCATTAGCAACATTAGTATAAGTGAAGTGATAAAACCTTTTGAGTCCAATTTCAACTGAAAACCATCAAAACAAGAGCTACTGTAGCAACTCCTTCCGAAAACCCAAAAAGAATTCAAAAAGGAAATCGATTAAAGAAGCAAATGCAAGAGTGGCAAAATCTATCAAAACAGACCAGCAGGTAAATCTTCTGTTGCTCAAATCAAAACTTCCAAAACTGCAAAAGTTAAATAACAACCTGGGGCAGAAGCACAAAAAATTACAACTCAATCCGACATACAGAGATCTCTCACGAATTTTTACGGTGAAGCACAAAAATCTGTTTCAGGACAGCAACTTCCCCAAATATTACTTTTCTCTCGTTAGAGGTTGATCTTGACACAAAAACCAAACAAAAAGGATAAGGAGCGGTTATTACCGAAGTAATAACTTCCAAGACTCAAAGAAACAAAAACAAAGTGAAAGCAAAAATAAACTGGGTTGTCTCCCAAAAAGCTCTTTCTTTATAGCCATTAAGATGGGCATGATAATTTCAATGCTGCTCACATAAGACTATGAATTGGAGTGAAAGAGAGAATTAAGAAGCAAAAATACACATGTTTAAGTCTAACCTACTTCCTATGCAAGGGAATTTTGTAAACAAACAAGTTGTTGAAACCAGAAACTATGAGCATAGGAAGGTAAAAGAAGTGCAACATAAAAACCTTCAGTATAAAACGAGGAAACTTGATATTATTGAGATACATAAGAACACTTTTACATCTCTCATAGTAGCTTTCAGTATCATGCATAAACTTAAAAATATAACTATCACAAGGGCCATCGTAACAATGATCACTTATCCTAACGGAAAACACAGGAACACTAGCTCTCATAACACTACTTTGTGAAATAATATTAGAGGTATCCTTACCAAGGATAGTGTGTCCCTCTTCTACATATTTAGTGACAAAGTCTTTCACATTTGCTATTATAGGTTCATCATCCATTTTTTTATCAGGTTCAACATCTTTATTTGTACTTTCATTACCCATACTAGCTATCATAGAATGTTCGTTTATCTTAACTGGGAAAGGCATTTTCTCAATGCAAGGTTCAGGTAAAGCATGATTAGCAGTATAAACTTCAGTATTTCTTGTAGGAGCACTCTGAGCAATATCTTTATAAGGCTCACGATACTTATTCCACTTCTTTTTAGGCACTTCAATGTAGGAAGCAAAAGCCTTAAAATAAGAAGCAATGGCTTGAGAGTCTAGACCATAAGCATTTTTAATATTTTGAAAGTCGTCAATTCCCATAAAAGATTCAATGCATTCATAATCATAATTTATACCTGACTTTCTTCCTTTGTCATTCTCCCATGCTTCAACATTATCTTGAATACGGTCCAGAAGATCCCATTTAGCTTCTTCTTCCCTGCGAGTGAATGATCCAGCACAAGAAGCATCTAATAAATCCTTATCATGAAGAGGAAGCTGTAACATCCCAAAACTTTAATCCAAGGTTATTAAGATCCAAATCATCAAAATTAGGGTTAACAAAATCTTTTCCAATTAAAATTATTAAAGCATTCATATGTGTGTGCATTTAAATAGAAGTTGATTTGAATTGCCATGATTAAGTGATCCATTGCTTGTCAAATGATTCTTAGGTGAAATAAACATCATCTAGATCATTCCCAAACAAATCCCAAAGAAAAACAAATCAAAATGAATAAAAGAAGAGAATGGTCATTTGTGCCATTTTAATCAACATGCCTACTTTGGCTATTCCTAGTACTCAAAATCTAACAAAGACAAATGTGGATCTTTGCACCCCTTGCTAGTACACATAATGATGTACCAAGGCCCACTTTGTGATCTACCAAAAACTTTCAAACACTATTGTTAAATGGCATTTGAAAATTGAATCTAGTTCATATGGGAAGATCCCACTATTTCAAAAACCACTCAAATGAGCTTTATTTTCGAAACCAAAACACCCACGGAGTCTCAAGCTTATAACCAGCACACCCACCAAAAATCGTTTCAACATTCAAAAGTAAATTTCTTGCGGCCATTTTCACAAACACTTGGCAGGCAGGAATCAAACTCTAATCCTAGCTCACTATTTTCTACAGGGTTTTGCCCCTTTGATATCCATTTACTCCCTCTGTCTCCACTTGATCCAACCAGGCCATAAACACCCATCCCCTACCCCCTAGCAGCAATGCCATGCCACCCCGAGGAGATGCTCGCCGGCCTAACTTGCCCTCGCCATAGCAGACCACCCCTCTCTCTCTCGCCATGTCTATGAGCCAGCCCAGACCTCACCGCCACCCTCTGTCCCCTCCTAGAGCACAGCCGAGCCGTGGACCACCCGCAGCGCGCCGCGCCCAGAATGTCTGCGCCATGCCGAGCATGCGCCAGAGTGCCGCACCCGACACGCGTGCACACGCCGCCCCTCGACTGCAGCCCGCGCCCACCGCATCGCCACGACCCAGGGAACCCGCCAGACATGCCCGTTCGCGGCCAATCGCACCATAGCCACTGCTCGCCGTGAAGACCACCGCCTCTGCCGCTCAGAGCGTGAGCACCGCCCGACCAATTGCCACCGTCCCTAAGCCCGCATTTAAGCCGTAGCGCACCGCCAGGAGACCAGCCACCGTCCCCTACCTCGAGCCACGCTGTGCAGCCCTCGCCGGAGCCGCCTGCCCATTCCTCTCGATCGCTTTGTCGCGCTATAAATAGAGGCCACTCCAGCACAATCCACTCACACCATTCCACTCCCCTCGCCTCACTGGTCCTTCCCCACCTCTAGTCGGAGCAGCGCGAGCACTTGTTCGCCGGAATTTGGCCGGAGGAGCCCGTGGAAGAGGAGGAGAAGGCGACGTCGAATTCGTCCACCCCCGGGCTGCCTCGACCACCCCTGAGCTCGCCGTCATCCACCAGTTCGTTTGCCCCCATCACCATCGTCGCTCGATCCCTGGTATGCCCCCTGAGCACCCACACCGAGCCGCTAGGGTTAGACCTCGTCGGCGACCTATCCGTCATCGACGACGAGCCCCAGCCGTCGATTTTAGTTCTAATCTAACGACCCACATCGCCCCGCACCGCTTCACGTGTAATGAGCCGTTGACCGGTAGACCCCCCTGTCAGCTGTGCCCCGCGCCGCGTAGTGTTACTGGGCCGGCCCGTTAGCTTTTCGGCGCGACCCAGTTAATTCAAATTAGGATTTTTCTATTTTAGTTTGAACCTAGTTCTGTCCCTTAGTTTGAAAATCAATTCAGAGAGATTTACAAATCCAAATGGAGTGATTCCAATTTTGTTAGAATGCTACTGAAAAGGCCTATCCAAGCTCGTTGGATTTAATTCTATTAGAGTTAGCGATCTCTCCTAGTAAAAATAACAAGACAGAAGCTTTTGCACATTCAAACATTTTTCAAAAATCAACCATGATAGCTTTTGAGTTTATTCCAACTCTCAAAAATCACATTTCACCATACCTATCTGAATATGTAATAATATTAAGGTTTACATGCAGTGACTTTGGACTAGTACCAAAATAATGCTATATAGGCATTTCTAGTCACTTTAAATCATTAAATAATGAACTTAAACCAAAGTAATTGTGATCCAACCTTTAAATCACTTTCCCGCATGTTAGAATGTGTGGTGATGACATGTGTCCACATGATCCCATATTCTAAGTGGTGAATATTAAATCTTAGTTATTTTTCAATGAGTAGAAATTACATTTCTTAAATAAAAAGAATGAAACTAGTTAATAAAACCTTGTGGTGCTTGTGATGATAATAGATCATCAAATGTGTGCTTTAGAGTGCTAATTAGACTAGTTAAGTATTGTTTGGTGATTGTGTACTCCGTATGTATTTATAGACGATAGTACCGACCAAGCTTTCGAGGAGGAGGAGTTCTATCAAGAGGAGGAACAAAACTTCAACCACTGCACCAACCAAGGCAAGCTAACATTTTCAAGTAATATACTTAGCAAGCCACCATTAACAACGCAAGCTAACCCTTGCAATCTAGATAACCCAAGCAAAGATGCTTTAGGCATGCTTTGGTTATACCACTTTGACTAGTATTTACCCCAAGTATTATTTTCAAGCTTTACTTCCTTTACTTTATCAAAGTCCCTTACTTGTTTTGAAGGTAGCATAAAAAGTATAAAACTTGACCTATTTAGATAACTTTAGATGTCATTCTATGGCATGAGATTGATCCCATCTTCCCACCTTAGTGAACACTCTTAACTTAGTAGTTTAGAGTAGATAAAAACTTGAGTCACTTTAGATGGGAACATTTGGTGAAAATGAATTATGAAAACCTTGGAATGATGATTCATTCTATTGAGATGTTTTGACATGTGTTGAGAAACACAAATGGTTTATGATGGTGAAAATGTTGAGGCATGATCCTTAACCCTTTTACAAAACTGATGGTTGGATTCGGATGCGATACAATTCCAAATTTACCATACAACCACAATACCGGAATTGGGCAAGGCTTAGCCGGAAGTTTATATGCATTAGTATTAGTTCCCTCACGGGAGAGGTTTGAGCTGAGGCTACCTCTCAATGTTGTCCACCTATGAAGTGCCCAAGATGACAGATGGTCATGGTTGGGAGGCCATGCTCATAGGAGAGGTGCTTATACTAGGGTGTGTAAAGGAAAGGTTATGTTTGATTATCTGCATACTAAGTATGATGATTCATGGTTATCCCTGACAGATGTATCGATTCTTGTGGTGAAAGTGTACCACCTCTGCAGAGTGTCAAACTATTCGAATAGCCGCGTCCGCGGTTATGGACAGTTGGAATGGCCATACTGTTTCGTTGTCAGATGTTTTTCAAAATAACTTATGAAAGTAATGATGAATCTTGACTTGAGTACAACAGGGTTGTGTTTATGACACTAGCTTCCCAACTTAAGTGATTCTAGAACTTTATTTTATCCTTCTTTGTTTCAGAACTCAGCTTAGGTTTCAAACTTAACTTTATAGTTACACTTAGAGTTAGCACTTTAACTTAGAATTATACTACTTGTTAGTGGTAGTTTGCGAGTACTTAAAGATTACTCATGGCTTTTGTCCCTGGCTATTCTCATGGCTAGACTATGAAGGAGACTACCAAGATGATGGCCAGCAGGACGGCTATGATAACTAGGACTATCTGCCTTCGTCAGCATTGCCTGTGCCCCTGATGATGGACCCCACCGCTACGCCTATCTTTTATTCCTCTGCTTGTTGTATTAAGACTGGATCATGAGATCCTTATTTGTGTAAGACCTTATGTATGGTTTGTAATGGATGATGTACTGTGATATCCAATCTGTTATGTCTCGCAAAAATGGTAATTCTGGGATTGCGATGTATGACATAACAGGCATCTGGGATTAAAAATCCGGGTGTTGACACGGTGGTATCAGAGCCATCCATACCATAGGAGACCCTAGTTAGAATGGACGTCCGAACAAAAACTTAATTTCCAAACCAAAGTGAGTATTTATGAAAAACTATTTCCTCTCTTACCCTAATTCATTCTTTCTCAAAAATTCATGTTCCTCAAAATTCTTACATTACTACTTAAAATTTGACACACTTGATCACTTCACTAATTTCCTCATCCTTAATTCTTGTAGATGGAGACTCAGTTCAGCAAGTTCTACCAGTTGGGAAACGGAGGTCAACTGATCTTCGAGAGGGATCTGGATTCACTATCGGAGTTACTGGGACGCCCACATCCGGAGTTTCTTGGAGCTCAACTTCCAGGACCCCCAGGAGGAGATTTACAGTGGCTAGTCACCGCTGATCTTAGAGGAAGCATCAAAGCACCAACGTCCGGGAGAATCCAGTTCTCTGTGAGAGAGAACAACTGGCTAGATGGATTAGCCAGGGCAATGCATGAAGCTCTCGCACGTCTATGTGCCCTCAGCGTCAACCAAATCCAAGGAACCTGTTTTGCTCACTATGCAAGACGTGACTTCATGGGAATGCCGATGAAGATGCCAAGTCACCCAGAGCTGAAGCGTCAAGTGGAGAACCTTTATTTCCTGTTGTACGATCGTTAGAAGGAATTGGACAATGCTAGGGAGTTCGCCAACCACAATCGTGTCATTGCCACCCAGAAGGCCTAGACTTTCTCACTACTTGTCAAGGACCGCCAGTCTCTCCGCCTCCAGCGCGAGAAGAAGGATCGCACCATCACCCGTCTTTGCAAGAAGGTGGCCGACCTCGAGAAGACCGTCAAGGAGCAAGTAGCTCAGCTTGCAGCAAAGGAGGAAGAAGAGGAGGGTGAAGACATCCAGGGAGACATGGATTCTTACCTCAACAATGATGATGAATTTCTGGAGGAGGATGTTGTGGACTTCTACACTGACGATGAGGACTCCGACTTCATCGACGATGAGTAGATGCACTAGAGCACTGTCGTAGCATGAGATGTATCGGTCCCACTGTATCATAGCGTGCAGAATGGTTCTTCAAACCATCTGTTTTCCTTTGTTGTTGTGGTGTGTGTTTGTATCGTGTGCTTGTTTGCATGAATGAAATGAAGTTAGTTGCAAAACCTGAGTCAAACTCAAAGTTTTAGCTTGAAACCAAAACCATGGACCTTAGAACTTTCCCTCTTACCCCTTTATCTACCTCAATCTTCAGATGACTCGTGGAAACCAAGGAGGGAGCAGCTCGTCGCAAGACCCAATGCTGTAGATCTTGCAGAATCTCATCGCAGACAGAGAAGCAAGCAGGGCAGAACGCCAAGTTAACTTAGCAACATTGCAGTAGATCGCCCAGATGGCTCTCAACAACCAGAACCAGGGAAACCAGGATCACCATGGATCCAAACTCAAAAACTTTAAGAATACCAATCCCCCAATCTTCAACCAAGTTGAAAACCCACTAGATGCAGATGACTGGTTACAGACAATGGAAAACAACTTAGAAGTAGCAGGAGTTGATGACAACGAGAAAGTTCTCTTTGCCACCCACTACTTGGCAGGAGATGCAAGAGTTTGGTGGACTAGTATCCGTAATATGAACCATGGTCAAGTGATGACATGGGAAGCCTTCAAAATCAAGTTCAGCCGCACCCACGTGCCGCAGGGTCTAGTCACCAGAATGAGGGATGAATTCAGAGAGTTGAAGCAAGGCAGGATGACTGTGGTAGAGTACCATGATAGATTCCTATCACTTGCCAGATATGCACCTGATGAGATCAACACGGAGGCCAAGAAGAAGGAGAGATTCTTGAACAGACTGCATGATGAAATGCAGACTGTCCTTGTCAACATCCGTTTCCAGGATCTCGAAGAGCTAGTTGACTCTGCCATTCAGTTGGAAGGGAAGATTAACCAGGCAAACGACAACCACAAACGTCGTATGATGCATCAATCTAGATCTTGCAGTCACCAGAAGTACCGTCCCAACCCCTCACCAGGATATGCACCAAGGAACAATCGACCCCCAATGTCTCGCCCAAGCTACCCCAACCGTAGCGGAAGCAATGTGAAGTCTGGAGGAAACAATCACAACTCCGGCAATGCCAACAACTTCAACTGTGCCCCTCCAAAGAGTAACAACAACAACAACACTGCACCCAGAACTGGCAGCAATGTTGTGCCTGTCGCAGCAAAGGACAAGTCCCAGATCACTTGTTTCGAGTGTGGAGTGAAGGGTCACTATTCCAATGAGTGTCCCAAGAAGGCTGCAGCCAATGCCAATTTGAATTCCCTAGCTCAACAGCAGCGTCGTGTTCAACCAGGGAGAAGGGTTGCCCCAGGGAACCCTCACAACCGCAACGGTCGTCTCTTCCACATGAACGCCGAAGAAGCCCAGGAAGCGCCAGATGTAGTGTTGGGTATGTTTTATGTCAACTCAGTTTTAGCAAGGGTATTGTTTGATTCAGGAGCATCGCATTCATTTGTCACCGAAGAATTTGCATGCACTAGTAAGATTCACCCAACCAACTTGAAGCATGTCATGATGTTTCAAATCCTCGGTTCAACTACAAAAGCTAGAAAAATTTGCAAAGTTGTGCCTATCAGAATACATGGGATAGATTTTTATGCCAACCTAATTGTACTTGGAACCAAAGGATTGGAAGTAGTACTAGGTATGGACTGGATGTCAAGGCATAAAGGACTGATAGACTGTGCTAAGAAATCCATCACCATGACCAGTAGCTCTGGAGTCACAGTAGAGCATATCTCTGAAACCTTACCTCGTCAATTCAAGTGTAACAAGAGTCTAGCCCTACCCACCATAGACCAAGTCAGAGTAGCCTGTGAATACCCCGACGTATTCCCAGATGAATTGCCAGGTATGCCCCCGGATAGGGATATTGAGTTGATTATCGAACTAATCCTCGGAACCGGACCCATAGCCCAGAGACCCTATAGCATGAACCCCTCAGAGTTAGTGGAATTGAAGAAGCAGTTGGATGGTATGTTAGCAAAAGGCTTGATTCAACCAAGCGCATCTCCATGGAGATCACCAGTGTTATTTATCAACAAGAAAGATGGAGGCAACCGTTTGTGCACAGATTACCGAAAGTTGAATGACATCACCATCAACAATAAGTACCCTTTGCCAAAGATAGAGGATCTATTTGATGAGTTGACTAGAGCCCAGGTATTCTCAAAGATTGATCTTAGGACTGGTTATCACCAACTCAAGATTCATGCAACGGATATTCCGAAGACCGCCTTTACTACTCGCTATGGTTTATACGAGTATATGGTTATGTCTCTTGGATTAACCAATTCCCCTGCTTATTTCATAAATCTCATGAATAAGATCTTTATGAATTTCCTAGATAATTTTGTAGTTGTGTTTATCGACGATATCCTTATCTACTCCAAGTCAGAAGAAGAGAACGAGCAACATCTGAGAATCATCCTAGAAACCCTGAGAGAGCATCGGTTATATGCCAAGTTCAGCAAGTGTGAGTTTTGGATGAAAGAAGTAGGATTCCTAGGACATATTGTGTCTGCCGGAGGAGTCTCTGTTGATCCCGCCAAGATCAAAGATGTCGAAGAATGGGAAGCCCCAACCACTCAAACCCAAGTCCGTGCATTTCTCGGATTTGCGGAATACTACCGCAAGTTCGTAGAAGGATTCTCGAGCATTGCCAAACCCATGACCCAATTGCTGAAGAAGGACAAGAAGTTTGAATGGACAGACAAGTGTGAAGCCAGTTTCCAGGAGCTGAAGAAGAGATTGATATCAGCCCCAATATTGATCATGCCAGACATCAAGAAGCCGTTTGATGTATTTTGTGATGCATCCAAGATTGGTCTCGGATGTGTATTGATGCAAGAAGGTAAAGTCATCGCGTATCTGTCTCGACAACTGAAGCAGCATGAGCAGAACTATCCGACCCATGATCTTGAATTAGCAGCCGTAGTTTTGGCATTGAAGACATGGCATCATTATCTGATGGGTAATCGCTGTGAGATTTACTCGGATCACAAGAGCTTAAAGTATATTTTCACTCAAAAGGAGCTGAATATGAGGCAAAGGAGATGGATATAGTTAATCAAGGATTATGACCTTGACATTCACTATCACCCCGGCAAAGCCAATGTGGTAGCAGATGCTCTTAGCAGATTGCCGTGTAGACTGAATACTATGATCGAAGAGAAGCAACCAAGTTTGTATGAAGAGTTGGAGCAGTTCAGAACTGAGCTAGTTAGCAAAGGATTCTTAGCTAGTATTGAACTTCAGCCCACTTTGATTAGCCAAATCAAGGGAGCTCATAAGGGAAATGAAAGTATCGACGATATCAAACTTCATATTGGTACAGGAAAGGTACCTAGATTCACTGAAGACAAAGAAGGAGTACTGTGGTACAGAGGCCGTATCTGTGTGCCAGCAGATTCAGAGCTGAAGCAAGTTATCATGAAGGAAGCTCATGATACTCTTTATTCTATCCACCCCGGAGGAACGAAGATGTATCAGGATTTGAAAGAGCAATTTTGGTGGCACAAGATGAAGAGAGAAATCGGAAGCTACATCGCCAAGTGTGACATCTGTCAAAGAGTGAAAGCAGAGCATTAGAGACCCGCAAGACTATTGCAACCATTGCAGATTTCGGAATGGAAATGGGATTCTGTCGGAATGGACTTTATCACCGGTTTGCCTACTTCTAGTAGGGGAAATGACTCAATCTGGGTCATAGTTGATAGACTGTCCAAGGTAGCTCACTTTATCCCTATCAAGACTACCTACCAGAGTTCGAAGCTAGCAGAACTGTATATTGCTAGGATTGTTAGTCTGCATGGAACCCCCAAGACCATAGTATCAGATCGAGGAACCCAGTTTACCTCGAGATTTTGGCAGAAAGTTCAGGAAGGATTAGGCACCAAGTTGAACTTCAGCACCGCTTATCACCCGCAAACGGATGGACAGACTGAGAGAGTCAACCAGATCCTAGAGGATATGTTAAGAGCTTGTGTGTTAGAATACGGATCAAAATGGGAAGACTGCCTGCCTTTCGCAGAATTCTCATAGAACAACAGTTATCAAGCTAGTTTGCAAATGGCACCATTTGAATACCTATACGGAAGAAAGTGCCATACCCCTTTGAATTGGTCGCAAGTAGGAGAGAGTCAGATCTTTGGACTCGACATTCTCCGAGAAGCCGAAGAGAAGGTTCACAAAGTTCGTGAGCACCTCAAGACCGCCCAATCCAGACAGAAGAGTTATGCTGACAAGAGAAGGAGAGACCTGACTTTCAATGTCGGAAACTTTTTATATCTCAAGGTTTCACCATTGAAGGGAACTCAACGCTTTAGTCTGAAAGGAAAGTTAGCCCCCAGATATATTAGGCCCTTCAAGATTCTGAACCGTCGAGAAGAAGTATCGTATCAACTGGAACTACCTGAAGAGATGTCAGCCATCCACAATGTGTTCCATATCTCGTTACTTCGCAAATGTCTTGAAGTGCCAGAGAAGACTGAAGTTTTCAAGAACATCGATCACAGAGCTGTGGAGATCAACAATGACCTGACATATCGTGAAGTGCCCATCCGTATCCTAGAAGAAGCTTACAGAACCACCAGGACCAGGAGTATCAAGTTTCTCAAGATTCAACAACCATACCGAAGATGAAGCCACTTGGGAGCGAGAGGATTACATTAGGACAGAGTTCCTAGATCTCTTTAGTTCCTAGTTTTCTTTGTCAATCTCGGGACGAGATTTTGTTTAAGGGGGGAAGGTTTGTAACATCCCAAAACTTTAATCCAAGGTTATTAAGATCCAAATCATCAAAATTAGGGTTAACAAGAACTTTTCCAATTAATTCATATGTGTGTGCATTTAAATAGGAGTTGATTTGAATTGCCATGATTAAGTGATCCATTGCTTGTCAAATGATTCTTAGGTGAAATAAACATCATCAAGATCATTCCCAAATAAATCCCAAAGAAAAACAAATCAAAATGAATAAAAGAAGAGAATGGTCATTTGTGCCATTTTAATCAACATGCCTACTTTGGCTATTCCTAGTACTCAAAATCTAACAGAGACAAATGTGGATCTTTGCACCCCTTGATAGTACACATAATGATGTACCAAGGCCCACTTTGTGATCTGCCAAAAACTTTCAAACACTATTTTTAAATGGCATTTGAAAATTGAATCTAGTTCATATGGGAAGATCCCACTATTTCAAAAACCACTCAAATGAGATTTATTTTCAAAACCCAAGCACGCACAGAGTCTCAAGCTTATAACCAGCACACCCACCAAAAATCTTTTCAAAATTCAAAAGTAAATTTCTTGCGGCCATTTTCACCAACACTTAGAAGGCAGGAATCAAACTATAATCCTAGCTCACTGTTTTCTACAGGGTTTTGCCCCCATTTGATCTCCATTTACTCCCTCTGTCTCCACTTGATCCAACCAGGCCATAAACACCCATCCCCTACCCCCCTAGCAGCAATGCTCGCCATGAAGACCGCCGCCTCTGCCGCTCAGAGCGTGAGCACCGCCCGACCAATTGCCACCGTCCCTAAGCCTGCATTTAAGCCGTAGAGCACCGCCAGGAGACCAGCCACCATCCCCTACATCGAGCCACGCTGCTAGCATGCTGTGCAGCCCTCGCTGGAGCCGCCCGCCCATTCCTCTCGGTCGCTTCGTCGAGCTATAAATAGAGGCCACCCCAGCACAATCCACTCACACCATTCCACTCCCCTCACCTCACTTGTCCTTCCCCACCTCTAGCCGGAGCAGCACGAGCACTTGTTTGCCGGAATTTGGCCGGAGGAGCCTGCGACAGAGGAGGAGAAGGCAACGTCGAATTCGTCCACCCCCGGAGCTGCCTCGACCACCCCTGAGCTCGCCGTCATCCACCAGTTCGTTTGCCCCCATCGCCGTCGTTGCTGGAGCCCTGGTACGCCCCCTGAGCACCGCCACCGAGCCGCTAGGGTTATACCTCGCCGGCGACCTATCCGTCGTCGACGACGATCCCTAGCCGTCGATCTTAGTTCTAATCTAACGGCCCACATCGCCCCGTACCGCTTCGCGTGTAATGAGCCGCTGACCGGTGGACCCCCCTGTCAGCTGTGCCCCGTGCCGCGTAGTGTCACTGGGCCGGCCCGTTAGCTTTCCCGCGCGACCCTGTTAATTCAAATTAGGATTTTTCTATTTTAGTTGAACCTAGTTCTGTCCCTAAGTTTGAAAATTAATTAAGAGAGATTTACAAATCCAAATGGATTTATTCCAATTTTGTTAGAAAGCTACTGAAAAGATCTATCCAAGCCCGTTGGATTTAATTCAATTAGAGTTAGAGATCTCTCCTAGTAAAAATAACAAGACAGAAGCTTTTGCACATTCAAACATTTTTCAAAAATCAACCATGATAGCTTTTGAGTTGATTCCAACTCTCAAAAATCACATTTCACCATACCTATCTGAATATGTAATAATATTAAGGTGTACATGTAGTGACTTTGGACTAGTACCAAAATAATGCTATATAGGCATTTCTAGTCACTTTAAATCATTAAATAATGAACTTAAACCAAAGTAATTGTGGTCCAACCTTTAAATCACTTTCTCACATGTTAGAATATGTGGTGATGACATGTGTACACATGATCCCATATTCTAAGTGGTGAATATTAAATCTTAGTTATTTTTCAATGAGTAGAAATTACTTTTCTTAAATAAAAAGAATGAAACTAGTTAATAAAACCTTGTGATGCTTGTGATGATAATAGATCATCAAATGTGTGCTTTAGAGTGCTAATTAGACTAGTTAAGTATTGTTTGGTGATTATGTACTCCGTATGTATTTATAGACGATAGTACCGACCAAGCTTTCGAGGAGGAGGAGTTCTATCAAGAGGAGGAAGAAAACTTCAACCACTGCACCAACCATGGCAAGCTACTATTGGCAATATAACATTTGCAAGTATTATACTTAGCAAGCCACCATTAACAATGCAAGCTAACCCTTGCAATCTAGATAACCCAAGCAAAGATGCTTTGGGCATGCTTTGGTTATACCACTTTGACTAGTATTTACCCCAAGTATTATTTTCAAGCTTTACTTCCTTTACTTTATCAAAGTCCCTTACTTGTTTTGAAGGTATCATAAAAAGTATAAACCTTGACCTATTTAGATAACTTTAGATGTCATTCTATGGCATGAGATTGATCCCATCTTCCCACCTTAGTGAACACTCTTAACTTGGTAGTTTAGAGTAGATAAAAACTTGAGTCACTTTAGATGGGAACATTTGGTGAAAATGAATTATGAAAACCTTGGAATGATGAGTCATTCTATTGAGATGTTTTGACATGTGTTCAGAAACACAAATGGTTTATGATGGTGAAAATGTTGAGGCATGAGCCTTAACCCTTTTACAAAACTGATGGTTGGATTCGGATGCGATACCATTCCAAATTTACCGTACAACCACAATACCGGAATTGGATAAGGCTTAGCCGGAAGTTTATATGCATTAGTATTAGTTCCCTCGCAGAAGAGGTTTGAGCTGAGGCTACCTCTCAATGTTGTCCACCTATGCAGTGCCCAAGATGACAGATGGTCATGGTTGGGAGGCCATGCTCATAGGAGAGGTGCTTATACTAGGGTGTGTAAAGGAAAGGTTATGTTGGATTATCTACATACTAAGTATGATGATTCATGATTATCCCTGACAGATGTATCGAATCTTGTGGTGAAAGTGTACCACCTATGCAGAGTGTCAAACTATTCGAATAGCCGCGTCCACGGTTATGGACAATTGGAATGGCCATACTATTTCGTTGTCAGATATTTTTCAAAATAACTTATGAAAGGAATGATGAATCTAGACTTGACCACAACAGGGTTGTGTTTATGACACTAGCTTCCCAACTTAAGTGATTCTAGAACTTTATTTTATCCTTCTTTGTTTCAGAACTCAGCTTAGGTTTCAAACTTAACTTTATAGTTACACTTAGAGTTAGCACTTTAACTTAGAATTATACTACTTGTTAGTGGTAGTTTTCGAGTACTTAAAGAGTACTCATGGCTTTTTTCCTTGGCTATTCTCATGGCCAGACTATGAAGGAGACTACCAAGATGATGGCCAGCAGGACGGCTATGATAACTAGGACTATCTGCCTTCATCAGCATTGCCTGTGCCCCTGAAGATGGACCCCACCGCTACGCTTATCTTTTATTCCGCTGCTGGTTGTATTAAGACTGGATCATGAGATCCTTATTTGTGTAAGACTTTATGTATGGTTTGTAATGGATGATGTACTATGATATCCAATCTTTTATGTCTCGCAAAAATGGTAATCCTGGGATTGCGATGTATGACATAACAGGCATCTGGGATTAAAAATCCGGGTGTTGACAGAAGCCTTGCATAAAAGTTATTGATAATTATATTGTTGGGGAGCTCATGAATGGGACATTTGAGCATTAGTAACTTCAATCTCCCCCAATCTTGAGCTGTACTTTCTCCATCAAGAGGCCAAAAGTTGTATATTTGATTTCGATCTTTATGAATCTCACTAGGAGGATAAAACTTTGAATAAAAGAGAGGTACTATTTCCTCCCATTCAAGAGCTTGACCATTCTTCAGCAGCTTATACCATTCCTCAGCTCTTCCTTTTAGCAATAATGAGAATAACTTCTTCTTAACTTGATCTGTAGTAATACCTGCATACTTGAACAACCCGCATAATTCGTGTATAAAGAGAAAATGTCACCGGGATGGACAGTTCCATCCCCAACATAGTATTTATCCATAACACGATCAATAATTCTTGTAGGTATTTTAAAAGCATCATTCTCAGTAGGTGGTGGTTCATCTACTACCTTAGCAGTGGTAGTAGCATTACGAAACAAGAAACTCAGCGAATTATCCATAACAAAAATAAAGCAACTAACAGAAGTAAACAATACTCACAGTAGAGGTTTCCTTTACCAGTTCCACTCTCCAATAGAGCTTCACTCCCCGGCAACGGCGCCAGAAAATAGTCTTGATGACACACAAGTATAGGGGGTGTATCGCAGTATTTTCGATAAGTAAGAGTGTCGAACCCAACAAGGAGCAGAAGGTGCTGACTAGTGGCTTGGAGCAGGAATTCTCTGTAAATACTTAGCAAACGGATTTTTAGGGGTTTTTGATAAGGCAAGTAAATAAAGTACGAGTAAATAAAAGACAATAAGAATAAATGCAGCAAGTGGCCCAATCCTTTATTTAGCAAAGTCCAAGCCGGTTGTATTACTTAAGATGACCAAACGTTCTCGAGGACACATGGGAAGACTGTCAAGTGCTTTCGCTTCATATAGTTGATCAATCTTCTTTAGCTTGCTAAGTGTTGTGTGGGTGAACCTGTGCTAATGTACCGACTTTCCTAGGACTAATACATACTTGTGATTAAACCCCTTGCAAACATCTGTAAGTACAAGAAAGTAATTAAAGTAGAAACCTAACCACAACTTTAAACTCTAAGACCCTTACGTCCCTTGTGCAATGGTTTCCTAACAGGGGTTGAGGTTTCTGTCACTCCGGCAACCCCTACGATTAGTAGCCAAATACGCAATACATTCCCCTAGGCCCATATAGGTGAAGTGTCATGTAGTCGATGTTCACATGACACCACTATAAGAAGTACACCACAACTTAAATATCAAACTATTGAATCTTTCTCAACACAATTCCACTACTAAGAACATGACTTCTCCCATGTCCTCAAGAACAAAACGTACTACTCACAAGACATCATATGGATCATCATCAGAGATGTAATAATGCTGTATAACAATCTGAACATAAACGATAATTCAACAGTTCACTCAATAGCATCAACTACAAAGAGTAATCAACACCAGGAAAGTTTCCCCTAAGAACTATGCAAGATTCAACACAATTGTTACATCAATATGGAGATGGTGATGATGGTACTGATGGTGATGATGGTGGTGATGATGATGATGATCCCGATGAAGTCCAGCTTGATGGTGATGTTGATGGCGACGATCTCCCCTCTCCGGGAAGGAATTCCCCCAGCAGAAATCTGTCTACCGGAGAGATCTTTCTCCCTTGGTATTTTCTGCCTCGTAGAGGCGAAGGAATCTTTCTATGGTCGCTCCCCATGTATTAGGGTTCCGTGGAGATAATATACGCCAGAGGGGAGAGCTAGAGGTGGACCAGGGCGGCCACACCACCTAGTGGCGCGGTCTAGGCTGGCCCACGCCAGGGGGTGGTGTGGGCCCCCTGTGGCCCATCTCCACTCCTCCTTCTGGTTTCCTTCGTCTTCTGGAAAAATATGATTTTCCATGTATTTTCCCGAATTTTCTGATCTTCGCGAATTTTTGCCTCCAAACAGCATCTTTTCCATCAAAATCCTGACTACAGCGGTCCATGCTCCAAAAGTCATCAACCATGCAAAAACAGGTGAAATAACATAAGTATCACCTCTTAATATGACATATATCAATGAATAACAGTGAATTATGATATAGAATAGTGATGCAAAATGGACGTATCAGGCCCTCTTGGTGATATCACATTGAGATAGCTTGCAAGCAAGTGATGTGATCACTAGAATATTATATCACGGGAACGAGAAAAGAGTGCATGTCGATAACAAGATCAAACTAGGTATGGGGATACCGATGATCGAATATCGGACATGTAATATATCACGAGACAAAGGGATTTGGTTACAACATTAGAATTTCACACGATCACTAATGTCATCGTTGAATGTGTGGGAGTCAGTACGGATCTCCAGGTCCCGCTGCTGATTATTGACCGGGGAAGGGTCTCGATCATGTCCGCATTATTCGTGAACCGTAGGGTGACACACTTAAGGGATACCGAGACCATTTGGAGAAAATATGTTTTAGATAAAGATTTAAGAAAGCCTTGGAATCATTTATGTGGAAACCGAAACTGTTTCAGGTGAAATTGTAGAATCTGGTTCTACATGTGATATTGAAATGTTGTAGGGGGGTTTTATGTGAATGTTTGTTAATTAAAATAATTAACAATATTAATAAGATCTTGCATTAAATTTTGGTGGAAATTTAATGCATGTGAGTGGACATGAGTGGAGGTGTATTTTATGTGAGTGGGAGCTCCACCCACATGAATGAGGAAGAGGTGGGGGCACCCACCATAGCCAGTTGCCATGCCTCTAAGGCAGCCCCCTCCCCTATAAAAGGAGCACGTCCTCCTCCTCCACTCTCACACCTCCTCGTGAAGGATCTCTCTCCTCCTCTAGAAATTATTCTCCATAGTCTCGGATTAGCGAGATACATGTTCTCGGTGGCTTTATCTAGAAAGGAGTTGTTGCTTCCGCTGCATCGCTAGAGCGAGGACATGGAGGTTGTCGGGGTAATCGACGTATGTGCGATCACGGATGCACCACTGCTTTGTGGTGTTGGACTTGCTGGTGCTGGACCTGCTGGACTCGCTGGACTTCATCACGATCTTAAGATCGGCAAGTGTACAACTACATCAACCACGAAATCAGTTTCGTTAACAATGATTTGTCGCTCTTTAAGGGTATGTTCTCTATGTATGTATATCCACCTGTTGATTGTATCTAGGTAGATAGATGATCTTGGTGCTTAGATGTTCACATCGTAGGAATTTTTTGTTTTCTATGCTGCGAATCTAACAGTTTGTATAATCAGGATGCACACCGTCCACCAAATCAATAATAACCAAAAGAAAAATAAAACCCTAGATTGCCTATGGAGGTTCGACCCCTAAGGCGGGCCATACAACCGCTACAACCGCCACCGCGACGTTGCCGACGTGCTTGCGTAGCACGGGTACCTGTCGCTCGAGCCAGCGCCTCGTGTCCAGCCGAGGTGTCAAGTCACGCTCTCTCCGTTGTCACGCTCCCCACTGGTGGGCGACCCACGTGCGTGTTCCATGTCACGCAGCGGCTTGTAGCGCGCGGCGGCCTTTTGCATGCAACGCTGACGCTCGTTCCCAAGCAGGAGCCGCCGTCTCCTCCACGATGCCAGCAGGGCGGAATCGTCTTCCGCACCGCCAAGACAGAGCCGCCATCACCTCCATGGCGTCAACGGGGGCGAATCATCTTCCGCCCCCCCAAGAAAGGCTGCACCAGATTGGTTGGATTTCTCAAAGCTCAGAAATGCACGACTATGTTAAGATGTTTTTCATATGGAGCTCCTCCAGATACACAAGATAATTATCTGCACATGGCTAAATCCACAAATTTTAAGAGCATGTACAGGTTTTCCCATGCGGTGGTGGGAGTGTTTGAGCCTACTACATCTGAGAGCACCAAATGAAAAATACACCACTCGGATACCGACATAATGCACAACAAAGGTATTTCCTAGGATGGTTGGAATCATTGACTGCATGCATTGGGATGAAAGAATTATCCATTAGCTTGTCAAGAATGTACAAACTAATATTGGAGAATGTAGTATAGTAGTTGAAGATGTGGCAAATTATGACATGTGAATTTGGCACCTCTTTTGACAGAGCTAGATCTCACAATAATATCAACGTGTTGCAGCGATATCTAGTGTTTGGCAGACTTGTGGAATGTCATGCTTCGGCGGTCAACTATGAGATTAGTGACAAGGCATACACCAAAGGGTGACATTTATGAAGACAATCCCCGATCCTGATACCTTGAAGAAAGCATGTTTTTTCCATGCTAGGAGGCCTCCATGAAGGATGTTGAGCGGGCATCTTGTGTGCTATCGTCAAGATGCTCTTACCTAGTCAACATCTTAGTGGACGGTGATGGATAATATGTTAATAGAGAGTTAGCGCGATGCTCCAGTGGTTAATGGTCAATCGTTTGAGCACCAGAGCACTCTTGGCGATGTTGATCACGAGGTGCCAATCGAATTCGGTGCTCTCCTCACCATTCATCAAGAAGTCCGTGACAAACATGTTTATCCTAACTACAACATGATCTAGCCAAACATTTGTTGGTGCTTAAAGGTAACATCTACTGATCTATTTGAATTATTTACTATTTAAATTATTGAGTTAACTATTTAATTATTATTTTGAATCATTGTAATAAACTATGTATTTAGACTATGCAATATGATAGCACCGTGGTCAAAAATTCGTATCTATTCCAAAATTGCCAAAAAGTAGTTTGTGAGACTATGGTGTGGGCAGGTTGTCCCAAACTTGTCTGGTGTCGGACGTCATGGGCCGGTGGAGATGCTTTGTCCGGGGTCGGACGCCCCATGCACCGGTGGAGATGTGTTGTCCGAAGATACATGAAACAGAACAAGTGTCCAACGTCCTTAAGCATCACATCACATCACCCATCCCATCTTCTTCCATCGCACCACGAATGAAATATCATCCAACATAACACTCGGAGGGCTGAAGTGTGTCCATCACAATAACACTATGTCTATGCATATGCATAGGCTACATCCTCTAGTATCGATCGCACTCGCCGTCTGAAGTCCCCGTCAGTACCGCAACAACATCATTGGGAGGAGGAGGCACTGCAGATGCCAGATGGTCCCGTACGTCGCCGTGCTACACTACTGTAGTCGTCGCCTATAACGTCTGACCAACTTCAAATATCCGTCACCACCTCCTATTGAGCGTCAAGGTGCCAATACTTTCAGAAAAGAACCATCATGACAAATGACATTTACGGTGTACTCATCAACTTACAATCAGAACGTGGATGCTTCTGTTGGAGCCTCTACTCGACTGGTATTTTCGGCGGCCACCTGAATTGTTCTCCCTACATACCATGTCCGGCGAAACCACTCCGCCATGCTCCACAAGAATTTGGAGCGCCGGCCAGGGCGTGGCAACTGCGTAGGGAAGTCTCTTGTTCTCTTGGTGTTGTTCCTCGCCTAGGCATTCCGGTGTAGGGGAAGAGACGACCTAGCTTGAATCTGGCGATCTCAACCGGACCTTGTATTTGCCCCCGGCCACCATGCGCTGCTCATCTCCACCATAACCTCCTACTCCATTGCAAGCTTGTCCCGCCGCTTCGTCTTCCCCGCCGCACCGTCCACGAGTGGAGAAAACCCATGCGCGGCCAAGCCGAGCTCTGTCTCATCTTCTCGTTATGTTGTTATGTCAGCATGTTGAGTGTAGGATTATAGTTGTTAGAATTGCAATGATATGCTGTTCGAACAATATTAAAATATGGGAGAGTGAATGTCCAGCATGTAATTTTTCTAGTCTGGTACAGTTGAAGATCGCTAGATTGTTTAGGACACAGGAGGTCCAATTTGGCTAGGCTGATGTGGTTGCTCTTAGGGAGTTCTGAAAATGTCCAGCAGCATAAGACAGCCTCCGCAGCAACATGAACTTTTAGTCCTTCCTAGGAGCATAAAAGTGCCGTCGACTATACACAACGACGTGGGATGAGGATTGATTGATTGATCCCTACCGCCGTACGTGGCATGTTGTAGCCATACTCATGTACCAGCATGTGTCTCCCAATTTCTTTTACGCATCAAGGACTTAGGAGGTACCTGCTACTACACTATCAATTCCATGGTGATTATCTTTTGTTGTTCTACATCGTTTTTTTACCAATGAAGTTTTAGTCATTTTCCCCGGATGGCAAGGTTGCGTGTCTGGCTTAGCAGCAGGGAACTAGCGTTGCAGCGGTGGTGGCATCTTCTCTAGGTTGCTTGGACGGCGAGGTAAGGGCGGCGGGTGATGCTGCAGGTGCGGTCTTCTTCGGATGGCAGCCCATGGTCCCCTGCTCCTTATCTAGAGACCTTGAGATGGGTGGCATGGATGAGATACCGAGCAAAAGCTCCGCGGCGGCAACTACGACTGTCATGTCCCTCCTAGGGATGCTATTGTGAGTCTCCTCTCCGTGCCAGGGTTCTAGGTGAAAACATAGGTCGACCCTTTGGACTCATCGGCGGTGGCGCATTGTTCCGCTACCTTCTAGGGGCACTGTCGGGGAGCTTAGGTTTTTATTAGTACCATCTTCACGAATGCTTTGAACCTAACATGAAGCTTCTTCGACTACAACGTGGGATGACCTCACACTAGTAGAGAAGCCTATTAGCAGCATTACAAAGTTTACTTCGGTAGCATATATCCGCCACACTACTAACTCTCGTTGCTGCTGGTAAGTAGAATCGGTAGCGTAGCAAGGCCACCCCGCTAGTACCACGACGAGCAGGGGCTTTCCAGCACTCCACGCCTTTGTTGTATCGTATTGTGGCTTGTGGCGTGTCAGGGCCACGCCGCTGGTACAAAACAAATCTAATAAAAAAGTCGTGTGGCTCCTACTGATTTTTCCTAGAATTTGAACGACGAATTGAAATTCAAACATATCTTAAAACATTAAAATTAAAAACAAAATTCATTTGAATTTAGGATATATTGCATCGATTATAATGAAATTAAAAAACCTAATCTAAATCCAGATCTGCCCATCATTATCGTTGAACAGGCTGTAGTTCAAGGATCCGTCGCCCTTCCATCGCTGGAGAAGCCGGAGAGGTCGTTGTAGTCACTGCCATCACTAGGGAAGCAGGAGAAGCAGCCATAATCTCCATCGTCGCTGCCATCCTCGCCGGAGTCAATGGTGATGATCATGAAGTCCTCCCCTGACCACCTGTCGACACTCTTAGGCATCATCGGTTGGATGGTGTTCACCGAAGCAATTACTGCAGCGGTGAGACCATTCCAGTTGTTGATGTCAGGGTGGCACAATGGCGAGGGGATGTGGTTCTCCACGAGCCAAGCCGGTTGCTGCTGATGCATAGGCGACTGTGGAGTTGGCAGGGGCTTCTCCTCCTTGGGTTGATGGAGGAAAAGCTTGGCCTCCAAGAGGTTATGGCATGGGTCGTGGTTCCTGCACCACTTTTACCTCCTTCTCCTTATTGAGACGGTGGAAAAAGGATTTCCGTGGCGAATGTGGTGGCACTGGTTTCTACTCTGTTAGAACCTTAGGATCATCTAGCTCAAGGATTGAGTCACATAAAAGGAGGATCGGGAGTATGTACCTTGATATGGAGGTCCAGCCATGGCCTCTACTTATTCCACTTAGCCTAAATCTTGATCTGGAGTTGTGAGGGGATCTTCCTGGCGTTGTGAGTGCTAAGCTTGATAAGTGAGCAGGGGAGGGGGAGAGAGAGCCACCGTGAGAGAGATATGGTCTCAAACCCTAGAGCCCCCTTTACAGCACCTGCACCAGCGGAACCTACACCTCTAACCTCTAAATGGATGATCAGGATGCCCCTGATCAGGGTATCCAAATGGTTGTAATTAAAAACCCCTTAATTGACCCTAATTTGACTTAAATTGATCAAAAAATCTGTAGATCACTTATATCCAACATTTCCCCCCTTGATTGAATGAATAAACTTATAAGCCTATTTCTCAACAAAATGGCATACGAGACAATAGGATTACAACGGTCATTCAGTACCGCAGAACTCAGTTACTACAATACACCACTTTATCTCAAACAGAGATTCTTTAACTCAGGGTCTCCATAAATTTATACTTATTACAAATTTATGAGCTCAGCTCTTTGTTGAAACTTATACACAGGCAACAAATTACAATGGTCAGTTAAGTACCATTAAACTAATTGACTACAATACATCATTTTATTGAAGAGAAGAAAACCTTCTTAGGCTTATGGGGAGATGGTGTCAAAATCTTTCTACCAATCTCATGCTAGCAACGTGCTCTTTGAACATACTGGGTGGCAAGCCTTTTGTGAGTGGATCCACTAACATTGCGTTAGTTATTATATGCTTAATACTTATTGTCTGATCCTGAATTCTATCTTTCACAAAATGATACTTGATGTCAATGTGTTTGGCAGCACCACTTGACTTGTTGTTACTCGAGTAGATCACTACGGGTTGATTATCATAGAAAAGAGTGAGTTCCTTAGATATACTATCAATCACCCTTAAACCCGGGATAAAGTTCTTCAGCCATACTGCCTGCCCGGTTGCCTCATAACATGCCACTCTGCCTGCATTGTTAACAAGGCAGTAACACTTTGCTTGGTGATTTTCTAAGAAATAGCTCCTTCTACATGGGTGAATATATAACCTGATGTGGATTTCTTAGTGTCAACACACCCCGCAAAATCAGCATCTGAATAACCAACCACCTCGAGGTTATCAGTTCTCTTATATGTGAATATGAGGCCTTTAGTGCCTTGCAAATAACGCAAGGCTTTCTTAGCAGACTTAGAGTGATACAACCCTCGTAGACTGATATTTGCCAAGCATCTCAGTTATGAATGCTAAATCAGGGTGAGCGCACACTTGTGCATACATCATACTTCCAATAAATGAATCATCAGGAACTGACTTCATCCGCGTAGATTCATAAACATTACTTGGGCATTTGAAAGTCCCAAACTTGTCGCCCTTGACAATAGGAGTAGGTGAGGCTGAGAACTTATGCATATTATACTTTTTAGTACCTTCTCAATATACACTCTTTGTGATAGCTCCAAGATTCCTCTGGATCTATCTCGGTGAATTTGAATGCCTAAGACATAAGCGGCTTCACCGAGATCTTCCGTATCAAACTTTGAAGAGAGAAACCTTTTAGTTTCCAGCAGCATATTCTTATCACTATTGTCTAAGAGTATGTCATCA
Organism: Avena sativa; assembly: GCA_916181665.1. Classification (NCBI taxonomy): domain Eukaryota; kingdom Viridiplantae; phylum Streptophyta; class Magnoliopsida; order Poales; family Poaceae; genus Avena; species Avena sativa. The sequence goes on along the minus strand of OV702297.1, from coordinate 463,299,033 downwards.
ACATATAGTATCAGAAAGACAAAGTTGCTCCCCTTGAACTTCACATAAATGAAATTGTCCACTTCATTTTCTTTGAAACCAAAATTCTTTATGACTTGATAAAACGTGAAGTACCAATGCCATGAGTTTTGCTTTAATCCATAAATGGATTTCTTAAGACGACATCCTAAATGTTCCTTTCCTTCCATAACAAAACCTTCCGGTTGAGCCACGTAAACATCCTCATGTATGTCACCATTCAGAAATGTTGTTTTGACATCCATCTGATGCAACTCCAGATCATAATGAGCCACGAGTGCCATAATAATTCTAAACAAGTCTTTAGAAGAGAGAGGTGAAAAACTCTCATTGTAATCAATACCTTCTCTTTGAGTGAAACCCTTAGCCACAAGCCTTGCTTTGAACCTTTTAGTATCACCCTTGGAGTCACGTTTGGTCTTATAGACCCATCTGCTGCCCATAGTTTTGGCTCCTTCAGGAATTACTACTAAGTCTCATATATCATTAATGCTCATGGACTTTATTTCAGATTTCATAGCATCAAGCCATTCCGATGAATGATCACTTTGTATGGCTTCCTTAAATGAGGTGGGATCATCATCCAACATCGACTCATTCATATCCTCACTCATATAAGTGACATAATCATCAGGAATAGCATACTTTCTAGCCTGCTCTGACCTTCTTAGAGGTTCATTATTTGGTACGTCAACCAAAACTCCAGGATGATGAGTATCTTTCATAGAAGTATTATTAGGTATGGGCTCTAAAGGAGTTACACATATCTCAGCAGGTGTAGCATCAGCAATCCCCTCAACTAGAGGTGTAACCTCGACATGAACATGAAACATTGGCTCTTGGATCATAGGTACCGGGACATATCCCCGCTTCTCCTCCAAGGCTATTTCCCTTGGAGTCATGCTCCCCATCATCATATCACTTTCCAAGAATACAGTGTGTCTTGTTTCAACAAACATAGTGAATTGCTTTGGACAATAAAAATGATATGACTTAGATTTATCAGGATAACCAATAAAATGACAGTTGACTGTCTTGGGGTCCAACTTTCCCATAACTGGATTGAAAACTATTGCCTCAGCAGGGCAGCCCCACACATACAAATAAATCAGGGTTGGTTTTCTCCCAGTTCAATATTTAATACGGGGTTTTGGCACCAATTTGCTAGGGACCTTACTAAGAATATGTGCAATTGTATTTAGAGATTCTATCCATAAACCAAGTGGCAAATTGAAGTGACTTAACATACTTCATACCATGTCCATAAGAGTACGATTCTGCCTTTCAGCAATTCAATTTTGCTGAGGTTCGCCCGGTGCTAAATACTAGGCTACAATACCATTTTCCTATAAGAACTTAGCAAAAGGTCCAGGAATTTTTTCCATAAGAATTGTGTATTTCGTAGTACTCATTACCATGACCAAACCTTACAACTTTGATCTTTTGACTAGCTTGATTCTCAACTTCAGCTTTAAATATTTTTAACTTTTCTAATGCCTAAGATCTTTCTCACATAGGATAGATATATCCATAGTGGGATAAGTCACCGGTGATTGTTTTGAAAGAATCAGAAACATCCACTAATTTCACATTAAACAGACCACATATATCCATATGAACAATTTATAAAACTCTAGTGCTTCGATTTGCACCTTTCTTGATTATCTTGGCATATTTCCCTTTGATGCAATCAATACAATGATCCAGATCCGCATCTGAGAAATCCAAAGGATTAAGGACTTGCTCCTTAATGAGATTCTCCCCCTCGAAATATGGCCCAAGCAATAGTGTCATAATTTCTAAGAAGTCTCATCATTATCGCGCTTACGCTTGGTACTAACATTCACATTAGAAGATGGGTCAACTTCATTTATGAAATCACTTAGGAAAGATAGAAAAAGATTGTCTTGTTAGAAGGCAAGACCAAAATTATTATTGTCAAACATAACTATATATATCTTCTTCCCAAAATCACAGTGAAAACCATCATCATATGAGCATGAGACGGACACAAGGTTTCATCTCATATATTGTACATAAGTACATTACGTAAACGAAGCGTAAAGACGCTATGGAGTATAAGTGTGAACTCTCCAATAGCCTCAGCCTCAGCTTCAACACTATTAGCAACTCTAATGGTTTTTTCCCTCCTCTTAGGGTCCTTTTCGTATCGAAATCATGTAGGGAATTTGCAACAAGATTTATTATACCTGAGTCAATCGACCATGTATTGGTGACATAATTAACATAAAGAGATTCATCAATAAAGGTTATAACATCAGTACCTTTATTATTGAGTCATTTCATGAACCCAATACAATCCCTTTGAATGTGTTCGCTTTTTTGACAAAAGCGACATCCATTAGGATCTTTACCATAATCATTTGGGATTCCATATGCATTAGGACATCTATTAGGATTCTTTTACTGAAAGAACTTAGAAGATTGCCCTTTATCTTTAAACTAAGCAGGCTTAGGCTTCATAAAATTTTGATTTTTCTTCTTCTGAGTGCTTGAACTGATTAACATGGTCAACATGTCTAGCCTTAAGCCTTTACGCCTCTTGTACACACCTAGACATCATTTTAACCATGTCTCGCTTAGAATCCATCGCACTGTAATTGATGGTGAACAAAGAGAACTTCGTGGGCAAGGATGACATAATAAAATGGACAAGGAAACCTTCAGATATTTCCATTTCCGTTATCTTAAGTTTAGTGGCCATGTTAATCGTCCTCGTGATATTCTCTTTGAGACCCCCAGCTAGATCATACCTTTCATCAATAAGACTTCTAGTGAGACTCGTTGCATAAATTTTGGATGATCCCTTAAATCGGTCCTCAATCTTTCCAAGGTAATCCTTGGTAGTCTAAGAGTGTGGAACAACTCCCCTCATACTTTGAGTGATGGAGCCCTTAATGATCATGAGGCACTTACGATTTGAGTCCTCCCACTTAGTTTTCTCATCATCATAAACCCTTCTCAGGGCATCATAATTTCCATCACCTTGAGCAGGTGCTTGATACATTGCAAATGTATCTATACTTTTTGATGTTCCATGCTTAGTTTTATCCACTTTCTTGTGTTTTGTTCCAACTTTGGAGGACATTTATTATGATTTCTTGGACTAACCTATTAACAAGAGCCACAGTGCTAGCTGCCTGTTTTCTGCTGTTTTTGGTTCCAGGAAAGTCAGAAAATGAATATTCTCGGAATTGGATGGGACAAAAGCCAAAGTGCCTATTTTTCCGGAAGACATCAAGTGCCAGAATACGAGACGGAGAAGGGCCAGGGAGCCACCACACCACCTGGCCGCGCGACCAGGCCTGGCCCGCGCCAGGGGGTGGTGTAGCCACTCCCAGCACCCCCTCGGCCTCTCCTTCCGCCTATAAGTTTCCATCGGGACGGAAACCCTAAGTACCCGATCAAAAATCTACGAAAGCGTCTATAGCCGCCGTCATGTCCATCCCTAGATCGGGAGGGATCTGAAGCTCTTCCCGGCACCCTGTCGGAGAGGGGAATTCACCCTATAGGCCTTCTTCATCACCATGCAAGCCTCCGGTGTGATGCGTGAGTAGTTCATCCTTGGACTACGGATCCATGTAGTAGCTAGATGGCTGGTTCTCCTCCTTTGTGCTTTCATGTCTAGATCTTGTGAGCTCCGTTCATGATCAAGATCATCTATTTGTAATTCTGCATGTTGTGTTTGCGGGGATCCGATGGATATTGAGATGCTATTTCAGATTGATTATTGATTCTATCATGTCTTTGTTATTTGTGATCTTGCATGCTTTCCGTTGTTAGTAGCTATCTTGGCCAAGTAGATGCTAGCAACTCCAAGAGTTAGTATTTATGCTCGATAGTGGGTTCATGCCTCTGGTAATCTGGGAAAGTGCCAGAAATCTCTAAGGTACTAGATGTGTTGTTGCTACTAGGGAGAAAACAACAATCCTTTGTTCATAGAACAATCGTATTGTTTATTTTACACGCAGTTCGTAAAGCAATAATCTGTTGCTTGCAACTTAATACTGGAGGGGGTTCGGATGATAACCTGAAGGTGGATTATTAGTCATAGATGCAGTTGGATGGCGGTCTATGTATAATGTTGTAGTGCCCAATCAAGTCTCAAATGAGTCAAGATGATTAGTATATGCATGTATTGCTTTCTCGATGTTTGTCAATTTCCCCGCTGTAATTTGTTCACCCAGCATGTTATCTATCTTAAGGAGAGCCACCTCTAGTGAACTATGGATCCCGGTCCTTTTTATTTACATACAATCTATAAATTGTTTACTGCTTTGTGTTTACTTTCTGCAAAACTATTTCTTCTTTCCATTCGATACGTTTAATCCTTTGTTTTCCGCAAAACACGGTGAGATTGACAACCTCATCGCAAGTTGGGGACAAAGTTCTGTAGTTGTGTTGTGCAGGTCTCCATGTTGCTACTAGCACCGGTAGTGCGCCCTGCCAAAGCTCAGCTAGTAACACCTTTGGGGTGTTTCCTTGCTCCTACTTGTTCGATTAAACCTTTGTTTCATAACTGAGGGAAGACTTGCTGCTGTATTCATCATACCTTCCTCTTGGGGTTTCCAACAAGCTCTACGTCGAAAGTTGAGCGCAACAAGGTTTTCTGGCGCCGTTGCCGAGGAGTCGAGGACATCTTCATAAGGGGAGTCCCTCATAACCAATCTATTTACTTTCTTTTTGATTTGTTTGCTTGTTTTGTTCTTCAAAAATCCAAAAAAATAGTTTTAATTGTTTACTTTCTTATTTACAATACACATTACTGATACTCTCATAAAGATTGAAGAAGAAAAGATGAAACATAAAGCTTCTATTCCTATAAAACAAGAGGATGGTTGGCAACCCATCATTAATATGAAAGTGAATGACTTTGATTTCAAAGCTTTGTGTGATCTTGATAGTAGTGTTTCTATTATGCCTAGAAGAATTTATGATATGCTTGATTTGCCCCCTCTTGAAGATTGCTATTTGAATGTCCCAATTGAAGATAATGCTAAAAAGAAACTCATGGGGAGTCTTAATGATGTTATTATTATGCTTAACGATTCCTATGTCCCCGTTGATTTCTATGTTTTGAATGTTGAATACAATGCTTCTTGTCCTATTACTTTGGGAAGACCTTTTCTTAGAACTGTTGGTGCCATCATTGATATGAAAGACGGCACCATTAAATATCAAATACCACTCAAGAAAGGTATACAACACTTCCCTAAAAAGAGAGAAAATATTTCTTTTGCTTCTCCTATGAAAACAAAATTTGGTCTTAATGCTTCTTCATTTGAGAACACTTGATTCTTTCTTTGCTTCTTATGCCTAACTTAAAGGCGTTAAAGAAAAGTACTTGTTGGGAGATAACCCAAGAGTTTTAGATGAGTCTTGGAAGTTATTACCTCTGTAATAACCTCTCCTTATCCTTTTTATTTGCTTTTTGTGCCAAGAGTAACCTCTAATGAGAGTGAAGTAATGATTGGGAAAGTTGTGCCGAAACAGATTTCTGTGCTTAACCGTAAAAATTCCTGAGAGAGCTCTGTTTGTCGTATTGAGCTGTAATTTTTTGTGCTTCTGCCCCAGGTTGGTATATAACTTTAGTTAGTTCAACACTTTTTGATTTGAGCAACATAAGGTCTTCTAAAAAATTCGTCTTTACTTGCTGGTCTGTTTTGACAGATTTCTGCCATTTTCTGCATTTGCTTCTTGTTAGTTCCTTCTTGAGTTCCTTTGGGGAATTGAGATTTTTGAGGGAAGTGCTACAGTAGCTAGTGTTTTAATGGAAGTTTATTTGGTGTTAGAACTGAACTTTGAGACTTATTTATCTTAAGTGCACTAATCTTGCTAATAAAGATTGTGTAAAGTTTTGTATGAAGGAAAATTTTCAGGTGTATGGAAGGAAATGAGTAATGGTAATGAGATGAAGGATGGACTAAAGCTCAAGCTTAGGGATGCCACGCGTGTCACCCCAAAAAATATCCAAGAAGTACAAGCGTCAAAGCTTGGGGGTGCCCAAGGCATCCCCTTCTTCATCAATAAAAATTTCAGGTTTCTTCCAAACGCTTCATTTTTATTGTTTCATGCACAGTTGTGTTTTTCTTGGAGCGTCTTCTTTTTCATTTTCGTTTTGGTTTTTAGTTTGCTTGGTTTTCTTAGTTTTCTGAATAAGTTGGTTGGACCCCCCTCTTTCACACTTTGGTTTGCGAATAGTTTGGTTTGGTTTGGAAAAGAGTAGGAAAGTTCATGCTTATGTGGTAAAAAGAGCTCGTTCTTGACTGTGGCTATGCTTTGTCATGCCATGCTTGATATTGTTTTGGCTTTATGCTTAGTATTATTTGTTGTAGCATGACTTGTTATAAACAATTGAGATTGCTTAATGTGCCTTGGATGAATCATGCATTGTTTTAGCATATTAAAGCATAGTATAGTGGTATTCTCATTTGATGCTTTATTTGGGTTGACTTGGCACATGCTCATACCATGTTATGACTATATCAAGGCACCATAGCCTTTATGATCCTTTAGTTTTCAACTTGTAGTATCACTTTATTCTTTGATCAATGATGTTTTGTCGCTCTGCATGATTATGGCCATTATTGCTCTCTTAGTTTGTCGCTCCCAGTCTTTTGCTAGCCTCCACAACAAAGTATGAGTTCCACTCATGCATCCAACTCCCTAAACCAAGTTATTCCAAAGAGTCCACCATACCTACCTACTAGATTATGCTATTCCAAGTATATTCATACTTTTGTTTACCTTCCTCTTGTTATGAGAAAACTAGTGATTAAAGCTCTCACGAACTTGATGGCACAGTTTACTTTACTTTCCCTTAATAAACTTGAACCATTGTGTCTTCTATGTTGTATATGCTTGCACTTATTTGTTGGGAATTAGCAGAACCATGCTTTCATGAGGAACGCTTTCAACATTGCACTTGGTACTTGTACCTAGTTGATATCATGCTCTTTTGTATATGGATGTCGTCGGTGTGAAATGAAAGGGGAGCTTGTAAGTCCATGGAGTTATGTATATGTGTTAGAGAAAAACGCCTGGGCCGCTGGTCTAATCCATGCTGACATGGTGGAAACCTGCAGCGTAACCATAATGAGCTGTCTATGAAGCATTCTTCTTATAAAAAAAGAGTCCTATATTGAGAAAAAAAAGAGAAAAGAAAAAAAAGATACTATGAAAAGAGGAAAGAGAGAAAAAAAAGCACCATATTCCCATGGTAAATAAGAAGAATGCTGAGATGCTCGTTGTTTGCTTGCCTTGTCATTTTGATATGGGGATTCTTCCGTATCATCGGGCAAGGGGTACCCGTTGGCGGTTCTCAATGATACACATGTACTTACGATGACAAGAACTTACCGGTGACTAAACTTGAGTAGCATGAGGAGCGGCCCTCGTATACAAGGGACATGAGATTCCTGACTTATACTTCGTCAAGCATGTACACCATAGTTTGTTCACTTTAACCTTAATAGCTTCAAGATGCTTATGATAGGGGCAATGAGAGCTGAAAGCTACAAGTACCATAATTTTTGGAAGCTCTTTATGAGACTTGAATCCCTACTTCCTTTTACAAAAGGCTTTTCTTCCACCATTATATTGAGTCTCCACCTTCTAACTTTATGCACCTACTTTGAGAGCATAGTGGCCATTCTTAGTTCTATGTGCATTGTCCCAAGACTAGTTGATTGATGCATAACTTGTTATTGCTTGTTTGAAACTATTGTATCTATTCACTCTTATGAACTTTGAAGGTGTCCTATGCATTTATATTTGCTACTCTATTGAGGGACAAGCTGAATACTTTTATGCTATGTTTTCTTTATGTGAAACAAACAAACGTCTTGCAAAGCATTGTTATTCATGAATCTTTTGTTTGTGCCTTTTCATGTTGCATCATAGTTTCTTTGCTTATTGCTAGAACTTTGTCTTTCATGTTATGATTGAAGTACTATGATCCCAGCCTTGAATGTTTTGCAAATACTTTGATCAAGTCTTTGATGGTGCATGTCACCTCAAAAATTATTTCTTTTTATCACTTACCTACTCCAGGACGAGCAGGAGTTAAGCTTGGGGATGTTGATACAATGCAGATGAATCTATAATTTTTTGATGTTCCATGCTTAGTTTTATCCACTTTCTTGTGTTTTGTTCCAACTTTGGAGTACATTTATTATGGTTTCTTGGACTAACCTATTAACAAGAGCCATAGTGCCAGCTGCCTGTTTTCTGCTGTTTTTGGTTCCAGGAAAGTCAGAAAATGAATATTCTCGTAATTGGACGGGACAAAAGCCAAAGTGCCTATTTTTCCGGACGACATCAAGTGCCAGAATACGAGACGGAGAAGGGCCAGGGAGCCACCACACCACCTGGCCGCGCGGTCAGGCCTGGCCCGCGCCAGGGGATGGTGTGGCCGCTCCCGGCACCCCCTCAGCCTCTCCTTCCGCCTATAAGTTGCCCTCGAGACGAAAACCCTAAGTACCCGATCAAAAATCCACGAAAGCGTCTCTAGCCGCTGTCTTCTCCATCCCTAGATCGGGAGGGATCTGAAGCTCTTCCCCACACCCTGCCGGAGAGGGGAATTCACCCTGGAGGCCTTCTTCATCACCATGCAAGCCTCTTGTGTGATGCGTGAGTAGTTCATCCTTGGACTACGGATCCATGTAGTAGCTATATGGCTGGTTTCTCCTCCTTTGTGCTTTCATGTTTAGATCTTGTGAGCTCCATTCATGATCAAGATCATCTATTTGTAATTCATACATGTTGTGTTTGCGGGGATCCGATGGATATTGAGATGCTATTTCAGATTGATTATTGATTCTATCATGTCTTTGTTATTTGAGATCTTGCATGCTTTCCGTTGTTAGTAGCTATCTTGGCCAAGTAGATGCTAGTAACTCCAAGAGTTAGTATTTATGCTCGATAGTGGGTTCATGCCTCTGGTAATCTGGGGAAGTGACAAAAATCTTTAAGGTACTAGATGTGCTGTTGCTACTAGGGAGAAAACAACGATCCTTTGTTCATAGAACAATTGTATTGTTTACCTTACACGCAGTTCGAAAAGCAATAATCTGTTGCTTGCAACTTAATACTGGAGGGGGTTCAGATGATAACCTGAAGGTGGATTATTGTCATAGATGCAGTTGGATGGCGGTCTATGTATTATGTTGTATTGCCCAATCAAGTCTCAAAGAAGTCAAGATGATTAGTATATGCATGTATTGCTTTCTCGGTGTTTGTCAATTGCCCCGCTGTAATTTGTTCACTGAGCATGTTATCTATCTAAGGAGAGCCAACTCTAGTGAACTATGGATCCTGGTCCTTGTACTTTACATACAATCTACAATCTTTTGCTGCTTTGTGTTTACTTTCTGCAAACTTTTACTTATTTCCATTCGATACGTTTAATCCTTTGTTTTCCGCAAAACACGGTGAGATTGGCAACCTCATCGCAAGTTGGGGACAAAGTTCTGTGGTTGTGTTGTGCAGGTCTCCACGTTGCTACTAGCACCGGTAGTGCGCCCTGCCAAAGCTCAGCTAGTAACACCTTTGAGGTGTTTCCTTGCTCCTACTGGTTCGATTAAACCTTGGTTTCATAACTGAGGGAAACTTGCTGTTGTTCTCATCATACCTTCCTCTTGGGGTTCCCAACGAGCTCTACATCAACCACGAGCCATCAACACTTTTCTGGCGCCGTTGCCGGGGAGTCAAGGACATCTTCACAAGGGGAGTCCCTCATAACCAATCTCTTTACTTTGTTGTTTTTGTTTTGCTTAGTTTCTTTTTGCTTTGTTTGCTTGTTTTTTTCTTCAAAAAACACAAAAAAAAATTAGTTTTGCTTGTTTGATTTCTTATTTGAAAACCCAAAAAAATGACTACTCTTGAAAACACTAAGTTGTGTGACTTCACTAGCACCAATAACAATGATTTTATGAGCACTCCTATTGCTCCACCTGTGGCTGAAAATACTTTCTTTGAGATAAAACCTGCTTTGCTCAATCTTGTTATGAGAGAACAATTTTCTGGTATTGGTAATGAAGATACTGCTTCCCATCTAAATAACTTTGTTGAACTTTGTGAGATGCAAAAGCATAGGGATATAGTTGGTGATATTATTAAACTGAAATTGTTTCCTTTCTCTTTGAGAGGAAAAGCTAAAGAATAGTTGAATTCCTTAACTAGGAATAGTATTGATTCTTGGACTAAGTGCAAAGATGCTTTTATTGGAAAATACTATCCTCCTGCTAAGATTATATCCATGAGAAGTGAAATAATGAAGTTTAAACAACTTTATAATGAGCATGTTGCTCAAGCTTGGAAAGAATGAAATCTTTGGTTAAGAATTGTCCCACTCATGGACTGACTGCTTGGATGATCATCCAAACTTTTTATGCAGGATTGAACTATTCTTCAAGGAACCTATTGGATTCTTCTGCTGGAGGTACTTTTATGACTATTACTTTGGGTGCTGCAACGAAACTTCTGGACAATATGATGGTTAATTATTCTGAATGGCATACTGAGAGTGCTCCACAAGGTAAGAAGGTAAATTCTGTTGAGGAAACCTCCTCCTTGAGTGAAAAGATTGATATAATTATGTCTATGCTTGTTAATGGGAAAGCCCATATTGATCCAAACAATGTTCCTTTAGCCTCTTTGGTTGCTCAAGAAGAGCAAGTGGATGTGAACTTCATAAGAAATAACAACTTTGGCAACAATGCTTATGGTAATAATGCTTATAGGAACAACTTTGGTAACAACAATTATAAGCCATATCCTCCCAACAATGGTAATGCTTATGGAAATTCTTACAACAATAATAAGGGTGCTCCCTCTGAACTTAAAGTTATGCTTAAAGAGTTCATTAGTAAACAAACTGCTTTCAATAAAACTATTGAGGAAAAACTCTCTAATGCTGAAAGAAATATTGCATCTTTGGCTGAAGCTCAATCTTCTTTGAATAAAATGGCTGCTAACCTGAAACTAATGAGAATCCCTTTGCAGCTACTAATGCCATACAAGTAAGAATTGATGAAAATGTTAGACTATTAGCTGAATTACATGCTAAGTGGGAAAGAGAAGATGAAATTGCTAGAAACATTAGTGTTTCTACTATCACCACCACTAGTGTTGAGGCTAGTAATGGTTCTACTACTTTAGATGATAAAGTTGATTTTGATCTTGATGGTTGCAATATCTCTGAAGTTATTAAGTTCCTACAAAAGCTTGCTAAAAGTCCTAATGCTAGTGCTATGAACATGGCCTTTACAAAACACATTATTGATGCTCTCATAAAGATTAAAGAAGAAAAGATGAAACATAAATCTTCTATTCCTATAAAACAAGAAGATGGTTGGGAACCCATCATTAATATGAAAGTGAATGACTTTGATTTCAAAGCTTTATGTGATCTTGATAGTAGTGGTTCTATTATGCCTAGAAGGATTTATGATATGCTTGATTTGCCTCCTCTTGAAGATTGCTATTTGAATGTCCCACTTGATGATAATGCTAAAAAGAAACTCATGGGGAGTCTTAATGATGTTCTTACTATGGTTAATGATTCCTATGTCCCCATTGATTTCTATGTTTTGGATGTTGAATACAATGCTTCTTGTCCTATTACTTTGGGAAGACCTTTTCTTGGTGCCATCATTGATATGAAAGAAGGCACCATTAAATATCAACTCCCACTCAAGAAAGGTATACAACACTTCCCTAAAAAGAGAGAAAAGATTTCTTTTGCTTCTCCTATGAAAACAAAATTTGGTCTTAATGCTTCTTCATTTGAGAACACTTGATTCTTTCTTTGGTTCTTATGCCTAACTTAAAGGCGTTAAAGAAAAGTACTTGTTAGGAGATAACCCAAGAGTTTTAGATGAGTTTGGAAGTTATTACCTCTGTAATAACCTCTCATTATCCTTTTTATTTGCTTTTTGTGCCAAGAGTAACCTCTAATGAGAGTGAAGTAATGATTGGGAAAGTTGCTGTCCCGAAACAGATTTCTGTGCTTCACCGTAAAAATTCCTGAGAGAGTTCTGTACGTCCGAATGAGCTGTAATTTTTTTTGATTTTGCCCCAGGTTGTTATATAACTTTCATTAGTTCAACACATTTTTATTTGAGCAACAGAAGGTCTTCGAAAAAATTCGTCTTTACCTGCTGGTCTGTTTTGACAGATTTCTGCCATTTTCTGCATTTGCTTCTTGTTGGTTCCTTCTTGAGTTCTTTTGGGGAATTGAGCTTTTTGAGGAAAGTGATACAGTAGCTAGTGTTCTAATGAAAGTTTATTTTCTATTAGAACTGAACCTTAAGACTTATTTATCTTAAGTGCACTAATGTTGCTAATGAGATTGTGTGAAGTTTTGTATGAAGGAAAATTTTCAGGTGTATGGAAGAAATGAGTATTGAGATGAAGGATGGACTAAAGCTCAAGCTTGGGGATGCCACGCGTGTCACCCCAATAAATATCCAAGAAGTGCAAGCGTCAAAGCTTGGGGATGCCCAAAGCATCCCCTTCTTCATCAATAAAAATTCCAGGTTTCTTCCAAACGCTTCATTTTTATTGTTTCATGCACAGTTGAGTTTTTCTTGGAGCGTCTTCTTTTTCGTTTTCATTTTGGTTTTTAGTTTGCTTGGTTTGCTTAGTTTTCTGAATAAATTGGTTGGACCCCCTCATTCATACATTTGTTTGCAATTGGTTTGGTTTGGTTTGGTTTGGAAAAGAGTAGGAAAGTTCATACTTTTGTGGTAAAAAGAGCTTGCTTTTGACTGTGGCCTATGCTTTGTCATGCCATGATTGATATTGTATTGGCCTTATGCTTAGTATTCTTTGCTATATCATGACTTGTTATAAACAATTGAGATTTCTTAATGGGCCTTGAATGAATCATGCGTTGTTTTAGCATATTAAAGCATAGTATAGTGGTATTCTCCTTTGATGCTTTATTTGGGTTGACTTGGCGCATGCTTACACCATGTTATGACTATCTAAAGTCACCATAGCCTTTATGATCCTTTAGTTTTCAACTTGTAGTATCACTTTATGCTTTGATCAATGATGTTTTGTCGCTCTGCATGATTATGGCCATTATTGCTCTCTTAGTTTGTCGCTCCCACTCTTTTGCTAGCCTCCACCACCAAGTATGAGTTCCACTCATGCATCCAACTCCCTAAACCAAGTTATTCCAAAGAGTCCACCATACCTACCTACTAGCTTATGGTATTCCAAGTATATTCATGCTTTTGTTTACCTTCCACTTGTTATGAGAAAACTAGTGATTAAAGCTCTCACGAACTTGATGGCACACTTTACTTTATTGCCTCTAATAAACTTGAACCATTGGGTCCTTCTTTGTTGTGTATATTCTTGCGCTTTATAAGTTGAAATTAGCAGAACCATGTTTCATGGGGAACGCTTTCAACATTGCACTGGTACTTTGACCCTGTTGATATTATGTTCTTTTGCTTACGGATCCCGGCGGTGTGAAATAAAAGTGGAACTTGTAAGATCATGGAATTTGTATGTGTGTTAGAGAAACGCCTGGGCCGCTAGTCTAATACATGCCTAATCATGGTGGAAACTTGCAGCATCACCATAATGAGCACTCTATGAAGCATCCTCAATAAAAACCTATGCAAATAGCAAATAAAAAGATCGCAGAGATGTCCATTGTTTGCTTGCCTTGTTATTTTGATTATGGGAAAGCTCCCGTATCATGTGCAAGGGGTACCCCATTGTCGGTTCTTAATGATACACATATACTTACAATGACAAGAGTTTACTCGTGACTGAAGTTGAGTAGCATGAGGATCGGTCTTCGTAAGTAAGGGGCATGAGATTTCGATTTATAACTTGTCAAGCATATCCTCTTAGTTGTGTCACTTTAACCTTAATCACCTTCAAGATGCTTATGATAGGGCCAATGAGAGCTGACAGCTATAAGTACCATAATTTTTGGAAGCTCTTTATGAGACTTGAATCCCTACTTCCTTTTACAAAAGGCCTTTCTTCCACCATTATATTGAGTTTCCACCTTCTATCTTTATGCACCTACTTTGAGAGCATAGTGGCCATTCTTAGTTCTATGTGCATTGTCCCAAGACTAGTTGATTGATGCATATCTTGATATTGCTTGTTTGAAACTATTGTATCTAGTCACTCTTATGAACTTTGAAGGTGTCCTATGCATTTATATTTGCTACTCTATTGAGGGACAAGCTGAATACTATTATGCTATGTTTTCTTTATGAGAAACAAATAAACGTCTTGCAAATCATGTTATTCATGATTCTTTTGTTTGTGCCTTTTCATGTTGCATCATAGTTTCTTTGCTTATCGCTAGAACTTTGTCTTTCATGTTATGATTGAAGTACTTTGATCCTAGCTTTGAATGTTTTGCAAATACTTTGATCAAGTCTTTGATGGTGCATGTCACCTCAAAAATTATTTCTTTTTATCACTTACCTACTCGAGGACGAGCAGTAGTTAAGCTTGGGGATGTTGATACATTGCAAATGTATCTATAATTTTTGATGTTCCATGCTTGGTTTTATCCACTTTCTTGTGTTTTGTTCCAACTATGGAGTAGTTTTATTATGATTTCTTGGACTAACCTATTAACAAGAGCCACAGTGCCAGCTGCCTGTTTTCTCCTGTTTTTGGTTCTAGGAAAGTCAGAAAATGAATATTCTCGGAATTGGACAGGACAAAAGCCAAAGTGCCTATTTTTCCGGAAGGGATCAAGTGCCAGAATACGAGACGGAGAGGGGCCAGGGGCCAGCCACACCACCTGGCCGCGCGGCTAGGCCTGGCCCGCGCCAGGGGGTGGTCTGGCTGACCCCAGCACCCCTCGGCCTCTCCTTCCGCCTATAAGTTGCCCTCGGGATAAAAACGCTAGGTACCCGATCAAAAATCCACGAAAGAGTCTGTAGCCGCGGTCATCTCCATCCCTAGATCGGGAGGGATCTGAAGCTCTTCCCGGCACCCTGCCGGAGAGGGGAATTCACCCTGGAGGCCTTCTTCATCACCATGCAAGCCTCCGGTGTGATGCGTGAGTAGTTCATCCTTGGACTACAGATCCATGTAGTAGCTAGATGGCTGGTTTCTCCTCCTTTGTGCTTTCATGTTTAGATCTTGTGATTTCCGTTCATGATCAAGATCATCTATTTGTAATTCATACATGTTGTGTTTGCGGGGATCCGATGGATATTGAGATGCTATTTCAGATTGATTATTGATTCTATCATGTCTTTGTTATTTGAGATCTTGCATGCTTTCCGTTGTTAGTAGCTATCTTGGCCAAGTAGATGCTAGCAACTCCAAGAGTTAGTATTTATGCTCGATAGTGGGTTCATGCCTCTGGTAATCTGGGGAAATGACAGAAATCTCTAAGGTACTAGATGTGTTGTTGCTACTAGGGAGAAAACAACGATCCTTTGTTCATAGAACAATTGTATTGTTTACCTTACACGCAGTTCGTAAAGCAATAATCTGTTGCTTGCAACTTAATACTGGAGGGGGTTCGGATGATAACCTGAAGGTGGATTATTAGTCATAGATGCCGTTGGATGGCGGTCTATGTATTATGTTGTATTGCCCAATCAAGTCTCAAAGGAGTCAAGATGATTAGTATATGCATGTATTGCTTTCTCGGTGTTTGTCAATTGCCCCGCTGTAATTTATTCACCCAGCATGTTATCTATCTAAGGAGAGCCACCTCTAGTGAACTATGGATCCCAGTCCTTGTCTTTTACATACAATCTACAATCTTTTACTGCTTTGTGTTTACTTTCTGCAAACTTTTACTTCTTTCCATTCGATACGTTTAATCCTTTGTTTTTCGCAAAACACGGTGAGATTGACAACCTCATCGCAAGTTGGGGACAAAGTTCTGTGGTTGTGTTATGCATGTCTCCACGTTGCTACTAGCACCGGTAGTGCGCCCTGCCAAAGCTCAGCTAGTAACACCTTTGAGGTGTTTCCTTGCTCCTACTGGTTCGATTAAACCTTGGCTTCATAACTGAGGGAAACTTGCTGCTATGCTCATCATACCTTCCTCTTGGGGTTCCCAACGAGCTCTACATCAACCACGAGCCATCAACACTTTTCTGGGCGCCGTGCATTGACCCATCAAGGAGTCAAGATGATTAGTATATGCATGTATTGCTTTCTCGGTGTTTGTCAATTGCCCCGCTGTAATTTGTTCATCCAGCATGTTATTTATCTAAGGAGAGCCACCTCTAGTGAACTATGGATCCCGGTCCTTTTACTTTACATACAATCTACAATCTTTTACTGCTTTGTGTTTACTTTCTGCAAACTTTTACTTCTTTCCATTCGATATTTTTAATCCTTTGTTTTCCGCAAAACACGGTGAGATTGACAACCTCATCGCAAGTTGGGGACAAAGTTTTGTGGTTGTGTTGTGCAGGTCTCCACGTTGCTACTAGCACCGGTAGTGCGCCCTGCCAAAGCTCATCTAGTAACACCTTTGGGGTGTTTCCTTGCTCCTACTGGTTCGATTAAACCTTGGTTTCATAACTGAGGGAAGACTTGCTGCTGTATTCATCATACCTTCCTCTTGGGGTTCCCAACGAGCTCTACATCGAAAGTTGAGCGCATCAGTGCTATAGGAGGATCCTTCAGGAGGGCAATATTAAGCAAACCTAACGTGATCTCAAGCCTATCCTTCCATGTACCAAAATTTCTACCAGTCAACCGTTATATGCCATTAATAATTCTGAAATTTTGAGAGGCGTTATATGCTGCAAAATAAACAGATGCTTTAAGTAAGCATCACCATCAGTCTAATCTACATCAACTTTGGCCAGAAATAGACATGATTAATAAAATATTGTGGTCAAAATATCTGCCAAACAGCTTTAGCCAGAATAACAGATATAAGCCACACTTAATTGAATCCTCACATATATGGGATTCTTTCATCAATCTGGTACACATCAGCATTGGCAAGAAGTGAACCAGACCAAAAAATCATGGTCAAAATGCCCATCAATCAGCTTTGGGCAGAATGATAGACATAATCCATGCTTAATTTGAGGATTTACAAACTTTATTTTGCAACAAAATATTATTACCAAAATTAGTTGATGATATCATAAAATAATAAACTTAGAATGATAAAAACATTAAAACTACTTAGGGATGACACATAATTGCATGAGAGCAGAAAAAATGTCACACAACTACGTTCCATAATTGACATAATAAAATATGCCAAATATTTATCCCCAAACTTATTTATATTAGTCCTAATATTTTTGAAATCAATTAGAAAAACTTAAGATTATTCATAATATGGGGTCAAAAGTATTTTAGCCAAGCGATTATTTTTCTTAGTCAAATTTCATTCCAGGCAGGCCAAAACCAGCCCAACCCGTCTCCCCCTAGATCCCTAGAGCGGCCCACCTAGCCTGTTAAGCAGCCGAAGCTGCGGGCCATTAGATCGCATCCAACGATGGACGGCGCGCCCGATCGGACAGAGACCGACCCGCAACGAACGCCCCCCCCCCCCCTCCCCAACCCTAGCCCCTAATCGCCCCTTCCCCTTCTCTGTCTCCTGATGCTACACGACCGATGCAGCCCAATGGAGCCGCTTCAGCGGAGCAAGAGGATGACATCGATGTCGGCCAGGCCCCCTCGCTAGAGCCGCGTGGGGCTTTGGCTAGCGCGCACCTCCATCGAGTGGCTCTAGACAGCACACTTCTGTGCAAAGACGATGGCAACGAGCAGGCATCCCTACAACGACGTCGACGACCCCATGCCATATCCAGCACAGTGGCAAGCCTCCAACGACAACAAGTGCACGAGAGGCTGAGCCACCACCCGACACATCCGATGGCGAGACTGCTCGGGTGCGATCCCGAGCAGGTCTACCCAACTTAGGTGGTGACCCCAACACCACCGTGGCCAACGATGACAGCATGATCCTCACGTAAGTGCCCACTACCTCTTAATCTTATGAATTTAGGGATATGGTTGCTCAATTTAGGAATTAGGGTTAGGGTTCTTATGAAAGTTGGGGAATTAGGGTTAGGATTCTAAGAATTGATGAACTAGAGTTAGGGTTCATCAATTTAGGATTTAGTTTAGGGTTCTTAGGAAGATTATGGAATTAGGGTTAGGGTTCATCGGTAAATTAGGGATTTCAATTAGGGTTTTCCTAAGACCTTAAATCCACACATCAGAATTGCATAATTGAAACCCTGGGTCTTGTTCTATCTTAGTTAAGGCTCAAACTTAGTGAATTTAGGGCATCAACTTTATGTAGTTATGAAGCAAGAACTTGATCAAAAAACATAGCTCCGGTGACAGAACCTTGATCTTAATCTTGAACTTAGTCACAACATCGAAACTTGAACAAACCAAGAAGAACGGGCTCACTTGAACATGATAACTTGAAATAGAGGGCTCAATCTTGAAGCTAGGTGCTATGATACCACGGTTAGATCCTTAGGATCATCTAGCTCAAGGATTGAGCCGAAGAAAAGGAGGATCAGGAGTATGTACCTTGATCTGGAGGTCTAGCCATGGCCTCCACTTATTCCACTTATCCTGAATCTTGATCTGGAGTTGTGAGTGGATCTTCTTGGTGATGTAAGTGCTAGGCTTGATCAGTGAGTAGGGGAGACTGAGAGAGAGACACCGTGAGAGTGATCTAGTCTCAAACCCTAGAGCCCCTTTTATAGCACCTGCACCAGGGGAACCTACACCTCCAAATGGACAATCAAGATGCCACTGGTCAGGGAATCCAATGGCTATAATTAACAACCCCTTCATTGACCCTAATTGATTTAAATTGATCAAAAAACCTATAGATCACTTATATCCAACATACTGCATGGGCGCCCCGAACACAGTGTGGGGGCATGGCCACACGCCACGCTCTCATTAGATGCTCTGGCTAGGAGCTAAGGGGCACCAACATCCTACACGACGATGATGACACACAACAGCGGGATCGCAAAACCGTTGTGGAGGAATCGCCGGGAACATGGATCTGACAGATCCATCCTACCTTGACGAAACATGGACCGACACACTGCTGCTATCGTAACAACAGCTGCATACAATATTTTCACATGCTGCCGGTATTTTTCCTAATATCAGCGTCACGATTCTTTTTTGGCATGCCACAATTATCCGATGCCTATAATGGTTTTTTTTTTGAAATGAGGCAAAAGCTTTGCCTTAAATTGATATAGAAGGAGCAAAAACAAGAGGGGGTACCCTAGACCATCCCAAAAGAAAAAAAAGAAACAAACCCAACAACAGATCAGCCAACAAGATCCGCAAAGTTTTTTGCTCCTGCTAAAATCCAATCTTTTGCTACTTCTCTTATCTTGTGCATGACCACCGACGGCAGAGAGGAATTCTTGTTGAAGACTCTCTCATTTCTTTCCTTCTAGATTTCTCAAGTGATGAGCATGATAGCGGTTTTCAGACCGCTACTAGTGGATCTTTGGTCTCCTATCTTTCACACGTGACCTCATTGTCATTGTTCCCGGTCCTCGCTATCTGCTGACAGGATTGGTGCTCGGTTGCTTGGAGCGAGAGTGCAAGCAGTCCTCTCCATGGCTTGGTGTGTCCAGTGCAACGACGTCTGGTGGTTTTTGAGGAGGCGTGGCAGTTTTGTTCCTGCTCGGTAGTCTAGGTTACCTAGTGCTAGGTGTCGCCTCTCCGGTTTTCTTGGTCGACATCTTGTTGGGGCTCGCTTACCTCTCGTTTGTCGTTTCTTTAAACCAAAGAGGCCCTGTGGGTTCAGTTTCAGTTGACCAGTTTCTTATTTAAAGATGTACTTATTTCACATCAACACTAGCCGAATGCCTTTTACTGCCATTGCAACTTACCTGTTCTGTCGCCATGGCCATCCATCGATCTGTTGTTGTCATAGAGATGCAGATGCAGACGAAGAAAGTCGTCTCCATTGTACTGGAGTAGTCCTGTAGATGCTGACAAAGTCGATGTAAGAACTATGTACCGATGGAACTTTCAGAACTCGCTTTAACAGCTATGTCGCCAGGAGCCAAGTGAGTAAGAAACTCGTAGTACGAGTCGTTGCATGTACACCGACACACCGTAGTACCGATTGCTTCGATCGAGCTGCAAAAGTGCAAAAGTATCCCTCGTAAAGGCATACAACATGGCACTTTTTATTAACTCCCTTCGATCCGGCGCCAAAGCGTGCCGGAAATAATTGGTGTTGTTGCTCGATGCGATGGTGCAAGAGGAGGAACGTTGGTCGTCTGACTCGTCTCTGCGCACGCGCCACACACACAGACACAGACGATACGTGTATATATCTGCGAGTTATGTATAGAATGTGGGACTCACGAGTAAGCTGTATTAGGTCCGGTCAGACCCTCAGAGCTAAATTTGGGTCGATTCAAACTGGACCTTTGATCCAGTACAACCCCTTCCCCCTAAACTCATATCATACTTGTATAATCTCAAACACAAGGATGACTCAGATCGCTTGATACCCTTCGTTATTAGTATAAACAGGTATATAGATAGCCTTGTACAAAACCCGTATAGCTTAACCTAATTATACGTCTTTCTAGCAACGTATATGTACTAGTACGGCTGTATGTTGGATCATCGCCGGCGACGGCCATGGCCGGCAAGCTGGTAGTGGTGGCGGTTTGGTCCGGCGAGGTGGTGGCGGTGACTCGGCCTGACCTTGTGGAGGCAGCGCGATGGCAGGGCCGACGGTGTGGCGGTGGCGTGTAGACTTGGCAGCTGTGCGGAGGCGGCGCGCAAGCATGGTGACGGCGCGTTGACCGGCCAGACGGTCCGGCGACATGTCCGGCATCACGACGGAGTGTGTGGTGTATTTTCCGGTGAGTAGTTCTGAACGAAGAAATTTTAACAGGAGCAACTGGGTGTCGCCGGACAAGTTGCCCGGACATGTTGCAGATTGTGCAAGACTGTCCGGTCAAAAAAGAATCATGGCGGCGGTGGCGGTTGTGACGATGGTCGACGGCGACGGCGATTGCAATGATGGCCAGGGCGACGGTGATCAGCGCGGGGATGTAAGCGGGTTAGGGTCATGTGCGGCAGTGGTGCGCGGGCCGGATGCCTATATGTTGCCATCTGTATACTATGACGGAATTGAATATGTATGTAGACGGGCTTTTACAAGTTTAGGAGGGAGGGGGTTGTACTGGAGCAACCCAATGACTGCAGCTAGCTTGTCCGAGTTATGGCCCGCGCACTGTACAGAGAACATCAGGCCCGATGGAAACTGGCGACTTCGGCCGTTTCCAGGTGAAGGCTGCCGTCGGCAAATTGCACCGACAAGTGCCGATAAACAAGGAACTATGAAAACGAACGACTGAAGGTGCCCATCCACAGCGCTGCTTGTGCGGATAGATGCACGCATGAACTCAGCCACAGTGGGTGGTTACATTTTCCACGCTGTTAATTAATCAAGTGTACTCCTCTCCTGTGCCAGGTTCAGGTAAGAAAAGGGTATGCAATGCAAATTACATGCATCATGATCATGGTAGTTTCATCGACCGGGCTTTCCGGCAGCAGCGGCAAAAGCCTTCGATCGATGGCACCAACTGCGACACGCATGTCGTCTCACAAGTCACCGAGCTTGTCCATATCATATCCTACTTTGTGTTTTTACTACTACTAGTACGTACGGAGTACACTTCGTAGTACAATGCGCATAGAGGCGGTAAAACAGTAAAGTCTCAAAACTCGCATTATTCCACGGCGACAGTCAAGCCTTGGCCATGCCGACATGGCCGTTTGGGTCCTTTTGCCTATAGTACACTGTCGTGGGCGGGCTCGTGGCATTCATACTCTTACTCCCTCCATTCACAGTTACCTCGTATCTTAGGTTTAGTCAAAGTTAAATTTTATAAACTTTGACCGTATTATTAGAAAAAATATTAATATTAACAACATAAAAAGTATTGTATTAGGATTATTATAAACTATATTTTTATATTATATGCATTAGAAATCATGGATGTTGATATTTTTCCCTATATTGTTGGTCAAACTTTACAAAATTTAACTTTGACTAAATCCAGAATACGAGGTAATTATGAACAGAGGGAGTATGTTCCTCCTTTAACTGATGGAAGATTGCCTCCTTTAAGAAAACAATACATAAGCCCAACATCTTATCTTGTTCCTTGTGTCCATTGCCTTGATCGAGGAAACGAATTTAGGGAGGTGCTATTCTCCGCTTTTATAACGCGCGCACGAGTGTTCCCCATTATGGGCCGAAGTAATGTATTTTCTATTTTCTATAGTAATAAAAATATTGGAAATTTTAAAAGTTTCAAATTCGAAGAAATATTAAATTTTAAAATTGTTCAAATTTTAAAACTATTCAAAACAAAGGTTGTTCATATTCAAAAATTGTTCAAATTTGAAAAGAATCAAATTCGAATTTTTTCTAAAAAAGTTCATATTTAAAATTTATTCAAAATATTAAAATGTTGAGCTTTACGAAAAAAAAGGAAAACCAATGGAAAACTAGAAAAACCGAACCTATAAAAGGAAGCGTGAAGAAAACAAAACAAAAACGAGCTGGAAAATCCAACAGGAAAAACAAAACATTAACACGCACAGTGACTAATGGGCCTGGCCCAACCCGCGGAAACACTTAGGCGTGCCTTATAAACGCATGCGTTGAAGGGAGAATACCAATTGCCACGAATTTAGGGCAATTTCTATTTGCTACTACCGCCGGTTAGAGGATGGGCACTTTCGCTTTGTAGTATTGCTCAAAGGATCTAGAAATATAGTACAACATGTTCTTCAATGTGAGAAATATAAATACATAGAAAAGATTATTAGATGTGTAAATTAAAATAATTATTCACTTATGTGTAGATACGGATGTCGTGGGAGAATGCAAAGGAAGGTGAACCTTGTTATTTTTTTAAACCACGATGTTTTTAGCTTGCTAAACACCGGTCGGTCAACCCTTGCCCTGTTCTGGACTTAGTACTATGGAGTGTTATCAAAATAAGATCTCTATTAAATAAGTTTAGAATAAAAACATATTAGTATAGATGGTTATACACATTCGCTGTTTATTTGAAGGAATTAAAAAGACCAACACAAATAGAAAAAGTTAATACATGCAGATCTAAAGTGCACAACCACACTAACAGCGAATGTATCATGCATTTGATGGATTAAAAATACCAACACAAGCTCGGCCTAGTGCATATATAGATCTAAAGTAACTAACAAATCCAACGTGCATTTAAATGTATTAAAGAAGACAAACACAAGGCGGTCTACTGCATGTATAGATCTAAATTATACAACCACACTAAGAGAAGAGTAATTAACAAATAGACAGTGCATTTGAAGGGATTAAAAAAGACCATGCATCTGTAATGCATGTGAAGGATTTAACAACCTGGGAGGGAGAAGCCATGACACCGTTGACACCTTCCACCGTGCTCCGTGGATGAAAAGGATGTGCCAATGCAGATGCAGTGGCTCACCAAAATGGATGCACATCATACTAGAGAACTACCGCAGAATAGCTATGTAGCGTCTTGCCAACGTAGGTCCGACCAAGTGTGATTCCTATGTGCAGATTAGCAAAAATAGGAAGCGACGGTTGCGGTGAGAAGTGCGATCGTATTCTCTATACCTAGTCGGTTGGTCCCCTTTTATAAAGGTAAGGTTCCACTAAATGGGACCTAGCGAGTCTCTTTAGACACTGTTTGTGCATATGTCACATAATTTTCTACCCATAATCGTTTAAAATTCTATACACACAGTTGATCCGTGTGTAACCGTGTCCGATGTGATGACTACACCAACATGTTAGTGTACCAACATTATTGCGGAACCCTGTACTTCGCACACGCTTATTTTTCCACGGCCAATCATTCACGATGGACATTTCATAGACGATTCTTTTTCATTTGTCATGTGCGATAACGGTTATTGCACACACTTTAATTTATTCTATACGTTTCAATATCCATTGCACTCTTTGTCTACACACAAGTTTGTGCCTAGGCATTAACCAAAGAAATAGTTCATAATATTTGAGCATATATAGTCTGAAAGGGTTCCAATTAAACATGGTTGACATAGCTACTTGTTACAAAAGACCGCTAACTTGATAAATTACATAGTTCTTAATTATATAGTCTTAGTACGAACTATCTAATTAATTAATGACTAATCGGTAAACACTATTGTCAAGGGAGATGACAATGGCGTCGGCGGTTTCGTCCTTCCTGGACCCTGATGCCCGTCCTCTAACGACTAGCACATTGCCGTGGCGGCTTTCCAAATGTCGCAATCTCGTCGAACATGTCGACAGGAAACTACGGACATCGCAATGCGTGGAGATGCCTCTACGCATACAACCTCCTTCTTCTTGGCGGGCAGCTGGTCCTCGCAGAGAGACTCATAGTACTGCTCCACCGTCATGTTCTCCTGGATTTGCTCCGACATCCCATATAGGTCATCGACCACGTCCTCGTACTCCTCATCCGAGGAGGACTGGCCGTAATACGAGGGTGAGGAGCCACCATCATGGTCCGGCGACGGAAGGGGTGGTCCTCCTCCCTAACCAGAGATGGTGGCTCTGGATCCACTACCGGAGAGGCCTAGCACACCGGCATCTAAAACATGTGAAAGGGAAATGGACGTCACTGATACATTGCAAATGTATCTATAATTTTTGATGTTTCATGCTTGGTTTTATCCACTTTCTTGTGTTTTGTTCCAACTTTGGAGTACTTTTCATATGATTTCTTGGACTAACCTATTAACAAGAGCCATAGTGCCAGCTGCCTGTTTTTTGCTGTTTTTGGCTCCAGGAAAGTCAAAAAATAAATATTCTCAGAATTGGACGGGACAAAAGCCAAAGTGCCTATTTTTCCGGAAGGGATCAAGTGTCAGAATACGAGACGGAGAAGGGCTAGGGAGCCACCACACCACCTGGCCGCACGGCCAGGCCTAGCCCGCGCCAGGGGTGGTGTGGCCGCTCCCGGCACCCCCTCGGCCTCTCCTTCCGCCTATATATTGCCCTCGGGACGAAAACCCTAAGGGCCCGATCAAAAAAAATTCCACGAAAGAGTTTGTAGCCGCCGTCATCTCCATCCCTAGATCGGGAGGGATCTGAAGCTCTTCCCGGCACCCTGCCGGAGAGGGGAATTCACCCTGGAGGCCTTCTTCATCACCATGCAAGCCTCCGGTGTGATGCGTGAGTAGTTCATCCTTGGACTACGGATCCATGTAGTAGCTAGATGGCTGGTTTCTCCTCCTTTGTGCTTTCATGTTTAGATCTTGTGAGCTCCGTTCATGATCAAGATCATCTATTTGTAATTTATACATGTTGTGTTTGCGGGGATCCGATGGATATTGAGATGCTATTTCAGATTGATTATTGATTCTATCATGTCTTTGTTATTTGAGATCTTGCATGCTTTCCGTTGTTAGTAGCTATCTTGGCCAAGTAGATGCTAGCAACTCTAAGAGTTAGTATTTATGCTCGATAGTGGGTTCATGCCTCTGGTAATCTGGGGAAGTGACAGAAATCTCTAAGGTACTAGATGTGTTATTGCTACTAGGGAGAAAACAACAATCCTTTGTTCATAGAACAATCGTATTGTTTACCTTACACGCAGTTCGTAAAGCAATAATATGTTGCTTGCAACTTAATACTGGAGGGGGTTCGGATGATAACCTGAAGGTGGATTATTAGTCATAGATGCAGTTGGATGGCGGTCTATGTATTATGTTGTATTGCCCAATCAAGTCTCAAAGGAGTCAAGATGATTAGTATATGCATGTATTGCTTTCTCGGTGTTTGTCAATTGCCCCGCTGTAATTTGTTCACCCAGCATGTTATCTATCTAAGGAGAGCCACCTCTAGTGAACTATGGATCTCGGTCTTTTTACTTTACATACAATCTATAATCTTTTACTGCTTTGTGTTTATTTTCTGCAAACTTTTACTTCTTTCCATTTGATACGTTTAATCCTTTGTTTTCCGCAAAACACGGTGAGATTGACAACCTCATCGCAAGTTGGGGATAAAGTTCTGTGGTTGTGTTGTGCAGGTCTCCGCGTTGCTACTAGCACCGGTAGTGCGTCCTGCCAAAGCTCAGCTAGTAACATCTTTGAGGTGTTTCCTTGCTCCTACTGGTTCGATTAAACCTTGGTTTCATAACTGAGGGAAACTTGCTGCTGTGATTATCATACCTTCCTCTTGGGGTTCCCAACGAGCTCTACATCAACACCGCCAACAAGCATTTTTCTGGGCGCCGTGCATTGAGCTATCAAGCATTTTTCTGGCGCCGTTGCCGGGGAGTCAAGGACATCTTCACAAGGGGAGTCCCTCATAACCAATCTCTTTACTTTGTTGTTTTTGTTTTGCTTAGTTTCTTTTTGCTTTGTTTGCTTGTTTTGTTCTTCAAAAAACACAAAAAAATTAGTTTTACTAGTTTGTTTTCTTATTTCAAAAACACAAAAAAAATAGTTCCTATCTTGAGTTGCCACTATGTCTAGCCTTGCTCCAATCATTATGTCACCCGAGGAAATGATTTTCACTTTTAAACAAGGAATTGAGGAAAGTTTTAAGGAAGTTTGGTCTAGAATCTCTGATCTACATGAAAAAACTGAGCCTAAAATGACTCAAAGCTTGTTCCTTAGCAGTTTTTACCTTGGGATTGCTCTTTGATATAGATATGCTTTAGATGCTATTGTGGGAGGAGATTTCCTCCAATGTAATGAGGATGACACCATTAATGCTATGAAGAAATTGATCCTCACTTACACTATGCCTAGCCAAACTGATATTTCTTTCGCAAAAATATTTGCTAGGTTGAACACTCTTGAGGCTAGCACTACTAGCTTAGAAAGTTGCTATAATACGCTTAGGGAGCATCACAATTATGTTCCAATAAATTCTGAACCATCAAAGTGGCTCCCTACAGTAAAGATTGAGATAAACACTAAAAAAATTCAAGCCCGCTGCGATATCATGTCTGAATTTTGTCTTATGCCCAAAGATATTTATGAATCTTTGAATCTTTGGGGGATTACTGAAGGAGGAAAAGAAATATCTCTTGCTAATAATGCTACCTTATTTCCTATTGGAATAGCTGAAGGAGTGTTTACAAAGATCCTTGGAAAAATGATTTCTACTGATTATCTTGTTATTGAATGTGCAGGAAAAAGACAAATTACACTTGGAAGATCCCTATTAGAACTCCTTGGAGCAATAATAGATGTGGGAAAGGGGACCATGCGCCTTTCTTCTCCACCAAACAATCACATTTTCCCAAAGGTTAAGAATAAAAATAAGAGAGGTAAGGACAAGAAAGTTGGTCTTAATGCTTCTTTGTTTGAGAACACTTGATTCTTTCTTTGCTTCTTATGCCTAACTTAAAGGCGTTAAAGAAAAGTATTTGTTGGAAGATAACCCAAGAGTTTTAGATGAGTATTGGAAGTTATTACCACTGTAATAACCTCTCCTTATCATTTTTATTTGCTTTTTGTGCCAAGAGTAACCTCTAATAAGAGATAAGTAATGATTGGGAAAGTTGCTGTCCCGAAACAGATTTTTGTGCTTCACCGTAAAAATTCCCGAGAGAGATCTGTATGTCGGATTGAGCTGTAATTATTTGTGCTTCTGCCCCAGGTTGTTATCTAACTTTTGTTAGTTCAACACTTTTTCATTTGAGCAACCGAAGGTCTTCGAAAATATTCGTCTTTACCTGCTGGTCTGTTTTGACAGATTTCTGCCATTTTCTGCATTTGCTTCTTGTTAGTTCCTTCTTGAGTTCCTTTGGGGAATTGAGCTTTTTGAAGGAAGTTCTACAGTAGATAGTGTTCTAATGGAAGTTTATTTGGTGTTATAACTGAACCTTGAGACTTATTTATCTTAAGTGCACTAATGTTGCTAATGAGATTGTGTGAAGTTTTGTATGAAGGAAAAATTTCAGGTGTATGGAAGGAATGAGTAATGAGATGAAGGATGGACTAAAGCTCAAGCTTGGGGATGCCACGCATGTCACCCAAGAAATATCCAAGAAGTACAAACGTCAAACCTTGGGGATGCCCAAGGGATCCCTTTCTTCATCAATAAAAATTCCAGGTTCCTTCCAAATGCTTCATTTTTATTGTTTCATGCACAGTTGTGTTTTTCTTGGAGCGTCTTCTTTTTCATTTTCATTTTGGTTTTTAGTTTGCTTGGTTTGTTTAGTTTTCTGAATAAGTTGGTTGGACCCCCCTCTTTCACACTTTGGTTTGCGAATAGTTTGGTTTAGTTTGGAAAAGAGTAGGAAAGTTCATTCTTATGTGGTAAAAAGAGCTCGTTCTTGAATGTGGCTATGCTTTGTCATGCCATGCTTGATATTGTTTTGGTTTTATGCTTAGTATTATTTGTTGTAGCATGACTTGTTATAAACAATTGAGATTGCTTAATGTGCCTTGGATGAATCATGCGTTGTTTTAGCATATTAAAGCATAGTATAGTGGTATTCTCCTTTGATGCTTTATTTCGGTTGACTTGGCACATGCTCATACCATGTTATGACTATCTCAAGTCACCATAGCCTTTATGATCCTTTAGTTTTCAACTTGTAGTATCACTTTATTCTTTGATCAATGATGTTTTGTCGCTCTGCATGATTATGGCCATTATTGCTCTCTTAGTTTGTCGCTCCCAGTCTTTTGCTAGCCTCCACAACAAAGTATGAGTTCCACTCATGCATCCAACTCCCTAAACCAAGTTATTCCAAAGAGTCCACCATACCTACCTACTAGATTATGCTATTCCAAGTATATCCATACTTTTGTTTACCTTCCTCTTGTTATGAGAAAACTAGTGATTAAAGCTCTCACGAACTTGATGGCACAGTTTACTTTACTTTCCCTTAATAAACTTGAACTATTGTGTCTTCTATGTTGTATATGCTTGCACTTATTTGTTGGGAATTAGCAGAACCATGCTTTCATGAGGAACGCTTTCAACATTGCACTTGGTACTTGTACCTAGTTGATATCATGCTCTTTTGTATATGGATGTCGTCGGTGTGAAATGAAAGGGGAGCTTGTAAGTCCATGGAGTTATGTATATGTGTTAGAGAAACGCCTGGGCCGCTGGTCTAATCCATGCTGACATGGTGGAAACCTGCAGCGTAACCATAATGAGCTGTCTATGAACCATTCTTCTTATAAAAAAACAGTCCTATATTGAGAAAAAAAAGAGAAAAGAAAAAAAAAGATACTATGAAAAGAGGAAAGGGAGAAAAAAAGCACCATATTCCCATGGTAAATAAGAAGAATGCTGAGATGCTCGTTGTCTGCTTGCCTTGTCATTTTGATATGGGGATTCTTCCGTATCATCGGGCAAGGGGTACCTCGTTAGCGGTTCTCAATGATACACATGTACTTACAATGACAAGAACTTACCGGTTACTAAACTTGAGTAGCATGAGGAGCAGCCCTCGTATACAAGGGACATGAGATTTCTGACTTATACTTCGTCAAGCATGTACATCATAGTTTGTTCACTTTAACCTTAATCACTTCAAGATGCTTATGATAGGGGCAATGAGAGCTGAAAGCTATTAAGTACCATAATTTTTGGAAGCTCTTTATGAGACTTGAATCCCTACTTCCTTTTACAAAGGCCTTTCTTCCACCATTATATTGAGTTTCCATCTTCTAACTTTATGCACCTTCTTTGAGAGCATAGTGGCCATTCTTAGTTCTATGTGCATTGTCCCAAGACTAGTTGATTGATGCATAACTTGTTATTGCTTGTTTGAAACTATTGTATCTAGTCACTCTTATGAACTTTGAAGGTGTCCTATGCATTTATATTTGCTACTCTATTGAGGGACAAGCTAAATACTATTATGCTATGTCTTCTTTATGTGAAACAAACGTCTTGCAAAGCATGTTATTCATGAATCTTTTGTTTGTGCCTTTTCATGTTGCATCATAGTTTCTTTGCTTATTGCTAGAACTTTGTTTTTCATGTTATGATTGAAGTACTATGATCCCAACCTTGAATGTTTTGCAAATATTTTGATCAAGTCTTTGATGGTGCATGTCACCTCAAAAATTCTTTCTTTTTATCACTTACCTACTCGAGGACGAGCAGGAGTTAAGCTTGGGGATGTTGATACATTGCAAATGTATCTATAATTTTTGATGTTCCATGCTTGGTTTTATCCACTTTCTTGTGTTTTGTTCCAACTTTGGAGTACTTTTCATATGATTTCTTGGACTAACCTATTAACAAGAGCCACAGTGCCAGCTGCCTGTTTTCTGCTGTTTTTGGTTCCAAGAAAGTCAGAAAATGAATATTCTCGGAATTGGACGGGACAAAAGCCAAAGTGCCTATTTTCCGGAAGGAATCAAGTGCCAGAATACGAGACGGAGAAGGGCCAGGGAGCCACCACACCACCTGGCCGCGTGGCCAGGCCTGGCCCACGCCAGGGGGTGGTGTGGCCACTCCCGGCACCCCCTCGGCCTCTCCTTCCGCCTATATATTGCCCTCGGGCCGAAAACCCTAAGGGCCCGATCAAAAAAAATCCACGAAAGAGTCTGTAGCCGCCGTCATCTCCATCCCTAGATCGGGAGGGATCTGAAGCTCTTCCCGGCACCCTGCCGGAGAGGGGAATTCACCCTGGAGGCCTTCTTCATCACCATGCAAGCCTCCGGTGTGATGCGTGAGTAGTTCATCCTTGGACTACGGATCCATGTAGTAGCTAGATGGCTGGTTTCTCCTCCTTTGTGCTTTCATGTTTACATCTTGTGAGCTCCATTCATGATCAAGATCATCTATTTGTAATTCATACATGTTGTGTTTGCGGGGATTCGATGGATATTGAGATGCTATTTCAGATTGATTATTGATTCTATCATGTCTTTATTATTTGAGATCTTGCATGCTTTCCATTGTTAGTAGCTATCTTGGCCAAGTAGATGCTAGCAACTCCAAGAGTTAGTATTTATGCTCGATAGTGGGTTCATGCCTCTGCTAATCTGGGGAAGTGACATAAATCTCAAACGTACTAGATGTGATGTTGCTACTAGGGAGAAAACAACAATCCTTTGTTCATAGAACAATCGTATTGTTTACCTTACACGCAGTTCGTAAAGCAATAACCTGTTGCTTGCAACTTAATACTGGAGGGGGTTCAGATGATAACCTGAAGGTGGATTATTAGTCATAGATGCAGTTGGATGGCAGTTTATGTATTATGTTGTATTTCCCAATCAAGTCTCAAAGGAGTCAAGATGATTAGTATATGCATGTATTGCTTTCTCGATGTTTGTCAATTACCCCGCTGTAATTTGTTTACCCAGCATGTTATCTATCTAAGGAGAGCCGCCTCTAGTGAACTATGGATCTCGGTCCTTTTACTTTACATACAATCTACAACCTTTTACTGCTTTGTGTTTACTTTCTGCAAACTTTTACTTCTTTCCATTCGATACGTTTAATCCTTTGTTTTCTGCAAAACACGGTGAGATTGATAACCTCATCGCAAGTTGGGGACAAAGTTCTGTGGTTGTGTTGTGCAGGTCTCCACGTTGCTACTAGCACCGGTAGTGCGCCCTGCCAAAGCTTAGCTAGTAACACCTTTGAGGTGTTTCCTTGCTCCTACTGGTTCGATTAAACCTTGGTTTCATAACTGAGGGAAACTTGCTGCTGTGCTTATCATACCTTCCTCTTGGGGTTCCCAACGATCTCTACATCAACACCGCCAACAAGCATTTTTCCGGGCGTTGTGCATTGAGCCATCAGTCACCTAGAGGGGGGTGAATAGGCGTTTTAAAATTATTACGGTTTAAGCTCTAATAAATGTGGAATAAAACTTAACATTTAATTTATCAAGCCAACACCTATATCCACTAGGTTCACTAAGTGCACCAACAACCTATGCTAAGCAAGACAAGCAACAAGGTGATAACAAGATAATATACTTCAAGCACGATGGCTATCACAATGTAAATTGCATAAGTAAAGGGTCCGGTTGAGAAGTAACCGATGGACGTGAAGACGATGATTTGTTTCCCGAAGTTCACTTCCAAAGAAGCTACATCTCGGTTGAAGAGGTGCAGGGGCGCAATGTACTTTGAACGCCACAAGTGGCTCACCTCGAGGTGTGGTGGCTCGATGCTCACCCAACGCCACACAAGGCCCCACCCCAAGATGCGAAGGCACGCAACCTACCGACGCCACAACAGGCTCACCCTATTCTCCCGTGAGCTCGCCACAAAGGCTTACTCACGTTCCACTATGGGGCACTTGAGGGCGGTCACCGAACCCGTACAAGATTGGGGCAATCGCCACAACTCAATTGGAGGCTCCTAACAACAATGCCACAAAGGCTACAAAGCCACAAAAGGCAACAAGGCTACAAAAGGCTACAAGACCACAAAAGGTCAACAATCCAACCACACAACCGTCTAGGGTTCCAAGAACCTAAGATAAACAAGCCCAAGGGCTTGAACTCGTCGAATCTCCGAGGAGAACTCAAACCTATGCACCAAATGCAAGAGGCAAGTCCTTCTCTCTCAAATTCCACCAAAGCTACAAAAGCTATTAGGGGAATAAGAGAGGAAGAACACAAGAGGAGAACACAAAACTCTCCAAGATCTAGATCCCAAGGATTCCTTCACAAAGAAGGGATTTGGTTTGGTGGGGCTTGTAGATCTAGATCTCCTCTCTCAAATCCCTCAAAAAGATGCAAGAATCATAGGAGGGAGAAGGGGAGGGAGCAAGCTCTTCAAGGTCAAGAATGGAGGAGAGAGAAAGCCAAAAACCGAGAAGAACAAGTTGACCCCGAAGGGGGAAGGGGAGCTCCTTTTAAAGGGCTCCCCGATCTGCCCGTTACACATAGTTTCACGCACGGCCGGTAGTACCGGTGGGTGGCCGGTACTACCGGTGGCACCCAGCCAACGGTCATAAACACGATGCGAAAAGAACCAAAACTCGAGCATGGCCGGTACTACCGCTGACCACCGGAACTTCCGGCGCGGATGGTACTACCGCCAGAAAATCCGATCCAAGTTCCATCAAATAGCGCTAACCAGGCAAAGAGAGTACTGAATGGAAATAGGGGTTTCTGGAAGTTGGGCTGGAATTTACAGCAGTACTACCGGCAGCATTTCTTCCCGAGCGGTACTTCCGGCGTCTGGCCGGTACTTCCGGTCAGAGAAACTTCAGAACCAAAACTGTAAGAACTTTTGCATCTGAACTCCAAACGAGATGAAACCAATTTTGGGACCACGGTGAAGATGTCTCTGTTGGAATTATGCCCTAGAGGCAATAATAAAGATGTTATTATTATAATTCTTGTTCATGATAAAGTTTATATTCCATGCTAGAATTGTATTAAGCGGAAACATTAATACTTGTGTGGTTTGTGAACAACACCGTGCCCCTAGTACGCCTCTATGGACTAGCTCATTGATCATTGATGGTTAAGGTTTCCTAACCATAGACATGAGTTGTCAATTGATAATGAGATCATATCATTGAGAGAATGATATGATGGACAGACCCAAACTAAGCGAAGCAATTAGATCGTGTCATTGTGTTCATCTTTGCGAAGCTTTTCCTATGTCAAATATTGTATTCCTTAGACCATGAGATAATGCAACTCCCTGGTATCGGAAGAAAGCTTTGAGGTCATCAAATGTCATCCTATGAGAGGGTGATCATAAAGGTGTCTCTCAGGTGATCGGAAAGTATCTGTTGGGTTGTATGTATCGAGATGGGATTTGTCCCTCCCAAGTCGGAGAGATATACTTCGGGCCCACTCGGTAATCGATATCAACACCGCTTGCAAGCATGTGGTTAAGGAGTTAATCACAAAGTGATATCGGATTACGGAACGAGTAAAGTACTTGCTGTGAACGAGATTGAACTAGGTATGACGATACCGACGATCGAATCTCGGGCAAGTAAAATATCGCGAGACGAAGGGAATATATATATGGGATTGATTGAATCCTGGCATCGTGGTTCATCCGGTATGATCATCGATGAATGTGTGGGAGTCAATATGGGTGCCCAGACCCCGCTGTTGATTATTGATAGAAGATCATGTCTGCATATTCTCGAACCCGCAGGGTCACACACTTAACGTGTCTCGACGCTAGGATAGATTGGATACTTGGTTTATGAATTTTTTGTTCGGAGTCTCGGATGGGATCCGGGACATCACGAGAGGTTCCGGAATGGTCCGGAGAATAAGATTCATATAAGGCAGTGCAGTTTTTGGAGTTCGGAATTGTTCCGGATTAATCGGTATTGTACCGGAAGCTTCTAGAACCTTCCGGAAAGGGGCCAACGTGGTCCCACCTTCCGGGAGGGGCATGGGCCTATGAGGGAGTGTCCTGGCCGCATTGGGCCAGGGGCACAAGGCCCCATAGGGCCCAGCCGATCCTAGATAAGTTTAACTCGTTTAAACTAGAGATAGGGTTTCTAGATAAGGGATAAGTTTAAATCGTTTAAACTAGAGATAGGATTGGAGGATGGGCAAGGGCTGGCCTCACCCCCCCCCCTCTATATATAGAGGGCTGGTGCGCCCCCTTCCCCCCAACCTACACACCTTCCTCCAAACCCTAGTAGCCCTGCTGCCCTCCTCTCTCCCTCCCGACTGTTTGTAGGCGAAGCCCTGCGGCAGAAATTCTCCACCATATACACCACGCCGTCGTGTTGTAGATCCAATCCATCTCTCCACCATACTTGCTGGTCCGAGGAAGGAGGAGACGTCGAGGTGCTGCACGTGTGCATCTCACGGAGGCACCGCCACTTGTGGTGCTAGATCGGATCGGATCGCGAGGAGGAGAAGCGAGTACGACTACATCACCCACATTCCGACGAACGTTCCGCTGTGCGAATCTTCAAGGGTATGAAGATCTAATCCAATCTCTCTTGTTGTTTGCATCTCCTAGATTAGATCTTGGCTTTCCCTCTGTTCGCTTCCGTAGAAAATTTTGATTTACTATGCTGCGAACCCCTTCAGTGGTATCAGAGCTAGATCTATGCGTAGATGTGATTCACGAGTAGAACGCAACATGGTTGTTGCGGGCGTTGATGTTTTCTGTTGCAAGCCTCTTGTTTGTGTTCTTCTTATGACGCGGGATAGTGAGATTGAAGCGGTCCAGGCCAACCTTACGCGACGTCGTTCGCGAGACCGGCTCCGCACTTGACGTGTGGCTTGTACCACACATGCGGCTGGTGGATGTCAGTTTCTCTCACTATAGTTGTTATGGGATTAACACCGGAGTTTGGCAACCATAATATCACCGTTGTGGCTTTCCGTAGGTAAGAATCGTTCTTAGCATCTACTCCCATGAGCCACGTAAAACCTGCAACAACAAAGTAGAGGCGTCTAACTTGTTTTTGCAGGGAGTGTTTTCTGTGATATGGTATGGCCCAAGATGTGATGTGTATAATGTATGCGATGATCATGTTTTGTAATGTTTCACGACTTGCATGTCGATGAGTACACAACCGGCAGGAGCCATATGGTTGTCTTTATAATTGTGTGACCTGCGAGTCAACTTCTTATACGCCATGTAATAGCTTTACTTTATCGCTAAGTAGTTAGCAATAGTTGTAGTTGCTATTCGTGGTGGAGGCAATCATGGTGGAGTGATGGAGATCATGCCGGAACGCACAAGATGGAGATCATTGCGCGAAGATTGGCTATACCATGTCACATAAAGTTATATGCATGTGATGTTTATCCTTTTATGTATCTTATTATGCTTAGATCGTGACGGTAGCATTATAAGATGATTCCTCACTTAAAGATCAAGATAAAACTGTGTTCTCCCCAAGTATGCACCGTTGCGAAAGTTCGTCGTGTCCAAGCATCACGTGATGATCGGGTGCTATAGACTCTACGCTCACATACAACGGGTGCAAGCCAGTTTTGCACACGCGGAAATACTTGGGTTTTACTTGACGAGCCTAGCATGTACAGACATGGCCTCGGAACACAAGAACCGAAAGGTTAAGCATGAGTCATATGAATGATATGATCGACACTTCGTTGTCCACCATTGAAACCACATCTCTTCTCGTGAAGATCGGATTAGGTGTGGTGAATTCGGATCGTGTTCACTAAACAACTTGAGGGATGTTGAATTTAGTGGGAGTTCATCTAGTAATTTGATTAAGTTGAACTATTTATCATGAACATAATCTAAATTGTACTTGCAAATACTGTAGATCACATGGCCAAGTCCAACTTCAACTTCAACGCTTTTGCTGAGAAAGAAAAGCTTAAGAACAATGGGTCTAACTTCACCAACTGGTTCCGCAATCTAAGAATCATTCTGTCTGGCGGTCAAAAGGACTATGTCCTTGGGAAAGCGTTAGGTGACCCCCCTGCTGCAACTGCGCCGGCTGATGAGAAAGGTGTCTATCAGTCGCGCAAAGATGATTATGGTGTGATTAAGAGCACCATGTTGTTTGCTATGGAACCGGAACTTCAAAATCGTTTTGAAAACTATCCCGGGCCCTTTGAGATTCTCGAAGAGTTGAAAACCATGTTTCAGACTCAGGCCCGTTCTGAGAGATATGAGATCTCTGAGAAGTTCTTTAACTGCAAGATGGAGGAAGGGAGTTCCGTTAGTGAGCACGCCATTAAGATGTCGGGCTACACTCAACGCCTTGAGCAATTGGACTGCACGATTCCAGAGGAGCTCAAGATTGACAGGGTTCTGCAATCACTCCCTCCCAGCTACAAAAGTTTTGTAGTGACTCACAATCAGATTGGTTCCACTGATACGATCACCGAGCTCTTCGCAAAGCTGAAGGCTGCGGAGGTGGACATCAAAAAGGATAATCATGTGTTGATGGTCAACAAGCCCTCCTTTAAGAAAGGTAAAGGTGCAAAGAAGCCCTTCAAGAAAGGCGGCGGCAAGCGCGTTGCCCCTGCTGAGAAGAAGCTCAAGGCTGGTCCTAAGCCGGACACTGAGTGCTTCTATTGCAAGGACAAGGGTCACTGGAAGCGCAACTGTCCGAAGTACTTAGCGGACAAGAAGGCTGGCACCATCAAAGGTATATTTGATATACATGTTATTGATGTTTTCCTTACTAGCCCTCGTTGTAGTGCCTGGGTATTTGATACTGGTTCAGTTGCTAATATTTGTAACTCGAAACAGGAGCTACGGAATAGACGGCGGCTTGCGAGGGATGAGGTGACGATGCGCGTTGGCAACGGATCAAGAGTTGATGTGATGGCCGTTGGCACGCTCTCCTTAGTTTTACCTTCGGGATTAGTTTTAAACCTTAATAAATGTTATTATGTGCCTGCGTTGAGCATGAACATTATTTCTGGATCGTGTTTATTGCAAGACGGTTATTCATTTAAATCGGAGAATAATGGTTGTTCTATTTATATGAGTAACATCTTTTATGGTCATGCACCCCTTGTGAATGGTTTATTTCTTCTAAATCTCGAAAGGGATGAAACACACATCCATAACATTGAGGCTAAGAGATGCAAAGTAGATAGTGATAATACTACTTATTTGTGGCACTGTCGTCTACGTCATATTGGTGTAAAGCGCATGAAGAAACTCCATTCTGATGGACTTTTGGAGTCTCTTGATTTTGAATCATTTGACACATGCGAACCATGCCTCATGGGCAAGATGATCAAAACCCCGTTCTCCGGTATGATGGAGCGAGCAACGGACTTGTTGGAAATCATACATACCGATGTATGCGGACCGATGAGTGTTTCGACGCGCGGTGGATATCGCTATTTTCTCACTTTTACCGATGACTTAAGTAGATATGGGTATATCTATTTAATGAAACATAAATCTGAAACGTTTGAAAAGTTTAAAGAATTTCAGAATGAAGTGGAGAACCATCGTAACAAAAAGATTAAGTTTCTACGATCCGATCGTGGGGGCGAGTATCTGAGTTATGATTTTCTCACGCATCTTAAAGCAAGTGGAATCGTTTCACAACTCATGCCACCCGGAACACCACAGCGCAATGGTGTGTCTGAACGCCGGAATCGAACCCTATTAGATATGGTCCGATCGATGATGTCTCTTACTGATTTGCCGTTATCATTTTGGGGTTATGCATTAGAAACCGCTGCATTCACTTTAAATAGGGCTCCATCTAAATCCGTTGAGACGACACCGTATGAACTGTGGTTTGGTGCTAAACCTAAGTTGTCGTTTCTTAAAGTTTGGGGATGCGAAGCTTACGTCAAGAAGTTGATGCCGGACAAGCTCGAACCCAAAGCGGAGAAATGCGTCTTCATAGGATACCCTAAGGAAACTATTGGGTATACCTTCTATCACAGAACCGAAGGCAAAGTGTTTGTCGCAAAGAACGGTTCCTTTCTTGAGAAGGAGTTTCTCTCGAAAGAAGTGAGTGGGAGGAAAGTAGAGTTAGACGAGGTTATTGAACCTTCTCTTGAATTGGAGAGTAGCGCAGCACCTGAAATTGTTCCAGTGCCGCCTGCACCAACAATAGAGGAAGCTAATGACAAGGATCATGAAGCTTCAGACGATGCTGCTACTGAACGTCGCAGGTCGACAAGGTCGCGTGCCCCTCCTGAGTGGTACGGCAACCCTGTCTTGACTGTCTTATTAGTAGAAGACAGCGAACCTACGAACTATGAGGAAGCGATGATGAGCCCAGACTCTGAGAAATGGCTAGAAGCCATGAAATCCGAATTGGGATCCATGAGCGAAAACCAAGTATGGACTTTGGTGGACCCTCCTAGCGGCCGAAAGGCCGTTGAGTGCAAATGGATCTTCAAGAAGAAAACGGACGCGGATGGTAATGTTACCGTCTATAAAGCACGACTTGTTGCGAAAGGTTTTCAACAAGTTCAAGGTGTTGACTACGATGAGACTTTCTCTCCCGTAGCGATGTTTAAGTCCATTCGGATTTTATTAGCAATTGTTTCGTTTCATGATTATGAAATATGGCAGATGGATGTCAAGATTGCTTTCCTCAATGGCAACATTGATGAAGAGTTGTATATGATGCAACCCGAAGGTTTTGTCGATCCTAAGGATGCTGATAAAGTATGCAAACTTCAGCATTCCATTTATGGACTGAAGCAAGCGTCTCGGAGTTGGAACCTTCGTTTTGATCAAGTGATCAAGAGCTTTGGATTTGTTCCAAATTGCTACGAAGCTTGCATCTACAAGAAAGTGAGTGGGAGCTCGGTGACGTTTCTGGTACTATATGTGGATGACATATTGATTATTGGAAATGACATCAACATGCTTAACGATGTGAAGAGTTATTTGAACAAGTGTTTTTCAATGAAAGACCTAGGTGAAGCTGCTTATATATTGGGCATCAAAATCTATAGAGATAGACAAAGACGCTTGATAGCTTTAAGCGAGAGTACATACCTAGACAAAGTTCTGAAAAGGTTCAGAATGGATAAGGCATTGAAAGGTTCAGTGCCTATGTTGTCAGGTAAGATATTGAGCAAGGCTCAGTGTCCAGCTACGGTAAATGATAGGGAAGCTATGAGCAAAGTGCCTTATGCCTCGGCCATAGGTTCCATCATGTATGCCATGCTGTGTACTAGACCGGATGTGTCCAATGCTCTTAGTTTGACGAGCAGATATCAAAGTGATCCAGGAGTGGAACACTGGACAGCCGTGAAGAACATCCTAAGGTACCTAAATAGGACTAAAGAAATGTTCTTAGTCTATGGGGGTGATGAACAGCTCGTCGTAAAAGGTTACGTCGATGCTAGTTTCGACACCGACAAGGATGATGCTAAATCTCAGACAGGATACGTGTATATTTTGAATGGAGGAGCTGTGAGCTGGAGAAGCTGCAAGCAAAGCGTGGTCGCGGGATCTACAGTAGAAGCGGAATACATGGCTGCTACAGAAGCGTCAAGTGAAGGAGTTTGGATCAGAAACTTCATCACTGAGCTTGGCGTGGTTCCAAGTGCATTGGACCCACTGGAGATATTGTGTTACAACACTGGCGCCATAGCACTCGCTAAGGAACCAAGATATCATCCAAAGACCAAGCATATCAACCGCAAGTTTCATATAATCCGAGATTATATAGCAGATGGAGATCTGAAGATCAGCAAAGTACATACAGATCTGAATGTCGCAGATCCATTGACTAAACCTCTTCCACGTGTAAAACATGATCAGCACCTCAGTGCCATGGGTGTAAGATTGTTGCCAAATGTAAACTAGATTATTGACTCTAGTGCAAGTGGGAGACTGTTGGAATTATGCCCTAGAGGCAATAATAAAGATGTTATTATTATAATTCTTGTTCATGATAAAGTTTATATTCCATGCTAGAATTGTATTAAGCAGAAACATTAATACTTGTGTGGTTTGTGAACAACACCGTGTCCCTAGTACGCCTCTATGGACTAGCTCATTGATCATTGATGGTTAAGGTTTCCTAACCATAGACATGAGTTGTCAATTGATAATGAGATCATATCATTGAGAGAATGATATGATGGACAGACCCAAACTAAGCGAAGCAATTAGATCGTGTCATTGTGTTCATCTTTGCGAAGCTTTTCCTATGTCAAATATTGTATTCCTTAGACCATGAGATAATGCAACTCCCTGGTATCGGAAGAAAGCTTTGAGGTCATCAAACGTCATCCTATGAGAGGGTGATCATAAAGGTGTCTCTCAGGTGATCGGAAAGTATCTGTTGGGTTGTATGTATCGAGATGGGATTTGTCCCTCCCAAGTCGGAGAGATATACTTCGGGCCCACTCGGTAATCGATATCAACACCGCTTGCAAGCATGTGGTTAAGGAGTTAATCACAAAGTGATATCGGATTACGGAACGAGTAAAGTACTTGCTGTGAACGAGATTGAACTAGGTATGACGATACCGACGATCGAATCTCGGGCAAGTAAAATATCGCGAGACGAAGGGAATATATATGGGATTGATTGAATCCTGGCATCGTGGTTCATCCGATATGATCATCGATGAATGTGTGGGAGTCAATATGGGTGCCCAGACCCCGCTGTTGATTATTGATAGAAGATCATGTCTGCATATTCTCGAACCCGCAGGGTCACACACTTAACGTGTCTTGACGCTAGGATAGATTGGATACTTGGTTTATGAATTTTTTGTTCGGAGTCTCGGATGGGTTCCGGGACATCACGAGAGGTTCCGGAATGGTCCGGAGAATAAGATTCATATAAGGCAGTGCAGTTTTTGGAGTTCGGAATTGTTCCGGATTAATCGGTATTGTACCGGAAGCTTCTAGAACCTTCCGGAAAGGGGCCAACGTGGTCCCACCTTCCGGGAGGGGGCATGGGCCTATGAGGAAGTGTCCTGGCCGCATTGGGCCAGGGGCACAAGGCCCCATAGGGCCCAGCCGATCCTAGATAAGTTTAACTCGTTTAAACTAGAGATAGGGTTTCTAGATAAGGGATAAGTTTAAATCGTTTAAACTAGAGATAGGCTTGGAGGATGGGCAAGGGCTGGCCGCACCCCCCCCCCTCTATATATAGAGGGCTGGTGCGCCCCCTTCCCCCCAACCTACACACCTTCCTCCAAACCCTAGTAGCCCTGCTGCCCTCCTCTCTCCCTCCCGACTGTTTGTAGGCGAAGCCCTGCGGCAGAAATTCTCCACCATATACACCACGCCGTCGTGTTGTAGATCCAATCCATCTCTCCACCATACTTGCTGGTCCGAGGAAGGAGGAGACGTCGAGGTGCTGCACGTGTGCATCTCACGGAGGCACCGCCACTTGTGGTGCTAGATCGGATCGGATCGCGAGGAGGAGAAGCGAGTACGACTACATCACCCACGTTCCGACGAACGTTCCGCTGTGCGAATCTTCAAGGGTATGAAGATCTAATCCAATCTCTCTCGTTGTTTGCATCTCCTAGATTAGACCTTGGCTTTCCCTCTGTTCGCTTCCGTAGAAAATTTTGATTTACTATGCTGCGAACCCCTTCAGTCTCTCATTCGCGCAGTCCAGACTTGGGACCACGGTCATGTGAGATAGAAGGGAAGAGAGAAAATATCAATTAGAGGTCCTCCCAAAAGTGAGAAGACCTTTATTGATTATTTGGTGTGTTTTATTTGGCCAAATACCCCCACTATATATAGGGGGAGGGGAGGTACTACCCCCCTCAAAGTCCCGGGGTGGGACTAAAGGAGAGGAAGGGGGAGGGGTGGCACCACCGGCCACCCCCATCGGCCCCACGCGGGGGGGGGCTGGCCTACTAGGGCGCCGGCCACCCCCTTGGCCCCTTCTCCCTCTCTCCTTTCCCTAATGGGCCATCTCACCTCCGGGAATTGGACCATTAAGCCTTTGAACATTGAAATTGGGTATCACCAAGGGAGAAAATACCATGAATATATATGTGAGATACCTCCCAAGGTGTGGAGCCGAAAAACCCGCAAGATAAAAAATGCAATAAGATATGCAAGGGAAATCCGTTTTTGATGAACTAGAGCTTGTTATAAAGATAACCACAAGCTCTAGATCCTCACATGGACAAGAACCAAACAACAACCAAGAAATATGATGCTATGTATGCAAAGGTTTGAGCTCTCTCTGAAAGATACGAACGAGTCACCCACTCGAGACCCCCTCTTGATAGTATGGCTATCTATCTTAAACCCGGTCTCCCCACACTACAAGAGACCGGTAAAATAGAAACCCTATCAAGATCATACCTTTGCCTTGAGCATCCCACTTGAGCTTGATGTAGACGATCTTGTCACCTTCAAGATTGAACACCTTTCTTGATTGCACTTGCTTGATGAAGTCTTGAGACATGCTCCCCCATACTCCATGGGGAAGTCTCTTCTTCGAACTTGTCTTCATCATTCCATTATTGCCGAGGA
The DNA here is from genome assembly GCA_916181665.1 of Avena sativa. Lineage (NCBI taxonomy): Eukaryota > Viridiplantae > Streptophyta > Magnoliopsida > Poales > Poaceae > Avena > Avena sativa. Next base: position 463,256,112 of record OV702297.1, on the reverse strand, counting down.
TGGCAAGCATCAAGCATGAGATCTTCTAGAGAGGACAGATCTTGAGCTTGCACAACAATTCTTGATGATGATGCCTTGAAGAAAGCCATGAGGAACTCCATCTTCTTATTCTTCTTCTTCTTCTTCTTCAAGATATACTTGATCTTCTTCTTCTACTTGATTCCAATAGGCACAAAGCCCTTGGACAATGCTTCTTCTTTTTCATCCTTAAAACCAACACATGGTCCAAGCGATGCCAATGGATAAACCTACAAGTGAGACTCAATTTGCACATTAGTCCATAGGGATTGTCATTAATTACCAAAACCAAACATGGGGGCATACATGCCCTTTCAACATGTTTCTACTAAAAAATGGTGTACAATAGCGAAAACATCGAGTCGAGTTATCACCCCAACAAGCTGTCTTCTGAGAATCGCGTGCTAAAATCATGCATTTCCAATATTGAGAGTGCACCTTTCCAGAACCAAGAATTGTGTTTCAATCCACTTGAGCCAGTATTTTCGACTTGAGATACTTATTTCGCAGTCAAAATTCCTGAGTGCCTTAAAAAGGGACGGCAAAAGGTTTGCCATTTTTGATTTGTTAAGAAGTAGAGGTCGGAAATTTACAGAACAAGACCAAGGCCAAAAGGAAGGGATTTACTCTCCGGAATAAAAACACATTTTCGATACAAAGAATATATTAATAGCACAAAGATACCAATAATTACACCAGTATTTAAAACAAAAGGTTACGAGAAGACACGAAAGATGCACACAGCTAAAAAAGAAAAACACATACTAGATGGAAGGGCACCTCTCTCCTACACAAAGTGGAAGGCACCAGCCCAATGCCTTTTACCGCCATTGTAATTTACCAGTTCCGTCGCCATGCATGCGGACCCATTGGTGACATAGAAATGCAGATTGTGCATGCAAGAAAAAGTCGTCTCGATTGCATGTAGTGGAGCAGTACTGTACCATGGAACTTTCAGCACCAGATCTACAATATGTCGACAAGAAAAATGTGAGTAAAAAACTTAAATGTACCTGCACCGATGCTTCGATCCACCGGCAAAAAGGCAAGCATGCCCTGGTCGAGGGTCTTGATTGGAATCCAGAGGTTTGTGTGTCTGTGCGGCCGGGCAGCCGGGCAGGACGAGATAAAAGTGGCTACAATTTTCTTCAACCACTACAGGGTTCCGCTGTCTAAAGATACATGGAACGGAACAAGCGTCCAAAGTCCGTAAGCATCACATCACATCACACATCCCATCTTCTTCCATCACACCATGAATGAAATATCATCCAACATAACACTCGGACGACTGAAGAACTGTGTCCATCAAAGTAACACTATGTATATGCATGCATAGCAGCATAGGCTACATCCTCTAGCATCGATCTGAAGTCCCCGTCGGTACCGCAGCACCATCATTAGCAGGAGGAAGCACTGCAGATGCCAGATGGTCCCGTACGTCGCCGTGCTACACCACTGTAGTCGTCGCTTGTGACGTCTGACCACCTTCAAATATCGATCGCAAGCCTTCCAGCACTTTGAGAACAGAACCATCATGACAAATGATACTTACGGTGTACTCCGTACTCATCAACTTACAATGAAAACATGCATGCATACCGATTTCGGCGGCCATACAAATCGCTCCCCCACAGGTATTTTCGGCGGCCATGCTCCAGAAGAATTTGGAAGTCTCCCGTTCACTTGGTCTTGTTCGTCGCATAGGCATTCGATCGGGTGCAGGGATAGAGAGACCTAGCTTGAATGTGGCGATCTCAAGCGGGCCTTGTATGCTGTGTGCCCCGCCATGCGCTGCTCGGGACCCGAGTCCCGACCAGACGGCGGCGTTCATCTCCACCGTAACCTCCTACTCCATTCCTATGCTGGACCACCGCTTCGTCTTTCCCCACGTTGCACGCGCACCGTCCAGGAGATGGAGAAGACCAAAGCCAAGCTCCGTCTCATCTTCTCGCAACTCTGCCTGCCACCTAGTTATGCCGGCATGTGGTGTGTAGGATTATATAGTTGTTAGAATTGTAATGATATATAGTTCCAACATTGTTGAAGTATGGGAGAGTGAATGTCAGTAATGGAATTTGCCTAGTTTGATAGAGTTGAAGTAGAAGATGAGTGGACAAATTCTCAGATCGCTAGACACTGGGGGATCCAAAACTGTTAGGTAGTTTTGAAAATGCCCGGCAGCATAAGACAGCCTCCGCAGCAACATGAACTTTTAGTCCTTCCTAGAGCACAAAAGTGTTGTGAACTATACACAACGACGTGGGAGGAGGATTGATTGATCCCCTACCACCGTGGCATGTTGTAGCCATATTCATGTAGAAGGCTAGCACTAGCAGCATGTGTCTCCCATTTTATTTTACTACATTATCAATTACACGGTGGTTATCTTTTGTTCTTTTTACATTGTCTTTTTTGCTTTACGCGAACGAAGAGACATGCATACTATAGCTGTTGAAATCATTTATTTTAGAATATCGAGGTATCACGGCATTTGCATCGACTGTATGCATTCATATCTTTATTGTGAAGTGTCAAGTCTTGCCCCCAAAACAGAAAAAGGTGCATATTTTTCGGGTATACTAACTCAAAAAGGGTTGCCCACTACATATTAATTTCCTTCGTATGAACTGCAAAATACGATGACTCAAAGAAGTTCCCTACCACAAACTTTGTACCACGCGCATTACTTAGAACAACTAGGAAAGTAAGTAACAAGGTTAAAGCATATGGCTCCACGCGCGGCCTAGTCAATGAGAACCGACGGAGCCCTGTCCAGCTACGAGAAGGTGTTGGGTCCGCAGCATAGAAAACAAAAAATTTCCTACGGTGTGAACTACACGCCAAGATCTATCTACTAGGTACAAAGCAACGGGTGGACATACATCCAACGAGAACTTACCCTCGAAGACAACGAGTTTTGTTAACGAGTAGGAACTCGTGGTTGATGTAGTCGTACACTTGCCGATCTCAAGATCGTGAGGAATTCCGAGCGCCGCAACTTAGCAGCGCATCCATACTCGCACACACGTTCAAGCCACCGGACAACCTCCACCTCCTCGCTCTAGCGATCCAGCGGAAGCAGCAACTCCTTCCAGACGAAATGCCACCGGGAACATGTATCTCTCTAATCCGAGACCATGGGGGAATAATTCTAAAGGGGAGAGAGATCCTTCACAAGGAGGTGTGAGGATGAAGGAGGGAATGGGTGGCCTTTTATAGGAGGAGGGGGGTGCTCCTCCTCTCCATGGCCGGCGCATGGGGGGTGACCCCTCGCCTCCCCCATTCATGTGGTGGTAACCCCTCCACATTAAAATGCCTCTTCACATTCCCTTTTAAAGTCTCCACTTTAAATGCATTAAAATTCTCCAAGTTTAATGCTCTCTCATTTAATAAAACTCATTTATTAAATTTATTCAGAATTTTGTTAATTACTTTAATTAACAAACATTCACATATAGCCCCTTGCAATATTTCAATATCACATGCAGAACCACTTTCTGCAATTTCACCCGAAACAATTTCCGGTTTCTATTGAAACAATTCCTGCGCTTTGCAATTCTTTCGTCTGAAACATATGTGATCCAGAATGGTGTCCGGTAACTCTTAAGTGTGTCACCCTACGGTTCGCGAATAATGCAGACATGATCGAGACCCTTCTCCGATCAATAATCAGCAGCGGGACCTGGAGATCCGTACTAACTCCTACACATTCAACGATGACTTCTGTGATCGTGAGAACCTTTAACGCTTGTAACTAAATCCCTTTGTCTCGCGATATATTACATGTCCGAGATTCGATCATCGATATCTCCATACCTAGTTTGATCTCGTTACCGACATGCACTCTTTTCTCGTTCCCGTGATATAACATTCTAGTGATCACATCACTTGCTTGCAAGCTATCTCAATGTGATATCACCGAGAGGGCCCAGAGTATATCTATCCGTCATCGGGATTGACAAATGCCACTCTTGATCCATGAGCCTCAACATAACACCTTCGTAGGACTGAACCCATCTTTATAATCACCTTGTTACGGTGTGACGTTTGATGTTATCAAGATACTCTTCCGGTGTTAGCAATTAACATGATCTCATGGTCTAAGGATAAAGATTACTTCGTATGATGTTATAGCAATATAAACATAATGACTTGATCGTAATGCTATACTTCGGATGAATGTTCATCACATCATTCCACCAATGGTGTGACCTTGTTATTAACAACATCCAATGTCCATGATCAGGAAACCTTGATCATCTTGTTAATCAACAAGCTAGTCTATAAGAGAGGCATAACTAGGAACCCTTTTTGTTTTTTAAACACACATGTATTGATGTTTCCGATCAATACAATTCTAGCATGTAAGATAAACATTTATCATAAACATGGAATAAGATAATAACCACTTTATTATTGCCTATCGGGCATATTCCCTTCAGAAGGCCCTTAAGGATTACCGACTAGAGCCCGACACGAGAAGACTTGGAGTATAAGACATAGTAGTTACCGACTATATTGTAATATGTACCCTAGAATTTCTTCCTATAAGCCCTATGCCGGATGACTATATAAACCGGCATATGGGTAGCCCTTAGGGGCACGATTCATAACATCTCGCGCAGCCGAACCATAGTCAAACCCTCTATAACCTCGGATTTTGCCGATTATAGTGGATTGATTGTAGGAGTAGGATCGGACATTCGGACCATCGCAGTCGGATCTGAATTTGGATAAACTTGTCTGCTCCTCGTCTTGGACATCCTCACGTCTCTTTCCATGCCTCCAGGACCCCCCTCGTGGCATACCATTGATCAATACGACGACAGTTTGCATCCACCGTGGTGCAAGCACTAGTGCACACCCCCCCCCCTCTAACACCGGTTTGGAGGCCCCTCTAACAGCAGTTGTAGAACAGCTGTTGAGGGTTTGGTGTTAGAGGGGCCCCCTTTAACACCGGTTCTTATACGAACCGGTGTTAAAGGGTGGCGCACGTGGGGCTGCCGCAAGGCCCCCCCTTTAACACCGGTTCGTAAAGGTTCTGTGCCGCGGCAGGAAAAGGAGATAAATCTCTGCCGCGACAGAGTTCTGCCGCGGCAGGAAAACAGCCTAAATCTCTGCCGCGGCAGAGTTCTGCCCCTGCCCCGTTCTGGGCGTATTTCTGCGGTGCGGCGGGGACGGGGAGGGGGAGGGGGAATCGATCGGGAGCGGTATACACATACATCGTCATCGGTACATACGAGTACATCAATAATTAAGCAAATATTATTATACACAACATCGTCATTGTGTGGTATTCTCCGTAAACGTTGAAGCATCAAGTACAAGACAAACACGTTCAAGCATATATACAACGTTCATTTTAGTGGATATCTAAAGAGTTCTCCGCCAGGCGTGACGACCTCATCAACTATGAACCCCGCCAATGGTACGAGTTGGTCCCGCATCCGTTCGATCTAAATATATATGAAGAATGGGGTCAATATATATAAGAATAAAACTCAACACAATTGATGGTAATAAAATAATGTTGTGTACTTTGTTTACTTACTCTAAGTTGTTCTAGTGCGGCTTGGCCCATCGCACATATCGTGTTGCGAATGAACTCGCAAACATAGTACCCACATAAGTTATTGCCGTGTCCCTGATGCGCGCACTTTACGAGAATAGAGAGTTCAATCAAAATAATAATCAATAAAGCATGATATAATGGAATTGGAAGCAGAATCAAAGAGATACGCAGACCTAGCTAGCTAGTATTACTTACATTTTGGTCTACAAATTTTAGTTCTTCTGACCATTCACCCACGGCCCTGCCCGTGAACCTTTTCCAAACCCTGTCCGGTAAAGAAAATGGATAAAGGAGTAATTAATTACTTGTTGTCACAAAAGTTGCCGATCTAGTGCGATAATATGATTGAAATTACCTCTGGAGTATCTCTCTAAAGTCTGCCCATAGCTCTTTTTCTTTTCGTAACGAGTCCATGACAAGGACTTTTCCTGAGTCAGGTTGAATGACTAGCAGAATAAAGTGGAACCTACGCACGCATAACTCATCATCAGTTACACTTAACATCGAGTAAGCCGAAACAGAATGTGTACAAGAGAGGGTAACAGTACTCACGAGAAGTTGTAAGGCAATAGTATTTTCCTTTTGGTTTGTTGTCTCAGTAAAGACCTTAGCAATAAATCTTCTGTTTGCCCGGGTTTGGTTCTTACCACTTCTTCATGAACTCTATTTGGGTCAACGAACCCAATGTCAAAAGGTCCTCCTTTCATGCATTCCATAACCTTTTTCCTGCATAATAGTATATACATATATGGTGAGCATATATATATACATGCAATTAATGAAGTGAATGAGATGAGATAGAAAATACAGAAATAGTACTTACACACAATAAAGGCTGATGGCAGCTTTGTCGAGTTCCTTCTGATTGAATAGAAAATACAAGTCTTGAATGTTGAAGTCGATCTCGTCATCTCCGCACAAGAAAATCTCATCTCTTATATGCGCCGTGATCCATTCTTTCTTTCTCGTCTTGCAGAAATCAAGGTACCACTTGTGCAATCTTCGCATCTTTGTTGGTAGATTCTTGAGCTCCTCTTTCTTGACGAGATTCTTCCCATACTTCCATGGCTGTATGGGGTTGGCATCGCATTTGGGCAAGTTGTCTCCCATGATGTTCAAGTATGCAATGTAAGTCATCCCCATCTCATTGGCCTTTCTTTGTAGCTCTGCCTCGTAATCATTTACGGGAGGAGCGTCCCGTGTGTCGAACACTTGGAGCAGGGCGCATGATTGGTTTTCCTGCTCTCCGAGCATGGGAACTGTTTTCTAGGGTGCCGCACGACTGCTACTTTCAGTCTCCCTACGGCGCCTTGCATCCGCCTTCAAAATCTGGCGCTCATAGTCCGGCACAAGTGGGGTTTCAGGTTTCAAAAGATTTTTGTAAAACTTCTCCACCACCGCCGGATCTATTTTGTCCTTTGGCTCGGCTCGTCTAGGTGCAAAGAATTTCTTGACCTCTTCTTCCGAGATCCTATTGGTCTCCTCATTGCTGCGATTCCACGGTAAAACCGGCAATGGCTTGGCGGAAGGCTGCGGGACGTAGTTTTTTGAACTCTTTGTGGCAGTGCTAGTGAAGCTGCGACTGCTGATGCTGCGAAGACGGCGGGGGTGCCAGTGGCCTCCAATTTGGAAGCACGATGTGTTCCTTCTTCCAAAGAATGGTTGTTTTCATTGCAAATTTGAGTTGAGTTTCCCCTTCACCTGTAGCATGGTCAAGCTGTGCTTCCTCATATTCCTTCACAACCTCATCCACCCCGACAATAGCATAGCCATCTGGAATGGGTCGGCAGTGGTAAGTTCGACCAGCTACAGGAGGTAAGGCATAGCCGACAGCCACCTTAATGGATAAGCCCATTAATCTCACATGCAGCTCAGTGTGTTCGCTCTCCGTGATCTCATCCACGGGGTATCGAGGACCCGCCATTTCAAGCGTGGGCTGCACGTTCTCCGTGGAAGCCACGCTGCTTTTCCGCGCAGAGTCTAGGCCGCCGGCAGCTCCCAATGCAAGCTTTTCGTGTCGCTGAGATGGGCCGGTAGCTTGATGGCTCTGTTGTGCATTCACTTGCGCCTGCAGCGCCACAAGTGCATGTTCTATCTGTGTCATCCGCTCTGTACGCTCTTTTTCTTTTCTGCCGCGCCATCTGTAAGAGTCGCTCCACTCGGCAAACCCATCCTTCCACGTCATACCCCCTGTTCCTCGTGCATGTCCAAGGTGTTCTTTTTTTATCGATGGCGCGTGTGAGCTGGTCATTCTCTCTGTCGGGATGGAAGGTCCTGGCGGCTGTTTCCTCGTATGTCGTGATGAGTTCAGTGACGGGTTTGGCAAGGAGGGTTGGGAAGATACACAATCATGTTTCTGGGTCCAACCTTGCCCCGATTCCGTAGAACCAAGTCTTTGCACGTAGGTCCCACCCATGTGTCTGGGGTGTGATCCCTCTGTCGCGCAGGACCTTCTCAGCTTCCTCCCACATAGGCCTCTGAGATATGTAGCCACCTGACCCTGTCCTCTAGTGATATTCCTTCTTCTGGGCATTTAGCGTATTGGTTTCTGACCTCTTTGTAGCTATAGCACCTTCCTTGTATGCCACAAATTCGCGCCAGTGAGGTCTTATCTTCGCATAATATGTGTCTTCGAAATCTGGAGTCTCGCGAGCTTTGACAAATTTGTTCAATTTTGTCTTCTAGTTGCGGAAAGCGTCAGCCATCTTCTTTAGAGTCCACTCTTTGACCTTTTCCTTTATAACCGGTTTGTTTTCATCCTCCTCTGGCGGAAGGGTGAAATTTACCAACAGCGAATTCCAAAATGTTTCTTTGGATCTTTCATCGACAAAGGTACCGTCGCCCTTCTTTGGCTTATTCCAATATTCAATTATGATTGGGATTTGGTCCCTAACAAGAACTCTAGCCTGACGTACAAATTTGTCTACGGCCTTCTTGGGCTCCATCGGCCTGCCATCAACACGGACAACTTTGATCGTGAACTTTGCACGATCTTTCAACCGATGGCTCGCGCCTCGCTTGCTCTTTTTTGTAGAAGAAGATGGTTGCTGGCTGGTGGATCCAGAGGGCTAAAAGAAGAAAGAAGCGTTAATTAATACATGTAGAAGAAGATTGTTGGTAGAAGTCAGCAGAGGCTTAATCAATGCACATACCTCGCCGGACTTTGTAATCACTAAATTGCGTTCACCGGAGTCTTCATCTTCTCCATGACTACTTGAGTTGTCATCATGTCCCTCCAAGTTCAGATATTGTGAGATGTCCTCATCGATAATGTTCTCCATTATTTCTTCTTCTTCAAGGTTTCTACTAAGTGGATCCATAGTTTCTAAAACAATAATATTATCTAGAGTAAGAGAGTAAACATTCAAGTGGACTTGGATTCATACACAAATATACATATTATTCATACAAAAATACACAAATAAATACACAAATGAAATTAAAACCCTAAGGATGCTTGATCATTTTAAACGAGTTTCGAGGGGTCCAAACCCTAATTCGGAGAAATCCCGGATGCATATGAGAGGGGCTAACTACAGTGGCTGACCGGAGGATGCTCCAGAAAGCGGCGGCTGGCGGCACTAGAGAGCGACCTAGGGCGCGCGAGGTAGCGGGTTCGTCTCAGCATGATGCGGCCTACCTAAAACGGGCGGCGCCACTACCTAGGGGTCACCGGAGCGACGTTAACGACGACGGCCAGCGGCGGCGCTTGCAAAGCAGCGAGGTGACGACCCTAAACTAATACTAACTATAAAATACACTAAATAACCCTAAACTAAATACACTAAACTACACTAAATAAATAACCCTAAACTAATAACCCTAAACTAAATAAACCCTAAACTAATAACCCTAAACTAAATAAACCCTAAACTAATACTAACACTAAACTACACACTTATAAAATACTAATAACTAATTATATACATATATGCAACAATATATACAACATATATGCAACAATATATATATGCAATTACACACAAATAAAATTATTCATACACAACAATATATATACCACTTCGTTTGGATGTTTGCTTTGGGAGGCTAGGCATTGTATTGGGTTGAATGTCCAATATCTAGAATATTGATATTGAGCTAGAATGTCAATATTTGTGTTCGGATGTGTTAGATATTGGGAAGAGAACTAGATATTGAGGTTGAATGCCAAATGTTGTTTGGATGATCAAACTGATGAATTGCAGTTTTCCGAGACATTGATCATTATACTTCTATATAAACGTATAACAATTGTACGCAACAAACATTCTAGTACTCGAGACAAAAAGCAAATATTTTTATAACCACAATAGATACAGACAATATAAATATATAATTCCCATCTGCGAGTGCTACTCTAGATAAGTTCCAATTATTAATGTTAATGACCATTGTCTTCCCAACTGACGGTGGCTGGTTAAGTCTGATTAGCACTCTTGAAAGTCAAAACTACAAGCTGGAGAAATAACCGTTCAGGGATAGCTTTCGGAAGTGTTGACGAAGGGGTGAAGCACAGCTACCAATCCCGCGACTAATGAAACCTACGGATTCAAGGCATACTAGGCCGGACGCCATTGGTCGCGATGTACACGCACGCCTGTTGCCGGTGTTCGGACAAGTCGTCTCCTTCCTGCATATGTAGAGAAGGATGTGAGTTGGGAGGGCGAGAGAGCTTGCAGGAGACAGGGCACCGCCGCGCCAGAGGGAGGACGGCGGAGAGGGAGGTCGCCTGTGCGTGCCCAGCCGGAGGAGGAGTTCGCCGGCGGAGAGGTAGAGGATTTACCTGTGCCGCCACTGCCGCTGGTTTTTGCACGCGAGAACTATCTGGAGCCCGCGGATTTCTTCTGCGTCGACTCGCCCAATGCCTAGCGATGTCGAGGGGAAGAAGGAAGGGGAAGGCGCGCATTATAACCCCCCCCCCCTTTAACACCAGTTCGTGGCTAGAACCGGTGTTAAAGGGGGGAATTCGTTTCGCGCCCGCACCCCCCCCCCCTTTAACACCGGTTCCAGCCACGAACCGGTGTTAAAGGGGGGCGCATTGTTTCGCGCGCGCACACCCCCCCTTTAACACCGGTTCGTGGCTGGAACCGGTGTTAAAGGGGGGCATTTATTTCATGCATTAAAGGGGTGGGGGCATTTATAATTCAAACAATAGGATATGAATTTAGAAAATTCATATCTTATTAATTTCAACTCAGAAAAATATGAATAATATATCATAATTTTTAGAAAAATAATATCTATCCATTCATGTAAAAACATTTTATATTTACTTTAGATGAAAATTTTCAAAATGATTAAAACACTTACATATAAATTTTGATTATTCAATTCAAACAAAAATAAATTGTCAAATCCTAAAACTTTGAACATAAGAAATATTAAGCATGTAAAAAGGAATCTAACTCTATTTTATTAGAGAAAATCATATTTTATTTTGTATTAACATTTTTGAATTGATTGGATATTTAAATGCTGCATCTTTTGTATACACTTGAATCTGACAAAGCCTCGCTCAACTTGCATTGGATTTTTGATAAAATAGCATATTGTGAACCTAAAAATGATTTTTGTAAAAAATCATGAGCATCGTATCATGTACCTGTAGTTCATATCTGACCCACTTCCTACCGATTCGGCAGGAATTTGTCTTTTTCACCAGAGGTGGACGGAAAGGTTTCAGATCCCCCTGTTGGTACATTGTCCATATAAGGTGGTCTAGTATTTTTGTAAAATGTGGTGGTGGTTTTTTGAATTAGCCATTTGGTGGTTGCTTCACAAAACCGTCCGTTTTTTATGCTCGGAAAATAGAAAATACCTTTTTGGTGCGATAAAAAGGAAAACTTCCTCTTGCAACATTGTTTGCCATGCCATGATGCACATGTATGCACAATATGGCCATATTATCACAAACTATGCCTCGATTCTAGCCATAACATTGGTCATTTGACCCGAAAGCCAAGAAACCTCGAATGAGATAGGTCATTTTCTGAAGGAGATAGAACTGGAATTAAAATACAGAATGCAACTAATAGTAAGTTACATAAAGCACGACTGAAAATTAAGATACATAAAAGAACTGAAAATTAAGATACATGGCCAGATTAAGTAACAATCGGCCGAACTTGTTTCGGAATGTTGGAGTGATTCAGTCATGCTCCTGCCTACACCTGTAATACTCGCCATTGTAGTCGTCGTACTCACCGCCGCCGTCATCGTTGTCGTCGTCGGGGTCGCCGTAATTGAACCTTAAAGGCTGAGTACGCGTGGGCTGGACTTGAGGGTAGCGTAGACGGGGGTTAGAGTCGGCGGCAGTGTCATAGGCCATGACGCTCTGGAGAGTCCGACCGCGCCACCATAGCCGACGGCCGGCCTTGTTGAAGTTCGGAGGAGGTGGGCCGTCCTCCTCGTGCCTGGCGAGCGCCCTCTCATGCCGATCCATGAAGAAGGCTTCCCAAGTAGGGAAATAGTCGGGATGCCATCTGGGATTCCTCCGCTGCTCCGGCGTGAGCTCGAAGTAGTAGTGGTTCGTGATGGCCATCCGGCGCGCCACACCTAGAGGGACAAGAGGAACCGGCATGCCTCCGGCGCTCAGCATCCAGCCGACGGGGACACGGTAGCCCGGCGGGCAGGGGTAGTTCGAGGCGCAAAGCGCCTCCGCCTCCCTGGGGGTTAGTGCTACGGTGGAAGCCATGGGAAAGAGTGATGAGGTTGCAGATATGAGTCTAGACATGTGCAATGACAATGGAGGCCAACCCTACATATATATATAGTGAAGAACTGGCGGGAAGAACTGGAGGGAAGAACTGGCGGGAAGAACTGGCGGGAAAAAATGGCGGGAAGAAAAATGGCGGGAAAAATGGCGGGAAGAAAAATGGCGGAAAAAAATGACGGGAAGAAAAATGGAGGGAAGAAATAGAAGGAAGAAAAATGGCTCATTTAATACATATACTATTAACAGAAGAAATATGACATTGATTTCCATGTTGAGATACATATGTGTGCCAAAAATGGCTCAATTAATACATATAGTCAATCTTATGATCGCGTCGGCCGTAACCATGGAGTATCAACACCGTTTAACAGGATGGTTGGGTCAGTCTTCACTCTGAAGGGCGGAATTTCATCAAACTTATTATAATCTTCTGACATATCTGTCTTGTCCTCCACTCCCACGATGTTTCTTTTCCCTGAAAGAACTATGTGACGCTTTGGCTCATCGTGTGATGTATCTGTTTGCTTATTTTTTCTTTTTTTCGGTTTGGTAGACATGTCCTTCACATAGAAAACCTGAGCCACATCATTGGCTAAGACGAATGGTTCGTCTAAGTTCTTGTCTACCTTCATAAGATTGTTGAGATCCACCGTTATCATTCCGTACTTCTTGTCTACCTCAACCCCCCCTCCTGTTAGCTTGACCCATTTGCATCGAAACAAGGGGACCTTAAAATTAGGTCCATAGTCAAGTTCCCATATCTCCTCTATGAACCCATAATACGTGGTCTTTTGCCCATTGTCTTCTGCTGCATCGAAGCGGACACCACTATTTTGGTTGGTGCTCTTTTTATCTTGGCCTATCGTGTAAAATATATTCTCATTTATCTCGTACCCTTGGAAAGTACATACAATCGAAGATGGTGTCCTGGCCAACAAGTACAGCTGATCCCCAATAGTGGTGTTATTCGTGAGAAGTCTTTGCAGCCAGCCGCCAAAACTCGCCATGTGTTCACTTATAATCCATTCATCAGACTGCCCCGGGTGTTTGAGGCGTATTAAATTCTTGTGTTCATTGATATATGGGGCAACCAAGATAGATCTTTGTAAAACCGTGTAGTGTGTTTGATTGAGAGAATGCCCGTCCCTACATATCATTGCTTTACATCCTAGGGTGCCTTTTCCATGCAGTCTCCCCTCATGTCGTGATTCTGGAACACCAATCGCCTTAAGGTCAGGAATAAAATCAACACAGAACTCAATGACCTCCTCTGTTACATAGCCCTTGGAGATGCTTCCTTCTGGCCTAGCACGGTTATGAACATATTTCTTTAAGACTCCCATGTACCTCTCAAAGGGGAACATATTGTGTAGAAATACAGGACCGAGAATGGCAATCTCTTCTACTAGGTGAACCAGGAGATGCGTCATAATATTGAAGAAGGATGGTGGGAACACCAACTCAAAGCTGACAAGACATTGGGCCACATATGTCTGTAACCCTGGTAGGCTTTCTGGATCGATTACCTTCTGAGATATTGCATTGAGGAATGCACATAGCTTCACAATGGGTACTCGAACATTTTCAAGTAGAAGCCCCCTCAATGCAATCGGAAGCAATTGTGTCATAATCACGTGGCAGTCATGAGACTTCAGGTTTTGGAATTTTTTCTCTGCCATATTTATTATTCCCTTTATATTCGACGAGAAGCCAGATGGGACCTTGATACTGCTCAAGTATTCAAAAAAGATTTCCTTCTCTGCTTTGGTAAGAGCGTAGCTGCCAGGAGTTAAGTGGCATCGTTTACCCTTCTCGTCCTTAGGATGCATAGGCTCTTCAGGGTCTTTCAGACGTTGCTGGTCCTGCTGTGCTTCCGGTGTATCTTTTGTCTTCCCATACACTCCTAGGAAGCCTAGCAGGTTCACGCAAACATTCTTCGTCACGTGCATCACGTCGATTGAAGAGCGGACCTCTAAGACTTTCCAATAGGGTAGGTCCCAAAATATAGATTGCTTCTTCCACATGGGCGCGTGTCCGGCATCGTCATTCGGAACAGATAGACTGCCAGGACCTTTTCCAAATATTACTTCTAGGTCCTTGACCATACCAAATACCTCCTCACCGGTACGGAGGACAGGCTTCCTCCGGGGTTCTGCCAGACGTTTGAAATGCTTGCCTTTCTTTCTTACTGGATGCAGGTTCGGAAGAAATCGACGATACCCTAGGTACACAACCTTCTTACATTTATCCAAATATACACTTTCAGTCTCATCTAAACAGTGTGTGCATGTATTGTATCCCTTGTTTGTCTGCCCTGAAATGTTACTAAGAGCAGGCCAATCATTGATGGTTATGAAAAGCAATGCTCGTAGGTCAAATGGCTCCCCTTTGTGCTCATCCCACATACGTACACCTGGTTTGGCCCACAGCTGTAAAAGTTCTTCAACTAATGGCCTTAGGTACACATCAATGTCGTTGCCGGGTTGCCTCGGGCCTTGGATGAGCACTGGCATCATAATGAACTTCCTCTTCATACACAACCAAGGAGGAAGGTTATAGATACATAGAGTCACAGGCCAGGTGCTGTGACTGCAGCTCTGCTCACCAAAAGGATTCATGTCATCTGTACTTAGAGCAAACCTTAAGTTCCTTGCGTCATGTGCGAAGTCCGGGTACTCTCGCTCGACTTTTCTCCACTGTGACCCATCAGCGGGGTGTCTCAACATCGCGTCTTTCTTACGGTCTTCCATGTGCCATCGCAACAACTTGGCATGCTCTTTATTTCTGAAGAGACGTTTTAACCGTGGTATTATAGGAGCATACCACATAACCTTGGAAGGAACCTTCTTCCTAGGGGCCTCGCCCTCAACATCGCCAGGATCGTCTCGTCTGATCTTATACCGCAGTGCAGTGCATACCGGGCATGCATCCAAATTCTCGTACTTCTCACCGCGGTAGAGGATGCAGTCATTAATGCAGGCATGTATCTTCTGCACGTCTAATCCTAGAGGGCAGACAACCTTCTTTGCTTGGTATGTACTGTCGGGCAACTCATTATTTCTTGGAAGAAGATTCTTCATTTTTACCAACAACTTTGAAAATGCGCTGTCAGTCACACCGTTCTCTGCCTTCCATTGCAGCAAATTCAGTTTGGTACCTAGCTTTTTGTGGCCATCTTCGCAAGTTGGATACAACAATGTTTTGTGATCCTTTAACATCTGCTCCAGCTTCTCCTTCTCCTTTTCAGTTTCACATTCTTCCTTTGCATCAGTAATGGCCCGACCAAGATCGTCATCAGCGGGCCCATCTGCTGCCTCTTGATCTTCATTATCTACCCCCATTGCAGTATCATCATATTCAGGATACATATTATGATAGTTGTCATCATCCTCTTCTTCTTCGTTGTCTTCCATCACACCCCCTTTTTCTCCTTGCTTGGTCCAACAATTATAGCTAGGCATGAAACCGGATCGAAGCAGGTGGGCGTGAATGGTTCTGGTATTTGAGTAGTCTTTCTTGTTCTGACAGTGAACACACAGACAGCACATAAAACCATTGTGACCACGGTTTGCATTAGCCACAGCGATGAAATTTTGGAGGCCCGTAATGTACTCGAAAGTGCGACGGTCACCGTACATCCATTGCCGGTTCATCTGCATTAATATATAGTATATATCAAAAAAATAATAGGAAGATGACCATTTATATATATAGTACATCAATGACACATGAAAGGATAGTTGCCGACCTCGACCGAGAAGGAGAGAGCAACGAGAAAACTTATTTTGAGCTCTCGGGCAATTTCACCGAACACCTCTTATGCATACGAAAAAAACACAAACTAGCACACTTCACACCCTCTTGCTAGGCTCCAAAATGAGATAGTGAAAAAATGGAAGAGTGGGGTGTGGGCTGCGGTGTCTTATATAGCCCCCCCCTTAACACCGGTTCAAGCCACGAACCGGTGTTAAAGGGGGGGCTGCGCGGGCCACTGGTGCAGGGGCCTTTAACACGGTTCGTGCCACGAACCGGTGTTAAAGGGGGGCTCATTTTTGCTGCACGGGCCACGTTGGTACAGCCCCCCCCCCTCCCCCCCCCTAAACACCGGTTCGTAGAAGAACCGGTGTTAAAGCCCATTTTCAGGCTCAACCAAAGATCTCGTTTCCACTAGTGAAGCAACCTCGGGACTTTGAATCCGTGCGGGAATCGGAAAAAACATCAACATATCGGTCGTGTTCTGTACGCCTTCGGCATGCCCATCGACCTGGTTCCGGCTAACAGCTACATCACCAGCTACACCATGCATGGCCAGTTCCGCCGCCATGCATGCCCATGGATCAGTTGATCACATGGAAATGCACATTATGCATGCAAGAAAAAGTCGTCTCTATTGCATGTACTGGTAGTACTGTACTATGGAACTTTCAGCACCCGATCTAGCTATAACTATGTCAGACAAGAAACATGTGAGTAAGAACTTGAATGTACCTGTACCGATGCTTCGATCGACCGGCAAAAGTGCAAAGGTATCTCATCAGGGTTCAACTGCTACAGGGTTCCGCTGTCGGAAGATACATGGAACGGAACAACCGTCCAAGGTCCAACGTCCATAAGCATCACAACACATCACACATCCCATCTTCTTCCATATCACACCATGAATGAAATATCATCCAACATAACACTCGGACGACTGAAATGCATGTGTCCATCACAATAACACTACTATGTCGATGCATATGCGTAGGCTAGCATCGACCACGCTCGTTGTCTCAAGTTCCCGTCAGTACCGCAACATCATGATTAGGAGGAGGAAGCACTGCATCCCGTACGTCGCCGTGCTACGCCACTGTATAGTAGTCGCTTGTAACGTCTGGGTACACCTCCTTTTGAGCAGCAAGATTGAAAGCCTGCCAAAACTTTAAGAAAGGGACCATCATGACAAATGATATTTACGGTGTACTGATCCGTACTCATCAACTTACAATCAAAACCTCATGCAGTTCGAGCCTCTCACCCACAGATATTTTCGGTGCCATCCAAATCGCTCCCCCTACATACCGTCCGGCCGGGGCAGCCCTTCGCTCCACAAGAATTTGGAGCACCGGCCAGGCAGTGGCAGCCAGGCAGGGAAGTCTCTTGTTCACTTTTCAGTTGGTCTTGTTTCTCACCTAAGTAGGGTTGCGAAGAGGCACCCGATCCGCTCCGCTTCGCTGGAAAAATTTGTTACTCCCTCCGTTCAAAAATAACGGAATCGGTTTGTCTAGATTCGAATGTATCTATATACTAAAAGGCATCTAGATACATTTAATTATAGGTAAACTCAAGTCAGTTATTTCCGGACGGAGAGAGTAGTGTAGTTCAAATTTTTCATTAAAATTTCTCTAGTTTAAACTAAATTTTGCTTTCGTGGACTCTCGTGGGTTGCCCCTTCTCAACCCTACACATAAGCATTATTCCTGTGTAGGATAGAGACGACCTAGCTTGAATGTGGCGATCCGCTGCTCGGGACTCCGACCAGATGGCAGCCCTCATCTCCACCATAACCTCCTACTCCATTGCAAACTTGTCCCACCGCTTCGTCTCCCAAGCATACAACTCCTCCTGCTACCTAGTTATGTCGGCACGTTGACTGATATAATTATAGCTGTTAGAATTACTAATGATATGCAGTTTGAACATTATTAAAACATGGAAGACTGAATGTCAGTAATGTGATTTGCCTAGTCTGCAAAAGTTGAAGGAGAAGATGAGCGGACAAATTCTCAGATCGCCAGATTTTTCAGGACACAAGGGATCTTTGCTCTTAGGGGGTTTTGAAACTGCCCAGCAGAATAAGACAGCCTCCGCAGAAACACGAACACTTTTAGTCCTTCCTAGAGCACAAAAGTGCGGTGGACCATACACAACGACGTGGCATGTAGCAGCATGTCTCCCCATTTCTTTTACGCAATAAGGACTTAGGAGTACCTGCTAGGCTGCTACTACATTATCAATTTCACAGTGTGTATATTTTCCTTTTTACATCTTTTTTTCTTTGCTTTACCAATGAACGGAGGGACTGTATACTATAGCTATTGAAGTCTTTTTTTTTAGAATATATTTTTTGCCAAGTGCCAAGTCTTATCTATACTACTTATAAAAGAGCGAACCAAAACTTTGCTAAACGTACCCCATAAACCAACATGGACGGACTAAAACCAGACGATTATACCCACTAAAGATAATCTAACGTCTGGGCTTAGCCTAAACATATTTCAGTGTGCACTTGGCAATTAACGACGTCGGACGCACTTATCCCTGCGTCTTGCCCCCGCGATCCCTTCGCTCTGACCCGCGTTTAGTGCTCTCCTTCCTTCCGGTGAATAATCCTAAGTCTCCACCACGATTCGGTCAAAACCGACTCCCCTAATCCCGCTCTCCTCGCACCTGTTTAGTTCTGAGGGTTCGTGCTCTTCGCACCCAGCGCCTCCATCATCCACGCCGCCCACGAGTGAGCGGCTGCCCTCTACACCCCATGCCCAACGTGCTGTGCCCAACGCCTCCACACCAGCCGCCGACGCTCGGGATGCGGAGCACGCCTCCACAACGCCTGCACCCCGGCTGACAATGATCTATTTGCCGGCTACCGTTCCCACACCCCACACCCCTATGCCTGCCTGCTGCCGCACACAAAATACACCGACGGCCGTCTGTTTCCCCGCGCCTAGGACAGAAGCAGCGACCCGGATCCCAACGTAGAGGATGCAAAATCTGCCGCGGCCGCTCTGCAAAGGCCAGACATCTGTATGGAATAACTCGAATCAATACAATCCTATGGCATCGTGAGTATAATTGGATCTACAACTAGAAACTTTGATTACTGAATGATGCACTAGCATCTTTATTCTTCTGCAATTTTCTGCATGATGCATCTGCACCACATTTAGAATCAGTACCCAATGCACGCACCAATGTATACTTGTGTTTGTAGCACTAAAAAAGATGAGATATTATTCAGTATTGTAAATTAACCGCAACAGAACTCCACAAGTAGCAGGTACTTGGTATTTTTTGAACTACATCATTCAAAAATTTAGATATGTATCCGTACCTGGGTGCTCTCTTCTGTTTCTACGAAACACGGATATTCATCTTGATGTACTCACTTTCTACCGAACCAACTGAAGACCTATGCTAACTTGAAGACCATGATTTCCTGCCAAAGCTACAATACGGTTAGAAGTTCCCAGCGCATTAGTAGGTCTCAAAGGCGAGAAACGAACAAGACTATAGGCTCCAGGATAATTAGAGTTTCTATGTGGCATAAATTATTATGTATATATTGTGTGGTAGACATCTCATCCTAGCTTTCAAATTAGTCCTAACAAATACAAAGTTCAGTTCTTTCCTTCTTGGATGAGCTTTGGAAATTTGTCATATATAATGCAACAAAAAAAAGGTTTGTCTTAATAAATGATACGAGTTAATGTTTTTTCCTTCATAGTATAATCACATCAATAGTACTGTAGTTCACTGTAATTATTTTTCAGTGGAATCCACCATATTGTTAATCTCCTTTTTACCTAATCTATTAAGTTCATCACCATTTTTTTACTGCTGAGTTGTGATGTGCCCAGTCTTAATTTATATTTTACAGGATTTGCGTTCCTGATTTCATGTAATACATATTTCATTAAACAGGCAATATGAAGAAGAAGCTCTTCTTATTTCACCTTCCACTTCCAATGGGGTACAAACTTTATTTGCAAGATATAAGAAAATGAATTTTCTGGAGAAGAAAATGAAGGATGGCCCGCAGTTCACATATGATGAGATTGCCCAGGTAAATTTTCTATGAGGAAAACAACAAGCTAACTTGGCTGTACTTATGTTACTGAAGCTGATCATTCATAGCTCGAAAACACATTTGTATTTTATTCATAGTCATGTAGAATTTGAGTCTATAACTATGCATTATCTGTGTATCCATTTCCCCAGATAGCGATTTCTGCTTTGCACGAAGATTTCAAGACCACCCAGAAATATTGTGGTATTACTGTTGTTTCTAGAGAAATATATAAGTCCTCTATTCTAAAGTTTGCTTTAACATGTCAGTATGGCTGTAGTAGAATTTATGTAACTACCTGGTGTCTTGGTGTGACCTCGAGCACGCAGCAGGTGTTTATGTATATGTCTGGTGTTTTGTGCAGTCTGTAATTTGCTCCTTGCACGTCTCGAAATCCCTAGATTATAGAAAGTACTGCCAGGAAACCTTGTGTGTGCAGCTCGTATAGCTACTCTGGTGTTTCAGAGTAGCACTCTGTATAATTTTGCACATGGCATCATGATTTATCATAGGTGCTTCACAAGGTGCATGCCTACGGATGTATTTGTATGTACGTACATGCATACTGGCCATAGGCCCGAACTGGAACTAATTAATACCATGGGCAGGTTGGTGCGGTGAGAAAAGAAGATCGTGTTTTCGGAGCACTCACGACAACGGAGATTGGTCCGGACCTAACAGCCATAAGTGAGTGCGATTAGGTGGCCATGAAATTCACTAAGCAGTAGTGCTTTGGCACTCATTGTTATTTTGTTCCGGTACTGGTGAAGAAACAAACGATTAATCATTTCAAGTATTCATGTATTAGTTGGATCGGTCTTCTTGTGTGGTTTAATTTACTACAATTTAATTTGATGTTGCTGGCAGTTGCATGATTGAGCCATTTGCATCTGTACAACTGTTTCCTGGATAATTAGAAGGATCACCTATGTCAATTTTTATGTTGGTTGCCCTCCTTTATGTTACCTCCTAATTACTACAGAGATACATGGTATTCTTCGAGTTCTTTTGATCCCTGTCATTGGTTGCGCTACCCTACGGTAGCTCATAATTTGATGACATCCTTTCCATTGCCAAAGTAGAACATTATATATTAGTTTTCATGATGCTGAAATTTGATGACATCTTTCCGGATGCCAAAGTAGAACATGCTTTTTGCATTTTGATTTTATTTTTTTCTCAACACAGATCAAAACACATGTAATTTTGTAGGAGAGAAAATGTCAAGATGACTTGAAATACAAGCATGGCCAAGATGCAAGAAAAGTTAACCTTTCAACAAAATGTAAACCGACCACAAACATCACTAAGATTAAAATTTTAATATTGTACCACTAAATAATAGGTGTCGTGCGATTTGCACGTGCAGACTTACTAGTACCGATAAAATAGAAAAAGGTGCCAGGATTACATCACACTCATAAATCGTTAATCCTATCGTTACAAATCGACTGAATAAAGCCCACGCTATCACACCGAGAGACCGGACTCCGGAGTAGCCCTGGGCCTCAACATAATGAGTTGGATGACCATATCGGGATCCAATAGAATAACCCGCAAGATTTTTTTTTGTCAATACAAGACCATTTTTTAGCAGAATCTAAAACAACTAAAACATATTTTTTGCCAGATATTTTTAGAAACACGGTACAATCGTAGACATTCACAACACATACATGCACCCACCACTATGAACGCATACACGCACACCCTACCCCTATGAGCATCTCTGAGAGACTGAGCCGGCAGATCGGGTTTTGAGATTGACAAAGTCACCACGTGTGCTCAGTGTCGATGAAAACGTCGCTCCCACTGAAAGAATATTCCGTCTTTAATTCAATACACAGTGTCAAACTTGGGGTTTGAACTCTGGTGGACTGGAGTACAACCACCCTTCTAGTCACCCAACCACAGGTTGGTATGCTTCTCCCGGAAAATGTTTTACGTACAACAAGTCTAATTATTGAGAAAGTGGCTATCTCCCAACAATGTATCTTCCTGGAATCGTGTGTTGTAATCATTTATAATTTAGAATGCATCTATGTCAAAGAATGCGTCTTTGATCCTCATTATTCCATTTCAAAACGGGGAGTCAAGAATTGTTTGGTTAGACGGGTTCTTAAAACAAAGGTACACAAAAAACACATGAATAGAATAGAAATTAATGTACAAAATAGAGGATCGAAAACACATGAATTTTGTAAACTTGGGTGTTGATTAACACGAATATGACATAATATTGTCTCTTGCGTTGCCCAAATGAGCGACAAAGATGCAAACCCTACCGCTGGCCGCTTAGGCCCCTCCCCCTCCTACTTCCGCCCCAGGGCAAAGCCCGTGCATGGTGGTAGCAGGGGTGGTCGGTCTCTGCCCGGTCGTGCGGGCCTCACGGGCGGTTCCTTCAGGAGGCAGTGGCGTGCTATGGCCAGTGATGACTGCAAGTGCACAGATCAATTATAGCTAATTCCAAAATAAGAATATCGAACCCACAATGAGCTATTTGGTTAAGGTCTTTATGACAGTTGGCTCCTGGCGACATAGCTGTTAATCGAGTGCTGAAAGTTCCATCGGGTGCTGAAAGTTCCATCAGAATCATATGACATTTATGCCAGTTGGAAATAGAGTCAACTCATTCTGAGAATGAGATGATGAACCAATATCAACCTAAACATCGTGACACGATCATGTCACGAAGTTCAAGTTACGATAATTAGAATAGACCTAGTAGACTATTCCTTAGACCGTGACACTATATCAATCACTGTCTCCCGAGAGTGCTTAGATAGCATCAAACG
Source organism: Avena sativa (assembly GCA_916181665.1). Lineage (NCBI taxonomy): Eukaryota > Viridiplantae > Streptophyta > Magnoliopsida > Poales > Poaceae > Avena > Avena sativa. Next base: position 463,233,181 of record OV702297.1, on the reverse strand, counting down.
TCACTTATGACAGAGTGGTCATAAAGGTGTGTTCAGGTATTCGGAGAAACCGTAGAGGCAATATATGCCAAGAACGGGATTTGTCCATCCGCGTGACGGAAAGATACTCAAGGACCCACTTGGAAAAGTTGTATCCAATAGTTGCGCAGTGTGTGATTTGATCACATGGATATCATTTGTCGAAACAAGTCAAGTAGTATTGTCCGGTAACGAGATTGAACACGACATGGTGATGTCATTGATCAGATCTCGGGCAATTCAAGTATCGAGAGACAAAAGAAATAAGATGCGGCATTCATGGTTCAAACGACGATAGATCTTCGTGGAATGCACAAGGGATCACATGGCCATCTAGGTCCCTCTGTCGATCATTGGTCCAGGAGTGTCGCGATCATGTCTGGAGTGTTCCCGAACTGTGGGTATCACGCTTAAGGGCTTGATGATGCTTAGAGAGTGTTTACAGGATTGGTAGAATCACCGAAGAAGAGAAGAGAGAAAACCGGAAGGGTTTCGGTAAGTCCGGAGGATGTCCAGAGTGGAGGTGGAAGGTGTTCCATAACCACGGAGATTGAATAATATGTGAATGAATGTTAAATATTTATCTAATCATTTATTCATAATTATTTAATAAAAGAGAAATCAATTAAAGGTCAAAAAGGCTTAATGGGCCAATTCCGAAGCGAGAAGGGCCCATGAGGGAAAGGCAAGAGGAGAGAAGGGGGAAGAGGGTTGCCGGCTGGGACTAGCCCCCCTCTCCCCCCGCGCGTGGCCCACCAGGGCCAGCCGGCGGGTGCCCCCTCTCCCTCCTTTAGTCCCACCCCGGGACTTTGAGGGAGGTAGTACCTCCCCTTCCCCCTATATATAGTGGGGTATTTTGACCAGAAAATACACACAATATTCAATAAAAGGTTTTATCACTTTTGAGGAGACCTCCAATTGATCTCTCTCTCTCGCTCTCTCTCTCTCCCGTGACCGTGGTCCCATGTTCGGACTGCACGAATGAGAGACATCTTCACCATGGAGCACCATCGCGCTGCGGGATTGGGATCCAGGAGCTCTACTTCTGCAACTATTGCTGGATCGGGGAAGCGGGAGTCATCGCCAGGCACCGGACGCCTGTAACTCCCCGCGAGGTGTCACACTTGGGGCACTAGGTGTCGTTGGAGCCGCATGAGCGTAAAGGACTTCAACACGACCTTGAGGTCGGCTTCGGCTCGTCTACATCAACCACGCTCTCCTGAGTGTTGACAATGCTTTTCGATCTTCAAGGGTAAGTTTGCGAAAAGCCCCTCTCGTTACTGCATTACTAATAGATAGGTCCTGACAGCATCAGGGGTTCAGGGGCGTAGGGTAAAATTTTATTGTTTTCATATGCAAACCCCTACAGTGGTATCAGAGCTAGATCTATGCGTAGTAATGCTAGTACGGGTAGACCACACGAGATCTAGCGTGTGGGTGTTGATCTTTTAGTTGTTACCCTCCCACGTTTACTTGTGTATACTACAGTAATTCTTGATGAAGCGGCCCCCAACCGACTTTACGCGTTCATTTGCGAGACTAGTCCATGCTTGACATACGACTTGTACCGTATAAGGTGGCTTTGGAGGAGGGGGGTGTCTGTCTCTCTCGCATTAGTTGGTAGGCCATTTGCAACGAAGGGCCCCGAAAGGGGTGTAGTATAGACAACTACTTGGTCAGCGTTATGGTGAAAGTTCGTAGGTAAGAACGGTTCTTGTGCGAAAGCCCATTCAGCCACGTAAAACATGCAAAGATAAAGTAGGGACGTCTAATTTTGTTTTGCAGGGGGCGTTGCTTTGTAATATGGCTATGGCAAAGGTAAAGTGCTTACCTTATGTTACGAAGTAGTAGTAGATAGTCACAAAGGTGATGGACTACCACGCCGGAAAGGCACCGGTACCCTAGTGTCTACGACGCCGGAATCCGGTGACGCCGGATGGAGATCACAATGTGAAGGACCATATCACATCGCATTTACATTCAATGTTTATTGTAGTATATCTTATTGTGTGCTAGTATTACATACTCGACGGTAGCCTAATAAGATGATCCCTATTAAAAATTACCAATGATTGTGTTCTCCCTTAGTGTGCACCACCAAGAAAGTTCTTCGGTATGAGGCAATGTCGTGATGATCGGGTGTCAGACATATATACATTCGCATACAGTGGGTGTAAGCCATTGCATAGAGAATACACTAAGGTTGAGTTGGCGAGCCTAGCATGTGTAGACATGGCCTCGGAACACGGATGGTCAAAACATCGAGCACGAGTCGCATGAATGATGTGACCGACATTTAGCGTCCACCCTAGAATCCACATTGATGGCCGTGACGATCGGGGGAGATGTGGGGAAAAGGGGTCGTGTTATCGCTAGAACCGTTCAGGGGATAGGTGTTTTTAGTGGAGTTATTACATTAACTCATTTAATTATAAACTTAGTCTAAATTCCTTTTGCAATTATAAATTTAGAAAATGGTTCTTCCGAATGCTACCTTCCCTGTTGACGATTGGTTAGATGAAAAGAAGCTTAGGCTAGACGGATCAAACTTCTCTATGTGGGCGTCTCCATGTTCTCCTTAGCGAGAATGACGTTGTCGACTATATACTCAACGAGATGGATTTGGATCAGCCCAGTGGCTTAGAGACCCCAGAGCAGCGGGAAGACCGTTATTACCGTCGTGAGATGGCCACCTTCATATCAGTGACGTTGTGTTTCGGGATGGTGGATGAGATGTGGCCAATCGTAGGTAATCTTGACCCTCGTACGGTAATGGTACAGCTTAGGACACATTTCGTGGAACAATCACGCATACGAGAGCATGAGCTGATGGGAGACTTCCTCTCCATTAAGATGGAGGAGAACTCTTCACTTGACGACCACTTGGAGGGCATGCATGATGCTGATGGGTTCGTAGCATGGAAAACAAAAAAATTCTACCGCAAGAACGAACAAAACCCAGATCTAATCTAGATAAAAGCCAAGATCTAATCTATTAGACATGTGCAACGAGATAGATCTGTACTAACCCTTGTAGTTTCGAAAGCCTTGTTCGAGATCGGATCTCGTGGTTGATGTAGTCGATCACTTGCCGATCTCAAGATCGAGTAGACGATCCTTCCGGCGCCGCGTTCCGGTAGCGCTTCCACAGTCGGTCACACGTGCGGAGTCGAAGCAGACCTTCCTCTCCCCGTTCTAGCGAGCAGTGGAGGTAGTAGATCTCTCCACAGAATCCCAGCAGCACGACGGCGTGGTGGTGGTGGAGTAGAGAATTCTGCAGGGCTTCGCCTAAGCCAGAGCAGATGGAAGGAGGAGGAGAGAGGCGGCTAGGGTTTGGAGTGGGAAGGGGCAAGGGGGGTGGCGCCTCCACCCCTCTATATATAGAGGGAGGGGTGCGGCCTAGGGTTCCCACCCCTAGGCCCACCCCTTAGGGCCGGCGCACCAAGGAGCTTGGGGGGAGAGTCCTTCCCCCCAAGTTTCCTTTACTTACCCTTTAAGTTTTCCCTTATCCTATCTTGGTTTTCAAGTAAACTCCAAAATATCTTCTAGAACCTTCCGGAACATTCCGAAACCTTCTAGAATCCCCATACAAACACTCCGGAACATTTCCTAACTTAGAAAAATGATTCCCATTATATGAATCTTATTCCCCGGACAATTCCGGATCTCCTCGTGATGTCCCGGATCCAATCCGAGACTCCGAACAACATTCGGTCTCCAACGCACATTCAATATCTACTTAAAACAACTTCGAACCTTAAGTGTGTCACCCTACGGTTCGTGAATATGTAGACATGATGGAGACACCTCTCCGATCAATAACCATCAGCGGGATCTGGAGATCCATAAAGGCTCCCACATACTCAACGATGACTTCGTGATCGATAGAACCATTAACATACGAAACCAATTCCCTTTGTCACGCGATACTCTACTTATCCGAGGTTTGGTCGTCGGTATCTCCATACCTAGTTCCACCTCATTACTGATAAGTACTCTTTACTCGTTCCATGTTATGTCATCCCTTGTGACCTAGTCACATGCTTGCAAGCTAACTAGATGACATTCCACCGAGAGGGCCCAGAGCATATCTATCCGTCATATGGATGGACAAATCCCAATCTTGGTCCATGCGCTTCAACACATACTTTCAGAATACCCAATGACACCTTTATAACCACCCAGTTACGAAGCGGTGTTTGATGTCATCAAAGTACCCATTCGGTGGTGGTGATTAACATAACCTCATGGTCGAAGGATTAGGTTACTATGCATTTGAAAGTTTGTAGCAATACGAACTTAAATGACTTGATCTTATGCTACGCTTACTATGGGTGTGTGTGTCCATCACATCATTCTCCTAATGATATAACCTTGTTATCAATGACATCCAATGTCCATGATCAGGAAACCATGATCATCAATTAACCAACAAGCTAGTTTAACAAGAGGCTTACTAGGGACTCTTTTATGTTTACAAAACACACATGTATTAGTGTTTCCTTATAATACAATTATAGCATGGGATGCAAACATTCATCATAAACACAAAGATATAATAATAACCACTTTTATTATTGCCTCTTGGGCATATCTCCAACAGATGCGTACATAAGGCCTACATATTTCCTGGAAAGCTGGATGACAAGCTCTTTTGCAAATGGTGTTGTGCTGCGGTCGCTGCCACCAAGCTACCAAGCACATGTTAGGACTTGCATCATGAGAGGCGATGCGGAAACACGGGATTTCCACAAGTTCATATCACATCTCAAGAATGTGAAGGTTGAACCCATTGCGGATGAGTTCATCAATGACAAAGGTATATATTTGATATATAGTTCAATAAATGTTATAATCTTGCAAACACAGATTGTATTGTTAAGTATATTTGATACTTGTTCTGTTTTGCTGAAAATAGGTCCTTCTACATAAGAGTTGCTTGCTGGAGAGGAGGTGATGTTGCATGTTGATGGCGAGCATGATGATAATGGCCGACGACACTCTCCCTCGCGGGCGGTTCCTTCAGGAGGCAGTGCTCGCAGATGGCTCCTCTACGGCAGTGGCGTGCTATGGCCAGTGATGAGTGCAAGTGCACTGATACATTGCAAATGTATCTATAATTTTTGATGTTCCATGCTTGGTTTTATCCACTTTCTTGTGTTTTGTTCTGTAACACCCCGTCCACTCCTGGGCCCGGGGGGTGTCACTCCTGGCAGCTTAATAGGATATCTAGACTGGCCCCATAGGCCAACACTAGTCTTTTCTGTGCACTTTGTCCTCACTCGTGCACACCCGGTTACCCACTTCCCGGTCGGTCACCCATCCTAGAATTGCTCTAGGCCAAGCACGCTTAACCTTAGAGTTCTTTTCGAATGAGCTTCCGGAAAAGAAGTTGCAATTTGTTGATATGGGTATCCTATCAATCCTATTAAGCCATGTGTCTGGATCTCACATACACCCACCCTTTAGAAGATCGATGCCCTCATCAATCAAGCACACCCCAGGAACGTTCCCTCTTGGCACGCGTCTGTGCGTCCAGTGCCGGCACATGTGCCATGCCGTGTCCACTCCGGGCCACACGCGCCATGATCCACATGTCCCGCCACTAACCCGCACACACCCGTGTAATCGCAAGGGTCGGCTCTGATACCACTTGTAACACCCCGTCCGCTCCTAGGCCCGGGGGGTGTCACTCCTGGCAGCTTAATAGGATATCTAGACTGGCCCCACAGGCCAACACTAGTCTTTTCTGCGCACTTTGTCCTCACTCGTGCGCACCCGGTTACCCACTTCCCGGTCGGTCACCCATCCTAGAATTGCTCTAGGCCAAGCACGCTTAACCTTAGAGTTCTTTTCGAATGAGCTTCCGAATGATAATCCCTTTGATTAATCTGAAGCTCAATCTTCTTTGATTAATAAAATGGCTGCTAAACCTGAAACTAATGATAATCCCTTTGCAGCTACTAATGCTATACAAGTAAGAATTGATGAAAATGTTAGACTATTAGCTGAATTACATGCTAAGTGGGAAAGAGAAGATGAAATTGCTAGAAACATTAGTTTTTCTACTATCACCACCACTAGTGTTGAGGCTAGTAATAGTTCTACTACTTTAGATGATAGTTTTGATTTTGATCTTGATGGTTGCAATATCTCTGAAGTTATTAAGTTCCTACAAAAGCTTGCTAAAAGTCCTAATGCTAGTGCTATGAACATGGCCTTTACAAAACACATTACTGATGCTCTCATAAAGATTAAAGAAGAAAAGATGAAACATAAAGCTTCTATTCCTATAAAACAAGAAGATGGTTGGGAACCCATCATTAATATGAAAGTGAATGACTTTGATTTCAAAGCTTTATGTGATCTTGATAGTAGTGTTTCTATTATGCCTAGAAGGATTTATGATATGCTTGATTTGCCTCCACTTGAAGATTGTTATTTGAATGTCCCACTTGATGATAATGCTAAAAAGAAACTCACGGGGAGTATTAATGATGTTCTTATTATGGTAAACAATGTCTATGTCCCTGTTGATTTCTATGTTTTGGATGTTGAATACATTGCTTCTTGTCCTATTACTTTGGGAAGACCTTTTCTTAGAACTGTTGGTGCCATTATTGATATGAAAGAAGGCACCATTAAATATCAACTCTCACTCAAGAAAGGTATAGAACACTTCCCTTAGAAGAGAGAGAATATTTCTTTTGCTTCTCCTATGAAAACAAAATTTTGTCTTAATGCATCTTCATTTGAGAACACTTGATTCTTTCTTGCTTCTTATGCCTAACTTAAAGGTTTTAAAGAAAAGTACTTATTGGGAGATAACCCAAAAGTTTTAGATGAGTCTTGGAAGTTATTACCTCTGTAATAACCGCTCCTTATCCTTTTTATTTGCTTTTTGTGCCAAGAGTAACCTCTAATGAGAGAGAAGTAATGATTGGGAAAGTTGCTGTCCCGAAACAGATTTCTGCGCTTCACCGTAAAAATTCGTGTAAAATCTCTGAACGTCTTTTTGAGGAGTGAATTTTTGTGCTTCTGCCCCAGCTTGTTATCTAACTTTAGTTAGTTAAACACTTTTTGATTTGAGCAACTGACGGTCTTCGAAAAAATTCGTCTTTACCTGCTGGTCTGTTTTGACAGATTTCTGCCATTTTCTGCATTTGCTTCTTGTTGGTTCCTTTTTGAGTTCTTTTGGGGAATTGAGCTTTTTGAGGGAAGTGCTACAGTAGCTAGTGTTCTAATGGAAGTTTATTTGGTGTTGGAACTGAACCTTAATACTTATTTATCTTGAATGCACTAATGTTGCTAATAAAGATTGTGTAAAGTTTTGTATGAAGGAAAAATTTCAGGTGTATGGAAGGAATGAGTAATGGGAAGCCACGCGTGTCACCCCAAGAAATATCCAAGAAGTACAAGCGTCAAAGCTTGGGGATGTCCAAGGCATCCCCTTCTTCATCAATAAAAATTTCAGGTTTCTTCCAAACACTTCATTTTTATTGTTTCATGCACATTTGTGTTGTTCTTGGAGCGTCTTCTTTTTCGTTTTCGTTTTGGTTTTTCGTTTGATTTGGTTTTCTTAGTTTGCTGAATAAATTGATTGTACCCCCTCTTTCATACATTGGTTTGCAAATACTTTGGTTTGGTTTGGAAAAGAGTAGGAAAGTTCATGCTTATGTGGTAAAAAGAGCTCGTTTTTGACTGTGGCCTACGCTTTGTCATGCCATGCTTGATATTGTTTTGGATTTATGCTTAGTATTATTTGCTGTAGCATGACTTGTTATAAACAATTGAGATTTCTTAATGTGCCTTGGATGAATCATGCGTTGTTTTAGCATATTAAAGCATAGTATAGTGGTATTCTCCTTTGATGCTTTATTTGGGTTGACTTGGCGCATGCTCACGCCATGTTATGACTATCTCAAGTCACCATAGCCTTTATGATCCTTTAGTTTTCAACTTGTAGTATCACTTTATGCTTTGGTCAGTGATGTTTTGTCGCTCTGCATGATTATGGCCATTATTGCTCTCTTAGTGTGTCGTTCCCAGTCTTTTGCTAGCCTCCACAACCAAGTATGAGTTGCACTCATGCATCCAACTCCCTAAACCAAGTTATTCCAAAGAGTCCACCATACCTACCTACTAGCTTACGCTATTCCAAGTATATTCATGCTTTTGTTTACCTTCCAAATTAAACTTGTTATGATAAAACTAGTGAATTAAGCTCTCACGAACTTGATGGCACACTTTACTTTTCTTGCCCTTAATAAACTTAAACCATTGTGTCGTCTATGTTGTATATGCTTGCACTTATTTGTTGGGAATTAGCAGAACCATGCTTTCATGGGGAACGCTTTCAACATTGCACTTGGTACTTGTACCTAGTTGATATCATGCTCTTTTGTATATGGATGTCGTCGATGTGAAATGAAAGGGGAGCTTGTAAGTCTATGGAGTTATGTATATGTGTTAGAGAAACGCATAGGCCACTGGTCTAATCCATGCTAAGATGGTGGAAACCTACAGCGTAACCATAATGAGATGTCTATGAAGCATTCTTCTTATAAAAAAGAGTCCTATATTGAGAAAAAGAGAAAAGAGAAAAAAAAAGAGATTATGAAAAGAGGAAAGAGAGAAAAAAGCACCATATTCCCATGGTAAATAAGAAGATTGCTGAGATGCTCGTTGTCTGCTTGCCTTGTCATTTTGATATGGGGATTCTTCCGTATCATCGGGCAAGGGGTACCCCGTTGGCGGTTCTCTATGATACACATGTACTTACAATGACAAGAACTTACCGGTGACTAAACTTGAGTAGCATGAGGAGCGGCCCTCGTATACAAGGGACATGAGATTTCTAACTTATACTTCATCAAGCATATACACCATAGTTTGTTCACTTTAACCTTAATCACTTCAAGATGCTTATGATAGGAGAAATGAGAGCTGAAAGCTATAAGTACCATAATTTTTGGAAGCTCTTTATGAGACTTGAATCCCTACTTCCTTCTATGAAGGCTTTTCTTCCACCATTATATTGAGTCTCCATCTTCTATCTTTATGCACCTACTTTGAGAGCATAGTGGCCATTCTTAGTTCTATGTGCATTGTCCCAAGACTAGTTGATTGTTGCTTAACTTGATATTGCTTGTTTTAAACTATTTGTATCTAGTCACTCTTATGAACTTTGAAGGTGTCCTATGCATTTATATTTGCTACTCTATGAGGGACAAGTTGAATACTATTATGCTATGTTTTCTTTATGTGAAACAAACAAATGTCTTGCAAAGCATTGTTATTCATGAATCTTTTGTTTGTGCCTTTTCATGTTGCATCATAGTTTCTTTGTCTTATTGCTAGAACTTTGTATTTCATGTTATGATTGAAGTACTATGATCCCAGCTTTGAATGTTTTACAAATACTTTGATCAAGTCTTTGATGGTGCATGTCACCTCAAAAATTATTCTCTCTTTTTATCACTTACCTACTCGAGGACGAGCAGGAGTTAAACTTAGGGATGTTGATACATTGCAAATGTATATATAGTTTTTGATGTTCCATGCTTGGTTTTATCCACTTTCTTGTGTTTTGTTCCAACTTTGGAGTACTTTTCATATGATTTCTTGGACCAACCTATTAACAAGAGCCACAGCGCCAGCTGCCTGTTTTCTACTGTTTTTGGTTCCTGGAAAGTCAGAAAATGAATATTCTCGGAATTGGACGGGACAAAAGCCAAAGTGCCTATTTTTTCGAAAGTCATCAGATGCCAGAATACGAGACGGAGAGGGGCCAGGGGGCCACCACACCACCTGGCCGTGCGGCCCAGCCTGGCCCGCGCCAGTGGGTGGTCTGACCGCCTCCGGCACCCCCTCGGCCTCCCCTTCCGCCTATAAGATGCCCTCGGAACGAAAACCCTAAGGGCCTGATCAAATATCCACGAAAGAGTCTGTAGCCGCCATCATGTCCATCCCTAGATCGGGAGGGATCTGATGCTCTTCTCGGCACCCTGCCGGAGAGGGGAATTCACCCTGGAGGCCTTCTTCATCACCATGCAAGCCTCCGGTGTGATGCGTGAGTAGTTCATCCTTGGACTATGGATCCATGTAGTAGCTAGATGGTTGGTTCTCCTCCTTTGTGCTTTCATGTCTAGATCTTGTGAGCTCCGTTCATGATCAAGATCATCTATTTGTAATTTTGCACGTTGTATTTGCGGGGATCCAATGGATATTGAGATGCTATTTCAGATTGATTATTGATTCTATCATGTCTTTGTTATTTGTGATCTTGCATGCTTTCCGTTGTTAGTAGCTATCTTGGCCAAGTAGATGCTAGCAACTCCAAGAGTTAGTATTTATGCTCGATAGTGGGTTCATGCCTCTGGTAATCTGGGAAAGTGCCAGAAATCTCTAAGGTACTAGATGTGTTGTTGCTACTAGGGAGAAAACAACAATCCTTTGTTCATAGGACAATCGTATTGTTTACTTTACACGCAGTTCGTAAAGCAATAATCTGGTGCTTGCAACTTAATACTGGAGGGGGTTCAGATGATAACCTGAAGGTGGATTATTAGTCATAGATGCAGTTGGATGGCGGTCTATGTAGAATGTTGTAATGCCCAATCAAGTCTCAAAGGAGTCAAGATGATTAGTATATGCATGTATTTCTTTCTCGATGTTTGTCAATTGCCCCGCTGTAATTTGTTCACCCAGCATGTTATCTATCTTAAGGAGAGTCACCTCTAGTTAACTATGGATCCCGGTCCTTTTTATTTACATACAATCTATAAAATGTTTATTGCTTTCTGTTTACTTTCTGCAAACTATTACTTCTTTCCATTTGATACGTTTAATCCTTTGTTTTCTGCAAAACACGCTGAGATTGACAACCTCATCGCAAGTTGGGGACAAAGTTTTATGGTTGTGTTGTGTAGGTCTCCATGTTGCTACTAGCACCGGTAGTGCGCCCTGCCAAGGCTTAGCTAGCAACACCTTTGGGGTGTTTCCTTGCTCTTACTGGTTCGATTAAACCTTGGTTTCATAACTGAGGGAAACTTGCTGCTGTGCTCATCATACCTTCCTCTTGGGGTTCCCAACGAGCTCTACATCAACATCGCACCAGCATTTTTCTGGTGCTGACACTGAGCCATCATGCACAGATCAATTATAGCTAGTTCCAAAAATAAGAATATTGAACCCACAAAGAGATATTTGGTTAAGGTCTTTATGCCCCTCGTCACTATCTACCAAAGGATACATGTAAGTTGCCTTTGATCTCAAGTAAAGAGTGTTTTAAAGAGAGTTCTGTTTGTGTGCAAGAAAGTAAATAAATAAAATAACGAGTGTGTTGAGATTGGTGTTGTAACTCAATAAGGCTTAAATGTTCTCGGGGATTTAGGATACACCGCTATCATATGAGAGTTACTTATAATTAGGATAATCTATATCTTTTTTCATGATTTGTGTGGAGAGTGTTTCTACATCTCCCTAAGAACAAATAGAACTACTCACACATGAAAGCAATCAACAACATCATCATATTAATATGGATGGATTGAAAGTGCAAAGGTAAAATCAAGTGCAAACCCACAATTGTATTTGCAATTACAATAATATATAAATGGATGAGAGAGGGGATAATGATGATGATGGAGTTGCAGCGGTTGATAATGAGGGGAATGATGTGCTGTCCTCTGATGAGCCATGTAGCAGCAAGGATTTTCCCTTCTCCAAGTTTCTCCTCCAGATCCCTTCTTGCTGTGGTGTTTCATGCCTAGAGGTATCTATGAATATCGGATCTCAGATCCATCTTCACATGGTGAGAGTATTTGATGAGGCGGATGTCCTGCCAGGCAGTACAGGCAGATGGTACGACAAGCTCTGCCCGTACCGCAGGTCGTTAAGCTTGCAATAGATTCTCCTTGCATCCTCTCCTCTCCCAGGTGTGTGGAAAATCATTAAAATAACATTTATCACTTAGAAATAGCATATTATTACATAACATGACAATCCCAATTGATATATTCACAAAGACCTAATAATTCAGTATCTTGTTGAAACAAGGGTAGAAGGTGCACGCGAGCATCATAAAATACCAAAATTTTAACTCTACTTATGCAAAAATATAAGTCAACTATACTTCAAAATGGACTCATTAGCTAGGGAAGCCAGTAGTGGTAGTGGCCATGGGGGGAAACCATATCTAGGCCATTTGGGTCTAGGTCTGGGTTTTAGTGGGCTGGCGGGTATCCTAGGCGTGTAGGGTGGCTTGTCGGCGATGTGGAGGTGTCGTGTCTACCATGATCATCACCCCTGCTAACGCACCCCTCCTTCGCAAGTCGAAGGTGGGTTGGATCTGGGGGCATCGTTATCCTCTTGGGGGCATCGTCAAGGAGCGTAGGTTTCCATTAGTTGCAACTTGATGTGAAGCTTCTTCGAGTATGGTGTGGCATGACCTTGTTGCTCTCCTATCTTTTACATGTAACCTCGTTGTCAATGTCCTCGCTCCTCATTATCCTCTGACAGGATCAGTTCTCCATGAGCTGGAGTGAAAGGCCATGCGGACCTCTGCAACAATGGCTTGGCGTGTTCGTTGCAATGATGTCCGGTAGTTTATCAGGGGCGCGTTTTTTTCCTACTCGGCAATCTAGTTTGCGTTGTGCTAGATGTGGCCTCTCTGGTTTTCTTGCTCGACTTTGAGTTGGGACTCTCTTCTCTCTCGTTTGTCATTTCTTTTGACTTGCTTTGTAAGACGGTTTCCTCCCTACCTTGTATCAGTTCGGCCTTTTGTGGCTTTATTTAAAGCAGGGACGAAAGCCTATTTCGATGATGATTAACATGAATAGGAAAACACACATGATTTCTAATAAGCATGCTCAATCACAGTCAAATCACATGAAAAAGAATAATTAGGATATTATTAAAGCACTCAAGACCTAGTTCCGTCCTTTGTGCCTTGTAAATAAAATTCTAAGGCCTTGTTTGGTACTAGAGTTTTTGTGGGGATTAGTAGGGATAATCCCCTAGAGTATTGTGTGAAACCTCTACTAACATGGGTATACCCTACAGGTACTCGAGCTTGGTATATACGGTCCAAATACATACAGGCCCACGGTGTCGCCAAGGGCCGGATGGAGGGACTCGAGTAACCTACGGACTCTCGATTGCTTGAGGGACAAGAAGAAGCTAAAGATAGAAAGTTTGAAGGGAAAAACCCTAACTTGTAACCGACTCGACCTGCTACCCGAGACCTAGCCTATCTATATAAAGGCTAGGAGGGGGCGACGAGGAGGACACACGCAACCCTAGTTTCCACAACCCTTGCCAGATTGCATCTGCGCACCATTGTAACTTTCGAATCCTTCAATAATTCCACGAGCAGACAAGTAGGAGTAGGGACCTCTACGAGGCTTGAACCTGGGTAAATCCTTTGTCCCCTGTGTGCTTGTTTGCTAGCCGATAGATGTCTCCAGCGCTCCCTCCTTCTCCAAAACCCAAGTGCATAACAATGGGCATTGACGAGTCAAACCCTCGTCAATTGGCGCCGTCTGTGGGAATTGGGAGTGCTGATGTTGCGGCTTCTTCGGCCCCATCAAACGCGATCTACAACTCTGCAACAGCGGAGATTTACCCAAGTGCTGATGTTGCGGCTTTTTCGGTGCCTTCGACTTCACCATCCACACGCCAGCTACTCGCCCGGCCTTCGAGTCCGTGGGCGACGGAATCAGCCTGCGGATTGGGAGCTTCCGCTTCCAAGTTGGTCAGATGGGCACGCTTCGCATGCCCGATCAGCCGACGGCACCGGCGATTGCCCAAGCATCATGGTTCCCTCCATCGATCGGCACCCTCAGTGAGCTCAATGCTTCGGCGGTAGTTGGGAACATGGCCAGCGACAGCAGTCGCGACTCCGATCTAAGCGATCTGGCCACTGAAGATGGAACCCACGGTTCCGGATCTGAAAGTTGTGGAAGCAACAGCTTCCCAAATCACTTCATGTGCGCCGTCATCAACGCGGGCGACACCTCCGCCAACCGCGGAAACGGTGGTAACACCGGCAACGGCACCGACCCGCCCAATGCCGCCAACGGCGGCAACAACGGCAATGGAGGAGCAGTCGAACCTCCCAGCATAATCAACGAGCAAACCGGCAAACACGTCGTGATCAGGCTCAACTAGCAAGAGTGGGAACGCTGCCGCGAAGCCCTACGAGGTGCACCTCTACCCTTCGGGTCCCCGCAGGAACTACTGATGGGCTACCACTGGCTCCTAAAAGAGGAATTCAAGCGCCAAAAACAAGCAATTGCGCAACTCGAGGCGCGTAAAAAGGAGGCGGACGAGTCGAGCCTTCGTCGCGCTGGGCTCTCCTCCTACGGAGGATCCTCCTCAAGAAGCAACGAGCACCTCGCCAGGAAAAGGCAATCGCGGATGGCTCACCTCACCGAACAAGAACGCATAGACACCGCAAAAGTCCTCGACTTCGGCTCTATGACAGTCGACACGAGAGGCAACGTGGTTCCCAAGACACCATAAGCCGCGGTGACAGCGGCCACCATGTACCTTCTCAATAACCAGCCACCGGCGGGAGATCCCCGAACGGCCATGCACCGATCTACGATCACGGGCCTGGGGCTAATCGAGGCCGCCCTCGACAAGGAACCGGTTCCAGACCCGAAAAAGGGCAAAGCATTAGCAAAGCGCTACTCCTCGCCCTCGTCCAGCGATGACAGTCACGACCTGTCTAGGCGCCGCCGTTCGTGGCGACACGATCGCGACTACGATGCACGCGATGAACTCACGCAGCGCAAGATCGACAAGTCAAGGGCACGACGTGCTCGGTCGACTGACTCGGAAGAAGAAGATGGGGAGCTCTGCGGCGCTAGATGCTTCAGCAGATCCATCAGGCAAAAGCGAATGCCTAAAGGGTTCAAACTCCCATCGGAGAACCCGAAATTTGACGGTCTGCAGGACCCCAAGATCTGGCTGGAGGATCACATCTCCTCCGTCAGACTACATGGAGGCAGTCGAAGTACTGCCATGCAATGCTTGCAACTACAGCTGCAGGGCGCCGCCCGGGCATGGCTGAATAACCTCCCACGCGGATCCATTCGTAGCTGGGATGAGCTGGTCTACAGCTTCGTGCGCAACTTTAAGGGCACGTACAAACGCCCCGCCTTAATCGAAGAACTGAGATGCTGCCAACAAAGATTCGGCGAATCGCTGCGCTCCTACATCCAAAGGTGGTCCATCATCAAGAACTCCACGGAGAACATCTCGAAAGACCGCGCGATTGATGCATTCAACGGTGGTGTCCGCCGCATGGAACTCAGGGAGGAGCTAGGCCGCTCAAAGCCCCAGACCATAGACCACCTGATGGAGATCGCGAATCGGTGGGCTGATGGAGAAGATTCGGTGAAGAACCGCGTTCACTCTGACGAGGAGGCAGAACTCGAACGAAGACGCGACCACCGGAGTAAGCGTCGCATGCGCGTCTACGACGATCGCGATGACGTCAACATGGTTGCAGCCGGCTACGCCGATAAATGCGACGACTACCGCAGCAGCGGATACCGCAGTGGCGGGTACCGCAGCGGCGGGTACCGCGACTCCGGGAAAACCATGCAAGTATGGCAACGCCACACTCACGATGAAGCACCCGCGACCTCCATCGAGGACAAACTGTCCGGGCCATGCACGGTACACTTCTACATCGACAAGCATGATGGCAAGAGAAAGTCCAGCCACCTCCTCAAGGACTGCCGCGATTTCCTCAAGCTACATGAGGGATTGGTTCGGATGAACCGCAACGCAGTCAAAAGAGGCTACGGAGCCGCTCCAGGCGCCGTGGCACATGGCGCACCACCACCACCTGGGCCACCCCCGAACGGAGCTGCACTGGACCAGCACCACGGAGGCGAACCATACCCACGGGCCATGGGTACCATGATGATCCAAAAGGGGCGCCCCTCCAATAGGGTGCAGAAGGCCATCACTCGCCAAGTCAATTTGGCCACGCACTCGCCACCATCCACCATTGAGTACCTTAGTGGTAGTGAGTCATGCATTACCTTTGACAAACGCGACCACCCGCCTCAAGTACCTCGCCCAGGTCATTGCTCCCTCGTACTCGAGGCGCAAATTGGAGGCTTCGACATGAGTCGCGTCTTCATGGATGGCGGAAGCGGCATCAACCTCATATTCGCGAGTACCTTGCGAGCAATGAGGATCCCCATAAAACCCCACCCACTAGGTAGGGGTAGAGTATTGGGGATTGAGAAAAATACACTAAATTTTGGGGAAAAGTAGGGATAAGCGGGGATTAAACTCGTCCAATACTCTAGTACCAAATGTATTTTTAGAAGTAAGTGGGGCTTTGGGGTTTGGTGGGGATTATCCCCACTAATCCCCACAAAAACTCTAGTACCAAACAAGGCCTAAGTGGGTTGTTAACTTCTGTGTTTTTTCTACTATAAACCAAAATGATAGAAAATTTTATCATATGAGAGTTACATATAATTAGGGGAATCTATATCTTTTTTCATGATTTGTGTGGAGAGAGTTTCTACATCTTCCTAAGAACAAATGGAACTACTCACACATGAAAGCAATCAACAACATCATCATATTAATATGGATGGATTGAATGTGCAAAGGTAAAATCAAGTGCAAACCCACAATTGTATTTGCAATTACAACAATATATAAATGGACGAGAGAGGGGATAATGATGATGATGGAGTTGCAGCGGTTGATGATGAGGGGAATGATGTGTTCTCCTCTGATGATCCATGTAGCAGCAAGGATTTTCCCTTCTCCAAGTTCCTCCTCCAGATCCCTTCTTGTTGTGGTGTTTCGTGGCTGGAGGTATCTGTGAATATCGGATCGCAGATCCGCCTTCACATGGTGAGTATTTGATGAGACGGACGTCCTAGCAGGCAGTACGGGCAGACGGTACGGGCAAGCTCTGCCCGTACCGCAGGTCGTTAAGCTTGCGGTAGATTCTCCTTGCATCCTCTCTCTCCCAGGTGTGTGGAAAATCATTAAAATAAAATTTATCACTTAGAAATAGCATATTCTTACATAACATGATAATCCCAATTGATATATTCACAAAGACTTAATAATTTAGTATGTTGTTGAAAAAAGGGTAAAAGGTGCGCGCGAGCGTCGTAAAATACCAAAGTCTTAACTCTACTTATGCAAAAATATAAGTCAAATATACTTCAAAATGGACTCATTAGCTAGCGAAGCCGGTAGTGGTAGTGGTCATGGGGGAAACCAGATCTAGGCCATTTGGATCTAGGTCTGGGTTTTAGCGGGCTGGCGGGTGCCCTAGGTGTGCAGGGTGGCTTGTGGGCGATGTCGTGGTGTCGTGTCTACCGTGATCATCACCCCCGCTGATGCACCCCTCCTTTGCAAGTCGAAGGTGGGTTGGATCTGGGGGCATCGTTATCCTCTTGGGGGCATCGTCAAGGAGCGTAGGTTTCCATTAGTTGCAGCTTGATGTGAAGCTTCTTCGAGTATGGTGTGGCATGACCTTGTTGCTCTCCTATCTTTTACATGTAACCTCGTTGTCATTGTCCTCGCTCCTCACTATCCTCTGATAGGATCGGTTCTCCGTGAGCTAGAGTGAAAGGGCATGCGGACCTCTGCAACAATGGCTTGGCGTGTTCGTTGCAATGATGTCCGGTAGTTTATCAGGGGCGCGGTTTTGTTCCTGCTCGGTAGTATAGGTTGCATTGTTCTAGGTGTGTCCTCTCAGGTTTTCTTGCTAGGCTTTGAGGTGGGGTTCTCTTCACTCTTATTTGTCGTTTTCTTTTGCCATGCTTTGTAAGACGGTTCCCTCCCTACCCTGTATTAGTTCGGCCTTTTGTGGCTTTATTTAAAGCGGGACGAAAGGCTATTTCGAGGGGGATTAGCACAATAGGAAAACTCACATGAATTCTAATAAACATGCTCAATCACAGTCAAATCACATGAAAAAGAATAATTAAGATATTATTATAGCACTCAAGACCTAGTTTCGTCCTTCATGCCTTGTAAAAAAATTTCTAAGTGGGTTGTTAACTTCTGTGTTTTTTCTACTATAAACCAAAATGATAGAAAATTTTATTGTGTTTTTCTTTGCTCAATTCATTTGACTTGCATGGATGAATCGTGTCACCATAAGGAAATTTCAGATTCCCATGTTATTCCTCCACCTTTTCCTTTAAAACCAAAGAGTCCCAGTGGGTTCAATTTCATTTGAGCAGTTTTTTTTAACAGAGGTACGTACTTATTTTCACAGCGACACTTGTCCAATTTAACCATTCTGTCGCCATGTGCATCGATCTGTTGGTGGCATAGAAATGCACATGCACGAAAAAGTCGTCTCCATTGTACTGGAGTGGTACTGTAGATGCTGACAAAGTGGATGTAAGAAAGTATGTACCGATGGAACTTTCAGCACTCGATTAACAGCTATGTCGCCAGGAGCCAAGTGAGTAAGAGAAACTCATAGTACGAGTCGTTGGCATGTACTGTAGTACCGATTGCATCGATCGAGCGGCAAAAGTGCAAAAGCATCCTTCGTAAAGGCATACAACGTGGCACAACACTTTTTATTAACTCCCTCTGATCCGGCGCCAAAGCGTGCCCGAAATAATTGGTGTTGTTGCTCGATGGTGCAACACGAGGAACATTGGTCGTCTCCAGGCACGAGCGCGCAACAAATATACAGACGTACTATGCCTCTGTGGAATGTGGCACTCACGACTCACGAGTGCCGAATGAACAAGGAACAAGGAACTAAGGGCACTCACGACTCACGAGTCCAAATTGGATGACCGCAACTTGTCTGCATTATGGCTGGCGTGCCGTTCAAATCACCTCCGGATCAGACTCCATGAAAACTGCCGGTTCGATCATTTTCAAGGAGGCACCCTTGTCGAGCCTTTCCCTTGAAACATCTATATGGAATGTGGCACTTACAAGTGCCGACGAACAATGAACTGAAAAAACGTCACGTACGACTGCCGGGTTATACATACGATTGCACGTCATCTCGTGGCTGAACGAACGACTAAAATGCCCATCCGCGGCGCTGCTAGCTACTGCTTGTGCGGATGTATGCAGCGCATGAGTAGTACTCCCTCAGTCCCGAATTAAGTGACGTGAGTTTATCTAGATTCGGATGTATCTAGACACGTTTTAGTATATAGGTATATTTAAATTTAGACAAACTCAAGTCATTTATTTTTGGGTTTGCTGGAAGCAGCGTCAAAAGCCTTTTGGTCACTGTCAGTATGGCACAATCATCATTGCAACATGCATCATGTCTGAGAAGTCTTCGAGCTTCTTCCCTCGTACAATGCAATACAGAGGCAAGTAAAACACTAAATCGCAAACCTTGGGATTTTTTCCATGGCGAAATGGCCGTTTTGTTTTGCATATATTGTTGTAGCCGGCCGGCCTCGTGACATGCATGCTCTTGTGTTCTCTTTTAACCGATGGAATGAAAAAACAACTTATAGATCCAGCACCGATCTTCTTCCTTGCTTCCATTGCGTTGGTCGATGGGCCAGAGCAGGCAGAATCAGGTGGGTTTTGCTATCGGTGTGAGACTCTGTTCTTTTCAGCTCAGGCTTGTGTAGAAAATGTTTAAGCATAGCTACCCAAGACAAAGTGCAGCGAAAATAAGCCCAGCCTAGCCTGGCCCAGTTCAAACCTGAGAACCCAAGATTTGTCTCGAAACCAAGTGCAACAGGCGTTAAATTACAGACAGCAAAAGGCCCAGCCCGGCCCAGTTCATGTAACTGCATAGCACCTTTTACTTCACACTTCTAGACTATGGAATATCATCTAGCATGAAACCGATTCTCAAAAAAAACAAAAACAAAACTAGCATGAAACCGTTATGATAACTAGCTCAACTGAAATTTGGTTGTTATGAGGAGCGGCAAGCTTCATCGATATAACATTGTTGCAATGCACGACATGAGATGAGCATTCCATAAGGATCGGATGGTGTGAAAGCTCGTTCCTGAAGGTGTGACTACTTTACTACGAGGCATATATAACAGAAGACATTATGCCTCGACTCTGCAATGAGATGAGCGTACACTTGAAAAATGTTTCACATACACATTACAAGTAGGATGAGGTATTAGAAGAACACTGAAGAGATCGATCTAGAATATGTTTTAGATATGGATGAGCTTTACACAGATCTTCAACACTGCATGCGTCCTACTGCCACATGCTTCGGACATACCGCTGGGTGTTGTTCCTTGCGCGACCAGGAATAGAATCCCATCTCCTCGTCCACAACGAAAATCGACGCTATTTTGGCATAAAAGTGGACTCCGGAAGGGCTAAGCTATATCAGTAATAAGTGTCTACGATTGGACTCCAGCTCCCCAAACCAAATAATTATCGGAGGCTCTTGAGCAAATGATGACTCGGCACTGCACCGCCATATGGTAGACTGTGTATGTTTTATTTCGTAAAGCCCGGAAATGCCATATTTTATTTCTAGAGCTATGCAAGTATCGATTATAGGCTTGTGGCCACATGGATTAGGCTGCAGAGGCCAGAGGATTACGGTGCATTCTTTGAACATCGCAAGTGAATGATATCACAGTAAAGAACTGCTATTTATGTAAGCTGAGAACCAATGTTGTTGGGCACCTTAATTGCAGAAGTAGTACGATCGTTTGCTTGTGAGTATGTACATTCCTATATGTGAGAACTAGTGTCAAGATGAGACTATGTAATGCACATTATAATTTTTTCATGACATCTACACACTCTAGACGAATTAATATAACGTGAGATGATATGTTGTGATATTAAAGTGTGATCATTATTGATCATATGCCACTTCTGACATCAGCATCGTCATGGCTGTTGTGATTAATAAACAAGGACACATATAGCTGTGATCTTATCCATGTCTGGGTAAAATTTGTAGTGGTGGTATGTGTCACTTGACAATGGATTAACTTAATATATACTACCTTAATTCAAAAATAAGTGTCCAATTTTGTCTAGATTCATATTTATCTACACATGTCTAGGTACATTGATATATATGTATCTAGACAAGCTTGAAAAACTTATTTTAAAACGGAGGTAGTATCAAAGATTCCTCTTGGAGTTCCTGAGGATATTCTCGTGCAAATGATTGATCTGATACAACTGGTTAATAAGACACAATACAACTGTACAAAGCCATGTTAATACTATTTGTTCTATATGTTTTATGATAAAGGAAATATATTAATATAAATAAGATACTAGTTACATCCAGTCTCTGTAACAACTTTTCAAGATCTAGTCCAGACATTAAGGTTGCATACCGCCCAAAAAAGGAAAAAGAAGATATCCCCGCCATAGCCATCAAGAACTCGCAACAAGAAGCAACCGCTAGTCGGGACCCCTGCTGCAATGCGTCGATCACCAGGCTAACATTTTCCACACCCATGATCTTAACGTGGACATCAGCACTCAAACGAAATCGTGTGTTCGCAACATGTTGTGAAGCATCATATTATCCCATGCATTGTGTATGCAGTCGGTGTCGTACCGCACAAGCAGATGGTTTTGATGTGGACATCCCCAAGTGAGCCGTCGGACTGCACTCATCTTTCTCAAACTCGATATGAGCTGTTAAGGTGGTGCATTTTCATCCGGAAGCTCATCGAACATACCTCCATGATAATACTGTCTCCATCAACACCTTGGTAATCGCGACGGTGTACTTGTAGTGGTTGATTGTCTCTATGGACCTTGCCAAGACCCGCATCCATTGGCAGCGGCGGCCTGCTCAGACTGTTGGGTGGAGGCTGCCCACTATTAAATAAAACTAAATCTCCCCCTCCAAGGCGTGTCGATTTCTGCGCTGGCATCCAAGGCGTCCATTTTCTCCCTTTTTAAACCACTGCCTCTCCACCCCCAAGCACACACAACTATAGCTCCATTTTCTTCAAGGAAACCCCGGGCATGGCCAGCAACTCCTCCCCAACAACATCTAAGGCGGGCAGCCCCGCACAGCGTCGTCGTCGATGTCTAAGCGCGCAAGCGTGCCACCAAAGAAACAACATGGAAGATGTTCGACGACGTATTTGCACCGGCTTTCCGCAAGCTCCTTCATGCGGTCGAGGTGCTCCTTATGCTGAGAAGGCGGGCGCAGAAGGACCTCGGCGATGCAAAGGTGCGAAAGCTCGTCCAAGATGCGAAGGAGGCCCGCGACTTGGTGAAAGACGTCTTGGAATCACTCGAAGAGGAGTACGCCTTAGTCCACCATGGTCCGCGCCTCGGCGCAGCTGATCTCTAGATCCGGTCCGATGCATCACCGACGCTATCCCAACCTTAGATCTAGGGTTCAGTTAGGTTTAACTGTGGAGCGTGTATTTGCACCACATATGTTCATCTGTGGAGTTGCTTGAAAAGGAGTACTTCAGCACCACCACTTGCCGACGCCGCCCTCGAGTTGGAGCATGTGTCCTTGCCATTTAAGTATGTTATTTTTTAAAAATTCGAATGAAATGTGTACATCACAATAACACTAAGTGTATGCATCAACGCATTCATAGGCTAACATCGATTACACTCATCATCTGAAGTAGTACCCGTCATCTAGCCAAACGTTTGTGGATGCTTAAAGGCAACATCGACTAATCTATTTGAACTATTTACTATTTAAATTATCGTGTAAACTATTTAATTATTATTTTGAATTATTGTAATAAACTATGTATTTAGACTGCAATATGGTAGCACCGTGGTCGAAAATTTGTATTTATTATGCAAAAATATCCAAAAAATTAGTTTGTGAGACTGTGGAGTGAGCGGGTTATCCCAAATCGCCGCCGCCGCAGCTCCTCCTTCTTCCGCGGCCCACCGGCGCGCCCGTCGCCGCGCTCGCGCTCCGAGCAGCGCGTGTACATGAGCCTTGAGGCCACGCGCACGCTTGATGGCCCAAAATATATCGAGCTCGTTGGGAAACCCCAAGAGGAAGGTATGATGAGCACAACAACAAGTTTTTCCTCAGTTATGAAACCAAGGTTATCAATCCAGTAGGAGCAAGGAAACACCCCAAAGGCGTAGCTAGCTGAACTTTGGCAGAACGCATTACCGGTGTCAGCAGCAATGTGGAGACCTACACAACACAACCACAGAACTCTGCCCCCAACTTGCGATGAGGTTGTCAATCTCACCGGTTTTGCTGAAAACAAAGGATTAAACGTATCGAGTGGAAGAAAGTAATAGTTTGTAGAAAGTAAACACAAAGTAGTAAACAGTTGATTGTAGATTGATAGTAAAAGAAAGGACTTGGGTCTATAGTTCACAAGTGGTGGCTCTCCTTAAGATAGATGATATGTTGGGTGAACAAATTACAACGGGACAATTGACAAACATCGAGAAAGCAATCATGCATATACTACTCATATTGACACCTTTGAGATTCGATTGGGCATTACAACATTATACATAGACCGCCGTTCAACTGCATCTATGACTAATAATCCACCTTCAGGTTATCATCTGAACCCCCTGATGTCTACACACTTCTATTCTTGTAGATAGTTGTTGGGCCTCCAAGTGTAGAGGTTTGTAGAACAGCAGCAAGTTTTCCCTTAAGTGGATTACCCAAGGTTTATCGAACTCAGAGAGGAAGTGGTCAAAGGTATTCCCTCTCAAGCAACCCTGCAATCAAGATACAAGAAGTCTCTTGTGTCCCCAACACACCCAATACACTTGTTAGGTGTATAGGTGTACTAGTTCGGCGAAGAGATAGTGAAATACAAGTGGTATAGATAATTATAAGTGGTAACGGTACTAGAAAATAGCTTGATGGCGTGGAAGAGACTAAAGGCAAGCTGAAATAAAGATGGAAGCAAGCAAACATGTAACAGATCTAGTTGCAAACGGTGTTTCAAGGCTTAGAAACAAGGCCTAGGGATCATACTTTCACTAGTGAACACTCTCATATAAATATATTCTTCTTTATGATACCATGCTGAACTACTCTCCGGTTGGACACTCTAATCCATGGTAGGGCTATAACAGCACTCCTCAAAGTTTGCTTTTCCCATCTAGATAACCCCACACTGTCACCTTGAGCACTAGATGGTTCAAACAAACACCACAATTTCATAAAGACATCCAACTCCAAATATAACTCATAACAAGTATTTGTAATCTCTAACCTAAGTGCCACCATGGTGTGCACACTGTCAACTTCACACACATGGGGAAAGAAGAGATCTATTAAAGCACTTGAGTAGCAAGGCAGATCTATAAATTACAAGCTCATGATCACAATATGATCATGCATAAAGAGAGATGATGAAGGAAATATGCCCTGAGAGGCAATGATAAAGTTGTTATTATGTATTCCTTATATATGATAGATGTTTATTTTGCATGCTAGAATTATATTGATCGGAAACATCAATACATGTGTGTTTAATAAACAAAAAGGGTTCCTAGTTATGCCTCTCTTATAGACTAGCTTGTTGATGAACAAGATGATCAAGGTTTCCTGATCATGGACATTGGATGTTGTTAATAACAAGGTCACACCATCGCTGGAAATGATGTGATGGACATTCATCCGAAGTATAGCATTACGATCAAGTCATTATGTTTATATTGCTATAACATCATACGAAGTAATCTTTATCCTTAGACCATGAGATCATGTTAATTGCTAACACCTGAAGAGTATCTTGATAACATCAAACGTCACACCGTAACAGGGTGACTATAAAGATGGGTTCAGTACTACGAAGGTGTTATGTTGAGGCTCATGGATCAAGAGTGGAATTTGTCAATCCTGATGACGGATAGATATACTCTGGGCCCTCTCGGTGATATACATTGAGATAGCTTGCAAGCAAGTGATGTGATCACTAGAATGTTATATCATGGGAATTAGAAAAGAGTGCATGTCGGTAACGAGATCAAACTAGGTATGGAGATACCGATGATCGAATCTCGGACATGTAATATATCGCGAGACAAAGGGATTTAGTTACAAGTGTTAAAGATTCTCACGATCACAGAAGTCATCGTTGAATGTGTAGGAGTCAGTACGGATCTCCAGGTCCCGCTGCTGATTATTGATAGGAGAAGGGTCTCGATCATGTCTGCATTATTCGCGAACCATAGGGTGACACACTTAAGAGTTACCGGACACCATTTTGGAGCACATATGTTTCATATGAAAGAATTGCAAAGCGCAGGAATTGTTTCAATAGAAACCGGAAATTGTTTCGGGTGAAATTGCAGAAAGTGGTTCTGCATGTGATATTGGAATATTGCAAGGGGCTATATGTGAATGTTTGTTAATTAAAGTAATTAACAAAATTCTGAATAAATTTAATAAAAGAGTTTTATTAAATGAGAGAGCATTAAATTTGGAGAATTTTAATGCATTTAAAGTAGAGACTTTAAAAGGGAATGTGAAGAGGCATTTTAATGTGGAGGGGTTACCACCACATGAATGGGGGAGGTGAGGAGTCACCCCCCATGCGCCGGCCATGGAGAGGAGGGGCACCCCCCTCCTCCTATAAAAGGCCACCCATTCCCTCCTTCATCCTCACACCTCCTTGTGAAGGATCTCTCTCCTCCTCTAGAATTATTTCCCCATGGTCTCGGATTAGCGAGATACATGTTCCCGGTGGCATTTCATCTGAAAGGAGTTGCTGCTTCCGCTGGATCGCTGGAGCGAGGAGGTGGAGGTTGTCCGGTGGCTTGAACGTGTGTGCGAGTACGGATGCGCTGCTGAGTTGTGACGCTCGGACTTCCTCACGATCTTGAGATCGGCAAGTGTACGACTACATCAACCACGAGTTCCTACTCGTTAACAAAACTCGTTGTCTTCGAGGATAAGTTCTTGTGGGATGTATATCCACCCGTTGCTTTGTACCTAGTAGATAGATCTTTGCGTGTAGTTCTCATCGTAGGAAAATTTTTGTTTTCTATGTTGCGGACCCAACACTGGTATCAGAGCCTGATCTATGCATAGGTGCTTTGCACGGGTAGTACACATATGTTTATATGTGGGCGATGATGATCATGTTATTGCATCTTCTATGTATTTTGGATATTGGTGGCATAGTGGGATGAAGCGGCCCGGACCAACCTTACATGTCATCGTACATGAGACCGGTTCCACGACTGACATGCAACTTGTTTTGCATAAGTGGCTGGCGGGTGTCTATCTCTCCTACTATAGTCAATATCTGATTTACAAGGAGTTGCTAATAACTTGGTTATCCTCGTTGTGGTTCATGTTCGTAGGTGAGAACAGTTCTATCTCCGAAAGCCCTAAGCCACGTAAAACTTGCAATTGATAAATTAGAGGTGTCTAGTTTAGATCGTTGCTGGGCTAGTGTATTGATATGGTATTGTTGTAAGTAGATGTATGATAGATACTCTTACAACACATTCAACGTGTAAGTTCCACAGACCTTGGCCTTACACACAAAGGAATGATAGAGATCATACCACGATGCAAATGATAGAGATCAAATGCATGGACCATGTCATCTCACTTTACACATTAGATGTTAGCATCTTATACTGCTAGTTTGGCGCTTTTGGTAGCATTGTAAGATGATCCCTCATTTAGATATCAAGATAAAATGTGTTCTTACTTGAGTATGCACCGTTCTATGGATCGTGTTTCGAGACATCACGTGATGATCGGGTGTACTCGACTCTATGCTTTCATACAACGGTGTAAGACAGTTTTACACACGCGAGTACTAAGGTTCTTACTTGGCGAGCCTAGCATGTATAGACATGGCCTCGGAACACGGACTGAAAGGTTAAGAATGAGTCATATGGTTGATATGATACACATATAGATGCTCGCCTTTGAAGCTACACCGACTCACGTGATGATCGGACTTGGTGTAGTGAATTTGGTTCATGTAATCACCAAAAAGGCACGAGAGATGTCAATTTTGAGTGGGAGTTCATTAGTAATTTGGATTAGTTGAACTCAATCTATCATAAACTTAGTCTAAATAAACTTTACAAATTTCTGTTGTAGATGGCACCACCTGCTTTTAATTTCAATGTGTTCATGGAGAAAGAGAAACTTGTTGCGAATGGTAGCAACTTCACCAACTGGGCTATGAATTTGAGGATTCTCCTCACTGCTGCACAAAAGAAATATGTGCTAGATGCGCCGCTAGGCCCCCCCCACCAGCTCCTGATGCCCCTGACGAGGAAAAGAATGTCTATGTGACTCGTCAGGAGGACCACAACTTAGTTCATTGCGGCATACTGTATGGGCTAGAGCCAGAACTTCGAAAGCGTTTTGAAAACGGCGGTGCCTTTGATACCATGGGAGAATTGAAAATGATTTTCGATACCCATGCTTCCGTAGAGAGTTATAATGCTACTGAAAAGTTCTTTAGCTGCATGATGGAGGAGAAGAGCTCTGTTAGTGAGCATGTACTCAAAATGTCTGGGTACGCCGATAAGCTTGTGTCCTTGGGAATAACGATTCCCATTGACTTGGGCATACATCGTGTTCTCCAATCTCTGCCACCTAGCTACAAGAGCTCCGTGATGAACTATAATATGAAGGGCATGAAGAAGACTCTTCCCGAGCTTCTGTCAATGCTTAAGACTGCAGAAGTGGAGATTAGGAAAGAACCTCAAGTGTTGATGATCAATAGGACCACCGGTTTTAAGAAGGAAAAGAAAGGCAAGCACAAGGGAAAGAAGGGTGGAAAATCTGTTGCCGCGCCTGAAAAGAAACCCCGAGCTGGCCCTAAGTCCGATACCGAGTGCTACTATTGCAAGGGGACTGGCCATTGGAAGCGCAACTGCCCCAAGTATTTGGCGGACAAGAAGTCCGGCAAGGCAAACAAAGGTATATGTGATATACATGTTATTGATGTGTACTTGACTAGTACTCGCAGTAGCACCTGGGTATTTGATAGGGGATCGGTTGCTAATATATGTAACTCGATTCAGGGGCTGTGGAACAAGCGACAACTAGCAAGGGATGAGGTCACAATGCGGGTCGGCAATGGATCAAGAGTTGATGTGATCGCCGTCGGAACGCTGCCTCTCCATATGCCATCGGGATTAGTTATAAACCTGAATAATTGTTATTTGGTGCCTGCACTTAGCATGAACATTGTATCTGGATCGTGTTTGATGCAAAGTGGTTATTCGTTTAAATCTGAAAACAATGGTTGTTCGATTTATATGGATAATATCTTTTATGGTCATGCACCTATGTTGAATGGTTTATTTCTGATGGATCTCGATAGTAATATTACGCACATTCATAATGTTAATGCTAAAAAGATTAAACTTGATGATGATATATCTACATATATGTGGCACTGCCGTCTAGGTCATATTGTCATAAAACGCATGAAGAAACTCCATTATGATGGACTTTTGGAATCACTTGATTTTGAATCATTTGATACATGTGAGCCATGCCTTATGGGCAAGATGACTAGAACACCGTTTTCCGGTTCAATGGAACGGGCGACAGATTTATTGGAAATCATACATACTGATGTGTGTGTACCAATGAGTGTGTCGGCGCGTGGTGGATATCGTTATTTTGTTACTTTCACGGATGATTTGAGTAGATATGGATATATCTATTTGATAAAACACAAGTATGAAATTTTTGAAAAGTTCAAGGAATTTCAGAATGAAGTGGAAAATCATCGTAATAGAAAGATCAAATTTCTACGGTCTGACCATGGAGGAGAGTATCTAAGTTACGAGTTTAGCACACACATGAAAGAGTGTGGAATAGTTTCACAACTCACGCCTGCCGGAACACCACAACGTAATGGTGTGTCGGAACATCGTAATCGTACCTTATTGGATATGGTTCGATCTATGATGTCTCTGACTGACTTGCCACTGTCATTTTGGGGTTATGCACTAGAAACAGCTACATTCACTTTAAATCGGGCACCATCTAAATCTGTTGAAATGACACCGTATTAATTATGGTTTGGAAACAAACCTAAGCTATCATTTCTTAAAGTTTGGGGATGCGATGTTTATGTGAAGAAACTTCAACCGGATAAACTCGAACCCAAAGCAGAAAAATGCGTCTTCATAGGATACCCTAAGGAAACGATTGGGTATACCTTCTATCACAGATCTGAGGGCAAGGTTTTTGTTGCCAAGAATGGATCCTTTCTTGAGAAGGAGTTTCTCGCGAAAGGTGTGAGTAGTCAGAAGGTAGAACTCGAAGAGGTTATTGAACCTTCTCTTCATGAAATGGCGAGTAGCGCAGCACCGGAAGTTGTTTCGGAGTTGACTTCAGCTAATGAAGTGAGAGCTAATGATATTGATCATGAAACTCCGAAAGAGGACACTACCGAACCTCGCAGGTCAAGCAGGACATGTGCAGCTCCTGATCTGTACGGCAATCCTGTTGTGAATTTCATGGTTGATGAAATGGATGACCCTGCGACGTATGAAGAAGCGATGATGAGCCCGGATTCCAACAAATGGCTAGAAGCCAAGAAATCTGAAATGGAATCCATGTACGAGAACCAAGTTTGGACCTTGGTGGACTTACCTCGTGATCTAAAGGCCATTGAGAATAAATGGATTTTCAAAAGAAAAACTGATGCTGATGGTAATGTGACCATCTATAAGGCTCGACTTGTCGCAAAGGGGTTTCGACAAATTCAAGGAGTTAACTACGATGAGACATTCTCTCCCGTAGAGATTCTTAAGTCATTTAGGATTATGTTAGCAATTGCTGCATATTTCGATTATGAAATATGGCAAATGGATGTCAAAACTGCGTTCCTCAATGGTAATATTGAAGAAGAGTTGTATATGATACAACCTAAGGGTTTTGTCGATCCTAAGGATGCTAATAAGGTATGCAAACTTCAGCGATCCATCTATGGACTAAAGCAAGCATCCCAGAGTTGGAATCTCCGCTTTGATGAGGTGATCAAAGAGTTTGGATTTGTCCAAACATATGGAGAGGCTTGTATTTACAAGAAAGTGAGTGGGAGCAATGTGGCATTCACGATATTATATGTGGATGACATATTATTGATTGGAAATGATATAGATCTTTTAAACAGTGTTAAAAGTTATCTAAACAGCAAATTTTCGATGAAATACCTTGGTGAAGCATCATATATATTAGGCATTAAAATCTATAGAGATAGATCAAGGCGCCTAATTGGGCTATCGTAGAGTACATACCTTGATAAGATATTAAAGAAGTTCAATATGGATGAAAGTAAGAAGGGGTTCTTACCTATGTTGCAAGGCAAGACATTGAGTAAGACTCAAAGTCCGGCTACGGCGGAAGAAAGAGAGATGATGGATAAGATCCCCTATGCCTCGACCATAGGCTCTATTATGTATGCCATGCTATGTACAAGACCGTATGTGGCACATGCTATTAGTTTGACTAGTAGGTACCAATCTGATCCAGGTTCGGAACACTGGATAGAGGTAAAGAACATCCTCAAGTACTTGAGAAGAACTAGGGATATGTTTCTTATATACGGAGGTGAAGAAGAGCTAGTCGCTAAGTGTTATGTCGATGCTAGCTTTGACACCGATCTGGATGACTCTAAGTCTCAATCCGGATACGTATTTATCTTGAACGGAGCAGTAGTTAGTTGGAGGAGTTCCAAACAACCTGTGGTGGCTGGATCAACGATGGAGGCGGAATATGTTGCTGCTTCAGAAGCGGCGCAGGAAGCGGTTTGGATGAACGAGTTCATTACGGAACTAGGTGTGGTTCCTAGTGCGTTGGACCCAATGGTGATCTATTGTGACAACAATGGAGCCATAGCCAATGCAAAGGAACCGAGGTCTCACAAGAATTCCAAGCATATTAAGCGCCGGTTTCACTCCATTCGTGAGCATGTCAAGGATGGAGATATAAAGATTTGTAAAGTACACACGGACCTAAATGTAGCAGATCCATTGACTAAAGTTCTCCCAAGGGAAAAACATTATCAACACCAGAACTCCATGGGTGTTAGATTTATCACTATGTGAACTAGATTATTGTCTCTAGTGCAAGTGGGAGACTGATGGAAATATGCCCTAAGAGGCAATAATAAAGTTGTTATTATGTATTCCTTATATATGATAGATGTTTATTTTGCATGCTAGAATTGTAGTGATCGAAAACATCAATACATGTGTGTTTAATAAACAAAAAGGGTTCCTAGTTATGCCTCTCTTATAGACTAGCTTGTTGATTAACAAGATGATCAAGGTTTCCTGATCATGGACATTGGATGTTGTTAATAACAAGGTCACACCATTGGTGGAATGATGTGATGAACATTCATCCGAAGTATAGCATTACGATCAAGTCATTATGTTTATATTGCTATAACATCATACGAAGTAATCTTTATCCTTAGACCATGAGATCATGTTAATTGCTAACACCTGAAGAGTATCTTGATAACATCAAATGTCACACCGTAACAGGGTGACTATAAAGATGGGTTCAGTACTATGAAGGTTTTATGTTGAGGCTCATGGATCAAGAGTGGAATTTGTCAATCCTGATGACGGATAGATATACTCTGGGCCCTCTTGGTGATATCACATTGAGATAGCTTGCAAGCAAGTGATGTGATCACTAGAATGTTATATCACGGGAACAAGAAAAGAGTGCATGTTGGTAATGAGATCAAACTAGGTATGGAGATACCAATGATCGAATCTCGAACATGTAATATATCGTGAGACAAAGGGATTCAGTTACAAGTGTTAAAGGTTCTCACGATCACAGAAGTCATCGTTGAATGTGTAGGAGTTAGTACGGATCTCCAGGTCCCGCTGCTGATTATTGATCAGAGAAGGGTCTCGATCATGTATGCATTATTCGCGAACCATAGGGTGACACACTTAAGAGTTACCGGACACCATTTTGTAGCACATATGTTTCATACGAAAGAATTGCAAAGCGCAGGAATTGTTTCGATAGAAACCGGAAATTGTTTCGGGTGAAATTGCAGAAAGTGATTCTGCATGTGATATTGGAATATTGCAAGGGGCTATATGTGAATGTTTGTTAATTAAACTAATTAACAAAATTCTGAATAAATTTAATAAAAGAGTTTTATTAAATGAGAGAGCATTAAATTTGGAGAATTTTAATGCATTTAAAGTGGAGACTTTAAAAGGGAATGTGAAGAGGCATTTTAATGTGGAGGGGTTATGACCATATGAATGGGGGAGGTGAGGGGTCAAACCCCCCCCCCCCGCATGCGCCGGCCATGGAGAGGAGGGGCACCCCCCTCCTCCTATAAAAGGCCACCCATTTCCTCCTTCATCCTCACACCTACTTGTGAAGGATCTCTCTC
Organism: Avena sativa; assembly: GCA_916181665.1. Lineage (NCBI taxonomy): Eukaryota > Viridiplantae > Streptophyta > Magnoliopsida > Poales > Poaceae > Avena > Avena sativa. The sequence continues at coordinate 463,200,818 of OV702297.1, read as the reverse complement.
CCCCTCTAGAATTATTTCCCCATGGTCTCGGATTAGCGAGATACATGTTCCCGGTGGCATTTTGTCTGGAAGGAGTTGCTGGAGCGAGGAGGTGGAGGTTGTCCGGTGGCTTGAATGTGTGTGCGAGTACGGATGCGCTGCTGAGTTGCGGCGCTCGGACTTCCTCACGATCTTGAGATCGGCAAGTGTACGACTACATCAACCACGAGTTCCTACTCGTTAACAAAACTCGTTGTCTTCGAGGGTAAGTTCTCGTGGGATGTATATCCACCTGTTGCTTTGTACCTAGTAGATAGATCTTGGCGTGTAGTTCTCATCGTAGGAAATTTTTTGTTTTCTATGTTGCGGACCCAACAGATGAACACATAGCTACCGGTAGAACCCTTAGCCTCGAGGAAGAACTACTCCCTCCTCATCATGGGAATCAGCAATGGTGATAGAGATGGTGGTGGAGATGGATGGAGATTGCTTCGGGGGCACTTCCTTATCCTGGCAGGGTGCCAGAACAGAGACTTTCTGTCCCCCGAATCTCCCCTTCGGTGGCGGCGGCGCTGCGTAACTTTTCATGGCTGGAGGCTTGACGATCTAGGGTTTATGCATCGGGAGGCTTCTTATAGGCGAAGAGGCAAGGTCGGTGGGCGGCCAGGGGGCCCACACCACCTGGTGGCACGGCCAGGGCTAGCCCGCGCCACCACATGGTGTGGCCGCCCTGTGGCCCCTCTCCGTCTTGTCTTCTGCCTCCATGAGTCTTTCGGTAAAATATCAACTTTGGCTTTTGTCCCATCCAATTCTGAGAATATTCATTTTTTGACTTTCTAGAACCAAAAACAGCAGAAAACAGGCAACTGGCACTATGGCTCTTGTTAATAGCTTAGTCCAAGAAATCATATGAAAAGTACTCCAAAGTGTGGACAAAACATAAGAAAGGAGATAAAACCAAGCATGGAACATCAAAAATTATAGATACATTTGCAATGTATCAACGTCCCCAAGCTTAACTCCTGCTCGTCCTCGAGTAGGTAAGTGATAAAAAGAAAGAATAATTTTTGAGGTGACATGCACCATCAAAGACTTGATCAAAGTATTTGTAAAACATTCAAAGCTGGGATCATAGTACTTCAATCATAACATGAAAGACAAGTTTCTAGCAATAAGACAAAGAAACTATGATGCAACATGAAAAGGCACAAACAAAAGATTCATGTATAAGTTAGGAATCTCATGTCCCTTGTATACGAGGGTCTCTCCTCATGCTACTCAAGTTTAGTCACCGGTAAGTTCTTGGCATCGTAAGTACATGTGTATCATAGAGAACCGCCAACAGGGTACTGATACATTGCAAATGTATCTATAATTTTTGATGCTCCATGCTTGGTTTTATCCACTTTCTTGTGTTTTGTCCACACTTTGGAGTACTTTTCATATGATTTCTTGGACTAACCTATTAATAAGAGCCATAGTGCCAGCTGCCTGTTTTCTGCTATTTTTGGTTCCAGGAAAGTCAGAAAATGAATATTCTCGGAATTGGACAGGACAAAATCCAAAGTGCCTATTTTTCCAAAAGACTCCAGGAGCCAGAATACGAGACGGAGGAGGGCCAGGGGCTGGCCACCCCCCCAGGCGCGGGCTAGGCCTGGACACGCCAGGGCATGGTGTGGTGGCCCCAGGCACCCCCTCGGTCTCCCTCTTCGCCTATAAGAAGCCTTCTGACCTAAAACCTTCGGGGGGTTCGACGTTTTTCCACAAAAAGTTCCGCTGCACCGCCGCTACCGAAGGGGAGATTCGGGGGACAGAAAGTCTCTGTTCTGGCACCCTGCCAGGACGGGGAAGTGCCCCCGGAGCCATCTCCATCGATCTCCACCATCATCTCCATCGACCATCCATGTTTCCCCCATCTATGAGTGAGTAATCCCCCGCTATAGGCTATGGGGATGGTAGGGATTGGATGAGATCGTTCATGTAATGGCATCAGATTGTTATGGCATAGTGCCTAGTATCTCTTATTAGTGCTTTATGACTTTGTTGTGACTTGTTGTGCTTAATGCTTGTCACTAGGGCCCGAGTGCCATGATTTAAGATCTGAACTTATTATTGATTCATTATGATAGTAATTTTTTTGGTCTTATCTACAAGTTGTATACACACGTTGTTGTCCGGAACCTATGGCCCCGAAGTGACAGAAATCGGGATAACCGGAAGGGAAAGGCTTTGATGTGAGGATCACATGTGTTCACGGAGTGTTAATGCTTTGCTCCGGTGCTCTATTAAAAGGAGCACCTTAATTGCCATTAGTTCCCTAGAGGCCCCGCTGCAAATGGGCTGGCAGGACAAAATATGTTGTGCAAGTTCTCATTGCGAGCATGTATGACTATATATGGAACACATGCCTAGGATTGTCTAGTACTTGGGTGCTTTATCTTATTTATCTACAATTGCCCTATGTTCTGATTGCTATGTGAATTGTCTTGTCCATGCAACGCTCGTCCATCCATCCCTATGCCTACCGCACTCGAATCCCACTGTTACTGCTTTTGTTACTACTGTCTTTGCTATTCCTACTACAAAATTGTTGCTACTAATAAACTGATGTGAGCAAGATTGTTTCCAGGTGCAGCTGAATTGACAACTCAGTTGTTAAGGCTTATAAATATTCTTTGGCTCCCCTTGTGTCAAATCAATAAATTGGGTTTCACTTCCCTCGAAAATACTACGATACACCCCCTATACTTGTGGGTCGTCAAGACTATTTTCTGGCGCCGTTGCCGGGGAGCATAGCTTTATTTATCAAGTCCACTTTGATTCACTATTGTTCAAGCTAAGTTTATTTTCTCCTTGTTTGCTTGTTTCTTTATCAAAAATACAAAAAAAATAGTTCCTACTCTAGTTGTTATTTTCGTTGGTCTGTTATTGTCTTGCTTTGTCATGCTTGTTGTCAATGGTTGGTTTCTTTGAAACTGGAGCTTATTGTCAAGGTGGGTTCATGGAAGATCAAAAATATTATTATAAGGAACACCGCTTGTCACAAAAAGGGAAACACTTATGGGAACAAATTGATAGATTGTATACCATTGCTAGAAACGTGTTCTCTACTTATAATGTTACTTATTGTTGTGGTGAATCTCGTTGCAGAAAGAGGTATAAACACCTCCCTTTTCAATGTGAGTATAATGATATTGATACCATATCTTCCTATGCTAAAGGAATTTATGACTTTTATGATGCAGAACAAATTGAAGAATTTATTGCTTGGAAGGGTGCTTTTGAACTTGCTAGTTTGCTTGAAAATATTGATGATTCACCTTATAAGTATGAGGTTTATGGTATACTTAAATTTTTCTTTGATAATTACAAGGATGAAAATAGCTATATCCTTGAATATTTTAATAGATGCTTTCCACAAATGGAAGAGACTAATGCCTTGCAGGACCCTATGGAAGAGGAAATTGATGAACCTGAAATCTCATTAGATGAAAAAAGAGGAGGAGAGTGATGAACAAAAGGAGGAAGAATGGATTAGCTACCCATGCCTACCTTCTAATGAGAGTAACTCTTTATCCCTTACATTATTTGATTGTCCTCCATGCTTACTAAAGGAGGATGAATGTTATGTTCCCGAGGTTTCTTTTGAAAATGTTTATAATAAAGCTCTAGTGCTTGTAGATCATGAAGAGCATGCTTTATGTGATAGTTATATTGTTGAGTTTATTCATGAGGCTACTGAAAAATATTATGAGAGATTAAAATATGGTTGTAGAAGTTTTCATGGTATCGAAACACCTCTCTATGTACTGAAAGTTTTGAAGTTACTCTTGTTTTATCTTCCTATGCTTGTCACTTTGTTCTTTGTGAATTTATTTGCATACATGATTCCTATGCATAGGAAGTGGGTTAGACTTAAATGTGTTTTGAATTTGCTTCTTGATGCTCTCTCTTACTTCAACTCATATTTCTTATGAGAGCATCCTCTCAAACTTTTATGCCTGAAGATGATAATATGTCTATTATTCTTGGGAGACCTTTTCTTAAATACTGCAGGAGCTGTTATTAATTATAATCAAGGGAAGGTTACCTTCAATGTTAATGACAAGGAACACATTGTCTATTTCCTCAAAAAGATTGAAAGGACTTATGGTTTGAATTCAATTGAACATGTTGAGGGCATTCAAGTTGGAGAAATATATTGTCCCATACCAAGAGAAAAATTTGAAACTATTATGATTGGGACCATTGCTATCAAGGTTGAGGTAACATAATCATTAGTGGAATACAAAGTTTTGTCTCATATGAAATTGTTTTGGTAACAAGACCTGATCAACCTTGTTAACAAAAGGATTTCATTGAACAAAACAATGTTTTCACCGTGATTATCTCCGCTTACTTCTATTCTATCCATTTTAGTTTTTGTTTATGCCTAACTTAAAGGCGTTAAAGAAAAGTACTTATTGGGAGATAACCCAAAAGTTTTAGATGAGTCTTGGAAGTTATTACTTCAGTAATAATCGCTCCTTATCCTTTTTATTTGCTTTTTGTGCCAAGAGTAACCTCTAATGAGAGAGAAGTAACGATTGCGAAAGTTGCTGTCCCGAAACAGATTTCTGTGCTTCATCGTAAAAATTCATGTAAAATCTCTGAACGTCTTTTTGAGGCGTGAATTTTTGTGCTTCTGCCCCAGGTTGCTATATAACTTTCGTTAGTTCAATACTTTTTGATTTGAGCAACATAAGGTCTTCGGAAAAAAATTCGTCTTTACCTGCTGGTCTGTTTTGATAGATTTCTGCCATTTTCTGCATTTGCTTCTTGTTTGTTCCTTTTTGAGTTCTTTTGGGGAATTGAGATTTTTAAGGGAAGTGCTACAGTAGCTAGTGTTCTAATGGAAGTTTATTTGATGTTATAACTGAACCTTAAGACCTATTATCTTGAGTGCACTAATGTTGCTAATAAAGATTATGTGAAGTTTTGTATGAAGGAAAAAATTCAGGTGTACGGAAGGAATGAGTAATGAGATGAAGGATGGACTAAAGCTCAAGCTTGGGGATGCCACGCATGTCACCCCAAGAAATATCCAAGAAGTACAAGCGTCAAAGCTTGGGGATTCCCAAGGCATCCCCTTCGTCATCAATAAAAATCTCAGGTTTCTTCCAAACGCTTCATTTTATTGTTTCATGCACAGTTGTGTTGTTCTTGAAGCGTCTTCTTTTTTTTTCATTTTGGTTTTCGTTTGCTTGGTTTGCTTAGTTTGATGAATAAATTGGTTGGACCCCCTCTTTCATATATTGGTGTTCAAATAGTTTGGTTTGGTTTGGAAAAGAGTAGGAAGCTTAAGTGGTAAAGAGAGCTTGTTTTTGACTGTGGCCTATGCTTTGTCATGTCATGCTTGATATTGTTTTGGCTTTATGCTTAGTATTCTTTGTTGTAGAATGACTTGTTATAAACAATTGAGATTGCTTAATGTGCCTTGGATGAATCATGCGTTGTTTTAGCATATTAAAGCATAGTATTGTGGTATTCTACTTTGATGCTTTATTTGGGTTGACTTGGCACATGCTCACACCATGTTATGACTATCCCAAGTCACTATAAGCCTTTATGATCCTTTAGCTTTCAACTTGTAGTATCACTTTATGCTTTGATCAATGATGTTTTGTCGCTCTGCATGATTATGGCCATTATTGCTCTCTCGTTTGTCGCTCCCTTACTATTGCTAGCCTTCACTTTCACTGAGTATGTTTTACTCATGTTTCCAACGCCCTAAACCAAATATTTCCAAAGTGTCCACCCCCCAGGCGCCAGAATACGAGACGGAGGAGGGCCAGGGGCTGGCCACACCCCCCAGGCGCGGGCTGGGCTTGGCCGCGCTAGGGCATGGTGTGGTGGCCCCAGGCACCCCCTCGGTCTCCCTTTTCGCCTATAAGAAGCCTTCTGACCTAAAAATTCTGGGGGGTTCAACGTTTTTCCACAAAAAGTTCCGCTGCACCGCCACCGAAGGGGAGATTCGGGGGACAAAAAGTCTCTGTTCCGGCACCCTGCCGGGACGGGGAAGTGCCCCCGGAGCCATCTCCATCGATCTCCACCATCATCTCCATCGACCATCCATGTTTCCCCCATATATGAGTGAGTAATCCCCTACTGTAGGCTATGGGGATGGTAGGGATTGGATGAGATCGTTCATGTAATGGCATCAGATTGTTAGGGCATAGTGCCTAGTATCTCTTATTAGTGCTTTATGACTTCGTTGCGACTTGTTGTGCTTAATGCTTGTCACTAGGGCCCGAGTGCCATGATTTCAGATCTGAACTTATTATTGATTCATTATGATAGTATTGTTTTTGGTCTTATCTACAAGTTGTATACACACGTTGTTGTTCGGAACCTATGGCCCCGAAGTGACAGAAATCGGGATAACCGGAAGGGAAAGGCTTTGATGTGAGGATCACATGTGTTCACAGAGTGTTAATATTTTGCTCCGGTGCTCTATTAAAATGAGCACCTTAATTGCCAGCAGTTCCCTAGAGGCCCCGCTGCAAACAGGCTGGCAGGACAAAAGATGTTGTGCAAGTTCTCATTGTGAGCACGTATGACTATATATGGAACACATGCCTAGGATTGTCTAGTACTTGGGTGCTTTATCTTATTTATCTGCAATTGCCCTATGTTCTGATTGCTATGTGAATTGTCTTGTCCATGCAATGCCCGTCCATCCATCCCTATGCCCACCGCACTCGAATCCCACTGTTACTGCTTTTGTTACTACTATCTTTGCTATTCCTACTACAAAACTATTGCTACTAATAAACTGATGTGAGCAAGATTGTTTTCCAGTTGCAGCTGAATTGACAACTCAGTTGTTAAGGCTTATAAATATTCTTTGGCTCCCCTTGTGTCAAATCAATAAATTGGGTTTCACTTCCCTCGAAAATACTACGATACACCCCCTATACTTGTGGGTCATCAGGTACCCCTTGCCCGATGATATGGAAGAATCCCCATATCAAAATGATAAGGCAAGCAGACAACGAGCATCTCAGCAATCTTCTTATTTACCATGGGAATATGATGCTTTTTTCTCTCTTTCCTCTTTTCATAATATCTCTTTTTTTCTTTTTCTTTTTTTTCTCAATATAGGACTCCTTTTTTTATAAGAAGAATGCTTCATAGACAGCTCATTATGGTTACGCTGCAGGTTTCCACCATGTCAGCATGGATTAGACCATCGACCTAGGCGTTTCTCTAACACATATACATAACTCCATGGACTTACAAGCTCCCCTTTCATTTCACACCGACGACATCCATATACAAAAGAGCATGATATCAACTAGGTACAAGTACCAAGTGCAATGTTGAAAGCGTTCCCCATGACCGCATGGTTCTGCTAATCCCCAACAAATAAGTGCAAGCATATACAACATAGACGATGTTGGGTCCGCAGCATAGAAAACAAAAAAATTCCTATGATGGGAACTACACGCCAAGATCTATCTACTAGGTACAGAGCAACGGGTGGACATACATCCATCGAGAACTTACCCTCGAAGACAACGAGTTTTGTTAACGAGTAGGAACTCGTGGTTGATGTAGTCATACACTTGCCGATCTCAAGATCGTGTGGAAGTCTGAGCGCCGCAACTCAGCAGCGCATCCGTACTCGCACACACGTTCAAGCCACCAGACAACCTCCACCTCCTCGCTCTAGCGATCCAGCGGAAGCAGCAACTCCTTCCAGACGAAATGCCACCGGGAACATGTATCTCGTTAATCCGAGACCATGGGGGAATAATTCTAGAGGGGGAGAGAGATCCTTCACGAGGAGGTGTGAGGAAGAAGGAGGAAGAGGGGGGCCTTTTATAGGAGGAGGGGTGCCCCTCTCTCCATGGCCGGCGCATGGGGGGTGACTCCTCACCTCCCCCATTCATGTGGTGGTAACCCCTCCCCATTAAAATGCCTCTTCACATTCCCTTTTAAAGTCCCCACTTTAAATGCATTAAAATTCTCTAAGTTTAATGCTCTCTAATTTAATAAAACTCTTTTATTAAATTTATTCAGAATTTTGTTAATTGCTTTAATTAACAAACATTCACATATAACCCCTTGCAATATTTCAATATCACATGCGGAACCACTTTCTGCAATTTCACCCGAAACATTTTCCGGTTTCTATCAAAACAATTCCTGCGCTTTGCAATTCTTTCATCTGAAACATATGTGCTCCAAAATGGTGTCCGGTAACTCTTAAGTGTGTCACCCTACGGTTCATGAATAATGCAGACATGATTGAGACTCCTCTCAGATCAATAATCAGAAGCAGGACCTGGAGGTCCATACTGACTCCTACATATTCAACAATGACTTCTGTGATCGTGAGAATCTTTAACGCTTCTAATTTAATCTCTTTGTCTCTTGATATAATACATGTCCGAGATTCGATCATCGGTATCCAAATACCTAGTTTGATCTCGTTACCGATATGTCTTTTCTCGTTCCCGTGATATAACATTCTAGTGATCACATCACTTGCTTGCAAGCTATCTTAATGTGATATCACCGAGAGGGCCCAGAGTATATCTATCTGTCATCGGGATTGAAAAATTCCACTCTTGATCCATGAGCCTCAACATAACACCTTCGTAGCACTGAACCCATCTTTATAGTCACCCTGTTAAGATGTGACGTTTGATGTTATCAAGATACTCTTCTGGTGTTAGCAATTAACATGATCTTATGGTCTAAGGATAAAGATTACTTCGTATGATGTTATAGCAATGTAAACATAATGACTTGACCATAATGCTATACTTCAGATGAATGTTCATCACATCATTTAACAAATGCTATGACCTTGTTATTAACAACATCCAATGTCCATGATCAGGAAACCTTGATCATCTTGTTAATCAACAAGCTAGTCTATAAGAGAGGCATAACTAGGAACCCTTTTTGTTTATTAAACACACATGTATTGATGTTTCCGATCAATACAATTCTAGCATGCAAAATAAACATCTATCATATATAAGGAATACATAATAACAACTTTATTATTGCCTCTTAGGGCATATTTCCTTCAGTCTCCCACTTGCACTAGAGACAATAATCTAGTTCACATAATGATAAATCTAACACCCATGGAGTTCTGGTGTTGATCATGTTTTGCCCTAGCGAGAGCTTTAGTCAACGGATCTGCTACATTTAGGTCCGTGTGTACTTTACAAATCTTTATATCTCCATCCTTGACATGTTCGTGGATGGAGTGAAACCGGCGCTTAATATGCTTGGAATTCTTGTGATACCTCGGTTCCTTGGCGTTGGCTATGGCTCCATTATTGTCACAATAGATCACCATCGGTTCCAATGCACTAGGAACCACACCTAGTTCCGTAATGAACTCTTTCTTCCAAACCGCTTCCTGCGCCACTTCTGAAGCAGCAACATATTCTGCCTCCGTCGTTGATCCAGCCACCACAAGTTGTTTGGAACTCCTCCAACTAACTGCTGCTCCGTTCAAGAGAAATACGTATCCGGATTGAGACTTAGAGTCATCCGGATCGGTGTCAAAGCTAGCATCGACATAACACTTAGCGACTAGCTCTTCTTCACCTCCGAATATAAGAAACATATCCCTAGTTCTTCTCAAGTACTTGAGGATGTTCTTGACCGCTATCCAGTGTTCCGAACCTGGATCGGATTGGTACCTACTAGTCAAACTAATAGCATGTGCCACATCCGGTCTTGTACATAGCATGGCATACATTATAGAGCCTATGGCGGAGGCATAGGGGATCTTATCCATCATCTCTCTTTCTTCCGCCGTAGCCGGACTTTGACTCTTACTCAATTTCTTGCCTTGCAACATGGGTAAGAACCCCTTCTTACTTCCGTCCATATTAAACTTCTTTAATATCTTATCAAGGTATGTACTCTGTGATAGCCCAATTAGGCGCCTTGATCTATCTCTATAGATTTTAATGCCTAATATATATGACGCTTCACCAAGGTCTTTCATCGAAAATTTGCTACTTAGATAACTTTTAACACTGTTTAAAAGATCTAAATCATTTCCAATCAATAATATGTCATCCACATATAATATTAGAAATGCCACATTGCTCCCACTCACTTTCTTGTAAATACAAGCCTCTCCATAAATTTGGACAAATCCAAACTCTTTGATCACCTCATCAAAGCGGAGATTCCAACTCCGGGATGCTTGCTTCAGTCCATAGATGGATTGCTGAAGTTTGCATACCTTATTAGCATCCTTAGGATCGACAAAACCCTTAGGTTGTATCATATACAACTCTTCTTCAATATTACCATTGAGGAACGCAGTTTTGACATCCATCTGCCATATTTCATAATCGAAATATGCAGCAATTGCAAACATAATCCTAACCGACTTAAGCAGCGCTACGGGAGAGAATGTCTCATCGTAGTCAACTCCTTGAATTTGTCGAAACCCCTTTGCGACAAGTCGAGCCTTATAGATGGTCACATTACCATCACCCGAAATAATTCCTACGCTTTGCAATTCTTTCGTCTGAAACATATGTGCTCCAAAATGGTGTCCGGCAACTCTTAAGTGTGTCACCCTATGGTTCGCGAATAATGCAGACATGATTGAGACTCCTCTTAGATCAATAATCAGAAGCGGGACCTGGAGGTCCATATTGACTCCTACATATTCAACGATGACTTCTGTGATCGTGAGAACCTTTAACGCTTGTAATTTAATCCCTTTGTCTCTTGATATAATACATGTCCGAGATTCGATCATCGGTATCCAAATACCTAGTTTGATCTTGTTACCGACATGCACACTTTTCTCGTTCCCGTGATATAACATTCTAGTGATCACATCACTTGCTTGCAAGCTATCTTAATGTGATATCACCGAGAGGGCCCTGAGTATATCTATCTGTCATCGGGATTGACAAATTCCACTCTTGATCCATGAGCCTCAACATAACACCTTCGTAGCACTGAACCCATCTTTATAGTCACCCTGTTACGGTGTGACGTTTGATGTTATCAAGATACTCTTCCGGTGTTAGCAATTAACATGATCTTATGGTCTAAGGATAAAGATTACTTTGTATGATGTTATAGCAATGTAAACATAATGACTTGATCGTAATGCTATACTTCGGATGAATGGTCATCACATCATTTCACAAATGTTGTGACCTTGTTATTAACAACATCCAATGTCCATGATCAGGAAACCTTGATCATCTTGTTAATCAACAAGCTAGTCTATAAGAGAGGCATAACTAGGAACCCTTTTTGTTTATTAAACACACATGTATTGATGTTTCCGATCAATACAATTCTAGCATGCAAAATAAACATCTATCATATATAAGGAATACATAATAATAACTTTATTATTGCCTCTCAGGGCATATTTCCTTCAGTCGACACAATGGTTCAAGTTTATTAAGGGCAAGAAAAGTAAAGTGTGCCATCAAGTTCGTGAGAGATTTAATCACTAGTTTTCTCATAAAAAGTTTAATTTGGAAAGTAAACAAAAGCATGAATATACTTGGAATAGCATATGCTAATAGGTAGGTATGGTGGATTCTTTGGAATAACTTGGTTTAGGGAGTTGGATGCATGAGTGGAACTCATACTTGGTTGCGGAGGCTAGCAAGAGACTGGGAGCAACAAACTGAGAGAGCAATAATGGCCATAATCATGCAGAGCGACAAAACATCATTCATCAAAGCATAAAGTGATACTACAAGTTGAAAACTAAAGGATCATAAAGGCTTATGGTGACATTGGATAGTCATAACATGGTGTGAGCATGCGCCAAGTCAACCCAAATAAAGCATCAAAGGAGAATACCACTATACTATGCTTTAATATGCTAAAACAACGCATGATTCATCCAAGGCACATTATGAAATCTCAATTGTTTATAACAAGTCATGCTACAGCAAAGAATACTAAGCATAAAGCTAAAAAAATATCAAGCATGGCATAACAAAGCATAGGCCACAGTCAAAAACAAGCTCTCTTTAACACTTAAGCATGAACTTTCCTACTCTTTTCCAAACCAAACCAAACTATTTGAAAACCAATGTATGAAAGAGGGGGTCCAACCAATTTATTCAGCAAACTAAGCAAACCAAGCAAATGAAAAACCAAAAGAAAATGAAAAAGAAGACGCTCCCAGAACAACACAACTGTGCATGAAACAATAAAAATGAAGCGTTTGGAAGAAACCTGGGATTTTTATTGATAAAGAAGGGGATGCCTTGGGCATCCCCAAGCTTTGACGCTTGTACTTCTTGGATATTTCTTGGGGTGACACTCATGGCATCCCCAAGATTTAGCTTTAGTCCATCCTTCATCTCATTACTCATTCCTTCCATACACCTACAAATTTTCCTTCATACAAAACTTCACACAATCTTTATTAGCAACATTAGTGCACTCAAGATAATAGGTCTTTAGGTTCAGTTTCAACACCAATAAAACTTCCATTAGAACACAAGCTACTGTAGCACTTCCCTGAAAAAGTTCGATTCCCCAAAAGAACTCAAAAAGAAACCAACAAGAAGCAAATGCAAATAATGGCAGAAATCTGTCAAAATAGACCAGCAGGTAACGACGAATTTTTTCTAAGGTGTTCTGTTGCTCAAATCAAAAGTGTTGAACTAATGAAAGTTAGATAACAACCTGGGGCAGAAGCACAAAAATTCACGCCTCAAAAGGACATACACAGATTTTACACGAATTTTTATGGTGAAGCACAGAAATCTGTTTCGGTACAACAACTTTCCCAATCATTATTTCTCTCATTAAAGGTTACTCGTGGCACAAAAAGCAAATAAAAAGGATAAGAAGCGGTTATTACTGAAGTAATAACTTCCAAGACTCATCTAAAACTTTTGGGTTATCTCTCAATACGTACTTTTCTTTAACGGCTTTAAGTTAGGCATAAGAAGTAAGAAAAAGGATTAAGTGTTCTCAAATGAAGAAGCATTAAGATCGATGCCAGAAATATCTTCAACAAGGCAAGGTATCTCATCCAAATAAGTTCTAGAGTATCCTATCTCAACGCTCTTGGGTTCAGTATTTTTATCAAACGGGTTTTGAGGAACAATCCAATTAAGATTCTTTTCTATGGCTTCATGCATTGCTACAAGTTTGAAAGGTATCGGTATCTTAATTTCCTCCCCATTAGGTTCAGGTTTGTTCATCTTTTCTCGTGCACCAACAACATCTACACATGAGCCTAGCATATTAAAATGTTTAAATACTTTTCTAGCTTCCTTGGCAACATCATAGAATTCCTTAAGCAAAGTTTCCAGAATAAAATCTCTCTTTTTAGGGACCTCAATTTCTTTAAGTTTAAGGAACATTACTTGCATTATGGGGTTAAGGTTAACAAACCTAGATTCCAACATGTGAACTAAATAAGCTGCAGCAATTTCATAGTTTGGAGCAAGTTCTGCAAGGGATCTATCCTCAATATCCTCATGTTTACTAAGATGATTAAAGAATTTTTCAATATTATCTTTTCCAATTATAGAGCCACTACCTATTGAAAGGTCTCTCAAAGCGAATTTAGGGATCAACATGGTGAGCTAAGGAAGAGGTAACCACTACAGAAAGACTTAATTTTTTGTGTTTTTAATAAAAAAAGCAAACTTGTAAAACTATTTTTTTTGTTTTTGATAAAGAAACAAGCAAACAAAGCAAAAGTAAACTAAGCAAAAAAAAATAACAAAGTAAAGAGATTGGTTATGAGGGACTCCCCTTGTGAAGATGTCCTTCACTCCCCGGTAACGGCGCCAGAAAAAGAGCTTGATGGCCCAAAATATATCGAGCTCGTTGGGGAACCCCAAGTGGAAGGTATGATGAGCATACCAGCAAGTTTTCCCTCAGTTATGAAACCAAGGTTATCAATCCAGTAGGAGCAAGGAAACACCCCAAAGGTGTAGCTAGCTGAACTTTGGCAGGGCGCACTACTGGTGCCAGCAGCAACGTGGAGACCTGCACAACACAACCACAGAACTCTGCCCCAACTTGCGATGAGGTTGTCAATCTCACCGGTTTTGCTGAAAACAAAGGATTAAACGTATCGAGTGGAAGAAAGTAATAGTTTGCAGAAAATAAACACAAAGCAGTAAACAGCTGATTGTAGATTGATAGTAAAACAAAGGACCGGGGTCCAGAGTTCACTAGTGGTGGCTCTCCTTAAGATAGATGACATGTTGGGTGAACAAATTACAGCGGGGCAATTGACAAACATTGAGAAAGCAATCATGCATATAATACTCATCTTGACTCTTTTGAGATTCGATTGGGCATTACAACATTATACATAGATCGCCATCCAACTGTATCTATGACTAATAATCCACCTTCAGGTTATCATTCGAACCCCCTCTAGTATTAAGTTGCAAGCAACGGATAATTGCATTACGAATTGCGTGAAAAGTAAACAATATGATTGTTCTATGAACAAAGGATTGTTGTTTTCTCCCTAGTAGCAACAGCACATCTAGTACCTTAGAGATTTCTGTTACTTCCCCAGATTACTAGAGGCATGAACCCACTATCGAGCATAAATACTAACTCTTGGAGTTGCTAGCATCTACTTGGCCAAGATAGCTACTAACAACGGAAAGCATGCAAGATCACAAATAACAAAGACATGATAGAATCAATAATCAATCTGAAATAGCATCTCAATATCCATCGGATCCCGGCAAACACAACATGTAGAATTACAAATAGATGATCTTGATCATGAACGGAGCTCACAAGATCTAAACATGATAACACAAAGGAGGAGAACCAGCCATCTAGCTACTACATGTACCCGTAGTCCAAGGATGAACTACTCACGCATCACACCGGAGGCTTGCATGGTAATGAAGAAGGCCTCCAGGGTGAATTCCCCTCTCTGGCAGGGTGCCAGGAAGAGCTTCAGATCCCCCCGATCTAGGGATGGAGATGACGGCGGCTACAGACTCTTTCGCGGAATTTTGATCGGGTGCTTAGGGTTTCTGTATCGGAGGCATCTTATAGGCGGAAGGAGAGGCCGAGGGGGTGCCTGGGCTGGCCACACCACCCCCTAGCGTGGGCCAAGCCTGGTCGCGCGGCCAGGTGGTGTGGCCGCCCTCTGGCCCTTCTTCGTCTCGTATTCTAGCTCCGGGTGCCCCTCGGTGAAAAACTTACTTTGGCTTTTGTCCCGTTCAATTCCGAGAATATTTATTTTCTGACTTTCCTGGAACCAAAAACAGCAGAAAACAGGCAGCTGGCACTGTAGCTCTTGTTAATAGGTTAATCCAAGAAAGTGTATAGAAAGTACTCCAAAGTATGGACAAAACATAAGAAAGTGGATAAAACCAAGCATGGAACATCAAAAATTATGGATACGTTAGCAACGTATCAACGCTCGCTAAGGCAGGCATGCCCTACCCTTGGCCTGACATGCACCTGCCGACGCGGTGGCACCTCAACGGCGCTCGCGTGCCCGTGTCGACCATCCCAGCCTCAGGCCCTGCGCGTCGCCACGAGATCTACCTACACCGGGCCTTTCTGCCGCCAGATCTTTGGTGGGATCCGGCCTACGCCATCGACTCTCCTTTCTGTGACCGGTGGTTCGAGGCGGAGCACGCGGCGCGGAGCGAGACCATCGAGGCCCACCTTGGGAACCTCGACGACGATGATGAGGAGTACTAGGAGGGGTCCACTGAGGACTCCCTCCTCCGGCGAGTACGACGACATCCTTCACTTCCCACCGCTGCAGCCCGACATCCCGGCATCCGAGGTGTGGCCTCGACCATCGACAGAGGAGGGCCTGGAGCCACAGGCCGGCTAGTGGGCGTCAAGCAGGAGGAGCCGGAGCCGCAGCCCTGGCCGATGGCGACGGAGGAGGAGCTCCAGGCCGCCATGCTCGCGTCCTAGCTGGAGGAGCAGCGGCAGTGGGACGGTATCGGCCCAGGACCTGCACGAGTCCTGGGTGGCTGCGCAGCCTAGATGCCCCCCACACTGTGACCCAACCACTAGGCTACTGCTCCATTCTCAGGGCAAGATGGTAGGCTGCGTGGCCCTAAAAAGAGCTAAATTTTGGTTGATTGGATGACTTGTGGCCCTTGTAAAACTTAATTCCTGCATGTCCGTGTTATGGCCGGCACGCCGCTAAAAGCCTAAAAGCACCTTCGGGTTAAACTGGATGGAAACATCGATTCAGCACTTCAACCACCCTCTACCCCTCCCAACTTCTGTATGGGATGTGTCACTGATGGACAAGTGACGATGAACAAGCAACTAAGAAAACAGGCTTGCATGTGATTGCACGTCATCTCGTGGGTGAACGACTGAGAGTCATTTGTCCAAAATGGCACTTTTACTTTTAATGGTACACATGGTCCCTTAGAAAACGTATTTCTGCTTCTGGCCTCTTAGAGCACCTCCACTGGGGGTCCTATGCTGGCGGCCAAATTCCCGTCCGCCACGCCTGTCACGCCACCGCCCGCGTATTCAATGACCGCCTCCCTCTCCTGAACGTTAAAACCCCTTATTCCCCACTCCTTCTACTTGTTCCGTCATTCAATGACCGCCTCCCTCTCCTCCGCTCCCGTCTTTTTCCAACCACCCACCCGTCGGCCATGGAGAGACTCTCCGGAGATGGCGCCGCCGCAAAAGGTTTCGGGCGGCGCTCGCTGCGCGTCCACGAGGCACGGGCGCTGTGGGAGGCGAGCTACCCAGCACCACGAGATAGGCGGTGTCCTCACAACTGGGGCCTCAGCGTCAGTGGACAGCCCATCCCACCGGTCCCCCGTGGTCAAACATGGGCGCCGCCAGCCGTGCCCCCATATAAAAATTCAAACATTTAAAAATTAGGGTAAATACAAAAATACTCTAGATTTTACAGTAGTTCAAACACGTTTGTCCAAATCGGGAACCAATCCGGCACCCCATACCGTCTCTAAAATCGGTCGCGCCGGACGCCGTATGGATGAGACAAGTGGAGATGCTCTTAAGCTCATGTTTTTTGGGGATTGAAACCCATCAGATGCCAGTTGTGATATGGCGATACCAGGCCTCTGGATCGGCTGCTAGCTTGCTGCTTGTGCTGATGTCAGCGTCACGTCAGCCACGTGATGTCTTCAACTGAAGTAGTGCTGATGTCAGCATTACGTCAGCCACGTGTTGTCCAAAAAAATTAAATTTTTTTAAAAAAACTTATAAAATATTTTTTTAATGGTCATAGACTGTCTCAATGTTTCATTTTTTAAAACTTTTGATATTTATGAAACATTTTTGTACTTTTCATGGCCTGTTTCAATATTTAAATAATGTTTCAGTTTGTTTTAATTAGTGACGTCAGCATGATGTCATCTATATACAGGCTGGAAAAAAATAATATAAATACAACAATCTCAAAAAGAAAAAAAAGATAGATAAGACTACTTCACGTGAAGTTAACTTTAGGATTGCTTTTCCGGCGGTTAAAGCCTTCGATCGTTGGCACCATTGCAGCATGCATGCGCTAGATCAGACACGTCGGCCGATCGAGCTTCTTCCCTCCCAGTAGTGGTACGTTACGTGCGGAGTAGTAATACTTGGAATGCATAGCAAAACACCACAACAGCAAAACTCGCAGTCTTCTCCGCGGGCCGTGATCGTGTCGTGGCCACGCGCGGTCAAGCATGATGAGCACCTCGGTTTCGTTTCCAGCCCAGCCCAACCTCGTAAGTGTAAGTGCAACTTCAACAGCCGCGCTAAAACTCGGCGCTGTAAAACTAACTATCGATTTAGCACGCGCGACATTTTTTCCACCTCCAGCAGGCGCGCGATAATCGTGCGTGCTCTAAAAAAGATTCGTCGCGCGTCAATTTGCCCCTGCGCACGTCCCAAATTTGGTGCCGGTCGCCAGAGAGCGCTATCTCTCTCGCTCGCGCACGAACGCCCAACTGCCGCTGAAACTTCCCCGTGCCGTGATTCCCTCCTCGCCTGCACGCACGACGACGACTTTCCAGCGATGGATCCGTCCTCCACGTCGCTGCAGTACTCGGTCCCCGACGATGGTGTCGGCGCGGGAGTTCTGGCAGCGGCGAACCCTAACCCTACCACTGCTGCCGCGAGCTCCAGCGCTCGCCAACTCTTCAACTTCGTGCCGCCGCCGCCAGCGCCGATGTGCCTCCACCGCCGAAAGGAAGGGGCAACACGGGCAAGTGCCCGGCCGTGGCCGTGGCAACCGGCGCCAACAAGCCGGCCAAGAGGGTGACCTCGTGCCGCCCTCCTGCAGCGGTGCGTGCACAGGCGCCTACGCCAGCTCCCCGCCAACCGCCACCGCCACCACAGCCACCGGCGCCAGCTCCGCAAATGAGCGTGCGCCAACTGCTCGATACATTGACAACAAGGTAAAAACTCGTCTTTTCGGCGTGGTAGATGCATGTGCCATGGATTTTAGTGTTGGCATATTCATATGTGGTCATTTTACATTGTAGTGTTGACGTTGAGACATTCATGGCACACATGGATGTTGGCTCATCTTTCGCCGTCGAGCAAGGAAATGGCGAAGAAGAAGAGTATGTGGTGGATGAGCATGGTGAAGGTTTGATTGGGCGAGGATAAAGAAGTACTTCGATGCACGCAACACAAGTGGCAATGAGCGCACCGATCGTTCTCTTTGATCCCGGTGGTTGGTCATAAACACCGATTGTTAAAATGGGCTTTGGAGGAGAGGAAGATGGCCGCCCCCAAGCAAGCGGGCATATTGGAGGAAGAGATGAACCTCTTTACCATTGACACGTCCAACATGGATGAAAGGCAAAAGGAGTATATAAACCTTACTCGTGGTGAAGTGTTGGTCAAAAAAAGAATGACGAAAAACCATTTGAAGGCCCAAAATGAAGGAATGAATGCATTTGGAGGCATGGGTGGCTTTGTAGTCTATAGAGGCATGGGAGCAATACCGGGGGCTTTTGGAGGTGTGGGGGCAACACCGGGGGCTTTTGGAGGCTATGGTGGCATGGGGCTCAGAAGCATGGGAGTCATGGGACTTGGAGGCGTGGGAGCACCTCCGAGGGGATTCATGGCCTCCTTGGTGAATCCATCACCTAGGATCAATGTTGATGGCTATGGAATCTTGGTGAATTCATCACCTTCTATCAATGTTGATGACTATGGAGATTCATCACATGTCAACACCACCAACACCATGTCCAAGACTCCCAAGGGGAAGAAGCACAAGATGGAAGTGGCAATGGCAATGGCTATGATGTTGACAAATGATGTGTCAACATGTTAAATTAGTGTTGAACTTGGTTGTGTGAATTATCATTTTCATTTGAACTATGTCCTAAATTTGTGTTGAACTTGGTTGTGTGAGACAAGCATTTGGTTTTTGTTGAGAGCCATTTGGTGTTTTATTTATTTTGTTTTGTTTGATCTTGTTGATGCATTGTGAGCTATGAAAGCTGTCTGCGGCGACGCGCGTGCTGTATTTTAGTGCGTCTGGTTGGGAGAGCGCATCTTGCTCTATTTTGGCGCGCTAGTTTTAGCGTCTCCACTAGAGGAGAAACAGGCGTCGCGCCTGAAACATGGATTGCACGCTCCAAAGCAATCATACGCGCAGAGTTTTAGAACTGTTGTTGGAGTTGCTCTAAGTGCGTAGCCTAAACTTCACACTTTGTAGACCTTATTCATCTTCCAGCATGCAACCGTTATGGCAGTCAAGACCATCCATCGACCTTATTCATCTTCCAGTATGCATGTAGCATCGTTCCTCCGAAATTCGTGTACTAGCTGCATCATCACATTCGTCCTGATTTTTTTCTTCTTTACATCACTTTATTTTATTTTGCTTTACCACGAAAATGCAAGTGCATCGATCTAAATAAAAGGAAACAAAATGTACGTGCTGTCGCTACCACCGGAGCATTAGTTTCGTAGCACTGATATGTGAAACTTGCCCGATGCTTTTGAGTTTTGACTGCCATGCAGTGTAGTAATCTACATGTTCTGTCTTCATGCATGGCCATGGATCGGTTGGTGAAAGGAGAAATGCACGAGAAAAAGACGTCTGCATTGTGCTGGAGTACGTAGTACTGTAGGTGCTGACAAAGTGGATGTAACAAACATGTACCGATGGAACTTTCAGCACTCGATTATTAACAGCTATGTCGCCAGCAGGAGCCAAGTGAGTAAGAACCTGTAGTACGAGTCGTTGCATGTACTGTAGTACCGATGCTTCGATCGAGCGGCAAAAGTGCAAAAATATCTTGTCATATCTCTCGTAAAAGCATACATATGGCACTTTAAATATATTCCCGCCAAAGCGTGTTAGAAACAAGAGCACCTCCACTCGTTGGGCGTTCTCAAGCCGAAATTCGGCGCTATTTAGCGCCCAACGGATGTAACTTTTGGTCTGAAAATGACCGTTTTCCCACTCGAGTTCCCACGCGAGGCGAAATCGACGAGTTTTCGTCCAAATTCGGCTTAAATTCAGACAGAGTTCGGCGTAAATATAAATACAAAGCAATGTTCGGTATAGTTCAGCATTAAATTAAACATAGCTCGGCATAAAATTAAACATGGTTCGACATAGGCTAGAAATACAACATAGTTCGGCCTAGTTGGGCCAGATCATGCTCGATATCTACGTGTTGTCCTTGTGTGTTCATATGTGCTCAACAAGATCATCTTGCAGCTGTTGATGCACCTACCGGGTCTCGGATCTCCTGATGCATGGCGATGAATGCAACCCACAATGGCAGCACCTGGTGATCAGGCTGTGTAAGGGGTCCCTATCTGTAGTATGGCTTGTTCTGCTCTACCCAATCCACCATTCTCTCGTCCTCAATGATCATGTTGTGCAAGATCACACAATAGTTCATCACTTCCCACATTTGATCTTTCAATCAGGTCATAGCAGGGAACCGGATAACTGCAAACCTCTGTTGAAGCACACCAAATGCCCGCTCCATGTCCTTCCTGCAAGCTTTTGTTCCTTGGCAAACTAAGAATGCTTGGGGAGCATCGCGCTTGAGATAGTCTTCACAAATATTGGCCATCTTAGATAGATATCATCTGCAAGATAGTATCCCTTGTTGTAGTGGTGCTCATTGATCTGAAAGTCCACCGGGGAAGCATGGCCCTTGGCAAAGACATTTGAGAACTGGAGGACGTTGATATCGTTGTTCGATCCTGCCATGCCAAAGAATGAGTGCCAAATCCAAAGATCTTGTGTACTAACTGCCTCGAGTATCACAGTGCAACCTCCTTTGTGGCCTTTGTACATTTCTTGCCAAGCAAATGGACAGTTTTTCCAGTGCCAATGCAGTCGATGCTTTCAAGCATTTCAGGAAATCCTCTACTTTCATTGACTGCGAGGATCCGAGCTGTGTCTTCAACATTGGTTGTTCTGAGGTACTGTGGCCCAAACACTACAATCACTGCCCTGTAGAACCTGTACAAGCAATCAATGGCGGTGGACTCGGCCATGCGAAGATAGTCATTGGCACTATCATCCGGAGCTCCGTATGTAAGCAACCTCATCGCGACTGTGCACTTCTGCAGTGAGGAAAACCCTACCATGTCGGTGCAGTCCTTCTTGCATACGAAATAGGGGTCGAACTTCCGGATGACATGCATAATGTTGAGGAAGAGTTTCCGGCTCATCCTGAAACACGGCGCCAAAACATGGCCTCTTCGTGCAGTGGATTGTCGGTGAAATAGTCGGTGTACAGCATGCAGTGGCCCTCTACTAGCTGCCTTACTTTGCACTTTTGCGACCCTTCGCCGAGCCTCCACGCTTCGGCGCTGCAGTCTGCATGTACAGGAGGGCCAAGGAGGCGAGGATCTACATGTGCTCTTCATCTTTGGTGGCTGCGGTGGTCTCTTCCTACAGCAACAGGGCGAACATCTCCTCCTCGTCGAACTTCATGGCCGAACGGGCAAAACTCCGAACACTCCGCGGGCGAGGTGGTGGTAGCTCGGAACAAAGCCGAGATGCGACGAAGCTGCGACGGCGAAACGAGGCCTAGGCAGAGAGGAAAGGATGCGGCGGAGGCGGAGGGCCTATCTACAAGCGTGGTTTTGGCTTGATGTGGTGGGAGCTCGCCGGCGGCAACACGACGGCGACAAAAGCTCTCTTTCGCGGGAGAGCCGAGTCGGGGTGGGGAATGGGGTTGTCTCGTCGACAGGGTTGGCCCACCTGTTTTTCGCTGCTTCCGACATTTTCAGGCGGTTTCCGGAGCCCTGGGTTCGGTCTGGGAACGCCGGATGAAAGTTGGAGCAAATCCGAAAGAATTCGGCGTCTTGAGAATGCGACTGGGCGAAATTTCACCGTCCGGACGAAAAAATGAACGCCTTCTTAGGAACCCGAGTGGAGATGTTGTAACTGTTGTTGTCGCTGGACGGTCGAAGAGGTGTTTGGCACCGACGAGTACGTGCCGACGAACAAGGAACCGAAAAAACGTCACGTACATACGATCTGTACGTCATCTCGTGGTTGAACGAACGACTAAAATGCCCGTCCGCCGCGCTGCTAGCTTTTGCTGCCTGTGACTCTGTGAGGAACTGACCGAGGATCTCCAACTCAGCCACAGCATGAGGTTGCATCGTGTCAGGTTCAGGATCGCGCTCACACGGCGGGGGTGCGGCGACGTACACAAATACTCCGTCGAAATCACGAGCTGTAGGCGTTAAGTTACAGACTGCAAAAGGCCCAGCACGGCCCACTTCATGTAACGGCCCAGCGGAAAGCTTCATCGATATAACATTCTTGCCATGCACGACATGAGATGAGCATTCCATAAGGATCGAATGGTGTGAAGGTGCGACGGTTACTTTACCGAGAGACCTATATATAAGGGAAGATAGTATGCGCAGTGAGATGAGCGTACAGTTGAAAGGAGTTTGCATACACATTACAAGTGGGATGAGATATTAGAAGAACACTGAGGATCTCGATCTAGAATATGTTTTAGATATGGATGAGCTTTACGCAGATCTTCAACTCCCCTCGCATCCAACTGCCACGTGCTTCGTACCTACCGCTAGGTATTGTTACTTGCGCGACCAAGAATAGAATTCCATCTCCCCGTCCAAAACTGAAATCGACACACTATTTTGGCATAAAAGTGGACTCCAGAAGGGCTAGCATATATCAACAGGTGTCTAGGATTGGACTCCAGCTACCCCAAACCAAATAAATATCGGGGCGCTTGAGCATATGATGACTATGCATAGCATTTCTGAATGGGTAAATTGTGTATGTTTTATTTTGTGAAGCCCGGAAATGGCATATTTTGTTTTTGGAGCTATACAAGTATCGATTGTGGGGTTGTGGCCAGTCGGATTAGGCTGCAGGGAAGCCGAACATTACGGTGCAGTTTTTGAACATGGCAAGTGAATGATATCACAGTCAAAAAACTGGCTATTTATGTAAGCTGAGAACCATTCAGGTTGACCACCTTATTTTCAGAAGTGCTCGTGAGTATGTAGCGCCTAAATGTGTAGCGCCTAAATGTGAGAACAACAAGTGTTAAGATGAGATGATATAATGCACATTAAATTTTTTTAATGACATCTACACACTATAGACGAATTAATATAACTTGAGATGATAAGCTGTGATATTAGAGTGTGATCATTGTTGATCATATGCCACTACTGGCATCAACATCGTCATGGTTGTTGTGATTAAAAAAGAGGACAAATATGGTTATGATCTTATCCATGGCTTGGTAAAATCTTAATGTAGTTGTCGTACTCAATGTGTCACTTGACAATGGACTAGCTTTATATATACTACTATCTCTGTTCCAAAATAAGTGTATCAACTTTGTTTAGATACGCATATATCTAAACGTGTACCAAAGATTCCGCTGCGATTTCTTGAAGACATTGTCTTGCAAATGCTTGATCTGATACAAGCAGTTAATAAGACACAATATAACTTACAAAGTCATGTTAACTCTAATGGTTGTACATGCTCAAGGGAAAGTTTCCATGGACATTAAATTTATCTTAGTCCTTGCACTGAAGAGTTACTGCTCCAAATCTAGGAATGTGAGCATTGCCTTCTTGTTGGAGTTCTTTCTTTTTATTAGCATAGCTTTGTGTATATGATTTGTGTTGTTCCACATATGGAGCTAATATTTTTTCTGTGCATAATAACTAACAAATTTGTTGCTCTGGCCAACTTAAACTAGTATTTGGTCTCTAGTTATGACTTTAAATGTGATGTTTCATCCAGTTTTTTTATGTCAATCTATCGTTTTATGCACTAGTTATGCAAATACATTATGGATCGTATTGTTTGGCATCCTTTTAACATGACTCGCTTTTTGTCATAAATTCCGGTCTGCTAATGCATTCTAAGTTCATCTTGAGTCATATGTGTCGATGTTTCTTTTACAATCATCTTGAGTCATTTGTGATTGAGTAAAATACACGGAGGTCCTAAAAGTTTAAAGTTGTGTACCGGGGGTCCTAATTCTCATATCCATGTGTAGTGTAGTTGGGGCTATAGCTGAGAATTAGGACCTACAGTGCACAATAAACTAAGAATTAGGACCTGCAGCGCACATGGATCTAAGAATTAGGACCTCCGTTACACAAGTTAAAACTTTTAGGACCTACGTATGGTTTCCTCCAAACTTTTAGGACATGCGGTGCATTTTACTCTTTGTGATTCACTGTTATGTATATTTTCTATTATTGTTGTTTTAGTTACTCAAATTCTTGCCCGTTGTTCAAATGAACCTTTTTTAGGAAAAAAGGACTCTCAAGAAATAACAAGATCTTGGTATGGTTCATGTAGGCAGTCCATAGAAGAGAGGAAGGCACCAATTTACTCGAACACGTAATTTATCTTTTGAACACGTGGTACCTACCAGTGCATGCATCTCTCTTTGGTTTCTTTAAGCCATGCCTTATCAGTCGAATCTCATCGACAAGTGTGTTGGTATGTTACCGTGGATTATATGTCACTGTCAGTGTCTACTGTCAATTGTAGGCCATCCCGAAGCTCCTTGAGTTGGTGTGCACACCCATAGCGAACTATGCTCAGATGAAGACAATCTTCACTCCCAAGTATGTGGATGGTAGATAACTTTAGAATCCAAAATTGATGGCGAAGACCATAGACTTCCTTAGGGATAACAAATAAGAAGATATCTTCTATGCTAACATGGGTCCAGGTGAGAGGAGGGCCTAGCTTAGGACTTGGCTATGGAGTCACTTCGACTAGGCCTACTGCTTTGCTGATGTTGATGGTACTCGTGATCTGTTGATATAGTGATGTACATTTTGGAAGGTGGTCTAATAACCCTCCATAGTTAGGACTTGATGAAAAATAACCCTGGTATGTAATATTGTGGGAGGTGGTATATATTAACCCCTCCGATGATGAACTTGCGATGCACTAGGAGCTATTTTTTTGTGTGTTTATCTCGTGGCGCATCAGCTATTTGGGTAAATATTGATGAAGTGATTAGCTGGTATCATCTTCTTTTGTTGAACCGATTATGTACGGACGAGTGCATGATAAGCTCACTGCTCATTTGATGAGGTTATCGTAGTAGCTGTTTTGTAGACAACCAATAGTTGTTATCTGTTTTGGATTGCTCCCTATGCTGCAAAGCATGCAAGTATACAACCAAACAGCCGGCACACATATCTCCTCCGGGCCAAAAAAAAGAGAGGTTGGACAAACAGCCAAACGAATTGTAGAATATGGCCCAAAGACTGTTTTCACAGGATATGCCCCTGGGCCTTGCCGCAACGAGCCTCAAAATCCATTTGGCTACCAGATATGTCCTAAAACCACAAAACTAACATTATTCACGGTGTCTTGTCCCTGCCGGCCTCGATTGTCGCCACAATCAAGGCTGAAGCTAGCCTTCGGCCATGACGGGCGCAAAGCACCTCGGTTTTGGTCCATACTGACAAGACCGTTTTGTGCCTT
The DNA here is from genome assembly GCA_916181665.1 of Avena sativa. Taxonomy (NCBI): domain Eukaryota; kingdom Viridiplantae; phylum Streptophyta; class Magnoliopsida; order Poales; family Poaceae; genus Avena; species Avena sativa. The sequence goes on along the minus strand of OV702297.1, from coordinate 463,174,876 downwards.
TTGACTAGCCGGCCTCGTCAGTTGCTAGTAGGAGGCAGGATCTTTGCCTCCTTTTGACTTACAGGCCCAACATCGATCTTGTATTCTCGTTCCTTGCTTCGATAGTGTGGATCGACGAAACAAATTTAGGCGTGAGGTAGATGTCCGATTATTGTTGCTTCGATTGGAATAGAAGCAAGATTCAGGTGGCGTTGCCGGCCATCAGGGTGAGAACGCAGCAGGTTTGTGTCAAAACAAGGTGCAGTAGGTGTAACAAATTCAGACTTCAAATGGCCCAGCCCATCCCAGTTAGTGTAAGTGTGTAAGCACCTCGTACTTCACGCTTTTAGACCTTAGAATATCATCATCTAGCTAGCATGCAACCATTACGATAATTAGCTCAACTGAAACTTGCTACGCTCATGAGACGCGGCTGGCTGGCTTCATCGATATAACATTATTTCGATATGCACGGCATGCAATATGCGTTCCATAAGGATGATGGATGGTGTGAAAGTTCGTTTCTGGCATTATATAAGGTGTGATTGTTTTACTAAGAAACCTATCTAAGGGATATCCTGAATCTGCAATGAGATGAGTTACATGAGTATACAACTGAAAGGAGTCCGCATACACATAAGTGAGAAGAGGTATTAGAAGAACACTGAAGAAATCGGCCTAGAATATGATTCATGTATCGGAGAGCTTTACACAGATCTTCCACGCAGCTAGCATCCATGCCAATGGTCTCATATGTGCTGCTCGGTGTTGCTTCTTGCGCGAATATTTCCACTTCCCATGCCAAGAGAGAGATCGATAAAAAAATTTGGCATAGAGTTGGACTCCGGAAGGCCTATATCAACAAGCAGTGTCTAGGATTGGAGTCCACCTCTCTGAAACCAAATTGAATATTCACTACAAGAATGGAGCGCTGTACCGAGGGCCAAAGGCCATCGTCGTAGCCACGATACCCGTTGGTGTAGGTTAGCCTTCCCTCGGCGTAGCCACGGAGGTCGTCGGCGTATGACCATGCCGTCGGTATAGGCTACGCCGATGGCGTTGCCCTCGGCATAGCCTAACAGCCGGTTGTAAAAAACATTCAATTTTTTCTAATTTTTTTCTCAACTGTTTTTAATCTTTGAATTGTTTGACTCGTTAATCTCTTACTTGGAACATTTTTAACACTAAATACACTTAATCTTCAATCAAATTGCAGTCTTGGTCAAACTTCCCGGTCGATCACCCATCCTCACACTACTCCACCCTTAGCACGCTTAACTTTTTTGTTCTTTCCAAATCAGTTTCCACGAAGCAATTTGTACCTTATTATCAATACTATGATATCAATCCCATTAACTCTTATTCAAACATTTTTATTTTTGAAATTACAAACAATTATTTAAGTAAAAAAAAAAATAAGTAAAATATTATATAATTCAAATAAAAATATAATGATTTTACTTTTTTGTATTTTCTATTTAATACGGAATAATTAATATCTTTAAATCCGTAAATCGGAATTCGACAAATAATATGTCTAAATTTATCAGAAAAATAAGAGGAATCCAAATATGATATCCATATCAACTTATCATAAACTATTTCGTAATTATAGCCATAATTTCATTTGCTTGTTTCAAACTATGGTCAAAATTGACCGAGTTCCTACCGATCACGCAGAAATTTGTCTTTTTCATGAGGGGTGGACGAAAAGGTTTACGATATCCCGGTTGGGAAATTTTCCATGTAAGGTGGTCTAATATTTTTAAAAAATGGGGTAGTACCAATGTGAAACTTTCATTTAGTGGTTGCTTCACAAAACGCCATGTTTTTGGCACTCGGAAAATAGAAAATTGCATTTTGGTGCGATGAAAAAGAAATATTCCTCCTGCAAGATTGTAAGCCATCCCAAGATGCACATGCGTGCATAATATGGACACATTATCACAAACTATCTTGCGATTCTAGCCATAACATTGGTCATTTGGATTGAAAGCCATGAAACCTCGAACATGATAGCTCATTTTGAGAAGGTTTTTGTGATATTTACAATAATACAAGTTTATATTTTTCCTTGCAACTATATCACATAATATGACTCCACCCGATGGTTTTACATTGTTTGGATCGTTTTTGAATTTCTTATGCCCGTTTTAAACTATGGTCAAAACGGCGGGCATGAAGATTCTTATCTCGGGTTGAGCCTTGCTAAATTTGAAGTGGATCTCTGATGAAATAGAATATTTTGAACCTAAAAATGATTTTTCCAAAAAATCATGAGCATTAGATCAAGTACATGTAGTTCAAATCTGACCGAGTTCCGACCGATTCGGCAGGAATTTGTCTTTTTCATGAGAGATGGATGGAAAGGTTTAAGATACCCTGGTTGAGAAATTATCTACATAAGGTGGTCTAGTATTTTTGAAAAATAGGGTAGTACCAATGTGAAACTTTCAGTTGGTGGTATCTTCACAAAAGACCCCCTTTTTGGCACTAGGAAAATAGAAAAATGGCTTTTTGGTACGATTAAAAGAAAACTTCCTGCTACAAGATTGTGTGACACCCCAAGATGCACATGTGTGCACAATATAGACACATTATCATAAACTATGTCGCAATTCTAGCCATAACATTGGTCGTTTGGCTTTAAAGCCATAAAACCTCGAACATGATAGCTCATTCTGAGGAGGTTTTTTGTGATATTTACAATAATGCAAGTTTTATATTTTCCCTTGAAACTATATCATATAATATGACACCACGCGAAGCTTTTACATTCTTTGGATCTTTTTTGAATTTCTTATGCCCGTTTCAAATTATGGTCAAAACGGTGGGCATGAAGATTCTTAGCTCGGGATTGAGCCTTGCAAAACTTGAAGTGGATCTATGATGAAATATATTGTGAATCTAAAAATGTATATAGTTCAAATATGACCGACTTCTTGCCAATTCGGCAGGAATTTGTTTTTTCCATGAGGGGTGGATGGAAAGGTTTAAGGTACCCCTATTGGAAAATTGTCCATGTAAGGTGTTCTAGTATTTTTTTGAAAAATGGGTTAGTACCGGTGCATAACTTTTATTTAGTGGTCATTTCATAAAACACTCCTTTTTGGCACTTGGAAAATAGAAAATGGATTTTTGGTGCGATGAAAAAGAAAACTTTCTCCTGCAAGATTGTAAGACATCTTAAGATGCACATGTGTGCATAATATAGAAATATTATCACAAACTATGTCACGATTCTAGTCATAACATTGGTCGTTTAGCTTGAAAGACATAAAACCTCGAACATGATAGCTCATTTTGAGAATTTTTTTAATGATATTTACAATATTCCAAGTTTTATATTTTTTTCTTGTAACTATATCACATAATATGACACCACATGAATTTTTTTACATTGTTTGGATCGTTTTTGAATTTCTTATGCCCGTTTCAAACTATATGTAATATTTTTAAGTTTTACTTAATTTTTATTTACAAATGTGTAATATTTTAGTGTACATAGATAGATCTTATTTTTTTGAAAATTTTGATATATTATTTATATTTTGATGAATTAGAATGATTTAGTTATGATTTTTTTTTAAAGATTAATGTGATAAAATGGAAAATAGCTATGTGGAAGGGCATTACCGTCGGCGTAGCTATGAAAGTTATGCCGAGGGCATTGCCGTCGGCATAGCTATCCTACGCCGGGAGAAATTCTACGCTGACGGTCAGCTTCGTGGGGTGCCCAGCTCGTGGCCTACGCCGTCGGCGTAGCCTCTGGCCGTTGGCGCCCCGCTTTGTTCCTGTAGTGATTGGGGGTTCTTAAGCAAATGAGACTGCAGCACATGCCTCACTAGGTAAAGTGGGTATGCTTTATTCTGTAAAGCATGCAAATTGCTTATTTTATCTCTGAAGCCATGCTGGTGTCGACTATAGTCACTCGGATTAAGCTGTCTGCAATGAAGTCATTATGAGGATTATGCTGCAGTTTTTAAATGATATCACGGTCACGCAAGCTGAGAACCCATATTCAGTTGAAACAACTACTCGTTCCGTCCAAAATAAGTGAACAGTAGTATAACAGTTAGCATGCACTCCCACTTGTTCAGTGGCTCAACTGACGTGCCTTCATCAGTTTAACATTGATGCTGCCAAAAGCAAGATAAATGTACAGTAATAGATTTCACAAGAATGTGGTGGAACGGTTAGTATAAAAGGGAGAGGCTCTCGCCATCGTGATTTTAAAGGGGGTTGACTTTAGGAGATAGATAATTGTGTGTACTGCACGTCCGAGCAAACAGCAGAGTGTACACTGTATACCACTATGCATTGGAGACGAGATATTTGGAGAATATACTGAACAAGCACATCTACGAACTTTCCGAAAAACGCAGGTGGCATATTGTATCCGCAGCCGTCAAATCGCATAAAGGCCGGTTGAATATGCAGAGATCATGTTACTGTTATTTGCGCATGCTGTTAAATCCGAGCAGAGTGGAGACAAATTCTGTGACGGTGCACTTTCTGCAAATCAAATTTCAGGCTATGAGGGCAGGAGATAGAATAACCTTCTGGCTGTTAAAGCAGAGCTCCCTGTACGTAATACTCCCTCCGTTCCAAAATAAGTGACTTGAGTTTGTCTAGATTCACATGTACCTATGTACTAAAACGTGTCTAGATATATTCGAATCTAGATAAACCCACGTCACTTATTTTGGGACGGAGGGAGTACATACAAATACTGAAGATGATATTTTGAGATATTTGGATTCCAATGCGGATCTGTAGCATCGTGTATACTGATAAGTTAATACCAAACTCTGTCGTGCTTTGCGAACCTTACAAACAAAAAATTGAATTTAGGCATGTAGTTAGCATGTCCTTGTTGAGTGGCTCAACTGTACCTGATCCATGATCAGTTTCCGATGTGCCTTCATGAATTTAACATTAGTGCTGTGGAAAACAAGATGGCTATGATAGATTTCACATGGATGGGGTGAACATCTTGATTCTAGAGGGGCTTGATTTCGAGATGATAAATTAGTTGTGGCTATGAGGCACCATTTCAAGAAGATATGGTACGACGCTTCCGAGCTGAGTACATACGAGATGAGATATTAGAAGAATACTGAAAATGCACTGATGCACATCTATAAACTTTTCCACGGACGTGGCCTCTGTGGAATAACCACTACGCCGTGGACACCTGCGCGACTTGCTGCCTGGTAGAATCTGGTTTCACACGGACATACATACTGGCATTCCCACCATCAAAGTTCTCACGGCCATTCTTCTGAGATTTGGGTGTGACAGACTGGCGCGGGGACTGGTTTCACAAGGGCATACATACATACTGCCATTCACACGGTCAAGTTCAGCACCTGTGAAGCTGCCGATCCTTTCCTTTTTCTTTTGAACTCTTTGTCTGCTCGGTGAACTGTTCTCTGTACTACGCCCTCATTAGCAGCGGCAATATTAATGTTGCTTGGTATTCTAGAGAAAAAAATTATGCTGCTTTGGAACACGAGTTCACGAATTCTTAGAGCCACATCTTACATAAACAGAGTTGATGTGATTTAAATCATAAATATATAAATGAAGCAGCAAATAAAAAAGCTACTACTGCTACTCCCTCCGATCCAAATTAATTGATTTCGGTTTGTATAAATTCGGATGTATCTAGACATGTTTTAGTGCTAGATACATCCGAATTTAGACAAATCCGAGTCAATTAATTTGTATCGGAGTGAGTAGTACAAAACCTATCATTAGAACCGGTTTTGGTAGATAGGCCGGAGCTGGTTTTGCCATCCGAATACGTCATGGTCTCTAGTAAGTGCACAATTAGAGCCGGTTGGCTCGAATTACCTAATTTCTCGATCGGCTGCAAATCAAAACCGTTTTCACGTAGTAACTCTTCAAATTCAATCCTCTTGTCTAGTCATTAGTAGCTATTGTTAGATGCATCTCTTGAGACACGGGGACAATGCCATTTCTTAGAGCGTTGGTTTTTTTAAGTTCAAAATTAAAGATTCAAAAATCCAAAATTAAATTACAGGGACATAGATAATGATTTATAATAGGCGCGTACAAAAATCATGTGAAAAAGCTTTGTATTCTGGCCTAGGCGTGAACTGTGCAATTTTAGTGGGCTTCATTTTCTCAAAATTTGTCATATTTGTCTTGTCTGTTGGGTCCGAAATACAAAATATTTTCTATTAGAAATTTACAGCCTTGTATTTCGCATTGTTAGCTAAGCGTAGATATTTGTTTCAAAAATATTTGATCCTTTTTGAAAAATTTAAAATAGGATCCATGGAGCCCGTGCACCAAAGTGATTTTCTGAGATGTACTCTCTACATGTCTAGCGTGAGTCCATTCACACTTGCTAGGATGAATAATACTCCTCTTTTAACGTTGAAGCTAAAGCTTGTGAAATGCCCATCTGCAGCGCTGCTGCTCCCGGCCGTGTGCACCTGCGCATGCATGAACTCAGCCACAGTTAATCGTGAATGTACCCGTCTCCATTGTCAGGTTCAGGCTGAACTCAGCAACAGTCGCGCGTACGGCGGGCGTGGCCACCGACAGGCGTCGTCGTCGTCGTCCCATTTTTTCCGGCGTTCGAGGAAGGCAATCGCTTCATCATCGTTCTCCGGTTCCATCCGGCTCGCAGGCAGGCAGGCAGGAAGGGATACAGGACCAAAAGCTAGCATTGATGGCAACATGTGTGAAGAATGGTGCTTCCATCGGAGACACAAACTAGCATCCTTTTTGTCGATAAGACCGCTTGATTTGCGTCGACAAGAGTTGGTGATCTTTATTTCTAACGACGATTGACAACACAGCGGCTCTGTCGTCCCAACCTTTTGATCCATCGTCTCTACCGTTGGTTGACTATGGGTCGGCCTCTCCACAGAAAGTGGGCGGCGGTCCTGCGCGTCAGGCCATTACACCCAGCGGCTAGACCAAACGGTCCTAGTTGATCCTCACTTTTTTTCCAACATAGAAGGCGTAAATGGCTAAGAATAGTAAAACATAAGTACATTACATGTAAAAAGATGATTAAAAAGACGTAGAGATGTTATATTCCGCGATTCTAGCCATAACATTGATCGTCTAGTCTGAAAACCATAAAACCTCGAACATAATAGCTCATTTCTAATAAGTTTTTTTAAGAAATTTGCAATAGTTCATATTGATATTTTTTTTTGCAACTATGTCACATAATATGACACCACGCGAAGGTTTTATATTGTTTAGATCGTTTTTGAATTTCTTATGCCCGTTTTAAACTATGGTCAAAGCGACGGGCATGAAAATTCTTAGCTTGGGGCTGAGCCTCATTAAACTTGCAGTAGATCTATGATAAAATAGCATATTCTAAACCTAAAAATATTTTTAAAAAAATTGTGAGCATTATATCATGTACCTGTAGTTCAAATCTAACCCACTTTCTACTAATTCAGAAGGAATTTGTCTTTTTCATGAGGGATGGACAGAAAGATTTAATATACCCCGGTTGGGGTATTTTTCATGGAAGGTGGTCTAATATTTTTTTTAAATAGGCCGGTACCATTTTGAACTTTTATTTGGTGATTGGTTCACAAAACAACTTGTTTTTGGCACACATAAAATGGAAATTGGATTTTTGGTGCGACGAAAAGTAAAATTTTCTCCTGCAATATTGTTCGTCATCCCAAGATGCACATGTGTGCATAATATGAGCATATTATCACAAACTATGTCGTGATTCTAGTCATAACATTGGTCGTTTGGCCTGAAAGCATGAAACCTCGAACATGATAGCTCATTCTAAGAAGGTTTTTTAAAGATATTTGCAATATTCCAAGTTTGATATTTTTTATTACAACTATGTCACATAATATGACACCATGCGAAGGTTTTACATTGTTTGGATCGTTTTTAAATTTCTTATGTCCGTTTCAAACTATGGTCAAAACGACGGACATGAAGATTCTTAGCTCGGGGCTGAGCCTCGCTAAACTTGCAGTGGATCTCTGATGAAATAGCATATGATGAACCTAAAAATGATTTTTTCCAAAAAAATCATGAGCATTAGATAATGTACCTATAGTTCAATCTCTCGGTCTAGAACTTTACTAACTATTACCGCGTGTATGTGAACATGGTCACACCTGGGAGCGATATATTACCTCTATGAAATATTACCTCTATGAATATTGCACCACACATGTACACATATGTTAGAGACACACGTAAGTTTTAAAGATATTTCGAGATATTTCGGCGCTCTAGTGGTCAATTTCCACTGAAACCCAAGATCAGGGACTCCGTAGATTTACCTCTTTGACCGGCCTCCAACGATGGTTGACCAATGAATTTATATCTTCATTTTTGTTTGTTTATGCCATACCTACATTGAAAACAAAGGATGTGACAATTTTACCATAAGATTCGCCCCAGTTGCCCCATAGCGGGAGTTTTTAGGTATTCCACCACAGTTTCTATTTTGAATATCTTTTAAAATGTATTATACAAAAGTATATGTAATGTTTTTATATTTTATTTAATTTGTATTCAACACAAATATGTAATATTTACGTTTAGATAGATAGATCTTATTTTTCTACAAATGTTGATATATTATTTGTATTTGTCTGAATTAAAATGATTTAGTTACGATTTTTTTAGGATTAATGTGGTAAAAGGGAAAAAAGCTATTGCGGCGGCAATGGTGTAGGTGTGCAACCTGGGCCGACGGCTAAGCCGTTGGCGTAGGTGTGACGCCGTCGCATCGCCGTCATGGCCAAACCCCTACGTCGATGGCTTACCTACGCCGACGGTTGCCGTCGGCCCACCAAGTCCTACGCCGACGGCTTCTAGATCGATGACCGTTTTGCTGGGCCACCTAGCTCGGGGCTATGCCGACGACGCAACATATGGCCATCGACGCTTGAAGTTTTCCTGTAGTGACCATGCAATCCAAGATGAAGGCAAGGAGAATAAAAAACATCACTGGCCAAACACATTGAGCATGTTCACCACCATCAATGGTTAGAAAGGTCGAAGGGCCAACAATTAATTCACCAAATCGAGAGTCATCAATCTTTGAGACCCAACCACCACGTAATCTGTTGGGTTAGACATGGCAATCACGAAAGGATGGGACATAACCATGGGACTTGTGTTCCATGCAATACGGTCTCCGATGTTAAGAAATCACAATGAATGACATATAGACCTAACACATGAAACTAGGGAAACCATGAAAAAATGTCCATTGGCTGCTAGGCCATTAGGCCTTTTTAGGGAGGTAGTTTTGCTATGTCTTTCCTCCTCCATCTAATCCTAGATATTTATCAAAACTAAAATTATTTTCTTTAGCAAACTATCTGAATTTATTGATAACTAATCAACATACATCTAAAAGTTAATATCGAAGATTTTTAAGTCATCGTTTGTAACTCTACCTCTTACATCTCGACGTTCCTCCCTAACTACGGTGAAGAAGTCACACAAGACCCAAAACATGGACACTTAAACTTACTGCAAATGTTTTGAAGAGTCGTTTTTAAGTAGCCCCTAGTCGATGAGAACCTAAGATCATAGAACACACTCTGGGTGCGATACAACAATTGCATGGCAGGCTGCCAAACCACTTACTATTGTTGTGCCATCACTCAAGAGTTTGCAAGCTCAAAAGAATGAATGCGACCTACTAACCACATCAAACTTTTACAACTCTTGGCACCACCAACGCAAAGAAGGAGTGGAGATTCAAACAACAAACCACCGATAATATGTAGGATCATAACCCCACATACGGTGTTGACCACATAAGCCACTCGACGGTCACACCAAGACAAGGATATAGCCGTGAGACTTCATACCGTTGAAATGTCATCATTAACAACATGAAACTGAAGATTATTAAATTGCACTATAACGAAAATCCGGGTTCTCTACATTTCTTGCGCCTGATCGTTCGCTCGAAGGGGAGAGAAACCAATGAAAATGACGCAAGGTGAAGGCTTTGTTTCCTTGCTGCAAGGTTTTGGTCGTGGTCCTCAGAACTCACGAAGTTTACCGCTGACCAAATCTTTTTTAGAAGGACCAATAGTCAAGTTGGCATTTCAAGAGGAGCTCCTATGTGCTGACCTGGTCAGCCATTAGCGGGCGCCGCACACCCTAGGTGGAGCTTGTTGGGCTAGCGTAGTGCCGCTTCTCTCTTTTTGTTCCTTTTTCTGTTGTTATTTTTCTTTCTTTTTAATTTGAACTTTTTAAAATCAAACATCTTTTTAATCCGAGCATTTCCCAAAACATAATTATGTTTAAAATCTAGAAAATTTCAAAACCTGAACATTTTCTAAAATTTGATTTTTTAAATGTAGTCAATTTAAAAATTTGAACAATTTTCAAATTTAAACTTTTCTTAGTTTTAAAATTCCATAATAAGAACATTTTTTGGAAAAAATTCAGTGTTTGAACATTTGTCATACTTGAATAATTTTCGAATCTAAACATTTTCAAAATTATTTTTTCCGAATATAAAAATTATTCAATTTTGAACAATATTTTGTTTTTAAAATTTTGAAACAACAGAAATAGATAAAAAAAAGAAAACGGAAAAAAGGAAGAAGAAAAAAATAAATAGAAATTATTACAAAACAAAAAACAAAGAAAAAAATTCGAAAGTAGCCGACCTGGTCTGGACCCCTACCGCGCCGACCTGGTTGGCATATAGATTTTCCCCATTCCAAGAACTAGAGCAAATTTTAGAACTGCTACTAGGGAGCGCTAGAGTTGGGCTTGGTCCCTTTTGGGCTGCCAAAGCTTCAAGAGAAGACGGCCCAGACTGGCAAGATAGGCGGTTTCTTAACCCGACCGACCTTTGATTGGACAAGCCAAACCCCGACCGACCTCACTGAGCCGCTCTTAGCAGGCCACGCCCATTCGCAGCACGAGGCTCCAACCTAACCGAGCATTCTGAACCGACCCTTTCCCACCCTTCTCCGCTCGGTCGCCGCAGATCCGCCGCCGATGGGCTGCATGCTGGCCCTCACCGACGACCTCCTCGCGGAGGTCCTAACCCGCGTGCCGTCGCCGGCGGACCTCGCCCGCGCGTCCTCGTCTTGCGCCTCGCTCCGCCGCGTCGCCACCTCCCCGCGGTTCCTCCGCCGCTTCCGCTCCCTCCACGCCCAGCCCCCGCTCGGCGTCTTCTTTCCCGACGGCGCCGCCTTCTACCCGGCTCTCCCGCCGAACCCCTCGGCGCCCGCTGCCCGCGCGTTCGACCTCGCCGCGGACTTCTCCTTCGCCTTCCTCCCGCCCCCCGGGCGCGCATGGCTCGTCCGCGACCACCGGGACGGCCGCTTCCTCCTCGACCGCGTCGCGCCGTCTGGCTCCACGGCCTTCACCGAGGTCGCCGTCTGCGACCCGCTCTTCCGGCGGTACGTCCTGCTCCCGCCGATCCCCGACGACCTCGCCGCCTCCGTCGAGAACCCCTACCTTCAGCGTGGCGGGGACGAGGGCCTGCAGTCGCGCAGCAACGAGATCTTCCTGGCTTCTCGCGGCAATGACGACGGCCGCGAGGAGCTGCCGTTCGCCGTGATCTGGATGGCGTGCTGCCGAGGGAAGCTGGTTGCATTTTACTTCTGCTCCCAATCCCGGCAGTGGCGTGCGCTTTCACCTCCCGTACACCATGCTTTGAGCATGCGGAGAGTCATGGGTGTCCGGCTGGGACAACGCAACCATGCTCATGGCTGCTTCTACTGGATGATAACCCTCACGCGGAGGTGGCTCGTGCTGGACACTCGCAAAATGGAGTTCTCCATCCTCGACATTTCGCCTGTCCTGTTAGGTCGCACTATGATGTTCAGCAACCAGATTACCACTCTGGAATCGGGAGAGGGCAGGACTACTGTCGTGGTCTCTGACCTTTTTCGGCCGGATAAGAGATGCGTCCTGTATTTTTATACATTCATGTCTTTCAGTGACCGGTGGCGGCTGCAGCACAAAATCACATTGCCTGAGGAATGGGGAGACCGGTTTCGGGGCATCATAGGTGCATTTGAGGGGTGCTTATTTATAAAGCTAGATCATCCAAAGGAGAACTTGGGAGATCCGGTTGAGCAGAATGTAACGTATTTTTGGTTCGACGTTAAGACTATGCAGGTTGGTAGGTTCACTGAGATAAGTTCTGCTACCGTGAATGAAGCCTACCTTTACACTGGATTTGCCCCGTCGCTGTCACTTCCTAGTGTCTGATGTGGTAAGTTTGTGCTCTCTGATTGCTTTTGTCATTCTACAGCATTGGAAGTTACGTTGTAATAGTTCTGTTTGATAATATGCATATGTTTCGGAGGATCTGGAAAGTTTATCCTGCTATTTTAGAACCCTTCGTCATATAAAATGTTACAAGCTACCCTAGATCCTAGACAAAGTGGGGAAAATAAGTCATGCTAGAGTACTCGGGGTTAGCGAGCATGCTTATTATTTGCTCACATATAAAATGTGTTGTTTTCATCGTCTTGTATGATATCGAAGCTGTAAATATTGGTTTTGCAAGAATGATTATTTCCACCGTGTATCAGCATTTCATGGTTTAACTTATCTAAGTCGATTACAACCAGAATCAGCATTTAGTTTCATTCTTGAATTTTACTGTACACGGTTGTTGATGCTTTGTACAAAAAGCCTTCCAAATTTATCTCTCATGGCTTTTATTTCCTAAACCATTGCATGTGTTATGGGTCTGTCGCCAGGTTTTATCAATCTCTTAATGAATATACACAATTCTACTGTAGATGGACGACAGATTTCTGGATTGGCTGGTTCCTTGGAGCAGAAGCATACATGAGTAATGTGCCACTCTCTAGTGCCTCATTTTCTTGTTACGAGCATTCTTGTGTTAGTACAACTGTTATGGGTCAATTGCTGAAGCCTTGAAAGTTGGGAATAGAAGAGGACTCAAGTGGATTTCGGTGGAATGTCTTATTATTCTCACACCGGCAGTTATATATCTGGACCTTATTATGGGAGTGTGGGCACAAGCAGGGTCCTATTGAGGCCATTGTTCATGTAATTTTGTGCCAGTCAAGTGTTAATGCATCCAAATGTCAGCTGTACGCATTAGCTACGAGCTGGAGTTTTTCATTCAACTATTAGATTTCTCGGGTTCAATGTTCTCTGTAGTGCTTCCTTTTTAAATTGTGGCTTCTCGTATGTTTCCAGATCCACCTTAAATTATTCCAGTTTGGATGATGTAGTATTGTAATCTGTATTCATTCACCTGAAATGCCAGAGTTATTAGCAGAGTAACAATGCCATCGATTTTCTAAGTCAGGTATATAATCCATGATTCACATAGTACTCATGGACACTCAACCCGGAAAAGGAAACCATGCATAATGTTGCTTCCAGTAAATTATTTATCTCAATGCAGAAGTGTATGGTAATAGACACCCAAAGAATGGGAATTCACCATGTTTAAAATCTTGTGCTCCGTATATCCTGTCAGGCCATGTAAGTATATTCAAGGAGTTAGAGAGAAAATGTTCATACATGTTGACTCCGATTTCTCCCTGATGGATAAAGCATGTACTAAGTTAGAGAGTATATTTTTCCATACATTCGTGCATAAGTCTGCCAAGTGGCATTTGCAGAATGTGATCACCTTGCCTCAGGAATGGCGACTCCAGCTTTGGGCATTGGAAAATGCATGCGCATGCAGCGTATCCAGGCAAATCTAATTTAGAAGAGCATGGAACATACAGGTAAATGTTTTTGCCTTGATGTTTTTAAGAAGTACAGCTACAATTGGTTTTCGCGTTCTTGTAACTGTAGTTTATAATGTGGTTAGGGTGCTCTATTATTTTTCTTCTCTTTCACAGGCTCTGTTTGATATTAGTGTTTAGCCTTACACTCCATGGTTGTGTCTTCTTTCTCATATTCGTTACTTCATAATCTTTGTTGAAATAGTTACTGAACTATACATGGTGGGTTTAGAGGAGTCATAAAAGAAGTCTTAACAAATGTACCTACTAAAATTTGTAAAACACACTTTACTGTATTGTGCATTTGTGCTAAAGTTACAACTGAAATTACCCGAGTCACCAGTTTGAACTCTTTCAAGCAGCACACATCTGTTAATTATGCATTGTTACACTGTAGTATGAAATCTATCATGCAGTCTTAAGCTTGTATGATGGACATGATAATATGTTCTGGTAGAATATGGAATGTCTTGACTCTCGAGCAAAATATGTTTGCATAGTTGTTTCAAAACAGTATGGAATACCCACTGTTTGTTCAGGGCATTTACCCTTCATTCCTTCTATATTGTTGATACATGGACTACGAACTAATAAGCCTTCCCAATGGATGTTCTTCGCCATATGCGACATACCTATTTTTTATTTGTTGTTCTGTTCACTTGTCTCCGCACATGCATTCTTTCTTGTATTTGCGTGCACCACCTTTTTGGAAATATGTGTGAATCGTTTATTTGGAGTAAAATTATATTTTTATTCATCGTGACACTTTTATCTGGATGAACCTGTTTAGAATTAACCCTAACTTGATCTGTTTTTCTGTAACACAGCATCCTACAAATGGGGATTTGAGATCACTGAGTGGGGGCATGGCAACTACTACCTCCGTTCCACAATGTAAGCCTTTTTAGCAAGCTGTTTTAGCTTTCTAAAAAGGGTGGAACAGAGGGAGTACTAGTTAACCATCCAGTTAGGAATTAGGATGACAGAAATAAGAGAAGAGATGGAGCCATAGAAACATTGTTGGCATAAGATTCCCCCCTGAAGAACGAGAGCTCTAGCATATTGGAAACTCTCTGTTTCTATCCTATGGCCCTAACTCAGCATGAGTCATCCACCCATTAGCTGCTCTGTTTACTGGTTACGACTCCCTTAGGTAACAAGGATTTGAGGTGGATGTGCAATGCACAGTAACCTGAGAATCTGGAAGTAGCTCGTTATGTTTTTGCCAGAGGTTCTGAGATGGAATCAGGATGCTGCTCTTTGGCACCAGGTGTTCTGAGGTCTCACTGTGAAGTTGGTCACTCTTGCGCTAGGTAAGATGCTTTGTGGAGTAGAGTTTCGGAGAAGGGGACCAAAGGTTCAGTGTTGATGTTCCCCAATGCTGTTTCAACTTATGTTTTGTGGACATTCTAAAGGAACTTAAGGAAAAAAGGTTTCCTTCAGTGTAGGGGAAAACTTATGTTTTGTGGACATTCTAAAGGAACTTAAGGAAAAAAGGTTTCCTTCAGTGTAGGGGAAAACCAGACTATAAATATTTCTCCAGTTGGATCTTTTTGCTGTTCGTCATGCCCACTGAAGCACCTCAGTGACGATCTGATGGACCATGTTCCTAGAGTAGCCTTGAGACTTGAGACCCGCTCTTGTTAGTCTCAATTGTTTTTTTGTTTTTTGAGTTATGTCTCAGTTGGTTTCTGAACGAAGACAAGAACAACCAGCAAGAACACCAGCGGAGTTTGTGGATATCTTCTATAGTAAAATTATTGCTTATAAAGTTCATCATTAGTATGAAAACATGCACATAGC
Organism: Avena sativa; assembly: GCA_916181665.1. Lineage (NCBI taxonomy): Eukaryota > Viridiplantae > Streptophyta > Magnoliopsida > Poales > Poaceae > Avena > Avena sativa. The sequence goes on along the minus strand of OV702297.1, from coordinate 463,159,349 downwards.
ATTTGGGAAGATCCACATCTTCCTGCTGTACCTGATTTTATTTCTGCGGTTCATCATGTTTTGGTGCTTGTGCAGTGCCAAGTTTTGGCTCCGCTACAAATCTTCTGCTGAAATATTCATTCTACATGGTGAGCCTGTTATTGAGAAATTAAGCACTTGACACCAAAGGTAAATTCCTAACTTTCTTGTCGTAAAATTTCCAGTAAGAGTCCCCAAAAATGACCGGCTGTCTTCTTAAAGTGCCCTTAGCGCCGATGCCATCTCTGCGCGGGGCCAGTACAAAGCCTCCAAAGGCACGGCCATGGGCATGGTCAGCCCTGACCCTTCAGCCATGTCAACCTCCTCCTCGCCGATCCTGCTCCACTCGAAGCACTGCACCAGCGTGCCAAGCGTGAGGCCGACCACCTTCATGCCGAGCGCCTCGCCAGGACACCCTCTCCGTCCCATGCTGAATGGCAGCATCCATTTCCCCTCGCCCTTTCCACCTTCGAACCTCTCCGGCATAAACCTCATCGGCTCTTCCCACAATCGCTCGTCCCTCTGGATCGAGTGCACATTGACCAGAAGCATTGTCCCTGCCGGTATGTCGTAGCCAGCGACGGTGCAGTCGGCGGAGGACTCGTGCGGCGCAAGGAGCGGGGCGATTGGGTGCAGCCGGAGGGTCTCTCTGATGATGCACTGGAGGTAGGGGAGGCTTGGCAGGTCGGCTTCCTCCAGGAGGCGCCCCGTGCCGATCACCTTGTCGACCTCTTCTCTAGCCTTGGCCATTGTGGCCGGGTGGTTCAGCATCTCCGCCATGCCCCATTCGATGGCGCTCGATGTGGTGTCTGTACCAGCTTGCAGGATGCTCTGTTGCAGCAAAGATGAGCTGTTGATGGTCAAGATCAATTGTAACAGTGGAATTAATTAATGTTGCTCTGAGCAGCCAATGCAACTTCCAATTTTCCAAATCGGAAGAAACTGGTGAAATAGTTAAGAATTGCATAAATTAATTTTAGGTTTTCGATGTTTACTTCAAAATGTAACAACAATTATTTTGTCAATTAGGAACTTTCTATGGATGATGTGGTGCTCAGTACATGTATTACCCGAATCACTAGCTTAACACATATGGTACATAATAACCTATTTGTATGAAGGGGAAATCCACTTTGGCTCATAGGTTTAGAGGTACCCATTGTCTAATTACATATTTCAAAATGTCAAGACATTCGAAACAAATCCCCAGTGAACGTTCAGACATTTTATGTTTCTACACAAAGTTTCACACGAAAGAATATTTTTTGTGGCTTAGGTAAAAAGCAATTTTTATTCTATAATAAGACTATTCACAAGATAGTTTTTTTTTGTCTTTTTCGCACAATCCACAAAGAATGTTCTTTTCTTGTGAAACTTTGTATGCCGCTATAGAATGTTTGGATTTACACATGGATTTTTTCGTTTGATTTTTTTATATTTTAAAATACATTTTAAATATTATTTTTCATAACGGGTGCATTTACACCTATGTGCCAAAACACCACCATTGTATGAAGATACATATTAGAATTAGACATTTATAGGAATTAGGCCTAAGACGATTCCAAATAGAAAAACTCTACATGCATATGTTATAGAGTCTATATATCAGGATTCAAGGTACATTTCTATAACTGGTTTAAAGAAGATTCAGGTGACAACAACTTGCAAAAGTTATATTTTTTCTATTGCTAAAGATGTGTAGAGGAAGGTTAGTTGGAAACATAGTACGTGATAAGGGTGCATAGTGCAAGTAACTTCAGGAGTAACTAAGGGTCAAACTTAGTAAAATTGCTCATATGACAGTAAGTTAATGAAGAGAGAGGAGGATGGAGTAACATATTTGGTTACCGTAACATCACACATAACAAGATAAAATGAGTCTATCATCTAATAAATGATACTTTGCATGACACCACTTATATGTTACTCTCTACCATAAAAGTAGTAACATAGACTAGTAACATCTACACGTACTAGTTTATGTTACTCTCCACTATGACTAGCCTAAGATGAATGAACAACCAAACTCTTTGACTGCTGAATTTAATGGCCAACCAAATCAGTGGAGTGTCGGATTCCATCACGATTATGAACACTCAATTTAGTTTGATTGGGAGGGAAAAAGTTGTTTGCCAAAAAAAGGTGGATGGAAAAACTTTCGGTGAGTTCTCATCGAAATTTATTGAATTTCATTAGACACCGAATTAATTAACTTTCAGAAAAAATATTTCAATCATTTCAGTAATACACAATAATAAAAAAAATCAGAATATTTTTCAAAAATTTAGAAATTTTTTGACACAAAATTTCGCTACTTTGGCCGAAACGAAAACCGAAATCACTGAATTTCAGTGATTTCGGTAGGAGCTGAATTTTTTCTGAAACTGAAATTCGAAACCCTACAGCCTCGAGGAAAAACAACTTAATACTCGTCAACTAAATGAAACTTATGTAATAGTATACCTGGTACATTTGTATGATTTCCTATTGATTAAATTCACGAGCTAATGCTGATGCATTCTCTAGCTCTTGGCCTCTTGCAACTTGCATAAGAGAACTCGAGGAAGAAGAATCAATCGAGCTGGCAAATCAAGCGAAGTACTTACCAGGCAGAGCGCTGTGATGACCTTGTCGCTGTACGCCTCCGGCTCCGACGCCTGCATGTCCAGCAAGTCGCCGACCATCGTCCTGCCACGGATCGCCCTCACCTCGTCATCGGCGGCGCGGTGCTCGTCGATGAGCCGCTGCGCCCACTCGTTGCGCTTCGCGGACAGCCTCACGGCCCGCCGCTTAGCGCCGCCGATGTCCACCAGGCCGAGCACCGGCAGGAAGTCCTGCAGGTTGGACGCCCCGTGCATCGCGAAGTACTCATGCACCATCTCCCGGAACCTCGCCGCCTCCTCGGACTCCTCGCCGCCGTAGTACCGCTTCCCGGCGATCATCCGCACCACGACGTTCAGGGCCAGCTCGAACGCCCGCGCCTTCACGTCGGCGCACGCGGGCCTCGACCCCGAGGCCTCGGCCGAATCGGCGTCGACGAAGAGGCGCCGCGCGGTGTCTCGGACCTCGGCGGCGCGGACGGAGGCCGAGCGGAGGAGCCTGTGCGCGGAGAGCACCTCGACGGTGGCGATGCGGCGGAGGTTGCGCCAGTTGGGGCCGTAGCTGGAGGAGCCCAGCGTGGTGTATCCGTTGGAGAGGTAGCGCGCGGAGGGGAGCCTGGGCCGGTTTGCGAAGACGACGTCGTGCGTGCTCAGGCATTCCTCCGCGGCGGCTGGGTCCGCGACGTGGAGCACGCGGCGGGAGCCGAACCGGAGGAGGAGCACCGGCCCGTGCGCCGCCGCGAGGGACGAGAGTGCGCGGTGGAGGGGCTTCTTGAAGAGGTGGAGGTGGCCGATGACGGGCAGGGACGGCGGGCTCGGCGGCAGCCGGAGGCGCTTCTTCCGATTTCCGAGGAGGAGAGCAAGGAGGAAGAGAGGCGTGGCGAGCGAGAGGAATAGAAGGGAGAGTGTCGCGGTGTCCGCCATGGATGGATGGATCTTGGAGCTCGGGAAGAGAGACGCAGAGGCGACAGGGGAACGTGTAGCTCCTCAGCAAGCACGATATGTGGGTTGGCGTGATTAAACAAGATTACAAGCCCCAAGTGCAGATCTGCTTGTTGCCCGGGAGGTGAGGTTTTTTTAAATCGGATTCGCATCGTTCGGGCAATCGGATATGCTAAAAAAACACTTTGTGGTGAAGAGTTGTTTGTAAAACAAAAGGCCGAAAACGAAGATAGTAAAAGTGAAGGAAAAACCTATGGATATTTTAAAAACTTAATACTAAAATTATTCGATTCGTTTTTATTTATTAAAAAAACTAGCTGAATGTCCGAGCGATGCTACGGTCTCATAAAACTTTGAAATGGTCAAAACTCATCCGTTGCAATATCCAATTATGGTTCATGAATATCTCTATGTGAGTTGTGGATCTCAACTTTGTCCCTCGCGCCACCTAGTGTAGTGTTTCTTCTGTTAGGCCAACACTATCGTGAGCACATGACGATGTTCTTCCTCCCCTAACTGCGAACCTCTCTCGCCGTCATGATCATTGTTATCGTCCTCCCTCGTTGACTCTCCAACATATTAAAATCGGGTGTTTATTGATCTCCCACGTCGACTCTAAAGTTTTTTCTTCTGTGTTTTTACTATTTATTCTCCATGGCGACGATGTCAATTCCCCTCGATCAAAACTGGTCTGGGCGCAACCACTTGCTCAGTCTCCACCTCGCCCTCCGTGAGCGAGCGCACTATACAACCTTCTGCCATAGAATAGATCCACCTCATTGTGTATGTCGCCGTCACCGGCATATGGTCCAACAACACCATATCCGATTTCCCTAGGCCTTCCCAAAAAACAACACATGCTCGCACCAAACCGATGTACTCATGTGCCTCTTTGATCGTCGCTGATGTAATTCCCTTACCCCACGCCTCGTATATGTCAGCGTGGCATTAACAATCTAGAGACTTTGATCCAAATTTCTCATCCGTTCCCGGGACAAATCACCTCCCGCACCGGTCTTTTCATCTTTGCTAAGTGTGTTTTGATCCCCGAAACCCCTCCTCGTGCTCATCGACTCTAGTACTCCACCAAAATATGTACTCCCTCCATTCCATAATATAACCCTTTTTAGTAAACTAAAATAACTTGCTAAAAAGACTTATATTATGGAAAATTTTGGTTTGGATTACATGCATACATGTTAAGAATATAATACACGCCTAGCCATTTCCATTAGTTCGGGCTGTTGGTTGCGTTGGTTAGCGCATGCAATTAAAATGGTATCAGAGCCAAGATGTTTTGAGTTCAAGAGGCTGCTCACGCAGTATTAAAAAAGATTGTGCGATCTACACCGAAGCTATTTTTTAAAAATAATACGTTTTTAATAATTTTCACGAATAATACACAAATTGAAAGATTTGTAATTCTAGCGCGGTGTTGGCATTTGAATAGCCGACCAGTCCTTATCGGCTTTTGAATAGCCGGTCAGTCCTGTCTGCTTTTGAAAAGCTGACTAGTCCCCTTTATCAGCTTTTGAATAGCCGACCAGTCCTGTCTACTTGAAAAGCTGACTAGTCCTCTATTCTTCACACTGCCCCTATAACCTGTCGGTATTTTAAATGCATACAGGACTAGTCGGCTATTCAAAAGTTGATAAGAACTGGTCGGCTATTCAAATTTCGATACCACGCTAGAATTGCAAATCTTTCAATTCGTGTATTATTCGTGAAGATTATTAAAAAAACATATTATTTTAAAAAAATATCTACACCGAACCCACACTAAGAATTAGAAATAGCCTAGATGCGAGGGGAGTGTTAAGAATATAATACATGCCTAGTCCTTTTCATCGGTTCGGACTGTTGATTGCGTTGGCTAGCACATGCAATTCAATAATACACACGATATTTTTACATGCAAATTAAAATAGCACATAGACTAAGTTCTTACTGAGTAAAATACGAATACGATCGCGCCAACACGGTGGTCGACGGCGTAGCGTGGAGCGTCAAGGAGTGGGATCTCGCCGCGCACCTGGAGTCTCTTGGCCTGATCGATTCTGTAGCAAGCCGACGGTCGTGGATTTGCTTGCTCCCTGCTACTTATGACCTGCAAGAAGCAAGCTAAACTCGTGGAGTACTTCCTATACTACCGTACTGCATGAAGCCTGAAGCATGATGTTTCTTCGATCACATGTGTTTACATCAACCTCTGAAACTTATCTAGGGACTGACTTATTTCCTACATGATATATTATTTTTTCTAAGTTCCTTCCTTGTAGAATGTGTTAAATGAAGCCCATGTGCCGGTGTCGCCACCATTTCGGCAGCCACCACACTTGTGAAGAAAATATTGTATAATACTAAGTTTGAATCCTCGCGATAACTGCGAGACAATAACAGAAGTAAACATCATGTTCAAATAAAGTCACTCAATATCTGAACGACATGTGTACAGTACCTACTACATTTCCTACTGTATAGACTTGTTTATTAATTAAGGATACGTTTGATCATGGAAATGTACTCACAATACATATCAGACATATGTACTTCTACGACAAATTATATCAGTATAGCTTTTTCAGTAATGCGCGAGATTGCACGTATTTTTTTTATAGATAGAAGGGACAAACACAGAATCCACAACAAAGGATGCCTGAAGGCAAAAGGAAAAAAAAAGCAACTACTGCTCACAAGAAACCCACAAGCACAGTATAGCTAGCTTGCCTGTGACGAATTTTTCAAAACGAGTTGACTGATATAGGTCGAAGTTAATCTCAAAGATCTCAATAAGTTAGTCTCGCACTGCTCGGAAGGACCAACTTTGCATCTCCATTTGGGAGGGCATATTTTTCTAAGAAGAGCTGTAGCTTGTCTTCTGCTCGACATGGTCTGCATCGTGCCTGGGCGGGCATTGTTTGCTGTTGTCTGGCTCGCCATCTTGGAAACAAAGATTCATTATATGCTCGTCTTCTGATGTTCAAAACCATGAGATTATAAGTAGCTATAAAATTAGCCTCAGCTAATAACTGTCTGGGAACAGAACACACACTTGTCCTTGATCGAAGCAGACATGGCCATGAAAGCCTGCTTGACGTTCAGGGCGTTCTTCGTGTTGGTCCCCACGAACGGCATACCAATCTTATCAGCAAACGCCTGCACACATCAAACATGAACACATAGCTTCTTTCAACAAATAAAAGAGTGCTTTAGAGAATCATAGACGGAAATGGGAAGTTCTCGCGTTGGTAGCTGCTATGATTCATGGTGGAAACGGTATAGTAGTATAGTACAATACAAGAAGCCATTCAAGTTCAGTTAAAATCCATACATTTGCTCTAGGTAATTTTTTAACCTATTTTCAGAGTTTAGCTTCATGCTTTACTACATATTTGGTGTTACTTCTGTCGCCCTAATATCACAAACCATGCAGCTTCAGAGAATCAGGGACGTTCTTTAAGCTAGAGAGGTGATGAGTCCAAAATTGATGCATATTTAAGTATATAAATTATTTATATTTTCACTCATTACATACTACATCTATCTAGAACTATGCCTAATATTTATGATTACTAATTCTTATTCATTTTCACATGGACTTTGCACATTAGAAGTTTTATTAGGATTTTATTACCTTTTTCTTGTCTTTGATTTGTGCGTAGGTGCTATGAACAATCATGAATAAAAGGAGCCAAGAGGATTCAATATGAAGGAGTTGTAGGCACCAGACTTAGCCACTTGAGAGGAGAAAAAGTGGATTTTTCATCAACTCCAAATGAACATCCAAGGTCATGGTGTTGTATCCCTCGTCCAACGAATCCAACGAGCTAAAGAACACCTCAATCGGAGTTCGTATGAAGAAATAGCGACCAAAACACTGTAGGGTTGAGAAGGCTTAACGCCCATTAGTATGGGCGGAGTCCGCCCGTACCGTACGGAGGTACCACCCTCCGAAGACTTCGTTTCGTCAAACGGAATAACATTTATGAAGTCCCAATAGGCATATTCGGCCCCTAGGTCCGTCGGTTCACAAAACCGACCTACAGATGCCTATTTAAAGAGGAGAAAACCCTAAAACAAGGAGAGAGTCCACACACGCCATAGGGGCGAAACCCTGCTGCTCCGCCGCCTCCATAGCCGCCTCCCACAAGATCTACACCACCATACCACTCAAGGGAGAGAGGAGACTTGCATCTTGAAGGGATACGCATCGATCTTCATCGCCATCTTCATCAACACCGTCTTTACATCAGTCTCCTTTGTTTACTTTTTTGTAGTCCAATCTCTATGGTGGATTTGCACTTGTATTCAGTTGTACCTTCATATTGCATCCATACAATTGCCATGATGTTGATCCCCTTCATGTATGAGTAGTTGCCCTGTTCTTGGGAAGAGATGGTGAAACCCTTGTATTATTATGCATTGAAATAAAGATGATCTATTACTTATGTACAAAGATTCATTGATCTATGTTTTGTGTTTAACTTCTCTATTTAGATGGTATGTGTAGTCGGCCACATATCATTTTCCCTCAGGAGTAAAGGGAGGGAGAAATCCTTTGGATGTGTTTGGGATCATACCCGGAATCACCCCGTGACATATTGGCGCCGGCTCGTAGCCTACACGGTCAAAGGAGGATAAAAGAAGGACTCCCTAAGTTAATTACGATATCCACGGGGAAACCCTTAATTGCAGTGGTTTGTATGGGTGACTGTTCTCAAACATCGCAGTGGTTATTTAGAGGTGACCTCACTCTTGGCTCAACAAAGTTGCCTCCTACGAGCCTTGTAGTGAACATCTTATTATAGAGCTCTCTCCGCACATATCATGCCAAAGAAATAGGTTATCCTAATCATTCATAATTATTCTATGCTAGTGGTGAATCCTACACTCCTTGAGAACTCCTCAATCGTATTACACAACACTTCATAGACACTTTCTTGTTTAGTTTACTTTTGTTATTTACTTTGTTCTTGTTTACTTTAGCACTCATTCAAACACACTCTTTATACACCCTTTACTTGAATTAAAGATAACTTACAAGTACTCTCTAGTGAATAGTGATGAGGGGCATAAAGACCTTTACCAATAGCTCTTTGTTGTTTCGATATCTTTACTTCAAAACTAGTACAATTGATCTGTACATTTGCAGTCATCAAGCTATTTTCTGGCGCCGTTGCCGGGAAGCTAAGAGCTTTTGGTCTTTGTTCTCAGTTGCTAATTTATTGTTGCTGTACTAAAAGTTGTTTACGAGTTTCAAGTTATTTCTGTTTATTACTTTTTACTGCTTTTACTTATTTTAAAAGAACAAAAAAATTATAAAACCAAAAACCCATAAAAGTTATAAGACAAAAACTATAAAAACATCTGCTACTAATCATGTCTTCCGAGATTGCTATTTTTGAACAGATGAAGCTCTCAATAGAGGAGAAGAAAGTTGGAACTTTTGGATATTATATTACGAGGGAAAATGTATTAGAAGAATGGGTGAGTTGGTTGAAAGGCTATTCATCCACATTATGTACCTCGTACAATTTTATTTGTGAATGCTGCGGTTCCAAAGATCATTTTAATTATCAATGTAAGAATAATACCTTTGATATCAAATTAGCATTTTATAATGGGAATTTCAAATTCTCTACTAATATGGAGGTTTATGAGAGAATACTTTTTACAGGTTGTTGTGAGTTGCTAGCTCGCATGAGTGATATAAAAAGAGAAGATGAAGTACTTGATAAGATCTATGGAATAGTATACCTTATATACTCTTATTGTATTGATAACTTTTGTGATGATGCATTAGTGATTGCTCATAAGCGGATAGCCACGGAAGAGACTAACCTTTTGCAGGACTCACGGAAGAAAGAAGATGAGGATATACACCACAACGAAGATACTACTACCACTGGTATGGATTTGTTTAACTTGTATGATCCACTAGATGGTTATGCAAAATCCTTTTGTAATTCGTATCATGAGCCTTGTGATAAATGTATGGCAGTTGGGAACTTTAGTTTTCAATGTTCCATTACTCTTGAAGAGTCCCTAGTGTATCACACTAGAGAGGAAGTCATAGAGTATTTTGTTTATAAAGGTGTCCATGATCTACTCTCAAAAGATTCAATCATCAGAAAGAGTAGTGATAGTATGCTTCATATGAAACTTACCAACTTATTAGCAATGTTACAATCTTATTGTCAAGAACGTCTTAGTGATAATCCACTTGTGAGAGAGTAAGGCACGCTCTAAAACAATAGTGTTCAAAGACAACCATTTATAGGAACTACAAGATAAAGAGGAGGAACATAAAAAAGGTGAGGTTGACAAAGATTTGCACACTACAAATACTACATTTGTTTATGATGCCTCTCTCTCTAGTAATGATTCTTATAATGCTAAAACTAATTGTAATTTATCTGCGGAGGCCTTGTGCCTAGACACTCATAAGGATAGCATTACTATTGATGAACTAGAGATAGAACCTTGCTATGGATCTTTTGATGCTAATATGCAGGGACCTGTTTTACTCCCTATTGCAAAGGAAGAATATTATGAAGTGTTCCCCTATAATGGTAACCAAGGTAAAAGTTCAATAATTATATCTCAACTTATAATCCTCTCGTTTCATCTACATAAGGAGGCATTCTCACCACACTTGATGCATTGATGACCCACAAGTATAGGGGGTGTATCGCAGTATTTTCGATAAGTAAGAGTGTCGAACCCAACGAGGAGCAGAAGGTGCTGGCTAGTGGTATGGATCAGGAATTCTCTGCAAATACTTAGCAAACGGATTTTTAGGGGTTTTCGATAAAGCAAGTAAACAAAGTACGAGTAAATAAAAGACAGTAGGAATAAATGCAGCAAGTGGCCCAATCCTTTATGCAGCAAAGGACAAGCCGGTTGTATTACTTAAGATGACCAAACGTTCTTGAGGACACATGGGAAGACTGTCAAGTGCTTTCGCTTCATACAGTTAATTAATCTTGTTTAGCTTGCTAAGTGTTGTGTGGGTGAACCTGTGCTAATGTACCGACCTTCCTAGGACTAATACATACTTGTGATTATACCCCTTGCAAACATCCGTAAGTACAAGAAAGTAATTAAGGTAGAAACCTAACCATAACTTTAAACTCTAAGACTCTTACGTCCCTTGTGCAATGGTTTCCTAACGGGGGTTTAGGTTTCTGTCACTCCGGCAACCCCTACGATTAGTAGCCAAATACATAATGCATTCCCCTAGGCCCATATAGGTGAAGTGTCATGTAGTCGACGTTCACATGACACCACTAGAAGAAGTACACCACAACTTAAATATCAAACTATTGAATCTTTCTCAACACAACTCCACTACTAACAACATGACTTCTCCCATGTCCTCAAAAACAAAATGAACTACTCAGAAGACATCATATGGATCATGATCAGAGATGGAATAATGATGTATAACAATCTGAACATAAACAATAATTCAACGGTTCACTCAATAGCATCAACTACAAAGAGTAATCAACACCGGGAAAGTTTCCCCTATGAACTATGCAAGATTCAATCCAATTGTTACAGCAATATGGAGATGAGGGTGCTGATGGTGGTGATGATGATCCCGATGCAGTCTAGCTTGATGGTGGTGTTGATGGCGACGATCTCCCCTCTCTGGGAAGGAATTCCCCCGGCAGAAATTTGTCTACCGAAGAGATCTTTCTCTCTCGGTGTTTTCCGCCCCGCAGAGGTGGCGGAATCTTTCTGTGGTCGCTCCCCGAGTCTTAGGGTTTCGGGAGGATAATATACGCCAGAGGGGAGTGCTAGGGGTGGACCAGGGCGGCCACACCACCTGGTGGCGCGGCCTAGGGTGGCCCGCGCCAGGGGGAGGTGTGGGCCCCCTGTGGCCCATCTCCTGGCCCCCTTCTGGCTTCCTTCGTCTTCTGGAAAAATAGGATTTTCCATATATTTTCCCGGATTTTCTGATCTTCGTGAATTTTGCCTCCAAACAGCACCTTTTCCATCAGAATCCTGACTACAACGGTCCATGCTCCAAAGGTCATCAACCATGCAAAAACAGATGAAATAACATAAGTATCACCTCTCAATATGAAATATATCAATGAATAACAGTGAATTAAGACATAGAATAGTGATGCAAAATGGACGTATCAACTCCCCCCAAGCTTAGACTTCGCTTGTCCCCAAGCGAAACTAAGCTCAATAAACATGGCCTCAGGTTTATGGAGTGAAGAGTCGATAAAAGAATACGGACAAGAAGCATCACATTCATCAATACATAGATCATAATAGAAGACAACTCACTATTATATAACTCAACTTGCAATGAGTAAAGGAAACACAATAAAGATACATAAAGTAAATCATAATTGGTAATGGCAAACTTAGCTCTTGGTCGAAGAATAGTTGAGAATTTGCTAGAGTTCACAAATAACTGGTTTTCAATGATAGCTTTCAAAGTAGTAAACATCAAGATAAGAGCAATGTGCAAAACAAGGAACATAAGAAACATGATTGAATAAATCATCATATGAATGAATGAAACACAACAACTCAAAATACTTGCTGAGATAGAAGGGAGTAGGTTTACTGACTCAACTACAAAGTAAAAGAAAGGCCCTTCGCAGAGGGAAGCAGGGATTGCAAGTTTCATAAAGAGCTCCCAAAAATTATGATACTTACTAGCTTTCAGCTCTCATTTCCCCTATCATAGGCATCTTTAGGTGATTAAGGTTAAAGTGATCAAATATGAGGATATGCATTGACAAGTTGTAAATTGAGAATCTCATGTCCCTTGAATACGAGGGCCGCTCCTCATGCTACTCAAGTTTAGTCACCGGTAAGTTCTTGTCATCGTAAGCATATGTGTATCATAGAGAACCGCCAACGGGGTACCCCTTGCCCGATGATACGGAAGAATCCCCATATCAAAATGACAAGGCAAGCAGACAACAAGCATCTCATCAATCTTCTTATTTACCATGGGAATATGGTGCTTTTTTCTCTCTTTCCTCTTTTCATAATATCTCTTTTTTCTCTTTTTCTCAATCTCTATCTCTTTTTTATAAGAAGAATGCTTCATAGATGCTCGTTATGGTTACGCTGCAGGTTTCCACCATGTTAGCATGGATTAGACCAGCGGCCCAGGCGTTTCTCTAACACACATGCATAACTCCATGGACTTACAAGCTCCCCTTTCATTTCACACCGACGACATCTATAGACAAAAGAACATGATATCAACTAGGTACAAAGTACCAGTGCAATGTTGAAAGCATTCCCTATGACAACATGGTTTTGCTAATTCACAACTCACAAAGCGCAAGCATATATACAACATAGATGTGCACAATGGTTCAAGTTTATTAAGTGCAAGAAAGTAAAATGTGCCATCAAGTTCGTGAGAGCTTTAGTCACTAATTTTCACATAACAAGTTTAATTTGGGAGGTAGATAAAACAATAATATACTTGGAAAAGCAATAATGCTAATAGGTAGGTATGATGGACACAAATGGCATGGGTTTTGGTTTAAAGGAGTGGATGCACGAGAAGAATTCCCTCTCGGTATAGGTTTTTGGCTAGCAAGGCTGGGTAGCAAGTATAAGAGTTAAAGGAAACAAACAAACATACAAGTGATAAAAACAAACATGCAATCTTCCTTGGAAGCACAAAAGATCTTAACTAGAGAATACTAGACTCATGAGAAAATCAAGAAAGAAAGATGATGAAATTATTTTTCTTTAGAGGTACTTTTATCTTTTCTTTCAACTCTCAAAAATAGTGTTGCTACTGACCGAGCCAGGTTTGCCAAAACCAACTAAATTAACTCAATGATCCCAAAGTGCTACCAATACTAACAACAAGATCAATCATACAACCACGAATTGAAAACTAATATAAGCTATGAAAAGAGTGAATGATAGAACTTCTCATTAATATTCCATAACGGCAACTCACACCAAGGGATACATATCTAACGAGAGAGGGGACACTTCCATAATGCAAACCATACTACATAATAATTTCTCTATTCATGATATGACTCTACTAAAAAGGTAAAAAGACAGAAGATAGTGATGTGATACCGCGACACTCCCCCAAGCTTGGAACAAACCAAGGGGATGCTAAACCTGATGACGAATGAATCCTTCGTTGGTGGTGGTACCCTCTCTATGAGCTCTCTGATAAGTTTCCCCAAGTCCTCGATCTCGAAGGTGAGATTACGAATCAGCTGTGAGTTTTGCTCAATGCGGCTCATGATCATGTCAGGTTGAGAATTCCAGCTCTTGCTATTCTTTCCCCACTCTTCCTCTTTGAAGTCTTCTTTTCCTGCATGGCTAGAACGAGGCAAATCCCAATTGGAGGGTAATTTCCCCTTGGGCATATTCTGGTATTGATGCTCATGGATAAGGGTATGGAAAGGATTCTTGGTGCGTGGAGGAAGTGACCGTGGAGCCAAGCAGTGACGAGGAGCTTTCCCCCCAGTCTACATCCGTGCAGTCCTTCTAACCCTGGCAGGTTTTGTCACCACTCCAATGCTTGCAATGGTAGTGCCGGTGTGCGGATGTTGGCCTTGCTCCTCTTCACCTTCACTCTTGATCTCCTTCTCCTTCCCGGGGTCTTGGAGGTCTTCCTCCATAGGCTCCTTCCCTTTATCCTTGGCGGACACCATTGTGCTTCTAAACTTTCAAAGAGTATGTCCTGGCAAAAATAGATCAAAACAAAAACACGACGAAAACACGATATACGAACCTCAGGGGATCCGGGGGATTATATATTTCCAAGTTTCAAAACAAAAGGAGGGTACTGGGAGAAACCGGGTCGGAGGCGGAGTCCGGGGTGGACTCACCACCTGGTGGCGCGGCCAGGGGTGGGCCCACGCCACAGGGTGGTGTGAGCCACCCTGGCTCTGTTTCCGTCCCTCTTTCGCTTCGTAACTTTCCTTATTGTCTAAAAACTGCAAAAATATAGTTGGATAGTATTTTCGTGGAACTTTTCTTACCAGGACTGTTACCTATTTGAAAACGGACTTTGCAGGTCTCTGAATTTGGTATCTAGTAGATTCTTCTGGAGTCACCACTTGAATAATCATCAGTATCTTCATCTTCATACACTTATTACTTGAGTCATAAAACCTTTCTCTTCCTTATTACACCATTATCTCCACTTCCTGGAAATTTCTTTCACACAAAACTTCACAAAGTTCTCATTAGCAACATTAATATAAGTGAAATGATAAAACCTTTTGAGTTCAAATTCAACTGAAAACCATCAAAACATAAGCTACTGTAGCAACTCCTTCCAAAAACCCAAAAAGAATTAAAAAAGGAAATCGAATAAAGAAGCAAATGCAAGAGTGGCAAAATCTGTCAAAACAGACCAGCAGGTAAAGATCAATTTTTTCAAAAATCTTCTGTTACTCAAATCAAAAAGTGCAGAACTAACAAAAGTTAAATAACAACCTGGGGCAGAAGCACAAAAAATTACAGCTCAATCAGATATACAGAGATCTCTCACGAATTTTTACGGTGAAGCACAAAAATCTGTTTCGGGATAGCAACTTCCCCAAATCTTACTTCTCTCTCATTAGAGATTGATCTTGACACAAAAACCAAATAAAAAGGATAAGGAGAGGTTATTACCAAAGTAATAACTACCAAGACTAAAAGAAATAAAAACAAACTGAAAGCAAAAACAAATTGGGTTGTCTCCCAAAAATCTCTTTCTTTATAGCCATTAAGATGGGCATTATAATTTTGAAGATGCTCACATAGGAATATGAATTGAAGTGAAAGAGAGCAGTAAGAAGCAAAAATACACAAGTTTAATTCTAACCCACTTCCTATGCAAGGGAATTTTGTAAACAAACAAGTTGTTGAAAACAGAGGCTACTTGCATAAGAAGGCAGAAGAAGTGCAACATAAAAACTTTCAGCATAAAATGAGAAAAATTGATATTATTGAGATAAATAAGAACACTTTTCCCTCTCTCATAGTAACTTTTAGTATCATGCATAAACTTAACAATATAGCTATCACAAGGGCCATCGTAACAATGATCACTTATTCTAACAAAAAACACAGGAATACTAGCTCTCATAACACTACTTTCACAAACAATATTAGAGGTATCCTTACAAAGGATAGTGTGTCTCTCTTCTTCATATTTAGTAACAAAGTCTTTCACATTTGCTATTATAGGTTCATCATCCTTTTGTTTATCAGATTCAACAGCTTTACTCGTACTTTCATTAACCATACTAGCTATCATAGAGTGTTCCTTTACCTTACATGGGAAAGGGATTTTTTCAATGTAAGGTTTAGGTAAGACATGATTAGTAGTATAAACTTCAGTATTTCTTGCAGGAATACTCTTAGCAACATCTTTATAAGGTTCATGATACTTATTCCACTTCTTTTTAGGCACTTCAATGTAGGAAGCAAAAGCCTTAAAATAAGAAGCAATAGCTTGAGAGTCTAGACCATAAGCATTTTTAATATTTTGAAAGTCATCAGTTCCCATAAAAGATTCAATGCATTCATAATCATAATTTATACCTAACTTTCTACCTTTGTCATTCTCCCAAGCTTCAACATTGTCTTGAATACGGTCCAGAAGTTCCCATTTAGCTTCTTCTTCCATGCGAGTGAATGATCCAGCACAAGAAGCATCCAATAAATCCTTGTCATGTAGAGGGAGCCTTGCATAAAAGTTGTTGATAATAATATTGTTGGGGAGCTCATGAATGGGACATTTGAGCATTAGTAACTTCAATCTCCCCCAAGCTTGAGCTCTACTCTATCCATCAAGAGGCCAAAAGTTGTATATTTGATTCCCGTCTTTATGAATCTCACTAGGAGGATAAAATTTTGAATAAAAGAGAGGCACTATTTCCTCCCATTCCAGAGCTTGACCATTCTTCAGCAGCTTATACCATTCCTCAGCTCTTCCTTTCAGCGATAATGAGAATAACTTCTTCTTAACTTGATCTGTAGTAATACCTGCACACTTGAACAACCCGCATAATTCGTGTATAAAGAGCAAATGATCACCGGGATGGACAGTTCCATCCCCAACATAATAGTTATCCATAACACGATCAATAATTCTTGTAGGTATTTTGAAAGCATCATTCTCAGCAGGTGGTGGCTTATCTACTACCTTAGCAGTGGTAGTAGCATTACCAAATAAGAAACTCAGCGAATTATCCATAACGAAAATAAAGCAACTAACAGAAGTAAACAATACTCACAATAGAAGTTTCCTTTACCAGTTCCACTATCCAATAGCGCTTCACTCCCCGGCAACGGCGCCAGAAAATAGTCTTGATGACCCACAAGTATAGGGGGTGTATCGCAGTATTTTTGATAAGTAAGAGTGTCAAACCCAACAAGGAGCAGAAGGTGCTGGCTAGTGGTATGGATCAGGAATTCTCTGCAAATACTTAGCAAACGGATTTTTAGGGGTTTTCGGTAAAGCAAGTAAACAAAGTACGAGTAAATAAAAGATAGTAGAAATAAATGCAGCAAGTGACCCAATCCTTTATGCAGCAAAAGACAAGCCGGTTGTATTACTTAAGATGACCAAACGTTCTCGAGGACACATGGGAAGACTGTCAAGTGCTTTCGCTTCCTATAGTTGATTAATCTTCTTTAGCTTGCTAAGTGTTGTGTGGGTGAACCTGTGCTAATGTACCAACCTTCCTAGGAGTAATACATACTTATGATTATACCCCTTGCAAACATCCGTAAGTAAAAGAAAGTAATTAAGGTAGAAACCTAACCATAGCTTTAAACTCTAAGACCCTTACGTCCCTTATGCAATGGTTTCCTAACGGGGGTTCATGTTTCTGTCACTCCGGCAACCCCTACGATTAGCAGTCAAATACACAATGCATTCCCCTAGGCCCATATAGGTGAAGTGTCATGTAGTCGACGTTCACATGACACCACTAGAAGAAGTACACCACAACTTAAATATCAAACTATTGAATCTTTCTCAACACAACTCCACTACTAACAACATGACTTCTCCCATGTCCTCAAGAAAAAAACAAACTACTCACAAGACATCATATGGATCATGATCAGAGATGGAATAATGATGTATAAAAATCTGAACATAAACAATAATTCAATGGTTCACTCAATAGCATCAACTACAAAGAGTAATCAACACCGGGAAAGTTTCCCCTATGAACTATGCAAGATTTAACCCAATTGTTACAGCAATATGGAGATGGTGATGAGGGTGCTGATGATGATGATGGTGGTGATGATGATGATGATGATGATCCCAATGAAGTCTAGCTTGATGGTGGTGTTGATGGCGATGATCTCCCCTCTCCGGGAAGGAATTCCCCCGGCAGAAATCTGTCTGCCAGAGAGATCTTTCTTTCTCGGTGTTTTCCGCCCCGCAGAGGCGGCGGAATCTTTCTGTGGTCGCTCCCCGAGTCTTAGGGTTTCGGGAGGATGATATACGCTAGAATGGAGTGCAAGGGGTGGACCAGGGCGGCCACACCACCTGGTGGCGCGGCCTAGGGTGGCCCGTGCCAGGAGGTGGTGTGGCCTTCTGGCTTCCTTCGTCTTCTGAAAAATAGGATTTTCCGTATATTTTCCTGGATTTTCTGATCTTCGCGAATTTTGCCTCCAAACAACACCTTTTCCATCAGAATCCTGACTACAGCGATCCATGCTCCAAAAGTCATCAACCATGCAAAAACAGATGAAATAACATAAGTATCACCTCTCAATACGAAATATATCAATGAATAACAGTGAATTAAGACATAGAATAGTGATGCAAAATGGACGTATCATGCATCCACACTCGCTTGGAAGCTAGAACCTATTCATCTACATGATGCTGATGCACCATAAGAGGGTACGACTTTGATCACACTCTGCTATGAGATGCTCCAACCCTTTGCTAGTGGTAGGTACAAGTACACCTCGAATTGATATCCCCTGGGATCCAAGTGGATGATTTAATGGAGCATCTAAGACTAGCTATTTAGCTTTAAAGAAAGCACTTCCCGGGATGCAACATGAAAGTTTTTAGGTGTCTTTATTAATTTTGTGTCTTGAGTTTCAATTGCATTCATGTTGCATTGGCACTTGTATATATTTGCTTGATTCCCTATTAGAGTTGGCTTGGGACTATTTTCAAAAGGTAGAATTATTTGTTGCTCTAATCATGTGTTACATATCTTGGTTAAATCTTCTCAACAAAAATATATGTTTACTTTGTTTGGATGCTGGACTAATGTTTCAAGTCCTTAGCAAAATTTTCGAAGAAAATAACTTATTCTGGAGTTCACAACAAGCTTAACGAGCAGCAGTATGGGCGCACATGTCCGTACTAGGCACCCATACCGATCATGTGATACATCGGAAGAAGTATAAAAATTTCCAGAAAAGTGACAGCAGGCTTAACGAGCACCGGTACAGTGGGACGTGTCCGTACCATCTGCCCGTACCGACCTCTCTACCAGGTGAAGGAAACATGAAGATGACCCAGAGGGTGTAACGAGCACCCGTATGGGCGCATCCTGCCCATACCATCCGTCGTACCAACTTCGACGGAACCCTTCAAAAAAAGAGAAGAGGAGGTGCAGTACGGGTGGAGTCCGTCCATACCACACGCCCGTACCAAGGAGCAACACCATGCCGCAAGGGAAGGAACATGTACAAAAAGGCTATAACCCCTCCAATCTTTTAATTTTGACAACCTCAGGTCATTGGGTTACCTTCTATATGTTTCATTGTACTTCATTTTCTTTTACCTACCTTTGGAACTTCCTAGCCTATAATTCTCTATAGTGTTTCATATTTCTTTTATTTTCACGATTGAGTGAACAAACTCCGTTCGTACATCGAATCGTTTGCTTTTATTTTTTTTGTTATTTTCACAAGAACTTGAACCATGTGTGATGCCATGCATGGTTTGTGCCAACCGTGTAAATACTTGCACAAGCCACTTGGTTGTTTCAACTCAACGCTTCAACAAGGAAGTATTCATTAAACCAAAGGTCCATATCCATCAAAAGTGAGATTATTCGTACCTCAATAGTAAAGTGCGTCACCCTTGCTTTATTCAAGCTTGGGGAGGCAACCACTTCTCACACTCTCTTTTGAGAACTGCATTTCCTCTTTTATTTTTGGTAATCTATTCAAGTTTGGTTCTTACAAAAGTTCTAGCTTGGGGAAGCTACTTTTTCATTTTTATAGTCTTGTGCAATGTTCTTGTTCGATGAAACTTTTTGTGCAATCATGTATCCCGCTATTTCAAAATGCTTGCTTAGGTAAGTTGTGTTTCATGTTTATATAATGGATGCACTTTCTTTTGTTAGTATTCATAAGAGTTGAGTTAGAGCTTTGATTCACTATGTTAAAATCTTTATCCAGCTTAAGATGAACTTTGTGATCCTCTATAATACATTGCCATGATTTCTATACTTAAATCTTATGTCTCCCACTTTTGAAGATTGAATTGCTTATCTTAGTTGGCTGATTTGTGAAGATGCCATGCTAGTGGGAGTAATTCAAATTAGTTAGAGTAAACTTTTTTATTTGAATGAATGATTAGTTGTGAAAGCTTTTGATTTAGTTCTTTTAGCTAACCGAGTCTTGCCTTAGAAATAATACTGCCAAACAAGTACAACAAGAAAAAAAATCTGAAATTTATGACTTGTTTGATGAGTGATTGTCTTAAGAGTTTACCTTTGAAGATACTTAACCCCATAGATGTTTTGATAGACTTGACGACACTCTTGAAAGGAGTTGTTTGATTGATATGAAGTCTAGCGGTAATTGTGATTGCATGCCAAAGCTAACCTTGTGGATCAAACTATGATACTATTTAAAAAGTTCTATGTTTTTGATGCACACCTTGGGATTCCAACAACTCCGCTAGCCTACGAATGATCTATGGTACAACCCTTGATTGTGGCTATGAGTTGATGACATAGGTGGCCTAAGTGTCACCGTATGGGCAAAAGTATTGGTACTCTCGAAGGTTGTGCAAACCATTGTTTAAAAAGAATCACTCAATGATCCTTGTTGAGAATCATCCTTCAAAGAAGGAAGAAAAAATATGAAGATCCACATAACAAGTCCTTGGCACGGTCTCATTACTACTTGATGAATTTTCTTGAAAGACAATGTTGGGGAGATACCCCCGAGTAGGGTAACGCCGGGGTATAAGGGCCAAGTTAGCCGGGGTACGGCGCGGTCAAAGCAGGTGCTGACCGGGTCACCTCAAGGCAAGCCGAATCACGAGGCGACCCGGCCCATGGAGCATCTCCTTGACTATGGTCCGGCCGACATATAATTTATGTCGGCCCTATCTATCTGTTTTGTAGGTGACTTGGTAAGCTGGATTAGCTATATGCTAGCCGGGTTATCGTGGCTTCCAAGAGAAGGAATCCCCCGCTGGTCAAAAGGTGGCTTTATTAGCTGTAGCGTGAGCTAAGTAAAGTAAATAAGAGGACCAGCGGGTCAGGGGCGACCAAGGTGACGCGGGCAAAGCCGGATGACGCAGCCCGTGCCTGGTGACGCCAAAAGACAAGGATTACGCCATGGGTTACGTCCAAAGTCCGGACGAGCCGTTAACGGGAAAAAAGAAGCATCTGCTTTAGGAAAGGAGCATATTCGTATAATATGCTACCACATGTGACCTAGAATTGTAACCCGGGCTTCCCTATAGAAGGAGCACCGGGGCCTCCATAGAGAAGGGACGACAGATAGAGGAATGCCTCTCTGTCTAAGGTAGAACTCTAGGGCTAGTTGGGAGGGGGTAAGAGACATTGTCTCCTTCCTGCTAAGAGCCTCAAGAGCACTTGTAAACACCATTGAAAGATAAAATACAAGAACTTCTGTGCGTGGAATCACCACGTTCTCCCTCCCTGGATTCCCCTAGCACTCATTGGCCCCATCTTTAGCCTATCCATGGCATCTGCCGTGCCACCACCATGACAGACAATGATTAGATTAGAAGTGTTTTGATAGCCTTGATTTACTGATGTGGGTGTCAATAAGACACTTCACTGTTATGCTACTTAGGACATGAACTCTCTTACTCAATTTTGCTATTAAAACATCCTAGTGTTCCTTGGCACGCTGAGAGTTAACTAGAAGAATTGGATTGATTGTTACACTTCTAGTTATTTATACTTATATTAAAATCTACTTTGATTGTCTTGATTTACCTAATCTTGTATAGTGTTATTGTCACCTCTCTAACTTTGATGAGCCTTTCAAATGGATGAAGTGCTGAACACATATGACTGCCAACTGTAAGTGAATTCATATTCCTGTTGAAGCCCTTACTTTACAAAAGTGAGGAGATACAAAACATAAAAGGCACAATAGGAGGATCACAAGTTTTCTTTCAAGCTAGATTCACTTTTTGACATGAAGCATTGAAGTTTTAATTGATCTTTTATGAATTGCATAACTAAGCTTGTGTTGCCTTGTATGAATATGTTCTTACTTTGAGCTTGCAGGGAAAATAAGGATACAAGGCATTGATCTTCTACATCCGGTATTATAATTTTGATTCAATTTTTGCCTCATTTATGTTATCGTCTCGTGCCTCATGAACATGCTGACCTTATACATAAGCCACTTTACTGCTCGGGACGAGCAAGAGTCTATTTTGGAGAAGTTGATGAGTCCAAAATTGATGCATATTTAAGTACGTAAATTATTCATATTTTTACTCTTACAAAGAAGATGGGCACACAATTCAAGTACTAGAAGAAAAGATTATACCAATACTATTTGAAGGAAAAAAGCTCCTGAATTCACTGGCGCACTAGGGAAGCAGGGGGATAACTGGGCGCTGCATTTGTGGAATACAAGCAATCGGAACCAGCTAAGGCAAGGTCGGCAAAGAATAAGCTAAATGCTTCCAAAAAGAAATATCACCATCATATGGGGACAGGTGGCTATAGGAGTGTCGTGCCCAAGTGGGATAAAACTGAGGCCGACCTGGCAGCTAAAGGGGTCACTCCATCTACAAGTGGTTGGCCCTTAAGGTCTTGAAATTGGATACTTGGGCATGGGGATCATATGATCCAGAAACAGGGGAGATTGTTGCAAACAAAGAAATTGTTGAAACCAAAAATGCACTTATTAAAGTGATAAAATAGGTTCAAGAGGGAAAGTTTGTTCTCGACAGAGAGAACGATGAGCTGACAAAGGCCCTAGGGAATCTTGAAAAGGTCGGCCGAACACGAGGCTTTGGCCCTTCTTATCCATGGGCTATTGGGTTTACCGAGGACATTGACACTTACAAAAGCCGAGCGAGAAAAACGAATCTGCAGAAGGCAAAGGAGGCAGAGCGGTTGGCAAAGGTTGAAGCCCTGTTGCAGCAGTAGGGAGCAGATTAATGAACTTAGAGGACTGGCCCGACAGCAAGATCCTGCACTCGATAGTACGGCCGGCCCATCTCAAGGGAAAAGCAGTGTGGCTTCCACGGAGGTCTAGGCTAATGATGAAACGCTGGATGTCTACACCGTGGATGCAATCAAGGAGAAGACTAGTTGTTAGCTGCATGTTGAACTGAAGAACATATCCATGAAGGTGGCGGTCGGCTTTGCTTTACCTTCTGCACCGGGAGCGACCTACCAGTGCAATCCGATTCCATCTAGCTATGCTCGTGTTGGTATGGATGAAGTTCTACCGATATTTTATTCACTGCAGCTTAACATCCCTAGAGCTGAAGGGGAGACGACACTGGGATAAGTCACGAGTGGCTTCATTCTTTGGAAAAAGGAATACAACAAGTTTCTAGACTCGGCGCCAAGGCTACCATCTCGACCAAGAAGCAATCCATCACCTCCAAGGCCACCATCTCCTCCGAGTCCACCGTCTCCTCCCAGTAGAAGTCCACCACCTCCAAGTCCACCCCTCCTCGAGAAGGACCACATCACGAGTCCATCTCAATCTCCAGCGCCTCAGTTGCTTCCGCCCACTAAGGGACAAAAGCGGAATATAACCACCGCTTCATCAAGGGATAACCGACGTGGAAAGCGAAAGTTGTCACCCCTCCCAAGAGTACCGCCGGCTCCTCTCAAGAGGGCTTATGACCTGACTGATGAGGATATCAAAGCGGTCGTATATGCCAAAGTGGATGCCTTTTTAAAAAAGAAACAACCCGAGCCAAAGGTCTTAGTAGATCCGTCATTCAAGGAGAACTTTAGGAAATTTCTGAAGCATCCATCCCAAGCTCATATAAATGCGATAGATAATTATACATGCTGTCTTGTGAAGACAGTGAAACAGAAGAGAACAAGTGGTAGAGGAAGCATTAAAAAAGATGTTCCCGAGCTCGGAGAACAAGAAAAACAATCGATCCCCCCACTCCAGGTGTTACCCGAACATCAACTATATGGGGAAGAACCTTTGGATATGCAAACATCTATTACATTGGCCGAGTAATGTAATATGTCTCTTGATGTCATACTTGGCAGTGTTGGTCCCCCCACGGCTCCTGTAGCACGACAATATGTCCACGATAGCCTTTGGTCAGTTCTGAGACGCTCCGGGATCTTCTAACAAAAATGCGAAAATTGCATGCATGATATATTAAAGCCGAAAAAAGGCGAGGATGGATCATAGCGAAAGTTAGAGAGGAGCATTACTTCATTAAAGACGAGATCCATATTGAACTTTCGGAAATTTTTCAGTTATTCAATCAAAGGGACCTCGACAAATCTATCCTCAGTTGCTACTATCTATAAGTGATTAGTTTATTTATGTACTTAAGTCTCTAGCTCAGCTTGTTCAATTCATTGCCGGTAATTATCCTCAATATATTCTTTTGTACGCTATGATGCACAAATTGAAGATTCTCGAATGTAAAAAAGGAAGAATCCAAGGATTTGGGTTCATTGATCCAAATCGAGTGAATGAAGCTATGCTAAAGATGAAGTCCGTGGACACGGAGCGTAACTTGCTCCGGTTTCTCAAGAAGCAGTATTTCTATAAGGAAATACTTTTTTTACAACTACGGGTGAGAGTGTTACTGTCTTGTACACATTAACATTTTCTTACTCGATGTGAAGTGTAAATTATGAGTTACTGACGTATATAAACCTTGCGCAGCTTCCACTGAATTTTTCTAAGCATTTTTTTGACTTGATAAGAGTTCATACCATGGACTCATTACAACAGGACATGGAAAAGTACCGCAGCATGATCGAAATGCTCAATAAGTAATTTTCATCATTATCGCATTGTATCGGTCTCTTTCGTTCAATTTTTAAGATATCAAGTAATTATTAATGCATTCATTAATTTTGTGTCGGGCAGTGTTTGGACACAGTTCAAGACTGCGATCCGCGGTCAATGGCGTGAGGACCTGATTTATAAACCGATCCCGGTAAGTAGTACGAGTTAGGTCCGGGCATCTCGTTAATTCTAGTTTTAATACAATTATCATGCATGCTTGATTATTATTTGATTGAATTCTATTCTTGTAAAGTGCGTGAGACAGCCACAGTGGACTAATCTATGGGAATACTATGTTTGCGAGTTCATTCGCACTTGCACTAGTGAGCAGAGCGAAAAATTTGTTCAAGTACGTAAAAAATATATTCATAGTTTATTTGTATTATCATAATTTGTTTGAGTTCCATTCATATTTTTTATGATGATTGAAATATTTATATTGATTTCCTTCTTTTTAGTTTGAAGCGATGCAAGAAAAGCTCCTACCATGGGACCGCGTACTAGCAATTCAAGAGGAACTGACATGATTTTTTGTTGACGAGGTCATAGACGCATGTGTAGAATACAATCTGGATAGACCCTAAAGCATCCATATAATGATCTGCATGCAATCAAATAGACGGGCTCTGGACCCGGTTGGGACTCTTATACCAAATTGTGTATATATATATATATATATATATGTATGCTCGTAAGAAAATTATATTATGTATACATCAACGTGTACAAGTACTACCTAATAGCGTCGTGTATGTATAAGAAAACTTGTTTGAAATAAAAACACAGAATAAAAAATAATTAAACACAAACACAAAATAAAAAAGAAAACACAAAATCCTAAAACTTCATCTCCTGCCGCGGCAGCAAAATGACCCAAAATGCTGCCGTGGCAGGGGAACTTTAGTCTCGGTTCATGTTAAGAACCGGTACTAAATATCCTCTAGTCCAACACACGACGCGGGGCCATGTGGTGGATCTCTAGCCCTGGTTCGTAACAGAACCGGGACTAAAAGTCTAACCTCTAGTCCCGATTCCGCAGTCCCGAATTAGCATCCGGAATTAAAGGTCCTTACGAAAGGAGACTAGAGGTATGTTTTGTACTAGTGAGCTCTCACACGCGACGATGTTGCCGCCGCCGCAACACGATGGGCTTCGTCCACGCTTGGGTTTTGGGGATCAGGAGGGACAACGACGATTTGTCGCAGGTGGCGTGGAGCCACTCCTCTCGCCTTGAGCCCCCTTGTTCTTCCTGGATGGCGTCTTCAACATACCTCAATGGCTCCGATACTCGCTCACGGTTTCAGCGGTTAGAACTTGAACGAGAGAGAGAGACATAGAACAAAGAAGATTTTGCGCTGCGTGCAACGAATGCAGCTTTTTGGTTTTCCTTTTATTCCTCAGATCCTTGCAGATCGGATCGAGCTAGCTAACTTAGTAAAAATACCGCAGGCAGAACTGAGTCCAACAAACCATGCCATCCCATTGTCGTTGGTACCCCAGTCGTCATGACGCACACACGAGGAATAGATCGTGCCATCCCACGACCCAACGTGTGCGACAGCTACACTACTAGATGTAACAGGTCAGACGCGAACAGGCTCGCGATACAGACCGTGCTTATTCTGCTAATAAGTAAAACAACCTGAAAAACTAAATTAAGCCTGACGGGAATCAGACTGTTGCCGACAATAGGATTACAGTGAACAGTAAAGCTCAGATACTACACTCCGTCCTCTGCCACCTGCAGCATCGTGAGAGCCGACTCGTCCTTAGCAAACATCTTCTCCCTTATCACCATGTACTCCGGCCATGTCACGGCACGGAACGCAGCTTTGCTCCCCGGAAGGACCGCCGCGGCGAGCGGAGCCACCTTCATCTCTTTCGGCGGCCCGAGGAAGTAAGGCACGGACACGCGCTGGCGATCCTGGTTCACGACGGCCCGGTGAAGCACGCTGTGGAAGCGGCCGTCGGTAAGGACGTGGAAGAGGTCGCCGATGACGACGGCGAGCGCCCCCGGAACGGCCGGCACGGCCACCCACCGCTCAGGCCCACGCCGGAGCAGCTGCAGCCCCGGCACGAGGCTCTGCATGATGAACGTGAAGAAGCCCGAGTCCGTGTGCGCCGCCAGCCCGATCGCGCGCTCCGGTTCCGGGCACTTGTGGTACATGTTCAGGTGCATGGTGGCCGTCATCGTGTCGCGGATCGTGCGCTCCTCCTCGCCGCCGGCGATCTGGGAGGGGCTAAGCCCAAGAGCCTTGTAAAACATGCCCAGAACCTTCTTACCGAGAGCCATCATCTCCTTGTGGAACTCCTCCATCACCTCGCTGGGTACATCGCGGCATCAGCAGTGCATTCGCGGATATAGATATATGTGCTTGCGACTGCAATATAATGCCCTAAGCCCCTAAGCATGGATGGATGTGTACGTACCAGAATCGCAGGTAGTCGTCACCGCCGGTGGGCCAGATCCGGAGGAACTCCGAGCGGACCTCGGCGGCGGAGAAGGTGTAGCCCTCGGACCACATCAGCTTGGAGAAGTAAAGCGCGTAGGGTGGCACGCCGTAGCCGTTCTTGTTGCCTCGGCCGCGTGAGGCCCGCTCCTTCTCCGGAGCCGGGCGATCGAAAAGGCGCTTGATCTGCTCCTCGACGCGCACTAGGAGCTCGGCCGGCACGCCATGCCCGACGAGCAGGAACCCGCCCCACTCTTCCGCCGCCCGCGCCATGACGGCGATGGCACCGTCTGTGGCGCCGTCGGCCATATCAACCACCGGATCAACATCGTGCCCTGCCGACTCGGACAACACCGGATAGTCCTTCTGCTCGGTCCACACATGTGACTAGGGAACAGACTTCACCGTCGGGAAGTCGAAGGTGGCGACGGCGGCGTTCTGGATGGACGACATCGAGATTTGGAGGCGTGATTATTCTAGCGATAGCACAGGTTTGTTTTAGGATACGCAAGAGGGATATGGTAATTACGATCCGACACGGTAATACGCCTATATATACACACAGTGTAAGCATTTTCCATGTGAGGATATAGCATATGCCAGCAATGTATTTCAGCAGATATATTCGCATTAAATACGCATATATAAGCACGCAGCGTAAACTCAATGTGAGGCTAGCTGTTAGCATGCTTGCCCAACAATGTATTTCACCTTTTTGTACATAAATGCGGATATCCAGTACATACTTACAAAGATAGCATTCGATCAAAAAGCTATCTACAAGATCTTTTCCCAAAAATTAAACCCCCTCATATCCAAAGTAATGGACTCATATTTGTCTGATTAGGATGTATCTAGCGCTAAAACATGCCTAGATACGTACGGATCTAAACAAATCTAAATCCATTAATTTGAATAGAAAGAAGTAACTAATTGCCACAAACGTGTAATGCAAGTAATTAAAGTTCGATTAATAATATTAAAGAGCATATAAAATGTGACCGAGCATGCATGGAATTTTTTTGGGGGAGAAAATTCTTATCTATTCCATGAGTTAAGTAGTACAAAGCACCCCCAAAAATAATGAAAATTATATTGAGGTTCTTAAACCACCTAACAACCACTACTACTGCTAGAGCGAGCCGCCAATGCGTCGCTGTCGCCACTCCCTTCCTGGAGCCGGCCTGACGTTGTTGATGACAACCAGGAAGTGTTCGTGCACGCGACACAGATTGGTTTGTAACTAGTCCATGTCGGACTAGGATCTTGTATTGCTTTTTATATTTTCGTACTAGAGTTTTCAGGGGGGTTTACAAGTATTTATAAGACCAGGGTAGAGTCTTTGCAGTACACGACATACCATCGTGCTTAAACCCAACAATCATCCCCTAAGCACAATTGATTACTTCACATCTTGGACGCCAATCCTCTCGCGCATCTCCAAAAACTTCAGTCACCCCAAAGACTTGGTCATAATATCTTTAAGTTGATCATCTGTGCTCACATACTTGACATCAATCCTCTTCTCTTCGACACACTCTCGTATGTAATAGAACTTTGTATCAATGTGCTTACTTCTATCATGATGCACTGGATTCTTACATAGAGAAATAGCGGACTTGTTGTCAGTCTTCATCACCACTTTTTCTGGTTCCTGGTTAGTAAGATCACCAAGTAATCGTGCCAACCACACACCTTGACAGACTGCAGTTGTTGCTGCAATATACTCGGCCTCACAAGATGATTGTGCCACCACTCTTTGCTTTTGTGACAACCAAGTCACTGCATTTTTACCATGGAAATATAAGACACCCGAAGTACTCTTACGGTCATCTACATCTGCATTGGTACCCAGGGATGTTGTCTTTGGTAAATTTGCTACTGCTGTTGGTGCCAAGGAGTCCAGGACGGCACCGGTTTATATTCTTAGTGCTGATTTCGCGGATGCACTGCCCGCGGATGAAGATCAAATGCCCCCAGATGGTAATCCACACCCTTTACCTGGGCATCTGCAACATAACTCAAATAATTTCGTCATGCCTCAGTATCCAGAGATTGAATGGGATGCAGTACCTAATCAGCATGAGCAACATCATGGGGATGACCAGCATGATGGAGACATGGCAGAGGATGTGCAGGAGTCTATGGTGATGAACCCATCTGAAAATTCTGTTTCGACTACTAATTTAGTTGATGAAACGCCTGTTTTTTCAGCATCTCTGGCCACAGTGCAGAAACGTAAGCTTCGTAGAAATAAAACACCAACCAGAAGGATGATGAGAGAATGCAGGTACCTTTCACTCCTATAGCGGTGATGCAGAGGGTGGGCAGAGTCCTCGGGATTGACCCTGCCAAGATCACCAAAAGAGCAGCTTGAAGCTGACCCTTCTTCTGCTGATAATTCAGGTCACAACGATGAATAGAAGAATAGTTAATATTATATGGTCTCTTGATGTAGTGGCCTGGTTACTAGGTTGTGGTTATTGCTTATTACTTATATTTGCGGCTGTTATGACAATACATGGGCTTAGGTCAGTTTTATCTTATATGTCTGCATCAGGGTCTTTTATTCCGACAGTCTAGGTCTTGTTGTCAGTGGTGGTGGCTGAACTGGTTTGTGTCATTGTGTGTCAGAGTGTGCTTATGAGAATGTATTTCTGAAGTCTTATGTGACATTTGGTGTGTCGGTGGTGGTGATACTCTATGCCTGTCTCCTATTTGATGCTATGCATTGGGTTATTGCGTTTTATTCCTTGTTTATTACTATAATGTGTCTCATATCTAGAAGGAATTAGAGGGTTCTTTGTTGGAATGTGCGGGGTCTTAACTCTGATGACATACAAAGGGAAGTTAGATCAAAAATTGATGAAAGCTATTGTGATGTTGTTTACAAGAGACTAAGTGTGATACTGTGGACTGGAGATTTATTACTCCCTCCGACCCGTATTAGTTGACTTGGATTTATCTAGATTCGGATGTATCTAGTACTAAAACATATCTAGATACATCCGAATCTAGACAAATTCGAGTCAACTAATATGGGTCGGAGGGAGTAGAAAATTTGCACCAAAGAGGTTTGATTGCTTTGTGTTCTCTCCTTCTAGGGGTGCTTCGGGTGGAATAATTTATCCTTTGGAATTCCTTGGTTTTTGTTGGAACTTTGGTTGAAACTCAGCAATTTGGGCTTATTGTCAGTTTTACCTCAATGCATAACAGTGCCCATTTGGTTGTGGTGTGTGTATACGGGCCGTGTCAGGGGTTGGCAAGAGATAATTTCGTTTCATGGCTTTATAATCTACAAATTCCTGCCACTGATAACTGGTTAATTATTGGCGATTTCAACTTCATATGATCCCAAGACAACTGAAACAGAGAGGGGGGGAGTGGGTAATGTTAACGATATGTTCTTATTTAATGAAGTCATTGGACATCTTGGGTTGTCGGAATTGCCTCTCAAAGGTCGATCATTTACTTGGTCCAATATGCAACGTGTTCCTCTACTCGAGCAGCTTGATTGGTTCTTCACTAGTTCTAATTGGGTGACTGACTACCCCAATTCAATTGTCCTTCCCTTGGGATCACCTAGCATGTGTTGTCATAGTGGACACGACAATTCCTAAATCCAAATTATTTCGTTTTGAGAACTATTGGGTGGATATGCCTAGATTTGCTGAATGTGTGCAGAGTTCATGGCAAAAGGGGTCGCACAAAACATATAGTTCTGTTGTGGTTGCTCATAGACTTAAAGGCCTTCGATATGATTTAAAACAGTGGCAAACTAGTCTATCTAGGCTGAAGATGTTAATAAAGAAGTGCAATGAAGTGATTCTTCTGCTAGATAATTTAGAGGAATTCCGGCCCCTTTTCACAACCGAATTTAACTTTCAAAAGATTGTCAAATTGCATCTTGAGGAACTGCTCCGTGCTGAAAGTAAGTACTGGAGGAAACGATGTACGATTAGATGGATAAAGCAGGGGAGATAATACAAAAAAAGTCATGCGATGGCCTCCGAGAGATATCGAAGGAATTCAATTGCGATGTTAAGGGATTATGGTGGTAACGAGGTTACGGATCATCAGGTGATGGCTAGTCTGCTCTGGGTCAGCTACAAAAATAGAATGGGCCAGTCAGATGGTATCTCCATGCAGTTCAATCTCGACTATCTCTTGAACAGGGTTGAGGGGCAGGATGATTTGACTGTCCCATTTAGTAAGAAGGAGATGGATGATGTGATAAAAGTCATGTCGGTGGATAGGGTCCCTGGGCCGGATGGTTTCAATGGGCTATTTTTGAAAAGATGTTGGTCTATCATCCAAAATGATTTCTATTGCCTGGCGGCAGATTTTCACAAGGGCGCCTTAAAGTTGGAAAATATAAATGGTTCATATATAACTTTAGTTCCTAAGAAATCAGTACCTTTGGATGTTAATGACTTCCGACCTATAGCACTAACCAATGTGTGCTTGATGTTTTTGACCAAGCTTGCTGCAAATAGACTACGGGGTAAAATTTTAAAATGTTTGCACAAAAATCCAAGATTGCTTAGCTTGGTCGTTTGAATATCTATATCTGTGCAAGATGCCTAATAGGCCTATTGTTATTATCAATTTGGACTTTGCTAAGGCTTTAGACACCATTGAGCATGAGGCTGTATTGCAAATTATGAAGGCTAAAGGGTTCAATGATCTTTGGTTACTTTGCGTTAAGGAGATTCTTGCATGAGGGACTTCTGCTATACTTATTAATGGTATCCCTGGAAAGCAGTTTATATGTAAGCGTGGCGTTCGTCAAGGTGACCCCTTGTCACCTCTCCTCTACTCATTTGGATCAGATCTCTTACAATCAGCTCTAAACGATTTAGTGAGACAGGGGATTATTTCCAGGCCTATTGAAACTTGTGATGAGGACTCTCCCATCATACAATACAAAGATGATACTCTATTGATTATGCCATCAGTTTTAACTCAGTTAAGAGCCCTAAAGGAGGTTTTGCATAAATTCTCATTATCCACATGTCTAAGAATCAACTTTGACAAGTCCCATATGGTACCTATTAATGTTCTAACAGATCTTATGGAGCAGCTAGCCCTTGATTTTGGTTGTCAAATTGGTGCAATGCCCTTTACTTACCTTGGACTGCCTCTTGGTACAATTGGGCCCACAAACAGTGATCTAATGCCTCTTGTTTGCAGACTTGAGAGGAAGTTAACGTCCAGCTCTAGTTTTCTTTCTCAGGGAGCTAGACTTCAGCTAATTAACTCAGCCCTTTCCTCTATGCCGCTTCATTTTCTTTGCATTCTACAGTTACCAATAGGTCTGACCAACCAATTGGATAGAATATTAAGAGAGTGTTTGTGGAGGAAGTTTTTTGGTGAGCCTAAGCCATCGCTTGCTGCATGGGAAATGATATGTAAGCCCAAGACTAGTGGAGGCCTTGGCATTGTAAACTTTTAGAAACAAAATGCAGCACTTATTAAATTCTTGGATAAATTTTATAATCACAAGGATGTACCTTGGGTGCATCTTGTTTGGCATGCTCACTATCAGGGAAAAGTTCCTCATGCTGAGAACATGTGCAGGTCGTTTTGGTGGAGAGATGTTCTAAAACAGGTTGACAACTTCAGAGGTGTGGCTGCAGTCAAGATGGGCAGAGGTGATACTTTCTTGTTTTGGTCAGATAATTGGATGCTTCAGAATTCTATGAGGCCTTTAAAACAGCGATACCCGTGTCTATTCTCCTATGTGCTCAATGATGAGCTTTCGGCACATTCGGCTCTGAATGCAGATGATTTTACGAGTTTATTCTATTTACATGTGTCTGTTGCAGCACACAGGGAGTTGCTGGATTTGCAGGGAGTGTTGGCAACCCATCCGAGGTCAGAGCAAAATGACGTATGGTTCTATAAATGGGGTGAAAGATATACTTCTGCACAATTCTACAAGCTAATTCACTCGCACAACGAGCCCCCTAATGTATACAAGTGGCTTTGGAAGTCTTGCTGTACAATGAAAACCAAAGTCTTTGCTTGGCTGCTCTTATTAGACGACAGACTAAATACTTGTGATTTATTGCTGCATCAACACTGGAAGGTAACGAATGATACGTATCGTGAGTTATCCCCCACTAGAGCACATGAAGATAGAGCTCATCTATTTTTGAGTGTAATTTTAGTGCCCGCATTTGGAATTACCTACAAATTTCTTGGCAATCTGGTGACAATATTCAAAGTGTGATGGCTCATGCTAAGAGAGGTTTTAATAAAGGTTTTTTCATGGAAGTGGTGATCATGGCATGTCACAATATCTGGTTGCTCCATAATGGGAAGATATTTAAAGGGGAGAAGCCATCGTTTGCTAAATGGAAAGGCAAATTTATACATGATATCACTCTTCTTCAGTCCGACGCGGTGGCGGCGGTTCTCGCGGCAGCGGCGGCGGCTCGCCTTGGCCATCTGCGGCAGAGGTGACTGCGCATCGACGGCAGGGTGTTGTTCCTGATGGGTTCGTAGCAGGGAAAACAAAAAAATTCTACTGCAAGAACGAACAAAACCCAGATCTAATCTAGATAAAAGCCAAGATCTAATCTATTAGACATGTGCAACGAGATAGATTTGTACTAACCCTTGTAGATTCGAAAGCCTTGTGCGAGATCTGATCTCGTGGTTGATGTAGACGATCACTTGCCGATCTCAAGATCGAGTAGACGATCCTTCCGGCGCCGCGTTCCGGCAGCGCTTCCGCAGTCGGTCACACGTGCGGAGTCGATGCAGACCTTCCTCTCCCCGTTCCAGCGAGCAGCAGAGGTAGTAGATCTCTCCACGGAATCCCAGCAGCACGACGGCGCGGTGGTGGTGGTGGAGTAGAGAATTCTGCAGGGCTTCGCCTAAGCCTGAGCAGAGCGAAGGAGGAGGAGAGAGGCGGCTAGGGCAAGAGTGGAGGGGCCAAGGGGGGTGGCGCCTCCACCCCTCTATATATAGAGGGAGGGGTGCGGCCTAGGGTTCCCACCCCTAGGCCCACCTCCTAGGGCCGGCGCACAAGGGAGAGGGGGGAGGGAGATTCCTTCCCCCCAAGTCTCCCCTTTTCCTTTCTTGGTTTTCAAGTAAAGTCCACGAGACCTTCTGGAACTTTTCGGAACATTCCGAAACCTTCTAGAACCCCCATATAAACACTCCGGAACATTTCCGAACCTAGAAAATGATCTCCATTATATGAATCTCATTCTCCGGACAATTCCGGATCTCCTCGTGATGTCCCAGATCCAATCCGAGACTCCGAACAACATTCGGTCTCCAACGCACATTCCATATCTACCTAAACAACATCGAACCTTAAGTGTGTCACCCTACGGTTCGTGAATATGCAGACATGATGGAGACACCTCTCCGATCAATAACCATCAGCGGGATCTGGAGATCCATAACGGCTCCCACATACTCAACGATGACTTCGTGATCGATAGAACCATTAACATATGAAACCAATTCCTTTTGTCACACGATACTCTACTTATCCGAGGTTTGATCGTCGGTATCTCCATACCTAGTTCTACCTCGTTACTGATAAGTACTCTTTACTCGTTCCATGATATGTCATCCCTTGTGACCTAGTCACATGCTTGCAAGCTAACTAGATGACATTCCATCGAGAGGGCCCAGGGCATATCTATCCGTCATATGGATGGACAAATCCCAATCTTGGTCCATGCGCTTCAACACATACTTTCAGAATACCCAATGACACCTTTATAACCACCCAGTTACGAAGCAGTGTTTGATGTCATCAAAGCACCCATCCGGTGATGGTGATTAACATAACCTCATGGTCGAAGGATTAGGTTACTATGCATTTGAAAGCTTGAAGCAATACGAACTAGATGACTTGATCTTATGCTACACTTACTATGGGTGTGTGTCCTGAAGGGAATATGCCCGAGAGGCAATAATAAAGTGGTTATTATCTTATTCCATGTTTATGATAAATGTTTATTTTACATGCTAGAATTGTATTGATCGAAAACATCAATACATGTGTGTTTAATGAACAAAAAGGGTTCCTAGTTATGCCTCTCTTATAGACTAGCTTGTTGATTAACAAGATGATCAAGGTTTCCTGATCATGGACATTGGATGTTGTTAATAACAAGGTCACACCATTGGTGGAATGATGTGATGAACATTCATCCGAAGTATAGCATTGCGATTAAAGTCATTATGTTTATATTGCTATAATATCATACGAAGTAATCTTTATCCTTAGACAATGAGATCATGTTAATTGCTAACACCGGAAGAGTATCTTGGTAACATCAAACGTCACACCGTAACAGGGTGACTATAAAGGTGGGTTCAGTGCTACGAAGGTGTTATGTTGAGGCTCATGGATCAAGAGTGGGATTTGTCCATCCCGATGACGGATAGATATACTCTAGGCCCTCTTGGTGATATCACATTAAGATAGCTTGCAAGCAAGTGATGTGATCACTAGAATGTTATATCACGGGAACGAGAAAAGAGTGCATGTCGGTAACGAGATCAAACTAGGTATTTGGATACCGATGATCGAATCTCGGACATGCATTATATCAAGATACAAAGGGATTAAATTACAAGCGTTAAAGGTTCTCACGATCACAGAAGTCATCGTTGAATATGCAGGAGACAGTATGGACCTCCAGGTCCTGCTTCTGATTATTGATCTGAGAGGAGTCTCAATCATGTCTGCATTATTCGCGAACCGTAGGGTGACACACTTAAGAGTTACTAGACACCATTTTGGAGCACATATGTTTCAGACAAAAGAATTGCAAAGCGCAGGAATTGTTTCGATAGAAACCGGAAATTGTTTCGGGTGAAATTGCAGAAAGTGGTTCTGCATGTGATATTGAAATATTGCAAGGGGTTATATGTGAATGTTTGTTAATTAAAGTAATTAACAAAATTCTGAATAAATTATTGAAATATTGCAAGCAAGTGATATGATCACTAGAATGTTATATCACGGGAACGAGAAAAGAGTGCATGTCGGTAACGAGATCAAACTAGGTATGGAGATACCGATGATCGAATCTTGGACATGTAATATATCACGGGACAAAGGGATTTAGTTACTAGCGTTAAAGGTTCTCACGATCACAGAAGTCATCGTTGAATGTGTAGGAGTCAGTATGGATCTCCAGGTCCTGCTGCTGATTATTGATCGGAGAGGGGTATCGATCATGTCTGCATTATTCGCGAACCGTACAAATATGTTTCAGATAAAGATTTAAGAAAGCGCTGGAATTATTTCAGTAGACACCTGTTTCGGGTGAAAATGCTGAAATTGGTTCTGCATGTAATATTGAAATGTTGCAGGGGTTTTTATGTGAATGTTTTTTAATTAAAGTAATTAACAAAATTCTAAATAAAAATAATAAAAGAGTTTTATTAAATGAGAGAGCATTAAATTTGGAGAAATTTAATGCATTTAAAGTGGAGACTTTAAAAGAGAATGTGAAGGGGCATTTTAATGTGGAGGGGTTACCACCACATGAATGGAGGAGGTGAAGGGTCACCCCCTCCATGCGCCGGCCATGAAGGAGGGGAACCCCCCTCCTCCTATAAAAGGTCACCCCCTCCCCACTTCTCACACACACCTCCTTGTGAAGGATCTCTCTCCCCCTCTAGTATTATTCCCCCATGGTCTCGGATTAGCGAGATACATGTTCCCGGTGGCTTTATCTGGAAAGGAGTTGCTGCTTCTGCTGCTTTGCTGGATCGAGGGACGGAGGTTGTCGAGGTACCGGACGTGTGTGCGACTACGGATGCACCGCTGCTTTGCGGTGCTGGACTTGGTGGTGCTGGAGCTGGATCTGATGGATGTGCTGGAGCCGGACCTGCTGGACTTCATCATGATCTTGAGATCGGCAAGTGTACGACTACATCAACCACGAGTTCCTACTCGTTAACAAAGCTTGTTGTCTACGAGGGTAAGTTCTCGTTGGATGTATGTCCACCCGTTGCTTTGTACCTAGTAGATAGATCTTGGCGTGTAGTTCACACTGTAGGAAATTTTTTGTTTTCTATGCTGTGGACCCAACATGTTCATCACATCATTCTCCTAATGATATGACCTTGTTATTAATGACATCCAATGTCCATGATCAGGAAACCATGATCATCTATTAATCAACAAGTTAGTTCAACAAGAGGCTTGCTAGGGACTCTTTTATGTTTACAAAACACACAAGTATTAGTGTTTCCTAATAATACAATTATAGCATGGGATGTAAACATTCATCATAAACACAAAGATATAATAATAACCACTTTTATTATTGCCTCTTGGGCATATCTCCAACAGTCTCCCACTTGCACTAGAGTCAATAATCTAGATTACATGGTAATTACCTAACACCCATGGCGTTCTGGTGTTGGTCATGCTTTGCTCTAGGGAGAGGTTTAGTCAACGGATCTGCCACATTCAGATCAGTGTGTACTTTGCAAATCTTTATGTCACCATCTTGGACATACTCGCGAATAGCATGGAAACGTAGCTTGATGTGCTTCAGCTTGCTATGTGACCTTGGCTCCTGTGCATTAGCTATGGCACCTGTGTTGTCACAGTAGATGGCCATCGGGTCCAACGCACTAGGAACCACGCCAAGTTCAGTAATGATCTCCTTCATCCATATGGATTCTTGTGCAGCCTCCGAAGCAGCTATGTATTCCGATTCAGTGGAAGATTTCGCCACAACGCTTTGCTTGGCACTCCTCCAGCTCACTGCAACACCATTCAAAATACGTATCCAGACTGTGACTTCGAGTCATCTGGATCGGTGTTCCAACTAGCATCAGTGTAACTGTTTACAACAAGCTGTTCATCACCTCCATAAGAAAGAACCATATCCTTAGTCCTATTTAGGTACTTTAGGATATTCTTGACCGCTGTCCAGTGCTCCATTCCAGGATCACTTTGATATCTGCTAGTCAAACTAACATCATGTGCTATATCCGGTCTTGTACACAACATGGCATACATGATAGAACCTATGGCCGAGGCATAGGGAATATTATTCATTTTCTCTCTATCTTCTGCCGTAGCTGGACTTTGAGTCTTACTCAAGGTCTTACCTGACAACATGGGCACGAACCCTTTCTTGCTCTCTTCCATTCTAAACTTATTTAGAACTTTGTCCAAGTATGTACTTTGTGAAAGCGCTATTAGGCGTCTTGATCTATCTCTATAAATATTGATGCCTAGAATATATGCCGCTTCGCCAAGATCCTTCATTGAAAAACTATTATTCAAATAGGCTTTGACACTATTAAGAAGTTCTATGTCATTCCCAATCAACAATATGTCATCTACATATAGTACTAGGAATGCTATAGAGCTCCCACTCACTTTCTTGTAAATACAAGCTTCTCCATAAGTTTGTATAAATCCAAAAATTTCGATTACTTTATCAAAACATTGATTCCAACTCCGGGATGCTTGCTTCAGTCCATAAATGGAGCGCTGAAGTTTGCATACCTTGTCAGCATATTTAGGATCGACAAAACCCTTGGGTTGTACCATATACAACTCTTCCTCAATGTCTCCATTAAGGAACGCCGTTTTGACATCCATCTGCCAAATCTCATAATCGAAATATGCAGCAATTGCTAACAAAATCCTCACAGACTTTAGCTTCGCTACTGGTGAGAATGTCTCATCGTAGTCAACTCCTTGAATTTGTCGGAACCCTTTCACGACAAGTCGAGCTTTATAGACGGTAACATTACCATCAGCATCTGTTTTTCTCTTGACAATCCATTTGTTCTCGACAGCCTTACGGCCATCCGGTAAGTCCACCAAAATCCACACTTGGTTTTCGTACATGGATCCCATTTCGGATTTCATGGCTTCTAGCCATTTGTCGGAATCTAGGCTCATCATAGCTTCTTCATACGTCGCAGGGTCATCGGTGTTGTCCACCAACATGACGTTCAAGGCAGGGTCATACCAATCAGGAGTGGTACGAACCCTCGTTGACTTGCGAGGTTCAGCAGCAACTTCGTTCGAAGTTTCATGATCATTATCATGAGCTTCCTCTCCAATTGGTGCAGGCGGCACAAAAACATCTTCCGGTGCTGCGCTACTCTCAACTCCAAGAGAAGGTTCAATAACCTCGTCGAGTTCTACTTTCCTTCCAGTCACTTCCTTCGAGAGAAACTCCTTCTCAAGAAAGGATCCATTCTTGGCAACAAAAACTTTGCCTTCGGATCTATGATAGAAGGTATACCCAATTGTTTCTTTAGGGTATCCTATGAAGACGCATTTCTCCGCTTTGGGTTCAAGCTTATCAGGTTGTAACTTCTTTACATACGCTTCGCAACCCCAAACTTTAAGGAACGACAACTTAGGTTTCTTTCCAAACCACAATTCGTACGGTGTCGTTTCAACAGATTTAGATGGTGCCCTATTTAAAGTGAATGCGGCTGTCTCTAATGCATAGCCCCAAAACAATAGCGGTAAATCTGTAAGAGACATCATAGATCGAACCATATCTAAGAGAGTTCGATTGCGATGTTCGGACACACCATTACGCTGTGGTGTTCCCGGCGGTGTCAATTGCGAAAGTATTCCATATTTCTTTAAATGCATGCCAAACTCATAACTTAGATATTCACCTCCGCGGTCAGAACGCAGAAATTTAATCTTCTTGTTACGATGATTTTCCACTTCACTTTGAAATTCCTTAAACTTCTCGAAAGTTTCGGACTTATGTTTCATAAAGTAGACATACCCATATCTACTTAAGTCATCCGTGAAAGTGAGAACATAACGATATCCACCACACGATGCTACACTCATTGGGCCGCACACATCGGTATGTATTATTTCCAATAAGTCTGTAGCTCGCTCCATTATTCTAGAGAATGGAGTCTTAGTCATTTTTCCCATTAGACATGCTTCGCATCTTTCAAGTGATTCAAAATCAAGTGATTCAAGAAGTCCATCAGAATGGAGTTTGTTCATATGCTTCAGTCCAATGTGACCAAGACGACAGTGCCACATGTATGTAGAATTATCATTCAATTTTGTTCGTTTAGCATCTATGTTGTGAACATGTGTATCACTACTATCGAGATTCAGTAAGAATAAACCATTCATCTCAGGTGCATTACCATAAAAGATATTACTCATATAAATCGAACAACCTTCATTCTCGGACTTAAAAGAGTAACCATCTCGCAATAAACAAGATCCAGATATAATGTTCATGCTTAACGCAGGCACCAAATAACAATTATTCAAATTTAAAACTAATCCCGAAGGTAGATGTAGAGGGAGCGTGCCGACGGCGATCACATCAACCTTGGGGCCATTTCCAACGCGCATCGTCACCTCGTCTCTCGCCAGTCTTTGCTTATTCCACAGCTCCTGTTTCGAGTTACAAATATGAGCAACCGAACCAGTATCAAATACCCAGACACTACTACGATTACTAGTAAGATACACATCAATAACATGTATATCGAATATACCTTTCTTCTTGATGTTGACGTTCTTCAGATCCGCCAGGTACTTGGGGCAGTTACGCTTCTAGTGACCAGCACCCTTGTAGTAGAAGCATTCAGTTTCAGGCTTAGGACCAGCCTTGGGCTTCTTAGCAGGTGCGACAGCTTTCTTGCCGTCCTTCTTGAAGTTGCCCTTGTTCTTAGGCTTGTCCTGTTTCTTGAAATTGGTGGTATTATTGACCATCAAAACTTGGTGCTCCTTCTTGATCTCCACTTCAGCAGTTTTCAGCATGGACGATAGTTCAGACAACGTCTTGTTCATGCAGTGCATATTGTAGTTCATCACAAAGTTCTTATAACTTGGTGGCAGTGATTGGAGGACACGGTGAATCCCTAACTCATTAGGAATCGTTATCCCCAACTCTTGGAGCTTGTTTGCGTGCCTAGACATGGTGAGCACGTGCTCGCTAACGGAGCTACCCTCTTCCATCTTACAGTTAAAGAACTTTTCGGAGGCCTCATAGCTCTCCACGGCCGCGTGAGTCTCAAAAATCAGCCTGAGCTCCTTAATGATCTCAAACGGGTCGTGGTGCTCAAAGTGCTTCTGAAGCTCCATTTCTAAACCACACAGGATGGCACACTAAACTGTGGAGTAGTGATTTTTCCGAGTGGCGTAAACATTCTTTACGTCATCGGTGGCATCTTCTGCAGGTGGGTCACCTAGCGGTGCTTCGAGCACATAGGTCATCTGACCAACCCTGAGGACAATCTTCAGTCCACGGAGCCAGTCCGTGAAGTTGCTTCCATTGTTCTTAAGCTTTTCTTTCTCTAGGAACGCATTGAAATTGATGGAGAGGTTCGCCATAATCTACAACAAATTTGCAAGTAGTTTAGACTAAGTTCATGTTAAATTGAGTTCAATTTTAATTCTTAAATTAACTAGGTGAACTCCCACTCAAAACAACATCCCTCACGTTGTCATAGGGATTACACGAACCAAATCCACTACACCAAGTCCGATCTTCACGAGAGAAGATGTAGTTTCATCGGCGAACAATCTTCATGTTCATCATATCATTTATATGACTCATGCTCTACCTTTCGGTATTCCGTGTTCCGAGACCATGTCTGTACATGATAGGCTCGTCAAGATTAACCTTAGTTTCCACATGTGCAAATCTGGCTTGCACGCGTAGAATCTATCACATCCGATCATCACGAGATGCTTCGAAACGACGAGTCTTAGCAACGGTGCCAACTAAGGACAAACACTTTATTACTTGATATTTAGTGAGAGGGATCATCTTATAATGCTACCGTCGCGATCTAAGCAATACAAGATGCATAAAGTATTAACATCACAGGCAATTCATAATTAGTGTGATATGATATGGCCCTTTCTTCTTATGCCTTTGATCTCCATCTCCAAAGCACGGACATCTCCATCATCACCAGCATTGCGTCAAGGTCAGTGGCGCCGCTTCATGGTTGTCCATCATCACTAGCAACTATTACAACTACTTGGAATAAAGCTATTACAAGATGAATAGACACACAGGTCTTAACAGAATTAAAGACAACCATTAGGCTCCTGCCGGTTGCCATATTACAACAAGGATCATTGCATACATCAAATATAATCACAATCACATGATGACCATATCACATCACAAAACCCCTGCAAAAACAAGTTATACGCCTTTAATTTTCTTTGCATGTTTTACGTGGTTTGGGGCTTTCGAATAAGAACGGATCTTACCTACGAAACTGAACCACAATGTTGATACAAGTGCTATCAAGTGCAAAGTGTAAATTGGATCTATACTATGGTGAGAGAGACAGACACCCGCAAAACCACTTGTGTTAAGCAAGTTACACGTCAAGCGTGGAGCAAGTCTCATGTG
Source organism: Avena sativa (assembly GCA_916181665.1). Taxonomy (NCBI): domain Eukaryota; kingdom Viridiplantae; phylum Streptophyta; class Magnoliopsida; order Poales; family Poaceae; genus Avena; species Avena sativa. The sequence goes on along the minus strand of OV702297.1, from coordinate 463,116,710 downwards.
CGATGACATGTAAGGTTAGCCCGATCCGCTTCATCCCACCATACCGCAAGATGCAAAGTACACAAAGCAAAAGACGGCACGAGCACCAATGCCCACAAAACCATTGTGTTCTACTCGTGCAACAGATCTATGCATAGACACGGCTCTGATACCACTGATGGGTTCGTAGCAGGGAAAACAAAAATTTTCTACCGCCAGAATGAACAAAACCCAGATCTAATCTAGATAAAAGCCAAGATCTAATCTATTAGACATGTGCAACGAGATAGATCTGTACTAACCCTTGTAGATCCGACAGCCTTGTGCGAGATCGGATCTCGTGGTTGATATAGACGATCACTTGCCGATCTCAAGATCGAGAAGACGATCCTTCCGGCGCCGCGTTCCGGCAGCGCTTCCGCAGTCGGTCACACGTGCGGAGTCGATGCAGACCTTCCTCTCCCCGTTCCAGCGAGCAACGGAGGTAGTAGATCTCTCCACGGAATCCCAGCAGCACGACGGCATGGTGGTGGTGGTGGAGTAGAGAATTCTGCAGGGCTTCGCCTAAGCCTGAGCAGAGCGAAGGAGGAGGAGAGAGGCGGCTAGGGCAAGAATGGAGGGGCCAAGGGGGGGGGGTGGCGCCTCCACCCCTCTATATATAGAGGGAGGGGTGCGACCTAGGGTTCCCACCCCTAGGCCCACCTCCTAGGGCCAGCGCACAAGGGAGAGGGGGGAGGGAGATTCCTTCCCTCCCAAGTCTCCCCTTTTCATTTCTTGGTTTCCAAGTAAAGTCCACGAAACCTTCTGGAACTTTCCGGAACATTCTGAAACCTTCTAGAACCCCCATATAAACACTCCGGAACATTTCCGAACCTAGAAAATGATCTCCATTATATGAATCTCATTCTCCAGACAATTCCGGATCTCCTCGTGATGTCCCAGATCCAATCCGAGACTCCGAACAACATTCGGTCTCCAACGCACATTCCATATCTACCTAAACAGCATCGAACCTTAAGTCTGTCACCCTACGGTTCATGAATATGCAGACATGATGGAGACACCTCTCCGATCAATAACCATCAGCGGGATCTGGAGATCCATAACGGCTCCCACATACTCAACGATGACTTCGTGATTGATAGAACCATTAACATACGAAACCAATTCCTTTTGTCACGCGATACTCTACTTATCCGAGGTTTGATCGTTGGTATCTCCATACCTAGTTCTACCTCGTTACTGATAAGTACTCTTTACTCGTTCCATGATATGTCATCCCTTGTGACCTAGTCACATGCTTGCAAGCTAACTAGATGGCATTCCATCGAGAGGGCCCAGAGCATATCTATCCGTCATATGGATGGACAAATCCCAATCTTGGTCCATGCGCTTCAACACATACTTTAAGAATACCCAATGACACCTTTATAACCACCCAGTTACGAAGCAATGTTTGATGTCATCAAAGCACCCATCCGGTGATGGTGATTAACATAACCTCATGGTCGAAGGATTAGGTTACTATGCATTTGAAAGCTTGTAGCAATACAAACTATATGACTTGATCTTATGCTACACTTACTATGGGTGTTTGTCCATCACATTATTCTCCTAATGATATGACGTTGTTATTAATGACATCCAATGTCCATGATCAGGAAACCATGATCATCTATTAATCAACAAGCTAGTTCAACAAGAGGCTTACTAGGGACTCTTTTATGTTTACAAAACACACAAGTATTAGTGTTTCCTAATAATACAATTATAGCATGGGATGTAAACATTCATCATAAACACAAAGATATAATAATAACCACTTTTATTATTGCCTCTTGGACATATCTCCAATAGTTCCGGCGTGTCGGTGGTGGCGCAGTGGGGAGGCAGCGACTCGGGGATGCGTGCTGAATCGGCGACAGACGACGGGCTTGTTTTGGGCCTAGATGGGTTCAGACGGGCTCGATCAATGCCAGACGCATCTCCTTTCTTCGACGACGGCACGAGTTCTCTAGGCCTCCCACGCAGCACGGGGACGCCTGGGGCAGCAACCCTAGGTATGATGGTGGTGGTGGCCTTCTTTTTCGTCAAAGTAGTCGGCCGGGTGGTCTTGCCATCGTGCGACGGATCCTTCTAGTTTCCGTCAGGTGGCGTGGGGGCTGCTAGCTCGGTTTCAATAAAGGAGGTGGTCCTGGATTCCTCTCAAGCCAAGATGAAGATCTATCGGATGTTGGTCTCCATTGATCTGGTTTCTGTGTCATGTTCCGGAAGGCTCCGCCAACAAACTCCATAGTGCCCTCATGCCACGAGTTTGCTGGATCGGATTGGATTCAGTCGTGCGTACCCATGTTTTACTATGACCATTCGGTGTCAGAGGATGCGCTTCGAAGCTCTGTTGGCTGTTATTATCATGGGGCATGTTCTCGTCCATGGTGCTGATGGGGAAAGTCATGGAGACCGAGAACTGAGGACTGACAATGGTGGGTCGATTTTGGGTGGTGATGAGATATTGGCTAGGTGACTTGTGAATTGGAGCAGTGGCATGCAAGTGAGGGCGAATGCACAAGAGAAGTTCATGGTCCTACCTTTCATAGTGAAAACCCAGGGTCTGGTCTTAATTGGTTGTGCCTGACAATGGTCTTGTTGAAGGTATTGTTTTGAGAGCGTGGACTTTTTTCAGGGTAAAAACCTAGATCTTTAATCAGGCGATGACGGTGTTTATGCACTGTTCCCTTCTTGGAGGCGTCATATTTGGAGAAGCTGGACTTCTGATGTTGTCTTGGTGATGGTAGTACTGCTGTTTTAATGAATGAGTCACTGTAGCGGGACTTTTCTTTTTTTGTAATTCTTCTTTCTTTTCTTTTGCGAAATTCTACCGATCTATTAAAATCATCAAACAGTAGTACAAAGAGATCCAAAAGTAATAAAAAATATAAATAGATTTGCAGAGGCTAGGTGTAATTGGTATCCTCTGCTATTAATATATGCTCCTTTCAAAAAGAAAACTTTAGTATAGGATTAGAAAAAAGAACAAGGATCAGTTGCTAGGTTGGATTGATGCTCTGCCGTGATGGTCTTTGGGCTCTGTTTGTGCGTTTGTTAAACTTGTATTTTTGGTTGGTAGGTGTTTTTGTAATTATCTTGTAATTATTTGATACCTTTTTTCTCTATAATTATATGGTGTTGAAGACGATTCTCTATCCAATTCCTTATCGGATCGATTGGAGGCACCATTGATGTTGAAGTGGGACAAGTAAGATTTCACTTTAAGATCTCTTTTTTCTATAACTCTAAATTATTTGGGATAAGTGAGGATTGTCGCTACGTGGAGATCCTTTAAGGCTAGTCATAAAGAAAGTAACTTGAGTAGTAACATGTATGCCAACTAGGCAAACACGATGATGTGACAAATAATTAATGGGGGAGAGAGATGGATTTAGTAACATAATATGTTACCGTAACATCGCACTTATCAATGATGAAAGATGAGTCTATAAAGCAATAAATGAAGATTTCTATGTTATTAGATATATGTTACTATGCACTATGAAGGTAATAACTTAGACTTAACATGTGCACGTAACTAGTCTAAGTTACTCCTTGCTATGACTAGCCTAACTAGTGAAAGTGGATCTAATCAGACGGAAAAAACGACTCGTCTCGTCTCGCGTCGCTCCCCACGTGGGCGACCGAGACGAACCCTAGCTCTTCCCCTCCATGCCTCACCTCCTCCTCCCCTCCCCCTTCGCCGCCGGCGTGCGCCGCCCGGCAAAGTCCGTGCGGTGCCGCCGGGGCGGGAATTCCACTACCCCGCGCTAGCGCTGCTTCGCGGGAGGGGACGGCTGGCGGCGGTGCACTCTGAGGGCGGTGGCGGTGGGGCGTGCGGCGCTGCTTCGGGGCTCTCCTTGGCGGTGGCGTGGGGCAGTTGGCGCCGGGCTCGGGAGGCCCTATTGTGGCGACGCAGCGGAAGGCCCCCAGCGGCGAGGCATGGTGGCGCAGCCAGGGATGGCGGAGGTGGTGAGGGTTGGCCAAGGCTACAAACTAGCAACGACGTGGTGGCCTGGCTAGTGCAGCTTGGTGGCGGAGCCGATGGACTAGATCTGGGCCTGATCTGGGCCTAGCCGGGCCGGATCTAGGCCTAGCCGGGCCTGATATGGGCCTGATGTCGGTCCTGTTGGCACTACTGCTCGTCCGGACGACTCTCGCCTCACGGTGATGGAGGGCAGATCTCCTCTCCTAGGCTGTTGCGCGGGTCGATGTCTACAAGTCCGAGTCTTGCTCTACTCCGTCATCCTCGGCCGTTGTGGCAGTGGCCGGAGCCTTTGGCTCGAGTTCATGGAAGCCGGGGCGGCGGCCCCGGAAGGTGGACTGCGCGGACGGCTCTTCGGCGAGCGACATGGCGGCGGTGGTGGTTCCCCTCTTCGGTCATGTGGATGGCGAGGAGCGGACGTTGGGGGATTTTGGCGTTGGGCATTTTGGCTCCGGCAACGCCTAGATCGTGTGTCAGAGATCTCTCTCGGAGACAGTGGATGCGGGCAGTCATCAGGGAGCAGCTCGAAAGTTTTTTCGAGCGAAAGCTCAGTGCTTCGGCACCAATGACGGTGATGCCTGCGGGTATGTTACCCTCATGGGACGCCATTGTGGCTACCTTACCCGCTAGGGCTCCGGGTGAAAATCCTTGACCTTCGGTCTCGGCGGCGGCGGGGCGGTGCGTCGTGACCTTCTTGGGGGCGTCGTCGTGGAGCCCCGGTTCACCCCGGTCTCGGATCTTTGTCTTCGGTGGCAAGTGTTGGCCTCTAGCGTTTTCTCTTGTATATCTTGATCTGTAAGGGGTCTCCCTATCACCTTGTATCCTGTCCGACCGATGTGGTTTTATTTATAAAGCGGGCGAAAGCCTATTTCGAGGAGCCTAACTAGTGAAAAGAAAAACAAACAAATACTTCCTCCGTTCAGTAATATAAGACGTTTTAGCTTTGTGAATTAAATGTATGTAAACGTCTTTTAGTGTATAGGTTTATAAAAGTTTGAAGTGAACCTATACAATAAAAAACATCTAGATATATTTATTTCATAAAACTAAAATGTTCTATATTTTATATTTATGAACAGAGGAGTCATAAAACTAAAATGTTCTATATTTTATATTTGTGAACAGAGTAGTAAAGAGCTTCGAAACTGTCCCACGACAGATACGAACAGAAATCACTTGATCATCCCTACCACCTCACCGCCCTGTTTCCCCCGCCACTACCTCCTCCTCCTCCTCCTCCTCCTTGCCTCGACTGGCTTCTATTCCCGCCGCCTCTCGCCGCTAGTGATCTCTTCGCCCTCTCTTTCTCGAAGCAGCGAGCACGTACTCCATATGCCACCCCGTCCCTCGAACCTCCACTAGATCTGGATCGGAAACCGCGGCCAATGCCAATTGCATTTGCGTTCCATCGCCGGAGCGTCCCGACTTCCTAGCCTCACGCCAACAGAGATAACTAGCCCTCAATCTGAATTCTACCTCGCTGCGCCGCGTTCGTCGATCCTTCTGCAATGGGGAGCAGAGGGGTCGGGGGCGGCGCCGACGAGGAGGCCCCGAAGCCGTCGCAGCAGAGGTACCGCCCCGTGGAGGCGCACGACGGCGCTGTCGTCCAGATGGCCTCCATCGAGCCCGACGTCTCCACGGCGCCCAGGTGATTGGTTGATGCCCCGTTTCGCGTGCGTTCTGTCGTCTGTTTTCGTACCGTTCGTCGGCATTGGTGATATGATTTTTCCTAACGCTGGACTTAGTGAGGATAGAGAAGGTTACAATCTTGGAAAAGGGATAGAGAAAGGTTAGAGCCTCAGAGGGGATCGGTGGGCTACTGGAATTTTCCTATGTTAAATGATGCCATGATGCGGAGGAGAGCTACTCTGCTATTGGAGAGAGCAGAACATTCTGCGATGTTAGAGTGCATGATTGTTTAACTGAGTTGCACGGTGGTGTTGAGATACTCAAGGGTAGTTTTCATCAGTGACACTAGTGTTTACATTTAAATAAATTTACTTGTTATTCGGAATCAGTGTAGTGTGTTTATTTTGGTGAAAAAATCGTATTAGAACACGTTTTAGTTTCCATTTGAAGTTGATGCGGGGTGACAATTTGTGCTAGCTATGGGTTTCCTGCTATCTGAATTATCTGCTTATGACTTCTTGTTTGGTTTCTTGATCGGAAATGCTAACACTAACACATATAATTATTCATATTACAGGCACATTAAGCCTGGTAGGAACAGAAGTATGGATCCAAGAACGCAAGCTACTTCTTCAAATGGTCCATCTAGTGGACCTCAGAGTGATTCAAAGCTTGAGCTATTTGGTTTTGACTCATTGGTTAATATTTTGGGGCTTAAAAGGTATCATCAGTTGATCATTTGTTGCATGGATTTTCCTCATTTTAATCAGAGCTTCAGGTTTTGCCTGCACGTGTTTTTGTTGCATGTGAAACATCTGATGTTTAAGGAATCGCTATAAGCCTATGCATTTAATTTTTGCGGTGCATATAGCTGCAGACATGTCATAGGTCTGATTGAATCTGAACAGTATGGCAGGAGAACCAGCTCAGGTACCTGCTAGTCCTACGGACAGCGAGCATGTTGGTATTACAATCGGACGCCCGAAGGTTTGTTTCCCGATCATTTCAAGCTTGCTAGTTTTTTTTTCGTGAAAACGCAGAACACATTACGTATGGATGCGTTGATAGAATGATAAGATTATGTACAAGTCTGAGGCAGGACTAACACACCACCATATAACTCAACCCAAGTAAGCTAAGCGCTAGAGGGGACCAAAGAGCGTAGGCCAATCGCCCCAATGTTTGCCCATCGATGTGCCTCGGCTCTAACCGTGTAAAACAAAGACGGCCATGGAAGAGTGTGCATTATCGAAGACGGCCGTGTTGTGATGTTTCCAGATCCTCCCAAGCAGTGAGCATGAACACTGATGAAAATACCCTTGCATAGCAGGCGTGGGGTGGAGTGTAGAGCCATCGACCATCGGCCTGCGAAGTCGTCTTTGGCGATGGGTTGTCTGGATTTGGATCGAATCCATGATAACACCTCGTACTAGATAGTCCTCGGGAAGGAACATCCAGTAAGGATGTGCCACATTGTCTCCTCTGACTGGTCCACAGCGGACACCTCGCAGCACCCATGTGTGGAGAGCCTCTCGCCCAACCATCATCTATCCTAACAAGCAAGCAGGATGAAGAACTACACCCGTGGGAACTCCCAAGAACACCAGTTGAGCTTCTAGGATCTTGACACAATTTTCCCCTAGAAGAGTATTATAGCAAGATTTAGAGGACTACTGGGCGTCAGTCGTCTAGCAGTTGTCTGGCGCCAGATCAGCGCATCTGGCTCCAGCGTGAGCTGCACGTCATTGATTCAGATCCATGACTGGACTTACTGCCATACGACTAGCAGGCTAAGTGCTCCCCTAATGTGAGACATCCACCAGCGCTCCACCAATGCTTCTCTCACCATACGCCGCTCCCTGGGCGCCTCAAAAAGAGTGTCAAGAATTCTGGCACCTTCCCCCATATGGCCGTCCCATCTAGTCATCTATCCTCCTAGAGGAGTGTTCTGTCACCAAACACCATCTTGTTGCTCCTGATGGCCGTAGGGTCGGGGCACACTGTCCAAAGAGGCAAAGACGACGGAATTGAAGGCTGATAGCCGTGTAAGCGAGATCAAGTATACCCAAATGTCCAAACCACAGCGGGCGGCAGATCTTGGACCAATTGAAATGGCAATGGGCGCCATTTACTGCCACCCTGCTCACCCAGAGAAAACCCTAGAGGATTCTCTTCACCTGCTTAAGGATCTTTTTGAGACCCATACCATGATCTGATGTAGAGGGGTTGCCACGAGCACCGATTTGGGGAACGTGAGGTGACCCGCCTTCACCATCATGAATGCCATCCATGTGGGTAGCCGGTCTACCATGCGATCCACCAAGTGTTGGAACGCCTAGCTCGGTAGACTCATAGTTGCAAGGGTGATCCCGAGGTACTTAACGGGGAAGGGTTCCAACTGGCACTCCATAACCGCCGCCACCTGTAGGGCCACCTTCTCCGAGCAGGCGATAGGGGATACCAAGCAAGGCCAATTTTCAATTTTAATCGTAGTTTCATTTCATTTATCTCTCTATCTTCTAGATCAGCTTGTTCTAGTTTGTTATTTCTCTTGATCCTTTTGATTAATTTTACTTTATTTTTTATCTGTTTGTAAAGAATTATTTTTGCTTGGTTCTTTTTGTTAATAAGCACTGTTGTTTACAATCATGTTATTTGGTATGCAGGAAACTAACCCTAAACTTGGTACCATGATGGGCGTCTTTGTGCCATGCTTGCAGAACATCTTGGGGATAATCTATTATATTCGTTTTACATGGTATGCACACCTTTTTATTCTGTGCGTTCTGCAACTTTCTAGTTAGTCTCTGCAACATAGAGATGCTCTTTTGGTAGTCATATTTGTATATTTCCCTTTTAATGCAAGTGCTACTTTGTGGCAAACATCCTTCATGTAACATTTGCAATATATTTATTTAACGCACTTTTACTGCAAGTGCTACTGTATGATGTTTTGTTCCATAATATAACGTACTTTAGACACATTAGTCCAAATCTGATCACCATTGTGGGAATCGTTGACTCAGAGAAAATTACCCCATTTGAGGACCTTGCCTCAGAGTAATCTTTTATATTACTGTAAGTTCATGCTTACAACTAAATAAGAATTGAAATGTAGATTATTGCAGATTGATATTCATATTATTCTGTGTATATCTAAGACGACTTTGAATTCAATGGGCGAATGGGTATTCTTGGAGATCCCCTCTCTAATATGAGGGATGTCCTTGTTGATGGGGTGCTCATCTCACAGTAGGTGATAAATGTGTTGATATGACACTTCCTCTGACTGTTTCTCACTCAACTTGAGATAAGATATAGGATTAACCATATGTTTGAATGTTACAAGCAAAAACCTTTTGTTTCTCTTTCTTGTAGGATCGTCGGTATGGGAGGCATATGGCAGTCCCTTGTTTTATGTGCATTATGTGGCACATGCACATTTTTAACTGGAATATCATTAAGCGCGATTGCGACAAATGGGGCAATGAAGGTATGTTAAATGTTGTAGGAGGTAACTGATCCTTGAGTATGGCTCTATTTTCTCATCTATAAATTAATGCCTTTGTTTTTTTCTTGTTGTTTATCGAACACGATAGAGAGGTCGTTGGAGTCTGAGTTAGTATAATAGTAGTATTTTGATAGAGTCTAGAGTATTCTAGAAGTGCTAGTGTTAGTATAGTAGCAGTGTCTACTAGAGTCTAGATTATTCTACTGTATGCGTGAAGATGTAAACCTAAGTTGAGCTATATATTTAAGAGGGTGTGGAGGTCCAAGGGACCAGCCCATCCAGAAATTTCACACAAAACATGGTATCAGAGCACAAGGTGGAGGTGTTGTTGGTTCCTGGTGGTGGCCGATGGTGAATTGCCGAGCAGCGGAGCTTTGGTCGTCTGTGGGTGAGTGTGGGCAGAGATCAGTCATAGCGGAAGATTCACTAGTGGCTGCTGGAGCTCGCGTGTCTAGAGGTGCCCTGTAGGAGATTCTTGCAATATATGTGGATGATATCATTATTATTGTTGATGATACTGTTGAGATGGCACAGTTAAAGCAAAAACTGAGCAGAGAGTTTGAGGTTAAGGACCTTGGCCAACTGAGGTATTTTTAAGGCATTGAGATTGCAACGTCCCCCAAAGGGATAGTTCTCTTGCAGCGGAAGTATGTCAGGGACCTTCTTAGTGATATAAGAATGTAGGGTGTCCTTTGACCCTTATTGAGCAAAATTATCAAAAACGTGCACAATCTAGAGATCCAGTTGATACAAGAGAGCTACCAACGGCTTGTAGGTCGAATCATCAAACACGTGGTCAGTCGCTACATGCATGACGCAAGAAATGGTCATTTAGAGGCAACACATAGAATTTTACAATAGCTAACATGAGCCCGGGAAGAGGTCTATTGTCAGGCACTTGAATGTGGATGGCGACTGTGACGTTGATTGGGCTTGTTGCCTGGATGATTGAAGGTCAACATCAGGCTTTTGTGTATTTGTAGGAGGAACTTGGTATCTTGGAGGAGCAAAAGCAGCCAGTGATCTTCAAATCAACTACAAAATCAGAATACAGAGCAATGTCTATGAGTTTGAGTGAGATGCTATAGATGATAGGTCTACTATCAGAATTGAAGCTACTACAGAGAGGGCCTTGAACCTTTGATGTGACAACAAGTCAGCAATCAACATAGCTAATAATCCAGTTCAGCATGACAGAACAAAACATGCTGAAATAGATCGATTCTCTGTCAAAAATAGTGGCTTGATGAAAGCATCTTGAAGTTAAGCTAACCTCTGAGAGCAACTAGCAGATTGTCTAACAAAGTGATTGGGTTGTAAGAATGTTTGTTGGCATGTAACAAAATGGGAAGGATAGATATCTATCACCCATCTTGAGGGGGAGTGTTGGAGTCCGAGTTAGTGTAATAGTAATACTTTGATAGAGTCCAGAGTATTCTAGGGAGTGTTAGTATAGTAATGGTGTCCTACTAGAGTCTAGATTATATAGTGTTTGAGTGAATATGTAAGCCTAAGTTGAGCTATGTATATAAGATGGTGTGGAGGTCCAAGGGACCAGCCCATCCAGAAATTTACCCCCGAACAACAGAGGCAAACATCTCTTTATCCAGTACATAGTAAACTATATTTTTTATAATTGAACTTTCAAATTATAGTGTTTGAGTGAATATGTAAGCCTAAGTTGAGCTATGTATATAAGAGGGTGTGAGGTCCAAGGAACCAGCCCATAGAGTATTCTAGGGAGTGTTAGTATAGTAATGGTGTCCTAGAGTCTTAGATTATTATAGTGTTTGAGTGAATATGTAAGCCTAAGTTGAGCTATGTATATAAGATGGTGTGGAGGTCCAAGGGACCAGCCCATCCATAAATTTCCCCCCGAACAACAGAGGCAAACATCTCGTTATTCAGTACATAGTAAACTATATTTTTTATAATTGAACTTTCAAATTCTAGTGTTTGAGTGAATATGTAAGCCTAAGTTGAGCTATGTATATAAGAGGGTGTGGAGGTCCAAGGGACCATCCCATCCAAAAATTTCCCCCAGAACAACAGAGGCAAACATCTCACTATCCAATACATAGTAAACTATATTTCCAGTAATTTTATAGTTGAACTTTCAAATTGAGGAGAATAGATTTATGTTTCATATCCTTTGGGGTCCATCTACTATTTGAAAATATGGCTTAAGCTTTCTGTATTTCTCAGTCAATTATTTTTAGATCAACAAGCTAGATTGCTCAGCCAACTATTTATAACAGTTTGTTGTTTGCATCTCATTTTCCTGAACTACATACTGGAACACTACAGTACTCATGTAAGTTTCTTTTTATGCTAGGGTGGCGGGCCATACTATCTTATTGGCCGCGCTCTAGGTCCAGAAGTTGGGGTTAGTATTGGACTGTGTTTCTTCCTTGGAAATGCAGTTGCTGGAGCTATGTAAGTCTGCATTAGGACTTTGATTGGGTTGTAAGATTTACTTTTCTTGAAGCTTCCGTTTTGGCCAAATATTTCACGAATTGTATTGCAGAATTCTTACTACATCTACTAGGCCAGGAATGCTAGTTCTCTTCTTGTAACTGCAGTAATATACTTATATATACAGTGAGGAATAGCTATTAAAGTATAAGTATTATTTTTGGATCTTGGGCAATATTGCACTTTGGGATTGGAACTTTTTATGCTGGTATGTAATCTCAAGAGAAAAACCTTTTTTGCTAATGAAGAGAGCTCAAAGTTCTATGTGGGACCAAAAGTGGAAATAACAGATAATATTAAAGAAAGGAAAATGCCATGTGTTGCTTGTGCAGTTTTGCTTATTGAGATTGCAGGTTTTGCAATTGCAGCTTTCAGTGCCTTATTTATTTCTCTGACGAGTGGTGTGCCTCTCTCTCCCTCTGCATGACATGCATTATCAGTTTATGAGATTCTGTGCTATTAACACATGATTACTATTTGCAGGTATGTGCTGGGAGCTGTAGAAACCTTTTTGGATGCTGTTCCTTCTGCTGGATTTTTTCAAGGTGCTGTATTACTGTGAGCCTTAGACAGTGCAGTTGCTCTTTGTTTGTTTCCGGAGGTCTACTGATTTGCACATTTTGGTTAGGAGCACCAGACCTATAGTTTTCTGCCCATCGCTGCAAATAGCACATGCTACAATTTATGCTTAAAAATATATATTATGTGCTTAGATGTTCTTATAGAAGTAGTTTATACCAAATTCAAATACCCAATGCTTCTTTGATACGACAAAACTCTCTCACCTTCTTTTGAAATGATAATTTTGCAAATGTTTAAGTAGTGGTACATTTATTTCTTCTATAGAAGTCTTGATGTTTTGTCCTTTCTTGTCTATATTAACTTATTGTGATTTTAAAAAGCAGAGAAGGTAACAGTGGTCGATATTACAGTAAGTGGGGGCAGTGCAACTATATCAATGCCCAGCTTGCATGACCTCCAGATCTATGGTGTCATTGTGACCATACTGTTATGTTTTGTTGTGTTTGGTGGTGTGAAAATTATCAACAAGGTCGCTCCTGCTTTCTTAATGGCAGTCCTCTTCTCAATACTCTGCATTTACATTGGTGTTTTAAATGCTCCAAGCCCCAACGCTCCAAGTAAGTGGCTCTATGCTTATGATTATGTTTATTTCTCTATGTTTTGCTAAATCGTTGCTGGGTTTTTTCCTATCTAGACGGAATCACTGGGTTGAGTATGACTACACTTCGTGACAACTGGAGTGCAGACTACCAACGTACAAACAATGCTGGAGTTCCAGATCCAAATGGCTCTATATATTGGGATTTTAAGTGCGTCTTTTTTACTGCTAATTCTTTTACTTAACCATCTTCCACTTTGTGATGTATAAGTAATCCCAGATGTATATTTTCTTACTGTATATTTATTATTTACTGTGCACTTGCTGACCGTTTTCTATTTATCTTCCAGCGCATTGTTAGGTCTCTTTTTCCCAGCTGTTACAGGAATCATGGCTGGTTCTAACCGCTCTGCTTCACTTAAAGACACGCAACGCTCAATCCCATTTGGAACATTGTATGCTACGCTTTTAACTACTATGATGTATCTACTGTCTGTGCTTCTTTTCGGAGCCTTGGCTACAAGAGAAGAGCTTCTAACTGACAGGTCTGAGCTTTCTTGGCATCATATCATCAACCTTCTGCTTTTTGGATGTTTTTTTGATCTGACTGCTTTTTGGATGTTGACAATATGTTAGCTATGATGTGTCACCAATTCCCTTAACAAGCAAGTAATCAGATTTAATTTTTCCTTAACGAGCTACACTTAATGAGCAAGTAATCAGATTTAATTTTTTGTTGCTGTGACACTGTAATTTTCTATTCTACATTTTGTAATGTTTGACATATTGCATTTCTGTAAGTTGGTAAAACTATTTTTCCTCATGTGGTTAGCTAATCAATTCCCTTAACGCAGGCTTCTAACAGCTACAGTTGCTTGGCCTGCTCCAGCAGTAATTTACATTGGTATTATCCTGTCCACTTTAGGTGCAGCACTACAGAGTCTAATGGGGGCTCCAAGGTTACTTGTAGCGATAGCTAATGATGACATTCTTCCTGTTCTTAATTATTTTAAAGCTTATGAAGGATCCGAGCCACATGTGGCAACTCTGTTTACAAGCTTCATCTGTATTGCTTGTGTTGTGATTGGGAACTTGGATCTAATTACACCCACTATCACTATGTTTTTCCTTTTGTGCTATGCTGGTGTAAACCTTTCCTGCTTTCTGCTTGACCTGCTTGATGCTCCAAGTTGGCGTCCTCGATGGAAGCTTCACCATTGGAGCCTTTCTCTCATCGGTGCATTGCTTTGCATTGGTATGCTTCCCCATTTTTATATTTCTATTTATGCCTCCATGTTATCACACTTATACAGAACTGGAGATAATAATTTTGTAATGAGTTGATGCAAAATGCTTACTAAAAAGTTTTATGCAAGTTTGTCCAAGATTTTTTGTTGTGGTCAGGGGATGTCTTTGTCAGCTAGCCTTTTCAAATTACATGCGTTACAACTCTTGTCTACCTTGTAATTTTTTATCACCATAACTGAAAACAATTGCAGCATTAGGTTGTACTACTACTGAATATATTACAAATGCGCAGCCCATTAACATTGATTTCCCCTCTTAATTTGCAGTTATCATGTTTATGATCTCTTGGGCTTTTACTGTGGTATCTCTAGCCCTTGCAAGTCTCATCTACTATTATGTCAGCTTAAAAGGAAAGGCTGGCGACTGGGGAGATGGATTTAAGAGTGCCTACTTTCAGCTGGCTCTGCGAAGTCTCCGATCGTTGGGAGGTAGTGTTCTTATTACACATGGAAATTAAACATTCCTTACCAACACTTTAAGCACCACGCTTTATTATTTGGCAATTTTTGTTACAGCAAATCAAGTTCATCCGAAAAATTGGTACCCTATTCCTCTCATATTCTGCCGCCCTTGGGGTAGGCTTCCTGAAGATGTCCCATGCCATCCAAAGCTTGCAGATTTCGCTAATTTCATGAAGAAAAAGGGACGTGGCATGTCAATATTTGTCTCTATAATTGATGGTGACTATCATGAATCTGCTGAGGATGCAAAGGCTACCTGCCGGCTACTAAGCGCTTATATCGACTATAAGCGTTGAGAGGGGGTTGCTGAGATCATCGTAGCACCCTCAATGTCTGATGGTTTTCGCAGCATTGTTCAGACAATGGGCCTGGGGAACTTAAAGCCAAACATCGTTGTGATGCGTTACCCTGAAATCTGGCGTCACGAGAATCTGACACAAATACCATCGACATTTGTCAGCATTATAAATGATTGCATTACTGCTAACAAGGCTGTTGTCACTGTGAAGGGACTTGATGAGTGGCCTAACGAGTACCAGAGACAGTATGGGACCATAGACCTATACTGGATCGTGAGAGACGGAGGATTGATGCTTCTGCTGTCTCAGCTCCTACTAACCAAAGACAGTTTTGATAGCTGTAAGATTCAGGTCTTCTGCATAGCTGAGGAGGACACAGAAGCCGAGGAGCTAAAGTCCGACGTCAAAAAGTTCTTGTATGATCTTAGGATGCAAGCTGATGTTATCGTTGTTACTATGAGATCATTCGAAGCACATGCGGATGGTTCCAGGAAGGATGACCCTGATCAAGAAGCTTATACAAGTGCGCAAGAGAGAATCAGAGTTTATCTCTCTGAGATGAAGGAGACTGCACAGAGAGAAGGGCGCCCCCTAACGGAGGGCGGCAAGCAAGTCGTGGTGAATGAACAGAAGGTGCACAAGTTCCTGAACACAATGCGAAAGCTGAATGCTACTATTCTTAGACATTCCAGGATGGCCGCTGTTGTGCTAGTGAGCCTCCCAGCGCCACCGCTGAACCAGCCAGCCTACTGCTACATGGAATACATGGATCTGCTCGTCGAGAACGTGCCGCGGATGTTGATAGTTAGGGGGTACAGAAGAGATGTCGTCACACTTTTCACATGATCAGTTACCTAATTGGTGATTATAGGTATTATAGAAGAGAACGCGCCGCAGATGTTGATAGCTAGTGTAGCATGATTTTTGAGCAAATGCTGCATGGACCCCACTGCCGAATTCGGAAGCCAGACTTGGAATTTACTCAGAAGTGTGGGTATGTCTTTACATATCAATACGAGCATGATAGTAGCTTCATTCTTTTTCAAACTGAAGGCCCTTCACATGAATAGAAAATGCATAGTAAGTTACAAAAAGATTGTAGAGAATGAATTTTTCCTACAAATTTAATTGAAAACCTTGAGTAATGATTTTTGTCTCCCTGCTTCAGAGTGTGCCCAGGGGAAGTATGTTTTTCCCACTCGGGTGACAGCCAGATCGCCATGACCTTAATACAGTTTTCACACACAAATTGCAGGTGCACAGATTCGAATTTGTACATGAATTTTTCGCCTGATGTTTTTTCCTTCTAGTTAGTTTCATGAATCTGCATTTTGTTCTTAGAAGTTACTCAGCTCAACTTGACCGAAACTGCAACACTCATTACGTAGGATTACATGAATGCCTAATATTACAGGGAACTGTAATACTTCAAGTCATCTTATTACTGTTCGTGTTGTGCATGACTGCAGATGAAGATTTTGCTTTTCCCAATAAGGTAAAGCGAGTCCAATAAACTAATCTGTTCCGATGTAGCCAAAAAAGGGCCGTTCTCATCCTTAATTCGCCTTTTGGCTATAGCTTTGTGTAGAGCTGCACAGAGAAACAACAATGAAAATAAAACTCATAAGAAACCGCAGTCTATTTTTTTTTCGGTTGCCACTGTCCAAACTTATTGTTCGTGTTGTCTGATGAAAAGTTTGTAATACCCCTAGAACGAGTTTGTGTGCTTACTAACTAAAATAGAGTTATTTCTATCTGGTAACCCTATTTACAACCCCAGGGAGTGTTGCTACATCCCAACCCTAACCGTTCTTAATAATAGCCCTTCTAGTTTTGCTACCGAAAGATGGCTGTCACAATTGTTCAGCCCTTCTTCTTCTTCGCATCTGAGCTCCCCAGGATAGGTTCTCTTCTGAATCCTTCCCTGTGCTCCTCTTCTTCAGCTCCGTGATCTGGTCTTCCCAAGATGTCCTCCATCCGGACTTCTCTTCCAGCTCCTATGGTATGGTTCACACAGACACATGTTAGCGTGAAAACAATGGAAGCTCTAAATAACAATGGTTGATAGTCGGCATGGACATTTTCAGCTCAACATCATAACAAATGATATGAAATAAGACATTGGCAGATATAGCTCACTCCTGCAATTTTTTATCCACATATATGTAAGACAACAGTCATTAAATTATTGCCCACGTGATCTTTTGCGTGAGGTACATGAAAGCAACTCGTCCTTATCCTTTTAGAACGACACTGCTCAATCGATCACCCGCATAATGAGACACATTAATCAATATTCATATGTGTATCAGGTAAGGTATAGCTTTTGCTATCCATAAATAAGGGATAAACTTTTGTGTTGCCTGTTTTGCGTGTTCATCAGCGAAAGGTGATGCCCAAAGCAGCAAAGGTCTAAGATAGTCCTGAAGCACTCGATATGGTGTCCTAAGCTTCACAATCTCCATTGAATAAATGTCCCCATGTCATCATACAGTTTGATACTTGTCAATTGATCAAGCAGGCATGTCAAGTCGCACACGCATGATTTATGTTAAATTACAATTGTCTGATTTGAATTGAACAGGCCAGTGCAGAGTTGTTAAGTTACCGTTGAGGAATCTTGTTGAATAATGTATTGGGAACTAGACTAAATTAATATTCTAATCAAAGTCTGCATACAAAAATCAGACATGATATTGGTGAATCCAGGCTTGTTCAATTTCAACCAGCTCATATGTAAAATCATCTAAATTCAAAGAGACAATAACTTCAGCCATGAGTGCAGAGATGCAATCTCTTCAGTAAAATCCCAGACGAATTAATCAGACTAGGATGGATGTGCACTGAAACTTGAGGAGCTGATGATTCATCATCCATTATTTTTACTGTACTATATTTATAAAAGAAAACAAAGGATTCAAGGAACAGAGATAATGGACAGAGTGGGGATCAGAAACTCGTACCTGGCGGTACAGGGATGAGACGTTGCGGGAGGCGGGGTTGAAGGCGAGCCGGCAGACGCCGAGTGCGAGTGCGCGGTCGTAGCCGCTGCGTCGCCCGGGGTCGGAGAGCGTCTCGTAGGCCTCGTGCACCTGGATGAAGCGCCGCGTGTGCTCCCCGGCGGCGCCCGGCGGGGAGACGTCCGGGTGGTACTGGCGCGCCATCCGCCGGTACGCCGCCCGCACGTCCTCGAAGCTGCTCCCCTCCGCCGGGATGCCCAGCAGCTCGTAGAACGTCGGCTCCACCGCGCGCACGCCTCCTCCGGCCGCTGAAGCTGTCCCCGCGCGGAGCGGTGTGAGGCGAGGAGGAGCTGGTCCCCGGAGGAGCCAGAACCCGGCCACCGTGCTGCCGGAGGCGACGAACGAGGAGAGTGCGGGCGGTGCGGCGAGGTTGGGCATGTGGGCTTGCCTGCTGTGTGTAGCACCTTGGATGAAAGGATCTCACGCTCGAGCTGCTCTGCTTAGTTCTTGCAGTTGTTTCCTGCCAGAGTTAGAGGTTCCATTTTTTATATGTAGAAGGAAATGCCTGGAGAGGATATATGTGGAGCCCCTTTCCTGCCTTTTTGTCTTTGTTTGTTTGTTACTGAGTTTGTGACCAGCAAATTGCCAAGTGTGTATCATTTGTTTATTCTATCTGACTCTAAGAAACTTTTTGTGCTGTGGATTTCTTGTTGAATGTAAAAATACAGGTTAAGCACTCTGGAAGCTATGCGGTGAGTGGCTGTAATTTTTCTTGTTTTCACTTGAAAATAACATTTCAGATGGAGCCTGACAAACATGCTTGGACTGAATTGCATTTCTGTTTAAAATAGCTGGTTATTGCATTTAGCGACGGTATTTTTATTAGATAAAAAAGGCTATAGGACAGCTGTATTGTACTAATCTGTTTAGCTGTTTTTCAAAAAACAAAGTGTAAATTTCAATCATAGTTTGCAAAAAAAAAGTAAAACTATGATCCAAACACGATTCGAGCTACAACTATTCAACGCAAATAAGTATTTAACCAATTTAGATTGAACAAAAATTCAGATAGTTGGTGCTGGCTAAAATTTTCATCTGTTTTAGTGGCTAATAAGATGCTATTTTAAAGCTAAATCGTGCTTAGTGGGGACATTAGTGATTTTTTAGCGTGCAAACGGTCTAATTGTAGCCGAAGGTCTCCCAAAAGCCTATAGATGGGCTATAGCATGCTATCTGAAACAAAACAAAAATTTGAGAAACAATATGGGGATCATTGACAAAATTGCGTTCCTTCTATTGTTGTCATCATCTTAAGGTGAAGACCTTTTTATGGTATCGAGAACATTGTCTCTTCGATTCGGATTATCCACTTTGTCCTTTTTCCGACAATATTGGCATTACATCCATCTAGTTGTTGTTCCTAATATTGTCAAAGTGCTTCACGAATCACGATTCATATACAAATGCAGCCACATACGGGTCGTGGTAAATATATAACCATATCCAAACAAAACCAAACATGCATGCATCTTGTGACCATGTCAACAAACATTCATAAACACAAGGAAATTCAATTTGGCTAACTGGTGCAAATGAACCTATTATGTGAAAACACATTTTAAAATGTCAAAAAAATTCAAAACAAATTCTGCATACATCTGAATATTATATATTCGTACACAAGTTTCCATGAGAAAAGAACATTTTATGTGCCTCATGTAAATAAAACAAATTTCAGTGCTCCAATGTGTCTATTCACGAACATGCTTTTTAAACTTGTGTATGGACATAGAATGTCTGAATGTAAATGCGAAATTTTCGTTCAAAATTTTTAGATAATTTATTTTTTATTTTTTATGTATTTTTCATAATGGGTTCATTTGCACGCGAGAGCCAAAACACCACCTCCGCCCCCGCCTCCGGGTGCCTGCTGTGTGGCAACTTGGATGAAAGGATCTCACGCTGCCAGAGTTAAAGGTTCCATTTTAGCAGCAAAAACCTAGAATTAACAAAAAGAGTTAAAGGTTCCATTTTTAATCTGTAGAAAGAAATGCGTGTAGAGGATATATGTGGAGTCCCTTTCTTGCCTATGTCTTTGTTTGTTTTACGACTTTGTTACCAGCAAATTGCCAAGTGTGTATTTGTTTATTCTGTTTGTACCTAAGAAAGTTTTTGTGCTGTTGATTTCTTGTTGAATGTAAAAACACAGGTTAAGCATTCCGGGAGCTATGCGTGAGTGGCTGTGAATTTTCTTCTTTTCACTTGAAAATAACATTTCAGATGGAGCAGGACAAACAGGCTTGGACTGAATTGCATCTCTGTTTAAAATAGCTGTCTATTGCATTTAGTGATGATATTTTTATAAGCTAAGAAAAGCTAGGCCATACCGTGCTAATCCATTTAGCACTTTTTCAAAAAACAAAGTGGAGATTTCAGTCATAGTTTGCAAAAAAAAAAAAAGAGTCAAACATTATTCGAGCTAAAACTCATTCAACAATTCAATGCAAATAAGTATTTGACCAATTCAGATTGAACAAAAATTCAGATAGCCAGTGTTGCCTCCAATTTTGTTCCGATTTAGCGGGTATTGAGAGACTATTTTAGAGTTAAGTCATGCTTATTGGGGCTATCAACGATTTTTAATTTAGCCTATAAAGGGTCTAATTGTAGCCGAAGGTCTCCCAAAGTCTATAGATGGGCTACATCAGGCTGTTTAAAATTTTCTTGCATCCAAATTAGTACATTTCTTAAATGTAACCTCATGAAAGAGAAACAACCTCATTGACAAAATTGCGTTCCTTCTATAATTGTCATCATCTTAAGGTGAAGAACTTTTTTATGGCATCGAGAAAACATTGTCTCTTCGATTTGGATTATCCACTTTGTCTTTCTTCCCACAATATTGGCATTACATCCATCTTGTTGTTGCTCCTAGTATAGTCAAGTTGCTTCAAGATTCATATACAAATCAGCCACACACGCGTCGTGGTGAATATATAATCACATCCGAACAAAATCAAGAATGCATGCATCTTGTGACCGTGTCAACAAACATTCATAACCACGAGCAAGTCAAGCAAGTCGGGTGCATGCATCAATCAGATCCATTCGAAAATGTATCATATATAAATGGACTCGATAAGATGTCTGTGTATTAGCATACACACATCTTCATTTTTATAGGATTACATGTCCATCAATCGGATCCGATATTAGCTCCATCGATTCGTCCGTGTTTGTTTGGTGGTCAAGGTTTTCCTTAGCAACCCCTACATACACAATAAACAAGAACAAACCACCTCGTGTAACTGGAGGGAAATTAACAACGCAGGCTTAACTAGGGCAGGCAAAACAAAAGCTTAGTACTCGATGGATCCGAGGCACTTGGCGGCTTTCGCGATCGCGACAGGTAGTAGATTCCAGATTGCAAAGTAGATCAACTAAATAATGACGATGTTATGATGTAATTTTCTTAATTGCTGAGTCTTAGCTGATGTCAGTGTGATATTCCAGTGTCAATCAACCCAAAGGCCATATTTCTACACTGCAGTCTCAACAAATAAATACTGATCAATATGGAGGTTCATGCCAAATAACACTTCTATACATGATGATACTCGTCGCCTACATCTCCGTCAAGGGCACGACCAGGCAAAGCTTGGTCGTCCCGACGGTGGGTGAGTGGGTGGGGTGGGATGGAGGGACCTCTCGGCGGCGTGGGACGCGATCCCATGTGCTTGGAAGTGGTACGAGTCGGGTACCACAGCGTTGTGGCCCTCCTGCGTGCGGCAGCACAGCTGCATGGCCGGAGCAGCGGTGGCATGGCATACGACGATCTAGTAGGCTGCAAATTGGATCTTGTCCTATCGGAAAGGGAGGTGGTGGGTGCACGATGGCGGCGACACCTGTGGCTGCAGCGGGCGGGGAGGGGGAGGGGCTATGCCAGTCTACAATGGGCCGCTTTTTAACCTCTTGCTGCCTCATAAGCACTAGGTCACAGGATGACTATGTGCCAAGCGAAATAAGCGTCGCTTATCCATATTTCTCGATACAGTTATTCCTAACGGTTTGTTTTGCCACGCTAGCGCGAGCTTTATAAGTGCCAAGTCCCTCCATCCGTGTTACAATATGAGTCACCATTTGTAGTAATTGTTCAACTTACAAAAGCAAAACATCACTTATAGATGTTTGCAGCTCATGAAGTTTATATGTCTGGATAATAATATAACGGAACATTGAGCCTCGTCTTCTCGTGGGGTCACTATTGCAAATAAATTAAAACTAAAATCATTGTCTTCACGTGGCTGATATCCTGATATCCTGCATCTTTTTTCCGAGGTGTTACCCCCGGCCTCTGCATCAAAAAGATGCATATAACCTGCTTTATTTATTATTCAATGAAACCTTACAAAGAGAATACAAAGATCAATCGAAGCCATCTCTCTAAAACAACTTGATAAAGGGGGTGACCATGTCAGAACACTCTAACCGCACACCAACGGACATTATCAACATACCGGAGTTCCCAAAACCGCCCCACGGCGGGTCAGGAGCACAAAATCGGTCCAATTGATCCGTAGCGCACACCATCATGCACGCTCAATCTTCTGCTGCCGCCGTCTTCCGCCAACCCATCTTCAGAAGGATCAAAATAATTCCCTTATCAGGCCTGCCGTCAACGCCACCAAGACGGCAAACAGCGCCACCACCCTGCGCCCGTCCATCAGATGCACACGCGGTCGCCGCCAAGACCCCTCGTCACCATGCCGCCGAGTCCCATCATCCGACGCAGCTAAAAACCCCCGGAAGATCCGTCGTGCGTAGAACCTACCGAACCAGCCATGACAGAGCGTAGCACCTGGCGGTTAGGCATGACTTGACAAATCCACCGGCGTCTCCGTGCAAGATGAAGCCACTCCACCTTCTTCCCCTTCGATCAGTAGCTGCTCCAAAAACGATGCCCCAAGAGGGAAAACGGCGTCGAGCGTCGTCATCATCCGATCCGGGATACCCAGATCTAGGGTTTCCCCTAGAGCAGTCAGAGTTAGACGACGAGAGATGCAATGACGATGCCTTCAACAAGGTTACAACGTTGAAAACGCCGCCATCGTTCGCCATGACCGAAGTCGGCGTGGCTTTCACCGGCAATCCCATCTCCAGAAACTCGTTATTTAGATCGACAAACATTAGCCGCCCTCGGGATAAACCTAAGGAGCGACGCCATCTGAACCACCACCGAGCCCCGCAGAAAACGTGACATTGCGGCGCCACACCACTGACGAGCAGTACCACCGCCGCTCCGCCGCCGCCCTTCGCAGATTGTGCCGCCATTGGAGGACCGATCTGAACCAGATCGTCACCACTAGGCCGTGACCGCACCACTCGGGACGATCTGCGCGCCCACCGCCGATCGGACCAGCACCGCCACCCTCTTGGACCTCCGCCGTCGCCCTGGTCAGAGGCCATCACGATGGGGTGTGTTAGGAGAGGCTCGCCTCCACCGTCAGCGGCAAGGGCTTTGCCCGGCCACGTCCTCCGATGGAGGCGAGGAGGGGGAATTGGGTGGAGGGGGCCACCGATGGCTAGTGTTTTCCCCCCGGTGCCGCCGAGCGGGGACGACACGGGAGGGGAGGAGGACTTTTGATATTCTGCATCTTCCCACGATGTTATTATTAAAAGCAAAAGAGAACATGATTATATAGACATAATTAACTTGCTAGCTCGAAAGATGTCAGTAAAGAGAAAACAAGCAGTTAAGTACATAACGATAAGATACGCAACAATAGCATTTTTTTAAAGCCTAGGCGCACTGAAATCTAAGAGTGCACTTTGGTCTAACCATAAATCTCGCATATTTAGATAACCATCATATGAATATTAATCAATCATGTTCCGTAGATCATAGACGTAAAAAACATAAACTAAGGTAGCGAATATACTTCTAAATATACTAACCACACAATGATAAAATCAAACTTTTGACGAGTCAGCAATAAAACTCCAATATGCAAATTCAATTCTTCAACTGCACATACACTATAACACGGAGCTCGGGCGCTGGCTCTTATAGACGCCGAGACATAGCATTAGTCGCCGTGCTCGCGCTGACGTGGTAAAAAAAGCCATCAGGGATAACTGTATCGAGGATTCTGCAACGGCGGCGGACTTTTTGGCGCGGCACAATGCGATCCGCCAAGCTAGCACTTCCAGACTAAGGATACGCCATGTTACATTACAGAAGACATCGGAACTATAGTATCGTGTAACCGCGAATTATTTGCCGTGTTACACCTTCTAGCATCGGTGAAAATTAATTACCTTAACAATAACTGATTAAGGTTGCTAATCCGTCGCAATTCGACAAATCAAAAGTTACCATTACATTAATATGTAATTACATTTTCCTTACAAGATTTTCTTAAACCTCTCTAAAATAAAGAAAAAACAAAGAAATACTAATAGGGAAAGAGGGGAAACAAACTAAACATATAAAATTGAGCTCCACCCTATTCTGCACGAGATTCTACACGGCGGTGGATTTGGTCGGCGGTGGATCTGAACGGCAGTGGATCTGGTCGGTGGTGGATCCGGATGAAGGTAGATCTGGTCGGCATCATCAGATACCCAATGACCTGAGCACCATGTTCGACGCGGCAGATCAGCACAACACATACGACCTCGCCACTAGATGTCTGCGCCTTCCACATAGTGGATCAGCAAGGTGCACATGACGCCACCACACACTGGATCAACACGGCGTTGACCTGTACACCATAGGACATAGTGGGGATAGATGGTTTTGGGATCTTGTGTTAGTCGTGGAGAGAGAGAGAGAGAGGGAGAGAGAGAGAAAGAGAGAGAGAGAGTAGAGGGAGATCTAGAGTTAGCAGAGAGGGGAGTGCGGCAGTGTGGATAGAAGCTAATGTTCCATGTATTATATAGATGTGGGTTTGTATCATGGGCCTCACTTTCTTAAAAGCTGATTGACCATAGTGGGCTAGTTATGTTGTTAATGGGTCCGACTCTCTCGTGATTGACAACATAAACAGTAAAGTAACCAAGCAGCAAGATTTTATGAACAGTGTGATAAAATATATTTATTAAATACTATAATAGAAAATTACATATCAGTACACTGATGGAATTTCCTCCGACTCTACCAGGCCATTAGATTTTGCCCTATGTTCACCGGCTTTGTACTCGGTTTTGGCTTGGGACGGAAGTTACATCTCGTCATTGCCATCGTCACTACCATTGACGGCGCCATCGACTTGGGCTCGGACCTCGGTGGTGTGTAGTTCCACCAGAGGAACCTGCAACCAACGTTCTCACCAGCAACTACGTGACCTCGTAGAGGGCTTTGGCCGCAGAAGCAAATCTAAGAGAGAGAAATATCCTCAAATTATCTTCTGATCAATAGATGATAGAGGATCAACAGATATAGATAAAAACTACCCAGTGCTCCATCGGCTTGGATCTCACCGCCGCTAATCGCTGCATTACCGAAGGGAGAATTGGGGAGAGTACTATGACAGGGAATACAAGAGACTAGATGGAGATCAGGAACAGAAGCTGAAGAAGGAGATATAAAGGCATCGGCGATAGTGGGTCACACAAGTCAGCGAGACAAAAATGACCCATCAACGCGGGGTGCTTAACCAGTCAGCAGCGTGGGACACGCCGTAAATATCACCTACAAAGTTCATCACACTAGTATCTGCGTCCATCCATCTACTGTGGCATTAAATCTACTGGCTTCCCGATCATGTACAACGGCGCTAAAAAAAATGCCGGCGCCGTGTTGGCCACGGCGTATAAGTGACCACCGTGAAAAAATGTTGTCGTTATCTCTCATCCGCTGCATATCCAATATTTCGAGGTAATTTTTGCTTGTGTCGTCCCAAAAATCCATCGGGTATAGAGGTATTTTTGTAGTGATACTATAAAGAATCTACAAGATCTAAAAATATGTCAGCATTGAAATGATAAACAAGTTGGACACAATAAAGCATATCAATAATGTGCTAATTACTCTTAGGTAATTGTTCCTTATGTTCTTTGATGGCTTGAAAATGCCTCACAATAGCATCATCATCAAGCTTCTAAAAAATCCCTTGCTCGGTTTAGCAAATCATTAAGTTATTAAATCACACATTGTTAATCTTTGCGCAATTTAGACTTGATAATCGTCATTGCCGAGATTGCTCGTTCAACCGATGTTGTTGAGACTGACAATAACACAACCAATGAGTTTGTAGATCAATAGGAAAAACCAAATGTTTCTCGGTTTCAACCAACTTTGAAAGCCAAAACTTCAAAACCTTTACAAGAACTGAATGCATCATGCCTTCGTACATGAACACAAGTAGAAAACAGGGTTTCCGCTCGGAGCTTCCCGGAGCATCACTCCCGGTCGCGATACAAACCGGGACTAATTTGAGCATTATTCCCGGTTCGAACGGCTGGGACGCCGCATGGGGGAGGGCCAACATAAGTCCCGGTTGGGGAGGGGTAGTGATCTTTAGTCCCGGTCGGTGAATCCAACAGGGACTAAAGATAGACCTTTAGTCCCGGTTGAAGACACCAATCCGGACTAAAGGTCGTTTGCACGAATGGCAGATTTTCAAAATTTTAAAGGGAAATATGAAAGCATGAAGATTTTAGGTCTTGCTAGGAAAAACCTGAGAAAAATTGATATTTTTGAAGTTTTTGAATTTCTTTTGTTGTTTATTTTACTTTTTAATTATTTTGAATTTTTATATTATTTTGTAATTTTTTATTTTTATTTTTTAAGAGTTTTTCTTTTTGATTTTTTAAAAATTTTGAGTTTTAAATTAATAATTAAATTATGCATAAAGATTATTTGGAATTCATTGTTGCTTATTATACATAATCATTGTTTCTTATTTTTAAAATTATTTGGAATTCAAAAATAAAATCATGTGTTATCAAAGTCTAAGGGTTAATAACCCGCAAAAAAAGTCTAAGGGTTAATAGAATTGATATCATACTATTATTCGAAAGTTATGAGAACAGTCTTGGAAGCTAATTTAAAAGGAACTCAAAAGTTAAGCGTGCTAAGGGTGAAATAGTGTTAGGATGGGTGATGAACCGAGAAGTTTGACGAGAGTATGCACTTTGATATGAGAATATAGGCGATTAGAGATTAAATTATCAGAAAATTCACAAATCCAAAACTTTGAAATTCAAAAAAAAGAAAACCGAGACTTTTTTCGAAAAAACTTTAAAAACTCCAACCGGACCTTTAATCCCGATTGTTGTTACCAATGGGGACTAAAGAGTCCTCCAGCCCCAGCACGCAACTGCAGCCACGGGGAGGGCCTTTAGTCCCGGTTTGTGGCACAACCGGGACTAAAGGGAGAGACTTTAGTCCCGATTGCGCAACCGGGACTAAAGACAGCTACGAACCAGGACTAATGTGTCTTTTTCCACTAGTGAAAGAATGTAAGTTTGAAGTTGGTCTCTTATGATTTCACGATCACCACGAGTGAAATCCGCACGATAAGTTTCAGGTAGGCTAGCAAGGTTATCAACATTAAACTTGGAGAAAGATATTTTTGGATGAAGACACGAGAAGGCCAATATTATCTTTGAAGATGCATCGTTAAAGTGATGATTCATATTAGTGCATATATTGTCAATGTTAAAATAAAAGATCTCAACTCAGATAAAAATGGAGATAAGTGTAAGTCACACCATCGTCACTGGTGTCGGTCTGCTGCGATGGCCGATCGGCTACTCCTAGTTAGGGTACCGACAAGCCACTGTCCACCGGATTGGAACTTTGGCCGCTGCTATCGCCTCCTTCCCGTTTGTGCTTTGGCGCGTCGTTGTCTTGCGGCGGAATGACAACCTGATGGAAGCGACGGTCGGAGGCCATCCTACCCCATCTCGCTAGGGAACACCGTGTGCGCTGTCGACGGCTCGCCATTGTCCCGCGCCATTGGTTTCGGCCAGCAACTCGCGGGCAGATGACTTGGATCCCTTTATGGGTCGGGTTAAGGCGAAATCCGAGCCATGGCAAGAAAGGTTCACGTCCAAAGGGATCAAGACTATCCTCATCGACTCCTGTCTATCCAGCCTCCCCATGTACATCATGGGGCTTTACCTCCTGCCGAAAGGAGTCCGTGCCAACTTCGACAAGGAGCTATCGCGGTTCTTTTGGATGCCAAATGATGGCCACCAAAAGTACCACATGGTCAAGTGGGAGGATATTTGCGCCCCCAAGGTTCTTGGGGGCATAGGTATCTTGTCCTCTCGTCACATGAACGTAGCGCTTATGTTACGTTGGGTATGGCGAATTCTGGCTGACGATGGTGGACTTTGGCTTCAGCTAATAAAAGCCAAATATCTCTGGGGGCGGCCGTTATTGGCTTGTGAACATCGGGAGGGGTCTCAGTTTTGGAGATCTATCCAGGACATCAAGCCGACGATACGGAAGGGTCTATCCATTTCTATCGGAGATGGAAAGGACACCCTTTTCTGGCTTGACCCTTGGGTTGGGGGCTGCCCCCTCAGCCTCGAGGTGCTCCAGCTATTTTCAATTTGTGTGGATCCTATGATTTTAGTGGACGAGGCCTACCACGGTGGGAGATGGTAAGTGGCATTTAGCCAGAACCTTGGGGCGGCCGAAAGGGCATCCTAGGATGGGCTTCGGGACAGCTTACCGATGACACACCCCCATTCGCCCGATAGTTTTTCTTGGCGTCTGGCCTCCTCGGGTGCTTTCACTGTCGGATTGGCATACATGGCCCTATTTAGTGGGCCCTCTCTCCCTTGGGACTCTCCCTTATGGAAGGCGCCCTTACCCTTGAAGATCAAAATCTTTCTCTGGCAGTTATTGCATGATCGACTTCCCTCAGGAGTGGAGGTGGCCAAGCGGCATGGCCCTGGAGATGGGCTATGCCCGCTGTGTGCGGTTGCAGAATCAGGCACCCACATCCTGTTTACTTGTCATGTGGCTCGCTTTCTATGGAAATTTACCTGTGAGGCGTTGAGGCATGACTGGCTGGCCTCGGACCTAGGGGAATTCCTGGAAGCCAACGCAAACTATACCGGCAGGAGGAGGTGCCTCTTCTGGTTAATGTTTGTTGGGGGGATACCCCCGGGTAGGGTCACGCTGGGGTATAAAGGCCGAGTTATCCGAGGTACGACACGATCAAAGCAAGTGCTAGCCGGGTCACCTCAAGGCAGGCCGACTTACGGAGTAACCCGACCCATGTGGCATTCGCCTAAGATTGATCCGGCCGGCATGAAACATATGTCGGCCATGTTCACTTACTAATTTGTGCAGGTACCCTCGTAGCCGGGTTAGCCAAGCGCTAGCTGGACTACCACTTGGATTCCAAGAGAAGGAAGGAATCTCCCGCTGGTCAAAAGGTGGCCTTTGCTAGCTGTAGCGTGAGCGAAGCAAGCAGAGGGAAGGAACAGCGGGGCGTGGCCGACCAAGATGACGCGAGCAGCGTCGGCTGACGTAGCCCATGTCTGGTGACGCTTAAAGGCATGGATCACGCACAGGGTTACATCCAAAGTCCGGATGAACCGTTAAAGTGAATAAAGAAGCATCTACCAAGGGGCATATTCGGGGAATATGCTGCCACGTGTGCCCTAACTTTGTAACCGGGGCTCGCCTATATAAGGAGCACCAGGGCCTCCATAGAGGGGGCTCGATCATTTTCTCTGTCTAAGATAGAACTCTAGAGCTTAGTTGTGGGGGGTAAGAGACCAAGTCTCCTTCTCACGAACAGCTCGAGGAGCACTTATAACCACCATTGATAGAGGAAATACAACAACACTTGTGCTTGAAATCACCACGCTATCCCTCCCTGGATTCCCCTAGAGCTCATTGGCCCCATCTTTAGCCTATCCATGGCATCTGCCGTGCCACCACCACGCCAGTTGGCGCCTACCGTGGGGCTAGCGGTGCTAGCAGGGGTGAAAATCTGGATTGAGAGCATCTCCAGCACCGGCGAGTGCATCGTCTCTGGCCTGGTTCAGCGTTTTGGAGCGCTGGACTACGTCAGCGACAATGCAGGGAGCTTCGGCAGGCGTCCTCCTCCGCGCAATGGCCTCTTCATCAAGCTTGGCATGCACAAGATCTACCTCGGCATGGACGAGTCCTACGCTCATCCACGACACGTCGTGGAGGGAGGCGAACCGCTTCTTAGCGCAGCTCACGGTGTGCGTATCACTCGCCTTGCTAGCAGTGTGGAGGTCATGATGGCTACACCGGACGCATGAGCAAGCAAGGACCCGGCGCCAGACCCGGAAGTCACGCCAAAGCAGGCAAGGTCTAGATTCCCACCTCTAGAAAGGCCAGAGAATGTACTCCAACAAGCGATAGATAACCTAGCGACGCCAATAGCTCATGTAGTAGATCCGGCTCAAGCGCAAGCTGAATTGGAGGAAACTAGGCAGAAAATGCTGGCTAGCGCAAAGAAGGTAGCGGAGTTATAGCAGTCCTTAAACATCACTTTCAGGGAATATGGAAAGGCAAACCGCATAGATGGGGTGAAAATCCGAGGTAGAAACCTGATTACTGAGATTGACAAGGAAGGTGATCCCAGGCCGGGTTAGACCGCCACGATAGTAACTGGAGGACTGGACAGATACAGTACCCCGCGAAGAACCTCAGGGCAGCAAACGCAGCTGCATCCGAGTTAGAGGGTCTAACCGGAGAGGCCTAGGAAAGGCAACGGGAGAGGGTGAACCACTTGCTGAGGGTGGCTTGCCAGCAAAACGAGGAAATGAACAAAGCAACCCCGGCACCGCCTGGAGCGTCGCACGTGGTTCATTCGGCTAGAAATAACCTGGCCAAGTCTGCTGGAGCCGCATCGTCTCCGGGTGACATTCATAGGAGAGAGGAGGTGGCAACCTCGAGAAGAAGTGATAAACAAATGGTTCCATATGACCCGGTAAAATCAGGAAAAGGAAAGGCAGTGCAAGGTGATGAGGATCGCCACAACGCAAGCCGAGGTGAAGCTGGCCGAGGTAACCCCGACCAAGGCAATGCCGGTCGAAGGAATGTTGCCAACGGCAATGCCGGACAGCAGGGCGAGAACAGGGCAAAATGTACCTCGGCAACAGCAGCAACAACACGCGCCTCGGCAGGAAAGAAGCACAGGTCAAGCAGCACAACAACAAAACGCTTGTCCGTATCAAGATAGGTACAATGATGGTTATTTGGCGATGATCAACGATGGATACCCAAGACCGGTGCACCATGTAATTGGGTCAAGGCTGGGAAGTAGAAACTTACAGCCAGATGATGCAAGGTTGAAGCTGGACATGATTTATAGGTCAGAGTTGATCGAAGTACAAGGTCCTCCTGGTCCGACGTGCTTTAGGCCTCGGATCATGAGGGAACCACCGGTACCAAACTTTCAATTGGCCAGAGGAACAAGGACCTACGCTGGTAGCACTAGACCAGAAGATTGGCTTATTGATTATGCAACAGCAGTCAAGATTGCAACTAGAAATTTGAGATGGGTAGTGAGGTATATGCCTCAAATGTTAGAGGGGCCTGCGATAGTTTGGCTAAACAACTTGCCTCCAGGAAGTATAAACTGCTGGCTGGACTTTGAGGAGTTATTCGTTAGCAACTTCTCGAGCACCTACAAGAGGCCCAATAGGCCACAAACTCTGGCTTTATGCCGGCAGAGACCGAATGAGCCTAACCGAGATTTCCTGACTCGGTGGTGCAATGTGCGCAACTCGTGCGAGGGGGTAATTGAATCACAAGCAATTGCATGGTTCGTCCAATGATGTAGATATGGAAGTATGTTGTGGCAAAGGTTGCATCGAGATATGCCAACCACTTTGGTTGAGACAATCTGGATCGCAGATTCATATGCTATGGGAGACCCAACCCCGTCTAATGTCAAGCGAGGCGAATGCGGAATATTACAACCGAGATGGCTCCGGGTCATCAAGAAGAAACGATTTCCGAGGAAAAAGAAGGGACGTGCATCCAGATTACAGATATAAATTGCAGCAAGTGGCGGCAATAGACTGAGATCAGCCTAATGCCGGAGCCAGCCAACTCCAGAAAACTAGAGGTCAACAGTGGCAACAAAAGGATGAAGGCAAGAAGCCCTGGACCCCGGAGCAGAAAAAGCAATGGCAGGAGCGAAAAGATCGTCCGAGGTATACTTTCGAGTCTATGTTGGACCAACCTTGCAAGTTTCATACGCCAAGTCCGAATAGCCCGGTGAACCATACAACCCGACAGTGTGAGTGGATGAGGAAACTAGAACAGGGTAGTCCGGGGAATGCTCAGGCACCTTGGAACGAAGCACCTCGGCAGCCATTACTCACAGGAGGAATGGACAACAAATAATGTTGCCTCCACCTCCGCTGAGGTATGAAAATCAGGAAAGGAGGGATGATGTGCATCAAGTGAATAACAACCAGCAACAAGACCAAGGTTACCATGCAAATGAGGGACGAAACGAGTACATGGAGCATCACCAAAGCTACTTTGTATTTACCACGAAAGAAACTGACCGGAAGAGCTTGCAGCGCCGACATATGGAAGTAAACGCAGTAATGCCAGCTGTGGTGAGGTATATGCCTTGGTCAGATCAGGAGATTACGTGGAGTATCAAGGATCACCCAATGCTCATGCGCAGTCCAAGGACCTACGCACTGGTCCTGGATCCGACGTTCATCGGGCTAAATCTCAATGTGAGGTTTTCCAAGGTGCTGATAGATAATGGCAGTAGCATTAACATCATGTACAAGGATACCATGCACAAGTTGGGGATATCAGAAAATATGCTGCAAGCTACAAGGACCACCTTTCATGGCATTGTGCCAGGTATCTCCTGTGAGCCAATTGGTAAGGTCCGGTTTGATGTGCTATCTGGTACAAGGGATAACTGTCGGACTGAAAATTTGGAGTTCGAGGTGTTGGGCCACGCAGAGTCAAACAAAACTTTTTCCCTACGCGATGATCCTAAGAGCTAGCAGAGGTAGTAGGCGACGAGAATTACCACTAGACGCGTGGTTGCGGAATCGATGTAGCACGTCGCTTGATGCAATGTAGTCCTCATGATCCGTTCCGATCCTCGGTCGTCGAAGTGCTGAACGTATAGCACCTCCACCAGTATCCACACGTACGAGCAGGAGCGCCGGCGGTGGACTGCTTGGTCCGGTACGGCGGCGACATGACTGTACTGGGTCTAGGGTTTCCAACACATGGAGTGACCTAACCGTGTGCTCTAAGCACCTGCACCCCAGCTTATATAGGGAGTGAAAGTGGGATCCACTCACTCGTGTCCCGTTCACTAAAAAGGCCTATATTAGTCACTGCGAGTCCAACTCGCTGACTTAGTCCATGTCTTATTTGGGTCCAACCCAAATAAGTTTCCTGTTTGGGTCTAACCCAAACTTGCTCCCACTCTTAAGTGAGTGACCCGACAGGCTCATGGTAATTCGAACACGATCCGAGTCTCACTCAAGATCGATTAATCGGTAGTGGCTCCTAGAAGAACGTGCCGACTCCCAAGTACCAAAAGTCATGATGACATACCTTCCAACGCGACTTTCGTCTGAGTCCCTTTTTCCTCACGATATACCTTGTCGAACTATAGGCGAATAATCATCATCCCTTAAATAGTCCGACTCTCTATCTCGATCCAAGATAAGTGATTCATCTGACTAACTCTTAGTCGATCGCCTCGGTTAAAACTTAACCGAGTCGTGCATGGCCATGCTTTCCGAATCATATCTATCGAGAGGGCCTAGAGAATATCTCTCTAGATGGAGGGGCAAAATCTCAACTTGGTTATTCACATCACGCATCTTGATTTTCAGTCGACCCGAACTCCGCCTTTATAACTGCCCAGTGATGGAACAACATTTGATAGAACCTAAGTCGGTGATCCTCAACTCGGATTGTGTAATAGCCCCAGGTCTAAGGATTACATTGATTGAGATATACAAATGACGACTTATTCATTGTATCTCAATATGGGTCAGTCCGACTCGCTAAAATCTTTAGCCAAATCCATGTAAGTCGGAATAGCATCTCTATGCCCATGACAAGTGGAACCGAGTCATCTGCCGACTTTCACATTGGTCTAAGTTGTGTGTCCAGCAACAACCTCAACGACCAAGGACAATTAGTATAAACAACATGAATATATATAGTTCCACAATCGAATCACATATTCAATGATACATATCAGTAGTTTATACATGGACAATAACTTTATGAATACATTGGAAATAACATCATATATGATTGCCTCTAGGGCATATTCCCAATAGTCTCCCACTTGCACTAGAGTCAATCATCCGACATCACATTTCTAGGCATCTAATGCCCATGGCTCTCAGGTGCGCCTCATGCTTCGGCAGTGGAAGTGGCTTTGTCAACGGATCCACAATGTTTGCATCCGTATGTACCTTGCATAGCTTGATATCACCTTGATCCACGAACTGGCGAATAAGGTGGTACCGCATGAGTATATGTTTGTTCTTCTGGTGTTGTCTAGGTTCCTTGGCTTGTGCGATAGCACCATTGTTGTCACAATACACGTCTAATCAATTGGACGAGCCCTAAACCACACCAAGATCCATGAGGAAATTCCTCATCCAAACAGCTTCTTTTGTCGCCTCCGAGGCAGCAATATACTCAGCCTCTATCATAGAAGCAGACACCGTCTCTTGCTTAGAACTCTTCTAGCTCACAGCCCCTCCGTTTATCACATAGACATATCCAGATTGCGAACGAGAATCATCCGAGTCAGTGAGATAACTCGCATCCGTGTAACCCCTTACACTGAGTTCATCCTTACCTCCATAAACCAGGAACATATCCTTAGTCCTTCTCAAGTACTTGAGGATATTTTTAGCTACTGCCTAGTGGATTTCTCTAGGGTTAGCCTGGTACCTGCTCACAACACTTAGAGCATAGGAAACATCCAGCCTAGTACAAATCATAGCGTACATGATGGATCCGACTACAGAAGCATACGAAATCGCACTCATCCGACTTCGCTCATCAGTTGTCGAAGGACACTAATTCTTGCTAAGTTTTACACCATGGGACATCGGTAAGAACCCCTTCTTAGACGATTCCATGTTGAAATTCTTCAACACTTTGTCCAAATATGTACTCTGACTCAATCCAATGAGCCGCCTTGATCTATCTCTATAGATCCGGATTCCTAGTATGTAAGTCGCCTCACCCAAGTCTTTCATCGAAAAACTCTTTTCCAATGATTCCTTGATCTCTTGCAACATCTGGACATCATTTCCAATCAGTAATATGTCATCCACATATAAGATCAGAAAATTTACATTGCTCCCACTAAAATTCTTGTATAAACAAGAATCATGATCACTCTTGATGAAGCCAAACAATTTGACTACCTCATCAAAGCGAATGTTCCAACTCCGAGATGCTTGCTTCAACCCATAAATGGATTTCCAAAGATTGCATACCTTGTCAGCATTTGCCGGATCGACAAAACCCTCGGGCTATATCATATACACATCCTCGGTTAAATTTCCATTAAGGAAAGCCGTCTTGACATCCATCTGCCATATCTCATAGTCGAAATAGGCTGCTATAGCTAACATGATCCGAACTGACTTAAGCATCGCCACGGGAGAAAAGGTCTCATCATAGTCAACTCCTTGAACTTTTCGGAACCCCTTCGCGACAAGCCGTGCTTTATAGATAGAAACATTTCCATCCATATCAGTTTTCTTCTTAAAGACCCATTTGCACTCGACGGGTCTTGCACCGTCTGGCAGATCAACCAAGTTCCAAACTTGATTTTCATCCATGGACTTTAACTCGGATCTCATGGCTCCAAAGCACGACTCGGAAT
This sequence comes from Avena sativa, assembly GCA_916181665.1. Taxonomy (NCBI): domain Eukaryota; kingdom Viridiplantae; phylum Streptophyta; class Magnoliopsida; order Poales; family Poaceae; genus Avena; species Avena sativa. Next base: position 463,081,071 of record OV702297.1, on the reverse strand, counting down.
TAGATCCCATCATCGCTTCCGAATAAGTTGCCGGCTCATCACTTTCCAACAGCAACACATCACGAACACTTCACAATCTTGCCGATCTTCGTAGTGTCAGTGCAGTTGTCGGCTCAGGTACCACGACCGGCTCAACCTCTAAGGCTTTTGCCGACTTGCTGTTGGCCGGTATCTCTCGAATTTCTTCGATCTACACCATGCTCCCACTGCCTCCTCGACAGAGAAACTCTTTCTCAAGGAAGACACAATTCCGAGCGACAAACACTTTGCCCTCTTCTCGGTTGTAGAAGTAGTAACCCAAGGTTTCCCTCGGATACCCCACAAAAATACACTTATCCGACTTGGCTGTAAGCTTGTTTGACTGAAGTCGCTTGACAAAAGCTTCACAACCCCAAATCTTAGGAAAAGACAAAGTCGTCTTCTTTCCAGTCCACATCTCATGCGGTGTCTTCTCTACTGACTTTGATGGTACTCTGTTTAGTGTGAATGCTGCAGTTTCTAGACAATAACCCCAAAATGATAAAGGTAGATATGTCCGACTCATCATTCATCATACCATGTCCAACAAGGTCCGATTCCTCCTTTCCGACACACCATTTATCTACGGCGTTCCTAGAGGAGTGAGCTGGGGAACTATTCTACAAGTCTTTAGATGGTCATCAAACTCATGGCTCATGTACTCGCCTCCTCGGTCCGACCGAAGAAACTTTATTTTCTTGTCGAGTTGATTTTGTACCTCATTCTGGAATTCCTTAAACTTTTCAAAGGCTTCCGACTTATGTTTTATCAAGTAGATATATCCACACCTACTCAAATCATCAGTGAAGGTAATGAAGTACTCATAACCACCTCTGGCTATCGTGCTCATTGGGCCACATACATCACTATGTACTAGTCGCAATAAGTCGGACGCCCTTCCACAACTCTTTGCAAAAGGTGTCTTGGTCATCTTGCCGAGTAGGCAGGATTCACATGTCTCGAACGACTCCAAGTCGAACAAACTTAGGAGTCCATCATCATGGAGCTTCTTCATGCATTTCCAACTTATATGACCAAGCCGACAATGCAAAAAGTAAGTCATATTCAGATCATTTGGTTTCAACCTTTTCACATTTATATTATAGACAGATTCACCATCAAGATTCAAAATAAATAACTCATCCTGGATGGGTGCAAAGCCGTGAAACATATCATTCAAATATAAAGAACAACCATTATTCTTAATATTCGACTCATAGCCTTGTCTCATCAAACATGAGGCAGAAATAATGTTTTGACTAAGCACTGGAACATAATAACAATTATTTAGCTCCATTAAGAATCTAGAAGGTAAATGAAGTTGCATCGTGCCGACTTCCAACATAGCGACTCTCGTTTTGTTGCCGACTCGAATTTCAACCTCGCCTCTCGCTACGCTTCTAGTTCTTACCAGTTGATACATTGCAAATGTATCTATAATTTTTGATGTTCCATGCTTGGTTTTATCTAGTTTTCTTATGTTTTATCCACACTTTGGAGTACTTTTCATATGATTTATTGGACTAACCTATTAACAAGAGCCACAGTGCCAGCTACCTGTTTTCTGCTGTTTTTGGTTCCAGGAAAGTCAGAAAATGAATATTCTCGGAATTGGACGGGACAAAATCCAAAGTGCCAATTTTTCCGAAAGTCATCAGATGCCAGAATATGAGACAGAGAAGGGCTGGGGGCCGGCCACACCACCTGCCACGTGGTCAGGCCTGGCCCATGCTAGGGGGTGGTTTAGCCGACCCCATCACCCCCTCGGCCTCTCCTTCCGCCTATATATTGCCCTGGAGACGAAAACCCTAAGTACCCAATCAAAAATCCATGAAAGAGTCTGTAGCCGCCATCATCTCCATCCCTAGATCGGGAGGGATCTGAAGCTCTTCCCGACACCCTGCCAGAGAGGGGAATTCACCCTGGAGGCCTTCTTCATCACCAGGCAAGCCTCCAATGTGATGCGTGAGTAGTTCATCTTTGGACTACGAATCCATGTAGTAGCTAGATGGCTGGTTCTCCTCCTTTGTGCTTTCATGTCTAGATCTTGTGAGCTCCGTTCATGATCAAGATCATCTATTTGTAATTCTGCATGTTGTGTTTGTGGGGATCCGATGGATATTGAGATGCTATTTCAGATTGATTATTGATTCTATCATGTCTTTGTTATTTGAGATCTTGCATGCTTTTCGTTGTTAGTAGCTATCTTGGCCAAGTAGATGCTAGCAACTCCAAGAGTTAGTATTTATGCTCGATAGTGGGTTCATGCCTCTGGTAATCTGGGGAAGTGACAGAAATCTCTAAGGTACTAGATGTGTTGTTGCTACTAGGGAGAAAACAATGATCCTTTGTTCATAGAACAATTGTATTGTTTACCTTACACGCAGTTCGTAAAGCAATAATCTGTTGCTTGCAACTTAATACTGGAGGGGGTTCGGATGATAACCTGAAGGTGGATTATTAGTCATAGATGCCGTTGGATGGCGGTCTATGTATTATGTTGTATTGCCCAATCAAGTCTCAAAGGAGTCAAGATGATTAGTATATGCATGTATTGCTTTCTCGGTGTTTGTCAATTGCCCCGCTGTAATTTGTTCACCCAGCATGTTATCTATCTAAGGAGAGCCACCTCTAGTGAACTATGGATCCCGGTCCTTGTCTTTTACATACAATCTACAATCTTTTACTGCTTTGTGTTTACTTTCTGCAAACTTTTACTTCTTTCCATTCGATATGTTTAATCCTTTGTTTTCCGCAAAACATGGTGAGATTGACAACCTCATCGCAAGTTGGGGACAAAGTTCTGTGGTTGTGTTATGCAGGTCTCCACGTTGCTACTAGCACCGGTAGTGCACCCTGCCAAGGCTCAGCTAGTAACACCTTTGGGGTGTTTCCTTGCTCCTACTGGTTCGATTAAACCTTGGTTTCATAACTGAGGGAAACTTGCAGCTGTGCTCATCATACCTTCCTCTTGGGGTTCCCCAACGAGCTCTACATCAACACCGAGCCATCAAGCATTTTTCTAGCGCCGTTGCCGGGGAGTCAAGGACATCTTCACAAGGGGAGTCCCTCATAACCAATCTCTTTACTTTGTTATTTTTCTTTTGCTTAGTGTATTTTTGCTTTCTTTGCTTGTTTCTTTATCAAAAACACAAAGAATTAGTTTTACTAGTTTGCTTTCTTATTCAAAAACACAATAAATGACTACTCTTGAAAACACTAAGTTGTGTGACTTCACTAGCACCAACAACAATGATTTTATGAGCACACCTATTGCTCCACTTGTGTCTGAAGATACTTTCTTTGAGATAAAACCTGCTTTACTCAATCTTGTTATGAGAGAACAATTTTCTGGTATTGGTAATGAAGATGCTGCTGCCCATCTAAATAACTTTGTTGAACTTTGTGAGATGCAAAAGCATAAGGATGTAGATGGTGATATTATTAAGCTGAAATTGTTTCCTTTCTCTTTGAGAGGAAAAGCTAAAGAATGGTTGAATTCCTTAACTAGGAATAGTATTGATTCTTGGACTAAGTGCAAAGATGCTTTCATTGGAAAATACTATCCTCCTGCTAAGATTATATCTATGAGAAGTGAAATAATGAAGTTTAAACAATCTGATAATGAACATGTTGCTCAAGCTTGGGAAAGAATGAAATCTTTGGTAAAGAATTGTCCCACTCATGGACTGACTGCTTGGATGATCATCCAAACCTTTTATGCAGGATTGAACTATTCTTCAAGGAACCTATTGGACTCTTCTGCTGGAGGTACTTTTATGACCATTACTTTGCGTGCTGCAACAAAACTTCTAGATAATATGATGGTTAACTACTCTGAATGGCATACTGAGAGAGCTCCACAAGGTAAGAAGGTAAATTCTGTTGAGGAAACCTCCTCCTTGAGTGATAAGATTGATGTTATTATGTCTATGATTGTTAATGGGAAAGCCCATATTGATCCAAATAATGTTCCTTTAGCTTCTTTGGTTGATCAAGAAGAGCAAGTTGATGTGATCTTCATAAGAAATAACAATTTTGGCAACAATGCTTATGGTAATAACAATTATAGGCCTTACCCTCCTAGTAATACTTATGGTTATAATGGCAAACTTGGGTTACCTAGTGAAGGAAGAATTTTAGAAGTTGAAAGAGCCATTAAGAATTTCATGCAAATGCAATATGAGCAAAATCAACTATTCACTAAGACTATGGAGGAACAATCTACCATTTTGAAGAACATTTTCTGGTATTGGTAATGAAGATGTTGCTGCCCATCTAAATAACTCCGGCGAGGCAGATCTCGAGCGGCGTCGGCTAGAGGTGGGTGAGGTTCAGTGAGAGGTGGGGAGTGAGTGGGTGTGCTTCAAATGGCTGGGGGTGGCCTCCTTTTATAGGCCCGACGGTGAGACCGAGCGGGATGGGCAGGCGACGGTGGCGACATGGCTATGACCGGCTAGAGGCATGGCGGAGGGTGGCGATCGACAGGTGGTCTCCTGGCGGTGCTCTAGGAAGTGAATGCGGGCTTAGGGGCGGTGGTATGCGGTCGGGGCAAGCTGGCGCTCTGAGCGGCAGAAGCGGCAATGTCCACGGCGAGCGGTGGCTGTGATGCGTTGGGCGGCGAACGGGGGTGTCCGTCGTGTTCCCTGGGTCAAGGCGGAGAGATGAGCACGGGCTGCGGTCGAGGAGCGGTCTAAGCACGCGTGCCGGACGTGGTGCTCTGGCGCGTGCTCGGCATGGTGCGGTGGCACTGGGCGCGTGCTCTCCTTGGTGGTCCATGGCGGGGCTTGGCTCGGGCAGAGGACAGACGCTGGCGGTGAGCTCCTGGCTACCTCCTAGATATGGCGAGAGAGGGGGAAGTGGTCTGCTGCAGCGGGGCAAGGTTTGGCCGGCGACTAGGTGCTCGGGTTGGCATGGCATGGTTGCTAGGGACAAGGGAGAGGGGTGCTAAGGGCCTGGTTAGATCACGAGGGGACAGAGGGATTAAATGGGGGCAAAACCCTGTGCAGAACAGTAAGCTAGTTTTAGAGTTAGATTCTTGCGTGCCAAGTGTTTGATTAAATGGCCGCAAGAAATAAACTTTTGAATTTTTGGGTGATCTACACTAGTGCTAGGTAGTCTCTGGTTGAAAGGGTTTTGAAAGTGGAGCTTGTTTGAATGGTTTTTGAAAAAGTGGGATCTTCCCATATGAAATAGATTCAATTTTAAACTGTCATTTAAAATTAGCATTTGAAAGATTTTTGCAGATCACAAGGTGGGCCTTGGTACCTCATTATGTGTACTATCAAGGGGTGTAAAGATCATGAATTGTTTCTGTTAAGAAATGAGTGCTAGGAACACTCAAAGTAGGCATGAGAGTTAGTTTGGCCAAAATGACCATTCACTTCAAATATTCATTTTGAGTTATTTTTCTTTGGGAAAAGTTTGGGAATGACTTAGATGATGTTTATTTCACCTAAGAAACATTTTACAAGCAATGGATCATAGAACCATGGAAATTCAAATCAAATCCTAAATTAAATGCACATACACACGAATGCTTTCATTTTTAATTTGGAAAAGTTTTTGTTAACCCTATTTTTGATGATTTAGATCTTGATAAGCTTGGATTGAAGTTTTGGGATGATACAAACCTTCCCCCCTTAAACAAAATCTCGTCCCGAGATTTACAAAGAAAACTAGGAACTAAAGAGATCTGGGAACTCTGTCCTAATGTAATCTTTGCGCTCCCAAGTGGCTTCTTCCTCGGTATGGTTGCTCCACTAAATGTTGAGAAACTTTATGCTCCTGGTCCTGGTGGTTCTGTAGGCTTTTTCTAAGATACGGATGGGTACTTCCCGATAGGTCAGGTCATTGTTGATTTCCACAGCTCTGTGATCGAGGTTCTTGAAAACTTTAGTCTTCTCAGGCACTTCCAAGCATTTGCGAAGTAACGAGATATGGAACACATTGTGGATGGCTGACATCTCTTCAGGCAGTTCCAGTTGATACGATACTTCTCCTCGACGGTTCAGAATTTTGAAAGGCCCGATGTATCTGGGGGCTAACTTTCTCTTCAGACTAAAGCATTGAGTTCCCTTCAATGGTGAAACCTTGAGATATACAAAATCTCTGACATTGAAAGTCAGGTCTCTCCTTCTCTTGTCAGCATAACTCTTCTGTCTGGATTGGGAGGTCTTGAGGTGCTCACGGACTTTGTGAACTTTCTCTTCTGCTTCCCGGAGAATGTCGGGTCCAAAGATCTGACTCTCTCCTACTTGCGACCAATTCAAAGGGGTATGACACTTCCTTTCGTATAGGAATTCAAATGGTGCCATCTGTAAACTAGCTTGATAACTGTTGTTATATGAGAATTCTGCAAAAGGCAGGCAGTCTTCCCATTTTGATCCATATTCCAACACACAAGCTCTAAGCATATCCTCTAGGATATGGTTGACTCTCTCAGTCTGTCCATCGGTTTGCGGGTGATAAGCGGTACTGAAGTTCAACTTGGTTCCTAATCCTTCCTGAACTTTCTGCCAAAATCTCGAGGTAAACTGGGTTCCTCGGTCTGATACGATGGTCTTGGGGGTTCGATGCAGACTAACAATCCTAGCAATATACAACTCTGCGAACTTTGCACTCTGGCAGGTAGTCTTGACAGGTATGAAGTGAGCTACCTTGGACAGTCTATCAACTATGACCCAGATTGAGTCATTTCCCCTACTGGAAGTAGGTAAATCGGTGATAAAGTCCATTCCGACGGAATCCCATTTCCATTCCAGAATCTGCAATGGTTGCAACAGTCCTGCAGGTCTCTGATGCTCTGCTTTGACTCTTTGACAGATGTCACACTTGGCGATGTAGCTTCCGATTTCTCTCTTCATCTTGTGCCACCAAAATTGCTCTTTCAAATCCTGATACGTCTTTGTTCCTCTGCGGTGGATAGAATAAAGAGTATCATGAGCTTCCTGCATGATAACTTCCTTCAGCTCCGAATCTGCTGGCACACAGATACGTCCTTTATACCACAATACTCCTTCTTCGTCTTCAGTGAATCCAGGTACCTTTCCTGTACCAATACGACGTTTGATTCCGACGATACTTTCATTCCCCTTCTGGGCTTCCTTGATTTGGCTAATCAAAGTGGGTTGAAGTTTAATGCTAGCCAAGAATCCTTTGCTAACTAATTCAGTCCTGAACTGCTCCAACTCTTCATACAAACTTGGTTGCTTCTCCTTGATCATGGTGTTTAGCCTACACGGCAATCTGCTAAGAGCATCCGCTACCATGTTGGCTTTGCCGGGGTGATAGTGAATGTCAAGGTCATAGTCCTTGATTAACTCTATCCATCTCCTTTGCCTCATATTCAGCTCCTTCTGAGTGAAAACATACTTTAAGCTCTTGTGATCTGAGTAAATCTCACAACGATTACCGATCAGATAATGACGCCATGTTTTCAATGCTAGAACCACAGCTGCTAGCTCAAGATCATGGGTCGGATAGTTCTGCTCATGCTGCTTCAGTTGTCGAGACAGATACGCGATGACTTTGCCTTCTTGCATCAATACACATCCTAGACCAATCTTAGATGCGTCACAATACACATCAAACGACTTCTTGATGTCTGGCATGACCAATATTGGGGCTGATATCAATCTCTTCTTCAACTCCTGGAAACTGGCTTCACACTTGTTAGTCCATTCAAACTTCTTGTCCTTCTTCAACAATTGGGTCATGGGTCGGGCGATGCTTGAGAATTCTTCTACGAACTTGCGGTAGTATCCCGCTAATCCGAGAAATGCATGGACTTGGGTTTGAGTGGTTGGGGCTTCCCATTCTTTGACATCTTTGATCTTGGCGGGATCAACAGAGACTCCTCCGGCAGACACAATATGTCCTAGGAATCCTACTTCTTTCAACCAAAACTCACACTTGCTAAACTTGGCATATAACTGATGCTCTCTCAGGGTTTCTAGGATAACTCTCAGATGTTGCTCATGCTCTTCTTCTGACTTGGAGTAGATAAGGATGTCGTCGATAAACACAACTACAAACTTATCTAGGAAATTCATAAAGATCTTATTCATGAGATTCATGAAATAAGCAGGGGAATTGGTTAATCCAAAGACATAACTGTATACTCGTATAAACCATAGCGAGTAGTAAAGGCGGTCTTCGGAATATCCGTTGCACGAATCTTAAGTTGGTGATAACGAGTCCTAAGATCAAACTTTGAGAATACCTGGGCTCCAGTCAACTGATCAAATAGATCCTCTATCTTTGGCAAGGGGTACTTGTTCTTGATGGTGACATCATTCAACTTTCTGTAATCTATACACAGACAGTTGCCTCCATCTTTCTTGTCGACGAATAACACTGGTGATCTCCATGGTGATGCGCTTGGTTGAATCAAGCCTTTCTCTAACATGGCATCCAACTGCTTCTTCAGTTCCACTAACTCTGAGGGGTTCATGCTATAGGGTCTCTGGGCTATGGGTCCGGTTCCAGGGATTAGTTCGATGATGAACTCAATATCCCTATCCCGGGGCATACCTGGCAATTCATCTAGGAATATGTCAGGGTATTCACAGACTACTCTGACCTGGTCTATGGTGGGCAGGGCTACACTCTTGTTGCACTTGAATTGACGGGGTAAGGTTTCAGAGATATGCTCTACTGTTACTCCAGAACTACTGGTCATGGTGATGGCTTTCTTTGCATAGTCTACCAGTCCTTTATGCCTTGACATCCAGTCCATACCTAGTACTACTTCCAATCCTTTGGTTCCAAGGACAATTAGGTTGGCATAAAAATGTATCCCATGTATTCTGATAGGCACAGCTTTGCAAATTTTTCTAGCTTTTGTTGTTGAGCCGGGGATTTGAACTATCATGACATGCTTCAAGTTGGTTGGATGAATCTTACTAGTGCATGCAAATTCTTCGGTGACAAAGGAATGCGATGCTCCCGAATAAAACAATACTCTTGCTAAAACTGAGTTGACAGAAAACATACCCAGCACTACATCTGGCGCTTCCTGGGCTTCTTCTGCGTTCATGTGGAAGAGGCGACCGTTGCGGTTGTGAGGGTTCCCTGGGGCAAATCTTCTTCCTAGTTGAACACGACACTGCTGTTGAGCTGGGGCATTCACAGGGGCATTGGCGGCAGTCTTCTTGGGACACTCATTGGAGTAGTGACCCTTCACTCCACACTCGAAACAAGTGATCTGGGACTTGTCCTTGGCTGCGACAGGCACAGCATTGCTGCCAGTTCTGGGTGCAGTGTTGTTGTTGTTGTTGTTGTTGTGGTTCTTGGGAGGTGCACGGTTGAAATTGTTGGCATTGCCGGAGTTGTGATTGTTTCCTCCGGACTTCACATTGCCTCTGCTACGGTTGGGGTAACTTGGGCGAGACATTGGGGGTCGGTTGTTCCTTGGTGCATACCCTGGTGAGGAGTTGGGACGGTACTTCTGGTGACTGCTGGATCCAGACTGCTGCATCATATGACGCTTGCGATTGGCGTTTGCCTGGTTAATCTTCCTTTCCATCTGAATGGCAGAGTCGACTAGCTCTTTGAGATCCTGAAAACGGATGTTGACATGGACAGTCTGCATCTCATCATGCAGTCGGTTCAAGAATCTCTCCTTCTTCTTGGCCTCCGTGTTGATTTCATCAGGTGCATATCTAGCAAGTGATAGGAATCTGTCACGGTACTCCACCACAGTCATTCTTCCCTGCTTTAATTCGCGGAATTCATCTCTCATCCTATTGACTAGACCTTGCGGCACGTGAGTGCGACTGAACTTGAATTTGAATGCTTCCCATGTCATCACTTGACCATGGTTCATATTGCGGATACTATTCCACCAAGCTCTTGCATCTCCCGCCAGATAGTGGGTGGCGAAGAGAACTTTCTCATTTTCATCAACTCCTGCAACTTCGAGGTTGTTTTCCATGGTCTGTAACCAGTCGTCAGCATCTAATGGGTTTTTAGATTGGTTGAAGATTGGGGGATTGGTATTCTGAATTTTTTTTAGTTTGGATCCATGGTGATCCTGATTTCCATGCCCCTGGTTGTTGAGAGCCATCTGAGCGATCTGCTGCAACGTTGCTAAGTTGGCTTGGTGCTCAGCCCTGCTTGCTTCACGGTCTGCGATGAGATTTTGCAAGATCTGCAGCATTGGGTCTTCCGACGAGCTGCTTCCTCCTTGGTTTCCACAAGTCATCTGAAGATTGAGATAGATATAGGGGTAAGAGGGAAATTCTAAGGTTCATGGTTTTGGGTTTTCAAAGCTAAAACTTTGAGTTATACTCAGATTTTTCACTAACTCCATTTCATTCATGCAAACAAACACACGATACAACACACACCACAACAAACAAAGGAAAGCAGATGGTTTGAAGAATAATTCTGCAAGCTACGATACAGTGGGACCGATACATCTCATGCTACGACAGTGCTCTAGTGCATCTACTCATTGTCGATGAAGTCAGAGTCCTCATCGTCAGTGTAGAATTCCAAGGCATCCTCCTCCAGAAAGTCATCATCGTTGCTGAAGTAAGAATCCATGTCTCCTTGGATGTCTTCACCCTCATCTTCTTCTTCCTTGGCGGCAAGCTGAGCTTCCTGCTCCTTGACGGTCTTCTCGAGGTCGGCCACCTTCTTGCGAAGATGGGCGATGGTGCGATCCTTCTTGGCACGCTGGCGGTGAAGAGACTGGCGGTCCTAGACGAGCAGTGCGAAAGTCTGGGCCTTCTGGTCGGCAATGGCACGGTTCTGGTTGGCTAACTCTCTGGCATTGTCCAGTTCCTGCTGTCTATCGTGAAGCAAGAAGTAAAGATTCTCCACTTGACGCCTCAACTCTGGGTGACTTGGCATCTCCATCGGCATTCCCATGAAGTCACGTCTTGCATAGTGAGAAAAACGGGTTCCTTGGATCTTGTTGACGCTGAGGGCACATAGACGTGCGAGTGCTTCATGCATTATCCTGGCTAATCCATCTAGCCAGTTGTTCTCTCTCACGGAGAACTGAATTCTCCCAGAAGTTGGCGCTTCGATGCTTCCTCTAAGATCTGCGGTGACTAGCCACTGTAGGTCTCCTCCTGGCAGTCCTGGAAGTTGAGCTCCAAGAAACTCCGGATGTGGGAGTCCTAGTAACTCCGATAGTGAATCCAGATCCCTCTGAAGATCAGCTGACCTCCGTTTCCCAACTGGTAAAACTTGCTGAACTGAGTCTCCATCTACAAGAATTAAGGATGAGGAAATTAGTGAAGTGATCAAGTGTGTCAAGTTTTAAGTAGTAATGTAAGAATTTTGAGGAACATGAATTTTTGAGAAAGAATGAGTTCACAAGGATAAGAGAGGAAATAGTTTTTCATAAATACTCACTTTGGTTTTGAAACTAAGTTTTTGTTTGGACGTCCATTCTAACTAGGGTCTCCTATGGTCAGGATGGCTCTGATACCAACTTGTCAACACCCGGATTTTTAATCCCAGAGGCCCGTTATGCCATACCTCGCAATCCCAGGATTACCATTTTTGCGAGACATAATGGATTGGATATCACAGTACATCATCCATTACAAACCATACATAAGGTCTTACACAAATAAGGATCTCGTGATCCAGTCTTTAATACAACAAGCAGCGGAAATAAAAGATAAGCGTAGCGGTGGGGTCCATCTTCAGGGGCACAGACAATGCTGACGAAGGCAGATAGTCCTAGTTATCATAGCCGTCCTGGTGGCCATCATCTTGATAGTCTCCTTCATAGTTTGGCCATGAGAATAGCCAGGGACAAAAGCCATGAGTACTCTTTAAGTACTCGCAAACTACCACTAATAGGTAATATAGTTCTAAGTCAAGTGCTAAACTCTATGTTTAACTATAAAGTTAAGTTTGAAACCTAAGCTGAGTTCTGAAGCAAAGAAGGATAAAATAAGGTTCTAGAATCACTTAAGTTGGGAAGCTAGTATCATAAACACAACCCTATTGTGGTCAAGTCAAGATTCATCATTCATTTCAAGTTATTTGGAAAACATCTGACAACGAAACAGTATGGCCATTCCAACTGTCAACCATGGACGCGGCTATTCGAATAGTTTGACACTCTGTAGAGGTGGTACACTTTAACCACAAGATTCGATACATATGTCAGGGATAACCCTGAATCATCATACTTAGTATGTAGATAATCAAACATAACCTTTCCTTTACACACCCTAGTATCAGCACCTCTCCTATGAGCATGGCCTCCCAACCATGACCATCAGTAATCTTGGGCACTGCATAGGTGGACATCATGAGAGGTAGCCTCAGCTCAAACCTCTCCCGCGAGGGAACTAATACTAATGCATATAAATTTCCATCTAAGCCTTACCCAATTCAGGTAGTGTGGTTGTACGGTAAATTTGGAATGGTATCGCATCCGAATCCAACCATCAGTTTTATAAAAGGGTTAAGGCTCATGCCTCATCATTTTCATCATCATCAACCATTTGTGTTTATCAACACATGTCAAAACATCTCAATAGAATGACTCATCATTCCAAGGTTTTCACAATTCATTTTCACGAAGTGTTCCCATCTAAAGTGACTCAAGTTTTTGATCTACTCTAAACTACTAAGTTAAGAGAGTTCACTAAGGTGGAAGTGATGGGTTCAATCTCATGCCATAGAATGACATCTAAAGGTTTCTAAATAGGTCAAGTTTTATACTTTTTATGCTACCTTCAAAACAAGTAAAGAACTTTGGGTAAAGTAAAGGAAGTAAAGCTTGAAAATAATACTTTGGGGTAAATACTAGTCAAAGTGGTATAATTAAAGCCTGCCCTAAGCATCTTTGCTAAACCATCTAGTTCAATCCTAGCTTGCTAATAGTAGCTTGCCTTGGTTGGTGCAGTGCTTGAAGTTTTCTTCTTCTTCTTCTTAGTAGAACTCCTCCTCCTCCTCGTAGACTTGGTCGGTACTATCGTCTATAAATACATACAGAGCACACAATCACCAAACCATACTTAACTAGTCTAATTAGCATCCTAAGACACATATTTGATGATCTATTATCATCACAAGCATCACAAGTTTAATTCAATAGTTTCCTCCTTTTTATTTTAGAAAAGTAATTTCTACTCATTGAAATATTAACTAAGATTTAATATTCACCATTTAAAATATGGGATCATGTTGACACATGTCATCACCACATATTCTAACATGTGGTAATGAGATTTAAAGGTTGGATCATAATTACTTTGGTTTAAGTTCATTATTTAATGATTTAAAGTGACTAGAAATGCCTATATAGCATTATTTTGGTACTAGTCCAAAGTCACTGCATGTAAACTTTAATATTATTACATATTTAGATAGATATGGTGAAATGTGATTTTTGAGAGTTGGAATCAACTCAAAAGCTAACTTGGTTGATTTTATAAAAATGTTGCAAGGTGCAAATGCTTCTAATTTGTTATTTTTATTAGGAGAGATCTATAACTCTAATTGAATTAAATCCAACGGGCTTGGATAGATGATTTCAATACCTTTCAGACAAAATTGGTTTCATGCAATTTGCATTTATGAATATCTCTGAATTGATTTGCAAACTAGGGGATAGAAACTAGATTTAAACTAAAAAGAAAAATCCAATTTTGAATGGATGGGCTAGCGCGGGAACAAACATGGGCCGGCCCAGTGGCGCTCCGTGGCGCGGGGCTCAGCTGACAGGGGGTCCCGCTTGTCGGTGGCGCTTAACATGCGAAACGGTACGCACGTTGTGGGCCGTAGGATTAGAACTGGGATCTACGTCTGAGGGTCGTCGTCAACAACGAACAGGTCGCCGGCGAGCTCGAACCCTAGCGGCTCGATAGGGGTCTATCAGGGACGTACCAGGGCTCCAGCAAGGTCGGCAAGGCAGGCAAACAAACTGGAAGACGACGGCGAGGCGAGGCGCGGTTGCGGCGGAGCTTGGGGTGTCCTAAATCACAGGCGCCCTTCTCCTCTTGCTGCGGCGGCTCCTGCTCCAATTCCGGCGAGGCAGAGCTCGAGCGGCATCGGCTAGAGGTGGGTGAGGTTTAGTGAGAGGTGGGGAGTGAGTGGGTGTGCTTCAAACGGCTGGGGGTGGCCTCCTTTTATAGGCCCAACGGTGAGACCGAGCAGGATGGGCAGGCGACGGTGGCGACATGGCTACGGCCGGCTAGAGGCATGGCGGAGGGTGGTCTCCTGGCGGTGCTCTAGGAAGTGAATGCGGGCTTAGGGGCGGTGGTATGCGGTCGGGGCGAGCTAGCGCTCTGAGCGAAAGAAGCGGCAATGTCCACGGCGAGCGGTGGCTGTGGTGTGTTGGGCGGCGAACAGGGGTGTCCGTCGTGTTCCCTGGGTCAAGGCGGAGCGATGAGTGCGGGCTGCGGTCGAGGGGCGGTCTGAGCACGTGTGCCGGACGCGGTGCTCTGGCGCGTGCTCGGCATGGTGCGGTGGCACTGGGCACGTGCTCTCCTCGGTGGTCCACGGCGGGGCTTGGCTCGGGCAGGGGACAGAGGGTGATGGTGAGCTCCTGGCTACCTCCTAGACATGGCGAGAGAGGGGGAAGTGGTCTGCTGCAGCGGGGCAAGGTTTAGCCGGCGACTAGGTGCTCGGGTTGGCATGTCATGGTTGCTAGGGACAAGGGAGAGGGGTGCTAAGGGCCTGGTTAGATCAAGAGGGGATAGAGGGATTAAATGGGGATCAAATGGGGGCAAAACCCTGTGCAGAACAGTAAGCTAGTTTTAGAGTTAGATTCTTGCCTGCCAAGTGTTTGATTAAATGGCCGCAAGAAATAAACTTTTGAATTTTGGTTTCAAAATTTTTGGGTGATCTACACTAGTGCTAGGTAGTCTCTGGTTGCAAGGGTTTTGAAAGTGGAGCTTGTTTGAATGGTTTTTGAAAAAGTGGGATCTTCCCATATGAAATAGATTCAATTTTGAACTGTCATTTAAAATTAGCATTTGAAAGATTTTTGCAGATCACAAGGTGGGCCTTGGTACCTCATTATGTGTACTATCAAGGGGGTGTAAAGATCATGAATTATTTCTGTTAAGAAATGAGTGCTAGGAACACTCAAAGTAGGCATGAGAGTTAGTTTGGCCAAAATGACCATTCACTTCAAATATTCATTTTGAGTTATTTTTCTTTGGGAAAAGTTTGGGAATGACTTAGATGATGTTTATTTCACCTAAGAAACATTTTACAAGCAATGGATCATAGAACCATGGCAATTCAAATCAAATCCTAAATTAAATGCACATACACATGAATGCTTTCATTTTTAATTTGGAAAAGTTTTTGTTAACCCTATTTTTGATGATTTAGATCTTGATAAGCTTGGATTGAAGTTTTGGGATGTTACACAAAAGCATAGGGATATAGATGGTGATATTATTAAGATGAAATTGTTTCCTTTCTCTTTGAGAGGAAAAGCTAAAGAATGGTCGAATTCCTTAACTAGGAATAGTATTGATTCTTGGACTAAGTGCAAAGATGCTTTCATTGGAAAATACTATCCTCCTGCTAAGATTATATCTATGAGAAGTGAAATAATGAAGGTTAAACAATCTAATAATGAACATGTTGCTCAAGCTTGGGAAAGAATGAAATCTTTGGTAAAGAATTGTCCCACTCATGGACTAACTGCTTGGATGATCATCCAAACTTTTTATGCAGGATTGAATTATTCTTCAAGGAACCTATTGGATTCTGCTGCTGGAGGTACCTTTATGACCATTACTTTGGGTGCTGCAACAAAGCTTCTGGATAATATGATGGTTAACTATTCTGAATGGCATACTAAGAGAGCTCCACAAGGTAGGAAGGTAAATTCTGTTGAGGAAACCTCCTCCTTGAGTGATAAGATTGATATTATTATGTCTATGCTTGTTAATGGGAAAGCCCATATTGATCCAAATAATGTTCCTTTAGCTTCTTTGGTTGGTCAAGAAGAGCAAGTTGATGTGAACTTTATAAGAAATAATAATTTTAGCAACAATGCCTACAGGAACAATTTTGGTAACAACAATTATAATCCATATCCTCCCAACAATGGTAATGCTTATGGAAATTCTTACAACAATAATAGGAGTGCTCCCTCTGAACTTGAATTTATGTTTAAAGACTTTATTAGTAAACAAACTGCTTTCAATAAAACTATTGAGGAAAAACTCTCTAATGCTGAAAGAAATATAGCATCTTTGGCTGAAGCTCAATCTTCTTTGAATAAAATAGCTGTTAACCTGAAACTAAAGATAATACCTTTGCAGCTACTAATTCCATACAAGTAAGAATTGATGAAAATGTTAGAATATTAGCTAAATTACATGCTAAGTGGGAAAGAGAAGATGAAATTGCTAGAAACATTAGTGTTTCTACTATCACCACCACTAGTGTTGAGGCCAGTAATAGTTCTACTTCTCTGGATGATAATTTTGATTTTGATCTTGATGGTTGCAACATCTCTGAAGTTATTAAGTTCCTACAAAATCTTGCTAAAAGTCCTAATGCTAGTGCTATGAACATGGCATTTACAAAACACATTACTAATGCTCTCATAAAGATTAAAAAAGAAAAGATGAAACATAAAGCTTCTATTCCTATAAAACAAGAAGATGGTTGGGAACCCATCATTAATATGAAAGTGAATGACTTTGATTTTAAAGCTTTATGTGATCTTGATAGTAGTATTTCTATTATGCCTAGAAGGATTTATGATATGCTTGATTTGCCTCCACTTGAAGATTGTTATATGAATGTCCCACTTGATGATAATGCTAAAAAGAAACTCATGGGGAGTCTTAATGATGTTCTTATTATGGTTAACAATGCCTATGTCCCTGTTGCTTTTTATGTTTTGGATGTTGAATGCAATGCTTCTTATCCTATTAATTTGGGAAGACCTTTTCTTAGAACTGTTGGTGTCATTATTGATATGAAAGAAGGCACCATTATATATCAACTCCCACTCAAGAATGGTATAGAACAATTACCTAAGAAGAGAGAGAAGATTTCTTTTGCCTCTCCTATGAAAACAAAATTTGGTTTTAATGCTTCTTCATTTGAGAACACTTGATTCTTTTTCTTGCTTCTTATGCCTAACTTAAAGGCGTTAAAGAAAAGTACTTATTGGGAGATAACCCAAAAGTTTTAGATGAGTCTTGGAAGTTAGTAATAACCGCTCCTTATCCTTTTTATTTGCTTTTTGTGCCAAGAGTAACCTCTAATAAGAGAGAAGTAATGATTGGGAAAGTTGTTGTCCCGAAACAGATTTCTGTTCTTCACCGTAAAACTTCGTGTAAAATCTCTGTAAGTCCTTTTGAGGCATGAATTTTTGTGCTTCTGCCCCAGGTTGTTATCTAACTTTAGTTAGTTCAACACTTTTTTATTTGAGCAACTGAAGGTCCTCGAAAAAATTCGTCTTTACCTGCTGGTCTGTTTTGACAGATTTCTGCAATTTTCTGCATTTGCTTCTTGTTGGTTCCTTTTTGAGTTCTTTTGGGGAATTGAGCTTTTTGAGGGAAGCGCTTCAGTAGCTAGTGTTCTAATGGAAGTTTATTGGTGTTGGAACTGAACCTTAATACTTATTATCTTGAGTGCACTAATGTTGGTAATAAAGATTGTCTGAAGTTTTGTATGAAGGAAAAATTTTAGGTGTATGGAAGGAATGAGTAATGAGATGAAGGATGGACTAAAGCTCAAACTTGGGGATGCCACGCGTGTCACCCCAAGAAATATCCAAGAAGTACAAGCATCAAATCTTGGGGATGTCCAAGGCATCCCCTTCTTCATCAATAAAAATCCTAGGTTTCTTCCAAACACTTCATTTTTATTGTTTCATGCACAATTGTGTTGTTCTTGGAGCATCTTCTTTTTCGTTTTTGTTTTGGTTTTTCGTTTGCTTGGTTTTCTTAGTTTTCTCAATAAATTGGTTGGACCCCCTCTTTCATACATTGGTTTTCAAATAGTTTGGTTTGGTTTGGAAAAAGAGTAGGAAAGTTCATGCTTATGTGGTAAAAAGAGCTCATTTTTGACTGTGGCCTATGCTCTATAATGCCATGCTTGATATTGTTTTGGCTTTATTCTTAGTATTCTTTGCTGTAGCATGACTTGTTATAAACAATTGATATTGCTTAATGTGCCTTGGATGAATCATGCGTTGTTTTAGCATATTAAAGCATAGTATAGTGGTATTCTCCTTTGATGCTTTATTTGGGTTGACTTGGCGCATGCTCACACCATGTTATGACTATCTCAAGTCACCATAGCCTTTATGATCCTTTAGTTTTAAACTTGTAGTATCACTTTATGCTTTGATCAATGATTTTTGTCGCTCTGCATGATTATGGTCATTATTGCTCTCTTAGTTTGTCGCTCCCAGTCTTTTGCTAGCCTCCGTAACCAAGTATGAGTTCCACTCATGCATCCAACTCCTTAAACCAAGTTATTCCAAAGAGTCCACCATACCTACCTACTAGCATATGCTATTCCAAGTATATTCATGTTTTTGTTTACCTTCCGAATTGAACTTGTTATGAGAAAACTAGTGATTAAAGTTCTCACGAACTTGATTGCACACTTTACTTTTCTTGCCCTTAATAAACTTGAACCATTGTGTCATCTATGTTGTATATGCTTGCACTTATTTGTTGGGAATTAGCAGAACCATGCTGTCATGGGGAACGCTTTCAACATTGCACTTGGTACTTGTACCTAGTTGATATCATGCTCTTTTGTATATGGATGTCGTCGGTGTGAAATGAAAGGGGAGCTTGTAAGTCCATGGAGTTATGTATATGTGTTATATAAACGCCTGGGCCGCTGGTCTAATCCATGCTGACATGGTGGAAACCTGCAGCGTAACCATAATGAGCTGTCTATGAAGCATTCTTCTTATAAAAAAAGAGTCCTATATTGAGAAAAAAAGAGAGATTATGAAAAGTGGAAAGAGAGAAAAAAGCACCATATTCCCATGGTAAATAAGAAGATTGTTGAGATGCTTGTTGTCTGCTTGCCTTGTCATTTTGATATGGGGATTTTTCCGTATCATCGGGCAAGGGTTACCCCGTTGGCGGTTCTCTATGATACACATGTACTTACGATGACAAGAACCTACCGGTGACTAAACTTGAGTAGCATGAGGAGCAGCCCTCGTATACAAGGGACATGAGATTTCTAACTTATACTTCGTCAACCATGTACACCATAGTTTGTTCACTTTAACCTTAATCACTTCAAGATGCTTATGATAGGGGCAATGAGAGCTAAAAGCTATAAGTACCATAATTTTTGGAAGCTCTTTACGAGACTTGAATCCCTACTTCCTTTTAAGGCCTTTTTTCCACCATTATATTGAGTCTCCACGTTCTATCTTCATGCACCTACTTTGAGAGCATAGTGGCCATTCTTAGTTCTATGTGCATTGTCCCAAGACTAGTTGATTGATGCATAACTTGATATTGCTTGTTTTAAACTATTTGTATCTAGTCACTCTTATGAACTTTGAAGGTGTCTTATGCATTTATATTTGCTACTCTATGAGGGACATGCTGAATACTATTATGCTATGTTTTCTTTATGTGAAACAAACAAATGTCTTGCAAAGCATTGTTATTCATGAATCTTTTGTTTGTGCCTTTTCTTGTTGCAACATAGTTTCTTTGTCTTATTGCTAGAACTTTGTCTTTCATGTTATGATTGAAGTACTATGGTCCCAGGTTTGAATGTTTTATGAATACTTTGATCAAGTCTTTGATGGTGCATGTCACCTCAAAAATTATTATTTCTTTTTATCACTTACCTACTCGAGGACGAGTAGGAGTTAAGCTTGGGGATGTTGATACATTGCAAATGTATCTATAATTTTTGATGTTCCATGCTTGGTTTTACCTACTTTCTTATGTTTTGTCCACACTTTGGAGTACTTTTCATATGATTTCTTGGACTAACCTATTAACAAGAGCCACAGTGCCAGCTGCCTGTTCTCTGCTGTTTTTGGTTCCAGGAAAGTCAGAAAATGAATATTCTCGGAATTAGACGGGACAAAAGCTGAAGTGCCTATTTTTCCAGAAGTCATCAGATGCCAGAATACGAGACGGAGAAGGGCTGGGGGCCGGCCACACCACCTGGCCGCGCGGCCAGGCCTGGCCCGTGCCAGGAGGTGGTCTGGCCGACCCCAACACCCCCTCGGCCTCTCCTTCTGCCTATATATTGCCCTCGGGACGAAAACCCTAAGTACCCGATCAAAAATCCATGAAAGAGTCTATAGCCGCCGTCATCCCCATCCCTAGATCGGGAGGGATCTGAAGCTCTTCCTGCCACCCTGCCGGAGAGGGGAATTCACCCTGGAGGCCTTCTTCATCACCATGCAAGCCTCCGGTGTAATGTGTGAGTAGTTCATCCTTGGACTACGGATCCATGTAGTAGCTAGATGGCTGGTTCTCCTCCTTTGTGCTTTCATGTCTAGATCTTGTGAGCTCCGTTCATGATCAAGATCATCTATTTGTAATTTTGCATGTTGTGTTTGCGGGGATCCGATGGATATTGAGATGCTATTTCATATTGATTATTGATTCTATCATGTCTTTGTTATTTGTGATCTTGCATGCTTTTCGTTGTTAGTAGCTATCTTGGCCAAGTAGATGCTAGCAACTCCAAGAGTTAGTATTTATGCTCGATAGTGGGTTCATGCCTCTGGTAATCTGGGGAAGTTACATAAATCTCTAAGGTACTAGATGTGCTATTGCTACTAGGGAGAAAACAACAATCCTTTGTTCATAGAACAATTTTATTGTTTACATTACACGCAATTCATAAAGCAATAATCTGTTGCTTGCAACTTAATACTGGAGGGGGTTCGGATGATAACCTGAAGGTGGATTATTAGTCATAGATGCGGTTGGATGGCAGTCTATGTATAATGTTGTAATGCCCAATCAAGTTCCAAAGGAGTCAAGATGATTAGTATATGCTTATATGCTTTCTGGATGTTTGTCAATTGCCCCACTGTAATTTGTTCACCCAGCATGTTATCTATCTTAAGGAGAGCCACCTCTAATGAACTATGGATCCCGGTCCTTTTCTTTACATACAATGTACAAATTGTTTACTGCTTTGTGTTTACTTTCTGCAAACTATTACTTCCTTCCATTCGATAAGTTTAATCCTTTGTTTTCAGCAAAACACGGTGAGATTGACAACCTCATCACAAGTTGGGGATAGAGTTCTGTGGTTGTGTTGTGCAGGTCTCCACGTTGTTGTTGGGTCTGCAGCATAGAAAACAAAAAAATTCCTACAGTGTGAACTACACGCCAAGATCTATCTACTAGGTACAAAGCAAACGGGTGGACATACATCCATAGAGAACTTACCCTCGAAGACAACGAGCTTTGTTAACGAGTAGGAACTCGTGGTTGATGTAGTCGTACACTTGCCGATCTCAAGATCGTAAGGAAGTCCGAGCGCCACAACTCAGCAGCGCATCCGCACTCGCACACACGTTCAAGTCACCGGACAACCTCCACCTCCTCGCTCCAGCGATCCAGCGGAAGCAGCAACTCCTTCCAGACGAAATGCCACCGGGAACATGTATCTCGCTAATCCGAGACCATGGGGAAATGAGTGGCCTTTCATAGGAGGAGGGGGTGCCCCCTCTCTCCATGGCCGGCGCATGGGGGGGTGACCCCTCACCTCCCCCATTCATGTGGTGGTAACTCCTCCACATTAAAATGCCTCTTCACATTCCCTTTTAAAGTCTCCACTTTAAATGCATTAAGTTTCTCCAAATTTAATGCGCTCTCATTTAATAAAAACTCTTTTATTAAATTTATTCAGAATTTTGTTAATTACTTTAACTAAAAAACATTCACATATAGCCCCTTGCAATATTTCAATATCACATGCAGAACCACCTTCTGCAATTTCACCCGAAACAATTTCCGGTTTCTATTGAAACAATTCCTGCGCTTTGCAATTCTTTCATCTAAAACATATGTGCTCCAAAATGGTGTCTGGTAACTCTTAAGTGTGCCACCCTAAGGTTCGCGAATAATGCAGACATGATCGAGACCCTTCTCCGATCAATAATCAGCAGCGGGACCTGGAGATCTGTACTGACTCCTACACATTCAACGATGACTCCTATGATCGTGAGAAACTTTAACGCTTGTAACTAAATCCCTTTGTCTCTCGATATATTACATGTCCGAGATTCGATCATCGGTATCTCCATACCTAGTTTGATCTCGTTACCGACATGCACTCTTTTCTCGTTCCCGTGATATAACATTCTAGTGATCACATCACTTGCTTGCAAGCTATCCTAATGTGATATCACCGAGAGGGCCCAGAGTATATCTATCCGTCATCTGGATTGACAAATTCCACTCTTGATCCATGAGCCTCAACATAACACCTTCGTAGCACTGAACCCATCTTTATAGTCACCCTGTTACAGTGTGACGTTTGATGTTATCAAGATACTCTTCCGGTGTTAGCAATTAACATGATCTCATGGTCTAAGGATAAAGATTACTTTGTATGATGTTATAGCAATATAAACACAATGACTTGATCGTAATGCTATACTTCGGATGAATGTTCATCACATCATTCCACCAATGGTGTGACCTTGTTATTAACAACATCCAATGTCCATGATCAGGAAACCTTGATCATCTTGTTAATCAATAAGCTAGTCTATAAGAGAGGCATGACTAGGAACCCTTTTTGTTTATTAAACACACATGTATTGATGTTTCCTATCAATACAATTATAGCATGTAAAATAAACATCTATCATATACAAGCAATACATAATAACAACTTTATTATTGCCTCTCAGGGCATATTTCCTTCAGTCTCCCACTTGCACTAGAGACAATAATCTAGTTCACATAGTGACAAATCTAACACCCATGGAGTTCTGGTGTTTTTCATGTTTTGCCCTAGGGAGTACTTTAGTCAACGGATCTGCTACATTTAGGTCCGTGTGCACTTTACAAATCTTTATATCTCCATCCTTGACATGTTCGCGGATGGAGTGAAACCGGCGCTTAATATGCTTGGAATTCTTGTGAGACATTGGTTCCTTGGCGTTGGCTATGGCTCCATTATTGTCACAGTAGATCACCATCGGGTCCAACGCACTGGGAACCACACCCAGTTCCGTAATGAACTCTTTCATCCAAACTGCTTCCTGCGCCGCTTCTGAAGCAGCAACATATTCCGCCTCCCTTGTTGATCCAGCTACCACAGGTTGTTTGGAGCTCCTCCAACTAACTGTTGCTCCGTTCAAGAGAAATACGTATCCGGATTGAGACTTAGAGTCATCCGGATCAGTGTCAAAGCTAGCATCAACATAACACTTAGCGACTAGCTCTTCTTCACCTCCGTATACAAGAAACATATCCTTAGTTCTTCTCAAGTACTTAAGGATATTCTTGACCGCTATCTAGTGTTCTGAACCTGGATCAGATTGGTACCTACTAGTCAAACTAATAGCATGTGCCACATCCGGTCTTGTACATAGCATGGCATACATTATAGAGCCTATGGCTGAGGCATAGGGGATCCTATCCATTATCTCTCTTTCTTCTGCCGTAGCCGGACTTTGAGTCTTACTCAATGCCTTGCCTTGCAACACAGGTAAGAATCCCTTCTTACTTCCGTCCATATTAAACTTCTTTAATATCTTATCAAGGTATGTACTCTGCGATAGCCCAATTAGGCGTCTTGATCTATCTCTATAGATTTTAATGCCTAATATATATGAAGCTTCACCAAGGTCCTTCATCGAAAATTTGCTGTTTAGATAACTTTTAACACTGTTTCAAAGATCTAAATCATTTCCAATCAATAATATGTCATCCACATATAATATCAGAAATGCCACATTGCTCCCACTCACTTTCTTGTAAATACAAGCCTCTCCATAAGTTTGGACAAATCCAAACTCTTTGATCACCTCATCAAAGTGGAGATTCCAACTCCGTGATGCTTGCTTCAGTCCATAGATGGATCGCTGAAGTGTGCACGCCTTATTAGCATCCTTAGGATCGACAAAACCCTTAGGTTGTATCATATACAACTCTTCTTTAATCTTACCATTGAGGAACGCATTTTTGACATCCATCTGCCATATTTCATAATCGAAATATGTAGCAATTGCTAACATAATCCTAACCGACTTAAGCATCGCTACGGGAGAGAATGTCTCATCGTAGTCAACTCCTTGAATTTGTCGAAACCCCTTTGCGACAAGTCGAGCCTTATAGATGGTCACATTACCATCAGCATCAGTTTTTCTTTTGAAAATCCATTTATTCTCAATGGCCTTTCGGTCGTGAGGTAAGTCCACCAAGTTCCAAACTTGGTTCTCGTACATGGATTCCATCTCGGATTTCATGGCTTCTAGACATTTGTTGGAATCCAGGCTCATCATCGCTTCTTCATACGTCGCAGGGTCATCCATTTCATCAACCATGAAATTCACAACAGTATTGCCGTACAGTTCAGGAGCTGCACATGTCCTGCTTGACCTGCGAGGTTTGGTAGTGTCCTCTTTCGGAGTTTCATGATCATTATCATTAGCTCTCTCTTCATCAGGTGAAGTCAACTCCGAAACAACTTCCGGTGCTGCGCCACTCGCCATTCCATGAAGAGAAGGTTCAATAACCTCTTCGAGTTCTACCTTCCGACTACTCACACCTTTCGTGAGAAACTCCTTCTCAAGAAAGGATCCATTCTTGGTAACAAATACCTTGCCCTTGGATCTGTGATAGAAGGTATACCCAATCGTTTCCTTAGGGTATCCTATGAAGACGCATTTTTCCGCTTTGGGTTCGAGTTTATCCGGTTGAAGTTTCTTCACATAAACATCGCATCCCCAAACTTTAAGAAATGACAGCTTAGGTTTGTTTCCAAACCATAATTCATACGGTGTCTTTTCAACGGATTTAGATGGTGCCCTATTTAAAGTGAATGTAGCGGTTTCCAGTGCATAACCTCAAAATGACAGTGGCAAGTCAGTAAGAGACATCATAGATCGAACCATATCTAATAAAGTACGATTACGACGTTCTGACCCACCATTACGTTGTGGTGTTCCGGCAGGCGTGAGTTGTGAAACTATTCCATAGTCTTTCATATGTGTGCTAAACTCGTAACTAAGATACTCTCCTCCACGGTCGGACCGCAGAAATTTTATCTTTCTGTTACGATGATTTTCACTTCATTCTGAAATTCTTTGAACTTTTCAGAAGTTTCAGACTTGTGTTTCATCAAATAGATATACCCATATCTACTCAAATCATTCGTGAAAGTAACAAAATAACGATATCCACCTCGCGCCGACACACTCATTGGTCCACACACATCAGTATGTATGATTTCCAATAGATCTGTCGCCCGTTGCATTGAACCGGACAATGGCGTTCTAGTCATCTTGCCCATAAGGCATGGTTCACATGTATCAAATGATTCAAAGTCAAGTGATTCCAAAAGTCCATCAGAATGGAGTTTCTTCATGCGTTTAACGCCAATATGACCTAGACAGCAGTGCCACATATATGTAGATATATCATTATCGAGTTTAATCCTTTTAGCATCAACATTATGAATATGCGTAATACTATTATCGAGATCCAACAGAAATAAACCATTCAACATAGGTGCATGACCATAAAAGATATTATTCATATAAATCGAACAACCATTGTTTTCAGACTTAAATGAATAACCACTTTGCATCAAACACGATCCAGATACAATGTTCATGCTCAGTGGAGGCACCAAATAACAATTATTTAGGTTTACAACTAATCCCGATGGCATATGGAGAGGCAGTGTTCCGACGGCGATCACATCAACTCTTGATCCATTGCCGACCCGCATCGAGACCTCATCCCTTGCTAGTTGTCGCTTGTTCCACAGCCCCTGAACCGAGTTACATATATTAGCAACCGATCCCGTATCAAATACCCAGGTGCTACTGCGAGTACTAGTCAAGTACACATCAATAACATGTATATCACATATACCTTTGTTTGCCTTTCCGGACTTCTTGTCCGCCAAATACTTGGGGCAGTTGCACTTCCAATGGCCAGTCCCCTTGCAATAGTAGCACTCAGTGTCAGACTTAGGGCCAACTCGGGGTTTCTTTTCAGGCGTGGCAACAGACTTGCCACCCTTCTTTCCCTTGTGCTTGCCTTTCTTGTCCTTCTTGAAACCGGTGGTCCTATTGATCATCAACACTTGATGTTCTTTCCTAATCTCCACTTCTGCAGTCTTAAGCATTGACAGAAGCTCGGGAAGAGACTTCTTCATGCCTTGCATATTATAGTTCATCACGAAGCTCTTGTAGCTAGGTGGCGGAGATTGGAGAACACGATGTATGCCTAAGTCAATGGGAATCGTTATTCCCAAGGACACAAGCTTATCGGCGTACCCAGACATTTTGAGTACGTGCTCACTAACGGAGCTGTTTTCCTCCATCATGCAGCTAAAGAACTTTTTTGTAGCATTATAACTCTCTACGGCAGCATGGGTATCGAAAACCATTTTCAATTCTCCCATGGTATCAAAGGCATTGCCATTTTCGAAACGCTTTCGAAGTTCTGGCTCTAGCCCATACAATATGCCGCAATGAACTAAGTTGTGGTCCTCCTGGCGAGTTATATAGACGTTCTTTTCCTCGTCAGGGGCATCAGGAGCTGGTGGGGGGCCTAGCGGCGCATCTAGCACATATTGCTTTTGTGCAGCAGTGAGGAGAATCATCAAATTCATAGCCCAGTTGGTGAAGTTGCCACCATTCGCAGCAAGTTTCTCTTTCTCCATGAACACATTGAAATTAAAAGCAGGTGGTGCCATCTACAACAGAATTTGTAAAGTATATTTAGACTAAGTTTATGATAGATTGAGTTCAACTAATCCAAATTACTAATGAACTCCCACTCAAAAACGACATCCCTCGTGTCCTTTTGGTGATTACATGAACCAAATCCACTACACCAAGTCCGATCATCACGTGAGTCGGTGTAGCTTCAAAGGCGAGCATCTATATGGGCATCATATCAACTATATGACTCATGCTTAACCTTTCGGTCCGTGTTCCGAGGCCATGTCTGTACATGCTAGGCTCGTCAAGTAAGAACCTTAGTATTTGCGTGTGTA
Organism: Avena sativa; assembly: GCA_916181665.1. NCBI lineage: Eukaryota > Viridiplantae > Streptophyta > Magnoliopsida > Poales > Poaceae > Avena > Avena sativa. Next base: position 463,053,888 of record OV702297.1, on the reverse strand, counting down.
AAACTGTCTTACACCCGTTGTATGAAAGCGTAGAGTTGAAAACACCCGATCATCACGTGATGCCTCAAAACACGATCCACAAAACGGTGCATACTTAAGGAAGAACACATTTTATCTTGATATCTAAATGAGGGATCATCTTATAATGCTACCAAACACACCAAACTAGCAATATAAGATTCTAACATCTAATGTGTGAAGTAAGGTGATATGGTCCATGCATTTGATCTCTATCATTTGCATCGTGGTATGATCTCTATCATTCCTTTGTGTGTAAGGCCAAGGTCTATGGAACTTACACGTTAAGTGAGTTGTAAGAGTATCTATTATACATCTACTTACAACAATACCATATCAAAACACTAGCCCAACAACGATCTAAACTAGATGCCTCTAATTTATCAATTGCAAGTTTTACGTGGCTTAGGGCTTTCGGAGATAGAACCTGTCTAACCTATGAACATGAACCACAATGAGGATAACCAAGTTATTAGCAACTCGTTGTAAATCAGATATTGACTATAGTAGGAGAGACAGACTTATGCAAAACAAGTTGCATGTCAGTCGTGGAACCGGTCTCATGTACGATGACATGTAAGGTTGGTCCGGGCCGCTTCATCCCACTATGCCACCAATATCCAAAATACATAGAAGATGCAATAACATGATCATCATCGCCCACATATAAACATATGTGTACTACCCGTGCAAAGCACCTACGCATAGATCAGGCTCTGATACCACTGTTGGGTCTGTAGCATAGAAAACAAAAAAATTCCTACGATGTGAACTACATGCCAAGATCTATCTACTAGGTACAAAGCAAACGGGTGGACATACATCCATAGAGAACTTACCCTCGAAGACAACGAGCTTTGTTAACGAGTAGGAACTTGTGGTTGATGTAGTCGTACACTTGCCGATCTCAAGATCGCGAGGAAGTTCGAGCGCCGCAACTCAGCAGCGCATCCGCACTCGCACACACGTTCAAGCCACCGGACAACCTCCACCTCCTCGCTCCAGCGATCCAGCGGAAGCAGCAACTCCTTCCAGACGAAATGCCCCCGGGAACATGTATCTTGCTAATCCGAGACCATGGGGAAATAATTCTAGAGGGGGAGAGAGATCCTTCACAAGGAGGTGTGTGGATGAAGGAGGGAATGGGTGGCCTTTTATAGGAGGAGGGGGGTGCCCCCTCTCTCCATGTCCGGTGCATGGGGGGGTGACCCCTCACCTCCCCCATTCATGTGGTGGTAACTCCTCCGCATTAAAATGCCTCTTCACATTCCCTTTTAAAGTCTCCACTTTAAATGCATTAAGTTTCTCCAAATTTAATGCTCTCTCATTTAATAAACACTCTTTTATTAAATTTATTCAGAATTTTGTTAATTACTTTAATTACCAAACATTCACATATAGCCCCTTGCAATATTTCAATATCACATGCAGAACCACCTTCTGCAATTTCACCCGAAACAATTTCCGGTTTCTATTGAAACAATTCCTGCGCTTTCAAAATTCTTTCGTCTGAAACATATGTGCTCCAAAATGGTGTCCGGTGACTCTTAAGTGTGCCACCCTACGGTTCGCGAATAATGTAGACATGATCGAGACCCTTCTCCGATCAATAATCAGCAGCAGGACCTGGAGATCCGTACTGACTCCTACACATTCAACGATGACTCCTGTGATCGTGAGAACCTTTAACACGTGTAACTAAATCCCTTTGTCTCTCGATATATTACATGTCCGAGATTTGATCATCGGTATCTCCATACCTAGTTTGATCTCGTTACCGACATGCACTCTTTTCTCGTTCCCGTGATATAACATTCTAGTGATCACATCACTTGCTTGCAAGCTATCCTAATGTGATATCACCGAGAGGGCCCAGAGTATATCTATCCGTCATCTGGATTGACAAATTCCACTCTTGATCCATGAGCCTCAACATAACACCTTCATAGCACTGAACCCATCTTTATAGTCACCCTGTTATAGTGTGACGTTTAATGTTATCAAGATACTCTTCCGGTGTTAGCAATTAACATGATCTCATGGTCTAAGGATAAAGATTACTTTGTATGATGTTATAGCAATATAAACACAATGACTTGATCGTAATGCTATACTTCGGATGAATGTTCATCACATCATTCCACCAATGGTGTGACCTTGTTATTAACAACATCCAATGTCCATGATCAGGAAACCTTGATCATCTTGTTAATCAACAAGCTAGTCTATAAGAGAGGCATGACTAGGAACCCTTTTTGTTTATTAAACACACATGTATTGATGTTTCCTATCAATACAATTATAGCATGTAAAATAAACATCTATCATATACAAGGAATACATAATAACAACTTTATTATTGCCTCTCAGGGCATATTTCGTTCAGTTGCTACTAGCACCGGTAGTGCGCCCTGCCAAGGGTCAGCTAGCAACACCTTTGGGGTGTTTCCTTGCTCCTACTGGTTCGATTAAATCTTGGTTTCATAACTAAGGGAACCTTCTTTCTGTGCTCATCATACCTTCCTCTTGGGGTTCCCAACAAGCTCTACATCAACACCGAGCCATCAAGCATTTTTCTGGCGCCGTCGCCGGGGAGTCTAGGACATCTTCACACGGCTACTGTACCGATTAGGAGTGGCATGAACCCTTGTAGACATGCAAACCTCGGGAGTCTCGATGTCTATGTTTTGATCATCATCAATGGGTTCTTCCTCCATGTTGGAGAGCAGCTTCGGAACAGCTTCCGTTGCGCTACTCGGAATTTGGAGAGAAGGGTCAACAATTTCATCTAACTCAATTTTCCTTCCACTCACTCCTTTTGCAAGAAACTCTTTCTCGAGAAAGGTGCTGGTTCTTGTGACAAACGTTTTGCCTTCGGCTTGGTTGTAGAAAGTATACCCAGCGGTTTCCCTTGGATATCCTATGAAGATACATTTTTCCGATTTGGATTCGAGTTTGTCAGGCTGCAGTTTCTTAACATAAGCCTCACAACCCCAAACTTTCAGGTATGACAACTTTGGCTTCTTCCCATACTGTATCTCATATGGGGTTGTCTCCACGGATTTGGATGGTGCTCGGTTTAAAATAAAAGCGGCGGTTTCTAACGCGTATTGATACATTGCAAATGTATCAATAATTTTTGATGTTCCATGCTTGGTTTTATCCACTTTCTTGTGTTTTGTCCACACTTTGGAGTAATTTTCATATGATTTCTTAGACTAACCAATTAACAAGAGCCACAGTGCTAGCTGCCTATTTTCTGCTATTTTCGATTAAACCTTGGTTTCATAACTGAGGGAAACTTGCTGCTGTGCTCATCATACCTTCCTCTTGGGGTTCCCCAACGAGCTCTACATCAACACCGAGCCATCACCAGTCCCTGCAACGAGTTGCAGATGTGAATAACTGATCCAGTATCATATACCCAAGAACTATTAGGTGCATCTGCAAGATAGATGTCTATAACATTACAAACAAGCGTACCTGAGCTGGAAGTCACACCTCCACTCTTGGCTTTATCAGCCAGATACTTGCTGCAATTCCTCTTCCAGTGGCCATCCGCCTTGCAGTAGACGCAAGTGGATCCAGCTGCATGAGATGGATTAGTCCCTGGGGAAGCGCTTTGGACCGGGTCCTTAGCCTCATGCACCTCCCAACTTTGCCTTCTTCTTCTTAGTCCAAGAACTCTTCTTGAACTTAGCCTTATTCTGCACCATCAGCACTTGACTAGCGCCTTTCCTGAGATCCGCCTCAGCCTGCTTGAGCATCCCATGTAATTCAGTGAGCTTCTTATCGATACCATGCATGTGGTAGTTCGATATGAACTGACCATACGCACTAGGAAGAGAGTTCAGAATTATGTCCGTAGCGAACTCTTCGCTAATGGGGTAGCCAAGCCTTTCCAGAGACTGCACGTAACCAACCATCTTGATCACATGCGGACTCAATGGATCGTCATCCTTAAGCTTGCAGCTCAACAAAGCCTGAGAAACTTGATACCTCTCAGTCTTTGCCTGAGCCTAGAACATACTTTTGAGGCTTTCGATCATATCGTAGGCCTCAACATTATTGAACTGCTGCTGTAAGTACGGTTTCATGTGAGCAAGCATAAGACAACTAATCTCCATGGATTCATCACAAATCTGACAATAGGCATTGGTGGCTGTGACAGTCGCATTCTCATTCAGCTCATCTAGAAGTGGGTTTTCTAGGACATGGTCCCTCTTTTCTTGCTTGAGAACAATTCTTAAATTACGATACCAGTTGGTGAAGTTAGTTCCATTTAGCTTATGTTTCTCTAAGATGGTTCTCAAAGCAAAACTGGAAATCTGAGGGAGACTGCTAGGTGCCATTGATCTATAACAGAAAAATATGCAAAACACTTAAGACATGTATCCATAAAAGAGCAAGCATATTAAACACTTTAATACTTATGCTCCCACTAGAACCAACACCCCTCTAATGGTTACTTAGTGATTCAGGACCCTAAATAAGCAAGTCGACTAGTGAGCTTTAGCATCACCGCTAGCCGTCAAGTGATCTAGGTAGACAACTCCTTGTCAATCGCATCTCATATGACTCCTGTTGGACGGGTGGCATCACATGCCCCGACTCTCATCCGACTTTTCCACGAGTACCACAACCGTTGCGATATACCCATCTAGATTACCAAGTGCTTCTACTGTAAGAGTCCGACTCGAACCCACCTAGTCGGAAAGAATTGATAGCACCTCAATTTTATGAGCCCACTACCAAAAATGTCCGACTTGTGATGGTGCAGCACTGGCGGGGAAACCGGCTAGACCTTATTTGAGGGATTACTTTCTACCAACTATCTAATAGAGGTAAAACAGAGACATAACAATAACACAAAATAAAGCAATTATAATGTGAAATGGTATGGCTCTCTTTATGGCGATCTCCATCTCCACAAAGTCTGTAATCCGACTCATGTCAACTCTTGTCACGTGCCGCCTTACACCATGTAGACGACTTGTACATCGACTTGCATGCCTTCCGGATTCTCCAAACAGCTACACTAGCTAGTAAAGTAAATTACATAGAGAATCTGACACGCAGGTCGTTATCAATAAGATGACAGCACCTAGGCTCCAGCCGGCTGACAAAAACCGTGATACGTAGATCACGTATGGGTTACACACATCACATGCACATAACCCATACCATTCACAACATCATCCTGCAAAAACAAGTTATGCATAGATACGATATCTACCAGTGTTGTGAAACTCGTAACGACATCTAAGGTGCTATGACAGGGCGAAGCCGGCGGTCCTGCTAGCTGGATAAAACAATTTTACCCAAATCTGGAAACGCAGATCTCATCTGTATTCCGAACATAGATTTCGTCATCGGATAAAACAATTTTACCCAAATCCGATCCGGACTCCGATTCGACCAAACTCTTTGATCTTCGATCACCGCATCCGGATTTACGTGTCACAGTCTACCCCGATGGCGGAAGCCGATCGGTAGGGGTATGACGTTCCACGACCTCTGCAGTATGATCATGGAAACCGGATCATCCAATTCCCCGAGTACAGTTGATCCAATCAACCTCGTACAGAACCGATCTATCTCATAGATCGACCACCAAAACTGCAATTAGATCCAATCTAACGCCAACCGCATATCACATATGCAAGATCTCGAGCCTAAAACCAGAAGCTAACGCTCTGATACCACAGTTGGGCCACGCAGAGACAAACAAAACCTTTTCCCTACACGGTGATCCCAAGATCTAGCAGAGGTAGTAGGCCACGAGAATTACCACTAGACGCGAGTTGCGGAATCGATGTAGCCCGTCGCTTGATGCAGTGTAGTCCTCATGATCTGTTCCGATCCTCGATCGTCGAAGTGCTGAACGTACAGCACCTCCGCTAGTATCCACAGGTACGAGGAGGAGCACCAGCGGTGGACTGCTAGGTCCGGTACGGCGGCGACATGACTGTATTGGGGCTAGGGTTTCCAACACATGGAGTGACCTAACCGTGTGCTCTAAGCACCTGCACCCTAGCTTATATAGGGAGTGAAAGTGGGCTCCACTCACTCGTGGCCCATTCACTAAAAAGGCCTATATTAGTCACTGCGAGTCCAACTCGCTGACTTAGTCCATGTCTTATTTGGGTCCAACCATAATAAGTTTCCTGTTTGGGTCTAACCCAAACTTGCTCCCACTCTTAAGTGTGTGACCCGATAGGCTTATGGTAACTCGGACACGATCCGAGTCTCACTCAAGATCGATCAGTCGGTAGTGGCTCCTAGCAGAATGTGCTGACTCCCAAGTACCAAAAGTCATGACGACATACCTTCCAACACGACTTTCATCTGAGTCCCTTTTGCCTCACGATATACCTTGTCGAACTATAGGCGAATAATCGTCATCCCTTAAATAGTTTGACTCTCTTTCTCGATCGGAGATAAGTGATTCATCCAACTAACTCTTAGTCGATCGCCTTGGTTAACACTTAACCGAGTCATGCATGGCCATGCTTTCCGAATCATATCTTCCGAGAGGACCCAGAAAATATCTCTCCAAATGAAGGGGCAAAATCCCATCTTGGTTATTCACATCACGCAGCTTGATTCTCACTCAACCCGAACTCCGCCTTTATAACTGCCTAGTGACAGAACAACGTTTGACAGAACCTAAGTCGGTGATCCTCAACTCGGATTGTGCAATAGCCTCAGGTCTAAGGATTACATTGATTGAGATATACAAATGATGACTTATTCGTTGTATCTCAATATGGGCCAGTCCGACTCGCTAAAATCTTTAGCCGAATCCGTGTAAGTCGGAATAGCATCTCTATGCCCATGACAAGTGGAAACGAGTCATCTGCCGACTTTCACATTGGTCTAAGTTGTGTGTCTAGCACAACCTCAACGACCAAGGACAGTTAGTATAAACAACATGAATATATATAGTTCCACAATCTAATCACATATTCAATGATACATATCAGTAGTTTATACATGGACAATAACTTTATGAATACATTGGAAATAACATCATATATGATTGCCTCTAGGGCATATTACCAACACGAGGTGGTGAATTTGGAGAGAGCCTATCACGCGTTGCTCGGCAGGCCCGTACTAAACAAGTTCATGGTAAGTACTCACATCAGTTACTTAAAGATGAAACTGCCCGGACCTAGGGGAGTGATAACCGTATTAGGGGACTTCAGGCGTTCGATCGAGTGTGCTTCTACCAAATCTAACTTAGCTGAGTCACTCGTGATAGCTCAGGAAAAGAGAAGGATACAGGAATTGGCGGCATTGGCTCAATCCGCGCAGCAACATATGCCGGCCCTGACCAACCCACATGGAAGTGTGTCATTCCAAGCAACCAAGGATACTAAGAAAGTGCCAATCGATGATTAGTTCCCAGAGCGCACCGTAACCATTGGTGTCAGGTTAAGCAGCAAATAGAAAAGCGAGCTCGTCAACTTCCTCCGTGAGAATCGGGATATCTTTGGTTGGTCCACACAGGATCTGCAAGGTGTGCCGAGGGAGTTGGTCAAGAACTCTTTGAATGTAAGAACCGGTGCTAAGCCGGTGAAGCAACCTCTCTGATGTTTTGCCGAGGACAGAAGGAAAGTCACTGGGGATGAGATAGCTAGGATCCTTGCAGCCGGATTTATCATGGAAGTACTCTACCCAGATTGGCTCTCTAATCCGGTTCTCGTGGAAAAGAAAAAAGATGACCCGAACATGGTTATGGTATGGCGCATGTGCATTGATTACACGAACCTGAATAAGGCATGTCCGAAAGATCTGTTCCCACTGCCAAGAATAGATCAGGTCATAGATTCAACTACAGGGTGTGAGTTATTGTCATTCATAGATGCATATTCTGGTTTCCACCAGATACCCCTAAACCTGGATGATCAAATAAAGACTGCATTTATTACCCTGTATGGGGCTTATTGCTATCGCACTATGCTGTTTAGATTACGTAATGCTGGAGCAACGTATCAGCAATGCATGCAAAAATGTTTACATGACCAAATAGGTCTAAATGTGCAAGTTTACGTGGATGATGTCGTGATAAAAACTAAGGAAAGCAATATGCTCCTTGGTGATATCCGACAAACATTCACGAACTTAAGACGGTTCCGGATGAAGCTTAACCCGGAAAAATACACTTTTTGGCGTGCTTGTGGGGAAATTACTCGGTTTCCTAGTACCAAGCCGAGGTATCGAAGCTAACCCGACAAAGATCCAGGCTATGGAAAGAATGGAATTGCCAAAATCCCTTAATGATGTGCAGAAGTTTACTGGGTGCCTGGCATCGTTAAGTCGGTTTGTATGTCAGCTGGGAAAGAAGGCATTACCCCTCTACGAGTTAATGAAAAAGGAAGACAAATTTACATGGACACCGCAAGCGGATAGCGCGTTTTGAGAATTGAAAATGATGTTGTCCACGACACCAATATTAGCCGCACCACTACCCAAGGAGCCAATGTTGCTCTATGTAGCCACGACCAACCGAGTTGTAAGTGCAGTAATCGTAGTAGAGCATGAAGAGGAGGGAAAGTTGGTGCAAAGGTCGGTGTATTACTTGAGCGAGGTGTTGTCGGCCTCAAATAAGAATCACCCTCACTATCAAAACATGGCATATGGCGTGTATATGTCGGCCAAGAAACTTAAACACTACTTTGAGGAACATCCCATCAAGGTGATACGTGAGGTGCCCATATCCGAGGTTATGAGCAACAAAGATGCCAGCGGCTGCATAGAAAAATGGGCAATTGAGCTGGCCCCATATGCACCATAGTTTGATAGAAGAGATGCGATCAAGTCGCAAGTTGTGGCGGATTTCTTTGTGGATTGGGCTGAGATGCAATACGAACCACCTTTGCCGGACTCTAATTATTGGTGAATGCACTTTGATGGATCGAAGCTGAAGGAAGGACTAGGCGTCAGGGTAGTACTTACCTCGCCCAACAAAGATCAACTGAAACATGTCCTCCAAGTACACTTCAGCTCTTCGAACAATGTCGCAGAATATGAGGCACTGGTGCATGGCCTCAAAGTGGCAAAGTAAATAGGGATATGTTGGATACAATGCTTCAGAGACTCAGATTTGGTGGTGCAGCAAGTATTTGGCAACTGGGATGCCTTGGATGCCAACATGGCCCTTTACAGGTTTCATGTTCAAAAGATAAGCGGGTTCTTCGAGGGATGTGAATTTCATCACGTATCTCGGATTGAAAATGACGTAGCCGACGTACTGTCCAAACTGGGCTCATCCCGGCAACCAATCCCGCCAAATGTTGCTTTGGAGCACTTAAGAAAACCATCTATTACCCCATCACCGGAGTCCGAGTCAATCTATATCCCGGCTTTCTCTGGGTCAGAAGCTACACCTATGGAAAAAAGACTACGGAAGCACTTCAGCAAACCCGGGGACTATTCAGCTAAACCCGGCTAGAGTAATGTTGGTGGATGTGATGGAAATCGATGAAGAACTTTTTCCCGCCTGAGCTATACCTACTTGGGCCAAGCCAATATTTGATTTCCTGAAAGAGGGAATCTTGTTGGATGATGAGGTGCTCTCAAGGCAAATCCAGAGAAGAGCAAATGCCTATACCATTTCCGAACTATACAAAAGAAGTGTAAACACAGTGCTGCAGCGATGTGTTGACCCGTAGGAAGGGCTTGACATACTCCGGGATATCCACCAAGGAGAATGTGGCCATCATGCGTCTTAAAGAGCATTAGTGGAAAAGTCTTTCCCGCATGGATTTTATTGGCCAAGTGCTTTGGAGCAAGCAGAAGATTTGGTGAGGAAATGGAATGGTTGTCAGAGATATGCCACAAAAACCCACCTGCCAATGTCGGAACTCAAAACTATCCCCATCACTTGGCCATTTGCCGTATGGTGCCTAGACATGGTAGGACCATTCAAGCCGGGTAAGGGAGGAATGACCCATATTTTGGTTATGGTGGACAAGTTCACTAAATTGATTGAAGTAAAGCCAATTAGGAAATACGATGGGGCAACATCAGTAAGGTTCTTCAAGGATATAATCCTAAGATATGGCTATCCTCATAGTATCATAACCGATAACAACACTAATTTTGCTAAAGGAGCATTTGCGAGGTTCTGCCGAGAAAAGAAGATTCGGCTAGATGTTGCCTCTATCGCCCACCCCACATCGAACGGGCAAGTGGAAAGATCCAACGGACTGGTGTTGTCCGGGATAAAACCCCGGCTCATAGAGCCGCTGCAAAGATAAGCGGGGTGCTAGATAGAAGAACTATCAACGGTACTGTGGAGTTTAAGAACAACTCTGAATCGATGAATAGGCTATACGCCATTTTTTCTGGTATATGGGGCAGAAGCTGTACTACCAACCGACATAGAGCATGGTTCGCCAAGGGTCACCCAATACACAGAAGCCGAAGTGCGAGAGGCCTGGCAAAATGATGTTGATCTGCTGGAAGAAGCGAGAGAACTGGCCTTGTCCAGATCCGCCATATATCAGCAAAATATCCGACACGACCATAGCCAGAAAGTAACCCCCGAGTTTTCTGGGAAGGTGATCTGGTACTCCGGCTGGTGCAGCGCACTGGTGGCATGCATAAGTTATCCCCTCCATGGGAAGGACCTTTTATTTTAAGCAAAGCTTTGGACAATGATTCCTACTACCTTATTGATGCATAGCCATAGGAAAAGAACAAGGCGGACATGTCCGGAGAAGAATCTAAGAGACCATGGAATGAAGCACTGTTTCGCCCCTTTTACACCTATCAAAGAGGTGAATGTATCCGAGTCACTCGTATGTCGGTATGTATGTCGGCAACGAGCTTATTAATGAAACTTCAGCACCCCAAGCAGAAACTCGAGGACTGCCATAATAATTGTCTTTCTTGTTTGTATGTTCTTTATATGTCTGTTGGCTTACATTACTTGTACCTTAGCCGGATTAGTAGTGTGTGAGCACCAAAAACCCAACTCTTCGACTTTGCTGCTATCCAACAAGAATTGGCTTCATGGCAAGCAAGAGAACAAGTTTGGAATGGCAAAGCACATGAACAACGACTAAGGAAAGGGAACTAATCGAGACGACATTTTTTATTTGGACTAACCCCTTGTTTACTTTATTCGTCTACCGCCGGATTATTTTGAGTTAATCACAAAGTTTCAAGTATTGATAAGTTAATTTTTTGAACCTTGAACTCGTAAGTCAAAAAACCAAATCAAGGTAGACGCGAGCCGAGTCAAAAATTGGGGGAATAAGAAAAGGAAACTTGGGGACTTCGCCCACGATAATCCTACATTAAGAACTTAGTAGCAAACAACAATAATTGTAGCAAAACTGAACCAAAGTGCTTAAATACATCTTCACCCGACATTCTGGGGATCTGACAAATATGGTTAAGTGTGTTTCATGCTCAAGGAGCAGGGGCAGAAGCCGAATCATCGGCTGATGGAGGAGGTACTTCGGTGTCTGTGGGCGGGGCACTAGCCTCGGCCTCATCTTCGGGGTTGGCCTCCTCATCTTCCAGATCTTCGACATCGTCGCCAAGTTCGGAAGCCTCGCCCTCACTTCCCTCACTTTCCTCGCCCTCAGAAGCACCAGCATCATCGAATGCATCAAGGTAGCTCGGACCCTTATTCCAGGCGTGGCAGAAGAAATACTGGATAAGCTTGTTGGCACAGGTTTTGTGACGAGCGACACACTCCAGATCATTGGACCACTTTGATCTGGTGCGCATGCGGGTGAGCAGCCCCAAGTCTATTCCTTCATACCATGAGAGGACGAACTGCAGTGCTATGTCAGCCCCGACTCGTGCAGCAGATTCTTGCCATAAGTGCAACTGAGTCTCGCACTCCATCAATTGGGCTATAAGAGTAGCATTTCCCTTGGGAGTGGGCTTAGTGGGCCAGAGAGAGTTAAGCATCTACATCGCTGCCGGCATGATATCTACACCATAATTCTTCACCAGCTCCATGCGAGCAACAAGGCTCACTAGAAGATCCTTCGTCTCACAGGGGATTGACCCGGTGGCAGGACATGTGGCAATACCACGTTGCTGGCGAGATCTGGCCACAGCATTGGCAGCGATGGAGTCACCTTCTAGGAACTTGCCTAAGAACAGAACCACGGAAAACAGTGAGCAAAAGCACTAAATCCAGAGAGATTAAAATTGAGCAAGGGAAAGGAACTCACGGGAAATCTGGAAGAGGAGACGTTGGAGCTTGGCATGAACATTGGCACTATTGGCCTGAATCTTTTCATATTCTGAGGTCACCAACATAAATTTTACGTCGGCTTCCTGCAGCAGGTCCTTATCCTTGGAAATCTGAGTAGTCAGGCGCTCCTTCTCCTCGGCGAACTCCTGATCCTCCTTATCCAGCTCGGATTTATGGAGGTCCTTGAGCCTCTAGATTTCGTCATTCAGCCGAGTAATCTCTGAGTCCTGGAGGCGCAGCCGAGCTATCTCAGCATCCTTCTTCTTTAATTCAGCTTGATGCTTTCCTGCTTGTTCGAGAAAATGCGTCATCATATCAGGAATGGGTACACTGTCTTCAAGGGCAACTGCAATAGTGGGTTACTCCAGCAGAGCCAAAGTATAAATATCTATCGAGTCAAGGAAAGAGCGCACAATTGTCAAGAGAACAAGACAAATTTCCTTGGATTTCAGCCAAATTCTTGCGCATGATAATGTTCTCAGCCTCAACCTCGGCTGCATAATTCAGATAACAAGTTATTATAGATAGTGGATAACTCGAATGAATGTGAGTGAAAAAGGGTTCAGGTGAAAGGAGTTACTCTTCTTCTGGTGATTTTCTAACAGCTTGCCGTATCGGGCGCGAACGTCTTCGTATGAGTCCAGCAGGCGCTGGAACTCAACAGTTCGGCAGTTGGTGGTGATCTGAGAAACAAGACGATGTTAGTTCACAGGCAAATAGAAAATATTCAAAGTATTCAAGATCTGGGCCAAGTGGAATTTAACCCGGCTCTAGGAGTGGATAGTCGAGGTATTCAAGATCCAAGCCAAGTGGAACTTAACCCGGCTCTAGGAGTGTGGATATTCGAAGTATTCAAGATCCGGGCCAAGTGGAACTTAACCCGGCTCTAGGAGTGTGGATATTCGAGGTATTCAAGATCCGGGCCAAGAGGAACTTAACCCGGCTCTAGGAGTGTGGATATTCAAGGTATTCAAGATCGGGGCCAAGTGGAACTTAACCCGGCTCTAGGAGTGTGGATATTCGAGGTATTCAAGACCCGGGCCAAGTGGAACTTAACCTGGCTCTAGGAGTGTGGATATTCGAGGTATTCAGGATTCGGCCCAAATAGAACCAAACCCAGCTCTAAATTTATCACTATTTGAAAATGCTAAGGACTTACACTAAAATTCTCTAGGAGCATCCAACCGAGTAATAAATTACTCCCTCGGAGGCTCGGGGACTAGGGGATATATCTATAAAAATTCATGTACATAGAGCAACACAGCAGAAGAAAAGGGTTACCTCCATCATGCGGCCAGCCAAAGAGATAGCCTTGGTGGCGGAGTTCATCTGAGCGCTGAATTCCGCTAGGCCGAACTTCTCCGGCAGATCATCCTTCGGATCAATAAATTCGGCATTATTCCAGTTGTTCACATATTCAATGAGCAACAGGCTGTAGCTTTCGCTGCTAGGAGAGTGGCTCGTCACCAAGCCTTTGGCATGGGCCTCCCGCCTTGCAGACTGAGCAGCAGCGGGACTGGTATGCAGGACCAGTTGCTTACTACCTTCTGACCCGGTAGCGGGAGACCCGGAAGCGGAGCCCTTGGCTGGCCCGACAGCTTTCTTGAGCTTGCCGGATGACGCAGGGCGCTGGAGAAGAGCCGAGGCTGCAGATCCGAATTGCGCCTGGGAAACTGGCTGGAAGATGTCCGCAATGGACACCGTAGATCCTGAGGTAGTGGATTGAGGTTTTCTCTTCGGCGGCTTGGTTGCGGCCGTTGCTACTGTTGCTGGCTTTGGTGCCAAGGCTGATGATGTTGGTGCTGATGTTGTTGCTAGTGCTGCTGGTATCACTGGTGTTGTTGGTGGTGCTACTGGCGCTGGAACTGTTGGTGCTGCTGGTACTGGTGTTGTTTATGCTGAAGAAATAGAAGTTGAAGAATAAATTGGTTGGGACAGTGCCGATGAAACTAGCACCTCAAAGCTAGGCGGTGGCTTCGAAGCAGAGGAGCTGGGGAGGTCTGGCATTGCTGTATCCTAGGCTGCCCCGCTACCCCCCACACCGACGTTCCCTCCTCATGACGAGGTGGGCTCTGATCAGGCGCAGCCACAGAGTCCTCTTGAATAGGACTGAGCGGGCAAATGTCATCGTCGCGGGGGAGGGAGAAGGACTGCTCTAGATCGGAGAAGAAATGCTAGATCTGCTCTGGGGAATGACCCTAGGAGCTCTTGGAAAATAAAAGAGCAGCAAGTCAAAAAGAGAAAGAAAGATGGATAAAAAGCAAAGGCAGAGGCAGAACTAGAAAACCCCAAAAGCAAATGGAAAACGACTTACTCGGCCGAAGTTGGGGCCGCCCGAGGTTTGGGTGCCCTCCAGACCGTGCTCTTGGCTGCTGGCTTGGCTGAAGCTTTCACCCTAGACTTCTTCTGCATCTTCTTGGGTGGTGGCGCCTCCGAAGCTGCGGCCGAGGTAGCCACGCGCTTCTAGGAAGGGGTAGGAGCTAGACCACCTGTGGCGAGGGGGGCAACCTCGAGGACCTGACCGTCCGGGTTAGCTGAAGATTCAGACATAAGCAGGAATGCGTAAGAGCTAGGCACCGGGTCAAGTACCTCAAGAACCTCAACATCCGAGTCATCATCATCAGGTCAATACCTTAAAGAAGAGGCCTTACCAGAGGTGCATTTGGTGGTGTCCTGTGTGGGCAAGAAGCTCTCCGGGTCTGGCTCGGTCCGATCCGCCACCCACTTGCTCGCTAGCTCATTGCCATCCTCAAGTGGTTGCCGGAGGAATCGCTAAGAACAAAAGAATCAGTGGTTGAGTTACATAGATTGCCCGGCATACCAAGAGAATCTGGAAAAATAGCAAGAGAGAAATTTACCTTTGGAGGTGGGTTGGCCCGGGTATAGGGTGCAAGCCCCCATTCCCAAGCCTTAGAGAATTCCTTCTCCATGTTGAAGATGGCCTTGACCCAGAGGAACACCGCCGAGTTGCTGAGCTCGAAAGAGGAAGTCTAGTGGGAGTCAAGGGGGCCGCTCAGGTAGCAGATCTTGTGGGCGCGCTTCTGCAGGGGGGAGACCTGGCTGCGGACGAATGTGATCATGATATCCTCGCCCTGCAACTTCTCCTTGAGCAGCTCCTTGATCCGGCAGTCGACCAAGTTCGCTAGGGCTGTGGGCCGCTTAGATATGTTGTCCCACAGAGAGGTGTCCGGGACTCCAAGCTTGAGGGGAGGAGCCGGATCAAGTCCTCGTCCGTAGTATTCCGGACGTAGAAGAAGGTCCGGGCCCAGCCTTTGCAAGACTCGAGAGCGTGGAGATATGGAGGTTGCACCGCATTGGGCTAGGTGTTTCTCAGCCGGAGTAAGGTGTGGGTCCAGGACGTCATTTTTCCGCAGACCAAAGAACTTGATCCACATCTCCTTGGAGGGCCAGAGGCTGAGGTACCCCTCTATGCTGGAGGCAAAATAGGAGAGAGAGGTAATGGCGTTGGCAGGGAGATGGTGTGGTTGCAGTTGATAGATGGAGATAAAATCATGGAAGAAATCAGAAACGGGAAGGCCGAAGCTGCATTGGAAGTGCGAAAGGAAAACAACGAACTCCCCTGGATTTGGAGAGGGAGTAATCTCGTTAGCAGCGAGGCGGCGGGCGACACCCGTGGGGATGCGGCGCATCGCATATAGCCAGTCAAGGTCATATTGACAGACAAAGGCGCTGTCCTAGCCACCGCGCTCACGAGCTTCATCTTCTTCCTCTTGCTGGGCGATGACGGCGGCCTCCTCTTCAGGCATGGCGAGGTACTCAAGGACAAAATTGGAGAAGAGGTAGCCGGCCGCGGGAAACCTTGAAGCGCAGGGCCCCGTGGCGAAGAGCTTGAGCGAAGGCAGCGACGCGGTCGCTAGGTGCGGCTGGGCGCAGTTGCGGCGGCACGGCACTAGAGCAGAAGCAGTGGCGGCAGAGGCGTCGCAACGGAGGAGAAGAGAGGCAGGGCGTGAAGTGTGGGGAATTTCCCCAAGATGGCCCTTGCCCCCTATTTAACCGGCGGTGCAGGCACGTAGTGGGATCCTTTGCGGTGGCCCAATTGCACGATGTGGCTGTGTACGTGATGAAATCGACCAATCAAACGCCAGCCACAGCAAGGGGCACAAGGAGCGAAAGATCCCGTGACATGATGTGGTGTTACGGTTAACGAGGCACTGCTGCGACAGGACGTGCGGAGTAGTTATTCCTGACATTACTATATTAACCGGCACAGTAAATAGGTATGGCCCTTAAAATGAGGCAAAATGATGATTACCCTGCACGTAGGATGTGGGGAAGCGTATAAAGAAGGAAAGATAACCCGGATACATGAGGAAAAACCCGGCCAGCGAGAAATAACTCGGAACGAGCCAAGGGAACATCAAAATGAAGAGTCCGGGTTACAGGATAACTCGGCGGAAGAAGCGCAGATTCGGATAGGGGAACCTGCTGTGGCCTTAACAACTGAAGTTGCTAAGACCGCAATAGCTTCAGGGACTAATGTTGGTGGGACACACCCGGGTAGGGTCATGCCGGGGTATAAAGGCCAAGTTAGCCGAGGTACGACATGGTCAAAGCAAGTGTTGGCTGGGTCACCTCAAGGCATGCCGACTTACGGAGTAATCCGGCCCGTGTGGCATTCGCCTAACATTGATCCGGCCGGCATGAAACATATGTCGGCCATGTTCACTTACTAATTTGTGCAGGTACCCTCGTAGCCGGGTTAGCCAAGCGCTAGCCGGACTACCACTTGGCTTCCAAGAAAAGGAAGGAATCTCCCGCTAGTCAAAAGGTGGTCTTTGCTAGCTGTAGCGTGAGCGAAGCAAGCAGAGGGAAGGACCAGCGGGGCGTGGCCGACCAAGATGACGCGAGCAGCGTCGGCTGACGTAGCCCATGTCTGGTGACGCTTAAAGGCATGGATCACGCAGAGGGTTACGTCCAAAGTCCGGAGGAACCGTTAAAGTGAATAAAGAAGCATATAGCTTTAACCAAGGGGCATATTCGAGGAATATGCTGCCACGTGTGCCCTAACTTTGTAACCCGGGCTCGCCTATATAAGGAGCACCAGGGTCTCCATAGAGGGAGATCGATCATTTTCTCTGTCTAAGATAGAACTCTAGAGCTTAGTTGTGAGGGGTAAGAGACCAAGTATCCTTCTCACGAACATCTCGAGGAGCACTTGTAACCACCATTGATAGAGGAAATACAACAACACTTGTCGTGGAATCACCACGCTATCCCTCCCTGGATTTCTCTAGCGCTCATTGGCCTCATCTTTAGCCTATCCATGGCATCTGTCGTGCCACCACCACGACAATATTTGCGGCGGTGACCTGGACTTTATGAAATATCCGTAATAAGATGGTCATAGAGCGTGTCTTCCTTCGCTGTGCCTATGACTTGACCTTCAAATTCCTAGCTTTTTGCAGCAGTGGTACCCGTTGTGTAGATAGCGGGACAGGGCGCGACTGGACATGATGATAGAGCGACTGATTGTGCCAGCACGCCAACTTTCTACTCCATCTGGCCGCTGAGCACCGCTTCTGGAGGGAGATGTATCTTGTGTTCGTGTATGTTTGTGTCGTGGCGGTGGCTTGGTGTGTTGTGTGCCGCCGCTAATGCTGTATGTGATTTTGTTTTTCCTTTGTCGTTTGTTCGCTGGTTTGTACTGGATGCTGTATAAATGTTTCTTTATTTATAAAGTTGGGCATGAGCCTGTTTCAAGGACTCGCGGGCAGATGAAGAAGAGAGGAACCGATCGATCAATTTTCATGGTTTCTGAACATGAGAATGTGGTCGGTTGCCCAGTATAGACTGTGGAACAAAATGGGCCAATAGGTTTCTCTAGAGACTAGCCAAATAGGCCCAAGCTAACCCAGCTAATGTGGTTCACGTATTTTTGCATCAAATTTTTGAAGTTTCAGCTACGTATTTTGAATAAAAAAAGGTACCTATGTTGAACTGGGACCTCACTGGAGTACCTGGAAGCGCCACCGTCGAGCCCTCGCACATGCCCAGGGTGCCCGGATGGTAAATTCGCCTCTGCGATTCTTTCATCTTTGTATGACAATACATAAGATATAGATTAATGTAGTAGTATTAATCTATCACAACCATATGAATCTGAGATATATGAAGAAAAAAGGCAAGGAGGGAAAAGGATGGTTCAACCTTGGTAGTCATCGTCAAAAAGAGCTTTACATTTAACAGTGCCTTAACAAAGTTTCTCAAAATATTCCACTATTAAAGAAGCTTAAACCCCACACCACCATGTTCTTCATCCACATTTTACTTCTTGAGAGTCTCACAAAAGAAAAATGGGCACTGAAGAAATCCAATCACAATTCTCGGCCCCACACGGAACAGTTAAGAATTAGCATACCTCCCCAGAACCTCTGTCTTCTCAAGTTTATTTTCAATAAATTCCAGTGAGATTTACTCAACTTGCAGCAGAACAAAAATTCCAAGAAAAATGAAGCGGAAGTGACCATGTAGACAATCAGGTCCGAATCATTACATGCACTTCCTTCAGTACCATTCCGTGCCACAGAAGCAGAACTGCGAGTGCATGATCTAAGGTTGTTGTACCCTCTGTAACTGTCCATGTCAAATGCACCAAACTGGCCAGAGTCTGGTAGACATCCTGATAGGTTGTTGTATGCCACAGAGAACACCTCTAGTGATGAGGTTAATTGCCATGGTATTGATCCATTTAGCATGTTTTCTGATAAGTCTAAACTTTCAATCTCTCTCAAGTTTGCGAAGGTTACAGGAATAGATCTAGAAAATAAATTGTTTGACAGATTGAGAGACTTGATATGGCTCAAATTTCCTATTTCATGTGGAATCTCACCTAACATCATGTTTGATGATAACCCAATGCTAGACATCAACAAGAAAAATTTGCGTCCATATGTGTATGGATTTCTTTTTGTGAAGGTGAAGCCTTGGAGGTCATAGCACATGTTACACAAGAAGTCCATATCATCAAATCCCCCTCCAAAGACATTACCAATGACTGTGGGCCAAGAATATAAGTATGCATTGGGTTATTCAAATGGAATGCCACCAATACATGGTGGTATGGAACCGAAAGCATGTTGTGCGAGATGTCAATTATACTCAAGTATTGGAGGTGACACAAATTTGAAAAAAAATCTTTCCCTAAAATTTATTCTTGCTTAACAGAAGTACAATGATTTGAGAAAGGTATTGTGCCCACTCAAGGTTGCATGTGAACAGATTATGGCTGAGATCTAGAGTAGTAATGTAGGAACTATTGAAGAAGACATCCAGGAAGCCTGAGCGCGAATACCCAGATATCCTCAAAAACTCGAGAGGTGCGGTGTAAAGCTGCAGTTTGGCGTATACTGATGTGGGATGATCAAGTCAATGCCCATGGTTAATGGACTTGGGTTTTGAGGAAGAATGCACGCTAGAAACTCCGGCGGCTAACAAACAAGCAACACGGGGACAAGGTGTTTACCCAGGTTCTGGCCCCTAGAGGAAAATCCTACTCATGCTTCTCTGACCTTGATTAATGGAGATCCGAAGGATTACAAGGGTGTCGGGATGGCGATGATGCGCGGGTGAGATCTAGCAGGTGTATAGCGAGAATGTTGATTACCCTCCTCGTCGCTCCCTCCTGGCCCTTATATGGGGATCTAGGTCTCGGGATGCATCCGAGTCGGCTACAAAACGAGGGCGAAACCCTAAGCATACCTATATAATCTTGTCATGTCCGTCAAGGAGTCGTACTCTAGGCTCGGCCTCACCCGAATATTTATGGGCTTCATTGTCCTTGACGGATCGTCATGTGGGCCTCCCACTGGGCCGAACCAGATAGGCCAAAGGTTGATACCCCTAGAGTATACCTATGTCATATGCCCTATAAAGTAGTTGTCTGATAGGTCACATCAAAAGACTTGTTAATGTGCAAATTCCTGGAGGAATGTCACTAGTTAAACAATTACTAGGATGGCTCAAAGCTTCTAGTAAAGGAGGATTCCATAAGGAAGTGTCTAAGTTCTCCGGACATCTTGTTATCATTTAAATCCATGATGTATACATTACAAGAGAGATTCCTAGGGAGAGTCATGTCAAATTTGTTGTTGTCTAGGTATATTTCCCCCACAAAGGATAAGTTACTAGCCCCCTCAAGGATCATACCATCAAGACTGCTATTCGAGAGTTTCAGTACTTTCCGTGTAGAACAATCAGTGAACATGCAACATTGCACTTCTCCTATAAAGTTGGTATTTGATAGGTCCAAATATTCCATGGTGACAATGTTGAACAACAAAGATGGCACAACTCCGGATATAATATTGTAAGAAACATCAAGAATTCTAAGTATGGGAAACAATGAACTAATATTATCCGGTAGTTGTCCTTCAACATGGTTCAGAGATATGTTCACCATTTTAAGATTAGTTGGGTGTTGCAAAATCAGATCTAATGATCCAATCGGCGAATTATTTAAAAGATCCTGGTAAACAAGCGTCGCTTCATTTTTGAACAGCCAATTGGGCAAGTTTCCTGGCAAATTACTGTTAGACAAATTAAGAACCTATAGATGATGGTGTCTGGGTATGAAATGTGGCTCTGTAATCATGCTCTTATCAAGGTTGCAGCAAGAGAGCATTAGTCTTTTCAATTCAAAATTAGGTACCCAACCATGAAGTTTCACTTGAACAGCCAAATCAGTATTCCTGGACAGATCTATCTCTTTGAGCTTGGAACAATTTCTCAACCAGAAGAAATCAAATTTACCATTTAGCATGTTCTGAGATAACCTAATAGTTTGAAGAAACGAGGAGCACTTCCAAGATGAGTTTATAGGTATATGTCCTTGAAAGGGGTTTTCTGAAAGATCCAGGTACTCAAGGCATGGAAGTGAAAATATGGATGTTGGGAGGCTACTAGTTAATTGATTGGATTTCGCAAAAAAAATATTACCCGACAAAAAAAAATTGGTTGGATCCCAAATGAAATTCTAGCAGGTTCCGAAGAGTTTCAAACCTGCCATGTATACAAGCCTTATAGCAAGTAAAACTTAACTGAGATATATTAAATTTATTCATTTGATTACATGTATTTTGAAGAGCCCCACTCATGTTATTTCCACTGAGATTTATGACCTTGAAAGAAACCAGTTTGCTCACAGATCCTAGGATACTCCTTGTGAAAGTATTGTCACTGAGGTTGAGAAACTTGAGATTACTTAATCCTGGAAGACCTGAGAAATTGTTTGCTTCACAATTAGATGGTATGTAAGAAAACTTACTGCAATAACAAAACTAGATTGCAATGCATTCAACAGGAGTCATACCATCGATTTTTTTTAAATAAGCATAATTGCTAGAGAAATCTAATAGTTGAAGTGCTTGAAATGACGAAAAAGATCGTCAAGTTCAGGTTCTAGCATGAATCTTCCATAAATCTGATAGTTGTGGGACCATCACTTCGATAGGTATGTATCAGTTGGTTGATCTGGGAAGGATAGAGACCCGATATTCGCCATGTTCTATTATCACAAGTGATTCTTTCCCACGAGCAGCGGTCATCACCTTACCCCACAAACTAGGAACCTCGGACTTTGCGCCGACGAGCCAAGACCTAATATCTATGAGGGAAGCTCTCTTATCCATGAAGAATCCCAAAGAACTCATAAATATGGAGTCACTAGTGTAAACGAGGCCTTTGGTTGATCCTGGAAATGGGCTTTAACACCGGTTCTTCTACGAACCGGTGTTAAAGGGGGGCCTGTACCAGCGTGGCCCGTGCAGCAAAAAGGAGCCCCCCCTTTAACACCGGTTCGTGGCACGAACCGGTGTTAAAGGCCCCTGCACCAGTGGCCCGCGCAGCCCCCCCCCTTTAACACCGGTTCGTGGCTTGAACCGGTGTTAAAGGGGGGGCTATATAAGACACCGCAGCCCACACCCCACTCTTCCATTTTTTCACTATCTCATTTTGGAGCCTAGCAAGAGGGTGTGAAGTGTGCTAGTTTGTGTTTTTTCGTATGCACAAGAGGTGTTCGGTGAAATGCCTGAGAGCTCAAAATAAGTTTTCTCGTTGCTCTTTCCTTCTCGGTCGAGGTCGGCAACTATCCTTTCATGTGTCATTGATGTACTATATATATAAATGGTCATCTCCCTATTATTTTTTGATATATACTATATATTAATGCAGATGAACCGGCAATGGATGTACGGTGACCGCCGCACTTCCGAGTACATTACGGGCCTCCAAAATTTCATCGTTGTGGCTAATGCAAACCGTGGTCACAATGGTTTTATGTGCTGTCCGTGTGGTCACTGTCAGAACAAGAAAGACTACTCAAATACCAGAACCATTCACGCCCACCTGCTTCGATCCGGTTTCATGCCCGGCTATAATTGTTGGACCAAGCACGGAGAAAAAGGGGTTGTGATGGAAGACAACGAAGAAGAAGAGGATGATGACAACTATCATAATATGTATCCTGAATATGATGATACTGCAACGGGGGTAGATAATGAAGATCAAGAGGCAGCAGATGGGCCCGCTGATGACGATCTTGGTCGGGCCATTACTGATGCAAAGGAAGAATGTGAAACTAAAAAGGAGAAGGAGAAGCTGGAGCAGATGTTAAAGGATCACAAAACATTGTTGTACCCAACTTGCGAAGATGGCCACAAAAAGCTAGGTACCAAACTGGATTTGCTGCAATGGAAGGAAGAGAATGGTGTGACTGACAGCGCATTTTCAAAGTTGTTGGTAAAAATGAAGAATCTTCTTCCAAGAAATAATGAGTTGCCCGACAGTACATACCAAGCAAAGAAGGTTGTCTGCCCTCTAGGATTAGACATGTAGAAGATACATGCCTGCATTAATGACTGCATCCTCTACCTCGGTGAGAAGTACGAGAATTTGGATGCATGCCCGGTATGCACTGCACTGCGGTATAAGATCAGACGAGACGATCCTGGCGATGTTGAGGGCGAGGCCCCTAGGAAGAAGGTTCCTGCCAAGGTTATGTGGTATGCTCCTATAATACCACGGTTAAAACGTCTCTTCAGAAATAAAGAGCATGCCAAGTTGTTGCGATGGCACATGGAAGACCGTAAGAAAGACGCGATGTTGAGACACCCCGCTGATGGGTCACAGTGGAGAAAAGTCGAGCGAGAGTACCCGGACTTCGCACGTGACTCAAGGAACTTAAGGTTTGGTCTAAGTACAGATGGCATGAATCCTTTTGGTGAGCAGAGCTACAGTCACAGCACCTGGCATGTGACTCTATGTATCTATAACCTTCCTCCTTGGTTGTGTATGAAGAGGAAGTTCATTATGATGCCAGTGCTCATCCAAGGCCCGAGGCAACCCGGCAACGACATTGATGTGTACCTAAGGCCATTAGTTGAAGAACTTTTACAGCTGTGGGCCAAACCAGGTGTACGTATGTGGGATGAGCATAAAGGGGAGCCATTTGACCTACAAGCATTGCTTTTCGTAACCATCAATGATTGGCCTGCTCTTAGTAACATTTCAGGGCAGACAAACAAGGGATACAATGCATGCACACACTATTTAGATGAGACTGAAAGTGTATATTTGGATAAATGTAAGAAGGTTGTGTACCTAGGGTATCGTCGATTTCTTCCGAACCTGCATCCAGTAAGAAAGAAAGGCAAGCATTTCAAACGTCTGGCAGAACCCCGGAGGAAGCCTGTCCTCCGTACCGGTGAGGAGGTATTTGGTATGGTCAAGGACCTAGAAGTAATCTTTGGAAAAGGTCCTGGCAGTCTATCTGTTCCGAATGACGATGCCGGACACGCGCCCATGTGGAAGAAGCAATCTATATTTTGGGACCTACCCTATTGGAAAGTCTTAGAGGTCCGCTCTTCAATCGACGTGATGCACGTGACGAAGAATGTTTGCGTGAACCTGCTAGGCTTCCTAGGAGTGTATGGGAAGACAAAAGATACACCGGAAGCACGGCAGGACCAGCAACGTCTGAAAGACCCTGAAGAGCCTATGCATCCTGAGAACGAGAAGGGTAAACGATGCCACTTAACTCCTGCCAGCTACGCTCTTACTAAAGCAGAGAAGGAAATCTTTTTTGAATGCCTGAGCAGTATCAAGGTCCCGTCTGGCTTCTCGTCGAATATAAAGGGAATAATAAATATGGCAGAGAAAAAGTTCCAAAACCTGAAGTCTCATGACTGCCACGTGATTATGACACAATTGCTTCCGATTGCATTGAGGGGGCTTCTACCTGAAAATGTTCGAGTACCCATTGTGAAGCTATGTGCATTCCTCAATGCAATATCTCAGAAGGTAATCGATTCAGAAAGCCTACCAGGGTTACAGACAGATGTGGCCCAATGTCTTGTCAGCTTTGAGTTGGTGTTCCCACCATCCTTCTTTAATATTATGACGCATCTCTTGGTTCACCTAGTAGAAGAGATTGTCATTCTCGGTCCTGTATTTCTACACAATATGTTCCCCTTTGAGAGGTACATGGGAGTCTTAAAGAAATATGTTCATAACCGTGCTAGGCCAGAAGGAAGCATCTCCAAGGGCTATGTAATAGAGGAGGTCATTGAGTTCTGTGTTGATTTTATTCCTGACCTTAAGGCGATTGGTGTTCCAGAATCACGACATGAGGGGAGACTGCATGGAAAAGGCACCCTAGGATGTAAAGCAATGATATGTAGGGACGGGCATTCTCTCAATCAAGCACACTACACGGTTTTACAAAGATCTATCTTGGTTGCCCCGTATATCAATGAACACAAGAATTTAATACGCCTCAAACACCCGGGGCAGTCTGATGAATGGATTATAAGTGAACACATGGCGAGTTTTGGCGGCTGGCTACAAAGACTTCTCACGAATAACACCACTGTTGGGGATCAGTTGTACTTGTTGGCCAGGACACCATCTTCGACTGTATGTACTTTCCAAGGGTACGAGATAAATGGGAATACATTTTACACGATAGGCCAAGATAAAAAGAGCACCAACCAAAATAGTGGTGTTCGCTTCGATGCAGCAGAAGACAATGGGAAAAGACCACGTATTATGGGTTCATAGAGGAGATATGGGAACTTGACTATGGACCTAATTTTAAGGTCCCCTTGTTTCGATGCAAATGGGTCAAGCTAACAGGAGGGGGGTTGAGATACACAAGAAGTACGGAATGACAACGGTGGATCTCAACAATCTTATGAAGGTAGACAAGAACTTAGATGAACCATTCGTCTTAGCCAATGATGTGGCTCAGGTTTTCTATGTGAAGGACATGTCTACCAAACCGAAAAAAAGAAAAAATAAGCAAACAGATACATCACACGATGAGCCAAAGCGTCACATAGTTCTTTCGGGGAAAAGAAACATCGTGGGAGTGGAGGACAAGACAGACATGTCAGAAGATTATAATAAGTTTGATGAAATTCCGCCCTTCAGAGTGAAGACTGACCCAACCATCATGTTAAACAGTGTTGATACTCCATGGTTACGGCCGACGCGATCATAAGATTGACTATATGTATTAATTGAGCCATTTTTGGCACACATATGTATCTCAACATGGAAATCAATGTCATATTTCTTCTGTTAACAGTATATGTATTAAATGAGCCATTTTTCTTCCTTCTATTTCTTCCCTCCATTTTTCTTCCCGCCATTTTTTCCCGCCATTTTTCTTCCCACCATTTTTCCCGCCATTTTTCTTTAAGACTCGGGAAGAGGGTTCCTGCCAAGGTGATGTGGTATGCTCCTATAATACCACGGTTGAAACATTTGTTCAGAAATAAAGAGCATGCCAAATTTTTGCGATGGCACATGGAAGACCGTAAGAAAGACGGGATGTTGAGGCACCCTACTGATGGTCGACAGTGGAGAAAAATCGAGAGAGACTTCCCAGACTTTGCTGGTGACGCAAGGAACTTATGGTTTGGTCTAAGTACCGATGGCATGAATCCTTTTGGGGAGCAGAACTGCAGTCACAGCACCTGGCCCGTGACTCTATGTATCTACAACCTTCCTCCTTGGTTGTGCATGAAGCGGAAGTTCATTATGATGTCAGTGCTCATCCAAGGCCCGAAGCAACCCGGCAACGACATTGTGGGCCAAAAGATGGGGGGCCTTATCTGGGGGAGGCTTATCTGGGAGGGCCTTATCTGGGGGGTGGCTAACCTTTAGTACCGGTTGGTGGGTGCAACCGGGACTAAAGGTGGTTTTTGTGTCATCTAACAAAACTGTCGGTGGGATAAGGACGCGTGGGTAACCTTTAGTACCGGGTGGGGGCTCAAACCGGGACTAAAGCTGTTGGTAGGATAAGGACGCGTGGGTGGACTACACTACTCGATGTAGCGCACGACGCCCTGTCGAAGGAAGAAGACAAAGTAGAAGTGGCGTCGTGCCTATAAAAGGAGCATCGATACGCCATGGCAAGCAACTCAACAAGACAACATGGATGGAGAGTTTCATCCCCATGGATGGAGGAAAGGGTTGGGAAATCTCCCGTGGCGGAACTTCTCCAAGATGCCCTTGGTGCACACGCCCTATGGCATCTTCGGAAGTTCCGCCTTGGAAAATATTTTCCTGCTAGCCCGTGAAAGACTACATCTCCGCCTCCCTGGGGTTAGAGGTATGGTGGAAGCCATGGGATAGAGTGGAGAGAGGCGGCAGATATGAGTGTAGATGTGCTATGGCAACGACCAAGCCAACATGGATGGAGAGTTTCATCCCCATGGATGGAGGAAAGGGTTTGGAAATCTCCCGTGGCGGAATTTCTCGAATATGCCCTTGGTGCACACGCCCTATGGCATCTTCGGAAGTTCCGCCTCAGAAAATATTTTCCTGCTAGCCCATGAAAGACTCCATCTCCGCCTCCCTGGGGTTAGAGGTATGGTGAAAGCCATGGGATAGAGTCGAGAGAGGCGGCAGATATAAGTCTTCTTCTGTTAACAGTATATGTATTAAATGAGCCATTTTTCTTCCTTCTATTTCTTCCCTCCATTTTTCTTCCCGACATTTTTTCCCGCCATTTTTCTTCCCGCCATTTTTTCCCGCCAGTTCTTCACTATATATATGTAGGGTTGGCCTCCAATGTCATTGCACATCTCTAGACTCATATCTGCAACCTCATCACTCTTTCCCATGGCTTCCACCGTAGCACTAACCCCCAGGGAGGCGGAGGCGCTTTGCGCCTCGAACTACCCCTGCCCGCCGGGCTACTGTGTCCCCGTCGGCTGGATGCTGAGCGCCAGAGGCGTGCCGGTTCCTCCTGTCCCTCTAGGTGTGGCGCGCCGGATGGCCATCACGAACCACTACTACTTCGAGCTCACGCCGGAGTAGCGAAGGAATCCCAGATGGCATCCCGACTATTTCCCTACTTGGGAAGCCTTCTTCGTGGATCGGCGTGAGAGGGCGCTCGCCAGGCACGAGGAGGACGGCCCACCTCCTCCGAACTTCAACGAGGCCGGCCGTCGGCTATGGTGGCGTGGTCGGACTCTCTAGAGCGTCATGGCCTATGATAGTGCCGCCGACTCTAACCCCCGTCTGCGCTACCCTCAACTCCAGCCCACGCGTACTCAGCCTTCAAGGTTCAATTACGGTGACCCCGACGACGACAACGATGACGGCGGCGGCGAGTACGATGACTACAGTGGCGAGTATTACAGGTGTAGGCAGGAGCATGACTGAATCACTCCAATATTCCAAAACAAGTTCGGCCGATTGTTACTTAATCTGGCCATGTATCTTAATTTTTAGTTCTTTTATGTATCTTAATTTTCAGTCGTGCTTTATGTAACTTACTATTAGTTGCATTCTGTATTTTAATTCCAGTTCTATCTCCTTCACAAAATGACCTATCTCATTCGAGTTTTCTTGGCTTTCGGGTCAAATGACCAATGTTATGGCTAGAATCAAGGCATAGTTTGTGATAATAAGGCCATATTGTGCATACATGTGCATCATGGCATGGCAAACAATGTTGCAAGAGGAAGTTTTCCTTTTTATCGCACCAAAAAGGCATTTTCCATTTTCCGAGCATAAAAACGGACGGTTTTGTGAAGCAACCACTAAACGGCTAATTCAAAAAACCACCACCACATTTTACAAAAATATTAGACCACCTTATATGGACAATGTACCAACAGGGGGATCTGAAACCTTTCCGTCCACCTCTGGTGAAAAAGACAAATTCCTGCCGAATCGGTAGGAAGTGGGTCAGATATGAACTACAGGTACATGATACGATGCTCATGATTTTTTACAAAAATCATTTTAGGTTCACAATATGCTATTTTATCAAAAATCCAATGCAAGTTGAGCGAGGCTTTGTCAAATTCAAGTGTATACAAAAGATGCGGCATTTAAATATCCAATCAATTCAAAAATGTTAATACAAAATAAAATATGATTTGCTCTAATAAAATAGGGTTAGATTCCTTTTTAGATGCTTAATATTTCTTATGTTCAAAGTTTTAGGATTTGACAATTTATTTTTGTTTGAATTGAATAATCAAAATTTATATGTAAGTGTTTTAATCATTTTGAAAATTTTCATCTAAAATAAATATAAAATGTATTTATATGAATGGATAGATATTATTTTTCTGAAAATTATTATATATTATTCATATTTTTCTGAGTTGAAATAAATAAGATATGAATTTTCTAAATTCATATCCTATTTTTTGAATTATAAATGCCCCCACCCCTTTAATGCATGAAATAAATGCCCCCCCCTTTAACACCGGTTCCAGCCACGAACCAGTGTTAAAGGGGGGCGCATTTATTTCGTTTCGCGCCCGCACCCCCCCCTTTAACACCGGTTTCAGCCACGAACCGGTGTTAAAGGGGGGGTTATAACACGCGCGCCACCCTCTTCCCTTCTTCCCCCAGCCACAGATCGATCCCTGGCCCGTACGTGCGTGTGCCCCGCGCCACCGCCCCCAACCGCCGCCACAGATCGTTGCCGCCCGCCGCGCCCGCGGAGAGGCTCGCCGCCGCCACCATTGCCGCCCGTCGCGCCCGTGGGAAGGCTCGACGCCCCCGCCGTTGCCACCCGCCGCGCCCGCGTGGAGAGCTCGCCGCCGCCGTTGACCTTGCCGCCCGCCGCCGCGCCCGTGGAGAGCTCGCCCCCGCCGTTGCCACCCGCCCGCCCGCCGCCGCTGTACGTCTTCCTGCAGGTGAGGTCAATTAGTTAGTATAGGTTAATTAGCTATATTATTAGTATTAGGTTAATTAGGGTTAGAATTACATTTAGTATATAGGTTAATTAGCTAGTACTAGTATTAGGTTAATTAGCTAGTATTAGTATTAGGTTAAGTATTAGGGTTAGAATTAGAATTAGTGTATAGGTTAAGTATTAGGGTTAGAATTAGTATTAGTATTAATTATTAGGCTAATTTAGAGTTAGAATTAGGGGCATTGGTTAAGTATTAGGGGTGTTGGTTAAGTATTAGGCATATGATTGGTTAAGTATTAGGGGTATTGGTTAAGTATTAGGGTTAGAATTAGAATTAGTATTAGTATTATTAGGCTAATTTAGAGTTAGAATTAGAATTAGTATTAGTTGTTAGTATTAGTATTAGTTAGGTAAATACCGCGTTATTGTTATTAGTGATAGGTTTAGGGTTATTGTTATTAGGGCAATATATACTTAGTGATTTAGTTACTGTTTATGTTTTATGATTGTTTATTGCTATTATTTAGTTATGCCGCGTCCATCTCGTCCGAGCCTACTGGACTCTGTCGGGGATGTCCGAGTCTGGGCTCCGCCGGGTTGGCACTGGGAGGTGCTACCTATCGAGACTCGTACCTTGGTGAGGAATCCGGGTATCATCGTCGACCCGGAGCTTCTTTGGTGGCGTCCACGAGGTCCAGGAGCGGTGCAGAGGGAGCCAGCCCCCGAGGAGGTGGTACGTCGTCGTATTAGGGAGGAGGACGAGCATGTACGGCGATACATGTATCTTTTGGAGACTAGGTTCTCCAATATCTGGCAGCTTCACGGATCTCACCCGAGCTATTCTCCGGTGATGGTTCCTCTTCTGTGGTTGCAGAGCTCCCGTAGCATAGAACGTGGCAGCCGCGTTCGCTAGTTTATCTTAATAATGTACTTTATCTTACACTTTATCCTATAATGCACCCGAGCTATTCTCCGGTGATGTATTAATAATGTACTTTATATTATACTTTATCCTATAATGCACCCGAGCTATTCTCTGGTGATGTATCAATAATGTATTTTATCTTATACTTTATCTTATAATGCACCCGAGCTATTCTCCGGTGATGTATTAATAATGTACTTTATCTTATGTACTTTATCCTATTTGTGTATTTTTGTATGAATAATATGTATATTTGTGTATGAATCCAAGTCCACTTGAATGTTTACTCTCTTACTCTAGATAATATTATTGTTTTCGAAACTATGGATCCACTTAGTAGAAACCTTGAAGAAGAAGAAATAATGGAGAACATTATCGATGAGGACACCTCACAATATCTAGACTTGGAGGGACATGATGACAACTCAAGTAGTCATGGAGAAGATGAAGACTCCGGTGAACGCAATTTAGTGATTACAAAGTCCGGCAAGGTATATGCATTGATTAAGCCTCTGCTGACTTCCACCAACAATCTTCTTCTACCTGTATTAATTAACGCTTCTTTCTTCTTTTAGCCCTCTGGATCGACCAGCCAGCAACCATCTTCTTCTACGAAAAAGAGCAAGCGAGGCGCGAGCCATCGGTTGAAAGATCGTGCAAAGTTCACGATCGAAGCAGTCCGTGTTGATGGCAGACCGATGGAGCCCAAGAATGCCGCAGACAAATTTGTACGTCAGGCTGGAGTTATTGTTAGGGACCAAATCCCAATCACAATTGAATATTGGAATAAGCCAAAGAATGACGACGATACCTTTGTCGATGAAAGATCCAAAGAAACACTTTGGAATTCGCTGTTGGTAAATTTCACCCTTCCGCCAGAGGAGGATGAAAACAAACCGGTTATAAAGGAAAAGGTCAAAGAGTGGACTCTAAAGAAGATGGCTGACGCTTTCCGCAACTGGAAGACAAAATTGAACAAATTTGTCAAAGCTCGCAAGACTCCAGATTTCAAAGACGCATATTATGCGAAGATAAGATCTCACTGGCGCGAATTTGTGGCATACAAGGAAGGTGCTATAGCTAAAAAGAGGTCAGAAACCAATACGCTAAATGCCCAGAAGAAGGAATATCACCAGAGGACAGGGTCAGGTGGCTACATATCTCAGAGGCCTAAGTGGGAGGAAGCTGAGAAGGCCCTGCGCGACAGAGGGATCACACCCTAGACACATGGGTGGGACCTATGTGCAAAGACTTGGTTCTACGGAATCGGGGCAAGGTTGGACCCAGAAACAGGATTGTGTATCTTCCCAACCCGCCTCCTTTCCAAACCCGTCACTGAACTCATCACGGCATACGAGGAAACAGCCGCCAGGACCTTCCATCCCGACAGAGAGAATGACCAGCTCACACGCGCCATCGGTAAAAAAGAACACCCTGGACATGCACGAGGCACAGGGGGTATGACGTGGAAGGATGGGTTTGCCGAGTGGAGCGACTCTTACAGATGGCGCGGCAGAAAAGAAAAAGAGCGTATAGAGCGGATGACACAGATAAAACATGCACTTGTGGCGCTGAAGGCGCAAGTGAATGCACAACAGAGCCATCAAGCTACCGGCCCATCTCAGCGGCACGAAGAGCCTGCATTGGATGCTGCCGGCGGCCTAGACTCTGCGCGGAAAAGCAGCGTGGCTTCCACGGAGAACGTGCAGCCCACGCTTGAAATGGCGGGTCCTCGATACCCCGTGGATGAGATCACGGAGAGCGAACACGCTGAGCTGCATGTGAGATTAATGGGCTTATCCATTAAGGTGCCTGTCGGCTATGCCTTACCTCCTGTAGCTGGTGGAACTTACCACTGCCGACCGATTCCAGATGGCTATGCTATTGTCGGGGTGGATGAGGTTGTGAAGGAATATGAGGAAGCACAGCTTGACCATGCTACAGGTGAAGGGGAAACTCAACTCAAATTTGTAGTGAAAACAACCATTCTTTGGAAGAAGGAACACATCGTGCTTCCAAATTGGAGGCCACTGGCACCCCCGCCGTCTCCGCAGCGTCAGCAGTCTGAGCCGCTTCAGCCATCTCCTGCGCGGCAGCCATCTCCGGCGCTTCAGCCATCTCCTGCGCGGCAGCCATCTCCGGCGCGCCAGCCATCTCCTGCCCGTCATCC
Organism: Avena sativa; assembly: GCA_916181665.1. Classification (NCBI taxonomy): domain Eukaryota; kingdom Viridiplantae; phylum Streptophyta; class Magnoliopsida; order Poales; family Poaceae; genus Avena; species Avena sativa. The sequence continues at coordinate 463,021,364 of OV702297.1, read as the reverse complement.
ATCTCCTGCGCGGCAGCCATCTCTGGCGCGCCAGCCATCTCCTGCCCGTCAGCCATCTCCGGCGCTTCAGCCATCTCCTCAGCGTAAGTGGAAGAGCACTGCCACGAAGAGCATCACTAGCACTGCCAGAAAGAGTTCAAAAAACTACGTCCCGCAGCCTTCCGCCAAGTCATTGCCGGTTTTACCGTGGAATCGCAGCGACGAGGAGACCAATAGGATCTCGGAAGAAGAAGTCAAGAAATTCTTTGCACCTAGACGGGCCGAGCCAAAGGAGAAAATAGATCCGGCGGTGGTGGAGAAGTTTTACAAAAATCTTTCGAAACCTGAAACCCCACTTGTGCCGGACTACGAGCGCCAGATTTTGAAGGCGGATGCAAGGCGCCGTAGGGAGACTGAAAGTAGCAGTCGTGCGGCACCCCAGAAAACAGTTCCCATGCTCGGAGAGCAGGAAAACCAATCATGCGCCCCACTCCAAGTGTTCGACACACGGGACGCTCCTCCCGTAAATGATTACGAGGCAGAGCTACAAAGAAAGGCCAATGAGATGGGGATGACTTACATTGCATACTTGATATCATGGGAGACAACTTGCCCAAATGCGATGCCAACCCCATACAGCCATGGAAGTATGGGAAGAATCTCGTCAAGAAAGAGGAGCTCAAGAATCTACCAACAAAGATGCGAAGATTGCACAAGTGGTACCTTGATTTCTGCAAGACGAGAAAGGAAGAATGGATCACGGCGCATATAAGAGATGAGATTTTCTTGTGCGGAGACGACGAGATCGACTTCAACATTGAAGACTTGCATTTTCTATTCAATCAGAAGGAACTCGACAAAGCTGCCATCAGCCTTTATTGTGTGTAAGTACTATTTCTGTATTTTCTATCTCATCTCATTCACTTCATTAATTGCATGTATATATATATGCTCACCATATATGCATGTATATACTATTATGCAGGAAAAAGGTTATGGAATGCATGAAAGGAGGACCTTTTGACGTTGGGTTCGTTGACCCAAATAGAGTTCATGAAGAAGTGGTAAGAACCAAACCCGGGCAAACAGAAGATTTATTGCTAAGGTCTTTACTGATACAACAAACCAAAAGGGAAATACTATTGCCTTACAACTTCTCGTGAGTACTGTTACCCTCTCTTGTACACATTCTGTTTCGGCTTACTTGATGTTAAGTGTAACTGATGATGAGTTATGCGTGCGTAGGTTCCACTTTATTCTGCTAGTCATTCAACCTGACTCAGGAAAAGTCCTTGTCATGGACTCGTTACGAAAAGAAAAAGAGCGATGGGCAGACTTTAGAGAGATGCTCTAGAGGTAATTTTAATCATATTATCGCACTAGATCGGAAACTTTCGTGACAACAAGTAATTAATTACTCCTTTATCCATTTTCTTTGCCGGACAGGGTTTGGAAAAGGTTCACGGGCAGGGCCGTGGGTGAATGGTCAGAAGAACTAAAATTTGTAGACCAAAATGTAAGTAATACTAGCTAGCTAGGTCTGGGTATCTCTTTGATTCTGCTTCCAATTCCATTATATCATGCTTTATTGATTATTATTTTGATTGAACTCTCTATTCTCGTAAAGTGCGTGCATCAGGGACACGGCAATAACTTATGTGGGTACTATGTTTGCGAGTTTATTCGCAACACGATATGTGCGACGGGCCAAGCCGCACTAGAACAACTTAGAGTAAGTAAACAAAGTACACAACATTATTTTATTACCATCAATTGTGTTGAGTTTTATTTTTATATTGACCTCATTCTTCATATATATTCAGATCGAACGGATGCGGGACCAACTCCTACCATTTGACCGCATACGAGCCATTCAAGAGGAATTGGCGGGGTTCATACTTGATGAGGTCGTCACGCCTGGCAGAGAACTCTTTAGATATCCACCAAAATGAACGTTGTATATATGATTGAACGTGTTTGTCTTGTACTTGATGCTTCAACGTTTACGGAGAATACCACACAATGACGATGTTGTGTATAATAATAGTTGCTTAATTATTCATGTACTCGTATGTACCGATGACGATGTATGTGTATACCGCTCCCGATCTATTCCCCCTTCCCCCCCTCCCCGTCCCCGCCGTGCTGCAGAAATACGCCCAGAACGGGGCAGGGGCAGAACTCTGTCGCGGCAGAGATTTAGGCCGTTTTCCTGCCGCGGCAGAGATTTATCTCCTTTTTCTGCCGCAGCACAGAACCTTTACGAACCGGTGTTAAAGGGGGGGCTGAGCCCTGCGGCAGCCCCACGTGCGCCACCCTTTAACACCGGTTCGTATAAGAACCGGTGTTAAAGGGGGGGCCTCTAACACCGAACCCTCAACAGCGGTTCTACAACCGCTGTTAGAGGGCCCTCCAAACCGGTGTTAGAGGGGGCCGTGTGCACTAGTGAGTGTACTACACAAAGAACCAGAAACAAGCATCCTATTGACAAGTAGCAACTCATTTGAATGAAGAAAGGTATTACCTTATCCCATGTGTTCTAGGGTGTAGGTTTGAGAGCATAATGGCTGATGGTTGTTCTGCTGCTTCTGGTTTTTATAATTGGCTCCGTGAAGACTATATACTTGCTTAGTAAACAAGATTTAGTCCATGGTCAAGGAAGGTATGCATGTACAACAACTTTAGCTAATTTATGGCATCGATGATTGTCTCAGAAGCATCTTTTCAAGTTTCCTTTGGCGGATAGCCATAGATATCACTTTGACCAAACACGGACCATTGGTGCACCATGAAGCATTAGTCGTTCGGATATAAAGTACAATGGTCCACACATTGTTTAGTCTTGATTGACAAAGCACTTGCACTTGATATGGAGGCCAAGAGGGGCAGAAATACCAACAATTTTGGCTCTGTCAGTGATCAGATGTCGGTTGTATGTTATGTAAAGGAAAATTGCATATTTGATCCTCCTACATCATCTAATTCTTAGTACATACTAGTTGAATTCATGTATCGTAATTTACACAGCATGCTGAAGTGCGGGCGTGAGGGCATAGGGCATGGCGTAGGTGGAGGTGCTACTTCATAGGAAAATGCGAGTTGGGAAAATACAGACGGCGAGGGAGGGGAGCGGTGAGGGAAGGGGATACAGTATTCTTTTATTTACAAATATACATATTAAAAAAACTAATTCGGGGTTTGATCCCTTCTAGAAACTAATTCAAAATCTGCCCCCGGGTCGGTGCCAGCACGAGTGGCATCGAACCCATACATGTCGGCGCCAGAAGGAAATGGCGCCGAACACCTTGACCGCAGGCCTGAAAAATCCAACGTGGTAGCACTCTTGATGGCCACGTGGAATGGCACCGAACTATGGTGTCGAACTGAATTTAGTTCGCATGTTCGGCGCCTTGCACCGAATCTAGGGTAAAATCGCCGCAGGCATGAGGTAGCTTTCCGATATGTTTTCACATCTCACCACCCACCCGGCGTGTGCATGGCCACCCCACCATTGTCGGCCACCTTTCTACCCCTGGTTCGCACGCCAGTGAATCTGCCCTTGGTGCGCGGAGGTGCGTGGTGAGTACTAAGTTGTGTCGTGCAGGGATGGAGTGAGAGGAATGGAATCGATTTGGGGTTTTTTCTAGACTTATGGTTTTGTTTTTTGGTCCTGCGCCACCCGGCCTCTGTCCTGCCCAAATTTGTCTCAGGTAGCCAAATTTCGGTGCGGGAGGATGATGTGCTCCTGTGCATTTTGTGCCAGCAAGTTTCTAGCCTGACTAGGTATTGCTCTTTGCCGTCGGTGAATTGCCGGAGATCCAAAACCTATGTCGGAAGCTGACCTACCTGTTTGATTCTTTACCGGTAGTAAACTTATATCGGCAGTCAAATTACGTCCAAAAGTTAACCTTTCTTGGAAGTTATTTGCCTCCATGATTGGTCCATCATATAGTGTCAAGGGTGATAAGAGGGGACTCGCAAAGCCTAGTCCATGACCATGGGGTTAACCTTTAATAGTATGAAATCAAGGGTGGCTGGCCTATGATCACTATTGTGGGTATGAGAAATGAAATATAAGATGATTGATATGTGATCATCTAATTTGGATCTCCTCCCATAGATACGCATAAAGGAAAAAATAGATATATCATAGTCATGAATAACGTAATTGCTACTGGTGGATCTAACACTCCTTGAGAACTTCATAGCCATATTGCAACTTCCACAACCACACTCGCATGCTCTCGGTTTACTTTAGTTATTTACTTTGCTCTTGTTTACTTTTGCTTAACAATCACAAACACCCTTTATACACATTTTCTTAGATTTAGAGATAACTTACAAATAATCTCTAGTGAATAGTAACGAGTGGCATAAAGAGCTCTACCAATAGCTCTCCATGTTTCAATACTCTTACTTCAAAACTAGATACATACGAACTATGCACTTGCAGTCATCATATGTGAGTTGGTAATGTCAGGCTTGTTACTTCAATCATGTTATCTTCACCCGTGGTTACCATTTTTTGCTCTCTCTCATCTATATCTGTTTAGACGCAAGTTGTAGTGTGTCTTTATAAAAACTATTATAGATGTTGTATCTTTTGCCACTATCATGTCAAATCTTCAAGTTTCCTTTAGTTGCATAAAGAATTGCCGAGTACCTTAGGGTATCACATCCGGAATCGCTATAGTTTGTTAGGCTTTTTTAGCTAGAGGCTACTTCGTGGATGAAGTAGAAGACGACACCGCCCCACTCCCGTAGAGTTTCCGGGGCAGGAATCTTGAGATCTGTTGGAAGGGCTATTTGATTATGTTTTGGGAATCTTATGCCAATTTGTATCTTAATCCATACCCGGATCCTATCTATTCACTTCTGCTTGATGATTGGTGTATGTGGACATGAGTCCTATGATATGATTGTGTATTTTGGATCTTGCCTATCAGCTTTGCAATATATTCATATTTCCATATAGATGAATGTGTTCTGATATAGTCTTGTACGGTCGTACTTCATACATGCCCACTTGTGTACGAGAGACGTATACCTTCGGGACATGTTCTCACACTTGAAGCTACAACTTTGTTGTGGGATCGCAACCACCATAGGTTTGTACCAGCTTGTGATTTAGAACATGCTGGTTGGGGTTTATAATATGCTAGGTGACCTAGGTAACAATATTATTTTTGGACATGGATTGGTGGCAACCGAGCTCACTGGAGCTCAGGTTTTGAATATTCTACAAGCACACCACCGAGATGGGGTTGAAGATAAGCATCACCATTCGATGTACTGCGACCACTGCCATCTAAATGATACCACTACAACACCATCAAACCCTAACTATATGACCTACTTAACCCACTGATTGCCAGCTAGGACAGAGGAGATGCCACGACGACCTATGCAACAATATTCTTTTGGACACGGATTTGTGGTACCCGAGCTCAATGGAGCTAGGCTTTTGAATACTTTATATAAATAGGCTAATAATAATATTTTGACTTGGGAGTCGGGAAATGGGAATCTAGAGCTTTGGCTAGTGTCACTAGTATGTGGATATAAAGTGGAACCTATTACTACATGCATATCTGCCCAGGTAGAGCTTTGGCTAGTTTGCAGCAAGAAAGTTTTTCCCTATTTTTTTACAATTAGTTTGCAACACTTATCATCAACTAAGTTACACTGGATACCCTCCAGGTAATACTTCCAATCACAACATAGTGGTACCACTGATAGAAATCAGTGAACCTAGGTTCCATTGATAGAAATCAATGAACCAACAACCCTTGTTCATCCATCAAGTTTTAACTTAGAAAATTAGAATAATGAGATTCTTGATTCTGCTTCATTGTCTTGAGGCTCAGAAGTTATCCGTAACCGGGGATACGGCTAAGTACTTAGTTTTTATCTTCTCGAGAGGTGGTGCACTTTCCCCACAAGACTCGACATGCATCGAGACGAGACTTTTTAGAAGCAATCCCTCAGACCACCACGGACGTGTTTCATCCTATCATAACTACCATACTATGTCCGTCTGGCTGAGTTCTCGCAACTTAGTCGGTCAAGGCAGAGCCCATATGCCATGTGGCTGCACTGGAAGCTTCGCGACAAGAACATCTCCAATCTCTTTGCTCCTGGGTGGTCGTCCACAACTGCAATACACCAGGGTAAACCATAGACATGGGCCCTGAGTAACCACTCAACGTAATCCATACAAGTCCCATTTCCACCCAGGTGTTTCATTAAGTACTTGTTTTATTATAGAAAACATATATTTTCCAATACTCCATATAATCATAATATGACATTCCATCCCAAAAACTATAGCAGGGCTAAGCACTTATAATTCTACGATGTTTCACCTACTAAGTAGAAACCACCATTTCCTATTCTACGTAGGAGATATAGCATAGCATAATAATATAGTATATCATGCATATACTATAAAAATCCACTAAGTATAATGAAAACAGTAGGACTTGATGATAGTGCCACTTGCCTTGATAGTATAATATTTAGGTACTCTTCTTGATCTTTCAAAGATTACACTCTTCAAAGTCTACAACAATACAATCAAGCAAAAAAGCACACTCTTAAAACTAGCATCACAAAATAACACATGAATACAACGAAATGCATGCGCATACAACAAGATATTTTATTGAACAAGTTGTTACAACAAGGTTCTGAACACTACAATCACCTAATGGTCTTTTATATAAGTGGGGTGCTAACTGTAATAATTTTAGCGCAAAGAGATTATTTAAAACATTTTATAACACTAAAATAAGCCACACTTGACTAACAGATGCTACACAAATCCTATGTACTAAAATAAAATTTGATTAAGATCCTACAGTACAGAGGATTAAATATACAACCCTTTGCAAAAAGGATTCACTCAAATATAATTTACACAACAATTTCTATACTCAAAATACTGCACAAATGGTTCTGTATAAAACATGATTTTCATCATCACAAAAGTACCGAATTATTGCTCTACTGTGTTCTACTCATTTTTGTGAATCCATAGACATATTATTTGCTAAATTTGGATAAACAGAACTAAAGATATATTTTTTAGAAGTTTCTATGATTTTCTGTCTATAATTCCGAAAATAGAATAAGCTACGCCACATGGCAAAATCTGGTAGGTCAGTACCCCTTCGGTGAGTGATCTGATTTTGACCATTAGATGAAGATCGGACGGACTAGGAAGTCTCACCGGAGTAGCTCGCCGGAGATGCCGCCGGAATAGCGGGCACGGGCTTGGCGTTGTCGTTCTCGTCGCTAGGAACGTACCCGGAGTAGAAGAAGACGTGGACGGCGTAGAGGACATCGAGGCGAACACGATAGTGACCATGGCATCGTTTGTACAGTCCAAGAGAGAGAACAATCCTTGGCTGGAGCAACATGCGACGTCGGCGGCGCGGTAAACTGCAACAATAAAATGCACCATCATGTCCTGGAGGTAGGCAACGATAAGGAGAGTATTCTGGTTCGAGGAATTGACAAGTTTCTCACTGTGGACGACAAGATCTGACGATGAACTCGAATTTGAGGCTGACGTTGGCATCGTTGGTATGGATTGTAGGAACATCCTCTGGAGAAAGTTTAGGAACGAAAGTGAAGGAGGAGAACTAGAGGTACGTGTTGCTTCTCTCCGTGCGTCTTGATATGCTCTAGGGAGGGAGATCGGGAGACGTATGCCGACGGGTGGCATTCGGAGCACCGCTTCGGTTTGGACAATTAACACAATAAAACGGGGAACTAATACCCTAAACGGAATATTAATTGGATATACAACAAATTTCGTGTTTATTGCGAACCAAAACGGCCATTAGATTTGATGGGAGAGGGAGAGTAAGAAGTAACTCCCATGAAAGTTGAGCTTGTGTAACATGAACCTGAACGGGCAGGAAGAAGATGATCGACCTGGGTGGATCGGCTTGATGGGCCAAGAAGTGCGGCCCAAAAGAAAATAACATGAAGGAAAAAAATAGAGGAAGGATAGCTGGGTGGGTTGGGCTGCTCTCAGGTGGCCGCAGTTGGGCTAGGTCGGCTTTTTTTAAATTCATTTTTCTTTTTCTTTTTCTTTTTTTGATTTCTTTAATAACTTTTGATTTAATGATTCAAACTGAATCAAACAAAATTCTAAAAATTTGTAAAACTCAAATTATGTTTTTAGGATATTATAGAACATATTTACTTTCTATCTGAAAATCTACTAATCAAATTTATTCACTTTGGCTTTAATAGCTAATATTGTATTTTCTTAATTCTATTCTCAATTAATTCATATCTTTTGACTTAGAGCTCAAAAAAAGTTCAAACCGAATTCTATAGTGTTATTCAATAATTATTTATCATTATATAATTTTTAAGATACTTTAGTTCTTTTAAAATATGTATTTAGTCATGGCTTAAATTTGCTTTGTAATATTTTTCTATTTCTTTTCTTTTTATCAAATAATTCATATATTTTTATCCATGGCTTCAAATATCGTGAAACCAAATCCTATGGTTTTGTAATATTGTTGTTTACCATTATAGATTATTTAGGTATTATGTTGCCAAATTTTTATATAAAACATAGCCATAGTCTTGTATTGAACTTGATGGTGATTTCTCTTATTAGTGTTTAGATTTCGGGTCTATCCTTTTTCTTCAGAGGTTGACAAGATACATGTCATGGATGATTGAATTTTATCTTTGGATAATTTGTTTATCACTTCCTCATTAAAAATTCTTTTTGTTTAAGTAAGGTTCCAATAGAGGAACAAAAAGTTTCTTTTCCCCCTAAATTTCATCTTTTATTTCCTTTGTTTGTTTGATTTCTCACATTTCAAAATTCGAAATTTTTTGGGATGTGACATTAAGTGAATAAGGTAAGATACATAACAACAATTACACCTGTCTTTCAGAATAATATTCAGCGTGTATAGCTGAACAAGTATTTCAGAGAAACTAGAGAATTGTTTGGAATAAAAATTTCTAGACATTACAAGTCTGGCTCGAGAATTTATGGAGAATTACTACACCACTGAGCACTAACCTCGGGTACACATAATATATTGCTATGGAGTGCAAACACTCTGTGGACTTGGCTACGGAATCTTTTGCACTTGATATGGAGGCCAGGAGGGCCAGCATATGCATGTTGGAGTTGTCCACAAAAATAGATATGGAGGGGAAAAAAGGGAAGAATATGCAGGCCAAGAGAGGCAGAATATGCATGTTGGACTTGTCCACAAAAATAGATAAGAAGATTAAGATGGAAACAAAAATAGATAAGAAGGCCAAGATGAGCAGAATAAGCATGATGGAGCTGTCCACAAAAATAGATAAGGAGATCAAGAGGGGCAGAAAATGCATGTTGAAGTTGCCCATAAAAATAGCCATCGTTGCCCTTTCTTCTTCAGTTTGAGTATTTGTAAGTTTCAGCACATACAAGTTGAATGCATGCATTTTCAATGGTCTCTGCTCACTCACGAGACGTATGCTTGTGCCTACAGCAAGACCCGAGAGAGTCCCCTGAGCATGACTGGATAACGATCTACATCTACCTACAGCAAGACCCGAGAGTCACAACCTTGGGGCGCACCATGAATCCATAGATCTAGTGTCCATTTAAATAATGCAGTACAAATATAAAAGTTAATATAGTGAACATGTAGACCATAATACAATATGACACTGTAGAAATCAAGCCAAACAAATGCGCGCATTGTGTGTGCTCCTATTAGAAATTCCTGACGTATTACAACAAAAGAGTATAATGCAAAGTAGTTGACATGCTACCAAGGGATAAAATTCAGACATCAATGTTACATAACTTTCGCAATAAGAAACTACGGTGTCATATCATAGCACCGGCCTCCTTGGCCTTCTTACTCTCAAAACCTCTAGGGGCACCAGGATTGATGGTTACTCTTGTCGCGTGCAAAGAGCGGTCATGTGCTCGAGTTCTATCGGCAGACCATACACCGGCGACGGCACGGGGTCCCTGGCGAGATTGTTCTCCTTGCAGCAGAGCTTCCATCTGAACTGTCTCACCAGGTAGTGCATCGTCACCAATGTTTCGATCTTGGTAAACTCAATGGCGGGGCATATTCTTGGGCCACCGCCGAACGCGACGAAGGAGCACGGTGGTGTCACGGGTGTCTGGCTCGTGAAGCGGGAGGGTTCGAACTTAGCCGGATCGTGGAAGATGGTCGGGTCCATGTGTGTCACTTTTGCGGTCCAAAACACCTGAACACGCGAGTATAATTTACATTACTAGCATTTTTTATGGTATATTTGGGCTGGTCAGGGAGTCAAAATTAGCGAGGACCTGCCATCCTTTTAGGATACGGTAGCCGTGGAAGTCGATGTCCTCTAGCGCTGTTCTGACGTTGCCAAAGAAGGGAGGGTCCATGCGAAGTGTCTCCTGTGCGACTCGCCATGTGAGCTTCATCTTTGACAGGTCTTCCCAGGTGAGAGCCGCTTGGTCAGCCTTGTTCCTTGCAATCTCTCCGTGCTCTGTGTTTCGAAACGAAATCAGCACCCAACATGCATGCATATATAATTGTCCGCAAATCAAAAGAATGAAAAGAAAAAAGACTGATGTCGCATATATTGGTAGTTCTTGTCGCACTGATCGACTCACTGGCGTACAGTACAGTACCTGGTAGACACGTATGTACTTACCATGCACCATAGCTGCGAAGATAGCCGGATCATGGGCGAGTTGCCGGACCATGGAAGCCATGAGTGTGGAGGTCGTGTCATGGCCGGCAAGCAGGGCGAACATGCCGTTGTCGACGATCTCCTCATCGGTCAGCAGCTGCTCGCCATGGTCGTCCGTCAGGCTGAGCAGGCGGGTGATGAGGTCACCGTGCAACGAGGCCTCTCCCTGCTGCGCCAGCTCCAGCTTAGCCTTCTTGTCACGCATGATCCCCTCGAGCAGCCGCCGAGCCCTTCGGCTGGCCTTGAGGCTCCGGCTGAACGTCGTGAACGGCAGGTTCACCGGGATGGCAAAAACGCCGTCGACCATGCGCCGAAAGTCATCGCCGAGGGCGTCCCGCGTGGCGCCGGTCTCAAGGCCGAAGAGTAGCGCGGCGACGATGTCGAACGTCAGCCGCTTCATGAGCGGAAGCACCCGCACGGTGGTGCGGCCGTACCAGTTATCCTCTAGGTGGTGCCTCACCTTGGCGTCGATCCTCCCGATGTACAGCTTGAGCATGTCCGGCTTGAGGAACTCCATCAGCGCCCCGCGGATGCGCCGGTGGTCCTCGCCGTGCATGTCCACGATGCTCTTCTCCCCGAAGATACGCTGGAAGGACCGGGGCGTCCTCACCCGCAGCACGCTGCTGAAGAAGATGAACTTGTTGGCCGCCGGGCCCGTAAGGAAAACAGTCGGCGTGCACAACACCGATGCCTTCCAAACCGGCCCATACCTGTCCACCCGGTCCTGCACCCACCGGTTGCCGCTGTTGGAGCGCGCGGCTCGGAGGACGCCGAGGGTCTGGCCAATCACCGGCAGACCCAGGGAGCCAGGGGGCAGGTTGGCTGGACCCGATTTCCTGCCTCTGGTCAGCAGGTGGATTATGGCTATGGCCGAGGCCGTGATAACGAGGGCTGCGACTTTGAGCAAATGATCCATTGAAGTAGTGAAGCTTGTACTATTGCATATCTGACTTGACAACATATATAGGGGCATCGATCAGCGCAGGGAGCAGAATTTACAACTACACGATTACTCCTTTTATTTACCAACTAGCAAGGGTGGCCCTTGCAGATGCGACTCCATTGTAACAAAAGCATCCGAGAAATAAACTCAGAACTCATATTATGCAATTTAAAGTAATATGTACAAATAATTATCATAAATGCCTTGCTAATAAAAGACACATTTAATTTAAGAACTGTTGATCATCTCAAAATCATGGAAGCATTATCAATGTCTCGAATTGCTCGTGAGATATAATATAAAGTCGTTTGCATAGGGCCGATGTACTTTGCATCTTCTTGACATTACTATAATTCCATTTATGCAACAAAGACCCCCTCCCCCCCCCCTCCCGGCGCCGGAGGAGGTCGCCCAGCATGTCAGTCAATTATGGCTTGGACGTGCCCACCACCAAGGACTCGCTGCAGGCGAAGAAGGACCGGGAGCACGCGGCTCTATTGCAGAAGGTGGCCAACTTAGAAGCAACCTTTGACCAACGTGCCCAAGCCGTGGTCCATGCCGAGGTAGAAACCAGGGTCCAGGCAGAGGTGGCCAGCAAGGTCGATGGCGTGGTGGCCAGCTGGTTCAATGAGATCATTCCTGGAATGGTGGCGCCGATCTCCACTTACATCGCCAGCGACCAAACGGGACCACTCCCGGTGATCAGCCTAGACAACAGCAACTCGGGCAACATGCGGCCTCCTGCTACACGGGCTCAAGACGCGCCTATATTGGTGACTCCACCCGTTGGCGCCAATGCAAGTGCTAGGGAGGATTCGCCGACCATGGGGGCAGTCAGCAGCACCTCGTTCACTTGCACGCCTTGCCCTGGTCCCTCGACACGAGCCGAGCTCGACACTCTCACGGTAATTAATTGAGCCTCTACGCAAGTTAATTACTTCGCCACCGCCCCTCTCTGACCTACACATGCATGTTTCTTCACAGGAGCAGAGTGTTCCTTGCACCATGCTCATGTATGTGGACAACAAGCTCAAGGATGTTGCGAGGGTACGCATCATGAACCCAACACACCGACGTTCCACTACAAGCCTATGGACGATAGCGTGCACCGAGTTGAGGTGGATCGGTCGTTCCTGGGATGCCCACACTTGGTTCCTCCTCATCAACCCCCGGGTGCCGAAGGCGAGCTGGAGGTCGGGCAACTGAAGAATCATGTCCTTCTATGGCTGGAAGACCTACTTCGGCTAAAGACCGCTGAAGAAAGGGTCACTCCAACATTTGTGCCTGTGGCGGCAAGCCAAGAAAGGGTCACTCCAGCGTCTGTGCCTGCGGCGGCAAGTCAAGAAAGGGTCACTCCACTGTTTGTGCCTGCGGCGGCAAGCCAAAGGGTCACTCCTCCTCCTGCTGATGATCCTCCCGAGCCCGAGACACATGAGCACGACAACGCGGTGGACATTGATAAGGCTCCCATCGATTCGTTCATCGCTGATTTGGAGCTCCCATCGATGTTGCTCCTTTCGAGGCACCCGCCTGTGATACCATGACGAAGAAGAAGCTCTTCTCTTCTCAAGAAACACCCGAGCAGAAAGACGCTACCGCCTTCACCGCTCCACCACATGCTAAGATTACCCCGAGGACACTCCATGATACAGCCATGGAGGTGATAAGACAAACCGGCACCCCTCTGTTCCATAAGAAGGGCAGTAAGCGGAAGCCGAAGCATGGGAAAGACGCTGCAGCAAGCAACAAAGTGGTTCTCGACAAGCTGCCAGCCAAGTGGAGGACGATGCATATCCTTGGTGAACCGATCCTGCCGGACCACATTGTCAAGACGCTGTTGTCGGACTTGAGTAGCCTGCATGAGAGTGTTCGGTATCTAGAGCACCAGCTTCTCAAAGATAAAAATCCCTCGTACCCGCTCTTCACGGTCATGGTTCCCACTAACTATGGCTTCATCACCACCACCCCCGGCGAGTTGTTCTTCATCACGTATGAAGACATCTTCAAGCTCTTCCACATGTTACGGCTCGATCGAAACGTGGTCCGCCTGGTATCGCTAAAAATGGCGCACTATATCATCGTGGAGAAGACCCTGTACCTCTCTATCATGGACCCCTTCTACATGACTGTAGACACCGTCAACAAGGAACAAGCGTTTGTCGCGAAGTATATCACGGATTTCTTGGTGGCGAATAAAGACAAGTCTTGCTTTCTCCTTCCATACTTTCCCGAGCAAGTAGTCGGTCGCTAAACTTCCCGCTATTACATTCTTTCGTGAATTTCCTTAATAGCCGAGGATGATGGCTTATTCCAACTGTTTTGTGCAGAGAGAATGGGTGCGTCTTCATCGCCTTTCAACTGTATTATTCCCATGTCATCTATCTCGACTCCGGGAAAGACGTGCAGAAAGACTACACCGACGTCAGCCCTCAACGGTTTTAGAGCCACGGTTGGCCCACTCAAGTATGAGAAAAGATCCAAAGGCATCTATGTGAACTCCCACGTAACAAATTTCCCCTGCCTTAGGCAATCGTCGACTGACAATGGGATGGAGCCCTGGTTCGCCATCCTACATATGAGGGAGTACGCAAAGCATGAGGAGCAACTCTTGATGTCATCCGGTCTCGAGAAAAGGGCCGGAGACATTACGGAAACGACCGATACAAACATCAGAGCCGAGTTCTGTGCCATCCAGCGGGAGATTGGCACGATACTCAAGAGGGATGTCTTGACTAGAGGTGCCACATTCAACTACAGCGGTATCCTGCTGACTAATGTAGAGATCGAGGAACGCTTAGCTGCGGTCGCCGATGGGAGGACATTGACCACGCTAGGTGGCATCCATCCCTTCCCGCCGAAGCCGAAGAAAACCTAATCGAGTCATAAACTTGTCTCCTGCAAATGTTAGTCATAAAATTACGATTAGTTTATTTTATGATTTTCTTTTTGCATACCTACCTTTCCATGCAAATGTTAGTCATAGACTTACTTAGCTATATCCGATCTTTTTCTTTTTTGCATACCTATATGTTATATCTCTATATGAATATGTGCTGACAACACTAACATTTCTTTCTTGTGTGTGTGCGCGCAGATGCCGTGGTATGTCGTGTACGAGGGCAGGGTTCCCGGAGTCTAAGACGACTGGGAGGATTGCAGGAGGCAGGTCCACTGTTTCTGCGGGAATTGTTACAAGGGCTATGCCACTTTGGAGGAGGCGTAAACTCGCTACGTGAGGTTTCTAGCGCGGTGGAGGAGGGAGATGTGGAGGAGCCGGTTGACCCCCTTCGTCGTGATGATGCTCGCAGCCACCGCCGCCTCTCTAGTCTATTATGCCATTGTTCTCTAGCTAGGTCATGTAACTCCGGAGACTTGTGATGATGTGTTTGTGTAATATTTGCTAGTTGGAGTCCCAGTTTGAACCATATGGTCACTTTCTACACTTTGTGAACTGTTTGAATATTATTGATGCATGGTTTGAACATTTGTGTATTCCCTGTATCTGTTGTGTGTATTCTGTCAATATTACAGTATATCTGTGTATTTCGATCTTCTTTTTATACTCCTGGTAATATTACCGCTAGCGAAATCATGGTGCTATCCCTGGCGAATTAGTATTCGCCCGTGCTACGTTGTACTACCACCGGCGAAAGAAGGGTAGCTCCAGTGGTACTACACTACCCCTGGCGTATATAGGTGCTCGCCGGCGGTAGAGGCATATTACCACCGGCGAATTGTGAAGGCGCTGGCGATGTGGACTTACCCCGGGCGTATATAGCTGCTAGCCGGCGGTAGAGGCATATTACCACCGGCGAATTATGAAGGCGCCGGCGATGCGGACTTACCGCCGGCGAGGTGGTCGCCGGCGAGCACCAATGCGCCGGCGATGACCCTTTTGTGTTCGTCGGCGGTAGGGTTTTCTCTACTAGTGATACATCCAATATAAAGGAAAGAAATCACTGGAATGTGCCAAATTAGGCAACATGGGGATCTAAGTTTTCAATGTACATGCAAATGCGAAGAAAAAAGTGTAATGTGCTAGGCCTCACACGAAAATTACCCTGGCTTGCCGTTGCGTGACGGGGCTTCCGTTATGAATAGGCAAAAATCACAGAAATAACCTATTTAAAGAAAGAAAAAAATAATAACCTTCTTTTTAAAAGATTTCCTCATCTAACCTTTTTTCATGGCGCCCTACCGGATGGAGCCATGGACAATAGCACGACGCCCTCGCGCGCGGCGCCATGCACCTATGGCGCTCCTGTCAACGGCGCCATGCAACCGTCTGACGTGGTGGTCGTCGCGGCAGGCTGGCGCCCACTCGCGTTAGTATGGCGCCATCCGGGACGGCGCCCTGCTATTGAGGATGGCTCCGCGCGGGATGGCGCCATACCCCCTGACCACATAACCGCCCAGCCCGCGGGGTGGCTGTCCACAGCCAACCCCAAAGGTTATCTTCTTCCAGCTCGAGCCCGAATAGCTCCCTCTCTGCCTCTCTCTCCCCCAACTCATCCTCCCTTCAAATCCTTCCAAATCGGTTGTGTTTCTTCATGGATTTCGACCCCCCTTGTCACTAAGAGGTAATCTCCACCGCCCCCCTTGTTTTTGTCCAATTAGATTTGTGCAATTTGGTTGAACTTTGGCAAAAATGTTGAAACTCTAGATCTATCATTTGAAGTGAAAACTATGGTTTATTGTTGCATTGTTGACTAATGCTTGTTGGTGTTATGGTTTGTAGTCATTATGTCTAGAAATTGTAGGCTAGGGTTAGGGTTTTGGTACATTTACTTTAGTTAGGGTTTGTATGTTAGGGTTTTATTTATTAGTGGTTTGCTATGGTGGATAACTTCATTAGTGGGTTGCTATGGTTGATGGTAACCTACTTGTTTTTTATACATTTTGGTTATGATCAATGTTTTTAGATGGCAAGGATCGTTAATGTTCATCATGTGGATAAGGCGGCTTTTTTGAAAGGCAATGTCGAGTGTGACCCGGAGGAGGTAGTCATGGTGTTTGGCACTAGTCCTACCTATGCCGAGGTTGCGGAAAGAGTGAGAAATGATTTGAAATGGATTGACCCTAGTGATGTGTATGAGTTGGTTGGAAGGTATAATGCAGGGTTTGGCCATCACAATAGATTGAAGATAATGCCTATCAACTCTGAGTTGAATTGGAGTGCATATAAGGAGATGGTGGCAGAATCTAAAGATAAGTCACTTGAGATATTTGCCACAAGAAAGGTTGGGGTTCGGTTGCAAATTGACTTAAACCGGCATGCTTCCATTAGCCCGGCTCAAGGTGAGCCACATGTATATGACACAACAATGAGCCAACCTCCCTTGAGCCCGGTCCGCATAGAGCAAAATCCATCTATAAAACAATAAATTATTCCCCTATGGTATATATTTTCCACCACACTAATTTTGTTTCATCCTAACCATAACATGCCAAAATCTATGTAAACCAACACAACCTAAATGAAACTACAAATTAATACTAAGGAAATTCCTCATCTATGTGAAACAACACAATCTTTATGAACTAGGGTTAACATATGGAGGCAATGTGATGATTTCAACCATTTTCTAGGAACTAGGTTTCACAATAGGAGGGGAAATAATCTTAAGAATTAATCATCCTACCATATACATGCGAAATCACCAACTAATTCAAGAATCTTTGATGAACTAGGGTTAAGAAAAGGAGGGCAATGTGATGATTTCAACCAATAAATCCAGGGGAATCGAAGGGAATACCTAGAGGATTGCAATGGGAAGGAAATCCACCGAAATTTCTTGCAGATCCACTTGGTTTTGGGGTCCTATTTGAAGGGAGGGTTAGAGGGGCGGCCCCGGCGCCATGCCCTCTGTCTCCTGCGCGCGTTGGACGAATAGGTAAGTGTGGGTCGGGGAGGAGAGAGGGCCACGACGCGGTTATGTGGTCAGGGGGTATGGCGCCATCCCGCGCGGAGCCATCCTCAATAGCACGGCGCCGTCCCGGGTGGCGCCATACTTACACGAGTGGGCCCGGCCTTCCGCGACGACCGCAACGGCGGACGGTCGCATGGCGCCGTTGACAGGAGCACCAAACATGCATGGCGCCGCGCGCGACGACGTCGTGCAGTTGTCCATGGCTCCATCCGGTAGGACGCCATGAAAAAGGGTTAGATGAGGAAATCTTCCAAAAAGAGGGTTATTTTTTGTCTTCTTTATTTAAATAGGTTATTTCTGTGATTTTTGCCTTATGAATACAAGAAAATAATTAATATAATTGCTCAAAATGGATAATGAGGATCATCACACTATAATTTTGCATTTCTCCACAAATACAATTTGTTTGGCTATCCTATGTGGTTCCTTTTCTAATCAAAATCACGTCCATTTTATTTTGGGAACACGATTCGGTTTCCACTTTAATATAACAGACGGTAGATATTAGTACTGCCTTGTACGGACTCTATCAGAGTAAATCTTGTCAAACAGAAATAAACGACCACATGGCTCTTGGTGTTTGTAATCTGTAGTTAAATCCTAGCTACATAACTTAACCCCACGTATAATACAAAGGGGATTTTTTCCCCTCTAGAAATTAGTAAATTAGTAGTAGATGGTACCAACTATGTCAATGAAACTGCGTATACCTTTTTTTTTGGAAGCTACTAGGTTTCCTTCAATAGAACGGATTGTAACCATTATAGTTAGCTTAAATGGGTAAGCTGGGATCGTATGAGTCCGCCGAAGTCAAAAGGAGGCCTTGGGTTTCGTAATTTCTCAGCTTTCAACAAGGCCTTGCTTGCCAAGCAAGCGTGGAGGGTACTGACCACTCCTAATTCGCTCTGTGCTAGAGTCCTCAAGGCACGTTATTTTAAGGAATCGGGCTTCCTGGATGCGCCGTGTCCTAAGGGAGGCTCCTATACATGGCGTAGCATTGTTCATGGCCGCGAACTTTTGAAGGAGGGCCTGGTTTGGCGTGTTGGTGATGGGTCGCAAACTAAAGTTTGGGAGAGTAACTGGATTCCGAGGGCAGGTTTAAAACGTCCACTGGGACACAAACCTGATCAAGAGGTTCACACGGTAAAGGAATGTCCCCTGAATAATGGACTTAGCTGGAATGAAGAAAAACAGCGTGAAGTTTTTTTGATAGTGATGTTGATGACATTTTGAATATCCCGGTGGGTAGAGCTGGATTGAAAGACTATTTGGCATGGAATTACACCAAGAACAGGGTTTTCTTACTGAAATCGGCTTATCACTTGAATATGCATATCCGCAATAATGAAGCTAGGGGCGCTGGTACGTCAACTTCTCTAAGTAACCATCAAGGATGGCTTTCACTTTGGGATACGGACGTCCCTGGCAAGGCTAAAATTCATGTGTGGAGAATGATTCAGAATGGCCTGGCTGTGGGGGAAGAGTTGAATAGAAGACACATAAAAGAAGGAGTCTTGTGTGTGGTGTGTAACAGGAAGGAGTCTCGCTGGCACAGATTTTGGAGATGTCCTCACTCGATTGAGGTTTGGGACAGTGCTCGCACGATGACCGGCCTGTAGCTTTCGAGCCCAAGAGAAGGTGTTCGACGTCCTTGTGAGATGAAAGGATGGCTCCTGGACTGGATGGGGTCTATGAAGGACAAGGAGCGGGCGATTGCTGTGATGATTCTCTACCATATGTGGTTGGCCAGGAACGAGGCCCGGGAGGAGAGGGCCATAGAGGCAGCTGTTGGAAATATGCCCTAGAGTCAAATAGTAGTAAGGACTATTATCATATTTCATATAGTTTATGATTAAGTTTTATATCATGCTATAACTATATTGAGTGGAAACATCAATGCACGTATGATATACAAACAATCAGGGGTTCCCAGTGTAACTCTAGTCACTGGTTCATTGGTTAACAGATGATCAAGTTTCCTGATCATGTGGCATTTATGCCAGTTAGAAATGGGGTCATCTCTTTCTGAGAATGAGATGATGAACCAATACCCAATCTAAACATCGTGACCCGATCATGTCACGAAGTTCAAGTTACGATGATTAGAAATGGATCCTCATAGACTATTCCTTAGACTGTGAGGCTATATCAATCACTGTCTCCCGAGAGTGCTTAGATAGCATCAAACGCCATCTGGTAATACGGTGGTTATAAAGGTGTGTTCAGGTATTCGGAGGAAACCGTAGAGGCAATATATGTCAAGAGCGGGATTTGTCTGTCCATGTGACGGGAAGATACTCAAGGGCCCACTCGGAGAAGTAATATCCAATAGCTGCGCAGCGTGCGATTTAATCACGGGGATATCACTTGTCGAAACGAGTTAAGTAGCGTTGTTCAGTAACGAGATTGAACACGACATGGTGATGTCATTGATCAGATCTCGAGCAATGCAAGTATCGAGGACAAAGGGAATAAGAGACGACTGTCCCGGTTCAAACGACGAAAGATCTTCGTGGAACGTACAGGGGTCACATGGCCATCCAGGTCCCTCTGTCGATCATTGGTTCCGGAGTGTCTCGACCATGTCTGGAGTGTTCCCGAACTGTGGGGTATCACCATTAAGGGCTTGATAATGCTTAGAGAGTGTTTATAGGATCGGTGGAATCGCCGAAGATTTGTAGAGAGAAAACCGGAAGGGTTTCGGTAAGTCCGGAGGATGTCCGGAGTGGAGGTGGAAGGAGTTCCATAGCCATGGAGATTAAATAATGTGTGAATGAATGTTGAATGTTGATTTAATCATTTATTCATAATTATTTAATAAAGAGAAAATCAATTAAAATGGTCAAAGGCTTAATGGGTCAATTTTCGGAGGGAGAGGGCCGATTAGGGGAAAGGAGAGAGGGAGAAGGGGCAAGGGGGCTGGCCGGCTGGGCCTATCCCCCAGCGCGGGTCCCACTAGGGTGGCGGGCAGCCACCCCTCCTCCCTCATCTCCTTTAGTCCCACCCCGGGACTTTGAGGGAGGTAGTACCTCCCCCCCTATATATAGTGGGGGTATTTTTGGCCAAATTAAAACACACCAATAATCAATAAAGGTCTTCTCACTTTTGGGAGGACCTCTAAATGATATTTTCTCTCTCCCCCTCTCTCTCTCTCTCTCGTGACCGTGGTCCCAAGTCTGGACTGCACGAGCGAGAGACATCTTCACCACGGAGCGCCGTCGCGCTGCGGGATTCGGATCCGGGAGCTCTACTTCCGCAACTGCTGCTGGATCGAGGAAGCGGGAGTCAGCGTCAGGCACCGGACGTGTGTAACTCCCCGCGAGGTGTCGCGCTTGAGGCACTCAAGTCGTTGGAGCCAAGGAGCGCAAGGACTTCATCACGACCTTAAGGTCCGCTTCGGCTCGTCTACATCAACCACGCTCTTCTGAGCGTTGACAACGCTTTTCGATCTTCGAGGGTAAGTTCGCGAAAAGCCCCTCCCGTTACTGTATTACTAATAGATAGATCCTGGCAGCTTCAGAGGCTCAGGAGCGTAGAATAAAATTTATTGTTTTTATACGCGGAACCCAACAGCAGCACCGGATATAGTGTGGCGCTCCATTGCACTAGTGGAAGAATGGATGACTATCTCTCGGAAGAATCCCCATGCCCCGAGCTTGGCCGAGGAGCATTGGCTCCGCCCATAGGAGGGATAGATTAAGGCAAATGCTGATGGTGCATTTATCTCAACGTCTGGCAGCGGAGGTTGTGGTGTGGTTATTCGCAACCACCATGGTCACTTCCTAGCGGGAGAGAACCATTTTTTGGCCTCGACTACTGATGCGGAGAGAGCCGAGCTGGATGCGTGCAAGAGAGCTGTGGTCCTAGCTAAAGACAGGGGTATCTCGAGGCTTTGTCTGGAATAGGATTGTTTGGGTGCCGTGTCAAAACTCAGAAGTTTGAAGCTGGACAGATCAATCAATGGGCCGCTGGTGGAGGATATCAAGTCTTTGCTGAGAGGGTTTAGCGCCTTCGAAATCAAACACGTGTGTCGTTCTAGTAATGGTATAGCGCATGTTTTAGCAAAAGTAAGCTGTTGTAATAAGTCTAGTAACTTATGGGTGATGACACCTCCATACGTTATTGTCAACCTTCTGGATTCTGATGCCATGATTTAAATAAAAAGCAGCTGTGATTCTCAAAAAAAAAAGCTTAAATCGGAAATAAATGAGCACATGGATTTTCATGTTTGCAATTACAGTTAGGTGAAATAGTCTCTAGTCAAATCCTAACCTGTTAACTTTTGTTTCATTATTTCTCAAAAGTAAATAAAAAATGAAGTAAAAAATACGGGATAGCGTGTCTTTCACGAACATCTTAAATTTAATTTCCTTTTTAACTTACATATCGCATATCCGTGTGTACACGTAACACTTTTTATCTTTTAATCTGAACCTTTAATATACAGACCAACATACTATATTTTTTAGGCCTATGTGGATCACCTTGTGCATTGAAAAACACCCTTATATTATTTTTAGTACGAGAGTGCCTAGATCTCACGCGCATGAGAACTTCTTATATCTAAGACGCTGATGTTATCCTAATATTTATACTAATTCGCAGTTGCAATTAGCAGTTGCAATCTAGTTGCAACTCATAAGATTTGTACTGATTCTCAGTTGCAATCTAGTTACAACTCATTAAATACCCAGTTACATCCTAGTTACAACTCATGTATAACTTCTACTTTGTACGAATCACGAGGTAAATCGAACGATGGAAGAGGCGACCGAGATCTAACAAGTTCTCGGGCGCTTGAGAACTAGCAAATCCGTTTCTCGGGCGCTTGAGAACTACCAAATCCGTTTTATTATATAATAATTTTTCTAGTTCCACATTGCTATGATATGATATCCACCTCTCTCTTTATTAATTGTGATGCCACATCAGATTTTCTCATATTTTTTATGATACTACCACTATGACTAATTTAATTGGGCTCTGACACGACGCCTATCTTACGATCCTGTACCAAGTGGTCTACTGCGCTGGGCTGTCACTCACCAACGGTTGGATGTTGGGTGTCATACATAAATCGTGCAGTTTTTATCGTGTGCTGATTGGGCTTTATTCAGCTTTGTATTCTGTTAGGGCATCTCCATTGCCACTGGTCGTCCGCGTCCCTCCTGCGGGGCTACCCTCCAGACCGACTCGTCCAGCCTGACCCATCCGTGCACCAAATTTGGGCAACGGTTGCGTCGAGGCGGACAGCGGGCATGTCCTACCGTGTTCTCCTGTGGAGGCCGAGGGCCCGCATGACAGCGACCCAACGGCCTACTTCCACTAGTCATCGATAGAGAGAGATAGGCGGCTCCAAATGCTGGCCGCGCTGCTGATGCTTCCCCTCCTGCGCTGGTGGCGCCACCCGATTCCTGCACTTCTGCCGCCACACATCAATATCGTCACTTCAGCCTCCGCACCGGCATCCAATGTCGTGCCTTTTTAACAGGCCACCCGCGGCCATCTTCTTCCACACCACACGCTCCTTCCTCCCATCCTTCACTACTGATAGCAAGCCATCACCGACGACATTGGATCGAGGGGAGGGCGTCTAGGACGACCACCGGACCCTGGCCGTGGCCGTCGAGGTAAGCGCGGAGAGCACGGACAGAGTAGCACGCCGCCACGGTCTCCCTCACCATGGGGCCTAGTCGTGGCCATCGAGAAAGGCGTGGGGGACGTTGTTGGGTCCGCAGCATAGAAAACAAAAAAATTCCTACGGTGTGAACTACACACCAAGATCTATCTACTAGGTACAAAGCAACGGGTGGACATACATCCAACGAGAACTTACCCTCGTAGATAAAGAGCTTTGTTAACAAGTAGGAACTCGTGGTTGATGTAGTCGTACACTTGCCGATCTCAAGATCGTGAGAAAGTCCGAGCGCCGCAACTCAGCAGCGCATCCGCACTCGCACACACGTTCAAGCCACCGGACAACCTCCACCTCCTCGCTCCAGCGATCCAGCGGAAGCAGCAACTCCTTCCAGACGAAATGCCACCGGGAACATGTATCTCGCTAATCCGAGACCATGGGGGAATAATTCTAGAGGGGGAGAGAGATCCTTCACAAGGAGGTGTGTCGATGAAGGAGGGAATGGGTGGCCTTTTATAGGAGGAAGGGGGTGCCCCTTCTCTCCATGGCCGGCGCATGGGGGTGACCCCTCACCTCCCCCATTCATGTGGTGGTAACCCCTCCACATTAAAATGCCTCTTCACATTCCCTTTTAAAGTCTCCACTTTAAATGCATTAAATTTCTTCTCCAAATTTAATGCTCTCTCATTTAATAAAACTCTTTTTATTAAATTTATTCAGAATTTTGTTAATTACTTTAATTAACAAACATTCACATATAGCCCCTTGCAATATTTCAATATCACATGCAGAACCACCTTCTGCAATTTCACCTGAAACAATTTCCGGTTTCTATTGAAACAATTCCTGCGCTTTGCAATTCTTTCGTCTGAAACATATGTGCTCCAAAATGGTGTCCGGTAACTCTTAAGTGTGCCACCCTACGGTTCGCGAATAATGCAGACATGATCGAGACCCTTCTCCGATCAATAATCAGCAGCGGGACCTGGAGATCCGTACTGACTCCTACATATTCAACGATGACTCCTGTGATCATGAGAACCTTTAACGCTTGTAACTAAATCCCTTTGTCTCTTGATATATTATATGTCCGAGATTCGATCATTGGTATCTCCATACCTAGTTTGATCTCGTTACCGACATGCACTCTTTTCTCGTTCCCGTGATATAACATTCTAGTGATCACATCACTTGCTTGCAAGCTATCCTAATGTGATATCACCGAGAGGGTACAGAGTATATCTATCCATCATCTGGATTGACAAATTCCACTCTTGATCCATGAGCCTCAACATAACACCTTCGTAGTACTGAACTCATCTTTATAGTCACCCTGTTATGGTGTGACGTTTGATGTTATCAAGATACTCTTCCGGTGTTAGCAATTAACATGGTCTCATGGTCTAAGGATAAAGATTACTTCGTATGATGTTATAGCAATATAAACATAATGACTTGATCGTAATGCTATACTTCGGATGAATGTTCATCACATCATTCCACAATGGTGTGACCTTGTTATTAACAACATCCAATGTCCATGATCAGGAAACCTTGATCATCCTGTTAATCAACAAGCTAGTCTATAAGAGAGGCATGACTAGAAACCCTTTTTGTTTATTAAACACACATGTATTGATGTTTCCGAATCAATACATTTCTAGCATGTAAAATAAACATCTATCATATATAAGGAATATATAATAACAACTTTATTATTGCCTCTCAGGGCATATTTCCTTCAGTCTCCCACTTGCACTAGAGACAATAATCTAGTTCACATAGTGATAAATCTAACACCCATGGAGTTCTGGTGTTGATCATGTTTTGCCCTAGGGAGAACTTTAGTCAACGGATCTACTAATTCAGGTCCGTGTGTACTTTACAAATCTTTATATCTCCATCCTTGACATGCTCGTGGATGGAGTGAAACCGGCGCTTAATATGTTTGGAATTCTTGTGAGACCTTGATTCCTTTGCGTTGGCTATGGCTCCATTGTTGTCACAATAGATCACCATTGGGTCCAACGCACTGGGAACCAAACGCAGTTCCGTAATGAACTCTTTCATCCAAACTGCTTCCTGCGCCGCTTCTGAAGCAGCAACATATTCCGCCTCCGTTGTTGATCCAGCCACCATAGGTTGTTTGGAACTCCTCCAACTAACTGTTGCTCCATTCAAGAGAAATACGTATCCGGATTGAGACTTAGAGTCATCCAGATTGGTGTCAAAGCTAGCATCGACATAACACTTAGCGACTAGCTCTTCTTCACCTCCGTATATGAGAAACATATCCTTAGTTCTTCTCAAGTACTTGAGGATGTTCTTTACTGCTATCCAGTGTTCCGAACTTGGATCAGATTGGTACCTACTAGTCAAACTAATAGCATGTGCCACATCCGGTCTTGTACATAGCATGGCTTACATAATAGAGCCTATGGCCGAGGCATAGGGGATCTTATCCATCATCTCTCTTTCTTCCGCCGTAGCCGGACTTTGAGTCTTACTCAATGTCTTGCCTTGCAACATAGGTAAGAACCCCTTCTTACTTTCGTCCATATTAAACTTCTTTAATATCTTATCAAGGTATGTACTCTACGATAGCCCAATTAGGCGCCTTGATCTATCTCTATAGATTTTAATGCCTAATATATATGACGCTGCACCAAGGTCTTTCATCGAAAATTTGTTGTTTAGATAACTTTTAACACTGTTTAAAAGATCTATATCATTTCCAATCAATAATATGTCATCCACATATAATATCAGAAATGCCACATTGCTCCCACTCACTTTCTTGTAAATACAAGCCTCTCCATAAGTTTGGACAAATCCAAACTCTTTGATCACCTCATCAAAGCGGAGATTCTAACTTCGTGATGCTTGCTTCAGTCCATAGATGGATCGCTGAAGTTTGCACACCTTATTAGCATCCTTAGGATCGACAAAACCCTTAGGTTGTATCATATACAACTCTTCTTCAGTCTTACCATTGAGGAACGCAGTTTTGACATCCATCTGCCATATTTCATAATCGAAATATGCAGCAATCGCTAACATAATCCTAACCGATTTAAGCATCGCTACGGGAGAGAATGTCTCATCGTAGTCAACTCCTTGAATTTGTCAAAACCCCTTTGTGACAAGTCAAGCCTTATAGATGGTCACATTACCATCAGCATCAGTTTTCCTTTTGAAAATCCATTTATTCTCAACGGCCTTTCGGTCGTGAGGTAAGTCCACCAAGTTCCAAACTAGGTTCTCGTACATGGATTCCATCTCGGATTTCATGGCTTCTAGCCATTTGTTGGAATCCGGGCTCATCGTCGCTTCTTCATACGTCGCAGGGTCATCCATTTTATCAACCATGAAATTCACAACAGGATTGTCGTACAGTTCGGGAGCTGCACGTGTCCTGCTTGACTTGCGAGGTTCGGTAGTGTCCTCTTTCGGAGTTTCATGATCATTATCATTAGCTCTCTCTTCATCAGGTGAAGTCAACTCCGAAACAACTTCCAGTGTTGTGCCACTCGCCATTCCATGAAGAGAAGGTTCAATAACCTCTTCGAGTTCTACCTTACGACTACTCACACCTTTCGCGAGAAACTCCTTCTCAAGAAAGGATCCATTCTTGGCAACAAAAACCTTGCCCTCGGATCTGTGATAGAAGGTTTACCCAATTGTTTCCTTAGGGTATCCTATGAAGACGCATTTTTCCGCTTTGGGTTCGAGTTTATCCGGTTGAAGTTTCTTCACATAAACATCGCATCCCCAAACCTTTAGAAATGATAGCTTAGGTTTGTTTCCAAACCATAATTCATACGGTGTCGTTTCAATGGATTTAGATGGTGCCCGATTTAAAGTGAATGCAGCTGTTTCTAGTGCATAACCCCAAAATGACAGAGGTAAGTCAGTCAAAGACATCATAGATCGAACCATATCCAATAAGGTATGATTATGACGTTCCGACACACCATTACGTTGTGGTGTTCCGGCAGGCGTGAGTTGTGAAACTATTCCACACTCTTTCATGTGTGTGCTAAACTCGTAACTTAGATACTCTCCTCCACGGTCAGACCGTAGAAACTTGATCTTTCTATTACGATGATTTTCCACTTCATTCTGAAATTCCCTGAACTTTTCAAAAGTTTCAGACTTGTGTTTCATCAAATAGATATACCCGTATTTACTCAAATCATCTGTGAAAGTAACAAAATAACGATATCCACCTCGCGCCGACACACTCATTGGTCCACACACATCAGTATGTATGATCTCCAACAGATTTGTCGCCCGTTCCATTGAACCGGAAAATGGCGTTCTAGTCATCTTGCCCATAAGGCATGGCTCACATGTATCAAATGATTCAAAATCAAGTGATTCGAAAAGTCCATCAGAATGGAGTTTCTTCATGCGTTTAACGCCAATATGACCTAGCCGGCAGTGCCACATATATGTAGACATATCATCATCAAGTTTAATCTTTTTAGCATTAACATTATGAATGTGCGTAATATTACTATCGAGATCCAATAGAAATAAATCATTCAACATAGGTGCATGACCATAAAAGATATCATTCTTATAAATCGAACAACCATTGTTTTCAGATTTAAAGGAATGACCACTTTGCATCAAACACGATCCAGATACAATGTTCATGCTCAGTGCAGGCACCAAATAACAATTATTTAGGTTTATAACTAATCTTGATGGCAAATGGAGAGGTAGCGTCCCGACGGCGATCACATCAACTCTTGATCCATTGCCGACCCGCATCCTGACCTCATCCCTTGCTAGTTGTCGCTTGTTTCGTAGCCCCTGAACCGAGTTACATATATTAGCAACCGATCCGGTATCAAATACCCAGGTGCTACTACGAGTACTAGTCAAGTACACATCAATAACATGTATATCACATATATCTTTGTTTGCCTTGCTAGACTTCTTGTCCGCCAAATACTTGGGGCAGTTGCGCTTCCAATGGCCAGTCCCCTTGCAATAGTAGCACTCGGTGTCAGACTTAGGGCCAGCCTGGGGTTTCTTTTTAGGCGTGGCAACAGACTTGCCACCCTTCTTTCCCTTGTGCTTGCCTTTCTTGTCCTTCTTGAAACCGGTGGTCCTATTGATCATCAACACTTGATGTTCTTTCCTAATCTCCACTTCTGTAGTCTTAAGCATTGGCAGAAGCTCGGGAAGAGACTTCTCATGCCCTGCATATTATAGTTCATCACGAAGCTCTTGTAGCTAGGTGGCAGAGATTGGATAACACGATGTATGCCTAAGTCAATGGGAATCGTTGTTCCCAAGGACACAAGCTTATCGGCGTACCCAGACATTTTGAGTACGTGCTCACTAACGGAGCTGTTTTCCTCCATCATGCAGCTAAATAACTTTTCTGTAGCATTATAACTCTTTATGGCAGCATGGGTATCGAAAATCATTTTCAATTCTCCCATGGTATCAAAGGCATTGCCATTTTCGAAACGCTTTCGAAGTTCTAGCTCTAGCCCATACAGTATGCCGCAATGAACTAAGTTGTGGTCCTCCTGACGAGTCACATAGACATTCTTTTCCTCGTCAGGGGCATCAGGAGCTGGTGGGGGACCTAGCGGCGCATCTAGCACATATTGCTTTTGTGCAGTAGTGAGGAGAATCCTCAAATTCATAGCCCAGTTGGTGAAGTTGCTACCATTCACAGCAAGTTTCTCTTTCTCCATGAACACATTGAAATTAAAAGCAGGTGGTGCCATCTACAACAGAATTTGTAAAGTTTATTTAGACTAAGTTTATGATAGATTGAGTTCAACTAATCCAAATTACTAATGAACTCCCACTCAAAAACGACATCCCTCGTGTCCTTTTGGTGATTACATAAACCAAATCCACTATATCAAGTCCGATCATCACGTGAGTTGATATAGCTTCAAAGGCGAGCATCTATATGGGCATCATATCAACCATATAACTCATGCTTAACCTTTCGGTCCATGTTCCGAGGCCATGTCTGTACATGCTAGGCTCGCCAAGTAAGAACCTTAGTATTCGCGTGTGTAAAACTGTCTTACACCCGTTCCTATGAAAGCGTAGATTCGAGTACACCCGATCATCACGTGATGTCTCGAAACACGATCCATAGAATGGTGCATACTCAAGGAAGAACACATTTTTATCTTGATATCTAAATGAGGGATCATCTTATAATGCTACCAAACGCGCCAAACTAGCAGTATAAGATGCTAACATCTAATGTGTAAAGTGAGATGATATGGTCCATGCATTTGATCTCTATCACTTGCATCATGGTATGATCTCTATCATTCCTTTGTGTGTAAGGCCAAGGTCTATGGAACTTACACGTTGACTGTGTTGTAAGAGTATCTACCATACATCTACTTACAACAATACCATATCAATACACTAGCGCAGCAACGATCTAAACTAGACGCCTCTAATTTATCAATTGCAAGTTTTACGTGGCTTAGGGCTTTCGGAGATAGAACCGTTCTCACCTACGAACATGAACCACAACAAGGATAACTAAGTTATTAGCAACTCGTTGTAAATCAGATATTGACTATAGTAGGAGAGACAGACACCCGCCAGCCACTTATGCAAAACAAGTTGCGTGTCAGTCGTGGAACCTTGCATAAGTGGCTGGCGGGTGTCTGTCTCTCCTACTATAGTCAATATCTGATTTACAACGAGTTGCTAATAACTTAGTTATCCTCGTTGTGGTTCATGTTCTTAGGTGAGAACGGTTCTATCTCCGAAATCCCTAAGCCACGTAAAACTTGCAATTGATAAATTAGAGGCGTCTAGTTTAGATCGTTGCTGGGCTAGTGTGTTGATATGGTATTGTTGTAATTAGATGTATGGTGGATACTCTTACAACACACTCAACGTGTAAGTTCCATAGATCTTGGCCTTACACACAAAGGAATGATAGAGATCATACCACGATGCAAGTGATAGAGATCAAATGCATGGACCATATCATCTCACTTTACACATTAGATGTTAGCATCTTATACTGCTAGTTTGGCGCGTTTGATAGCATTATAAGATGATCCCTCTTTTATATATCAAGATAAAAATGTGTTCTTCCTTGAGTATGCACCGTTCTATGGATCGTGTTTCGAGACATCACGTGATGATCGGGTGTACTCGAATCTATGCTTTCATAGGAACGGGTGTAAGACAGTTTTACACACGCGAATACTAAGGTTCTTACTTGGCGAGCCTAGAATGTACAGATATGGCCTCGGAACACGGACCGAAAGGTTAAGCATTTGTCATATGGTTGATATGATGCCCATATAGATGCTCGCCTTTGAAGCTATATCAACTCACGTGATGATCGGACTTGGTATAGTGGATTTGGTTCATGTAATTACCAAAAGGACACGAGGGATGTCGTTTTTGAGTGGGAGTTCATTAGTAATTTGGATTAGTTGAACTCAATCTATCATAAACTTAGTCTAAATAAACTTTACAAATTCTATTGTAGATGGCATCACCTGCTTTTAATTTCAATGTGTTCATGGAGAAAGAGAAACTTGCTGCGAATGGTAGCAACTTCACCAACTGGGCTATGAATTTGAGGATTCTCCTCACTGCTGCATAAAAGCAATATGTGCTAGATGCGCCGCTAGGCCCCCCCCACCAGCTCCTGATGCCCCTGACGAGGAAAAGAATGTCTATGTGACTCGTCAGGAGGATCACAACTTAGTTTATTGCGGCATACTGTATGGGCTAGAGCCAAAACTTCGAAAGCGTTTCGAAAATGGTAATGCCTTTGATACCATGGGAGAATTGAAAATGATTTTCGATACCCATGCTGCCGTAGAGAGTTATAATGCTACAGAAAAGTTCTTTAGCTGCATGATGGAGGAAAATAGCTCCGTTAGTGAGCACGTACTCAAAATGTCTAGGTACGCCGATAAGCTTGTGTCCTTGGGAATAACGATTCCCATTGACTTAGGCATACATCATGTTCTCCAATCTCTGCCACCTATCTACAAGAGCTTCGTGATGAACTATAATATGCAAGGCATGAAGAAGTCTCTTCCCGAGCTTCTGCCAATGCTTAAGACTGCAGAAGTGGAGATTAGGAAAGAACATCAAGTGTTGATGATCAATAGGACCACCGGTTTCAAGAAGGATAAGAAAGGCAAGCACAAGGGAAAGAAGGGTGGCAAGTCTGTTGCCACGCCTGAAAAGGCACCCCGGGCTGGCCCTAAGTCTGACACCGAGTGCTACTATTGCAAGGGGACTGGCCATTGGAAGCGCAACTGCCCCAAGTATTTGGCGGACAAGAAGTCTAGCAAGGCAAACAAAGGTATATGTGATATACATGTTATTGATGTGTACTTGACTAGTACTCGCAGTAGCACCTGGGTATTTGATACCGGATCGGTTGCTAATATATGTAACTCGGTTCAGGGGCTACGGAACAAGCGACAACTAGCAAGGGATGAGGTCGGGATGCGGGTCGGCAATGGATCAAGAGTTGATGTGATCGCCGTCGGGACGCTACCTCTCCATTTGCCATCGGGATTAGTTACAAACCTAAATAATTGTTATTTGGTGCCTGCACTTAGCATGAACATTGTATCTGGATCGTGTTTGATGCAAAGCGGTCATTCCTTTAAATCTGAAAACAATGGTTGTTCGATTTATAAGAATGATATCTTTTATGGTCATGCACCTATGTTGAATGGTTTATTTCTATTGGATCTCGATAGTAATATTACGCACATTCATAATGTTAATGCTAAAAAGATTAAACTTGATGATGATATGTCTACATATATGTGGCACTGCCGTCTAGGTCATATTGGCGTTAAACGCATGAAGAAACTCCATTCTGATGGACTTTTGGAATCACTTGATTCTGAATCATTTGATACATGTGAGCCATGCCTTATGGGCAAGATGACTAGAACGCCGTTTTCCGGTTCAATGGAACGGGCGACAGATCTATTGGAAATCCTACATACTGATGTGTGTGGACCAATGAGTGTGTCGGCGCGAGGTGGATATCATTATTTTGTTACTTTCACGGATGATTTGAGTAGATATGGGTATATATATTTGATGAAACACAAGTCTGAAACTTTTGAAAAGTTCAAGGAATTTCAGAATGAAGTGAAAAATCATCGTAATAGAAAGATCAAATTTCTACGGTCTGACCGTGGAGGAGAGTATCTAAGTTACGAGTTTAGCACACACATGAAAGAGTGTGGAATAGTTTCACAACTCACACCTGCCGGAACACCACAACGTAATGGTGTGTTGAAGCGTCGTAATCGTACCTTATTGGATATGGTTCGATCTATGATGTCTCTGACTGACTTACCTCTGTCATTTTGGGGTTATGCACTGGAAACAGCTGCATTCACTTTAAATCGGGCACCATCTAAATCCATTGAAACGACACCGTATGAATTATGGTTTGGAAACAAACCTAAGCTATCATTTCTTAAGGTTTGGGGTTGCGATGTTTATGTGAAGAAACTTCAACCAGATAAACTCGAACCCAAAGCGAAAAAATGCGTCTTCATAGGATACCCTAAGGAAACAATTGGGTATACCTTCTATCACAGATCTGGGGGCAAGGTTTTTGTTGCCAAGAATGGATCCTTTCTTGAGAAGGAGTTTCTCGCGAAAGGTGTGAGTAGTCGGAAGGTAGGACTCGAAGAGGTTATTGAACCTTCTCTTCATGGAATGGCGAGTGGCGCAGCACCGGAAGTTGTTTCGGAGTTGACTTCACCTGATGAAGAGAGAGCTAATGATAATGATCATGAAACTCCGAAAGAGGACACTACCGAACCTCGCAGGTCAAGCAGGACACGTGCAGCTCCTGAACTTTACGGCAATCCTGTTGTGAATTTCATGGTTGATGAAATGGATGACCCTGCGACGTATGAAGAAGCGATGATGAGCCCGGATTCTAACAAATGTCTAGAAGCCATGAAATCCGAGATGGAATCCATGTATGAGAACCAAGTTTGGAACTTGGTGGACTTACCTCACGACCAAAAGGCCGTGGAGAATAAATGGATTTTCAAAAGGAAAACTGATGCTGATGGTAATGTTGTTGGAGATATGCCCAAGAGGCAATAATAAAGTGGTTATTATTATATCTTTATGTTTATGATAAATGTTTACATCCCATGCTATAATTGTATTAACCCGAAACATTAATACTTGTGTGTTTTGTAAACATAAAAGAGTCCCTAGTAAGCCTCTTGTTAAACTAGCTTGTTGATTAATGGATGATCATGGTTTCCTGATCATGGGCATTGGATGTCGTTAATAACAAAATCATATCATTAGGAGAATGATGTGATGGACACACACCCATAGTAAGCGTAGCATAAGATCAAGTCATTAAGTTCGTATTGCTATAAGCTTTCAAATGCATAGTAACCTAATCCTTCGACCATGAGGTTATGTTAATCACCATCACCGGATGGGTACTTTGATGACATCAAACACCGCTTCGTAACTGGGTGGTTATAAAGGTGTCATTGGGTATTCTAAAAGTATGTATTGAAGCGCATGGACCAAGATTGGGATTTGTCCATCCAAATGACGGATAGATATGCTCTGGGCCCTCTCAGTGGGATGTCATCTAGTTAGCTTGCAAGCATGTGACTAGGTCACAAGGGATGACATAACATGGAACGAGTAAAGAGTACTTATTAGTAACGAGGAAGAACTAGGTATGGAGATACCGACGATCAAACCTCGGATAAGTAGAATATCGCGTGACAAAGGGAATTGTTTTCGTATGTTAATGGTTCTATCGATCACAAAGTCATCGTTGAGTATGTGGGAGATGTTATGGATCTCCAGATCCCTCTGATGGTTATTGATCGGAGAGGTGTCTCCATCATGTCTGCATATTCACGAACCATAGGGTGACACACTTAAGGTTCAGAGTTGTTTTAAGTAGATATGGAATATGCGTTGGAGACCGAATGTTGTTCGGAGTCTCGGATTGGATCCGGGACATCACGAGGAGATCCGGAATTGTCCGGAGAATAAGATTCATATATTGGGGATCATTTTCTAAGTTAGGAAATGTTCCGGAGTGTTTGTATGGAGATTCTAGAAGGTTTCGGAATGTTCTGGAAGGTTCTAGAAGATTTCTTGGAGTTTGCTTGAAAACCAAGAAAGGATCAAGGAGTCTTTGTGGGGCAAGACACGGATTCGTGGGGGAGGAGGATTCCTTCCCCCCTCCCAATCCGCCGGCCAAGGAGGGAGGGGAGTCCTACTGGGACTCTCCCTCCCATGGCGCCTCCCTCCTTTAAATAGAGGGGAGGGGGCGCCACCCCCTTGCACTCTCCCATAACAAACCCTATCCGCCGCCTCTCTCCTCCTCCTTAGCTCTGCTCCGACTTAGGCGAAGCCCTGCAGAAATCTCTACTCCACCACCACCACCACACCGTCGTGCTGCTGGGATTTCGTGGAGAAGATCTACTACCTCCGCTGCTCGCTGGAACGGGGAGAGGAAGGCCTACTTCGACTCCGCACGTGTGACCGACTACGGAAGCGCTGCCGGAACATGGCGCCGGAAGGATCGTCCACACGATCTTGAGATCAGCAAGTGATCGACTACATCAACCCCGAGATCTAATCTCGTAACGCTTTCGGTTCTACGAGGGTTAGTATAGATCTATCTCGTTGCACATGTCTAATAGATTAGATCTTGGCTTTTATCTAGATTAGATCTGGGTTTTGTTCGTTCTTGCGGTAGAAATTTTTTTGTTTTCCATGCTACGAACCCATCAGTGGTATCAGAGTCGTGTCTATGCATAGATCTGTTGCACGAGTAGAACACAATGGTTTTGTGGGTGTTGGTGCTCGTGCCGTCTTTTGCTTTGTGTACTTTGCATCTTGCGGTATGGTGGGATGAAGCGGCTCGAGCTAACCTTACATGTCATCGCACATGATACTTGCTCCACAGTTGACGTGCAACTCGTATTGCACAAGTGGCTTTGCGGGTGTCTGTCTCTCCCATCATAGTATAGATCCAATCTACACTTTGCACTTGATAGCACTTGTATCAATGTTGTGGTTCAGTTTCGTAGGTAAGATCCGTTCTTATTCGAAATCCCCAAACCACGTAAAACATGCAAAGAAAATTAGAGGCGTCTAACTTGTTTTTGCAGGGGTTTTGTGATGTGATATGGCCATCATGTGATTGTGATTATATTTGATGTATGCAATGATCCTTGTTGTAATATGGCAACCGGCAGGAGCCTAATGGTTGTCTTTAATTCTGTTAAGACCTGCGTGTCTATTCATCTTGTAATAGCTTTATGCCAAGTAGTTGCAAGGTTGCTAGTGATGATGGACAACCATGAAGCGGCGCCACTGACCTTGACTCAATGCTGGTGATGATGGAGATCATGTCCGTGCTTTGGAGATGGAGATCAAAGTCATAAGAAGAAAGGGCCATATCATATCACACTAATTATGAATTGCATGTGATGTTAATCCTTTATGCATCTTGTATTGCTTAGATCGTGATGGTAGCATTATAAGATGATCCCTCTCACTAAATATCAAGTAATAAAGTGTTCGTCCTTAGTAGGCACCGTTGCTAAGACTCATCGTTTCGAAGCATCTCGTGATGATCGGGTGTGATAGATTCTACGTGTGCATACAACGGGTGCAAGCCAGATTTGCACATGCGGATACTAAGGTTAACCTTGACGAGCCTAGCATGTACAGACATGGTCTCGGAACACGGAATACCGAAAGGTAAAGCATGAGTCATATGGATGATATGATGAACATGTTGATTGTTCGCCTTTAAAGCTACATCATCTCACGTGATGATCAGACTTGGTGTGGTGGATTTGGTTCGTGTAATCACTAAAACAACTCGAGGGATGTTGTTTTGAGTGGGAGTTTATTTGTAATTTGGATTAGTCAAACTCAATTTATCATAAACACAATCAAAGTGAATTTGCATAGTTTGTTGTAGTCATTGGCATCCGTTCACCACCTTACGCTTAGCTATAGTTGAGATAGTGGAACTATAAAAATTCTGGATATTTTCTTTACGAACTGGTATCGTATTGTTTTGAGTGTCAATCTAAAGTTTAAAAGTCCTGTTGCAAACTTTCAGCAAACTCCGTTTACTCTGTGAAGTTTAATAAATAGTATTAAATCAAGAGTAACAATTCCAGTGTTAGTATCTAATGTATCATGTTTGCCTCCATGATTCTTGATACTCAAAAGATTGTTTTTAATATCAAGTTTATCTAAGAGCTCAAAGTAATGTTTCAGAAACCATCATATGTGAAAGGTATTGCGATATCTAAAACAATGTGTTGGTTACAACATGATAGAGTATATGTCCTCATATTTGATGAGAATTTGTGAAGATTGGAGACGCCAGTCGTCCTAATCCTCCAAAAGGTTTTGGAAAAGAAACATTATACTCGCAATTCACCTTTATAAGCTATAGCAGCTTGATCATGAAAGTTGTCATGATAAGGATGAATAGAAGATGTAAGTAAAATGTTTACTACACTAAAAGATTACTAAAAAATGGAATTTTGAAAGAATGCCAAACATTTGATGAAGGTGATCCACTTCAAAGTGCAAGTCCAAAGGTATTAGTATTTGACTATACACACTTTGTACTATGTGTCATGTGAATGACACCACTATTGATGTTGATAGATTCTTTTAAAAGAAAAGGAATTGTTGAAAGAGAATCTATAAAATATTTGGCAGAAAAGAAAAGATTGGAGATGTCCAACTTAGGTATATAGAAGATACATGTTATAGCTGTATTCCTTGGTTGTTAAATAATGTGGTTCTGCGGTATTGGATACCAAATTGGTTGGTATGAAGTGTCATACAGGACAACACAATTCATGAACTGCAATGGCCTAAGTAACTAGCAAGAGAATATGTGATGATGTTCATCGAAAACAAACAAAGGGTTGTTGTGTTGCTCGTTAACATCAAAGCTTGCCTTCAAGATTTGTTTCAATAATTGTTATTTTGATCAGGTATTATGACGACAAAAGGTTGTTCAAATAATTACCGCATTCCATAATAGATGGATGATATACAAGTCTGGTTGGAGAAATAACAACCATAAAACTAATGCTAAAATGTCGCAAGACAAATGGTTGAAAGATCACCTGCGAAGTGACATCGCCGTTTAAATTATATTGAAAGGGATACATGAAGAAACTCCATGTTGATGGATTTTTGGAGTCTTTGATTTTGATCAAATGACGCTTGTGATACTTTCCTGAAGATAATTAAAACTCCGTTAGTAGGCAAAAAGAGGAACGGGCGACTAACTGATTGGAATTTGTACATATTAATGTATATAGTCCATTATGTGTACTCGTGGGCGATGGATTTCAACTTCATATGCTTTCTCCGAAGATTTGAGTGAGTATATGTATATACTTACTCAATAAGGAAGAAGTATGAAACATTTGAAAATGTTCAAAGACTTTCAAGATGAAGTGGAAAATCATTGTAACAAGAAAATAAAAAGTTTATGATTGGATCATAAAGAAAGATGTTTGAGTTACAAGTTTAGCAAAATATCTAAGATTTGAGGAATCGTTCCATGGATTTGCATTTCCCAAAACACCATAGGAGTATGGAGTGTTCAAGATATGTAATGAAACCTTGTTTGACATGGTAAGATCAAAGGTGTCATTTATAAAACTGCCATTATATTTTAAAGATTAAAGCTTTAGTGACTACCGCTTTTACACTGAAAAGAGCTCCATCGTGATCCGTTGAAATGACACCATATAAGTCAAGGTTTGGGATAAAACCCAGGTTGTCCTTTCTTAAATTTTTGGTATGCTAGGCATAAGTAAAGTGTTTACAACCAAAGTCGGATGAGCATGTCTTTGTAGGTTATTTCGAATAACCATTGGGTATTCCTCCATAACACCGAAGACAAAAGTGTTTGTCGCTTAGAATGTCGAGTTTCTTGAGAAGGAATTTTTGGTGAAAAGTTAAGTGGGAGGACAATAGAACTTTGACAAGGTTGTTGAACCTTGGCTAATATGTGCTGAGTTGCGCAGCGTCGGAAAGTGTCCCGGAGGCAGCAACAATGCTCATGGCTCACGTGCCTCAAAGGTTGTGGTCACGGAGATCTAAGTTACTATTGAACCAAGTAAGTCAGGTAAGTAATCAAATGCCAAGATTTGAGAGTTAAATCATTGTGGTTTGACAATGATAAACCGACTACATGCAAAGAAGCAATGATGGGCCCTGACTTTGTTAAGTGGCTTGAAGCCATAAAATCCGTGATAATTCCATACACGAGAAATCAAGCTTTGAATTTGAAAGACCCTCTGGAAAGGTGCAAGACCTTATAGTCATATATGGATCTATAAAGAAATAGACATGGATGTTTCACATCTATGAAATAGTCTACGTGTCGGAAAGAGTTTACGACAATGTTCAAGGAATTGACTATGATAAGATTTGATCTTTCATAGCGATATTTAGTCTAGACGGATTAATGTAGCAACCACTACATATATTTTGGTATATGGTAGTTGAACAAACAAAACAAGTTCTTCTAATAGAATGGTTACCTAGGATGTGTCCATGACACGATCCAAAGGGTTTTGTTAATTCAAAGGATGCTAAAAGAGTATGCAAAACTTCAATGGTTGAAGTGAGCATCGCGGAGTTGGAATCTTCACCGTAATGAAACCGTTAAAAGGTTTAATTTCATCAGAGACGATGAAGATGTTTGCATTTTGCAAGAAATTAAGTGGGAGCGCTAAGACATATTTCTAATACATTATGTGAAAGACATATTGTTGATTAGAAATGATGTATCTTTTACTGACACAGGTTAAGAATTTCATTTCGATGAAAGACTTAGGCATAACCCAAGAATTAGGCATCAATGTCTATATGGATAGATTGAGGCGCTAATATGGTTTTGCCAAATGTACATAGATAAGATGTTGAATGAGTTCAATATGGAAACAATAAGAAAGGTTCTTGATGCACGGAAAGGACTGAATCAAGATTCAAGTGTGTTGACACGAGATTCAAGTGTTTTGACACTTGGTGAAACCACAAGAATATTTTGATCAATCATTCTTTGAGATGTACACATCTAGGTATGTCCTATGCTCTAAATGTTATGAGCATATACCAGAATGACTCATAAGATGATCATTGGACAATAGTAGGGATATTCCTATGATCTTTGGAAGAACCAAGAATATATTATTTATATAGTGGTGACAAATAGTTCATTGTAAATTGTTACATTGATACTAGTTTTGTCACAAATTAAGTTTATCTCAATTTAAACTATGGGTGGCACAATGTAATGGAAAGGAAGTTCCATAACGGATTTGGTTGAGTACCAAAGTTAAAACATTGTGACGGATACTACAACAAAAGGCTAAGTATATGACTGCTATTGTAGCAGCAAATGAGGGCATTTGCGTCAAGAAGTTTGTTATCAAACTAGGTGTGGTTCATAGCGTGATAATACTATGAAGATACATTGTATGACAATTGTATCAACATGACTCCTGTGATCGTGAGAACCTTTAACGCTTGTAACTAAATCCCTTTGTCTCTTGATATATTACATGTCCGAGATTCGATCATTGGTATCTCCATACCTAGTTTGATCTCGTTACTGACATGCACTCTTTTCTCGTTCCCGTGATATAACATTCTAGTGATCACATCACTTGCTTGCAAGCTATCCTAATGTGATATCACCGAGAGGGCCTAGAGTATATCTATCCGTCATCTGGATTGACAAATTCCACTCTTGATCCATGAGCCTCAACATAACACCTTCGTAGTACTGAACTCATCTTTATAGTCACCTTGTTACGGTGTGTCGTTTGATGTTATCAAGATACTCTTCCAGTGTTAGCAATTAACATGATCTCATGGTCTAAGGATAAACATTACTTCGTATGATGTTATAGCAATATAAACATAATGACTTGATCGTAATGCTATACTTCGGATGAATGTTCATCACATCATTCCACCAATGGTGTGACCTTGTTATTAACAACATCCAATGTCCATGATCAGGAAACCTTGATCATCTTGTTAATCAACAAGCTAGTCTATAAGAGAGGCATGACTAGGAACCCTTTTTGTTTATTAAACACACATGTATTGATGTTTCCAAATCAATACATTTCTAGCATGTAAAATAAACATCTATCATATATAAGGAATATATAATAACAACTTTATTATTGCCTCTCAGGGCATATTTCCTTCAGAAGTGGCCAAAGCAGCGCGCTGCCATGATCTCCCTCACCACAGGCATCACCACTGGCATCGTCGCCCGAACTCGCGCCCATTGACATCAGCCTCGCCGACTTCGAGTTCGTCGTGACCATCTACTCGGGCATGAAGCGGGACATGATGCTTCTTCCCCGCAAATTCGCGTCGCTAGTCGAATGCGCAGAGCCCCAATAGGTCGTGATGCGGGCGGCTGGTGGCAAAACCCGCGCGTGGCCGGTTGAGGTGTTGTTTCATCGCCTCGGTCAGATGTTCCTCTCCAATGGATGGGAGGAGTTCACCTGCGCGCACCAAATTCAAGTCGGCCACTTCGTCGTATTCAAGTACGACGGCGAAGCCATGCTCACTGTCAGCGTCTTCGACGACACCATGTGCCATCGCCACTACCACTCTGATTTCGACTCCAACGAGTAGGTTTAGCACTAGACTAGGTTGTGTACTCATCATGTATCGTCTTTGGAATGAAATTTGCAATGTGAGCATTGAAGGGAATATGCCCGAGAGGCAATAATAAAGTGGTTATTATCTTATTCCATGTTTATGATAAATGTTTATTTTGCATGCTATAATTGTATTAATTGGAAACGTTAATACATGTTTGTTTAATAAACAAAATACAAAGTTCCTAGTAATGCCTCTCATATAAACTAGCTCGTTGATTAACAAGATGATCAAGGTTTCCTGATCATGCACATTAGATGTTGTTAATAACGAGGTCACAACATTGGTAGAATGATGTGATGAACATTCATCCGAAGTATAGCATTACGATCAAAGTCATTATGTTTATATTGCTATAACA
This sequence comes from Avena sativa, assembly GCA_916181665.1. Lineage (NCBI taxonomy): Eukaryota > Viridiplantae > Streptophyta > Magnoliopsida > Poales > Poaceae > Avena > Avena sativa. The sequence goes on along the minus strand of OV702297.1, from coordinate 462,980,025 downwards.
TCATACGAAGTAATCTTAGTCCTTAGACCATGAGATCATGTTAATTGCTAACACCAGAAGAGTATCATGATAACATCAAACGTCACACCGTAACAGGGTGACTATAAAGGTGGGTTTAGTGCTACAAAGTTGTTATGTTGAGGCTCATGGATCAAGAGTGGGATTTGTCCATCCCGATGATGGATAGATATACTCTAGGACCTCTCGGTGATATCACATTAAGATAGCTTGCAAGTAAGTGATGTGATCACTAGAATGTTATATCACAGGAACGAGAAAAGAGTGCATGTCGGTAACAAGATCAAACTAGGTATTCGGATATCGATGATCGAATCTCGGACATGTATTATATCATGAGACAAAGGGATTTAGTTACTAGCGTTAAAGGTTCTCACAATCACAGAAGTCATCATTGAATGTGTAGGAGTCAGTATGGATCTCCAGGTCCCGCTTCTGATTATTGATCTGAGAGGGGTCTCGATCATGTCTGCATTATTCGCGAACCGTAGGGTGACACACTTAAGGGATACCGACACCATTTGGAGCAAATATGTTTCAGATAAAGATTTAAGAAAGCGCTGGAATTATTTCAATAGACACCAAAACTGTTTCGGGTGAAATTGCTGAAATTGGTTCTGCATGTAATATTGAAATGTTGCAGGGGGTGATACGTCCATTTTGCATCACTATTCTATGTCTTAATTCACTATTATTAATTGATATATTTCGTATTGAGAGGTGATACTTATGTTATTTCATCTATTTTTGCATGGTTGATGACTTTTGGAGCATGAACCGCTGCAGTCAGGATTCTGATGGAAAAGATGCTGTTTGGAGGCAAAATTCGCGAAGATCAGAAAATTCGGGAAAATATACGGAAAACCCGATTTTTCCAGAAGACTCAGGATGCCAGAAGATGGAGTGGAGGTGGGCCACATGGGGCCCACACCACCCCATGGCGCGGGCAGGCCTAGGCCGCGCCAAGGAGTGGTGTGGCCGCCCTGGCCCACTCTAGCCTCTCCCCTTTGGCGTATATTATCCTCCCGAAACCCTAAGACTCGGGGAGCGACCACAGAAAGATTCCGCCGCCTCTGCGGGGCGAAAAACACCGAGAGAGAAAGATCTCTCCGGCAGACAGATTCCTGCCGGGGGAATTCCTTCCCGGAGAGGGGAGATCGTCGCCATCAACACCACCATCAAGCTGGACTTCGTCAGGATCATCATCATCATCACCATCATCATCACCATCAGCACCCTCATCACCATCTCCATATTGCTGTAACAATTGCGTTGAATCTTGCATTAGTTCATAGGGGAAACTTTCCCGGTGTTGATTACTCTTTGTAGTTGATGCTATTGAGTGAACCATTGAATTATTGTTTATGTTCAGATTGTTATACATCATTATTCCATCTCTGATCATGATCCATATGATGTCTTGTGAGTAGTTCGTTTTGTTCTTGAGGACATGGGAGAAGTCTTGTTGTTAGTAGTGGAGTTGTGTTGAGAAAGATTCAATAGATTGTTATTTAAGTTGTGGTGTACTTCTTCTAGTGGTGTCATGTGAACGTCGACTACATGACACTTCACCTATATGGGCCTAGGGGAATGCATTGTGTATTTGGCTACTAATCGTAGGGGTTGCCGGAGTGACAGAAACCTGAACCCCCGTTAGGAAACCATTGCACAAGGGACGTAAGGGTCTTAAAGTTTAAAGCTGTGGTTAGGTTTCTATCTTAAATACTTTCTTGTACTTACGGATGTTTGCAAGGGGGTTTAATCACAAGTATGTATTTAGTCTTGGATAGGACGGTACATTAGTACAAGTTCACCCACACAACACTTAGCAAGCTAAAGAAGATTAATCGACTATATGAAGCGAAAGCACTTGACAGTCTTCCCATGTGTCCTCGAGAACGTTTGGTCATCTATAGAAACACAACCGGCTTGTCCTTTGCTGCATAAAGGATTGGGCCACTTGCTGCATTTATTCCTACTATCTTTTATTTACTCATACTTTGTTTACTTGCTTTATCGAAAACCCCTAAAAATCCGTTTGCTAAGTATTTGCAGAGAATTCCTGATCCATACCACTATCCAGCACCTTCTGCTCCTCGTTGGGTTCCACACTCTTACTTATCGAAAATACTACGATACACCACCTATACTTGTGGGTCATCAAGACTATTTTCTGGCACCGTTGCTGGGGAGTGAAGCGCTATTGGAGAGTGGAACTGGTAAAGGAAACTTCTACTGTGAGTATTGTTTACTTCTGGTAGTTGCTTTATTTTTGTTATGGATAATTCGCTGAGTTTCTTATTTGGTAATGCTACTACCACTGCTAAGGTAGTAGATAAGCCACCGCCTGCTGAGAAAGATGTTTTTAAAATACCTACAAGAATTATTGATCGTGTTACGGATAACTACTATGTTGGGGATGGAACTGTCCACCCCGGTGATCATTTACTCTTTATGCATGAATTATGCGGGTTGTTCAAGTGTGCAGGTATTACTACAGATCAAGTAAAGAAGAAGTTATTCTCATTATCACTGAAAGGAAGAGCTGAGGAATGGTATAAGCTGCTGAAGAATGGCCAAGCTTTGGAATGGGAGGAAATAGTGCCTCTCTTTTATTCAAAGTTTTTTCCTTCTAGTGAGATTCATAAAGATCGGAATCAAATATACAACTTTTGGCCTCTTGATGGAGAGAGTACAACTCAAGCTTGGGGGAGATTGAAGTTACTAATGCTCAAATGTCCCATCATGAGCTCCCCAACAATATTATTATCAATAACTTTTATGCAAGGCTCCCTCTACATGATAAAGATTTATTGCATGCTTCTTGTGCTAGATCATTCAGTCGTATGGAAGAAGAAGCTAAATGGGATCTTCTAGACCGTATTCAAGACAATGCTGAAGCTTGGGAGAATGACAAAGGTAGAAAGTCAGGTATAAATTATGATTATGAATGCATTGAATCTTTTATGGGAACTGATGACTTTCAAAATATTAAAAATGCTTATGGTCTAGACTCTCAAGCTATTGCTTCTTATTTTAAGGCTTTTGCTTCCTACATTGAAGTGCCTAAAAAGAAGTGGAATAAGTATCATGAACCTTATAAAGATGTTTCTAAAAGTGTTCCTGCAAGGAATACTGAAGTTTATACTGCTAATCATGTTTTACCTAAACCTTATATTGAGAAAATGCCTTTTCCAGTTAAGGTAAAGGAGCATTCTATGATAGCTAGTATGGTTAATGAAAGTATGAATAAATCTGTTGAACCGGATAAACAAATGGTTGATGAACCTATAATAGCAAGTGTGAAAGACTTTGTCACTAAGTATGAGGAAGAGGGACACCCTATCCTTTGTAAGGATACCTCTAATATTGTTTCACAAAGTAGTGTTATGAGAGCTAGTATTTCTGTGTTTTCTGTTAGAATAAGTGATCATTGCTATGATAGTCCTTGTGATAGCTATATTGTTAAGTTTATGCATGATACTGAAAGTTACTATGAGAGAGGGAAAAGTGTTCTTCTGTATCTCAATAATATTAAGTTTCCTCGCTTTATGCTGAAAGTTTTTATGTTGCACTTCTTTTGCCTTCTTATGCAAGTTGCCTCTGGTTTCAATAACTTGTTTGTTTACAAAATTCCCTTGCATAGGAAGTGGGTTAGACTTAAATGTGTGTGTTTTGCTTCTTATGCTCTCTTTCACTTCAATTCATATCCCTATGAGAGCGTCTTCAAAATTATCATGCCCATCTTAAAGGCTATAAAGAAAGAGCTTTATGGGAGACAACCCAATTTGTTTTGGCTTTCAGTTTGTTTTTGTTTCTTTGAGTCTTGGAAGTTATTACTTCGGTAATAACCACTCCTTATCTGTTTTGTCTGGTTTTTGTGTCAAGATCAACCTCTAATGAGAGAGAAGTAAGATTTGGGGAAGTTGCTGTCCCAAAACAGATTTTTGTGCTTCACCATAAAAATTCGTGAGAGATCTTTGTATGTCGGATTGAGCTGTAATGTTTTGTGCTTCTGCCCCAGGTTGTTATTTAACTTTCGTTAGTTTTGCACTTTTTGATTTGAGCAACAGAAGATTTTCGAAAAATTGATCTTTACCTGCTGGTCTGTTTTGACAGATTTAGCCACTTTTGCATTTGCTTCTTTATTCGATTTCCTTTTTGAATTCTTTTTGGGTTTTCGGAAGGAGTTGCTACAGTAGCTTTTGTTTTGATGGTTTTCAGTTGAAGTTAGACTCAAAAGGTTTTATCACTTCACTTATACTAATGTTGCTAATAAGAACTATGTGAAGTTTTGTGTGAAAGAAATTTCCAGGAAGTGGAGACAATGGTGTAATAAGGAAGAGAAGGGTTTTATGACTCAAGTAATAAGTGTATGAAGACGAAGATATCGATGATATTCAAGAGATGACTCCGGAAGAATCTACTAGATACCAAATTCAGAGACCTACAGAGTCCGTATTCAAATAGGTAACAGTTCTGGTAAGAAAAGTTCCGCGAAAGTACAATCCAACTATATTTTTGCAGTTTTCAGTCAATAAGGAGAGCTACGAAGCGAAAAAGGGACGGAAACGGAGCCAGGGTGGCCCACACCACCCCATGGCGCGGGCCCACCCCTGGCCGCGCCACCAGGTGGTGAGGCCACCCAGGACTCCGCCTCCGACTCGTTTTCTCCCAGTACCTTCCTTTTGATATGAAACTTCATAATATATAACCCCCCGGATCCCTCGAGGTCCGGATATCGTGTTTTTGTCGTGTTTTTGTGTCGATCTGTTTCTGTCAGGACATACTCTTTGAAAGCTTAGAAGCAATGGTGTGCGCCAAGGATAAAGGGAAGGAGCCTATGGAGGAGGATCTTCAAGACCCCAAGGAGAGGCTGGTACCTTTAGTCTCTTGCCCTGCATTAAAGGAAGCCCTACGAGTCGCTAAGGAGTTCTGCGATAAGTACCGGGACTTGAAGAGGAAGGTGGACATGCTTCAATAGGAGAATAATAGGCTTCGCAAGATGCTGGAAGATTTCCTCACATCAACTAAGAGCATAATACCACCACCACCGAAGGAGTAATTCGTCATCAGGTTTGGCATCCCATTGATTTGTTCCAAGCTTGGGGGAGTGTCGCGGTATCATATCACTATCTTCTATCTTTTTACCTTATTAGTAGAGTCATATCATGAATAGAGGAGTTATTTTGTAGTATGGTTTGCATTATGGAAGTGTCCCCTCTCTCGTTAGATATGTATCCCTTGGTGTGAGTTGCCGTTATAGAATATTAATGAGAAGTTCTATCATTCACTCTTTTGCATAGCTTTTGTTAGTTTTCAATTCATGGTTACATGATTGATCTTGTTGTTAGTATTGGTAGCACTTTGGGATCATTGAGTTAATTTAGTTGGTTTTGGCAAACCTGGCTCGGTCAGTAGCAACACCTTTTTGAGAGTTGAAAATAAAAAGATAGAAGTACTCTAAAGAAAAATAATTTCATCATCTTTCTTTCTTGATTTGCTCATAAGTCTAGTATTCTCTAGTTAAGATCTTTTGTGCTTCCAAGGAAGATTGCATGTTTGTCTTTATCATTTGTATGTTTGGTTGTTTCCTTCAACTCTTGTACTTGCTACCTAGCCTTGCTAGCCAAAAACCTGTACTGAGAGGGTATTCTTCTCATGCATCCACCTCCTTTAAACCAAAACCTTTGCCATTTGTGTCCACCATACCTACCTAGTAGCATTATTGCTATTCCAAGTAAATTCTTGTTTTGTCTATCTCCCAAATTAAACTTGTTATGTGAAAATTAGTGATTAAAGCTCTCGCGAACTTGATGGCACACTTTACTTTCTTGCATTTAATAAACTTGAACCATTGGGTCCTTCTTTGTTGCGTATATGCTTGCACTTTATGAGTTGAAGTTAGCTGAACCATGTATCATGGGGACCGCTTTCAACACTTCATTGGTACTTGTACCTAGTTGATATCATGTTCTTTTGCTTATGGATCCCGGCGGTGTGAAATAAAAGTGGAACTTGTAAGATCATGGAGTTTATATGTGTGTTAGAGAAACGCCTGGGCCGCTAGCCTAAGCCATGCCTAATCATGGTGGAAACTTGCAGCATAACTATAGTGAGCATTCTATGAAGCATCCTCAATAAAAACCTATGCAAATAGCAAATAAAAAGATCGCTGAGATGCTCACTGTCTGCTTGCCTTGTCATTTTTGATTATGGGATAGCTCATGTGTCATATGCAAGGGGTACCCCGTTGGCGGTTCTCAATGATATGCATGTATTTACAATGGCAAGAGCTTGCTCGTGACTGAAGTTGAGTAGCATGAGGATCGGTACTCATAAGTAAGGGGCTTGAGATTTCAACTTATAACTTGTCAAGCATATCCTCTTAGTTGTGTCACTTTAACCTTAACCACCTAAAGATGCCTATGATAGGGGCAATGAGAGTTGAAAGCTAGTAAGTATCATAATTTTTGGGAGCTCTTTATGAGACTTGCAATCCCTGCTTCCCTCTTTGAAGGGCCTTTCTTTTACTTTGTAGTTGAGTCAGTAAACCTACTCCCCTCTATCTCAGCAAGTATTTTGAGTTGATGTGTTTCATTCATTCATATGATGATTTATTCAATCATGTGTCTTATGTTGCTTGCTTTGCACATTGCTCTTATCTTGAAGTTTACTACTTTGAAAGCTTTCTTTGAAAACCAGCTATTTGTGAACTCAGCAAATTATCAACTATTCTTCGACCAAGAGCTAAGTTTGCCATTACCAATCATGATTCACTTTGTGTATCTTTATTGTATTTCCTTTACTTATTACAAGTTGAGTTATATAATAGTGAGTTGTCTTCTATTATGATCTATGTATTTGATGAATGTGATGCTTCTTGTCCGTATTCTTTTATCGACTCTTCACTCCATAAACCTGAGGTCATGTTTATTGAGCTCAGTTTCGCTTGGGGACAAGCGAAGTCTAAGCTTGGGGGGAGTTGATACGTCCATTTTGCATCACTATTTTATGTATTAATTCACTATTATTCATTGATATATTTCGTATTGAGAGGTGATACTTATGTTATTTCATCTATTTTTGCATGGTTGATGACTTCTGGAGTATGGACCGCTGCAGTCAGGATTCTGATAGAAAAGGTGTTGTTTGGAGGCAAAATTTGCGAAGATCAGAAAATCCGGGAAAATATACGGAAAATCCTATTTTTCCAGAAGACTCGGGATGCCAGAAGATGGAGTGGAGGTGGGCCACAGGGGGCCCACACCACCCCATGGCGCGGGCAGGCCTAGGCCGCGCCAGGGAGTGGTGTGGCCGCCCTGGCCCACTCTAGCCTCTCCCCTCTGGCGTATATTATCCTCCCGAAACCCTAAGACTCGGGGAGCGACCACAAAAATATTCCGCCGCCTCTGCGGGGCGGAAAACACCGAGAGAGAAAGATCTCTCCGGTAGACAGATTCCTGCCAAGGGAATTCCTTCCCGGAGAGGGGAGATCATCGCCATCAACACCACCATCAAGCTGGACTTCATCGGGATCATCATCATCATCACCACCATCATCACCATCAGCACCCTCATCACCATCTCCATATTGCTATAACAATTGCGTTGAATCTTGCATTAGTTCATAGGGGTAACTTTCCTGGTGTTGATTACTCTTTGTAGTTGATGCTATTGAGTGAACTATTGAATTATTGTTTATGTTCAGATTGTTATACATCATTATTCCATCTCTGATCATGATCCATATGATGTCTTGTGAGTAGTTTGTTTTGTTCTTGAGGACATGTGAGAAGTCTTGTTGTTAGTAGTGAAGTTGTGTTGAGAAAGATTCAATAGATTGTTATTTAAGTTGTGGTGTACTTCTTCTAGTGGTGTCATGTGAACGTCGACTACATGACACTTCACCTATATGGGCCTAGGGGAATGCATTGTGTATTTGGCTACTAATCGTAGGGGTTGCCGGAGTGACAGAAACCTGAACCCCCGTTAGGAAACCATTGCACAAGGGACGTAAGGGTCTTAAAGTTTAAAGCTGTGGTTAGGTTTCTATCTTAAATACTTTCTTGTACTTACGGATGTTTGCAAGGGGGTTTAATCACAAGTATGTATTTAGTCTTGGATAGGACGGTACATTAGTACAAGTTCACCCACACAACACTTAGCAAGCTAAAGAAGATTAATCGACTATATGAAGCGAAAGCACTTGACAGTCTTCCCATGTGTCCTCGAGAACGTTTGGTCATCTATAGAAACACAACCAGTTTGTCCTTTGCTGCATAAAGGATTGGGCCACTTGCTGCATTTATTCCTACTGTCTTTTATTTACTCGTACTTTGTTTACTTGCTTTATCGAAAACCCCTAAAAATCCGTTTGCTAAGTATTTGCAGAGAATTCCTGATCCATACCACTAGCCAGCACCTTCTGCTCCTCGTTGGGTTCGACACTCTTACTTATCGAAAATACTGCGATACACCCCCTATACTTGTGGGTCATCAGGGGGTTTTATGTGAATGTTTGTTAATTAAAGTAATTAACAAAATTCTGAATAAAATTAATAAAAGAGTTTTATTAAATAAGAGAGCATTAAATTTTGAGAAATTTAATACATTTAAAGTGGGGACTTTAAAAGAGAATGTGAAGGGGCAAATTTATGTGGAGGGAGTTACCACCACATGAATGAGGAGGTGAGGGGTCACCCCTTGGACGTCGGCCATGGGGAGGGGCACCCCCCTCCTCCTATAAAAGGCCCCCTCACACCCCTTCTTCCACACACCTTCTCGTGAAGGATCTCTCTCCCCCTCTAGTATTATTTCCCCATGGTCTCGGATTAGCGAGATACATGTTTGTGGTGTCTTTATCTGGAAAGGAGTTGCTACTTCCGCTGCTTTGCTGGAGCGAGGGACGAAGGTTGTCGGGGTACCGGACGTGTGTGCGATCACGGATGCACCGCTGCTTTGCGGTGCTGGATCTGAAGGACGTGCTGGAGCCGGACCTGCTGGACTTTATCACGATCTTGAGATCGGCAAGTGTACGACTACATCATCCACGGGTTCTATCTCGTTAACAAAGCTTTGTTGTCTTCAAGGGTAAGTTCTCCATGGATGTATATCCACCCGTTGCTTGTATCTAGTAGATAGATCTTGGCGTATAGTTCCCATCGTAGGAAATTTTTTGTTTTCTATGCTACGAACCCCAACAAGCATTGGCTATTTGCAATGATAAATTTTCATTCAAGTCTAGAAATGTTTTACAAGCAAACCCAACTCAGAACAACAACCTAACTATGCTCTGCCTACGGCGCAGGCGGGTCGGCAAGATCCCATTCTTTTTCAAGAGAACGGTAGATCGCAACCTGCGTCTGCATCTCCTCTTCAGCTTGGGCGAGGCGGGTACGCAGGTGAGCGTCGTCAGGATTGGCCCACATCGCTGCCAGGGCCCCATCGCGCATGTCTATGAGCGCTTGGCGTCACACGTGCTCCGGCAGAAAGACGTGGTCCATTACCTCCAATATGAAAGGCTCGCTGGTGGTCCTGTTGCGGTCGAAGTTTGTGCATCATGGCCACCAATTGTTGTTCAAAACTGAATATCTGCGGTCGGCCATCCCGGAATCGAAGGTGGCAATACGTACGGTAACTCCAGTGGGTCCGACGACCACGACAACTCTTCTCTGCCGGGGTTGCGAACCAGTGCCACGACGTCGATGACCAGACATGGTGGTTTGTGTGTGTGTGTGGGGAGGGAATGAATTCTGTTTGTATGTATCTTGTCTGACACTCCTCTTTTTATGACTGTGCCCGAACGCGACAGGAAACACCCAGAATAAGCGGGAAACGGCGGGACGACGAGAACACACTGAAAATACACTAATATTGATGCCCGTGGCCATAGCGATGGTCTATTTGCAAGCACGGACAGATAGATCAGGACATAGATCAGGACAGTTGACCTAGGCCGGACCGCTATCCATATCGCTCCGCGGCGGACAGAAAAGGACGTTTGCGGACCGCTATCCATATCGCTCCGCGGCGGACAGAAAAGGACGTTTTGGGTCGCATGTCCGTTGTCTCAGCCCTAGTTGAGTTTCTCCTCTTGCCGCGTGTTGCTTTTTAGGTCTGCTAGATGTGTGTTGGGTCTCCAATCTAGAAGACGGCAGGGTGAGAGAGAGAGTACGGGAGGCCACGTTCACACCTCCTCAATGGAGAGATGAAAAAAATGGAGAGATGAAGATGGGCTAGACAGAAGCAGCGGCCGAGTCGCCGCCTGAGATTCGTCTCCGTCAGTCCGTAGTTGGCTGCATCGGGACTATGTGTAAGTGGTTCCTGCTCGTGGTTTCCGATATTCCCATGATTCCAAGGTCAATAAATCGTCCAGTTTAAAAAAAAAGGTCAATAAATCGTCCTCCAGATAATGTCAGATGTGGGGAATTTTGTTTTCCCGATCTGTAGTGATTCGTCGTTGCGCTTCTTGCTTCCTCCAGCTCCAGCCACCTATTTTGATTTTTCTAAGCAGTCTAGGATGGTGTATGGATAGAAGAAATCAGATTAAAACTGTTCCGATTTTCTCAGTACGTAGTGAATTGAAATAAGATTTGAGGTTCGTTCTGTAGATTGGGAACCATACACGATTGCTAAATGAGTTTAAGTCATGAAATTGGATTTACGTTAATGTCAGTCTATTCAAACCATTTTTCTTCTTAGATTTACTGAAATGAAATCGATAGCAACCTTCATGCTATTGCTAGGGCTATGCAGTGGTTCAGTACTACTTTTATACTTGTCATGTTGCTCTTTCCAGAAACAAACTACAACACTGAAACTGCTGTGGAGACAGCTCTACCCGCACGGGTTCTCCGTCGGCGACTCCCACCCCTGCGCGCTCAAGCAGCCCAACCACACCGCCGCTGAGACAGCTGCTGAGGAGCAAAAGACGTGTAGATGCCGCTGCTGGAGCTGAAGAAGGGGAGCTGCTGCTGAGCAAAAGACGTGCTCGGGCTTGCTGCTGCTTCTGCTCTCGGCTGCCATCCAGAGGCCTCTGCAAGGCCGGTGCCCCTTGTAGCATGTGAGCACGACCTCTCCCTCTCCCTTTGCAAATCCAGACTATGAATTCTCCAAAATCAAGTGCCTGCCTCAAGATCTTGTTGTGTTGTGTGGCTTCGAAGTTGCTGTAAAAGTTTAGACCTGAAGACCTTTCATGTGTTGTTCTAGCATCAGGGGAAGTTTGGAACCTGTGAATTGGTAGAGTAGACAAGGTGCACTGGACGACCGCTATGAAACTTTTTCTCAATGTTATAGAGCATGTGTAGTATGGGTGAGACCTCCTGTATAAGAAGCTACACCTGGTAAGTTTACTTCTTGGTCTGCCCCTGTAGCTAGTGCCAATGGGATCAATGTTGTAGGATTGTCAATGGGGTACTGAAAACTAGAATTCCTCAGTGAATGACAAGTAGTGCAATTTTCAGTGAATTTTTGAAATATACAGATAGATAAACTTAATGTGTAATTGTGTATTTCGTTTTATCGTATGTATACTACAAACTAGGTTTGGTGCAGGATTCTGTAGTTGATTTATATTTATTGCCGTGTTATGAAGTTTGTTCTAATTCTAGATAACTGAAATAGCCATCTGTTATTGCCTCACTAATCACAATTCCCCTAACTGTTCTTGAACAGAAAGGGACACTTCTGCTAGTGATAAGACAGAGACAATACAGACATTTTTTTCGCGGTTAATTTGTCTGCAGTTATCTCCATGTACTATACGTCCAAGTATGATCAGCACGGCCACTTATTTTGAACTAGACATGTATACCTATAAACCTGAGGCACATTGTTCTGTTCAACGAAGCGAATGTGAACATCTTTGCTATTTTGCTGTTAACATTGAGAAGTTCTCTCTATGGTTATCTCAGAATATGAAGACATAACCTTATAATTAGCCAAAAGCTTCCTGTTCATCTCTATGAAAATGAGTGAATATGATGCAGGTAAATTTGTTTAAGAGTGAATCTGATGCATGAGTGTTTCAAGAAAATGTGTTTCATGTTCACGTCATTGAGCTATAATTTGACAAATGTGAATTTTCAAAAAGACTATTTTCCTTTCATTGATGAACATCTGGGACCAAATTAATTAGAGTACTGCTATGCTATTGCATCTAGATTGCTTCATCTAGATGCCATCAATCATCTGAGTAGTAGTATGTAACATTGCAATGTAGAAGAACTTTAATTCATGACTAGAGATACTACATGAAGAAAATAAAGAGAAGGGGTGGGAATAGCCAAAAGGCATAGATAGCATAAATTAGAAGTTCGAGAATTTTCAAGTCAATAAGCAAGGCCAGGTGAGTCTTAGCATGATTTTGTTAAGCCCTGATATATATTCATCATGTACATAAATTCATCCAGATTTTGATTCCTTGACTCGAACTCATACTGCTGTTAGGAACATTGTCTTATTGCATTTTTTCAGATGTCATTTTAACCACTATGTGGACAACATGACCAGTACCACTACTAATAATGATCAGTACCACTACTGAATACTACTTCTATACATTGTATCATCTTCTGTATCTTGAAAGATTATTGTCTTTCTGACCATGGTAAAATTATGACTAGCTTTTAGTGAGAGTTCCAAGTTGTCCCAAGCGTCAGCATTTCTGCTGGTGGCCAAGTGTGGGTTGCTCGCTACATTCTTGAGGTATAATATTGATTATTCAATCAGGAAGATGATCTAGATTACTCATGTGATCTTATTCTTGCCATATCCTTGTGATGGGTGTTATCTCAAACAGCATTAGTTTACAGTTAAAATTAGTGTGATTATTAAGTGGCAACTCTCCCATTCTTGAGAGGATCACCGAGATCGCTGGTGTCGTTGTCACATTCGACCCGAAGCCCATCCCAGGAGACTGGAATGGTGCCGGTGCTCACACAAACTACAGGTAAGATGAAGACACTTCAAGAGTCTGAAGCGCTTTGTTCATCTGACCGTGCTAATTTGCTGATCGCTGCTTATGTTGCATTCAGCACTGGGTCGATGAGGAAGGACAGTGGGTTCGAGGTCATCTTGACCGCCATAGAGAAGCTGAAGCTGAGGCACAAGGAGCACATCGCCTACGGCAAGGGCAACAAGCGCCATCTCACCGGCAAGCATGAGACCGCTGGCATCCACACCTTCAGCTGGGTGGTGCTTCGTTTCGAATAGCCTGAAACCGTGACTTGTTTGCAAGAGTTGTTCTGAAAAACTGTCTTTGCTCTGCAGGGTGTCGCCAACCATGGCGCATCAATCCGGGTCAGCCGTGAGACGGAGCAGAGCGGCAAGGGCTACTTCACGGGTGTCACCATGCCGATTTCGTCGCTCTCCAAGGTACTAATCCACTGCCATTAAATTTAAGCCCCACCTCGTCCTCAAAGAAGAAGGTGATGACCTCCTTCCTTGGCGGAGCGGCGGCGGACGACGAGGGAGCTTCGGAGGCAGGGGGACAACGACGACGGGAGCAGCGCACCCCTAGGACGGAGCATGGCTAGCTGGGTGGCCGCACGCCAAGTCGAGCCTCCCAGTTCGGCGTCAGCGAGCTCCCGTGCGCCGCGATCGATCTCCTGCGCGTCCGTGAACTCGGACTGCCGGCTCCGGTGGGAGGCCGGTGGGATCTCTGTTTGCCTTCGGCGGCGCGAGGACACCGGAACGGCGATGGGCTAGTCGATAGGCAGCGACGGGAAAGATTTCAATTTGGATTTTGATTTTCAAGCCCAAAGATTTCAATTTGGATTTCAATTTGGATTTTGATTTTCAAACTCTGGGCAGTTTGGCGCATTTGATATGGACTGTTACAAAGGGAACAACAACCTTAGATCATGCGCATCCAGTTCAGGTCCTGTGGCACCAGATGGTACTGTAGGAAATGTGTCCGATGATTCTGACCCAATCCTCTATGTGGTCAGTGCCGTTTCATTTGTCTTGGCATTTTGGGCCACCGTCACATCCGTGTTCTGCCATTCGTTTGGACAACGTGTTATTCTCAAACTGTAATAGGGGCTACTGCTGAACAGTATGGTGTGTTAAACTGTGCGCGTAATATGAATTTGCTTTTTGATTATAAGTTTATTTGTGAACTGTGCTATATTTTGTTGCACTGGAGAAACTGTAGCTCCAAATGACTGTTCTGCTGTAAGAAGGTGAGTAAATATCACAGGAAGCCACTCAAAATGAACTTAAGAGATTGGTTTGATTACTTCAGAGCCCTGCTTTCTTTTGCAAGAAGTATCATGAAGGGATGGGAGGAATAGCAGGATGGAGTTGGCTGGGGTTTAATCTTTTTTAACAGTGATTTTTTTCAGCAAACTTTGTTAATCCGCAGTTATAAATTAACCTCTTTTTTCTGGCTGGGGACGGGGAGCATGAGGGTGATGGATGTTTTTCCTGCTTTCTGCATTGCTCTTTTCTTAGCACTATTTATGTCTCGACAATGTTTCCAGTACTGCAATATGGGAATTTAAATGTGAAATCTTTAGTACTGCCCATGCTCAACCTGAATCGATGGACTCGACGAAATGGTTTGGATCCAGCTGGGATCTCATGTACTACAAGCTGGATGGCATTGAGATTTGAGAGGATTTGGCGGCGAAGAGGCCTCCGTAGGGACAGAAAATAGATGGATACTGACACTGCTGAGGCAGGAACCTTCAACACCCCAACCCCCGTACCGATCTCGGCTCCCATCCCGCGCAGGAGAGCTGGAGCGCTTCCTCCGCGCGGCCTTCCTCATGTGACTAGAAGAAATAAAAGGAAATGAATTAATAGTGTATTACTGGTCCTCATATGTGAACCACCCTTTTCTCTCGCCTTTTTTTCTTTCATATATGTGCAGTGCAGCAAATACTCATTTCAATGCTTGGCTGTTTTATACATGAACTAAGAAGAGGAAGTATTTGATGAGCCAGCCACTTAGGTTAACTCACCAACTAAGCAGTCCTACCAATGCAGCTCCATCAGTGGCGCCATCCTCACCGTGGATACTATGTCTGCTTAATGACTGGAATCCTTTTGATAAATCTACTGTAACTGGGCACTTTCAGACTTGTATATTCACTGCATCGAGAACTGGGCGTCGACCAGTTGGCAGTGGCAGCGAGTGCGCGCCCAGCTGACCAGGGTTCGAGTCCCCGGACTCCCCAGGTGCTCGCAGTTGTTTCTCCTTATAATAAAAATCAACAGCGGCTAGTCCATGTTGGTCTCATTTTCATTTTTTTATATTCACTGCATCCCTCTCACTAGTATCGGATCACTTTTTTTTGCCAAGAATAAACATAAGTAAGCTCAAGTATGAAATTTTAGCAGTTGTGGGAGTGAACATGATAAGCCTGAATACTGAAATGGACGATTTTGATACTTGCGCTTTTGCATCTAGCCTACAAACTCTATGAGAGATCTGCTATCATTGAGACAGAAATTCTGTTGAGAAGTTGATGGGCGCAGATTGTACAAAAGATCACGCAAAATTTTAAACTTGTAGAAATAATTTATGTGTTCTCAATGTATTTAGGGAGAAACTTTCTGCCAAATCGTTGGAGCTTTGAAGTCTCTTCAGTATTACCAGAGATGTTGTTTTCACTATAAGAAGGTATTAACTCTTACTAAGGCTGAACTTACTCTTCTAGAGATGTGTTGTTTTTACAGTATGGGAACCACAAACTGAAGTATGTTTCCGTTTCCATGGCACTGCAGAAAGGGAGAAAAGTGGGAGAGGGCAAGTGGCTGACTGTGGTTCTGAAGAATGAGCATTGCTGTAACGGGTCAAGGATCGGTTCCTGAGTAAACCTTACATGGAAGAGCATGACATGAGGTAAGAGGGAAGCCGTTGGGTCATTTCAGAGAGGTTAGTACATTGAAATTCGAAACGAACTAAAGGATATAGTAGTTTTCTTTTTTTACAATCAATACCACATATATTCATATATCCATAATATAAATAGTATATGGTAGAGATACATAAACTGTCTTCAACGACTACAAAATAAAGTCTAAAATAAAACAAGTAAATCTCGAAGGTCTTCAAAATCTTCTTCCATGACACAATCTTGCACTTGTCTGAAGGCAACCCAGTAAACATGACACAGATGTCAAACCATAGGCCTGTAAATACCAACGAGGGTTCTACCGTAATAATTTGAGCCGCAATGCCAAGGCTACGTGTACGCGCGCAGCCATTAGAGTAATCCGTTAACATTGGCAAGAGTACCACCACCGGTATTCCAGGGAAAAGAAACCAAACAGCAGGGTCGACGTCGCAGGGGAGTCGAGAATACGAATCTTCATTGTAGAGGACAGAGAAGACGGGACAAATATTGTGAGGATGATCCTCCTCGTGGCAACCATGAGAAAAAATCCAAGATCGATCTAGCGAATCAAGATCTGAAAAACCGTACCTGTAGAACTTTAATCTTACAACCCCACCTTTGACGCCGGGAAGATCTCATCGTCGAACGAAGGGCCGAAGATATGAGGTGTTTTTTATGTTCCTATAAACCCACAGGCCTCAACTATTAGTATTTACTGACACCTGGAAAATGTTCGAACTGAAGATTAATGGGTGATGTTGGCTACTTTCCTTTTCTTGACACTCAAACCAGAGCTGATCACTGACAACTTTGTGGGAACGAGTGGCCTCCATATCATGGTCCAAGAGTTTTGGTTATCAAGTTCGCAAAGTATCTATAGCAATATTACCAGAATAGACCCCATGTCGCTCCCGGGGGTGGCTCGGGCGACCCTAACCCTAATCCCGCCGCCACCCCTCCTCCCCCTCCACCTCCTCCGCTCGCCGCCGCCGAAGGACGCCGTCGAGCGAAGGCCATGCGGCTGACGTCAGCGGCGGGCCTTCCTCCTCTCGCGCGACAGGTTTTGGGCGGGGGCCTCTCCCCATCGGGCGGTTGGATCTCCATCCGGAGCGGCATGGCGGCCCTGGACGGTGCAGCGCCTCCAGCGGATTTGGGCGCCGGGGCGGCGACCCCGGGTTCCTCGGCGGTGCGGCGGCCAGTCCTAGGAGCTCTCGTCTACGGCCGTCGGCGTCCGTCCTCAAACCCCGCGTCGGTGTTGGTCGGCGCCCCCTCTCTATGGCGTTCCGACGGTGCCCACGGTGCTCTTCGGCGGTGCTTCGTCGGCGGCAGGCTGGTGCTGCCCGGCCTCTCTTCTCCGCGTGGTGCAGTTGGTGGCGGCCATGGTCGTGGAGCTCTCCGGTCTGGTATGGTGGTGGTGGTGGCTGCTGTGCGGAGTTGGCGCTGCCAGCGTGCGAGGTGGAGGATGGTGGTGGATGTGTTCTTCGTTCCTGTCCGTGGTGACAGCTGCCCGGGTTCGCTCTGGTTTATTCGGCAGCTATCTTGTGGGCAGCGGTGATGATCTGTATGGCAGCTTTCGTTGTAGCGACGGGGAGCCTAGGTGTGGCGGTGTGCAGGAGGCCGGGTCTAGCTGCCCAGTCCGATGGCTTCGATGGCGGACATCACGTTCTGTTCAGGGCGGTCTGCGTGCGGGATGGTGATGGTGGTCTGGCCGGCCCTCGAGTGGCGGTTGTGAGGTTGTGACTCTCTGCCGGGCGAAAGTCTTGTTCTGGCTGCGGCCGGAGCCGATGGCGGCGACGCCTTTTGGGCGTACTTTCCTCCTTGGAAACGACGAATACTAATGATCTTCTCCTACTTTTTTATTTATTTAGTTCTTCAGCGTCGTCGTGGTGGTGCTCTTCCGCCTCCGCCCGGGTTCTCCGGGGGAAACCTTGATCCCTCGCGGGATCGGGTGAGGGCGGCACTTCCTTGTGTCGTTTGGCCTCCTGGGTCCTCACCTTGGATGCTGCGTCGGCCAGAGGGACTAGTGGAGCGAGTTGGTTGTTGGCGTCGACGAGCTGTTGGGCTTCTTCGACTCGGCGGTCAGGCGGACACGACTTCGGTTTGGTGTGCTCTGGGTGAAAACCCTGCACCGGCCTCGACCGATGCCGGTGATGGCGGTGCTCTCGGTCGTCGCTCCCCTCGTTGGAGGCATCACCGTGGACGCCCTTCCTTGCAAGTGTTGGTGTTCGGTTTGTCTGTCTTGCCGATTTCGTCCTCGGCCCGTCTTCGGCTAGGTGGTGCGCGGCCCCGGGGGTCAGCGTGGATGTCGGAACGACGGCTCCGAGTTTTTGCCTCCGCCTTGTAGTGTTTTCTGGTGTTTTGGGTGTCGGCCTTGGCCACTTGGGTGGCTAGGCCGTCGGCTCGTGTGGTGCGTGGCCTCGGGGCCGGTGTGTAGTGTCGTGTTGTATCGGTTTTCGGTTGGTTTCCCTTGTAA
Organism: Avena sativa; assembly: GCA_916181665.1. Lineage (NCBI taxonomy): Eukaryota > Viridiplantae > Streptophyta > Magnoliopsida > Poales > Poaceae > Avena > Avena sativa. The sequence continues at coordinate 462,961,686 of OV702297.1, read as the reverse complement.
ACTGGCCATCTCACTTCTATATCAATAAATGGCAAGCCTCTCGCCTAGTTTCAAAAAAAATCTATAGCAATATTTTTTGTTCCCCCAAGATTAATGCTTAATGGTGCAATCATGGTCTGCCAAATGACACTTGAACAACGCTCTCCTGAACAAGAAGACAATGCCATTAATTAAATACTTAAAAAAAATGCCATTAATTAAAGTTGCCGTCTAAGCATACCTTCCTTGACCTGGTGCAACTAGTTTTTAATAAGCATCTGTGTAACTGTAAGCAGCACGACAAAATGAGAGGATCACAAAAAAGCATGCATCATGCTCTCAGACCGTCAGCCTAAACTAAATCTTTTTTTTCTTTTCCCAATGGGGTGCTTCTTGTCATTGGGATGTTTATTCCTGATCCTGTGCTTAGTGCCCTCCATGCTACCGTGTTGTTCTGGCTGCTTCATGGAGGAGAGGGCAGCCCTCATGGATATTCGCTCTTTGTTCATCAGCGCACAGTCCGAGGTTCCCGGCTCGTGGGGACACGGTGATGACTGCTGCTCGTGGGAAGGGATCACATGCAACAATGGCACGCGGCAAATATCGCGTCTCGACCTTCCTGCAATCTACCAACTAATCCCTACGGCCGTGGGAAATTGAATGCTGGAACATGAACTTGGCGATTTTTTCTTCGTTTCTGGAGCTTCAGCTGCTGGATTTTTCTTGGAATTTCGCTCGTTTACAAAATTTTGAGGGTATGTAACTCGTGTTGCATGCATGGAACTCTATTTATTCTGCCAATAAGTTGATTACAAATCATCTTATTCTGAAGAAAAAATTCCTGCAGGTCTTCAAGGATTGAGTAAGATCAAGTATCTCGACCTCGCTCAGAACTGTTTGCTAGAAAGTATCCCAGGATCTTTCGGCAAATTGGCTTCTCTGAAGGTCCTAAATCTCAGCAGAAATAACATGGTTGGGGCTCTACAGGACGCAGGTACTGAAACAGATAAATTTAACTTTCTCTTTCAGTTGGTGGAATTGCTTTTTACTTGCTTTAAGATATGTACACATGGCAGATTTCGAAAACCTCCTTAACCTGCGTGAACTGCATTTGGGATCCAATAATTTGAGTGGTAGCCTTCCAGCATCTGTATTTGCACTTCCAAGTCTTGAGTACTTAGATCTTTCTGACAACCTCTTTGAAGGACACATACCTATAATAAACATATCTTGGAGCCTAAGAGAATTGTATTTGAGTTCCAATCAATTGAGTGGTAGCCTCCCAACATCCTTGTTTGCACTTCCATTCCTTGAGTATTTGGATCTTTCTCACAACCTGTTTGAAGGACATATACCTATAAATTCATCTTGGAAGTGTTCCTCATTACTTCAAACTATCAGGTTATCCGAAAACATGCTAAGGGGTAAATTTGATTTCTTCTGGCTGAGGAACTGTACCAAGCTCAAAGTGATAGATCTGTCCAAGAATACTGATTTGGTTGTTCAAATGAAACCACATGGTTGGGTACCTAAATTTCAATTGAAGAAACTAATCCTCTCTTGGTGTAACCTTGATAAGAGCGTGGTTACAGAGGCAGATTTCCTACCAACACAACATCATTTACAGTTTCTTGATTTGTCTAACAGTAATTTGCCAGGAAGCATGCCTAGCTGGTTGTTCACAAATGAAGCGGCACTTCTTTACTTGGATCTTTCAAATAACTCGTTGGTCGGATCATTAGACCTGATTTTGCAACACCAAAGTAATCTTCAACTGGTGAACATATCTCTGACCCATATTGAAGGACAGATGCCAGCCAACATCAGTTGGATTTTTCCTAATCTGACAATTCTTGATGTTTCCCACAATGCTATTTTAGGAACAATACCACTGTCAATGTGCAACATTGATGGAATACAGCTTATAGACTTATCAAATAACAAATTTACAGGTGAAGTACCATCTTGCTTATTCACTGATTCTTATGCACTGACTGTACTGAAACTCTCAAACAATAGTCTCCGTGGTAAGATACTTGGTGGGGCTAGTAACTTGTCCCACCTCTGGGCAATATTCCTAGACAATAATAAATTTGAAGGGACTCTCCCTAGAAATTTATCGGGTAATGTATTCATCATGGATTTACATGATAACGAGATGTCCGGAGAACTGGACACTTCATTATGGAATCTTCCTTCACTAAAAGCTTTGAGCCTTTCTAGTAATGGTTTAACTGGTGACATTCTTCCAGGAATTTGTAAATTGACAAGTCTTATGTTGCTCGATCTGTCAGCCAACCACTTTACATGGCATATTCCAAATTGCAGCGCTATGTTACCTCTGCGGTTTCTGAGTGTATCTGGGAATTCACTATCGGGAATCCCGAGTGCCTTTTTCAGCAGCTCCTACATTATAGCTTTGGATCTTTGCCAAAATGAGTTCACGGGCAACCTTGAGTGGACACGATACCTTTCTCAAATCAGTGTACTTTTGTTAAGCAGGAATAAGTTTGAGCTCCAACACTTGAGTATAATTGTCATCTCGCACAACATACTTTCTATGTAACATCCCAATTTCAGCAACCTGGATTAGTTGTCCAGAATGCAAAAATCAGGGGGAACAAAAACTTTTTCTGGTTTAGTGATAAAGTGTTTGCCTGTGGTTTGACTATGTTTATGTTTATGATTGTGTATTAGAAGATATACTCCTTACCCCAAGATCAGTTGTCAAAAAGCTATTTAACAAAACTATCCTGGCTCATTTTATATGTTCTCAAATGTTCTGGCATTTTAAAACATGAGCCAAGATGCTTATGTAACCAAAACTATTTTAGTAGCTTCTACTGACAAAACTATGGAGAGATATATAATATAATCTCCTTATGTTTTCAAGACAGAACCTTCAACCATTCTTATCTCTAGGTTTTCCAAAACCTCTTTTTAAGCTTTTTGAATTTCTACTCTTGGTAGAAATACCAAGGACACTCACCTTATTCAAATCCAACACTTCAAAATACCCATTCTCACCTCAAGCTAGGCTTGCTGGTAACCCCATTAGTAGGTTTGCTTAGTTTATAAGATGAATTGCCTTGATCTGCTGTTTGACTTGTTTGCTTAGGACGTAGTATGAGCCACTCTAGGAGCTCATCAGTTGGATCAATATACTTTAAACACACCAAACCCTAAGAAATAATACAATCTGGATCTAATCCCTAGCCACCAGGTGATCATCTAAAACCCTTAACGAGATCAATTCTGCAGTAATCCATTCTAAAAGTTTCCAAGTCAACGAAGACAAGTATCAAGCAAGGATCCTTCCTACTCAACCTACACTTCAACATCATCCCCTTGATGATGCTTTGGTACCTTGCAACCCATCAAAATCATCACCACCCACATTCTAGTCAAAAACCCTAAATCTGCCAAATTTGGCTAAGTCTGGAATCTGTTTCAACATCACCTTTTTGAATGTCTCCCTTTCTCAACCCTTATGCATTTTTGGTAATGCACCTGAACCATCTTGTTAACCATTCTAAGGAATACCAAGGCCCACTCTTGCCCTTAGTTAGATCATTCTCCAACCCACTTGTTCTTGATGGTTTTGCAGGCAAGAAAATAACTATTCCTGCAAATCTAGTCAACATGCCTACTTCGACAGAAGCTCACACCATCATCCAACCTTCTATGGACTAAATCTTTGCATGGTTGTGTTCTACTCTTATAGGTCTATCAACATCTACTTCACTTGTTCCAAGCGGATCTTGGTGCTTCTTAAACCCACATGGTTTATAAGGCATCATGACTCATCTGGTATGGCAGCTTTATTTTCAACAAAGTTTGCCATCACTTCCAGACCACCTTAAATTTAACCAATACAAACTCCTTGTTCCATGATCATCTATGGGACTTGGTATAACTAGCCCTCTATCCCTTGCATCAAGGTGAGCTTTGAGCTCCAAGATCCAACAAGGTTTTGGTGGTATAAAAATAACATCACCCTAGATCCACAACTCCTTGTTTTCCATCTAATTCAAGTTGGATTTCCAATTACCAAGGTTGAAAATGCTTTCTACACCTTTCCTACATCATCTACCTTGATCATAAAAATTTATCAAATATTATCCATAATTATTATGGCTCCAAATCAAATTAATCTCTTTAATAGTCAAAATCTCCATAACTCCTTTCCCAAAGGAAAGTTTGGTTTTTGCCAAAACATTTCCCCAACTCTAAGCACTTTTGAGGCCCATATATCATACCATATCTTCCCACTTCAAAAATAAATATTTTTGAGAACCTTTATTATTTCTTTTTGCCCTTTTTCTTAAATGGCACAAATGGATTAATAATTGTTTTAAATCCTTTTAAGTCTCAATAAATCTTGGTAAAATTCCCCTAAGTGTGTATTCATGTTTGGGACCATCTCACATCAAAAACTCAACTTGTCCAATACAAAAATATCAAATGAGCTTCTGGAAACTACTTCTGCACTTTTTGGATAAATGATTCTAAGTGGACTTAAAATCCTTAGAAAAATCACAAATAATTCCTAGAGAGGTACCTTAACCTCATCTATCTCCCAGTCCCATTCCCCATCTTGTCCAATGCAAGTTTTTGGACTTTCTTCATAACCACCTATTTGATCAAAATTGCCAAGTAAGCAAATCCTCAAATCAAAAACCCACCAAACCTACACCATTTTGGTCAAACAAACTTGCACAACACACCTCTCATCCCTCTAGTCGAAATACACTCTAGCATCACTGTAGCAAACCTTCTTCCCCTTGTCTTTAGTGCTTGGAGGAAGGAGAGATGCACACATTGGTCACATTTTGTCTCTACTTCTTGCAGCACTCCACCCCACCTCCTCTCTGTCCCCTGCACGACCCCAGTGCCCTCTCCACCGCCCATGGAAACCAACGAGGAGCCCCAAGACCTGCCCTAGCTCCTCCATAAGCTATGTCCACCCTACACCACCCCTCTTTGGTTTATAGGCCACCACGCGCCTCCCGCTGCCCCTCATTTACTCCCTCCGCTCCCACTCCCCTCCACAGAGCTCCTATCCCCTTCCCGTGCTCTGTCTGGCCCATTGGAAGAAGAAGCAACCTCGGCCCTCTCCAAAACTTGAGATAGGCGCTCCCTCCTCTGCCTTGTTTCCCCTGCATGTCGCCGTGCTGAGATCCCTTGTCCCTGCTGCTTCTAATCATCTCTGTTTCCCTCCCAGGAACGGCTCCACCAAGGACGACGGCGAGCTCCGACGAGGTTCCCCCTCGGCCAGCTCCACGCGAGACCCTTTCGGCCGCTAAGGACACCTGCGCCGCCTACCGTCCGTTTCTTCGCGTCCTCCGCCTCCGTCCAGCACCCTCCGCGTCGGCATGCAGCGCGCCCTGAGGTTGCCCCGGTGAGCACCGACGCGAGCCCGGTGGCGTAGATGCATGCATCACGCTCCGACGACACCACCGCCTCCTTGCCGCCCTCCCCGGAATCACCCGAGAGTCCTCCGTCGCCCTGCAGCCTCGCCACCCCCTCTCGGCGACCCCAGGTGAGCCTCCCCGCGAAACCCCGCCGCCAGCTAGGGTTCCTCCCATTCGCACCCTTGCGTGAGGAAGACGACCCCGCGACCGTTAGATCAGATCTAATCCAACGGCTCATGGGGCTTGATACCCCTTCGGCGCCCTGCTCTGGCTGACCGGTGGGTCCGGCTTGTCAGAGGTTTGAACCGCGCTCCCGCGCGCCGCCTGCCCGGTTGGGCCGCCTTCCTGCCGCCCGGCCCAACTTCTTCCAGATTCCAGCATGTGCCCCTCGGTCCCCTTTTCTTTTTAATTAAATTCCAGATCTACTAAATGGCAGTCTAGTTTAAATTCGTTTGAAAATGGAAAATACCACTGTATGACTAGATCTAATTTTTGACATGCCCTATGAGGTTTTCCCTACCATGCTGAGCTAGTCCCCTACCAATATCTATCTTAGTCTTTTGCTGGAATTAAATCTACTAAAATGTATCTTCTACACTAAATAAATTCCTCAGTGATCCACATATATCCAAATGAGATGAAACAAAGTTTCTCTGAAAGGATTTTACTATAGCTACCAGTTACCATTTACCTCATGTCAAGGTGAACCATGGTTTGACACTAGTAAAAATAACAAAATCCATCCCTTTTTGCCTTTAAGATTTTCTCTAGGTCAAACCGAGTTATTAATTTACCTAATTCCAACTCTCTGTGATGTGATACCCTCGGTACTACCAAAATCTAGGAGATCAAGATTTATTGAGCTTCTGAGGATTTCTAATGAATTAAGCAATTCTGTCCATAGTGTTATCACTAGAGAAATCATCACAGAAGCTCTGCAACCCTAAAAAGGTTGATTCCAATTTCTTCAGAATGGTATTCCAAATACCTACCATGTACCCTTTGAATCGAGTCAAAAGCTTTTTTTAGATTTAATTTGGTGAAAAAGACAAAAAAAAAACTACAAAACTGCCTTTGAGAATTTCCTGAGGGAATTTTGGTAATTATTTTGGAGTGATTCCAACTCTCAGCTATTCAGTACATCAAACTCTACCTGACCATCCTAGGAAATAATTTTTGGAGCTCCAGAACTTTTCTAGTGAATTATTTCCTAAAACTAGAGTATTTCCCACTAGAAAATTTATTATAAATCAATGGAAATTGATAATTTAGTGAAACCACTTTTGTTGGTTTCATACTATCACTACCTATCTGATGGTATGATATTTGCTTATTGATACCATACTTACCCAGGCCTTGGTCCCAAACCCCTTCATTAGTGGTTTTGACCATTTCCCGAATAAAGGAAATCCCACCACTTCAAATAGGGTTTTTGCAATGGTTCTAAACCCAACCACTCAAAACCTACTGAATATTATAATTGTATTTTCCACTTTCTTGCTGTATGTATGTCCACTGGTATTCCTTGTTTTGATTGTGGTCTTGCTTGTTTGCATGTATACTCGATGACGACGATAGTTGCGCTTGTATTGACGCTAAGAAGAAGAGATCTTCTTATTATTGGTATTGGTATTCTCGTTATCCAAAGAAGAAGTCCATGGACATATTGCCATATTGCTGATCATCAGGCAAGCCACCTTCTTTGCTCATAAGCCTTGTCCTACTGTTCTACTTATGCATGTTTTATCTACTATTTTATGAAAACTGCATTGTTTTACTATATGATGTTGTATATTCTGGTAGTGGCTTGGCTCCTCCAAACCATTACTCAATGGTACTACTAAGTACAACCCTCTCGATGATACCTACTTGTCCCTAGTATGGTAGATGGTGTAATGCACCATACCCCTTTTGGAGACCCTGTTTTAGCCAAAGCAAAGCTAGAGGATGGGAAGACCCCGAAAAAAGTTTTACCAAATGTTTTATGATAAAACCTTGGTGAGGTGGGACCTCCCAAGAGATGTTGAGAAAGAAAAAGGTTTTGTTTCACAAAATGCTGAAGGAAAGCTAGAGGAAAAAGGTTTACGAAAACGCACCCGGTTCTTTGCAGTTTAGCTATAACAACTTAACCCTGTGCAACCACACTACTCTGGAATGGGACATGGCTAGATTTGATGTTTGTTTACTCTGGTATAAGCTGCCTCGCAACAACTACAGGGGATAAAAATCCCTAGAGGGTGGGCCTTTTCACATAAGGTTCCATGTGGGACATCAACCTGGAGAAGGAACGAAGGGTCTGCGAGCCTCCACGCGTTACTATGAGCCCCTCATTGAAAGCGCACACTCGAGAAGTGGAAAAAGCGCTCCGGTTTGTCCTCGGTACCCGACGTCCCGGTGTTGAGGGGAACAACACTCATAGGGTAGGCACTTATATTGGAGTGGGCATCCGGAGAGTCTTGATCGGTTACTCGACCCACGATCGGTGTAGATCAGGGTAGTGTACCCGAATGGTGTGGGTAAAGTGTACAACGTCTGCAGAATGTAAATCTATTTGAATAGCCGTGTCCGCGGTCATGGACGGGTTGGACAAACTTCTGTAGAGCGGTGCTGGTTTTGTTTTCAAAAAGGATTTCGGAAAAGAAATGGCTTTGGAAATGTTTTAACCATGGGATGGTCGCAAAGGAGAAAGGTTTTGGCCATGGGATGGTCGGAAGGAGGAGAAAGGAGTTTGGTCTTGGGACGACCTGACGACAGGAACAAATGGGTGACCCAGTCCTAATGTTTTCCAAAACTTTTCAAAAAAGTTTCCAAAATGTTTTACAAAAGTTCTCAACAAAGATATGTAGATGCTATATCTACAAGAGAAACTAATTGAGAAAAGAACCTCTCTTGGAGCCCTCCTACCACCACAACCATAATGCATATCCTCTTGTTATTATTGTTATCTTAAGGTGGTTTGCGAGTACATTCAAATTACTCACTGGCATTGTCCCTGGCTATTAACTTGCTCAGATATCAAGAAGAAGGTTACGTTGACAACTATGCGAGCTAGGACGTTCTCCCAGTCAGTTGCCCGTAGGTTAAGGCATGGCTCGGGCTCTACGCTTAATGAAGTTCCGCTGATGTTGATCGATGTAGCCATACTGGCAAATAAGGTATGACGTGTATTCGGTATGTATTGGATGTTTACTTTGATACTTGTCGGTTATGTGCCACGACTAACTGATCATGGGATCGTGGTTATATGCATAACAGGGATTCTCGAAGGATTAATCCGGCGGCCCCACAGACTTGGTATCAGAGCCATCCTGACTGTAGGAGAACCTTAGTTAGCATGGTCGCTAGACAGGAACCATATTTTGAAAACCCCGGCTTTCGAAAACTAGTTTCCCAATGAGTTTCAAAAAGTTCTACTTCTTCTCTTACTCTAAGTAAATGCTTTCGAAAACGGTTTCCTCTAACTCTCGTCCAAACTTCAAACCTACGGATTTCAAATAACTAGGACCTAGAACCAGGTGAAGACGATGATGACGAGATGAAGAGAAGCAACTACCAACAAACACAAGGAGACTACAAGATCGCCCTACCAGTGGAATCCTCCTAATAAGAAGAAGTCAAGTATTGCACTATCGAGAAGCATCCAATGACCCGATGAAGGCTTCATCTGCAAGATAGTGACTCCGATCTGAGGAAAGACGATATCTAGGGTCGATAGTCCTAAGAATAGGATTCCCCTACATCGCGAGTAGTTAATCCTTGGTCCCTAGCGTTGACTGTGTTTGCTTGCCTAAGTGCATCCTGTGTTGCTTGATGTGTGTTGTCTGCCGAGGACATTGCGATCCCCTCGCTCTGTTCGCCTTGTTTATATGTTCTGATTTGCTTTGACCTCCTTAAAAATGTGACTCGAGGAGCGAAAACCCACCTGGTAACTCAGGAAACCCCTGTGTTAGCTGTCGGTAATGAGACCCAGACTAACCTCGAGAGTGTATGAGAGGAAAAGCATCGGATGAAGGAGTTCGACAACGACTAGTCAGGATAACTCAAAGATTTCACCTCAGCAGGACGTCATACCTCATCAAGCTCACCTCTCAAGGCTCGTCAATAGCGCAACACTCCCTTGTTCATCAGTCTACTACAGCAAGAATTCCGTTGGAGCTGGAAGTCGATCACCGAAGGATCCTCAATATCCACAAGAAACCACCTGATAAGTCAACCAAGACAAGAAGTAAAGACCTAACCACACTAACATTTAGTGTATTAGAGCTTCTGACCGCCTCAGGAGACTAACTAATCTAGTCGACCCTACCCAAACTAACGGAATGATACTCCCTAGAAGGTCAGAACCAACCATAAAATCAGATGATTAGGAAGCATGAAGACAACGAGTCCACTCCGCCATCAAGCAGAAGCAACACAAGAAATGCCAACGAAGACCGCTTACCGACACTGACTGCTTCAACCCTGACTAACTTCTAGCAAGAAGAGTAGTAAACCGCTAATTTACCTTGAGCTAACCCCTTAAAGGCTGCGTTAGGAAACCACCCCCACCAAGGTTTGCGAGAATAGGGCGTCACTCGAAGACTCCAATCAAGACCCAGAAAGAAGACAACTTTCCGCTAACCGCCGGGCAGCACTCCCAGACAGAAGAATCGCACCACTCCTAAAGCAACTTAGTGAAGCTCCAAGGTGGAAAGACTGCGTCCTCCCACTCAATCTTCAGAAGACTATCTACCCGAGGATACTTCAGAAAGACCGCCAGATTTGACGCCTTCTCACCAAATAACAACCCGTGAGACATCAGAAGCGAAACTAACTGAAAATTCTACGACTCCAAGAAGAAAGGAATGTGCTATCCCCGTGCTATCCTAGTCTAATCCTAAGGGGGAAAGAATGCGTCTTTCCCACAAAAATAGAGTAACTCTTCGCCAGAAGCAAACTCAGGAGTCCCGATCCTAACATCGTTAATTAGGATACGCTACGACCCTAAGGAAGAGTTGTGGACCCTTAGAGCGAGGTATTCCCAACCGTAGATTCTATCCTCCGATGACTACTCCGTGATGTTCAGAATCGAGGTAGCCTGCCTAGCCTAAGCCCTCAAGGTATCGAGCCCTGAATGAATATAAGATCATTCCTCGTAATCAAGGCTGGACTCCACTCAACTCTCCGTGCATCCCGGAAGACTGTAGCTCAACTTCATCGACGTAGTAATCTCTCTCAATGACAAAGTCCGTAAGACAGTACGCTTGCGACACCTAGCACTAACCTTGACTCAAAAATCCCCTAACCCTACTCTCCTGAATCTCGGGACGAGATTCTTTTAAGGGGGAAAGGTCTGTAACATCCCAATTTCAGCAACCTGGATTAGTTGTCCAGAATGCAAAAATCAGGGGGAACAAAAACTTTTCTGGTTTAGTGATGAAGTGTTTGCCTGTGGTTTGACTATGTTTATGCTTATGATTGTGTATTATAAGATATACTCCTTACCCCAAGATCAGTTGTCAAAAAGCTATTTAACAAAACTATCCTGGCTCATTTTATATATTCTCAAATGTTCTGGCATTTCAAAACATGAGCCAAGATGCTTATGTAACCAAAACTATTTTAGTAGCTTCTACTGACAAAACTATTGAGAGATATATAATATAATCTCCTTATGTTTTCAAGACAGAACCTTCAACCATTCTTATCTCTAGGTTTCCCAAAACCTCTTTTTAAGCCTTTTGAATTCTATTCTTGGTAAAATACCAAGGACACTCACCTTATTCAAATCCAACACTTCAAAATACCCATTCTCACCTCAAGCTAGGCTTGATGGTAACCCCAGTAGTAGGTTTGCTTAGTTTATAAGATGAATTGCCTTGATCTGCTGTTTGACTTGTTTGCTTAGGACGTAGTATGAGCCACTCTAGGAGCTCATCAGTTGGATCAATATACTTTAAAAACACCAAACCCTAAGAAATAATACAATCTGGATCTAATCCCTAGCCACCAGGTGATCATCTAAAACCCTTAACGAGATCAATTCTGCAGTAATCCATTCTAAAAGTTTCCAAGTCAACAAAGACAAGTATCAAGCAAGGATCCTTCCTACTCAACCTACACTTCAACATCATCCCCTTGATGATGCTTTGGTACCTTGCAACCCATCAAAATCATCACCACCCACATTCTAGTCAAAAACCCTAAATCTGCCAAATTTGGCTAAGTCTGGAATCTGTTTCAACATCACCTTTTTGAATGTCTCCCTTTCTCAACCCTTATGCATTTTTGGTAATGCACCTGAACCATCTTGTTAACCATTCTAAGGAATACCAAGGCCCACTCTTGCCCTTAGTTAGATCATTCTCCAACCCACTTGTTCTTGATGGTTTTGCAGGCAAGAAAATAACTATTCCTGCAAATCTAGTCAACATGCCTACTTCGACAGAAGCTCACACCATCATCCAACCTTCTATGGACTAAATCTTTGCATGGTTGTGTTCTACTCTTATAGGTCTATCAACATCTACTTCACTTGTTCCAAGCGGATCTTGGTGCTTCTTAAACCCACATGGTTTATAAGGCATCATGACTCATCTGGTATGGCAGCCTTATTTTCAACAAAGTTTGCCATCACTTCCAGACCACCTCAAATGTAACCAATCCAAACTCCTTCTTCCATGATAATCTATGGGACTTGTTATAACTATCCCTCTATCCCTTGCATCAAGGTGAGCTCTGAGCTCCAAGATCCAACAAGGTTTTGGTGGTATAAAAATAACATCACCCTAGATCCACAACTCCTTGTTTTCCATCTAATTCAAGTTGGATTTCCAATTACCAAGGTTGAAAATTATTGCTACACCTTTCCTACATCATCTACCTTGATCATCAGGATTTATCAAATATTATCCATAATTATTATAGCTCCAAATCAAATTAATCTCTTTAATAGTCAAAATCTCCAAAACTCCTTTCCCAAAGGAAAGTTTGGTTTTTGCCAAAACACTTCCCCAACTCTAAGCACTTTTGAGGCCCATATATCATACCATATCTTCCCACTTCAAAAATAAATATTTTTGAGAACCTTTATTATTTCTTTTTGCCCTTTTTCTTAAATGGCAGAAATGGATTAATAATTGTTTTAAATACTTTTAAGTCTCAATAAATTTTGGTAAAATTCCCCTAAGTGTGTATTCACATTTGGGACCATCTCAAATGATAAACTCAACTTGTCCAATACAAAAATATCAAATGAGCTTCTGGAAACTACTTCTGCACTTTTTGGATAAATGATTCTAAGTGGACTTCAAATCCTTAGAAAAATCACAAATAATTCCTAGAGAGGTCCCTTAACCTCATCTATCTCCCAGTACCATTTCCTCATCTTGTACAATGCAAATTTTTGGACTTTCTTCATAACCACCTATTTGATCAAAATTGCCAAGTAAGCAAATCCTCAAATCAAAAACCCACCAAACCTACACCATTTTGGTCAAACAAACTTGCACATCACACCTCTCATCCCTCTGGTCGAAATACACTGTAGCATCACTGTAGCAAACCCTCTTCCCCTTGTCTTTAGTGCTTGGAGGAAGGAGAGATGCACACATTGGTCACATCTTGTCTTTACTTCTTGCAGCACTCCACCCCACCTCTTCTCTGTCCCCTGCACGACCCTACTGCCCTCTCCCTCGCCCATCGCAACCAATGAGGAGCCCCAAGACCTACCCTAGCTCCTCCATAAGCTATGTCCACCCTACACCACCCTCTTTGTTTTATAGGCCAGAGGCCACCCCGTGCCTCCCTCTGCCCCTAATTTACTCCCTCTGCTCCCCACTCCCCTCCATAGAGCTCATATCCCCTTCCCGTGCTCTGTCTGGCCCATAGGAAGAAGAAGAAGCAACCTCGGACCTCTCCAAAACTTGAGATAGGCGCTCCCTCCTCTGCCTTGTTTCCTCTACATGTCGCCGTGCTGAGATCCCCTATCCCTGCTACTTCTAATCATCTCTGTTTCCCTCCCAGGAACGGCTCCACCAAGGATGAAGACGAGCTCCGACGAGGTTCCCCCTTGGCCAGCTCCACACGAGCCCCTTTCGGCCACCAAGGACACCTGCGCCGCCTACCATCCGTTTCTCCGCGTCCTCCGCCTCTGTCCAGCACCCTCTGCGTCAGCATGCAACGCGCCCTAAGGTCGCCCCGGCGAGCACCGACGCGAGACCGGTGGCCTAGATGCACGCAGCACGCTCTGACGACACCACCGCCTCCTTGCCGCCCCTCCCCGAAATCGCCCGGGAGTCCTCCGTCGCCCTGTAGCCTCGCCACCCCCTCCCGGCGACCCCAGGTGAGCCTCCCCGCGAAACCCCGCCGCTAGCTAGGGTTCCTCCCGTTCGCACCCTTGCGTGAGGAAGACGACCCCGCGACCGTTAGATCAGATCTAATCCAACGGCTCATGGGGCTTGATACCCCTTCGGCGCCCTGCTCTGGCTGACCGGTGGGTCCGGCTTGTCAGAGGTTTGAACCGCGCTCCCGTGCGCCGCCTGCTCGGTTGGGCCGCCTTCCTGCCGCCCGGCCCAACTTCTTCCATATTCCAGCATGTGCCCCTCGGTCCCCTTTTCTTTTTAATTAAATTCTAGATCTACTAAATGGCAGTCTAGTTTAAATTCGTTTGAAAATGGAAAATACCACTATATGACTAGATCTAATTTTTGACATGCCCTATGAGGTTTTCCCTACCATGCTGAGCTAGTCCCCTACCAATATCTATCTTAGTCTTTTGCTGGAATTAAATCTACTAAAATGTGTCTTCTACACTAAATAAATTTCTCAGTGATCCACATATATCCAAATGAGATGAAATAAAGTTTCTCTTAAAGGATTTTACTATAGCTACCGGTTACCATTTTACCTCATGTCAAGGTGAACCATGGTTTGACACTAGTAAAAATAACAAAATCCATCCCTTTTTGCCTTTAAGATTTTCTCTAGGTCAAACCGAGTTATTAATTTTACTAATTCCAACTCTCTGTGATGTGATACCCTCAGTACTACCAAAATCTAGGATATCAAGATTCATTGAGCTTCTGAGGATTTCTAATGAATTAAACAATTCTGTCCATAGTGTTATCACTAGAGAAATCATTACAGAAGCTCTGCAACCCCAAAAAGGTTGATTCCAATTTCTTCAGAATGGTATTCCAAATACCTACCATGTACCCTTGGAATCGAGTCAAAAGCTTTTTTAGATTTAATTTGGTGAAAAAGACAAAAAAAACCACAAAACTGCCTTTGGGAATTTCCTGAGGGCATTCTGGTAATTATTTTGAAGTGATTCCAACTCTCAGCTATTCAGTACATCAAAATCTACCTGACCATCCTAGGAAATAATTTTTGGAGCTCCAGAACTTTTCTGGTGAATTATTTCCTAAAACTAGAGTATTTACCACTAGAAAATTTATTATAAATCAATGGAAATTGATAATTTGGTGAAACCACTTTTGTTGGTTTCATATTATCACTAACTATCTGATGGTATCATCTTTGCTTATTTATACCATACTTACCCAGGCCTTGGTCCCAAACCCCTTCATTAGTGGTTTTGACCATTTCCCGAATAAAGGAAATCCTACCACTTCAAATAGGGTTTTTTGCAATGGTTCTAAACCCAACCACTCAAAACCTACTGAATATTATAATTGTATTGTCCACTTTCTTGTTGTATGTATGTCCACTGGTATGCCTTGTTTTTATTATGGTCTTGCTTGTTGGCATGTATACTCGATGACGACGATAGTTGCGCTTGTATTGACGCTAAGAAGAAGAGATCTTCTTATTATTGGTATTGGTATTCTCAGTTATCCAAAGAATAAGTCCAGGGACATATTGTCATATTGCTGATCATCAGGCAAGCCACCTTCTTTGCTCATAAGCCTTGTCCTACTGTTCTACTTATGCATGTTTTATCTACTGTTTTATGAAAACTGCATTGTTTTACTATATGATGTTGTATATTTTGGTAGTGGCTTGGCTCGTCCAAACCATTACTCAATGGTACTACTAAGTACAACCCTCTCGATGATACCTACTTGTCCCTAGTATGGTAGATGGTGTAATGCACCATACCCCTTTTAGAGACCCTGTTTCAGCCAAAGCAAAGCTAGAGGATGGGAAGACCCCGGAAAAAGTTTTACCAAATGTTTTATGATAAAACCTTGGTGAGGTGGGACCTCCCAAAAGATGTTGAGAAAGAAAAAGGTTTTGTTTCACAAAATACTGAAGGAAAGTTGGAGGAAAAAGGTTTACGAAAACGCACCCGGTTCTTTGCAGTTTAGCTATAACAACTTAACCCTATGCAACCACACTACTCTGGAATGTGACAGGGCTGGATTTGATGTTTGTTTACTCTGGTATAAGCTGCCTCGCAATAACTACAGGGGATAAAAATCCCTGGAGGGTGGGCCTTCTCACATAAGGGTCCATGTGGGACATCGACCTGGAGAAGGAACGAAGGGTCTGTGAGCCTCCACGTGTTACTATGAGCCCCTCATTGAAAGCGCACACTCGAGAAGTGGAAAAAACGCTCCGGTTGGTCCTCGGTACCCGACGTCCCGGTGTTGAGGGGAACAACACTCATAGGGTAGGCACTTATATTGGAGTGGGCATCCGGAGAGTCTTGATCGGTTACTCGACCCACGATCGGTGTAGATCAGGGTAGTGTACCCGGATAGTGTGGGTAAAGTGTACAACCTCTGTAGAGTGTAAATCTATTCGAATAGCCGTGTCCGCGGTCATGGACGGGTTGGACAAACTTCTGTAGAGCGGTGCTGGTTTTCTTTTAAAAAAGGATTTCGGAATAGAAATGGCTTTGGAAATGTTTTGACCATGGGATGGTCGCAAAGGAGAAAGGTTTTGGCCATGGGATGGTCGGAAGGAGGAGAAAGGAGTTTGGTCGTGGGACGACTTGAAGACGGGAACAAATGGGTGACCCAGTCCTAATGTTTTCCAAAACTTTTCAAAAAGGTTTCCAAAATGTTTTACAAAAGTTTTCAACAAAGATATGTAGATGCTAATATCTAGAAGGGAAACTAATTGAGAAAATAACTCTCTTGGAGCCCTCCTACCACCACAGCCATAATGCATATCCTCTTGTTATTATTGTTATCTTAAGGTGGTTTACGAGTACATTCAAAGTACTCACTAGCATTGTTTCTGGCTATTAACTTGGTCAGATAACAAGAAGAAGGTGACATTGACGACTATGCGAGCTAGGACGTTCTCCCAGTCAGTTGCCTGTAGGTTAAGGCATGGCTCGGACTCTACGCTTAATGAAGTTCCGCTGATGTTGATCGATGTAGCCATACTGGCAAATAAGGTATGACGTGTATTCGTTATGTATTGGATGTTTACTTTGATACTTGTCGGTTATGTGCCACGACTAACTGATCATGGGATCGTGGTTGTATGCATAACAGGGATTCTCGGAGGATTAATCCGGCGGCCCCACATTCTGGTTCCATACCACCATGTATTGGTGGCATTCTATTTAAATACCCTCATGCTTCCATATATGAATGGCCCACAGCTAGTGGTTATATCTTTGGATGGCTCTTTGATGGCATTTACTTCTCGTATCAAAGTCATTATGACCTCCAAGGCTTCACCTTCACAACTAAAGGCAATCGCCATACACATATGGACGCAACTTCTTCACGTCGATGTCTGGCATTGACTTATCAGCAAACATGCTGTCAGGTGAGATTCCACAAGAGATAGGGAATTTGAGCCATATCAAGTCACTGAATTTGTCGAAAAATTTCATTACTGGGCCAATTCCTACAACCTTCGCAAACATGAGCGAGATTGACAGCTTAGACCTATCAGTAAATAGGCTGAATGGATCAATACCATGGCAGTTAACCCGGCTATCATCGATAGCGGTGTTCTCTGTGGCATACAACAACTTATCGGGGTGTCTACCAGATTCTGGTCAGTTTGGCTCATTTGATACGGAAAGTTACGAAGGGAACAAGAACCTTAGATCATGCACTTCTAGTTCAGGTCCCGTGGCTCCAAATGGTACTGTAGGAAATGTGTTTGATGATTCTGACCCAATCCTCTATGTGGTCACCGCTGTTTCATTCGTCTTGGCCTTTTGGGACACAGTTACGTTAGTATTCTGCCATTCATTTGGACAAGTTGTTATTCTCAAACTGTAATGGATAAAGAGAGGGAGAGAGAGAGGGATAGTGGTGAACAGTGATGATGTGTCAACAACACATGTAGATCACTTCACAAATTTGCTTGCTAAGTTGCTATGCATGGATTTGTCTCTAAAGTATCCTATCTTTTGTTGCTTTGGAGAAACTGTAAAAACTCCAAACGAGTATTCGATTCTGATCTTTGCTATGTTGTAAGAAGGTGAGTAAATCTCATGGGAACATAAATAAACTTAGAAGAAATTGTGGCGCGGGAAGGTAAAACGTTGTTTAACTGTTCCGGGTGGGACTTTGAATTGGCTGGATTTTTACAGAGTAAACGTGACCATACTTGATTCAAGATACACACAAATTTGCTTTCTTGTGGTTGTGGATAATCTATTGGATCTCCGGGTGCAAGTAGATAGGAGCAATTTTTCCGTAAGGTGAGTGACCCTGAGGGTTATCAATCCGTGAGAGTTGCAGTACATGATTCCCTTGTGAGAGCAAGAAACATAACTAGTGTATAGCATGATAATGATCGCAAAATTCTGAACTTTACTTACATTATTGACGTAATAATATAGTTTTGCAATCTCACCGAGATCCAATTCTAATTTTGATCCACACATTGAAAAATGAATAAGACAAATATTATCGTGAAAAGTACACGAAAGCCACAGTTCAGGGAGTTCTGAACCTGCAACCATTTCCAGCTTGAGTTCTCTTTCATTTTGAATTAGAAACTTTGGCCCATGATAAATGCATGTCATGTCAATGTTGTGAGTAAAATTCAGAATTTTTATATTCGTTTGCAATGTTAACAAGGTGTGTAGTACAGTACAGTACAGTACACCTTGTGTGTCAGTGCATACTATATATATATGCCCCCAATAACCTTGGTGACAGCGTCTAGAAAGAAAGCCCCCACTGCTGCCCACTCCTCTTGGATCTTCTCCTCCATCCCGTCCCTGAACAACGGCGGGAAAAAGAGCCAGAACGACGTGGTCGTGATGAACACCACCACCATCACGGTGACCACTGCCCGCGGCAGCGACGGCCACCCCCACGCCGTCCACAGCCGCGCGCACCGACCCTCGGCGACGCAGCACGCGCCATGGAGCAGGAAGAACGCCGCTGTCTCGCCAGTAGGCGGCCATTGTAGGGTCAAGTAGAACACCATGGCCTCGTGCATCAGCCCGGACACAGCGAACGTCGCCAGGATGCCGGCGGCAACCCCGGCGTGCGCGCGTACGGGGTCGTAGACCGACGGCCGGAGGATGGCGGACACCATGAGGTTCCACCGCCTGCCCCAGAAGTCGCGCAGAGACCGTGCAAGGTACGGCCGGTCAAACTGCGGCTCCATGTCCATGCCGAGCGCGACGCCGGCGACCGCGATGCAGGGAAGGAGGAAGTCCAGGAAGCAGTACATGTGGACCCCGTACAGGGCGAGGCGCGCGTAGAGGTGCAGCCGGTAGCTGAACCGGTAGAGCCCGAGGACGGCGGCTATAACAGCGACCTTCACCGCACAAGAGACAAGGGACAGCGGCTTGCTGCTGCCCTTGGTCGTGGGCGCGGCCGCCCCTGCAGCGCCGCGGAGCTTGACGGGAAGCAAGGCGGTGAAGAGGAAGGTGAACAGTGGGAGGGCCGGGTCGAGCGGCCCGCGACCGAAGGCGAGGAGGCCGATCTTGAACGCGCAGAGAAAGGCGAGGAAGAAGGCGGCGATGCCCCGAACGCTTGCGGAGGAGGTGAAGGCCAGGGGCGCCACGGCGAGGAACGCGAGCACCGGGAGCAGCGCGACCAGGCGTGGGAGCCCCGGCCGGAGGAGGGACGACGACGCACGCGCGTACAGCGCGGCGGCCGCCACGACCGCGTATACCTTGGGGATGCTGTCCTGCAGGAACTCCATGGCTGGCCGTGTCACTGGATGCCAAATGCGAAGACATATGATCGCTCCTAGTATTTCCTAAATCCTAACTAGCTCACGCCACCCGCCAGCCTTGCATTGCATGCATGTGCTTGGTAGCCGCTGCTAGCTTGCACGCATGCTGGCGCCGCATAGCCAGGCAGGCAGCTAACTGCAGCGCTACCCTGCTTGCTATAGCATGTGCAAGTGGCCTAGTTGGCTGCTACGAGCCAGAAAAAAGCATCTCTAACCGCTGCTCTAAAATAGAAGAACCCTAAAATAGGACAGGAGAGAGAAGCTTTTAGAGCAGGAAATTAAAGAGAAGGTTTTAGGGTAGTACAACAAATATTTCTGTGTCTCGTAGCAGCTGTCCTAAAATAAATAGGGCACCTAACATCAATCCGGTGGTGAGATACCGAATGGCAGTTGAGCTGCTGCATGCAACCGGAGATTATTGATGGGGCAGCACCGGTGCCCCGTATTTGCAGCATGAGAAAGCCATGTCCAAAAAAATAGGACAGTGCTAGGTTGCGGGCGTTCACCTGATTGTAAAGTCTGACGGGATCAGAAAAGAATATCGGCGGGTTTCCGACAACAACCAATCAGACAAGCCACGTGATGAGTACTTCGTCTCGGCCAAAGCCATCCAAACAGTAAAAAAATCACTAATTAGAGTTTGTTTAGTCGCTAAACGCAGAAGGACAAACGGCTGACATCATCCAAATTGTATTCATAAATCTGATATTTTAAAAAAATTTGTAGGACAAATCGTTTATCCGATTTAGGATTCATGTTTATCGTTGGACAAATCACACCGAGATCTTCGAAACAACATCCCATGTTATTATATTTTGACAACATTTTTTCGGGACCTAAAAGTTACTTACATGTAACACGTGAGATATGCACGCTGTAGTATGTAAGTTACACATCTTATAATAAACGATAGTTTTAAAACTAGATCTCATATTTGATTCTTATTTTTTAACTTTTTTTTATCTTAGAACACTGCTACCCAGCTGATAGCCAAACTTGGCGGGTTACGACAACATCATGCCCGACAAGCCCTAGGTGCAGAGCGTTATGTCCCGACAACTCCAAACTATCTCCGCGTACGGGTGCTAGCTGAGGGCTAGAAAGACTCTAAAGAAGATATGTTTAGCCCTTGAACAAAAAAAGACAAAAATGATGATGTCATCAAAATTAAATTCGAAAATTTGATTTTTTTTAATATTTTGTAGTTCAACGAATTATTTGATTTAGGATCTATTTTCATCATTGGGTTATCGCAACAAGATCTTTCAAACCAGATCACATGTTGATATGTTTTAATAAAAAAAAGAACCAAAAGTTACTCGCCAATAACACATGAGTTATCAAGGCTGTCGGATGCAAGTTATCCACCCTATCAACGATTCGTAACTCTACCATGAACACATGGGTAACTCTACCTTGAACACCTATATACCTACAAATATAACAAGTTGATAATTATACTCTAAACTCCTAGGTAACTCAGTGAGTACTTGGTAGGTAAGTGTACCTCGAACACATGGATAACTCCATACGTAATGGGTGGATAAGTTATCCGCATGAAAATAAATTAGTTATGAAGGCTTTACAGTTATTCATGGGGAGAAACTAAAGTTATTCATCTAATAATAGGATCAAAATCTTTTTCATAGCGATGTACATATTGAGATTACTTACACCACCCCTACCCTAGCCCTAAGTTATATTGTGCACACATAAAAAAAAATTATATAGTATACTGTATCGTCTTTATCACCCGTCGTCGCGGTAGCTGCAACGTACGGGTGACGAAGTATCAAAGGGTGTTAGGATACCGAGACTTTATCGCTGATCGACGTGTCGACGACGACAAAGTTTTGGTACCCTAACACCTAGGCGAATGTGTCCAAAAGTATAGCTCATATTTAATTAACTAAAGGAAGGGTAACCAAGGCTTCATGAGGAACACCAAGTGTAAAAGTTACCTGCGTGATAATGTAATAGTTAGCCATCATGAGAAACTAAAGTTAGCTAGGCCAAACCAAAAAGTTATCCAAGCAAATGTACAAAAGTTACCTATAGATAGAAACTAAAGTTATCCATAACATTATGCAAAAGTTATCCGCATAAAAATAAAGTAGTTACTAAGGCTTTACACTAGTTAGCCATGGAGAGAAACTAAAGTTATCGATCCAGTAATAGGATCTAAACTGTGGCCTAGTGTCGAAGATTAGCTGGCAGCGCCTGGACCCGTGAATCCCACATGAACCCCTTCATGTGATTGATGTGATGGAGGGCGTATAAGGCCTCCTTCGCACTGCCAGCCGGCTGCTTGACACGGGGGAACTTCGTGTGCTGCATGAACACATGTTTGCCATACTTGATTCTTGCCCCCATTGGAGAATTTGCCTCCCTTTTCGAGTAGACTTGTAGAGTATGATCCAGAACTCTCTTGATTCTGCCGTAGTCCCTCGGCTCCGTATCACTCGAGGAGTCTATGTGCGTTGCTTGCGACAACCTCGGACAAATGAAGATGAGTGTGTAGTAAATTCCACTGCGCAACACAATTGAAACAAAATTATTGGAAGAGGACAACGAAAAACTAAGAAAGAATTTGTTATGGCGGCGACCTAATGTGTTTACTTACTCGGGAAAGCAAGGCAGAAGAATGCAATCAATGGTCTGGTTCTCCTTGAAGATATTCTCGAGGTACTCCTTCACCATTGCCCGGTCCCCATCATCCGCCAAGACAACGTCACGCATGTCCGGGGTTTTCTCCCTCTTGACCTTCAACGCCTTATGGAGCGAGTATAGACAGACCAAGTTATAGTCTAGCTGCTTCGAGTGCCGCAGATTGTAGATGTCCTTGTACCACATGAAGAATATATCCGTGGGTGCTCGATCGACGAAGCCATGGCCCGATGGCACCTTGAATGTCAAGACCGGGTACCGATGCTTCTTCTCTTTAAGGAGGGACTCGAGATGCAGAATGGTGTGATGCAAATTCACTATGGGTCCACCTGTGACATCGAGCATATAATTAGTCAGAATCGGCTTACCCGCTATGTGCGCATGAAATCACGAGGCTCTTCTCTCACGCCGTCCTGAGACTGTAGTATCCTCTTCGGAAGCGGCTGGCTCGAAGCCTTCTTACTCCGGCTATGCTTTCGTCCCTTCTTCATCTTCTCAACAGGATCAACGGATCCTAACTGCTCCTCAGCCGCCTTGTGGAGTGTGGTGGGGCTGATGACCACCACCGGATTGGGTTGTGGACCAGCGACGTCACCCGGAGGCTTCTCTTATGAACCGCCACAGAAATGCAGACGCTGCATGCATGACATGGGATGACCGGCTTGTTTACTACGAGAGGCTGGCTCTCCAATAGGAGGCATATAGAATCCGTCGATGGTCATGGTGTTGAGGAAGCCGTCGACGTCATCAACCTCATCGTTTAAGGTGCATCCTCCACGTCTTTGGGTTGTGGCGACGACGTGTGTGTGGCTAACTGCTGATGCCTCTTGGTGGTGGCGACGAACACCGATGGCCGTGTCTTATTATTTGGGGCAAGGCCAATCTGGTACTTGGGCCATAGCAAAGTCCAGCCATAGCAACCTCCAAGGGTCTTATGCTCATCGGCTCCTTTAGGTTGCTTGGGGGGGGGGGGGGGTGTCAATGCCGCCGCAATCCTTCAACGTCCTTTCCAAGGTGATCCTGAACATGCTAGCAGGGATCGGCTTGTTGTGCATCATGAGGCACTTTGATTGAACGTGATGATCCTCTGAATATGGTGTCTGGTCTTATTGATGTGGATAATTGATCGTGGAACGAAGTGGTTATTAGGAAAAACTTTACTACACCTGAGGCGGGCGTGATTCTGAATATTCCGCTACAGATTGGTGGGGGAGTTGATTTCTGGGCCTGGAATGTGGAGAAGTCAGGGATTTATTCTGTGAAATCGGCGTATCACTCTTTAATGACACATAACGAGCAATTGCTCTATCGGAAGGAACGGCTACGGGGTCTTCTATTTCTTGAACACAGATGTGGTCGCGACTTTGGAAATTGCAGGTGTTGCCAAAATTCGTGTGTTTTGGTGACGTGTGATTCGCGGTATTCTGCCTGTTGGAGAGACGCTACATCACCGACATATCGCCACCCTGGCACGTTGTAAACTCTGTCTATCTGCATACGAGAATATGATGCACGCTCTTGTGAAGTGTATGCATGCAAAGAATTTCTGGAAGGAGGCGTGGACTTGGTTGGATGTTAAACCGCTCCATCCAGATACATGCTCGAAGGCAGGGCGGAGCCAGGATTTTACATTGAAGGGGGCAAAGAAAATATTGATCACATAAAAGATAAAACATAAGTCTGTAAGAGGTTTTTTTTTGTTGGCAACACGTTTTGCTAAAAAGTTAAACAAAGTTATATTTAATTACTAAAAAAAATCAAGAACATCACTATAGCGCGGCAGATTCATGGATAAGACTTAGGGGGTCAAGTTAGTGTGTTACGAAATCTAAAAAATCATTTGCCTCATAAGAAAATATACAAACAGTAACAACCTAGATTAGCAGGTTGTAACCCATACTAGTTGTCATATAAATAATACTGATTTTCTAATTAGATGCAGTGGTAACTTGTGTATGTTACGTAGCTTTATAACTGAGTGTCTTGTCAGAAATTACGGGGATGTATGGTTTATTGGACTCAGTTGCACAACCCCACACAACAGCTAGCGGCCAGCGACATGCAGTATCGCATTATCAACAGCGAGCTGAAGCGAAGAGTACCATGCAGTGCCGGCAGATGACGAGCTATACTAGATGCCCTAGTAGCGGGATGCCAATTTCGATCAACCTGATCTACTGTGAGACAATGGCCAGATGGACTACTAGTGCAGGGAAAAGACCGTACAACTTTCAGGACATAATGGCCTAAACTTGTACAGAGGAGCCATATGTTTAGTTAGGCTTCCAAAGATCGTCGCAAATACGTTCATAGCTACGGAACAAATCTAGACTTAAGACTAATCAAGAAATTATATACATCCATCAGTAAATGTATATTATAGTACCGGCCTGATATGTTGAGGGTGGCAAATAGTTGGGGGGTGTCTAGCCTCTGCTCGCCCCCCTTGGCTCCACCCCTAGTCCAAGGACATTTTATGTGACCCTTTTGTACCGGATGCAGATAGGGCCAAAATAATCACGGTTATGTGGGCAATTTGGTCATCGAGGAACAATATTACTAGTTCATTCAATGAAGTTGACAAGAGATGCATTGGCTCTGTTGGATATTCCTAGGCAACACGCAACAATGATGCCTGGTCATGGGTGACGACCTCCCGACGATGACTGGGTGAAAATCAATACTGACGCGGGTATTGCCTTTGACGAGAAGAAAACTGGAGCAGGTGGTGTTGTTCGGAATACTACCAGCTATGTTGCAGCTTGGAGCAAACCCTACTCAGGGATTACAGATCCACTCATTGCTGAGGCACTGGCTCTTAGGGATAGAGTGATTTTTTGCCTAGCTTCGTGGTTATGCGCAAAGTGGTAATGGAAGTGGATTCTTTGGAGATTGTTGATCTCTGGGATTCTCGCGCTGGTTCTTGCACAGTTGTTGCCCTATTCTACAAGAAATTGAAGGGTTCTCTAGTTCGTTTTCTTCTTTTACTATTCAACGTGTAATAAGATCGCCCACTTGTGTGCTAAGCATGCTTGCACCTTGGAAGTGACTGAGTGTTTGGATGGATTCTCCGCCTAGTTTCCTTACTGCTAGCCTACACTTTGTATGAGTTGTTGATGGTTAAATAAAGCCCTAAGTTTCCATGAAAAAAAAGAAAAAAGAACAGGAAAAAACCACACCAAAACGTGCCCTCGAACGTTGGCAAAAAACACACAAAGAACTGCCTACCGTTCGGGCGTGACAGCCCACGACCGCACGCCCTTCAGCGAAACTGGGTTAGGAAACGCTCGGCCGTGAGCGAGTCGTTTCCCCGTATCGATCTCGGTTCCCATCCCACATTCCCACGCCGCAGTTCTTCCTCCGCCGCGTTCCTTCCATGAATTCATGAAGCGACTTTCTTCTTCTTCTCTTTTCCAATCTTGCTATGGGTTTAGGTCGTGCCACCATGCTCAGAGTAGAGGACTCGTTCGAGGTCAGTGCGCGTGGCAGAGCGAGCCGGCGAGCACCGGCGGGCGGCCACCTCAGAGAAGGAGGAAGATGGAGTTCGCGCATCATCGACGGCGGCGTCGCCGTCCTAGCTTCCCGCGCCACCGAAGCGTGCCGCAGAGAAGGTCGCGCGGCGGAGCGGGAGGATGCTGCCGGCTACTCTGCTCAGGGCAGTCCCGGGGTAACTGCTGAGCTATGCCTCCCATGAGAAATGGAAAGGGGAAATGGGGCTGCTCCTTTCGTGCAAGTGAACACGGTAAGCCGGAATTTTGATGCTTACACTTTCGTATGCATTCAGTCTATAAACCATATCAGAGATCTGCTATTATTATTTTTGAGGAAAGAGATCTGCTATTATTAAGACATAAATTTCATTGAGAAGTTGATGGCCATATTGTACAAATGATCCGGTAATGCCTCAATCTTATATTGACATAAGCATTTACATCTGTAGAAATAATTGTGTATTTTGCATGTACTTAAGGAGAAACTTTTTCCCAAATGGCTACTTCACTTTTTTGGACAGTCAAACCAGAGCTGATTGCTGACAACTTAATTTGTGTGAGCTGGCTTCCATATAAATCACGGTCCAAGAGTATTGGTAGTCAAGTTCACTAACTGTCTAGAGCAATAGTATTTTATTTATCCTCCAAGATTAATGCTTGATGGTTTAATCATGTTCTGCCAAATGACACTCGAACAAAACTCTCCTGAACAAGTACGCAATGTCATTAAATAAAGTTGCCGTCCAAGCATATCTTCCTTGACCTGGTCCAAAAAGTCTTTAGTAAGCATGTGTACAACTGTAAGCAGCATGATAAAATGAAAGGATCATTAAAAGCACGCATCATGCTCTCAAACCTGCAGCCTAAACTAAACTGCTTTTCTTTTCCCAATGGGGTGCTTCTTCTCATTGGGAAGTTTGTTCCTGGTCCTGTGCTTATTACCCTCCATGTTAATGTGTTGTTCTGGCTGCTTCATGGAAGAGAGGGCAGCCCTCATGGAAATACGCTCTTTGTTCATCAGCGCAGAGTCCAAGGTTCCCGACTCGTGGGGGCACGGTGATGACTGCTGCTCATGGGAAGGGATCACGTGCGACAATGGCACACGACAAATATCTCGTCTCAAACTTTCCGCAGTCTACCAACCAATCCCTATAGTTGTGGATTTTGGATGCTGGAACATGAACTTGGCTATCTTTTCTTCGTTTCGGGAGCTTCAGCTGCTGGATTTTTCTTGGAATGCCGCTCGTTTACAAAATTTTGAGGGTATGTAACTCCTGTTGCATGCATGCAACTCTATTTATTCTGCATGTAAGTTGATTACGAATCATCTTATTCTGAAGAAAAAATCCCTTCAGGTCTTCAAGGATTGAGTAAGCTCAAGTATCTCGACCTCGCTGAGAACTGTTTGGTAGAGAGTATCCCAGGATCTTTTGGCAAATTGACTTCTCTAGAGGTCATAAATATCAGCGGAAATAACATGAATGGGGCTCTTCAGGATGCAGGTAATGAAACAGATAAATTTAACTTTCTCTTTCAGTTGGTGGAATTGCTTTTTACTTGCTTTAAGGTATGTATACATGACAGGTTTCAGAAATCTCCGTAACTTGCGTGAACTGCATTTGAGATCCAGTAACTTGAGTGGTAGCCTCCCAGCATCTGTATTTGCACTTCCAAGTCTTGAGTACTTGGATCTTTCTGACAACCTCTTTGAAGGACACATACCTATAAACTCAACTTGGAGAGTGAGAGTATTGCATTTGAGTTCCAATCAATTGAGTGGTAGCCTCCCAAAATCCTTGTTTGCACTTCCATTACTTGAGCACATGGATCTTTCTAACAACCTGTTTGAAGGACATATACCTATAAACTCATCTTGGAAGTGTTCCTCATTTCTTCAAACTATCAGGTTATCCGAAAACATGCTAACGGGTAAATTTGATTTCTTCTGGCTGAGGAACTGTACCAAGCTCAAAGAGATAGATCTGTCTAGGAATACTGATTTGGTTGTTCAAGTGAAACTACATGGTTGGGTACCAAAATTTCAATTGAAGAAACTAAATCTCTCTTGGTGTAACCTTGATAAGAGCGTGGTTACGGAGCCAGATTTCCTACCAACACAACATCATCTGCAGTTTCTTGATTTGTCTAACAACAATTTGCCAGGAAGCATGCCTAGTTGGTTGTTCAGAAATGAAGCGGCACTTCTTTACCTAGATCTTTCAAATAACTCGCTGGTCGGATCATTAGACCAGATTTTGCAACACCAAAATAATCTTCAACTAGTGAACATATCTCTAAACCATGTTTATGGACGGCTGCCAGCCGGCATCAGTTGGATTTTTCCTAATCTGACGATTCTTGATGTTTCCCGCAATGCTATTTCTGGAACAATACCACCGTAACTGTGCAACATTGATGGAATACATCTTATGGACATGTCGAATAACAAATTTACAGGTGAAGTACCATCTTGCTTGTTCACTGATTCTTATGAACTGACTGTATTGAAGCTTTCAAACAATAATCTCAGGGGTAAGATATTTGGTGGGGCTAGTAACTTGTCTAACTTGTTGGCAGTATACCTAGACAACAACAAATTTGAAGGAACTTTTCCTAAAAATCTGTCTGGTAAGGTGGAAGTTATGGATTTACATGATAACGAGATGACCGGAGAACTCGACACTTCATTATGGAATCTTCCTTTACTGGAAGCTTTGAGCCTTGCTAGTAATGGTTTAACTGGTAATATTAGCCCAGGAATTTGCCAATTGACAAATCTTTTGTTGCTAGATCTGTCAGCCAACTACTTTACAGGGCATATTCCAAATTGCAGCGATATGTTACCTCTCCGATTTCTGAGTGTATCTGGGAATTCGCTGTCGGGAATCCCGAGTGACTTTTTCATTAGCTCCTACATTACAGCTTTGGATGTTAGCCAAAATCAGTTCACAGGCGACCTTGAGTGGGCACAATACCTTCCTGAAATTAGTGTACTTTTGTTAAGCAGGAATAAGTTTGAGGGGCAGATCTCTTCAAATCTCTGTCATCTCCAACACTTGAGTATAATTGACATATCACACAACATGCTTTCGGGTTCCATACCACCATGTATTAGTGGCATTCCATTTAAATACCCCGATGCTTCCGTATTTGGATGGCCCACATCCAGTTATTATCTCTTTGGATGGTTGGTTGATGGAATTTACTTCTCGTATCAAAGTTATTATGACCTCCAAGGCTTCACCTTCACAACTAAAGGCAATCGATACATGTATGGGCGCAACTTCTTCACGTCGATGTCTGGCATTGACCTATCAGCGAACATGTTGTCAGGTGAGATTCCACAGGAGATAGGGAATTTGAGCCACATCAAGTCACTGAATTTGTCGAACAATTTCATTACTGGGCCAATTCCTACAACTCTCGCAAACATGAGCGAGATTGAAAGCTTAGACCTATCAGTGAACAAGCTGAATGGATCGATACCATGGCAGTTAACCCGGCTATCATCGATAGCGGTGTTCTCTGTGGCATACAATAATTTATCAGGGTGTCTACCAGATTCTGGTCAGTTTGGCTCATTTGATAACATTAGTTACAAAGGGAATAAAAACCTTAGATCATGCACATCCAGCTCAGGTCCTGTGGCGCCAAATGGTATTGTAGGAAGT
This sequence comes from Avena sativa, assembly GCA_916181665.1. Taxonomy (NCBI): domain Eukaryota; kingdom Viridiplantae; phylum Streptophyta; class Magnoliopsida; order Poales; family Poaceae; genus Avena; species Avena sativa. Next base: position 462,932,349 of record OV702297.1, on the reverse strand, counting down.
ACGCCTGATGATTCTGACTCGATTCTCTATGTGGTCACTGCCGCTTCATTCGTCTTAGCATTTTGGGCCACGGTTACATTCGTATTCTGCCATTCCTTTGGACAGCGTGTTTTACTCAAACTGTAATATGCAAAGATAGAGATGGCTACTAGTGATAAATGTGTGAACAACACATGCACATCACTTTAGGAATTTGCTTTCTGATTATGCGTGTCTTTCTGAACTGTGCTATATTTTGTTGCATTGGAGAAACTATAACTCCAAAGGAATATTGTGATTTGTGCTTCGATCGTAAGAAGGCGAGTAAATCTCACTAGAAGCCATTGAAATAAAAATATGATATTTCTGGGTGGGGACCATGCGGGTGATGTATGTTTTCTATTTTTGGCGATGGCTACCAATGCAGCTGAGATTTTGAAGAATTCTGCAAATCCTCCATGCTAATCCCTCCGTTCAGAAATATAAGACGTTTTAATTTTATGAATTAAATGTATCTAGACGTCTTTTATTGTATATGTTCGTAGAGGTTTGGAGTGAACCTATACACTAAAAAGTGTCTAGATACATTCATTTTACAAAGCTAAAATATCTTATATTTCTAAACGGAGGAGTATATGGTTCTTTTCTTATCATTCAGTAATATTTGCAATACTGCGGATATGTGAGGATTTTGTGGAGCGCGCGGGTCGATGGTAAGCTGCAAGATTGGGTGCGCCCATGATGCCCCAAGCTATCTTTGCTTCCAATCAAGGAAGTTATCCAAGCAAAAGCAAAAAGGCATGCGCTTGCAGCAAGCAACAAAACATTTTGGTGTGACGATTGGCCATCACGCAAGCTAAGGCGACAAATCGAGAGGCAGGCATGCACAGGAACGACGAACCAACTCACCTCCAAGCAACGCAACATGGTCGATCTCCGTGGATATATAATTATTTGCACCTGCTATTGTGACGTTTACTTGTAGTGTTGATCAGCTAAAAAAACATGTTTAGATTTGTTCCGTATTATCTAAAGTCTTAAGCCTGAGAGAAAGCAAGGCCTCTCACGCCATCTGCAGCCACGAAGGACGCTGGCGCGTGAGTCCTGTCGGTCAAAGGTACGGTTGCACGCTCGTCTAAAGCTCGGTCAAAGGGACTGGTGCCGATGTCGTGTCCTCAGAAAGTCAGACTACCACTCCTGAATCATTCATCTCCACGATTTATCCAATCCTTCAGATACGTGTCCCTTGCACAGCTTTGACCCTCTATCCTGATTTCTCTCGAAGCCCCCAATCTCCCCCTCTCCATCCATCCACCAGTTCACCACGCCTCGACGCCCTCCAGGGAAGTAGGCTGCCGGAGCAGTTGCAGGGAGGAGGCGCACCGGCTGGGAGAAGCAGCTATTAATTTTGGCGCCAAAGCGAGCGCGCATGCCCGTGGCGGAGGTGGTGGGGAATAGAGCTCTAGACTCTTCCCGTCGATGCTGGCTGCTCCTCCCTCCCCAATCCACACGCGATGCCCTCCAGAAACGGCCTCCTTCCCCTCTTGAGGTAATTGGCGATGCGGACCAGGACGGGAGCCGTCCGCGGCGGCGAGCAGCAGGCGATGCGCCAGTGGTGGAGGTGTGGAGGCAGTGCGCTAGCTTCCCACCGGTGGGTAGGATCAGGGGTGTGGAGGCAGGTGGGGATCGGCGGATGGCGCTCCTCCCTCTCTCCCGCCGGCACCATCTGTAAGGCAGCGCCGCTTCATCTCCTTCCCCATCCCAAGCCGGTACCAGTCTCTCCATCCACGGTTTGTGTGGACCCTCTGATTGGGTTCCTCCTTCCATGATCTAGGGCGGCGGCGCCTAGCTTCAAAGGAAGCCACGCCGAGGGGTACCACCATCTGCGTTGCTGGAAGGCTTCACCGGGCCGGACATTGGCTCACAGTCACGGGCGGATGCGTCATGAGGTTGTGCCGGGAGGAGCAGCGTCGGGGCGTCGGCCGGCGTTCTCAAATGCGCTCGACCACCTCCCCCCTCTCCAATTGAACGAGGCTTGCTGACGGAGTCCCGGCGTCTGCGGCGGCCGCATCGGCAGCCAGGTGGTCCGCCATGCCTCGCGCCTCAAGTCCCCATGGCCTGATTCAGAATGCGAAAAACTAACCAAAAATATATATTGACATCAACTACGGTACGTCACATAAATCAATGACTCATAATGTTATTTCTAGCCTACTAAACTGAGTATACCTTAGGGAAATTACCATGTTGCACTATTTCTAGCAGATAGTTTGCAATCCCATTAGGCAGTTAGGCTGTTTTGAATAGGTATCTGAGCATAGAGGTTGATTCAGTAAGGCCTGATGGTTGATTATTCTGTTTGTTCAAGGTTACAAATTCAGATCATTGGAGTATTTGTTAATGTGATTAAAAAAGGAGGTGCATATAGATCAAGGAATCGATCATGCATCATTTTCACTATCATTTTCACTATGATTAGCGTACCTTAACAGTCTTATATTTGTTGGTTTTTAGTTCACCTGAACTGAATGATAGCAGATATACCAGGACATACCTAGATATACCAGGACATACCTAGCTTCAGAATGATTTTTTAGGCAATTTTGATATGTTCTTACTTCTTAGTACAGAAAAAGCATGAACCTGATCAGTGAAGTGATGGGGTAACTACACCTATAAAAGGTAGAATTCAGTACATGATGTCTGAGTGGCTACTGCCTCGAGTCTTTTCCAAATGTAATTCAATTATGTATTTTTTTCATGGTATGTAAGGCTCAAGTTGTAAATTGTTGTTTAGCATGAATATAAAGATTTAAATCTAGGAAGGCTACTTATGAAAGGGAGATGTCAGAGTAAGGAATGAGAAATTACAATTGCAGGTAGGAAGTGTATTCACACGTTATGGTACATCTCATCAATCTGTTCATAATTTCCTTCAAAAGGATTACTAAAGAATGAGAATTGTGTATCATGGCACCACTCGGCACCTCAAACTGTAAGACTTTCTCAAGATTTGGTTACCAACGATCGTTCCCACACTCTTGAACGGAACCACGGACAACTGGTCTGCCTAACACCTTCGACATCTCCTGACGACCCACGCATATTCTGATTCATAGGTAAGCCGTACATTAAATTTTATTTTAGATTATGCAAATGACATGCTAATTGATTGTAGATTATAAACTACAAAATACTTGGTACAATTCTTCTTAGATCATTACAGATTACATCCTTGTAATGGCTTAAGTGAGTGATGACCCAGCAAGATGAGGCCACTCCCGTCAGGTGTGTTATCAACCGTTGGATTTTGAAAGAGGAGTCATCTGGATCATCCACTGGGGCAGGTTAGTTTTTTTTACCGCGAGCAGGGCCTCAAGTGATTGGGTCCTATCCACAGCCCTGGCCTGCGACGCATTGACAAAGGGCTCTTCATTAGCTGTAAAAAATGATGGCCTCCTCTATCAGCCTGACGCAACCCTCTCTTCCTTCATGTCTCTCCCGGATTGCGCCTCTGCACCAAATCAAGCAAGCAACCACCACCAGGCCTCCATTCCTGCCACCGGAGTGCAAGCCGCCGCCTTCCACACCAATTTCCATCCTGATTCGGCTGATTCCCGGCCAAGCTGCACGGCGGCTCTCCCATAGAGCGGCGGCTGCGGCATCCAACCTTCCTCTACTGCCACGATGGAGCTTGCCTTTTGGCCACGGATGCCCAGATGAACCACAGTTACAGGGGAGGACTAGGTGGAGCTTGTCTCCGGCTAGCTCGAGTGACCTCTGGTTCTCCCTGCATCGGCGATGACCAGAGGGACCAACTGGATCCGCGGCTTCTTGCTGCAGAACCTGCCGCCATGGCATGGCTGGGGACGATGGTTGTGATGCCGCCTTTAATGTGTTTGGAGAAATGCCTCAGTACCCTTGGGGTCATCATACCATCATCGTCCCAATATGCCACAGTTGCAGCCGCACATTGCCCCGCCGCCCCTACCACAAGCGGTGTCTGGACATATTGTGCCAACTCTACTTATCGACGCTGCTAGCTATAGTAGGTGCCACACTCCTGGTTGATGGTGAAGGGGTTTAGCCATGCAACTGTAGTAGACCATGTACAGGCAGGCGCTGCCGCCGCTGATTGATGCCTGCCACTACTCCCGGACCCGACACAGGCACCTGCAGCTGGTATTAGATTTGTTCTTTCTTTGCTGCCCTTGGTGCACCTAATTGTTGGTTTATCAAAATTTGTTTATTGCTGCACGTGATGAGTTTGTCCCCTATTTCTTTGGTGTGGTGTCGTGTGAAAATCGTGTATGTACATTGCTTTTGTCTTTTCACCTTGCATTTTTATGCATGTATGTTGTTTTGTTTCTATAGGGTAAGAAGTTCAGAAGCAAAATTGGGATCGACGGTCTGCGGCCCAATCATGGATGGAGGTTTATGGCATGTAATGTGTTTAGCTAGAGAGCCGTCCATGAAGGCACTGCTTACATACAGGTGCATCAAAGAAAAGTGTGGTAGTGGGCATGCGTGTTCTAGGTTAGACTAACCTGAATGTGTTCTTTTGTTGCGCCTTGCTTGCTGATTTTTCTATATTGTACCTGACCTTGTTTTTTATTGTGGATTTTAGGTTCTGGATTCCAGTTTTAGCCTCTGAAGATGGAGCTTCTGTCAATATTGTTTTCTTTGGTAATGTAGCCTATGATTTGGTCAGCACACCTATCGATATCCTGATTACTAAGAATCACAGCTTGCTTTCTACCGTGCCACCTGAAATATCTGGTTTAATGGGGAGGAAATTTATCATTGATGTCGTCGCGGTATTCTTCCAAGGCTGTTGATACATGCTACCAGGGCCTTAAGTTCTATCCTGAAGGGAGTTGTGTTTTTGTTGGCTTTCATGCAACATCCTTGGCTTCGAAAAAGGTAGCTGGATAGATGGTTTCCTCAGCTGCCGGGTGGCCTTGTTTAGCAATCTTCTAGGAGTAGTATTGTCCTTTTCTACAATATTACAGTTTTGTATTTCTGTTTCTGTTTGCATGTAACTTATAGTTGTTGGTTTGAAGGTTCTGCTTACCAAACACATGGAAAGGAATGGCGTCTCAAGTCTCAACTTACAACAATAGACCGGTAAGCATGTGTTCATTCTTTTGGTGGTGTGGTCCTATGGTTGTTTGGCAACGCCAATGCACCCTAAAGTCCAAAAAAATCCAAAAAGGATAGGAAACTGCAGTGGGGCTTTTAGTGAGGTGATTCTTCATATGATAATGGCAATCTTGAAAGGTGATCCGTATTTGATAATAAGTGATAATCTATGTAATTGGTGTTACGATGGAAAGTCTGCTTAGATTTTTTTTGAGGGAAGAAAATTTCCTTAGATGATCTTGCTCACAAAGCAAAGCTTAATTTCTGCCTCTTCATCAAGACAATGGGCCGACTGGCGTACGCCTGGAAGACCAAACGGATCAACAACATCCAATCAACCACGCTGGTAAATGAACCATAACTAACATGTTTATTATCCGTTCAAGCAGCAACCAAACGAAACAATGCAGTAGCCATACATGCACATGCACAACACCTGGAAGGTGGCGCAACGAAGGGCGCCTGTCGGTCTAGTTTACTTCTTACTTCTCAGTCAATTAAGCTGCACATGCTTAGGTTTAAAAGTACCCCTTCTAAATATAAGATGTTTTGACAGTGCCAAAATGATTTTTCGAAACATCTTATATTTAGAAATAGAAGAAGTAGCTCTATAAACTATCTGAATCAAACAGTGGAGCCTCCAATCACAGCAGCAAACAAATGTCGAAGCGGAAGACATTGGCAAGAAGGGGCATTGCCATGCTCATTTGTGACTCCGTCGCGACGTAGTGGACGGCATTCGGTGGTGGTGGATGGCGTGTCCGTGATGGATGAGGATTCGATGGCAAAGACAATACGTTGTAAGGCTGCACGCAACCTCGACAACCTAGGTACAACACTATAATCAAAATCGTTTCTTTCTTTCTCTATACCGCTTATGTTTTCGAACTGACATAGTGTTGGTGTTAGTTTGACAAGTAATGAGTCCCTCTGGGGGGCGCTGTTTGGGAATGCTAGTGATGCGGTCGGGTGAGTCATGGAGGTTTAGTGGTTGTTGGTGCCGAAGCTCTTGAGGTGGTGGCGTCACTTGGGTCAGGCAGGTTCAGTGCATATCATATGGGGCGCTCGCCTCCGTCTTGTGTCACTGTTCTCCGGCGGTGCGGTGCCCTCGAGCCTGGGCGGAAGGGGAAGGGTCCCCTTCCTGATAACGGAGGGATGGAGGCGCAGGCCCATACTCGTCTTCCGCGGTGGCTGCCCCTGGGCCCTTGTCCTGCTACAGGCTCCCGGTCTTTGCGCATCGTCTTCATCAACGATTAGCCCCAAGCTTCTTGGTGTTCTTCTTTTTTGGGGGGTTTCTGTGTGTGGTGTTGTAAGCTGAGTTGACCATCACCCTTGTACCCTTCGAGCCGTTCGGGGATTTATTAATTTAATGCCGGGCCTTTGGCCTTTAGTCTAAAAAAATGAGAATGAGATAAGAGGAGGCTTCAGTGTGCACCGTCGTTTACGAGAAAGTCCGAACTACTAGGGGCATTTTAGTCCGGCGCGTTTTGTTGGCTTCGTTTTTTTTTGCCCAGGCGAAACCCATATCCAAGCCCAGTATAGTCTCGTATCTATATACAGGGACTGACGACGCCGTACGGCACGACCCCACATGGGGCCCACCTCGACCTAATAACCGCGATTAGCTCCCATGTCCATGCATGCACCATTGTTGGGCGTAACTGAAGCTTTCTCTTCTCTGTTGTCTGGTAAAACTCGGTCGCTCGTACCCGCTGATCTGCTTCCCCTCGGCGCCGCCGATCTACCCCGCGTTCTCCGCTGCAGATCCTCGGGTCCGCCGTCGCAGATCCTCGAAGGTAGAAGGCGTGCCAGCGGCTCAGTGTCTTCTTCACTAGGGTTTCTGTTCCAAATCATTGGCTGCATCTTCCGATCTTCTAAGTTCATCCCATGATCATGCTTTGTCTTTAGTAATTGTTAGACACACATAACATTAGTGATTCTAACAATGTGGCGCAATCACTCATAGAGGAGATGGAGGATTCTAGATCTAGTATGAAAGATGATCAAATCGGGTATGTCGGTGATGATTCCATTTCTGCCAATACGCATCCCGAAGACGGCTAGAGCAAAGAAGAGTTTGATGTGAGGATATATTAGCTTCTTCTTTGATATTTAAATGTTAAATTAAATAATATATGATATCTCATTGCTTGATTTATTTAGATTGTCTATGATGATGATTTTCGCAATGGCCTTAACAACCATGAAGAAATAGACATGTTTGTCGATAGTGAGATATGTGTAGTGGTGTAAAATTTTATATGTCATGCACCGGATGATGCAATTATATACTAAATATTGCTAAATTGTTCAGGTACTAAATGACTCTGGTATGGAGTATGACTATTTTGGTGAATCAGACTTGGAGATGGGTAATTATGATGATTGTGAAGATGCACAAAATTTTGATATGTTCGTTGACACGAGTGTGGTATTATTTCTAGGCTGTTTTTTAGCAATCAACGAACTAACATGCATAATACTATAGTTCTAATGGCTAGGTTTTGAATTTGTAGCAGGCACCATATAATCAGACTGAGAGTTCAAATAAATGTAGCAATGACACTGGGTATCCTGATGATAAGAGAGAACGGTACTTCAAGATAATGGAAATGGCATTTGATAGCGAAGCAACAGCCTATTCTTTCTACAATAGATATGCCAAAGATTATGGGTTCGACATTAGGAAGCACCAAGTGAGGCGGTTTGATGATGGAGTTGTTCGTCTTAGGCGCTTTGTGTGTTGCAAGTAGGGGAAACGTGACAAGAAGTTACTGACAATGAAAGGCGGCAAATATAGGCTCAGAGGTGAGTCTAGGTGCAACTGGAAGGCGCGTATGGTGGTGAAGTTTGATGGAAAAACTAGTCTTTGGATCGTTCAGAGTTTTGATGACACTCACAATCATGTGTTAGCGAGACCAGATGAAGTCCCTTTTCTTTGGTCCCATAGGAAGATCAACGACTCCCAAAGTGCTGAGATATTATCACAGTGTAACATGGAGGTTATATCATCAGGCAATCAATGATTAGCAACTCTGGTGGTTCATATGCCAGTGTGGGATTTACAAGGAAGGATTTGTACAACAGGTGCTCAAGGGAGAAGAGGAAGCTGCTTTATAAGGGTGATGCTAACACAACCTTGGGCATTATGGCGGAAAGAAAGAAGAGGGACCCTGATTTTTTTTATGATTACACGCTACATGAAGGCCGTCTGCAGCACTTGTTCTGGTGCGATTCTCAATCACATCGGGACTACCAGGACTACAGGCACGTCGTTGTGTTTGACAACACATACAAGATGAATAAGTATAGAATGCCATTTGTTCTCTTTGTCGGCTTGAACAATCACCGTAAAACAATGGTATTTGGTTGTGTTATCCTATCAAACGAGACCGAAGAAACATATGCCTGGCTTCTCAGGACTTTCTTGAAAGCAATGTGCCAGCAGAAGCCAAAGGCAGTAATCACGGATGCTGATACCGCGATGATCAATGTTGTGGATGAAGTACTTACTGGTGCATACCATCGTATTTATAGCTTTCTGGTAGAAAAAATATGGAGATGCACCTACCTAACAAGTCACTAAACGAGTTTAGGACTCTTCTATATTACACCACGTCGAAGCAAGTATTCGAGCAGCGATGGCACGCTTTTATTAGCAAGTGGACGTCACCTAAAACTACAAATTGGCTTAAGAGAATATACACGAAGAAGAGATTATGGGCCGTCACGTATCTTTTAGAAGGGTTCTGGCTGGGTATGAAAATCAACCAGAGGAGTGAAAGTTTAAACTCATCTTTTCACCTTCACCTTGATGGGGAAATGAACTTGGTGGACATGATTAGTCACTACGAGAATGCCATCGCACGTCTCCGTGAGAAGGAGGCCAAAGATGACTACACGGCTTCACAGACTGCGCTCGTTTTATACCTTACAACACAACGACTGTGCTTGTTTCAGACTCGTTGAATCAGTGCATCAATTAACAACGCAGTGATTCTGAGACCATGGAAACTGAGACGACGCGCATGATGGATATGGCCACGCCTCGTTTCGCACCAATACACGCAGCCAACTCAGTATCCGACGCGTCGTGCAGTTAGTCCCCGATCTTGTTCGAGCGGCGCTCCAGGCTTTTTAAACTGCCCTATCTCCACAGCATCCTCTCCCACACTCCACCACATCCATCTGTCAAGCCCTTCTTCTTCACTAAGGTCCATCGCCCGCCGCCGCCATGCAGTTCAACGGTGCTACGTTCCGTCTGCCTCACACCGTGCCGGAGATGACCTACCCCGACGGGGTCATTGTTGAGGGGTCCCTCTGAGTATGGGCGAACTCAAGGTTGAGCTCCCCGAGGGAGTTGGCCCACGCCTTCCTTAGCACCGACTATCGCCACCTCCCACCTGGCTCTCCGGCCATGTTCCGCCTCGAAGATCACTATGCCCTCGGAGGCCTTGTGGTAGGGCTCACGGTGCACTTCACCAACCACTATGATGCATACTGTCTCCTTGGCGAGGTCTACCGGTGGGGGTGCGAGTCGATCTTCTTCACCCTACTACCCTAGATTTTAGCCATTGTGCCAAGTTTGAAGCCATTCCTCAATTGTCTTGCCACTATCCCGACGGGTAGACGCGTTACACCCTACTATCCTAGACTGAGCTGGCCAGTGTGGGAAGTGCATGGCCAAGCACCATCTTGTTTGTAAAACAAGGGATGTGAGTGTTTGTGAGGGCATGGTGGAGCAATGTGCAAAAGGAGAGCATATTCCTTGAACACTTGGTCTGCCGATTCGTCCGTACTTGTCCAAAACTGCCGTAAAACCCTAGATTTTAGCCCGTTCCGAAGGTATGCCCAAGCATGCCATCATTTCTCATTGAAGTGATATAAGTGTGTGGTGTGTCATTGTGAGCCATTGTGCCAAGTTTAAAGCCATTCCACAGTTATCTTGCCGCTATCCCGATGGGTAGACGCGTTACACCCTACTACCCTAGACTGAAGCTGGCTAGTGTGGGAAGTGCATGGCCAAGCACCATCTTGTTTGTAAAACAAGGGATGTGAGTGTTTGTGAGGGCATGGTGGAGCAATGTGCAAAAGTATAGCACATTCCTTGAACACTTGGCCTGACGATTCGTCTGTACTTGTCCAAAACTGCCCTAAAACCCTAGATTTTAGCCGTCTACCATGCCGAAGGCATGCCCAAGCATGCCATCATTGCTCATTGAAGTGATATAAGTGTGTGCTGTGTCATTGTGATCCATTGTGCCAGGTTTGAAGCCATTCCTCAATTGTCTTGCCGCTATCCCGACGGGTAGACGTGATACACCCTACTACCCTAGACCGAAGCTGGCCAGTGTGGGAAGTGCGTGGCCAAGCACCATCTTGTTTGTAAAACAAGGGATGTGAGTGTTTGTGAGAGCATGGTAGAGCAATGTGCAAAAGGATATCACATTCCTTGAACACTTGGCCTGATGATTCGTTTGTACTTGTCCAAACCTGCCCTAAAACCCTAGATTTTAGCCGTCTACCGTGCCGAAGGGCATGCCCAAGCATGCCATCATTGCTTATTGAAGTGATATAAGTGGGTTGTATGTCATTGTGAGCCATTGTGTCAAGTTTGAAGCTATTCCTAAATTGTCTTGCCTCTATCCCGACGAGTAGACGCGATACACCCTACTATCCTAGACCGAAGCTGGCCAGTGTGGGAATTGCATGTCCAACCACCATCTTGTTTGAAAATGATAAAAAAATACGGTTGTGTTTCTAATAATACGAAAATCTTAGAGTATTTTTTCGAGAATATTTAAAAATAATTGAAAACCTTGACTTATTAGAAATGGCCCTCTTAGGTAGGCATAAATGGTCTATTTTGTAGACATGTGATTTTTTAAACATTCTTAAATTTGCCTCAGTTTTATAGTACATGTTTGTGAGAGCATGGTGGAGCAATATGCAAAAGGAGAGTACATTTCTTGAATACTTGGCCTGACGATTCGTCTGTACTTGTCCAAAACTGCCCTAAAACCCTAGATTTAAGCCGTCTACCGTACCAAAGGAAGATGATATACCATTACATCAGAAAACTGATACAACAGAGACAGCACAGAGGGTACTTCACTTGCTTGAAAAATTGTTCAGCACACGGATACAACAGAGACACACACAGAGGATATACCATTACATCAGCAACGCACATGGATCTTCATTTCTGCTGAATAAGCATCAGACAAAGGACAACTAACAATCCTATTATAAATTTCAGAAGAAGCACTGCTTCTGTAAGCAGATCAACCGTAGAGACCAACTTCATCAGTACCAATTCCTCATTCCTAGGCTTTAATGCTGCTCTTTATTTTTTCCTTAGCTCCAGAGTTTCTCTCATCTCCTCTGCCCATCCATAAGCATCTATTGCTGCATCACCAGTCAGAATACTGTTCTCACACAAGTACTCCAGGTACTTAAGCTCCCATCGCCAAAAAATGCATTCAGTCTGTAAAATTAGTAACACTGAATATAAAACATTGAACTTTGTATGAACACTGCTCATATTGTAGCTACGTGCACCACCGACTGCATGAAAATCAAACAAAATCAAATGAATGTTTACCCCATGAGTTTTGCACTTGTAAAAGACCCAGCCATCATGGTCATCGGTGTCGGAGACATGCCTATTGACGACGCCGCCGCAGTCGGAGCAGGGAACCAGGGGAATGTAGGGCGGACGGTGCCAATTGTGCGACATGCGGGACAACCTTGAAACAAACATGGTGGCCACTAAGGATCCCGACCAGGGCGACAACTCCGACGGCAGATGGCTCCGGCGACAGCGCCACAATTCTTTTGGGAAGGCGGTGTGAGGACGTTAGGGTTTCTACTTCTCTTATAAATAGCTAGCCCCCCCCCCCCCCCAAAATAGCCAGACCGTATTACCTGGGTTTCTAATTGGGCTGGCCTTCATAGTTTTATTCCTCTTATAAAACCCTAACGCTATCCATGCACTGACATACATTTCCGTAAACCAGGGCTACCACCGCCAGCTAATCTTACTATCATCTAGAGTCTCACATAAGACTTCGACTAGAAATGCACCGTTGATGCCAAACTAAAAGAGCCATTTCTAAGTACGTGAAACTTTAATCAATGTGTGCAACTAATCATTTATTTTAACCCATTACCAACCTAGCTCAAGAAACCCAAACACATGTACATTCCCCAGATTTCCTTGTTCTCCCTTTATGCCATTATTTCTCGCAAATACACAACCAGAGTACATATGCATAGCATTAAAAATATCAGGACCAAACCAGGTTAAACATGAAACAACCTTCTTAAGCACAAACATTAGATTGTTCAAACAATAGTTCAACCACACGAACAAACTGTATCAAGTTCAACACAGCACCGATAAAGATAGTCTTAACATACAACCATATTAACACAGAGAGACACATGGCATACTCTAGTTAATTAAGCATCAACCCAACTTCCTCTACGCCTAGGAGAGGTGCTTCGGCAGGAACACGCCATAAGCGGCGTGTTTGGCCTTTAGGTGCGGCTGATGCTTCTGGCTGCCAGCTCCATAGTAGGCAGCATGCTGCAGCATTCCCAGGTAGTCCTTTGGCATCTCCTTCCGAAAGCACCACGGGCACCAGTACTCCCCTAGGCCAAGAAGATAGGGGATGTCGCCAGCCTTGAGCTTCTTGAACACATCACGGCTCTTGCGGGCCCTGTCCTCCACGTCACTACAGACACCGTCTGACTCCTACGGAAATATGTGAAATGAAATAAGGCTTATAATAATTACTCTGTGAAATAAGACTATATGTGCCATATATTATATAATGGGAAACTTGGACAATTGCTTTTTAATTGAACATTTAAAAATTATAACAAAATAGTTAATATGTCACACATATGAAGTTAGATCAGAGCAACATTATGTACAAATCAAATGTGTGCAAAATGTTGTATCATACGTAATAATCTTAAGCTAGATCACATCAACATTAACTACCAACTTTTGTGTGGAGCATAAGAAAATAGCTGCTGAAAGCAGTAGTGCAACAAAAATAATAAACCAATGAAGCAAGATAATAGGAACTGCTACTAGCAGTACTACAACTAGAAATTATGTATCTATAGCAAAACACATAAGCTTTTAGCTCTAGAACTGTAACTACATAAATGCTTGATATATTAGAAATATTTTACAAATACAAAACAAAAGCTTTCAGTAGCACCACAAAAAATCCTTCAATATGCTATACATATTGAATTTAACAACTATCATGTATGTACAAGAACCATATGTTCTATGTGAGACAAGCATTTCAAAAGACTAGCAAATTACCAAGGCAGACACTCTGACTAGGAGTACATAGACTAGATATATTAAGCTTAATATAAAGTGATCAGATGATCTAATGAACTAAATTTATAAGAAAAGTAAATGACACCAAATACATTCTAGATAACAGTACAACCGTATATTGACAAGCACCTGGTACAAATTCACATGTCTCTTTTACTTAACTATTACACTCAAATTCACAAACTAGCATTGCTGAACTTTCTAAGAATTTTTAGAAAGTAACACCTAATATGAACTTGAACGATCCATGATCACATTTCCTAAATTTACAATATCGAAGAGGTCGCAAGTAGAACCCATAAATCAATTATATTTCTGGCACCAAGGAGAACACATCAGTAGCTAATATGTGTAGATCAATAGGAAGCAGCCCCATTCCATTTTCATTGCAAACGAAATGTTAGGTTCTTACTTCTTAGATCGTTCAAGACCAAAAACTCAAGCACAAAGGCCAAGCATAAGCTACAGCATCTAGGCGCATGTAAATCTGGCACAAACTACATATATCATAACATTCAAAATAAGAGGAACCACTCGATAACCTAGCCAGCCCAAACAAAAGCCTACTTGATCCTACATCCATCAGTACGTTGCCAAAGGGGTCCTGGGGAAATCAGTAGCTAATCATTGGCGCATTTAACCTAGCACAAACTAGCATCGCTAGGCGCATCTAACCCTACTAGCACCACAAACCCTAGCAAGAACAGGACGAGGCAGACATCGGCGGCAAGAACACTAGGAGTGAGATCTGGACTTACCTCATCGGTGTCGGACTCACGGAAGGTCTTGACGTTGGCAGGCGAGTAGATCTTCCCCTTCCTCTCCTTCCTCTCCCGATGCAGCTTGTTCTTCAGGTTCTTCTTCTTCTTCTGCCTGATCTGCGCCTTCGTCTCAAACTTCCGCTTCAGTGGAGCCACATCGGAGTAGATGGCCGGCCGACCCCAGCCAGAGCTCCCATTTCCACCCTCTGCATCCGCGACCCGCTTTCCCTTCTCCGCGTGCTCAGCGCCCACCGCCACCTCCTTCCCCTTCTCTGCGTTGTCAGTGGGTGCCGCCACCTGCTTCCCCTTCTCCATGGACGGCCGCCGTGATCGAGGGTTTGTGGAGAGATGGCTTGCTAGGGTTTGCTGCCCGAATTGGGGAATTTTTCAAAGTGGTTGGAACGCAGTCCACCGGCAAACTATGCTACTTAAGGAAGCCGACGGTTCGGCACCCATGTGCATACGTGTATAATACGCGCCGGTGAACGGGTCGTATAGGCTTCTACGCGGGCTTATATCGTTATTTTACATATCACCCATGACAATTTCCGAAGGACAATCGTGCCCCGACTAAGAACCATTCGCGCGTATCCCAGCCTTCCATGTGTTTCCCCAAAGAAATACTTTCCCCCGTGGGTGCGCACTGCAGCAGAAACGATGAGATAAATGTTCGAGAAACGCTCTAGAGACACATGGAGTTTGAGTGTTGATTTTCGGGGTTCGGTTATGCGAAAGCGTTCGAGTGACTCTAGAGAATTACTTGTATTTCACATGTTTTCTTTTTCTCGTTTTAGATATGTTACGGTTCTATGCACCCTAATTAAGTAGGAGGTGTTTTGTCGTACCTCCAAATAAATAACAGCCCTCCATTTTCGTCCATCTAAAGGCCTACAATAATTCATACTGCTGTCAAAAACATCACAAGTACTATTCATACTGGTGGGAAAATTCGGCACCGCATAGAAAGAGGCCGTAGACGGGCCGCGGCCGAAGTACCCCACCCCATCGGCCAAGAGCCCCACAGCCTCGACCCCTCTTACTACCCCACGTTCTAGGACCCGACAGAGCAAGAATCCCCACCCCGCTGCTCCTCCTCCTACCCCGATGATTGAGAACGATGGCGCCGCCATCCTCCCCACGCCCGCGACACCCTTGACTAGAGTGTGATGGGAAGTGGATCTCCGACTGTGTCGCCCTCCTCCGTCCCGCTGGATAGCGTCATCGCCATAATCGCTTTCTGTGGCTTGATAACCCACAAGTATAGGGGATCGTGTGTAACCTTTTCGATAAGTAAGAGTGTCGAACCCAATGAGGAGCTAAAGGTAGGATAAATATTCTCTCAAGTTCTATCAACCACTGATACAACTCTACGCACACTAAACGTTTGCATTATCTAGGAAATAAAACTAGAGCAACAATACGAGTAATAGAGATAACTTTGCATGATAATAAATAACAAGAAAGTAAAGCTAGTTGCTGCAGCAATAAAATACACTAAACTAACAAAAGTGTGAGTGTGGAATAGTGGTGGTAATTGTGATGGCTTTGTCCAAGTTTAAATAGCGAATAGATCGGGTTCATTATCTTCGATGCAGTTTTCTATGTGGGAGAGGCTAAATATACATGCACTTCACT
Organism: Avena sativa; assembly: GCA_916181665.1. Classification (NCBI taxonomy): domain Eukaryota; kingdom Viridiplantae; phylum Streptophyta; class Magnoliopsida; order Poales; family Poaceae; genus Avena; species Avena sativa. The sequence goes on along the minus strand of OV702297.1, from coordinate 462,916,464 downwards.
AGTTGGAATTACATGTACTATATGATTAGATTGTTAGCAAACATCCATAAGTACTAATCAATGCATTAAGGTTTTCCAAACCATAGCCTTAAGTTTAATGGTCTTCTTACTCCCATACGTGCAACGTTCTGGTTCGCGTCCTCAGGTTTCTGTCACTCCGGCAGAACTCCCCCTTCCTTTTACACATACTACAAACCCTATGATATTTAATCCATGCGCGCACAAATATAATGGATGCCAAAGGACTGTACCATATCAACATACAACTCTAATGAACCAAAGACGTTCAACCATTCAATCTAAGAACAAAGAAACTACGTAAATATGACATAGATCATAGGATTATAACTTATAGCATCAAACACCATGTTTACCTAGGACGGTACAGATGTGTGTGGGAGGATGAACCACTGCATACTAGGAGGATTAGGTGATGGAGATGGCGGTGAAGATGGTGAAGAGGGCGGCGGCGTGGGGGACTCCTTCCCCACCGCCGGTATCATGGGGGAGCACCGCCCCTTAGCCCCCTTCCTTCATGGCTTCTTGGGATCCCTCCCCCATGGAGATGGGATCCATGGGGGAGGCAAAAATGTGGCTTTGGTGGCTGTAAATTCGTGGGTGGAGATGCCCTGGACGAATTAGGTTTCCTCCCTTTATATAGCTTCTCGGATTCCTGTCACCCCATCTTGGGCTGCAGTAAATCGGGCCTAGAAGGCCCGCCCGGACTCGGGATCAGCTAAATTTTATGTCCAGAATGTTTGTCGCGAAATTTCTGACAACTTTGTAGTTGAAGAGTTTTCCGTTTGACACCGTCTTCGACCCAAAACGTGACCATCTTCAAAAAGAGTTCTGAGATAGGTTTTTGAAAAAATCCCAATTTGACTCCGAAAAGGTTTCCACTTGTATTCTTGGTAATTCCTACACATCAAAGTGTAAAACAAGAACATTGTGCACTTTTGAAACTATTAGTAGGTTAGTCGAAATAAATCATAAAATTTATACAAAAAGGAGTGTCAAAAGCATATTATTAGCATAAAATCATAAAAAAATTATAGATACGTTATGGACGTATCAACATCCCCAAGCTTAGTTCCTGCTCGTCCTCGAGTAGGTAAACGATCAAAATAATATAATTTTTTAGGTGACATGCAGACAATACAATCTTGATCATCCTTATTGTAAAACCATTGATAGCTGGGATTAAGGTACTCTAAACATGAATCATGAAAGATAGAATTCTAACAATAAGACATAGCAACTATGTTGTAACATGAAAAGGCACAAACAAAAGATTCATGAATAACAATGTTTTGCAAGACGTTTGTTTATTTCACATAAAGAAAGCATAATGAGAATGGTATTCAGCTTGTCCCTCATAGAGTAGCAAAACATAAATGCATAGGACACCTTCAAAGTTCATAAGGGTGACTAGATACAAATAGTTTAAGAACAAGCAATATCAAAGTTATACATCAATCAACAAGTCTTGGGACAATGCAATTAAACTAAGAATGGCCACTATGCTCTCTCAATAGGTGCATAAAGATAGAAGGTGGAGACTTAAGATAAAAGTAAAAGAAAGGCCTTCATAGAAGGAAGCAGGGATTCAAGTCTCATAAAGAGCTTCCAAAAATTTTGGTACTTATTAGCTTTCAGCTCTCATTTCCCCTATCATAAGCATCTTTAGGTGATTAAGGTTAAAGTGACACAACTAAGAGGATATGCTTAACAAGTTATAAGTTGAAATCTCATGCCCCTTACTTACGAGTACCGAACCTCATGCTACTCAACTTCAGTCACAAGTAAGCTCTTGTCGTTGTAAGTACATATGTATCATAGAGAACTGCCAACGGGGTACTCCTTGCACATGATACAAGAGCTATCCCATAATCAAAATGACAAGGCAAGCAGACAATGAGCATCTCCGTGATCTTTTTATTTGCTATTTGCATAGGTTTTTATTGAGGATGCTTCATAGAGTGTTCATTATGGTTATGCTGCAAGTTTCCACCATGATTAGGCATGGCTTAGGCTAGCAGCCCAGGCATTTCTCTAACACACATACAAACTCCATGATCTTACAAGTTCCACTTTTATTTTACACCGCCGGGATCCATAAGCAAAAGAATCATGATATCAACGAAATAATAAGTGCAATATTGAAAGCGTTCCCCATGATACATGGTTCTACTAATTTCAACTTATAAAGCGCAAGCATATATGCAGCAAAGATGGACACAATGGTTCAAATTTATTAAGTGCAAGAAAATAAAGTGTGCCATCAAGTTCGTGAGAGCTAATTTTCACATAGCAAGTTTAATTCAGAAGGTAGATAAAAGCATGAATATAATTGTAATAGCAAATGCTAATAGGTAGGTATGGTGAACTCTTTGGGATAACTTGGTTTTATTTGGAGTTGGATGCATGAGTGTAACTCATACTTGGTTATGGAGGCTAGCAAAAGACTGGGAGCGACCAACTAAAAGAGCAATAATGGCCATAATCATGCAAAGTGACAAAACATCATTAATTAAAGCATAAAATGATATTACAAGTAGAAAACTAAAGGATTATAAAGGCTATGGTGACTTGGGATAGTCATAACATATTGTGAGCATGCGCCAAGTCAACCCAAATAAAACATCAAAGGAGAATACCACAATATTATGCTTTAATATGCTAAAACAATGTATGATTCTTTCAAGGCACATTAAGCAATCTCAATTGTTTATAACATGTCATGCTACAACAAAAATCACTAAGCATAAAGCCAAAATAATACCAAACATGACATGACAAAGCATATGCCACAGTCAAATACAAGCTCCTTTTGCCACTTAAGCATGAACTTTTCCTACTCTTTTCCAATCCAAACCAATCTTATTTGAAAGCTAATATATGAATGAGGGGTCCAACCAATTTATTCAAGCAAACCAAGCAAACGAAAACCAAAAACAAAAATGAAGACGCTCCAAGAACAACACAACTATGCATGAAACAATAAAAATGAAGTGTTTGGAAGAACCTGAGATTTTTATTGATAAAGAAGAGAATGCCTTGGGCATCCCCAAGCTTTGACGCTTGTACTTCTTGGATATTTCTTGGGGTGACACACGTGGCATCCCCAAGCTTGAGCTTTAGTCCATTCTTCATCTCATTACATCACTCTTTCCATACACCTGAAATTTTTCCTTCATACAAAACTTCACACAATCTTTATTAGCAATATTAGTGCACTCAAGATAATAAGTATTTAGGTTCAATTCCAACACCAATAAAACTTCCATTAAAAATATCAATTCCCCAAAAAGAACCTAAAAAGGAATCAACAAGAAGCAAATACATATAATGGCAGAAATCTGTCAAAATAGACCAGCAGGTAAAGACCAATTTTTTCGAAGACCTAATGTTGCTCAAATCGAAAAGTGTTGAACTAACGAAAGTTAGATAACAAACTGGGGCAGGAGCACAAAAATTCACAGCTCAAACCGACATACAGAGATTTTACACGATGTTTTACAGCGAAGCACAAAAATCTGTTTCGGGACAGCAACTTTCCCAAGCATTACTGCTCTCTCATTAGAGGTTACTCTTGGTACAAAAGGAAAATAAAAAGGATAAGGAGCGGTTATTACAGAGGTAATAACTTCCATGACTCATCTAAAACTTTTGGGTTATCTTCCAATAAGTACTTTTCTTTAACGCCTTTAAGTTAGGCGTAGGAGCAAAGATTCAAGTATTTTCGAATGAATAAGCATTAAGATCAATACCAGAATCATCTTTCTTTTTCAAGGCTTCATGCATTCCTACAAGTTTTTAACTAAAAAGCTTCCATGGAAAGATTTGTTTTGGTTTCATAGGCATGAACACAAGTGTTCAAGGTCGACCCCCACTTAACCATTACTCATCTTTCCAATCACTTTTCTTTTTGAAAACATTTTTAGGTAACAAGTACAACTTTTTTTGTAATTCGGATTCCCTATCCATACTAAGATAGAGAACAGCTTAAAACTGAAAGTAAAACCTACTTAGAGATAAAGCAAACAAGTGTACACAAGAATATTTACCCACACGCTATTGCTCCCCGGCAACGGCGCCAGAAAAGGTCTTGATAACCCACAAGTATAGGGGATCGAGTGTAGCCTTTTCGATAAGTAAGAGTGTCGAACCCAATGAGGAGATAAATGTAGGATAAATATTCTCTCAAGTTCTATCAACCACTGATACAACTCTACGCACGCTAAACGTTTGCATTATCTAGGAAATAAAACTAGAGCAATAATACGAGTAATAGAGATAGCTTTGCATGATAATAAATAACAAAAAAGTAAAGCTAGTTGCTGCAGCAATAAAATACACTAAACTAACAGAACCGTGAGTGTGGAATAGTGGTGGTAATTGTGGTGGCTTTGTCCAAGTTTAAATAGCGAATAGATCGGGTTCATTATCTTCGATGTAGTTTTCTATGTGGGAGAGGCTAAATATACATGCGCTTCACTACTTGGAATTACATGTACCATATGATTGGATTGTTAGCAAACATCCGTAAGTACTAATCAATGCATTCAGGTTTCCCCAACCATAGCCTTAAGTTTAATGGTCCTTTTAATCCCATACGTGCAACGTTTCGGTTCGCGTCCTCAGGTTTCTGTCACTCCGGCAGAACTAGCCCCTTCCTTTTACACATACTACATATGATATTTAATCCATGCTCGCACAAATATAATGGACACCAAATGACTGTACCATATCAACATACAACTCTAATGAACCAAAAGCGTTCAACCATTCAATCTAAGAATAAAGAAACTACGCAAACATGACATAGATCATAGAATTATAACTTATAGCATCAAACACCATGTTTACATAGGACGGTACAGATGTGTGTGGGAGGATGAACCACTGCATACTAGGAGGATTAGGTGATGGAGATGGCGGTGAAGATGGTGAAGAGGGCGGCGGCGGCGCCAGCGGCGGCGTGGGGGACTCCTTCCCCGCCACCGGTATCATGGGGGAGCACCGCCCCTTAGCCCCCTTACTTCATGGCTTCTTGGGAGCCCTCCCCCATGGAGATGGGATCCATGGGGGAGGAAAAAACGTGGCTTTGGTGGCTGGAAATTCGTGGGTGGAGATGCCCTGGGAGAATTAGGTTTCCTCCCTTTATATAGCTTCTCGGATTCCCGTCACCCCATCTTGGGCTGCAGTAAATCGGACCTAGAAGGCCCGTACGGACTCGAAATCAGCTAAATTTTATGTCTAGAATGTTTGTCGCAAAATTTCCGACAACTTTGTAGTTGAAGAGTTTTTCGTTTGACACCATCTTCGACCTGAAATGTGACCATCTTCAAAAAGAGATATGAGACAGATTTCTAGAAAAATCCCAATTTGACTCCAAAAAGGTTTCCACTTGTATTCTTGGTAATTGGTATACATCAAAGTGTAAAATAAAAACATTGTGCACTTTTACAACTATTAGTAGGTTTGTCCAAGTAAATCATAAACTTTATACAAAAAAGAATGTCAAAAGCATATTATTAGCATAAACCATCAAAAATTATAGATACGTTATGGACGTATCATGGCTCCGGGCTCGGTGGCGGACCACGGCCTGGCAAGCTTCATCGGCCCGGCCGTTGAGCTGTGGCTCAGGCGATCTCCTCTGAGATGGGAGTTGTGGAGGCGAATTTTGTTGGCCTCGGCGCGCGGGCTCGAGTACATCCATGCAACGGGATCCAAAGGGGGCGCACGGCAACATCGAGTCCTCTAGGCATGTCGGTGGACGTGCACGTTGCTGACCACGGCCTCGCGAGCCATGTTGGCGCAGCCGGCGCGCCGTCGATGATCGTGGCAGGCTACCGCGTCGGCTCTTGCTGAAGGCCGACGCATACAAGATATGCTGATGGAGAAGGTGCAGACGAACGTTGTGCTGCGCGGCGAGGGCGTGTACCTGCCGCGGTGGACGTGCTCTGTTGTGCGGAGGAATGAAATTCCGAGGTGTTCCACATGGAGGTCCTGAGGCATTCTGGAGGGGAGGAGGAGATTCTAGAGATGATGTGGCTGGCATACTCCTCGGCCGATCGGTGGACGAGCGTGTGACGGACCACGGTCCTCCTCTGTGTGCTCCATGTCGCCATCCAAATCATCGTTGACCGTGTGCTGGAAAGGCCCCCGTTTCACTGTGACTGTGTTTGCGTGCGAGAGGACAATCATATTTCTCGCGGCGTCGATCTCCCTGACCAAATCGTCAGCAGCCAGTACTTCAGCGGCCGGCTGGTGGCCACCACGGGGTTGCTCAGCGAGTCCTAGCTCCATGAGCAGGAGACACAGTGGCTTCCTTGTCAGTTTTTGCTACGACATTCTCAAATGAATACTGAATGTTTTTTTTGAGGTCCAAATGAATACTGAATGTTAGTAGGCCATCTAGTGGTAGTTTATAGGGCTCGCTATTGTGGAAAGTAGTAGAATGTTAAATTTCATGGCTAGCGTCTTTTCTAGGCATCTCTTTCAATTAGTTGTTCTGTTACTAGGTCATCTCGTGGCAGTTTATAGAACTTGCTTGTGTTTTCCTATGACATTCAGCCTTATGTACTTACAGAGTTCTGCTCATACTTTCTCCGAGAAAGGAACTTCATATGCACCTAAGATATATACATCCGCAATTGCCAATCAGCATGTCCTGCTACCTACCAACATTACATACACGAATGCTAGGTTCTCATCTATCTTAGCACTCAGAATGATCAATCATTCTGTTAAATCGCAAATGTTCAGTACTTCTATACAAATCTAACAATGTCCACATTATGTGTGAAGAAAATCTGTAATCTAGCACCGACAATGTGTCTTACTAAAATAGGGATAGTCCATTCATTTTCATCATGAGCAAACATTTGTGCTTTTCAAATGTAGTGTGACAGTGGTGACCTTTCTTTTGTATTCAAATACCATATTTCTCCTTGATTTACAATGTAGAAACTTTTAGTTAGTATGTTGTTACTGTATGCAGGGTTGTACTATCTCAATATGGGAGGACATTCTTAACAAGTATGCTGACGAGATTCAACTATTGCATGATGGCTTCAAATAATAGTATACAAGATGCATTGTCCTCATCGGTCTATCTTCTGAACTAGAAGGAAGAACAAATGTTACAATTATAGACCGAACTAGACTATATATGCATAGTTTGTTCACAGGGAGAAGCACGTGGCTCATGACATATCATAAAGAGGCAAGAGACTTTAAGAAGAAAAATGTAGATATAGGAAATACTATACATTTTTCTGGTTAATTGTAGTCATGTATGTAGTTCGAATAATAATTCCCAGTGTTTAGACAGACAGTATTGACAAATTTGTATGGAAGTTTAAATCCATGAGATAAATGAGTAATTACTTTTATAGAATCTATATATACTAAAATCTGCAGTGTCAAATACTGTTGTACTATTTGGGTGCACAGAACAGTCGTGTTTGGGTGCACGGACTGCATCAGGCTTCGACCAGAGTAACATCCTATCAGGTTCTATTTGCTTGTGATATGTTTTGGAAAATAAAGCATGAAAACTGGATCTATACTATGACACGAGGATCTGTATTATGACATGAGGCTATCAATATTTCTCAAAAAATTGGTCTAGGAATCAAATTCCTGGTGTAAAGAAATCTATTCAGTAAGAGCTTACAAGTCCAAAACAAAAAGGATAAATATACAAATACTAACAAGCTGCTATTCTTGCATTTTGTTTCCATCATCCCATAGAAGATTGCAATTATTGATCGTTTTCTGCCTATAACTCATTCTTTTTGGTGACTCAAGTACAAGTATGTCATCGGTCTGTTGTTATCTGTTCTCCAAACTCTTATGTGCATCTATGCAAAATTTGCCAACAACATTCCTTCTTCATCTTTCTTTAACCTGATTAGTTGACTGCTTGTTTCCTCATGTCATGACCCGCCTACGTGTTGGCTAGTGGCCATCATATAATGTGGTCATGGTCTGTAGTTCAGATTTCTTCTGATATATGGTTTATACATACTCTATGTGAATCATATTCTACCTTGACTTGAACCGAATAAAAATGAGGAGAACAGGAGAAGTCCACTATCCGACTTTCATTTTTCAAATTTCCAATGTATGACTGAGATATGAGGCATACATAAGCATTCCATCTAGCTAGGGTTGCAAGCGCCCACATACCGTCACGGAAAAGCAGAATAAGAGGGGGAAGCTATAGGAATAAAGCATAATAAGAAATATATCGGTTATATTTGAACACATTACAACTTAATACAAAAGTTTCATAAAACATGGCGAACTAACAAAAGGATTTGTCGCCATCAATGGTTGAAGGTGTTGTATCTCGTGCTGCATTGGACAGAAGCAACTACCCCTATTGAAATTGAAGCCTGCACAAGCAAAAAAAAAGACACAGTAAGTTTAGTTCTGATGTCCTCATTGATTAGATTGCATTCATTCATCTGTTTTCCAACGAATCAAAAACACAAACTTGAGCTTTAAGAAAACTATTATAAACATGAGAGCTAATCAACTTTAGACAAGGCACGGAACAAGATCATATACTCACTAGAATATAAAAGAGTACTGAGGCTAATATATTTTTCCTGTCATTCCTGATTACATGGTGTCATGCTTTTAATGTCCAACATTACAAAAGAGACATCACGTGCAAGAACACACTATATATTAGCATAATTTAAATTTGCATTGTAAAATTCACTCATGGTCCTAGATAAGAAAAAAGTACTACTGTGATTTCAGTAGAATTCTTGCTTACATACTGTAGTGAATGCTAAGAAACCGGGTGTATATATTTGACTAAAAATAGAATAATAAACTTTAAACACCACTTATCAAAGAATAAATTGATGTTACCACTCAAGTAAATCACGCCTATAAAAACAACTTCTAAATATACTTCACAATCATTACTGCAATCTTATTCTCATATGTGATAATTTATTAAGACCACTATCAAATGGTTCTAAAATTCCCCTCTATTTTCTATTATACAAAGACCCAACTTTATAAAATTTTGACATATACAATTGGAAGGTTTGTATACCATGTCTCCAAAGCAGTGTGCACTACACCTCATGTTGATTTCTTGCTACAGTTTTAGTATTCCCTACCAGTGTGAAATACAAATTATTAAGTAAATATTGTAGTTGCTTGAGAAAAACTGCATTGCACTTGCATGAATACCAATTATTCACCATCCATATACATGGGCATTAGGCACCACTGTGTAGGAATGGTAAAATCAGCATGTGTCTATATCAACAATCCCTTCGAAAAAGTAGTGTTGAATTTCGTCCATGTATAATTAACCACTAGAAGCTTGCAAAAGTCGAGTCACCAAATCTGATTGGGAAAAAACTACCTACTTATTTTCTTTCCAGGACCAAGAAATTCAGTAGGAGGCCTGCCTGCCTCTCTTTACACCACAATACCGATCAGGTATTGCATGCATTTGGCGACAGATGGCTGTATGATCTTCTGAAGTTAATGGGATTAATTAGGGTACGACAATGATCATGTGTCCGGCTTAGCTGGAATTGGTACATGGTCGTGACTGGCTGACAAGGCCGGCCGCCACGCAAACAAGTCTGCAACATCCATGGCATTCCTATGTGAGAGAGGGAGAGAACATACTGTTGGGCCATGTCCCTCCACATGGAGGCGCGTTGGCAGCCCAACATCAGCCCGTGAAGTCCAACACGTTTCAACCGTTGATCGATGTTCGTATCCAACGGCTGAGGTGCTCCTTGGGAGAGGAGTAGAAAAGAAAACCCTAGCCACCCTTGGTGGCTGTGTCTCAATCAGAGAGTGAGCAAGTGTGAGAAGCAAGCCATCGTGGCTGCTGCTGTGAGATGGTGAGAGAACACACAAGAACACTACAACCTAGTGAGAAGAGAGGAAGAAGAAGGAGTGGTGATTTCTGTCCAAATTTCTGAGATCTGACCGGTCTGTCTTCAAGCTGGTGTTTGGAGGATCAAAGGTGCTTGGATTGACTCCAGACTTGGTGAGCTTGTTCCTTTCTTTGAGTACTTCGATCTGGTTAGCTGGTTTGAGGTCTGGGTTAGTGTAGCTTTAGATTTGGAAGCGGTTTATTCAGTTTAGACTGCTGTAGTTTCAGCACAGAGCAGTTTTGGTAGACGAATAGTTTGGGCAGGCAAACGGTATCCGATTGACCTGAAATTTGGTGTGTATGTTGGGTACTCGTATGTCAGCTTGTCTACCAAGTTTGGTGCTGATTGGATCTGCGGTTTAAGAGCAGTTTGCTGATTACTGAAGGGGATAGAAACTGAGATACTCTGCTTTGCTGTAATCTTTCTCTCAAGTGGTTGTTGTTGTTGTTGCCGGTTGGCAAGGTGCTGATTGTGTTGTACATCTCTAGATGTTCTAGAGAAGACTCTGTACCCAGGTTACTCATAGTGAAGCTCGCGTGGACCGGTTGGTCCGCACCCGTGGTTTTTTTCTTCCTCACCTTGAGGAGGTTTTTCCACGTAAATCCTTGTGTCACCTGTGCATGTGCTCGTTGTTTTATTTCCGCTGCATATCAGTTGATTGAAGCTATCCTCGAAGGTTCACCGCAGGCAGGAGTGTGGGAGGTCGTGTGTCTATCTCCTCCTCCCACCCCAACAAAGTGGTATCAGAGCTGAGGTTCAGTTTTGTATTCAGTTTCAGAGCAAGGTTTGTTTTGAGCTGATTGCATTTGCTTGTGGTGAAATATGGAAGTGAATACCAACAGAATGATTTCTTTGAATGGTACAAATTATCAATCTTAGAAGTGCAAGATGAAGGACTTATATGTGAAGGATTACTGGATGCCGGTATTGTCCACTGAGATGCCCAGCAATATGAAAGAAGATCAATGGGAGGTACTTCATCTCCAAACTTGTGGGTTTATCCGCCAATGGGTGGATGACAATGTTTTGAACCATATCATTGAAGAGACACATGCACGTACCTTATGGCAGAAATTGTAGGAGTTGTATGCCCACAAAGAAGGTACCAACAAAATGTTCTTGATCAAGAAATTGATGCGTTTGAGGTACAAGGAGGGCACTCCAATTGCAGATCATGTAAATGAGTTTCAGGGCATTATAAATCAGCTATCTTCAATGGGAATTACATTTGAAGATGAAGTCAGAGCCTTGGTGCTACTTGGCTCATTACCGGACACTTGGGAGACCTTTAAGGTCACCGTGTGCAATTCAGCACCTAATGGAGTTGTCACTTGGAACCTTGTGAAGACCAAGGTACTAAATGAAGAGTCTAGAAAAATTGCTAATAAGGACGGTTCTTCCTCACATTCGGAAATGTTAGTGACCGAGTCACGAGGGAGAAGCAATAGCAAAGGTCCGAGTAAGGGAGGAGAAAGAAGTAGAAGCAAATCAAGAGGCAAAGACAAGTATGCTGGTGTTATATGCCATCACTACCGTGAGAAGGGCCACATCAAGTGGCATTGTGAACAATGGAAGAAATACAAAAAGAAAAAGAAGAAAGTTCAGAAACAAACTGACAGTGACAGTGACAGTGACAGTGAGGGAGGCCGGATTGCTGCAGTAGAGGAGATCATGTTTCTCATGCATGAAGAACATGATGGCAGCAGTGTTTCCACCATTGAGGAGAGGATCACTGTAGTTTCTGATGATACCATCAGCCTTGCAGATGGTGATGAGATGACTTGGATTCCAGACAGCGGTGCTACCATACATGCTACATCTCGTAGAGAGCTCTTCACTAACTACACAACAGGTGATTTTGGTGTTGTGAAGATGGGAAATAATGATAGAGCAAAATTCATTGGAAGAGGAGATGTGCACTTGGAGACTGAAAATGGTACGACACTAGTCCTCAAGTCGGTGAGGCATGTTGAGGCCCTTCGGCTCAACATTATCTCGGTCGGAGTCCTTGATAAAGATGGGTACTTGAGCAGATTTGGAAATACACAGTACAAGCTCACCAAAGGAAATCTGATTTGTTGCTAAAGGTAACATGGTTTCAATTTTATATCATGTTCATGCTAAGCTTTCTGCTGCTTGTGTCAATGCGTTGCAGAAAGAGGATGTGTGTGCTTTATGGCACAAGAGGCTTGGGCACATGAGTGAGAAGGGGATGGTGGTGCTAGTGAAAAAAAATGTTGAAAGGTGTGAAGGGTGTTCACATCAAGAAATGTTCAGATTGTCTAGCGGAGAAGCAACACAGAGTTGCATTCAAGAGTCAACCTCCTCACAAGAAGCCCGAGGTGCTGAACTTGATACATTCCGATGTTTGCAAAATGTCGGTGAGGTCTTTGGGTGGAGCAAAGTACTTTGTCACATTTATTGATGACTTTTCCAGAAAGGTTTGGGTCTATGTGTTGAAGAACAAACATCAAGTACTAAGTATGTTCAAGCAAGTCCAAGTCTCAGTTGAGAGAGAAACTGAGAAGAAGATCAAGCGCATTCGCACTGATAATGGGGGAGAGTATATTGGCCATTTTGATGCCTATTGCAAGGAGCAGGGAATTAGGCACCAATTCACTCCTCCGAAGACACCACAGCTGAATGGTCTTGCTGAGAGGATGAACATGACAATTGTTGAGAGAGTTAGATGCTTGCTATCGAGTGCAAAGCTGCCTAAACATTATTGGGTGAGGCTTTGTCGACTGCAGTTTATCTTATTAATCTCTCACCAAGTTATCCATTGCAGGGAGATGTTTCAAACAGGGTCTTCTATGACAAGGACATCTCGTATGAGCACCTGAAGGTTTTTGGGTGCAAGGCCTTTGTTCATATCCCTCAAGATGAAAGGTCAAAACTTGATTCAAAGACACGACAGTGCATATTTCTTGGCTATGGAGGTGATCAGTTCGGTTATAAGTTGTATGATCCAATAGCAAGAAAGGTTGTGAGAAGCCATGATGTTGTGTTTGTTGAAGACCAAACAATTGAGGATATTGTGAAGACAAAGGTGCAGTCTCCGGTGCAAGTTCCGATGCATGTTCCTCCTCGAAATCAGCAGCAAGACAGATCTGATTCTGACCCGGTTCCTGCAAATTCAGGTGAAGAAGAAGTTGAAGATGATAATGCAGAAGATGTGCAAGGTGATGCACATAGTGGTACAGGTGAGGATGCTCCCCAGCAGCAAGAGTATGATGCTGAAGAAGAAGATGATCATGATCAGCAAGCACCTGAACCAGATAGTCCACCAGCTGCTCCACTCAGACGGTCCAACCGAGACCGTGTTCCTTCCACCAGGTACAATTTAGACCAATATGTGGTGTTATTGTCTGATGGTTCAGAACCTGAGTGCTTTCAAGATGCAATGAAAGATGAGAACAAGAAGGAGTGGAATAAGGCTGTGCAAGAAGAGATGGATTCCTTGCATAAGAATCATACTTATGAGCTGGTGAAGTTTCCTAAGGGCAAGAAAGTTCTTAAGAACAAGTGGGTCTACAGAATCAAGCAAGAAGAGCACACGTCACATTCAAGGTACAAGGCCAGGCTAGTTTAAAAGGATTCAGCCAGAGAAAAGGTATTGACTTTGATGAAATATTTTCTCCGGTGGTGAAGATGACATCAATCCGTATGATCCTTTGCATGGCAGCAAGTCTCAACTTGGAGGTTGAGCAAATGGATGTGAAGACAGCTTTCCTTCATGGAGAGTTGGAGGAAGAAATCTACATGGAGCAGCTTGAGGGGTTTCTTGTTAAAGGCAAAGAAGACTATGTGTGCAAATTGAAGAAAAGTCTCTATGGCCTGAAACAAGCACCAAGACAATGGTACATGAAGTTCGAATCTATCATGGGGAGCAAGGCTACAAGAGGTGTAGCTCAGACCATTGTGTGTTTATCCAGAGGTTCTCGGGTGATGATTTTATCATGTTATTGCTCTATGTGGATGATATCTTGATTGTTGGCAAGAATGTCTCAAGAATTGCTAGGCTAAAGAAAGAGTTGAGCAAAAGTTTTGCCATGAAAGACTTGGGTCCAGCAAAATGTATTCTCGGCATGAGAATTGAGAGAGACAGAAAATTCAACAAGTTGTACTTGTCTCAAGAGAAATATATTGAGAAGGTACTTCGCAAGTTCAAGATGGACAAGGCAAAGGAAGTGAGCTGTCCACTCGCAGCTCATTTCAAGTTGAGTAAAAAGCAATGTCCCTCCACTGAAGACATGGAAAAGGAAATGCAAAAGGTTCCTTATGCTTCAGCTGTTGGGAGTTTGATGTATGCTATGGTGTGCACACGGCCTGACATTTCTCAAGCGGTTAGTACTGTGAGCAGATTTATGTCAAATCCAGGAAAACCACATTGGGAAGCCGTGAAGTGGATTTTGAGGTATCTCCGGGGCAGCACTAATATGAAGCTTTGCTTTGGTGGTAGTGAGCCCAAGCTGATTGCATATTCAGATTCAGACTTGGCTGGAGATGTCGATGGAAGGAAGTCTACTTCAGGTTATTTGATTACCCATTCAGGGGGAGCAGTGGCATGGCAAAGCAGGTTGCAAAAGTGTGTGGCGCTGAAAACAACTGAGGCCGAGTTCATCGCAGTAACTGAGGCGAGCAAAGAGCTATTGTGGCTGAAACGATTGGCTTGTGAGCTTGGTTTTGAGCAAGACAAGTATGTATTGTTTTGTGACAACCAAAGTGCCATTCACCTGAGTAAGAATGCAATTTTTCATTCGAGGTCGAAGCATATTGATGTACGCTATCATTGGATTCGAGATGTGCTGAATTCCAAGCAAATGCAAATTGAGAAGGTGCACACAGATGACAATGGGGCTGATATGTTGACCAAGGTGGTGACAAGGGGAAAGCTCGAGATATGTCGTCGGCTCGCTGGCATGACTGCCAGTTGGTAGTGAGACCCTCCATGATGTCGGGAGGGGGAGTTTGTTGGGCCATGTACCTCCACATGGAGGTGTGTTGGCAGCCCAACATCAGCCCGTGAAGTCCAACACGTTTCAACCGTTGATCGATGTTCGTATCCAACGGCTGAGGTGCTCCTTAGGAGAGGAGTAGAAAAGAAAACCCTAGCCACCCTTGGTGGTTGTGTCTCAATCAGAGAGTGAGCAAGTGTGAGAAGCAAGCCATCGTGGCTGCTGCTGTGAGAGGGTGAGAGAACACACAAGAACACTACAACCTAGTGAGAAGAGAGGAAGAATAAGGAGAGGTGATTCATGTCCAGATTTCTGAGATCTGACCGGTCTGTTTTCAAGCTGGTGTTTGGAGGTTCAAAGGTGCTTGGATTGACTCCAAACTTGGTGATATCGTTCCTTGCTTTGAGTACTTCGATCTGGTTAGCTGGTTTGAGGTCTGGGTCAGTGTAGCTTCAGATTTGGAAGCGGTTTATTTAGTTTAGACTGCTGCAGTTTCAGCACAGAGCAGTTTTGGTAGACGAACAGTTTGGGCAGGCAAACGGTGTCCGATTGACCTGAAATTTGGTGTGTATGTTGGGTACTCGTATGTCAGCTTGTCTACCAAGTTTGGTGCTGATTGGATCTGCGGTTTAAGAGCAGTTTGCTGATTACCGAAGGAGACAGAAACTGAGATACTCTGCTTTGTTGTAATCTTTCTCTCAAGTGGTTGTTGTTGTTGTTGCCGGTTGGTAACGTGCTGAGTGTGTTGTACATCTCTAGATGTTCTAGATAAGACTCTGTACCCAGGTTTCTCATAGTGAAGCTCGCGTGGACCGGTTGGTCCGTACCCGTGGTTTTTTCTTCCTCGCCTTGAGGAGGTTTTTCCACGTAAATCCTTGTGTCACTTGTGCATGTGCTCGTTGTTTTATTTCCACTGCATATTTGTTGATTGAAGCTATCCTCGAAGGTTCACCGCAGGCAGGAGCATGGGAGATCGTGTGTCTATCTCCTCCTCCCACCCCAACACATACCACGTACCTATTGTCTCAGCCGGAGATTTGCCCGGAGATGTTTGTCACTACCGAGTCGACGCGATCTCCACGTCTGAGGCGATGGCGGCGAGAAGGCAATGGCCCCATATGGCAGGTGGAAGTGGTGGCCGCAGGTCAAGTGGAGGCGACGGCGGCATGGAGGTCGCGACTGGGTGTGCCAGGAGGCGGCGGCGGTCGGGGTCTAGTTGTAACTACCTCGGTGAATTACGCTCTTAGTTACATGCCTGGATGAGCGGAAGTGGTTAAAATAGTACGGTGGGGCCAAGGGCCACTCACAGGTAGACCTTTCGGCCGTCCTAACCACTTTCAAAACATCGGGACAAGAACGAGCGGCGTAATCGGCAGGCGAAGGGATCAACTACATACACAAGTGAGTATGTATGCAAGCCACATACAATAGTCCTCAGAGCCATTCCATCTAAAAGAAATAGAAATATTGCAACGCCATACGGCAAGATCCAAATATCCTAGATAGAGATAATAATTTAGGATAGCTCCTCATACATCAAACATCAGAGTATCAGGCGGAAGCGGAAGACAAAATCCGAGTACGGATAACAAGCAAATCGGCATAAGATGCCACATAAATAAACACATCCCGCCCACAGATCTCACGGATCCCCGTTCCCGGAATCTCTACACCGAGTGATCGTTGCCAACATCGTCCGTCTCCTCTACCTAGTATCCATCTTGCGAATATACATGTTCATCTGAATCAAAAAATTTATCGTGTGGGACCCTAGGGGTACTCAGCAAGTCTTTATGCCTCTAAGGGGACAGAACCTGAGGTGGCACAATTGCAGCAAAAGATAATACTAACAAGTGTATAGATCCTCGCTAACCATCCGCCTAACCAAAGATAGACGGATGTCCATTAATTAAGAACAACAGTTATGACAGAATAATTAACAGATCCATCCTCCTTCTCGCTTACCAACGAGAAAGCGGACAAACAACCCCCCATCCGTTGGCAGTTTTATTAACCATTCCATGAGTGTTGCACTATTTACTCGTCAGGTACTTAGTCAATTTAAAAGCGGTACTTTAGTTATACTTGTCTATGATCGAGAAACTGTGCTCCAAGTCATCCATAACCACGAACACGGCTTTCAGAAAGATTTACCCTCCAGGGGTGCACAAATAGCAACACACACTCGATCAACCTTGGAAAAACCAACTCAAAACCCAACGAGGCATTCACGACAAAGCGATCACAGGATTCAGAAATATTTCAGGGGGCACCCCATTAAGCTACCCGCAATGAAGTTGGCCGGCTCCGAGACGGACCGAAGGTTTGTGTCAATGGCTGTAAACGACTGGGAACCCGAAAGTGTGACTGGGCTTGTCGATACCGCGAAAACATTCCACGATCCAAAACAGTACAGGTGCTCCACGCACAATCTTAAATAAAGCAGTAAAGCATGGCATAAGTACAGGATAGTAATAAAGCCCCAAACTACTTTGTGGCCCCAAGAAATAAGAACGAATCAAGCTCTGGCTCAGGGGGGTCCATAAGGCCTCCCGGATGTGGATAGTGCGAATAGTCAAGGAACAGGAATCAAGTACTCGGGGTCCTACGGGACACAAGTGAGCATGAAAAACCAAATAGCAGATATTGCTCACCAGTGCCACTTTCATTAGGTATCCCATTACTACTCCGATTAAGTTGTTTAGGTACCTCGTTATCCATCAGACTCTCACATACCCTACACATGCTGTTCTACGACTCACATGGCTCAAACAACTCCTGTAGTAATGGCTCATGGGGTGGAGGAACAAGCTTCGGTGGGGTTTAAAAGTAAAGGCTATGCAGTACTTGGGATTCAATTTGATGCAATCGTCGACTCAATGATGCAAGAATAAGATAGAGGCAATAGGTACTATATGTATGCAAGCATGTGGTAGTGCTTGTCTGGCAGCTCAGTTGAAGCGAGAGTCGGATCTGGGTAGTGCTCCTGGGATTCCTGATATATCCCCTGCTCAGCATCTATTCGAAGAAGAACCAAACAAACAAGGGCCAACATAAATAAAGTGCACAAGCATATGTATTGAAATGCGACAAGCAAACAAGCATGCCATGATGAATGATGCACAATTGGATGGCAATAAAGTAGCATGGCATGGGTGAGGTGTGGGGTACAAGATTAAAGCATTTTATTGAGTTTTTAGTCCGGTTTGCTCTCATAACACTTGCTGTACACTTAATATTTATATGATGCATGCTGCAATTCAGAACATGGAATGCATAGATAGAATGGGCTCGTTGCGCTGAT
Organism: Avena sativa; assembly: GCA_916181665.1. Taxonomy (NCBI): domain Eukaryota; kingdom Viridiplantae; phylum Streptophyta; class Magnoliopsida; order Poales; family Poaceae; genus Avena; species Avena sativa. The sequence goes on along the minus strand of OV702297.1, from coordinate 462,898,267 downwards.
CGATTTAGACATATTATTTATCAAATTTGGAGTTATAAAACTAAAGTTATTAATTAATTAAGAAAAGGGCAATTTATTGTAATTTTAATCATCTCGAAATTTTAAAGTGCTCAAATGATATTTTGAAGGGCATATTTGAATTCCTCTCATTTTTCTGATTCAAAAACATATATCATTTGTAATATTTGGATTTATAATTTAAAAGTTATTTTAAAACAGATTTGAATTTGAATTTAAACATTTATGAAATTGTTTTTATAAGACAGAAAACCAGAAAACTTTTGTCACCTAGCCTAGTGCTAGCCAAAGCCACCGACAGGTGGCCAGCTACTGACTAGGCGACACAGCGCGCAGAGAGGTTTTGCACCGCGGGAGTACCCAGCCCGTGAGACTGACAGGTGGGACCCGCTGGCTCGCAGGCCCACTTGACAGAGAGAGTTGGGTCCGCAGCATAGAAAACAAAAAAATTCCTACGGTGTGAACTACACGCCAAGATCTATCTACTAGGTACAAAGCAACGGGTGGACATACATCCAACGAGAACTTACCCTCGTAGACAACGAGCTTTGTTAACGAGTAGGAACTCGTGGTTGATGTAGTCGTACACTTGCCGATCTCAAGATCGTGATGAAGTCCAGCAGGTCTGGCTCCAGCACGTCCATCAGATCCAGCTCCAGCACCACCAAGTCTAGCACCGCAAAGCAGCGGTGCATCCGTGATCGCACACACGTCCGGTACCCCGACAACCTCCATCCCTCGCTCTAGCAAAGCAGCGGAACCAGCAACTCCTTTCCAGATAAAGCCACCGGGAACATATATCTCGCTAATCCGAGACCATGGGGGAATAATACTAGAGGAGGAGAGAGATCCTTCACAAGGAGGTGTGTGTGAGAAGTGAGGAGGGGGTGGCCTTTTATAGGAGGAGGGGAGGGTACCCCTCCTTCATGGCCGGCGCATGGGGGAGGTGACCCTTCACCTCCTCCATTAATGTGGTGGTAACCCCTCCACATTAAAATTCCCCTTCACATTCTCTTTTAAAGTCTCCACTTTAAATACATTAAATTTCTCCAAATTTAATGCTCTCTCATTTAATAAAACTCTTTTATTATTTTTTATTCAGAATTTTGTTAATTACTTTAATTAACAAACATTCACATAAAACCCCCTGTAACATTTCAATATTACATGCAGAACCAATTTCAGCATTTTCACCCGAAACAGTTTCGGTGTCTATTGAAATAATTCCAGCGCTTTCTTAAATCTTTATCTGAAACATATTTGCTCCAAATGGTGTCGGTATCCCTTAAGTGTGTCACCCTACGGTTCGCGAATAATGCAGACATGATCGAGACCCCTCTCCGATCAATAATTAGCAGTGGGACCTGGAGATCCGTACTGACTCCTACACATTCAACGATGACTTTTGTGATCGTGAGAACCTTTAACGCTTGTAACTAAATCCCTTTGTCTCGCGATATATTACATGTCCGAGATTCGATCATTGGCATCCAAATACCTAGTTTGATCTCGTTACCGACATGCACTCTTTTCTCGTTCCCGTGATATAACATTCTAGTGATCACATCACTCGCTTGCAAGCTATTTCAATGTGATATCACCGAGAGGGCCTAGAGCATATCTATCTCTCATCGGGATGGACAAATCCCACTCTTGATCCATGAGCCTCAACATAACACCTTCGTAGCACTGAACCCACCTTTATAGTCACCATGTTACGGTGTGACGTTTGATGTTATCAAGATACTCTTCCGGTGTTAGCAATTAACATGATCTCATGGTCTAAGGATAAAGATTACTTCGTATGATGTTATAGCAATATAAACATAATAACTTTGATCGTAATGCTATACTTCGGATGAATGTTCATCACATCATTCCACCAATGGTGTGACCTTGTTATTAACAACATCCAATGTCCATGATCAGGAAACCTTGATCATCTTGTTAATCAACAAGCTAGTCTATAAGAGAGGCATAACTAGGAACCCTTTTTGTTTATTAAACACACATGTATTGATGTTTCAGATCAATACAATTCTAGCATGTAAAATAAACATTTATTATAAACATGGAATAAGATAATAACCACTTTATTATTGCCTCTCGGGCATATTCCCTTCAGTCTCCCACTTGCACTAGAGTCAATAATCTAGTTTGAAAAACTTTGCGTATTGAACACCTATGGCTTTCTGGTGTTGCATATACGCTATTGCTAGTGGTTAACATAATCTCTGGATCTGACAGTTTCAGGTCCGTGTGTATTTGCATGTCTCTGCGTCTCTACGCATCACTCATTCTCAAATGAGATGGCATTGTATAGATTTGTGTTGGAATTATGCCCTAGAGGCAATAATAAAGATGTTATTATTATAATTCTTGTTCATGATAAAGTTTATATTCCATGCTAGAATTGTATTAAGCGGGAAACATTAATACTTGTGTGGTTTGTGAACAACACCGTGTCCCTAGTACGCCTCTATGGACTAGCTCATTGATCAATGATGGTTAAGGTTTCCTAACCATAGACATGAGTTGTCAATTGATAATGAGATCATATCATTGGGAGAATGATATGGTGGACAGACCCAAACTAAGCGAAGCAATTAGATCGTATCTTTGTGTTCATCTTTGCGAAGCTTTTCCTATGTCAAATATTGTATTCCTTAGACCATGAGATAATACAACTCCCTGGTATCGGAAGAAAAGCTTTGAGGTCATCAAACGTCATCCTATGAGAGGGTGACCATAAAGGTGTCTCTCAGGTAATCGGAAAGTATCTGTTGGGTTGTATGTATCGAGATGGGATTTGTCCCTCCCAAGTCGGAGAGATATACTTTGGGCCCACTCGGTAATCGATATCAACACCGCTTGCAAGCATGTGGTTAAGGAGTTAATCACAAAGTGATATCGGATTACGGAACGAGTAAAGTACTTGCTGTGAACGAGATTGAACTAGGTATGACGATACCGACGATCGAATCTCGGGCAAGTAAAATATCGCGAGTCGAAGGGAATATATATATGGGATTGATTGAATCCTGGCATCATGGTTCATCCGATATGATCATTGATGAATGTGTGGGAGTCAATATGGGTGCCCAGACCCCGCTGTTGATTATTGATAGAAGATCATGTCTGCATATTCTCGAACCCGCAGGGTCACACACTTAACGTGTCTCGACGCTAGGATAGATTGGATACTTGGTTTATGAATTTTTGTTCGGAGTCTCGGATGGGATCCGGGACATCACGAGAGGTTCCGGAATAGTCCGGAGAATAAGATTCATATAAGGCAGTGCAGTTTTTGGGTTTCGGAATTGTTCCGGATTAATCGGTATTGTACCGGAAGCTTCTAGAACCTTCCGGAAGGGGGCCAACGTGGTCCCACCTTCCGGGAGGGGGCATGGGCCTATGAGGGAGTGTCTTGGCCGCATTGGGCCAGGGGCACAAGGCCCCATAGGGCCCAGCCGATTCTAGATAAGTTTAAACTCGTTTAAACTAGAGATAGAATTTCTGGATAAGGGATAAGTTTAAATCGTTTAAACTAGAGATTGGGCTTGGAGGAGGGGCTAGGGCTGCGCCCCCCCTCTATATAAGGAGGGGTGGGGGCGCACCAACCCGACACACCTTCCCCTCCAACCCTAGCCACCCTGCTGCCCTTCCTCTCTCCCTCCCGACTGCTTGTAGGCGAAGCCCTGCTGTAGAAATTCTCCACCATATACACCACGCCGTCGTGTTGTAGATCCAATCCATCTCTCCACCATACTTGCTGGTCCAAGGAAGGAGGAGACGTCGAGGTGCTGCACGTGTGCATCTCACGGAGGCACCGCCACTTGTGGTGCTAGATCGGATCGGATCACGAGGAGGAGAAGCGAGTACGACTACATCACCCACGTTCCGACGAACGTTCCGCTGTGCGAATCTTCAAGGGTATGAAGATCTAATCCAATATCTCTCGTTGTTTGCATCTCCTAGATTAGATCTTGGCTTTCCCTCTGTTCGCTTCCGTAGAAAATTTTGATTTACTATGCTGCGAAACCCTTCAGTGGTATCAGAGCTAGATCTATGCATAGATGTGTTTCACGAGTAGAACACAACATGGTTGTTGCGGGCATTGATGTTTTCTGTTGCAAGCCTCTTGTTTGTGTTCTTCTTATGACGCGGGATAGTGAGATTGAAGCGGTCCAGGCCAACCTTACGCGACGTCGTTCGCGAGACCGGCTCCGCACTTGACGTGTGGCTTGTACCACACATGCGGCTGGTGGATGTCAGTTTCTCTCACTATAGTTGTCATGGGATTAACACCGGAGTTTGGCAACCATAATATCACCGTTGTGGCTTTCCGTAGGTAAGAATCGTTCTTAGCATCTACTCCCATGAGCCACGTAAAACATGCAACAACAAAGTAGAGGCGTCTAACTTGTTTTTGCAGGGAGTGTTTTCTGTGATATGGTATGGCCCAAGATGTGATGTGTATATTGTATGCGATGATCATGTTTTGTAATGTTTCACGACTTGCATGTCGATGAGTACACAACCGGCAGGAGCCATATGGTTGTCTTTATAATTGTGTATGACCTGCGAGTCAACTTCTTATACGCCATGTAATAGCTTTACTTTATCGCTAAGTAGTTAGCAATAGTTGTAGTTGCTATTCGTGGTGGAGGCAATCATGGTGGAGTGATGGAGATCATGCCGGAACGCACAAGATGGAGATCATTGCGCGAAGATTGGCTATACCATGTCACATAAAGTTATATGCATGTGATGTTTATCCTTTTATGTATCTTATTATGCTTAGATCGCGACGGTAGCATTATAAGATGATTCCTCACTTAAAGATCAAGATAAAAACTGTGTTCTCCCCAAGTATGCACCGTTGCGAAAGTTCGTCGTGTCCAAGCATCACGTGATGATCGGGTGCTATAGACTCTACGCTCACATACAACGGGTGCAAGCCAGTTTTGCACACGCGGAAATACTTGGGTCTAACTTGACGAGCCTAGCATGTACAGACATGGCCTCGGAACACATGAACCGAAAGGTTAAGCATGAGTCATATGAATGATATGATCGACACTTCGTTGTCCACCATTGAAACCACATCTCTTCTCGTGATGATCGGATTAGGTGTGGTGAATTTGGATCGTGTTCACTAAACAACTTGAGGGATGTTGAATTTAGTGGGAGTTCATCTAGTAATTTGATTAAGTTGAACTATTTATCATGAACATAGTCTAAATTGTACTTGCAAATACTGTAGATCACATGGCCAAGTCCAACTTCAACTTCAACGTTTTTGCTGAGAAAGAAAAGCTTAGAAACAATGGGTCTAACTTCACCAACTGGTTCCGCAATCTAAGAATCATTCTGTCTGGCGGACAAAAGGACTATGTCCTTGAGAAAGCGTTAGGTAACCCCCCTGCTGCAACTGCGCCGGCTGATGAGAAAGCTGTCTATCAGTCGCGCAAAGATGATTATGGTGTGATTAAGAGCACCATGTTGTTTGCTATGGAACCGGAACTTCAAAATCGTTTTGAAAGCTATCCCGGGCCCTTTGAGATTCTCGAGGAGCTGAAAACCATGTTTCAGACTCAGGCCCGTTCTGAGAGATATGAGATCTCTGAGAAGTTCTTTAACTGCAAGATGGAGGAAGGGAGTTCGGTTAGTGAGCACGCCATTAAGATGTCGGGCTACACTCAACGCCTTGAGCAACTGGACTGCAAGATTCCAGAGGAGCTCAAGATTGACAGGGTTCTGCAATCACTCCCTCCCAGCTACAAAAGTTTTGTAGTGACTCATAATCAGATTGGTTCCACTGATACGATCACCGAGCTCTTCGCAAAGCTGAAGGCTGCGGAGGTGGACATCAAGAAGGATAATCATGTGTTGATGGTCAACAAGCCCTCCTTTAAGAAAGGTAAAGGTGCAAAGAAGCCCTTCAAGAAAGGCGGCAGCAAGCGCGTTGCCCCTGCTGAGAAGAAGCTCAAGTCTGGTCCTAAGCCGGACACTGAGTGCTTCTATTGCAAGGACAAGGGTCACTGGAAGCGCAACTGTCCGAAGTACTTAGCGGACAAGAAGGCTGGCACCATCAAAGGTATATTTGATATACATGTTATTGATGTTTTCCTTACTAGCCCTCGTTGTAGTGCCTGGGTATTTGATACTGGTTCAGTTGCTAATATTTGTAACTCGAAACAGGAGCTACGGAATAGACGAAGGCTTGCGAGGGATGAGGTGACGATGCGCGTTGGCAACGGATCAAGAGTTGATGTGATGGCCGTCGGCACGCTCTCCTTAGTTTTACCTTCGGGATTAGTTTTAAACCTTAATAAGTGTTATTATGTGCCTGCGTTGAGCATGAACATTATTTCTGGATCATGTTTATTGCAAGACGGTTATTCATTTAAATCGGAGAATAATGGTTGTTCTATTTATATGAGTAACATCTTTTATGGTCATGCACCTATTGTGAATGGTTTATTTCTTCTAAATCTCGAAAAGGATGAAACACACATCCATAACATTGAGGCTAAGAGATGCAAAGTAGATAGTGATAATACTACTTATTTGTGGCACTGTCGTCTAGGTCATATTGGTGTAAAGCGCATGAAGAAACTCCATTCTGATGGACTTTTGGAGTCTCTTGATTTTGAATCATTTGACACATGCGAACCATGCCTCATGGGCAAGATGATCAAAACCCCGTTCTCCGGTATGATGGAGCGAGCAACGGACTTGTTGGAAATCATACATACCGATGTATGCGGACCGATGAGTGTTTCGACGCGCGGTGGATATCGCTATTTTCTCACTTTTACCGATGACTTAAGTAGATATGGGTATATCTATTTAATGAAACATAAATCTGAAACGTTTGAAAAGTTCAAAGAATTTCAGAATGAAGTGGAGAACCATCGTAACAGAAAGATTAAGTTTCTACGATCCGATCGTGGGGGCGAATATTTGAGTTATGATTTTCTCACGCATCTCAAAGCAAGTGGAATCGTTTCACAACTCACGCCACCCGGAACACCACAGCGCAATGGTGTGTCTGAACGCCGGAATCGAACCCTATTAGATATGGTCCGATCGATGATGTCTCTTACTGATTTGCCGTTATCATTTTGGGGTTATGCATTAGAAACCGCTGCATTCACTTTAAATAGGGCTCCATCTAAATCCGTTGAGACGACACCGTATGAACTGTGGTTTGGTGCTAAACCTAAGTTGTCGTTTCTTAAAGTTTGGGGATGCGAAGCTTACGTCAAGAAGTTGATGCCGGACAAGCTCGAACCCAAAGCGGAGAAATGCGTCTTCATAGGATACCCTAAGGAAACTATTGGGTATACCTTCTATCACAGAACCGAAGGCAAAGTGTTTGTCGCAAAGAACGGTTCCTTTCTTGAGAAGGAGTTTCTCTCGAAAGAAGTGAGTGGGAGGAAAGTAGAGCTAGACGAGGTTATTGAACCTTCTCTTGAATTGGAGAGTAGCGCAACACCTGAAATTGTTCCAGTGCCGCCTGCACCAACAATAGAGGAAGCTAATGACAAGGATCATGAAGCTTCGGACGATGCTGCTACTGAACGTCGCAGGTCGACAAGGTCGCGTGCCCCTCCTGAGTGGTACGGCAACCCTGTCTTGACTGTCTTGTTAGTAGAAGACAGTGAACCTACGAACTATGAGGAAGCGATGATGAGCCCAGACTCTGAGAAATGGCTAGAAGCCATGAAATCCGAATTGGGATCCATGAGCGAAAACCAAGTATGGACTTTGGTGGACCCTCCTAGCGACCGAAAGGCCGTTGAGTGCAAATGGATCTTCAAAAGGAAAACGGACGCGGATGGTAATGTTACCGTCTATAAAGCACGGCTTGTTGCGAAAGGTTTTCGACAAGTTCAAGGTGTTGACTACGATGAGACTTTCTCTCCCGTAGCGATGTTTAAGTCCATTCGGATTTTATTAGCAATTGCTGCGTTTCATGATTATGAAATATGGCAAATGGATGTCAAGACTGCTTTCCTCAATGGCAACATTGATGAAGAGTTGTATATGATGCAAACCGAAGGTTTTGTCGATCCTAAGGATGCTGATAAAGTATGCAAACTTCAGCGTTCCATTTATGGACTGAAGCAAGCATCTCGGAGTTGGAACCTTCGTTTTGATCAAGTGATCAAGAGCTTTGGATTTGTTCCAAATTGCTACGAAGCTTGCATCTACAAGAAAGTGAGTGGGAGCTCGGTGACGTTTCTGGTACTATATGTGGATGACATATTGATTATTGGAAATGACATCAACATGCTTAACGACGTGAAGAGTTATTTGAACAAGTGTTTTTCAATGAAAGACCTAGGTGAAGCTGCTTATATATTGGGCATCAAAATCTATAGAGATAGACAAAGACGCCTGATAGCTTTAAGCCAGAGTACATACCTAGACAAAGTTCTGAAAAGGTTTAGAATGGATAAGTCATTGAAAGGTTCAGTGCCTATGTTGTCAGGTAAGATATTGAGCAAGGCTCAGTGTCCAGCTACGATAAATGATAGGGAAGCTATGAGCAAAGTGCCTTATGCCTCGGCCATAGGCTCCATCATGTATGCCATGCTGTGTACTAGACCGGATGTGTCCAATGCTCTTAGCTTGACGAGCAGATATCAAAGTGATCCAGGAGTGGAACACTGGACAGCCGTGAAGAACATCCTAAGGTACCTAAATAGAACTAAAGAAATGTTCTTAGTCTATGGGGGTGATGAACAGCTCGTCGTAAAAGGTTACGTCGATGCTAGTTTCGACACCGACAAGGATGATCATAAATCTCGGACAGGATACGTGTATATTTTGAATGGAGGAGCTGTGAGCTGGAGAAGCTGCAAGCAAAGCGTGATCGCGGGATCTACAGTAGAAGCGGAATACATGGCTGCTGCAGAAGCGTCAAGTGAAGGAGTTTGGATCAGAAACTTCATCACTGAGCTTGGCGTGGTTCCAAGTGCATTGGACCCACTGGAGATATTGTGTGACAACACTGGCGCCATAGCACTCGCTAAGGAACCAAGATATCATCCAAAAACCAAGCATATCAACCGCAAGTTTCATATAATCCGAGATTATATAGCAGATGGAGATCTGAAGATCAGCAAAGTACATACAGATCTGAATGTCGCAGATCCTTTGACTAAACCTCTTCCACGTGTAAAACATGATCAGCACCTCAGTGCCATGGGTGTGAGATTGTTGCCAAATATAAACTAGATTATTGACTCTAGTGCAAGTGGGAGACTGTTGGAATTATGCCCTAGAGGCAATAATGAAGATGTTATTATTATAATTCTTGTTCATGATAAAGTTTATATTCCATGCTAGAATTGTATTAAGCGGGAAACATTAATACTTGTGTGGTTTGTGAACAACACCGTGTCCCTAGTACGCCTCTATGGACTAGCTCATTGATCAATGATGGTTAAGGTTTCCTAACCATAGACATGAGTTGTCAATTGATAATGAGATCATATCATTGGGAGAATGATATGGTGGACAGACCCAAACTAAGCGAAGCAATTAGATCGTATCTTTGTGTTCATCTTTGCGAAGCTTTTCCTATGTCAAATATTGTATTCCTTAGACCATGAGATAATACAACTCCCTGGTATCGGAAGAAAAGCTTTGAGGTCATCAAACGTCATCCTATGAGAGGGTGACCATAAAGGTGTCTCTCAGGTAATCGGAAAGTATCTGTTGGGTTGTATGTATCGAGATGGGATTTGTCCCTCCCAAGTCGGAGAGATATACTTTGGGCCCACTCGGTAATCGATATCAACACCGCTTGCAAGCATTTGGTTAAGGAGTTAATCACAAAGTGATATCGGATTACGGAACGAGTAAAGTACTTGCTGTGAACGAGATTGAACTAGGTATGACGATACCGACGATCGAATCTCGGGCAAGTAAAATATCGCGAGACGAAGGGAATATATATATGGGATTGATTGAATCCTGGCATCATGGTTCATCCGATATGATCATTGATGAATGTGTGGGAGTCAATATGGGTGCCCAGACCCCGCTGTTGATTATTGATAGAAGATCATGTCTGCATATTCTCGAACCCGCAGGGTCACACACTTAACGTGTCTCGACGCTAGGATAGATTGGATACTTGGTTTATGAATTTTTGTTCGGAGTCTCGGATGGGATCCGGGACATCATGAGAGGTTCCGGAATAGTCCGGAGAATAAGATTCATATAAGGCAGTGCAGTTTTTGGGTTTCGGAATTGTTCCGGATTAATCGGTATTGTACCGGAAGCTTCTAGAACCTTCCGGAAGGGGGCCAACGTGGTCCCACCTTCCGGGAGGGGGCATGGGCCTATGAGGGAGTGTCCTAGCCGCATTGGTCCAGGGGCACAAGGCCCCATAGGGCCCAGCCGATTCTAGATAAGTTTAAACTCGTTTAAACTAGAGATAGAATTTCTGGATAAGGGATAAGTTTAAATCGTTTAAACTAGAGATTGGGCTTGGAGGAGGGGCTAGGGATGCGCCCCCCCTCTATATAAGGAGGGGTGGGGGCGTACCAACCCGACACACCTTCCCCTCCAACCCTAGCCGCCCTGCTGCCCTTCCTCTCTCCCTCCCGACTGCTTGTAGGCGAAGCCCTGCTGCAGAAATTCTCCACCATATACACCACGCCGTCGTGTTGTAGATCCAATCCATCTCTCCACCATACTTGCTGGTCCAAGGAAGGAGGAGACGTCGAGGTGCTGCACGTGTGCATCTCACGGAGGCACCGCCACTTGTGGTGCTAGATCGGATCGGATCACGAGGAGGAGAAGCGAGTACGACTACATCACCCACGTTCCGACGAACGTTCCGCTGTGCGAATCTTCAAGGGTATGAAGATCTAATCCAATCTCTCTCGTTGTTTGCATCTCCTAGATTAGATCTTGGCTTTCCCTCTGTTCGCTTCCGTAGAAAATTTTGATTTACTATGATGCGAAACCCTTCAATTTGGTCCTTTGGTGAGACCTTTAGTTCGTTCGGCTCAAAATATGTTGATATTATTGTCACACAATATATCTTCATAGTATTAGCCCACTTTGAACCACACCTAGTTTGATAACAAACTACTTAACACAAATGCCCTCCTATGTTGCTACTATAGCAGTCATATACTTAGCCTTTTGTAGTAGTATCCGTCACAATATCTCAACTTTGGAACTCATCCAAATCCATCATGGAACATCCTTTCCATTACATTGTGCCACCCATAGTCTAAATTGAGATAAATTTAACTTGTATCTTGTGACAAAACTAGTATCAATGTAACACTTTACAATGAACTACCTTTAACTATTTGTCGCTTATACATTATATATTCTTAGTTCTTCCAAAGCTCATAAGAATATCTTTACTATTGTCCAATGATCATCTTATGAATCATTCTGGTATATGCTCATAACATTTAGAGCATAGGACATTCTGGATATATACATATCATGGTATAATCGATCAAAATCTTCATGTGATTTTACTCACCAAGTGTTGAAACACTTGAATTTTGATACAATCCTTTCCATGCAGCAAGAACCTTTCTTGTTGTTTCCATATTGAACCCTTTCAATATCTCATATATGTATGTCTGGCACAACCATATTAGCGCCTTAATCTATCCATATAGATATTGAAGCCTAATATTCCGGGTTTGCCCAAGTCTTTCATCGAAATCTTATTTTAATGAAATTCTTAACTTGTGTCAATACAAGATACATCATTTCCAATCAACAATATGTCCTCTACATAATGTATTAGAAATATGTCTCAGCGCTCCCACTTAATTTCTTGCAAATGCAAGCATCTCCATCATCTCTGATGAATTTAAACTCTTTTAACAGTTTCATCATGGTGAAGATTCCAACTCCGCTATGCTTACTTCAACTATTGAAGTTTACATGCCCTTTTAGCACCCTTTGAATTAACAAAACCCTTCGGACCATATCATGTACATGTCCTAGGTTACCGTTCTATTAGAAGAACCTTGTTTTGTTTATTCAACTACCATATACCAAATTATATGTAGTGGTTGCTACATTAATCTGTCAAGACTATATATCGCTATGAAAGATCAAATTTTGTCATAGTCAACTCCTTGAACATTGTCGTAAACTTCTTTCCGACATGTCGACTATTTCATAGATGTTAAACATCCATGTCTTATTTCTTTATAGATCCAAACACGACCGATAGGCTTCACGCTTTTCCGGAGGGTCTTCCAAGTTCAGAAACTTGTTTTCTCGTGTATGGATACTATCACGGATTTTATGACTTCTAGTCATTTTATGGAGTCAGGGCCCATCATCGCTTCTTTGCATGTAGTCGGTTCATCATTGTCAAAACAATAACGACTTGCTTATCAAATCTTACTATTTGATTCTTACCGACCCACACGGTTCTATCTCTAATCTCCGAGATCACACCTTTTGTAATCACGAGAGCCATGAGCATTGTGGCCGCCACCGGGACACTTTCCGGCGCTGCGCTACTTAGCACATATAGCTAAGGTTCAACAATCTTATCAAAGTTCTATTGTCCTCCCACTTAACTTTTCACGAAAAATTCCTTCTCAAGAAACTTGACGTTCCAAGTAACAAACTCTTTTGTCCTCGGTGTTATGGAGAAATTCCCAACAAATTCTTTGGGATAACCTAAAAAGACGTGCTTATCTGACTTTGGTTGTAAACATTTTACTTATGCATAGCATACCAAAATTTAAGAAAAGACAATTCAGGTTTTATCCCAAACCATAACAAATATGGTGTCATTTCAACAGATCACGATGGTGCTCTTTTTAGTGTAAAAGCGGTAGTCTCTAAAGCTTCAATCCTTAAAACATAATGGCAGTTTTATAAATGACACCCTTGATCTTACCATGTCAAACATGGTTTGATTTTATCTCTCGAATATGCCATACTCCTATGGTTTATCGGGAAACACAAATCATGGAACAATTCCTCAAGTCTTAGGTGTTTTTGCTAAACATATAACTCAAATATCTTCCTTTATGATCCAATCATAAACTCTTTATTTTCTTGTTACAATGATTTTCCACTTCATCTTGAAAGTCTTTGAACAATTTTCAAATGTTTCATACTTCTTCCTTATTAAGTAAATATACAGATATATTCACTCAAATTTTCGGAGAAAGCATATGAAGCAAAAAGATCCATCGCATATGGCTACACATAATGGACTATGCACATCAGCATGCACAATTTCCAATAAGCTAGTCATCTGTTCCTCTCTAGCCTATGGACGGAGTTTCAATTATCTCGAGGAAAGTCTCACATGCGTCAATTGATCAAAATCAAGGACTCCAAAATTCCATCAACATGGAGTTTTTTCATGTTCTCTTTCAAATATAATTTAAACAGTGATGTCACTTCATAAGTGATCTTTCAATCATTTGTCTTGCGACATTTTAGCAATAGTGTTTATGGATGTGATTTCTCCAATTAGACTTGTAAAAGTTCATCCATTCTTTATGGAATACGGTAATTATTTGAACAGCCATTGTTCTCATAATACCAGAACAAAATAACAATTATTTAAACAAATCTTGAAGGCTTGGTTTGATGACAATGAAAAACACAATAACACTTTATTTGTTTTCGATGATCATCATCACTTATTCTCTTGCTAGTTACTTAGGCCATTGTAGTTCATGAATTGCGTTGTCCTGTATGACACTTCATACCAACCAATTCGGTATCCAATACCGGTATCCAATACCTAAGAACCATATTGTTTAACAAGCAAGGAATACAACCATAACATGTATATCTTCTATATACCTAAGTTGGACATCCCCAACCTTATATTTTCTGCCAAATATTTTATAGATTCTCTTTCAGCAATTCCTTTTTCTTTTAAAAGAATCTATCAACATCAATAGTGGTGTCATTCACATGACACATAGTACAAAGCGTATATAGTCAAATACTAATACCTTTGGACTTGCACTTTGAAGTGGATCACCATCATCAAATGTTTGGTGTTCTTTCAAAAATCCATTCTTTAGTAATCTATTAGTGTAGTAAACATTTTACTTACATATTCTATTCATCCTTATCATGACAACTTTCATGATCAAGCTACTATAGCATGTAAGGAAGAATCGCGAGTATAATATCAGTTCCCAAAACCCTTTTGGTAGATTCGGATGCCTAGCATCTCCATCCTTCACAAATTCTCATACAATATGAGAACATGTATTTTGCTAAATTATACTCTATCATAATGCAACCAAAAAACATTGTTTCAGATATCACAATATCTTTCACACATGATGGTTTCTGAAACAATTTTCAGCTCCAATATAATCTTGATATTAAAACAACTTTTGAATATCAATAATCATGGAGGCAAACATGATACTTTAGATACTAACATTGGAATTCTTACTCTTGATTTAATACTACTTATTAAACTTCATGGAGTAAATAGAGTTTGCTGAAAGTTTGCAATAGGACTTATAAACTTTAAATTGACATTCAAAACAATACGATACCAGTTCGTAAAGTAAATATCCAGAATTCTATAGTTCTATTATCTCAATTAAAACTAAGCATAAGGTAGTGAACAGATGCCAATGACTACAACAAACTATGCAAATTCACTTTGATTTAATTTATGACAAATTTGGTTCGACTAATCCAAATTAGAAATGAACTCCCACTCAAAAACGACATCCCTCGTGTCTTTTTGGTGATTACATGAACCAAATCCACTACACCAAGTCCGATCATCACGTGAGTCGGTGTAGCTTCAAAGCCGAGCATCAATATGGTCATCACATCAACTATGTGACTCATGCTTAACCTTTCGGTCCGTGTTCCAAGGCCATGTCTGTACATGCTAGGCTCGCCAAGTAAGAACCTTAGTATTCGCGTGTGTAAAACTGTCTTACACCCGTTGCATGAAAGCCTAGAGTTGAGAACACCCGATCATCACGTGATGTCTCGAAAACACGATCCATAGAACGGTGCATACTTAAGGAAGAACACATTTTATCTTGATATTTAAATGATGGATCATCTTACAATGCTACAGAAAGCGCCAAACTAGCAGTATAAGATGCTAACATCTAATGTGTAAAGTGAGATGATATGGTCCATGCATTTGATCTCTATCACTTGCATCGTGGTATGATCTCTATCATTCCTTTGTGTGTAAGGCCAAGGTCTATGGAACTTACACGTTGAGTGTGTTGTAAGAGTATCTATCATACATCTACTTACAACAATACCATATCAATACACTAGCCCAGCAACGATCTAAACTAGACGTCTCTAATTTATCAATTGCAAGTTTTACGTGGCTTAGGGCTTTCGGAGATAGAACCGTTCTCACCTACGAACATGAACCACAACGAGGATAACTAAGTTATTAGCAACTCATTGTAAATCAGATATTGACTATAGTAGGAGAGACAGACACCCGCCAGCCACTTATGCAAAACAAGTTGCATGTCAGTCGTGGAATCGGTCTCATGTACGATGACATGTAAGGTTGGTCCGGGCCGCTTCATCCCACTATGCCACCAATATCCAAAGTACATAGAAGATGCAATAACATGATCATCATCACCCACATATAAACATATGTGTACTACCCGTGCTAAGCACCTACGCATAGATCAGGCTCTGATACCACTGTTGGGTCCGCAACATAGAAAACAAAAAATTTCCTACGGTGTGAACTACACGCCAAGATCTATCTACTAGGTACAAAGCAACGGGTGGACATACATCCAACGAGAACTTACCCTTGTAGACAACGAGCTTTGTTAACGAGTAGGAACTCGTGGTTGATGTAGTCGTACACTTGCCAATCTCAAGATCGTGATGAAGTCCAGTAGGTCCGGCTCCAGCACGTCCATCAGATCCAGCTCCAGCACCACCAAGTCCAACACCGCAAAGCAGCGGTGCATCCGTGATCGTACACACGTCCGGTACCCCGACAACCTCCGTCCCTCGCTCCAGCAAAGCAGCGGAAGCAGCAACTCCTTTCCAGATAAAGCCATCGGGAACATGTATCTCGCTAATCCGAGACCATGGGGGAATAATACTAGAGGGGGAGAGAGATCCTTCACAAGGAGGTGTGTGTGAGAAGTGATGAGGGGGTGGCCTTTTATAGGAGGAGGGGAGGGTACCCCTCCTTCATGGCCGGCGCATGGGGGAGGTGACCCTTCACCTCCTCCATTCATGTGGTGGTAACCCCTCCACATTAAATTGCCCCTTCACATTCTCTTTTAAAGTCTCCACTTTAAATGCATTAAATTTCTCCAAATTTAATGCTCTCTCATTTAATAAAACTCTTTTATTATTTTTTATTCAGAATTTGTTAATTACTTTAATTAACAAACATTCATATAAAACCCCCTGCAACATTTCAATATTACATGCAGAACCAATTTCAGCATTTTTACCCAAAACAGTTTCGGTGTCTATTGAAATAATTCCAGCGCTTTCTTAAATCTTTATCTGAAACATATTTGCTCCAAATGGTGTCGGTATTCCTTAAGTGTGTCACCCTACGGTTCACGAATAATGCAGACATGATCGAGACCCCTCTCCGATCAATAATCAGCAGCGGGACCTGGAGATCCGTATTGACTCCTACACATTCAATGATGACTTTTGTGATCGTGAGAACCTTTAACGCTTGTAACTAAATCCCTTTGTCTCGCGATATATTACATGTCCGAGATTCAATCATTGGCATCCAAATACCTAGTTTGATCTCGTTACCGACATGCACTCTTTTCTCGTTCCCGTGATATAACATTCTAGTGATCACATCACTCGCTTGCAAGCTATTTCAATGTGATATCACCGAGAGGGCCCAGAGTATATCTATCCGTCATCGGTATGGACAAATCCCACTCTTGATCCATGAGCCTCAACATAACACCTTCGTAGCACTGAACCCACCTTTATAGTCACCCTGTTACGGTGTGACGTTTGATGTTATCAAGATACTCTTCCGGTGTTAGCAATTAACATGATCTCATGGTCTAAGGATAAAGATTACTTCGTATGATGTTATAGCAATATAAACATAATGACTTTGATCGTAATGCTATACTTCGGATGAATGTTCATCACATCATTCCACCAATGGTGTGACCTTGTTATTAACAACATCCAATGTCCATGATCAGGAAACCTTGATCATCTTGTTAATCAACAAGCTAGTCTATAAGAGAGGCATAACTAGGAACCCTTTTTGTTTATTAAACACATATGTATTGATGTTTCCGATCAATACAATTCTAGCATGTAAAATAAACATTTACCATAAACATGGAATAAGATAATAACCACTTTATTATTGCCTCTCGGGCATATTCCCTTCAAGAGAGAGGTGGAGGGCTGACCACGTGGCGCGGTGAGGAAGTGCGGGTTGAGGCTGGAAGAACTGGGGGGCTTTTCTGCAAGATCGCTAGGGCGGCCGACAGGTGGGGTCGCGAGTACCGCGGGTTGAGCAAGAGATAAAAGGGGGTGCTATTTACAAAGTTACCACGCCCGTACTGTTGCTCTTCTTTCTCTGAACCGAGCGACAGATTCGTGTTCGATCGCACGGCGCGGCGCGCGGGGGACTCGAACCCGCGACCTGGGCGTGCGCGCGCAGGCGAAGCCGCTGCGGTAGGGTATGGGATGGTGACCGAAGGGCGGCTGGCGGCTAGATAGGTTGCGGCATGACGCGCCGACGTGCAGACGCTCGCGGCCACGGCGCACTGAGAGTGCTCGGCGAAACGCCTGTCGCGGCTAGGGTTTTACGGCGAGGCAGAGGATGTCTAGGCGGGAGAGGGACTCACCGCGGGGTGGTTGACGGCGGCGGATCGGGGCGGGGTGCAGCAGAACGTCGATGGAGCTGGCGTCCGGCGAGGTTAGGGTTTCAGCGGTGTCGCTGCACTGCGGCAGAAATGGGGCTCCTCCTCCTTGCTGGCGTGCTCCGGGTGATGTAGGAGAACCTCCTCGGCTTCCTCGACCACCTCCACGTCACCCACGCCTGCTGGAACAAGGAAACGGCGGTGGTGCTGACGGTGACCGGCGAGAGAGGAGATGGCGTCGGTGGAGAAGAGGAGGAGAGAGGGCAAGGCCCTGGGGTGGATCTAGGCTGCTACCAGACAGGGAAAAGGGAGTAGATAGGGACGGGGAGGGAGAGGGTGCCGTGTGGAAGCGGGGTAGAGGAAAAGTGGCCTCGGCACCTTTTCCTCCTCCTTCACACGTGCTCGGTGTGGCTGCTCAGGGCAGGGCAGGGGCAGGTTGAGGCTGCCAGTGAGGACGGCGAGGCTAAGGCGGGGCCAGTTCGGGCTGGGCCAGCATGGCATAGAGAAAGAGAGAGAGGAAGGAGAGGCTCGGGTAGAGCTAGGTTAGGAGGGAGTAGATGGCTCGGTCTAGGGTTTGGTTAGGTTAGAGAGGTAGCTGGGGTGGGGCCTGCATGGTAGGGAGAGGGAAACCTTGGCATGGTGAGAGGAGGGAGGTGAGGTGGGGTTAAGGGTTTGGGTTTAGATTAGAACTAGGGTTAGAGAGAAAAGAGAGGTGTTAGGGTTTTGGTGAGGGAAGTGTGTAGGAGCTAGGTTTAGAGAGAGAGATTAGCTAGGTTTGGAATAGATGTGGTTGTGGGTGTATATGTCCACATACATACACATGGTCATGGTGAGAGGTGAGAGAGAAAGGTGAGATTATGGTTAGATGAGGCATGATCAAGTGTAAGGGAAAGAGGGGTGTGGATGAAGGCTCACATGCTCATGCATGACATTTACACATGTGAGGGTGGCTTGATGGGCACATGGCAAGGAAACAAACAAGGTGGAAAAAGATTAAGAGGGAGAGAGAGCTCACAAGAAAGGATCCACTCACAAACAAAGAAAAACCAAAGGAAATCAAATAGTGGTGATGGTTGCATGGCCCATGCAAAAACATTAAATGCCATGTTTTATCCTCGTGAAAACAATAATAATTATAACATGGCATGATTCCCATGCATTACCAAAAATGTGGAGTAAAGGCCAAGCAAAATAAAATAGAATTGAATCCATCCCAACCCACATGAGCTAGAGTAAATGCCAAAATAAAATAAAAGCCCATGGGTAATTAGGGTGATGAAATTATAAGGTGGTGACAAAGAAAGATGGTAGAGTGAAATAAAAGATATGCCCCCAACTCAATTTGGGCCTCAAGCATTTATCAAGAGTCAGATACAATTTATCAAGAGCCAAATACAATTAATAATGCATATGAGAGAAGAACCAAATGAAAAAGGGTTTTATATGATGCTCAAATGCAAGGTGGCATGATGACATGAGCAGGATATAATTATGATGCAACAATTATATGTAGGAAGTAGCATTTATATAGAGTAGGCTAGTAGCATTGCAATTGTTAGACAATTGGGATGCTACACTAGTGGAGGCGCCGGCGGCGGCGGAGTCCCGATGCTGCTTCTGGTCGATTGCATTTGATCCCACCTTTTTTTTCCTGATTTTTTTAGTCACCTCAAACTTAAGGAATCTTGGGCCTGTTGGACCTAATCTGTGAAGGTTGATCTGAGCCGTCAGTTCAAATCATACTTCTGCTACTTTTGTGACCAGCAAAAGGTACCATAAAACATGCCTTAAGCAAGATCGATGAAATGTTTAAATCTTTTAATTAATAAAGTGTCTTTTATAAAAAGCGACATTGCATTAGCCACTGCCATATCGATCAAGAACTACACCTGAGCGTGGTTGTAGTGCGGTTTCGTGCTAAGAGCATCTTCAGCCATGAGCCCCAAAGGATGTTGGGCAACAACATCGGGTCGGTCGTTTGCGGAGCATCGGCACGAGTGTCCGCCTCGTCTCTCCCTAGACGTGCCCCAAAGGTTTGACCAAAATTTAGAAAAATTTGAATATCATTCAAACTTCGATTATATTTTATAAATTTGAACGAAATTTGAGTAAACATAAACTAAAAATAAAACTAATCTAATCGCCGCGGTGGTAGAACCAGCGGTAGTCACGGCAGCTAGGCGCTCCTCATTGTCGGGATCTTCCTTGACACCGCTAGGGCCGGTGTCGCCGCAGGTGCCCTCTCCACTATCATCGTGAAGGTTGATGATCTCACCTCCTTTGTCGTTGATCGAATGCTCCATCGCGATACATAGCGGCCATGTGGTCGTTCATCGAGTCGATGATCGCCTGCATGTACCTTAGGTTATCGGAGGGGTCATCGGCGCCCCTGAGATGCCTCTGCTTCAGCAGGACGATGACAAGCAGCGAGTCCCCTAGGACAGCTTCCAAGGTGCACCAAAATACGTAAATTCATGTATGATTTGGTAAAATAATAGTAAAATATACAATGTAAAATCCAAATGTCGAACACTAAGCCAAATTCGAGATCAAGGCAATTGACGTGTAAAATCATATTTTCTGTCATTAATTCTGAACCTAGAGGCTAGTATGGATAAACTAAAGGAAAAGGTGAATATAATCAAATTAGCAATACTTGTACATTTAGTATACTGTGTATATGTATATATACCTTGACTTACAATTGGTAGTTTGGACGAGTAGCAAGAAAGCGACGATCGCCGCTACCCGCTGCCTGGGCAAGCCGTCAATCAATTCGACTTGCGAGTGGCGGCACGAGGCAGACTATTCCCATAGTTTTTAGGGCTCAATATGAACGATCTACAAATTAGGAGATGATGACAAGAATTAGGACCAAAACCCAAATCGATTGGAGACTCGAATTAAAGCATGAGGGAGCCCTAGGACGGCGCCATTAGTAGAGAGTCTCCCCAAGCTCTTTAAGTAGAGAGTCTATCCATATAACTAAAGCAGCACCATTAGCCAATGCCTTATACTATGCCTCAGTACTGGATCTCGAGACTGTGGGTTGCTTCTTCGAACTCTAAGAGATGAGGTTCGGACCAACAAACACGGCAAACCCACTCGTGGACCCTCTGTCATCCACACATCCTGCCCAATCTGCATCCGTAAAAATACTGATAACAGATGATGATGATGATGATGATGATGACTTGCGAATACTCAAGCCAGTCTACGATGTTCCTTTGACATCTCGCAGAATTTGCTTCACCGACTCCTAGTGTTCATTAGTGGGATGCGACAGAAACGGGCAAACCTTGATGCAAAAGAAATATCAAGACGAGTGAGAGTCAAATAATGTAGTTCGTCCACAACACTGCGATACCGAAATGAATCATATACACTGAGCAGTGTGCCTGAACCCCGGGCCAAGGCCTCGGACACTGCAAGAGGAGTGGTGGCAGGATTACAATTCTCCATGTTGACTCAATGGAGAAGATCAAGAGCATACTTTCGTTGAGTCAACATCATCCCCCCTGAATTGTATGATGCCGCCAATCCAAGGAAGTACTCCAGTCGTCCCAAGTCTTTAATAGTAAAACTGTTAGAGAGAGAACAAACCAGACGATCCACAACCTCCTGAGTAGAGCCAACAATAACAATATCATCCACATAGACGATCATGAATATCTGCACCCCATCACGTGATAAAATGAAGAGCGATGTATTAGTCTTGGAGGAAACAAACCCAAGATGACGGAGAAGCTGACCCAGTCGCGCATACCAAGCCCGTGGAGACAGTTTCAGGCCATAGTCCGCTGAAGCTTACAGACATGAGAAGGATACCTCACATCTTCAAAGCCTAGCGGTTCTTTCATATAGGCATCCCCAGCCAGGAACCTATGCAAGAAAGCATTGCTAACATCAACCTGTCGAAGACTCCAGCCACGAGAGACTGCGAGAGATAATACCAGGCGAACTATGGCTAGCTTCGACTGGACTGAAAGTATCACCATAGTCAATCCTATGCTCCCGAGTAAAACCACGAGCTACTAACCACGCTTTATGCTTGTCGATAGACCCATCAGGACGGTGCTTGGCTTTGAAGATCCACTTGCTACCAACGAAATTGACGCCAGGTGGTCTTGGAACCAGGGTCCATGTGCTAGTGTGCTGCAAATCAGCAAACTCATCCGACATGGCTACATGCCACGCTGGCTTGAGAAGCGCCTCTCAGTGTGATGTTGGAGCAGCAAAGAACGTGCGACGACGCAAATCATAACGGACCGTGTCATCGGTGTATACCTTCTCGTGATGGGTATGATCACGATGACGAGTGATCATCGTATGCTGAGGCTCGACAGGTGGGCCAGCCGGGGGCGTCGCAACCGATGGCGCGATAGTGGGCGACACTAGCTGGTCAGGGGCGGATGAAACCAGCCCATGGGTTGGTGCAGGCAGAACCGTGGCAGTCGCAAGCGACTGCGGCAGCTCATCCACATCAATCACATGCTCCCCGTGTATGTCGATCGTAGGCTCCAGGGAGCGATCGGAAGGAGGCGTCGGCATCTGCAAAGTAACACAATCACCTTGCACAGGTGGATCAATAGACAAATAGGACAGGTCATAACTTCATACAGGCTCACTAGTAACTAGTTCATCAGACAGAAAATGAATAGCTTGTTCAATAGTGGACACATCAACAGAGACGCCGGGAGTGGCAAACGGAAACACGGACTCATCAAACACAATGTCACGTCACATGTAAATTCTCCATGTGGATCTATCCAAGCACTTGTATCCCTTATGCATAGGATTGTACCCCAGAAAAAACACACATCTTAGAATAGAATTCTAATTTATGGGAGTTATATTTATAAAGGCTAGGCCAACATGCACACCCAAAAATACGAAGGAAGGAGTAGTCGCGCTGAATATGCATGAGTCTATAAAGAGGTGTTTCCTTGTTGATAGCAGGAGTAGGCATATGGTTAAAGAGAAAACACGCAGTAATAAAAGTTTCATTCCAATAACATAGAGGAAGTCGCGAGTGTGCAAGAAGGAAAAGACCTGTCTCGACCAAGTGACGGTGTTTGCGTTCAGCAATCCCGTTTTGTTGAGAGGTGCAGAGGCACGAGACACGATGAACTATGTCTGTGCGCTCAAAATAGTGATGGAGTCGATGATATTCCCCACCCCAATCAGACTAAACCTCCTCGATCTTGGCATTTAAAAGACGTTCAACGTGAGCCTAAAATGCATAAAAGACTTGCTCAACATAAGACTTGTGTTTTAGAAGATATATCCAGAAATAGTCATCCACAAAGCTAACATAATACTTGTATCCTAGAGGAAACACTGGTCGGCCCCAAACATCGGAGTGAACCAATTTAAGAGGTACATTAGAAACACGACGATAAGACGATGTGTAAGGAACTGATGAGTTTTGGCATGTTGACAAGCATCACATACTAAAGAATTATTATCTGAAGGAGAACACGAAAGCTCTTTGGTTCTAACAATATTTTAAACTACATTATTCGAGGGATACCAAGGCGTTGATGCCATTACTAGGAAGTGGCATTGGTCGACGCATGACATGACAAAGACGAAGCTTTGACGAACGGGATGGGAAACAGACCACCTTGACTCCTACCAAGAAGAAGGACCCTCCTTGTAGTTTTGTCTTTTACACAAAAAAGTGACGGTGAAATTAAACAAACACGTAATTGTCATAAACAAGACGATAAAAAGAAAGGAGATTTAGACGAGCATCAGGCACATGGAGAATATTTTTGAGATTAAGTGATGAACCAGCTAAGAGTGAATGACCAATATGCGAAATTGACAAACCTGCACCGTTGGCCACTTGCACCTAATCCTTTCCACCGTAGCACTCGTAAGGCTGAAGACGTGCCAGCTCGCTCGTCAGACGATCCGTCATCCCTGGATCCATGATCCAGGGATTGTTGTTGTAAGTTGTCGTAGCAGCATTGCCGGCACGCTGCTGTGAAGGCTGATAGTTGGGGTCGTAGCGATTGAGGTAGTCCTTGGCTTCGTGCCCCTAGTTGCCGCAAAGCTAACAATGTGGTCTCCAGCGGCACTGGCCGCTATTCCCGCTGCCATTGCGGCCATTGTTGTTGCGACCACCGTCATTGCGGCCGTCATTCTAGCTGCCATTGCGGCCTCCATAATTGCGATCATAGCTGCCGTTCCATCCGCCATTGTGGCCTCCATCATTGCGGCCATAGCCGTCATCATTGCGACCGTAGCCATTGTCATCCTGTCGACCACCATCGTTTCGGCTGTAGCCGCCGTTCCCGCTGTTGCGGGCCTACCCTTGCTGGCCATCATTGCCGTAGGGGCGGTAGGAGGATCCGCTGCCTTGGTAGGTGGGGTCAGGACGTGTTGCCGTGTTTACCGAGGACGACCATCCCTCGACATGCGCCTGCTGCGCTTGGAGAGCCTCAAAGGAGAGGATATGCGAGTAGAAGTCGGAGTAGGAGATTGACTGGTTGCCCATGGTGAGCGACGCGGCGATGGAATTGTACGCAGAGCCGAGCTTGATGATGAAATAGTCGATGAGTTCGTCGTCGGATACGGGAGCTCCGGCGGTGGCCATGGCATCTGTGAAGGACTTCATCTTGTGCATGTAATGCGGTGGCGGAGAGATCTCCCTTCCGCGTCGATGTCAGCTGATAGCGGACGTGGTGGACTTTGGCGTGACTCTAAGCATCATACAGGGCATGGACAACATTCCACACCGCAGCAGTGGTTTTGCAACCGATGAGCTGATTGGCGATATCGGGCTCCATGGAGCCGAGAAGGACTCCGAAGACCCGCTAGTCCTTAGACCACCAACAAGCGTACTCCGGTTTGACCATAGTGACGATCTTGTCGCCTTCTCCCCCCGTAATGGTCTTCTTGGGAGTCATGACGGCTTCATCAAGATGAAGATGGAGACCGACGTCGAAGAGATTGGGGAGAAGGATGCCCTTCCAGAGATTGAAGTTTCCTGCCTCCAAGCGAACTGAGATCGTGGGAACGACCCCGACAGAGAGGGTTGCGGTCAAGGAGGAAGCCACGGCGCCGACAACCGTGGAGAGCTGGAGGGAAGATGATGTCGTCACGGACGCGGGGGAGAGGTCTCTCAGCCGCAGCGGCAGATGGATCGATTGAAAAGAGGATTTAGAGTTTTGTGCATTATTAGTCAAAAGCCCCGTGCGTGCTACAATTATATAGTCATAACCACATGCAATTTACATACATGTATAACACGTATACATGATACACGACAGACGGGTTAGACTGAATACAATTCTAACAAGTTGCTACTTCCCTCGCCGGATCCCAACACCACCGCGACTGGCAGCGTAGGTGAATGGATGCCTTCAGGGCTCATGAATGGCGCAGCTTGCCAGCGCCCCATGGATTCACAGCGGTGGAGTGAAGCTCCCGCTTTCTGGTGAAAGTCCACATCGGAGTAAGTGAACTTGCTTAGTTGACATGTCAGTTATTTTCAGACCTCTATGTCAGTTATGTGTTTCGAACAGAGGATTGAGCCGGCCGACTGGCCGAGTATCCGAGAACAAGCTGGCAGTGATGCTCCTAGGGTTGTGTTGTATTTGCAGCTATGCCTGTAGCAGTAATCGAATTTTGTATTTTAACAACTTCAAATTTTATTAGTGGGGTGTGTACTTTTTTTAAACCGATAGAGACCCCACAGGCATTCATCTAGTGTCTACTATAAAAGTCTAAATCTTAAATGACGTTCGCGATGAAGAGAAGAAAGGGTGTCCCAAGGGAAACATTCCCATTTCATGACAGACAAACCAGAGCTGATCCCTGATAGCTTTGTGGTCAGATCCAAAACCGTGGGTATTTCTGCCCCTCTTGGCCTCCATATCAAGTGCAAGAGATTTGTCAGTCAAGTCCACACGGTGTATATATGGACCATTTATACTTTATATCCCAAAGACTAATGCTTCATGGTGCACCAATTGTCCATGTTTGGTCGTTAAAGTGATGTCTATGGTTATCCGCCAAGAGAGACTTGACAAAATGCTCCTTAGTCAGTCAACAATGCCATTAATTATTAGCTACAGTTGCTGTCCAAGCATACCTTCCTTGACCATGGACTAAACTTTGTTTACTAAGCAAGTGCATGTATAGTCTTCCGGTAGCCAATTATGGACACCACAAGGAGCAGAAGAATAAGCAGGCATTAGGATCTCCCACCTACACCTGGGAACGCATGGGATAAGATAAAACCTTTTTTCATTCAAATGGGCTGCTACCTATCATGGGGATGCTTGTTCCTGGTCCTGTGCATAGTGCACTCCATGTTTCTGAGTTCTTCGGGCTGCTTCATGGAGGAGAGAGCGGCCCTCAAGGATATTAGCTCTTGGTTCATGAGCGCAAAGTCTGAGGTTCCCAGTTCGTGGGGGCACGGTGATGACTGCTGCTCGTGGGAAGGAATCATGTGCGATAGTAACACACGGCGAATATTGCGTCTCGACCTTCCCTCTGTGTACCAGTCAATCCGTACGGATGGAAATGATGGTTCCGTATCAGTCGAAGCTATGGAAGTTCCATGCTGGAACCTGAACTTGACGATCTTTTCTTCATTCCGGGAGCTTCAGCTACTGGATTTCTCTGGAAATTCCGCTTGTTTACAAAATTTCAATGGTATGCACCTCCTGTTGCATGCATGTAACTCTAACTTCATTTGTCCAATAGCTTGATTACATATCATCTTGTTGTGAAACAAACAATTTCTCAGGTCTTCAAGGATTGAGCAAGCTCAAGTATCTCAACCTCAGTGACAACACTTTCATTGGGAGTATCCCAGGATCTATCAGCAAACTGGTTTCTCTGGAGGTCATAAATCTCAGCAGAAATAACATGAGTGGGAATCTTCAGAATATAGGTACTGGGACATACAAATTTGGCATCCCTTTTCGGTTGGTGCAACTGATTCGTACTTGCTATAACACACGTATTACATGGCAGGTTTAAAAAAACTCCAGAACCTGCGAGAATTACATTTCGGATCCAATCAATTGAGTGGTAGCCTCCCGGCATCAGTATTTTCACTTCCACGCCTTGAGTACCTGGATCTTTCGGAAAACCTTTTTCAAGGACATATACCTATAAACTCATCTTGGAAGTGTTCCTCACTGCTTCAAACTATCAAGTTATCTGAAAATATGCTAAGCGGTAAATTTGATTTCTTCTGTCTGAGTAACTGTACGAAGCTCAAAGAGATAGATATGTCCAGGAACACTGATTTGGTTGTTCAAGCTAAACTTCATGGTTGGATACCTAAATTTGAATTGAAAACACTAATGCTCTCTTGGTGTAACCTTGATAAGAGCATAATTACAGAGCCACATTTCCTACGCACACAACATCATCTACAGTTTCTTGATTTGTCCAACAATAAGTTGCCAGGAAACATGCCCAATTGGCTGTTCACAAATGATATGACACTTGTTTACCTGGATCTTTCAAATAATTCGTTGGTTGGATCATTAGATTTGATTTTGCAACACCAAACTAATCTTAAACTAGTGAACATATCTCTGAACCAGATTGAAGGGCAGCTACCGGCCAATATCAGTTCAGTGTTTCCCATACTGAGAATTCTTGATGTTTCTTATAATATTATATCTGGAGTTGTGCCATCTTCATTGTGCAACATTGATAGCATGGAATATTTGGACCTATCAAATAACAACTTTACAGGAGAAGTACAATCTTGTCTGTTTACTGATTGTTCCGCACTGGAAGTACTGAAACTCTCAAACAATAGTCTTGGTGGCATGATCCTTGACGGGGCTAGTAACTTATCCTTTGTGGGGGAAATATACCTGGACAACAACAAATTTGAGGGGACTCTCCCTAGAAATCTCTCTGGTAATGTATACATCATGGATTTAAATGATAACAAGATGTCCGGAGAACTGGACACTTCCTTATGGAATCTTCCTTTACTAGAAGTTTTGAGCCTTGCTAGTAATGGTTTAACTGGTGACGTTCCTCCAGAAATTTGCACATTAACAAGTCTTTTGATGTTAGACCTGTCAGACAACTACTTTACAGGGCGTATTCCTAACTGCAGCATTACGCTACCTCTCGAGTTTCTGAGTGTATCTAGGAATTCGCTCTCGGGCTTCCCCAATACCTTCTTTAACAGTTCCTATATTACTGCTCTGGATCTCAGCCATAATCAGTTCACAGGCAACCTTGAGTGGGCACAATACCTTTCTCAAATCAGTGTACTTCTATTAAGCTGGAATAAGTTTGAAGGACGGATCTCTTCAAATCTGTGTCACCTCCAATACTTGAGTATAATTGACATCTCGCACAACATACTCTCGGGTTCCATACCACCATGTATTGGTGGCATTCCTTTTGAATATCATGATGCATACTTATATGCTTGGCCCACAGCCATTGGTAATATCTTTGGAGGGGGATTTGATGATATGGACTTCTCGTATAATATGCATTATGACCTCCAAGGCTTCACCTTCACAACAAAAGGCAATCCACACAGATATGGACGTAACTTCTTCATGTTGATGTCTGGCATTGACTTATCATCAAACATGCTGTCAGGTGAGATTCCACGGGAAATAGGAAATTTGAGCCATATAAAGTCTTTGAATCTGTCAAACAATTTCTTTGTTGGATCTATTCCCGCAACCTTCGGAAACTTGAGCGAGATCGAAAGTTTAGACTTATCATACAACATGCTGAATGGATCAATACCAAGGCAGTTAACCTGGCTATCATCAATAGAGGTGTTCTCCGTGGCATACAACAACTTATCGGGGTGTCTACCAGATTCTGGTCAATTTGACACATTTGATAAGAACAGTTACAAAGGGAACAAAAACCTTAGATCATGCACATCCAGCTCAGGTCCTGTGGCGCCAAATGGTACTGTAGGAAGTACGCCTGATGATTCTGACCCGATTCTCTACGTGGTCACTGCCGCTTCATTCGTCCTAGCATTTTGGGCCACTGTTACATTCGTGTTCTGCCATTCCTTTGGACAGCGTGTTTTACTCAAACTGTAATATGTAAAGATAGAGGTGGAGAAACTGTAGGAATTTGCTTTCCGATTATGCGTGTCTTTGTAAACTGTGCTATATTTTGCTCCGTTGGAGAAACTGTAACTCCAAAGGAATATTGTGATTTGAGTTCCGATGTAAGAAGGTGAGTAAATCTCACTGGAAGACATTGAAAATAAAATTAAGCTATTGTACTGCTTATCCGTTCCGGTGGGACTGAGATTTGGTTGGATTTTCTCGGAGCCCATTTTCCATTTGGAGGAAGTATCATGAAGTGAACTTGGAGGAAGAGCAGGGCCGTGTGGGGTTTAACAGTGTGTCAAGCTTTCTTAAGGCACTGTTACAAATAAACCTCACTCTTTTGGCGATGGCTAACATGCGGGTGATGGATGTTTTTTTCTTTTTGGCTATGGCTACCAGTGCAGCTTAGATTTTGGAGAGTTCTGGAAATCGTCATTGCTACATATATGGTTCTTTTCTTAGCACTGGATAATGTTTGCAGTACTACAGATATGTACCAAAGAGAAGAAATATTTTGCAGTACTACAGATATTTTGCAGTACCAGTGCAGCACTCGATAATGTTTGCAGTACTA
The DNA here is from genome assembly GCA_916181665.1 of Avena sativa. Taxonomy (NCBI): domain Eukaryota; kingdom Viridiplantae; phylum Streptophyta; class Magnoliopsida; order Poales; family Poaceae; genus Avena; species Avena sativa. Next base: position 462,868,706 of record OV702297.1, on the reverse strand, counting down.
CAGCTACACATCAGTCTACTACACATCATAGTCTACACCAGAGTTCAGAGCAAAACAGGGGAAATCAAGTTAAGTCATACTAGTGCCATTGACTAGCTATATGAGGAAACTCAATGCATCGAAAAGCCATACTTGGAATTAAGAACACATACAATCCAGCAGCGCCAAGTCAAATGAACATAAAACTACCTGAGACCCAGGCCCTCAATTTTCAGTATATGTGTAACAAACAGAAATACTAGGATGCAAAATATACAAGTTTGCAACGTCTCCTATACTTATACCAACGAGAAGAAATATTTAATTGATCCATCAGCTGCAAATCAACATGCATGTGTGTGCTTGCAGAACAAAGGAGCTGAGCAAGAAACTGTCCGCACCTGAACCACCTACGCAGCAGCAGCAGCAAGCAAGCACCGGGTCCTTCCTGCTCAAAGTAGTGTGCAGCGTCCGCATCTCCTTCCATCGAACTCGCTGGAACGGCCACCGGCAGTCAGTGGTGGATACGGCCACCGGCAGTCTCATTAGTGAGGAGCTAGACGAGCAGCAGAAACAGCAGGAGAGCTCTCCATGGCGTGCATCGCTGCCGTGTCCTGGTGGCTGGCAAACCAAGGCTGGTGTGCACCACCTCCAGGCTCCAAACTCCCTCAGCCAAGCTGCGCTCCACGGATGACAGCCCTATGGTCAGGAGCCAAGATAGCAGATACATAGGGATGTAACTAAACAAGCAGGGAAATGATGAGACATGCATGCTAATTACTTCCATTTTGCTTACCAGCTACCAAAGATTAACCATTCGACTCCAGCAAGATAAGTAAGACTACATACACAATAAGAATGCAGATTCTGAACCAAGCACAAGTATGGACCTACCTATACATCATAGTCTACGACAGAGCATAGTGAAACAGGGGAAATGAAGTCAAGACATACTAGTGTCATTGAATAGCTATGAAAAACTCATGCATCTAAAAGCTATAAATTGCCACATGATCACAACAGGAATAGCAAGTCCAATTGAATTGTAGCCGATGCCAATCTCAGTGCGCCGGGGCTGCATGGAGAGGTGTCGTCCTGCCGGCAACAGGAACAAATTATGTGTTCTTTGTCCACGCTAGGGTTTCGGGTGAAAACCCTAGTCCGAACTTCAAACTCAGCAGCGGCGGCATGACACATTGTTACCCTCACGAGAACGTTGTCGTGGAGCTCAGGTTTCTGTTGTTGCAGCTTCTAGTTTTCCTTGATCTTGAAGTGAAGCTTCCTTGGCTAGGGCATGTGACGACCTTGGTGGTCTCCTTGTTGAACTCGTTGTCATTGTTCACTCCTCGCTGACTTCTCGCCAGAGGATACCCGGAGACCAGCGGAGGAGCGCGAGGCTAGTGGAGCACCAGATCACCGCCATAAATCAGATATGAATCGATAGATCCGTTTAATATTTTTTCCTTTTGAAATTTTCGAATCGCGTATGCATTTGTGCCCGCAAAATGTAAATCATGACTACATGGTGCACGCGTATGTCCAAGGGCATGGTATCGTTTTTTTCTCATTTGAACAACGTGCATGGTATGGAGAGCACACACTTGGATATTTGTTTTTATCATTTGGATATTTGAATCAGCCCAAACCAATCACATTTGCACTGCATCAAATACTCATTCCAATGCTCGTTTTTTTATACAGGAAGCAAGAAGAGGAAGTACTTGATGAGCCATCCAGTTCGGTTAAATCGCCAACTGGGAATGCAATTCCATCGCCGGCGCCATCGTTGGGTTGGATACTATGTCTGCCTAATCAGTGGAACCATTCTGATAAACCTACAGCAACTGGGCACTTTCAGACTTATATAGTCACTGCATCTCTCCCACTAGTATTGGATCACTTCTTTTTGTCAAGAAATAATATAACGAAGCTCAAATATGTAATGATAGCAGTTGTGCAAGTGAACATGCTAAGCCGGAATTTTGATGCTTACACTTTCGTATGCATTCAGTCTACAGACCCTATCAGATATCTTCTATTATTATTTTTGAGGAAAGAGGTCTGCTATTATTAAGACAGAAATTTTGCCTCAATCTTATATTGACATAAGCATTTAAATCTGTAGAAATAATTGGTGTTTTGTATGTACTGAAGGAGAAACTTTTTCCCAAATGGCTACCTCACTTTTCTTGACAGTGAAAACCAGAGCTGATTGCTGACAACTTAATTTGTGTGAGCTGGCCTCCATATATATCACCGTCCAAGAGTTTTAGTAGTCAAGTTCACTAACTGTCTAGAGCAATATTTTATTTATCCCCCAAGATTAATACTCGATGGTTTAATCATGTTCTGCCAAATGACATATGAACAAAACTCTCCTGAACAAAAACACAATGTCATTAACTAAAGTTGCCGTCCAAGCATATCCTCCTTGACCTGGTCCAAACAGTCTTTAGTAAGCATGTGTATAACTTTAAGCAGCAGGACAAAATGAAAGGGTCATTAAAAGAACCGCATCATGCTCTCAAACCTGCAGCCCAAACTAAACTGTTTTTCTTTTACCAATGGGGTGCTTCTTGTCATTGGGGTGTTTCCTGATCCTGTGCTTAGTACCCTCCATGTTACTGTGTTGTTCTGGCTGCTTCATGGAGGAGAGGGCAGCCATCAGGGAAATTCGCTCTTTGTTGATCAGCGCACAGTCCGAGGTTCCCAACTCGTGGGGACACGATGATGACTGCTGCTCATGGGAAGGGATCACGTGCGACAATGGCACACGAAAAATATCTCATCTCAAACTTTCCGCAGTCTTCCAACCAATCCCTACAGTGGAAATTGGATGCTGGAACATGAACTTGGCTATTTTTTCTTCGTTTCGGGAGCTTCAGCTGTTGGATTTTTCTTTGAATTTCGCTCTGTTACAAAATTTTGAGGGTATGTAACTCCTGTTGCATGCATGCAACTCTATATATTCCGCCAATAAATTGATTACAAATCATCTTATTCTAAAGAAAAAAAATCCCTGCAGGTCTTCAAGGATTGAGTAAGCTCAAGTATCTCAACCTCGCTTACAACTGTTTGCTAGAGAGCATCCCAGGACCTTTCGGCAAATTGCCTTCTCTAGAGGTCATAAATCTCACCGGAAATAACATGATTGGGGCTCTTCAGGACACAGGTACTGAAACAGATAAATTTAACTTTCTCTTTCAGTTGGTGGAATTGCTTATGACTTGCTTTAAGGTATGTATATACATAACTTTACCCCAAAAAATATATATATATACATAACAGGTTTCAAAAATCTCCATAACCTGCATGAACTACGTTTGGGATCCAATAACTTGGGTGGTAGCCTCCCAGCATCTGTATTTGCACTTCCAAGTCTTTACTACTTGGATCTTTCTGAAAACCTCTTTGAAGGACACATACCTATAAACTCATGTTGGAGCCTGAGAGAATTGCATTTGAGTTCCAATTAATTGAGTGGTAGCCTCCCAACATCCTTGTTTGCACTTCCATTCCTTGAGTACTTGGATCTTTCTGACAACCTCTTGGAAGGTCGTATACCTATAAACTCATCTTGGAAGTGTTCCTCATTGCTTCAAACTATCAGGTTATCCGAAAACATGCTAAGGGGTAAATTTGACTTCTTATGGTTGAGGAGCTGTACCAAGCTCAGAGAGATAGACCTGTCCAGGAATACTGATTTGGTTGTTCAAGTGAAACTACATGGTTGGGTACCTGAATTTCAATTGAAGAAAATAATACTCTCTTGGTGTAACCTTGATAAAAGCGTGATTACGGAGCCATATTTCCTACCAGCACAACGTCATCTACAGTTTCTTGATTTGTCTAACAACAATTTAACAGGAAGCATGCCTAGTTGGCTGTTCACAAATGAAGCGGCACTTATTTACCTGGATCTTTCAAATAACTCGCTGGTCGGATCATTAGACTTGATTTTGCAACACCAAAATGATCTTCAACTGGTGAACATATCTCTGAACCATGTTGATGGACGGCTGCCAGCTGACATCAGTTGGATTTTTCCTAATTTGACGATTCTTGATGTTTCCCGCAATGCTATTTCTGGAACAATACCACCATCACTGTGCAACATTGATGGAATAGAGCTTATGGACCTGTCGAATAACAAATTTACAGGTGAAGTACCATCTTGCTTGTTCACAGATTCTTCTGAACTGAATATATTGAAGCTCTCAAACAATAATCTCAGGGGTAAGATACTTGGTGGGGCTAGTAACTTGTCTAACCTGTTGGCAGTATACCTAGACAACAACAAATTTGAAGGAACTCTTCCTAGAAATCTGTCTGGTAAAGTGGAAGTTATAGATTTACATGATAACGAGATGTCTGGAGAACTTGACACTTCATTATGGAATCTTCCTTTACTGAAAGCTTTGAGCCTTGCTAGTAATGGTTTAACTGGTGATATTCGCCCAGGAATTTGCAAATTGACAAGTCTTATGTTGCTAGATCTGTCAGACAACTACTTTATAGGGCATATTCCAAATTGCAGCGATATGTTACCTCTCCGGTTTCTGAGTGTATCTGGGAATTCACTGTCGGGAATCCCGAGTGCCTTTTTCATTAGCTCCTACATTATAGCTTTGGACCTCAGCCAAAATCAGTTCACAGGCAACCTTGAGTGGGCACAATACCTTCCTCAAATCAGTGTACTTTTGTTAAGCAGGAATAAGTTTGAGGGGCAGATCTCTTCAAATCTCTGTCATCTCCAACACTTGAGTATAATTGACATCTCGCACAACATACTTTCAGGTTCCATACCACCATGTATTGGTGGTATTCCATTCAAGTACCTTGATACTTTCGTACATGAATGGCCCACAGCCAGTCATTATCTCTATGGATGGTTGTTTGATGACATTTACTTCTCGTATCAAAGTCATTATGATCTCCAAGGCTTCACCTTCACAACTAAAGGCAATCCATACACATATGGACGCAACTTCTTCACATCGATGTCTGGCATTGACCTATCAGCAAATATGCTGTCAGGTGAGATTCCACAGGAGATAGGGAATTTGAGCCATATCAAGTCACTGAATTTGTCGAACAATTTCATTACTGGGCCAATTCCTACAACTTTCGCAAACATGAGCGAGATTGAAAGCTTAGACCTATCAGTAAACAGGCTGAATGGATCGATACCATGGCAGTTAACCCGGTTATCAACAATAGCGGTGTTCTCTGTGGCATACAACAACTTATCAGGGTGTCTACCAGATTCTGGTCAGTTTGGCTCATTTGATAGGGACTGTTACAGAGGGAACGACAACCTTAGATCATGCACATCCAGTTCAGGTCCTGTGGCACCAAATGGTACTGTAGGAAGTACTCATGGTGATTCTGACCCGATTCTCTACGTGGTTACTGCCATTTCATTCGTCTTAGCATTTTGGGCCACTGTTAAATTTGTATTCTGCCATTCCTTTGGACAGTGTGTTTTACTCAAACTGTAACAATATGTAAAAAAAAGATAGAGATGGCTACTGGTGAACAGTGATAAATGTGTGAACAACACATGCACATTTCTTTAGGAATTCATTTTCTGATTATGCGTGTCTTTGTAAACTGTGCTATATTTTGGTGCATTGGAGAAACTGTAACTCCAAAGGAATATTGTGATTTGTGTTCCGCTGTAAGAAGGTGAGTAAATCTCACTGGAAGCCACTGGAAATAAAATAAAAAGATAGAGATGGCTACTGGTGAACAGTGATAAATGTGTGAACAACACATGCACATTTCTTTAGGAATTCGCTTTCTGATTATGCGTGTCATTGTAAACTGTGCTATATTTTGGTGCATTGGAGAAACTGTAACTCCAAAGGAATATTGTGATTTGTGTTCCGCTGTAAGAAGGTGAGTAAATCTCACTGGAAGACACTGAAAATAAAATTAAGTTATTGTACTGTTCTGGTGGGACCGAGATTTGGTAGGGTTTCTTCGGAGCCCATTTTTCCATTTGCAGGAAGTATCATGAAGTGGACTGGGAGGAAGAGCAGGGCCGTGTGGGGTTTAAGCTTTTTTAACAGTGTGTCAAGCTTTCTTAAGGCACTGTTACAAATAAACCTCACTCTTTTGGCGATGGCTACCATTACAGCTTAGATTTTGGTTGGTGAGCCTTTTTCTGGCTGGGGACCATGCGGGTGATGGATGTTTTTTCTTTTTTGGCGATGGCTACCATTACAGCTTAGATTTTGGAGAGTTCTGGAAATCCTCAATGCTATATAGATGGTTCTTTTCTTAACACTCAATAATGTTTGCCGTACTGCAGATATGTACCAAAGAGAAGAAATATTTTTCAGAAAAACTGATCCATCATCAGAGCACAAGTATGGACCTACAGCTACACATCATAGTCTACACCAGAGTTCAGACCAAAACAGGGGAATCAAGTTAAGCCATACTAGTGTCATTGACTAGCTATATGAAGAAACTCAATGCATCAAAAAGCCATACTTGGAATTAAGAACACATACAATCCAGCAGTGCCAAGTCAAATGCACATAAAACTACCTGAGACCGAGGCCGTCAATTTTCAGTATATGCGTAACAAACAGAAATACTAGGATGCAAAAGATACAAGTTTGCAACGTCTCCTATACTTATATCAAAGAGAAGAAATATATAATTGATCCATCAGCTGCAAATCAACATGCACGTGTGTGCTTGCAAAACAATGGAGCTGAGCAAGAAACTGTCCGCACCTGAACCACCTACGCAGCAGCAGCAGCACCGGGTCCTTCCTGCTCAAAGTAAGGGTGCAGCGTCCGCAGCTCCTTCCGTCGAACTCGCTGGAACCACCACCGCCAGTGGTGGAGACGGCCACCGGCAGTCTCATTAGTGAGGAGCTAGAAGAGCAGCAGCAACAGCAGGGGAGCTCTCCATGGCTTGCATCGCTGCCGGTTCCTGGTGGCCGGCAAACCAAAGCTGGCGTGCACGGATGACAGCCCTATGGTCAGGAGCCAAGATAGCAGATACATAGGGATGCAACTAAACAAGGAAGGAAATAATGAGACATGCATGCTAATTACTTCCATTTTGCTTACCAGCTACCAAAGATTAACCATTCAACTCCAGCAAGATAAGTAAGACTACATACACAACAAGAATGCAGATTCTGAACCAAGCACAAGTATGGACCCACCTACACATCATAGTCTACGGCAGAGCATAGCGAAACAGGGGAAATGAAGTCAAGACATACTAGTGTCATTGACTAGATATGAAAAACTCATGCATCTAAAAGCTATAAATTGCCACATGATCACAACAGGAATAGCAAGTCCAATAGAATTGTAACCGATACCAACCTCAGTGCGCTGGGGCTGCACGGAGAGGTGCTGTCCCACTGGCAAGCGAGACCACAAACGGTCTACAACCATGCCGTCGGCGCGGGAGACAAGTGGAAGACTCCAGGAGCACATCCGGGGCATGGGGAAGCAGGTAGCCAGAGCGCAACCAGGCTAGAAACCCCAGGTTTGAAATGGAAAGCTGCAATGTGTTTAGCAAGCAAACCTTATTGAAAACTGAGACAGAAATGACTAGTACTCCCTCCGTTTCAAAATATAAGATGTTTCAGTTTTGTGAAGGGAGTGTATCTAGACCCCTTTTAGTATGTAGGTTCATTTAGATTTGGAGTGAACCTACACACTAAAAATGGTCTAAATACACTCCTTTCACAAAGCTAAAACATCTTATATTTTGAAATGGAGGGCGTAGATTGCATGACCAGAAAAATAGAAGCTAGCTTGCAAGCACTATCACGGTCAAAAATCTTTTGCTTATATAACAATCTGTCTATGCATAAGCAGGAAAAGCATATACCCTTTGAACCGGATAATTTACAAGTTTCAGCACTACTGCTTATGCATAACAAGCAGTAAGCAAAGTAAAAAAAAAAAAGTTGAGCGCATTAAATCCATATACTTCTACTCCCTATGCACACAATCAACAAGTTTCGATTGAATGAAATGCATTTTAATCTTCCATACATGCTCATTTTCTCTATTCTCTATGCAAACATTCGGTTCAACGGAAAAAAACAAACGATTTTTAGCAAGAATACATGCAGGAGCAAGAGATAACCTCACCGGACATTTTGCACAGAGAACTGAAGAATACATGTTTAATGCTCAACTGGTTCACATGAGTTCTAAAGAACAATTACATGAAATGAACATTAACATAAGGTGAGAAGACACAAACACGGGTAGAACACTACATAGCCAATTGTGCTTCCTAACAATTACATGATTGATCAAAACTAACTCAGAACTCACGGGCAGAACAGTTACATGTAAAACTAACTAGGAACTCTAGTTGAATAGATAGGCTCTATTGTGCAAATAATAAGCATCTAAACAGAGGGGGGTAGGGAAAGACGAAGACCTCATCCGAGTCCCCCTGCACCGGAAAACCCTAGCGGGTATGGTTGTCCAGGTTCATGGTCGAGCTCCGAGTGGCTGCTAACACTGTTCAGGTTCCCCACAAACACGGGTCTCATCCTCGCCGAGATTCGACTCCCTGTGCACCGGGAAAATGAAGAAAAGGGGTTAAAGTTAGGAAATTTTTTTCAGGAAGGGATGCCGAGGACCTAGCCAGGATGACGAGGACAATTACCTGCGTCGGGGCCGGCCTTGTTCCCGGCGAGCACGTCGGAGGAGAAGTTCAGGGAGGAGCACGGGCGCTGCGCCGACCGCACCGCCTCTGCTGGTCGGCTCTCCCCCGATTCGGCTTGCGAGTGAGGAAGATGGATGGCAACGAGATACGCGTGGCAGGGGACGACCTCCGGCGCTGGCGCGTCCTGGTGGCCGGCGCCACCGTAGGGACGTCTAGTCGTCCACGCCGGCACAGGACCACCTCGTGGAGTAGCTCCGCCGGCCTCCTCTGACTTGGCTTGCTCGCCCCCTCCACTGGGCTAGCTCGCCGTGGCTTGGCCGGCCACAGGGCGAGCGCGGGCATGGCGGCGTCCCAGCGGGTAGTGAGAGAGTATAGCAGGAGCGGCTGGATGTGGAGCTGGCGGCGTTGGATCGCGAGGGAGGAATCGCGTGAGGGGCCGAGGGGGATCGACAGAGAAGGTGAGAGGCGCTGGACGGCTGGATCGTGGGGCCGTGGGGGACGTCCTCGATGGGCTCGGGAAGGCTGGCTTCGACCCAATAATGTTCTTTTGGAAGGTTAGGCCCAGTAGACGTCCGCGGCCCCATTTTCAATTAATTTGAACGGTTTGTGAATACTATTTCCCGCTGAAAACTGCACCAAAACCTTAAACTCCTACTTTTTTTTTTCGAAATGTTTTTCTCCTGTCTGAGTATGAAATCGTAAACCACGTGCATCAATTTCCCAATATAGAGACATTAAATCCGGCTTAGAACCAAAGTAGAGCTAACCGAGTACGTGGTCTCGGATGCAAGAAAAATCGCGGAGCAGGCCCACGCAAGAAATCTTAACTAGTATATCAAACTAATAAGGATGTGTTTGTTAAGATTTTAGAGGCAGATACACGATGTGAAAGCTAGAAGCTCAACCAAATGGGTTTGGCAGTCCGTCTAGATTCTGGAACACAGTGGATTCTCTTGGTGTAAAACGAAAGTTCCCTACCACTAGACCTTCATTGTGTTAGCATTCAAGGAAGTTGGAGAAAATAACACCCAATGCCACCGATAAGAGAAACTATACGGTTCGAATAGATATTTTTCTCCTCCAAACCAAGGAGATTGTCCTCTCCTCCTCGTTCATCTCTATTCCCGGACTCGCACATGTGATGACCCACAAGTATAGGGGGTGTATCACAGTATTTTTGATAAGTAAGAGTGTCGAACCCAACGAGAAGCAGAAGGTGCTGGCTAGTGGTATGGATCAAAAATTCTCTGCAAAATACTTAGCAAACGGATTTTTATGGATTTTTGATAGAGCAAGTAAACAAAGTACGAGTAAATAAAAGACATTAGGAATAAATGCAGCAAGTGGCCCAATCCTTTATGCGGCAAAGGACAAATCGATTGTATTACTTAAGATGACCAAACGTTCTCGAGGACACATGGGAAGACTGTCAAGTGCTTTCGCTTCATATAGTTGATTAATCTTCTTTAGCTTGCTAAGTGTTGTGTGGGTGAACCTGTGCTAATGTACCAACCTTCCTAGGACTAATACATACTTGTGATTATACCCCTTGTAAACATCCGTAATTACAAGAAAGTAATTAAGATAGAAACCTAACCACAGTTTTAAACTCTAAGACCCTTACGTCCCCTGTGCAATGGTTTCCTAACAGGGGTTCAGGTTTCTGTCACTCCGACAACCCCTACGATAGTAGCCAAATACACAATGCATTCCCCTAGGCCCATATAGGTGAAGTGTCATGTAGTCGACATTCACATGACACCACTAGAAGAAGTACACCACAACTTAAATATCAAACTATTGAATCTTTCTCAACACAACTCCACTACTAACAACATGACTTCTCCCATGTCCTCAAGAACAAAACGAACTACTCACAAGACATCATATGGATCATGATCAGAGATGGAATAATGATGTATAACAATCTGAACATAAACGATAATTCAATGGTTCACTCAATAGCATCAACTACAAAGAGTAATCAACACCAGGAAAGTTTTCCCTAAGAACTATGAAAGATTCAACCCAATTGTTACAGCAATATGGAGATGGTGATGAGGATGCTGATGGTGATGATGGTGGTGATGATGATGATCCATCGCCGGTAAGTTTAGTCACCGGTAAGTTCTTGTCACCGGTAAGTTTAGTCACTAGTAAGTTCTTGTCATCGTAAGTACATGTGTATCATTGAGAATCGCCAACGGGGTACCCCTTGCCCGATGATACGGAAGAATCCCCATATCAAAATGACAAGGCAAGCAGACAACAAGCATCTCAGCAATCTTCTTATTTACCATGGGAATATGGTGCTTTTTTCTCTCTTTCCTCTTTTCTCATCTTTTTTTTCTTTTTCTCTTTTTCTCAATCTCTATCTTTTTTTTATAAGAAGAATGCTTCATAGATGCTCGTTATGGTTATGCTGCAGGTTTCCACCATGTCAGCATGGATTAGACCAGCGGCCTAGGCGTTTCTCTAACACACATGCATAACTTCATGGACTTACAAGCTCCCCTTTCATTTCACACCGACGACATCCAGAGACAAAAGAACATGATATCAACTAGGTACAAAGTACCAGTGCAATGTTGAAAGTGTTCCCCATGACAGCATGGTTCTGCTAATTCACAACTTATAAAGCGCAAGCATATACGCAACATAGATGGGCACAATGGTTCAAGTTTATTAGATGCAAGAAAGTAAAGTGTGTCATCAAGTTCGTGAGAGCTTTAATCACTAATTTTCACATAACAAGTTTAATTTGGAAGGTAGATAAAAACATGAATTTACTTGGAATAGCAATAATGCTAATAGGTAGGTATGGTGGACACAAATGGTATGGGTTTGGTTTAAGGATTGGATGCACGAGAAGAATTCCCTCTCAGTACAGGTTTTTGGCTAGCAAGGTTAGGTAGCAAGTATAAGAGTTGAAGGAAACAAACAAAACATACAAGTGATAAAGACAAACATGCAATCTTCCTTGGAAGCACAAAAGATCTTAACTAGAGAATACTAAACTTATGAGCAAATCAAGAAAGAAAGATGATGAAATTATATTTATTTAGAGTACTTTTATCTTTTCATTCAACTCTCAAAAATAGTGTTGCTACTGACCGAGCCAAGTTTGCCAAAACCAACTAAATTAACTTAATGATCCCAAAGTGATACCAATACTAACAACAAGATCAATCATATAACCATGAATTGAAAACTAATATAAGATATGCAAAAGAGTAAATGATAGAACTTCTCATTAATATTCCATAACAACAACTCACACCAAGGGATACATATCTAACGAGAGAGGGGACACTTCCATAATGCAAACCATCCTACATGATAACTTCTCTATTCATGATATGACTCTACTAAAAAGGTAAAAAGATAGAAGATAGTGATGTGATACCGTGGCACTCCCCCAAGCTTGTAACAAACCAAGAGGATGCCAAACCTGATGACGAATTACTCCTTCGGTGGTGGTGGTATCCTCTCGATGAGCTCTTTGATCAGTTTACCCAAGTCCTCGATCTCAAAGGTGAGATTGCGAATAAGCTGCGAGTTTTGCTCAATGTGGCTCATGATCACGTCTAGTTGTGAATTCCAGCTCTTGTGATTCTTTCCCCACTCTCCTTTCTTGCGGTCTTCTTTTCCTGCATGGTTATGGATAAAGGTATGGAAAAGACTCTTGGTGCTTGGAGAAGGTGTCCGTGGTGCCAAACAGTGACGCAGAGGCTTCCCTCCAATTGACATCCGTGCAGTCCTTCTGATCCTGGGAGGGTTCGCCACCACTCTAATGCTTGCAACGGTAGTGCCGGTGTGCTTTGCCTCCTCTTCACCTTCACTCTTGATCTCCTTCTCCTGCCCGGGGTCTTGGAGATCCTCCTCCATAGGCTCCTTCCCTTTATCCTTGGCAAACACCATTGTGCTCCTAAGCTTTCAAAGATAGTTCCTGGTAGAAAACAGATCGAAACAAAAACACGACGAGAACACGATATATGAACCTCGGGGGACCCGGGGGATTATATATTACGGAGTTTCACAACAAAGGAAGGTACTGGGAGAAAACGAGTCGGAGGCAGAGTCCGGAGTGGCCACACCACCTGGTGGCGCGGCTAGGGGTGGGCCCGCGCCACAGGGTGGTGCGAGCCACCCTGGCTCCGTTTCCGTCCCTCTTTCGCTTCGTAGCTTTCCTTATTGTCTAAAAAGTGCAAAAATATAGTTGGATAGTATTTTTGCGGAACTTTTCTTACCGGGACTGTTACCTATTTAAAAACAAACTCTGCAGGTCTCTGAATTTGGTCCTTGATAATTTTTTCCGGAGTTATAACTTGAAAGGCATCAACATCTTCATTGTAAGAATCTCCAGCAATATAGTGCTTGAGTCGCTGCCCATTCACTACTTGTGTTGTTGGGTCTGCAGCATAGAAAACAAAAAAAATCCTACGATGAGAACTATACGCCAAGATCTATCTACTAGATACAGAGCAACGGGTGGACATACATCCATGGAGAACTTACCCTCGAAGACAACGAGTTTTGTTAACGAGTAGGAACTCGTGGTTGATGTAGTCGTACGCTTGCCGATCTCAAGATCGTGTGGAAGTCCGAGCGCCGCAAATCAGCAGCGCATCCATCCTCGCACACACGTTCAAGCCACCGGACAACCTCCACCTCCTCGCTCCAGCGAATCAGCGGAAGCAGCAACTCCTTCCAGACGCAAGGCCATCGGGAACATGTATCTCACTAATCTGAGACCATAGGGGAATATCTAGAGGGGGAGAGAGATCCTTCACGAGGAGGGGTCGTTTGTGAGAGGGGAGAGGGGGGCTTTATATAGGAGGGAGCGAGACCCCTCCCCTCCCATAGCCGGCGCATGAGGGGGGACTCCTCCCCTCCTTCATTCATGTGGTGAACCTCCACTCACATAAACATGGCCTCCACCCAAAATCCCACTCACATGTATTTAATTTCCACCAAATTAAATGCAACTCTCAATTTAATAAACTCTTTTATTTATTTTATTCAGAATTTTGTTAATTACTTTAATTAACAAACATTCACATAAAACCCCTTGCAACATTTCAATATCAACAATGACTTCTGTGATCGTGAGAACCTTTAACGCTAGTAATTTAATCCCTTTGTCTCATGATATAATACATGTCCGAGATTCGATCATCGGAATCCAAATACCTAGTTTGATCTCGTTACTGACATGCACTCTTTTCTTGTTCCCGTGATATAACATTCTAGTGATCACATCACTTGCTTGCAAGCTATCTTAATGTGATATCACCGAGAGGGCCCAGAGTATATCTATCCGTCATCGGGATTGATAAATTCCACTCTTGATCCATGAGCCTCAACATAACACCTTCGTAGCACTGAACCCACCTTTATAATCACCCTATTACGGTGTGACGTTTGATGTTATCAAGATACTCTTCTGGTGTTAGCAATTAACATGATCTCATGGTCTAAGGATAAAGATTACTTCGTATGATGTTATAGCAATGTAAACATAATGACTTGATCGTAATGCTATACTTCAGATGAATATTCATCACATCATTTCACAAATGCTGTGACCTTGTTATTAACAACATCCAATGTCCATGATCAGGAAAATTTGATCATCTTGTTAATCATCGAGCTAGTCTTAAAGAGAGGCATAACTAGGAACTCTTTTTGTTTATTAAACACACATGTATTGACGTTTCCTATCAATACAATTATAGCATGCAAAATAAACATCTATCATATACAAGGAATACATAATAACAACTTTATTATTGCCTCTCAGGGCATATTTCCTTCAGTCTCCCACTTGCACTAGAGACAATAATCTAGTTTACATAGTGATAAATCTAACACCCATGGAGTTCTGGTGTTGATCATGTTTTGCCCTAGGGAGAACTTTAGTCAACGGATCTGCTACATTCAGGTCCGTGTGCACTTTACAAATCTTTATATCTCCATTCTTGACATGCTCGCAGATGGAGTGAAATCGGCGCTTAATATGCTTGGAATTCTTGTGAGACCTTGGTTCCTTGGTGTTGGCTATGGCTCCATTATTGTCACAATAGATCACCATTGGGTCCAACGCACTAGGAACCACACCTAGTTCCATTATGAACTCCTTCATCCAAACCGCTTCCTGCGCCGCTTCTGAAGCAGCAACATATTCCGCCTCCATCGTTGATCCAGCCACCACAGGTTGTTTGGAGCTCCTCCAACTAACTGTTGCTCCGTTCAAGAGAAATACGTATCCAGATTGAGACTTAGAGTCATCCGGATCAGTGTCAAAGCTAGCATCAACATAACACTTAGCGACTAGCTCTTCTTCACCTCCGTATACAAGAAACATATCCTTAGTTCTTCTCAAGTACTTAAGGATATTCTTGACCGCTATCCAGTGTTCCGAACCTGGATCAGATTGGTACCTACTAGTCAAACTAATATCATGTGCCACATCCGGTCTTGTACATAGCATGGCATACATTATAGAGCCTATGGCTGAGGCATAGGGGATCTTATCCATTATCTCTCTTTCTTTCGCCGTAGCCGGACTTTGAGTCTTACTCAATGTCTTGCCTTGCAACATAGGTAAGAACCCCTTCTTACTTCCATCCATATTAAACTTCTTTAATATCTTATCAAGGTATGTACTCTGCGATAGCCCAATTAGGCGTCTTGATCTATCTCTATAGTTTTTAATGCCTAATATATATGAAGCTTCACCAAGGTCTTTCATCGAAAATTTGCTGTTTAGATAACTTTTAACACTGTTTAAAAGATCTATATAATTTCCAATCAATAATATGTCATCCACATATAATATTAGAAATGCCACATTGCTCCCACTCACTTTCTTGTAAATACAAGCCTCTCCATAAGTTTGGACAAATCCAAACTCTTTGATCACCTCATCAAAGCGGAGATTCCAACTCCGGGATGCTTGCTTCAGTCCATAGATGGATCGCTGAAGCTTGCATACCTTATCAGCATCCTTAGGATCGACAAAACCCTTAGGTTGTATCATATACAACTCTTCTTCAATATTACCATTGAGGAACGTAGTTTTGACATCCATCTGCCATATTTCATAATCGAAATATGCAACAATTGCTAACATAATCATAACCGACTTTAGCACCACTACGGGAGAGAATGTCTCATCGTAGTCAACTCCTTGAATTTGTCGAAACCCCTTTGCGACAAGTAGAGCCTTATAGATGGTCACATTACCATCAGCATTAGTTTTTCTTTTGAAAATCCATTTATTCTCAACGGCCTTTCGATCGTGAGGTAAGTCCACCAAGGTCCAAACCTGGTTTTCGTACATGGATTCCATCTCGGATTTCATGGCTTCTAGCCATTTGTTGGAATCAGGCCTCATCATCGCTTCTTCATACGTCGCAGGGTCATCTATTTCATCAATCATGAAATTCATAACAGGATTGCCGTACAGTTCAGGAGTTGCACGTGTCCTGCTTGACCTGCGAGGTTCAGTAGTGTCCTCTTTCGGAGTTTCATGATCAATATCATTAGCTCTCTCTTCATTAGGTGAAGTCAACTCCGAAACAACTTCCGGTGTTGCGCTACTCGCCATTTCATGAAGAGAAGGTTCAATAACCTCTTCGAGTTCTACCTTCCGACTACTCTCACCTTTCGCGAGAAACTCCTTCTCAAGAAAGGATCCATTCTTGGCAACAAAAACCTTGCCCTCGGATCTGTGATAGAAGGTATACCCAATCATTTCCTTAGGGTATCCTATGAAGACGCATTTTTTTGCTTTGGGTTCGAGTTTATCTGGCTAAAGTTTCTTCACATAAACATCGCATCCCCAAACTTTAAGAAATGACAGCTTAGGTTTGTCTCCAAACCATAATTCATACGGTGTCATTTCAACGGATTTAGATGGTGCCCGATTTAAAGTGAATGCAGCGGTTTCTAGTGCATAACCCCAAAATGACAGTGGCAAGTCAGTCAGAGACATCATAGATCGAACCATATCTCATAAAGTACGATTACGACGTTCCGACACACCATTACGTTGTGGTGTTCTGGCAGGCGTGAGTTATGAAACTATTCCACAATTTTTCATATGTTTGCTAAACTCGTAACTAAGATACTCTCTTCCACGGTCGGACCGTAGAAATTTGATCTTTCTATTACGATGATTTTCCACTTCATTCTGAAATTCCATGAACTTTTCAAAAGTTTCAGACTTATGTTTCATCAAATAGATATACCCATATCTACTCAAATCATATGTGAAAGTAACAAAATAATGATATCCACCTCGCGCCGACACACTCATTGGTCCACACACATTAGTATGTATGATTTCAAATAAATCCGTCGCCCATTCCATTGAACCGGAAAACGGCGTTCTAGTCATCTTGCCCATAAGGCATGGTTCACATGTATCAAATGATTCAAAATCAAGTGATTCCAAAAGTCCATCAGAATGGAGTTTCTTCATGCGTTTAACGCCAATATGACCTAGACGGCAGTGCCACATATATGTAGATATATCATCATCAAGTTTAACCCTTTTAGCATTAACATAATGAATATGCATAATACTACTATCGATATCCAATAGAAATAAACCATTCAACACAGGTGCATGACCATAAAAGATATTATCCATATAAATCGAACAACCATTGTTTTCAGATTTAAAGGAATAACCACTTCGCGTCAAACACGATCCGGATACAATGTTCATGCTCAGTTCAGGCACAAAATAACAATTATTTAGATTTATCACTAATCCCGACGGCATATGGAGAGGTAGCGTTCCGACGGCGATCACATCAACTCTTGATCCATTGCCGACCCGCATCGTGACCTCATCCCTTGCTAGCTATCGCTTGTTCCGCAGCCCATGAATCTAGTTACATATATTAGCAACCGATCCCGTATCAAATATAGTCAAGTACACATCAATAACATGTATATCACATATACCTTTCTTTGCCTTGTCGGCCTTCTTGTCCGCCAAATACTTGGGGCAGTTGCGCTTCCAATGGCCAGTCCCCTTCCAATAGTAGCACTCGGTATCAGACTTAGGGGCAGCTCGGGGTTTCTTTTCAGGTGCGGCAATAGATTTGCCGCCCTTCTTTCCCTTCTGCTTGCCTTTCTTGTCCTTCTTGAAACCGGTGGTCTCATTGATCATCAACACTTGATGTTCTTTCCTAATCTCCACTTCTGCAGTCTTAAGCATTGACAGAAGCTCAGGAAGGGACTTCTTCATGCCCTGCATATTATAGTTCATCACGAAGCTCTTATAGCTAGGTGGCAGAGATTGGAGAACACGATGTATGTCTAAGTCAATGGGAATCGTTATTCCCATGGACACAAGCTTATCGGCGTACCCAGACATTTTGAGTACGTTCTCACTAACGGAGCTATTCTCTTCCATCATGCAGCTAAAGAACTTTTCAGAAGCATTATAACTCTTTACGGTAGCATGGGTATCGAAAATTGATACATTGCAAATGTATCTATAATTTTTGATGTTCCATGCTTAGTTTTATCCACTTTCTTGTGTTTTGTTCCAACTTTGGAGTACTTTTATTATGATTTCTTGGACTAACCTATTAACAAGAGCCACAGTGCCAGCTGCTTGTTTTCTGTTGTTTTTGGTTCCAGAAAAGTCAGAAAATGAATATTCTCGGAATTGGACGGGACAAAAGCCAAAGTGCCTATTTTTCCGGAAGGGATCAAGTGCCAGAATACGAGACAGAGAGGGGCCAGGGGCCGGCCACACCACCTGGCCGTGTGGCCAGGCCTAGCCCGCACCAGGGGGTGGTCTGGCTGACCCCAGCACCCCCTCGGCCTCTCCTTCCGCCTATAAGTTGCCCTCGGGACGAAAACCCTAAGTACCCGATCAAAAATCCACGAAAGAGTCTGTAGCCGCTGTCATCTCCATCCCTAGATCGGGAGGGATCTGAAGCTCTTCCCGACACCCTGCCGGAGAGGGGAATTCACCCTGGATGCCTTCTTCATCACCATGCAAGCCTCCGGTGTGATGCGTGAGTAGTTTATCCTTGGACTACGGATCCATGTAGTAGCTAGATGGCTGGTTTCTCCTCCTTTGTGCTTTCATGTTTAGATCTTGTGAGCTCCGTTCATGATCAATATCATCTATTTGTAATTCATACATGTTGTGTTTGCGGGGATCCGATGGATATTGAGATGCTATTTCAGATTGATTATTGATTCTATCATGTCTTTGTTATTTGAGATCTTGCATGCTTTCCGTTGTTAGTAGCTATCTTGGCCAAGTAGATGCTAGCAACTCCAAGAGTTAGTATTTATGCTCGATAGTGGGTTCATGCCTCTGGTAATCTGGGGAAGTGACAGAAATCTCTAAGGTACTAGATGTGTTGTTGCTACTAGGGATAAAACAACGATCTTTTGTTCATAGAACAATTGTATTGTTTACTTTACACGCAGTTCGTAAAGCAATAATATGTTGCTTGCAACTTAATACTGGAGGGGGTTCGGATGATAACCTGAAGGTGGATTATTAGTCATAGATGCAGTTGGATGGCGGTCTATGTATTATGTTGTAATGCCCAAGTCTTAGAGGAGTCAAGATGATTAGTATATGCATGTATTTCTTTCTCGGTGTTTGTCAATTGCCCCGCTGTAATTTGTTCACCCAGCATGTTATCTATCTAAGGAGAGCCACCTCTAGTGAACTATGGATCCCGGTCTTTTTCTTTACATACAATCTACAACTATTTACTGCTTTGTGTTTACTTTCTGCAAACCTTTACTTCTTTCCATTCGATACGTTTAATCCTTTGTTTTCCACAAAACACGGTGAGATTGACAACCTCATCGCAAGTTGGGGACAAAGTTCTGTGGTTGTGTTGTGTAGGTCTCCACGTTGCTACTAGCACCGGTAGTGCGCCCTGCCAAAGCTCAGCTAGTAACACCTTTGAGGTGTTTCCTTGCTCCTACTGGTTCGATTAAACCTTGGTTTCATAACTGAGGGAAACTTGCTGCTGTGCTCATCATACCTTCCTCTTGGGGTTCCCAACGAGCTCTACATCAACACCACGCACCAAGCACTTTTCTGGGCGCCGTGTATTGAGCCATCAAGCGATTTTCTGGCGCCGTTGCCGGGGAGTCAAGGACATCTTCACAAGGGGAGTCCCTCATAACCAATCTCTTTACTTTGTTATTTTTGTTTTGCTTAGTTTCCTTTTTTGCTTTGTTTGCTTGTTTTGTTATTCAAAAATCCAAAAAATTAGGTTTACTTGTTTGCTTTCTTATTTGAAAACCCAAAAAAATGACTACTCTTGAAAACACTAAGTTGTGTGACTTCACTAGCACCAACAACAATGATTTTATGAGCACTCCCATTGCTCCACCTGTGGCTGAAAATACTTTGTTTGAGATAAAACCCGCTTTGCTCAACGTTGTTATGAGAGAACAATTTTCTGGTATTGGTAATGAAGATGCTGCTTCCCATCTAAATAACTTTGTTGAACTTTGTGAGATGCAAAAGCATAGGGATATAGATGGTGATATTATTAAGCTGAAATTGTTTCCTTTCTCTTTGAGAGGAAAAGCTAAAGAATGGTTGAATTCCTTAACTAGGAATAGTATTGATTCTTGGACTAAGTGCAAAGATGCTTTTATTGGAAAATACTATCCTCCTGCTAAGATTATATCCATGAGAAGTGAAATAATGAAGTTTAAACAACTTGATAATGAGCATGTTGCTCAAGCTTGGGAAAGAATGAAATCTTTGGTTAAGAATTGTCCCATTCATGGACTGACTGCTTGGATGATCATCCAAACTTTTTATGCAGGATTGAACTATTCTTCAAGGAACCTATTGGATTCAGCTGCTGGAGGTACCTTTATGACCATCACTTTGGGTGCTGCAACAAATCTTTTGGACAATATGATGGTTAATTATTCTGAATGGCATACTGAGAGAGCTCCACAAGGTAAGAAGGTAAATTCTGAGGAAACCTCCTCCTTGAGTGATAAGATTGATATGATTATGTCTATGCTAGTTAATGGAAAAGCCCATATTGATCCAAATAATGTTCCTTTGGCCTCTTTGGTTGCTCAAGAAGAGCAAGTTGATGTGAACTTCATAAGAAATAGCAATTTTGGCAATAATGCTTATAGGAACAATTTTGGTAACAAAAATTATAATCCATATCCTCCCAACAATGGTAATGCTTATGGAAATCCTTACAACAATAATAAGAGTGCTCCCTCTGAACTTGAAGTTATGCTTAAAGAGTTTATTAGTAAACAAACTGCTTTCAATAAAACTATTGAGGAAAAACTCTCTAATGCTGAAAGAAATATAACATCTTTGGCTGAAGCTCAATCTACTTTGAATAAAATGGCTGAGAATCCCTTTGCAGCTACTAATGCCATACAAGTAAGAATTGATGAAAATGTTAGACTATTAGCTGAATTACATGCTAAGTGGGTAAGAGAAGATGAAATTGCTAGAAACATTAGTGTTTCTACTATTACCACCACTAGTGTTGAGGCTAGTAATAGTTCTACTACTTTAGATGATAAAGTTGATTTTGATCTTGATGGTTGCAACATCTCTGAAGTTATTAAGTTCCTACAAAAGCTTGCTAAAAGTCCTAATGCTAGTGCTATGAACATGGCCTTTACAAAACACATTACAGATGCTCTCATAAAGATTAAAGAAGAAAATATGAAACATTAAGCTTCTATTCCTATAAAGCAAGAAGATGGTTGGGAACCCATCATTAATATGAAAGTGAATGACTTTGATTTCAAAGCTTTATGTGATCTTGATAGTAGTGTTTCTATTATGCCTAGAAGGATTTATGATATGCTTGATTTGCCTCCTCTTGAAGATTGTTATTTGAATGTCCCACTTGATGCTAATGCTAAAAAGAAACTCATGGGAGTCTTAATGATGTCCTTATTATGGTTAATGATTCCTATGTCCCCATTGATTTCTATGTTTTGGATGTTGAATACAATGCTTCTTGTCCTATTACTTTGGGAAGACCTTTTCTTAGAACTGTTGGTGCCATCATTGATATGAAAGAAGGCACCATTAAATATCAAATCCCACTCAAGAAAGGTATATAACACTTCCCTAAAAAGAGAGAAAAGATTTCTTTTTCTTCTCCTATGAAAACAAAATTTGGTAATGCTTCTTCATTTGAAAACACTTGATTCTTTCTTTGGTTCTTATGCCTAACTTAAAGGCGTTAAAGAAAAGTACTTGTTGGGAGATAACCCAAGAGTTTTAGATGAGTCTTGGAAGTTATTACCTCTGTAATAACCTCTCCTTATCCTTTTTATTTGCTTTTTGTGCCAAGAGTAACCTCTAATGAGAGTGAAGTAATGATTGGGAAAGTTGCTGTCCCCAAACCGATTTCGGTGCTTCACCATAAAAATTCCTAAGATATCTCTGTACGTCTGATTGAGCTGTAAGTTTTTGTGCTTCTGCCCTAGGTTGTTATCTAACTTTCGTTAGTTCAACACTTTTTGATTTGAGCAACAGAAGGTCTTCGAAAAAATTAGTCTTTACCTGCTGGTCTGTTTTGACAGATTTCTTCCATTTTCTGTATTTGCTTCTTGTTAGTTCCTTCTTGAGTTCCTTTGGGGAATTGAGATTTTTGAGGGAAGTGCTACAGTAGCTAGTGTTCTAATGGAAGTTTATTTGGTGTTAGAACTGAACCTTGAGACTTATTTATCTTAAGTGCACTAATGTTGCTAATGAGATTGTGTGAAGTTTTGTATGAAGGAAAATTTTCAGGTGTATGGAAGGAATGAGTAATGAGATGAAGGATGGACTAAAGCTCAAGCTTGGGGATGCCACGCGTGTCACCCCAAGAAATATCCAAGAAGTGCAAGCGTCAAAGCTTGGGGATGTCCAAGGCATCCCCTTCTTCATCAATAAAAATTCCAGATTTCTTCCAAACGCTTCATTTTTATTGTTTCGTGCACAGTTGTGTTTCTCTTGGAGCGTCTTCTTTTTCGTTTTCGTTTTGGTTTTTAGTTTGCTTGGTTTTCTTAGTTTTCTGAATAAGTTGGTTGGACCCCCTCTTTCACACTTTGGTTTGCAAATAGTTTGGTTTGGTTTGGAAAGGAGTAGGAAAGTTCATGCTTATGTGGTAAAAATAGCTCGTTTTTGACGGTGGCTATGCTTTGTCATGCCATGCTTGATAGTTTTGGCTTTATGCTTAGTATTCTTTGCTGTAGCATGACTTGTTATAAAAAACTGAGATTGCTTAATGTGCCTTGGATGAATCATGCGTTGTTTTAGCATATTAAAGCATAGTATAGTGGTATTCTCCTTTGATGCTTTATTTGGGTTGACTTGGCACATGCTCACACCATGTTATGACTATCACAAGTCACCATAGCCTTTATGATCCTTTAGTTTTCAACTTTTAGTATCACTGTATGCTTTGATCAATGATGTTTTGTAGCTCTGCATGATTATGGCCATTATTGCTCTCTTAGTTTGTCGCTCCCAGTCTTTTGCTAGCCTCCACAACAAAGTATGAGTTCCACTCATGCATCCAACTCCCTAAACCAAGTTATTCCAAAGAGTCCACCATACCTACCTACTAGCTTATGCTATTCCAAGTATATTCATGCTTTTGTTTACCTTCCACTTGTTACGAGAAAACTAGTGATTAAAGCTCTCACGAACTTGATGGCACACTTTACTTTATTGCCTCTAATAAACTTGAACCATTGTGTCGTCTATGTTGTATATGCTTGCACTTATTTGTTAGGAATTAGCAGAACCATGCTTTCATGGGGAACGCTTTCAACATTGCACTTGGTACTTGTACCTAGTTGATATCATGCTCTTTTGTATATGGATGTCGTCGGTGTGAAATGAAAGGGGAGCTTGTAAGTCCATGGAGTTATGTATATGTGTTAGAGAAACGCCTGGGCCGTTGGTCTAATCCATGCTGACATGGTGGAAACCTGCAGTGTAACCATAATGAGATGTCTATGAAGCATTCTTCTTATAAAAAAAAGAGTCCTATTGAGAAAAAAAGAGAAAAGAAAAAAAGAGATACTATGAAAAGAGGAAAGAGAGAAAAAAAAGCACCATATTCCCATAGTAAATAAGAAGAATGTTGAGATGCTCGTTGTCTGCTTGCCTTGTCATTTTGATATGGGGATTCTTCCGTATCATCAGGCAAGGGGTACCCCGTTGGCGATTCTCAATGATACACATGTACTTACGATGGCAAGAACTTACCGGTGACTAAACTTGAGTAGCATGAGGAGCGGCCCTCGTATACAAGGGACATGAGATTTCTGACTTATACTTCGGCAAGCATGTACACTATAGTTTGTTCACTTTAACCTTAATCACTTCAAGATGCTTATGATAGGGGCAATGATAGCTGAAAGCTTTAAGTATCATAATTTTTGGAAGCTCTTTAGGAGACTTGAATCCCTACTTCCTTTTACAAAAGGCCTTTCTTCCACCATTATATTGAGTCTCCACCTTCTATCTTTATGCACCTACTTTGAGAGCATAGTGGCCATTCTTAGTTCTATGTGCATTGTCCCAAGACTAGTTGATTGATGCATAACTTGTTATTGCTTGTTTGAAACTATTGTATCTAGTCACTCTTATGAACTTTGAAGGTGTGCTATGCATTTATATTTGCTACTCTATTGAGGGACAAGCTGAAAACTATTATGCTATGTTTTCTTTATGTGAAACAAACAAACGTCTTGCGAAGCATGTTATTCATGAATCTTTTGTTTGTGCCTTTTCACGTTGCATCATAGTTTCTTTGCTTATTGCTAGAACTTTGTCTTTCATGTTATGATTGAAGTACTATGATCCCAGCCTTGAATGTTTTGCAAATACTTTGATCAAGTCTTTGATGGTGCATGTCACCTCAAAAATTATTTCTTTTTATCACTTACCTACTCGAGGACGAGCAGGAGTTAAGCTTGGGGATGTTGATACATTGCAAATGTATCTATAATTTTTGATGTTCCATGCTTAGTTTTATCCACTTTCTTGTGTTTTGTTCCTACTTTGGAGTACTTTTATTATGATTTCTTGGACTAACCTATTAACAAGAACCACAGTGCCAACTGCCTGCTTTCTATTGTTTTTGGTTCCAGAAAAGTCAGAAAATGAATATTCTCGGAATTGGACGGGACAAAAGCCAAAGTGCCTATTTTTCTAGAAGGGATCAAGTGCCAGAATACAAGACGGAGAGGGGCCAGGGGCCGGCCACACTACCTGGCCGCGCGGCCAGGCCTGGCCCGCGCCAGGCCTGGCCCGCGCCAGGGGGTGGTCTGGCCGACCCCAGCACCCCCTCGGCCTCTCCTTCCGCCTATAAGTTTCCCTCTGGACGAAAACCCTAAGTACCCGATCAAAAAACCACGAAAGAGTCTGTAGCCGCTGTCATCTCCATCCCTAGATCGGGAGGGATCTAAAGCTCTTCCCGACACCCTGCCGGAGAGGGGAATTCACCCTAGAGGCCTTCTTCATCACCATGCAAGCCTCCGGTGTGATGCGTGAGTAGTTCATCCTTGGACTACGGATCCATGTAGTAGCTAGATGACTGGTTTCTCCTCCTTTGTGCTTTCATGTTTAGATCTTGTGAGCTCCGTTCATGATCAAGATCATCTATTTGTAATTCATACATGTTGTGTTTGCGGGGATCCGATGGATATTGAGATGCTATTTCAGATTGATTATTGACTCTATAATGTCTTTGCTATTTGAGATCTTGCATGCTTTCCGTTGTTAGTAGCTATCTTGGCCAAGTAGATGCTAGCAACTCCAAGAGTTAGTATTTATGCTCGATAGTGGGTTCATGCCTCTGGTAATCTGGGGAAGTGACAGAAATCTCTAAGGTACTAGATGTGCTGTTGCTACTAGGGAGAAAACAACGATCTTTTGTTCATAGAACAATTGTATTGTTTACTTTACACGCAGTTCGTAAAGCAATAATCTGTTGCTTGCAACTTAATACTGGAGGGGGTTCAGATGATAACCTGAAGGTGGATTATTAGTCATAGATGCAGTTGGATGGCAGTCTATGTATTATGTTGTAATGCCCAATCAAGTCTCAGAGGAGTCAAGATGATTAGTATATGCATGTATTGCTTTCTCGGTGTTTGTCAATTGCCCCGCTGTAATTTGTTCACCCAGCATGTTATCTATCTAAGGAGAGCCACCTCTAGTGAACTATGGATCCCGGTCCTTTTCTTTACATACAATCTACAACTATTTACTGCTTTGTGTTTACTTTCTGCAAACCTTTACTTCTTTCCATTCGATACGTTTAATCCTTTGTTTTCCGCAAAACACGGTGAGATTGACAACCTCATCGCAAGTTGGGGACAAAGTTCTGTGGTTGTGTTGTGCAGGTCTCCACGTTGCTACTAGCATCGGTAGTGCGCCCTGCCAAAGCTCAGCTAGTAACACCTTTGAGGTGTTTCCTTGCTCCTACTGGTTCGATTAAACCTTGGTTTCATAACGGAGGGAAACTTGCTGCTGTGCTCATCATACCTTCCTCTTGGGGTTCCCAACGAGCTCTACATCAACACCACGCACCAAGCACTTTTCTGGGCGCCGTGTATTGAGCCATCAAAAATCATTTTCAATTCTCTCATGGTATCAAAGGCATTGCCATTTTCGAAACGCTTTCGAAGTTCTGGCTCTAGCCCATACAGTATGCCGCAATGAACTAAGTTGTGGTCCTCCTGACGAGTTATATAGACGTTCTTTTCCTCGTCAGGGGCATCAGGAGCTGGTGGGGGGCCTAGCGGCGCCTCTAGCACATATTGCTTTTGTGCAGCAGTGAGGAGAATCCTCAAATTCATAGACCAGTTGGTGAAGTTGCTACCATTCACAGCAAGCTTCTCTTTCTCCATGAACACATTGAAATTAAAAGCAGGTGGTGCCATCTACAACAGAATTTGTAAAGTATATTTAGACTAAGTTTATGACAGATTGAGTTCAACTAATCCAAATTACTAATGAACTCCCACTCAAAAACGACATCCCTCGTGTCCTTTTGGTGATTACATGAACCAAATCCACTACACCAAGTCCGATCATCACGTGAGTCGGTGTAGCCTCAAAGGCGAGCATCAATATGGGCATCATATCAACTATATGATTCATGCTTAACCTTTCGGTCCGTGTTCCGAGGCCATGTCTGTACATGCTAGGCTCGTCAAGTAAGAACCTTAGTATTCCGCGTGTGTAAAACTGTCTTACACCCGTTGTATGAAAGCACGGAGTCAAGTACACCCGATCATCACGTGATGTCTCGAAACACGATCCATAGAACGGTGCATACTGAAGGAAGAACACATTTTATCTTGATATCTAAATGAGGGATCATCTTACAATGCTACCAAAAAGCCAAACTAGCAGTATAAGATGCTAACATCTAATGTGTAAAGTTAGATGATATGGTCCATGCATTTGATCTCTATCATTTGCATCGTGGTATGATCTCTATCATTCCTTTGTGTGTAAGGCCAAGGTCTATGGAACTTACACGTTAAGTGTGTTGTAAGAGTATCTATCATACATCTACTTACAACAATACCATATCAAGACACTAACCCAGCAACGATCTAAACTAGACGCCTCTAATTTATCAATTGCAAGTTTTACGTGGCTTAGGGCTTTCTGAGATAGAACCGGTCTTATCTACGAACATGAACCACAACGAGGATAACCAAGTTATTAGCAACTCGTTGTAAATCAGATATTGACTATAGTAGGAGAGACAAACACCCGCTAGCCACTTATGCAAAACTAGTTGCATGTCAGTCGTGGAACCGGTCTCATGTACGATGACATGTAAGGTTGGTCTGGGCCGCTTCATCCCACTATGCCACCAATATCCAAAATACAAAGAAGATGCAATAACATGATCATCATCGCCCACATATAAACATAAGTGTACTACCCGTGCAAAGCAGCTACGCATAGATTAGACTCTGATACCCCTATTGGGTCCGCAACATAGAAAACAAAAAAATGCCTACGATGAGAACTATACGCCAAGATCTATCTACTAGATACAGAGCAACGGGTGGACATACATCCATGGAAAACTTACCCTCGAAGACAACGAGTTTTGTTAACGAGTAGGAACTCATGGTTGATGTAGTCATACGCTTGCCGATCTCAAGATCGTGTGGAAGTCCGAGCGCCGCAAATCAGCAGCGCATCCATCCTCGCACACACGTTCAAGCCACCGGACAACCTCCACCTCCTCACTCCAGTGAATCAGCGGAAGCAGCAACTCCTTCCAGACGCAAGGCCACCGGGAACAAGTATCTCGCTAATCTGAGACCATGGTGGAATATCTAGAGGGGGAGAGAGATCCTTCACGAGGAGGTGTCGTTTGTGAGAGGGGAGAGGGGGCTTTATATAGGAGGGAGGGAGACCCCTCCCCTCCCATAGCCGGCGCATGAGGGGGGACTCCTCCCCTCCTTCATTCATGTGGTGAACCTCCACTCACATAAACATGGCCTCCACCCAAAATCCCACTCACATGTATTTAATTTCCACCAAATTAAATGCAACTCTCAATTTAATAAAACTCTTTTATTTATTTTATTCAGAATTTTGTTAATTACTTTAATTAAAAAACATTCACATAAAACCCCTTGCAACATTTCAATATCACATGTAGAACCACTTTCTGCAATTTCACCTGAAACAATTCCGGTTTCCATCGAAACAATTCCTGTTTCTATCGAAACATTTCCTGCGCTTTGCAAACCTTTTGTCTGAAACATATGTGCTCCTAAATGGTGTCTGGCAACCCTTAAGTGTGTCACCCTACGGTTCGTGAATAATGCATACATGATTGAGACTCCTCTTAGATCAATAATGAGAAGCGGGACCTGGAGATCCATACTGACTCCTGCACATTCAACGATGACTTCTGTGATCATGAGAACCTTTAACGCTAGTAACTTAATCCCTTTGTATCATGATATAATACATGTCCAAGATTCGATCATCGTTATCCTAATACCTAGTTTGATCTCGTTACGGACATGCACTCTTTTCTCGTTCCCATGATATAATATTCTAGTGATCACATCACTTGCTTGCAAGCTATCTTAATGTGATATCATCGAGAGAGCCCAGCGTATATCTATCCGTCATAGGGATTGACAAATTCCACTCTTGATCCATGAGCCTCAACCTAACACCTTCGTAGCACTGAACCCACCTTTATAATCACCCTGTTATGATGTGACCTTTGATGTTATCAAGATACTCATTGTATCTTAGCTTACATAATGGTTCTTCAAACCATCTGTTTTCCCCTTTGATTGTTGTGGTGTGTATTGTATCATGTGCTTGCTTGCATGAATGAAAATGAAGTTAGTTGAAAAACCTGAGTCTAACTCAAAGTTTTAGCTTTGAAAACCCAAAACCATGAACCTTAGAATTTCCCTCTTACCCCTATATCTATCTCAATCTTCAGATGACTCGTCGCAAGACCCAATGCTGCAGATCTTGCAGAATCTCATCGCAGACCGTGAAGCAAGCAGGGCAGAACGCCAAGCCAACTTAGCAAGATTGCAGCAGATCGCCCAATGGCTCTCAACAACCAAGGCCATGGAAATCAGGATCACCAGGGATCCAAACTCAAAAACTTTCAGAACACGAATCCCCCAATCTTCAACCAATCTGAGAACCCATTAGATGCTGATGACTGGTTGCAGACCATGGAAAACAACTTAGAAGTTGCAAGAGTTGATGAAAATGAGAAAGTTCTCTTCGCCACCCACTATCTGGCAGGAGATGCAAGAGCTTGGTGGAATAGCATCCGCAATATGAACCATGGTCAAGTGATGATATGGGAAGCATTCAAAGTCAAGTTCACCCACACCCACGTGCCGCAAGGTCTAGTCAACAGGATGAGAGATGAATTCCACGAATTGAAGCAAGGAAGAATGACTGTGGTGGAGTACCGTGACAGATTCTTGTCACTTGCCAGATATGCACCTGATGAGATCAACACGGAGGCCAAGAAGAAGGAGAGATTCTTGAACGGACTGCATGATGAGATGCAGACTGTCCTTGTCAATATCCGCTTCCAAGATCTCGAAGAACTAGTCGACTCTACCATTCAGATGGAAGGGAAGATTAACTAGGCAAACAACAACCGCAAGCGTCGTATGATGCAGCAGTCTGGATCCAACAGTCACCAGAAGTACCGTCCCAACCCTTCACCAGGATATGCACCAATAAACAACCGACCCCCAAATTCTCGCCCAAGCTACCCTAACCGTAGCGGAGGCAATGTGAAGTCCGGAGGAAACAATCATAACTCCGGTAATGCCAACAATTTCAACCGTGCACCTCCCAAGAACAACAACAACAACACTGCACCCAGAACTGGCAGCAATGCTGTGCCTATCGCAGTCAAGGACAAGTCCCAGATCACTTGTTTTGAGTGTGGAGTGAAGGGTCACTACTCCAATGAGTGTCGCAAGAAGACAACAGCCAATGCCAATGTGAATGCCCCAGCTCAGCAGCAGCGTCGTGTTCAACCAGGAAGGAGATTTGCCCTAGGGAACCCTAACAACCGCAACGGTCGTCTCTTCCACATGAACGCAGAAGAAGCCCAGGAAGCGCCAGATGTAGTGTTGGGTATGTTTTCTGTCAACTCAGTTTTAGCAAGAGTATTGTTTGATTCTGGAGCATCGCATTCATTTGTCACTGAAGAATTTGCATGCACTAGTAAGATTCACCCAACCAACCTGAAGCATGTCATGATAGTTCAAATCCCCGGTTCAACTACAAAAGCTAGAAAAATTTGCAAAGCTGTGCCTATCAGAATACATGGAATAGATTTTTATGCCAACCTAATTGTACTTGGAACCAAAGGATTGGAAGTAGTACTAGGTATGGACTGGATGTCAAGGCATAAAGGACTGATAGACTGTGCTAAGAAAGCCATCACCATGACCAGTAGTTCCGGAGTCACAGTAGAGCATATCTCTGAAACCTTACCCCGTCAATTCAAGTGCAACAAGAGTGTAGCCATGCCCACCATAGACCAAGTCAGAGTAGTCTGTGAATACCCCGACGTATTCCCAAATGAATTGCCAGGTATGCCCCCGGATAGGGATATTGAGTTCATTATCGAACTAATCCCCGGAACCGGACCAATAGCCCAGAGACCCTATAGCATGAACCCCTCAGAGTTAGTGGAACTGAAGAAGCAGTTGGATGCCATGTTAGAGAAAGGCTTGATTCAACCAAGCGCATCGCCATGGAGATCACCAGTGTTATTCGTCGACAAGAAAGATGGAGGCAACCGTCTATGCACAGATTACAGAAAGTTGAATGATGTCACCATCAAGAACAAGTACCCTTTGCCAAAGATAGAGGATCTATTTGATCAGTTGACCGGAGCTTAGGTATTCTCAAAGATTGATCTTAGGACTGGTTATCACCAACTTAAGATTCGTGCAACAGATATTCCGAAGACCGCCTTTACTACTCGCTATGGTTTATACGAGTATACGGTTATGTCTTTTGGATTAACCAATGCCCCTGCTTATTTCATGAATCTCATGAATAAGATCTTTATGAATTTCCTAGATAAGTTTGTAGTTGTGTTTATCGACGAAATCCTTATCTACTCCAAGTCATAAGAAGAGCATGAGCAACATCTGAGAGTTATCCTAGAAACCCTGAGAGAGCATCAGTTATATGCCAAGTTCAGCAAGTGTGAGTTCTGGATGAAGGAAGTAGGATTCTTAGGACATATCGTGTCTGCCGGAGGAGTCTCTGTTGATCCCGCCAAGATCAAAGATGTCGAAGAATGGGAAGCCCCAACCACTCAAACCCAAGTCCGTGCATTTCTCGGATTAGCGGGATATTACCGCAAGTTCGTACAAGGATTCTCGAGCATAGCCCGACCAATGACCCAATTGTTGAAGAAAGACAAGAAGTTTGAATGGACAGACAAGTGTGAAGCCAGTTTCCAAGAGCTGAAGAAGAGATTGATATCAGCCCGAATATTGGTCATGCCAGACAACAAGAAGCCGTTTGATGTGTATTGTGACGCACTACTAGGAAAACGTCTATAGGTAATCCACACATCCGTGGCGCACGTGCTAGTGGTGCCCCACGGGTAAAATAGGCGTGGCGCACTGCCCACAGGTGCCCTACGGCTAATTGCCGTAAGCGTGGCGCACATGACCATAGTGCGCCACAGATATGTGTGGGCCAGGGCCCTGTTGGCCGCACGCCAAACATCCGTAGCGCACATAGGGTAGGTGCGCTACGGTTGTTAGTGTCAACCGTGGCGCACATGGAGGGGGTGCGCTACGCCTAAGTGCATGCCCCTCTCTGCTGTGAAACGGCCAGACACATCCATGGCGCACTATGCCATGTGCGCCACGGATGTATAAACTTAGTAGTAGGGCACCTTGCCCTAGTGCCCTACGCCTAACTATCGTGCACCAACTCCACCCCCCCGGTGGATCGCCTTTTTAGACTTTGCAAAAAATAAAAGAAAATGATAAACACTTCAAAAAATTAAATCCTTTCATATTTAGGTAGGTAATGTGGTATAGCTTCTAGTAAAATTAACAAACATGAGTTTCGACTTTATTTGCAAAAAAAAGTCATGCCACGGTAAAAAGCCCGTAACGTTTGCATACGATGTCGGAAAAAAACGTATAATATACCAAAATGACCAGAACGAGATTCTAGATCCGCTTGCAACCCCTTTAGGTCGTTTAGCGATTTTTTAGAATCTCAAAATTCGAAAAGAGTAAAAAGTTATGGCAAAAACAAGATTTTTTGCTGCAGAAAAAAAATTGAGGCAACTTACCCGTAGCGCACCACCACCTAGTGCGCCACGAGTAAGTTGGGCGAGATTCGAAATTCGAATCACCACCCCGCCCACCTACCTCCCTCTCTCCCTCTCTCTTCCTTCCTCTTCGATCTCTTCCTTCCTCCCTCTGTTCTTCTCTTCCCCCCTCTCTTCTTATCTTCCTTCCTCTTCTCTTCCTTCCTCCCTCTCTTCTTTCTTCCTCTTCTCTTCCTTCCTCCATCTCTTCTTCTCTTTCTCTTCTCTTCCTCCCTCTTCTCCTTCTCCTTACTTCGGCCTCCTCCGACCAAGGAAGACCACGGGTAACCAGCTCCTTCAGAAGTCGCCGTCACCTCCTCCGACCACACGTCCTCCAGCCGCCGTCGCCGCCACCACCTCCTCTGACCGTACCTTCGTCCACCTCCGACGCACCTCCGGCTGTCTCCTCCGACCATACCTCCTCCTACTGCCTCGACGCCGACGAGGACTAGCATGGCCACGGCCTCCCGCACATCCCTGTGGTGGTAGGTCGTGGCCACGGCCACTTCTCCGGCGAGGCGACGCGACGGCAGCGATTTCTGGACCCGATTGCTTTTGCAATTCAAAACGAGGGTGTTTTTTGCATTTTTTTTGATTTTTGAAAAAAACATCCGTGGCGCACCAGTACCCCTACCCGTGGCGCACCTGGTAGTGCGCCACACCTATCTCGATATAACCGTGGCGCACCATGTAGTGCGCCACGGCTACGAGATAGCCGTAGCGCGAGGCCCGTGGCGCACTGCTAGTGCGCCACGGAAGGCCTTTTCAGGTGCGCCACGAATAGGCGTTTTTCTAGTAGTGACGCATCCAAGATTGGTCTAGGATGTGTATTGATGCAAGAAGGCAAAGTCATCACGTATCTGTCTTGACAACTAAAGCAGCATGAGCAGAACTATCTGACCCATGATCTTGAGCTAGCAGCTGTAGTTCTAGCACTGAAGACATGACGTCATTATCTGATGGGTAATCGCTGTGAGATTTACTCAGATCACAAGAGCTTGAAGTATATCTTCACTCAGAAGGAGCTGAATATGAGGCAAAGGAGATGGATAGAGTTAATCAAGGATTATGACCTTGACATTCACTATCACCCCGGCAAAGCCAATGTGGTAGCGGATGCTCTTAGCAGATTGCCGTGTAGGATAAACACCATGATCAAGGAGAAGCAACCAAGTTTGTATGAGGAGTTGGAGCAGTTCAGGACTAAATTAGTTAGCAAATGATTCCTAGCTAGCATTGAACTTCAACCCACTTTGATTAGCCAAATCAAGGAAGCCCAGAAGGGAAATGAAAGTATCGACGGAATCAAACGTCGTATTGGTACAAGAAAGGTACCTGGATTCACTGAAGATGAAGAAGGAGTACTATGGTACAAAGGACGTATCTGTGTGCCAGCAGATTCAGAATTGAAGGAAGTTATCATGAAGGAAGCTCATGATACTCTTTATTCTATCCACCCCGGAGGAACAAAGATGTATCAGGATTTGAAAGAGCAATTTTGGTGGCACAAGATGAAGAGAGAGATCGGAAGCTATATCGCCAAATGTGACATCTGTCAAAGAGTCAAAGCAGAGCATCAGAGACCTGCAGGACTGTTGCAACCATTGCAGATTCTGGAATGGAAATGGGATTCCGTCGGAATGGACTTTATCACCGGTTTGCCTACTTCTAGTAGGGGAAATGACTCAATCTGGGTCATAGTTGATAGACTGTCCAAGGTAGCCCATTTTATACCTGTCAAGACTACCTACCAGAGTGCAAACCTAGCAGAGCTGTACATTGCTAGGATTGTTAGTCTGCATGGAACCCCCAAGACCATCGTGTTAGATCGAGGAACCCAGTTTACTTCAAGATTTTGGCGGAAAGTTCAGAAAGGTTTAGGAACCAAGTTGAACTTCAACATAGCGTATCACCCGCAAACAGATGGACAGACTGAGAGAGTCAACCAGATCTTAGAGGATATGCTTAGAGCTTGTGTTTTGGAATACGGATCAAAATGGGAAGACTGCCTGCCTTTCGCAGAATTCTCATATAACAACAGTTATCAAGCTAGTTTGCAGATGGCACCATTTGAATTCCTATACGGAAGAAAGTGTCGTACCCCTTTGAATTGGTCACAAGTAGGAGAGAGTCAGATCTTTGGACCCAACATTCTCTGAGAAACAGAAGAGAAAGTTCACAAAGTCCGTGAGCACCTCAAGACCGCCCAATCCAGACATAAGAGTTATGCTGACAAAAGAAGGAGAGACCTGACTTTCAATGTCGAAGATTTTGTATATCTCAAAGTTTCACCATTGAAAGGAACTCAACGCTTTAGTCTGAAGGGAAAGTTAGCCCCCAGATATATCGGACCTTTCAAGATTTTGAACCATCGAGGAGAAGTATCGTATCAACTGGAATTACCTGAAGAGATGTGAGCCATCCACAATGTGTTCCATATCTCATTACTTCGCAAATGCTTGGAAGTGCCCGAGAAGACTGAAGTTTTCAAGAACATCGATCACAGAGCTGTGGAAATCAACAATGACCTGACCTATCGGGAAGTGCCCATCCGTATCTTAGAAGAAGCCTATAGAACCACCAGGACCAGGAGTATCAAGTTTCTCAAGATTAAGTGGAGCAACCATACCGAGGAGGAAGCTACTTGGGAGCGCGAGGATTTCATTAGGACAGAGTTCCCAGATCTCTTTAGTTCCTAGTTTTCTTTGTAAATCTCGGGACGAGATTTTGTTTAAGGGGGGAAGGTTTGTAACATCCCAAAACTTCAATCCAAGCTTATCAAGATCAAATCATCCAAAAATAGGGTTAACAAAAACTTTTCCAAATTTAAAATGAAAGCATTCATATGTGTGTGCATTTAAAATAGGAGTTGAATTAAAGTGCCTTGTTTAAGTGATCCAATGCTTGTAAAATGTTTCTTAGGTGAATTAAACATCATCTACATCATTCCCAAACTTTTCCTAAAGAAAATCAAATAAAAAAGAATTAAAAAGGAGGAATGGTCATTTTGGCCATTTTAATCCACTATACTACTTTGAGTGTTCCTAGCACTCATTTCTTCACAGAAACAATTCTTGATCTTTGCACCCCTTGCTAGTACACATAATGAGGTACCAAGGCCCACCTTTTGATCTGCTAAAAACATTCTTTTACTTATTTTAAATGGCATTTGAAAATTGAATCTAATGCATATGCATAGATCACCCCTATTTCAAAAACCATCCTTTTGAGATCCACTTTCAAAACCCTTGCAACCAGAGACTACCTAGCACTAGTGGAGAACACCCAAAAATTTTGAAATCAAAATTCAAAACTTTTTCTCTTTCGGCCATTTTGTCAAACACCTTGCTGGCAAGATCATTGTGGCCTAACTATTACTGTTTTGGGCTAATATTGTCTAGCAAATTTGAAGTGCGTTGATCATCTTTGTCCCCCTCAAGCCTAACCAGACCCACACCAGCACATCCCCTACCTCCTAGCTGCACTGCATTGCCATGCCGAGCCACTCCTCGCCGGCCGACCGTGCACTCGCAGCAGCAGCCCTCTCCAGCCTCTCTCACCATGTCTAGCAGGTTGCCAGTGGTCCACCTCCACCGTCCAACCAGCCCCAGGCCAGAGACAGAGAGCAGAGCGGCCAGGAACCGCCGCACCCGGAGCTGGTCGACCATGCCGCCGCCGCCGCCTGCAAAGCGCGCTCTGTCCCCGCGTGCACAGAACGCCCCTTGGCTACAGCCCGCACCCACCGCTCCGCCATGACCTAGGGAACACCCTAGACACCCCCGTTCGCTGCCCAAAGCACCACAGCCACCGCTCGCCATGGACATTGCCGCTTCTGCCGCTCAGAGCGCCACCTCGCCCAGACCGCATATCACCACCCCTACGATCTCATTCACTTCCTAGGGCACCGCCAGGAGACCACCTATCGATCACCATCCTCCGCCATGCCGCTAGCCGCCCGTAGCCGTGTCGCCGGAGTCGCCTGCCCATACCCTTCGGTCTCACCATCGGGCCTATATAAACCAGCCTCCCCCGCACCATTTCTCCACACCCACTCACTCCCCACCTCTCACTGATCCTTTCACCCCTCTCGCCGGAACCAAGCGAGCTCTGCCTTGCCGGAATTGGAGCCGGAGCAGCCGCAGCAGGAGGAGAAGGGCGCCGCTGATTGCGACCACCCCAAGCTCCGCCGCAACCGCGTCTCGTCTCGCTGTCGTCTTCCAGTTCGTTTGCCCGCCTCGCCTACCCTGCTGGAGCCCTGGTACGTCCCCAGCAGACCCCCACCGAGCCGCTAGGGTTCGAGCTCGCCGGCGACCTATTCGTCGTCGACGACGACCCTCAGCCGTAGATCCCCTTTCTAATCCTACGGCCCACAGCGCGTGTACCGTTTCGCGTGATAAGACCCACTGACAAGCGGGACCCCCTGTCAGCTGAGCCACGCGCCGCAGAGCGCCACTGGGCCGGCCCAAGTTCTTTCCCGCGCTAGCCCACCCGTTCAAATCTGGAATTTTCTTTTTAGTTAAATCTAGTTTCTGTCCACTAGTTTAAAATTCAATTCTGGGAGTTCTATAAATCCAAATTGCATGAAACCAATTTTGTCTGAAAAGTATTGAGATGATCTATCCAAGCCCATTGGATTTAATTCAATTAGAGTTATAGATCTCTCCTAAGAAAAATAACAAAACAGAAGTATTTGCAACTTGCAACATTTTTATAAAATCAACCAAGTTAGCTTTTGAGTTGATTCCAACTCTCAAAAATCACATTTTATCATATCTATCTAAGTATGTAATAATATTAAGGTTTACATGCAGTGACTTTGGACTAGTACCAAAATAATGCTATATAGGCATTTCTAGTCACTTTAAATCATTAAATAATGAACTTAAACCAAAGTAATATTGATCCAACCTTTAAATATCATTCCCACATGTTAAAATATGTGGTGATGACATGTGTCCACATGATCCCATATTTTAAGTGGTGAATATTAAATCTTAGTTAATTTTTCAATGAGTAGAAATTACTTTTCTAAAATAAAAAGGTTGAAACTATTGAATTAAACTTGTGATGCTTGTGATGATAATAGATCATCAAATGTGTGCTTTAGAATGCTACTTAGTCTAGTTAAGTATTGTTTGGTGATTGTGTACTCCGTATGTTTTTATAGACGATAGTACCGACCAAGTCTACGAAGAGGAGGAGTGTTATCAAGACGAAGAAGAAAACTTCAACCACTGCTGCAACCAAGGCAAGCTAGCACTATCCAAGATTAACCCTTGCAAGTTGTACTTGCAAGCCACCATTAACAATGTAAGCTAACCCTTGCAAGTTTAGTGCTTAGCAAACTAGAATCAAACTAGATGGTTTAGCAAAGATGCCTTAAGCATGCTTTGAGCACCCCTTTTTGACTATTAGTACCCCAAGTCTTATTGACAAGTTTTACCTCCCCTTAGTACACAAAGTTCTTTACTTGTTTTGAAGGTAGCATAAAAAGTATAAAACTTGACCTATTTAGAAACCTTTAGATGTCATTCTACGGCATGAGATTGAACCCATCACTTCCACCTTAGTGAACACTCTTAACTTAGTAGTTTAGCGTAGATCAAAAACTTGAGTCACTTTAGATGGGAACACTTGGTGAAAATGAATTATGAAAACCTTGGAATGATGAGTCATTCTATTGAGATGTTTTGATAAGTGCTGAGAAACACAAATGGTTGATGATGATGAAAATGATGAGGCATGAGCCTTAACCCTTTTATAAAACTAATGGTTGGATTCGGATGCGATACCATTCCAAATTTACCGTACAACCACACTACCTGAATTGGGTAAGGCTTAGCTGGAAATTTATATGCATTAGTATTAGTTCCCTCGCGGGAGAGGTCTAAGCTGAGGCTACCTCTCAATGTTGTCCACCTATGCAGTGCCCAAGATGACTGATGGTCATGGTTGGGAGGCCATGCTCATAGGAGAGGTGCTTATACTAGGGTGTGTAAATGGAAGGTTATGTTTGATTATCTGCATACTAAGTATGATGATTCAGGGTTATCCCTGACAGATGTATCGAATCTTGTGGTGAAAATGTACCACCTCTGCAGAGTGTCAAACTATTCGAATAGCCGCGTCCGCGGTTATGGATAGTTAGAATGGCCATACTGTTTCGTTGTCAGATGTTTTCCAAATAACTTGAAATGAATTATGAATCTTGACCTGACCACAACCGGGTTGTGTTTATGACATTAGCTTCCCAACTTAAGTGATTCTAGAACTTTACTTTATCTTTCTTTGCTTCTAAACTCAGCTTAGGTTTCAAACTTAACTTTATAGTTAAACTTAGATTTAGCACTTTAACTTAGAATTATACTGCTTGTTAGTAGTAGTTTGCGAGTACTTAAAGAGTACTCATGGCTTTTGTCCCTGGCTATTATCGTGGCCAGACTATGAAGGAGATTATCAAGATGATGGTCAGCAGGACGGCTATGATAACTAGGACTATCTGCCTTCATCAGCATTGCCTGTGCCCCTGAAGATGGACCCCACCGCTACGCTTATCTTTTATTTCCGCTGCTTGTTGTATTAAGACTGGATCATGAGATCCTTATTTGTGTAAGACCTTATGTATGGTTTGTAATGGATGATGTACTATGATATCCAATCCGTTATGTCTCGCAAAAATGGTAATCCTAGGATTGCGAGGTATGGCATAACGGGCATCTGGGATTAAAAATCCGGGTGTTGACAACTCCCAACAGGCAATAGGAACACAGTCAACAATATCTTTATAAGGTGCATATGGAATATGGTCCAGAAGATCCCGTTTAGCTTCTTCTTCCATGCGAGTGAATGATGCAGCACAAGAAGCATCCAATAAATCCTTATCATGAAGAGAAAGCCTTGCATAAAAGTTATTGATAATATTATTGTTGGGGAGCTCATGAATGGGACATTTGAGCATTAGTAACTTCAATATCCCCCAAGCTTGAGCTGTACTCTCTCCATCAAGAGGCCAAAAGTTGTATATTTGATTCCAATCTTTATGAATCTCACTAGGAGGATAAAACTTTGAATAAAAGAGAGGCACTATTTCCTCCCATTCAAGAGCTTGACCATTCTTCAGCAGCTTATACCATTCCTCAGCTCTTCCTTTTAGTGATAATGAGAATAACCTCTTCTTAACTTGATCTATAGCGATACCTACACACTTGAACAACCCGCATAATTAGTGTATAAAGAGTAAATGATCACCGGGATGGGCAGTTCCATCCCCAACATAGTAGTTATCCATAACACGATCAATAATTCTTGTAGGTATTTTAAAAGAATCATTCTCAGCAGGTGGTGGTTCATCTACTACCTTAGTAGTGGTAGTAGGATTACCAAATAAGAAACTCAATGAATTATCCATAACAGAAGTAAAAAATACTCATAGTAGAAGTTTCCTTTACCAGTTCCACTCTCCAGTAGCGCTTCACTCCCTGGCAACAGCGCCAGAAAATAGTCTTGATGACCCACAAGTATAGGGGGTGTATCGCAGTATTTTTGATAAGTAAGAGTGTCGAACCCAACAAGGAGTAGAAGGTGCTGACTAGTGGTATAGATCAGGAATTCTCTGCAAATACTTAGCAAATGGATTTTTAGAGTTTTTTGATAAAGCAAGTAAACGAAGTATGAGTAAATAAAAGACAGTAGGAATAAATGCAGCAAGTGGCCCAATCCTTCCTCTGCTGGTCGGCTCTCCCCCGATTCAGCTTGCGAGTGAGGAAGATGGATGGCACCGAGATACACGTGGTAGGGTACGACCTCCGGCGCTGGCGCATCCTGGTGGCCGGCGCCACCGTAGGGACGTCTAGTCGTCCACGCCAGCACAGGACCACCTCGTGGAGTAGCTCCGCCGGCCTCCTCTGACTTGGCTTGCTCGCCCCCTCCACTAGGCTAGCTCGCCGTGGCTTGGCCGGCCACAGGGCGAGCGCGGGGATGGCGGCATCATGGCGGGTAGTGAGAGAGTATAGCAGAGCGGCTGGATGTGGAGCTGGCGGCGTTGGATCGCGAGGGAGGAATCGCGTGAGGGACCGAGGGGGATCGACAGAGAAGGTGAGAGGCGCTGGACGGCTGGATCGTGGGGCCGTGGGGGACGTCCTCGATGGGCTCGGGAAGGCTGGCTTCGACCCAATAATGTTCTTTTGGAAGGTTGTATTACTTAAGATGACCAAACGTTCTCGAGGACACATGGGAAGACTGTCAAGTGCTTTCACTTCATATAGTTGATTAATCTTCTTTAGCTTGCTAAGTGTTGTGTGGGTGAACCTGTGCTAATGTACCGACCTTCCTAGGACTAATACATACTTGTGATTATACCCCTTACAAACATCCGTAAGTACAAGAAAGTAATTAATGTAGAAACCTAACCACAGCTTTAAACTCTAAGACCCTTACGTCCCGTGTGCAATGGTTTCCTAACGGGGGTTCTGGTTTCTATCACTCCGGCAATCCCTACGATTAGTAGCCAAATACACAATGCATTCCCCTAGGCCCATATAGGTGAAGTGTCATGTAGTCGACATTCACATGACACCACTAGAAGAAGTACACCACAACTTAAATATCAAACTATTGAATCTTTCTCAACACAACTCCACTACTAACAACATGACTTCTCCCATGTCCTCAAGAACAAAACGAACTACTCACAAGACATCATATGGATCATGATCAGAGATGGAATAATGATGTATAACAATCTAAACATAAACGATAATTCAATGGTTCACTCAATAGCATCAACTACAAAGAGTAATCAACACTGGGAAAGTTTCCCCTAAGAACTATGCAAGATTCAACCCAATTGTTATAGCAATATGGAGATGGTGATGAGGGTGCCGATGGTGATGATGGTGGTGGTGATGATGATGATCCCGATGAAGTCCAGCTTGATGGTGGTGTTAAGGGCGACGATCTCCCCTCTCCGGGAAGGAATTCCCCCGGTAGAAATCTATCTGCCGGAGAGATCTTTCTCTTGGTGTTTTCCGCCCCGCAGAGGCGGTGGAATCTTTCTATGGTCGCTCCCCGAGTGTTAGGGTTTTGGGAGGAATATATACGCCAGAGGGGAGAGCCATAGGTGGGCCAGGGCGGCTACACCACCTGGTGGCGCGACCTAGGGTGGCCCGCGCCAGGGGGTGGTGTGGGCCCCCTGTGGCCCATCTCTACTCCTCCTTCTGGCTTCCTTCGTCTTCTGGAAAAATAGGAATTTCCGTATATTTTCCCGGATTTTTTGATCTTCGCGAATTTTGCCTCCAAACAGCACATTTTCCATCAGAATACTGACTGCAGCGGTCCATGCTCCAAAAGTCATCAACCATGCAAAAACAAATGAAATAACATCAGCATCATATCTTAATATAAATATATCAATGAATAACAGTAAATTATGACATAGAATAGTGATGCAAAATGGACGTATCAACTCCCCCAAGCTTAGACTTTGCTTGTCCCCAAGCGAAACTGAGTTCAATAAACATGGCCTCAGGTTTGTGGAGTGAAGAGTCGATAAAAGAATACGAACAAGAAGCATCACATTCATCAATACATAGATCATAATAGAAGACAACTCACTAGTATATGACTTAACTTGCAATAAGTAAAGGAAACACAATAAAGATACATAAAGTAAATCATAATTGGTAATGGCAAAGTTAGCTCTTGGTCGAAGAATAGTTGATAATTTGCTAGAGTTCACAAATAACTGGTGTTTCAATGATAGCTTTCAAAGTAGTAGACACCAAGATAAGAACAATGTGCAAAACAAGGAACATAAGAAACATGATTGAATAAATCATCATATGAATGAATGAAACACAACAACTCAAAATACTTGCTGAGATAGAAGGGAATAGGTTTACTGACTCAACTAAAAAGTAAAAGAAAGGCCCTTCGCAGAGGGAAGCAGGGATTGCAAGTTTCATAAAGAGCTCCCAAAAATTCTGGTACTTACTAGCTTTCAGCTCTCATTGCCCCTATCATAGGCATCTTTAGGTGGTTAAGGTTAAAGTGATCAAATATGAGGATATGCTTGACAAGTTGTGAGTTGAAAATCTCATGTCCCTTGAATTCGAGGGCCGCTCCTCATGCTACTCAAGTTTAGTCACCGATAAGTTCTTATCATAGTAAGAACATGTGTATCATAGAGAACCGCCAACAGGGTACCCCTTGCGCGATGATACGGTAGAATCCCTATATCAAAATGACAAGGCAAGCAAACAATAAGCATCTCAGCAATCTTCTTATTTACCATGGGAATATGGTGCTTTTTTCTCTCTTTCCTCTTTTCTCATCTTTTTTTACTTTTTCTCTTTTTCTCAATCTCTATCTTTTTTATAAGAAGAATGCTTCATAGATGCTCATTATGGTTACGCTACAGGTTTCCACCATGTCAGCGTGGATTATTGTCACTTTGGGGCCTTTGGTTTCGGACAATAACATGTGTATACAACTTGCAGGTAAGATCATAAACAATACTATCATCATGAATCAATAACATGTTCAGATCTGAAATCATGGCACTCGGGCCCTAGTGACAAGCATTAAGCATAACAAGTTGCAACAAAGTCAAAAAGCACTAATAGTAGATACTAGGAACCATGCCCTAACAATCTGATGCCATTACATGAACGATCTCATCCAATCCCTACCATCCCCATAGCCTACACTTGGGATTACTCACTCATGGATGGGGTAATAATGGATGGTTGATGGAGAATCTATGGTGATGATGATGGCGATGATCTCCTCCAATTCCCCGTCCCGGCAGGGTGCCAAAACGGAGTTTCTGGTTCCGAATCGCGGTTTCTGGTAGTGGCGACGCAGCGGAACTCTATCTGGAAAAACGTCGAATCCCCCGTCTGATTAGGTCAGAGGGCTTTTATAGGCGAAAGGAGAGGTCGAGACGGAGTCCGAGGCGGCCACACCACCCCCTAGCGCGGCCTGGCCTGGCCCGTGTGGCTAGGTGGTGTGGGCCCCTCGTGGCTCTTCTTCGTCTCCTCTTTTGGCTCTGTGAGTCTTCTGGTAAAATAGGAGTTTTGTGATATTTTCCGGGATTTTTCCTGGAAGTTGATTTCCTGCACAAAAACAAGATACCAAAGCAATTCTGCTGAAAACAGCGTTAATCCGCATTAGTTGTATCCAAATCACACAAATTAGAGAAGAAACAATAGCAAAAGTGTTTGGGAAAGTAGATACGTTTTGGATGTATCAACTCCCCCAAGATTAGCTTATTGCTTGTCCTCAAGCAATTTAGTTGAAAACTGAGTGCGATAAAAGAAACTTTCACAAATACATTTGCTTCATAAGATGTATATATTCTCAGCATATGATCAAATACTTAGGCA
Organism: Avena sativa; assembly: GCA_916181665.1. Taxonomy (NCBI): domain Eukaryota; kingdom Viridiplantae; phylum Streptophyta; class Magnoliopsida; order Poales; family Poaceae; genus Avena; species Avena sativa. Next base: position 462,824,782 of record OV702297.1, on the reverse strand, counting down.
ATTCATAAGAAAGAGTATGCAAATAAGTTTACCTAGTGTTCATGCAAGCTATGAAGTGATTCCAACTCATTAATAATAAGTAACATGACACATAAGCATATGCAGGATTGTAATGCTCATAAGAAAATATGATAAATTGGTGTCTCGCTTGCCTTTCTTTGGAGCAAAACATAAATGCCAAGGCACCTCTGAAGTTTAAGTGAAGAATAGAAATAAACTTATCAAAGATACAAGTGTAAAAGTTATGTCATAATTAATCGTGTTTTGGAACAAGCACATTACACCAAGAATGATAGCTATGCTCTCGGGAAGGTGCTCAAAGAATAAATGGTGACTCAACGTAAAAGTGAAAGAAAAAGATTTAAAAGTTTGAAAGGCTTCCAAATGCTGAAAGTATGGTACTCATTAGCTTTGACCTCTCATTGCCCCTATCATAAGCATCTTTAAGTGATTAAGATTAAAGTGATCAAATATGAGGATATGCTTGACAAGTTATAAGCTAAAAACCTCATGCCCCTTACTTACGAGTACCGTTCCTCATGCTACTCAAGTTTAGTCACAAGTAAGTTCTTGTCATTGTCAGTACATGTGTATCATAGAGAACCACCAACGGGGTACCCCTTGCCCGATTATACGGAAGATCCCCATATCAAAATGACAAGGCAAGCAGACAATGAGCATCTCAGCAATCCTTTTATTTCCTATTTGCATAGGTCTCTTTTTTCTCTCTTTTTTTTCTTTTCTTTCTCTTTTTTTCTTTCCTATTTGCATAGGGGATTTTTTTATATAAGGGATGCTTCATAGATTGCTTGTCGTCGGATTGATGACAAGTACGCCATGAGGGGGTCCTCGAGGTGTGCGAAAGAGAGGGGTGGAGACGTACAGTGTTCCAGGACAGTGAGCACACAAGTTTACCCAGGTTCAAATCCGCCGGCTTTGGATGGATCCTACTCCTGCTAGCAATCCAGTAATACGGCAGAGCCGGAATATGGGTTACAAGGGTTCGCCTGTGCGAGTTTGTAGACTATGAGGGTAGGTGCCCTAAAGGCTCTCCCTAGGACGGCTTATATAGATATCCGACCTAGGGTTTACAGGAGAGATCTATCCGGCTACGACTAAGAGTCGGTTACAGAGTACATCTTGAACTACAAGTAACACTATGGGCCTAAGTCGGTAAGTCTTCTGGGCCTTCCCGTAGCCGGATTGGACTCTGTCTCTTCTCCCTGACTGGGCCGCCCGTGAAGCAAAGCTCTAACCCGAAGTGGGCCACCCTGGTCAGTGAGGAACTGTGAGGATACCCGGAAAGTATATGCCCAACAGCAGCCCCTGGAAGTCTCCAAGATCCAAAGTCGGATTCATCATCGTCTAGCTTGATCTTCGGCTTGCAGAATCTTGAAGGGTTCCTAAAACTTCACAACAAAAAATACGATCCGGGTCTCAAAATAAGTCGGACCTATCAGCATGTTACTCGGATTTTCCAGCTTGATTTCAAACTAAGCCGGAACTTGGTATCTGACGTCATCTGACACGTCATCCTATCAGCACGACCGTTGGTGGGCCCGCTGTTCGTGGAACCGAGGCGTCGTTTCAATGCGTACGCGGAGATCGAGGCAACACAATCATCGCGTGGGTCCTTCCCAGTTCCTTCCACGACGTGTGGCGGTTACACAGTATCATTTGCACGAATCTTGGCGCGGTTAGGTGGATATAAGAGGTGAGGATTCTTCTTCATCTCTCTTCACCTGTTCCCTCGCTGTTTCTTCTCCTCCAAATCTCCCTCGTGCACAGAGCTTCCCTGCTTCCCAAAACTCCTAGCGCCGCCCATCTAAGGTCACCGGCGCTCCAGAAGAATGGCTTCGTCTTCATCTTCCGGCTTGGCTGTGGCAGCAGCGATGGCGGAGGCGGCGGCGGAGAAGGAAAGCTATCGCAGGGTCTGGATCCTCTGCGTGCTGGACGATGAGAAGCTCCACGGCGTGGAGAAAGAAGGGCTCCTCCGCGCCCGCGACTGGTGGAGCAGCTCCGGCAACACCATCCCCAACCCGTGCGTCGACGAGTGGGTACACTTCGGCACCCACCTCGACAGAGGTTTGTCATTTCCTCCCTCGGAATTCTTTTCCGAGGTGATAGATCACTATAGTGTTCAACTTCACCATCTTCCTCCCAACTCCCTCCTAGAGATGAGCGCCTACGCGGCCTTGTGTGAGGGATTTCTCGGCATCAGGCCGAGTCTTACCTTATTCCGGTACTACTTCCATGTCCGGAGAAATTCTATCACGGCCGATAATCCTTATATTACCGGTACAATTAGCTTTTCGGTTAGGCGTGATCGCGCCTATCCAAAGATTCTAGCCAATGACTCGGTTAAACAATGGCCAGCCACCTTCTTTTACCACAAAGATGTTCTGGCTCCCGGCAAAGCCACTGCTTTGCCGGCTTTCATTGATGGAGCCGCCACGGCCCAACCGTCTTGGGACAAGGCACCTCCGGCTCTCAGTGACGATCTGATCCTCGCCAAGAGGCGGATCAAATATCTGATCAAACACAAATGACTGAAGGGATCCGACTTGGTCCAATGTTGGGTGTCACGCCGGATCTAACCCCTTCAGTACCACGGAGACCGACTGATGCACTCCATCACGTCGTCCAAAAAGGATTCCCTCCGCATCATCCCTAGAGCCTATACCTCGCAAGGTTATATAAGCCAGATTAAATGGCTGATAAGGGAGCGGATCGAGAGGAGAATCCCGGAGGTTTCTATGGATATGCACACAGCGGAAAACCTCGTTGTGCCGGTAAGCTCTTAATAATAAACCTTTTCATGTGCTTCATTTTTTAAGTTATATCGCAATACTGATATGTTTTCTTCTTTTCAGCTTGCTAACCTCCCTGAGTCGGAATTTTCTCCGCTCGAAGGATATCCTCCCGAGTTCTCTCAGGAGGTTGAACTAGTCCCATTGCCGGACGTTGTGCCCAAGAAGCGCAAGGCTCCAACTGTGGCTGTTGGCACAAAGGAGGTGCCCGTCGTGAAGAGGTAATTTTCAACACAACTTTTCGCCTTTGTACCTTTCTCAAATTTTCTTTCGAGATGTAATATTTTCGACTCTGTTACATTCTCAGAGCTAAGGAGCTCATCAAGGGTAAGGGGAAGGGAACTTCTTCAAAGCCCCTGCGACAGACGAAGCTGACCATAGCTTCCCCTGCCGTGGCTCCTCCAACTCCTGACCCCCAATCCTCTGCAATGCCGGTGATTACTCCTTCGCTGAATGTCACAGAAGATCTGACTCCTTCAACGGAGCCAGCAATCCTTGAATCGCAAACTGACATCACCATGAGTGAGTCAGGTTTAGATAAGGGTGAACCCTCTTCGGGTAATGATCCCTCGGCAGAGATCTTTGCTGAAAGCCTTCTCAACAATCCGGGTCTTGCCAAGTTTGGCTTGTCCTGGAAATCTGCGGAAGAGATCCAGCGGCTGGCCAGGCAATGCCTGGAGAAGAGAAATCTCTCTACTGAAGAAGAAGCGCAAGAGGCGAAATACATCAAGTACTCCGACCTTCTTGAACAAGTTCGCATTCGCTACGAGGGACTTAGAGCTGGTGTGCTTCCACCACCTCCGATTATTCCACTCACCCTCGCCGAGAAAGTTTCCACCAAGGTGAACATTTGTCTGAGCAAGCTCACACATGAACATCATGTAAGTCGGAATTCTAACTCACATTTTTATTTATTGTATATCATATCCTCTAGCCCCAAGCATGAATTAGGATATTTAATCCGAGTTTATGCTTCCTTAGGATGATAAATAATGAACTAGTGTAGCCCCCAAGACTCGTGCTGATATTAGTAACAATATTAGCCCGAGTCTTCAGTAGACTTCTGACTCTGGGTATTCTGACTTACAGAAAGTTAATTCATATAACCAGGATTTGTTGAAGAACATCTACAACAAGCGGAGAGAGATCAGATCTCTCCGACTTGAAAATGTTGAGTTGAAAGTCTCTAAGGATGAGGCCAAAGGTATACATTCCGAGACTCAAATCTTGTCTTTGTGTTTTCATAGTCGAATTTTTTCCTGAACTGTTGTTCTTTTTGAGTTACAGCGCTGGTGAAACAGTCTTGCACTATGATTGAAGAGGCCGAGAACCTCAAAACCTTGGTGGTGGAGAACAAAGAACTTCACCAAGGGCTGGATAAGCTCAAGGCGGATCACGAGAAGAGCATCGCTCAAGTTGTCAAATCCTCCTCCATGGATACTAACGAGCGTGATTGCAAGATTGCCGCTCAAGATCAGAAAATCTCGGACCTTAATGACGAGCTATGCATAGAGAAGGACCTTTCCGAGGCGCTCCGGGCTGAACTCCAGAGTCTTCGCGAAGAGAAGACCAAAGTTGACGACGTCATTTTCGGTATGTTCCATCTGTCTGATTTGTTTATTTTTCTTCGACTTCTTTCAATGTCAGATTTTTAACTGTTTTTGTTTATAGGTCCTCTGAACTTGACAGACTCCACCTCCACTGAGCCTCGTACCCACCGGCTTACCCAAGTCGGTGACCTGCTTCATGACTTCCGCCAATCCCTTGAGGATATTGGCGAAGCTCTCAAGATTCTGGACATGCATATCATGTCGGATTTTTAGGTGCGGGACAAGGTGAAGGATATGCCGCAACTTGTTCAGGATTGGAATATGTCGTACGCGCGATCCACGACGCAGAACGCTCTCGCCATGGTCATGAGCCACCATGGAAGCATGGAGATATGGCAAGTGACCAGAGGGTATTCTACAGCGGATGAAGATGATCAGGAGCAAGACATCAAGGCGATCATGGACTCCTGCGCCGGATATGGGTGCCATGTAGCTGATCTAACCAACTATGACACTCCCTTCTTCACCCGCGTGGACACGCCGCCTCCGTCTCCCGAAGAATCAGCAGAAGTTTCCAACGATGAACATACAATATCGGATCTAGACATCTCGGAACGATATCAAGGCGATGTATCCAGCGAGCCGGCAAATCCTTCCTCTCCTCCTACATCATAAATTGCCAGAAACATTTGTATTATTCTGAAAAACATGATGGGTCTGTAAATATGCAGTACTTATAATTTTGCTAGTGCTAAGCTTCTGATCTATTCAACACTTTTGGCATTAAAATTTTTATGTGTCTGAAATGTTTACATAAGCACTTATACTTTTTCGTCTATACTTATCGTTTATCTGGCTTTCCCCCTCGTCCCTTTCGTGAGCCGGCTAAACCTTCTGCATGGAAACTTTGCTGAGCAACGGAGCTCAATTGCTAAACCAGTTTAAACTCGGAAACAAATCCGGCTTCTAGTACCAACAATTCACTACTCGAAAAATATCCGGCAATCAGACAAATAACCAAAGTACAGACTAGAAACTTTAGAGTTATACCTAAATGTAGCATTTTTAGAATCGGAAATCTAAACCAGAACAAACATGAGTATAAAGTACTTTCAAGTATTCTGAGATTTTCGACTATGACATGATCATTCGGAAATAAGATGGTAAAACTTCTCAGAAAAAATTTGAGGCAACTAAGACTTTTATTTCTCACAGAACATGTACATGTATATGTTTACAAAGAAGGATAAAATAAGAATAAAAGGGACATAGCTGAGCAATATTCCATGGTCTGTCTAACTCATCCGTGATTTGTACTGCCTCCAGCTCTCTTTCTCTTCTTAGTAGCAGGTCTTTCTTTGACTGGCCTCATGTCAGTTAAGTAGTACGAACCATTGTGCAATACTCGACTAACTAAAAAGGGCCCTTCCCATACTGGGGAAAGTTTGTGCTTTCTTTGTTGCACAAGCCGGAGAACCAAATCACCTTTATTGAAAGATCTGTTTCTGACTTTCTAGCTATGATACTTGCGTACCTTATGCTAATAGGTTGTTGATCTCATCTCAGCAACGACGCGAACTTCTTCGACCAAGTCGAGATCATTTTGTTGAGAAATCTCGGCATCCTCTTCAATAATACGCGGCCACTCTAGGAGAACCGTGAATCAAATCACTAGGAAGAACTGCTTCTGCGCCATAGACCAAGAAGAAAGGTGTATCCGGTTGACCTGTTCGAAGTTGTTCGTAAACTCCATATTACAGAGGGTAATTCCTCTGCCCAAGCCCCCGCAGCACGTCGTAGTGGTGCTTCGAGTCTCGGTTTTAGGCCTTGTAGGATTAAACCATTAGCTCTTTCAACTTGTTCGTTAGCCTATGGATGTGTGACTGACGCAATGTCAAGCCAGATATTTCGCTCATTGCAGAATTTGGCCAATTCTCCCATAGAAAAGTTACTCACGTTGTTCGTGATAATGCTATGTGGATAACTATACCGGATTATAACATCCTCGACAAATCTTTTGGTTGTTGCTCCATCACAACTAGTGACGGGTTTAGCCTCAATCCACTTTGTGAACTTATCCACCATCACCAAGAGGTGAGTAAATCCACTTGGAGCTCGTTTAAACGGTCCTACCATATCAAGCCCCGAGACCGCAAAAGGCCATGTTATAGGTATTGTTCGCAACTGATCAGCCAAAACATGAGCTTGTTTGGCGTACTTTTGGCAGCCTTTGCACGTCTTGACTAATCGTTCAGCATCTACTTGAGCTGTAAGCCAAAAAAATCCGTGTCTAAAAGCTTTTGCCACTAAAGATTTGGCTGCAGCATGATGACCACACTCTCCTTCGTGGATTTCTCTTAAGATTTTCACTCCTTCTTCCGGAGATACGCAGCGCTAAAAAACCCAGATACACTCCGCTTATAGAGCTCACCTTTAACTATAGTATAGGCTTTCGCTCGTCGGATAATCTGTTGGCTCAGAACCTCGTCTTCGGGTAATTTGCCATCTACCAGATAATCAAGGTAGGGTTGAGTCCAGCTAGGAATTATAGCCAGAACTACTATTAGAGGTGAGTCGGATTTGGTCGGATATTCCTCATCTACTCCCTTTATTGAGGGAACTTTGAGGTGCTCTAAAAAAGCGCCATCCGGGACCTCTTTCCATGTAGAGCCTATCCGAGATAATGCATCTGCTTCCTCGTTTTCTGCTCGAGGGATGTGTTAAACCTCAAACCCTTCGAACGATTTAGATAAATCATCCACGACAACTTTATATGCTGCCATGTGCTTATTTGCATTACAAATATCCGAAACTTGCTAAGCAACAAGATCCGAATCTCCATAACACATCAAACGTCAGATGCCGATATCCTCAGCAATCCGGATTCCGTGTAGCAGTGCTTCATACTCGGCAATATTGTTTGTCGCTGTGAAGTGGATCTGCAACACGTATAGAAGTTTATCACCTTGGGGTGATTTGAGCACCACGCCAGCCCCCGAGCCCCCTCGAGCCTTAGACCCATCAAAGTAGAGGGTCCAGTATTCCGACTCAGGGAGGATCATATTTTCCTTCGTCTCTGTACAATCAGCGACAAAGTCGGCAAGGATTTGGGATTTGATTGCTGTCCGAGGTTTATACTCAATATCAAAAGCTGAAAGCTCTATGCCCCATTTGGCGACGCGTCCTGTGGCGTCACTGTTGTTGATTATATCTCTCATGGGAGCTGTGCTCACCACGGTAATTGGATGCTCCTGAAAATAATGTCGTAGCTTACGAGATGCCAGAAAAACACCGTAAGCCAACTTTTGATAGTGCGAATACCGCTGTTTGGATTCTGTCAGGACCTCGCTGACAAAATAAGTCGGACGCTACACCAGGTGCTCCTGATTTTCCTCCGGTCTCTCCACCACCATGACGATACTAACGACCTTGTTTGTCGTAGCAAGATAGAGCAACATCGGTTCCTGTGGTTCCGGCGCAGCAAGGATAGGAGCAGATGAGAGTACTTTCTTTAGGTCTTGTAGTGCAGCTTCAGCTTCATCGGTCCAAACAAAATCCTTGGTCCTTTTCAGGAGTTTGTATAATGGTGCAGCTCTTTCACCAAGCCGGCTTACAAACCGACTGACTACAGCGATGCAACCAGTTAGTCTTTGTATGTCCTTCAGGTGAGTTGGCCTGGAAATATTGAGTATAGCCTTGATTTTGTCCCAGTTCACCTCTATGCCTCTTTGAGACACGATGAAACCTAACAATTTTCCGGCTGGTATTCCAAAGAAGCATTTCTTCGGGTTAAGCATGATGTTGTATTTTCGTAGATTGGCGAATGTTTCCTGCAAGTCGGAAATCAGAGTTCCCTTCTTTTTGGACATCACCGCAATGCCATCCACGTATGCATGCACATTGCGTCCGAGTTGGTCATGGAGGCAACGCTGCATCGTGCGCTGGTATGTAGCTCCTGCGTTCTTCAGCCCAAAGGGCATCGTAACAAAACAGAAGGTTCCGAAGGGGGTTATGAATGAACTTTTGACTTTTTCAGATTCTTTCATCCGGATTTGGTGATAACCGGAATATGCGTCGAGAAAACAGAGGAGTTCCGAGCCTGCCGTAGAATCGATAACTTGTTCAATTCTAGGCAGAGCGAACGGATCTTTTGGACAAGCCTTGTTCAAGGCAGTATAATCAACACACATCCTTAAATCAGTGGTGTCCTTTTTAGGGACCATTACAGGATTGGCCGACCACTCAATGTGGATGACCTCTTCTATGAATCTGGCTAACTCGAGCCGCGCTAGTTCCTTAGCTATTGCCTTACGCTTTTCATCGCCAAAACGTCATAAGGACTGTTTGACGGGTTTAGCGTTCGGGTTTACATTTAAAGAGTGCTTGGCAAGTTCCCTAGGTACTCCGGTCATGTCAGATGGCTGCCATGAGAAGATTTCTTGATTTGCTTGGAAGAACTTGACGAGCGCGCTTTCCTATGCGCTATCTAGGCCTACGACTATCTGGGTCACCTTGGAGGGGTCATCATCCTTCAACGACGTCTTCTTCGTCTCTTCTGATGCCTTGAACTCCGGATTTTTCTTGGTCACCTCCTTCTTTGTTGCGGGCATCTCGGACAGATCTATGCTCTTCTTGATCTCTTGGTACTCCTGGGCATGCAGCACAGCTTCAGCAAAGGCGGCATTTCCATCCTCGCACTCTCGCGCTTTCTTCGGGTCTCCCCTGATGGTGATTACGCCGTTGGGACCTGGAATTTTCATCATATTGTAAATGTAACACGAACGAGCCATAAAAGCCCAGTAAGCCGAATGTCCGAATATAGCGTGGTACGTGCTCTTGAACAGGACTACTTCGAAGGAAAGTGCATCCGTCCGATAGTTCTTTGGAGTTCCAAAGGTAACATCCAAAGTGATTTCTCCCAGGGAATTAGCTTGTCTTCCTGGGACAACCCCGTGAAAGATCACAGAGCTATGGTTCAGCTGGGTCTCCGAGATGTTCATCCGGTGTAGCGTTTCGACATAGAGAATATTGATACTGCTGCCACCGTCCATGAGGGTCTTGGAGAAACCATAACCGTCAATAAGTGGATTGACGATTAAGGCGTATTTTCCTCGCCTATGTAGCTTAGGTGGATGATCAACACGGTCAAATGTGATTGCCACTTCCGACCAGTCCAGGTATTGAGGGACAGCCGGAACTATTGCGTTGAGCTCATGTAGAACTGCTTTCTTGACCTTTGCTGGTTGAGATCTGAGGAAAGTGACGTAAGTGTCTTTTTTGGTCGGAAATTTTTTCTTCCCTTCCGGTTTGGGATTTGAAGCATCAACTTCCTCCATGTCGGAATCTTCCTTGGTCTCTTTATCTTTTTCAAGATTCTTCTTTCCCTTCTTCCGCTTAGCTCTATAGCCAGCGGTATCGTCTCTCTTGATGTCGTCATTAAAACGACACTCAACGTTGGTGTGGGACGAGCCCCCATTGGCATCTAAGTGATGCACACAAGGTTTGTTGGCAATGTAGGCCCAGGTGTAGGTTTTGCCTGGTTGCTGATCTCCTCTACCCTGAACTCTCGAAGTCCCACAGCCACGCCCGCGGCCTCCGCCGCGTCCTCCTCGTCCTCCAGACCCGAAAGTAGCAGTGACCACTGCCGTTTCCGCGTTGGGTTTTTCTTCCGAGGTATTTTTGCGCTTCTGAGCTTGTTGCTTTGGTTGTTTTGCTGACTGTGGCACAACTAGGGCGTTGAGTAATCCCTCTGCGTCGTCGTCAGCGTCTGCATACTTGCTCATTGTTTCTATCATCTCTCCCAAATTAGTGACTTTGTCGCACTTCAAGCGATGACACAGTAGACCAATTGGGAGACCCGCAATGAAAGCTTCAATCGCAGTTTGATCATTTACTCCTTCACAGGAGTTCTTGGTGTTGATCCATCATCCGAGGTAACCCCGACAAGTTTCTCCGGCCTTCTGGGTGCAACGCTGCAGGTCTCCGACCGTACAGGGCCTCCGGTATGTGCCTTCGAAATTCCGAAAGAATGCACTTTGCATGTCATACCAGTTGTGAATGGTGTTCTCCGGAAGTTCATTAAGCCATGATCGTGCCGTCTTCCGCAACATGAGTGGGAGATATCGGGTTGCGACTAGGCTGTTTCCGCCTTTCGTGATGCAGCAAGGTTGGAAGAAATCCTGTAGCTAGGTATCTGGTCGAGCAATGCTGTCGTAGGCTTGAATATGTCTTGAGATAGCAAATCCTTCCGAGAATCTTGTAGCTTTGATGCGTGGTCCGAAGCATTTTGGGCCCACGTAGATATCATCGTTTTCGTAGCGCCGCACCTCTATATTGGAATTGATCCTGTGCCTTGCGTCGTTCGGGGATAGAGATCGTCCCGAATGTCGGCTGTGGCTTCGATGCCTTGGAGCCGGACTTCAGCTTATGCCACCACCTCCTCCACCACGACGCCCTCCATTGCCTCCCTGGGGGCCGTTGTGATGGCTACTTGGCGGAGAGGGTGGAGCAGCTGGGTTTTTTCTGGCTGATCGCCGGCCTCCATCCCGAGCGTCATTATTCCGGTTCCGGGGAGGGTCTTCATCGTGACGAGCGCCCTGCCGGCTTGTCCCAGCATGGTGTCCGTCGTTCCTTCGTCCGTCATCCGGACGACTTTCATGTCTAGGAGGTGGCATCCTTTGTCGATCCTCCTCCCGACATTTCTCCTTATCATCATCCCTGCGGTCTTTCGACTCTCGCCGGGGCGGGTTCCTCGGATTCAGTGCAGCAATTGCCTCTTGCTCTGCAACTGGGTTAAGATTACGCCAGCCACGGGTAGCTTTGTGGTGCTGTCCCGAAGATCTGGTTCTCGAGTAATTATCTTCCCCGCGATCGGGGCGGGGTGGTGCTGCTCCAGAACGCGTTGGGGTCTTACGTCAGCCCATGCCGGATCTGTGCGACATTGGTCGGAATCAGAGACCAGTTTTTGACTTCCGGACATGGCGACCTTTTGCTGCTCTAGTCCCTTGTTGAGTAGTTTGATTCCCAACCGGATCTCCTCCGTGCCTGGATTAGCCGATAGAATTTCTCGGGCCGCCACGGTATTCCGTACCGGGGTTGGATATACCCAATCCCCTTTGCTATCTTTCTGAGGCTTCCCTATCTCTTCTCCGAAAAGGACGGCGTGAATCTGCTGGAATTGGTTGTCATTGGTATGACACTTCCTGGTCTTCTGGTATTGCCTGGAGTTGTACTTCTCTGCAGATGCTAGGTGTTTCTTTTCCTCCTCAATGTTTTTGGCTTCATCGAGGAGTACTTGAAGACGCGCTTCTAGGCCTGTGCCCTCTCGTCTAGTTCTTCAGAAGTAAGCTCTGCAGCTGTAGGAATAGGTGTGGTTAATGCAGCATCGATGAGTTTACGCGCACCTTCAGTGATCACGTGTCCATCCATCGATTCTTCTTTTTTGGGCTCTTCTGGGATAAGTGCTCCATCCAAGTCTTCCTCATATTCCTCGGCAATCACCTCTTCTGCCAGAGGGTCTTTTGCCGGGGTCTTGTTCTTCTTGTTCTTCTTCTTTGCCTTCTTGGCAGCACCGGTAGCAAAGACGGCTTTGGGTCCATTTCCCAGAGTCAAGCTCTGATCGGTACTTTTGGACATCTGGACTTCGGGGTTATCTCCGATTTACATGTCGTCCTGCGCTTTGGGAGAGTGTTCCCCGGATCCTTCATCCATGGCTTCTCCTTCCTCTGCAGTTTTGGAGTTATACTCCTCTTCATATTCCGCGGAGAACTTTCGAAAATCTGCTAACGTCATCGATTCATCCGAGGATGCGGGTACGTCGGTGTTTGTTCCAATTGCCTCCAACACAAAGTCGGTGTTGTCTCCAGCATTGGCAGAGCCGGATCCGGATCCTACATATCCGACGAAGTGCGATGCATGCTTCCTGAGGTACCTACGGCTCTCACAATCAGCTTCGTCAAAACTTTTGATGGTCTCGAGAATTGCATCTGCCCCCGAGTTTTGCATTATCATACATCGCAGCGTATACCTTAGGAAAGGCCTGTCTGTCCCGGCGTCATCAGAGCCGGAATCAGAGTCATTTATATGCTCCTCCTGGATTTCAACTTCAGCGGGTGGGTCGATCTGGGATTCGGCCTCTCCAAGGAGATCCACTCCAGATTCGACTTGGGCCGCTAGGTCTTCTTCAGGCTCGGATTTCTCCACTATCTCCGTAACTGGTGCGGGCTAGGTGGGATTAGGTTTTTCTGAGATCTGGAACTCTGCCGCCTCCACGGACAAAGGGGACCCAGAAGATTCTTCTGCCTCTATCATCACCGCTAGGGTGGGTGGGACAGGTTCAACAAAACCGATGTAAACATCGATCTCACCAAAAGACATGATTGTGTAGGCAGTCATAGCCTCCCTAGCCAGAATCCAGGTCTCGTCGAGAATGATGAGAGGGACGTCGCTGGCATAGAGGATGCGACCGACGGTGATAGTCTCACCGATTCCGATTCTTGCAGATTCTGCTCGGAACGCAGATCCGAAGCTCACCTGCCCCATGGTGGGCGCCAACTGTCGTCGGATTGATGACAAGTACGCCATGAGGGGGTCCTCGAGGCGTGCAGAAGAGAGGGGTGTGAGATGTACGGTGTTCCAGGACGGTGAGCACACAAGTTTACCCAGGTTTGAATCCGCCGGCTTTGGACGGATCCTACTCCTGCTAGCAATCCAGTAATACGGCAGAGCCGGAATATGGGTTACAAGGGTTCGCCTGTGTGAGTTTGTAGACTATGAGGGTAGGTGCCCTAAAGGCTCTCCCTAGGACGACTTATATAGATATCCGACCTAGGGTTTATAGGAGAGATCTATCCGGCTACGACTAAGAGTCGGTTACAGAGTACATCTTGAACTACAAGTAACACTATGGGCCTAAGTCGGTAAGTCTTTTGGGCCTTCCCGTAGCTGGATTGGACTCCGTCTCTTCTCCCTGACTGGGCTGCCTGTGAAGCAAAGCTCTAACCCAAAGTGCGCCACCCTGGTCAGTGAGGAACTAGGAGGATACCCGGAAAGTATATCCCCAACATTGCTCACTATGGTTACGCTACAGGTTTCCACCATGATTAGGTATGGCTTAGACCAGCCGCCGAGGTGTTTCTCTAACACATATACGAACTCCATGAGCCTTACAAGCTCCCCTTTCATTTCACACTGCCGGGATCCATAAGCAAAAGAACATGATATCAACTAAATAAAGTACAATGTTGAAAGCGTTCCCCATGATAACATGGTTTTGCTAATTCGCAACTTACAATGCGCAAGCATATAGCAACATAGATGGGCACAATGGTTCAAGTTTATTAAGTGCAAGAAAGTAAAGTGTGCCATCAAGTTTGTGAGAGCTTTACTAACTAATTTTCACATAACAAGCAAACATTTTTATTGGAAGAAAACAGAGCATAATAAATATGCAAGGAATAGCAATAATGCTATTAGGTAGATATGGTGGACTCTTTTTAACAACTTTGGTTTTAGGGAGTTGGATGCACGAGTAAAGTACTCAGCACAAGTGACGGTTAGCAATAGAAAGGGAGCGACAATCGAGAGAGCAGTAATTGTCATAATCATGCTTGTAACAAAACAAAATTAATAGTGGCATAAAAGTGACACAAGAACTCTGAGGCAGAATAAATCATCAAGGCTTAACTGACTTTTTGTTTAGTCATATGCATTCGTGAGCATGTGCCAAGTCGATTCAAATAAAACATTCAGAGGAGGACACCACAATGTCATACCAAGTTATGAATATAACAACGCAAGCAAATAGTTATATGACCTGTTACGAACTAATAATGGATTGGAACTGATCATAAGCAGGCAAGGACCACTAAGTATCCATTAAATAACATACACCTTACATAAACAGACTAAGCATGCTCACAATGATGAGTATATGTACAAAAATGAAAACAAATAGAGTTTATACCAGGCTCTTACCACACCTCGAGTTGTCATAAATCATCATTGCCTTTCATTTGTGTGACTTGAATAATAAGATAAATCTAATCTCCAAGGAGTCACTGAGGACCACTGAACCCTGCAACGAACTTTACAAAACCAGAGAAGAACAACAAATATTTTTGGGTTTTTTATTTTTGAAGGCAAGAATCAAAAGGAAGAACAAGCAAAGCGAAATCTTTTTGGGTTTTTCAAATAATCAAAACAAAGCTAAAAGGAAGAAGAAAACCAAGGCTAAAAAGATAAAGAAGCAAACAAAGAGAAATAAAGAAAATATTTTTGGTATTTTTGTGTTTTGGAAAGCAGAAATAAAGCAAGAACAAAAAATAAAAATAAAACGAAACATGGATATACAAAGTACCGACTAAACATGATATGTGATACATTGCAAATGTATCTATAATTTTTGATGTTCCATGCTTGGTTTTATCTACTTTATTATGTTTTGTCCACACTTTGGAGTACTTTTCATATGATTTCTTGGACTAACCTATTAACAAGATGACACAGTGCCAGTTGCCTGTTTTCTGCTGTTTTTGGTTCCAGGAAGTCAGAAAATGAATATTCTCGGAATTGGACGGGACAAAAGCCAAAGCTACTATTTTCCCGGAAGACTCACGGAGCCAGAAGGAGAGTCAGAGAGGGGCCACAGGGTGGCCACACCCCCCCTTGGCGTGGGCTAGCCCAGGCCGCGCCAGGGCATGGTGTGGGCCCCCTGGACGGCCACCGACCTTGCCTCTTTCGCCTATAAGAGCCTCCCGATGCAAAAACCCTAGATCGTCAAGCCTCTAGCCACGAAAAGTTCCGCAACGCCGATGCCACTAAAGGGGAGATTCAGGGGACAGAAAGTCTCTGTTCCGGCATGCTGCCGGGACGGGGAAGTGCCCCTGGAGCCATCTCCATCGATCTCCACCACCATCTCCATCCCCATTACTGATTCCCATGATGAGGAGGGAGTAGTTCTCTCTCGAGGCTAAGGGTTCTACCGGTAGCTATGTGTTCATGTCTCTCTCTATGCATGATCATATTGTGATCATGAGCTTTGTAATCAAGTAGATCTACCTTGCTACTCAAGTGCTTTATTAGATCTCTCCTCTCCCCATGTGTGTGAAAGTGACAGCGTGCACACCATGGTGGCACTTAGGCTAGAGATTACAAATACTTGTTATGAGTTATATTTGGAGTTGGATGTCTTTATGAAATTGTGGTGTTTGTTGGAACCATCTAGTGGTCAAGGTGACAGTGTGGGGTTATCTACATGGGAAAGGCTTACTTTGAGGTGTGCTGTTATAGCCCTACCATCGATTAGAGTGTCCAACTGAAGAGTAGTTAAGAGTCCTCCTACAAACTTGATGGCACACTTTACTTTTCTTGCCCTTAATAAACTTGAACCATTGGGTCCTTCTTTGTTGCCTATATGCTTGCGCTTTATAAGTTGAAATTAGCAGAACCATGTTTCATGGGGAACACTTTCAACATTGCACTTGTACTTTGTACCCCGTTGATATCATGTTCTTTTGCTTACGGATCCCGGCGGTGTGAAATAAAAGTGGAACTTGTAAGATCATGGAGTTTGAATGTGTGTTAGAGAAACGCCTGGGCCGCTAGCCTAAGCCATGCCTAATCATGGTGGAAACTTGCAGCATCACCATAATGAGCACTCTATGAAGCATCCTCAATAAAAACCTATGCAAATAGCAAATAAAAAGATCGCTGAGATGCTCACTGTCTGCTTGCCTTGTCATTTTGATTATGGGAAAGCTCCTGTATCATGTGCAAGGGGTACCCCATTGGCAGTTCTTAATGATACACATGTACTTACAATGACAAGAGCTTACTCATGACTGAAGTTGAGTAGCATGAGTATCGGTCTTCGTAAGTAAGGGGCATGAGATTTCGGTTTATAACTTGTCAAGCATGTACACCATAGTTTGTTCACTTTAACCTTAATCACTTCAAGATGCTTATGATAGGGGCAATGAGAGCTGAAAGCTATAAGTACCATATTTTTTGGAAGCTCTTTATGAGACTTGAATCCCTACTTCCTTTTACAAAAGGCCTTTCTTCCACCATTATATCGAGTCTCCACCTTCTATCTTTATGCACTTACTTTGAGAGCATAGTGGCCATTCTTAGTTCTATGTGCATTGTCCCAAGACTAGTTGATTGATGCATAACTTGTTATTGCTTTTTTTAAACTATTTGTATCTAGTCACACTTATGAACTTTGAAGGTTTCCTATGCATTTATGTTTGCTACTCTATGAGGGACAAGCTGAATACTATTATGCTATGTTTTCTTTATGTGAAACAAACAAACGTCTTGCAAAGCATTGTTATTCATGAATCTTTTGTTTGTGCCTTTTCATGTTGCATCATAGTTTCTTTGTCTTATTGCTAGAACTTTGTCTTTCATGTTATGGTTGAAGTACTATGATCCCAGCTTTGAATGTTTTACAAATACTTTGATCAAGTCTTTGATGGTGCATGTCACCTCAAAAATTATTCTTTCTTTTTATCACTTACCTACTCGAGGACGAGCAGGAGTTAAGCTTGGGGATGTTGATACATTGCAAATGTATCTATAATTTTTGATGTTCCATGCTTGGTTTTATCTACTTTCTTATGTTTTGTCCACACTTTGGAGTACT
The DNA here is from genome assembly GCA_916181665.1 of Avena sativa. Taxonomy (NCBI): domain Eukaryota; kingdom Viridiplantae; phylum Streptophyta; class Magnoliopsida; order Poales; family Poaceae; genus Avena; species Avena sativa. The sequence goes on along the minus strand of OV702297.1, from coordinate 462,807,776 downwards.
TTTCATATGATTTCTTGGACTAACCTATTAACAAGATGCCATAGTGCCAGTTGCCTGTTTTCTGCTGTTTTTGGTTCCAGGAAGTCAGAAAATGAATATTCTCGGAATTGGACGGGACAAAAGCCAAAGTTACTATTTCCCCGGAAGACTCACAGATCTAGAAGGAGAGTCGAAGAGGGGCCACAGGGTGGCCACACCCCCCTTGGCATGGGCCAGCCCAGGCCACGCCAGGGCATGGTGTGGGCCTCCTGGCCGGCTATCGACCTTGCCTCTTTCGCCTATAAGAGCCTCCCGATGCAAAAACCCTAGACCGTCAAGCCTCCAGCCACGAAAAGTTCCGCAGCACCGCTGCCACCGAAGGGGAGATTTGGGGGACAGAAAGTCTCTATTCCGGCACGCTGCCGGGACGGGGAAGTGCCCTCGGAGTCATCTCCATCGATCTCCACCACCATCTCCATCGCCATTGCTGATTCCCATGATGAGGAGGGAGTAGTTCTCTCTCGAGGCTAAGGGTTCTACCGGTAGCTATGTGTTCATGTCTCTCTCTATGCATGATCATATTGTGATCATGCGCTTTGTAATCAAGTAGATATACCTTGCTACTCAAGTGCTTTATTAGATCTCTGCTCTCCCCATGTGTGTGAAAGTGACAGCGTGCACACCATGGTGGCACTTACGCTAGAGATTACAAATACTTGTTATGAGTTATATTTGGAGTTGGATGTCTTTATAAAATTGTGGTGTTTGTTGGAACCATCTAGTGCTCAAGGTGATAGTGTGGGGTTATCTAGATGGGAAAGGCTTACTTTAAGGTGTGCTGTTATAGCCCTACCATCAATTAGAGTGTCCAACCGAAGAGTAGTTAAGAGTAGTATCTTGAAGATAATATATTTATATGAGAGTGTTCACTAGTGAAAGTATGATCCCTAGGCCTTGTTTCTAAGCATTGAAACACCATTTGCTACTAGATCTGTTACATGTTTTCTTGCTTGCATCTTTATTTCAGTTTGCCTTTAGTCTCTTCCATGCCAGCAAGCTATTTTCTATCACCGTTACCACTTATAATTATCTATACCACTTGTATTTCACTATCTCTTCGCCGAACTAGTGCACCTATACACCTGACAAGTGTATTGGGTGTGTTGGGGACACAAGAGACTTCTTGTATCTTGATTGCAGGGTTGCTTGAGAGGGGATACCTTTGACCACTTCCTCCCTGAGTTCGATAAACTTTGGGTGATCCACTTAAGGGAAAACTTGCTGATGTTCTACAAACCTCTGCACTTGGAGGCCCAACAACTGTCTACAAGAATAGAAGTGCGTAGACATCAATATGTAGATGAGTATGATGTTGGTATACCTCCCCCCAAGCTTAGGCTTTTGGCCTAAGTGGGTATCAACCCCAACGTGGGTAGGAACTCAAAGTCGGCGAGTCATCATAAGAATGATCATAGTTAGGCCTTTGCGAAGAAGAAGCTCCCCAATCATAGGCAGGCTGCTGGTACAAAGACTCCCCTCATTCAAGGGTTGGACCGAATCATCTGTAACCTCCCTTCCAGTATCCTGCTCCTGCTAGGAGAGATCCCCCATATATGTATCGAGCTCTTCCTCAGTGGGTGACCATCCTACCCTGGCATCAAGGTTAAACAAAACAGGTGCAGGCAAAAGAACAACACGCTTGGACTTACCCCTTATCCAGCCAGCCTTGAGAAAAGTTATTTCATAAGGTAAATCACTCAAATTGACCCAAGAAGAAACGAATTTATGTTGTATCATGGAAAGGTGAAGCCTCTGTATGGGAAACTGTAGGTTTGAATGATGAGGCGTGATGGCCCAAAATATATCGAGCTCGTTGGGGAACCCCAAGAGGAAGGTATGATGAGCACAACAGCAAGTTTTCCCTCAATTATGAAACCAAGGTTATCAATCCAGTAGGGGCAAGGAAACAACCCAAAGGTGTTGCTAGCTGAACTTTGGCAGGGCGCACTACCGGTGCCAGCAACAACGTGGAGACCTGCACAACACAACCACCGAACTCTGCCCCAACTTGCGATGAGGTTGTCAATCTCACCGGTTTTGCTCAAAACAAAGGATTAAAAGTATGGAGTGTAAGAAAGTAATAGTTTGTAGAAAGTAAACACAAATCAGTAAACAGTTGATTGTAGATTGATGGTAAAAGAAAGGACAGGGGTCCATAGTTCACTAGTAGTGGCTCTCCTTAAGATAGATGACATGTTGGGTGAACAAATTATAGCGGGGCAATTGACAAACATCGAGAAACCATACAAGCATATACTACTCATCTTCACTCCTTTGAGATTCGATTGGGCATTACAACATTATACATAGACCGCCATCCAACTGCATCTATGACTAATAATCCACCTTCAGGTTATCATCCGAACCCCCTCCAGTATTAAGTTGCAAGCAACGAATAATTGCATTACGAATTGTGTGTAAAGTAAACAATACGATTGTTCTATGAACAAAGGATTGTTGTTTTCTCCCTAGTAGCAACAGCACATCTAGTACCTTAGAGATTTCTGTCACTTCCCCAGATTACTAGAGGCATGAACCCACTATCGAGCATAAATACTAACTCTTGGAGTTGCTAACATCTACTTGGCAAAGATAGCTACTAACAACGGAAGCATGCAAGATCACAAATAACAAAGACATGATAGAATCAATAATCAATCTGAAATAGCATCTCAATATCCATCGGATCCCTGCAAACACAACATGTATGAATTACAAATAGATGATCTTGAACATGAACGGAGCTCATACGATCTAAACATGATAGCACAAAGGAGGAGAACCAGCCATCTAGCTACTACATGGACCCATAGTCCAGAGATGAACTACTCACGCATCACACCGGAGGCTTGCATGATGATGAAGAAGGCCTCCAGGGTGAATTCCCCTCTCCGGCAGGGTGCCGGGAAGAGCTTCAGATCCCTCCCGATCTAGGGATGGAGATGACGGCGGCTATAGGCTCTTTCGTGGAATTTTGATCGGTTACTTAGGGTTTCTGTATTGGAGGCAATATATAGGCGGAAGGAGAGGCCGAGGGGGTGCCTAGGGCTGCCAGACCACCCCTTGGCGCGGGCCAAGCCTGGCCGCGCGGCCAGGTGGTGTGGCCGGTCCCCAGCCCCTCTCCGTCTCGTATTCTGGCTCCGGGTGTCCCTCGGTGAAAAACTGACTTTGGCTTTTGTCCCATCCAATTCCGAGAATATTCATTTTCTGACTTTCCTTGAACCAAAAACAATAGAAAATAGGCAGCTGGCACTGTGGCTCTTGTTAATAGGTTAGTCCAAGAAATCATATGAAAAGTACTCCAAAGTGTGGACAAAACATAAGAAAGTAGATAAATCCAAGCATGGAACATCAAAAATTATGGATACGTTAGCAACGCATCAACATCCCCAAGCTTAACTCCTGCTCGTCCTCGAGTAGGTAAGTGATAAAAAGAAAGAATAATATTTGAGGTGACATGCACCATCATAAGCTTGATCAAAGTATTTGTAAAACATTGATAGCTGGGATCATAGTACTTCAATCATAACATGAAATACAAAGTTCTAACAATAAGGCAAAGCAACTAAATTGCAACATGAAAATGCATAAACAAAAGATTCGTGAATAACAATGCTTTGCAATACGTTTGTTTGTTTCACATAAAGAAAACATAGCATAGTGGCATTCAGCTTGTCCCTCATAGAGTAACAAACTTAAATGCATAGGACACCTTCAAAGTTCATAAGAGTGACTAGATACAAATAGTTTAAAACAAGCAATAACAAGTTATGCATCAATCAACTAGTCTTGGGACAATGCACATAGAACTAAGAATGGCCACTATGCTCTCAAAGTAAGTGCATAAAGATAGAAGGTGGAGACTCAATATAATGGTGGAAGAAAGGCCTTTTGTAAAAGGAAGTAGGGATTCAAGTCTCATAAAGAGCTTCCAAAAATTATGGTACTTATAGCTTTCAACTCTCATTGCCCCTATGATAAGCATCTTGAAGTGATTAAGGTTAAAGTGAACAAACTATGGTGTACATGCTTGACAAGTTATAAACCAAAATCTCATGCCCCTACTTACGAAGACCGATACTCATGCTACTCAACTTCAGTCATGAGTAAGCTCTTGTCATTGTAAGTACATGTGTATCATTAAGAACCGCCAATGGGGTACCCCTTGCACATGATACAGGAGCTTTCCCATAATCAAAATGACAAGGCAAGCAGACAGTGAGCATCTCAGCGATCTTTTTATTTGCTATTTGCATAGGTTTTTATTGAGGATGCTTCATAGAGTGCTCATTATGGTGATGCTGCAAGTTTCCACCATGATTAGGCATGGCTTAGGCTAGCGGCCTAGGCGTTTCTCTAACACACATACAAACTCCATGATATTACAAGTTCCACTTTTATTTCACACCACCGGGATCCGTAAGCAAAAGAACATGATATCAACGGGGTACAAAGTACAAGTGCAATGTTGAAAGCGTTCCCCATGAAACATGGTTCTGCTAATTTCAACTTATAAAGCGCAAGCATATACACAACAAAGAAGGACCCAATGCTTCAAGTTTATTAAGGGCAAGAAAAGTAAAGTGTGCCATCAAGTTTGTGAGAGCTTTAATCACTAGTTTTCTCATAACAAGTTTAATTTGGAAGGTAAACAAAAGCATGAATATACTTGGAATAGTATAAGCTAGTAGGTAGGTATGGTGGACTCTTTGGAATAACTTGGTTTAGGGAGTTGGATGCATGAGTGGAACTCATACTTGGTTGTGGAGGCTAGCAAAAGACCGGGAGCGACAAACTAAGAGAGCAATAATGGCCATAATCATGCAGAGCGACAAAACATCATTGATCAAAGCATAAAGTGATACTACAAGTTGAAAACTAAAGGATCATAAAGGCTATGGTGACTTGAGACAGTCATAACATGGTGTGAGCATGCGCCAAGTCAACCGAAATAAAGCATCAAAGGAGAATACCACTATACTATGCTTTAATATGCTAAAACAACGCATAATTCATCCAAGGAACATAAAGCAATCTCAATTGTTTATAACAAGTCATGCTACAACAAAGAATACTAAGAATAAAGCCAAAACGATATCAAGCATGGCATGACAAAAGCATAGGCCACAGTCAAAAATGAGCTCTTTTTACCACATAAGCATGAACTTTCCTACTCTTTTCCAAACCAAACCAAACTATTTGTAAACCAACATATGAAAGAGGGGGTCCAACCAATTTATTCATAAAACTAAGCAAACCAAGCAAACTAAAAACCAAAACGAAAACGAAAAAGAAGACGCTCCAAGAACAACACAACTGTGCATGAAACAATAAAAATGAAGCGTTTGGAAGAAACCTAGGATTTTTATTGATGAAGAAGGGGATGCCTTGGGCATCCCCAAGCTTTGACGCTTGTACTTCTTGGATATTTCTTGGGGTGACATGCGTGACATCCCCAAGCTTGAGCTTTAGTCCATCCTTCATCTCATTACTCATTCCTTCCATACACCTGGAATTTTTCCTTCATACAAAACTTCACACAATCTTTATTAGCAACATTAGTGCACTCAAGATAATAGGTATTTTAGGTTCAGTTCCAACGCCAATAAAACTTCCATTAAAACACAAGCTACTGTAGCACTTCCCTCAAAAAGCTCAATTCCCCAAAAGAACTCAAAAAGGAACCAACAAGAAGCAAATGCAAATAAAGTTAGAAATCTATCAAAACAGACCAGCGGGTAAAGACGAATTTCTTCGAAGACATTCTGTTGCTCAAATCGAAAAGTGTTGAACTAACAAAAGTTAGATAACAACCTAGGGCAGAAGCACAAAACTTCATGCCTCAAAAGGACGTACAGAGATTTTACACGAATTGTTATGGTGAAGCACAGAAATCTGTTTCTGGACATCAACTTTCCCAATCATTACTTCTCTCTCATTAGAGGTTACTCTTGGCACAAAAAGCAAATAAAAAGGATAAGGAGCGGTTATTACTGAATTAATAACTTCCAATACTCATCTAAAACTTTTGGGTTATCTCCCAATAAGTACTTTTCTTTAACGCCTTTAAGTTAGGCATAAGAAGCAAGAAAAAGAATCAAGTGTTCTCCAATGAAGAAGCATTAAGAGCAAATTTTGTTTTCATAGGAGAGACAAAAGAAATCTTCTCTCTCTTCTTAGGGAAGTGTTCTATACCTTTCTTGAGGGGGAGTTGATATTTAATGGTGTCTTCTTTCATATTAATAATGGCACCAACAGTTCCAAGAAAAGGTCTTCCCAAAGTAATAGGACAAGAAGCATTGCATTCAACATCCAAAACATAGAAATCAACGGGGACATAGGCATTGTTAACCATAATAAGAACATCATGAATACTCTCCATGAGTTTCTTTTTAGCATTATCATCAAGTGGGACATTCAAATAACAATCTTCAAGTGGTGGCAAATCAAGCATATCGTAAATCTTTCTAGGCATAATGGAAACACTACTATCAAGATCACATAAAGCTTTGAAATCAAAATCATTCACTTTCATATTAATGATGGGTTCCCAACCATCTTGTTGTTTTATAGGAATATAAGCTTTATGTTTCATCTTTTCTTCTTTAATCTTTATGAGAGCATCAGTAATGTGTTTTGTAAAGGCCATATTCATAGCACTACCATTAGGACTTTTAGCAAGCTTTTGTAGGGACTTAATAACTTCAGAGATATTGCAACCATCAAGATCAAAACCATAATTATCATCTAAAGTAGTAGAGCTATTACTAGCATCAACACTAGTGGTAGTGATAGTAGAAACACTAATGTTTCTAGCAATTTCATCCTCTCTTTCCCACTTAGCATGCAATTCAGCTAATAGTCTAACATTTTCATCAATTCTTACTTGTATGGCATTAGTAGCAGCAAAGGGATTATCATTAGTTTTAGGTTTAGCAACCATTTTATTCAAAGAAGATTGAGCTTCATCCAATGATGATATATTTCTTTCAGCATTAGAGAGATTTTCCTCAATAGTTTTATTGAAAGCAGTTTGTTTACTAATAAAGTCTTTAAGCATAACTTCAAGCTCAGAGGGGGCACTCCTATTTTATTGTTGTAGGAATTTCCATAAGCATTACCATTGTTGGGAGGATATGGATTATAATTGTTGTTACCAAAATTATTCCTGTAGGCATTGTTGCCAAAATTGTTATTTCTTATAAAGTTCACATCAACTTGCTCTTCTTGAGCAACCAAAGAGGCTAAAGGAACATTATTTGGATCAATATGAGCTTTCCCATTAACAAGCTTAGACATAATAACATCAATTTTATCACTCAAGGAGGAGGTTTCTTCAACATAATTTACCTTCTTACCTTGTGGAGCTCTTTCAGTATGCCATTTAGAATAGTTAACCATCATATTATCTAGAAGCTTTGTTGCAGCACCCAAAGTAATGGTCATAAAGGTACCTCCAGCAGCAGAATCCAATAGATTTCTTGAAGAATAGTTCAATCCTGCATAAAAGGTTTGGATAATCATCCAAGCAGTCAGTCCATGAGTGGGACAATTCTTTACCAAAGATTTCATTCTTTCCCAAGCTAGAGCAACATGTTCATTATCAGATTGTTTAAACTTCATTATTTCACTTCTCATAGATATAATCTTAGCAAGAGGATAGTATTTTCCAATGAAAGCATCTTTGCATTTAGTCCAAGAATCAATACTATTCCTAGTTAAGGAATTCAACCATTCTTTAGCTTTTCCTCTCAAAGACAAAGGAAACAATTTAAGCTTAATAATATTTCCATCTATATCCCTATGCTTTTGCATCTCACAAAGTTCAACAAAGTTATTTAGATGGGCTGCAACATCTTCAGTACCAATACCAGAAAACTGTTCTCTCATAACAAGATTGAGCAAAGCAGGTTTTATCTCAAAGAAAGTAGCTTCAGGAACAGGTGGATCAATGGGTGTGCTCATAAAATCATTGCTGTTGGTGCTAGTGAAGTCACACAACTTAGTGTTTTCAAGAGTAGTCATTTTTTGTGTTTTCAATAAAGAAAGCAAACTTGTAAGACTAATTTTTTGTGTGTTTTTGCTAAAGAAACAAGCAAACAAAACAAAAGTAAACTAAGCAAAACAAAAATAACAAAGTAAAGAGATTGGTTATGAGGGACTCCCCTTGTGAAGATGTCCTTGACTCCCCGGCAACGGTGCCAGAAAAAGAGCTTGATGGCCCAAAATATATCGAGCTCGTTGGGGAACCCAAGAGGAAGGTATGATGAGCACAGCAGCAAGTTTTCCCTCAGTTATGAAATCAAGGTTATCAATCCAGTAGGAGCAAGGAAACACCCCAAAGGTGTTGCTAGCTGAACTTTGGCAGGAGGCACTACCAGTGCCAGCAGCAACATGGAGACCTGCACAACACAACCACAAAACTCTACCCCCAACTTGCGATGAGGTTGTCAATCTCACCGGTTTTGCTAAAAACAAAGGATTAAACGTATCGAGTGGAAGAAAGTAATAGTTTGCAGAAAATAAACACAAAGCAGTAAACAGTTGATTGTAGATTGATGGTAAAAAAAAGGACCAGGGTCCATACTTCACTAGTGGTGGCTCTCCTTAAGATAGATGACATGTTGGGTGAACAAATTACAGTGGGGAAATTGACAAACATCGAGAAAGCATACAAGCATATACTACTCATCTTGACTCCTTTGAGATTCGATTGGGCATTACAACATTATACATAGACTGCCATCCAACTGCATCTATGACTAATAATCCACCTTCAGGTTATCATCCGAACCCCCTCTAGTATTAAGTTGCAAGCAATGAATACTTGCATTACAAATTGCGTGTAAAGTAAACAATACGATTGTTCTATGAACAAAGGATTGTTGTTTTCTCCCTAGTAGCAACATCACATCTAGTACCTTAGAGATTTCTGTCACTTCCCCAGATTACTAGAGGCATGAACCCACTATCAAGCATAAATAGTAACTCTTGGAGTTGCTAGCATCTACTTGGCCAAGATAGCTACTAACAAAGGAAAGCATGCAAGATTACAAATAACAAAGACATGATAGAATCAATAATCAATCTGAAATAGCATCTTAATATCCATCGGATCCCCACAAACACAACATGTATGAATTACAAATAGATGATCTTGATCATGAACGGAGCTCACAAGATCTAAAAATGATAGCACAAAGGAGGAGAACTAGCCATCTAGCTACTACATGGACCTGTAGTCCAGAGATGAACTACTCACAAATCACACCGGAGGGTTGCATGATGATGAAGAAGGCCTCCAGGGTGAATTCCCCTCTCTGGCAGGGTGCCGGGAAGAGCTTCAAATCTCTCCCGATCTAGGGATGGAGATGATGGTGGCTATAGGCTCTTTCGTGGAATTTTGATCGGGTACTTAGGGTTTCTGTATCGGAGGCAATATATAGGCGGAAGGAGAGGTCGAGGGGGTGCCTAGGGCGGCCAGACCACCCCTTGGCGCGGGCCAAGCCTGGCCGCGCGGCCAGGTGGTGTGGCCGGGCCCCATCCCCTCTCCGCCTGGTATTCTGGCTCTGGGTGTCCCTCGGTGAAAAACTGACTTTGGCTTTTGTCCCATCCAATTCGGAGAATATTCATTTTCTGACTTTCCTGGAACCAAAAATAGTAGAAAATAGGCAGCTGGCAGTGTGGCTCTTATTAATAGGTTAGTCCAAGAAATCATATGAAAAGTACTCCAAAGTGTGGACAAAACATAAGAAAGTAGATAAAACCAAGCATGAACATCAAAAATTATGGATACGTTAGCAACGTATCAAGGTGCTACACCATGCAAAGCTAATAAAAGAGAGGCGATGAGGCCTCCACAAATTCCACATTTCTCACGGTTAGCGGCAAGATGGAAATCTATCAAAGCACCCAAATTATAAGTCCTATCTCATTTTAAGGTAGCTGAGATGAAGGCTAAATCATACGAGGATACTTTACTAGCAGTTTTCCTAGCGAGAATGCACTTGGCAATAAAGTAGGCAAAGTATCGAATAAACGGGAGATGAATATTATGAATTTTACCACTCCCCTTTGAGAAGCTGATCCCTTGGCAAATCTCTGCATACAAGTCCATGAGTGGTGTAGGCCGCTCTCTAATCCTTTCACATGAACCCCACTGTGGCACTTTAATAGCTACACACAAATCATCAAAAGGGAGATCGACAACTATATTGTAAATTTTGTAATGAACCATGGGGTTAGGCAAAGAACAACTAAACAAAAAATCATGCACAACAGACATAGTTAGTTTCACATATTGGTAAGGTTCATCTCCCACAAAATGCTCCAATCCTGCATTAGAAATTAAGGTATGGAAATCTTGAGAAATCCCTACAGCTTCCATGAATTCGGGGCATGGATAAATAGAAGGGAAAACTTCTTCCTCACGGTGAACCTTCATAACCTAGGGCACCCTTAATTCATGTTGGTTGAGTCGGTGTTCATTCATCTCATTTTCTGAAATTTTAGACAACCATCATACAAGTAATTGCATAGTGATCACCTAATGAAAGGAACTACTTATAGGGACTTGTAAGAGGCCTAAACATGCATAAAATTTTTCTCTAAGCATGAAATAAGCCTACAAGATCACATAACCTGTCACCTACAGTAGCAAATGTTGGAGATATGCCCAAGAGGCAATAATAAAAGTGGTTATTATTATATCTTTGTGTTTATGATGAATGTTTACATCCCATGCTATAATTGTATTATAAGGAAACACTAATACATGTGTGTTTTGTAAATGTAAAAGAGTCCCTAGTAAGCCTCTTGTTGAACTAGCTTGTTGATTAATAGATGATCATGGTTTCCTGATCATGGACATTGGATGTCATAAATAACAAGGTTGTATCATTAGGAGAATGATGTGATGGACACACACTCATAGTAAGTATAGCATAAGATCAAGTCATTTAGTTCGTATTGCTACAAGCTTATCAAATGCATAGTAACCTAATCCTTCGACCATGAGGTTATGTTAATCACCATCACCGGATGGGTGCTTTGATGACTTCAAACACCGCTTCGTAACTGGGTGGTTATAGAGGTGTCATTGGGTATTCTGAAAGTATGTGTTGAAGCGCATGGACCAAGATTGGGATTTGTCCATCCATATGACGAATAGATATGCTCTGGGACCTCTCGGTGGAATGTCATCTAGTTAGCTTGCAAGCATGTGACTAGGTCATAAGGGATGACATAACATGGAACGAGTAAAGAGTACTTATCAGTAACGAGGTAAAACTAGGTATGGAGATACCGACGATCAAACCTCGGATAAGTAGAGTATCGCGTGACAAAGGGAATTGGTTTCGTATGTTAATGGTTCTATCGATCACGAAGTCATCGTTGAGTATGTGGGAGCCGTTATGGATCTCCAGATCCCGCTGATGGTTATTGATCGGAGAGGTGTCTCCATCATGTCTGCATATTCACGAACCGTAGGGTGCCACACTTAAGGTTCAAAGTTGTTTTAAGTAGATATGGAATGTGCGTTGGAGACCGAATGTTGTTCGGAGTCTCGGATTGGATCCGGGACATCACGAGGAGATCCGGAATTATCCGGGGAATAAGATTCATATAATGGGGATCGTTTTTCTAAGTTAGGAAATGTTCCGGAGTGTTTATATGGGGATTCTAGAAGGTTTCGGAATGTTCCGGAAGGTTCTAGAAGATTTTTTGGAGTTTACTTGAAAACCAAGAAAGGATAAAGGGAAACTTGGAGGGTAAGTAAGGGAAACTTGGGGGGGAAGGACTCTCCCCCAAGCTCCCTTGTGCTCCGGCCCTAGGAGGTGGGCCTAGGGGTGGGAACCCTAGGACACACCCCTCCCTCTATATACAGAGGGGTGGAGGCGCCACCCCCTTGCCCATTCCACTCCAAACCCTAGCTGCCTCTCTCCTCCTCCTTCCCTCTGCTTTGGCTTAGGCGAAGCCATGCAGAATTCTCTACTCCACCACCACAACCACGCCGTCGTGCTACTGGGATTCCGTGGAGAGATCTACTACCTCCGCTGCTCGCTGGAACAAGGAGAGGAAGGTCTGCTTCGACTCCGCACGTGTGACCGACTGCGGTAGCGCTGCCGGAATGCGGCGCCGGAAGGATCGTCTACTCGATCTTGAGATCGGCAAGTGATCGTCTACATCAACCACGAGATCCGATCTCGCACAAGGCTTTCGGATCTACAAGGGTTATTACAGATCTATCTCGTTGCACTTGTCTAATAGATTAGATCTTGGCTTTTATCTAGATTAGATCTGGGTTTTGTTCGTTCTTGCGGTAGAATTTTTTTGTTTTCCATGCTACAAACCCATCAGTGGTATCAGAGCCATGTCTATGCGTAGATCTGTTGCACGAGTAGAACACAATGGTTTTGTGGGCGTTGGTGCTCGTGCCGTCTTTTGCTTTGTGTACTTTGCATCTTGCGGTATGGTGGGATGAAGCGGCTCGGGCTAAGCTTACATGTCATCGCACATGAGACTTCCTCCACGCTTGACGTGTAACTTGCTTTGCACAAGTGGCTTTGTGGGTGTCTGTCTCTCCCACCATAGTATAGATCCAATCTACACTTTGTACTTGAAAGCACTTGTATCAACGTTGTGGTTCAGTTTCGTAGGTAAGATCCGTTCTTATTCAAAGCCCCAAACCACGTAAAACATGCAAAGAAAATTAGAGGCGTCCAACTTGTTTTTGCAGGGGTTTTGTGATGTGATATGGCCATCATGTGATTGTGATTATATTTGATGTATGCAATGATCCTTGTTGTAACATGGCAACCGGCAAGAGCCTAATGGTTGTCTTTAATTCCGCTAAGACCTGTGTGTCTATTCATCTTGTAATAGCTTTATTCCAAGTAGTTGTAATAGTTGCTAGTGATGATGGACAACCATGAAGCGATGCCACTGACCTTGACGCAATGCTGGTGATGATGGAGATCATGTCCGTGCTTTGGAGATGGAGATCAAAGGCATAAGAACAAAGGGCCATATCATATCACACTAATTATGAATTGCCTGTGATGTTAATCCTTTATGCATCTTGTATTGCTTAGATCGCGACAGTAGCATTATAAGATGATCCCTCTCACTAAATATCAAGTAATAAAGTGTTCGTCCTTAGTTGACACCGTTGCTAAGACTCGTCGTTTCGAAGCATCTCGTGATGATCGAATGTGATAGATTCTACGTGTGCATACAACGGGTGCAAGCCAGATTTGCACATGCGAAAACTAAGGTTAATCTTGATGAGCCTAGCATGTACAGACATGGTCTCGGAACACGGAATACCGAAAGGTAGAGCATGAATCATATAAATGATATGATGAACATGAAGATTGTTCGCCGATGAAACTACATCTTCTCTCGTGAAGATCGGACTTGGTGTAGTGGACTTGGTTCGTGTAATCACTAAGACAATGTGATGGATGTTGTTTTGAGTGGGAGTTCACCTAGTTAATTTAAGAATTAAAATTGAACTCATTTTATCATAAACTTAGTCTAAACTACTTGCAAATTTGTTGTAGATTATGGCGAACCTCTCCATCAATTTCAATGCGTTCCTAGAGAAAGAAAATCTTAAGAACAATGGAAGCAACTTCACGGACTGGCTCCATGGACTGAAGATTGTCCTCAGGGCTGGTCAGTTAACCTATGTGCTCGAAGCACCGCTAGGTGACCCACCTGCAGAAGATGCCACCGATGACGTAAAGAATGTTTACGCCACTCGGAAAAATCATTACTCCACAGTTCAGTGTGCCATCCTGTACGGTTTAGAAATGGAGCTTCAGAACCGCTTTGAGCACCACGACCCGTTCGAGATCATTAAGGAGCTCAAGCTCATTTTTTAGACTCACGCGGCCGTGGAGAGATATGAGGCCTCCAAAAAGTTCTTCAACTGTAAGATGGAAGAGGGTAGCTCCGTAAGAGAGCACGTGCTCACCATGTCTGGGCATGCAAACAAGCTCCAAGAGTTGGGGATAACGATTCCTAATGAGTTAGGGATTCACCGTGTCCTCCAATCACTGCCACCGAGTTATAAGAACTTTGTGATGAACTACAGTATGCACTGCATGAACAAGACGTTGCCTGAACTATCGTCCATGCTGAAAACTGCTGAAGTGGAGATCAAAAAGGAGCACCAAGTGTTGATGGTCAATAAGACCACCAATTTCAAGAAACAGGGCAAGCCTAAGTACAAGGGCAACTTCAAGGAGGACGGCAAGAAAGCTGCCGCACCTGCTAAGAAGCCCAAGGCTGGTCCTAAGCCTGAAACTGAATGCTTCTACTGCAAGGGTGCCGGTCACTGGAAGCGTAACTGACCCAAGTACCTGGCGGATCTGAAGAATGGCAACATCAAGAAGAAAGGTATATTCGATATACATGTTATTGATGTGTATCTTACTAGTAATCGTAGTAGTACCTGGGTATTTGATACTGGTTCGGTTGCTCATATTTGTAACTCGAAACAGGAGTTGCGGAATAAGCGAAGACTGGCGAGAGACGAGGTGACGATGCGTGTTGGAAATGGCTCCAAGGTTGATGTGATCGCCGTCGACACGCTCCCTCTGCATCTACCTTCGGGATTAGTTTTAAATTTGAATAATTGTTATGTGGTGCCTGCGTTAAACATGAACATTATATCTGGATCTTGTTTATTGCGAGACGGTTACTCTTTTAAGTCTGAGAATAAAGGTTGTTTGATTTATATGAGTAATATCTTTTATGGTAATGCACCTGAGATGAATGGTTTATTCTTACTGAATCTCGATAGTAGTGATACACATGTTCACAACATAGATGCTAAACGAACAAAATTGAATGATAATTCTACATACATGTGGCACTGTCGTCTTGGTCACATTGGAGTGAAGCGTATGAAGAAGCTCCATTCTGATGGACTTCTTGAATCACTTGATTTTGAATCACTTGAAAGATGCGAAGCATGTCTAATGGGAAAAATGACTAAGACTCCATTCTCTGGAATAATGGAGCGAGCTACAGACTTATTGGAAATAATACATACCGATGTGTGCGGTCCAATGAGTGTAGCATCGCGTGGTGGATATCATTATGTTCTCACTTTCACGGATGACTTAAGTAGATATGGGTATGTCTACTTTATGAAACATAAGTCCGAAACTTTCAAGAAGTTTAAGGAATTTCAAAGTGAAGTGGAAAATCATCGTAACAAGAAGATTAAGTTTCTGCATTCTGACCGCGGAGGTGAATATCTAAGTTATGAGTTTGGCATGCATTTATAGAAATGTGGAATACTTTCGCAGTTGACACCGCCGGGAACACCACAGCATAATGGTGTGTTCGAACGTCGTAATCGAACTCTCTTAGATATGGTTCGGTCTATGATGTCTCTTATAGATTTACCGCTATCGTTTTGGGGCTATGCATTAGAGACAGCCGCATTCACTTTAAATAGGGCACCATCTAAATCCGTTAAAACGACACCGTACGAATTGTGGTTTGGAAAGAAACCTAAGTTGTCGTTCCTTAAAGTTTGGGGTTGCGAAGCGTATGTAAAGAAGTTAGAACCTGATAAGCTTGAACCCAAAGCGGAGAAATGCGTCTTCATAGGATACCCTAAAGAAACAATTGGGTATACCTTCTATCATAGATCCGAAGGCAAAGTTTTCGTTGCCAAGAATGGATCCTTTCTTGAGAAGGAGTTTCTCTCGAAGGAAGTGACTGGAAGGAAAGTAGAACTCGACGAGGTTATTGAACCTTCTCTCGGATTTGAGAGTAGCGCAGCACCAGAAGATGTTTTTGTGCCGCCTGCACCAATTGGAGAGGAAGCTCATGATGGTGATCATGAAACTTCGAACGAAGTTGCTGCTGAACCTCGCAGGTCAACGAGGGTTCGTACCACTCCTGATTGGTATGGCCCTGCCTTGAACGTCATGTTGGTGGACAACACTGATGACCCTGCGACGTATGAAGAAGCTATGGTGAGCCCAGATTCTAACAAATGGCTAGAAGCCATGAAATCCGAAATGGGATCCATGTACGAAAACCAAGTGTGGACTTTGGTGGACTTACCGGATGGCCGTAAGGCTGTCGAGAACAAATGGATTTTCAAAAGAAAAACAGATGCTGATGGTAATGTTACCGTCTATAAAGCTCGACTTGTTGCGAAAGGGTTCCGACAAATTCAAGGAGTTGACTACGATGATACATTCTCACCAGTAGCGAAGCTAAAGTCTGTGAGGATTTTGTTAGCAATTGCTGCATATTTCGATTATGAGATTTGGCAGATGGATGTCAAAACGGCGTTCCTTAATGGAGACATTGAGGAAGAGTTGTATATGGTACAACCCAAGGGTTTTGTCGATCCTAAAGATGCTAACAAGGTATTCAAACTTCAGCGCTCCATTTATGGACTGAAGCAAGCATCCCGGAGTTGGAATCAACATTTTGATAAAGTAATCAAAAACTTTGGATTTATACAAACTTATGGAGAAGCTTGTATTTACAAGAAAGTGAGTGGGAGCTCTATAGCATTCTTAATACTATATGTAGATGACATATTGTTGATTGGGAATGATATAGAACTTCTTAATAGTGTCAAAGCCTATTTGAATAATAGTTTTTCAATGAAGGATCTTGGCGAAGCGGCATATATTCTAGGCATCAAGATTTATAGAGATAGATCAAGACACCTAATAGCGCTTTCACAAAGTACATACTTGGACAAAGTTCTAAAGAAGTTTAGAATGGAAGAGAGCAAGAAAGGGTTCGTGCCCATGTTGTCAAGTAAGACCTTGAGTAAGACTCAAAGTCCAGCTATGGCAGAAGATAGAGAGAAGATGAATAATATTCCCTATGCCTTGGCCATAGGTTCTATCATGTATGCCATGCTGTGTACAAGACCGGATATAGCACATGCTGTTAGTTTGACTAGCAGATATCAAAGTGATCCTGGAATGGAGCACTGGACAGCGGTCAAGAATATCCTAAAGTACCTAAATAGGACTAAGGATATGGTTCTTTCTTATGGAGGTGATGAACAAATTGTTGTAAACAGTTACACTGATGCTAGTTGGAACACCGATCCAGATGACTCGAAGTCAGTATGGATACGTATTTATTTTGAATGGTGCTGCAGTGAGCTGGAGGAGTGCCAAGCAAAGCGTTGTGGCAAAATCTTCAACTGAATCAGAATACATAGCTGCTTCGGAGGCTACACAAGAAGCCATATGGATGAAGGAGTTCATTACTGAACTTGGCGTGGTTCCTAGTGCGTTGGACCCGATGGCCATCTACTATGAAAACACAGGTGCCATAGCTAATGCACAGGAGCCAAGGTCACATAGCAAGCTGAAGCACATCAAGCTACGTTTCCATGCTATTCGCGAGTATGTCCGAGATGGTGACATAAAGATTTGCAAAGTACACACTGATCTGAATGTGGAAGATCCTTGACTAAACCTCTCCCTAGAGCAAAGCATGACCAACACCAGAACGCCATGGGTGTTAGGTATATTACCATGTAATCTAGATTATTGACTCTAGTGCAACTGGGAGACTGTTGGAGATATGCCCAAGAGGCAATAATAAAAGTGGTTATTATTATATCTTTGTGTTTATGATGAATGTTTACATCCCATGCTATAATTGTATTATAAGGAAACACTAATACATGTGTGTTTTGTAAATGTAAAAGAGTCCCTAGTAAGCCTCTTGTTGAACTAGCTTGTTGATTAATAGATGATCATGGTTTCCTGATCATGGACATTGGATGTCATAAATAACAAGGTTGTATCATTAGGAGAATGATGTGATGGACACACACTCATAGTAAGTATAGCATAAGATCAAGTCATTTAGTTCGTATTGCTACAAGCTTATCAAATGCATAGTAACCTAATCCTTCGACCATGAGGTTATGTTAATCACCATCATCGGATGGGTGCTTTGATGACTTCAAACACCGCTTCGTAACTGGGTGGTTATAAAGGTGTCATTGGGTATTCTGAAAGTATGTGTTGAAGCGCATGGACCAAGATTGGGATTTGTCCATCCATATGACGAATAGATATGCTCTGGGACCTCTCGGTGGAATGTCATCTAGTTAGCTTGCAAGCATGTGACTAGGTCATAAGGGATGACATAACATGGAACGAGTAAAGAGTACTTATCAGTAACGAGGTAGAACTAGGTATGGAGATACCGACGATCAAACCTCGGATAAGTAGAGTATCGCGTGACAAAGGGAATTGGTTTCGTATGTTAATGGTTCTATCGATCACGAAGTCATTGTTGAGTATGTGGGAGCCGTTATGGATCTCCAGATCCCGCTGATGGTTATTGATCGGAGAGGTGTCTCCATCATGTCTGCATATTCACGAACCGTAGGGTGACACACTTAAGGTTCAAAGTTGTTTTAAGTAGATATGGAATGTGCGTTGGAGACCGAATGTTGTTCGGAGTCTTGGATTGGATCCGGGACATCATGAGGAGATCCGGAATTGTCCCGGGAATAAGATTCATATAATGGGGATCGTTTTTCTAAGTTAGGAAATGTTCCGGAGTGTTTATATGGGGATTCTAGAAGGTTTCGGAATGTTCCGGAAGGTTCTAGAAGATTTTTTGGAGTTTACTTGAAAACCAAGAAAGGATAAGGGAAACTTGGAGGGTAAGTAAGGGAAAATTGGGGGGGAAGGACTCTCCTCCCAAGCTCCCTTGTGTGCCGGCCCTAGGAGGTGGGCCTAGGGGTGGGAACCCTAGGCCACACCCCTCCCTCTATATATAGAGGGATGGAGGCGCCACCCCCCTTGCCCATTCCACTCCAAACCCTAGCCGCCTCTCTCCTCCTCCTTCCCTCTGCTCTGGCTTAGGCGAAGTCCTGCAGAATTCTCTACTCCACCACCACCACCACGCCGTCGTGCTGCTGGGATTCCGTGGAGAGATCTACTACCTCCGCTGCTCGCTGGAACAAGGAGAGGAAGGTCTGCTTCGACTCCGCACGTGTGACCGACTGCGGTAGCGCTGCCGGAACACGGCGCCGGAAGGATCGTCTACTCGATCTTGAGATTGGCAAGTGATCGTCTACATCAACCACGAGATCCGATCTCGCACAAGGCTTTCGGATCTACAAGGGTTAGTACAGATCTATCTTGTTGCACTTGTCTAATAGATTAGATCTTGGCTTTTATCTAGATTAGATCTGGGTTTTGTTCGTTCTTGCGGTAGAATTTTTTTATTTTCCATGCTACGAACCCATCAGCAAAATACTCAAGATATTATCCACTAATCACAAATCTACTTGGACAAGGAGAGGAGTCACATACCGGAGATCAAATGCTCCAAATCTCAGCAGCAAAGATGGGCTGAGCAAGGAGATCGAAAATCACGAGCAAGAACAACAAGAACATGGGTTTGAGCAATGAACTGGTGTTTTCTAGGGAGAGAGAAAGGAGTAGCAGGAGGGAGAATAAGTGGAGGGCCAAGGGTGGCCCACACCATGGCCAGGCACGCCCCTGGTGTGGCTGCACCACCAGGTGGTGTGCCTGCCTGGTGGGCCCCTGGGTCACTCCAGGTACTTCTCTGCCCCTCTTTTGATGTAAAAATTTAATATGAATTTTCTGGAATTTTTCGAGACACTTTATTTTTTTTAGCAATTTTCAGGTATTGATGAATAATTTTCTGGCAGAAAGATAATTTTGGAACGGTGCAATAACAAAACAAAACTAAAACTTCTGAAGTTCTAAAACACTCTAATATGCAAGCAACTAACAAAGTAGAAAAGTAAACTAAGTGAAAACAAAAATTAAAATGGATAAACTAAAAGTAAGCAAAGATAATCATGGTGAAAACATTCTTTTGATCATTAAAATCCCTTTGTTAACAAGGTTGATCAGGTCTTGTTACCAAAACAATTTTATATGAAACAAAACTTTGCATTTCATTAAATGATTATGTTACCTCAACCTTGATAGCAATGGTCCCAATCATAATAGTTTCATATTTTTCTCGTGGTATGGGACAATATATTTCTCCAACTTGGATGCCCTCAATATTTTCAATTGAATTTAAGCCATAATTCCTATCAATCTTCTTGGGGAAATAGACAGTATGCTACTTGTCATTAACACTAAAAGTTACCTTTCCTTGATTGCAATTAATAACAGCTCCTGCAGTATTAAGAAAAGGTATCCCAAGAGTAATAGACATATTGTCATCTTCAGGCATTTCAAGCACAACAAAGTCAGTTAATATCAAGCAATTATAAGCCACTTGAACAGGTACATCCTCACATATACCAACATGAATAGTGGTAGATTTTCAGCCATTTGCAAAGATATATCAATTGGTATTAATTTCTCCAATTGAATTCTTTTATAGAGAGAGAAAAGGCATAACACTAACTCCTGCTCCCAAATCACACAAGATAGTTCTAACATAATTGTTTTTAATAGAGCATGGAATAGTTGGAATCCCTGGGTCTCCAAGTTTCTTTGGAACCTTACCATTAAAGGAATAATTATCAAGTAAAGTAGAAATTTCCTCATTAGGGATCTTCCTTTTATTAGAGACAATATCTTTCATATACCTTGAATAAGGAGGTAATTTAATAGCATCAGTTAAAGGAATTTGCAAAAAATAAAGTTTTCATCCACTCACAAAACTTATTATAGTGTTCGTCTTCTTTTGACTTGTGTTTCTTATCAAGGAAAGGCATTGGTTTTGAACCCAGGGCTCTCTTTCACTACCATGTTTATTAGCAACAAAATATTCCTTAGTGTACTTAAGCATTTTTAGTGTTCCTTTCAGGTTCTTCTTCAATTTCTTATTTATCAGGAGCATCATTTTTCTCATTACCACTCTCAGTTTCAGCATTAGAGACAGATATACTATTGGGATCTTTAGCAGGTTTAGAAGATTCTACAATTGTTTTGTGTTTGTTTTTCTTTCTCTTAGGAGAAGTACCACTATTTTCAATTTGTTGGGAATCCCACTCAATCCTTTTAGGATGCCCCTCGGGATATAGAGGATCCTGAGTGGCAACACCACTTCTAGTTCTAATTTCATAAGCTTGTTTTTGTTTAGAAGCGTTAACTAGCAAATCTTTTTGTACGTTAATAAGCTGATCAATTTGAGTTTGAACCATTTGGAAATGTTTAACAAGCATTTTAACATCATTAGAGGTTCTTTACACAATATCCCTTAACTCAATAATAGCTCTAGAGTTTTCCATCAAATGATTCTGCACTCTTTTATTAAAATTATCTTGCTTAACAGTAAAAATATCAAATTCTTCTAAGCATTGATCAGGAGGTTTAGAATAAGGAATATCACCTTCATCAAAATGTTGGAGAGAGTGTACCTCAATAGTGGATGAGTGGGAGATTGGCTTACATAATTCTTCTATAGGAGGTAGATTCTTCACTTCTTCAGCTTTAATACCCTTCTCAGACATTTCTTAGCTTCCTTCATCACTTCATCATTTAGTTCAATAACTCCCCTCTTCTTTGGTGTTGGTGTTGGCTCAGGCACAGTTAACTCAAGTGTAGTTGACTCAGGTGTAGTTGGCTTAGGTGAAGTCCATTCATCATAATTCTTGCTTATTTTAGCCATTAATTCCTCAGCTTCTTTGGGAGTTCTCTTCCTGAAAACACAATCAGCACAACTATCCAGGTATGTCCTAGATTCTTCAGTTAGTCCATTATAATATACATATCAAGAAGCTCATTTTTAGGTAATGGACATCCAAGCTGTGCATGAATCAAAGCACAAAACCTTGCCCATGATTCAGGCAATATCTCCTTTTCTCCCTGTTTAAAATCAAAAAGTTCCTGCAAAATGTCATGTCTAGCACTAGGAGGGAAATATTTCTGAAAGAAAGTACTAATCAAGCAATCAGGGCTATCAGTAAATCCAAGAGGTAAATTTTTGAACCAAGCCTTAGCTTCTCCTTTCAGTGAAATAGGGAAATTTTTAGCAACAAAGTAGGTGTGCATCTTAATATCATCAGAAAATAGGCCACTCATGGTAGAAAGCTCAGTCATATGTGCTACAACACTTTCATTCTTAGTCCCACAAAAAGGTTCTTTCTCAACAATGGTTATATAAGATAAATCAAGGGAGAAATCATAATCCTTATCTTTAATGTTTATGGGAGATATAGCGAACTTATCTTTAGGAAATAATGTGGGTTTTATAGTACGCTTCTCAAGGAGACTCTTAATATCACTTTTACCATGAGTATTTTGACATTCTTTAATAAATTCATCAGTCATTTCTATATATTCGTCTTCAATATCATAGCTCTCTATAGACTCAGGTGAACTGACATGTATAGTAGTGTCTTCATTAGGAGTTTCAGTATTTCCAGCTATAGTTCTAGCAATCATAGCATCTAGGAAAGGACCTAATGAACCATTCTTATCAAGCACGGCAGAAGCAGCATCATAAGTATCAGAAGTTTCAGATTCAGCAGAAGTAGCAGTACGTGTAGCATGTGTATGTGGTGGTGGTGTAAGGAGCTTACTCATCACAGATGGTGAATCAAGAGCAACAGAGGTGTTCAGAACCGTACCTCTCCTTGTAGTGGATGGTAATATAGGAACCTTGCCATCACGAGATTTACCCATGATGAATGGATGGCAGCGAACAATTGTGATTCCAAGTGAACTTGATAAATAGAGCTATGCTCCCCGGCAACGACGCCACAAAATAGTCTTGATGACCCACAAGTATAGGGGATCGCAACAGTCTTCGAGGGAAGTAAAACCCAATTTATTGATTCAACACAAGGGGAGCCAAAGAATATTTATAAGCCTTAACAACTGAGTTGTCAATTCAGCTGCACCTAGAAACAATCTTGCTCGCAGTAGTTTATCAGTAGCAACAGTTTTGTAGTAGCAATAACAAAGTAATAGCAGTAGTAAAAGTTAAAGACAATAGTAACAATTGTAGTAAATAGTAGGATTAAAGCGCGGTAGGCACAGGAATGGATGGACGGGTGTTGCATAGACAAGACAATTCATATAATAATCAAGACATAGGGCATTTGCAGATAAATAAGGTAAAGTATACAAGTACTAAATAATCATAGGCATGTGTACCATATATAGTCATACGTTCTTGCAATGAGAACTTGCACATCATCTTTTGTCCTGCCAGCCCTTATGTAGCAGGGACTCAAGGGAATCTACTGGCAATTAAGGTCCTCCTTTTAATAGAGCACCGGAGCAAAGCATTAACACTACATGAACACACGTGATCCTCATATCATAGCCATTCCCTCCAGTTATCCCGATTATTTTCACTTCGGGGCCTTTGGTTCTGGACAATAATATGTGTATACAACTTGCAGGTAAGACCATAAACAATACTATCATCATGAATTAATAACATGTTCAGATCTGAAATCATGGCACTTGGGCCCTAGTGACAAGCATTAAGCATAACAAGTTGCAACAAAGTCAAAAATCACTAATAGTAAATACTAGGCACCCTGCCCTAACAATCTGATGCCATTACATGAATGATCTCATCCAATCCCTACCATCCCCATAGCCTACAGCGGGGGATTACTCACTCATGGATGGGGGAATCATGGATGGTTGATGGAGAAGTGATGGTGATGATGATGGCGATGATCTCCTCCAATTCCTTGTCCCGGCAGGGTGCCAGAACGGAGTTTCTGGTCCCGAATCACGGTTTCTGGTGGTGGCGGTGCAGTGGAACTCTATCTAGAAAAATGTCGAACCCCCCGTCTGTTTTAGGTTAGATGGCTTTTATAGGCGAAAGGAGAGGTTGAGACGGAGTCCGAGGCGGCCACACCACGCCCTGGCGCGGCCTGGCATGGCCCGCACGACCAGGTGGTGTGGGCTCCTCGTGGCCCTTCTTCGTCTCCTCTTCTGGCTCCGTGAGTCTTCTGGTAAAATAGGAGTTTTGCGATATTTTCCAGGATTTTTCTTGAAAGTTGATTTCCTGCACAAAAACGAGACACCAAAGCAATTCTGTTGAAAACAGCGTTAATCTGCATTAGTTGTATCCAAATAACACAAATTAGAGAAGAAACAATAGCAAAAGTGTTCAGGAAAGTAGATACGTTTTGGTCGTATCAGCAAGTCATATAGCAAACGTCCTTCCTCGATAGAGAAAAGACCATTAGGCATAGGAGCGGGGTAGGGACGCCCAGCTCCAACAATATGCAGATAATAAACACCACCTCTCCTAGTGAGCATTCCACACGCTCTCAAAGTGGAGAAACCAACACGTGCCTCACCTAGCACGGGTTGCAACTCACCTAGGTCGATGTCTAGGGCAGTGGCAAGCACGGTAATGATGCCTCCACCTGTGATTGGTCCTTGGCTTTGGGAGGCTTGGTTCTCCAAGTAGCGCACAAGGATGGCGCCCAAGTTGAGTGACAAGCTGCAATTGATGTAAGCAGCCTTTACGAGGACTAGGATGTCCTCCTTGTTGAGTCTCGTGAACTCATTACATGCCTGCAAGGTGTTAGCAATAACATAGAACAAATATTGGATTGCAGGATGTTGAATATTCTTCCCCTTATTCACTCTACTAGTGAAACTCATTCTATTATAGTATTGTTCAGGGGTAGGTTCTAAGCCAGTAAAGGATGCGCGTAAGACATGAATATCATTGTTTGGCAAATTAAAACATGTGCACCATTCATCTAGTGTTAAGGTGTAGTTGTTTTTCATCATACGGAAAGAAATAGTATCCTCTCCTTGCCATTGTTTAACGGTGCTTTGCAACGAACTTAGAAATTCAATGCTTAAGCGGTGATAAGTAGGTACATCATTGTACACAAAGTTTTGCAGGCCAGCTCGATTGCAAAGTAAACTAAAGTCATCAGAAATACCGAGTTGGTTCAATATAATGGGCCAAGCCCACTTGGTGGCCTTCACTTCAGGTTCTTGATCATGTTGAAGCGATCACGATGGGCCTCATCCCTGAATCGTATCCCCATGCGTTCCTGAGCGGTAGCCCGGGAAGCGCTAGCGGTGGCACTAGCACGAGTTTGGCTCCTTCTGTTCATCATCTAAAACTTCGAAGAAAGGCAAAAATAAAACTTTTTGATCCAACAATAGAAGTATAATATATTCCTCATCAAAACACACTAAAGAATCCCCTCAAGATAATAATTTGGGCAAGAAAATCATGGCAATTGGTTCATAGTAGGTATCACCCTAGATTGATAATGATAATAGATCAAAGATGAATTTGCAAAAAGTAATTGGAGGATCGGAGGAGAAACATACCGTAGATCACTTGTGTGCGAGGAAATCGAACGAAATTGAGCAGAGATGAAGATCTCTTAAGGTTTTGAGAGAGTTTGGAGGTAGAAGAAAGAAAAAGGATTGAAGTTTTGGAGTTGGAGGTACCTTCCCGTGCGATTTTGTGGTCGGACGCAACTATACGGGCGCAACTATACGGTCGGAACAATGTATTCTGGCCATATAGTTGGTCTTCTATCAAAATATTAGGGTTTCCTCCTGGCGGCGCAACTATACGGCCGGAACAAAATGTTCCTGTCATATAGTTGGTCGTTAAACTGTCTGTCCATGCGAAAGAAATGTAGAAAAGCATCGATATCTATACGACCGGAACTATATGACCGAAATTGTTATTCCTGTCGTATAGTTAGTCGTTAAAGTCTCAGTACATTGGAAAAGAAATTATACGGAGGCACTGATATCTATATGACCGAAGCTATACGGCCGGAATTTTCATTCCCGCCGTATAGTTGGTCGTTAAACTCTCTGTGTGCATCAAAAAATTTATGTTTCTTCGAAAACTATTTCTTTTCATGTAACTTAGTGATATACCTTGTTTTTGATAGAAAATTGACAGTAAATATTGTCGACCAACAATAGCATGAATAAAGCAGAATTTCAAGTACTACCGAACCTCTTCTCAAATGGAGTTTTCTAGCACTCTTTATTAAACATAATCTTAAATTAAAATTAAAAACTTAACTCAAACCTTTATTTAGCATGGGTTGCCTCCCATGGAGCACTCTTTTATGGTCAATAGCTTGACCTTGACGATACTCACTTGGGCCACATGAGTGCGACACCCACTCCAAAGTAATTGGCCTTCAAAGTGATGGCCTCCTTTTCATCATGCTTGGCTTTCTTCTTCCTGGGGAAATGAATAACAAAAGGATCCGGTGAAGGCGATTGTAACTTTACGTTCCCTTCATGGAGGTTAATCAAAGCCTTAATAGTTCTTAAGAAAGGATGGCCTAGAATAATAGGAGCAGTAGTATCTTCAGGCATGTCAACAGTAACAAAATCAATGAGAGCAGGACAACCTTTAATGTATACTAAAGTGTTCTCCTTAATTCCTACAACTTGTTTGTAGGTAGAATCTGCTAGATGCAGTTTTAACTCGGTAATTTGAAAGGAGCCAAGATTTAACTTGTTAAAAAGACTCTTTGGAATTGTTGAGACACTTGCACCTAGATCACAAAGTGCAACTATCTCATTGGTCCCAATTTTAATCTTAATAGTAGGCTCAAATATGTCATCTAACTTCCCAGGTAATTTTTCAGCAATTTGCTTGTATTCTTCCTCAAGCATAGCATCATGGTTCTCCGTTATTTTAACAAGAATATTGTTTTATTCAAGAATATTTTACCAAGCATAGCATCATAGCATCAGGCGTTTCTCTAACACATATACATAACTCCATGGACTTACAAGCCCCCCTTTCATTTCACACCGACGACATCCATATACAAAATAGCATGATATCAACTAGCTACAAAGTACTAGTGCAATGTTGAAAGCGTTACCCATGACAACATGGTTCTTCTAATCCCCAACAAATAAGTGCAAGCATATACAACATAGACGACACAATGGTTCAAGTTTATTAAGGGCAAGAAAAGTAAAGTGTGCCATCAAGTTCGTGAGAGATTTAATCACTAGTTTTCTCATAACAAGTTTAATTTGGAAGGTAAACAAAAACATGAATATACTTGGAATAGCTTAAGCTAGTAGGTAGGTATGGTGGACTCTTTGGAATAACTTGGGTTAGGGAGTTGGATGCATGAGTGGAACTCATACTTGGTTGCGGAGGCTAGCAAAAGACTGGGAGCAATAAACCAAGAGAGCAATAATGGCCATAATCATGCAGAGCGACAAAACATCATTGATCAAAGCATAAAGTGATACTACAAGTTGAAAACTAAAGGATCATAAAGGCTATAGTGACTTGGGATAGTCATAACATGGTGTGAGCATACTCCAAGTCAACCCAAATAAAGCATCAAAGGAGAATACCACAATACTATGCTTTAATATGCTAAAACAACGCATGATTCATCCAAGGCACATTAAGCAATCTCAATTTTTTATAGCAAATCATGCTACAACAAAGAATACTAAGCATAAAGCCAAAAAAATATCAAGCATGGCATGACAAAGCATATGCCACAGTCAAAAATAAGCTCTCTTTAACACTTAAGCATGAACTTTCCTACTCTTTTCCAAACCAAACCAAACTATTTGAAAACCAGTGTATGAAAGAGGGGGTCCAACCAATTTATTCAGAAAACTAAGAAAACAAAGCAAATGAAAAACCAAAACAAAAACGAAAAATAAGACGCTCCAAGAACAACACAACTGTGCATGAAACAATAAAAATAAAGCGTTTGGAAGGAACCTGGGATTTTTATTGATGAGGAAGGGGATGCCTTGGGCATCTCCAAGATTTGACGCTTGTACTTCATGGATATTTCTTGGGGTGACACGCGTGGCATCCCCAAGCTTGATCTTTAGTCCATTCTTCATCTCATTACTCATTCTTTCCATAGACCTGAAAATTTTCCTTCATACAAAACTTCACACAATCTTTATTAGCAACATTAGTGCACTCAAGATAATAGGTCTTTAAGGTTCAGTTCTAACACCAATTAAACTTACATTAAAACACTGGCTAATGTAGCACTTCCATCAAAAAGCTCAATTCCCCAAAAGAACTCAAAAAGGAACCACAAGAAGGAAATGCAGGAAATGGCAGAAATCTGTCAAAACAGACCAGCAGGTAAAGACGATTTTTTTCGAAAACCTTCTATTGCTCAAATCAAAAAGTGTTGAACTAACGAAAGTTAGATAAAAACCTGGGGCAGAAGTACAAAAATTGACGCCTCAAAAGGATGTTCTCTCTCATTAGAGGTTACTCTTGGCACAAAATTTTTACACGAATTTTTACGATGAAGAACAGAAATCTGTTCCGGGACAGCAACTTTCCCAATCATTACTTCTCTCTCATTAGAGGTTACTCTTGGCACAAAAATCAAATAAAAAGGATATGGAGCGGTTATTACTGAAGTAATAACTTCCAAGACTCATCTAAAACTTTTGGGTTATCTCCCAATAAGTACTTTTCTTTAACGCCTTTAAGTTAGGCATAAGAAGCAAGAAAAAGCATTCTCAAATGAAGAAGCATTGAAACCAAATTTCTTGCTCTTACCTCTCTTACTTTTATTCTTAACCTTGGGGAAAATATGATTGTTTGGTGGAGAAGCAAGGTGCATGGTCCCCTTTCCCACGTCTATTATTGCTCCAAGGAGTTCTAATAGGGACCTTCCAAGCGTAATTTGTCCTTTTCCTGCACATTCAATAACAAGATAATAGAAATCCTTTTCCCAAGGATCTTTGTAAACACTCCTTCATCTATTCCAATAGGTAATATTGTAGCATCATTATCAAGAGACATTTCTTTTCCTCCTTCAGAAAGCCCCCAAAGATTCAAAGATTCATAAATATCTTTGGGCATAAGACAAAATTCAGACATGATATCAAAGCGAGCTTGAAAAGTTTCATTATTTATATCAATCTTTACTGTGGGGAGCCACTTTGATGGTTCAGAATTTATTGGAACATAATTATGATGTTCTCTAAGCGTGTTATAATAATCCTTTAAACTAGTAGTGCGGGTCTCAAGAGTGTTCAATCTAGCAAATATGTTCATAAAGGAAGAATCAGTTTTGCTAGGCAAGTTGTAAGTAAAGAATAATTTTTTATAGCATTAACAGCATCATCCTCATTGCATTGGAGGAAATCTCCTCCCACAACAGCATCAAAAGCATATCTATAGCAAAGTGCAATTCCAAGGTAAAAACTGCTAAGGAACAAGCTTTGAGTCATTTTAGGCTCAGTTTTTTCATATAGATCAGAGATTCTAGACCAAGCTTCTTTGAAACTCTCTTCAATTCCTTGTTTAAAAGTGAAAATCATTTCCTCAGGTGACATAGTGATTGGAGCAAGGCTAGACATAATGGAAACTTAAAATAGAAACTATTTTTTGTGTGTTTTCAATAAATAAAGCAAACTAGTATAACTATTTTTTGTGTGTTTTTGATAAAGAAACAAGCAAACAAAGCAACAGTAAACTAAGCAAAACAAAAATAACAAAGTAAAGAGATTGGTTATGAGGGACTCCCCTTGTGAAGATGTCCTTGACTCCCTGGCAACGGCGCCAGAAAAAGAGCTTGATGGCCCAAAATATATCGAGCTCGTTGGGGAACCCCAAGAGGAAGGTATGATGAGCACAACAGCAAGTTTTCCCTCAGTACGAAACCAAGGTTATGAATCCAGTAGGAGCAAGGAAACACCCCAAAGGTGTTGCTAGCTGAGCCTTGGCAGGGCGCACTACCGGTGCTTATAGCAACGTGTAGACCTGCACAACACAACCACTGAACTTTGCCCCCAACTTACGATGAGGTTGTCAATCTCACCGGTTTTGCTGAAAACAAAGGATTAAACGTATCGAATGGAAGGAAGTAATAGTTTGCAGAAAGTAAACACAAAGCAGTAAATATTTGATTGTAGATTGAAAGTAAAAGAAAGGACCGGGGTCCATAGTTCACTAGAGGTGGCTCTCCTTAAGATAGATAACATGTTGGGTGAACAAATTACGGCGGGGTAATTGACAAACATCGAGAAAGCATACAAGAATATACTAATCATCTTGACTCCTTTGAGACTTGATTGGGCATTACAACATTATACATAGACCGCCATCCAACTGCATCTATGACTAATAATCCACCTTCAGGTTATCATCCGAACCCCCTCCACTATTAAGTTGCAAGCAACAGATTATTGCTTTACGAATTGCGTGTAAAGTAAACAATACGATTGTTCTATGAACAAAGGATTGTTGTTTTCTCCCTACTAGCAATAGCACATCTAGTACCTTAGAGATTTCTGTCACTTCCCCAGATTACAAGAGGCATGAACCCACTATCGAGCATAAATACTAACTCTTGGAGTTGCTAGCATCTACTTGGCCAAGATAGCTACTAACAACGGAAAGCATGCAAGATCACAAATAACAAAGGCATGATAGAATCAATAATCAATCTGAAATAGCATCTCAATATCCATCGGATCCCCGCAAACACAACATGCAGAATTACAAATAGATGATCTTGATCATGAACAGAGCTCACAAGATCTAAACATGATAGCACAAAGGAGGAGAACCAGTCATCTAGCTACTACATGGACCCGTAGTCCAGAGATGAACTACTCACGCATCACACCGGAAGCTTGCATGATAATGAAGAAGGCCTCCAGGGTGAATTCCCCTCTCCGGCAGTGTGTCAGGAAGAGCTTTAGATCCCTCCCGATCTAGGGATGGAGATGACAGCGGCTACAGACTCTTTCGTGGAATTTTGATCGGGTACTTAGGGTTTCCGTATCAGAGGCAATATATAGGTGGAAGGAGAGGCCGAGGGGGTGCCTGGGCTGGCTACACCACCCCCTGGCGCGGGCCAAGCCTGGCCCCCCTCTGGCCCTTCCCCGTCTCGTATTCTGGCTCCAAGTGTCCCATGGTAAAATAATAACTTTGGCTTTTGTCCCATCCAATTCCGAGAATATTCATTTTCTGACTTCCTGGAACCAAAAACAGCAGAAAACAGGTAGCTGGAACTGTGGCTCTTGTTAATAGGTTAGTCCAAGAAATCATATGAAAAGTACTCCAAAGTGTGGACAAAACATAAGAAAGCAGATGAAACCAATCATGGAACATCAAAAATTATAGATACATTTGCAATGTATCAGTGCTCGTGCACCCTTTCAATTTCTTCCTAGCGCTCTGAGTTGTCTCACTGCCGTGCGCTGTCGTCGGCCGCCGCGGAAGTTGGTCGTCGGAGTACTTCCAGTGACCAAAAGGGGGCGGCGACCCTAGCCCTCAACTCGCCTGGCTCCCCTCTCTCCAACGAACCTAGCCACGAGGTCCCGCGCGCAGCCGATCAACGGATCCGTGCTCAACCTGAGAGCAAATCCTTTGCTAACGTCACCATGACGTCATGGTGATGTCATAAATATTTTTCTTTACTTTTTCGATAATCATTTCTATAATAAATAAATTTCTGGATATTACGTGGCATAGGCCCACTAGTTAGTGGCTTGGGGTAGATTAGACTGGGTATGAAAAGTTTGTACCGTGCATCTGTGCCATGCTGACGTGAGCACTAGCACAATAAAACATTTAATATTTATTTTTAATTTAGGAAAATGATTAAATCTTAGAATTTGAATATCTTTTGCTTTATAATTCAGAAAAATATATATAATATATCAAAATGTTCAGCAAAATAAACTATATAATATAAACTTGTTATCAAATGTTATTGTGTTAACTATTTAAATAATTATTATTTAATAAAGATTTTATAAGTTATAAAACTTTTAAAATTCATATTTTAATATTAGTAAATAACAAAAATATAATAATATACCAAAAATTCTTATAAAAACAAATTCTACATTTACAAACTTGTTTAAATTATTTTTGTATCACTTAACTAATATTAATTATTTATTAGGTATTTATAAAGTGTTAAAACTTATAAAAATCATATCTTATTATTTAAAATCCACAAAAATAATTATAATATACCAAAATGATCACAAAAATAAATTCTATACATTAAAAAGGCCAAATCTTACTTTTGAAGTAAAATAAAAGGTAAAGGTCTACTAAATCTTATTTTAACCCTTTTCTTTTATTTTAATTCTTTAAAAATCGATAAACCTTTACTATTGACTTTAGTATTATTTGTTTAAAGTCCACAGATGTAATAATAAGTCAATTAATGTTTAAGTGAAGTTAAAATAGGTTAAACCATTTTAAAAATGTATCTACTAAAACTATAATCTCAAATTAAAGGTATTTTAATTTCCTAAAAAGATTTTATCAATTATAAAATCAACTAAAATAGTATATTGTTCATCACCAGAATCCAATCCACTTATGCTATGGTTATTTAATGTAGTTAATAAGAAAACCTTAAAGTGTTAACTTTAAGTTTGAATACTTTTTACTTTATAAAAGTAATCTTTCCTCAAAAGTTATTCTTTTAAGAAACATTAAAAGTAATTCCTGAACACCTATTTAAAATCTCTAACTAATTCTTAATCTTGTTTAAGCAATATTTCAGAAACCATACCCATTTGAGTGTTTCAATATTGTATATTACTTGTTGTATTTATCTATTGTTTCACACTCAAGTGTGAATCTGTTATAAAACTGCAACACATTGTAAAGAACTCATTTCTAGTTTCCAAACCCTCGATTAGATACGACTTTTCTGAGGATTCGCGTTTCTCAAATTGCATTACATTACTTATGCATCGTTTCATCTTGCTTCTTTAAACATTAGTCCTTATCGGACCAATGATGCTATTTACAGAATTTGGATCTTCTATTGTTCGAAGACCGTGACTGCATAATCTTGCAATCACAAAAGGGAAGTTCATAACTTGCTCATGTCCTTTGAAGAGTCTTTATCAAAGATATTGCAAATTGTGTGTTATCATCTATGATTTGGAAACAGAAAATGATATCTTCTCTAATAAATAAGATGTAGTATCACCCTAAGTGATGATAAAGATCAGCAATGGAACTTAGGGATTCCAATTGCGTAAGTCACATAGGCTTAACAACCCATGACATCAGTGATTCTAGCGCCGTATATTATGCGTTAACCATGAGATTTGGAATGGGACAGAGAAGTCAGCTGTATCTTCTTCCTTTCATATGGAGGTAAGATGACCTTATCGTGACGTTGGGATTCCTGGTATGGATCCAACATATGGGTTGGCACCCTTAGGCCCCATGATTTTGGTGTCTAGATTATTTATGAGTGGCTGCGGGAGGTATAGTCGGGCCTTTTAGGGAGCTTACCAGGAGCATTACCACTTCATAGAGTCTACGGGAACTCACCAGGGTTATAGCTTGCCCTAATTGGAGGCTTAACGGAGGTGTAGTCAGCCCCGGAGGATCGTGCTGACATATGGGGTCGCGGAGAGGACAGTGATTGGCTTGGATCACCTACTAGGCCCCACATCATGGAATTGTGGATGGGAAAGTACGTCCGGTTGTGCAACAAGGAGTTGGTCTCTCATGGGTAAAGCAACGCACCTCTACAGAGTGTAAGAATTGTGACATGTTACTCCCTGTTCCAGGAAGGAGCTACGAACGCAGCAGGAAAGGAACTCCATGAAGTTCTGGTCAACCTGTGAAGGCTATCGGACATAGTTTTCAGAATAAAAGCAACCTTTGAAGAAATGTTTACGAAAACCTGCATTGCCTACGACCTATGGTCTATGGATGTAGAGATAGTGCATCATACACTCCTTTTTAGTGAACTTGCTGAGTATGCTCGTACTCAACCGTACCTTCTTAACCCTTGCTAGGTTCTAAGCTGTTGAAGACGATGTCAACATCAACTTCTGCTCAAGAAACCATCATCGACAGCTCAAGATTTTCAACAGAGTCAATGAAGTCAACATATACATCAACTGAAGTGAAGAAAAAGTTCTTAAGTAGATAGGAGTAGATTCTCTAGCCATAAAACCTACTTCTGTAGAGCATTGCAATAGCAGCAATGGCAAGCCTGTTAGTTAAGATGCTAGTCTTAGTTACTAGATATTTCTAGGTTATTATTTCTGGTTCTTCTTTGTAAGAAGTTCTTTCTCTCTCTTTAACCAAGTGTGTTCTCTGGATCTTTTGTAAAGAGTCGAGTTGTAATCTATAGTCATGTCTTGGACCTGCTGTGTTTCTATTGTACCACTCTGAGGGATGTAATACTAGTGAACGGTGTTTCATTGGTGTTATGTCAATGACTATAGTGTACTACATCATGCAGTGGTATGCTGGGTCACCGCAACTGGTATCAGAGCATATGCTTTGACCTTAGGAATTAAAACCCTTTTAGGAAGATCTGTAGGTTGGATAGTGACTATAGGAGCCATCTTATCTAAACCAAGACTTGTTATGGATATCCACTTGAGGATAAACCTTGTCACACTTAAGTTGGATGTTTTTATCATCTTTCTTAAGGATTAGTTATATGTATTCTCTAGAGAAATGTTATTTTCGTATTGATCTAAATATGTATAACACCACTAAGATATCTTAAGTAAGTTAAAGTATCAAAGAAGATTACGACTAAGATTAGGATATCATGTGGAGTAGTATTAGTGTTGGAGTCTATATTTAGAACCCCTGCGAAGTAGCAGAATCTTACCACTAGTTGATATCACTATATCATACAGGGTAGACCATCAGAGTATGTATATATACAAATGGAAGTAAATCATGTGGCATCCACTTGATAATTCCATGTGATGGAGTATAATATTGTAAAGAATTATTAATAGTAAGCCAAGAAGAAGAGTCGTCATGGTGAGATTAGCTCTTTAATCATGATGACTAGGTAAATCTTAACAAGTTCGTGGTGAGAATAGCTCCGAGACCATGATAAGTTTGTAATTAGGAGAAGTATTCAGTAACAAATCTTGTAATAACAGTAAGTAAAGAACAATGTAGGTCTATGATAGAAGTCATAGGCATTATAATACTATGATAGTTGTTGGATTAAGGTAGTAACTACAATTTTGTTAGTAGTTCTGAGAGATCAAAGGAGGATAGTTTACGATAGAATAGAAAATTGGTAGTCTTTAGGAGTCCCGAAAGAAAGGTAAGATGTTAGTTAAAACCAAAGTTAGATCAATTTGCTCAAAATTATCATGTTGCACCTGAGCAATTTGGGTAAATAATGAGACAAAGAGTACTTTAAACCTTAAAGTGCTAAGTATCACGAGGTAAACCTATATTAGGAGGTGTCATATACTCCACAGCTAAGCCTGAATTCTAGAGATGTTTTACTCAACTACTATAATCCGGGCTTAGAATGATGTGTGTTATATGTACCACATTTGGATTTTTTGGTTTTTCTTGTATCTTCTTGAGTGACTGATACGTCCAAAACATATCTACTTTCCCGAACACTTTTGCTATTGTTTCTCCTCTATACTTGTGTGATTTGGATACAACTAACGTGGACTGACACTGTTTTCAGCAGAATTGCCTTGGTGTCTACTTTTTGTGCAGAAAATCAAGTATCAGGAAAGATCCCGGAAAATATGCCAAAAATCCTATTTCACCCGAAGACTCCAGGAGCCAGAATACGAGACGGAGAAGAGCCAGGGGTGGCCACACCACCTGGTGGCGCGGGCAAGGCCAGGCCGCGCTAGGGGGTGGTGTGGGGCCCCAGGCACCCCCTCGGCCTCTCTCTTCGCCTATAAGGAGCCTTCTGACCTAAAAACTTCGGGGGTTCTACGTTTTCCAGAAGGAGTTCCGCTCCGCCGCCACCACCAGATTCCACGAAACAACACCAGAAACTCCGTTCTGGCACCCTACCAGGGCAGGGAATTGGAGGAGATCATTGCCATCATCATCACCATCGCTTCTCCATCGACCATCCATGTTTCCCCCATCTATGAGTGAGTAATCCCCCGCTGTAGGCTATGGGGATGGTAGGGATTGGATGAGATCGTTCATGTAATGGCATCAGATTGTTAGCGCATGGTGCCTAGTATCTTCTATTAGTGCTTTATGACTTTTTTGCGACTTGTTATGCTTAATGCTTGTCACTAGGGCCCTAGTGCCATGATTTCAGATCGGAACATGTTATTGATTCATTATGATAGTATTGTTTATGGTCTTATCTGCAAGTTGTATACACACGTTGTTGTCCGGAACCAATGGCCCCGAAGTGATAGAAATCAGGATAACCAGAGGGAATGGCTTTGGTGTGAGGATCACATGTGTTCACGGAGTGTTAATGCTTTGCTCCGGTGCTCTATTAAAAGGAGCACCTTAATTGCCAGTAGTTCCCTTGAGGCCCCGCTGCAAACAGGCTGGCAGGACAAAAGATGTTGCGCAAATTCTCATTACAAGCACGTATGACTATATATGGAACGCATGCCTAGGATTGTCTAGTACTTGGATGCTTTATCTTATTTATCTGCAATTGCCCTATGTTCTGATTGCTATGTGAATTGTCTTGTCCATGCAACGCCCGTCCATCCATCCCTATGCCTACCGCACTCGAATCCCACTGATTACTGCTACTGTTACTGTTGTCTTTACTTTACTACTGCTGCTACTTTACTATTCCTACTACAAAACTGTTGCTACTGATAAACTGTTGTGAGCAAGATTGTTTCCAGGTGCAGCTGAATTGACCACTCAGTTATTAAGGCTTATAAATATTCTTTGGCTCCCCTTGTGTCGAATCAATAAATTGGGTTTCACTTCCCTCGAAAATACTGCAATACACCCCCTATACTTGTGGGTCATCAAGACTATTTTCTGGCGCCGTTGCCAGGGAGCATAGCTTTATTTATCAAGTTCACTTGGATTCTCTATTGTTCGCTGCCATCCATCCATCATGGGTAAGTCTCGTGATGGCAAGGTTCCTATTTTACCATCCACTGCAAGAAGAGGTACGGTTCTGAACACCTCTGTTGCTCTTGATTCACCGTCTGTTATGAGTAAGTTCCTTACACCACCACATACACATGCTACACACACTGCTACTACTACTGAATCTGAAACTTCTGATACTTATGATGCTGCTTCTACTTTGCTTGATAAGAGTGATTCATTAGGTCCTTTCCTAGATGCTACGATTGCTAGAACTATAGCTGGAAATACTGAAACTCCTAATGAAGACACTACCACACATGTTAGTTCACCTGAGTCTAGTGAAAGTTATGATATTGAAGATGGTTATGTTGAAATGACCGATGAATTTATTAAAGAATGTAAAAACACCCATGATAGGAGCGCTGCTAAGAGTCTCCTTGAGAGGCGTACTATTAGACCCAAATTGTCTCCTATTGCTACGTTTGCTGCTTCTCCCATAAACATTATAGATGAAGATTATGATTTCTCTCTCGATCTATCTTACATAGCTATTGTCGAGAAAGAACCTTTTTGTGGGACTAAGAATGAAAGTGCGGTAGCACATATGAATGAACTTTCTACCATGAGTGGCTTGTTTTATGATGATATTAAGATGTGTACTTACTTTGTTGCTAAGATTTTCCCCTTTTCACTGAAAGGAGAAGCTAAAACTTGGTTTAGTAATTTACCTCCTGGATCTATTGATAGCCCTGAGTGCTTGATTAGTACTTTCCTGTAGAAATATTTTACTCCTAGTGCTAGACATGCTATTTTGCAGGAACTTTTTGATTTTAAACAGGGAGAAAAAGAGGTATTGCCTGAATCTTGGGCAAGATTTTGTGCTTTGATTCATGCACAAGCTGGAAGTCCACTACCTAAGAATGAGCTTCTTGATATATTTTATAATGGACTAACCGAGGAATCTAGGACATACCTAGATAATTGTGCTGATTGTGTTTTCAGGAATAGGACTCCTAAGGAAGCTAGGGAATTAATGGCTAAAATAAGCAAGAATTATGAAGATTGGACTCCTCCTAAACAAGTTATACCTGAAGTAATTGTACCTGAACCTACTATTCCGATGCCTATTCCAACATCAAAGAAGAGGGGAGTTATTGAATTAAATGATGAAGTGATGAAGGAAGCTAAGAAATGTCTTAAGGAGAAGGGAATTAAAGCTGCAGATGTCAAGAATTTACCTCCAATAGAAGAATTATGTAAGCCTATTCCCTACTCATCCACTATTGAGGTACACTCTCTCCAACACTTTGATGAAGGTGATATCCCTTACTCTAAACCTCCTGATCAATGCTTAGAAGAATTCGATATCTTTATTGTTAAGTAAGACAACTTTAATAAAAGGGTGCAAAATCATCTAATGGAAAACACTAGAGCTATTGTTGAGTTGAAAGATATTGTGGAAAGAACCTCTAATGATGTTAAAATGATTGTTAAACACTTTCAAATGGTTCAAACTCAAATAGATCAACTCGTTAAAGTGCAAAACGACTTGCTAGTTAATGTTGCAAAAGAAAAACATGCTTATGAAATTAGAACTAGAAGTGGTGCTGCTACCCAGGATCCTCTATATCCTGAGGGGCATCCCAAAAGAATTGAGCAGGATTCTCAACAAGCTAAAAATAGTGGTTCTACTCATAAGAAAATGAAAAAGAAACATAAAATTGTTGTAGAACCCTCTGAACCTGCTTTAGATCCTAATAGTATATCTATCTCTAATGCTGAAACTGAAAGTGGTAATGAAGAAAATGAAGTTCCTAATGAAGAAAAAGTTGAAGAAGAACCTGAAAACCACACTAAGAATACTAAATACACCAAAGAAGATTTTATTGGTAAGAAAGATGGTAGTGAAAGAGAACCTTGGGTCCAAAAACCTATGCCTTTTCCTGATAAGAAACACAAGTCAAAGGAAGATGAACATTATAATAAGTTTTGTGAGTGGATGAAGCCTTTATTCTTGCAGATTCCTTTGACTAATGCTATTAAATTGCCTCCTTACTCAAAGTATATGAAGGAAATTGTCTCGAATACAAGGAAGATCCCTAATGAAGAAATTTCTACTTTGCTTGCTAATTATTCCTTAAATGGCAAGGTTCCTAAGAAACTTGGAGACCCAGGGATTCCAACTATCCCTTGCTCTATTAAGAATAGTTATGTTAGAACTGCTTTGTGTGATTTGGGAGCTGGAGTTAGTGTTATGCCTTTCTCTCTCTATAAGAGGCTTCAGATTGAAAAATTGATACCAACTGATATATCTTTGCAAATGGCTGATAAATCTACCAATATTCCTATTGGTATATGTGAGGATGTGACTGTTCAAGTGGCTCATAATTGCTTGATATTAACTGATTTTGTTGTGCTTGAAATGCCTGAAGATGATAATATGTCTATTATTCTTAGGAGACCTTTTCTTAATACTGCAGGAGCTGTTATTAATTGTAATCAAGGAAAGGTGACTTTCAATGTTAATGACAAGGAACATACTGTCTATTTACCCAAGAAAATTGAAAGGACTTATGGTTTGAATTCAATTGAACATGCTGAGGGCATTCAAGTTGGAGAAATATATTGTCCCATACCAACAGAAAAATTTGAAACTATTATGATTGGGACCATTGCTATCAAGGTTGAGGTAACATAATCATTAGTGGAATACAAAGTTTTGTCTCATATGCAATTGTTTTGGTAGCAAGACTTGATCAACCTTGTTAACAAAAGGATTCCATTGAACAAAACAATGTTTTCATTATGATTATCTCCGTTTATTTCTACCCTTTGCATTTTAGTTTTTACTTTCGTTTAGCTTTATTTTTGTTGTTAGTTGCTTGCATGTTAGAGTGTCTTAGAACTTCTATAGTTCTAGCTTTTTTTTGTCCTTGCATCATTTTCCAAAAAAAAACTGTCTGTCAAAAAATCATTCTTCTATTTTCTGAAAAATGCCCAAAAATAAAGTATCTCGAAAAATTCCAGTAAATTTATATTAAATTTTTACGTGAAAAAAGGGGCAGAGGAGTACCTGGGAGGTACCAGGGGGCCCACCAGGCAGGCACACCACATGGTGGCGTAGCCAGCCCTAGTGTGGGCCACCCCTGGCCCCCCACTAATTCTCTCACCTGGCACTTTCTTCTCTCTCCCGAGTAAGCTCCAGTTCATTGCTCAAAATCGCGTTCTTGCTATGCTTGCTCTCGATTTTTTTGATCTCCTTGCTCAGCCCATCTTTCTTGCTGAAATTTGGAGCATTTGTTCCTTGGTATGTGACTCCTCCCCTTGTCCAAGTAGATTTGTGTTTAGTGGATTATATCTTGATTATTTTGCTGCTGTAGGTGACTGGTTATGAGAGCTTGTAAGCTTGTTTGATGCTTAGAGATATAGTTTTGATGCATGTTTAGGCCTCTTGCAAGTCCCTATGAGTAGAATTCTTCATTATATTTACTTTGCAATCACTTGTTTAATAGGTGTTTAAATTTTAGAATACCAAGCATGAACAACCATACTTTTGGAGAGATATTTGAGAGTGATGCACCTAGGAGGTCGAGGCCCTCAAGAACAGCCTCTCAGGCTAGGCCATCATACAACGAAGATCTCATTGCAACTCGTATTGGTAGTGAAAGGGATGACGGGGATGCTCTGTTGGAGATATGCCAAAGAGGCAATAATAAAAGAGGTTATTATTATATCTTTGTGTTTATGATGAATGTTTACATCCCATGCTATAATTGTATTATTAGGAAACACTAATACTTGTGTGTTTTGTAAACATAAAAGAGTCCCTAGTAAGCCTCTTGTTAAACTAGCTTGTTGATTGATTGATGATCATGGTTTCCTGATCATAGACATTGGATGTGATTAATAACAAGGTTATATCATTAGGAGAATGATATGATGGACACACACCCATAGTAAGCGTAGCATAAGATCAAGTCATTAAGTTCGTATTGATGTAAGCTTTGATATACATAGTAACCTAATCCTTCGACCATGAGGTTATGTTAATCACCATCACCGGATGGGTAATTTGATGACATCAAACGCCGCTTCGTAACTGGGCGGTTATAAAGGTGTCATTGGGTATTCTGAAAGTATGTGTTGAAGCACATAGACCAAGATTGGGATTTGTCCATCCATATGACGGATAGATATACTCTGGGCCCTCTCGGTGGAATGTCATCTAGATAGCTTGCAAGCATGTGACTAGGTCACAAGGGATGACATAACATGGAACGAGTAAAGAGTACTTATCAGTAACGAGGAAGAACTAGGTATGAAGATACCGACGATCAAACCTCGGATAAGTAGAATATCGCGAGACAAAGGGAATTGGTTTCGTATGTTAATTGGTTCAATCGATCATGAAGTAATCGTTGAGTATGTGGGAGCCGTTATGGATCTCCAGATCTCGCTGATGGTTATTAATGGGAGAGGTGTCTTCATCATGTCTGCATATTCACGAACCATAGGGTGACACACTTAAGGTTCGAAGTTGTTTGAAGTAGATATGGAATTTGCGTTGGAGACCGAATGTTGTTCGGAGTCTCGGAATGGATCCGGGACATCACGAGGAGATCCGGAATGGTCCGGGGAATGAGATTCATATATTGGGGATCATTTTCTAAGTTAGGAAATGTTCCGGAGTGTTTGTATGGAGATTCTAGAAGGTTTCGGAATGTTCTGGAAGGTTCTAGAGGATTTCTTGGAGTTTGCTTGAAAACCAAGAAAGGGATCAAAGAAACCAAGTGGGGCAAGACACGGATTCGTGGGGGAGGAGGATTACTCCCCCCAACCCGCCGGCCCAAGGAGGAGGGAGTCCTACTAGGACTCCCCCTCCCCAGGCGCGCCTCCCTCCTTTAAATAGAAGGGAGGGGGCGCCCCCTCTTGAACCTTGTCTCATAATAATCTCTCTTAGCCGCCTCTCTCCTCCACCTTTCTTCTGCACAGGCATAGGCGAAGCCCTGCAGAATTCTCACGTCCACCACCACCACCACCACGCCGTCGTGCTGCTGGGATTCCGTGGAGAAGATCTACTACCTCCGCTGCTTGCTGGAACGGGGAGAGGAAGGCCTGCTTCGACTCCGCACGTGTGACCGTCTGCAGAAGCGCTGCCAGAACGCGGCGCCGGAAGGATCGTCCACATGATCTTGAGATCGGCAAGTGATCGACTACATCATCCACGAGATCTAATCTCGTTAACGCTTTCGGTTCTACGAGGGTTAGTACCGATCTATCTCGTTGCTCATGTCTAGTAGATTAGATCTTGGCTTTTATCTAGATTAGATCTGGGTTTTGTTCGTTCTTACGGTAGAATTTTTTTGTTTTCCATGCTACGAACCCATCAGTGGTATCAGAGCCTTGTCTATGCATAGATCTGTTGCACGAGTAGAACACAATGAGGTTGTGGGCGTTGGTGCTCGTGCCGTCTTTTGCTATGTGTGTACTTTGCATCTTGCGGTATGATGGGATGAAGCGGCTCGGGCTAACATTACATGTCATCATACATGAGACTTGCTCCATGCTTGACGTGCAACTCGTATTGCACAAGTGGCTTTGCGGGTGTCTGTCTCTCCCATCATAGTATAGATCAAATCTACACTTTGCACTTGATAGCACTTGTATCAACGTTGTGGTTCAGTTTTGTAGGTAAGATGCGTTCTTAGTCGAAAGCCCCAAGCCACGTAAAACTTGTTTTTGCAGGGGTTTTGTGATGTGGTATGGCCTACTTGTGATTGTGATTGTATTTGATGTATGCAATGATCCTTGTTGTAATATGGCAACCGGCAGGAGCCTAATGGTTGTCTTTAATTCTATTAAGACCTGCGTGTCTATTCATCTTGTAATAGCTTTGTTCCAAGTAGTTGTAATAGTTGCTAGTGAAGATGAATAACCATGAAGCGGCGCCACGGACCTTGACGCAATGCTGGTGATGATGGAGATCATGTACGTGCTTTGGAGATGGAGATCGAAGGCATAAAAAGAAAGGGCCATATCATATCACACTAATTATGAATTGCCTGTGATGTTAATCCTTTATGCATCTTGTATTGCTTAGATCGTGACGGTAGCATTATAAGATGATCCCTCTCACTAAATATTAAGTAATAAAGTGTTCGTCCTTAGTTGGCACCGTTGCTAAGACCCGTCGTTTCGAATCATCTCGTGATGATCGGGTGTGATAGACTCTACGTGTGCATACAACGGGTGCAAGCCAGGTTTGCACATGCGGAAACTAAGGTTAATCTTGAAGAGCCTAGCATGTACAGACATGGTCTCGGAACACAGAATACCGAAAGGTAGAGCATGAGTCATATGATTGATATGATGAACATGAAGATTGTTTGCCGATGAAGCTACATCATCTCACGTGATGATCGGACTTGGTGTAGTGGATTTGGTTCGTGTAATCACTAAAACAACTGCGAGGGATGTTGTTTTGAGTGGGAGTTCACCTAGTTGATTTAAGAATTAAATTTGAACACTATTTACCATAAACTTAGTCTAAATTACTTGCAAATATGTTGTAGATTATGGCGAACATTTCCATCAATTTCAATGCGTTTCTAGAGAAAGAAAAGCTTAAGAAGCAATTTCACGGACTGGTTCCGTGGACTGAAGATCGTCCTCAGGGTTGGTCAGTTGACCTATGTGCTCGAAGCACCGCTAGGTGACCCACCTGCAGAAGATGCCACCGATGACGTAAAGAATGTTTATGCCATTCAGAAACATCACTACTCCACAGTTCAGTGTGCCATCCTATACGGTTTAGAATCGGAGCTTCAAAAACATTTTGAGCACCATGACCCATTTGAAATCATTAAGGAGCTCAAACTCATATTTGAGACTCGCGCGGCCATGGAAAGCTATGAAGCTTCCGAGAAGTTCTTTACCTGCAAGATGGAAGAGGGTAGCTCCGTTAGCGAGCACGTGCTCACCATGTCTGGGCACGCAAACAAATTCCGAGAGTTGGGGATACCGATTCCTAATGAATTGGGGATTCACCGTGTCCTCCAATCACTGCCACCAAGTTACAAGAACTTTGTGATGAACTACAATATGCACTGCATGAACAAGACGTTGCCTGAACTATCGTCCATGCTGAAAACTGCTGAAGTGGAGATCATGAAAGAACACCAAGTGTTGATGGTCAATAAGACCACCAATTTCAAGAAAAGGGGCAAGCCTAAGAACAAGGGCAACTTCAAGAAGGATGGCAAGAAAGCTGCCGCACCTGCTAAGAAGCCCAAGGCTGGTCCTAAACCTGAAACTGAGTGCTTCTACTGCAAGGGTGCTGGTCACTGGAAGCGTAACTGCCCCAAATACCTGGCGGATCTGAAGAACGGCAACATCAAGAAGAAAGGTATATTCGATATACATGTTATAGATCTGTATCTTACTAGTAATCGTAGTAGTGCCTGGGTATTTGATACTGGTTCGGTTGCTCATATTTGTAACTCGAAACAGGAGCTGCGGAATAAACGAAGACTGGCAAGAGACGAGGTGACGATGCGCGTTGGAAATGGCTCCAAGGTTGATGTGATCGTCGTCGGCATGCTCCCTCTACATCTACCATCGGGATTAGTTTTAAATTTAAATAATTGTTATTTGGTGCCTGCGTTAAGCATGAACATTATATCTGGATCTTGTTTATTGCGAGACGGTTACTCTTTTAAGTCTGAGAATAAAGGTTGTTCGATTTATATGAGTAATATCTTTTATGGTTATGCACCTGAGATGAATGGTTTATTCTTATTGAATCTCGATAGTAGCGATACACATGTTCACAACATAGATGCTAAACGAATAAAATTGAATGATAATTCTACATACATGTGGCACTGTCGTCTTGGTCACATTGGAGTGAAGCGTATGA
The DNA here is from genome assembly GCA_916181665.1 of Avena sativa. Classification (NCBI taxonomy): domain Eukaryota; kingdom Viridiplantae; phylum Streptophyta; class Magnoliopsida; order Poales; family Poaceae; genus Avena; species Avena sativa. Next base: position 462,763,054 of record OV702297.1, on the reverse strand, counting down.
AGAAACTCCATTCTGATGGACTTCTTGAATCACTTGAAAGATGCGAAGCATGTCTAATGGGAAAAATGACTAAGAATCCATTCTCTGGCATAATGGAGCGAGCTACAGACTTATTGGAAATAATACATACCGATGTGTGCGGTCCAATGAGTGTAGCATCGCGTGGTGGATATCGTTATGTTCTCACTTTCACGGATGAATTGAGTAGATATGGGTATATCTACTTTATGAAACATAAATCCGAAACTTTCGAGAAGTTTAAGGAATTTCAAAGTGAAGTGGAAAATCATCGTAACAAGAAGATTAAGTTTCTGCGTTCTGACCGCGGAGGTGAGTATCTGAGTTATGAGTTTGGCATGCATTTAAAGAAATGTGGAATACTTTCGCAGTTGACACCGCCGGGAACACCACAGCGTAATGGTGTGTCCGAACGTCGTAATTGAACTCTCTTAGATATGGTTCGGTCTATGATGTCTCTTACAGATTTACCGTTATCATTTTGGGGCTATGCATTAGAGACAGCCGCATTCACTTTAAATAGGGCACCATCTAAATCCGTTGAAACGACACCGTATGAATTGTGGTTTGGTAAGAAACCTAAGTTGTCGTTCCTTAAAGTTTGGGGTTGCGAGGCGTATGTAAAGAAGTTACAACCCGATAAGCTTGAACCCAAAGCGGAGAAATGCGTCTTCATAGGATACCCTAAAGAAACAATTGGGTATACCTTCTATCATAGATCCGAAGGCAAAGTTTTCGTTGCCAAGAATGGATCCTTTCTTGAGAAGGAATTTCTCTTGAAAGAAGTGACTGGAAGGAAAGTAGAACTCGACGAGGTTATTGAACCTTCTTTCGGAGTTGAGAGTAGCGCAGCACCGGAAGATGTTTCTGTGCCGCCTGCACCAACTGGAGAGGAAGCTAATGATGATGATCATGAAACTTCGAACAAAGTTACTGCTGAACCTCGCAGGTCAACGAGGGTCCGTACCACTCCTGAGTGGTATGACTCTGCCTTGAACGTCATGTTAGTGGACAACACTGATGACCCTGCGACGTATGAAGAAGCTATGGTGAGCCCAGATTCCGACAAATGGCTAGAAGCCATGAAATCCGAAATGGGATCCATGTACGAAAACCAAGTATGGACTTTGGTGGACTTACCGGATGGCCGTAAGGCTATCGAGAACAAATGGATTTTCAAAATAAAAACAGATGCTGATGGTAATGTTACTGTCTATAAAGCTCGACTTGTCGCGAAAGGGTTCCGACAAATTCAAGGAGTTGACTACGATGAGACTTTCTCACCAGTAGCGAAGCTAAAGTCTGTGAGGATTATGTTAGCAATCGCTGCATATTTCGATTATGAAATTCGACAGATGGATGTCAAAACGGCGTTCCTTAATGGAGACATTGAGGAAGAGTTGTATATGGTACAACCCAAGGGTTTTGTCGATCCTAAAGATGCTAACAAGGTATGCAAACTTCAGCGCTCCATTTATGGACTGAAGCAAGCATCCCGGAGTTGGAATCAACGTTTTGATAAAGTAATCAAAAACTTTGGATTTATACAAACTTATGGAGAAGCTTGTATTTACAAGAAAGTGAGTGGGAGCTCTATGGCATTCCTAGTACTATATGTAGATGACATATTGTTGATTGGGAATGATATAGAACTTCTTAATAGCATCAAAGCCTATTTGAATAACAGTTTTTCGATGAAGGATCTTGGCGAAGTGGCATATATTCTAGGCATCAAGATTTATAGAGATAGATCAAGACGCCTAATAGCGCTTTCACAAAGTACATACTTAGACAAAGTTCTAAAGAAGTTTAGAATGGAAGAGAGCAAGAAAGGGTTTGTGCCCATGTTGTCAGGTAAGACCTTGAGTAAAACTCAAAGTCCGGCTATGGCAGAAGATAGAGAAAAGATGAATAAAATTCCCTATGCCTCGGCCATAGGTTCTATCATGTATGCCATGCTGTGTACAAGACCCGATATAGCACATGCTGTTAGTTTGACTAGCAGATATCAAAGTGATCCTGTAATGGAACACTGGACAGCGGTCAAGAATATCCTAAAGTACCTGAATAGGACTAAGGATATGGTTCTTTCTTATGGAGGTGATGAACAGCTTGTTGTAAACGGTTACACTAATGCTAGTTGGAACACCGATCCAGATGACTCAAAGTCACAGTCTGGATACGTATTTATTTTGAATGGTGCTGCAATAAGCTGGAGGAGTGCCAAGCAGAGCGTTGTGGTGAAATCTTTGACTGAATCGGAATACATAGCTGCTTCGGAGGCTGCACAAGAAGGCATATGGATGAAGGAGTTCATTACTGAACTTGGCGTGGTTCCCAGTGCATTATACCCGATGGCCATCTACTGTGACAACACAGGTGCCATAGCTAATGCACAGGAGCCAAGGTCACATAGCAAGCTGAAGCACATCAAGCTACGTTTTCATGCTATTCGCGAGTATGTCCAAGATGGTGACATAAAGATTTGCAAAGTACACACTGATCTGAATGTAGCAGATCCGTTGACTAAACCTCTCCCTAGAGCAAAGCATGACCAACACCAGAACGCCATGGGTGTTCGGTATATTACCATGTAATCTAGATTATTGACTCTAGTGCAAGTGGGAGACTGTTGGAGATATGCCAAAGAGGCAATAATAAAAGAGGTTATTATTATATCTTTGTGTTTATGATGAATGTTTACATCCCATGCTATAATTGTATTATTAGGAAACACTAATACTTGTGTGTTTTGTAAACATAAAAGAGTCCCTAGTAAGCCTCTTGTTAAACTAGCTTGTTGATTGATTGATGATCATGGTTTCCTGATCATAGACATTGGATGTGATTAATAACAAGGTTATATCATTAGGAGAATGATATGATGGACACACACCCATAGTAAGCGTAGCATAAGATCAAGTCATTAAGTTTGTATTGCTGTAAGCTTTGATATACATAGTAACCTAATCCTTCGACCATGAGGTTATGTTAATCACCATCACCGGATGGGTACTTTGATGACATCAAACGCCGCTTCGTAACTAGGCGGTTATAAAGGTGTCATTGGGTATTCTGAAAGTATGTGTTGAAGCACATAGACCAAGATTGGGATTTGTCCATCCATATGACGGATAGATATACTCTGGGCCCTCTCGGTGGAATGTCATCTAGATAGCTTGCAAGCATGTGACTAGGTCACAAGGGATGACATAACATGGAACGAGTAAAGAGTACTTATCAGTAACGAGGAAGAACTAGGTATGAAGATACCGACGATCAAACCTTGGATAAGTAGAATATCGCGAGACAAAGGTAATTGGTTTCGTATGTTAATTGGTTCAATCGATCACGAAGTAATCGTTGAGTATGTGGGAGCCGTTATGGATCTCCAGATCCCGCTGATGGTTATTGATGGGAGAGGTGTCTTCATCATGTCTGCATATTCACGAACCATAGGGTGACACACTTAAGGTTCGAAGTTGTTTGAAGTAGATATGGAATTTGCGTTGGAGACCGAATGTTATTCGGAGTCTCGGAATGGATCCGGGACATCACGAGGAGATCCGGAATGGTCCGGAGAATGAGATTCATATATTGGGGATCATTTTCTAAGTTAGGAAATGTTACGGAGTGTTTGTATGGAGATTCTAGAAGGTTTCGGAATGTTCTGGAAGGTTCTAGAGGATTTCTTGGAGTTTGCTTGAAAACCAAGAAAGGGATCAAAGAAACCAAGTGGGGAAAGACACAGATTCGTGGGGGCGGAGGATTCCTCCCCCCAACCCGCCGGCCCAAGGAGGAGGGAGTCCTACTAGGACTCCCCCTCCCCAGGCGCGCCTCCCTCCTTTAAATAGAAGGGAGGGGCGCCCCCTCTTGAAGCTTGTCTCATAACAATCTCTCTCAGCCGCCTCTCTCCTCCACCTTTCTTCTGCACAGGCATAGGCGAAGCCCTACAGAATTCTCACCTCCACCACCACCACCACGCCGTCGTGCTGCTAGGATTCCGTGGAGAAGATCTACTACCTCCGCTGCTTGCTGGAATGGGGAGAGGAAGGTCTGCTTCGACTCCGCACGTGTGACCGTCTGCGGAAGCGCTGCCGGAACGCGGCGCCGGAAGGATCGTCCACACGATCTTGAGATCAGCAAGTGATCGACTACATCATCCACGAGATCTAATCTCGTTAACGCTTTCGGTTCTATGAGGGTTAGTACCGATCTATCTCGTTGCTCATGTCTAGTAGATTAGATCTTGGCTTTTATCTAGATTAGATCTGGGTTTTGTTTGTTCTTACGGTAGACAATTTTTGTTTTCCATGCTACGAACCCATCATGCTCACCCATCCTCTTTCCCTTATTTTACTTTCTTACAAGCTGCAGGTATTCTTGATGATTTCTTGCTACTGATTGAGAGGGTTGGTTTGACCTCATATATGCAAGATGAGAGTGTGCAATACGCTATGCTCACCAAAACTTTTGTTGAGAGCTTCACATTTACTAACACATCCTATCAGTTGACTGTCTCTTTTAAAATCTATAATCTGCCCTTCACCATGCCTTTGGAGAGATTTTGCAGTATTGTAGGTGTACGCATGACAGGGACCGTGAAGAAAATTCAAGGGCGACCCGCTGATTTGTTGGAGCTTTACCGAGGGGTGACCAATGATGATGACCGCGTGGCGCAACACGGAAAGATAAGAAATATCCAACTCCCTGCTCTTAGATACTTTGCATATTATCTTGCTACTAATGTACTGGGTAGGGAGAACACAAGTAATATCTCCAACTATCATTTAGCATTCCTTGCTGCTGCGCTTAACAATGATACTCGGTACAATCTTGGCTCGCTTATTGCTCGTCGCCTAGCTGCTAGGGGGCCTATCTATGGGGGCATCATTGCCTCACGTATAGTCAATGCATTAGGTCTTTCAGTGGACCCCTATGATGCTATGCTGGCACCACAGAGGCTTGACCTTGTTGCTATGAAAACTCATCACTTTGTCACTGCTACTTCTGATTTGGACAGTCTAGTATATAGGATGCTTTTCACTGACGGGGATGAAAGGGAGATCCTTTTGACACAACCTTCTTTGTTTAGTGTTCACAGGAGACCGTGGTCGCGCTCCAAGGAGGAGGTGGACGAGCATCTTCGTTTGGTGGGTTTCCACGAGCAACATCAGGAGGATGTGCCCTCCTATGATTACTCCGCGCATTACGGAGGGACATACTCGAGCTCGCACCAGGATGAGGGGACCTCTTCGTTGTACCACGGTGACACTTCATCCTGGCCAGCTTGGGATTGATACCCACTTAGGCCAAAAGTCTAAGCTTGGGGGAGGTACGCCGACACCGCACTCATCTTCATATCATGTTGCGTCGGTACTTTGTATATTCATGTTTTCGTTCTCTTTTTAGTTTTCGTTCTTCTTTTGCTTTTGCTTTCTAAAAACACAAAAAGACCAAAAATATTTCTGTTGTTTCTCTTTGGTTTGCTTCTTCTTTTTGCCTTGGTTTGTTTTTCCCTTTTTGCTTTGTTTGAACTATTCGAAAAACCCAAAAAGATTTTGCTTTGCTTGTTTTTCCCTTTTGGTTCTTGTTTAAAAATCGAAAACACCAAAAATATTTGTCGTTCTTCTTTGGTTTTGTGAGTTTGCTACAGGATTCAGCAGTCCTTAGTGGAATATTGGTTTCATATTATTATTCAAGCCAGACAAGTGAAGACCATTAATGAGGATTAATGACAACTTGAGGCATGGTAAGAGGCTGGTAACGAACTCTATTTGTTTTCATTGTTGTACATATACTCATCACTGTGGGCATGCTTAGTCCGTTCATGTAGGGTGTATGTTATCTTTGGATGCTTAGTAGTTCTTGCTTTCTTATGATTAGCTCCAGCTCGCTAATAGTTTGTAGCATGACTTGTGAATGTTTGCTTGCATTGCTCTATTCATAAATTGGTACGACACCGTGGTATCCTCCTCTGAATGTTTCATTTGATTGGCTTGGCACATTCTCACGCATGCACATGACTGTAATAATCAGTTAAGCCTCGATGAATTATTTTGCCTTGAGGATCTTGAATCACTTTCATGCCATGAGTAGTCCTGTTTTGTTGCAAGCATGATAATGACAGCTATTGCTCTCTCGTTTGTCGCTCCCTTACTATTGCTAGCCTTCACTTCCACTGAGTGTTTTACTCATGTTTCCAACTCCCGTAAACCAAATATTGCCAGAGTATCCACCTTACCTACCTATTAGCATCATTTGCTACTTCCGTGCATATTCAATATGCCTTGTTTTCTTCCAAATAAAATGTTTGCTTGTTATGAGAAAGTTAGTTAGTAAATCTCTCACGAACTTGATGGCACACTTTATTTCCTGCACTTAATAAACCTGAACCATTGTGAACTCTCCATGAAAGTTATATGCTTGCAAATTATAGGCTGGGGATTAGCAGAACCATGCTGTCACGGGGAACGCTTTCAACACTTGTAAATATATACCCAGTTGATACCTTGCTCTTTTGTTTGTGGATGTCGTCGGTGTGAAATAAAAGGGGAGCTTGTAAGTCCATGGAGTTATGTATGTGTGTTAGAGAAACGCCTGGGCCGCTGGTCTAATCCCTGCTGACATGGTGGAAACCTGCAGCGTAACCATAATGATATCTATGAAGCATTCTTCTTATAAAAAAAGAGAGATAGCTATTGAGAAAAAAAAGAGAGATTTATGAAAAGAGGAAAGAGAGAAAAAAGCACCATTTTCCCATGGTAAATAAGAAGATTGCTGAGATACTCATTGTCTACTTGCCTTGTCATTTTGATATGGGGACTCTTCCGTATCATCGGGCAAGGGGTACCCCCTTGGCGGTTCTCAATGATACACACATACTTATGATGACAAGAACTTATCGGTAACTAAAGTTGAGTAGCATGAGGAGCGGCCCTCGTACTCAAGGGACTTGGGATTTTCAGTTTATAGTCTGTCAAGCATATAACTCAGATTGGACCTCACTTTCACCTTAACCACATTAAAGATGCTTATGACAAGGGCAATGAGAGCTCAAAGCTAATGAGTACCATACTTTCAGCATTTGGAAGCCTTTCAAATTATTCAAAACCTTTTGTTTTACTTGTTGAGTCTCCACATATTCTTTGAGCACCTTCTTGAGAGCATAGTTGTCATTCTTTGTGCTTGTCCCATTGCTTGATTATTTGTGTTATGACTTTGATGCTTGTATCCTTGATATCTTTACTTCTAGTCATCACTTGAACTTCAGAGGTGCCTTGACATTCATAATCAAAGGCAAGCGAGATACCACTCTATCATACTTTTTATGAGCATTGTAATGTTGCTTACGTTTATACTTCATGCTACTTATTATTTTTGAGTTGGAATCTCTTCATAGCTTGCAATGACTATTAAGTAGACTCAGTTGCATACTCTTTATTATGAACTGTCTAAGTAGTTGATCACATTGCTGAGAATATTTACATCTTATGAAGCAAATGTGTATGTGAAAGCTCTTTTATCGCACTCAGTTTTCAACTGAATTGCTTGAGCACAAGGAATAAGCTAAGCTTGGGGGGAGTTGATACGTACAAAACGTATCTACTTTCCCGAACACTTTTACTATTGTTTCTCCTCTATACTTGTGTGATTTGGATACAACTAACGCGGACTGACGCTGTTTTCAGCAGAATTGCCTTGGTGTCTACTTTTTGTGCAGAAAATCAACTATCAGGAAAAATTCCGGAAAATATGCCAAAAATCCTATTTCACCCGAAGACTCCAGGAGCCAGAATACGAGACGGAGAAGAGCCACGGGGTGGCCACACCACCTAGTGGCGCGGGCCAGGCCAGGCCATGCCAGGGGTGGTGTGGGCCCCCCAGGCACCCCCCCTCGGCCTCTCTCTTCGCCTATAAGGAGCCTTCTGACCTAAAAACTTTGGGGGTTTCGACGTTTTTCCAGAAGGAGTTTCGCTCCACTACCACCACCAGATTCCATGAAACAGCACCAGAAACTCTGTTCTGGCACCCTGCCGGGACGGGGAATTGGAGGAGATCATTGCCATCATCATCACCATCGCTTCTCCATCGACCATCCATGTTTCCCCCATCTATGAGTGAGTAATCCCCCACTGTAGGCTATGGGGATGGTAGGGATTGGATGAGATCGTTCATGTAATGGCATCATATTGTTAGGGCATGGTGCCTAATATCTTCTATTAGTGCTTTATGACTTTGCTGCGACTTGTTATGCTTAATGCTTGTCACTAGGGCCCGAGTGCCATGATTTCAGATCTGAACATGTTATTGATTCATTATGATAGTATTTTTATGGTCTTATCTGCAAGTTGTATACACACGCTGTTATCCGGAACCAATGGCCCCGAAGTGACAGAAATCGTGATAACCGGAGGGAATGGCTTTGATGTGAGGATCACATGTGTTCAGGGAGTGTTAATGCTTTGCTCTGGTGCTCTATTAAAAGGAGCACCTTAATTGCCAGTAGTTCCCTTGAGGCCCCGCTGCAAATGGGCTGGCAGGACAAAAGATGTTGTGCAAGTTCTCATTGCGAGCACGTATGACTATATATGGAACACATGCCTAGGATTGTCTAGTACTTGGATGCTTTATCTTATTTATCTGCAATTTCCCTATGTTCTGATTGCTATGTGAATTGTCTTGTCCATGCAACTCCCGTCCATCCATCCCTATGCATACCGCACTCGAATCCCACTATTTACTGCTACTGTTACTGCTGTCTTTACTTTACTACTGCTGCTACTTTACTATTCCTACTACAAAACTGTTGCTACTGATAAACTGCTGTGAGCAAGATTGTTTCCAGGTGCAGCTGAATTGACAACTCAGTTGTTAAGGCTTATAAATATTCTTTGGCTCCCCTTGTGTCGAATCAATAAATTGGGTTTCACTTCCCTCGAAAATACTGCGATACACCCCCTATACTTGTGGGTCATCAGTGACTAGATCTGTGCATGAAGTTTGACTTGATGTGCAAATGCATGTTGCATCATCAAGTTATTACTTGATGTTATAGACCTAGATAGAAAAGGGAATTCGTGTAAGGGAATGACGAGTTCCGAAGATGAAGACTTGCATGAAGAGTAAAGCCAAAAATAAGGAGTATCAACACTATTTTGAAGGATGGATCAATTCCAACTCATTATGAGCTAGAAATAAGAAGGATTATTAGTGCAAAAAAAGGGGTAGAGCAACATGAAGGAATGAACTTAAGTTCACTTAAGATAGGGATGTTTCTAAGAAGCTAATGAAGTAGTTGTATCAGGTTCATGGAAGTATCATGAATCAGTACAAACAAGAAGTTTGGAAACCGTAGCTGGTATTCAAGCTCTGACAAACTCAGAGAGGATACCAGTAAGAAGTCAAAAACCGAAGGGTAATTCGTACACCTAGGAGGATCCGCAGCTAGTACCCATAGTTGGTATCTGTAGCTGGTATCCTAACAGTAAAGTGAAGTAAGTTATATTCGTGTAATTTAAAGAGTATAAAACTTGGCCTAAGTTAAGTTAGACCTAAGGAAGTATGAAATTAAAGATCGTCTTTCGAGAAGCTTTGCGAAATCGGGCCTACCAAAGCGAAAATCTCTAGAAGGTTAAGAGTAAGACAAATAGTGTTGGAAGATTCATTTCGGAGTTCCACAATTGTGTGGGTATACCGTAGATTCTTTCGTGAGACCTTATATAGGTAAGTATAAGCTAGATAGAGACCAGTATCCTTACTATTGAGTTAATGGGTATTATACATGCAAATTAGAGACCATTAGGAAACCCCAAGGGGGAGAGTAAACAATAAACACTAAAGTGTTGTTGTCTAACTTTCTGACTAAAGGTTGGAGAAGTACAAAGTTATGGTGAGATTAAGCCTTATTCTCATAAGGTTATAAGAAGACATATGTATAAGAGTACTCTCTAGAGTATGTACGGATGAGAGATCAAAGGAAATATAACTGCTTAAATCTAGTGGACTAGTTATAAAGGGGAAACAGCTGGTAAGTTGTCCTTGAGAAGGAGGAGATCCTACTAAATAGTCCAGTGTTAAACAGTAGGAAAACCAGATTGGAATGGACAAAATGTGTCCACAACCAATTCTAAATAGAACCGTAAGGACATAATCCAAGGGATTATTGTAATAGAAACCATAGGATAAATTAGAAATGATAGTTCAAAGTTGCCAAGAATGAAGATGATTCAAGGAAACAGATGTGGATACGGGATACCACAATTATCCCCAATTATGATCACAATGGAGTTAAGAAATGCCATGATCAATACAAGTCAACTCCTCATTCTGAAACGTAAGTGCGAACTTTGGGGATGAAGTTTATTTTAAGGGGGAGAGTCTGTAATGTCCCAGTACTAGAGCTTAGAAATAAGCTGAACACATGTGTGTGCATTGCATTCATGCATAGAAAATCCGGATAATTTTCGCGCTTTTAAATAAAACTTGTCAAAGTGATTGAAGCTTCTCTTAACTTGGTGGAATTAAAGTAGATCATCAAATTGACTACGATAAGTTGCAATACGACCTTTGCTAAAACCTTATCTTTGGGTAATATAATTTGATCTAAGGGTATATCAAATGTAATAAAACTAAGTCACAACACACTACTCAATAAGGAGTACTTGATCTTATAGAGATCATGATATGGTATTCCATACAACAACTCAAGGATGAATACTTAATATTCTAAAGATGATATCAAGGTATTATCTACCACAAACCCTGAATACCAAGTTAAGGATATAACTTAAGTAAAGAAACTTTATAACTAAATCTTGATACACTTGTTTGCCATAGTTATGCCTACCATGGATATCATGGTAGTTCTTAAACATTAACTCTTATTACAAATAGAGTAAAAAGGGAAGTCAAACCAAGACCATCCATCACATACCCTTAGTGTCATGTTAATAGATGACAATCCTATTTAACCAAGTCTTAGGGTCTATTGATCATCAATGTGTGTGATCAATTCTTGACCTAGAACCTATTGGCTCATAGCCTTTGACCTATTGTGTTGACTTCCAAATGTCTTAAGTAAATTAATCTGAAGGAAGAACTAGATATAGTTGAGTGTGTCATCATCAATGGAATGTGATCCTTGGTGGAGATCAAACCATCTGATGCTGGAGGAGTTAACTCACTTAGGAGTAACTAGAATAAGTATTTAAATCCAAGAGTTTAGATAGTAATTATGGAGCTATGAGAAATCTAGTAGTATTAGAGTGTCTAATAATAATCTTGTTAAGACAAGTGGATATAGACTTAGAGTAAGCTTGCTTAACAAGGTAAGTCTATAAAGAGACCAATATAAGTTTACTACTTAGGCTAGTATAGATCTTGATCAGACAAGTATGAGCCTAAGCTCTGTTTGATCAAGGGTTGATGGTCTTGATTCTCAAGTCACTTGAGAATAGATGCCTAGAGAATGGAGTGAGGTGAGTATACCGAATGAGGTAAATCCTAGTAAGCTGAATCATCTAGCTTGATCATTAGAAGTCAAGCTAGAGTATGATGAAGTATTTGATGAGTTGTATGGAGTAGTTGGAGGCATAGTAGCTTAACCAAGTTAATATAAGGACAACTTGTATTATGGGAATAGTACTATACCTATTTCAAAGGATTGATATCCTTTGTATGTATAGTAAGGATTGTAGTCTTGCAAACCTTGGAAGTAGTTGCAAGATGAAGTTAAGGAAGTTAATAGATGGAGTTAGCAGTAGCTACATTGATAGGTGCATCAATGGTAGTTAATTAAGAGAAGTTATATACTAGGAGTAAGGATGGAGTAATGTTGAAGTGGCATGACCATGTCATCATATGATGATGGATATGGTGGAGTCAGATGATTGTCTTATTCAGAAAGATGTGATCTTTGTGAATAAGATAAGAGAGATTTATAGAGTATATTTAGGTAAGGAATTATTTATCTCAAGATATCCTAGTGAGGTATTAGGGTAAGGATTCTTTAAAAGTCTTAACCAAGATCTTATCAAGTCATGACAGACCCATGTCTACCTCATTGTCCAAAAAAAACCTAGAATGATAAAATTGTCATCATCATATTACTAAGTAATACCAATATCTCACTCTATGTGGAGATATCAAACCCACTCATAGATTTAGAAGTAGTATCCCTAAACCTTGATCCTTGTCCCTATCTATAATTGAATATGAGTTATTAAATCCTCTCAGAAGCCATGGTAACTATATGTGGATGAGTATCTTCATTGTTGTTATCCATGTATAAGAATTAACCAAAATGGTTTTATGATAATTATAAACACTACTATGCAAATAGAACTTCATTAGGGAAAATTCCAAGTTTTGGAGAACCATGAAATTTAAACCACCAATCTATGAACCCTAAGATTTAATTCATTAAAAAGGTTTATTTCATTAATCCTTATATGAGTTTAGGCTAGAATAGAATTCCATTTATATCATTATCCATCCTAAACCATCACCTTTACCATGGTAAAAACAAGAACATTTCTATAAGATTTTCATATGAGAAACAAATCCCTAAAACCCTAATTGTACTTACTTCACTAAATAAAAGAACCTTTCATATAATAACACATTTTGTGAACACAATTAGAATTATAGAATAAACTGATTATAATTGGTCTTTATAATATTCTTTAGGACTTCCAATTATTCAAGGTATTTTAAACCTTGAGAAAATCATTTTTGGAAAGACTTTATAAAAAACAGAAACAGAAAATCGTAAAAAGAAAAAAAAGAAGAGTGCCAACAGAATCGGCCCACAGCCCAATTCTCCTTATGCTTATTTGCCACTCACGTGCAGCCCCAGGCATAATTCGCTCGCTCGGCCAAAGCCCAACTCCATCCCAGGCTCATGTACCGGTTCGATGCATTTGTTCGTCGTCTTCCTCGCGTCGCCGACGACCTCCCTGTGCGGCAAAGCAGCTTGCTGGCAGTCGCGCCGCCGTTGACCGTGCCAAGATCCGCGCTACCATCCCCGGACGCCTATAAAGTTGCCTCCATGCCGCCAAGGATGAGCCCTAGCCCGTATTCCCCTCTAGGCAAGAAACCCTAACCCTAACCTCATCGGAGATCCGTCGCGTCGCCGTGTCCGGTCGCACTAGGCTAAGCCGAGGCTACCGTTGTGTTCTCCGTGTTTCTCTCTGGCATCACATGGAAGGAATCGAAGCCGCGCGCCCTAGCCGAGCTGCCCAACCACTTCTTCCCCGACGCCGACCACCATCAATTCCCGCCGATACGTCCATTTTACATCACTATTCTATGTCACAATTCACTGTTATTCATTGATATATTTCATATTAAGAGATGATACTTATGTTATTTCATCTGTTTTTGCATGGTTGATGACTTTTGGAGCATGGACTGCTGTAGTCAGGATTTTGATGGAAAATGTGCTGTTTGGAGGCAAAATTCGCGAAGATCAGAAAATCCGGGAAAATATACGGAAAATCCTATTTTTCCAGAAGACGAAGGAAGCCAGAAGGATGAGTGGAGATGGGCCACAGGGGGCCCACACCACCCCCTGGCGCGGGCCACCCTAGGCCGCACCACCAGGTGGTGTGGCTGCCCTGGCCCACCTCTGGCTCTCCCCTCTAGCGTATATATTCCTCCCAAAACCCTAAGACTCGGGGGCGACCACAGAAAGATTCCACCGCCTCTGCGGGGTGGAAAACACCAAGAGAGAAAGATCTCTCCGGCAGACAAATTTCTGCCAGGGGATTTCCTTCCCGGAGAGGGGAGATCGTCGCCATCAACACCACCATCAAGCTGGACTTCATCAGGATCATCATCATCATCATCACCACCATCATCACCATCAGCACCCTCATCACCATCTCCATATCGCTGTAACAATTGGGTTGAATCTTGCATAGTTCTTAGGGGAAACTTTCCCGGTGTTGATTACTCTTTGTAGTTGATGCTATTGAGTGAACCATTGAATTATTGTTTATGTTCAGATTGTTATACATCATTATTCCATCTCTGATCATGATCCATATGATGTCTTGTGAGTAGTTCGTTTTATTCTTGAGGACATGGGAGAAGTCATGTTGTTAGTAGTGGAGTTGTGTTGAGAGAGATTCAATAGTTTGATATTTAAGTTGTGGTGTACTTCTTCTAGTGGTGTGATGCACTCGACGATCGATGTAGAGTTCATTGGGAACCCCAAGAGGAAGGTATGATGAGCACAGAAGAAAGTTTCCCTCAATTATGAAACCAAGGTTTAATCAAACCAGTAGGAGCAAGGAAACACCCCAAAGGTGTTGCTAGCTAAGCTTTGGCAGGGCGCACTACCGGTGCTAGTAGCAACGTGGAGACCTGCACAACACAACCACAGAACTTTGTCCCCAACTTGCGATGAGGTTGTCAATCTCACCGTGTTTTGCGGAAAACAAAGGATTAAACGTATCGAATGGAAAGAAGTAAAAGTTTGCAGAAAGTAAACACAAAGCAGTAAACAGTTGTAGATTGTATGTAAAGTAAAAGGACCGGGATCCATAGTTCACTAGAGGTGGCTCTCCTTAGATAAATAACATGCTGGGTGAACAAATTACAGCGGGGCAATTAACAAACACCGATTAAGAAATACATGCATATACTAATCATCTTGACTCCTCTGAGACTTGATTGGGCAATACAACATAATACATAGACCGCCATCCAACTGCATCTATGACTAATAATCCACCTTCAGGTTATCATCCGAACCCCCTCCAGTATTAAGTTGCAAGTAACAGATTATTGCTTTACGAACTGCGTGTAAGGTAAACAATACAATTGTTCTATGAACAAAGGATCGTTGTTTTCTCCCTAGTAGCAATAGCACATCTAGTACCTTAGAGATTTCTGTCACTTCCCCAGATTACCAGAGGCATGAACCCACTATCGAGCATAAATACTAACTCTTGGAGTTGCTAGCATCTACTTGGCCAAGATAGCTACTAACAACGAAAAGCATGCAAGATCATAAATAACAAAGACATGATAGAATCAATAATCAATCTGGAATAGCATCTCAATATCCATCGGATTCCCGCAAACATAACATGTATGAATTACAAATAGATGATCTTGATCATGAACGGAGCTCACATGATCTAAACATGAAAGCACAAAGGAGGAGAAACCAACCATCTAGCTACTACATGGATCCATAGTCCAAGGATGAACTACTCACGCATCACACTGGAGGCTTGCATGGTGATGAAGAAGGCCTCCAGGGTGAATTCCCCTCTCCGGCAGGGTGCCGGGAAGAGCTTCAGATCCCTCCCGATCTAGGGATGGAGATGACAGCGGCTACAGACTCTTTCGTGGATTTTTGATCAGGTTCTTAGGGTTTTCGTCTCGAGGGCAACTTATAGGCGGAAGGAGAGGCCGAGGGGGTGCTGGGGGCAGCCAGACCACCCCCTGGCGCAGGCCAGGCCTGGCCGCGCGGCTAGGTGGTGTGGCCAGCCCCCAGCCCTTCTCCGTCTCGTATTCTGGCACTTGATCCCTTCCGGAAAATAGGCACTTTGGCTTTTGTCCCATCCAATTCAGAGAATATTCATTTTCTGACTTTTCTGGAACCAAAAACAACAGAAAATAGGCAGTTGGCACTGTGGCTCTTGTTAATAGGTTAGTCCAAGAAATCATAATAAAAGTACTCCAAAGTTGGAACAAAACACAAGAAAGTGGATAAAACTAAGCATGGAACATCAAAAATTATAGATACATTTGCAATGTATCAACATCCCCAAGCTTAACTCCTACTCGTCCTCGAGTAGGTAAGTGATAAAAAGAAAGAATTTTTGAGGTGACATGCACCATCAAAGACTTGATCAAAATATTTGCAAAACTCAAAGCTGGGATCATAGTACTTCAATCATAACATGAAAGACAAAGTTCTAGCAATAAGCAAAGAAACTATGATGCAACATGAAGAGGCACAAACAAAAGATTCATGAATAACATGCTTTGCAAGACGTTTGTTTGTTTCACATAAAGAAAACATAGTATCATAGTATTCAGCTTGTCCCTCAATAGAGTAGCAATAGTTTCAAACAAGCAATAACAAAGTATGCATCAATCAACTAGTCTTGGGACAATGCACATAGAACTAAGAATGGCCACTATGCTCTCAAAGTAGTGCATACAGATAGAAGGTGGAGACTCAATATAATGGTGGAAGAAAAGCCTTTGTAGAAGGAAGTAGAGATTCAAGTCTCATAAAGAGCTTCCAAAAATTATGGTACTTGTAGCTTTCAGCTCTCATTGCCCCTATCATAAGCATCTTGAAGTGATTAAGGTTAAATTGAACAAACTATGGTGTACATGCTTGACGAAGTATAAGTCAGAAATCTCATGTCCCTTGTATACGAGGGCCGCACCTCATGCTACCCAAGTTTAGTCACCGGTAAGTTCTTGTCATTGTAAGTACATGTGTATCATTGAGAACCGCCAACGGGGTACCCCTTGCCCGATGATACGAAAGAATCCCCATATCAAAATGACAAGGCAAGCAGACAACGAGCATCTCAACATTCTTCTTATTTACCATGGGAATATGGTGCTTTTTTCTCTCTTTCCTCTTTTCATAGTATCTTTTTTTTCTTTTCTCTTTTTTTCAATATAGGACTCTTTTTTTATAAGAAGAATGCTTCATAGACAGCTCATTATGGTTACGCTGCAGGTTTCCACCATGTCAGCATGGATTAGACCAGGGGCCCAGGCGTTTCTCTAACACATATACATAACTCCATGGACTTTACAAGCTCCCCTTTCATTTCACACCGACGACATCCATATACAAAAGAGCATGATATCAACTAGGTACAAGTACCAAGTGCAATGTTGAAAGCGTTCCCCATGAAAGCATGGTTCTGCTAATTCCCGACAAATAAGTGCAAGCATATACAACATAGACGACACAATGGTTCATGTTTATTAAGGGCAAGTAAAGTAAAGTGTGCCATCAAGTTCGTGAGAGCTTTAATCACTAGTTTTCTCATAACAAGTGAAAGGTAAACAAAAGCATGAATATACTTCGAATAGCATAAGCTAGTAGGTAGGTATGGTGGACTCTTTGGAATAACTTGGTTTAGGGAGTTGGATGCATGAGTGAAACTCATACTTTGTTGTGGAGGCTAGCAAAAGACTGGGAGCGACAAACTAAGAGAGCAATAATGGCCATAATCATGCAGAGCGACAAAACATCATTGATCAAAGCATAAAGTGATACTATAAGTTGAAAACTAAAGGATCATGAAGGCTATGGTGACTCAAGATAGTCATAACATGGTGTGAGCATGTGCCAAGTCAACCCAAATAAAGCATCAAAGGAGAATACCACTATACTATGCTTTAATATGCTAAAACAACGCATGATTCATCCAAGGCACATTAAGAAATCTCAATTGTTTATAACAAGTCATGCCACAACAAATAATACTAAGCATAAATCCAAAACAATATCAAGCATGGCATGACAAAGCATAGCCACCGTAAAAGACGAGCTCTTTTTACCACATAAGCATGAACTTTCCTACTCTTTTCCAAACCAAACCAAACTATTTGCAAACCAATGTATGAAAGAGGGGGTCCAACCAACTTATTTAGAAAACTAAGCAAACTAAAAACCAAAACAAAAACGAAAAAGAAGACGCTCCAAGAAAAACACAACTGTGCATGAAACAATAAAAATGAAGCGTTTGCAAGAAACCTGGGATTTTTATTGATGAAGGGGATGCCTTGGGCATCCCCAAGCTTTGACGCTTGTACTTCTTGGATATTTCTTGGGGTGACACGCGTGGCATCCCCAAGCTTGAGATTTAGTTCATCCTTCATCTCATTACTCATTTCTTCCATACACCTGAAAATTTTCCTTCATACAAAACTTCACACAGTCTCATTAGCAACATTAGTGCACTTAAGATAAATAAGTCTCAAGGTTCAGTTCTAACACCAAATAAACTTCCATTAGAACACTAGCTACTGTAGCACTTCCCTCAAAAAGCTCAATTCCCCAAAGGAACTCAAGAAGGAACTAACAAGAAGCAAATGCAGAAAATGGCAGAAATCTGTCAAAACAGACCAGTAGGTAAAGACGAATTTTTTCAAAGACCTTCTGTTGCTCAAATCAAAAAGTATTGAACTAACAAAAGTTAGATAATAACCTGGGGCAGAAGCAAAAAAATTACAGCTCAATCCGACGTACAGAGCTCTCTCAGGTATTTTTACGCTGAAGCACAGAAATCTGTTTCGGGACAGCAACTTTCCCAATCATTACTTCACTCTCATTAGAGGTTACTCTTGGCACAAAAAGAAAATAAAAAGGATAAGGAGAGGTTATTACAGAGGTAATAACTTCCAAGACTCAATTAAAACACTTGGGTTATCTCCCAACAAGTACTTTTCTTTAATGCCTTTAAGTTAGGCATAAGAAGCAAAGAAAGAATCAAGTGTTCTCAAATGAAGAAGCATTAAGATCAATAACAGAAATATTTTCAACAAGGCAAGGTATATCATCCAAATAAGTTCTAGAAGATCCTCTCTCAATGCTCTTAGGTTCACTATTCTCATCAAAAGGGTTTGCAGGAACAATCCAATCAAGATTCTTTTCTATGGCATCATGTATTGCTACTAGTTTAAAGGGTATTGGTATCTTAGGTTCCTCCCCATTAGGTTCGGTTTTGTTCATCTTTTCTCGCGTACCAAAAACATCTACACATGAGCCTAGCATATTGAAACGTTCAAAAACTTTTCTAGCTTCCTTGGCAACATCATAGAATTCCTTAAACAAAGTTTCTAGAATAAAATCCCTCTTTTCAGGATCCTCAATTTCTTTAAGCTTAAGAAACATTACTTGCATTAAGGGGTTGAGGTTAACAAACCTAGCTTCTAACATGTGAATTAAAGAAGCTGCAGCAATCTCATAATTTGGAGCAAGTTCTACAAGGGATCTATCCTCAGTAACTTCATGTTTGCTAACATGATTAAAGAATTCTTCAATGTTATCTTTCCCAATTATAGAACCACTACCAATTGGAAGGTCTTTCAGGGTGAACTTGGGGATCAACATGGTGAGCTAAGGAAGAGGTGACAACTAAAGGAGACTTAATATATTTTTTTTTGATAAAGAAAGCAAACAAGTAAAACTAATTTTTTTGGATTTTTGAAGAACAAAACAAGCAAACAAAGCAAAAAGGAATCTAAGCAAAACAAAAACAACAAAGTAAAGAGATTGGTTATGAGGAACTCCCCTTGTGAAGATGTCCTTGACTCCCCGGCAACGGCGCCAGAAAATGTCTTGATGCACTCGACGATTGACGTAAGTTCGTTGGGAACCCCAAGAGGAAGGTATGATGAGCACAGCAGAAAGTTTCCCTCAATTATGAAACCAAGGTTTAATTGAACCAGTAGGAGCAAGGAAACACCCCAAAGGTGTTGCTAGCTGAGCTTTGGCAGGGCGCACTACCGGTGCTAGTAGCAACGTGGAGACCTGCACAACACAACCACAGAACTTTGTCCCCAACTTGCGATGAGGTTGTCAATCTCACCGTGTTTTGCGGAAAACAAAGGATTAAACGTATCGAATGGAAAGAAGTAAAAGTTTGCAGAAAGTAAACACAAAGCAGTAAACAGTTGTAGATTGTATGTAAAGTAAAAGTACCGGGATCCATAGTTCACTAGAGGTGGCTCTCCTTAGATAAATAACATGTTGGGTGAACAAATTACAGCGGGGCAATTGACAAACACCGAGAAAGCACTGCATGCATATACTAATAATCTTGATTCCTCTAAGACTTGATTGGGCAATACAACATAATACATAGACCGCCATCCAACTGCATCTATGACTAACAATCCACCTTCAGGTTATCATCCGACCCCCCTCCAATATTAAGTTGCAAGCAACAGATTATTGCTTTACGAACTGCGTGTAAGGTAAACAATACAATTGTTCTATGAACAAAGGATCGTTGTTTTCTCCCTAGTAGCAACAACACATCTAGTACCTTAGAGATTTCTGTCACTTCCCCAGATTACCAGAGGCATGAACCCACTATCGAGCATAAATACTAACTCTTGGAGTTGCTAGCATCTACTTGGCCAAGATAGCTACTAACAACGGAAAGCATGCAAGATCACAAATAACAAAGACATGATAGAATCAATCTGAAATAGCATCTCAATATCCGTCGAATCCCTGCAAACACAACATGTATGAATTACAAATAGATGATCTTGATCATGAACGATGCTCACAAGATCTAAACATGAAAGCACAAAGGAGGAGAAACCAGCCATCTAGCTACTACATGGATCCGTAGTCCAAGGATGAACTACTCACGCATCACACCGGAGGCTTGCATGGTGATGAAGAAGGCCTCCAGGGTGAATTCCCCTCTCCGACAGGGTGCCGGGAAGAGCTTCAGATCCCTCCCGATCTAGGGATGGAGATGATGGCGGCTACAGACTCTTTCGTGGATTTTTGATCGGGTCCTTAGGGTTTTCGTCCCGAGGGCAACTTATAGGCGGAAGGAGAGGCCGAGGGGGTGTTGGGGGTGGCCAGACCACCCCCTGGCGTGGGCCAGGCCTGGCCGCGTGGACAGGTGGTGTGGCCGGCCCCCAGCCCTTCTCCGTCTCGTATTCTGGCACTTGATCCCTTCCGGAAAAATAGGCACTTTGGCTTTTGTCCCATCCAATTCCGAGAATATTCATTTTCTGACTTTTTTGGAACCAAAAACAACAGAAAACAGGCAGCTGGCACTATGGCTCTTCTTAATAGGTTAGTCCATGAAATCATAATAAAAGTACTCCAAAGTTGGAACAAAACACAAGAAAGTGGATAAAACTAAGCATGGAACATCAAAAATTATAGATACATTTGCAATGTATCATGGTGTCTTGTGAACGTCGACTACATGACACTTCACCTATATGGGCCTAGGGGAATGTATTGTGTATTTGGCTACTAATCGTAGGGGTTGCCGGAGAGACAGAAACCTGAACCCCCGTTAGGAAACCATTGCACAAGGGACGTAAGGGTCTTAGAGTTTAAAGCTGTGGTTAGGTTTCTACCTTAATTACTTTCTTGTACTTACAGATGTTTGCAAGGGGTATAATCACAAGTATGTATTAGTCCTAGGAAGGTCGGTACATTAGCACAGGTTCATCCACTCAACACTTATCAAGCTAAAGAAGATTAATCAACTATATGAAGCAAAAGCACTTGACAGTCTTCCCATGTGTCCTCGAGAACGTTTGGTTATCTTAAGTAATACAACCGGCTTGTCCTTTGCTGAATAAAGGATTAGGCCACTCGCTGAATTTATTCTTATTGTCTTTTATTTACTCGTACTTTATTTACTTGATTTATCAAAAACCCCTAAAAATCCGTTTGCTAAGTATTTGCAGAGAATTCCTGATCCATACCACTAGCCAGCACCTTCTGCTCCTCATTGGGTTCGACACTCTTACTTATGGAAAATACTATGATACACCCCCTATACTTGTGGGTCATCAAGACTATTTTCTGGCGCCGTTGCCGGTGAGTGATGCGCTATTGGAGAGTGGAACTGGTAAAGGAAACTTCTACTGTGAGTATTGTTTACTTCTGTTAGTTGCTTTATTTTTGTTATGGATAATTCACTGAGTTTCTTATTTGGTAATGCTACTACCACTGCTAAGGTAGTAGATGAACCACCACATGCTGAGAATGATACTTTTAAAATACCTACAAGAATTATTGATCATGTTATGGATAACTACTATGTTGGGGATGGAACAATCCATCCCGGTGATCATTTGCTCTTTATACACGAATTATGCGGGTTGTTCAAGTGTGCAGGTATTACCACAGATCAAGTTAAGAAGAAGTTATTCTCATTATCACTGAAAGGAAGAGCTAAGGAATGGTATAAGCTGCCGAAGAATGGTCAAGCTCTAGAATGGGAGGAAATAGTACCTCTCTTTTATTCAAAGTTTTATCCTCCTAGTGAGATCATAAAGATCGGAATCAAATATACAACTTTTGGCCTCTTGATGCAGAGAGTACAGCTCAATCTTGGGGGAGATTGAAGTTACTAATGCTCAAATGTCCCATTCATGAGCTCCCCAACAATATTATTATCAATTACTTTTATGCGAGGCTCCCTCTACATGATAAGGATTTATTGGATGCTTCTTGTGATGGATCATTCACTCGCATGGAAGAAGAAGCTAAATGGGATCTTCTGGACCGTATTCAAGATAATGTTGAAGCTTGGGAGAATGACAAAGGTAGAAAGTCAGGTATAAATTATGATTATGAATGCATTGAATCTTTTATGGGAACTGATGACTTTCAAAATATTAAAAATGCTTATGGTCTAGACTCTCAAGCTATTGCTTCTTATTTTAAGGCTTTTGCTTCCTACATTGAAGTGCCTAAAAAGAAGTGGAATAAGTATCATGAACCTTATAAAGATGTTGCTAAGAGTGTTCCTGCAAGAAATACTGAAGTTTATACTGCTAATCATATTTTACCTAAACCTTACATTGAGAAAATGCCTTTCCCAGTCAAGATAAAGGAGCATTCTATGATAGCTAGTATGGTTGATGAACCTATAATAGCAAATGTAAAAGACTTTGTTACTAAATATGAAGAAGAGGGACACCCTATCCTTTGTAAGGATACCTCTAATATTGTTTCACAAAGTAGTGTTATGAGAGCTAGTGTTTTCTATTAGAATAAGTGATCATTGTTACCATGGCGCTTGTGATAGTTATATTGTAAAGTTTATGCATGATACTGAAAGTTACTATGAGAGAGGAAAAAGTGTTCTTATGCATCTCAATAATCTCAAGTTTCCTTGTTTTATGCTGAAAGTTTTTATGTTGCACTTCTTTTGCCTTCCTATGCTAGTAGCCTCTGGTTTCAACAACCTGTTTGTTTAAAAAATTCCCTTGCATAGGAAGTGGGTTAGACTTAAACATGTGTATTTTTGCTTCTTAATGCTCTCTTTCACTTCAATTCATATTCTTATGTGAGCATCTTTGAAATTATCATGCCCATCTTAATGGCTATAAAGAAAGAGCTTTTTGGGAGACAACCCAATTTGTTTTTGCTTTAAGTTTGTTTTTGTTTCTTTGAGTCTTGGAAATTATTACTTTGGTAATAACCTATCCTTATCCGTTTTGTTTGGTTTTTGTGTCAAGATCAACCTCTAATGAGAGAGAAGTAATATTTGGGGAAGTTGCTGTCCCGAAACAGATTTTTGTGTTGCACCGTACACATTCGTGAGAGATCTTTGTATGTCGGATTGAGCTGTAATTTTTTGTGCTTCTGACCCAGGTTGTTATTTAACTTTCGTTAGTTTTTCACTTTTTGATTTGAGCAACAGAAGATTTTCTAAAAAATTGATCTTTACCTGCTGGTCTGTTTTGACAGATTGAGCCACTCTTGCATTTGCTTCTTTAATCGATTTCCTCTTTGAATTCTTTTTGGGTTTTCAGAATGACTTGCTACAGTACCTTATGTTTTGATGGTTTTTAGTTGAAGTTGGACTCAAAAGGTTTTATAACTTCCCTTATACTAATGTTGCTAATAAGAATTGTGTAAAGTTTTGTGTGAAAGAAATTTGCAGGTAGTGGAGATAATGGTGTAGTAAGGAAGTGAAAGGTTTTATGACTCAAGTAATAAGTGTATGAAGGTGAAGATATTGATGTTATTCAAGTGGTGACTCCGGAAGAATCTACTAGATACCAAATTCAGAGACCTGGAGAGTCCGTTTTCAAATAGGTAACTGTTCTAGTAAGAAAAGTTCCGCGAAAATACTATCCAACTATATTTTTGCAGTTTTTAGACAATAAGGAAAGCCACGAAGCGAAAGAGGGATGGAAACGGAGCCAGGGTGGCTCACACCACCCTGTGGCATGGGCCCACCCCTGGCCGCGCCACCAGGTGGTGTGGCCACCTCAGCCTCCGTCTCCGATTCGTTTTCTCCCAGTACCTTCCTTTTGTTGTGAAACTTCGTAATATATAATCCCCCGGACCCCTCGAGGTTCGTATATCGTGTTTTCGTCGTGTTTTCGCTTTGATCTATTTCTGCCAGGAACTATTCTTGAAAGCTTAGAAGCACAATGGTGTCCGCCAAGGATAAAGGGAAGGAGCCTATGGAGGAAGATCTCCAAGACCCCGGGAAGGAGAAGGAGATCAAGAGTGAAGATGAAGAGGAGGCAAAGCACACCGGCACTACCATTACAAGCATTTGAGTGGTGGCAAACCCTGCCAGGACTATGTCAATTGGAGGGAAGCCTCCTCATCACCGTTCAGATCCCTGGTCACTTCCCCCACGCGCCAAGAATCCTTTCCATACCATTATCCATGAGTATCAATACCAGAATATGCCCAAGGAGAAATTACCCTCCAATTGGGAATTGCCTTGTTCTAGCCATGTAGGAAAAGAAGACTTCAAGGAGGAAGAGTGGGGAAAGAATCACAAGAGCTAGAATTCACAACCCGACATGATCATGAGCCGCATTGAGCAAAACTCGCAGCTTATTCACAATCTCACCTTTGAGATCGAGGACTTGGGGAAACTGATCAAAGAGCTCATCAAGAGAATACCACCACCACCGAAGGAGTAATTCATCATCAGGTTTGGCATCCCCTTAGTTTGTTCCATGCTTGGGGGAGTGTCGCGGTATCACATCACTATCTTTTATCTTTTTAGTAGAGTCATATCATGAATAGAGAAGTTATCATGTAGGATGGTTTGCATTATGGAAGTGTCCCTCTCTCGTTAGATATGTATCCCTTGGTGTGAGCTGCCGTTATGGAATATTAATGAGAAGTTCTATCATTTACTCTTTTGCATAGCTTATATTAGTTTTCAACTCGTGGTTATATGATTGATCTTGTTGTTAGTATTGGTATCACTTTGGGATCATTGAGTTAATTTAGTTGGTTTTGGCAAACCTGGCTCGGTCAGTAGCAACACTATTTTTGAGAGTTGAATGAAAAGATAAAAGTACTCTAAAGAAAACTAATTTCATCATCTTTCTTTCTTGATTTTCTCATAAGTTTAGTATTCTCTAGTTAAGATCTTTTGTGCTTCCAAGGAAGATTGCATGTTTGTTTTTATCACTTGTATGTTTGTTTGTTTCCTTCAACTCTTATACTTGCTACCCAGCCTTGCTAGCCAAAAACCTGTACTGAGAGGGAATACTTCTCGTGCATCCACTTCCCTAAACCAAAACCCATGCCATTTGTGTCCACCATACCTACCTATTAGCATTATTGCTATTCCAAGTAAATTCTTGTTTTTATCTACCTTCCAAATTAAACTTGTTATGTGAAAATTAGTGATTAAAGCTCTCACCAAATTGATGGCACACTTTACTTTCTTGTACTTAATAAACTTGAACCATTGGGTCCTTCTTTGTTGCGTATATGCTTGCGCTTTATGAGTTGAAGTTAGCAGAACCATGTATCATGGGGAACGCTTTCAACACTGCCATGGTACTTTGTACCTAGTTGATATCATGATTCTTTTGCTTATGGATCCCGGCGGTGTGAAATAAAATGGGAACTTGTAAGATCATGGAGTTTATATGTGTGTTAGAGAAACGCCTAGGCCGCTAGCTTAAGCCATGCCTAATCGTGGTGGAAATTTGCAGCATAACTATAGTGAGCATTCTATGAAGCATCCTAAATAAAAACCTATGCAAATAGAAAATAAAAAGATCACTGAGATGCTCATTGTCTGCTTGCCTTGTCATTTTGATTATGAGATAGCTCATGTATCATGTGCAAGGGGTACCCCATTGGCAGTTCTCAATGATACACATGTATTTACAATGACAAGAGCTTACTTGTGACTGAAGTTGAGTAGCATGAGGTTCGGTACTCGTAAGTGAGGGGGATGAGATTTCAACTTATAACTTGTCAAGCATATCCTCTTAGTTGTGTCACTTTAACCTTAATCACCTAAAGATGCCTATGATAGGGGCAATGAGAGCTGAAAGCTAATAAGTATAATAATTTTTGGGAGCTCTTTTTGAAACTTGAAATCCCTGCTTCCCTCTATGAAGGGCCTTTCTTTTACTTTTTAGTTGAGTTAGTAAACCTATTCCCTTCTATCTCAGCAAGTATTTTGAGTTGTTGTGTTTCATTCATTCATATGATGATTTATTCAATCATGTTTCTTATGTTCCTTGTTTTGCACATTGTTCTTATCTTGGTGATTACTACTTTGAAAGCTATCATTGAAAACCAGTTATTTGTGAAACTCCAGCAAATTACCAACTATTCTTCGACCAAGAGCTAAGTTTGTCATTACCAATTATGATTTACTTTATGTATCTTTATTGTGTTTCCTTTACTCATTGCAAGTTAAGTTATATAATAGTGAGTTGTCTTCTATTATGATCTATGTATTGATGAATGTGATGCTTATTGTCCGTATTCTTTTATCGACTCTTCACTCCATAAACCTGAGGCCATGTTTATTGAGCTCAGTTTCGCTTGGGGACAAGCGGAGTCTAAGCTTGGGGGGAGTTGATACGTCCATTTTGCATCACTATTATATGTCATAATTCACTGTTATTCATTGATATATTTCATGTTAAGAGATGATACTTATGTTATTTCATTTGTTTTTGCTTGGTTGATGACTTTTGGAGCATGGACCGCTGCAGTCTAGATTCTGATGGAAAAGGTGTTGTTTGGAGGCAAAATTCACGAAGCTCAGAAAATCCGGGAAAATATACGGAAAATCCTATTTTTCCAGAAGACGAAGGAAGCCAGAAGGAGGAGTGGAGATGGGCCACAGGGGGCCCACACCACCCCTGGCGCGGGCCACCTTAGGCCGCGCCACCAGGTGGTGTGGCGGCCCTGGCCCACCTCTGGCTCTCCCCTCCGGCCTATATATTCCTCCTGAAACCCTAAGACTCGGGGGGCGACCACAGAAAGATTCCGCGGCCTCTGCGGGGCGGAAAACACCGAGAGAGAAAGATCTCTTCGGTAGACAGATTTCTGCCGGGGGAATTCCTTCCCGGAGAGGGGAGATCGTCGCTATCAACGCCACCATCAAGCTGGACTTCATCGGGATCATCACCACCATCATCACCATCAGCACCCTCATCACCATCTCCATATCGCTGTAACAATTGGGTTGAATCTTGCGTAGTTCTTAGGGGAAACTTTCCCGGTGTTGATTACTCTTTGTAGTTGATGCTATTGAGTGAACCACTGAATTATTGTTTATGTTCAGATTGTTATACATCATTATTCCATCTCCGATCATGATCCATATGATATCTTGTGAGTAGTTCGTTTTGTTCTTGAGGACATGGGAGAAGTCATGTGTTAGTAGTGGAGTTGTGTTGAGAGATATTCAATAGTTTGATATTTAAGTTGTGGTGTATTTCTTCTAGTGGTGTCATGTGAACGTCGACTACATGACACTTCACCTATATAGGCCTAGGGGAATGCATTGTGTATTTGGCTACTAATCGTAGGGGTTGCCGGAGTGACAGAAACCTGAACCCCCGTTAGGAAACCATTGCCCAAGGGACGTAAGGGTCTTAGAGTTTAAAGCTATGGTTAGGTTTCTACCTTAATTATTTTCTTGTACTTACGGATGTTTGCAAGGGGTATAATCACAAGTATGTATTAGTCCTAGGAAGGTCGGTACATTAGCACAGGTTCACCCACACAACACTTAGCAAGCTAAAGAAGATTAATCAACTATATGAAGCGAAAGCACTTGACAGTCTTCCCATGTGTCCTCGAGAACGTTTGGTCATCTTATGTAATACAACCGGCTTGTCCTTTGCTGAATAAAGGATTGGGCCACTCGATGCATTTATTCTTATTGTCTTTTATTTACTCGTACTTTATTTACTTGCTTTATCAAAAACCCCTAAAAATCCGTTTGCTAAGTATTTGCAGAGAATTCATGATCCATACCACTAGCCAGCACCTTCTGCTCCTCGTTGGGTTCGACACTCTTACTTATCAAAAATACTGCAATACACGCCCTATACTTGTGGGTCATCACCCGCCGCTACGACGCTCCTCCGACCTCGCCAGCATGCTCTTCAGCCTCGTGGTGAGCTAACGGTGCTCGTGCACCCTTTTGATTTCTTCCTAGCGCTCTGAGTTGTCTCACCGTCGTGCGCTGTCGTCGGCCGCCGCAGAAGTTTGTCGTCGGAGTACCTCCGGTGACCAAAAGGGGGCGGCGACCCTACCCCTCAACTCGCCTCGCTCCCCTCTCTCTAACGAACCTAGCCACTAGGTCCCGCGCACAGCCGATCAACTGATTCGTGCTCAACCTGATAGCAAATCCATTACTGATGTCACCATGACGTCATGGTGATGTCATCAATATTTTCTTTATTTTTTCGATAATCATTTCTATAATAAATAAATTCCTGGATATTACGTGGCATAGGCCCACTAGTTAGTGGCTTGGGGTAGATTAGACTAGGTATGAAAAGTATGTACCGTGCATCTATGCCATGCTGACGTCAGCACTGGCGCAATAAAACATTTAATATTTATTTTTAATTTAGGAAAATGATTAAATCTTAGAATTTGAATATCTTTTGCTTTATAATTCAGAAAAATATATATAATATAACAAAATGTCCAGAAAAATAAACTCTATAATATAAACTTGTTATCAAATGTTATTGTGTTAAATATTTAAATAATTATTATTTAATAAAGATTTTATAAGTTATAAAACTTTTAAAATTCACATTTTAATATTAGTAAATAAGAACAATATAAATAATATACCAAAAATTCTTATAAAAACAAATTCTACATTTACAAACTTGTTTAAATTATTTTTGTATCACTTAACTAACATTTATTGTTTATTAGATATTTATAAAGTGTTAAAACTTATAAAAATCATATCTTATTATTTAAAATTCACAAAAATAATTATAATATACCAAAATGATCACAAAAATAAATTCTATACATTAAAAGGCCAAATCTTACTTTTGAAGTAAAATAAAAGGTAAAGGTCTACTAAATCTTATTTTAACCCTTTTCTTTTATTTTAATTCTTTAACAATATATAAACCTTTACTATTGACTTTAGTATTATTTGTTTAAAGTCCACATATGTAATAATAAGTCAATTAATGTTTAAGTGAAGTTAAAATAGGTCAAACAATTTTAAAAATGTATCTACTAAAACTATAATCTCAAATTAAAGGTTTTTTATTTTTCTAAAAAGATTTTATCAATTATAAAATCAACTAAAATAGTATATTGTTCATCACCAGAATCCAATCCACTTATGCTATGGTTATTTAATGTAGTGATGTCTTCCTTTATAATAATCTTAGCTAATAAGAAAACCTTAAAGTGTTAACTTTAAGTTTGAATACTTTTTACTTTATAAAAGTAATCTTTCCTCAAAAGTTATTCTTTTAAGAAACATTAAAAGTAATTCCTGAACACCTATTTAAAATCTCTAACTAATTCTTAATATTGTTTAAGCAATATTTCAAAAACCATACCCATTTGAGTGTTTCAATATTGTACATTACTTGTTGTATTTATCTATTTTTTCACACTCACTCTCACAAGCCCTAACAATAAACACAAGTGTGAATCTTTTATAAAATTGCAACACATTCTAAAGAACTCATTTCCAGTTTCCAAACCCTAGATTAGATACGACTTTTCCGGGGATTCGCATTTCTCAAATTGCATTAGATTACTTATGCATCGTTGCATCTTGCTTCTTTAAACATTAGTCCTTACCGGACCAATGATGCTATTTACAGAATTTGGACCTTCTATTGTTCGAAGACCGTGAGTGCATAATCTTGCAATCACAAAAGGCAAGTTCATAACTTGCTCATGTCCTTTGAAGAGTCTTTATCAAAGATATTGCAAATTGTGTGTTATTATCTATGATTTGGAAACGGAAAATGATATCTTCTCTAATAAATAAGATGTAGTATCACCCTAAGTGATGATAAAGATCAGCAATGGAACTTAGGGATTCCAATTGCGTAAGTCACATAGGCTTAACAACCCATGACATCAGTGATTCTAGCACCGTATATTATGCGTTAACCATGAGATTTGGAATGGGACAGAGAAGTCAGTTGTATCTTCTTCCTTTCATATGGAGGCAAGATGACCTTATCGTGATGTTGGGATTCCTGGTATGGATCCAACATATGGGTGGGCACCCTTAGGCCCCATGATTTTGGTGTCTAGATTATTTATGAGTGGCTGCCGGAGGTATAGTCGGGCCTTTTTGGGAGCTTACCAGGGGCATCACCACTTCATAGAGTCTTCGGGAACTCACCAGGGTTATAGCTTACCCTAGTTGGAGGCTTAACGGAGGTGTAGTCAGCCCCAGAGGATCGTGCAGACATATGGGGTCACGGAGAGGGCAGTGATTGGCTTAGATCACCTACTGGGCCCCACATCATGGAATTGCAGCCGGTAAAGTACGCCCGGTTGTGCAACAAGGAGTTGGTTTCTCATGGGTAAAGCAATGCACCTCTACAAAGTGTAAGAATTGTGACATGTTACTCCCTGTTCCGGGAAGGAGCTACGAACGCGACAGGAAAGGAACTCCATGAAGTTCTAGTCAACCTGTGAAGGCTGTTAGACATAGTTTTCAGAATAAAAACAACCTTTGAAGAAATGTTTACGAAAACCTACATTACCTACGACCTATGGTCTGTGGCTGTAGAGATAGTGCATCATACACTCCTTTTTAGTGAACTTGCTGAGTACGCTCGTACTCAACCGTACCTTCTTAACCCTTGCTAGGTTCTAAGCCGTTGAAGACGACATTGACATCAACTTCTGCTCAAGAAACCATCATCGACAGCTCAAGATTTTCAACAGAGTCAATGAAGTCAACATATACATGAACTGAAGTGAAGAAAAAGTTCTTAAGTAGATAGGAGTAGATTCTCTAGCCATAAAACCTACTTATGTAGAGCATTGCAATAGCAGCAATGGCAAGCCTGTTAGTTAAGATGCTAGTCTTAGTTAATAGATATTTCTAGGTTATTATTTCTGGTTCTTCTTTGTAAAAAGTTCTTTCTCTTTAACCTAGAGTGTTCTCTGGATCTTTTGTAAAGAGTCGAATTGTAATCTATAGTCATGTCTTGGACCTGATGTGTTTCTGTTGTACCACTCTGAGGGATGTAATACTAGTGAACGGTGTTTCATTGGTGTTATGTCAACGACTATAGTGTACTACATCATGTAGTGGTATGCTGGGTCACTGCACACACCAAATCCCTCGGGGCTCGGGGGTTGTGTTGGGTCTACAGCATAGAAAACAAAAAATTTCCTACGATGAGAACTATACGCCAAGATCCATATACTAGATACAGAGCAACGGGTGGACATACATCCATGGAGAACTTACCCTCGAAGACAACGAGTTTTGTTAACGAGCAGGAACTCGTGGTTGATGTAGTCGTACACTTGCCGATCTCAAGATCAAGTGGAAGTCCGAGTGCCGCAAATCAGCAGCACATCCGTCCTCGCACACACGTTCAAGCTACCGGACAACCTCCACCTCCTCGCTCCAGCGATGCAGCAGAAGCAGTAACTCCTTCCAGACGAAATGCCACCGGGAACATGTATCTCGCTAATCCGAGACCATGGGGGAATAATTCTAGAGGGGAAGAGAGATCCTTCACAAGGAGGTGTCAGGAAGGAGGAAGAGGGGGGCCTTTTATAGGAGGAGGGGGGTACCCCCTCCATGGCCGGTGCCTCATGGAGGGTGACCCCTCACCTCCCCCATTCATGTGGTGGTAACTCCTCCACATTAAAATGCCCCTTCACGTTCTCTTTTAAAGTCTCCACTTTAAATGCATTAAAATTCTCTAAGTTTAATGCTCTCTCATTTAATAAAACTCTTTTATTAAATTTATTCAGAATTTTTTTAATTACTTTAATTAACAAACACTCACATAAAACCCCTTGCAACATTTCAATATCACATGCAGAACCACTTTCTGCAATTTCACCTCAAACAATTCCGGTTTCTACCAAAACAATTCCTGCGCTTTGCAATCCTTTCGTCTGAAACATATGTGCTCCAAAATGGTGTCCGGTAACTCTTAAGTGTGTCACCCTACGGTTCGCGAATAATGCAGACATGATTGAGACTCGTCTCAGATCAAAAATCAGAAGCGGGACCTGGAGATCCATACTGACTCCTGCACATTCAACGACGACTTCTGTGATTGTGAGAACCTTTAACGCTAGTAACTTAATCCCTTTGTCTCATGATATAATACATGTCCGAGATTCGATCATCGGTATCCAAATACCTAGTTTGATCTCATTACTGACATGCACTCTTTTCTCGTTCTCGTGATATAACATTCTAGTGATCACATCACTTGCTTGCAAGCTATATTAATGTGAGATCACCGAGAGGGCCCAGAGTATATCTATCCGTCATCAGGATTGAAAAATTCTACTCTTGATCCATGAGCCTCAACATAACACCTTCGTGGCACTGAACCCATATTTATAGTCACCCTGTTACGGTGTGACATTTGATGTTATCAAGATACTCTTCCGGTGTTAGCAATTAACATGATCTCATGGTCTAAGGATAAAGATTACTTCGTATGATGTTATAGCAATATAAACATAATGACTTGATTGTAATGCTATACTTCGGATGAATGTTCATCACATCATTTCACAAATGTTGTGACCTTGTTATTAACAACATGCAATGTCCATGATCAGGAAACCTTGATCATCTTGTTAATCAACAAGCTAGTCTATAAGAGAGGCATAACTAGGAACCCTTTTTGTTTATTAAACACACATGTATTGACATTTCCGATCAATACAATTATAGCATGCAAAATAAACATCTATCATATATGAGGAATACATAATAACAACTTTATTATTGCCTCTCAGGGCATATTTCCTTCAGTCTCCCACTTGCACTAGAGACAATAATCTAGTTCACATAGTGATAATACATGGAGTTCTGGTGTTGATCATGTTTTGCCCTAGGGAGAACTTTAGTCAACAGATCTGCTACATTTAGGTCCGTGTGTACTTTAGAAATCTTTATATCTCCATCCTTGACATGCTCGCGGATGGAGTGAAACCGGTGCTTAATATGCTTGGAATTCTTGTGAGACCTCGGTTCCTTGGCGTTGGCTATGGATCCATTGTCACAATAGATCACCATTGGGTCCAATGCACTAGGAGCCACACCTAGTTCCGTTATGAACTCCTTCATCCAAACCGCTTCCTGCGCCGCTTCTGAAGCAGCAACATATTCCGCCTCCGTCGTTGATCCAGCCACCATAGGTTGTTTGGAACTCCTCCAACTAACTGCTGCTCCATTCAAGAGAAATACGTATCCGGATTGAGACTTAGAGTCATCTGGATTGGTGTCAAAGCTAGCATCGACATAACACTTAGCGACTAGCTCTTCTTCACCTCCGTATACAAGAAAGATATCCCTAGTTCTTCTCAAGTACTTAAGGATATTCTTGACCGCTATCTAGTGTTCCGAACCTGGATCAGATTGGTACCTACTAGTAAAACTAATAGCATGTGCCACATCCGGTATTGTACATAGCATGACATACATTATAGAGCCTATGGCCGAGTCATAGGGGATCTTATCCATTATCTCTCTTTCTTCCCCCGTAGCCGGACTTTGAGTCTTGCTCAATGTGTTGCCTTGCAACATAGGTAAGAACCCCTTCTTACTTCCATCCATATTAAACTTCTTTAATATATTATCAAGGTATGTACTCTGCGATAGCCCAATTAGGCGTCTTGATCTATCTTTATAGATTTTAATGCCTAATATATATGACGCTTCACCAAGGTCTTTCATCGAAAATTTGCTGTTTAGATAACTTTTAACACTGTTTAAAAGA
Organism: Avena sativa; assembly: GCA_916181665.1. Taxonomy (NCBI): domain Eukaryota; kingdom Viridiplantae; phylum Streptophyta; class Magnoliopsida; order Poales; family Poaceae; genus Avena; species Avena sativa. The sequence goes on along the minus strand of OV702297.1, from coordinate 462,729,088 downwards.
TCTATATCATTTCCAATCAATAATATGTCATCCACATATAATATCAGAAATGCCGCATTGCTCCCACTCACTTTCTTGTAAATACAAGCCTCTCCATAAGTTTGGACAAATCCAAACTCTTTGATCACCTCATCAAAGCGAAGATTCCAACTCCGGGATGCTTGCTTCAGTCCATAGATGGATCGCTGAAGTTTGCATACCTTATCAGCATCCTTAGGATTGACAAAACCGTTAGGTTGTATCATATACAACTCTTCTTCAATATTACCATTGAGGAATGCAGTTTTGACATCCATCTGCCATATTTCATAATCGAAATATGCAGCAATGGCTAACATAATCCTAACCAACTTAAGCATCGCTATGGGAGAGAATGTCTCATTGTAGTCAACTCCTTTAATTTGTCGAAACCCCTTTGCGACAAGTCGAGCCTTATAGATGGTCACATTACCATCAGCATCATTTTTTCTTTTGAAAATCCATTTATTCTCAACGGCCTTTCAATCGTGAGGTAAGTCCACCAAGGTCCAAACCTGGTTTTCGTACATGGATTCCATCTCGGATTTCATGGCTTCTAGCCATTTGTTGGAATCCGGGCTCATCATCACTTCTTCATACGTCGCATGGTCATCTATTTCATCAATCATAAAATTCATAACAGGATTGCCGTACAGTTCAGGAGCTGCACATGTCCTACTTGACCTGCGAGGTTCGGTAGTGTCCTCTTTTGGAGTTTCATGATCAATATCATTAGCTCCCTCTTCATTAGGTGAAGTCAACTCCGAAACAATTTCCGGTGCTACGCTACTTGCCATTTCATGAAGAGAAGGTTCAATAACCTCTTCGAGTTCTACCTTCCGACTACTCACACCTTTCGCGAGAAACTCCTTCTCAAGAAATGATCCATTCTTGGCAACAAAAACCTTGCCCTCGGATCTGTGATAGAAGGTATACCCAATTGTTTCCTTAGGGTATCCTATGAAGACGCATTTTTCCGCTTTGGGTTTGAGTTTATCCGGCTGAAGTTTCTTCACATAAACATCGCATCCCCAAACTTTAAGAAATGACAGCTTAGGTTTGTTTCCAAACCATAATTCATATGGTGTCGTTTCAACGGATTTAGATGGTGCCCGATTTAAAGTGAATGCAACGGTTTCCAGTGCATAACCCCAAAATGACAGTGGAAAGTCAGTCAGAGACATCATAGATCGAACCATATCCAATAAAGTACGATTATGACGTTCCGACACACCATTACGTTGTGGTGTTCTGGTAGGCGTGAGTTGTGAAACTATTCCACACTCTTTCATGTGTGTGCTAAACTCGTAACTTAGATACTCACCTCCACGGTCGGAACGCAGAAATTTGATCTTTCTGTTATGATGATTTTCCACTTCATTCTGAAATTCCTTGAACTTTTCAAAGGTTTCAGACTTGTGTTTCATCAAATAGATATACCCGTATCTACTAAATCATCTGTGAAAGTAACAAAATAACGATATCCACCTTGCACCGACACACTCATTGGTCCACACACATCAGTATGTATGATTTCCAATAAATCCGTCGCCCGTTCCATTGAACCAGAAAACGGCGTTCTAGTCATCTTGCCCATCAGGCATGGCTCACATGTATCAAATGATTCAAAATCAAGTGATTCCAAAAGTCCATCAGAATGGAGTTTCTTCATGCGTTTAACACCACTATGACCTAGACGGCAGTGCCACATATATGCAGATATATCACTATCAAGTTTAAACCTTTTAGCATCAACATTATGAATATGCGTAATACTACTATCAAGATCCAATAGAAATAAACCATTCAACATAGGTGCATGACCATAAAAGATATCATTCTTATAAATCGAACAACCATTGTTTTCAGATTTAAAGGAATAACCACTTTGCATCAAACACGATCTGGATACAATGTTCATTCTTAGTGCAGGCACCAAATAACAATTATTCAGATTTATAACTAATCCCGATGGCATATGGAGAGGTAGCGTCCCGACGGCGATCACATCAACTCTTGATCCATTGCCGACCCACATCTTGACCTCATCCCTTGCTAGCTGTCGCTTGTTCCGCAGCCCCTGAATCGAGTTACATATATTAGCAACCGATCCTGTATCAAATACCTAGGTGCTACTGTGAGTACTAGTCAAGTACACATCAATAACATGTATATCACATATACCTTTGTTTGCCTTGCCAGCCTTCTTGTCCGCCAAATACTTGGGGCAGTTGTGCTTCCAATGGCCAGTCCCCTTGCAATAGTAGCACTCGGTATCAGACTTAGAGCCAGCTCGGGATTTCTTTTCAGGTGCGGCAACAGATTTGCCACCCTTCTTTCCCTTCTGCTTGCCTTTCTTGTCTTTCTTGAAACCGGTGGTCTTATTGATCATTAACACTTGATGTTCTTTCCTAATCTCCACTTCTGCAGTCTTAAGCATTGACAGAAGCTTGGGAAGAGACTTCTTCATGCCCTACATATTATAGTTCATCACGAAGCTCTTGTAGCTAGGTGGCAGAGATTGGAGAACGCGATGTATGCCTAAGTCAATGGGAATCGTTATTCCCAAGGACACAAGCTTATCGGCGTACCCAGACATTTTGAGTACATGCTCACTAACGGAGCTGTTCTCCTCCATCATGCAGCTAAAGAACTTTTCAGAAGCATTATAACTCTCTACGGCAGCATGGGTATCGAAAATCATTTTCAATTCTCCCATGGTATCAAAGGCATTGCCATTTTCGAAACGCTTTCGAAGTTCTGGCTCTAGCCCATACAATATGCCGCAATGAACTAAGTTGTGGTCCTCCTGACGAGTTATATAGACATTCTTTTCCTCGTCAGGGGCATCAGGAGCTGGTGGGGGGCCTAGCGGCGCCTCTAGCACATATTGCTTTTCTGCAGCAGTGAGGAGAATCCTCAAATTCATAGCCCAGTTGGTGAAGTTGCTACCATTCACAGCAAGTTTCTCTTTCTCCATGAACCCATTGAAATTAAAAGTAGGTGGTGCCATCTACAACAGAATTTTTAAAGTTTATTTAGACTAAGTTTATGATAGAGTGAGTTCAACTAATCCAAATTACTAATGAACTCCCACTCAAAAACGACATCCCTCGTGTCTTTTTGGTGATTACATGAACCAAATCCACTACACCAAGTCCGATCATCACGTGAGTCAGTGTAGCTTCAAAGGCAAGCATCTATATGGGCATCATATCAACTATATGACTCATGCTTAAACTTTCGGTCCATGTTCCGAGGCCATGTCTATACATGCTAGGCTCGCCAAGTAAGAACCTTAGTATTCGCGTGTGTAAAACTGTCTTACACCCGTTATATGAAAGCGTAGAGTCGACTACACCTGATCATCACGTGATGTCTCGAAACACGATCCACAGAACGGTGCATACTTAAGGAAGAACACATTTTATCTTGATATCTAAATGAGGGATCATCTTACAATGCTACAAAAAGCGCCAAACTAGCAGTATAAGATGCTAACATCTAATGTGTAAAGTGAGATGATATGGTCCATGCATTTGATCTCTATCATTTGCATCGTGGTATGATCTCTATCATTCCTTTGTGTGTAAGGCCAAGGTCTATGGAACTTACACGTTAAGTGTGTCATAAGAGTATCTGTCATACATCTACTTACAACAATACCATATCAAGACACTAGCCCAGCAACGATCTAAACTAGACGCCTCTAATTTATCCATTGCAAGTTTTACGTGGCTTAGGGCTTTCGGAGATAGAACAGTTCTCACCTACGAACATGGAACCACAACAAGGATAACCAAGTTATTAGCAACTCATTGTAAATCAGATATTGACTATAGTAGGAGAGACAGACACCCGCCAGCCACTTATGCAAAACAAGTTGCATGTCAGTCGTGGAATCGGTCTCATGCACGATGACATGTAAGGTTGGTTCGGGACGCTTCATCCCACTATGCCACCAATATCCAAAATACATAGAAGATGCAATAACATGATCATCATCACCCACATATAAACATATGTGTACTACCCATGCAAAGCACCTACGCATAGATCAGGCTCTCATACCACTGTTGGGTTGCAGCATAGAAAATAAAAAAATTCCTATGATGAGAACTATATGCCAAGATCTATCTACTAGATGCAGAGCAACGGGTGGACATACATCCATGGAGAACTTACCCTCGAAGACAACGAGTTTTGTTAACAAGTAGGAACTCGTGGTTGATGTAGTCGTACACTTGCCGATCTCAAGATCGAGTGGAAGTCCGAGCGCCGCAAATCAGTAGCGCATCCGTCCTCGCACACACGTTCAAGCCACCGGACAACATCCACCTCCTCGCTCCAGTGATGCAGCGGAAGCAGCAACTCCTTCCAGACAAAATGCCACCGGGAACATGTATCTCGCTAATTCGAGACCATGGGGGAATAATTCTAGAGGGGGAGAGAGATCCTTCACGAGGAGGTGTCAAGAAGAAGGAGGAAGAGGGGGGCCTTTTATAGGAGGAGGGGGTACCCCCTCCATGACCGACGCCTCATGGAGGGTGACCCCTCACCTCCCCCATTCATGTGGTGGTAACTCCTCCACATTAAAATGCCCCTTCACATTCTCTTTTAAAGTCTCCACTTTAAATGCATTAAAATTCTCTAAGTTTAATGCTCTCTCATTTAATAAAAATCTTTTATTAAATTTATTCAGAATTTTTTTAATTACTTTAATTAACAAACATTCACATAAAACCCCTTGCAACATTTCAATATCACATGCAGAACCACTTTCTGCAATTTCACCCAAAACAATTCTGGTTTCTATCGAAACAATTCATGCACTTTGCAATCCTTTCGTCTGAAACATATGTGCTCCAAAATGGTGTCCGGTAACTCTTAAGTGTGTCACCCTATGGTTCGCGAATAATGCAGACATGATTGAGACTCCTCTCGGATCAATAATCAGAAGCAGGACCTGGAGATCCATACTGAGTCCTGCACATTCAACAATGACTTCTGTGATCGTGAGAACCTTTAATGCTAGTAACTTAATCCCTTTGTCTCATCATATAATACATGTCCGAGATTCAATCATCAGTATCCAAATACCTAGTTTGATCTTATTACCAACATGCACTCTTTTCTTGTTCCCGTGATATAACATTCTAGTGATCACATCACTTGCTTGCAAGTTATCTTAATGTGATATCACCGAGAGGGCCCAGAGTATATCTATCCATCATCGGGATTGACAAATTCCACTCTTGTTCCATGAGCCTCAACATAACACCTTCATAGCACTGAACCCATCTTTATAGTTACCCTGTTATGGTGTGACATTTGATGTTATCAAGATACTCTTCCGGTGTTAGCAATTACCATGATCTCATGGTCTAACGATAAAGATTACTTCGTATGATGATATAGCAATATAAACATAATGACTTGATCGTAATGCTATACTTCGGATGAATGTTCATCACATCATTTCACAAATGTTGTGACCTTGTTATTAACAACATCCAATGTCCATGATTAGGAAACCTTGATCATCTTGTTAATCAACAAGCTAGTCTATAAGAGAGGCATAACTAGGAACCCTTTTTGTTTATTAAACACACATGTATTGATGTTTTCGATCAATACAATTATAGCATGCAAAATAAACATCTACCATATACGAGGAATACATAATAACAACTTTATTATTGCCTCTCAAGGCATATTTCCTTGAGGTTGCGCCTCATGAGGCATCTAGAGAGTTGTAGGAACCTTGGGACCTCTTGAGGAAGGAACCCTCCCCAAGGACGTGAGCGGGCCTCCAGAGGATTCTGCGGCAGCATCAAAGACTACAGAGCTCGTACATCATCCCATGTACTTCGTTAGCACGGTACTCCGTGATTCTTGTGAGCGCTACCCGATGAAGCATAAGCTACTCTACATGCTTCTCGTAGGCTCAAGGAAGCTACAGCCATACTTCCAGGGCCATCCCATCAAGGTGGTAATGAAGTTCCCTTGGAAATGATCCTACGCAACCCTAACACCACGGGGCGCATGACCGAGTGGTCAATCAAGTTATAGCCTTTCGAGATGACATTCGACACGTCCCCCACCGTCAAGGGCAAGGCACTGGCAGAGTTTGCCGTGGAATGGACTGATCCATTCATAGAGGAAGTCAAGGAGGAAGAGACCCAGATGGTAGGGGAAATAACTTTTGGCCGCTTGGTTGTAAACTTTGACAGCACGTTCGGTGGTGACGGCATAGGAGCGGCGGCGGTCCTCACCTCACCCACCAATAAAAACTTGTTTACGCCGTTTAACTATGCTTCAAGAATGAGGTCAAGCGCTCCAACAACATCGCTTAATACGAGGTCCTCATCGCGGGCCTCAAAGCAGCCATCGTCCTAGGAATTAAGCGCATCATGTTTCAAGGGGACTCCTTGCTCATCCTTAACTTCTCCAACAAGAGATACAAACGTAAGGACGAGCACACATCGTCTTAGCTTGAAGAGGTTTGCAGGATTGAAAAGCATTTCCTGGGCATGGAACTATTCCACATCCCTCGAGGAGACAACTACGAAGCCAATAAGATCGCCAAGAACGCATATCATCAAGAGCCCTAGCGGTCGGGAGTCTTCGGGAAGAGGTTATACAAACTAACTGCCACTCTGCCTAATAGCAACGACATTCCCCCCACGAGGAGTTGCCCCACCCTTGACAGGTGCACCAGATTGCGAGCCCACCCTCAAGTGATTGCCTTGTCCTGGCACTCACCCCTCATGAGGCATTTTGGATCACTGATCTCAAGGAGTACCTGAAATACGGCACCCTCCCCGAGAAGGATGAGGTTGTCGCAGAAAGCATCCTTCGCCGCGCCAAGAACTACTGCTTAGTGGACAACAACCTCTACTATCGCTGCCCCAACAATGTCGCGCTATGGTGCATCTCCGCTGAAAAAGGGTGCAAGCTACTCGCCGACATCCACGCTCGAGAATGCGACCACCACGCCTCTGAAGGGGTTCCGTGGAAGAAAACAGAAAAAAATACTATGTTGGAACACCCGAACACCCATGATCATTACTCTTGTGTCCAAGGGGGTAAGAGGGGACTCAACAATCCTAATTTGTAAATATGGGGTAAACCCTTAAGAGCAGGGAATCACGGGTGGCTTGCCTAAGATTAGTGTTGTGGTTATGAGAGATGAAATAGAAGATGGCTTGTTTTTGATCATCTAACTTTGATCTCCTCCCATATATACATACGCATGAAGAAAGACATAGATTATCCTAATCATAATTAATACATTTGCTAGTGGTGGATTTAACACTTCCTAAGAATGCTTTATCCCTCTTGGAGTTTTAATTACTTCACATCATGAACTCTTGCTCTCTTTAACTATTTTAATATTGCTTTGTTCACACGTATAACCACTCTCAAACACATTTTCATACACACACATGCTAGAAATTAAAGATAACTACTAGTCTGTTACCAAAACCATGGTTAGACACTAGACGATTAAGACCCTTTAGCTTGCTTAGCGACTAAGATCCTTAGATCGGACTAATGCAATAAGCATAGTGGTTCCTCGTTATCCTCGAGTCTACTAGTTTTCCATTGATATCCCCGTGTCACTCGGGGGTCGCCAGTCTGCTAGCGAACAATGTCCTATCTATGTAGAACAAAGCATCATGTTGTCTGGGCTCTTAATTGGACAACAAGCATTAGACATCCCACAGATAGTCAAGCACACATAATATAATAATTAGAATCAATCATAAGCTAATGCAAAATATATGAAGGCACATCACATCTCACCAATCCCGTACATCTCCCACGCCCAAGGAACTTATTCACACATAAGAGAAGAAAGCATCATCAATATAATTAAATAAAGGGAGTTTTCTCAATATTACCGTGGAGATCCACAATAAGAATGGAAAAGTAATCCAACACAAGAAACAATCTCAAACCCTAGTCTTGCAAGGTGAAGATCCCTCTCTCTCTCAAGTACAAGTAATGGCTATGGGGGTGTATTGGCTAGGTGGTCGGAGATCATGAAGCGAGATGAAGAACGTCTTCCCCTTCTTCTCCGGATCTCTTCTTTCTCCCTTCTGGATGGGATGGCGGCTGCTGTTTTTGTGTTTTCGCGTCCGGCCTCTTCATGGAAGTTGTCCCTTTTGAGAATATAGAGGCAGCGACAACTATACGGCGGGAACTATACGACCGAAAAAATGTTACCGCCGTATAGTTGCTCGTTAAACCCTCTGTATGCTCCCCTCGAGTGCTTCCAAATAGAGACTTGCTTGATTTCACCTGGATATTGTGTTTCTCTAGTTAAAACCTTCTGTTGACATTTAGAACCTGAAACACACATTAAAAACCAAGTTTTCTTCGCTACCGAAGTATTAGCGTTAGGTAAAGCTACAAAACGATCAAATCCGATAGAAAACCATCAATAAAAACCATCAAAAATGTGTCGAATCTCACAGCTATCAACTCCCCCATGCTTAGATGTTGCTCGCCATCGAGTAACAAGGAAATAAAGAAGAATAGTGGAGATTCGAGACTGAAAATAAAAGAACTTACAAGTTTGAATTGGTGTCAAATTCTTTTCATCACAATCCCTGCAAACTTAAACATGATCATACAAGTATTCAGAAGGTTGCACCGAGTCCACTTCCTAACCACGTATATCTTGTTAGCAAATAAATCATATGCCCAAGCAAGTGTCAAAAGTTTAGCTAGGAAAGTGAGACACATTATTTTGGTGTCTCTCTTTGTTGAGAGATGAAAACTTTTTTCTCTTGTTTCTTTAATAAATTAAGAGTACTCAAGGTGGCACCAAAACATTCAATTTAAGAACAACTCATATATTTCCATGTCAAAATTTCAAGACTCTCAAAGCACCTTTTTCCTTTCTTTTGCCTTTCAAAAACTTCAGCTCTTTCATAGAGAAACCATGCCACTATTTTTAACATGTTAATTGAGACTGTGTTTGCACTCGTGACCATGCCAATAAATAAGTGTTGAGCAATAATGGGTCAGAGGAGTACTACAACATCACTTGGAACGTGAAACCATGAGGAGACTAAAATTTTACCCATCATAGCATTGCTGCTATAGACGTTTACATAAGTCAATAGCCGAAATCAAGTGATTTCCCACATTTAGATCATTCGTTGGCCAGCGGAGTTAATAGTTTCCCATGGAGCACGACAGTGTTATAATGACACGCGTAAAGCAATATCTTATGGTAATTGTTAGAAAAAGTAGTGGCATAATCTCTACTACTTCTAAGCATCCATTTTATCAAACAATTTCAATCAAGGGTACTATCAAGTCTATTTATATTAAGCTCAAATGGGATGGAGTAGTTCTAAAATCAAATTCTTTGGGCTAAACATGGACTCAAGTCATCTTTCAGATGCTTTTTCTTGTTGTAAAAATGTAGGAAGTATTTTGGACCAAGTTCATTTCTCATTGTTTCAAAGCTAAAAAGGAGACACTAGCAAGGGAATAGAATTTATAGGATAACAAGCTAAGTGGGGAGTGACTCCAGTGCAAGCGAGTAAATAATTGTAGGATCAATTTAAGGTTGCAGAAAGGGTGATGAAAGGAATGTGATACCTCCTCTTACTTGCTCCGATCTCGTATTTGAGTTGAACCCCCTCTATATTTCCATATTGCCAGGTCACCTGAAATTGAGCAATCTCCGAGAGAAACAAAGAAACGAACTTGCAATAAAAGTTACAACTATTTTTTTGTATTTTTAGATTAGGAATGCAAACTGAAAATAAACATGCAATTTTGAAGAAATAAATCAAAAGAAGAAATAAAAACATGAATGCAAGGTTTGGAGGTTTTCAAACCTCCCCCAAGCTTAGGCTATTGCTAGGCTTAGTTGTTGCCGTCATTCGGCAGCTGGTGCGGATACTGCTGGTAGTAGTCGGGGAAGTGGGTCTTGAAGTGACTGAAGTTTTGAGTCAAGGCACTTACATCTTCGTTCACTCCTTGAAGAGCGTGGTCAATCTCCCCAACGCGATGGTTGAGCTGCTGGAATTCTTGATAGGGGACGTAGTTGTACCCCTGCTGCGGCTGGTTGGGCCACGGGTCCCAAGCTCCCCCTTGATGTTGTTGTTATTGTCCCTCCCAAGCAAGGTTGTATCCCTGCTTATCCTCATGCTCCTGCTCATCCTCATCCTGCTGCTCTCCTTCTTCATCTTTCTCTTGGTCAGGCTGAAGTTCAACCATGATCTCCATCACTTGGTCCTTGGTGAGGATCCAAGTGTCCTTCTCCACAATCGAGAAGGCTTGGGGACAGGGCAACGGAACCTTCTCACCCTGTGCATCACCAACATAACCAAACTGATATACTCGGAGCCTCCGGTTAGCTTGGTAAACACCAAGGAAGACACAAGCAGTTAAATATTTTACATCCATAAGCTTGGAACCGTCAACAGATTGCATAACAGGTAATTTAATATTTAATGCATGGGAAAGGTGGGTTACCAATCCACCAATGCGAATATCATCTTTTGTCTTATTGCTTTGGTGGCGAAAGTGCTAGATGAGTAGAGCTGCAGGATTGGGGCCTTATAGTGTAGTGAGAAAGAGAGCCTTGGTGATCATTGCCATGTCCGCATTAGCCATGGAACTAGTATCACCTCTTCCCAATAGTGTGTTGGCGAGGAACAAGGCGTACTAGCGAATTGTTGGGTTCTGAATGGTGGACATTTTCTTCTGGTAGAAGTTGGTGACACCATTAACAGAAATAACCTCCCAAATTTCTCCGCTTGTGACACTATAGAGGTTAGTAACACTTGGCTCCCCAACATGAGGGAAAGCGAAAGCATCCCAAAATTGTTCAAAAGTTATTTTATAGTGTTGTCGGTTCATGGTGAAGCTTAACGTGCACATATTATCTTTCTCCCTATGGTTGTCGTAGAAGGAGGCAAGGAACTCATAGGTAAGCTCATCGTAGGTGTCCTGGCTTGCGTAGCCAAGTACTATTAGCCCGACCTTGTTACACATGAGGTCGAAGTCCGCCTTTAACCCCGTCGCGGTGAGAAAGCTATGGTCAGACCAACGTGTGGGCAACACCCTCCTCGATGAAACTATGGCCAACTTGGGGTTGCGCTCGGCTCAGGACCCCGATCCCTCACCACGTTCGCGCTTTCTCTTGCGAAAGATGCTACCGATTTCGTTCATCTTGATGCACTGAAAAATTTCACCATAAAACCTTAGGCATATAGTTTCTACATGATATATGAACGATCCTACGTGGAAAAATTCAATCCTAACGTGAGAAATCAATAGGAAAAACAAAATAAGCTTGAGTCCATCCACTAGATCAATGTGAGAGTTTCAACCATGGAAATCTGAAAATAAAGCATGGATAGAGAGAGAAACATACCGATCTGTTGATTTCCCCACTCAAACGAACGAAATCCGCAAAGAATCAAGAGTTCTAGGTGGGTTTTGAGAGGTTCTGAGAGAGAATATGAGAGAAATAACGAGGAAGGAAAAGAAACCTAGCCGCCCCAGCTCGATTTTGTGATTGCGCCAAACTATACGACCGGAACTATATGGGCGGGATATGTTGTTCCGCCCGTATAGTTGCGGCGGCACCGCCAACTAGGATTTCTTGATGAGGAATGTAGTTATACGGACGCAACTATACAGCTAGATCACAATGATCCCGCCGTATAGTTGGTCGTTAAATCGTCTGTACCCTCGAAATAAATTTTCTAAACAGGCATGGATATCTATACGACCGGAACTATATGGCTAGAATTTTTATTCCTGCCATATAGTTGGTCGCTAAACCGTCAGTACCCTCGAGATAAATTTCTAAAACAGGCATCGATATCTATACGATTAGAACTATACGGCCGGAATTTTTATTCCCGCCGTATAGTTGGTCGGTCGTTAAACTGTCAGTACCTTTGAGAAGATATTGTACGAAGGCATCGATATCTATACGACCGGAATTTTTATTCCCGTCGTATAGTTGGTCGTTAAATTCTCTATGTCTTCGAAGAAAATTTGTTGATGGCAAAGATATCTATACGGCCGGAGCTATACGGTCGGAATTTTTATTCCTGCCATATAGTTGGTCGTTAAACCATCAGTAGTCATCAAAAAATTGTATTTCTTCGAGAATACCTTCTTATCCCAAAACTTAGCGAAATACCTTATTTTTGACAGAAAAATGACAGTAGAAACTGTCGACCAACATTAGCATATGAAGAGCAAAATTTTAGTTTTTGTAGATAAAGACTCAAACTTTTATTTTTATTATTATTCTATACTCATTCAATCGATGTTTCTACTGCTTTTTGACAGCTGCATCTTCACGGGCATGCTTCCACAAGAATGTCTGTGAAAAAGTTGTAGGAATGTGATGAACTTTTTATTCTCTAGTTTATTTTATTGATGAGATGGGTTGACTCTCATTAAGAATTTTATTAAGAATGCTTGAGTAACTCAACCCCTTCTCTATTCTCGAATTCTTACCTTAGGTTGACCCTTATCAAAGGCACTTACCACATGATCTCGTTTTACCGGTGGAATATATCTTTCTCCTGCTTCTATCTTCTTTGCAAAATACCGGATGATTTTAGCATCATAAACATTGAAGATTATCTTTCCCTCGGCACAATCAACTGATGCCCTGTAGTACTAAGGAAAGGTCTTCCAAGTATTATGGATAATTTTTCATCTTCTGGCATCTTGAGATAATAAAATCAGTGGGAATAACATGCTCATCTATTCTAAGTAGAACATCCTCAATCATACCAATGGGTTGTTTAGTGGACTTGTTAGCCATCTGTAAAGTGATAGTACTAGGAGAATACTCCCCTAGTACTAACCTTTTTATAGAGGGAGTATGGCATTACACTAACTCCTGCTCCTAGATCACACAAGACATTGTGAATATTAGTTTTGTCTATTGAGCATGAAATAGTTGGTACTTTGGAATCTCCAGATTTAGACAACAGCTTCCCATTAGCAGGATAACTAGTTACCATGGCAAAAATTTCAGTTATTTCTTTCTTCCTACTAAGAATATCACGGAGGAATTTAGAATAGGTAGGAACTTTGATTGCATCCACAAATGGAATTTCCAGACGAAGGTCACTAAGTGCCTTTGTAAAATAATCATAAATGACCTGATCTGGTGCTTTGTTTTTTCGATCTGGATAAGGGAGCTTTTTCTCACCTGACTTATTCTTGTATTTTACCTTTTGTGGGGGGTCAGGCTCTTTTGTTGCTTTCTTTTCTTGTTGCTTATCGCTTTTCTTCTTTTCTACTACAAAAACTTCATCTTCCTTGCTTATCTCTTTTTCTTCTCTTGGATCAATCGTCTCTACATCAGAGTCATAACGGTCATCCTGTGCATCATTTTGGTCCTCCTTGGTTTGATCTTGTGCTTCTTGAGCAGTTTCATCTTGAGGATCCACCAATGTATCATCTTCTTGGCTTGCTTCGAGCAAGGCTTTTTCCTTTCGCTCTTTTTCAGCTTCATATTCTGGTGGTCCTAGTGGTCCTGTAACAACTGCACCTCTTCTTGTGACAACATTAGTAGAAACAGGAATATCTTTATCATCTTGAAGAAAAATTTGATAACCGGATGCTATTTGTTCACACTGGGTTTCAATCATACTAAGGTACTTGTGACATAATTTTATTTCTTGGCCAATCTCATCATAATTTTCTGTGAGTTCCGCCAAAATCTTTTTGTGTTTATGAAAGTGCTTATGCAGGTTATTATGAGATTTTGCTTGTCGATGTTTTAATTCTTGAAAAACTTTTTTAGTTTCATCTTCTTCAATTAAAACTTGTAACAAGTCTACTTTGTTTTCCTTAACAAGTTCAGAAGGTATACCTTTTTCCTTCATAGTTTTGCATACTTCAGGCATAAGATCAGGAGTTATAAGAAGTATCCCTTTTTCCAGCTTAGTGCCAAAATCAAGATTATATAAAGAATTATTCTTAGCCCTAGTAAACATCAATTCCAAACATTCTTTAATAGTTAAATATTTATCAATCCTCCTGCTGAGAAGTCGAGCAACTCTCTACATTGAGTATTGAGACCGTGGTAAAATAAATGGCAAATAGTTGATTCAGAATAGCCATGATTGGGAATGTTATTGATCATTCCAAAGAATCTATCCTAGGCTTGTGGGTAGTTTTCTCCCACGTTCTGACTAAAGTTGCCTATATTCTTTCTTAGTTCAATTTTTAAAAGGATTAAACCTGTTTATGAATTTAACAATGCAGTTTTCCTAGCATCTAATGTAATGGCGAGGGAGAGAATATAACCAGTCTACAACCTTACCTTTAAGAGACAAACGAAATAATTTTAGACGAGAGAAATCTCTTGGCAAACCTTTTGGTCCAAGCGATGTTATCACATCGTCGAACTCCCTAAGATGTCTTCCTAGGTCTTCATCTTTCCTTTCAATGAAAGCTTTTTTCTGTAAATTTTTACTAATTCCACCAGCAAATCACTATTCTCTAACTCCAGGATTAGGGAATTCTATTGGTTGTTTAAGAAATTCAGAACTTGGAGCACTATACTCTCTGAGAGTTTTCTCAGGTTTCATGGGAGTTGTCATGTAAATAGACATAATTTCCAAAATATCACTCAGGTTTTCAACTTCAACTTTATTAGATCTTAAACGTTTTTCAATAATTTCTTCACGCCTTTGAGCAGGCATGTGCTCAATATAATCCGGTAGATATGTCCTACCAGAGCGTGTAGACCCTTTGTCTCCTAGGGAGAACATTTTGTAGTAGCAACACCTTAAATGTTAAAAGACAAACACTTAGCGCTTAGCTCCCTGACAACGGCGCCAGAAAATAGCTTGATGTCTGCAAGTGCACTGATCGTTTGTAGCTAGTTTCGAAGTATAAATATCGATCCCACAGGGAGCCCAAAGGTAAGTATTTATGAATGAAGTCTCTATCACACCCAAAGTTTTCACAGATCTTCGAGTGAATTGACTGCGAGTGTTGAAATGAGAATGGAGTTTGGATTAAACTGGGTGTATTAAATAAAACTAAAAATGTAAACTTCAGAAATATAAAGCATAAAAGTAAAGAACGATTCGATTGTTTTGTTGTTTTCTGCAGATGGCAAAAGAAGGCGCGAGGAGATTCAGTTTATGGTGATAGAGACTGTGCTAGGTGGACGAATGATAAATATAACAATTATAATATTATAAGTATATGTGTAGACGAGCAACCCATAATTAGCCAGAACTCCTCTTGGTAGATTTCATCCCAACTTTAATAATCCTACTAGTCTGTTACCAAAACCATGGTCAGACACTAGATGATTAAGACCCTTCAGGTCGCTTAGCGATTAAGCTTCCTGCATCGGACTAATGCAATAAGCACAGTGGTTCCTCGTTATGCTCGAGTCTACTAGTTTTCCATTGATATCCCCGTGTCACTCGGGGGTCGCCGATCTGCTAGCGAACAAGATCCTATCTATGTAGAACAAAGCATCATGTTGTCTGGGCCCTTAATTGGACAACAAGCATTAGGTATCCCACAGATAGTCAAGTACACATGATATAGTAATTAGAATCAATCACAAGCTAATGGAAAATATATGAAGGCACATCACATCTCACCAATCCTCTACATCTCCCACGCCCAAGGAACTTACTCACACATGAGATAAGAAAGCATCATCAATATAATTAAATAAAGGGAGTTCTTCTTGATATTACCGTCGAGATCCACAATAAGAATGAAAAAGTAATCCAACACAATTTAAGATAGGAAGAAACAATCTCAAACCCTAGTCTTGCAAGGTGAAGATCCCTCTCTCTCTCATGTACAAGTAATGGCTATAGGGGTGTATTGGCTAGGAGGTCGGAGATCGTGAAGCGAGATGAAGAACGTATTCCCCTTCTTCTCCGGAGTTCTTCTTTCTCTCTTCTGGATGGGATGGCAGCTGTTGTGTTTTATTTTCGCGTCCGGCCTCTTCATGAAAGTTATCCCTTTTGACAAGACAGAGGCGGCAACAGCTATACGTGGGAACTATACGGCCGGAAAAATATTCCCGCCATATAGTTGCTCGATAAAGCCTTTGTATGCTTCCCTCGAGTGCAACTAAAGAGAGACTTGCTTGTTTTCACCTGAATATTATGTTTATCTAGTTAAAACCTTCTGTTGACGTTCAGAACCTGAAACACATATTAAAAACCAAGTTGTTTTCGCTACCGAAGTATTAGCGTTAGATAAAGCTAAAAAACAATCAAATCCTGGATAAAGCCATCAATAAAAACCATCAAAATGTGTCGAATCTCACAGCTATCACCCCCACTCCACTACCCTGTCTCTCTCACTCCTCCCTTTTCCCAACTACCCCACTCACACAATACATCGCACTTTGCCCCGCAGTTGGTCCAACTTGCGCCGCCTCGCCATGCGCAGCCCCGCCGTGCGTCCAGCTTGTGCCACCTCGCTGTGTGCAGCCCCGCCGCCCCGAGCACAGCCTCCACGAGCCGGAGCAGCGGAGCACGACCTCCACGAGCCCCGCCTCCTCGAACCCGTCCGCTAGTGTGGCTGTGCCGTCACCGCTCACGTCCGCTTCCTTCGGCGCCACCGCGTGCGCAGAACCGCCTTTCTGCGCTGCCGCCCAGCCGCGTGCGCCTGAGCATTTCTACGTGCGCCGCGCCATCGCCCGGCTGCCTTTCCGCGCGCGCGCCGCGTTGTCGCCCAGTCGTCCATTCTCCTGCCACCGCCGTGAAGGATGCAAGCACCTCCGGGAACTTGCCGCGCGCCTGCAGATCGCGCCCGAGGTCAAGCAGCCGCACGGCCTCACCGACGTGCAGCGACACAGCGGTGCTCGCAGTGCATTCCGCCTCCGACAC
Source organism: Avena sativa (assembly GCA_916181665.1). Taxonomy (NCBI): domain Eukaryota; kingdom Viridiplantae; phylum Streptophyta; class Magnoliopsida; order Poales; family Poaceae; genus Avena; species Avena sativa. The sequence goes on along the minus strand of OV702297.1, from coordinate 462,712,184 downwards.
TAGGTCGTAGCCGGCTGCGGCCGCTGCTCCACTGCTACTGTCATTGTTACTGCATGTGACCATGATCAGGAGCAGGCCGCCAGCGGACACGAGGAGCTGCCTCCTTTTTGCAGCGGATGGGGGCGACGAGATGGTGGTTGGTCGTACAAGTGGAGCTTTTCCGGTGGAGATGGTGCTCGCCGGCGTTAAGGGTGGCTCCATTGGGACCGACGGGAAGGGTTTGCTCAACTCGCCTGCAAGGCGTTTGTAGAAAATGCTAAAGCAGTTTGTATTTTGGTTTTGGGGGTGTGACCGGGTGATCTACACACACTATAAAAAAACGGAATTGCTAGACCTACGGAAACTTTGTTATGGAAAAGACCTACGGAATAACCTGGCAGCAGTTAATTGGTTCCAATTTTTCCACCTCCCCTGGTTTTAGGCCTGTGATTAGCCAGCGCTCCCTGTATGGCCAAAAAAAATCTTTCGCCGGACACGATATAGGAGGACGAGCTCTTATACGATTAAAAGAGAAGAAAACTATACGAGCATATATTTAGTCGCCTGCATAGCCACGTGAGCCAGCAGGACCCGTGAAACCACCGCAGTTAGATGCAATCTTCACGTGCGGATGTTTTCTTTCTGTAGATATGTGATGAGCCAGGCAAAAGTGAAGAGAGGAAGACTGGTCCACACGGTCAAAATTTAGATCTCGTTGCGACGGAAAGGCGGTCATAGCAGCATCGGTTCCGTTCTTGCAAAAATATATGGAGTCCTTCAGGACTGCAATAGCAAAGCAGGTTGATCCAAAAGAAAAGGCCGTTATTTTTAGTTTACAATCGTTGGTACCTAATACCTCTGATACAGCTTCGCGATGGCATCCACTTGATGACGGCTGGACAAAGGTCAATGTTGATGCAGCTTGGGACTCTTGGAGCAAGAATGCTGGGTGGGGGCTGATCATACGGGACAACACAGGAGCTGTGATAGCCTACCGCTGGCAGTACCTCTCAGGGTGTGTAGAGTGCAGAGCAGGCTGAAGCACTTGTTTGCCTTGAGGGCCTCAAGCATGTTATTAATCTTCAATGTTGGCTGACAATTATTGAGTCTGATTGCAGTCGGGTCGTACAAGCTGCTGATGCATATTCAATGGACAGATCGCCCTACTAGTGTATCTATAGAGAGATCCAAGAGCTTCTACAACTTCATCCCGACATTTCTATTCGTAAAGTTGACCGTGAGTGTAATAAAGTAGCGCATAATTTGGCACAACTAGGCAAGCGTGAGTCTTGTGGAGTGTTACGTGATTCAGCACCGACCTGCGTGTTGGCTCTGATCGCGGATGATTGTAAAAAAATTATTGCCTAATTAATAAAGCTCATGGTTTCCCTAAAAAAAAAATTTTAGATCTCATTTTTCTATGCTATGATCGCCGGAGCCGCCCTGGCATACAGTGAAGTACACAACTTGCGTATAGGTCGATACTAACTGCCACATGACCGATCTAAAAAAAAACTGCCACATGACTTAGCCCTCTGACAACTTTTGAAATCCTGCTTAATTCAGCACCGTATTGTCGTCGTAGTGCTAAGTAAGTTAGATTAATAATATAATGTGTTCATGCTACTAGTACATGCTACTATCTTCACAGTGAGCAATAACATGTATGTGATATCATACAAGTCTAATTAATTAGATTGTATATGTATATTGTTTTGATAAATGTGATGTTATGGTAATTTTTTTCAAAAGTGATGTTGTGATAACTTGCTAAGTTACTAACTTCTTTTATTATTAGTTATCATAGCATGTCATCAATTTATTTAGTTGGCATTAAGTTACTCCTGTTGTGACTAGCTTGTTTACCTCCCAACTTTTCATTTGACAGTCTACGTTCTGCCAAACACTAATATGGTAAACTTATCAGTGTATGTGACAGGACAACGAATGCCATCATGTTTCATTAGACTCTGAAGTCTGAGATTTGTTTTCCTAGATACTCCGTTGACCGTACAATGTGATCCTCTTGCCGGCGTCGAGGAAGGCGGCCACCGCAGCCCACTCCTCCAGCAGCTTCTCCTCGACGCCGTCCTTGCACAGCGGCGGGAAGAAGAGCCAGAATGACGTGGCTGCGACGAATAGCACCACCAGCAACGTCGCCACGGCCCGCGGCGGCGACGGCCACCCCCTCGCCGCCCACCGCCGCGCGCACCACGCCTCGGCGACGCAGCAAACGCCGTGGAGCAGAAAGAAGGCGGTCATCCCGCCGCTCGGCCGCCGCAGGCTGAGGTAGTACACCAGGCCCTCGTGCATCAGCCCGGACACGAGGAAGGTGGCTAGCACGCCGGCGGGGTTCCCGGCCCGCGCGCGGACGGGGTCGTACACCGACGGCCGGAGGATGGCGGACACCATGAGGTTCCACCGCCGGCCCCAGAATTCCCGCAGCGACGACGCCAGGTACGGCCTGTCGAACTGTGGCTCCGTCTCCATGCCGAGCGCGCCGGCGGCCGCCGCGATGCAGGGGAAGAAGAGATCCAAGAAGCAGTATATGTGGATGCCGTACAGGGCCAGGCGCGCGTAGAGATGTAGCCGGCTGTTGAACTGGTAGATGCGGAGGATGACGGCTGTGATGGCGACCTTGACGGCGCAAGAAACCAGCGACAAGACCGGTTTGGTGGCTTTGCTCGACACCGCTGCTTCCGAACCGCCACGGGCACGCCGGAGCTTAACGGGGAGCAAGGCGGTGAAGAGAAACGTGAGCACGGGGAGGGAGGGGTCGAGCGGCCCGCGGCCGGCGGCGAGGAGGGCGAGCTTGAACGCGCAAAGCCAGGCGAGGAAGAAGGCAGCGGTCGCCCGGATGATGGCAGAAGAAGAGAAGGCCAACGGGGCGACGACGAGGAACGGGAAGAGGGGGAGCAGGGCGACCAGGCGTGGAAGGCCGGGGCGGAGGAGCGACGAAGACATGCGCGCGTACAGTGCGGCGGCCGCCGCGGCCAGAGATACCATGGGGATGCTGTCCTGCAGGAACTCCATGGTCGTCGCGACTTGCTGGCTTGCTGTCTGTCGCTCTTGGATATGGTGATTGGTTGATTGATCGCCGTGGAGTAGTAGTATATGAAGTGTACAGTAATGTTCAGTGTTGGGATGTTGTCAGTGTATTTAGTGACTTTCACGTCGCGTCATGTCAGATTGTGATATGCTTGAAAATTCTACTTGGGTAATACGACGATGAATTGTCCAAAATTCTATCTTCGTTTCATAAAATATTTGAGTTGAATATTTTGATAGAGCAAAATAGCCTATCAACACTTTTACACTCTTAAAACAGGCAATATTTTAACGCGATAGCAATTCTGGGCTAAACGAAATTTAATTTAGCGCTCAATCAATCACGCTAACTGAGAAAAATCAGGCTAATGATAGGCTTTCGTGTTTGAAAAATGATTCCCATCATCCGGACGATCACCCCAGGCCCGCGCCAATCCTTCCGCTTCACCGCGCGCCCTGCTCCACCGTGCGCCCTGCCTGCTCCTCTGCCGGCGGCCGCCGCCCCGTGTCCTGCCTGCTCCTCCGTCGGCGGCCGCCGCCTCCGCTCCGTCCTGCGCTCTGCTCCGCCGCGCGCCCTGCCTGCTCCTCCGCCGGCGGCCGCCGCCTCCATACGAGCCCCACGAGCTCCTCCTTCCTGCAACGCAGCGGACCGAAGCTCCTCCTCCCGCCGCTGTCGTGGTGGTGTCACGGCAGATGCCATGGATAGGCTAAAGATGGGGACTAATACACGCTAGGGGAATCCAAGGAGGGATAGTGGAGTGATACTCCACACAGAAGTTTGTATTGCTATATCTTCAAGATTACAAGTGCTCCTTGAGCTGTACTGGCGAGAGGAGGAAGAAGGAGCTCTCTTACTCTTGCCTACTAATTTTCCCTAAAACCCTAGATCGACTAGTGCTTATTCAACTAGAGCTCAATCAACTCCCTCTACCAGAACCCTAGCCCCCCTTATATAGAGGAAGTTCGGTCCTGGCCTAGGGCATACGTGGAGGCATATTCCTAAGAATATGCCCCCTCCCAAAATGGTAACCCGACCGGGGTGCTTTTCCCCCGCGTCATACATGCTTTAGCGACGTAAGCCTCTGCGGCGCCCGCGTCAGACGATATTAGCGTCATCACCCTTGTCGGCCATGATCCGGTGGTCCTGCCCTTGCTTTCTCCGCTCATGCAGTACGTACCGGACCTTATTTTTGACCAGAGAGATTCCTTCCTTCTCCCAGAAGCTAAGCGAGGACCCGGATCATAGTAGATCCGGCCACACCTGTTCCTGCATATGAGTTAGACAAGCACTTCCGACTTACTCTTTAAGCCGGACGAGACAATGTTAGGCGACCCCCCCTGGTCCGGGTTACTCCGTGATTCGGACTATCTTGAGGTGACCCGGTCAGCATCCGCTTTGACCTTGCCGGACCTCGACTAACTCGGCCGTTATACCCCGGAGTGACCCTACCCGGGGGTATCCCCCCAACATTAGTCCCCGAAGCTGGTGCGGTCTTAGCTGCCTTGGCCGCTAAGGCCACATCAGGTTCATTTATGTTCGAGCCTCGGACGTTTAATTCCGAGTTAGCTCCTTATCTCGGACTATATGGATTTACGTTCCCTTTGCACGTTCCAAGTTTTCACTTGCCGGCCGGGTCACCACCTTGGCTCGGATCCCATGGTTATCATGGTTTGATCCGGGCCCCATTTCCTTCTCTCATACGCCAACCCACGTGGAGGCTAATCATTACCTCGTCTTATTTTAAGGGCCTGCACAGTAACCGCCGCAGTAAATGTCAGTTATCACTGTGCGTGGGTCACATCATGCCTGCCTCCTCATTTACCGCAACAGCGCGTCGCGTCATGGGATTGCTTCTACTATGTGGCCTCCTGTGTGGCTTTTCTCTGATTGGCTGATGCCGGTGATACACGGCCACACCGTGTGGCTCGTTGGCGCAGAGCGATCCCACTCATCGATCTCTGGGGGTGGTTAAATAGGGGAGGGGCGCATCCCTTAGCGTTTTCCACCTCTGCGCCCCTCTGCCCGTTGCGTTTTCTCCTTCGTCTTCCCTGCGACCACACCGCCGCCAGTGCTTCTAGCAGCAGCGCCGCCGCCGCACTCTCCCCGTGCTTCTGCTTCGCAGCCACCGCTGCGCAACTGCTTAGCCACGGGTCCTCGCCAATCTAGGCCACAGATCCCCACCACCGCTAGCTCCAGCGAGGATAGCGAATACGAGATGACGGAGGAGGAGCTCGTCGTTGCCGAGCAGGAGATGGAGGAGGACGCCGGCGCGGCGGACCGCGGCGCGTGGGCCGGTTCATGGGTCTGTCAAGATGACATTGACTGGCTCTACCGGACCAGGCGCATTCCCGCCAGCGTCACCGCTCGTCTCCCTTCCGCCGAACTGGCCCCCTCACCCAATCCGGGTGAGTTCGTTGTATTCCTGTCCCACTTCCAACGGGGATTTGGCCTTCCGGTGAGCGATTTCTTCCGGGATTGGGTTAGGACGTATCACCTGCAGCCGCACCATCTCCCAGCGAACGCAATCACCTCTCTCTCTGCCTTTGCCTCTACGATCGAAGGCTACACCGGACTATGGCCCATGAAGGAGCTGTGGATCCGGTTCTTCGGTCTTCGTCGCAACGTCATCCCCAATATCCACGTAGAGTCGGAGGATAAGCAGCTCACCCAGTTCGGAGCTGCCTCCATCTTGCCCCGGAGATTTTCAGTCTTTCCCCGGGTCACCGGGATTGACTCCTCCAAAGGATGGGCCCGGACCTTCTTCTACGTCCGGAACGAGGGTACCGAAGATTTGATTCGGTTGCTGGCCTACCCGACACGGATTTCTGGGAGGAGGTCCCCAAGAAACCTACAGCTCTGGCCAACCAAGTTAACAAGAGGTTCGTGGAGCTGAAGAAGCTCGGATTGCACAACGAGGATGCTATGATCACGTTCGTGCGCAACCGAATCTCTCCCCTCCAGAAGCGCACCCACAAGTTGTGCCACATGAGCTTCGGCCGCGACCCCAACCGAACCTCCTCCTTCGAGTTGAGCAACACGGAGATCTTTCGCCGGGTTAAAGCTCTTTTCACCACCCACAAGGATTTCTCCGCCGAATGGACGTGGGGAATCGAGCACTACTGCCGTGACCGGGTCCCTCCCGCGGTAAGCTTCACGGGGCAAACTTATTTCAGATCAAGTATGTGTCGGTTTTTGTCATATTTTTGACTCTGCTCTTTGTGCTTTTTCTCAGCTGTTTCTTTAGCAAACTCTCGAGGATGGCACGGATCCGACCCTTAAGTGGGCGCCGGACCGAGAAATCCCGGATGAGGAGGATCCGAACCAGGAGATGTTCCTCCCTATGACCGATGCTACCAAACGATCCAGCGGTAAATTCTCTTCCCTTAGAGATTGGCCCGATGATGAGGATGACTCGGATGTCGACGTGATTGAACCTGTTGAGGCTGTCCCTCTTTCTTTTGCCTTTCCGGCATCAGCTAACCTCGGTGGGCATATTCACGAGGATCCTCCACTTGCTACGGGCGAGCCGGTTCCGGTGGAGTCGAAGAAGAAGCGCGGATCCGCATCAAGTTCTTCCTCCGAACCTTCTCAGCCCACAAAAAGGCAAAAGAAGGCCGGAGACAAGACTGCCTCCAAGCGGGCAGGCAAAGCCCCGGCACGGAGGGCCCGGAAACCCAAGGAGGCCGAGACCTCGGATGCGTAAGTTATTTTTCATTACGTAACTCACTTTTCCTTGCATCGTGGTAATTTCTCTTCTGACATTATTCTCTTTTTCAGGCCTCCTGTAGAGGTCCCTCAAAGCGGATCGAGCATCTCTTCTCCCCTTCGGTTCGGCCCTTCTCCTCCTCGTGACGACGAGTCACGCCCGCTGAGCCCTATTCCGGAGGGCTCTGCGGCTGCTCTGGGTTCCGCAGTACCTCATCGAGATGAACGCGACCTCAGAGCGGGAGGGGTTGGTTCGGCCGAGGCGACGGCATCCACCACTTCGGCATTGCCGCAACCAGCAACCACCGAGTCTATCGCAACACCAGCACCAGCAGCAGCTCTAGTACCAGCTACCGAGCCAACACCTATCCCGGCACCAAGGAAACCCACAGCAGCTCCAGTGCCAAGTTCTTCTGCCTCGTCCGAGTCATCTCAGCCTCGGCGAGGAACTATTCCAGCAACTTATAAAGGGAAGTCCACCGCAGTTACTTCTTTCGAGCAAGTTAAAGGCAAGAAGGCCCCGGATACTACCAAGTTTGCATCCATCGAGGCCGGGCAACAAACTCTATCGTCGATGCTTCCGAAGAAATCACCAGCAGCGAAGGATGTTCCTGCCGAGCCAACTGATGCGCAGCAGATGGTTCTGCACACCAGCCCAGCTCTTGCCCTAGTTGAGAGGAAGGAAGCTCATGCGAAGGGCTTGGTGGCACCCCACATGCCCACTGGCGAACGGTACCCTCCAAGCCTTATCGAGTTTGTTATGAACTGGAACAAGGCGGAGTTCGTCCACAACGACGATCTCCCAGAAAAGTTCGGCCCCGCAGAATTTTCTGCCCAGATGAATACTGCCGCCAAGGCAATTAACCTCGTGAGGCGAATGATGGAGGTATGTAAACTTCAAAACCAATGTAGATAATAGCCGGGTTTGAGAAAAGTCCTTTACATGCTGTAGATAATAACCATTAGTCCTCGAGCCTCCGGGGGAGTAGCTTGTTACTCGGCCGGATGCTTATTAGAAAACCAACGTAGCTGCATGTAAACTTCAAATATGCACACACCTAGAGCCGGGTTAAGTTCCACTTGGCCCGGATCTTGCACCCTTCGAATATGCACACACCTAGAGCCGGGTTAAGTTCCACTTGGCCCGGATCTTGTACACTTCGAATATGCACACACCTAGAGCCGGGTTAGGTTCCACTTGGCCCAGATCTTGTACACTTCGAATATGCACACACCTAGAGCCGGGTTAAGTTCCACTTGGCCCGGATCTTGTACACTTCGAATATGCACACACCTAGAGCCGGGGTAAGTTCCACTTGGCCCGGATCTTATACACTTCGAATATGCACCAAGCTAATTTTACACTTCTGTACTTCTTTCAGGTAACCACTAATCGCCGGAGCACCGAATTCCAACGCCTGCTTGATACCCACAAGATCCTGTGCGCAAAACATGTTGCACTTGGTGCAGAACATGAAAAGAGAGGTAATTTTCTCCCTCGGCACCTCTCTGTTTTTCTTCACTTTCTTCCGCCAAATTAATCTCCTCATTCGGTTTCTGCAGCTGGGGTGGAGGCCGAGAACAAAATCATGCACAAGAACTTGGAGGAAATCCGGGGTATGTTCTCTTTTGTTCGACCTCTCAGTGTTTTCCATTTCTTCTTCTCCTTGGCTCGACAAACATTCACTCCTCGGCTCTGCCGGGTCAACATATTATTTCAGCATCGCTTGAGGATAGTGTGCCCGTGCCTGATATGATGCTGCATTTTCTCGAACAAGCAGGGCAACATAAGCTGAGCTGAAGAAAAAGAATGATGAACTTGCCCTCCTCCGGACTAAGGACGAAGAGATAGCCAAGCTCAAGGCTGAGATGGAGAAGATGAAGGCCCAGCACAAAACAGAGCTCCAAAAAGTTGGCCAGAACTTCACCGAAGAGCGTGAGCGCCTTACTCTCCAAATTTCCAAGGGCCAGGACCTACTCAGAGAATCCGACCTCCAGCTCGGGTCGGCAAATGCTGAGCTTGAGCAACTTCGCAAAAGACGCGATGCCTGCATCAAGGAGTTGACCCGGATCCATAGCCATATTTCTCGTAAGTTCCTTTCCCTTGTCCGATATAACTCTCCGGGTTACCTCATATGTCTTTTCTTTACCTTCTTCCTTTGCCTTGTTTCTAGACCACTTTCCAGAGGGTACTGCGATTGCCAGCGCTACTGTTGCCAAATTTCGCCGAGAGAGGGGTACTCCCATTGCTCTTAATGGTGAGAACATTCCCTTGGACATGGAGGACCTATTGGTCATCTTGTCCTCTCGTGTGGAGACCATCAAGAATTATGGCAAGGATATCCTCGACGTTGCAGTTCGGATTTTCAATACGTTCTGGCCCGGAGAGAGTAGCCCGGAGACCATTGCGACTCTCGTTGAGAAGTTAATGGAAGTTGAGACCCAGCTTGACCTCTGGAGAGAGTCCGCTGGTCGTGCCGCATCTGACACCATCATTCACCATATTCTCACATGGTACGAGAAAATCGACCTCAGCCTCCTTACATGTCGGCGCACCGGATCCAGATGGACCGATGATCCGGAGTGGGTAGCTCGGTGCCACGCTTGCGCCTATAGCCTCGTCGAATATTCTCCTATTCATGACTGGATTGAAGGGCCGAGCTTCCTGGAATCCGCTGGGGACGAGCAGAATGAGAATGTTGAAGATGGGTCGGATGAGGGCGGAGAAGATGATGCTTCAGATATTGAAGACATCGACGACGATGCCGAACCTGCTCCTCCTGCTGCTCCTTAGTTCTAAAAAACTTGAATATTTATCAGATCCCCGGTATGCCGGGTGCAATTGTATGCCGGATATGTGATATTTTGCTACTATATTTTTATGCCGGATTAACTTGGGCGTAGTCCCCGAGTTTCATTTTCTTGTTCGTCCGATTCTCTGGCTCGGTCCGCGTCTACCTTGATTCAGTTTTACGACTTACGAATCCGAGCTTGAAAAACTCGTTTCCTTAGTCGTTTTTCATGTGCTAAGCAATTCCAAACTTGTTCCCTTGCTTGCCATGAAGCCAATTCTTGTTGGACAGCAGCAAGTCGAAGGGTTGGGTTTTTGGTGCTCACACATTACTAATCCGGGTTAAGTAGAACGACTTATTCCAGCTGCCGCATTCAAAATAACAACAAACATTATTAAGGCAGTCCCCGAGTTACTGCTCGAGGCGCTGCTATTTCATTGATAAGCTCATTGCCGACATACATATCGACATATGAGACGACTCGGATACATACACTTCTTAGCTAAGTGTAGAAGGGACGAAGTAGTGCTACATTCCATGGTCGCTTGGATTCCTCTCCGGACCTGTCCGCCTTGTTCTTTTCCTGTGGCTTTGCATCTATGAGATAGTAAGAATCATTGTGCAATGCTTTGCTCACAATGAATGGCCCTTCCCATGGGGGGGATAATTTATGCATGCCGGTAGTACGTTGTACCAACCGGAGCACCAGATCGCCTTCCCAAAAGACTCGGGGGCACACTTTCCGGCTATGATAGCGTCAGAGATTTTGCTGATATATGGCAGATCTGGACAGTGCCAGTTCTCTCGCTTCTTCCAGCAGATCAACATCATTTTGCCGGGCTTCTTGCACTTCGGCTTCTGTGTATTGGGTGACCCTAGGTGAATCATGCTCTATGTCGGCTGGTAATACAGCTTCTGCCCCATATACCAGAAAAAATGGCGTATAGCCTGTTGATCGATTCGGAGTTGTTCTTAAGATCCACAGTACCGCTGGTAGTTCTTCTATCCAGCACCCCGCTGATCTTTGCAGCGGCTCAATGAGCCGGGGTTTTATCCCGGATAATACTAATCCGTTGGATCTTTCCACTTATCCATTCGATGCGGGGTGGGCTACCGAGGCGACATCGAGTCGGATCTTCTTATCTCGGCAGAAGCGCGCAAATGCTCCTTCCGTAAAATTTGTTCCATTATCGGTTATAATACTGTGTGGATAACCGTATCTCAAGATGATGTCTTTGAGAAATGTCACGGCCGTAGCTCCATCACATTTTCTTATAGGTTTCACTTCAATCCATTTTGTAAACTTGTCCACCATGACCAAAATGTGTGTCATGTTTCCTCTCGCTGGTTTGAACGGGCCAACCATATCCAAGCATCATACAACAAATGGCCACGTAATTGGTATGGTCTTGAGTTCCGACATAGGCATATGTGTCTTGGTGGCGTACCTCTGACAACCATTGCATTTTCTCACCAGATCTTCTGCTTGTTCCAAGGCACTTGGCCAGTAGAACCCATGCCGGAACGCCTTTGCCACCAAGGCTCGGGATGAGGCATGATGCCCACATTCTCCTTGGTGTATATCTCGGAGGATGTCAAGCCCTTCTTCTGGGTCAACGCATCGTTGGAGGACATTGGTTACCCTCCGTTTGTACAACTCGGAATTGATGATTTTGTATGCTTTTGCTCTCCTTTGAGTTTGCCTGGCTAACACCTCCTCAGCGGGTAACATTCCGTCTTTCAGGAATTGGAATATAGGCAGTGCCCAAGCTGGTATGGCTCATGGAGGGAATATCTCCTCATCAATTTCCATCTGATCCACCGACATAACTTCAGCCGGATCACGCTGAGCAGTCCCTGGGTCTAGCGAGGTAGTCCCCGGGTTTGCCGAGGCAGTCCCCGGGTTTGCTGACGCAGTCCCCGGGTCTCGCGTACCACCTCCCATGTTAATGTCCATGGGCTCAGCTCCGGATTCCGTATTTTCCGGGACATAGATCGAGTCGGTTCCTGGGGACGGCCTGATAGATGGTTTTCTGAGGTGTTCCAATGCTACACCTGGTGGAATTGCCTGTCTGGTGGATCCGAGCTTTGACAACATGTCGGCAGCCTCGTTTTCCACTCGGGGTACATGGTGAAATTCACACCCCTCGAAGTAACCAGATATCTTCTGCACGTTAAATTTGTATAGTGCCATGTTTGGATCCAGGGCGTCCCATACTCCGGACACCTGCTGCACCACCAGATCCGAGTCGCCAAAGCATATTATCCGACGTATGCCAATCTCCTTTGCCACTTTGAGCCCATGCACAAGAGCCTCATACTCGGCGACATTATTCGATGCTGCGAAATGGATCTGCAATACGTACTTTAGCTGGTCCTTCTTTGGCGAGGTAAGCACAACCCCGGCGCCTAGTCCGGTTTTGGTTTTCGACCCGTCAAAGTGCATCCTCCAGTAATTCGGATCCGGTGGCGGTGGTTCGTATTGTACCTCGGCCCAATCCACAAAAAAGTCCGCCACAGCCTGAGATTTGATCGCTTCTCTTCTATCGTATTGGGGCGCATAAGGGGCTAACTCGATTGCCCATTTTGCAATTCTGCCACTCGCATCCTTGTTACCCATTATCTCGGATATGGGGGCTTCACATATTACTTTGATGGGGTGCTCCTCAAAGTAATGCTTTAACTTCTTTGCCGCCATATAGACACCATATGCCACCTTTTGAAAGTGCGGGTAATTCTGTTTTGAGGCAGACAATACCTCGCTCAGGTAATATACTGGCCTATGCACCGACTTACCCTCTTCATTGCGCTCCACTACGATTACTGCACTTACAACTCGGTTGGTTGCGGCTACGTAGAGCAACATTGGCTCCTTTGATAGTGGAGAGGCTAACACTGGCGTGGTGGCCAACATCTTCTTTAAGTGGGCAAAGGCTTCATCGGCCTGTGGCGTCCAAACGAATTTATCCGACTTTTTCATGAGTTGGTAGAGAGGCAGTGCCTTTTCTCCCAACCGACATACAAACCGACTCAACGATGCCAGGCATCCAGTGAACTTCTGGACATCATTGAGACACTTCGGCAGCTCCATTCGTTCGATGGCTCGGATCTTAGTTGGATTAACTTCGATACCTCGGCTGGAGACGAGAAATCCGAGTAATTTTCCGGCCGGGACACCGAAGGTACATTTTTCCGGGTTAAGCTTCATTCGGAACCTTCTCAAGTTCGTGAATGTTTGCCTTATGTCGTCAAGGAGCGTTGTGCTTTCCTTGGTCTTGATAACCACATCATCCACGTATACTTGTACGTTTTGACCTATTTGGTCGTGCAAACATTTTTGCATACATCTTTGGTACGTTGCACCTGCATTACGTAAACCAAACGGCATAGTGCGATAGCAGTAAGCCCCGTACGGGGTAATAAACGCAGTCTTTATTTGATCATCCGGGTTCAGAGGTATCTGGTGGAAGCCAGAATATGCATCAATGAATGACAACAGTTCACATCCCGCGGTCGAGTCTATGACCTGATCTATCCTCGGAAGTGGAAATGGATCTTTTGGACACGCCTTGTTCAGGTTCGTGTAATCGATACACATACGCCAAACCACTGCCACGTTCGGATCGTCCTTTTTCTTTTCCACTAGCACCGTATTAGAGAGCCAATCCGGATATAATACCTCCATGATAAATCCTGCTGCTAGTAACCGAGCTATCTCGTCTCCAATGACTTTTCTCCTATCCTCGGCGAAGCGGCGGAGAGGTTGCTTCACCGGCCTTGCTCCGGGTCTTACGTTCAAAGAGTGCTCGGCCAACTCCCTCGGAACACCTTGCAAGTCCTGTGTAGACCAAGCAAAAATATCCCGATTCTCACGGAGGAAGTTGACGAGCTCGCTTTCCTATTTGTCGGTTAACCCGGCACCAATTGTTACGGTGCTCTCCGGGAACATGTTATCAACTGGAATCTTCTTGGTGTCCTTTGCGGCTTGAAATGAAACGCTGACATGCGGGTTACTTAATGCCAGCATATATTGCTGCACGGACTGAGCTAATGCCGCCACCTCTTGGATTTTTCTCTTCTCTCGCGCAATCACGAGTGACTCGGCTAGGTTAGACCCGGCTGAAGCACACTCTATGGAACGTCGGAAATCTCCAGCAATGGTAATCACTCCATTTGGCCCGGGCAACTTCATCTTCAGATAACTGATGTGACAGCTTGCCATGAATTTGTTCAATGCTGGTCTTCCGAGTAACGCATGATACGCACTTTCCAAGTTCACCACTTCAAACTCCAGATTTTCAGTTCGGCAGTTATCCCTTGTGCCGAATAGCACGTCGACCCGGACTTTGCCTATGGGCTCACAAGAAATGCCTGGTACAATGCCATGGAAAGTTGTTCTCGTAGCCTGCAGCATGTTCTCCGAGATGCCCAACTTGCGCATCGTACCCGCATACATGATGTTAATGCTACTGCCATTATCAATCAAAACCTTCGAGAACCTCACATTGATGTTCGGTCCAATGAATGTCGGATCTAGCACTAGCGCATATGAACCTGGACTCGGCATAAGTTTAGGATGATCCTTGATGTTCCAGGTAATTTCCTGGTCCGACCAAGGCATGTACCTCGTCACTGCTGGCATAACCGCATTGACCTCCATATGTCGGCGCTGCAAGCTCTTTCTATCTGTTTCCTCAGTCATGAACACACAATAACTCTGGTGATGTTCCCTGTACTCATTCCTTCCCTCGTTTCCGGGGTACCTCTGATCCGGTTGTTGCTGATTTTCCACCTGATGCACTGCATCCCTTCTCTCATTGTTGTCATACCTCAGCGGAGGGGGAGGCAACATTAGCTGCTGCGTGTTCGCCCCGGAGAGCAATTGCTGCCGAGGTAACTCCTGCCAAGGTTGATCATTCCGGGGTGCCTGAGCATTCCCCGAACCACCTTGCTCTATCTTACGCATCCACTCACATTGCCTCATCATGTGACCCGCCGGGCTATTCGGATTTGGCGTGTGAAACTTACACGGCTGGTCCAACATTGACTCGTAGGTATATCTCGGACGATCTTTCTTTTCCTGCCACTGTTTCTTTTTCTCTGGAGTCCATGTCTTCTTGCCATCATTTCTTGGAGTCCATTGCCCTCCAGTTCTCTGGCGTTGGTTGCTCCCTGCTCCGGGTTGATCTTGATTCACTGCTGCAACTTGTTGTGAACCGTAGCGATGATCCGGTCTATCATCTCTCCTTTTTCCTCTATAATCGTTTCTCCGGGATGACCCAGCTCCATCCCTCTGATAGTATTCTTTGCTTGTCTCGTTTGATGCGAGCCTAGGTTGAGTTGGATCGCCCAATGCATACGAATCAACAATCCGGATCATCTCTGCCAGCATAACTGGCATCTTCCTTTGCAACTTCATCCACAGCTCGCTGCCGTATCTGCACCCTTGCGCGAACCACGCTATGGCCTGCGACTCTATGACACCCTCACACGAGTTTCTCACGGTACACCACCGGGTCAGGAATTCACGATCTGTCTCGTTAGGTCTTTGCTTGCACATTGCCAGGGTCTACGGTCTATTCAGCCTCTGGTATGTACTTGAGAAGTTGCTGATAAACATTTCTTCAAAATCTATCCAGCAGTTGATGCTTCCAGGTGGTAAATTATTCATCCATACTCTAGCTGGGCCTTCCAACATCTGGGGCACGTAACGTACAACCCATCTCAAGTTGCCAGTTGCAATTTTCACCGCCATAGCATAGTTTATCAGCCAATCCTCTGGCTTGGTGCTGCCGTCATACGTCTTCGTGCCTCTGGGTAACTGGAAGTTTGGTACCGGTGGTTCCTTCATGATCCGGGGTCCAAAGCACGCTGGACCTGGAGGACCTTGACATTCGATCTGTTCCGACCTGTACAGGCGATCCAGTTTTAACCTGGCGTCATTCGGCATCAAATCCCTGCTTCCCAATCTAGACCCTATCACATGATAGTCCGGTCTAGGGTATCCTGCGTTCACCATTTCCGAATCACCATCGTTGTATCGGTTTTGCTCTTGTTGCGCACCTTTCTGCTGCATACCTCGGCCGGCGCTTTGCTCTTGCCTTGGTATATTCCGCTGCTGCGGTTGTCCTGCTCCTGCGGAGTTGCGCTGTCCGGCATTGCCGTTGGCAGCGTTCCCTTGTCCGGCATTACCTTGGTCGTGATTACCTCGGCCAGCTTCACCTCGGCTCACACTCCGTCGATCATCGTTTTTCCGCATCTCTTTATCTTTTCCCGCACGCGTTGGGTCGTACGGGACGATCTGTTTGTTCCGTATGGCCGAGGTTACTACCTCCTCTCTCCTTGGACCACCATGAGGCGATGATGCGGCTCCAGCGGACCTCTCCGGGTTACCCATCACCGAATGGACGATCTTGGAAGCTCCAGCTCTCTTCGGGTTTGCTCTCAGTAGCTCTTCGTTCTGCCTGTTCGCGATCCGAACCAGCTCGTTAACCCTATCTTGCTGTCTTTGACGGGCCTCACCCGTCAGACCCTCTAGCTCGGATGCAGCCGCATCTGCTGCTCTGAGGTTCTTCGCCAGGGTACTATACTTCGGCAACCCCACAGACAGATAGTTTTCCGACCCTTCTGCTTCATCATCACCTTCTCTGTTCATCTCTCTTATGAGATTTCTCCCTTTTACTTTTACTGCATCAACTTTGTTTGCCTTTGCGTACTCACGCAGCGTCATGTTCAGTGACTGCTGAGCCGCGGCTATTTTCTTTGCGCCCTCCAGTATCTTTTGCCGAGTTTCCTCTAGCTCAGCCTGTGCCTGAGACGGATCTACCACTGCTGATACCGGGTTAGCCAAGCTATCCATGGCTTCCCTCAGTACGTTCTCAGGCCTCTCTAGTGGAGGTCCTCTACCTTTCCTCGATGCCTTAGGTGTCACCTCCGGGTCCGGTGCTGGGTCCTTGCTTGTGCCTGCATCTGGCACGGTCATCATCACCTCCACATGGTCCGGGGAGCGAGCGATACGCGCCCCGCGAGCCACAGTGAGGGGTGGTTCCCCCGCATCGACGACATGACGCGGATGAACGCACGAGACGTCCACAGCAACGTAGACCTTGTGCACGCCGAGCTTGACGAAGAGGCCGTTGCGTGGAAGCGGGCGCGTGCCGAAGCAGCCAACGTTGTCGCTGACGAAATCCAGCGCTCCGAAGCGCTGAACGAGCCCTGAGACGATGCGTTCGCTGGTGCCAATGAGGTTTCCCGTCCGGATCTTCACCCCTGCTAGCGCCGCTAGCCCCACGGTGGGTGCCAACTGTCGTGGTGGTGTCACGGAAGATGCCATGGATAGGCTAAAGGTGGGGACTAATACACGCTAGGGGAATCTAGGGAGGGATAGTGGAGTGATACTCCACATAGAAGTTTGTATTGCTATATCTCCAAGATTACAAGTGCTCCTTGAGCTGTACTGGCGAGAGGAGGAAGAAGGAGCTCTCTTACTCTTGCCTACTAATTTTCCCTAGAACCCTAGATCGACTAGTGCTTATTCAACTAGAGCTCAACCAACCCCCTCTACTAGAATCCTAGCCCCCCTTATATAGAGGAAGTTCGGTCCTGGCCTAGGGCATACGTGGAGGCATATTCCTAAGAATATGCCCCCTCCCAAAGTGGTAACCCGACCGGGGTGCTTTTCCCCCGCGTCATACATGCTTTAGCGACGTAAGCCTCTGCGGCGCCCGCGTCAGACGACATGAGCGTCGTCACCCTTGTCGGCCATGATCCGGTGGTCCTGCCCTTGCTTTCTCCACTCATGCAGTACGTACCGGACCTTCTTTTTGACCAGAGAGATTCCTTCCTTCTCCCAGAAGCTAAGCGAGGACCTGGATCATAGTAGATCCGGCCACACCTGTTCCTGCATATGAGTTAGACAAGAACTTCCGACTTACTCCTTAAGCCGGACGAGACAATGTTAGGCAACCCCCCTGGTCCGGGTTACTCCGTGATTCGGACTGCCTTGAGGTGACCCGGTCAGCATCCACTTTGACCTTGCCGGACCTCGGCTAACTCGGCCGTTATACCCCAGAGTGACCCTACCCGGGGGTATCCCCCCAACAGCCGCCGTCTCCGGCGAGCTCTGCCTGGCGACGTCCGCCCCGCCCCGCGCTAATCCCTCCGCTCCGCCCCGTGCCCTGCCTACTCCTCTGCCGGCGGCCGCCGCCTCCGTGACGAGCCCCACGAGCTTCTCCTCCTGCAACGCGGCGGACAAGAGCTCCTCCTCCTGCAACACGGCGGACAAGAGCTATAATGGCATAATTGTTTTGCTACATACGTTCTGCACTTTTACTATAATTATATAAAACATTTGCTACAATGTTTTCCGGCGAGGTCTCCCGGCAAAAGTCTCCGGCGAGTCTCCGGCGAAGTCGATTTTTGCTATATTAGAACATTTTGTTTGCTACCATCGTTTTGTGGTTTTGCTACATTTGCGCAAAGTGTTTGCTACAATGTCTTCTGCGAGAGTTTTTCCGGTGATGTCT
The DNA here is from genome assembly GCA_916181665.1 of Avena sativa. Classification (NCBI taxonomy): domain Eukaryota; kingdom Viridiplantae; phylum Streptophyta; class Magnoliopsida; order Poales; family Poaceae; genus Avena; species Avena sativa. Next base: position 462,694,134 of record OV702297.1, on the reverse strand, counting down.
CCGGCGAAGTAGGTTTTTTGCTACATTAGAAGAACTTTTTTGCTACAACCGTATTGTGGTTTTGCTACAACAGTGTCAACTTTTTGCTACAAGGTCTCCGGCGAGAGTCACCGGCGAGTTTTTTCCGACGATATTTCCGGCGAAGTCGGTTTTGCTACATTAGTATAATTTTTTTGCTGCATGGTCTTCGGCGAGACGTTCTATTTCTGGAACGAACCTTTTTTTTGCTTCGGAAGTAAAAGAGGGACATTTGCAGCAAACGCGGGATTTGAAGCGATTTTGGGACATGTGTCGCGTGCGAAAGCAGGACGATGGGTGACATGGGTATGCCCAATAGGCACTCAACTACAGCGTACCTGGTGCGGCTCGACGGAAGGCCCACTCGACGAATTGCCAAGGTCCATGACGCCTATGACGGTTCGACTGATATGAAACCCATATGGACACCGACTCCCAACGTACAAGACAAGGAAAGCTCAAGACTAGAGTTCTAGTCTAACTTGTAACCAACTCGTATTGGTACCTGAGACCTAGCCTCCTCATATATAAAGGCTAGGAGGATCCAACGAGAAGGCATCCTCTCCCCCAATAGATAGATCTACGATCTCCCACGCTACGCTACGATATAATCTCTCAATCGTGACTCCCACAATAGATCTAGACACCGCAATAGACAATAGACAGATCTACGATCTCCCATATGCTAGATCTAATTGCGCATACACTGCCATCGGCGACATTGTAATCCTTCGGATCATCATCAATCAAGAGCGGACAAGCAGGAGTAGGGTCCTCTACGAGGCCTGAACCTGGGTAAACCTTGCGTCCCTGTGTGCTTGTTTGCTAGCCGATCGAGACTTCTAGCGCTCCCCAATTCCTCGAACCTAAGTCCATAACAATGGGCATTGATGAGTTAAACCCTCGTCAATTGACGCCGTCTGTGGGAACTGGGAGCGTTGATGTTGCGATATCGACGGTTTCATCACCTGCAATCTACGATTCTTCTACTACGGAAGGCCAGATCTAGTTCGGCTTCCTCATTATCAACGGCGGCCGGAGCGCATCCGATCGGCCCGTCTACCTCATCATCACCATGGCTAATGGCGCAGACTCGAAAATTATTTGCAACACCAGATGGGATCAGTCACATGGAGTGCGTGGATTTTTTACAAGCGCACGGTGACAGATTTCAAGAGAAAAGGAGAGTACGTCCGTGTCAGTAATAGGCAGCAGATCGGGTTTCAGGAAAAACAAAGAAGCAATCAATTAAAGTCGACCGAACGTGCGACTGCGTATCAGCTTGGCTCAATGATTCGCCACATCCAACTGGACTGTGAAGCACGTGGAGTAGCAAGATAACCGAGCAGATTCAGACTCCAATAAGACGTACGCCAGCGTGAAGTCCTAGGCAGTCAAGTTTATATCGTATCAAAAGAGAGCAGGGACAGGAAGCAATCGATACATGCATCAGTACGAATCAATTCTTTGAACTTCAGATTGCTACGTGCCTGCTACAGGAAATTTCAATTCGTCTGCACAAATCAGATGTGACTTGTTCAAGTCGAAAAGCACAACCTTAAGACAGAAATCGTGAAGACAACCAGTCCGCTGCATCAACTCTATGTACCACGCAACTCTGTTCATCACGACTCGCCGACCTACGACAATTTTCAACTGCGGCGACCCGCGAGCGACCCTCCACGGTCTCCAGATACGGCGAATCGCCACGATCTTCGGATACAGCAACCCACCACGGTCTTCGACTGTGACGGCACACTATGGTCCTCGACTCCAGCGACTCGGGGGCTCCCTCGGCATTGGCGACCCGCTTCGGTCTTCGACTCCATCAACCCGATACGGTCTTCAACTTCTGTGGCCCGTTACAGTCTTCATATACGGCAACTCGTCATCACCGTACGATTCCAGTCCATGACGTCTACTACACGTCTGTCGCATCAACTTCTTCAACTTCGCCAACCCTACCGCGCGACCCTCTACGACCTTCGACTCCGTCGTGCAAACCCGCTATGATCTTCGTCTCCGGCCACCCGCCATGCTCTTCGACTCCACCGAGAGCTTCATTGCCGCCTTCGGCTGCGGCGACCCGCTGCGATCTTCAGCTCCAGCGACTCGGGGGCTCCCTCCTCTATGGTGACCCACCACGTCCTTCGACTCGCTGCGGTCTTCAGCTGCGATCTTCGGGTGAGGCGACTCGATACAATCTTCGACTGCTATGGCCCTTTACAGTCTCGGGATGCGGCAATTCATCATCACCACGCGATTTCGATCCGCCCGTCGACTACATCCGCCGCGTGACCCACTTCTACATCAAGTACATGATCGATTCACAACTTTCGATTGCCACGTTGACTACTCGTCTGGTGTCAATCACGCGACCTACTGCAGTCTTCGACTCCAGCGATTCGCTACGATCTTCGACTCCAACGACTCAGGGGCTCGGGGGCTCCCTCCGCTCAGGTGACCCGCCATGGTCTTCAACTTCGGCGACCCGTCGCGGTCTTTAGCTTAAGTGACTCAGAGGCTCCCTCGACTCCCGCAACCGCGAGCCGCAATAATCTTCGACTCGCGCGACCCGCTGGTCGAATGGGCTTCCACGATAGTAACCGCTGCCAACATCGTCTACGACGACTAGCTATGATCTTCGGTTGCAGCAAACTGCTGTCGCCACCAGCTTCGGTGACCCGCTGCCGCGTCGACTCCGGTCCAACGCATCGGCTCTCGAGCGCCGCCTCAACTACATCGACCACATCGAATCTACACTCGGGGGCTCTCTCGACTCCCGCAACCCATCGATAGCATCGGATCTTGCGACTCGTTCATCACAACAACTATCAATAAAGCTAAGTTTCTCTCTACTTAGAGCTTATTCATTTTTTAACCCGCACTCGAAACACTCGGGGGCTGCGCCCTCTTTGAGTAACCTAATGTGCCATCAACTCCGCGCACTCGAGCACCTCATACGCGACAACCCGAGTAGCTGATTCTGCCTGATCGTCGAATCCTGGAACTCCGAGTGCCTCGGAAAGATACTGAGACTAAGGGTAATCAGACTAACGAAAAGGCCTAGCATACAGTGCAAAAGTGTCGACTTGATTGGCACCAGAATCTTACTTTACAAGTCGACAGGCAAATATTCTTTACAAGATGCAAGTACTTCACAATTCTTCATGTTTTATGCAGCTTACAAGGATGTCGACTGCGTCGAGATATTCTAGCGGGTCCTCCAACAGGAGTCGAAAAATCAACTGGCTACGCCATAAACTCAAGACCCGAGTCGAGACCCTCCTCGGATGGTTGCATCGCTGGATGCTACAAAAGACGTGACCATCACCGCGCACCTGACGGAAGCGACTGCGTCGATTCCATCCGCATGATTCCACTACTGGTTTCTCCTCGCATGATTTTCGAATACCACTACAAGATACAAGTCTCGAGAGTCTGCCCGAGTCTACGACTCCGCCAGACACTCGGGGGCTACTCCAAACTGGAGCACTGGTGGCGCATATACAAGATCCTCGAGTGACACGCTCTGAGTCCTCACTCGAATCCATGATTCGACTAAGGACTCGGGGGCTACTCCCATAGGGAGCACTGGCCGCGCACCCGAAGAAATTTGTGAAGATATCCAAGCATTACGAAAACCCTTCGATTGTGGGCTTCGGGTTACTCCCATAGGGAGCGCTGAAAGCATATTCGACTGAAACAAGCAATAAAAGACGACAGCAGTCGCAAAATGTTTTTAGTCTCTGCTCGAGTCTATGACTCGAACAGACACTCGGAGCCTACTCCCATAGGGAGCGCTGGCCGCGCATCCTACGATTTTCTTTTCTTTTTGCAGGAACAAGGACAATCAAAAGACGACGACAGTCGCAAACGTTATTTAGTTCCTGCCTGAGTCTTCGACTCAACCAGGCACTCGGGGGCTACTCCCATAGGGAGCGCTGGTCACGCACCCTATGATTATTTGTACATCGTACTGTGTGTTGATAACATCCACACTCGAAGGCTATGGCGACTCCGCCTCATATTTTCCCTACAAAGAGATTACGTCTTCTGGGCCACCCGAATCATCACCGCGATGACAAAAAATTCGGATGCCGCGCTTACAGCGTGAAGATAAGACCTGAATAAGGTCTGGCAACGCATCTGCTGCGCACTACCAGAGATATATCCGTGCCTGCAGGTACGATGAATATGCCTTGACGGACGCGTCGAGTGCTCACACTTATACACTGGGATTCGACTCTATAAGACCTCCGCGGCCTGAATCGAATTACGCCAGCAATTTCCGGATTCGAGTCCGGGGACTCGAGTTTGAGTAGGTAGCGTTGTTTTTGCCCTAGAGCAATTAACTGGTCTCGATCCATCGAGCGCACCAGGCACGTTTACCATCATCCCTATGAACTATTACGAATTTCGACTGACCCGATGAACTTCCGGGTGAGTGCTTTGCACTCGACACAATTGTCGACTCCGACATCCTAATGCAAGATTAAAACTTCTGAGTCTCCATCCGAATCTACGATTCACATGGACACTCGGGGGCTACTGACATGGGTATGCCCAATAGGCACTCAACTACAGCGTACCTGGTGCGGCTCGACGGAAGGCCCACTCGACGAATTGCCAACGTCCATGACGCCTATGACGGTTCGACTGATATGAAGCCCATATGGACATCGACTCCCAACGTACAAGACAAGGAAAGCTCAAGACTAGAGTTCTATTCTAACTTGTAACCAACTTATATTGGTACCCGAGACCTAGCCTCCTCATATATAAAGGCTAGGAGGGTCCAACGAGAAGGCATCCTCTCCCCCAATAGATAGATCTACGATCTCCCACGCTACGCTACGACATAATATCTCAATCGTGACTCCCACAATAGATCTAGACACCGCAATAGACAATAGACAGATCTACGATCTCCCATATGCCAGATCTAATCTGCGCATACACTGCCATCGGCGATATTGTAATCCTTCGGATCATCATCAATCAAGAGCGGACAAGCAGGAGTAGGGTCCTCTACGAGGCCTGAACCTGGGTAAACCTTGCGTCCCTGTGTGCTTATTTGCTAGCCGATCGAGACTTCCAGCGCTCCCCAATCCTCGAACCTAAATCTATAACAATGAGCATTGATGAGTTAAACCCTCGTCAATGGGAGTCCCGCCTAGCACGGTCCTTCGTGTTTTGACCATTAGGCTTCTTTTTGTTCTTTGTGTTTTTATTTTTGTTAATGTGGGCTTTTTGTTTCAGGCTGTTAGGCCTTTTTATCTATTGGGATTTTATTTAATTTCTTTTATGTACAATTGTACACTCACTCAGTTTCAAAGTAAAGTTTTAACTTTTGTGAAAGAAATATAGCTAGACGTTTTTTAAACGTGTAGACCCTCAATTTAAAAATATAAGAACTACCTTTTAGCATTCCTTTTAGAAAAGCTAAAAAAATATATATTTTAAAATAGAGGTCTACACACTAAAAAACGTATAGATACATTACTTTCACAAAAGTTAAAACATCTTATATTTTAAAACAAAGGAGATATATGTTGCAAAAATGGTGTAATTAAAAATATGTATGTTGCTGCGCAATTACATGTAGATGCGCAACTGTGTCAACTGAAAACCCTTTTCAGCGCATAGATACATAATTGCATATAATTACACAATTACATATATGTTACTGAAAATCTAAGTTTTCACAAGAAATTGCAGTATATCCTCAATTAGAAACCTTTTTTTCTTTAATCTACTTCTCTTCTCTATTTCTCTCACATCTAGAGGCTCTTCTGGACCACCATCTCCATCGGTGAGCCGGGGTGGATCTCCATCATAGATTATTTGGCAGGTGCTGGACAAAGGGTAGGTAGATTTGAGTAATCCGCCATAAATTAGCTGCTCGATGGTAGCTCCAGGGTTCCATATTTATTATCATAGCATTTGTTTTCATATTTTATCAACTGGTGCATAATCTAGCTCTTGCTGGTAAATTCATTGGTGCTAGTGGCGGACCCACCATAGGGGCGAGCAGGGGCGGTCGCCCTGGGTCTCCCCGCTTGGAGCAAGGTACATCCCCGCATCCTCTGTTTTCTGTCGATCGGAGTGACGCCATGGACGTTTTATGTTTCTGTGTCGAAGGGGTTACGAGGCAGAGGAGGAAGAAAGCTACGGTAGGCTGGACTACTGGGCTTAAGTGATACGTAAATAGCCCATTTATATTCTATTCAGCAGTTTTTTTTTTTGAGGGATATTCAGCAGTTGGTATACGCACGGGACAGTCAATAGCGTTTCAATCTGGAAAAAATCCCACCGTGGAGGTTGCAGGCCACTGCACGCTGCCGAATCCTAATTCCCAACCTCGGCTCGACCAGACCAAGCGACCAGCTGATCTTAGCCTTCGTCGCATCGCCGACTGGGTAGAAAAAAAGGGTGTGCAAAAGGAAAAAGTCTAGTATGTATTTTCATGTTCACATTAGTTGTATTTTATGCAAATTGAAAATTGACTCTTTCTATAACCGTTTATTTTACCGAGTACATTTGTATTTGTACTTCAAAATTTGTTTTCAAAAAATGTTCGTCCCGGAAAACCTTGATCCACTGATTGGTGCAATCTGGTTTCTAAAATGCAGCAACACTTACATAGTTGGGTATCCTCTTTCGTTATGTCCTTTACAAGGCGATGTTCCATTTCGTGGCTGAACTCTGCTAACTTTGTTTTGATCTTTGGGTATCGGAGTAAATAATAGCATATTAAAGGTTCGGCCAGTTCTGCTATCCACGTCGTCCCGATTCTTTAGACCATTGGATGATGACACATGGCGACATCGTCACGAAGCCCTGCTCTCCCGGCAAGGCGGGCCCTGCCACCCGGGATTCCCTGCCGCGGAGAGCTCACACGCCCTTTCCTACCGCACGTCTCTAGAAGGTGGGCCGCGCGCTGCCCCTGGACCACACGTTAGTGGATGTACGCAGAAATGCCCTTGTTGAGAGACGTTTGGAGGGAGACAGGCGCTCCGCACCCGCCGGAGCGTCGGGCCCATCCATGACCGACATGGTAGCAGAAACCCTCGATCGCCACAGTTTGTTGCAACCAAGAGGCGACGTGGCCGTGGAGACTCTCGCCCTCCACGGGTTCTCGCGACGAGATTGTGCGGTGGGTCCTGTTCGCGCATGAGAGCTGCTCTCACGAATAGTATCCATACGTAGGTTTTCAGACATGCCCACACATGTGGCGTGTTTTCATGGATTTCTTTGTAGGTCTCTACTTCCGGGTCTTCACATCAGCGCATATCGTATAACACGCTTGTCGTGGGCACGCAACGCGTTAGATATGCTCTCTCGTCTCCCACCTCTGTTCTCCTCTTGCTCCGGTCATCAGCCGCGTGACGGACGCACGCGGCTGATGACATGAGCAAGAGGAGATGGAGGTGGGAGAGGATAGAGCCTGCCAAACGTTGAGACACGCAACAAGCACCTAGCCTCTCGCACTTTGTTTCGGTCGTAGGATGGGTCTCGCTCTCGCGTTTTTCGTCCGAGCTAGCTTGCTGGCAGTGTTGGTTCCACTGTATGACACAGGAGGTGGCGTTCAGATTGTCGATGACGGTACGGGGTAGGTACATATTAGCTATTCGAAATATGGGCTAAATCCTTTGGCCCATCTGATATTTCAGATTTTCCCTACATCTCAAAGCCCATGTGTGTGAAAACCTATATGTGATTTGGGCCAAATTGGTGGCAGCTCACATGTGTGTGTGTGGCAAGAGGAGTGGGAGCTAAAGTTTAGTCCCACATGGAAAGTTCGAGGAGAGTTGCACCATCGTATGATGCAGCCTGTCCTACGGACGCCTCTACATCCACACCACTAAGTCCCCCAAGTGGACCAATGATCTGTGCCCGAGCCAAACTCCTATGGGATAAGGTTAACTTGCTCATGTCCTCATGTGACTTCGATACACCCATGGATTGCTTGCTACTTCATGCCACTACACTGTGCATACTCAGGTATGAAGCCCCGACACATCGGCAAGCTAATCCTGAAGAAGAACATGCTGAAAGGGCATTTTTTCCTTCATATGTTTTCATGTTTGTTGACAACACTAGGAAAGTTTCATCTTGTTCTAAGTGTTTTAGGGCATAATTATCTTGTCAGCATACTGTTATATCGTTGCTCCCTCAAAGGGAAAAGAGGGTTCTAGTTGAATTGATTCAAGAGGATTCCATAATTTTTAAGTGTCCAAAACTGAGTTGTACCGAACTATCTGGCAGATGCTGGTTGGAGTATTCGGCCAAGCCGGAATGTCCGGTTGGTGCAGGCCAGAGTGTCCGGCCTTGGATTTCCTCGGACTTTCGCCAAGAGGTGGTTTCCATTCAGTAGGCCATATCGGAGTCCACCCGGACTCTGGCTAGATTCTTTGAAGATACTATGCCAGGACAGAATATCCGGTGATGTGAGGCCGGAGTGTTCGACCCAGGCCGTAATGTCCGATGTGTTTTAGTCGGACAGTCCAGGTTAAGTGGTTCCAACGGCTACATTTTCTGGGGCCCTATATAAAGGACCCTTCTTCTACCTTGGGCTGCTGCTCGTCCCGAACTTGAAGAACCCTAGAACCCGAGCCACCAAATCTTCAAGATCTCCTCTCTCAACCATCCAAAGTTGTTGATCTTTGGAGAATCGAAGGAGGATACACCGATCTACATCTTCACCGAAGATATTTACATTTCCCTCTCATTCACTTGAGGGCCCCCTTGTTCTAGTGTTTCTTAGGAAACCCTAGGTGTTGTTTTTAGTTCTAACTTGCTTATTGCCATTGTGGCAGCTAGCATTGTACTTGGAAGCCTCTGTTCCATTGTGGAAGTTTGCTCCAGGCTTGTTGTAAAGGCGCCGGTTCCCGCCTCGAAGGGTACCGATAGTGGATAAGTGGACTAGGCCATTTGTGGCGGAAGTTCACCGAAGAATAGGGTGAGGCCTTTGTGGCGTGGTGGTCTTAGTACCGCCCACCCCTCCAATGCAGACGTACTTCCCTAAAAAGGAAGGAACTGTGGTGAATCAAATCCCGTGTCCTCATGTGCTTCACTCTCGATTACCTCTTTCCTCTGATCGTTCCTTTACTTGTGGTATGCTAGTTGCTAGGTTGTCATATAGGTAAATTCACCTTAGTTGTATATCTAGAGAATTTACCTTTGTGTCAAGCCTAAATTGAAAAAGAAGTAAAAATTTGGAGTAGCACCTATTCACACCCCCTCTAGGTGCCAATACGATCCATTTCAATTGGTATTAGAGCCTCGACACTTAATTCAGGCTTTACTGCCTAAGAGAGTATGGGTAGAATAGAAGGTGAGGCTAGTGATACTGTCACCATGGATGACTTCAAATCTTTGGAATCATCCATGTCTAAAAAAATAAGTGAGTTGCGTGATTTGATGATGTGATTCATGAAAGAAAAATCGACTGTGCCCACTACTTCACCTAAGGATCTGAATTCGTGTTCTAAGGGGGAGGTTCCACCTCCTCCTAAGGATAAGAATACGTGGCATCATCAACATCAAACTTTAAGTACCTCATCCAAAAAGAATAAGTAGGAGGAAGGGTTCCAGTTGGTCCCTTGGTACTCTCCCGACCCCCTATCACTCACCCTCATATAAACAATAGAGGTGATCCACCTAAGCTTGCTGCATATTCCTTTGATCAATGGCAAACTTTGATGAAATCTCATGTTTGCAGCTCTTGCATCGAGTTATGGAGAATTATTGAAGAAGGACTATCTATTAGTGATCCGTCCAACTTGACAAGAAGAGAAGTTGTTGATAGTCAACTCAATGCCACTGCTTTGCACATGATTCAATTTGGTGTGGGGACAAAGGATTTCCCTCACATTGAACATCTCAACACCGCCAAGGATGCTTGGGATGCTCTCACCGATTTGTTCATTGGGAATGAAAGCATGAGGAGAAACCAATATGATGATTTGAGCAATCAAGCGGAAGGTTTCTTCATGATGGAAGGAGATAATCATGAGTACATGTATTGAAGACTCAAGTCCATTTCCACCGCATTTAGGAATCTTGGTGCCTCCCGTGTGGATGATGTTTGGATCAAGAAAGTATGTGAGCTCTCTCATGCAATTTGAGCCCACCGACTTGAAGAATCTCCAAGGAAGACACAACTATCATCTCATGCCATCCAATGAAGTTGTGTAAGAAATGCAAGCCTTCAAGGTTTCCACCAACAATGTCGAAGATGCTCGTTCTCGGGCCTTAGGAATGCAAAAGGGTGTGAACCTTGCCTTAAAGGCGCATGTGGTGGAATATGAGGATGAAGGAAGAAGTGATGAGACCAATGAAATGAGTTTTCCCGAGGAAGTCAAACATGCTCATGGCGAGTATATGGCTTTCTATGCAAGAAACTTTTGGAAGAATCTCGCCAAGGCTAAGTTGGAACTAAATCACAAGAAAAACTCAAGTGGGAGAAAGGAATGTGGTCCAAAAGCTAAATCATGCTACAATTATGGTAACCGCTTTCACTTTGTTGCCGAGTGCCCATATTAGAAAAGCGAAGATCATGGTGGAAGACTTATTATCAAGGACAAGTCAAAGGCTCCTCCTTGCAACAAGCCTTTCAACAAGAAGAATTCCACCTACAAGAAGTCTCTAGAGATTGTATTGGTAACTCATGAGGAGTACTCATCCGGGAGTGAGGAAGAAGAAGAAGATTCCACAAGTGAAGTGGCGGCCATTGCCACCACATCTACACCCACCTACTCCATATTTGACTCTCCAAATGAGAATCTCCCCAACAAGAATGTCAATTGTCTTATGACAAGGGCATCTAAGGTATCATCTATCCCCCCTCATATAATCTTGAATGATGATATGGATCACCTTTCTAGTCTTAAAGTTAAGGAGGAAATGGTTTCTTTGGATCATTATGTGACTACCTTGCAAGGTGAACACAAGAAGAACTTTGAGGCCCTCATGGGTCAACTTGTTCATATGGAAGGGCTTCTTGAGGAGAAAGGTAAAATTGAAAGAGATGATGCTATTGAACTAGCATCCTTGAAAAATGCTCTTGAGGAAGAGGAAGAGCTTCGAGATTCTCTTGAAGAGGGGCTTGAAGGCATTGATGAGTCACATAATTTAGCTACCTCTAAACCCATTAAAGAGCGTGACCATGCTCTTGCTAAGGCCAAGGTCCTTAAGAAAGAAAAGGTTGAGTTTGGTATTGTTCAAGCTAGACTAACTAGTAAGCTAGGGAAACTTGAAAAGGCTCACAAGGCCTTGGATGGTGAACACTCTATCCTCATCAAGTCTCTTGAACAACTTCAAACTCGACTAGCTAAATTTGATGCTCCTAGCACCTCTACTACTACTTGTGATCATACAAATATTATTAAAGAAAATGTTAGGTTGAAGGTTGTGCGTGCCAAGTCCTCCCCACCTAAAGCTAATGGTGTCCTGGATGACCTTTTGAGTAATCAAAGGTCAAACAATGTGGAGGTTCTTGGCTATGTCTCCAAGACAAATAAGAATAAGAATAAAAAAAATAAGAAGGCCAAGCCTACTCAAGCAATGAAGCGCACCATTGTGGGTGGTGATGCCAAAGGCAAAATTGCTCATGATGACTTTGCGGGAATTGCTAACGCTCACTATGTTCTGTTTCGTGATTATTATGGTGATGTTTATGCAAAATATGTTGTGCCTTATGATGGTTTTGTTGCTAGCTATATTTGGGTTCCAAAGACCCTTGTTACTAACAAAACAGGACCCACTGAAAAATGGGTACCTAAAACCAAGTCTTGATTCTTTGTAAGGCTATGCTTTTGGTGGTTCTATATGGGTGCTTGATAGTGGATGCACAAGTCATATGACCGGGAGCAAAGCGATCATGTTGGAGATAAGGACAAATGTCAACAATATAACCGTATCCTATGGTGATAAATCAAAATATAAGGTATCGGGTCTTGGCAAGGTGGTAGTCACACATGATATATCCCTTGTGAATGTCATGCTTGTTGGGACCCTTGGTTATAATTTTCTTTCCGTTCGTGCACTTGTAAAGATGGTTTTTTCTGTATTTATTGATGATGATATTGTGGTACTCTTGTGGAGCAAGACTCTAAAGATTGCTTTCATTGGGTATGTTGAGAATTACTTGTATGTGGTGGACTTTTCGGGGAAAACCACTACAAGCTCAATGTGCCTATTCGGAAAGGCCGATGTGGGTTGGTTATGGCATCGCCGACTAGCCCATGTCAATATGAGAACGTTTCAAAGTCTTCACAAGGGTGGCCATATTGTGGGACTAAAAGACAATGTTTGTTTTGCTAAAGATCGTGTTTGTAGGGCTTGTGTTGAAGGAAAGATGCATGATTCTCCCCATCGAAAGACTACCAAGATCAAGTCCAAGAGGATCCTAGAGCTCCTTCATGTGGATCTCTTTGGTCCTCCATCTCATCCAAGTCTTAGTGGGAAGAAATATTGCTTGGTTATTGTTGATGACTATTCAAGATATACATGGGTTTATTTCTTCAAGTGAAAGAGTGAAACTAAACAAACCGTCATCGGCTTTGCCAACCTTGTTCAACATCAACAAAATGTTCCCATTTTAGTAATAAGAAGTGACAACGGCTCCGATCTCAAGAACTACACCTTGAATGGTTTTCTTAGTGAAGAGGGGATTCAACATCAATATTCCGTTGCGTACACCCCTCAACAAAATGGTGTTGTTGACAAGAAGAACCAGACTTTGACGGATATGGATAGGTCCATATTGGCGGAGTTTAAGTCTCCATACGACTTTTGGGCCGAAGCCATATCCACCGTTTGTCACTCATCTAACTGGCTCTACCTTCGCAAGTTGTTGAACAAGACTCCATATGAAATACTTACTGGTAACAATCCCAATATGTCCTACTTTCGGGTGTTCGGTTGTAAGTGTTTCTATCTCATAAAAGGGGTTCATTTGTCTAAATTTGAGTGCAAAGCAATTGAGGGTATATTTTTTGGTTACGGTGCCGAATCCCACACTTATAGAATCTATAACAAAACCACTCGGTGTGTTATAGAATGTTGTAGTGTGGTATTCAAGGGAAATGGTGGCTCCCAAGTGGGGCAAGTTGATGTTTGTGATGTAGATGATGAAATAACTCAAGACGCCATAAGAAGAATGGGTGTGGGATTCTTCCGCTTGAGGAACCCCTTGTGGCGGCTCGGGAAGAACTATGCTCTACTCAAGTAGAGCCCTCATCTTCACAAGATCAATAAGCTCCAACACTTTAAGCAAATGATGCACCTAGCCAAGAACAAGATAAAGACCCTCCTCACGGTGATCAAGTTGAAAATGCGGTTCAAGAACTATCAAGTGAAACTAGCCTTAATCATGACCAAAATCATCAAGATCTCATGTCGAAGAAGATACATCCGGTGGTGATCAAGGTCAAGTTGAAGGTCAAGATGGGGACCAAAATGATCATGATGATCAAGATCCTCCTCCAAGAAACAACAAGGAGATCGAGGCCCATCGTGAAGCTAGAGTGGAAAGAAATCTGAGATTAAGAGAACACACTCTAGACAAGGTTATTGGTGATCTAATAAGGAGAGTGTCCACTAGAAAAGAGTTGGCAAGTTTTAGTGATCATCAAGCTCACATATCTTTTGTGGAACTTCAAAAAGTATTTGAATCTCTTGAAGATCCGTATTGGTTGGAAGCCATGCATGAAGAACTCAACAACTTGAAATGCAACAAGGTTTGGAGGTTAGTAGAGAAGTCCAAAGAGTGCCGCAATGTTATAGGCACTAAATGGATATTCAAGAACAAGCAAGACGAGAATCGCATTGTTGTGAAGAATAAGGCGAGATTGGTAGCTCATAGATTCTCCCAAGTTGAAGGCATTAATTTTGGTGAAACCTATGCTCTCGTGGCTCGCCTTGAGTCCATCTGTATCCTTCTTGCATATGCATCACATCCTAATTTTAATTTGCAACAAATGGATGTGAAAAGTGCTTTTCTTAATGGTCATTTGCACGAGTTGGTTTATGTTAAGCATCCCCCCAGCTTTGAGGACCCCAACTTCCCTAACCATGTATATAAACTCGATAAGGAGATCTATGGTCTTAAACAAGCACCTCGTGCATGGTATGAGCACCTTAGAGAGTTTTTGTTAGACCGTGGGTTTGAGGTTGGGCAAATCGATCCCACTCTTTTTACTAAGAAGGTTAATGAGGATCTTTTCGTTTGCCAACTTTATGTGGATGACATTATCTTTGGGTCTACTAACAAAGCATTTAATGATGAATTTTCAAAGCTTATGACCGATAGGTTTGAGATGTCTATGATGGGAGAGATGAGGTTCTTTCTTGGTTTTGAGATCAAGCAATTGTTTGGAGGAACCTTCATCAACCAAGCCAAATATATCCAAGACATGCTCAAGAGGTTCAAGATGAAGGATACCAATGGGGTTTATACACCTATGCAAACCAAATGTCATCTTGAGCTAAATCCCAATGGTAAAGATGTGGATCAAAAGGTATACTACTCCATGATTGGTTCTTTGCTTTACCTTTGTGCATCTAGGCCCGACATTGTGTTGAGTCTAGTAGTGTGTGCAAGGTATCAAGCGGCTCCTAAAGAAAGCCACTTGGTGGCGGTCAAGAGAATCTTTCGATATTTAGTTCATAACCCAAACTATGGTTTATGGTATCCAAAAGGCTCAAGTTTCTCTCTTTGTGGGTACACGGATTCAGATTGGGCTGGTGATAAGGATGGTAGGAAATCAACCTCTGGGGCAAGCCAATTCCTTGGTAGGTCCTTGGTGTGTTGGTCTTCTAAGAAGCAAAACTATGTATCTCTCTCCACCACCGAAGCTAAGTACGTGGAAGCCGCAAGTGGATGCACTCAATTATTATGGATGAGGCAAACTTTAAAGGAATATAGTGTCACTTATGACAAAGTGCCTATTTTCTGTGACAATGAAAGTGCTATCAAGATTGCCTATAACCCGGTGAAACATATACAAGAACCAAGCATATTGAGATTTGAATCACTTCATTAGATATCATGTTGCCCGTGGAGATATTGAGCTACTATATGTAGGCACCAAGGATCAACTCATGGATATATTCACGAAGCCTCTTGATGAAGAAAGATTTTGCTATTTTAGGAATGAGCTAAATATCTTGACTTGACCACTTTGCATACTCACCTATATCTTAATGCTTTATTCAGTTTAGGTGTGGGCATGGAGATAGGGAGAGTGCAGTCCTAATCAATTGAGCTATCCCTCCCCCATAATGCCAACATCGAGTAATTCAATTATCTTTATATCATTTTGTGATATGTGAGATTTATTGATGAGTAGTGGCTATGAACCCAAGATACATCTTCGCGGTGTCATGCCACACACTCTTAGATGGTGGCCTCGACCATCGGCCTCTTCTCTATGAAGAGTTGGTTGTTCAAATATTGTTGGAGTTAATTTGGAGTTTATTTGGATTTATCTTGTTTTTGTGTCTATCCATAGTAGTTTCTCCATCCCAGACCTATTCCCACCCCAAAACCTGCTCATCTTGCCACACATTTGTCCAACAAACTTGTATATCGAGTTTTTGGTCGAAGGGGATGGATAGTCCAGTGTGTACAAACCGGAGTCTCCTGCTGGCCCAAAAACTCCTCTGTGTACACCCCGTAATATCCGGCGTGTATCTCCCGGATAGTCTGGCCGAGGCGGTTTCAAAATCGGGTTTGATGGAGTCGGGGTGAAGCGAATAGTTCAGTTCCTTTCTCCACCCGACTCCCTCACCCTCCCGACCTGCCGCCCTTCTTCCCAAATCGCCACCGAGAAGGCTCCTCCAGCCCAGATCCAGCCGCTGCCACCGGCCACCACCTCTCCCTGCCGCTAGGACCACTTCCCCTCCGGTGGAGCTTGCCATGGACGCTGGTATTTGCCTTCCCCTATCTCCCTCTCTAGGCAAACCCTAGATGAATTTTTGAGGGATTGCAAATGCTAGAATCCATGACTCTATCTTCCTAGCGAGCAATGTACCCCCTAGAAGCAATCTTAGAAACACTAATCTGCTCCGGTTCATCTTCCCTGTACTACTCGGGATACACCAAGTCTCCCGGCTGGAGTCTCCGGCGCGTACACGACGGACATTCCGGTCCAGCCGGAGTATCCGGTGCTTACACACCAGAATGTACGGTTCTAGCAGAGACTCTGGGGTGTTTTTCCCGGATAGTATGGCGAAGATCATCTATTTCAGCTCTATTTTTCTTTGAGTGTTGTTATCTTTTTGGCAATTCTTGGAAAAAAGTGCTTACCCCTATGCTACCTCCCTCCTCTGTTATCACAGGTGGCTCTCGTCCTCGCCGGTCTTGGGTTGATCAAAAGTCTCATCTTCGTCCTCGCAAGTTCCAATATGACGAAGTGTGTGATATCCATGTTGATCTAGCTATGGTCAGGTAGTCAGCACATGAGCATGCTGCAGCAAAGTAAGAAAATATCAGGCGACTAAAAAGGGATGAAGCCAAGCGACTCAAATTTTGAATCTTTGACTACCTTGAAAGGGATGAGCTCCGAGGAGTTTGTGGAGATGAAGATTCAACTGTTCTATGCTCTGTCTCACACCTCCCCTTATGATCATTTCTGGAGGAGTGAGTAGCTGCTTCTCTATACCGAGGTAATGAGTACTTTCAAGACTCATGTCATTCCTATGCAGTGGTTGGAGATAGAGAAGTTGCAGGCTTTCTCTTATTTTTATGATGCTCTATGGGTAACCGAGAAGATGGGGATGCACACCATCTTTCAAGCCAAGGAATACTACAACACTGACTTGGTCCAGTAGTTCTATGCCACAGTGGTGTTTGGTGATTCTGTGGACATTCCTCTTGAGTGGATGTTAGGCAACACGAGGTGTCGTTCCAGCGTGATGCAATTTGTAGGTATTCTTGGTTTGCCTTTCAACCCCAATGCTCACAGTGGTGCTAGGATGCATGTTAATGGTCAAGCATATGACACGAAGAAGTTGGCTCCCATTTATTCACAGAATGGTGTGGTTGGTCAAACCACCAACATCAAGCTTCTCTACAACATTCTGCTTCGCATGTTCCGCCACACTATCACTCCTAAGGCAGGCAACAAGGATGAAATGAGAGGCTCTGAAATCAACCTCATGGCACATGCTCGCTTAGTTAATGCTCTTTGTCCAAACCATGAAGGTGGTGATATTGATGTCATGGACTTCCTCTATCAAGATATGTACAAGTGCATTATGGACAAGAAGTGTCCTCTCTATGCCCCATATGTGATGAAGCTCATTCTTGCTCAAAATCCTCCAACTCCGTTGCTCTACTCAAACCTTGTTAAGCACAAGACTGCCAAGCTTTAGAGAAAGGAGGCTCCTTCCTCCAAGGCACCCCGTGGCTATCCCTCGTCCCATGGTATCTTTGAGCATGATGATGATGATAGTGGTGATGCATCTGAGGAAGTGCAGGATGTGGATGTACCACGTGTCCCTCTCATGAAGCATGCTAGCAACGCATACCGTTTTGACATCACTTGAGCGGAAGGGCATAAAAAGGTGAAGAAATCTTCATGGTGGAAGAGGCTACTCCTGTGTCAGAACATTGATATCCGCCATGGTCAGTATGACGCCTACAAGGCCAATAGGAATGTCATGAAAGGGATAAAGAAGATCAACCAGCCCATGTACATTGACTCATCCTAGGAGGTTTTAGATGGTACGTGATGGCTCCAATATTTGGCATCTTCCACTATGTTTAAACATTGTTTTTGGTCAAGCAATTGCCAAGAAACTCTCAATCCTTGCCACTAATGACTAATAATTGCAAAGATATGCAAAACCTCTCTTTGATTTGTGTTGTACAGAAAATCATGGCTTTTAATGCAAAATAAGGAGTCATAATGAAGGATTTATAGGAAGTACACACAGCCAAATAATTGGGAAGTAGTTCCAGGGCATTAGTACGCTTAACGACCGCTGGTACGAGAAGTGTCCGCCTGTACCAAGGGGCGACGGCCTCGTCTCATCAAACCCTACAAATTTCGTGAAGACGCCTATATATTTTGAGGCTCCAGTAGCCAGCCAGAGAGCCGCCATTCTCAGATTACATCACAACACCACAAAAGGAGATCCACACCATTGTTCATCCATTGTTCATCACTTCCACCATCCATCCATCCACTAGCCATAGCCATTGCTTTGTACTTTAGATATCCTTATGATTTGGCGACCATTGTAAGAATATTTGATTTCAATCTAAGTATTTGTGTAATGTTTTCTATATCCGATCTATTTGTTATGAGTGAGTAGTCCTGACGGGCTGCGGGTTTGGGAGAAACCTCACAGTGATTATGTGCATCTAGATCATGGGAGTATTGTATTTTGTTTGGAATTGAGATTTGTATCTTTTGTTTCTTCATCTCTTGTCTCGATCTTTGGACTTATAGGTACCCAAGATCCCATAGATTGATAAAGTCTTGAGGTGAGATACTTGGCTAGCGGCAATCTCATAGGAACCTCAGTGACAGAAAGGGTAGTATGGTCTTCGCTTAGCACCCCATTCGGGATCAACAACAACATCACCACTTAAAGCTTTGATCTATGTTTTACACTTAATAATCATTTGTAACTCGTGGCTTCGGTATGCACTCGGTTGGATTAAGAGTCTATTTCTATGCCCGCTGCAACACGGAGGTTCTAGAATATTAGGATGTGTTGCCCATAAGAGATTCTCTCCATTCAAACATTATAGATGACTATGCTTATTATTATCTTTATCCCATTTGATGTGCAGCTGCAGGTGGATCTTCAACCCTGGCCTATCTCCATCCATTGATTCAAACCCATTATAAAGTAAACTAGATTGGTCTGGTAAAACTAAGGTAAAACAAACAAACAAAGTCTTGTAGACATGTCCTTTTTATTTCCTTTTAGCATAGCTTTCCGAGGTTCTACTAAACCTAGGTCTTCTAGGGAAAAAGCTATTATACTAGATCCGTGAATCCAAATCGAAGGTATCAATCCTTTTTCTGGCGTCGTTGCCAGGGAAGCAATTTCGCTATCCTGGTGAAGTCAATAGAGACCTTGTTTTTAGTTTTATTATTAGTTTTAGTTTAATTCTTGTTTTTAGTTTAGTTTATTGTTATCTATTTGAAAACCTAGAAAAAATATTTACTTGTTATTCATTTTCATTACTTCAAAAAATACCAAAAAGATAAGAGCCATGGCTCAAAAGAGATTAGGGGAGTATGTTACTCCCACTGATGATTTTATTCGTGCACCCATCACTCAGTCTGCAGTTGATGCGGAAACATATGAAATGAAGCCTAACCTTTTAAGTTTGGTTCAACAAAACCAATTTGGGGGCTCATCCGCTGAAGATTCAGGCTTGCACTTAAATATTTTTACTTAAATTTGCGACATGATGCGTATTAAGGATGTAGATCCAAATGCTGTTAAATTGAGATTGTTTCCTTTCTCTCTTAGAGGAAAGGATAAGGATTGGTTGCTAGCTCTACCAAATTAAAGGGCACTATTAAATCTTGGGAGGAATGTACTAATTTGTTTATGGCTAAAATTTCCCCCCAGCTAAAACTATGCAGCTAAGATCCAACATTACAAGCTTTAGAAAATAAGACCGTGAGCCACTAGCGCTTGCGTGGGAAAGGATGAAAGAAGCCGTAATAAATTTTCCTAGTCATGGGATGGAAGAGTGGCTTATATTACATTTGTTTTATAATGGTCTTAACCCAATGTCTAAGTCTATGCTAGATACTGCAGCAGGAGGAACGATCATGGGAAAGCAAGTGAGTGTTGCAAAGAAGTTACTTGATGATATGCAAAACAACCATGCCCAATGGCATGTGGAAAGAACCTCGAAGAGAGTAAGTTCAATTACCAAGGTAAATAATGAAGAGCTTACATCTGAGGTAGATGAGTTGCTTAGCTTAGTAAAGGATAAGTAAGATACCAAAGTTAATGCTATAAGATGATTTAGAGATGGAGTATAAAAGACTAACTGATAAGCTTCTAGCTAAGCTAGATGATATATTTGAGCCCACTATTAAAATTAAGTTGGGAGTCAATGAGATATCCGCACTTTGTGATCTTGGTGCGAGCGTCTCAACAATTTCCAAAAGCTTATTCAATAAATTAAACTTGGGGCCATTTGTTACAACTGAATTGAGACTCCATCTAGTTGATTCAACTTATAAATAAGCTATTAGGATCAAATAAAATATAGTTGTTAAAATTAAAGGTACTCTTGCTCTTATTGATCTTATTATTGTGGACATGCCCGAAGATCCCATAGCACCTACAATTCTAGGTAGGCCATTCCTAAGAACTATTAAAGCTTTGATTAATTTACATGAAGGGAATGTGAGAATAGGGCTACTATCTAGAGATCCTTTTGTAGTCCACTTCCCTAGCAAGAAGAAGGCCAAGCCTAATGATGATGGTGTAATTACTTTAAAAGACAACTACTTTGGAGTGGGTGTTCCACTTCATAAACCTAAGTGATTGCCATCAAGGTCAAACTAATTGACCTTAACTAGAAGCGCTTCATGGGAGGCAACCCATGTGAAATAAATTTTTCTTTATGTATTAGTTTTGTTTTTTGTTTTTAATAAAGAGTGTTCAAGAAGACCTATGGAGAGAGGAGAAGAAATAAGGTAATCCTCTATATTTTATTTTACTAACACATGGCCTAAGAAGTATTACTGGATCTTTACTTAGTATATTTGCTGTTATTTGTCCTTTGGTAAGATGTGCAAAGTCACACGAAGCTACTAATCAAATTCTTTGAGTTTTGTAGCTCGCAGTGTTCTTAACAACCACTGGTACGGCCAGAATGGATCGTACCATACACCCGTACCACATCAAGCCAAAGGGAGATAGAATTTCTGATTTTTGCCACAGGTATCAGTGCCGATAATGACCACTGGTACGGTCAGACGCGACCATACCGTGTGCTCGTACTGTACCCTCGAGCAAACATCAAATTTCAAGCGAAGAGTCAGTACTGATAACGACTAGTTGTACGGACGCGTGCGACCGTACCACGCGACCGTACCGAGTGCACCGCCTGGGAGCAGCCATCTCCCCCAAGGTAAGTCACCCGGTACGGGTAGGCTTTAGCCGTATCGCCCGCCCATACCACGTACGCGGCCGCCATAATCAGCCCGAGGAGGTAACCTAAAACTCCCAAAAATCAATCTTTCTCTTTCTTCTTCCTCCAAACTCCAAACCACCTCCATTGGATCTTCAAATTTACTTAATATTTCTTTTATTTTTCGCACTCATTCGATCTAAGGTATGATTCTCCTCTGATCCTAAACTTATTTGTGCAAAAGCTTCACTCAATCTTTCATCATTGTCAATCTAGACTTAGGTCTTGTTCTTGACTCAATCTTGATATTAAGCATGCTTAGCGTTGTTTTTAGAAGAGCTTCTTTTGTAGTTAGTGTAGAGAATTACTTATGCTATGTTTCTATTGGACCAAAAAAATTATTAGCAATATTTATTTACTTTGTCTTATTTTTATTATTAGATGAACATGAGGAGTCGTACACGTGAGATGGCTGTGGAGTCCTCCGCACCACCCATTGATACGTTGACCCCCCGAGTCACTTGGTATTGAGTTCGCCGAGGAGTTCTAGCTGAACCATTTCAATCTTCTCAAGCTCTGAGAAATCAAGTCCCCCAAGTGGGCGTGTCCTTATATCCTAAACCAACTTAGCATTCGTGTTGATTTCGATTTACTTTGCAACAATGTTGGTTTATATGATTTTGTCTTTCAGGATGTTTCTACGTATCGCTGCTTGACTCTTGAATTCTTCAGCACCATGATGCACATCGTGGATCCTTACGATTGTACCGAGGAACAAAGGCCCGAAGTTAAACGCATCAAATTACGTGTTATGAACTATGAGTACAGTTTGACACTCAGCCAATGGGCTCAATGCTTTGGGTTTGCCAACAACACCACCGATGTATGCACAACTACTTTTGTTTTAGATCCTTCCCCTTCACAGTACTTTAATTTGATGAGAATTCGTGGAAACACACCCAAGGAGAACCAAATTGATCATCCTGATATTCTATATTTATTCTATGTAATTGCTAATACTCTACAGGCACGTGGTGAGTTTAGTAGAGTTAATAAGGAGGACATGTTGATCCTCGAAATGCTTCCATTGTTAATTGTAACTTAATGCCAAATTTGGGCACTCTCCTCGTGTTTTACCTTAAGCATCAGGCTCTTCAATCTCGAGGACCCATGCGGAGGAGGAGTTGTGACCGTTCTTGCATGTGCACTTTGCATCAACCTAGGTAACATCCAAACATTGATAGGAAGTCACCGTCTTGGTCTTTCTACTCTAAGAGCATGTGGTATGATTTCTAAAAATCATGGTAGATATTTCTTCGATATACTTGGAGCGGATTACTTGATCACAGCTCCTTTGCCTAATAGTTTATTCTCTATCGAGGATGGACGTTTGTGTTTTTATGCGTAGGTTGAAGCTAATCTACCCCAAGAAGAAATACCCATGGGAGGAGGAGAAGATGAAGAAGTAGAATAAGGAGGACCCGAACAAGATGAGCAAACGCCAAACTACTACACTACCTATGAAGACATTTGTGCACTCAAAGGAAATATTCAAAACATGAACAACCTCTCCATCAACCTTCGAGATGCTACTGCAAGCCTCGTCACCCAGTTCCGTAATTGGAACAGCTAATGGAACATGGGAGATTATCCACTACCACCACAATGAGCAACAAAAGGGCTTGCAAAAGCCTGAGCTTGGGGATGTGTTCCACTAGCAAATTTATTTGTGTAATAACAAGGTTGTACTCCATCTCCTTGGGAGCTTTGAAACACTCGTGTTGGCTTGTTCCAACACTTTGCTTTTTAGTTTGCTTTCGTTTTATTTTGTTTTTTCGTTTGTTTTTCTTTTCTTAAACCCTTGCTTGGTCGCAAGTTCTTTTCTATTCTTTAATCCCTATCCTCAAAAATACAAAAATATTTTTCTGTTTTTTCCTTTTTTTCGTCAATGTGGATTCGCACTTTTCCTCTTTGCTTTAATATCATTGTGAGAACAATCGTGTTTGAGTTTTGAAGGAACACATCCCTATAAGGAAGAGGATCATGAAGTCACTCATGAGAGGTATGTCCTATGTCTCCCACTTATGAAGTTTGAGTTGTTTATCTTAGTTGGTTGATTTGCTAAGATCCCATGCTAGTGGTAAGTAATTTAATATGGTTGGAGTAAGGCTTTTTATTAGTATGATGATTAGTTGTTGAAGCTCTTTCTCTAGTTCTTTTAGTTAACCGAGTCTTGCCATGGAAATAATAATGCCAAACAAGTACAATAAGAAAAAGTCTGAAATTTATGACTTGTTTGATGAATGATTGTCTTGAGAGTATACCCTTGATGATACTTAACCCCATAGATATTTTGATAGTCTTGACGACACTGATGAAAGGAATTGCTTGATTGAAATAAAGTCTAGTGGTAATTGTGATGCATGCCAAAGCTAACCTTGTGGATCAAACGACGGTACTAGCTCAAAAAAGAGAAATAAGTGAGACAACTTTGTTTTATGTCTCTAATGCACACCTTTGGGATGCCAGTAACTCCGCTAGCTTTTGAACGATCTATGGTATAACCCCGGATTTCGGCCATGACTTGATGACATGAGTGGCATACGTGTCAATATATGGGCAAAAGTATTGGTAATCTAAAAGGTTGTGCAAACACTTGCAAAAGAAACATTTAACAATCCTTGAAAAGAAATGAAAGAAAGAAAAAAGATATTTATGAGGATCCACATAACAAGTCCTTGGCATGGTCTCATTACTACTTTATGATTTTTTTCTTGAAAGACATTGATTGGATTAGAAGTGTTTTTGATAGACTTGATTTATTGATGTGTGTGTAAATAAGACACATCATTGTTATACTACTTGGGACATGAAAGTCCCTTACTCAATTATGCTATTTAGACATTCTAGTTTCCTTGGCAAGCTGAGAGTTAATTAGAAGAATTGGATTGATTGCTACACTTCTAGTTACTTATACTTATATTAAACTTTACTTTGATTATCTTGACTTGCTAAAGCTTGTATAGTATTCTTGTCATCTTTGTAACTTTGATAAGCCTCGCAAATGAATGAAGTGATGGGCGCATATGACTACCAACCATAAGTGAATTCTTATTCTTGTTGTTTCAAGTTTAAACGTTGAATTCCTTATAGTTCTTTTGGTTCTTCTTACTCGAGGGCGATTAAGGTTTGAGCTTTGGGGAAGTTGATGGCTCCAATATTTGCCATCTTCTACTGCGTTTAAACATTATTTTTGGTCTAGCAATTTCCAAGAAACTCTCAATCCTTGCCACTAATGACTAATAATTGCAAAGATATGCAAAACCTCTCTTTGATTTATGTTGTGCAAGAAATCAAGGCTTTTAATGCGAAATAAGGAGTCACAATGAAGGATTTTGAGGAAGTACACATGGCCAAGTAATTGGGAAGCAGTTCTAGGGTGTCAGTACGCTTAACAACCACTGGTACAGGCAGGGCCCTCCCATACCGCCCGCCCGTACCAGGTGGTGACGGCTTCGTCTTGTCAAACCCTACAAATTTCATGAAGACGCCTATATATTTTGAGGCTCCAACCGCTGGCTAGAGAGCCACCATTTTAAGATTACATCACAACACCACCAAAGGAGATCCACACCATTGTTCATCCATTATTCATCACTCCCACCTTCCATCCATCCACTAGCCATATCCATTGCTTTGTACTTTAGATCTCCTTGTGATTTGACGACCATTGTAAGAATATTTGATTTCAATCTAAGTATTTGTATGATGTTTTCTATCTCCGATCTATTTGTTATGAGTGAGTAGTCCTCACGAACTACAGGTTGGGGAGAAACCTCACAGCGATTATGCGCATCTAGATCATGGGAGTATTGTATTTTTTTTGCAATTGAGATTTGTATCTTTTGTTTCTTCGTCTCTTATCTCGATCCGAGGACTTGTAGGTACTCAAGATCCCATAGGTTGATAAAGGCTTGAGGTGAGATACTTGTCTAGCAGCGATCTCATAGGAACCTCAGTGATAGAAAGGGCAGTACAGTCTTCGCTTAGCACCCCATTCGGGATCAACAACAACATCACCACTTAAAGCTTTGATATGTGTTTTACACTTAATAATCATTTGTAACCTGTGGCTTCGGTGTGCACTCAGTTGGATTAAAAGTCTATTGCTATGCCTGCTACATCACAGGGGCTCTAGAATATTAGGATGTGTTACCCACAAGAAATTATCTCCATTCAAACATTATACATGACTATGCTTATTATTATCTTTTATCCCATTTGATGTGCACCTGCAGGTGGATCTTCAACCCTCGCCTATATCCATACATTGATTCAAACCCATTATAAAGTAAACTAGACTGGTCTAGTAAAACTAAGGTAAAAAGAACAAACAAAGTCTTGTAGATGTGTCCTTTTTATTTCCTTTTAGTATTGCTTTCCGAGGTTCAATTAAACCTAGGTATTCTAGGGAAAAATCTATTATACTACATCCATGAATCCGGATCGAAGGTATCAGTACACTCTCTTATGGTCACTAGAGCCAGGGCCATGTGGATTGGTCTTTGTTTGAGGATGTGTCCTCCTCTTCTGGCCCTGATGGCAAGGAGACTGCTCAAGACAATGATGAGGATGAGGACGAGGATGATGATGAGGATGGCGATGAAGATGAGGATGATGAGGACTACAGTGGCTAGAGTCAGTTTGGGATGCCTTTAGTTTTGCTCTTTTCCCTTTTTGGTGTATCGATGCTAAAGGGGGAGAAGTAGCCCCATATTAGGTTGCTACCAGGGATTTGCATGGGTACACAAGCTTCTCGTTCATTCGATTTGCCTCTTTGAAGCTTGTGTATTTATGTCGTGTTGAACTCCTTTGTGTGTGGTAAGACATGTGTGCCCGGTATCTTTATCTTGTTAAAGACTATGTTATGTCTATGTATTTGTCTAGTCTTTATCTTAGTATCCTGTCTTACCTCATCGATATATAAACTCTAGAGTGGGTGTTGATCCTAGTTGGTGTAATATTGTATTCAGATGCAAACTTAAAATGGTCACACATCTAGGGGAGCCTCTCTATAGTTTGTAAATCATGTGTTGCTATGCTTATTGGTTATCATTTATGAAAATCCTTGGGTTGTCATCAAACACCAAAAAAGGAGAGATTGAAAGGGAATTTTTTCCCTTCATATGTTTTGATGTGTGTCGACAACACTAGGAAAGTTTAATCATGTGCTAAGTGTTTCAGGGCATAATTATCTTGTCAGCATACGGTTATATTATATCTCCCTGAAAGGGAAAAGAGGGTTCTAGTTGAATTGATTCAAGAGGATTCTAGGATTTTTAAGTGTGCAAAACTGAGTTTTACTAGACTATCTGGCAGATGCTGGCCAGCCGGAATGTCTGGTTGGTGCAGGCCAGAGTGTCCAGCCTTGTATTTCCTCGGACTTTCGCCAAGAGGTGGTTTCCATTTAGTAGGCCATATCGGAGTCCACCCATACTCTGGCCCGATTCTTTGAAGATACTATGCTAGGCCAGAATATCCGGAGATGTGAGGCTGGAGTGTCCGGCTCAGGCCGGAGTGTCTGGCTCAGCTGGACACTCCGGGTTAAGTGGTGTTGCTTGTCCCCAACCTCAAGAACCCTAGAAGCCGAGCCACCAAATATTCAAGATATCCTCTCTCAACCATTCAAAGTCATTGATCTTTGGAGAATCGAAGGAGGAGACACCGATCTACATCTTCACCAAAGTGATTTACATTTCCCCCTCATTCACTTGAGGGCCCCCTTGTTCTAGTGTTTCTTAAGAAACCCTAGTTGTTGTTTTTAATGCTAACTTGCTTGTTGTCATTGTGGCAGCTAGACTTGTACTTGGAAGCCTCCATTCCATTGTGCAAGTTTTCTCCAAGCTTGTTGTAAAGGTGCCGGTTCCCGCCTCGAAGGGTACCGATAGTGGAAAAGTGGACTAGGCCATTTATGGCGGAAGTTCACCGGAAAATAGGGTGAGGCCTATGTGGCATTGTGGTCTTAGTACCGCCCACCCCTCCAACACAGACATACTTCCCCTAAAAAGGAAGGAACTATGGTGAATCAAATCTCGTGTCCCCGTGTGCTTCACTCTCGGTTACCTCTGTCCTCTTATCGTTCCTTTACTTGTGTTATGCTAGTTGCTAGGTTCTCATATAGGTAAATTCACCTTAGTTGCATATCTAAAGAATTTACCTTTGTGTCAAGCCTAAATAAAAATAAGTAAAAGTTGGAGTAGCACCTATTCACCCCCCTCTAGGTGCCCATACGATCCATTTCACATGAAAAGTAAGCTCCAGGCCCGGAGTCTCCGCCCACTGTCACACGGAGTCTTTGGCCCCCTTCTACGTGACCTCCAACTTCAAGCCTCTGGAATCGATCCAGAGTCTCCGACCCAAATCTAGAGTCTCCTACCCCGTCCGGAGTCTCCACCACTACTAGGGAAAATTCTATGCGAGGTGCACCTAATACACTATGTGAGGCGCATATCATATGCGCCTCTAGCGCCGCGCCTTGCGTATTTTTATGCGAGGCGCATATGATATGTGCCTCCTATATTCTGGATATGCAAGGGGCATATTGATATGCGCCTCCTATACTCTGGATATGCACCTCCTATATTCTGCATATCCGAGGCGCATATTTATTCGAATGCACCTCGTATATTATTTTTGAATTTCAAAAAAAAATGGTGGCCAGATCTAGATCTGGATCTGGCCGGAACTTCATCGGAGGCCGTGCCCATGGCCACAACCTACCACCACAGGCATGTGCGGGAGGCCATGGCCATGGGGCTTGCCGAAGATGATGGAGGAGGATGAGGCCACCGGAGGTCGTCGCCGGAGGTTGTCATCCGAGGTGTTGGAGGAGGAGGTGGTCGGTGTGGTTGTGGAGGCCATGGCCGAAGTGGTCGCCGGAGGAGGAGGAGGAGGTCACTAGAGGAGGAAAAGGTCGCCGGAGGAAGAGGAGGAGGATGCCACCGGAGGTGGAGGAGGAGGAGAGTGGAGAAGGAGGAGGAGAAGGGGAGAAGAAGGAGAGGTGGAGGAGAAGGAGAAGGAGAAGGAGAATGAGAAGGAGGAAAGGTGGAGAAGCAGAAGGAGAAGGAGGAGAGGTGGTAGGTGTTATATAGGTGTGGTAGGTGGCTATTTCGAATTTGAATCAGGCGTCACTTATGTGAGGCGCATATCATATCATATGCGCCTCCTATACTCGCCTTAAATATGCACCTCCTATACTCACCTCGAATAGTTTTTTGTTTTTTTAATTTTTGGCATTTATTCATATCTTTAAATTCGTAAATCGAAATTCGACAAATAGTATATGAATTATTATCAGAAAAATGTGAGGAATCCAAATATGTCATCAAAATTTGAGGTTTTTACCATTTTATTTTATTTTTTCCAAATCAAAAAAGGCGATCCACGCGGGGGAGGGAGGAGGGGGTGGAATTGGTGGCAGGAAGTATAGGAGGCGCATATGGGAATGTGCATGATATGCGCCTCCTATAGGAAGTATAGGAGGCGCATATGCGAATGTGCATGATATGTGCCTCCTATACTTGAAATATAGGAGGCGCATATGGTCAATATGTGCTTCGCATAAGTTGGATCTGCCAGAATCCGCCCGTACATGGAATATAGGAGGCACATTCTAGTAATATGCACCTCGCCTATTTTTATACCTGAGGCGCATGGCAAGGTGGTGTGCCTCGCCTATTTTTATAGGAGGCGCATATGGTTAATGCGCCTCCTATAACCATGTCACCTATAGCATTTTCTCTAGTAGTGCGCCAACACACAACCGGAGTCTCCGGCTCGCCCACACCCGATCGCAACTGCGAGCCTCTAGAACGCATCCGGAGTCTTCGACCCCTACTCTAGAGTCTCCTCCGACCAGAGTCTCTGGCCATGCAACTCTGGAGTCTCCAGCCTAAGTGATGGGCATGCGCGCCGACAACTGTTCCTTCAGCCTATGTACCCCCAAATCCATCCAGAATTATCCTTTATGCCCAAACTACCCCTGCTTAGTTTTTGGCCTATATATAGACTACCTACTCCTTATTGTAACCCTAGAGTTGGATAATTGAATTAGAAGAAACCCCTTTGAGGATCTAACTAATTCTAGTCTCATGCTCCTTGAAAAGGAGCACCAATTATCCTCCAACCTCTTGAGCTTTGCAGAGTGCGTTCAAGTTGTACAAGGCCTTGGAGTCGGTGCCCTTCTCCAAGTTGTCAAGATCTCGCAAGGCCTCCCGCTCACCATGCCAGTTAGAGAGAGAGTGTTCTTGCAGACCACCGATCCTAGGGATTGTGTCGGACCGGTAGCCGCTAGCGTGAGCTATAGGCTTGTATCGTGTTTCAAGTGTGAGTGTGTTCATCATGTTCTACGCGTGTGTTTTCGTGGATTTCATCCTCTCCCTCACGCCCACTCGCCTCCACCTTGATTTCCATGGGGATTCGTGAAAGATCGTCCAACCCTACGGGGTCACCCCTAACATATTAGTATCAAGAGCCTCATTGATCATGAATTTCCTCACAAAATTTTCTTCTATCCACCATAAATTCGAAAATCCCCAAAAAAGTTCCCCCAATTTCCCCTTTGGATCAATCTCTCATTTTGGAGTGTTATTTGTGGTTTTGATCTGGCCAAATCTTGTCTAAGGTGTTGGTCCAACTTTTGCCTACTTTTTCCAGCCCAATTTTGGCCAATTTTTTTGCGGATTTGCGCCCCCAAGGTGTGGATTTTTGTTAAGAACACGAGTTGTTCATACAACCCCGACCCTGGTTTGGGTCGGCCCGGTGGAGATGCCCTAAGGTACTAGTAGAGAATTTTGTTAAGCGGGGTGGTGGGCTTGTGGGACCAAGGAAAGCAGTGCCTGCACGATCGATGTCCATCCGACAGCCATGCACCCGAAGTATGTGAGTGCGTGACCCCCCGCTTCCGCAAAAAAGAACATAAAAAATATTGTGTCGATAACCTAAAATATATTTTAGATTTGCTGCCTATTTGAAGATTCTATGTCTTTTTGCAAAAAAAAGATTATATTGTCTTTGAGCACCACCTGATGCACTTCATGGCTAGGACGGATCGTGTCGTGGCGGTGTCATGGTGAATGCCATGGGCAGGCTTAAGTTAGGGGCCGATGGATGCCGAAGGATCCAGAGAGGGAGGATGCGATAAAGATCACACACGGAAGAACACATCGATGTACCCAGGTTTAGGCCCTCGCGGTGACGTAAGACCCCTTGTCGTGGTGGTGGCACAACAGATGCCATGGATAGGCTAAAGATGGGGCCAATGAGTGCTAGGGGAATCTAGGGAGGGAAAATGTGATGATTCCACGCATAGAAGTTCTTGTATTTCCTCTATCAATGGTGTTTACAGGTGCTCCTCAAGCTATTGGTGAGAAGGAGACTATGTCTCTTACTCCCCACAGCCTAGCTCTAGAGTTCTACCTTCGACAGAGAAAATGATTGATCGCCCTCTATGGAGGCCCCGGTGCTCCTTATATAGGGGAGCCTAGGTTACAATATTAGGGCACACATGGCAGCATATTCCCCTAATATGCCCCTCCACTAAAGCTAGATTCTTCTTTATTCTCTTTAACGGCTCGTCTAGGAACATAACCCATTGCGTAATCCTTGCTTTTAAGCGTCACCAGACACAAGCTACGTCAGCCGACACTGCCCGCATCATCTTGGTCGCCCTTACCCCGCTGGTCCTTCCCTCTGCTTTGCTTCGCTCATGCTACAGCTAACCAAAGCCACCTTTTGACTAGCAGGAGATTCCTTCCTTCTCTTGGAAGACAAGCGGTAGTCCAGTTAACACATAGCTAACCCGACTACAAGGGTACCTGTGTAATAGATAGACAAACATGGCTGACATGTATTTTATGCCGACTGGGTTAATGCTAGGGAGCTGCCCCACGGGCCGGGTTACTCCATAAGTCGGCCTGCCTTGAGGTGATCCGGCCAGCACTTGCTTTGACCAGGCCGTACCCCGGCTAACTTATCCTTTATACCCCGGCATGACCCTACCCGGGGGTATCCCCCCAACATTAGTCCCCAAAGCTGGTGTGGTCTTAGCAACCTTAGTTGTTAAGGCCACAACAGGTTCCTTTATCCGGATCTTAACTTCTTCGGCCGAGTTAATCTGTAACCCAGACCTTTTTCTTCTATATTCCCTTGGCGCATTCCGAGTTATTTCTTGCTGGCCGGGTCTCTGCTCATATATCCGGGTTACCTTTCCTTCTTTCATACGCTTCCCCACGTCCTACGTGTAGGGTAATCATCATCTCGCCTCATTTTAAGGTCCACGCCCATTTACTATGCCAGTTACTATTGCAATGTCAGGAAAAAATGATGTGCACGTCCCTTCATTGCGGCGCCTCGTTAACTGTAACAGCACGTTGCGTCACAGGATCTTTTACCCTGTGGTCCTTGCTATGGCTGGCGCTTGGTTGGCTGCTCTGCTGTGTACATAGCCACACTGTGCGGCTTGGCCACCGCAAACAATCCCACTTTGCACCTGCACGCGCGGTTAAATAGAGAGCAAGGGCCTTGTGGGGAGATTTCCCACACTTAGCGCGCTCCCCTGCCTCCTTTCTTCTTTGCTGCAACTCCACCGCCACCACTACTTCTTCACCATTGCTGCGCCGCTGCGACCGTGCTCAGCAGTTCCTAGCGACCGCATCGCTGCGTTAGTTCAAGATTTTTGCCACGGGGCCCTGTGCTTCTAGGTTCCCCACAGCCGGCTACCTTTACTCAGATTTCCTCCTCGAAGATCTCGACCTCACCATGACTGAGGAAGAGGCCGCCATGGTGCGCAACAAGAGGAGGAATACAAAGCCCACCAGCGCGGTGGGTGGGACGGTGCGTTCGTCTACGAGGACGATTTGGATTGGCTTTACGCCACGCGCCGCATCCCCGCAGGCGTCGCCTGCCGCCTCGCTGCCGCCGAGGTTTCTCCCTGTCCCAATCCAGGAGAATACGTTGTTTTCCTCTCCCACTTTTACTGCGGTTTCAGCCTTCCTATTTCTGATTTCTTTTTCGATATCGTCTCCACATGCAACCACACCATCTCCCTGCCAATGCCATCACCTCTCTATCTTCTTTTGCCTCCGGCATAGAGGGGTATCTCGGCCTCTGGCCCTCCAAGGAAATGTGGATTAAGTTCTTTGGCCTCCGTAAGAATGTTGTTCAGGATCCGGAGCTTACTCCGGCAGAAAAGCATCTGACTCAGTGCAAGGCTGCCTCCATATCTCCCCGCAAGGGCTCTCTGTTCCCCCGGGTCACCGGGCTCGAGTCTTGCAAGGGCTGGGCTTGGACTTTCTTCTACGTCCGGAACACGATAGGCGAAGACTTGATCCGGCTCCTCCCCTTCAAGCTTGGAGTCCCGGACACCTCTCTTTGGGAGAGTATCCTCAAACGACCCACGACTCTGGCGAATTTGGTTGACCGCCGGATCAAGGAGCTGCTCAAGGAGAAACTTCGAGGGGAAGATATCATGATCACTTTCGTTCGCAGCCGAGTTTCCCCCTGCAGAAATGTGCCCACAAGATCTGCTACTTGAGCGGCCCCCTCGATCCCCACCAGACTTCCTCCTTCGATCTCGATAACTCAGCGGTTTACCGCTGGGTTAAGGCCATTTTCAACGTGGAGAAGGAATTCTCCGAGGCTTGGGAATGGGGGCTTGCACCCTATACCCGGGACAACCGTCCTCTAAAGGTAAACTTCACTCTTACTGTTTTTCCGGATCTTCTTTGTATGTCGGATGACTTTCTTAACTTAACCTTCTCTACTTTGTTCTCAGTGATTCCTCCAACAACCATTGGAGGATGGCCAGGAGCTGGCGAGCAAGTGGGTGCCAGACCGTGCCGCGACAGATTAGGTGGAGCCTAATTCGGAGACTTTCCTGCCCACTCCAAACACCGTCAAGCGTACCTCTGGTAAGGACTCTTCTTAAAGGGATTGGCCAGATGACGATGACTCGGATGTTGAGGTTCTTGAGGTATTTGACCCGGTGCCCCCCTCTTACGCATTTCCGCTTATGTCCGGATCTTTAGCTAACCTGGCTGGTTAGGTCCACGAGGTTCCCCCCTTGCCACTAGTGGTCCAGCCCCTGCTCCCTCCTAGAAGCGTGCGGCTACCTCGGCCGCATCTTCGGAGGCACCACCGCCCAAGAAGAGGCAAAATAAGTCCAGGGTGAAAGCCTCGGCCAAACCAGCGGCCAAGAGCACGGTCCGGAGGGCACCCAAGCCTCGGGAACCTCCAACCTCGGATGAGTAAGTCTTTCTGTATTTTTGTTTAGGTCCTTCCGTTTCTGCCTTTGCCTTTGCCTCTTATTGGCTCTCTTTCTCTTTTTGACTTGGCCCTCTTCTGTTTTCCAGAGCTCCTAGGGTCATTCCCAGAGCGGCTCCGACATTGCCTCTCCGATTCAGAGTAGCCATTCTCCCCCATGACGACGACACTCGCCCGCTCAGTCCTATTCAAGAGGACTCCGCGGTTGCGCCTGATCGGAGCCCACCTCGCCATGAGGAGGGCAACATCAGCATGGGGGGTAGTGGGGCGGCTCAGGATACGGCCATGCCGGATCATCCCAGTTCCTCTTCAGCGCCAGCGCCTAGTTTTGAGGTGATAGTTTCATTGGCACCGCCCCAATCAAGTTTTTCTCCAGCTCCAGTTTCTTTTGAACCAGCAACACCAGTAGCAGCAGCACCATCAGCACCAGAACCAGCAGCACCACCAGTAGCATCAACAACACCACCAGCATCACCAACAGCAGCATCAGCTCTAGCACTAACCTCGGCACCAAAGCCCGCAGCAGCCACAACCTCCACCAAGCCTCCAAAAAGGAAAGCTCCATCAACTGCCTCCGGATCAACGGTGT
Source organism: Avena sativa (assembly GCA_916181665.1). Taxonomy (NCBI): domain Eukaryota; kingdom Viridiplantae; phylum Streptophyta; class Magnoliopsida; order Poales; family Poaceae; genus Avena; species Avena sativa. The sequence goes on along the minus strand of OV702297.1, from coordinate 462,660,076 downwards.
CCATCGCGGACATCTTCCAGCCAGCTTCCCAGGCATCATCCTGATCAGCAGCCTCTGATCTTCCTCCGTGTCCTCCGTCATGCGGCAAGCTCAAGAAAACTACCGTTCTAGCCAAGGGCACTCCTACCGGGTCCTCCGTTGCCGGATCAGAAGGTAGTAGGCAATTGGTCCTGCATACCAGTCCTGCTACTACCCAATCTGCGAGGCGGGAGGCCCATATCAAAGGCCTGGTGGCGATCCATTCTCCCAGCAGTGAAACTTACAGCCCGCTGCTCCTTGAGTATGTGAACAACTGGAACAATGCTAAATTCGTTGATCCTAAGGATGATCTACCAGAGAAGTTCGGCCCTACGGAGTTTAACGCTCAGATGAATTCTGCCACCAAGGCCATTTCTTTGGCTGGCCAGATGATGGAGGTAACTCTCTTCTTCTATGGTACTTTATATGTATGAATGCTTATAGATATATCCCCTAGTCCCCGAGCCTCCGAGGGAGTAACTTGTTACTCGGTCGAATACTCCTAGAGAATTTAGTTCACATCTTTAGTAATTTTCAATAGTGGTAAAGTTAGAGTCGGGTTAAGTTCCACTTGGCCCGGAGTTTGTAGACTTCGAATATCCACACACCTAGAGCTAGGTTAAGTTCCACTTGGCCTGGATCTTGAATACTTCGAATATCCACACACCTAGAGCCGGGTTAAGTTCCACTTGGCCCGGATCTTGAATACTTCAAATATCCACACACCTAGAGCCGGGTTAAGTTCCACTTGGCCCAAATCTTGAATACTTTGAATATCCACACACCTAGAGATGGGTTAAGTTCCACTTGGCCCGGATCTTGTAGAGTTCGAATATCCACACACCTAGAGCCGGGTTAAGTTCCACTTGGCCCAGATCTTGTAGACTTCGAATATTTCTCAGTTTCCCTTTGAACTAACCTTGTCTTGTTTTTTCCAGATTATCACTAACCGTCGAACTGCTGAGTTCCAGCGCCTGCTGGACTCCTACAAAGACGTTCGCGCCTGTTATGGCAAGCTCCTAGAGGATCACCAGAGGAAAAGTAATTTTCTTTACCCAAGACTTTTCCTTTTTCCACTTGTGTTCTGTCGGGTTATCCGTGATCCGTATTAACTTGTTATTCGAACCATGCAGCCAAGGTTGAGGCTAAGAACATTATTATGCGGAAAAATCTGGCTGAAATACAAGGTATGTTGTCGTCATGATATGATCATTGCGCACTCTTTCCTTGACTCGATAGATGTTTTATACTTTGGCTCTGCCGGATTAACCCATTGTTGCAGTTGCCCTTGAAGACAGCGTGCCTATTCCTGATATGATGACACATTTTATCGAACAAGCAGGGAAGCATCAGGCTAAACTGAAGAAGAAGGATGACGAGATAGCTCGGCTATGCCTCTAGGACTCGGAGATTACTCGGCTGAATGCCAAAATCCGGAGGCTTAAGGACCTCCACAAATCCGAACTGAACAAGGCTGACCAAGAGTTTGCCGAGGAAAAAGAGCGTTTGATGACGCAAATTTCCAAGGACAAGGACTTATTGGAGGAAGCTGATGTAAAACTTACGTCGGTGACCTCTGAATATGAGAAACTCCAGGCCAATAGTGCCAATGTCCATTCCGAGCTTCAGCGTCTCCTCTTCCAGATTGCCCGTGAGTTCCTTTCCCTTGTTCAATTTTCATTTCTCTGGATTAATGCGTTCGCTCATTGTTTCCTCTATTCTGTCCTTAGGCAAGTTTTGAGAAGGTGATACTCTCGCTGGTGCTGCTGTAGCCCGGTCCCGCGAGCAACGTGGTATTCCCACGGGTCCTGCTGTCGGGTCAATCCCTTACACGACAGAGGATCTGCTGGTGAGCCTTGTTGCTCGCATGGAGCTGGTAAAGAACTACGATGCAGATATCATGCCGGCTGCAATGCAGATGCTCAATGCCCTCTGGCCCGGTGAGCCCACTCCCAAAGGAAATACGGCGCTTATCGCCAAACTGATGGAGTGCGAGACTCGACTGAACTTGTGGCGAGAATCTGCTGCACGAGCTGGGGCTGACATTGCGCTGCAGTTTGTCCTATCATGGTACGAAGGAATAGACTTGGGGCTGCTCACCCGCATGCACACCAGATCAAAATGGTCCGAAGATCCGGAGGCGCTGCTTATTGTAAAGCCTGTGCTAACAAGCTTATCCAGTTTTCCTTCTGCCATGCTTGGAACGAAGGGTCGAGCTACCTTGATGTGTTTGAAGATGCCTCTGAACGTGAGGAAGATGAGGGAAGTGAGGGTGAGGCCTCCGAGCTTGGCGCCGAAGCTGAAGATCCGGAGGATGGAGAGGCTAACCCCGAGGATGAGGCCGAGGCTAGCGCCCCGCCCACAAACTCCGAAGTACCTCCACCACCGGTTGATGGTTCGGCTCCTACCCCTGCTCCTTGAGCATGGAAACATTTAACCGAATTTGTCAGATCCCCGGAATGCCGGGTGAAGATGTATTTAAGTACCTTGGTTTGGTTTTGCTACAATATGTGTTATTTTCCACTAATTTTTTAAATGTCGGATTATCGTGGGTGAAGTCTTCGAGTTTCCTTTTCTTGTTCCCCCAATTTTTGACTCGGCTCGCGTCCACCTTGATTTGGTTTTTTCGACTTACGAGTCCGAGGTTCAAAAAATCAAATTAACTATACTCGAAACTTTGAGATTAGTTCAAAATAATCCGGCAAGAAATGAATGAAGTAAATACAGGTTTGTCCGAATAACATTTGTCGGCGCGCTTAGGTTCTTTCCCTTAGTCGTTTTTCATGTGCTTTGCAATTCCAAACTTGTTCTCTTGCTTGCCATGAAGAAAATTCTTGTTGGACAGCAGCAAAGTCGAAGAGTTGGGTTTTTGGTGCTCTGATGGCTCAATGCACGGCGCCCAGAAAAATGCTTGTTGGCGGTGTTGATGTAGAGCTCGTTGGGAACCCCAAGAGGAAGGTATGATGAGCACAGCAGCAAGTTTCCCTCAGTTATGAAACCAAGGTTTAATCGAACCAGTAGGATCAAGGAAACACCCCAAAGGTGTTACTAGCTAAGCTTTGGCAGGGCACACTACCGATGCTGGTAGCAACGTGGAGACCTGCACAACACAACCATAGAACTTTGTCCCCAACTTGCGATGAGGTTGTCAATCTCACCGTGTTTTGCGGAAAAAGGAAGGATTAAACGTATCGAATGGAAAGAAGTAGAAGTTTGCAGAAAGTAAACACAAAGCAGTAAAAGATTGTAGATTGTATGTAAAAGACAAGGACCGGGATCCATAGTTCACTAGAGGTGGCTCTCCTTAAGATAGATAACATGCTGGGTGAACAAATTACAGCGGGGCAATTAACAAACACCGAGAAAGCAATGCATGCATATACTAATCATCTTGACTCCTTTGAGACTTGATTGGGCATTACAACATAATACATAGACCTCCATCCAACTGCATCTATGACTAATAATCCACCTTCAGGTTATCATCCGAACCCTCTCCAGTATTAAGTTGCAAGCAACTGATTATTGCTTTACGAACTGCGTGTAAAGTAAACAATACGATTGTTCTATGAACAAAGGATTGTTGTTTTCTCCCTAGTAGCAATAGCACATCTAGTACCTTAGAGATTTCTGTCACTTTCCCAGATTACCAGAGGCATGAACCCACTATCGAGCATAAATACTAACTCTTGGAGTTGCTAGCATCTACTTGGCCAAGATAGCTACTAACAACGGAAAGCATGCAAGATCTCAAATAACAAAGACATGATAGAATCAATAATCAATCTGAAATAGCATATCAATATCCATCGGATCCCCGCAAACACAACTTGTATGATTACAAATAGATGATCTTGATCATGAACGGAGCTCACCAGATCTAAACATGAAAGCACAAAGGAGGAGAACCAGCCATCTAGCTACTACATGGAGCCGTAGTCCAAGGATGAACTACTCACGCATCACACCAGAGGCTTGCATGGTGATGAAGAAGGCCTCCAGGGTGAATTCCCCTCTCTGGCAGGGTGCCAAGAAGAGCTTCAGATCCCTGCCGATCTAGGGATGGAGATGATGGCGGCTACAGACTCTTTCGTGGATTTTTGATCGGGTACTTAGGGTTTACGTCCTGAGGGCATCTTATAGGCGGAAGGGGAGGCCGAGGGGGTGCCTGGGCTAGCCACACCACCCCCTGGCGCGGGCCAGGCCTGGCCACGCGGCCAGGTGGTGTGGCCGCCCTCTGGCCCTTCTCCTTCTCGTATTCTGGGACTTGATCCCTTCCGGAAAAATAGGCACTTTGGATTTTGTCCCGTCCAATTCCGAGAATATTCATTTTCTGACTTTCCTGGAACCAAAAATAGCAGAAAACAGGCAGCTGGCACTGTGGCTCTTGTTAATAGGTTAGTCCAAGAAATCATAAGAAAAGTACTCCAAAGTTGGAACAAAACACAAGAAAGTGGATAAAACCAAGCATGGAACATCAAAAATTATAGATACATTTGCAATGTATCAACATCCCCAAGCTTAACTCCTGCTCGTCGTCGAGTAGGTAAGTGATAAAAAGAAAGAATAATTTTTGAGGTGACATGCACCATCAAAGACTTGATCAAAGTATTTGCAAAATATTCAAAGCTGGGATCATAGTACTTCAATCATAACATAAAAGACAAAGTTCTAGCAATAAGCAAAGAAGCTATGATGCAACATGAAAAGGCACAAACAAAAGATTCATGAATAACAATGCTTTGCAAGACGTTTGTTTGTTTCACATAAAGAAAACATAGCATAATAGTATTCAGCTTGTCCCTCATAGAGTAGCAAATATAAATGCACATGACACCTTCAAAGTTCATAAGAGTGACTAGATGCAATAGTTTAAAACAAGCAATATCAAAGTATGCATCAATCAACTAGTCTTGGGACAATGCACATAGAACTAAGAATGGCCACTATGCTCTCAAAGTAGGTGCATAAAGTTAGAAGGTGGAGACTCAATATAATGGTGGAAGAAAGGCCTTTTGTAAAAGGAAGTAGGGATTCAAGTCTCATAAAGAGCTTCCAAAAATTATGGTACTTATAGCTTTCAACTCTCATTTCCCCTATCATAAGCATCTTGAAGTGAGTAAGGTTAAAGTGAACAAACTATAGTGTACATGCTTGACGAAGTATAAGTCAGAAATCTCATGTCCCTTGTATACGAGGGCCGCTCCTCATGCTACTCAAGTTTAGTCACCGGTAAGTTCTTATCATCGTAAGTACATGTGTATCATAGAGAACCGCCAACGGGGTACCCCTTGCCCGATGATACGGAAGAATCCCCATATCAAAATGACAAGGCAAGCAGGCAACGAGCATCTCAGCATTCTTCTTATTTACCATGGGAATATGGTGCTTTTTTCTCTCTTTCCTCTTTTCATAGTATCTCTTTTTTTTCTTTTCTCCTTTTTCTCAATATAGGACTTTTTTTATAAGAAGAATGCTTCATAGACAGCTCATTATGGTTACGCTGCAGGTTTCCACCATGTCAGCATGGATTAGACCAGCGGCCCAGGCGTTTCTCTAACACATATACATAACTCCATGGACTTACAAGCTCCCCTTTCATTTCACACCGACGACATCCATATACAAAAGAGCATGATATCAACTAGGTACAAGTACGAAGTGCAATGTTGAAAGCGTTCCCCATGAAAGCATGGTTCTGCTAATTCCCAACAAATAAGTGCAAGCATATACAACATAGACGACACAATGGTTCAAGTTTATTAAGGGCAAGTAAAGTAAAGTGTGCCATCAAGTTCGTGAGAGCTTTAATCACTAGTTTTCTCATAACAAGTGGAAGGTAAACAAAAGCATGAATATACTTGGAATAGCATAAGCTAGTAGGTAGGTATGGTGGACTCTTTGGAATAACTTGGTTTAGGGAGTTGGATGCATGAGTGGAACTCATACTTTGTCGTGGAGGCTAGCAAAAGACTGGGAGCGACAAACTAAGAGAGCAATAATGGCCATAATCATGCAGAGCGACAAAACATCATTGATCAAAGCATAAAGTGATACTACAAGTTGAAAACTAAAGGATCATAAAGGCTATGGTGACTTTGGATAGTCATAACATGGTGTGAGCATGTGCCAAGTCAATCCAAATAAAGCATCAAAGGAGAATACCACTATTCTATGCTTTAATATGCTAAAACAACGCATGATTCATCCAAGGCACATTAAGCAATCTCAATTGTTTATAACAAGTCATGCTACAACAAAGAATACTAAGCATAAAGCCAAAACAATATCAAGCATGGCATGACAAAGCATAGGCCACAGTCAAAAACAAGCTCTTTTTACCACATAAGCATGAACTTTCCTACTCTTTTCCAAACCAAACCAAACTATTTGAAAACCAATGTATGAAAGAGGGGGTCCAACCAATTTATTCAGAAAACTAAGCAAATCAAGCAAACTGAAAACCAAAACAAAAACGAAAAAGAAGACGCTCCAAGAAAAACACAACTGTGCATGAAACAATAAAAATGAAGCGTTTGGAAGGAACCTGGGATTTTTATTGATGAAGGAGGGGATGCCTTGGGCATCCCCAAGCTTTGACGCTTGTACTTCTTGGATATTTCTTGGGGTGCCATGTGTGGCATCCCCAATCTTGAGCTTTAGTCCATCCTTCATCTCATTACTCATTCCTTCCATACACCTAAATTTTTTCCTTCATACAAAACTTCACACAATCTCATTAGCAACATTAGTGCACTCAAGATAAATAAGTCTTAAGGTTCAGTTATAACACCAAATAAACTTCCATTAGAACACTAGATACTGTAGCACTTCCCTAAAAAAGCTCAATTCCCTAAAAGAACTCAAAAAGGAACCCACAAGAAGCAAATGCAGAAAATGACAGAAATCTGTCAAAACAGACTAGCAGTTAAAGACGAATTTTTTTGAAGACATTTTGTTTCTCAAATCAAAATTTTTTGATCTAACGAAAGTTAGATAACTACCTGGGTCAGCATCACAAAATATTACAGCTCAATCCGACATACAGAGCTCTCTCACGAATTTGTACAGTGAAGCACAAAAATCTGTTTCGGGACAGCAACTTTCCCAATCATTACTTCACTCTCATTAGAGGTTACTCTTGGCACAAAAAGCAAATAAAAAGGATAAGGAGAGGTTATTACTGAAGTAATAACTTCCAATACTCATCTAAAACTCTTGGGTTATCTCCCAACAAGTACTTTTCTTTAACGCCTTTAAGTTAGGCATAAGAAGCAAAGAAAGAATCAAGTGTTCTCAAATGAAGAAGCATTAAAACCAACTTTCTTGCCCTTACCTCTTTTATTTTTATTCTTAACCTTTGGTAAAATGTGATTGTTTGGTGGAGAAGAAAGGTGCATGGTCCCCTTTCCCACATCTATTATTGCTCCAAGGAGTTCTAATAGGGACCTTCCAAGTGTAATTTGTCCTTTTCCTGCACATTCAATAACAAGATAATTAGTAGAAATCATTTTCCCAAGGATCTTTGTAAACACTCCTTCAGCTATTCCAATAGGAAATAAGGTAGCATTATTAGCAAGAGATATTTCTTTTCCTCCTTCAGTAAGCCCCCAAAGATTCAAAGATTCATAAATATCTTTGGGCATAAGACAAAATTCAGACATGATGTCGCAACGAGTTTGAAAAGTTTCGGTGTTTATCTCAATCTTTACTGTAGGGAGCGACTTTGATGGTTCAGAATTTATTGGGACGTAATTGTGATGCTCCCTAAGTGTATTATAGCAACTTTCTAAGCTAGTAGTGCTAGCTTCAAGAGTGTTCAACCTAGCAAATATTTTTGCGAAAGAAATATCAGTTTGGCTAGGCATAGTGTAAGTGAGGATCAATTTCTTTATAGCATTAATGGCATCATCCTCATTACATTGGAGTAAATCTCCTCCCACAATAGAATCTAAAGCATATCTATAGCAAAGAGCAATCCCAAGGTAAAAACTGCTAAGGAACAAGCCTTGAGTCATTTTAGGCTCAGTTTTTTCATGTAGATCAGAGATTCTAGACCAAGCTTCCTTAAAACTTTCCTCAATTCCTTGTTTAAAAGTGAAAATCATTTCCTCGGGTGACATAGTGATTGGAGAAAGGCTACACATAGTGGCAATGCAAGATAGGAACTAATTTTTTTGTGTTTTTGAAATAAGAAAGCAAACTAGTAAAACTAATTGTTTTGTGTTTTAGAAGAACAAAACAAGAAAACAAGGCAAAAAAGAAACTAAGCAAAACAAAAACAACAAATTAAAGAGATTGGTTATGAGGGACTCCCCTTGTGAAGATGTCCTTGACTCCCCGGCAACGGCGCCAGAAAAATGCTTGATGGCTCAATGCACGGCGCCCAGAAAAATGCTTGTTGGCGGTGTTGATGTAGAGCTCGTTGGGAACCCCAAGAGGAAGGTATAATGAGCACATCAGCAAGTTTCCCTCAGTTATGAAACCAAGGTTTAATCGAACCAGTAGGAGCAAGGAAACACCCCAAAGGTGTTACTAGCTGAGCCTTGGAAGGGCGCACTACCGGTGCTAGTAGCAACGTGGAGACCTGCACAACACAACCACAGAACTTTGTCCCCAACTTGCGATGAGGTTGTCAATCTCACCGTGTTTTGCGGAAAACAAAGGATTAAACGTATCGAGTGGAAAGAAGTAAAAGTTTGCAGAAAGTAAACACAAAGCAGTAAAAGATTGTAGATTGTACGTAAAAGACAAGGACCGGGATCCATAGTTCACTAGAGGTGGCTCTCCTTAAGATAGATAACATGCTGGGTGAACAAATTACAGCGGGGCAATTGACAAACACCGAGAAAGCAATGCATGCATATACTAATCATCTTGACTCCTTTGAGACTTGATTGGGCATTACAACATAATACATAGACCGCCATCCAACTGCATCTATGACTAATAATCCACCTTCAGATTATCATCCAAACCCCCTCCAGTATTAAGTTGCAAGCAACAGATTATTGCTTTACAAACTGCGTGTAAAGTAAACAATACGATTGTTCTATGAACAAAGGATTGTTGTTTTCTCCATAGTAGCAACAGCACATCTAGTACCTTAGAGATTTCTGCCACTTCCCCAGATTACCAGAGGCATGAACCCACTATCGAGCATAAATACTAACTCTTGGAGTTGCTAGCATCTACTTGGCCAAGATAGCTACTAACAACGGAAAGCATGCAAGATCTCAAATAACAAAGACATGATAGAATCAATAATCAATCTGAAATAGCATCTCAATATCCATCGGATCCCCGCAAACACAACATGTAGGATTACAAATAGATGATCTTGATCATGAACGGAGCTCACAAGATCTAAACATGAAAGCACAAAGGAGGAGAACCAGCCATCTAGCTACTACATGGATCCGTAGTCCAACGATAAACTACTCACGCATCACACCGGAGGCTTGCATGGTGATGAAGAAGGCCTCCAGGGTGAATTCCCCTCTCCGGCAGGGTGCCGGGAAGAGCTTCAGATCCCTCCCGATCTAGGGATGGAGATGACGGCAGCTACAGACTCTTTCATGGATTTTTGATCGGGTACTTAGGGTTTACGTCCCGAGGGCATCTTATAGGCGGAAGGGGAGGCCAAGGGGGTGCCTGGGCTGGCCACACCACCCCCTGGCGCAGGCCAGGCCTGGCCGCGTGGCCAGGTGGTGTGGCCGCCCTCTGGCCCTTCTCCGTCTCGTATTCTGGCACTTGATCCCTTCCAGAAAAATAGGCACTTTGGATTTTGTCCCGTCCAATTTCGAGAATATTCATTTTCTGACTTTCCTGGAACCAAAAGTAGTAGAAAATTGGCAGCTGACACTGTGGCTCTTGTTAATAGGTTAGTCCAAGAAATCATAAGAAAAGTACTCCAAAGCTAGAACAAAACACAAGAAAGTGGATAAAACCAAGCATGGGACATCAAAAATTATAGATACATTTGCAATGTATCATGCTCGCACATTACTAATCCTACTAAGGTACAAGTAACATAAGCCAGCCGACATATAAAGAATATAAACAAGAAAGACAATTATTATGGCAGTCCCTGAGTTTCTGCCAGGGGTGCCAAAGTTTCATTGATAAGCTTATTGCCGACATACATACAGACATACGAGTGACTCAGATACATTTACCTCTTTGATAGTGCTACATTCCATGGTTGCTTAGATTCTTCTCCGGACGTGTCCACCTGGTTCTTCTCCTGTGGATGTGCATCAATAAGATAATAGGAATCATTGCGCAAAGCTTTGCTTACAATGAAATGTCCTTCCCACGGAGGGGATAACTTATGCATGCTAGCAGTGCACTGTATCAACCAGAGTACCAGATCACCTTCCCAGAAAACCCGAGAGTTTACTTTTTGGCTATGGTAGCGTCAGAGGCTTTGCTGATATATGGCGAATCTGGACAAGGCCAGTTCTCTCGCTTCTTCCAGCAGATCAACATCATTTTGCCGAGCTTCACGCACTTCGGCTTCTGTGTATTGGGTGACCCTTGGTGAATCATGCTCTATGTTGGCTGGTAATACAACTTCTGCCCCATATACCAGAAAAAAATGGCGTATAGCCTGTTGATCAATTTGGAGTTATACTCAAACTCCACAGTACCGCTGGTAGTTCTTCTATCCAGCACCCCGCTGATCTTTGCAGCGGCTCTATGAGCCAGGGTTTTATCCTGGACAACACCAGTCCGTTGGATCTCTCTACTTGCCCGTTCGATGTGGGGTGAGCTATGGAGGCTACATCTAGTCAGATTTTCTTCTCTCAACATAACCTCGCAAATGCTCCTTCAGCGAAATTTGTGCCATTATCAGTTATGATACTATGGGGGTATCCATATCTCAGGATTATATCCTTGAGGAATCTTACCGTTGTTGCCCCATCACATTTCCTGATTGGCTTCACTTCAATCCATTTAGTAAATTTGTCCACCATAACTCGGATATGGGTCATTCCCCCTTTAGCCAGCTTAAATGGTCCTACCATGTCTAGGCACCATACAACAAATGGCCAAGTAATGGGGATGGTTTTGAGTTCCGACATTGGCAGGTGGGTCTTTGTGGCGTATCTCTGGCAGCCATTGCACTGCCTCACCAAATATTCTGCTTGCTCCAAAGCACTTGGCCAATAAAATCCATGACGGAAAGCTTTGGCCACTAATGCCCTTGAAGATGCGTGGTGGCCACATTCTCCTTGGTGGATATCTCGGAGTATGTCAAGTCCTTCCTCTGGGTCAACACACCGCTGCAGCATTATGGTTACACTTCTTTTGTATAGTTCGGTATTGATAATGGTATCGGCCTTTGCTCTCCTGTAGACCTACCTTGAGAGTATCTCATCATCTGGCAAAATTCCCTCTTTCAGGAAGTCAAATATCGGCTTGGCCCAAGCGGGTATAGCTCGGACGGGGAAGGGTTCCTCGTCAATTTCCATCACATCCACAGACATCACCCTGCCGGGTTTGGCTGAACAGTCCCCAGGTTTGTTGAGGCAGTCCCCAGGTTTGCCGAAGTAGTCCTCGGGTTTACTGAGGTGCCTCCCTAATCAATTTCCATTGGCGTATCTTCTGACCCGGAGAGAGCCAGGATATAAATTGACTCGGATTCCAGCGATAGGGTAATAGATGGTTTTCTTAAGTGCTCCAAGGCAACATTTGGCGGGTTTGGTTGCCGAGAGGCCCAACTTAGACAATACGTTGGCGGCCTCGTTTTCAATCTGAGGTACGTGATGAAATTCACATCCCTCGAAGAATCCGCTTATCTTTTGCACATGAAATCTGTAAAGGGCCATGTTCGCATCCAAGGCATCCCAGTTGCCAGATACTTGCTGCACCACCAAAAGCGAGTCTCCAAAGCATTGTATCCATCGTATCCCCACTTCTTTTGCCACTTTAAGGCCATGCACTAGTTCTTCATATTCTGCGACATTGTTCGAGGCGCTGAAGTGGATTTGGAGGACATATTTTAGTTGATCTTTCTTGGGAGAGGTCAGCACTACACCAGCGCCTAGCCCTTCTTTCAGTTTTGATCCGTCAAAGTGCATCCGCCAATAATTAGAGTCCGGCAGAGGTGGTTCGTATTGCATCTCAGCCCAGTCCACAAAGAAATCCGCCACCGCCTGCGACTTGATCGCATCTCTTCTGTCAAACTGTGGTGCATATGGAGCTAGCTCAATTTCCCATTTTGCTATCTGGCCACTAGCATCTTTGTTACTCATAATCTCTGATATGGGTGCCTTACATATTCACCTTGATGGGATGTTCCTCAAAGCAGTGTTTGAGTTTCTTGGCCGACATATACATGCCATACGCCATCTTTTGATAGTGAGGGTAGTTCTGTTTCGAAGCTGATAACACCTCACTCAGATAATATACCGGCCTTTGCACTAACTTTCCTTCTTCTTCATGCTCCACTACAATTACTGCACTTACGACTCGGTTGGTCGCGGCTACATAGAGCAGCATTGGCTCCTTGGGTAGTGGTGCGGCTAGGATTGGTGCAATAGACAACATCTTTTTTAATTCTCGAAATGCGCTATCCGCTTGACGTGTCCATGTAAATTTATCTGCCTTTTTCATTAACTTGTAGAGGGGCAGTGCCTTCTCTCCCAGCCGACATACGAACCGACTTAATGATGCCAGGCAACCAGTGAACTTCTGCACATCGTTAATGCATTTTGGTAGTTCCATTCTTTCTATAGCTCGGATTTTCATTGGGTTAGCTTCAATACCTCGGCTAGACACCAGAAAACCGAGTAATTTTCCTGCGGGCACACCAAAGGTGCATTTTTCCGGGTTAAGCTTCATCCGGAACCGTCTCAAGTTCGCGAATGTCTGCCGGATGTCATCAAGGAGTGTATTGCTTTCCTTAGTTTTTATGACCACATCATCCACATAAACTTGCACATTTCGACCTATTTGGTCATGTAAACATTTTTGCATCCATTGCTGGTACGTTGCTCAAGCATTACATAATCCAAACGGCATAGTACGATAGCAATAAGCCCCGCACGGGGTAATAAATGCAGTCTTTATTTGATCTTACGGGTTTAGGGGTATCTGGTGGAACCCAGAGTACGCATCGATGAATGACAACAGTTCACATCCGGCAGTTGAGTCTATGACTTGGTCTATTCTAGGGAGTGGGAATGAATCTTTACGACATGCCTTATTCAGGTTCGTGTAATCAATACACATACGCCATATCACGGCCACATTTGGATCATCTTTCTTGTTTTCCACCAGCACCGGATTAGAGAGCCAATCTAGATAGAGTACCTCCATGATAAATCCGGCTGCAAGGAGCCTAGCTATTTCATCCCCAATGACTTTTCTTCTATCCTCGGCGAAACATCGGAGAGGTTGTTTCACCGGCTTAGCACTGGGTCTCTGATACGTTGCTAACGTATCCATAATGTTTGATGTTCCATGCTTAGTTTTATCTACTTTCTTATGTTTTGTCCACACTTTGGAGTACTTTTCATATGATTTCTTGGACTAACCTATTAACAAGAGCCATAGTGCCAGCTGCCTATTTTCTGCTGTTTTTGGTTCCAGGAAAGTCAGAAAATGAATATTCTTGGAATTGGACGGGACAAAAGACAAAGTCAGTTTTTCATCGAGGGACACCAGGAGGCAGAATACGAGACAGAGAGGGGCTGGGGCCTGGCCACGCGTCCAGGTCTGGCCCGCACCAGGGGGTGTTCTGGCCACCCCAGGCACCCCCTCAGCCTATCCTTTCACCTATATATTGCCTCCGATACAGAAACCCTAACTACCCGATCAAAATTCCACGAAAGAGTCTATAGCCGCCGTCATCTCCATCCCTAGATCAGGAGGGATCTAAAGCTCTTCCCGGCACCCTGCCAGAGAGGGGAATTCACCCCGGAGGCCTTCTTCATCACCATTCAAGCCTCTGGTGTAATGCGTGAGTAGTTCATCTCTGGACTACGGGTCCATGTAGTAGGTAGATGGCTAGTTCTCCTCCTTTGTGCTATCATGTTTAGATCGTGTGAGCTCCGTTCATGATCAATATCATCTATTTGTAATTCCTACATGTTGTGTTTGCGGGGATCGGATGGATATTGAGATGTTATTTCAGATTGATTATTGATTCTATCATGTCTGTTATTTGTGATCTTACATGCTTTCTGTTGTTAGTAGCTATCTTGGCCAAGTAGATGCTTGCAACTCCAAGAGTTAGTATTTATGCTCGATAGTGGGTTCATGCCTCTAGTAATCTGGGGAAGTGACAGAAATCTCTAAGGTACTAGATGTGCTGTTGCTACTAGGGAGAAAACAACAATCCTTTGTTCATAGAACAATCATATTGTTTACTTTACACGCAATTCATAATGCAATTATCTGTTGCTTGCAACTTAATACTGGAGGGGGTTCGGATGATAACCTGAAGGTGGATTATTAGTCATAGATCCAGTTGGATGGCGGTCTATGTATAATGTTGTAATGCCCAATCAAGTCTCAAAGGAGTCAAGATGAGTAGTATATGCATATTGCTTTCTCGATGTTTGTTAATTGCCCCGCTGTAATTTGTTCACCCAACATGTCATTTATCTTAAGGAGAGCCACCACTAGTTAACTATGGACCCCGGACCTTTCTTTTACCATCAATCTACAATCAACTGTTTACTGCTTTCTGTTTACTTTCTGCAAACTATTACTTTCTCCCACTCGATACGTTTAATCCATTGTTTTCAGCAAAACCGGTGAGATTGACAACCTCATCGTAAGTTGGGGACAGAGTTCTCTGGTTGTTTTGTGCAGGTCTCCACGTTGCTGCTGGCACCGATAGTGCGCCCTGCCAAAGTTCAGCTAGCAACACCTTTGAGGTGTTTCCTTGCTGCTACTAGATTGATAACCTTGGTTTCATAACTGAGGGAAACTTACTGGTGTGCTCATCATACCTTCCTCTTGGGGTTCCCCAATGAGCTTGTTATTACACGAGTCAGAAGTCTCACATTCAAAGAGTGCTTGGCCAACTCCCTTGGCACACCTTGCAGATCCTGTGTGGACCAAGCAAAGATATCCCGATTCTCACGGAGGAAGCTGACGATCTCGCTTTCCTATTTGTTGCTTAACTCGACACCAATGGTTACGGTGTGCTCTGGTAACTGATCATCAATTGGTACTTTCTTTGTATCCTTGGTTGTTTGGAATGACACACTCCCATGCTGGTTGGTCAGTGTTGGCATATGTTGCTGCATGGACTGAGCCAATGCCGCCACTTCCTGTATTCTCCTTTTTTTCCTGATCTATCACGAGTGACTCGGCCAAGTTAGACCCCGCAAAAGCTCACTCGATTGAACGCCTGAAGTCTCCTGATACGGTTATCACTCCCCTAGGTCCGGGCAATTTCATCTTTAAGTAATTGATGTGAGTACTTGCCATGAACTTGTTCAGCACAGGCCTACCGAGCAACGCATGATAGGTGCTCTCCAGGTTCACCACTTCGAACTCCAAATTCTCAGTTTGGCAGTTATCCCTTGTTCCGAACAACATGTCAGCTCGGGCCTTACCAATTGGCTCGTAGGAAATACCCTACACAATGCCATGAAAAGTGGTCATGGTAGCTTGCAGCATATTCTCTGATATCCCCAACTTGTGCATGTTATCCTTGTACATGATGTTAATGCTACTGCCATTATCAATTAGCGCCTTGGAGAATCTCACATTAAGGTTCGGCCCGATGAACGTCGGATCTAGGACTAGTGCGTAGGTCCCTGGGCTGGGCATGAGCTTCGTATGATCCTTGATACTCCACGTAATCTCCTGATCCAACCAAGGCATATACCTCACTACCACCAGCATTACCGCATTTACCTCCATATGCCGGTGCTGCAAGCTTTTCCGGTCAGTTTCTTCCATGGTGAACACACAGTAGCTTTGGTGATGTTCCATGTATTCGTTCCGTCCCTCATTTGCGTGGTAACTTTGGTCCTGCTGCTGGTTATTGTTTACTTGATGCACAACATCTCTTCTTTCCTGATTTTCATACCTCGGTGGTGGTGGAGGCAGCATAAGTTTTTGTTGGTTCCCCCAGTGAACATCGGCTGCTGAGGTGCTTTATTCCGAGGTGTTTCGTTCCGAGGTGCCTAAGCATTCCCCGAATTACCCTGTTCTAGCTTCCTCATCCACTCACACTGCCGGGTCGTATGATTCACCGGGATATTCGGACTTGGCGTATGAAACTTGCAAGGTTGATCCATCATCGACTCGAATGTATACCTCCGTCGATATTTTTGCTCCTACCATTGCTTTTTCTACTCCAGGGTCCAAGGTTTCTTCCCCTCGCTCTTCTGTTGCTAGTTCTGCCCTCTAGTTTTCTGGCGCTGGCTAGCGCCGGCATTGGGCTGATCTCGGTCTACCGCTGCCACTTGCTGCGAGTTATACCTGTAATTCGGACGCTCGTCCCTTCTCATTCTCCGGAAATCATTTCTCCTTAATGACCCAGAGCCATCTCGGTTGTAGTACTCCTTGCTTGCCTCACTTGAAATTAGCCGGGGTTGAGTTGGGTCTCCCAAAGCATAAGAATCTGCGATCCGGATCGTCTTAGCCAAAGTGGTCAGCATATCCTGCTATGGCCTTTGCCAGAACATACTTCCATATCTATAGCCTTGAGTGAACCACGCAATTGCTTGTGATTCGATTACACTCCTTCGCATGAGTTTCGCACATTGCACCACCAAGTCAGGAAATCTCGGTCTGGCTCATTCGGTCTCTGTCGGCATATCGCCAGAGTTTGTGGCCTGTTGGGCCTCTTGTAAGTGCTTGAGAAATTGCTAACGAATAACTCCTCAAAATCCAGCCAGCAGTTAACACTTCCTGGTGGCAAGTTGTTTAGCCAAACCCTTGCTGGCCCCTCCAACATTTGCGGCACGTACCTCACTGCCCATCTCAAATTTCCAGTTGCAATCTTGACTATTGTTGCGTCATCAATAAGCCAATCCTCAGGTCTGGTGCTACTATCATAGGTCCGTGTTCCTCTGGCCAATTGAAAGTTCAGCACTGGCGGCTCCCTCATGATCTGGGGCCCAAAGCATGCCGGACCAGGTGGACCCTGTACCTCGATCAAGTCCGACCTATAAATCTGGTCCAACTTCATCCTTGCATCATCTGGCTGCAAGTTTCTGATCCCTAGCCTTGAACCAATTACATGGTGCTCCGGTCTAGGGTATCCGTCGTTAACCATCACCGAATAACCATCATTGTACCTTTCTTGATCCAGACAAGTGTTTTGCTGTAGTGCTGCTTCACCTGCACTTCTCTCCTGCCGAGGTGCATTTTTGCCCCGTTCTCGCCAGATCATGCCGTTCGGCGTTGCTGTTGGCAGTGTTCCGTTGACCGGCATTGCCTTGGTCGCGGTTTCCTTGGCCAGCTTCACCTCAGCTGGTACTGTGGCGATCTTCGTCAACTTGCACTGCTTTGCCTTTTCAGCTCTTACCGGGTCATAGGGGATCATTTGTTTGTATTTTCTCCTAGAGTTTACTTCTTCTCTCTCGGGGTTGTGACCCAGAGATGATGCAGCTGCGCCGGACTTGGCCGGGTTATTTCTAGCCGAATGAACCACCTGCGATGCTCCTGGTGGTGCTGGGTTTGCCTTGTTCATTTCCTCGTTTCGCTAGCAAGCGACCCTTAGCAAGTGGTTCACCCTCTCCTATTGCCTTTCCCAGGCCTCTCCGGTTAAACCCTCAAACTCGGATGCAGCTGCGTTTGCTGCCCTGAGGTTCTTTGTCTGGGTACTGTACCTCTCCAGCCCTCCTGTTACGATCATGGCTGTCTGACCCGGCCTAGGCTCATATTCCTTGTCAATCTCAGTAATCAGGTTTCTACCTCAGATTCTTGCTCCATCTAAGCGGTTTGCCTTTGCATATTCTCTCAAAGTGATGTTCAGAGACTGTTGTAACTCTGCTACCTTTTTCGCGCCAGCTAATATTTTCTGCCTAGTTTCCTCCAACTCAGCCTGCGCTTGAGCCGGATCTACCACAGGAGCTATCGGCATTGCTAGGCTATCTATTGCTTGCTGGAGTACATTCTCTAGCCTTTCTAGTGGAGAAAACCTAGATCTTGCCTGTTTTGGTGTGACTTCCGGCTCTGGCGCCGGGTCCTTGCTTGCTCCCGCGTCTGATGCGGCCATCATGACCTCAATGCTGCTAGCGAGGATAGTGATATGCACTCCGCGAGCTGCACTGGGAGGTGGTTCGCCTCCCTCGACGATGTGCTGCAGATGAACACATGACTCGTCCATGCTGACGTAGATCTTGTGTGCACCAAGTTTGATGAAGACGCAGTTGTGCGAAGGGGGACGCCTGCTGAAGCTCCCTGCATTGTTGCTGATGTAGTCCAGTGCTCCGAAACGCTGAACCAGGCCGGAGACGACGCGCTCGCCGATGTTGGAGATGCTTCCCGTCCAGATTTTCTAGCACCGCTAGCCCCACGGTGGGCACCAACTATCATGGTGGTGGCACGGCAGATGCCATGAATAGGCTAAAGATGGGGCCAATGAGTGCTAGGGGAATCCAGGGAGGGAAAATGTGATGATTCCACGCACAGAAGTTCTTGTATTTCCTCTATCAATGGTGTTTACAGGTTCTCCTCAAGCTATTGGTGAGAAGGAGACTATGTCTCTTACTCCCCATAGCCTAGCTCTAGAGTTCTACCTTCGACAGAGAAAATGATCGATCCCCCTCTATGGAGGCCCCGGTGCTCCTTATATAGGGGAGCCCAGGTTACAATATTAGGGCACACGTGGCAGCATATTCCCCGAATATGCCCCTCGACTAAAGCTAGATGCTTCTTTATTCTCTTTAACGGCTCGTCCGGGCTTGGAACGTAATCCTTGCTTTTAAGCGTCACCAGACACGAGCTACATCAGCCGACACTACCCGCGTCATCTTGGTCGCCCTTACCCCACTGGTCCTTCCCCCTGCTTAGCTTCGCTCACGCTACAGCTAACCAAAGCCACCTTTTGACCAGCGGGAGATTCCTTCCTTCTCTTGGAAGGCAAGCGGTAGTCCGGTTAATACATAGCTAACCCGGCTACGAGGGTACCTGTGTAATAGATAGACAAACATGGCCGGCATTTATCTTATGCCGGCTGGGTTAATGCTAGGGAGTTGCCCCATGGGCCGGGTTACTCCGTAAGTCGGCCTGCCTTGAGGTGATCCGGCCAGCACTTGCTTTGACCAGGCCGTACCCTGGCTAACTCGTCCTTTATACCTTGGCATGACCCTACTTGGGGGTATCCCCCAACATCCCTACTCCTGCTTGTCTGTCTCTATATGACGAGTTGTATGTGTAGTTACAACGGTGCTCCTCGAGCTGTATGGTGAGAGGTAGAAGAAGCTCTCTACGCTCTCCTCTCTCTGTGTCTCTCTAACTATAAAGGGGGAATGAATGAAGCAGTCGTCGATCTCTTGCCATAGGGTCCCTGGGTCACCTTATATACGGTTCCCATGTTATAACAGTTTGACACAGGAGTCAGGGGAAAATCCCCCAACTATGGTACCGTAGTATTCTCTAGGGCCCATGAGGATCTCTGTCTTGTCGCCTTCGGATTGTCCTCGATGGTACAAGGCCTCATCGTACCTTACCACTGTCATCGTTGCTATCCACTGTAGCCATGTGCAGGTGCACTCAGTGGTATGATGGAGGTTATTCACTATACGCTATAGGGCGTGCTTTTTTGATAACGATGATCTTCTCCATGATTGTAGGGATGAGACTATAGCATTGACTTGAGGACCAGTATATGACCATTGGTCACAAGCCAATTCCTATGTTGACTCCCTACTGTCAGCCGATGTACGTTGGCCTAGCTGTTCTTGCATAAAAGAAGCAACTAGATTATGCCGACATATCTTGTATATGTCGGCCTAGGTATGTCGGCATATGTCAGCCACCCTATATCGGTCAACCTTAGTCTAGTCAACCTCTTGATATCACTTTATACCATGCCTTGATCCTACCAGGGTCATTCCCGACAGATTGGACACTTCTTCCTCTCCAAACGTTTGTAAAGAAATCTTATGTTGAAAGTAACATGTTTGTAAAGAAATATAAATTTGAAAATAAGGTAGAGAATTTTGTTGACCAGGGCGGTGGGTTGGTGGGACCAAGGAAAAAGAGGGCCCGCACGATCGATGTTAATCTGACGGCCACGCAGCTGGAAAACGATCCAGGGGGATTGGACCATTTGTCAATTTCCCTTTAGCATAAAATGAATATTTTTTGAAAATAAATACAGTAAATCTACAAAACAGGCACTCGTTCCCATGTCGAGTCGAATGGGCGAGCATGAACCAGTCAATTTCCGAACGAACGAACGCTCCAGCTCATGCTGTCGTGGGTAACCGATGTCGTCAAGACAAATCTCCACCTGGGAGGCCCACGAAGCCAACCTCACTCCTCCTGCATTAACTCCCCTCCCCAACCGTTTCGATTTCACCCCGCTCCGCTTCTCTCCATTTTCTCCGCCGAGCGATTCTCGCCAATTCTGCCAGATTCTAGCAAAGTTTCGGTTCATATCCGGTGATTTCTGCGTGCCCTGAGGTAGGTTTTCACCGCCCCTCGTTTTCCTTGCATCAATGTGCATCTCGTGTCATATTTTAGATGTGCTCTCCGTTGTATATAATATTGGTTCGAGATGATTTCTCCGCCCTTCTCCGCCATCGTCGGAGCTTGTCGGAGTATACTAGAGTTATTTTTCAGCGCATTAGTCCCTATATACTCGCCAAGGGTTACCTCCGCGCTCCCCCGATTCCTCATGTGTTCTATCTCGTATGTGTCTCGGTTACGGCTCTTTTCCGGTGGAGATGTTGTTTTTGTTTCTAATTTCTGTAGTTAATAAGTAGTTCATGTAGTTGTCTGGCTATGTTTTGGATTATGTGTGGCTGTTGTAAATGATGATTGGGTGATTGTTGAGCGAGTACTTGTTTGGATGTGTTTTGTACCCATTTTTATGTAATTTCTGACAAACTTTGTTTCACACATCTATCTGGTATATCTGGAAAACTGTAATTAAAACAAGTGGAGAACTATAATTTAAATAGGTGAGTAACTTCATATATAATCGGTGGGTAAGTTTATGTTTGTGTATTTTATCGAGTTCATGCAGTTACCTGTCTAGTCAGTTTGTCTGAATTTTTGGTCGATTTAGTTGATTGCGGTTGGCTATGAGTTGGATTAGCATGATGTTTTTGTTCCATATCATGGGTGGCTATTGTAAATGATGATGGAGTTATTGTTGGGATGCTTTTTAACCCATTCCGGTGTATAATTTTTGTCATAATTTGATTCACACCAATAACTGATAAATCTGGATAACTGTAACTAAAACAGGTGGATAACTATAATTGAAACAGGTGGGTAACTTTATAAAAAATGGGTGGGTATAATTAAAACAAGTGGAGAACTATAATTGAAATAGGTGAGTAGCTTAATATATAATGGGTGGGTAAGTTTATTTCTGTGTATTTTATCTAGTTCATGTAGTTGCCTGTCTAGTCAGTTTGTCTGAATTTTTGGTCGATTTAGTTGATTGCGGTTGGCTATGGGTTGGATTAGTATGATGTTTTTGTTCCTTATCATGGGTGTCTGTTGTAAATGATGATGGAGTTATTGTTGGGATGCTTTTTTAACCCATTCTGGTGTGTAATTTTTGTCATACTTTGATTCACACTAATAACTATAATTAAAATAGGTGGATAACTATATTTGAAACAGGTGGACAACTTCATAAAAAATGGATGGGTATGTTTACATTTTTTACAAAAATGACTACTATATGTGGATGACTATAACTAAAACATGTGAGTAACTGATTTTATAATGGGTGTGTAGGTTTGTTTTGTAGGATTGTGGATGATGATTATTTGCATGCACATGTATTATGGTTTCATTTCTACTATTATTTTTTATTTGTGGTTTATCTAACCCTCTTTTTTTCTTTTTTTCTATGTGTTGTAAGGTATAATCAAGAAACGTAAGGCTGAAGTTTCTATTGGATATGGTGAATAACCATATGCATCTAGACGTGTACGGAATCTTCTCAGAATCTTGTCTTGTTGAATACAAATTTTTTATCTCCTGAGCAGAAGGCTTTTGTGGTTAGTATGGTTTTTGGTCCACTGCTTGATATCAAATGTCCCACTCTGCACAATCTAGTTATTCTTTGGTTTGCAAAATTGTATGACGAGAAGACCCGTGAGTTTGTTATCCCAGGGCGAGGTAGGAGTCCGGTGAATGCAGTATCAGTACGTGATAGTCTTGGTTTGCCTATTGGCAACATTCCTATCCCATATGGTGTTGATTATGATTATGAGGCTACCCTTGCACCTGTTCTTTTTCCCGATGATAGCAACACCCCTGCTACATCTCAGGTATTTGAGCTTTGGAAGGATATGGAAGACCATGAAGTTCCTTTTCAGCAAACATATGTGATGTATCTTGTTTCGACTGTGCTCTGCCCAACAACCAGTAAGCATGTCAGCAACAGATGCTATCCTATCATGGTTAGTTTTCATCTCATACTTCTCCTTATAACTTCTTATCTGTTAATCAATATTTGTGTTTCTGAGTGGATAATTTTAAGTAATTCATGTGGATAACTTTAATGCTTCAGGGTGGGTATTTTATGTTCATGTGTGTGGGTAACTTTATGTAATCTTGCTAAATATAGGTATTTTATCCCTATTATGTGCATGTAGATAATTTTAAGTTATTATGTTGATAACTTCCATGTTTCTAGGTGGATAACTTCAATTTTTTTGTTTTAACAGGCCAACATTGGGATGTAAATGACATGTAGTGGTGTAAGTTTGTTGCTGATCAACTTCATGTAGAAATGTCTGATTTTTATTCCTAGGCATGCCTATTCCATTTGCAGGTATTTGCATTTAATCATTTTTATACTTTTTTGTGTACTTCTGTTTAGCATGTTATTTTTTAATCATATAATTTGTTATTTTCGTATGTTTTATCAGCTATACATTGATTCACTTGATGTAAGTTGTATAGAGGATCTTACGTTGCCAGAAGCTAATTTTGCAGTAAATAGATGGTCAAGGGAAAATATTGATAAAGTGTTATTGGCTGATCAGATCGATAAGTCCTCGTATGGAAAGGTTGAGGTAATTTTTGTTTCGTCATGCACATAACTTTTGTATTTTGGCTATGATAACCTGCGCTTTTTGTTTTCTTATGATTTTTGTCTATAGCTTATGCTTTTGTGGCTCATGTGTTTTCTATTTTCTATCAATGTAGCTTAAAACTCATCTTGGTATTAATTACCGACTTTTTGGTGGTGACGATGGGTTCTCAAAGTGGATCTACACAAGTGTTGATCCAAGATGTACTAATGAGGTATTAATTATTGCTTATGTGACACCTTTTTATCTTATAACCATATGTTATGTAACTATTCTTTTCCCGTATTGTTTTTGTGCAGCAAAAAGCACGAGTTTCTAATCTGATGGGGAGTTTTGGTTCTGGCATGTTTGGTTTAATGAGTTCACTTGTGCAAGATTGGACATCGATGGAAGATAATGTGCAATCAGAAATGGGACGCTAGTTTGGTGGTTTTAGTGAAGGTTTTGTGAGGGGTGGATCTAGTGTTGCTGCTCCTGGATCTGGATCGCCCGATCCTGCTACTAGGCCTACGCGTGCAGTAGCCCGTAAGAAAAAAAGTTGCGCGTACAACTGTACCAGATGCAAGGACATCTTTTGGTGTTCCTCTTGCCAAAGATCCTATAGGCGGTCATGATAGAAGTCCATCTGAAGATGTACACCCCTGCTGACACGCCTAATCGTGATAGCAGCGAAGAAGATGTTAACAGGTTTGTGTGGGTTTCAAGGAAACGCACCACAAGATGCCTTCATGATTATTTCTATGCGCCATATGAGGAGCCTGTTTAATCTCTTATTGCCCCCGATTTTAATGATGATATTGGTACTGACACAGTCCATAATTCACCTATTGTGGATCGGAGATCACCTGTAGCTGTTGAGAATCCATCTTCATGTGGTGTTGCTATGGATGATCATGCTTTGGATGCTAGTAGGAATGTTTCTTAATTACTAGCATCGGACGAGATAGTTGTCAGTCAGGAAATTGTTGTTCCTGTTTTGGATACTGGTTCTAAACTACCGGTTACTCGTGTGTACACAAAAGTTGTAAGGGGCAAAAAAAAGTTGCTGAACCTTGAGAAGACTGATAATGAAATCAAGAGTATGGTTATGGGTGAGCTTGGTATCACGGTTGACATGATGAACTCTACTCTTGTTGTTGAGGGTTCTACGCTATCTAAGGAAGCTGATTCGCATGTTTCAAAGAAGGCAGTCCCTATAAGGTTCAACACTACCCTTTCTTCATTATTCCTTGTTTCAAATGCTTGAGTTTTCCTTGTTAATTGTTTTTGGATAACTTCATATTATTCCTGCTGGTATTTTTTGGTTCTATGTGATGGATAACTCCATTTTAATCATGTGGGTAATAGTAGTTAGATGTGGTGGATAATATATGTGTTTTGTGTTGGTAACTTGTGTTTTTATTGGTGGATAACTTATCTTCATTTGCATGTTTATTTCCTTCTTGTACTACCCTTTCTACATTACTTCTTCTTTCAAATGCTTAAGTTTTCCTTTTAATTGTTTGTGGGTAACTTCATCTTATTCCTACTGTTATTTTTTAGTTATATGTGATGGATAACTAGTGTGTATTTCTAGTCTAGTTTTATACTTCTACATGTATAAGCTTTTCATGATGTGTTGTTTGTTATATGGATAAGTTATTCTTTGTTCTATGGATAACTCCATTTTAACCATGTGGGTAATAGTAATCAGATGTGGTGGATAAGTCTATCTTAATCATTTGGGTAATAGTGTTCAAATGAGGTGGATAATATCTGTATTTCTGGGTGGATAACTTATCTTCATCTGCATGTTTATTGTGTGTTTGTCTATTTTCATTATAGGGTTTTTTGAGTTTAATCCATGTTTAATATTTTTGCTTCTTTATTTGTTATTTTTTTTGTAGGAAGCAGCCTCCTGTTAGGACTTCCCCTCATATTGCAAAATTACGCAGTCGAGATGCCGATGCATTACCATTGTCATCATCTACTCGAGCCCAACTATCAATTGATGTTGACAAACATGCAGATGCCAATGAAGATGCTATCAAGAAGTCACAAGTTTTACCATCTGTGGATGCACATGAGGTGTCTCATCTAGCTAGTGATTTGGTTGGACCAGAATCTGTGCCTACAGTGAATACTCCAGACCTGCCATCTTCCGGCGTAGCTGATGTTGTCACAACATCTGTTTCTGTTGCTCCTTTAGAAAGTGACAACATTGTGCAGCCTGTTAGCAGCAGCGTGGCCACTACCTCAGCTATTGTAACCGCCATTCAACTGATGTTGTTGTTACCTCCAATGTCAAGGATCATGCGGATGTTGTGCTAGGTAAGTGGACTGATTCTGATGGCAATGTATACTTTCCTGCATCTTGTCTTTTTTATAACAGAGCTGCACTCTCTACCCATGTTGCTTTGGAAGCAGAGCCATCCCAAGGTGCAAATGATGTTGCTTTAAGTATTGAAGCTCCTTCTCAAGAAGCTGAGAAATCTCATGATGTTTCTCCTAGCCCATCCATCCCTGCGTCTTTGCTATTTAAGATCCCCAAAAACATTGATCCACCTCTGAAACATTTTAGTAGTCAGTCTCCTAGCCCATCCATTCCTGCTCCATTTGTTAGTGCAGCAGCATCTGTTGGCCCAAAGGATAAGCCTCAAAGCTCAACCCTCGTTGTCACACAAATTTTGAAAGCTAAATTTGTGGGCGCTGATGGAAAACTTAGTTCTACCGCTGGCATCCCATTACCAGTTTGTACTGAAGTTGTTTCGTTACATACTACAACTGTTGAACCTGCTCCTTCAGCTCCTTTGGCTGGTTCGGCTCCTTCATCTAATGATTATGTTGCAGTTGTTCCTCCGAGTGTTCCGCGTGCTTCTGTCGATGTGCCTGTTGCAACTCATGTTTCTAAGCCTGCTGCTCGCGAGTTATTTCATCTGTTTGAACCAAATTTGGTTATGCCTTTGTCTTGGGCACCGTCTTCTACTACTGGTAATCCTTAAAACAACCTCAAATGTTTTCACAAGTAGATTACAAATGCACAACTATGCACGTTTTGGTTTTATTTTTGGGTCTGTATTTAAGTTTTTACATGCTTTTATTTGTTGTAATTCTTTTTCTAACTTGCAATTATGCTTCACCTCTTTTCTACATTCATGTCTCTTTTTGCTGGTAACTTTAATGTGTAGAGGCTGGTAACTTTTATACATATACCCTAGTAACTTTATAGTATGTAGGTTGGTAACTTTATTTATTATGTGATAATATTATTATTAGTTCACTGTCACACCTGTGTACAACTTTGATAGTTCATGATGTTATCTTGTAACCTTTAAAATGATGTGTAGACACACTTTATGCAGATGTTAATGTGTCCAACCTACCGAGCAAGCTTTCTGATGGTTACGAGGGTGATGGTGGCTCTAACTAATTTACTGAGCTCATGAAATATCAATATGAAGATCGTCGCTGGCTCGCTCGGGTGGAGGGCTTTGTTGTCTAGCTTTTAAGTAGTTTTTATTTAGGTGGTTTTGCTTTTGTGTTAGTCTCGTGGAACAATTTGTTATGTAAATTTCATGACACTATTATGCTCCATATGTTGTATAGAAATTATCCCATTTGCACTTGTTTTTGTGTTATTGTTTGATTACCTTATTTATGTATTTCTTTTATTTTTATTTTCTATTTTTTATATGGTGTTAAAACATGTGGTACTTTTTTGTCCACGTGGGGCATGCCATTTATCATTTTTTCATTTGTATACTCCTTTCTGTCCATTTTTATTTTTCTAGTGGATAAGCAATCATTTGGTTGTGATAAGGGTAAATTGCCTGTAAAGGATAAAAAATATGTTATCTCTGTTGATGATCTATTGGTTGATAAGCTTGGCATTGAAGGGGCACTCACATGTGCAAAAGGAAAATATATCCATGATTATTCAACACCGGCTCATGTAGGTAACATGGCTTCTCCTATTCTAGTTGATGGCAGCGTTACACCAAGAACATGTATCCACACTGTTAGACTTAAGCATCCATCAAGGGTTCATCTTTCTCCATTCTCTTTCATTTCCACCACTGAAGAGGAAGATATGTTGTACACCAAGGTTATTGTTCATCATGTGAATGAAAAGAAGTCGAAGATTAGATGGTATGGTTTTCAAATAACCATTGTTTTTTAATTTTTTATGTGGGTAACTTTAAATGTATCTGGTGTGTAATTTTTACTATTTATGGATGGTAACTTATATAGTCATGGGTGGATAATTTATTTGTTTTGATTTATGTATTTATTGTTTGTTGAGTGGTTTTTTAATCTTTTTATTCAGCTCTCGGATTATGGTCATAGAGCCTATGTTTGTGACTACTGGTGAACTTGCTGAAACTGTTATGCTAGATGGCCAGCTGTCAAACACTATTTGTGACATTGTTGTTTCTATGTTGCAAGATACCTGCCTAGCTAATAAAGTTATTTTTCCATATCTTGTGACAAAGTATCTTATGGTGGGAAATTTCAATAGTAGTCTTGTGCGAAGGTCATTTAGACGAGATGAGAAATATAAGCTCAGTCACAAAGATTTGGTATGTTGCTGCTTCCTTTTTTTGGCATGTGGTAGTTTTCCTATGTTTTGGTGGGTAACTTTGGATATTATAGGATGATAACTTTTTTGTTATATGGTGGATAATTGTTTCCATTTTTAGTAACTTATTATTGTTTTACTTGTAGTTGTCATTCCTAGTTCTGCATAAGCTTGGAACAATTAAGGATCCTATGGGCCATTGGTACATGGTTTCATTAAATATGACTACAAAAAGGTTTGAAATTCTTGATTCTCTTCGTGGTTCAGCAAATGAAGAAATGATTGAGCACGCAAGTCAGCTAGTTGAAGCTGTAAGACGGCGTACCGGGTTAATTACTCTAATTTTAATAGATTAATTGATGACTATGAGTTGATGTACATTCCTGTTCCAAAGCAAACCACCGGGTTAGTGTTTTATTTCTTTTTTGTAGAGGTTTCTTGTTGATACTTTTTACATTTTTGGTTTATGTTTTTGTTTTCAACACTGATTGTGGACTTTTTATGCTCAAATTCCTTGAGTTGTAGAATGGAAGTGTCGTCCCTGTGATTTTTCAGGATATGATTCCTGGATTGTAGATAAAGCTAACATCCTTGTGGTTGAATCATCCCCGAAATATTCTGAAGAAGTGGAGGTCCCTTTTAGAAAATAATATGATTTGTTGAGGTACCACTGTTGTTATTTTTTAGTTTGATTGCACTACTATATTTTTATTTCATATCCCATGGTAACTTATGTTGTATCCATGTGATAACTTCATACTCAAAAGATGGATGAAAACAAAGTATATTTACTTAATTTTCTATGTTAGTGTGTGTGAATTATTGTGTTACTTTGATTTTTGTTATATCATGCATCTTCTGTTAAATGTGGTGGATAACTGTAGCTCTATTCAGAGGATAACTTTATTGATTGTCAAGTGTGTTAACTTCCCAACTAGGTGTTGTGTTTAGTCCATTGCATGTCAATGATAACTTCTGATATTTATGGTGGATAATTTTAGCAGTTTTTCGAGGGTAACTTCTGCTATTTATGGTGGATAATTTTAGCAGTTTTTCGAGGGTAACTTCTTCTATTGATGGTGGATAATTTTGTTCTATTTTTGATGTGGTTAATTCATAACTATCATATGGATGACAACACAAACAAACAAGTAAAATACTCACGTTCTCATTTATTTTGAAATCATATATTGGACTTAAAAAGTCAAGCTGCTCAAATACATAGTATTTTTACAAGGTAGGGATGTCTTTAAAATTCTAAATAACACTAAGACTACTTATAGTATTTTCAGTGAGGTGCATATCCAGCCAACTTTAGTCTTTGCTTGCACTTCTTCTTGGTGTGTTCTGTTGAGTTGTAGAAGCTGCAATGTCTCACTTTCTTCGTAGCAAGGTTGTGTGGGTTTTTATTGGCTATCTCCTGCGGTCACCCTTTTGTGACTGATAGTGGTGGGTTTTCTATGCGCTTGTTTGTTGAAATGTGTGATACGGATGTGCTTGTATCTGGAACATCCCCCAGTAGCTACTTTCCTGTTGCGTTGTTGGTTGTGCATATGTTGCTGGTGGCATGCGCGTGTTAGGAGCACTTGACGACGACATAGTAATTGCTTCTTCTTCTTCAGCTTCATCCTCCTTCTTTTGTTATCTCTTTGTTATCGTGTTTAGTTCATGTTTTATTGCCTTCAAGGGCGTGCAAATTATCTTTTTCCCATCCTAAGTCTTCAATCCCACCTGGCACATTTTTCTGAATTCATCCCTATATGATGCAAACAACATCATATTCCTTGCATCTTCTAGCATCTATTGCTTGTCTAGATGATGTGCGCCCTCCTTTCCTCCCAGAATAGTTTCTGCATCCCATGTCCACCTTTAGTATGTAAGCATCTGGAATTTGATGGCATTTGAGTTCTGTCATTACTTTTATGACATGGCAGCACAACACAACATCACACTCGAATTTGTAGCAATTGTATGAGTATGTATCTTCTTCCCAGTTTGCGAACACCTCGTAGTATCTGTATCCATAGTGTGCAACTGGTGGACCTGTTATGCTGAGCTTGAAGTGGTTATCGTTTTGGTGGTCACACTGGTACATTAAGCTCTTCTGCAACTCTTTCTGAAACTGGTTGAAAATGTTTCTTGTGTACGCTTTCGCTGTCTCTCCATTGTGTTTCCACACCACCAATCTGGGTCTGTTAGAGAAGTATCTGCCTATGCTTTTAGATCGACATTCATAATTTTTTCTTGGATTGACATGTACTGCTGTACAAACTCAAAAAGGGTATTACTCGGCTTGACGTAACGCTTGAGGACAGCATTGAATCCTTCACTTCTCATTGTGGTTTGTAGGAAGAGATAGAAGTTGTGCATGAAATATGCTGGGACCCATACTTTCCTCTGTTCCCATAGCCCAAACAGATCCATGTTGTCTTGAACCTCATGTTCTTGTATCATGGCCATCCAACTAGCCTCGAATTCCTCCGGTGTCAAGCTGCTGTTGACACATGCATTGAATGCTTTAAGAAGCTCAGGATGTTGCACCATAAAACTTCCAATTTTCTCTGTTGCGTTATTAATCACATGCCATCTGCAGTTCACGTGGCTTGTACCCGAGAAAACAACTTTGGTAGCTGCTTCCATGCTAGTGTCCTGATCAGTAATTACATTCTTCAGTGCAATTCCTCCCATCGCGAGTTTGAACATTTAGAACAGCCACACAAAGCTGCTGCTCAGCTCCTGCCTGACGAATCCACATCCTAACTGTATGGACTGCCCATGATTGTTTATCCCTATGAATGGAGCGCATGGCATCTTGTATTTGTTTGTTAGATATGTTGTGTCGAACGATATGAAATTGTTGTATCATGCTCTGTATGTGCGACGCGCTACACCGTCTACCCAGAATAAGTTCTCAACTCTGTCCTCTTTATCCAGCTTTATTTTGTAGAAGAAATCTTTGTCTTCAGGTCTCATTTTGTCAAATAGTGCCAATGTGTCCTGCATGTCATGGTTATTCGTGTCATGCTTGAAAGTTTCTTTTAAGTTAGCCACATCCATCTCTGTGTATGGCACATCATTAAGCTTGCCAGAGAACTTTGTCATAAGCTGCAGTTGCCGGCTTGTGGGAATGTTCCATTCCCATAGTAGCTTCAAGAACTTTTTTTCTTATGTTGGTATGTTTCGATGTGAATGTAAGAACCTCGTTAGAGATGGATTAATGATCAATGGGTGGTTATGATCATCGGGGTAGCCGTGAATATAGAACCACGAATCTATTCTCTTTAACAATATATGTGTTGCGCAACCGGTCCTTGTGTGTGTGTTTTTCTTACTTTTGTTCACTACCCCTGCTGGATTTTGTGTATCCTATTTTGGTTCAAACATTTTCCCTGCCTTTGTGTACACAATTGCGACCTTGTTGTAATCCCCATCTCGTCCTTTTTTTGACCAGTCTATCCTTATTCTAAATCCTTTGCTTTGCGCATATTCTCTAAAATATTCTTTTGCTGATTGAAAACTGTCAAATCGCATCTGAGCAGTTGGTGGCTGCGGTGTGGAGTGGGCATGATCTTTATTGTCATTGAAAATGTCTTCATTGGAGGCAGTAGTGTTTTATGTTGGCTCCCCAATGCTTGCACGTGTTGTTGTTCCAGCTGGTTTCTATTCCAGCTGGTTGCAAATCATAAATCGCTCTCATTGTCCACCAGAATATGTGCATCGCCTGCAATGTTTTTTATTTTGTATCATTCTATCAGTAAAATGCATGGGTAACTTATTAAGGAAAGCATGGTTTTTTAGTGTTTATTCATAGATAACTCTACTGTAAGTTAATGGATAATATGTTTTTGTTTACTGGTGTGTAAGTCAGTTGTTTTGTCATGAGTAAGCGTGTTGTTTTGTTATTGGTAACTCTAGTGGGAAGATAACATCAAAATGAGGTTCGTGTTTTGTAACACCCCGGTTTTAGCTAATCTTAAATTAGGATTTGTTTGTGCATTCATGAGCAACATCTCTTAAAATGCATGCAAGAAACAAGATCAAATATAAAACCCTAACCCTAGTCCCCTCTTTTGAAATTATCTCAAATGTATTGTTATTTTTAAACTTACCAAAATTGTTGGAGCCCAAATGTATTAAGAGCCCCAATAGTATTTTAGTATATCTAACAAACCCTATGGTATTTTCAAATAGTACAAAACAAATTTGAAATTCAAATACAAATACAAATAAGAAAATAGAATTGGAAAATGTTTTGCAAATTAAAAAAGAGCTAGCAGCAGAAGGAGGCCAGCCCAAAGATTCCTCCCGCGCTAACTATCGCCCGTGCACCGCAGCTCTCGGCCCAGTAGTAACCCAGCGCGGCCCAGCCCAGCTTACCCTTTCTCCTATCGTCTTCCCCAAAGAGCCAAGCAGCTCGGTGTCCTGCGGGCGGTCGCCCAATGATCGTCGCTGTGATTATCGCTGCTGCCATGGTCGCCTCGCCGGGATAAGATCGCCGCGAGAACCTCCATAATCCCCTCTCTCTTCTCATACCCATCTCGCTCGGTCTCTCTTCCTCCCACGGTTTTCCCCTTCTACCCATAACCCTAGCCCATAGGAGTTCGATGGTGCCACCGTCCCTGGCCATCCCTCGCCCCTCTGATGCCACATGTGTGACCACCGTCGTCTCCTTGTTCGGTTGCCCCAAATAGCGCGAGCCGTGGAGCTCCTAGTCATCCCAATCGACTGCTCCTTCCCGAAGACCGGCCACCGCTCGCCGTCGATGTTGAGCTCGCCTCTGACCTCCCCTGGCCTTCCTGATCCCTGCACCGTGTTCTCGGTGAGCCTCCGGTGCTCAACATCCCCTCCGCTAGCTCCCTCTCCTCTTGTAGTGCGCTGCTGACGAGCACCTGCCAGCGCCGCCGCCATACGTCATCTTCGGCCATGCTCCAGTGGTTAATAAGTAGCGGCGCCACCACTGCAAGGTCGCCCATGTCGAGCCCTCGCCAACACACCACTATGCGCTCCAAGGCAAGCTCGGAATCGACGGATCCTCGCAGCTATCTGAGATCTCTCCATTGTTGGCCTCGTGCAGATGTCAGCATGACGTAGTAATTCTCTTTTTATTTATTTAATGCTTTTAATATGTTTTCTTGAAATATAAATATCTCTGTGGGCCCAGGTTGTCAGCATTTTAGTCTTTTCCTAAAATGTTTTCTGTAATTAATAAAAACCTGACATGTGGGACCAAATGGATAAATATTTAATATATTCCAAAAATGGTTTAATTGTTTTAAAAATAATTTAAATGGTTTAAAATTGGGAAAATCATAACTAATTCATTTTAAATCAGAAAATATGTATAATATATCAAAATGTTTAGCAAAATGAGATCTACACTTTAGCATCAAAATCATGCATTGTACAACAAATTTAATTGCAAGTTTAATTAGAAGAATCAATTGAACCTCGTAGGTGATTCCGAGGTTCCCCCTGTTCTAGGGTTTGCACTCCTCGGACCCTGTTTAAAATGGTCGAGCATGCCTTAGGGTTTCATTTCAATACAATTTAACTTGTCATATCGCCATTCTTGCTTCAGCATTGCATTGATGCCATGTGTTGATTGTTGTTTTTCTTTCTTTCTGGTGTTTGGTTCTTTCTGGTAGAATACGATATCGAGATTGAAGACTAAGATCAACACCATCGAAGATCGTCGAACAATACTTGATCAACTGTAATCAAGTAAAGTACAAGGCTTCTAGAATCCATTTCTGGGTATCAACAAACAAGGCAAGCATAGCCCCACCATTATACAATCCTATGTTTTCAAAAGTATTTCAATTCTTGCCATGATGCATATGGTTCTACTAGGGTATTTTATCTATAGATAGAGTATCCTATCTATTGCATTACTTCCTTTGAGCTTATATTACCTGATCCACTGCTCCTAGCATAACTAGGTTTGGCTTGTGTGCACTGCTAGAGCTATTATCTGTGTCTTGCTTAGCCATGCTTAGCTATCAGTGATGGTTCATCCAGATGATGTATCAGATGCAGAGAATCTAGTATGACAGGAGAATGTGATGAGATGAGATTAGTGGTAAAGGTTAAACATGCTAAGGCTTGTATGGGAGGCCATGGTGGGATGTGGTTTTTGTAGTCCCATGCTCGCCACCGCTAGGAACCGAGTTCTTGCCTTTGGACCGCGATGAGTGTACATCCACACGGGGCCTAGAAAACCTCTCGACTAACTAACTTTCCTAGTAGATTCCATGAGTCACATAGTTCGGCGTTCCGTTCGACATATGCAGAGAAAACATTTTGAAAGATTTGGCGGGCGAAGGTGCATCATAACAGGTAGGTAAGCGTGGCCTGGGTTGCTTGGGGTCTATGGAGCCCCTAGTAAACCAACCCCGACTCACATCTCTAGGGATCGACTTCGGAACTTGACCCGTTACGGCGGAACCCTCCTTAGCGCATGACTCTTGGTCTCGGCGAAAGCAAGGTAAAGGTCGTGTCTAACCACCCTCTGCCAGCCTTCCAAGGAAGAGGGCTAATGATTCTGGCATTAAGAGTCGGTTGATACGTGTGGGTAAAGTTGTACACCCCTGTAGGGTTAAATCTTTTCGAAAAGCCGTGTTCACGGTTATAAATGCTTGGTGACCGAATTCTAAGATCATAGAGAACATTAACCTAATCATAAAACTTGGAGGTTTCAACGTGTGCTTAAGGATGCTTCCTCATGGGTACGAGGGAGTGATCCTAGTTGTGAGATGAGGATTACTTTGGTGGATATCAAAACATGATGATCAATTCTTTGGAGATGTCGCGCTCTTATCCCCTTTTAAAATATTCTGATTAGACGAGCTTGTTCTCCCCCTTGTTTTATAAACAATGATGGCTTTATGCAAAATAACCCCACCAGCCATAAGTCTTGCGGAGTACACCCTGTACTCACCACTTGCTTTGTTGATACTTTTTGTAGCAGAGTAAGTGTTCCCCTGAAGACATGTTCTGTACGACATCGACACCGACGAGTAGCTTGGGGTTCCCAGTCAGCAGCCTGGAATCTATGGATTGGGACGTCATTGTTATGCTTCAGGCCTCTTAGGCCATTTGTTAAGTTTTCTATACTTAATAGCATAATTTGCCTTTCGTTGTTTGATGTTTGTGGTCAGTGACCTCTGCTAGTAATATTTTGGTTCTTCGCTCAGTTATGAGCTTCCTATAATAATTTTTGTGTCGCAGGGTTACTGTTGTGTTACCGATTTCTCACTGGATATCCTTGAGCTCTAGGTTAAGCTTAGGCCAGGCTAAAGGTCTGGATTTGTTTAACCCTGATCCCGGGGGTGTCACATATTTTTAGTGGCATTGGTGCATTTTTATTTTGTTGTAGTCAAGTTGGTTTGTTGGGAGGTAAGTTTGTGGTTTTGTCGCATGGGTTATTGAATGTAATAAGCATGGATAACATTATTCATAATGCATGGGTAAGTCAGTTGTTTTTTCGTGGGTAACTCTAGTGGAAAACCATGGTGAACTTTATTAAGAATGCATGGGTAAGTCAGTTGTTTTGTCATGGGTAACTCTAGTGGAAAACAATGGATAACTTTATTCAGACATCATGGGTAAGTCATATGTTTTGTCAATGGTAACTCTAGTGGTAATATAACATCAAAACGAGGTTCGTGTTTTTAGTGGTATTGGTACATTTTATATTCGGTCCTTTATATTTTGTTGTAATCAAGTGGATTTGTTGGGAGGTAAGTTTTTTGTTTTGTCACATGGGTTATTGAATGTAATAAACATGGATAACTTTATTCAGAATGCATGGGTAAGTCAGTTGTTTTGTCATGGGTAACTCTAATGGAAAACAATGCATAACTTTATTCAGAATTCATGGGTAAGTCAGTTGTTTTGTCATGGGTAACTCTAGTGGAAAACAATGGATAACATTTCATATGTAAACAAGCAGGAACCTTTTATGATGTACTATACTTGCATTTTGAGCTTCAACTTGTGCATCCGTGTGAGAGTCGTGTTCTTGCACATATATTTCCATTTGTTCATGAGGTTCTACATCTCGTGGGACTTCTTGCACTTGGCCATGTGTGTGTGAGTTGTTGTCATCTCCTTTAGGTTCAAAGTTAAGGTCTATATCCATTTTCTCTTATCTTTTTCCTATGAACCAAAACTGTATAAAATGTTAGTTTTTATTGATGTGCATACTGTGGATAACGTAATACATAGCATGTGGGTAATTCATGTTTTATCTGGTGGGCAGAACATTAGTTTTGTCTTTTTTAATATGACCTTGGTAATAATCAGTATATGCAGTGGATAACTTAATATATAAATAGTGGGTAACATATAAAGGATAGCATGGGCAAATGTTGTTATATTTTACTTACAAGTGTTTTCATGTATAGGCAGAATAACAGTTTATTTACCTAGTTTTTCTGTTTAGACATGCAGGTTTTTTTCAATATGGACATGCTGGAGATAGGTAGTGACAAAGATAGCTACATTTGTGGACATAGACAGTGTGAATACAGTTTCATGGTTTAGGATTTAGGCAGGGGTAGAATAGAAGGACATATAAAGTGATTTTGTGTAGATTTTCATGATGTCTACAGAGATTGGAACATTAGTTTCCTATTTTTCATATAAATTCTTGATATTTTATGTTGTTTTCCACTCTTTTCATCGTTCTTCGTCCAGAAAGGTGAGCTGCGTGTTTGAAAAAGGTACCTTGATTTTCCTCTTGCTGTCCTCCTTTCCTTCTTTTTCTTGTCAGCTTGAGGTAGAGGTTGAGCTAGGCCATGGGAGATCTTGAAGTATGTCCCATGGCGATTTTTGATCCGGTTTGAAGGTTTCGACGACTGCAGGTTAGTCCACTAGATCCTGTTTCTCCCTCTTCTTTTGTCTTAGAGGAGAAGTTGATCGCTTTTTATTGCAGGTTGGCTGGTCGACCGGGGGGGATTCGTGATGGAGGCGGACTGGATTCGTGATGGGGACGATACTGTCATTTTTGTCATTTTGCGGGGGACATGGTCGTGGGGATCGGTTGACGCGGGGACCGGGGTCGTTGTCGGAACGCCCGCTGGTGTGCATTCTAGAACGGGTGACGTTAGGTAGTCGCGTCCAATAAATGAATATGGTGTCAATAACCTAAAATAAATTTTATATTTGCTGCATACACTAGGGGAGAAACATTCTTTGTCGTGTGGGCAATACCACACAGCAAAGGCGACCAGGAACACGGCAAAGTGTTTGCATGTGTATACCCACGACAAAAGCCACACGACAGCGTAGGCAACGGCAAAGGGGCTTTGCCGTGTGTCTCAAGTACAAAACACGGCAAAGGCTTTTCCGTGTGTCTGACACGCGTACACGGCAAAGTAAAGCAACTTCACGGTTTTGTCCATTTAACAGAGCCAACGGGACTTTGCCGTGTGCTCAGTTTGCCATGTGTTTTTGTTCTTTGCCATGTACTTTCTCTTTGCCATGTGCCGTTGATGTGCCGTGTTTTGCGCCTTTGCCGTGTGTCCTCTGGGATTTACCACATGGCAAAGTACATCCCTTTGTCGTGTGTCTCAGCTGAAAAACGCATGGCAGAGATTGTCCCTTTCTCGTGTGCCTCTTCTAAATGGAACACGGCAAAGGCTGTCTGCCCCAGCGCCTACTGCACAGCCTGCTGCCACCTGTCCCCTTTGCCGTGTGTATACACACGGCAAAGGGCCCAGGTATTTTCATTTTTTCTGTTTTTTCTTTCATTTCTTGCAATTCAAAACACATAATGTATATATATGATCATATAGATTCTCACCAACATAGAATACATGTATATGATCATAAGATCATCACCAACACCAAAATAACAATAATATAATCATAATATCATCACAAACACTACCAAAATCATATCATCACCACACAAGAACAAACTTCACAAGAACAAGTGCACAAGCCATTCACAAATATTACAAGTTTATTCTTCCCACCCACAAGACCATCATCGCCAAGTGCTCCACAAGCTCATGATCCGAATCCATTGTGGGATCCTACAAGTTCAAGACAAATACGTCAATATGACAAATAAAATCATGAATATGTACAAGTTTCTAGGCAAGTTGATGGCAATGGCAATTACATGAAATTCTGACAAGTCTCATGGCCAAGTACATCACTATGACAGGTAAAATCATGAATATCTACAAGTCTCATGACTAGTTGATGAAACTAGAAATTACATGTGATTTTGACAAGTCTCATGTCAAGGTGATGAAAATGACAGGTAAAATTTGAGAATGGCATATAATTATCTACAAGTGTCATGGCAAGGCTAAATTTTCTACAAGTCTCATGGCATGGCTAAATTTTCTACAAGTGTGATGGCATGGTAAATTTGACAAGTGTAGGAGAACTAACCGTGATGCACACATGATGGCCACAACCTCAAAGACCTCCTACAAGGTCAAAAGCACAATCATGAGACTCTCACAATCGATTTCCAAGTGTATCGATTACCGACATCTAGTGATGCACAAGGTCAAGTGTAGGAGAACTAACCTGGGGACTCTAATCCAGCCTCCGGATGACTGATACATTGCAAATGTATCTATAATTTTTATGCTCCATGCTTGGGTTTATCCACTTACTTGTGTTTTTTCCACACTTTGGAGTACTTTTCATATGATTTCTTGGACTAACCTATTAACAAGAGCCATAGTGCCAGCTGCCTGTTTTCTGCTGTTTTTGATTCCAGGAAAGTCAGAAAATGAATATTCTTGGAATTGGACGGGACAAAAGCCAAAGTGCCTATTTTTCTAGAAGACTCCAGGAGCCAGAATACGAGACGGAGGAGGGCCAGGGGCTGGCCACACCACCCCTAGGCGCGGGCTGGGCCTGGCCGCGCCAGGGCATGGTGTGGTGGCCCCAGGCACCCCCTCGGTCTCTCTCTTCGCTTATAAGAAGCCTTCTGACCTAAAAACTCCGGGGGGTTCGACGTTTTTCCAAAAGGAGTTCCGCTCCGCCACCACCACCAGATTCCACAAAACAGCACCAGAAACTCCGTTCTGGCACCCTGCCGGGACGAGGAATTGGAGGAGATCATCGCCATCATCATCACCATCGCTTCTCCATCAACCATCCATGTTTCCCCCATAAATGAGTGAGTAATCCCCCACTGTAGGCTATGGGGATGGTAGGGATTGGATGAGATCGTTCATGTAATGGCATCAGATTGTTAGGGCATGGTGCCTAGTATCTTTTATTAGTGCTTTATGACTTTGTTGCGACTTGTTGTGCTTAATGCTTGTCACTAGGGCCCGAGTGCCATGATTTCAGATCTGAACATGTTATTGATTCATTATGATAGTATTTTTTTTGGTCTTATCTACAAGTTGTATACACATGTTGTTGTCCGGAACCTATGGCCCCGAAGTGATAGAAATCGGGATAACCGGAAGGGAATGTCTTTGATGTGAGGATCACATGTGTTCATGGAGTGTTAATGCTTTGCTTCGGTGCTCTATTTGAATTGTCTTGTCCATGCAACGCCCGTCCATCCATCCCTATGCCTACCGCACTCGAATCCCACTGTTTACTGCTTTTGTTACTACTGTCTTTGCTTTACTACTGCTGTTACTTTACTATTCCTACTACAAAACTGTTGCTACTGATAAACTGTTGTGAGCAAGATTGTTTCCAGGTGCAGCTGAATTGATAAATCAGTTGTTAAGGCTTATAAATATTCTTTGGCTCCCCTTGTGTCGAATCAATAAATTGGGTTTCACTTCCCTCGAAAATACTGCGATACACCCCCTATACTTGTGGGTCATCAAGACTATTTTCTGGCGCTGTTGCCGGGGAGCATAGCTTTATTTATCAAGTTCACCTGGATTCACTATTGTTCAAGCTAAGTTTATTTTCGCCTTGTTTGCTTGTTTCTTTATCAAAAATACAAAAAAATTTAGTTCCTACTCTAGTTGTTATTTTCGTTGGTCTATTATTGTCTTGCTTTATCATGCTTGTTGTCAATGGTTGGTTTCTTTGAAACTCAAGCTTATTGGCAAGGTGGGTTCACGGAAGATCAAAAATATTATTATAAGGAACACTGCTTGTCACAAAAAGGGAAAGACTTATGGGAACAAATTGATAGATTATATACCATTGCTAGAAACATGTGCTCTACTTATAATGTTACTTATTGCTGTGTTGAATCTCGTTGCAGAAAGAGGTATAAACACCTCCCTTTTCAACGTGAGTATAATGATAATGATACCATATCTTCCTATGCTGAAGGAATTTATGACTTTTATGATGCAGAACAAATTGAAGAATTTATTGCTTGGAAGGGTGCTTTTGAACTTGCTAGTTTGTTTGAAAATATTGATGATTCACCTTATAAGTATGAGGTTTATGGTATACTTAAATTTTTCTTTGATAATTACAAGGATGAAAATGGCTATATTCTTGAATATTTTAATAGATGCTTTCCACAAATGGAAGAGACTAATGCCTTGCAGGATCCTATGGAAGAAGAAATTGATGAACCTGAAGTCTCATTAGATGAAAAAGAGGAGGAGAGTGATGAACAAAAGGAGGAAGAATGGATTAGCTACCCATGCCTACCTTCTAATGAGATTAACTCTTTATTCCTTACATTATTTGATTGTCCCCCATTCTTACTAAAGGAGGATGAATGTTATGTTCCTGAGGATTCTTTTGAAGATGATTATAATAAA
The DNA here is from genome assembly GCA_916181665.1 of Avena sativa. Taxonomy (NCBI): domain Eukaryota; kingdom Viridiplantae; phylum Streptophyta; class Magnoliopsida; order Poales; family Poaceae; genus Avena; species Avena sativa. The sequence continues at coordinate 462,619,568 of OV702297.1, read as the reverse complement.
GCTCTCGTGCTTGTAGATCATGAAAAGCATGCTTTATGTGATAGTTATATTGTTGCGTTTATTCATGAGGCTACTGAAAATTATTATGAGAGAGGAAAATATGGTTGTAGAAGTTTTCATGGTATTGAAACACCTCTCTATGTGCTGAAAGTTTTGAGGTTACTCTTGTTTTATCTTCCTATGCTTGTCACTTTGTTCTTTGTGAATTTATTTGCATACACGATTACTATGCATAGGAAGTGGGTTAGACTTAAATGTGTTTTGAATTTGCTTTTTGATGCTCTCTTTTACTTCAACTCATATTTCTTATGAGAGCATCCTCTCAAACTATTATGCCTGGAGATGACAATATGTCTATTATTCTTGGGAGACCTTTTCCTAAATACTGCAGGAGTTGTTATTAATTATAATCAAGGGAAGGTGACCTTCAATGTTAATGACAAGGAACATACTATCTATTTCCCCAAGAAGATTGAAAGGACTTATGGTTTTGAATTCAATTGAACATGATGAGGGCATTCAAGTTGGATAAATATATCGTCCCATACCAAGAGAAACATTTGAAACTATTATGATTAGGACCATTGCTATCAAGGTTGAGGTAACATAATCATTAGTGGAATACAACGTTTTGTGTCATATGAAATTGTTTTGGTAACAAGACCTGATCAACCTTGTTAACAAAAGGATTTCATTGAACAAAACAATGTTTTCACCATGATTATCTCCGCTTACTTCTATTTTATCCATTTTTAGTTTTTGCTTTTGCCTAACTTAAAGGCATTAAAGAAAAGTACTTATTGGGAGATACCCAAAAGTTTTAGATGAGTCTTGGAAGTTATTACCTCAGTAATAATCGCTCCTTATCCTTTTTATTTGCTTTTTGTGCCAAGATTAACCTCTAATGAGAGAGAAGTAATGATTGGGAAAGTTGCTGTCCCGAAACAGATTTCTATGCTTCACCGTAAAAATTCGTGTAAAATCTCTGAACGTCTTTTTGAGGCGTGACTTTTTGTGCTTCTGCCCCAGGTTGTTATCTAACTTTCGTTACTTCATCACTTTTTAATTTGATCAACAGAAGGTCTTCGAAAATTTTTGTCTTTACCTGCTGGTCTGTTTTGACAGATTTCTGCCATTTTCTACATTTGCTTCTTGTTGGTTCCTTTTGAGTTCTTTTGGGGAATTGAGCTTTTTGAGGGAAGTGCTATAGTAGCTAGTGTTTTAATGGAATTTTTATTGTTATTGGAACTGAACCTTAAGACCTATTATCTTGAGTGCACTAATGTTGCTAATAAAGATTGTGTGAAGTTTTGTATGAAGGAAAAATTTCAGGTGTATGGAAGGAATGAGTAATGAGATGAAGGATGGACTAAATCTCAAGCTTGGGGATGCCACGCGTGTCACCCCAAGAAATATCGAATAATTACAAGCGTCAAAGCTTGGGGATGCCCAAGGCATCCCCCTCTTCATCAATAAAAATTCCAGGTTTCTTCCAAACGCTTCATTTTTATTGTTTCATGCACAGTTGTGTTGTTCTTGGAGCGTCTTCTTTTTCATTTTCATTTTGGTTTTTAGTTTGCGTGGTTTGCTTAGTTTTCTGAATAAATTGGTTGGACCTCCTCTTTCATACATTGGTGTTCAAATAGTTTGGTTTGGATTGGAAAAGAGTAGGAAGCTTAAGTGGTAAAGAGAGCTTGTTTTTGACTGTGGCCTATGCTTTGTCATGCCATGCTTGATATTGTTTTGGCTTTATGCTTAGTATTATTTGCTGTAGCATGACTTGTTATAAACAATTGAGATTGCTTAATGTGCTTTGGAAGAATCATGCGTTGTTTTAGCATATTAAAGCATAGTATTGTGGTATTCTCCTTTGATGCTTTATTTGGGTTGACTTGGCCCATGCTCACACCATGTTACGACTATCCCAAGTCACCATAAGCCTTTATGATCCTTTAGTTTTCAACTTGTAGTATCACCTTATGCTTTGATCAATGATGTTTTGTCGCTCTGCATGATTATGGCCATTATTGCTCTCTCGTTTGTCGCTCCCTTACTATTGCTAGCCTTCACTTACACTGAGTGTTTTACTCATGTTTCCAACTCCCTTAAACCGAATATTGCCAAAGTGTCCACCATACCTACCTATTAGCATCATTTGCTACTTCCGTGCATATTCAATATGCCTTGTTTTCTTCCGAATAAAATGTTTGCTTGTTATGAGAAAGTTAGTTAGTAAAGCTCTCACGAACTTGATGACACACTTTAGTTCCTGCATTTAATAAACCTGAACCATTGCGTCCTTCTTTGTTGCGTATATGCTTGCGCTTTATGAGTTGAAGTTAGCAGAACCATGTATCACGGGGACCGCTTTCAACATTTCACTTGTACTTAGTACATCGTTGATATCATGTTCTTTTGCTTATGGATCCCGGCGGTGTGAAATAAAAAGTGGAACTTGTAAGATCATGGAGTTTGTATGTATGTTAGAGAAACGCCTCGGCCGCTAGCCTAAGCCATGCCTAGTCATGGTGGAAACTTGCAGCATAACCATAATGAGCATTCTATGAAGCATCCTCAATAAAAATCTATGCACATAGTAAATAAAAAGATCGCTGAGATGCTCATTGTCTGCTTGCCTTGTCATTTTGATTATGGGATAGCTCCTGTATCATGTGCAAGGGGTACCCCGTTGGCAGTTCTCTTTGATATGTATATACTTATAATGACAAGAGCTTACTTGTGACTGAAGTTGAGTAGCATGAGGATCGGTCTTCATAAGTAAGGGGCATGAGACTTCGATTTATAACTTGTCAAGCATATCCTCTTAGTTGTGTCACTTTAACCGTAACCATTTAAAGATGCTTATGACAAGGGCAATGAGAGCTCAAAGCTAATGAGTACCATACTTTCAGCATTTGGAAGCCTTTCAAACTTTTCAAAACCTGTTCATTTCCTTGTTGAGTCTCCACACATTCTATGAGCACTTTCTTGAGAGCATAGTGGCCATTCTTAGTTCTATGTGCATTGTCCCAAGACTTGTTGATTGGTGCATACCTTGATATTGCTTGTTTTAAACTATTTCTATCTAGTCACTGTTGTAAACTTTGAAGGTGTCCTATGCATTTTTGTTTGCTACTCTATGAGGGACAAGCTGAATGCCACTATGCTATGTTTTCTTTATGTGAAACAAACAAACGTCTTGCAAAGCATTATTATTCATGAATCTTTTGTTTGTGCCTTTTCATGTTGCCTCATAGTCTCTTTGTCTTATTGCTAGAACTTTGTCTTTCATGTTATGATTGAAGTACTATGATCCCAGCTTTGAATGTTTTACAAATATTTTGATCAAGTCTTTAATGGTGCATGTCACCTCAAAAATTATTCTTTCTTTTTATCACTTACCTACTCGAGGACGAGCAGGAGTTAAGCTTGGGGATGTTGATACATTGCAAATGTATCTATAATTTTTGATGCTCCATGCTTGGTTTTATCCACTTTCTTGTGTTTTCTCCACACTTTGGAGTACTTTTCATATGATTTCTTGGACTAACCTATTAACAAGAGCCACAGTGCCAGCTGCCTGTTTTCTGTTGTTTTTGGTTCCAGGAAAGTCAGAAAATGAATATTCTTGGAATTGGACGGGACAAAAGCCAAAGTGCCTATTTTTCTAGAAGACTCCAGGAGCCAGAATACGAGACGGAGGAGGGCCAGGGGCTAGCCACACCACCCCTAGGCGTGGGCTAGGCCTGGCCACGCCAGGGCATGGTGTGGTGGCCCCAGGCACCCCCTCGGTCTCCCGCTTCGCCTATAAGAAGCCTTCTAACCTAAAAACTCCGGGGGGTTCGACGTTTTTCCAAAAGGAGTTCCGCTCCGCCGCCACCACCAGATTCCATGAAACAGCACCAGAAACTCCGTTCTGGCACCCTGCCGGGACAGGGAATTGGAGGAGATCATCGCCATCATCATCACCATCGCTTCTCCATCGACCATCCATGTTTCCCCATATATGAGTGAGTAATCCCCCGCTGTAGGCTATGGGGATGGTAGGGATTGGATGAGATCGTTCATGTAATGGCATCAGATTGTTAGGGCATGGTTCCTAGTATCTTTTATTAGTGCTTTATGACTTTGTTGCGACTTGTTGTTCTTAATGCTTGTCACTAGGGCTGGAGTGCCATGATTTTAGATCTAAACATGTTATTGATTCATTATGATAGTATTGTTTTTGGTCTTATCTACAAGTTGTATACACACGTTGTTGTCCGGAACCTATGGCCCCAAAGTGACAGAAATCAGGATAACCGGAAGGGAATGGCTTTGATGTGAGGATCACATGTGTTCATGGAGTGTTAATGCTTTGCTCCGGTGCTCTATTAAAAGGAGCACCTTAATTGCCAGTAGTTCCCTAGAGGCTCCGCTGCAAACGGGCTGGCAGGACAAAAGATGTTGTGCAAGTTCTCATTGCGAGCACGTATGACTATATACGGAACACATGCCTAGGATTGTCTAGTACTTGGATGCTTTTTCTTATTTATCTGCAATTTCCCTATGTTCTGATTGCTATTTGAATTGTCTTGTCCATGCAACGCCCGTTCATCCATCCCTATGCCTACCGCACTCGAATCCCACTGTTTACTGCTTTTATTACTACTGTCTTTGCTTTACTACTGCTGTTACTTTACTATTCCTACTACAAAACTGTTGCTACTGATAAACTGCTGTCAGCAAGATTGTTTCCAGGTGCAGGTGAATTGACAACTCAGTTGTTAAGGCTTATAAATATTCTTTGGCTCCCCTTGTGTCGAATCAATAAATTGGGTTTCACTTCCCTCAAAAATACTGCGATACACTCCCTATACTTGTCGGTCATCAATGACTGACGGATTGTTGACGGTGAAAGGCGACTGGTTGTTCGATCCATCGTCTGACCCACCAGGCGGCGCCTGGTTGTTCGACCCACCAGGTGGTATCAAATTGGTCAACTACACCATGGGAAATTGTGAGCATTAGACAATAAGAAAATATTGAAAATTACGAGCATTGGACAATAAAGACATGTGATCACTTACCCATGGGAAGGCGAAAGGAGGAGTAGGAAGAGACCCTGGTGGAGCAGTCATGATCATTTGGTGTGCCATCCACTCCGTCATCTGCTGTTGCTGCTCCAGCATCGCCTTCTACTGGCTAAGCTGCTGCTCCAGCTGTAGCTGTCGTTGCTCGGCCGCCTCTCTACTTTCCCTCTCAGCGGCCATCTCCTCCTATGTCGTGTTGCCGCGATGTCATGAACATTGCAATGTAAAACATGTAGTAAAACAAAGATGACTGAGGAAGAAGAACATACTCGTAACTGGTCGACAGCTATAACTGAAGGCCATGGACGGGTCTCTATGGCAGGCATGGAGCTCGTCCTGCCACGCTGGATTTGGCACATAGATGGAACGGTCCTAGGGTCGATGGACCCGTCAGCAATCCATAGGCGGACATTCCTCTGGCCCTGTCCTGCCAGCACGGCAACCTCAGGATCGAAGGGGGCGGTGTCAGGGTTGGAATCTTCATCCTGTACCTGCTTGTACTTCTCGCGGTACTTCATACCCCAGAGCTTGGCTCCCTCATTGATCCACGAGGAGCAACCCACAGGCTCATAAAAGGTGCGCATCTTCTTCCAGATGGCAAACATGGATGGCTCCACACCTGTCTTTACTTTCTGCAAATGAGAGGACGAAGATAAGTGAAGGGGGACTCCCTTGGGGAGTAAAGAATAACATGAGAAGCAAGAATAAAGAAAGCATCTTCTCACCTCTTTTTGCCTGACAAGAGCGAGGGGGTGCTGCCTTGGCGGTGTGATCCACCCTTCATCTCCTCTCATCGCTTCTTTGCGGCCTCGTGTCTCTTGAGGTACTCGGCGTGTGTTCACCATGTTACCATCCCCGTGAAGCACCTCGTGTCATTACCGACAAACTGAGGAGGGTTCCACATCCACAAGGTACACGTATTAGTACAATAGGAAATAGATGAAGGTCAAGAAATCAATAAAATAGAAATGCAACTACCTGCAGGTATTGCCACGGCTCGAAGAGCATGTCCCGGGCTTGACTCTTGTTCATCCAGATCTTGCAATCACCAAACCAGTTGTGGACAGAGTTCACACGTGCCTCGTAGTGCATGTCTTGCACCTTCCTCTTGGCAAGCTCGTTCACGATCTCCATGCACTCCCTTGAGTTGTCCCTGTCCATGTCGAAGTAATTCTACAAGTATGCACACAGGAAAAAAAGGAGTCAAAGCCACGAGTCGAAGCCGCGATGATTTAATTATGACAAGTGAAACAAACTTCCCAGAACAGAAATTGAATCTTCTCCGCAATGTGGTTGTACTCTTTAGCCGAATCCGGGGCGTAGTGGTAATGCTTCCAAGTCCAAGCTACATCCTGCTGACTGATACGTTGCTACCGTATCTATAATTTTTGATGTTCCATGCTTGTTTTATATATACTTTCTTATGTTTTGTCCACACTTTGGAGTATTTCTATACAATTTCTGGGACTAACCTATTAACAAGATGCCACAGTGCTAGTTGCCTGTTTTCTGCTGTTTTTGGTTCCAGGAAAGTCAGAAAATGAATATTCTCGGAATTTGACGGGACAAAAGCCAAAGTTGATATTTTACCAGAAGACTCACGGAGCCAGAAGACGAGACGGAGAGGGGCCACAGGGCGGCCACACCATGTGGTGGCGCGGGCTAGCCCTGTCCGTGCCACCAGGTGGTGTGGGCCCCCTGGCCGCCCACCGACCTTGCCTCTTCGCCGATAAGATGCCTCCCGATGCAAAAACCCTAAGTAGTCTAGCCTCCAGCCATGAAAAGTTCCGCAGCGTGATACGTCCATTTTGCATCACTATTCTATGTCTTAATTCACTATTATTCATTTATATATTTCATATTGAGAGGTGATACTTATGTTATTTCATCTATTTTTGCATGGTTGATGACTTTTGGAGCTTGGACGGCTGTAGTCAGGATTCTGATGGAAAAGGTGATGTTTGGAGGCAAAATTCGTGAAGATCAGAAAATCCGGGTAAATATACGAAAAATCCTATTTTTCCAGAAGACTAAGGATGCCAGAAGACGGAGTGGAGATGGGCCACAGGGGGCCCACACCACCCCCTGGCGCGGGCAGCCCTAGGTCGCGCCTAGAGGTGGTGTGGCCACCCTAGCCCACTCCAGCCTCTCCCCTCTGGCGTATATCATCCTCCCGAAACCCTAAGACTGGATGAGCAACCACAGAAAGATTCCTCCGCCTCAGCGGGATGGAAAACACGGAGAGAGAAAGATCTCTCCGGCAGACAGATTTCTGCCGAGGGAATTCCTTCCCGGAGAGGGGAGATCATCGCCATCAACACCACCATCAAGCTGGACTTCATCGGGATCATCATCATCATCACCACCATCATCATCACCATTAGCACCCTCATCACCATCTCCATATTGCTGTAACAATTGAGTTGAATCTTGCATTAGTTCATAGGGGAAACTTTCCTAGTGTTGATTACTCTTTGTAGTTGATGCTATTGAGTGAACCATTGAATTATTGTTTATGTTCAGATTGTTATACATCATTATTCCATCTCTGATCATGATCCATATGATGTCTAGTGAGTAGTTCGTTTTGTTCTTGAGGACATGGTAGAAGTCATGTTGTTAGTAGTGGAGTTGTGTTGAGAAAGATTCAATAGATTGTTATTTAAGTTATGGTGTACTTCTTCTAGTGGTGTCATGTAAACGTCGACTACATGACACTTCACCTATATGGGCCTAGGGGAATGCATTGTGTATTTGGCTACTAATCGTAGGGGTTGCCGGAGTGACAGAAACTTGAACCGCCGTTAGGAAACCATTGCACGAGGGACGTAAGGGTCTTAGAGTTTAAAGTTGTGGTTAGGTTTCTACCTTAATTACTTTCTTGTACTTATGGATGTTTGCAAGGGGTATAATCACAAGTATGTATTAGTCTTGGATGGGGCGGTACATTAGCACAGGTTCACCCACACAACACTTAGCAAGCTAGAGAAGATTAATCAACTATATGAAGTGAAAGCACTTGACAGTCTTCCCATGTGTCCTTGAGAACGTTTCGTCATCTTAACTAATACAACCGGCTTATCCTTTGCTGCATAAAGGATTGGGCCACTTGCTGCATTTATTCCTACTGTCTTTTATTTGCTCGTACTTTGTTTACTTGCTTTATCAAAACCCCTAAAAATCCGTTTGCTAAGTATTTGCAGAGAATTCCTGATCCATACCACTAGCCAGCACCTTCTTCTCCTCGTTGGGTTTGACACTCTTACTTATCGAAAATACTTCGATACACCACCTATACTTGTGGGTCATCAAGACTATTTTCTGGCTCCGTTGCCGGGGAGTGAAGCACTATTGGAGAGTGGAACTGGTAAAGGAAACTTCTACTGTGAGTATTGTTTACTTCTGTTAGTTGCTTTATTTTGTTATGGATAATTCGTTGAGTTTCTTATTTGGTAATGCTACTACCACTGCTAAGGTAGTAGATAAACCACCACCTGCTGAGAATGATGTTTTCAAAATACCTACAAGAATTATTGATCGTGTTATGGATAACTACTATGTTGGGGATGGAACTGTCCATCCCGGTGATCATTTGCTCTTTATACATGAATTATGCGGGTTGTTCAAGTGTGCAGGTATTACTACAGATCAAGTTAAGAAGAAGTTATTCTCATTATCACTGAAAGGAAGAGCTGAGGAATGGTATAAGCTGCTGAAGAATGGTCAAGCTCTGTAATGGGAGGAAATAGTGCCTCTCTTTTATTCAAAGTTTTATCCTCCTAGTGAGATTCATAAAGATCGGAATCAAATATACAACTTTTGGCCTCTTGATGGAGAGAGTACAGCTCAAGCTTGGGGGAGATTGAAGTTACTAATGCTCAAATGTCCCATTCATGAGCTCCCCAACAATATTATTATCAACAACTTTTATGCAAGGCTCCCTCTACATGATAAAGATTTATTGGATGCTTCTTGTGCTGGATCATTCACTCGCATGAAAGAAGAAGCTAAATGGGATCTTCTGGACCGTATTCAAGATAATGCTGAAGCTTGGGAGAATGACAAAGGTAGAAAGTCAGGTATAAATTATGATTATGAATGCATTGAATCTTTTATGAGAACTGATGACTTTCAAAATATTAAAAATACTTATGGTCTAGACTCTCAAGCTATTTCTTCTTATTTTAAGGCTTTTGCTTCTTATATTGAAGTGCCTAAAAAGAAGTGGAATAAGTATCATGAACCTTATAAAGATATTGCTAAGAGTGTCCCTTCAAGAAATACTGAAGTTTATACTGCTAATCATGTTTTACCTGAACCTTACGTTGAGAAAATCCCTTTCCCAGCTAAGGTAAAGGAACATTCTATGATAGCTAGTATGGTTAATGAAAGTACAAGTAAAGCTGTTGAACCTGATAAACAAATGGTTGATGAACCTATAATAGCAAATATGAAAGACTTTGTTACTAAATATGAAAAAGAGGGACACGCTATCCTTTGTAAGGATACCTCTAATATTGTTTCACAAAGTAGTGTTATGAGAGCTAGTATTCATGTGTTTTCTGTTAGAATAAGTGATCATTCCTATGATGGTCCTTGTGATAGCTATATTGTTAAGTTTATGCATGATACTTAAAGTTACTATGAGAGAGGGAAAAGTGTTCTTATGCATCTCAATAATATCAAGTTTCCTCGTTTTATGCTGAAAGTTTTTATGTTGCACATCTTTTGCCTTCTTATGCAAGTAGCCTCTGGTTTCAACAACTTGTTTTTTTACAAAATTCCCTTGCATAGGAAGTGGGTTAGACTTAAAAGTGTGTGTGTGTTTTGCTTCTTATGCTCTCTTTCACTTCAATTCATATTCCTATGAGAGCGTCTTCAAAATTACCATGCCCATCTTAATGGCTATAAAGAAAGAGCTTTATGGGAGACAACCCAATTTGTTTTTGCTTTCAATTTTTTTTTGTTTCTTTGAGTCTTGTTAGTTATTACTTCGGTAATAACCGCTCCTTATCCGTTTTGTTTGGTTTTTGTGTAAAGATCAATCTCTAATGAGAGAGAAGTAAGATTTGGGGAAGTTGCTGTCCCGAAACAGATTTTTGTGCTTCACCATAAAAAATCGTGAGAGATTTCTGTATATCGGATTGAGCTGTAATTTTTTTTGCTTCTGCCCGAGGGTGTTATTTAACTTTCTTTAGTTTTGCACTTTTTGATTTGAGCAACAGAAGATTTTCGAAAAAATTGATCTTTACCTTCTGGTCTGTTTTGATAGATTTAGCCAATCTTGCATTTGCTTCTTTATTCGATTTCCTTTTTGAATTCTTTTTGGGTTTTTGGAAGGAGTTGCTACAGCAGCTTATGTTTTGATGGTTTTCAGTTAAAGTTGAACTCAAAAGGTTTTATCACTTCACTTATACTAATGTTGCTAATGAGAACTGTGTGAAGTTTTGTGTGAGAGAAATTTCCAGGAAGTGGAGATGATGGTGTAATAAGGAAGAGAAGGGTTTTATGACTCAAGTAATAAGTGTATGAAGATGAAGATATTGATGTTATTCAAGTGGTGACTCCGAAAGAATCTACTAGATACCAAATTCAGAGACCTACAGAGTCCGTTTTCAAATAGGTAACAGTTCTGGTAAGAAAAGTTCGACGAAAATACTATCCAACTATATTTTTGCAGTTTTCAGTCAATAAGGAAAGCTACGAAGCAAAAAAGGGACGGAAATGGAGCCAGGGTGGCTCACACCACCCTATGGCATGGGCCCTCCCCTGGCCGCGCCACCAGGTGGTGAGTCCACCCCGGACTCCGCCTCCGACTCGTTTTCTCCCAGTACCTTCCTTTTCATATGAAAATTCATAATATATAACCCCCCGGATCCCCCAAGGTTCGTATATCGTGTTTTCGTCGTGTTTTTGTTTCGATCTGTTTCTGTCAGGACATACTCTTTGAAGGCTTAGAAGCACAATGGTGTCCGCCAAGGAGAAAGGGAAGGAGCCTATGGAGGAAGACCTCTGAGACCCCAATCAAGGGCTGGTACCTTCAGTCACTTGCCCTACATCAACGGAAGCCCTACGAGTCACTAGAGAATTCTGCAATAAGTACCAAGACTTGAAGAGGAAGGTGGACATGCTTCAATGGGAGAATGATAGGCTTCGTGAGATGCTGGAAGATTTCCTCACGTCAACTAAGAGCATGATACCACCACTACCTAAGGAGTAATTTGTCATCAGGTTTGGCATCCCCTTGGTTTGTTCCAAGCTTGGGGGAGTGCCACGGTATCATATCACTATCTTCTATCTTTTTACCTTTTTAGTAGAGTCATATCATGAATAGAGGAGTTATTATGTAGGATGGTTTGCATTATGGAAGTGTCGCCTCTCTCGTTATATATGTATCCCTTGGTGTGAGTTTGCCGTTATGGAATATTAATGAGAAGTTCTATCATTTACTCTTTTGCATAGCTTATATTAGTTTTCAATTCGTGGTTATATGATTGATCTTGTTGTTAGTATTGGTATCACTTTGGGATCATTGAGTTAATTTAGTTGGTTTTGGCAAACCTGGCTCGGTCAGTAGCACACTATTTTTGAGAGTTGAATGAAAAGATAAAGTACTCTAGAGAAAAATTATTTCATCCTCTTTCTTTCTTGATTTGCTCATAAGTCTAGTATTCTCTAGTTAAGATCTTTTGTGCTTCCAAGGAAGATTGCATGTTTATATTTATCACTTGTATGTTTGTTTGTTTCCTTCAACTCTTATACTTGCTACCCAGCCTTGCTAGCCAAAAACTTGTACTGAGAAAGAATTCTTCTCGTGCATCCACCTCCTTAAAACCAAAACCTTTGCCATTTGGGTCCACCATACCTACCTAGTAGCATTATTGCTATTCCAAGTAAATTCTTGTTTTATCTACCTCCCAAATTAAACTTGTTATGTGAAAATTAGTGATTAAAGCTCTCACGAACTTGATGGCACACTTTACTTTCTTGCATTTAATAAACTTGAACCATTGGGTCCTTCTTTGTTGCGTATATGCTTGCGCTTTATGTGTTGAAGTTAGCAGAACCATGCATCATGGGGACCGCTTTCAACACTTCATTGGTACTTGTACCTAGTTGATATCATGTTCTTTTACTTATGGATCCCAGCGGTGTGAAATAAAAGTGGAACTTGTAAGATCATGGAGTTCATATGTGTGTTAGAGAAACGCCTGGGCCGCTAGCCTAAGCCATGCCTAATCATGGTGGAAACTTGCAGCATAACTATAGTGAGCATTCTATGAAGCATCCTCAATAAAAACCTATGCAAATAGCAAATAAAAAGATCGCTGAGATGCTCACTATCTGCTTGCCTTGTCATTTTGATTATGGGATAACTCGTGTGTCATGTGCAAGGGGTACCCCGTTGGCGGTTCTCAATGATACGCATGTATTTACAATGCCAAGAGCTTGCTCGTGACTGAAGTTGAGTAGCATGAGGATCGGTACTCATAAGTAAGGGGCATGAGATTTCAACTTATAACTTGTCAACCAAATCCTCTTAGTTGTGTCACTTTTACCTTAACCACCAAAAGATGCCTATGATAGGGGCAATGAGAGCAGAAAGCTAGTAAGTATCATAATTTTTGGGAGCTATTTATGAGACTTGTAATCCTTGTTTCCCTCTTTGAAGGGCCTTTCTTTTACTTTGTAGTTGAGCCAGTAAACCTACTCCCTTCTATCTCAGCAAGTATTTTGAGATGTTGTGTTTCATTCATTCATATGATGATTTGTTCACTCATGTTTCTTATATTCCTTGTCTTGCACATTGCTCTTATCTTGATGTTTACTACTTTGAAAGCTATCATTGAAAACCAGCTATTTGTGAACTCCAGCAAATTATCAACTATTCTTCGACCAAGAGCTAAGTTTGCCATTACCAATTATGATTCACTTTATGTATCTTTATTGTGTTTCCTTTACTCATTGCAAGTTGAGTTATATAATAGTGAGTTGTCTTCTATTATGATCTATGCACTTGATGAATGTGATGCTTCTTGTCCTTATTCTTTTATCGACTCTTCACTCCATAAACCTAAGGCCATGTTTATTGAGCTCAATTTCGCTTAGGGACAAGCGAAGTCTAAGCTTGGGGGGAGTTGATACGTCCATTTTGCATCACTATTCTATGTCTTAATTCACTATTATTCACTGATATGTTTCATATTGAGAGGTGATACTTATGTTATTTCATCTATTTTTGTATGGTTGATGACTTTTGGAGCTTGGACCGCTGCAGTCAGGATTCTGATAGAAAAGGTGCTGTTTCGAGGCAAAATTCACAAAGATCAAAAAATCCGGGAAAATATACGGAAAATCCTATTTTTCCAAAAGACTAAGGATGCCAGAAGACGGAGTGGAGATGGGCCATTGGGGGCCCACACCACCCCCTGGCGCGGGCAGCCCTAGGCCACGCTTGGAGGTGGTGTGGCCACCCTGGCCCACTCCAGCCTCTCCCGTCTGGCGTATATCATCCTCCCGTAACCCTAAGACTGGAGGAGCAACCACAGAAATATTCCACCACCTCTGCGGGGCAGAAAACACCGAGAGAGAAAGATCTCCCCGGCAGATAGATTTCTGCCAGGGGAATTCCTTCCCGGAGAGGGGAGATTGTCTCCATCAACACCACCATCAAACTGGACTTCATCGGGATCATCATCATCATCACCACCATCATCATCACCATCAGCACCCTCATCACCATCTCCATATTGTTGTAACAATTGAGTTGAATCTTGCATTAGTTCATAGGGGAAACTTTCCCGGTGTTGATTACTCTTTGTAGTTGATGCTATTGAGTGAACCATTGAATTATTGTTTATGTTCAGATTGTTATACATCATTATTCTATCTCTGATCATGATCCATATGATGTCTAGTGAGTAGTTCGTTTTGTTCTTGAGGACATGGGAGAAGTCATGTTGTTAGTAGTGGAGTTGTGTTGAGAAAGATCCAATAGATTGTTATTTAAGTTGTGGTGTACTTCTTCTAGTGGTGTCATGTGAACGTCGACTACGTGACACTTCACCTATATGGGCCTAGGGGAATGCATTGTGTATTTGGCTACTAATCGTAGGGGTTGCCGGAGTGACAGAAACCTAAACCCCCGTTAGGAAACCATTGCACAAGGGACATAAGGGTCTTAGAGCTTAAAGTTGTGGTTAGGTTTCTACCTTAATTACTTTCTTGTACTTACGGATGTTTGCAAGGGGTATAATCACAAGTAGTATTAGTCTTGGATGGGGAGGTACATTAGCACAGGTTCACCCACACAACACTTAGCAAGCCAGAGAAGATTAATCAACTATATGAAGCGAAAGCACTTGACAGTCTTCCCATGTGTCCTCGAGAACGTTTGGTCATCTTAAGTAATACAACCGGCTTATCCTTTGCTGCATAAAGGATTGGGACACTTGCTGCATTTATTCCTACTGTCTTTTATTTACTCGTACTTTCTTTACTTGCTTTATCAAAAACCCCTAAAAATCCGTTTGCTAAGTATTTGCAGAGAATTACTGATCCATACCACTAGCTAGCACCTTCTGCTCCTCGTTGGGTTCGATACTCTTACCTATTGAAAATACTGCGATACACCCCTATACTTGTGGGTCATCACAGTGTCGTCGCCACTGAAGGGGAGATTCGGGGACAGAAAGTCTTTGTTTTGGCACCCTGCCAGGATAGGGAAGTACCCCCGGAGCCATCTCCATCGATCTCCACCGCCATCTCCATCGATCTCCATCGCCATCTCCATCACTGTTGCTGATTCCCATGATGATGAGGGAGTAGTTCTTTCTCGAGGCTAAGGGTTCTACCGGTAGCTATGTGTTCATCTCTCTCTCTCTATGCATGATCATATTGTGATCATGAGCTTTGTAATCAAGTAGATCTACCTTGCTACTCAAGTGCTTTAATAGATCTCTGCTCTCCCCACACGTGTGAAAGTGATAGCGTGCACACCATGGTGGCACTTAGGCTAGAGATTACAAATACTTGTTATGAGTTATATTTGGAGTTGGATGTCTCTATGAAACTGTGGTGTTTATTCGAACCATCTAGAGCTCAAGGTGATAGTGTGGGGTTATCTAGATGGGGAAAGCGAACTTTCAGGAGTGCTGTTATAGCCCTACCATGGATTAGAGTGTCTAACCGGAGAGTAGTTTAGAGTAGTATCATAAAGATAAGATATTTATATGAGAGTGTTCACTAGTGAAAGTATGATCTCTAGACCTTGTTTCTAAACATTGAAACACCATTTGCAACTAGATCTATTACATGTTTGCTTGCTTCCATCTTAATTTCAGATTGCCTTTAGTCTCTCCCTACCCGTCAAGCTCTTTTCCGGTACTATTACCACTTATAATTATCCATACCACTTGTATTTCACTATCTCTTTGCCGAACTAGTGCACCTATACACCTAATAAGTGTATTGGCTGTGTTGGGGACACAAAAGACTTCTTGTATCTTGATTGCAGGGTTGCTTGAGAGGGATAACTTTGACCACTTCCTCCTTGAGTTCGATAAACCTTGGGTGATCCACTTAAGGGAAAACTTGCTGATGTTCTACAAACCTCTGCACTTGGAGGCCCAACAACTGTCTACAAGAATAGAAGTGCGTAGACATCAAGCTATTTTCTGGCGTTGTTGCCGGAGAGGTAAGGTAAAAGGTACTCACATCCTCTGGTGTGAGTGCTCGAAGTTATTTCCGTTAGATTCTGCAATTTTGTCTTTTTGTTTCTTGTTTTTATTTTCACTAGTTAGGCTTAATGGAAAACAACAACAAAATTAGAGAGCTTTATAGTATTTATCTTGAGTTAGGACATGAAGTGTTTGAAGAGAAAATTAAAAAACCTATGGAACTTTATTTGCATGCTAATAGCAATGTTATTAGAATGAATTCTTTGAACACCATTATTGCTAATGCTATGGAAAAGTCTAAGCTTGGGGAAGCTGGTTTTGATGAGGATGATATTTTTAGTCGCCCAAGCATGAAGGAGAAAATTTACTTTGATGATACTATGCCTACAATATATGATGATTACAATGATGAATATGATATTTTCAGTCCACCTACTATTGAGGAGAAAATTAATTATGATTACAATATGCCTCCTATATTTGATGATTATGGTGATGAGAATAATAATGATAGCTATTTTGTTGAATTTGCTCCCACTATGATTGATAAGAATGACTATGCTTATATGGAGAGTATTAATTCTTTTATGCATGTGGCTCATGATAAGAATGTTTTATGTGATAGTTATATTGTTAATTTTATTCATTATGCTACTAAAAGTTATTATGAGAGAGGTAAACATGGTTTTATGTATCTCAACAATATTAAGTTTCCCCTCTTTATGTTGAAAGTCTTGAAGTTGCACTTGTTTTGCTTTCCTATGCTTGTTGCTTTGTGCTTTCATGACTTGTTTCTTTACAAGATTCCTATGCATAGGAATAGGGTTAGAGTTTATTGTGTTTTGAATTTTCTTCTTGATGCTCTGTTTTACTTCAATTCATATTTCTTATGTGAGCATCTTCTCAAACTATCATGCCTAACTTAAAGGCGTTAAAGGAAAGTACTTCTTGGGAGATAACCCAATAGTTTTCTTGAGTCCTGGAAGTTATTACTTCTGTAATAACCTCTCCTTATCCTTTGTTATTTGATTTTTGTGCCAAGAATAACCTCTAATGAGAGGGAAGTAAGATTTGGGGAAGTGATGTCCCGAAACAGATTTTTGTGATTCGCTGTAAAAATTCGTGAAAAATCTCTGTACATCGGATTGAGCTAAATTTTTTGTGCTTCTGCCCCAGGTAGTTATCTAACTTTCGTTACTTCAACACATTTCGATTTGAGCAACACAAGGTCTTCGAAAAAATTGGTTTTTACCTGCTGGTCTGTTTTGACAGATTTCTGCCATTATTTGCATTTGCTTCTTGTTGGTTCCTTTTTGGGTTCTCTTTGGGTAATTGAGCTTTTTGAGGGAAGTGCTATAGTATCTTGTGTTCTAATGGAAGTTTTATTGCTGTTGAAACTGAACCCAAAGACTTATTATCTTGAGTACACTAATGTTGCTAATAAAGATTGTGTGAAGTTTTGTATGAAGGAAAATTTTCAGGTGTATGGAGAGAATGATGTAATGAGATGAAGAATGGAATAAAGCTCAAGCTTGGGGATGCCACGTGTGTCACCCCAAGAAATGTCCAAGAAGTACAAGCGTCAAAGCTTGGGGATGCCCAAGGCATCCCCTTCTTCATCAATAAAAATCTAAGGTTTCTTCCAAACACTTCATTTTTATTGTTTCATGCACAATTGTGTTGTTCTTGGAGCGTCTTCATTTTTGTTTTTGGTTTTAGTTTGCTTGGTTTGCTTGAATAAGTTGGTTGGATCCCAACACACTTCTTTTGGAGAGAGACACACTCCGTTTGCAATGCCTAGAACACTCTAGTTTTCATTCTTATTGTTTTGTGAGTGTTCTCTTTTGCTAGCACTGTGTTTAGCCTTATTTTTCTTCTGCTTTCAGCTTAGAACTCTCTAGTTCTTCTTTATGGATTTGTGAGACAATCTCACTGATCTTTATTTATTATTATCTTTGTGAGTTCTTTCAAATAAGTTGGTTTGGTGTTGGAAAAGAGTAGGAAAAGTTCATGCTTAAGTGGTATAAAAGGAGTTTCTTTTTGACTGTGACTTAGGCTTTGTCATGTCATGCTTGGTATTGTTTTGGCTTTATGCTTAGTGATCTTTGGTGTAGCATGACATGTTATAAACAATTGAGATTGCTTAGGCCTCGTTCGTTTACACCAAATCTGGCGGGGTTGGATTGGATTTTGGTCTGACTCCGGCTGACTAGCCCAGCCATGTAATTTTTCCAACCCAATAAATCGTTTAAGACTTGGTTAGAATTTGTACCAACCTATCTCCCTCGGCCTAGAAAAAATTACACGCCACCGGACATCTGGATTAATTCCATGTGATACCATGCAGTGTTGTTTTCAGCGCAAGGTTTCTGGATAGAGCTTGGGATCAACGAGATGCCTAAATCCACGCGGGTCCCCTGTTCCTTGCATGGTTTGGTTCCAACGGCAACCGAACAAGGGCTTAATGTGCCTTGGAATAATCATGCGTTATTTTAGCATATTAAAGCATAGTATTGTGGTATACTATTTTGATACTTTATTTGGGTTGACTTGGCGCATGCTCACACCATGTTATGACTATCCAAAGTCACCATAGCCTTTATGATCCTTTAGTTTTCGACTTGTAATATCACTTTATGCTTTAATTAATGAAGTTTTGTCGCTTTGCATGATTATGGACATTATTGCTCTCTTAGTGTGCTCCCAGTCTTTTGCTAGCCTCCGTAACCAAGTATGAGTTCCACTCATGCATCCAACTCCTAAAACCAAGTTATTCCAAAGAGTCTACCATACCTACCTATTAGCATTTGCTATTCCAAGTATATTCATGTTTTTATCTACCTTCCGAATTAAACTTGTTATGTGAAAATTAGTGATTAAAGCTCTCACGAACTTGATGGCACACTTTACTTTTCTTGCCCTTAATAAACTTGAACCATTGTGTCGTATATGTTGTATATGCTTGGACTTATATGTTGGGGATTAGCAGAACCATGCTGTCATGGGGAACGCTTTCAACATTGCACTTGTACTTTGTACCTAGTTGATATCATGCTCTTTTGTCTATGGATGTCGTCGGTGTGAAATGAAAGGGGAGATTGTAAGTCCATGGAGTTATGTATGTGTGTTAGAGAAACGCCTAGGCCGCCGGTCTAATCCATGCCGTCATGGTGGAAACCTGCAGCGTAACCATAATGAGCTGTCTATGAAGCATTCTTCTTATAAAAAAAGAGTCAGATATATGAGAAAAGAGGAAAGATAGAAAAAGCACCATTTTCCCATGGTAAATAAGAAGATTGATAAGATGCTCGTTGTCTGCTTGCCTTGTCATTTTTATATGGGGATTCTTCCGTATCATCGGGCAAGGGGTACCTCGTTGGCGGTTCTCTATGATACACATGTACTTACTATGACAAGGACTTACCGGTAACTAAACTTGAGTAGCATGAGGAGCGGCCCTCGTATTCAAGGGACATGAGATTTCCAACTTATACTTTGTCAAGCATATATTCCATAGTTTGTTCACTTTAACCTTAATCACTTCAAGATGCTTATGGTAGGGGCAACAAGAGATGAAAGCTAATAAGTACCATAATTTTTGGAAGCTCTTTATGAGACTTGAATCCCTGCTTCCTTCTATGAAGGCCTTTCTTTTACTTTTATGTTGAGTCTCCATCTTCTATCTTGATGCACCTATTGAGAGAGCATAGTGGCCATTCTTTGTTTAATGTGCATTGTCCCAAAACTTGTTGATTGATGCATAACTTTGATATTGCTTGTTGTTAAACTATTTGTATCTAGTCACTCTTATGAACTTTGAAGGTGTCCTAGGCATCTATGTTTGCTACTCTATGAGGGACAAGTTGAATGCCACTATGCTATGTTTTCTTTATGTGAAACAAAAAAACGTCTTGCAAACCATTGTTATTCATGAATCTTTTGTTTGTGCCTTTTCATGTTGCAACATTGACATGGGTATACTCTATAGGTACTCGAGCTTGATATATACGGTCTGAATACGTATAGGCCCACGGTGTCGCCAAGGCCCAAAACGAAGGATTCGAGTAATCTGCGGACTCTCGATTGCTTGAAGAACAAGAAGAAGCTAAAGATAGAAAGTTTAAAGGGGAAAACCCTAACTTGTAACCGACTCGACCTGCTACCCGAGACCTAGCCTATCTATATAAAGGCTAGGAGGGGGCGGCGAGGAGCACACACGCAACCCTAGTTTCCACAACCCTCGCCAGATTGCATCTACGCACCTTTGTAACTTTCGATTCCTTCGATAATTCCACGAGCAGACAAGCAGGAGTAGGGACCTCTACGAGGCCTGAACCTGGGTAAATCTTTGTCCCCTGTGTGCTTGTCTGTTAGCCGATAGATGTCTCCAGCGCTCCCTCCTTCTCCAAAACCCAAGTCCATAACAATGGGCATTGACGAGTTAAACCCTCGTCAATTGGCGCCGTCTGTGGGAAGTGGGAGTGCTGATGTTGCGGCTTCTTCGGCCCCATCAACTGCGATCTACAACTCCGCAACAGCGGAGATTCGCCAGCTCTTTGGTGCGTTCGACTTCACCGTCCACATGCCGGCCACTCGCCTGGCCTTCGAGTCCGTGGGCGACGGAATCAGCCTGGCGATCGGGAGCTTCCGCTTCCAAGTTGGTCAGATGGGCACGCTTCGCATGCCTGATCAGCCGACAGCACCGGCGATTGCCCCAGCATCGTGGTTTCGTCCGTCGATCGGCACCCTCAGCGAGCATAAGGCCTCGACAACAGTCGAGAACACTGTCAGCGACAGCAATCGCGACTCCGATCTGAGCGATCTGGCCACTGAAGATGGAACCTACGGTTCCGGATCTGAGAGTTGTGGAAGAAGCAGCTTCCCCAATCACTTCATGTGCGCCGTCATTAATGCAGGCGACACCTCTGCCAACCGCGACAACGGCGGCAATCGCGGCAATGGAACCGACCCGCCTAACAGCGGCAACAGTGGCAATGGCGGTAACGGTGGCAATCGCGTCCCCGTTGACAACAGAGGGGCAGTCGAACCTCCAACCATAGTAAACGAGCAAACCGGCGAACAAGTCGTAATCAAGCTCAACAAGCAAGAATGGGCTCGCTGCCGCGAGGCCCTGCGAGGCACCCCTCTACCCTTCGGATCCCCACAGGAACTGCTGATGGGTTATCACTAGCTCCCGAAGGAAGAATTCAAGCGCCAAGTACAAACAATCGCGCAACTCGAGGCACGCAAAAAGGCGGCAGACAAGTCGAGCCTTCGCCTTGCTGGACTCTCCTCCTACGGAGGATCCTCCTCAAAGGGCAACGAGCACCTCGCCAAGAAGAGGTAGTCTCGGATGGCCCACCTCACCGAGCAGGAACGCATAGAGGCCGCAAAGGTCCTCGACTTCGGCTCTATGACAGTCGACACTGTTGGAGATATGCCCAAGAGGCAATAATAAAGTGGTTATTATCATGTCTTCACACTTATGATAAATGTTTACATACCATGCTATAATTGTATTAACCGGAAACATTAATACTTGTGTGATTTGTAAACTAAAATAAGAGTCCCTAGTAAAGCCTCTTGTTAAACTAGCTTGTTGGTTAATATATGATCATTGTTTCCTGATCATGAACATAGAGATGTTATTAACAACAGGATCATATCATTAGGAGAATGATGTGATGGACATACTCCTATAGATAAGCGTAGCATAAAGATCAAGTCATTTCAATAGTTCAATTGCTATATGCTTTCTGATACATAGTAACCTAATTCCTTCGACCATGAGATCATGCATATCACCTTTACTGGATGGATGCTTTGATGTCATCAAACACCACACCGTAACAGGGTGGCTATAAAAGTGGCATTGAGTGTTCGGAAAGTATTGGTTGAAACACATGGATCAAGAGTGGGATTTGTCCATCCACATGACGGATAGATATACTCTGGGCCCTCTCGGTGAAATGTCATCCAATTAGCTTGCAAGCATGTGACTTGGTCACAAGGGATCACATATCACGGGAACGAGAAAAGAGTACTTATCAGTAACGAGGTTGAACTAGGTATGCAGAGATACCGACGATCATAACCTCGGATAAGTAACATATCGTGAGACAAAGGGAAATTGGTATCGTATGTAAGTGGTTCATTCGATCGCAAAGTAATCGTAGAAATATGTGGGAGCCATATGAATTTCCAGATTCCTCTATTGGTTATTGTTCGGAGAAGTGTCTCGATCATGTCCGCATAATTCACGAACCGTAGGGAGACACACTTAAGGATTCGACGTTGTTTGAGTAGTTATGGTATTATGAGAAAGAGACCGAATGTTGTTCGGAGTCTAGGATGGGATTCGGGATATCACGAGGTGATCCGGAATGGTCCGGAGAATAAGATTCATATAAGGAAAGTCCCGTTTCGGAGTTGGGGAATGGTTCCGGTGTTTTCATCGGGAACATTCTAGAAGGTCCCGGAATGTCCGGCACTCCGGAGGGGGAAGGGGTACATGAATGTGTCATTACATGTTGGAATGGTTGCATCATGTACTTAGTGTCATCGCTGTTCTAAATAAAGGATTAAATCAAATCCCAATTTGGAAAGTCAAACAGCAAGTTTGAAAGTCAAACTGCCAGTTTTGGAAGGTGGAAAGAGGAGGAGAAAAGGAGGCCGAGTTGGGGAGGGATTCCTCCTCCCCAAGCCGGCGCCCCACCTCAAGGCCGAGTTGGGGAGGGACTCCACTCCCTCCCCTTGCCGCCGGCCCTCCCACCTATAAGAGGAGGGGCAGGGCCTCCTCCTCTAGACACAACAACAACACAAGTTTCCTATCCTCTAAACTAAACCCTAGATCTAGACCCCGGTTTAGAGCTATTCGGTTTAGAGCCTTCTAATTGGTTTAGAGCCCTCTAATTGGTGTGTCTAATTACTAGACCACTAATAGCCTCTCTCATAAGCTCCACCATACTCGCACCGGCTTAAGGCGAAGCCCTGCGGGATTTCCCCTCTACCTCCGGTACCACGCCGTTGTGCTGCCGGAATCGCGAGGAGAGTGCTACAACCTCCGCTGCCTGCTGGAACAAGGGAGAGGAAGGTCTTCGTCGAGTACCGAACGTGTGACCGACTGCGGGAGCGCTGCTGGAACGTGGCGCTGGAAGGATCGTCTACGCGATCTTGAGATCGGAAAGAGTACGACTACATCACCCACGAGAATCTGCTCTCGTTAAACACTTTGGAATCTTCGAGGGTGAGTTATTCCATCGACTCGTTGCTACAATCTAGTAGATAGATCTTGGCTTGTTTGTTTGTATGCGATAGAAAATTTTTGTTTTCCATGCTGCGAACCCCTACAGTGGTATCAGAGCCGTGTCTATATGTAGATCTGTTGCACGAGTAGAACACAATGGTCATTGTGGGCGTTGATGCTTTTATTGTAGATTGCCTTTTGTGTACTTTGCATCTTGCGGTATGTTGGGATGAAGCGGCCCGGGCTAACCTTACATGACATCGTTCATGAGACTTGCTCCACGCTTGACATGCAACTCGTATTGCATAAGTGGCTTTGCGGGTGCCTGTTTCTCCTAGCATAGTAAAGATCCGATTTACAACGGGTAATCAACAATGCTAGTATCAATGTTGTGGTTCTTGTTCGTAGGTTAGAACGACACTTATGGAAAGCCCCAAACCACGTAAAATATGCAAAGAAAGTAGAAGCGTCTAACTTTGTTTTGCAGGGGTGTGCAGTGATGTGATATGGCCATGATTGTGATTATATTTGATGTATGCAATGTTCCTTATTGTAAGTTGGCAACCGGCAGGAGCCATATGGTTGTCTTTAAATTCTGTTAAGACCTGCGTGTCTATTCAAAATAGTTGTAATAGTTGAAGCTGGTGGACGACAACCATGAAGAAGCGTCATTGACCTTGATGCTATGCCGGTGATGATGGAGATCATGTTCGTGCTTGAAGATGGAGATCGGAAGCACAAAGAAGAAAGGCCATATCATATCACATATTATGAATTGCATGTGATGTTAATCCTTTATGCATCTTGTATTGCTTAGTAGACGACGGTAGCATTATAAGATGATCCCTCATGCACATAAATTTCAAGTTCTAAAGTGTTCACCCTTAGTATGCACCGTTGCCAAAGCTTGTTGCTTCGAAGCACCACGTGATGATCGGGTGTCTTTGATTCCGCGGGTGAATACAACGTAAGCAAGCCAGATTTGCTTATGCGGTAGCTAAGGTTTGATCTTGACGAGCCTAGCATGTACAGACATGGCCTCAGGAACACGGATTACCGAAAGGTAGAGCATGAGTCATATAGTAGATATGATGAACATGTTGATTGTTCGCCGTTGAAGCCATATCAACTCTCGTGATGATCGGTTTTGATGTGGTGGATTTGGTTCGTGTGATCACTAAAACAATGTGAGGGATGTTGTTTTGAGTGGGAGTTCACCTAGATTAATTTAATTATTAATTAGAACTCAATTTATCATAAACTAAATCAAAGTGAATTTGCATAGTTGTTGTAGTAATTGGCATCCGTTTACCACCTTGCGCTTAGTTATAATTGAGATAATAGAACTATAGAATTCTGGTTAGATACTTTACGAACTGGTATCGTATTGTTTTAAGTGTTAATCTAAAGTTTAAAAGTCCTATTGCAAACTTTCAGTAAGTTCCGGTTACTCCATGAAGTTTAATAATTAGTATTAAATCAAGAGTAACAATTCCAAGTGTTAGTATATAAGTATCATGTTGTATCCATGATTCTTGATATTCAAAGGATTCCCTTAATATCAAGGTTATCTAGGATCTGAAAGAGTTGTTTCAGAAACCATGATGTGTGGAAGATATTGTGATATCTGAAACGAAGTTTTGGTTGCAACATGATAGAGTATAATATGGCAAAAGTCATGTTCTCATATTTGATGAGAATTTGCAAAAAGGTTGAAGACACTTGTTGTCCTAATCCTCCAAAAGGTTTTGGATAGCAACATTATACTCATAATTCATCGTTATAAGCTAAAAGTAGCTTGATCATGGACGATTCCATGATAAGGGTGAATATTTGATGTAGGTAAAATGTTTACTACACCAAGAGATTACTAAAGTAAGGAATTTGAAAGAACACCAAATATTTGATGATGGTGATCTACTTCAAAGTGCAAGTCCAAAGACATTGGTATTTAATTATACACGCTTTGGACTATATGTCATATGTATGACTCCACTATTGATATTGATAGATTCTTTCAAATAGAAAAGGAAATATTGAAAGAGAATCTCATAAATATATGGCAGAAAAGAAAAGACTAGAATTGTTCAGTTTAAGTATATAGATGATATACAGGTTATGGCTATATTCTTTGCTTATTAAACAATGTGGTTCTCAAGTATTTGATACTGAATTTGTTGGTGTGAATCGTCATACGAAACAACACAATTCATGAACTACAATGGCCTAAGTAACAAGCAAAAGAATATGTGATGATGTTCATCGAGAACAAATAAAGGGTTATTGCGTTGCTTGTTAAACATCAAAGCTTGCCTTCAAAGATTTGTTTTATCAGGTATTATGAGAACAAAAGGGTTGTTCAAATAATTGCCGTAATCCATAAAAGATGGATGATTCACAAATCTCGTTGGAGAAATCACATTCAAAAAAAAAACTAGTGCTAAAATGTCGAAAGACAAAATGATTGAAAGATCACTTAGGAAGTGACATCGCCGTTTAAATTATATTGGAAAGAAAACATGAAGAAACTCCATGTGGATGGAATTTTGGAGTCTTCTGATTTTTGATCAAATGACGCTTGTGAAACTTTCCTAGAGATAATTAAAACTTCGTTCATAGGCCAAAAGGGAACGAATGACTAGCTAATTGGAACTTGTACATATTGTTGTACGAAGTCCATTATGTGTAGTCAAGAGCGATGGATTTCAACTTCATATGCTTTCTCCGAAAATTTGAGTGAATATATGAATATTTACTTAATAAGGATGAAGTATGAAACATTTGAAAAGTTCAAAGACTTTCAAGATGAAGTGCAAAATCATTGTAACAAGAATATAAACAGTTTATGATAAAGATCATAAAGGAAGATATTTGAGTTACAAGTTTAGCATAATACCTAAGATTTAAGGAATCGTTCCGTGGATTTGCATTTCCCGAAACACCATAAGAGTATGGAGCGTTCGAGATATGTAATTAAACCTTGTTTGACATGATAAGATCAAAGGTATAATTCATAAAACTGCCATTGTATTTTAAAGATTAAAAGCTTTAGAGATTACCGTTTTTCCACTGAAAAGAGCTCCATCATAATCCGTTGAAATGACACCATATAAGATTATGGTTTGGGATAAAACTCAAGTTGTCCTTTCTTAAACATTGGTATGCTATGCATAAGAAAGATGTTTGCAACCAAAGTCGGATGAACCTGTCTTTGTATGTTATTTCGAATAACTGTTAAGTACTCCTCCATAACATCGGAGACAAAAGTGTTTGTCACTTAAAACGTCAAGTTTCTTTGAGAAGGAATTTTTCGTGAAAAGTTAAGTGGGAGGACAATAGAAACTTTGATAAGGTTAAAAGAACCTTAGCTGTATGTGCAGAGTTCGCAGCGCCGAAAAGTGTTCCGGAGGCGGCAACAATGCTCATGGCTCACGTACCTCAAAGGTTGTGGTCACGGAGATCCAAGTTCCTATTGAAACAAGTAGATCGGGTAAACAATCAAATACCAAGATTTGAGGGTTGAATCATTATTTGAGAATAATGAACCGACTACATGCAGAGAAGCGATGATGGGCCCTGACTCCGTAAAATGGCTTGAAGCCATAAAATCCGTGATAGTTCCATACACGAGAAATCAAGTTTTGAACTTGAAGGACCCTCGAGAAAGGTGTAAGACCTTATAGTTGTGTCTGGATCTATAAAGAAATAGACATGGATGTTTCACATCTATAAGTCGACATGTTGGGAAAGAGTTCACAACAATGTTCAAAGATTGACTATGACAAGATTTGATCTTTCATAGCGATATTTAGTCTAGACGGATTAATGTAGCAACCACTACATATAATTTTGTTATGTGGTAGTTGAATAAACAAAACAAGTTCTTCTAATAGAATTGTTACCTAGGACGTGTGCATGACACGGTCCAAAGGGTTTTGTTAATTCAAAGGATGCTAAAAGCATATGCAAACTTCAATGGATGAAGTAAGCATAGCGGAGTTGGAATCTTCACTATGATGAAACTATTAAAAGAGTTTAATTTCATCAAAGACAATGAAGATACTTGCATTTGCAAGAAATTAAGTGGGAGCACTAAGACATATTTCTAATACATTATGTGGAGGACATATTGTTGATTAGAAATGATGTATCTTTTATTAACACATATTAAGAATTTCATCCTGATGAAAGACTTAGGCAAAACCCAAATATTTGGCATCAATAGATGCTAATATGGTTGTGCCAGAAGTACATAGACAAAGATATTGAATGAGTTCAATATAGAAACTACAAGAAAGGTTCTTGTTGCACAGAAAGGATTGAAAGAGTTCAATGTTGATGATATATTCAAGTGTATTGACATTTGGTAAAGTGAAACAAAGATTCAAGTATAGATTGATACTTGATGTATGAAATCACAAAGAGTGTTTATATCAGTCATACTGTGGTATGTACAAATCCAGATATGTCCTATGCCCTAAAAGTTATGAGCATATACCAGAATGATTCATAAGATGATCATTGGACGATAGTAAGGATATTCTTATGATCTTTTGGAAGAACTAAGAGTATATTATTTGTAGAAGTGACAAATAGATGGTTAGTTCATTGTAAAAGTACTACATTGATACTAGTTTTGTCACAGAGTACAAATTAAGTTTATCTCAATCTAAATTAAGGGTGGCACAATATAATGGAAAATGAGTTCCATAATGGATTTGGATGAGTTCCAAAGTTAAGACATTGTGACAGATACTTCAACAAAAGGCTAAGTATATGACTGCTATAATAGCAGCATAAGAGGGCATTTGAGTCAAGTAGTTTGTTATCAAACTATGTGTAGTTCACAGTGGGATAATACTATGAAGATATATTGTGCGACAATATTATCAACATGTTTTTAACCCCAAAGAGCTAAAGGTCACACCGAAAGACCAAATTTATACAAAGCCATCTCATTAGAGAATGAGTGATGCGTAGAGACGCAAAGACATGCAATTACACACGGACCTGGAAGTGTCAGATCCGGAGATCAGTTGACCACTAGCAATCGTGTACATACAACACCGGAAAGCCATAGGTGTTATATACACAAAGGTTCGAAACTAGATTATTGACTCTAGTGCAAGTGGGAGACTGTTGGAGATATGCCCAAGAGGCAATAATAAAGTGGTTATTATCATGTCTTCACACTTATGATAAATGTTTACATACCATGCTATAATTGTATTAACCGGAAACATTAATACTTGTGTGATTTGTAAACTAAAATAAGAGTCCCTAGTAAAGCCTCTTGTTAAACTAGCTTGTTGGTTAATATATGATCATTGTTTCCTGATCATGAACATAGAGATGTTATTAACAACAGGATCATATCATTAGGAGAATGATGTGATGGACATACTCCTATAGATAAGCGTAGCATAAAGATCAAGTCATTTCAATAGTTCAATTGCTATATGCTTTCTGATACATAGTAACCTAATTCCTTCGACCATGAGATCATGCATATCACCTTTACTGGATGGATGCTTTGATGTCATCAAACACCACACCGTAACAGGGTGGCTATAAAAGTGGCATTGAGTGTTCGGAAAGTATTGGTTGAAACACATGGATCAAGAGTGGGATTTGTCCATCCACATGACGGATAGATATACTCTGGGCCCTCTCGGTGAAATGTCATCCAATTAGCTTGCAAGCATGTGACTTGGTCACAAGGGATCACATATCACGGGAACGAGAAAAGAGTACTTATCAGTAACGAGGTTGAACTAGGTATGCAGAGATACCGACGATCATAACCTCGGATAAGTAACATATCGTGAGACAAAGGGAAATTGGTATCGTATGTAAGTGGTTCATTCGATCGCAAAGTAATCGTAGAAATATGTGGGAGCCATATGAATTTCCAGATTCCTCTATTGGTTATTGTTCGGAGAAGTGTCTCGATCATGTCCGCATAATTCACGAACCGTAGGGAGACACACTTAAGGATTCGACGTTGTTTGAGTAGTTATGGTATTATGAGAAAGAGACCGAATGTTGTTCGGAGTCTCGGATGGGATTCGGGATATCACGAGGTGATCCGGAATGGTCCGGAGAATAAGATTCATATAAGGAAAGTCCCGTTTCGGAGTTGGGGAATGGTTCCGGTGTTTTCATCGGGAACATTCTAGAAGGTCCCGGAATGTCCGGCACTCCGGAGGGGGAAGGGGTACATGAATGTGTCATTACATGTTGGAATGGTTGCATCATGTACTTAGTGTCATCGCTGTTCTAAATAAAGGATTAAATCAAATCCCAATTTGGAAAGTCAAACAGCAAGTTTGAAAGTCAAACTGCCAGTTTTGGAAGGTGGAAAGAGGAGGAGAAAAGGAGGCCGAGTTGGGGAGGGATTCCTCCTCCCCAAGCCGGCGCCCCACCTCAAGGCCGAGTTGGGGAGGGACTCCACTCCCTCCCCTTGCCGCCGGCCCTCCCACCTATAAGAGGAGGGGCAGGGCCTCCTCCTCTAGACACAACAACAACACAAGTTTCCTATCCTCTAAACTAAACCCTAGATCTAGACCCCGGTTTAGAGCTATTCGGTTTAGAGCCTTCTAATTGGTTTAGAGCCCTCTAATTGGTGTGTCTAATTACTAGACCACTAATAGCCTCTCTCATAAGCTCCACCATACTCGCACCGGCTTAAGGCGAAGCCCTGCGGGATTTCCCCTCTACCTCCGGTACCACGCCGTTGTGCTGCCGGAATCGCGAGGAGAGTGCTACAACCTCCGCTGCCTGCTGGAACAAGGGAGAGGAAGGTCTTCGTCGAGTACCGAACGTGTGACCGACTGCGGGAGCGCTGCTGGAACGTGGCGCTGGAAGGATCGTCTACGCGATCTTGAGATCGGAAAGAGTACGACTACATCACCCACGAGAATCTGCTCTCGTTAAACACTTTGGAATCTTCGAGGGTGAGTTATTCCATCGACTCGTTGCTACAATCTAGTAGATAGATCTTGGCTTGTTTGTTTGTATGCGATAGAAAATTTTTGTTTTCCATGCTGCGAACCCCTACAGACACCAGGGGGAATGTGGTCCCCAAAACGCCGCAGGCTGCGGTGACAACGGCCACCATGTACCTCTTGAACAACCAACCACCAGCTGGAGACCCGCGAGCCGCCATGCACCGATCTACGATCGCGGGCTTGGGATTAATCGAGGCCGCCCTCGACAAGGAGCCGACACCGGAGACAAAGAAGGGCAAAGCGCTAGCAAAGCGTTACTCTTTGCCCTCATCCAGTGATGACAACCATGACTTGTGTCGACGTCGCCGCTCACAACGACACGACCACGACTATGACGCACGTGATGACATCACGCAGTGCAAGATCGACAAATCAAGAGCACGACGTGCTCGGTCGACTGACTCAGAAGAGGAGGACGTGGAGCTCTGCGGCACCAGATGCTTCAGCAGATCCATTAGGCAGAAGCGAATGCCTAAAGGGTTCGAACTCCCGTCGGAGAACCCGAAGTTTGACGGTCTACAGGACCCCAAGATCTGGCTGGCGGACCACATCTCCTCCGTCAGACTCCATGGAGGCAGTCGAAGCACTGCCATGCAATGCTTGTAGCTACAGCTGGAGGGCGCCGCCCGAGCATGGCTCAATAACCTCCCACGCGGATCCATTCGCAGTTGGGATGAGCTGGTTTACAGCTTCGTGCGCAACTTTAAGGGCACGTACAAACGGCCCGCATCAATCGAAGAGCTGAGATGCTGCCAGCAAAGATCTAGCGAATCGCTGCGCTCCTACATCCAAAGGTGGTCCATCATCAAGAACTCCGCGGAGAACATCTCGGAGGATCGCGCGATTGACGCATTCAACGGTGGTGTCCGCCGTTTAGAACTCAGAGAGGAGCTGGGCCGCTCAAAGCCCAAGACCATCGACCACCTGATGGAGATCGCGAATCGGTGGGCCGATGGAGAAGACTCGGTAAAGAATCGTGTTCACTCCGACGAGGAGGCGGATCTCGAGTGCAGACGCGATTGCCGAGGCAAGCGTCGCATGCGCATTTACGACGACCGCGATGACGTCAACATGGTCGCGGCTGGCTACGTCAACATGGTCGCATGCGCATTTACGACGTCAACCGGATACCGTAGTGGCGGATACCGCGACTCCGGTAAAACCACACAAGTATGGCAATGCCGCACTCACGACGAGGCACCCGCGAGCTCCATTGAGGACAAACTGTCCGGGCCATGTACGGTGCACTTCTACATCGACAAGCATGATGGCAAGAAGAAGTCCAGCCACCTCCTCAAGGATTGCCGCGAGTTCCTCAAGCTACATGAGGGACTGGTTCGGATGAACCGCAATGCAGTTGAAAGAGGCTACGGAGCCGCTCCAGGTGCCGTGGCACATGGCGCACCGCCACCACCACCTGGGCCACCCCCGAACGGAGCCGCACCGGACCAACACCACGGAGGCGAACCGTACCCACGGGCCATGGGCACCATGATGATCCAAAAGGGACGCCCCTCCAACAGGGTGCAGAAGGCCATCACTGGCCAAGTCAACTTGGCCACGCACTCGCCACCATCCACCACTGAGTACCTCAGTGGAAGCGAGTCATGCATCACCTTCGACAAGCACGACCACCCGCCTCAGATACCCGTCCAGGTCATTGCCCCCTCGTACTCGAGGCGCAAATTGGAGGCTTTGACATGAGTCGCGTCTTCATGGATGGCGGAAGCAGCATCAACCTCATATTCGCAAGTACCTTGCGAGCAATGAGAATCCCTCTAACCTGCCTGGAGGCATCGGACACAACGTTCCACGGCATCGTCCCAGGGAAAGGCGTATACCCCCTGGGCAAAATCAACCTCGACATCATCTTCGGCACGCTGAAGAACTTCCAGCGCGAGCGCATCGATTTTGAGGTCGTCGACTAGCCCTCACAATACCACTAGATCCTCGGACGCGTCGCGTTCGCTAGGTTCATGGCAGTGCCCCACTACGCCTACATGCAGATGAAAATGCCAGGTCCCAATGGCATCATCATGATCAACGAGAGCTTTGAACAATCTGACAGTTGCGACAGGGAATTCAACAGAATCTCCCAGTCCTTCGGCATGCAGGAGGAACTCGCGAGATTGAAGGAGACGACAGATAACAGCCTGCCTCCCCTGAGCAGGCCAAGCTTACCTGATCTCTCCTTCAACTCATCTGTGCACACAAAGAAGGTGCAGGACCAACCATCGGATCCCGCCAAGACGGACCTCATCGCCAACAACTTGAGTCCCGCATAGGAACTCGCGCTCGTCGAATTCCTCTGTGAGCACTGGGAAATTTTTTCCTGGTGTCCTGCGGACATGCCAGGAGTTCCCAGGGAATTCGCCGAGCACGCACTCAACATCAACCCCGACGCAAGGCCAGTCAAGCAAACAATCAGGCGGCTGTCTGAGCCATGAGCGCAGGCAGTCGGAATGGAGATCAACAGACTCCTCGAGGCCAAGTTCATACGCGAGATCAAGTAAAGCACTTGGCTCGCCAACACGGTGCTGGTACCAAAAAAGGACACAGATAACCTGCGGATGTGCGTGAACTTCACTTCTTTGAACAAGCACTGCCCAAAGGATCACTTCCCGCTCCAACGGATCGACCAGATCATCGACTCCACTGCGGGATGCGAGCGCCTCTGCTTCCTCGACGCCTACTCAGGCTATAATCAAATTCAAATGAAGGAGGAAGATCAAGAGAAAATAGCGTTTACAACGCCCTTCGGCGTGTTCTGCTACTACATAATGCCCTTCGGGCTAAAAAACGCGGGAGCCACCTACCAGCGGTGCATGCAGGCTTGCCTCAAGGAACAACTAGGTCGCAACATCCAAGTCTATGTCGATGACATAGTAATCAATACCAAGGAAGAAGCCTCTCTAATCGACGATTTGCACGAAACCTTCGCCAACCTCGACCGCTACCGGATCAAGCTCAATCCGGACAAATGCGCCTTCGGCGTACCATCTGGGAAACTACTCGGGTATCTCATCTCCGCGAGGGGAATCGAGGCGAACCCAAAGAAGATAAAAGCCATACTGGCCATGGAGAAGCCGAAGAACATAAGAGGCGTCCAGCAACTGGCCGGGCGAATCGCGGGCCTCAGTCGATTTATCAGTCGGATGGATGAAAAGGCACTGCCCTTCTACCAGCTCCTCCGCAAAGCTGAAAAATTCGAGTGGACCAATGAAGCGCAAGAAGCATTCGAAGATCTCAAGCGCCTGCTATCCACTTCGCCAGTGCTGGTGACTCCGTGAGAAAGGGAACCACTGTTGTTGTACATATCCGCCACCAACCAGGTTGTCAGCACAGTGCTCGTCGTCGAGCGAGCTAAGGAAAACAAGGTTCATGGCGTACAACGCCCAGTCTACTACCTCAGCGAAGTCCTCACGCCAACAAAACAGCGGTACCCGCACTACCAGAAGCTGGCGTACGGCGTCCTTATGACCGCCCGGCGACTGCGCCACTACTTCCAGGAGCACCCAATTGTGGTAGTCAACGACGCCCCGCTGGGACATATCCTCAATAACCCCGACGCCACGGGGCGAGTCGCGCTTTGGGGAATAGAGCTGTCTCAACGAGACATCACATACGAAAAGCGCGACGCAATCAAGTCGCAAGTTCTCCCTGACTTCCTCGTGCACTGGATGGAGAACCAACTCCCGGACAAACCAGATATGTCCTACCTCTGGACAATGCACTTCTATGGGTCCAAGAGGAAGGACGGAGCAGGCGCAGGTGTCATACTGACATCACCTCAAGAGGACAAGCTAAAATACATCCTACGAATGCAGTTCACAGCCTCAAACAACAAGGCTGAATACGAGGCCCTGTTGCACGGGATGAGGATGGCAAAAGCCTGCGGCGCCAAGAGGCTTATCATATACGGCGACTCCAAGTTGGTCGTCAACCAAACAATGCATGAGTGCGACGCACTGAACGACAACATGATCGCGTACCGTGACCTCTACGACACACTCGAAGGAGACTTCGACGGGTGCGAGCTGCGACACGTAGGTCGCGAAAGCAACGAGGAAGCAGACGCACTCACCAACATAGGCTCTACCTGCGCCCCCATACCACCTGGGGTATTTCTCGAGCGCATATGCGAATGCTCCATCAAGCCAAAGGCCATAGAGAAGAAAGCAAGTGCAGCAACGGACTCGGGGGCTGCGCCACCCAATGAGCCGATGGCACTCGATGACTTGGAGCTGAACACAGGACTCGAGGGACCAATGAGCGTCATGATGATAGAGCAATCCTGAACGCAGCCATACATTACGTACCTCCTCAGCAAGAGGCTACCGGACGATCCGACAGATGCACGGCACATTGTGCAGCGATCCAAGGCATTCGCCGTTATCAACGGCGAACTGTATAAGCGCAGCATCATAGGAGTACTACAACGATGCGTCTCCCTGGCTGATGGAAAAGCAGTTCTCCTTGATATCCATGAAGGGACTTGCGGACACCACGCCGGCAGTCGCGCCCTCGTTGCCAAAGCTCTACGAGCTGGATTTTACTAGGGCCCACGGTCATGCGTGACGCCAAAGACATAGTCCAAAAATGCAATGCTTGCCAGCGATTCGCGTACAAGCCACATGCACCAGGCGTAGAGCTACGGCCAATCCCATTGGCCTGGCCCTTCGCAGAATGGAAGCTCGACATGGTCGGCAAACTTCCAAGGTCCTCACGAGGAGGCTACGTCTACCTCTTGGTCGTAGTCGACAAATTCACCAAGTGGATCGAAGCCATGCCAGTGACCAACCAATCAGGGCACAACGCAGTCAAGTTCTTCGAGTCCATCGTCTACCGCTTCGATGTGCCGCACAGCATCATCACCGACAACGGGACGAACTTCACATCCAAGGAGTTCCAGGAATTCTGCGAGAACCTGGGAATCAAAATCAGCTACGCCTCAGTCGCGCATCCACAGACCAACGGTCAGGTGGAAAAAGCAAACGGGCTCGTCTGCAGCGGCATCAAGAAGCGACTCCTCCAGCCACTCGAACAAGCTGCGGGTTGCTGGCCAGATGAACTGCAATCCGTACTCCGGAGCCTATGTACAACTCCAAACAGCACCACGGGCTACACGCCATTCTTTATGGTGCACGGATCAGAGGCGGTGCTACCCACCGAAGTACGATACAAGGCGTCGCGCGTAGTCGCTTACAGTAAACAAGAATCATCCCTTGCACTCGAAGACTCCGTCGACCTCCTTGACGAAGCCAGGGAAATCGCCACGGAGAGATCAACGATCTACCAGCAGAACCTGCGCAACTACCACAGTAGGAGGCTTCGCCCCAGATCCTTCGTCGAAGGCGACCTGGTCCTGCGACTGAAGCAGCAGGGGCATCTCAAGCTCTAATCCCCCTAGGAAGGACCGTACATGATTATATATGTAATCCCAGGTGGCGCCTACCGTCTTCAAGATTTAGAGATAGGAGTCGCATACTCCAACCCCTGGAATGTCGCACAACTGCGACGCTTCTACCCCTAGTTGTTTTTTACTTTTACACCGCAAACAAGGCTACTTAGCCAAGGCTACTTAGCCACATATTGTACCTCGCACTGTTCTCTGAATAAATAAAAGATAAGTGCCCAAAAACTCTTTGTCCTCCTTTACTTTGTCAATTTATGTACTCGGGGGCTACGCCACCCTATACACATATGTTCTTCGAACCAAAACGTGATATCCTGAGTAGCTGGTACATCAATCGAACCCCTTAACACAACCTCAACCCAGCTGCAACGCACCTGACAGGTTGACAAGGGACTGAGATAAAACATGGCCAGGCTAACGAAAAGGACTCGCATAGTGCAACGCACCTCATGCTAACAAAGGTCTTTATACACATTTGACAATAAATTATCTACAACATCTATATGAACTTTACAACACAAGTACACTTATGTGCAGGATACAAATTAGGCTACTACTATAGCAGGAGAATGTTGGTTTGTTCCTCAAAGAAGTCAACGACATCTTCTGCTGGGCGATCCACCGCCTGGTAGTGCGGCACCATATTCCAGGCAGAACCTGCTGGTGGTGCAGGTGGCCTAGACGCAATTGCTGCAACGTCTACGTCAGGCATGTGCAATCGCACCATTGACAGAGCAGCCTTGGCACCGGCCACCAACTGTTGCCTCACGCATTCGCGAACCACGGACAGATCTTGAAACTTGGCTAGGAGGGCCAGCAAGCTTGATGGAGTATCATACAGCGGGAACATTGTCCGGTAAATGTTCTTCAAGCATGACTGCGATTTCTTCAGAAAGAGAAGCACTCGCGACGCACGATCCTGCAGGGTCGCCAGCGTAGTCGCACGATCATGATCTACCCAGAAGTATCCACTCTCCTGAAGTTTCTCCTCAGTAAGATCATGCAGGCGAATGGAAATTCTATCCTTCTCCTCCTACGGATGACGCGCGCTGACAACTACACGAAGCAGCAATAGCAGCATGAGTACAACGTATCACTGCGAGTAACTACAAGGAAAAGATAAGAACCAGCAAACTTACATTTGAATTGGTCGCCCAACTGCGCCACCTCGCCAAGTAGATACTGTTCTCGGGCGGTGCCTTTTTCCGCCTTCGACTTCCACACGTCCGCATTACCGCGGAGCACGGGCAACTCACGCTCCAGCTGCTTCACGCGATCACGCAGTCGCGAAAGCAAGGACAACTCATCTACCTTGGAGCGTGATGGTGCCACGGTATCATCAAGAGTTGGCGAGTCTTGGGTCCCCCTCATAGGATCACTTGATGTACCCTACCACAAGTCAAGATAGAAGCAAATAAGACGACCAAATCAACACAATGACAAAAGGGTCAGATGCATTCAAGACCAGCATAAGTATCAGCAGATACACTCGCCAGCAGGCATGTTCTTAAACAAAAGGACATAAACTAATCAACTATTACAAAGCTAACTAAGGAGCAGCTGGCTTCTTCGACTTTGATGGCTTCGGGGGCTTCATCAAGTCCGTGGCAGTATCAGCCGCCACTGACTTTCCGCCAGCCCCTGAGGCCGAAGCTTTCGCCACCTTCTTGGCACGTTGGAGCTCCTCAGAATACTTCGCAATGGTATTTACCAAGTGATGCCCATATTTGCCATAGGCAGTCGCGAAAGGAGCGAAGACTACCTGCTGACCGTCCGCGCCAAAAGGCATCGCCTTCGACACCGCGGAAGGATCGATCTTGACTCCGTGGGCCTGCACCATGGCGAGTGACATGGTCGCGCCAGCCGCACAGAGTGAGTTCTTGTAGGTGGAAGGCACACCCTCGGCGAGTGACTCCACCAGCTTGTCCATATTATCGATCAGCTCCGCCTTAGGCATCAACTCCTCCCGGAGGCGACTGAGGGCGACCTTAGCCTTGGAAAGTGTATCCTGGACGGCGGCGCTACGGTCCTTGACTGCGGACATCGCACTCGCCAGAGCGTCATCGCGACGAAGGGCCTACGGGTCAAAGCTCAAATCGCCAGCATCTATACATAAACCCACACATGGACCAAAACATCAGCGCCACCAGCAAAAACATTCGAAGCAGAGAAGGA
Source organism: Avena sativa (assembly GCA_916181665.1). NCBI lineage: Eukaryota > Viridiplantae > Streptophyta > Magnoliopsida > Poales > Poaceae > Avena > Avena sativa. The sequence continues at coordinate 462,581,970 of OV702297.1, read as the reverse complement.
TAACAATATCCACAAGCAAAAAATACCTGAGAGAGCCTTGGCGATTGAGAATAGTTGTTCTTTGAACAACTTTCCCTGGCCGCAAAGGAAGCACGCAGATCCTCTTCACGCTTCTGCGCCTCGTCACGCGCTGTGATTGCCTCGTCGCGACCCTTCATAGCCGCGACAAGTGTCTTCTCCATGGTGGTGGTGTTACGCAATAAGGCATTATGTTCAGCTACAGGACAAGCAAAAGTTGATCATCAGTCGACTATATCAAAAGGAGCAGACGAAGGAGAATAAAGTGTAGAATACTCACTTTCAACCACGCGGTGACGCGTCTCCAGCATTGCATGCTGGCGACCCATCGCCATCACCTGTTCTACCAAGTGCGCGGCTTCCTTCACAAGGAGTTGTAGCACAACCAAGGAATCAGCAGAGGCAACAGACAACGTCGACTACAAACTAAAACGAAGAAAAGCTATACTTACATGGTCCTCCAGTGACTCCGAAGATGTCTGTTGTGCCGTCACCCGAGCAACCATTCAATGCTCCCCAGCATGGGGAGAACTAGAAGAGTTGTGCCCGGAGTGGGCCGCCACTTGAGGGGAAGGAGCACGCTCGACCTCTTCCTTGGCCTTCGATGTCACGACTCCTGATTCCTTTAAAAATTGGACGTCGTCAGAAGATGACGACGCCTCTTGACTGCAAGATAAGGACCATATCAACAAAATGGCAAACCAGAGACAAGCCAAAAGGAAGCAAACAGAGAAGAACAAGTGAACTAGAAAGCTTACCAATCAAACTTGTCAAAGTCAAACGTGGCCTCCACCGACTCCGACGAAGACTCCTTGGGCAATCACATCTTCTTGCAAGAAGATGGTGCCACAGCCCTCACAGGAATGGCAGGAATTGGCGACTCTGCACCAATGCCCGTGCCTTCCGGAGTCGAAGGAGACGACGTGTCGGAGTCCTTGCTACACGAACGCTTGCGAGTATCCGGACTATCGGACTCGGGGGCTTGCTCCTCCACATCAGAAGGGACAGTCGACTCGGACTCATCCTCTTCCAAGGCTTCACGAGGAATAACCCCCTCAGGGAGAGGGGGCATACAAGGCGACACCACCCAATCCTGCATACAGACAACAAAAATCAGCATAATGCAAGTAAGCAACAGAAGAGCAATCGACAAAAATAAGCTACTGCGTAGCACAACCATACCTCAGGAGGAGGATTCGAAGCATCAAAGGAAGGAACAACTAGTTCACTGGGAAGCACATCCTTGCCGGTGTACTTCGTGACCAGTCGAACCCTCTTGTCCACCTCACTCGCGGACATGCCATCGGCAGACACGCGAGTGGGATCATCAGCGCCAGCCCATTTAAACATGGGGTGGACTCTGGCTTGCAAGGGCTAGACGCGACAGTGCAGGCAAGTTCGGATGAGAGCGCAGCCTCCCTCTTCTTTACCTATGCGACTCTCAAGGTCGCAGACGCGTTGATATAGCACGTCTGTCTCCGTGAGCTCGCCAGGCATGACTACGTTCTTCCAGGAGCGCATCCTCCTGCACGGCGTCGCGGGATCGAAGGGCGCGAGTCCAAAGTGCTCATCTTTGGCCTTCTGATCACGGATGTAGAACCATTTGTCCCTCCACCCTTGGACGGACGCCGTGAGCTTGATGTCGAAGTAGGTGGCGGATGGGTCGACGTGGATTCCGCAACCACCTACATCGTAAACTAAAGAGCCAGATGCAGACTGGCGCTTCAATTTGAAGATGCGCTTGAAAAGTCCAAAGTGTGGCTCGATTCTGAGCCAGCACTCGTAGAGTGTGATGAAGCAAGAGATGTGGAGGATCGAATTTGGGGACAGCTGATGGAGCTGGAGCCCGTAGAAACAAAGAAGACCCCTAAAAAGGGGTCAAGAGGCAAGGAAAGACCGTGAATGATGAATGCAAGAAACATCACTCGAAAACCAGTGGGAGGAGCAGGAATGGTCTCACCGCTGGGGACGCGCGCATCGGCGACTGCTGCGGACAGCACTCCGTCTTGGCGAATAAGATGGAGATCAGACGCCTTGATGATGGAAGGGCGCCACGCACCATTCGTGACACGGGTGCCCGCGACCTTTTTCTTCCCACCGGCGGCGGTGCTGGTGCCCGCAGCGGCGGAGCCGCCCTTCTTCTTCACCGTGGCAACAGTGGTCGCGGAATCAGTGGCAGCGCCTCCCTTCCTCTTTTCCATTGCACGACGGCGATGTGAGCGAAGAAAGTAGCTCAGGAACGAGCGGAGCTGGTCCAGCGTCGTGGAGGAAACGGGCACAGGAAAAAGCAGAGGAGTAGCAGCAATGGCGATGGCAGCAAGGAAGAATGAGCACAGATGGGAAAATTACCGCCGTAGCGCCGCTACTTAACCCCTGGAAGATGCAATCCAATGGCTCAGAAATACCCTATTGGACGCGTGGCACACATCGTGTTGGACACGTGGAGAAGGGGAAGTGCGAACCGTCCCTCCACTACTACCATTACGCACGGAAATCGAGGAGGCACAGTTAAAATAAAGATTACGCACGCCCAGTCAAATCAAAGTCAGGAAGTGGGACCCACTGCTCGTCATGTCCCGTCAAACTCGCTCACGCGGGCAACTGAGGTCATACAAGCGCCAGCACTGACGTCATCAAAGCTACGGAGCAAAAAACTTCGACTACTTTAGTCCTTGCTGGAGTCTTTGACTCCACCAAGCACTCGGGGGTTACTCCCATAGGGAGCGCTGGCCGCGCACCCTACGATTTTCTTTTTGCAGGAATAAGGACAATCAAAAGGCAAACCCAACCACTCGAAATACGATTCGATTATGGACATGGGTTACTCCCATAGGGAGCGCCGGAAACAAATTCGACTGAAACAATCAAAAGACCAAGAAGTCGCAAAATGATTCTTTAGTCCCTGCCTGAGTCTTCGAATCAACCAAGCACAGCAGTCGCAAAATGATTCTTTAGTCCCTGCCTGAGTCTTCGACTCAACCAGGCACGTGGGGGCTACTCCCATAGGGAGCGCTGGTCGCGCACCCTATGATTATTTATGCAAAAACTATGTGTTGATAACATCCACACTCGAAACTCATGGCGACACCGCCTCATAATTTTCCCTACAAAGAGACTGCATCTCCTGGGTCACCCGAATCGTCTCCGCGATGATAAATTTGGATGCCGCGCTTACAGCGTGAAGGTAAGACCTGAATAAGGCTTGGCAACGCATTTAGCTGCGCACTACCAGAAATATATCCGTGCCTACAGGTACGATGAACATGCCTTGATGGACACGTCGAGTGCTCACACCCATATAACTGGAATTCGACTCCTGTAAGACCTCCGCGGCTTGAGTCGAATTATGCCAGCACTTTTTTGGATTCGAGTCCGAGGACTCAAGTTCGAGTAGATTGCGTTGTTTCACCCTAAGGTGGTTAACTGATACCGATACTTCGGTTACATCAGGCACGCATATCGACAATCCCTATGACACAAATAAAAGAAGTCAAAATATATACTCATTCAGGCACTCGAAAGACTTCAAAAGTCCGCAGTCGAATCTGCGATTCCACTAGAGACTCGGGGGCTACTGACATGGGTATACTCTACAGGTACTCGAGCTTGGTATATACGGTCTGAATATGTATAGGCCCACGGTGTCGCCAAGGCCCAAAACGAAGGATTCGAGTAATATGCGGACTCTCGATTGCTTGAAGAACAAGAAGAAGCTAAAGATAGAAAGTTTAAAGGGGAAAACCCTAACTTGTAACCGACTCGACCTGCTATCCGAGACCTAGCCTATCTATATAAAGGCTAGGAGGGGGCAGCGAGGAGCACACACGCAACCCTAGTTTGCACAACCCTCACCAGATTGCATCTGCGCACCTTTGTAACTTTCGATTCCTTTGATAATTCCACGAGCAGACAAGCGGGAGTAGGGACCTCTACGAGGCCTGAACCTGGGTAAATCTTTGTCCCCTGTGTGCTTGTCTGTTAGCCGATAGATGTCTCCATCGCGCCCTCCTTCTCCAAAACCCAAGTCCATAACAATGGGCATTGACAAGTTAAATCCTCGTCAAACATAGTTGTTATGTCTTATTGCTAGAACTTTATCTTTCATGCTATGTTGAAGTACTATGATCCCAGCTTTCAATGTTTTACAAATACTTTGATCAAGTTTATGATGGTGCATGTCACCTCAAAAATTATTCTTTCTTTTTATCACTTACCTACTCGAGGACGAGCAGGAGTTAAGCTTGGGGATGTTGATACGTTGCTAACGTATCTATAATTTTTTATGTTCCATGCTTGTTTTATATCGACTTTCTTATGTTTTGTCCACACTTTGGAGTATTTCTGTACACTTTTTGGGAGTAACCTATTAACAAGATGCCATAGTGTTAGTTGCCTGTTTTCTGCTGTTTTCGTTTCCAGGAAAGTCAGAAAATGAATATTCTCGGAATTGGACGAGACAAAAGCCAAAGTTGATATTTTACGGGAAGACTCACGGAGCCAGAAGACAAGACGGAGAGGGGCCACACCATTTGGTGGCGTGGGCTAGCCCTGGCCGCGCCACCAGGTGGTTTGGACCCCTGGCTGCCCACCGACCTTGCCTCTTCGCCTATAAGATGCCTCCCGATGCAAAAACCCTAAGTAGTCCAGCCTCCAGCCATGAAAAGTTCCACAGCGCCGCTGCCACCAAAGGGAAGATTCAGGAGACAGAAAGTCTCTGTTCCGGCACCCTGCCGGGACAAGGAAGTGCCCCAGGAGCCATCTCCATCGATCTCCACCACCATCTCCATCACCGTTGCTGATTCCCATGATGATGAGGGAGTAGTTCTTCCTCGAGGCTAAGGGTTCTACCGGTAGCTATTTGTTCATCTCTCTCTATGCATGATCATATTGTGATCATGAGCTTTGTAATCAAGTAGATCTACCTTGTTACTCAAGTGCTTTAATAGATCTCTGCTCTCCCCACGTGTTTGAAAGTGACAACGTGCACACCATGGTGGCACTTAGGCTAGAGATTACAAATAATTGTTATGAGATATATTTGGAGTTGGATGTCTCTATGAAATTGTGGTGTTTTGTTGGAACCATCTAGAGCTCAAGGTGACAGTGTGGGGTTATCTAGATGGGGAAAGCAAACTTTGAGGAGTGCTGTTATAGCCCTACCATGGGTTAGAGTGTCCAACCGGAGAGTAGTTTAGAGTAGTATCATAAAGAGAAGATATTTATATGAGAGTGTTAACTAGTAAAAGTATGATCTCTAGGCCTTGTTTCTAAACATTGAAACACCGTTTGCAACTAGATCTATTACATGTTTGCTTGCTTCCATCTTTATTTCAGATTGCCTTTAGTCTCTTCCTACCCGTCAAGCTCTTTTCTGGCATTGTTACCACTTATAATTATCCATACCACTTGTATTTCACTATCTCTTCGCCGAACTAGTGCACTGATGGCCCAAAATATATCGAGCTCGTTGGGAAACCCCAAGAGGAAGGTATGATGAGCACAGCAGCAAGTTTTCCCTCAATACGAAACCAAGGTTATCAATCCAGTAGGAGCAAGGAAACACCCCAAAGGTGTAGCTAGCTGAACGTTGGCAGGGCGCACTACCGGTGCCAGCAGCAACGTGGAGACCTGCACAACACAACCACAGCACTCTGTCCCCAACTTGCGATGAGGTTGTCCATCTCACCGGTTTTGCTGAAAACAAAGGATTAAACGTATCGAATGGAAAGAAGTAATAGTTTGCAGAAAGTAAACACAAAGCAGTAAATAGTTTATAGATTGTATGTAAAAGAAAGGACCTGGATCCATAGTTCACTAGAGGTGGCTCTCCTTAAGATAGATAACATGCTGGGTGAACAAATTACAGCGAGGCAATTGACAAACATCGAGAAAGCAATACATGTATATACTAATCATCTTGACTCCTTTGGAACTTGATTGGGCATTACAACATTATACATAGACCGCCATCCAACTGTATCTATGACTAATAATCCACCTTCAGGTTATCATCTGAACCCCCTCCAGTATTAAGTTGCAAGCAACAGATTATTGCTTTACGAATTGCGTGTAAAGTAAACAATACGATTGTTCTATGAACAAAGGATTGTTGTTTTCTCCCTAGTAGAAACATAACATCTAGTACCTTAGAGATTTCTGTCACTTCCCCAGATTACCAGAGGCATGAACCCACTATCGAGCATAAATACTAACTCTTGGAGTTACTAGCATCTACTTGGCCAAGATAGCTACTAACAACGGAAAGCATGCAAGATCACAAATAACAAAGACATGATAGAATCAATAATAAATCTGAAATAGCATCTCAATATCCATCGGATCCCCGCAAACACAGCATGCAGAATTACAAATAGATGATCTTGATCATGAACGGAGCTCACAAGATCTAGACATGAAAGCACAAAGGAGGAGAACCAACCATCTAGCTACTACATGGATCCGTAGTCCAGGGATGAACTACTCACGCATCACACCGGAGGCTTACATGATGATGAAGAAGGCCTCCAGGGTGAATTCCCCTCTCCGGCAGGGTGCCGAGAAGAGATTTAGATCCCTCCCGATCTAGGGATGGAGATGACGGCGGCTATAGACTCTTTCGTGGATTTTTGATTGGGTACTTAGGGTTTTCGTCCCGAGGGCAATATATAGGCGGAAGGAGAGGCCGAGGGGGTGCTGGGGTCGGCCAGACCACCCCCTCGTGTAGGCCAGGTGGTGTGGCCGACCCCCAGCCCTTATCCGTCTCGTATTCTGGCATCTGATGACTTCCGGAAAAATAGGCACTTTGGCTTTTGTCCCGTCCAATTCCGAGAATATTCATTTTCTGACTTTCCTGGAACCAAAAACAGCAGAAAACAGGCAGCTGGCACTGTGGCTCTTGTTAATAGGTTAGTCCAAGAAATCATATGAAAAGTACTCCAAAGTGTGGACAAAACACAAGAAAGTGGATAAAACCAAGCATGGAACATCAAAAATTATAGATACATTTCCAATGTATCAACATCCCAAGCTTAACTCCTGCTCGTCCTCGAGTAGGTAAGTGATAAAAAGAAAGAATAATTTTTAAGGTGACATGCACCATCAAAGACTTGATCAAGGTATTTGTAAAATATTCAAAGCTGGGATCATAGTACTTCAATCATAACATGAAAGACAAAGTTCTAGCAATAAGACAAAGAAACTATGTTGCAACATGAAAAGGCACAAACAAAAGATTCATGAATAACAATGCTTTGCAAGACGTTTGTTTGTTTCACATAAAGAAAACATAGCATAATAGTATTCAGCTTGTCCCTCATAGAGTAGCAAATATAATTGCATAGGACACCTTCAAAGTTCATTAGAGTGACTAGATACAAATAGTTTAAAACAAGCAATATCAAGGTATGCATCAATCAACTAGTCTTGGGACAATGCACATGGAACTAAGAATGTCCACTATGTTCTCAAAGTAGGTGCATAAAGGTAGAAGGTGGAGACTCAGTATAATGGTGGAAGAAATGCCTTCATAGAAGGAAGCAGAGATTCAAGTTTCATAAAGAGCTTCCAAAAATTATGGTACTTATAGCTTTCAGCTCTCATTGCCCCTATCATAAGCATCTTGAAGTGATTAAGGTTAAAGTGAAGAAACTATGGTGTACATGCTTGACGAAGTATAAGTTAGAACTCTCATGTCCCTTGAATACGAGGGCCGCTCCTCATGCTACTCAAGTTTAGTCACCGGGAAGTTCTTGTCATTGTAAGTACATGTGTATCATAGCGAACCGCCAACGGGGTACCCCTTGCCCGATGATACGGAAGAATCCCCATATCAAAATGACAAGGCAAGCAGACAACAAGCATCTCAACAATCAAGTATGCATCAATCAACTAGTCTTGGGAAAATGCACATAGAACTAAGAATGACCATTATGCTCTCAAAGTAGGTGCATAAAGTTAGAAGGTGGAGACTCAATAATATGGTGGAAGAAATGCCTTTTTATAAAAGGAAGTAGGGATTCAAGTCTCGTAAAGAGCTTCCAAAAATTATGGTATTTATAGCTTTCAGCTCTCATTGCCCCTATCATAAGCATCTTGAAGTGATTAAGGTTAAAGTGAACAAACTATGGTGTACATGCTTGACGAAGTATAAGTTAGAAATCTCATGTCCCTTGTATACGAGGGCCGCTCCTCATGCTACTCAAGTTTAGTCATCGGTAAGTTCTTGTCATTGTAAGTACATGTGTATCATAGAGAACCGCCAACGGGGTACCCCTTGCCCGATGATACGGAAGAATCCCCATATCAAAATGACAAGGCAAGCAGACAATGAGCATCTCAGCAATCTTCTTATTTACCATGGGAATATGGTGCTTTTTTCTCTCTTTCCTCTTTTCATAATCTATTTTTTTCTTTCTCTTTTTTTCAATATAGGACTCTTTTTTATAAGAAGAATGCTTCATAGACAGCTCAATATGGTTTCCACCATGTCAGCATGGATTAGATCAGCGGCCCAGGCGTTTCTCTAACACATATACATAACTCCATGGACTTACAAGCTCCCCTTTCATTTCACACCGACGACATCCATATACAAAAGAGCATGATAGCAACTAGGTACAAGTACCAAGTGCAATGTTGAAAGCGTTCCCCATGAAAGCATGGTTCTGCTAATTCCCAACAAATAAGTGCAAGCATATGCAGCATAGACGACACAATGGTTCAAGTTTATTAAGGGCAAGAAAAGTAAAGTGTGCCATCAAGTTCGTGAGAGCTTTAATCACTAGTTTTATCATAATAAGTTTAATTTGGAAGGTAAAAAAAAGCATGAAAATACTTGGAATAGCATAAGCTAGTAGGAAGGTATGGTGGACTCTTTGGAATAACTTGGTTTAGGGAGTTGGATGCATGAGCGGAACTCATACTTGGTTGTGGAGGCTAGCAAAAGACTGGGAGCGACAAACTAAGAGAGCAATAATGTCCATAATCATGCAGAGCGACAAAACATCATTGATCAAAGCATAAAGTGATACTTAAAGTTGAAAACTAAAGGATCATAAAGGCTATGGTGACTTGAGATAGTCATAACATGGTGTGAGCATGTGCCAAGTCAACCCAAATAAAGCATCAAAGGAGAATACCACTATACTATGCTTTAATATGCTAAAACAACGCATGATTCATCCAAAGCACATTAAGCAATCTCAATTGTTTATAACAAGTCATGCTATAGCAAAAAATACTAAGCATAAAGCCAAAACAATATCAAGCATGGCATGACAAAGCATAGGCCACAGTCAAAAACAAGCTCTTTTTACCACATAAGCATGAACTTTTCTACTCTTTTCCAAACCAAACCAAACTATTTGAAAACTAATGTATGAAAGAGGGGGTCCAACCAATTTATTCATCAAACTAAGCAAACAAAGCACACGAAAAACCAAAACGAAAATGAAAAATAAGACGCTCCAGGAACAACACAACCGTGCATGAAACAATAAAAATGAAGCGTTTGGAAGAAACCTGGGATTTTTATTGATGAAGAGGGGGATGCCTTGGGCATCCCCAAGCTTTGACGCTTGTACTTATTGGATATTCCTTAGGGTGACACGCGTGGCATCCCCAAGTGTGAGCTTTAGTCCATCCTTCATCTCATTACTCATTCCTTCCATACACCTGAAATTTTTCCTTCATACAAAACTTCACAGAATCTTTATTAGCAACATTAGTGCACTCAAGATAATAAGTCTTAAGGGTTCAGTTCCAACACCAAATAAACTTCCATTAGAACACTAGATACTGTAGCACTTCCCTCAAAAAGCTCAATTCCCCAAAAGAACTCAAAAAGGAACCAACAAGAAGCAAATGCACAAAATGGCAGAAATCTGTCAAAACAGACCAGCAAGTAAAGACGAATTTTTTCAATGACCTTATCTTGCTCAAATCAAAAAGTGTTGAGCTAACGAAAGTTAGATAACAACCTGGGCAGAAGCACAAAAATTCACACCTCAAAAAGACGTTCAGAGATTTTACACTAATTTTTACGGTGAAGCACAGAAATCTATTTCGGGACAGCAACTTTCCCAATCATTACTTCTCTCTCATTAGAGGTTACTCTTGGCACAAAAAGCAAATAAAAAGGATAAGGAGCGGTTATTACTGAAGTAATAACTTCCAAGACTCATCTAAAACTTTTGGGTTATCTCCCAATAAGTACTTTTCTTTAACGCCTTTAAGTTAGGCATAAGAAGCAAGAAAGAATCAAGTGTTCTCAAATGAAGAAGCATTAAGACCAAATTTTGTTGTCATAGGAGAGGCAAAAGAAATCTTCTCTCTCTTATTAGGGAATTGTTCTATACCTTTCTTGAGTGGGAATTGATATTTAATGGTGCCTTCTTTCATATCAATAATGGCACCAATAGTTCTAAGAAAAGGTCTTCCCAAAGTAATAGGACAAGAAGCATTGTATTCAACATCTAGAACATAGAAATCAACGGGGACATAGGCATTGTTAACCATAATAAGAACATCATTAATACTCCCCATGAGTTTCTTTTTAGCATTATCATCAAGTGGGACATTCAAATAACAATCTTCAAGTGGAGGCAAATCAAGCATATCATAAATCCTTCTAGGCATAATAGAAACACTACTATCAATATCACATAAAGCTTTGAAATCAAAGTCATTCACTTTCATATTAATGATGGGTTCCCAACCATCTTCTTGTTTTATAGGAATAGAAGCTTTATGTTTCATCTTTTCTTCTTTAATCTTTATGAGAGCATCAGTAATGTGTTTTGTAAAGGCCATGTTCATAGCACTAGCATTAGGACTTTTAGCAAGCTTTTGTAGGAACTTAATAACTTCAGAGATATTGCAACCATCAAGATAAAAATCAAATTTATCATCTAAAGTAGTAGAACTATTACTAGCCTCAACACTAGTGGTGGTAATAGTAGAAAACTAATGTTTCTAGCAATTTCACCTTCTCTTTCCCACTTAGCATGTAATTCAGCTAATAGTCTAACATTTTCATCAATTCTTACTTGTATAGCATTAGTAGCTACAAAGGGATTATCATTAGTTTTAGGTTTAGCAGCCATTTTATTGATCAAAGAGGATTGAGCTTCAGACAAAGATGATATATTTCTTTCAGCATTAGAGAGTTTCAATTGTAAACTAGGAATTTCTCTATTTAGACTGTAAAGTTGATGGCTAATGTTCTTCAAAATGGTAGATTGTTCCTCCATAGTTTTAGTGAATAGTTTATTTTGCTCATATTGCATTTGCATGAAGTTTTTAGTGGCTCTTCAAACTTCTAAAATTCTTCCTTCACTAGGTAATCCAAGTTTACCATTATAGCCATAAGTATTATTAGGAGGGTAGGGCCTATAATTGTTATTAGCATAAGCATTGTTGCCAAAATTATTATTTCTTATGAAGTTCACATCAACTTGCTCTTCTTGAGCAACCAAAGAGGCTAAAGGAATATTATTTGGATCAATATGGGCTTTCCCATTAACAAGCATAGACATAATAATATCAATCTTATCACTCAAGGAGGAGGTTTCCTCAACAAAATTTACCTTCCTACCTTGTGGAGCTCTCTTAGTATGCCATTCAGAATAATTAACCATCATATTGTCTAGAAGTTTTGTTGCAGCACCCAAAGTGATGGTGATGACCCACAAGTATAGGGGGTGTATCGTAGTATTTTCGAGGGAAGTGAAACCCAATTTATTGATTTGACACAAGGGGAGCCAAAGAATATTTATCAGCCTTAACAACTGAGTTGTCAATTTAGCTGCACCTGGAAACAATCTTGCTCACAGCAGTTTATCAGTAGCAACAGTTTTGTAGTAGGAATAGTAAAGCAACAGCAGTAGCAAAGCAAAGACAGTAGTAACAAAAGCAGTAAACAGTGGGATTCGAGTGCGGTAGGCATAGGGATGGATGGACGGGCGTTGCATGGACAAGACAATTCACATAGCAATCAGAACATAGGGAAATTGCAGATAAATAAGATAAAGCATCCAAGTATTAGACAATCCTAGGCATGTGTTCCATATATAGTCATACGTGATCGCAATGAGAACTTGCACAACATCTTTTGTCCTGCCAGCCCGTTTGCAGCGGGGCCTCTAGGGAACTACTGGCAATCAAGGTGCTCCTTTTAATAGAGCACCGGAGCAAAGCATTAACACTCCGTGAACACATGTGATCCTCACATCAAATCCTTTCCGTTCTGGTTATCCCGATTTCTGTCACCTCGGGGCCATAGGTTCTGGACAACGACGTGTGTAAACAACTTGTAGATAAGACCAAGAACAATACTATCATAATGAATCAATAACATGTTCAGATCTGAAATCATGGCACTCGGGCCCTAGTGACAAGCATTAAGCACAACAAAGTTGCAACAAAGTCATAAAGCACTAATAAAAGATACTAGGCACCATGCCCTAACAATCTGATGCCATTAAATGAACGATCTCATCCAATCCCTACCATCCCCATGGCCTACAGCGGGGGATTACTCACTCATAGATGGGGGAAACATGGATGGTCGATGGAGAAGCGATGGTGATGATGATGGCGATGATATCCTCCAATTCCCCGTCCTGGCAGGGTGCCAGAACGGAGTTTCTGGTGCTGTTTCGTGGAATCTGGTGGTGGCGGCGGAGCGGAACTCCTTCTGGAAAAACGTCGAACCCCCCGAAGTTTTTAGGTCAGAAAGCTTCTTATAGGCGAAGAGGGAGACCGAGGGGGTGCCTGGGGCCACCACACCATGCCCTGGCGCGGCCAGGCCCAGCCCACGCCTAGGGGTGGTGTGGCCAGCCCCTGGCCCTCCTCCATCTCGTATTCTGGCTCCTGGAGTCTTCTGGAGAAATAGGCACTTTGGCTTTTGTCCCGTCCAATTCCGAGAATATTCATTTTCTGACTTTCCTAGAACCAAAAACAACAGAAAACAGGCAGCTGGCACTGTGGCTCCTGTTAATAGGTTAGTCCAAGAAATCATATGAAAAGTACTCCAAAGTGTGGACAAAACACAAGAAAGGAGATAAAACCAAGCATGGAACATCAAAAATTATAGATACATTTGCAATGTATCAACATCCCCAAGCTTAACTCCTGCTCGTCCTCGAGTAGGTAAGTGATAAAAAGAAAGAATAATTTTTGAGGTGACATGCACCATCAAAGACTTGATCAAAGTATTCAAAGCTAGGATCATAGTACTTCAATCATAACATGAAAGACAAAGCTCTAGCAATAAGACAAAGAAACTATGATGCAACATGAAAAGGTACAAACAAAAGATTCATGAATAACAATGCTTTGCAAGACGTTTGTTTGTTTAGCATAAAGAAAACATAGCATAGTAGCATTCAGCTTGTCCCTCATAGAGTAGCAAACATAAATGCATAGGACACCTTAAAAGTTTATAAGAGTGACTAGATACAAATAGTTTAAAACAAGCAATATCAAGGTATGCATCAATCAACAAGTCTTGGGACAATGCACATAGAACTAAGAATGGCCACTACGCTCTCAAGAAAGTGCTCATAGAATGTGTGGAGACTCAACAAGGAAATGAACAGGTTTTGAAAAGTTTGAAAGGCTTCCAAATGCTGAAAGTATGGTACTCGTTAGCTTTGATCTCTCATTGCTCCTATCATAAGCATCTTTAAGTGGTTAAGGTTAAAGTGACACAACTAAGAGGATATGCTTGACAATTTATAAATCAAAGTCTCATGCCCCTTACTTACGAAGACCGATCCTCATGCTACTCAACTTTAGTCACGAGTAAGCTCTTGTCATTGTAAGTATATACGTATCATAGAGAACCGCCAACGGGGTACCCCATGCACATGACACAGGAGCTATCCCATAATCAAAATGACAAGGCAAGCAGACAATGAGCATCTCAGCGATCTTTTTATTTACTATGTGCATAGATTTTTATTGAGGATGCTTCATAGAATGCTCATTATGGTTATGCTGCAAGTTTCCACCATGATTAGGCATGGCTTAGGATAGCGGCCCAGGCATTTCTCTAACATACATACAAACTCCATGATCTTACAAGTTCCACTTTTATTTCACACCGCCGGGATCCATAAGCAAAAGAACATGATATCAACTAGGTACTAAGTACCAATGAAATGTTGAAAACGTTCCCCATGAAACATGGTTCTGCTAACTTGAACTTATAAAGCGCAAGCATATACGCAACAAATAAGGATGCAATGGTTCAGGTTTATTAAATGCAAGAAAATAAAGTGTGCCATCAAGTTCGTGAGAGCTTTACTAACTAACTTTCTCATAACAAGCAAACATTTTATTCGGAAGAAAACAAGGCATATTGAATATGCACGGAAGTAGCAAATGATGCTAATAGGTAGGTATGGTGGACACTTTGGCAATATTTGGTTTAAGGGAGTTGGAAACATGAGTAAAACACTCAGTGTAAGTGAAGGCTAGCAATAGTAAGGGAGCGACAAACGAGAGAGCAATAATGGCCATAATCATGCAGAGCGACAAAACATCATTGATCAAAGCATAAAGTGATACTACAAGTTTAAAAGTAAAGGATTATAAAGGCTTTGGTGACTTTGGATAGTCATAACATGGTGTGAGCATGCGCCAAGTCAACCCAAATAAAGCATCAAAGGAGAATACCACAATACTATGCTTTAATATGCTAAAACAACGCATAATTCATCCAAGGCACATTAAGCAATCTCAATTGTTTATAACAAGTCATGCTACAGCAAATAATACTAAGCATAAAGCCAAAACAATATCGAGCATGGCATGACAAAGCATAGGCCACAGTCAAAAAAAAGCTCTTTTTACCACATAGGCATGAACTTTCCTACTCTTTTCCAAACCAAACCAAACTATTTGCAAACCAAATGTAAGAAAGAGGGGGTCCAACAAATTTATTCAGAAAACTAAGCAAACCAAGCAAACTAAAACCAAAACGAAAACGAAAAAGAAGTGCTCCAAGAAAAACACAACTGTGCATGAAACAATAAAAATGAAGCGTTTGGAAGAAACCTGGGATTTTTATTGATGAAGAAGGGGATGCCGTGGGCATCCCCAAGCTTTGACGCTTGTACTTCTTGGATATTTCTTGGGGTGACACGCGTGGCATCCCCAAGCTTGAGCTTTAGTCCATCCTTCATCTCATTACTCATTCCTTCCATACACCTGAAAATTTTCCTTCATACAAAACTTCACACAATCTCATTAGCAACATTAGTGCACTTAAGATAAATAAGTCTTAAGGTTCAGTTCTAACACCAATAAACTTCCATTAGAACACTAGATACTGTAGCACTTCCCTCAAAAAGCTCAATTCCCAAAAGAACTCAAAAAGGAACCAACAAGAAGCAAATGCAGAAAATGGCAGAAATCTGTCAAAACAGACCAGCAGGTAAAGACGAATTTTTTCGAAGACCTTATGTTGCTCAAATCAAAAAGTGTTGAACTACTGAAAGTTAGATAACAACATGGGGCAGAAGCACAAAACTTTACAGCTCAATCTGACATAGATAGCTCTCTCAGGAATTTTTACGGTGAAGCACAAAAATCTGTTTTGGGACAACAACTTTCCCAATCATTACTTCACTCTCATTAGAGGTTACTCTTGGCACAAAAAGCAAATAAAAAGGATAAGGAGAGGTTATTACTAAAGTAATAACTTAAAAGACTCATCTAAAAATTTTGGGTTATCTCCCAATAAGTACTTTTCTTTAATGCCTTTAAGTTAGGCATAAGCAAAAACTAAAAATGGATAGAATAGAAGTAAGCGGAGATAATCATGGTGAAAACATTGTTTTGTTCAATGAAATCCTTTTGTTAACAAGGTTGATCAGGTCTTGTTACCAAAACAATTCCATATGATACAAAACTTTGTATCCCACTAATGATTATGTTACCTCAACCTTGATAGCAATGGTCCCAATCATAATAGTTTCAAATTTTTCTCTTCATATGGGACAATATATTTCTCCAACTTGAATGCCCTCAACATGTTCAATTGAATTCAAACCATAAGTCCTTTCAATCTTCTTGAGGAAATAGATAATGTGTTCATTTAAGGTCACCTCCTTGATTACAATTAACAACAGCTCCTGCAGTATTAAGAAAAGGTCTCCCAAGAATAATAGACATAATATCATCTTCAGGCATAAAAGTTTGAGAGGATGCTCTCATAAGAAATATGAAGTGAAGTAAAAGAGAGCATCAAGAAGCAAATCCAAAACACATTTAAGTCTAACCCACTTCCTATGCATAGGAATCTTGTATGCAAATAAATTCACAAAGAACAAAGTGACAGGCATAGGAAGATAAAACAAGAGTAACTTCAAAACTTTCAGCACATACAGAGGTGTTTCTATACCATGAAAACTTCTACAACCATATTTTCCTCTCTCATAATAATTTTCAGTAGCTTCATGAATAAACTCAACAATATAACTATCACAAAAAGCATGCTCTTCATGATCTACAAGCACTAGAGCTTTATCATAAACATTTTCAAAAGAAACCTTGGGAACATAACATTCATCCTCCTTTAGTAAGCATGGAGGACAATCAAATAATGTAAGGGATAAAGAGTTACTCTCATTAGAAGGTAGGCATGGGTAGCTAATCCATTCTTCCTCCTTTTGTTCATCACTCTCCTCCTCTTTTTCATCTAATGAGATTTCAGGTTCATCAATTTCTTCTTCCATAGGAGCCTGCAAGGCATTAGTCTCTTCCATAAGGTCCTGCAAGGCATTAGTCTCTTCCATTTGTGGAAAGCATCTATTAAAATATTCAAGGATATAGCTATTTTCATCCTTGTAATTATCAAAGCAAAATTTAAGTATACCATAAACCTCATATTTGTAAGGTGAATCATCAATACTTTCAAGCAAACTAGCAAGCTCAAAAGCACCCTTCCAACAATAAATTCTTCAATTTTTTCCGCATCATAAAAGTCATAAATTCCTTTAGCATAGGAAGATGGTATCATTATCACTATACTCACATTGAAAAGGGAGGTGTTTATACCTCTTTCTGCAACAAGACTCATCACAGCAATAAGTAACATTATAAGTAGAGCACACGTTTGTAGCAATGGTATACAATCTATCAATTTGTTCCCATAAGTGTTTCCCTTTTTATGACAAGCGGTGTTCTCTATAATAATATTTTTGATCTTCCGAAAACCCACCTTGCCAATAAGCTTCAGTTTCAAAGAAACCAACCATTGACAACAAGCATGATAAGGCAAGACAATAACAGACCAACAAAAATAACAACTAGAGAAGGAACTACTTTTTTTGTATTTTTGATAAAGACTCAAGCAAACAAGGAGAAAATAAACTTAGCTTGAACAATAGTGAATCCAAGTGAACTTGATAAATAAAGCTATGCTCCCCGGCAACGGCACCAGAAAATAGTCTTGATGAACCACAAGTATAGGGGGTGTATCGTAGTTTTTTCGAGGGAAGTGAAACCCAATTTATTGATTCGACACAAAGGGGAGCCAAAGAATATTTATCAGCCTTAAAAACTAAGTTGTCAATTCAGCTGCACCTGGAAACAATCTTGCTCACAACAGTTTATCAGTAGCAACAGTTTTGTAGTAGGAATAGTAAAGCAACAGAAGTAACAAAGCAAAGACAGTAGTAACAAAAGCAGTAAATAGTGGGATTCGAGTGCGGTAGGCATAGGGATGGATGGACGGGCGTTGCATGGACAAGACAATTCACATAGCAATCAGAACATAGGGAAATTGCAGATAAATAAGATAAAGCATCCAAGTACTAGACAATCCTAGGCATGTGTTCCATATATAGTCATACGTGCTCGCAATGAGAACTTGCACAACATCTTTTGTCCTGCCAGCCCGTTTGCAGCGGGGCCTCTATGGAACTACTGGCAATTAAGGTTCTCCTTTTAATAGAGCACCGGAGCAAAGCATTAACACTTCCTGAACACATGTGATCCTCACATCAAAGCCTTTCCCTTCCGGTTATCCCGATTTCTATCACTTCGGGGCCATAGGTTCCAGACAACAACGTGTGTAAACAACTTGTAGATAAGACCAAGAACAATACTATCATAATGAATCAATAACATGTTCAGATCTGAAATCATGGCACTCGGGCCCTAGTGACAAGCATTAAGCACAACAAAGTTGCAACAAAGTCATAAAGCACTAATAAAAGATACTAGGCACCATGCCCTAACAATCTGATGCCATTACATGAACGATCTCATCCAATCCCTACCATCCCCATGGCCTACAGCGGGGGATTACTCACTCATAGATGGGGGAAACATGGATGGTCGATGGAGAAGCGATGGTGATGATGATGGCGATGATCTCCTCCAATTCCCCGTCCCGATAGGGTGCCAGAATGGAGTTTCTGGTGCTGTTTCGTGGAATCTGGTGGTGGCGGCGGAGCAGAACTCCTTCTGGAAAAACGTTGAACCCCCCGAAGTTTTTAGGTCAGAAGGCTTCTTATAGGCGAAGAGGGAGACCGAGGGGGTGCCTGGGGCCACCACACCATGCCCTGGCGTGGCCAGGCCTAGCCCATGCCTGGGGGTGGTGTGGCCTACCCCTGGCCCTCCTCCGTCTCGTATTCTGGCTCCTGGAGTCTTCTGGAAAAATAGGCACTTTGGCTTTTGTCCCGTCCAATTCCGAGAATATTCATTTTCTGACTTTCCTGGAACCAAAAACAACAGAAAATAGGCAGCTGGCACTGTGGCTCTTGTTAATAGGTTAGTCCAAGAAATCATATGAAAAGTACTCCAAAGTGTGGACAAAACACAAGAAAGGAGATAAAACCAAGCATGGAACATCAAAAATTATAGATACATTTGCAATGTATCAATGGTCATAAAGGTACCTCCAGCAGCAGAATCCAATAGGTTCCTTGAAGAGTAGTTCAATCTTGCATAAAAAGTTTGGATGATCATCCAAGCAGTCAGTCCATGAGTGGGACAATTCTTTATCAAAGATTTCATTCTTTCCCAAGCTTGAGCAACATGCTCTTTATCTGATTGTTTAAACTTCATTATTTCACTTCTCATAGATATAATCTTAGCAGGAGGATAATATTTTCCAATGAAAGCATCTTTGCACTTAGTCCAAGAATCAATACTATTCCCAGTTAAGGAATTCAACCATTCTTTAGCTTTTCCTCTCAAAGAGAAAGGAAACAATTTCAGCTTAATAATATCACCATCTACATCCCTATGCCTTTGCATATCACAAAGTTCAACAAAGTTATTTAGATGAGCAGCAGCATCTTCATTACTAAGACCAAAAAATTGTTCTCTCATAACAAGATTGAGTAAAGCAGGTTTTATCTCAAAGAAAGTATCTTCAGGCATAGGTGGAGCAATAGGTGTGCTCATAAAATCATTGTTGTTGGTGCTAGTGAAGTCACACAACCTAGTGTTTTCAAGAGTAGTCATTTTTTGGGGTTTTCAAATAAGAAAGCAAACTAGTAAAACTATTTTTTTTTTGTGTTTTTGATAAAGAAACAAGCAAACAAAACAAAAAACTAAGCAAAACAAAAATAACAAAGTAAAGAGATTGGTTATGAGGGACTCCCCTTGTGAAGATGTCCCTGACTCCCCGGCAACGGCGCCAGAAAATATGCTTGATGGCCCAAAATATATCGAGCTCGTTGGGGAACCCCAAGAGGAAGGTATGATGAGCACAGCAGCAAGTTTTCCCTCAGTACGAAACCAATGTTATCAATCCAGCAGGAGCAAGGAAACACCTCAAAGGTGTAGCTAGCTAAACGTTGGCAGGGCGCACTACTGGTGCCAGCAGCAACGTGGAGACCTGCACAACACAACCACAGAACTTTGTCCCCAACTTGCGATGAGGTTGTCAATCTCACCGGTTTTGCTGAAAACAAAGGATTAAACATATCGAATGGAAAGAAGTAATAGTTTGCAGAAAGTAAACACAAAGCAGTAAACAGTTTATAGATTGTATGTAAAAGAAAGGACCGGGATCCATAGTTCACTAGAGGTGGCTCTCCTTAAGATAGATAACATGCAGGGTGCACAAATTGTAGCGGGGCAATTGACAAACATCGAGAAAGCAATACATGCATATACTAATCATCTTGACTCCTTTGGAACTTGATTGGGCATTACAACATTATACATAGACCGCCATTCAACTGCATCTATGACTAATAATCCACCTTCAGGTTATCATCCGAACCCCCTCCAGTATTAAGTTGCAAGCAACAGATTATTGCTTTACGAATTGCGTGTAAAGTAAACAATACGATTGTTCTATGAACAAAGGATTGTTGTTTTCTCCCTAGTAGAAACAGCACATCTAGTACCTTAGAGATTTCTGTCACTTCCCCAGATTACCAGAGGCATGAACCCACTATCGAGCATAAATACTAACTCTTGGAGTTGCTAGCATCTACTTGGCCAAGATAGCTACTAACAACGGAAAGCATGCAAGATCACAAATAACAAAGACATGATAGAATCAATAATAAATTTGAAATAGCATCTCAATATCCATCGGATCCCCGCAAACACAGCATGCAGAATTACAAATAGATGATCTTGATCATGAACGGAGCTCACAAGATCTAGACATGAAAGCACAAAGGAGGAGAACCAGTCATCTAGCTACTACATGCATCCGTAGTCCAGGGATGAACTACTCACGCATCACACCGGAGGCTTGCATGATGATGAAGAAGGCCTCCAGGGTGAATTCCCCTCTCTGGCAGGGTGCCGGGAAGAGCTTCAGATCCCTCCCAATCTAGGGATGGAGATGACGGCGGCTACAGACTCTTTCATGGATTTTTGATCGGGTACTTAGGGTTTTCGTCCTGAGGGCAATATATCTTTTTGAGGTGAAACAGTAGGGAAAAATCCCCACTGCAATTTTTTTATTATATATGAGTATGTTACAACGAGGAATGATCTAAGGTAGATCATAAATAGTTACATCTAATTTGATCTATGTAGAGGAAATAAACTGAGACAATCTATTCTATCCCTGGTCTAATTGCTGATTGAGCCAGGCTTTGAATTTCTCCTTGTATTTTCCTTTGATTCTGAATTGTATCCATCTCATTTCTTGGTAGAAAATTGCTTTCCATCTATCAAAAGTGGGTCTTTTGTCATTAAAAATCTTCTCATTTCTGCATATCCATATACCCCAGGAAGTCATGATAATGATCTCCATTGAAAATGGTAGATGTAACTTTTCTTTGATGTTTGAAATAGCTTCTAATCCTGTTAGATTTGCATTTCTGTTTCTGGAAATATGGTCCCAACATTTTTTGCAAATGGACAGTCCCAGAAAAGATGATTTGCTGATTCTTCTGAGATGCAGTTGGATGTAACACAATTGTAATAAGGAAGGTTGAAATTCTTTCTCATCAGTAGATTTCTTGTATTCAATCTATCTAGTAGCAAAATCCAGAAAAAGAACTTGTGTTTATTTTGACAGGAGGTTGCCCAAACCCAAGAAAAGTGAGGTGGTGCTGGTGAGTATCCAATCATGGCTGAGTAGGCCTTTTTAACTTCAAATTTATCTGATCCCCAAATATAGTTCCAATTATCGTGGGTGTCCTCCTAAGTGTCATGCCTGAATTCCTGGCATCTTTCTTCCATGACTAAAAACTCAGAGAAAGCTTGATGAGAGAGAGGTAGGTGGAAGTTATCTTCAAGAAATTCAGCATGAAGGAAATCATGAACATTGATGTTTGTGGACTTAGCATAGGACAGGAGGTGAGGGAATTTATTCATCAAGCACTCATCTTGCCAATGGTCAGTCCAGAAATAAGCAGATCTGCCTGATTTCAGATTGCATTTAGCCATGCCTTTAAAGTTATCAATTAATTTGATATGTGACTTCCACCAGAAAGATCCGTCCATGCTTCTTCCAGGTAGTTTTCCATTTTTGTAATAAGTCTCCCATATGAGATGAACCCAAGGTATGTCCTGGTGGTTGTAGAATTTGTCCAAATTTTTCAGAAGGAGGGCATTATTTTGAATCTGTAGGTTTAGTACCCCTAAACCCCCTTGGTTTTTAGGACGGCAGATTTTGTCCCATGATACAAGAGCTTGTCCTTTTGTTAGCACATCTTTAGTCTTCTTTCTCCACAGACAATATCTCATATATTTAATAATTTGATCCTTGATGGCTATTGGCACCTCCAAACAGCTCATACAAAATAGAGGAAGTGAGGATAGAACAGATTTTATCCGTTGCAGTTTTCCTCCATAATTCAAGAAATCAGCAATTCCACATAATCTTCTTTCCACTATCTAAACAATGGGAAGAAAGTGCTCCATAGATGGCTTTGTAATGCTTAATGGAAGCCCAAGGTAAGTAAAAGGGAGGCATCCAGTTTGACAGTTGATTGTCATGGCAAAGTGCATAAGTCTATCATTACATGTGTTTATTGGCATCATGCTAGATTTCAGGTAGTTGACTTTGAGTCCAGTGGAAATTGCAAAAGTTTGAAGAATTGCTTTCAAGCATAATAATTGAGATGCATCAGCTTTAAGTATCACCAATGTGTCATCAGCATATTGAATGACAGGGAAGTCACTGTTGGGTGGTCCCACAATAGGTGGAGTTAGAAGATTCATATAAATGGCC
Organism: Avena sativa; assembly: GCA_916181665.1. Taxonomy (NCBI): domain Eukaryota; kingdom Viridiplantae; phylum Streptophyta; class Magnoliopsida; order Poales; family Poaceae; genus Avena; species Avena sativa. Next base: position 462,559,286 of record OV702297.1, on the reverse strand, counting down.
TTGTTTAGTACTAATTGCAGGAGGTCGGCAGTAAGGACAAATAGTAATGGTGAAAGTGGGTCTCCTTGTCTAACACCTCTCCTGCAGTAGAACTTTTTACCAGGCACACCATGAAGAAGAATTTCAGAAGTTCCAGATTCAAAGATCATTTCAATCCACCTAATCCATTTTCTCCCAAATCCTCTAGCTTTAAGGATATTTATGATGGCAGAGTGGTCTACTGTATCAAATGCCTTCTCAAAATCAAGTTTGAGAATTAAAATTTCCTCCTTTGACTTGTGGCATTGGAATAAGTTTTCAAAGGCCCAGCCAATGCAATCTTGAATAGATCTGTTGCTGAGAAATCCATATTGGTTTTTATGTACCAATTTCAGAATAATAGATTGTAGTCTATTTGCAAGAAGTTTGGTGATTAATTTGAATATACAGTTCAATAAGGAGATTGGTCTGAAATCAACCGATGTAGATGGGCAAGTGACTTTAGGTATGAGTGTAATGTAAGAAGAGTTGATGCTCTCAAGGGACACTTTCTCATTGAAGAAATCATGAATCAGTAATTTGATATCATATCCAATGATAGGCCAGCAACTTTTGATAAATTCATTATTAAAACCATCAGGTCCAGGTGACTTGTCATTTGGTAGATCAGTGATAACCTCCTCAATTTCCTTGTCAAGAAAAGGTTTTTCAAGTGAATTCTTCATCTCATCAGTCATTCCACTTCCATAGAAGTCTGCAAGGTTATAGTGCATCTCAGTTTTGACTGATGTACCCATTCTTGCCCTGAAGTCATTCCAAAGGATATCAGCCTTGTCATAGTGATTTGTAAATTCTTGTCCAGATTCATTCTTGATCATTGATATATAGTTGTGTCTGTAACTGATGGTAGCTTTGGAATGGAAAAACTTAGTGTTTTCATCCCCAAGTTTTACCCATTTAATTTTTCCTCTTTGTTTCCAATAGGTGTTTTGGTTCTAATGAAGATAGATAATATGGGATTTCAGGATATCTCTGAGGTGCCACTCATTGATGGTTAATGTTCTAGATTCTTCAAGTAGGTCTAGGAGATCAATGGTGTCATTTACCTTAGCAATCTGGTCCTTTAAGCAAGGTAACTGTTTTGCCCAAATCTTGATGCCTCTCCTCACATTTTTCAACTTGGCACAAATTCTTTTTGCCATGTCCTGATAATTCACAGGTATATTCCAAGCATTTTGTACAATCATCTTAAAATCAGAATGATGAAGCCAGTAATTTTCAAATCTAAAGATTTGTGCCTTGGGGATGTTAGTTCCAATGGATATGACACAAGGAATATGATCAGAAGTAGGTTTGGATAGTGGAGTAACCATAGTGTATGGGTATTTGGTTGTCCAAGAACTAGATGTAAAAAACTAGTCCAATCTTTCCAGGAGTGGATCTTTTTACATGTTACTCCATGTGAATTTTCTACCCTTTAGTGGCAACTCAATAAGACCCAGGTTGTAGATAGCATCATTGAAGAGCATAGTTTCATTAACATCTCCCCCACTTTTATTTCTGTCAGTGAGACTTCTGATAAGGTTAAAATCACCTAACACTAGCCAATCCATACTATCAGGCATAGTGATGTTTGAAAACCAGTCTAAGAAATCCATCTTTCTATCATTTTGACATGGACCATAGATATTAGTAAGAGTCCAGGAATCATTTGATAGCTGAGAGGTGAAGGTGACAGAAGTTGAGAAATCATTTTGGAAAGCCCTGGTACCATTAAATAATGTACTGCTCCAGATGGTAATAATTCCTCCAGATGCACCAATTGATGGTAAGAAATCAAAGCTGTCAAACTTGTTTGGACAGAATTTTTTTAAATAATTGATATCAAAGTTTTCTCTCTTGGTTTCTTGGAGACAAATAATGTCACATTCAGATTCCATGATCTTGCTTTTTAGTGCTAACCATTTTTTCTCAGAGTTAATTCCCCTGAGGTTCCAGTTCAGAATCTTCCAGTTTCTGTTGTTGCTCATTTATAAACCAATTTGGTAAGCATTGGGGTGACACAAAATTTGTAGTCACACAAATAAGACTGAACATATCATAGGATACTGAATTCATAAACATGTCCAACAGCAAATAGGTATGCAACAACTCATAACAGACATGAAAGGTAACTGGTCCAGTCACAAAAGGATAGATTTTTGTAAACATTAACCACATTATTTAGGTGCTTTCTTCTTAGAATGTTGTCCACAAGATTCAGTAGCACCTCCCTTCTTCTTGCTTGGCAGGTAAGGTTCTGGACCAGTCTTCTTAGGCCCAGGCTTTCCAGGTGGCTTGATGATCAAATCATTGATCTTGCCCTTCGTCAGCAACCTTTTCTCAAGTTCCCCCTCCTTAACCTTGCAAAATGAATCAGCAAGATTCTTAACAACCTTATTACTGAGACAAGGTGGATCAGCATTGCAAGAGAGACAATTATGATCAGAGCAATTCATATGGCTTTTAAAACCCCCATTAAGTTTCACAATTCTGGGGCTCCTTCTCACCTCAGATTCCACCAATGGTTCTTTACCCCTCCTCCTCTTTGCAGGAGCATTTGGCACCATCATGCTTGATGGGGAATCATTCAGGCAATGTGGAGGAATCTGTCCAACACATTCATCAGGTATAATGAAGGTGAAAGTAGTTTCTTAAGTAATTGGCTCTTTAATAATCTCCCAAAGGGGAGATGTGAGAAAATGTCTAGTCCAACTGAATTTCTCAGGAGTGATGAGCATTAGAGTGATAAAATTAAACCAACTTACAGGAATGTCACATTGCAGTTTGCCTTTGTCAGGTGAGGGATTCATGTGTGGAGCAAAGAATCTGTCCCATAGTTCAAGACCTTGCTTTGAGAATGAATTCCTAGCAGAAAGCATCTCAGATGTATTGACAAAAGGAATAATGGCCATTCCAACTTGAAGGTGTGCCTCATTTGGAGAGAGGAGGTTAGTGTCCTCCATCATCCAGTCATCTTGCATGTTACCCTCATCAGCTTGGATGGTGTCCTCCTCCTCATCTTGGTAATTCTGCAGAATGTTAAGCAGTCCTTCTCCCATGCCCACATCCTGATCAGCATTAGCAATATTTTGCTCCACGTCAATATCCTCAGCTCCATGGACAGATGCCTTGTCACTGTCAGATGAAACATTTGCAACAGGTATAGATCCAGTAACAGCATTGTCAGCCTCCTGAGGTGGCAAATTCTGGTTGTCAATGGGCATGTCAACTCCTTCAGCAAATACAGGTCCTTGGACAGCATTCCAGTTGCCCCAGCCAGCATTATTCTGAGGGGCAGGTTCAATCCATTGGTCCCATCCACCAATCTCCCCTTCAGGTTGTGGAGGAGGAGGTGGGGAAGGGGGACCAAATATGGGTCCCACCACAGGTAGAGGGTGAGGGTCAGCACCATCATCAGGTAGTGGGTCCTCATCTGGTGCCCCCCCCCTCCCCCAGGAGATTGCTATGCAGAATTTCCATAGAAAAGGTCCATGATTCAGTGTCCACTAGGTCCCCAATGGTGAATCTAACACTTTTAGGAACATCTAAGAGGTCAGTGACTCTGAGCTTTGCAATGATCCTGCCCTTGTGCTCAGGGTCCCTCTCCCAGAGCAGAACTTTACCAATATCAGAGAATACAGCATTCAGGTCGTCATGATGCCAATGATCAAGTGGAGGACCCAGAAGCATAACCCAACATTCATTGTTAAACTGAGTCCTACGCCAGTTAATTCCTTCATTATGCATATCAAAAGAAATAGCAACATCTTGGAAAGGAATATGACCCGTAGCAATTAACCGGTCTCGGTCACTGACGTTTGCAAATTGAACATATGCAGAACCAAATGGACAATCTTGAATATCACGAAATTCGACATGTGCATCATTGATAAAGAAATCTTGTAACACATCACGAAATTCGAGGGCAATATATAGGCGGAAGGAGAGGCCGAGGGGGTGTTGGGGTCGGCCAGACCACCCCCTGGCGTGGGCCAGGCCTGGCCGCGCGGCCAGGTGGTGTGGCCGGCCCCCAACCCTTCTCCGTCTCATATTCTGGCATTTGATGACTTCCGAAAAATAGGCACTTTGGCTTTTGTCCCATCCAATTCCGAGAATATTCATTTTCTGACTTTCCTGGAACCAAAAACAGCAGAAAACAGGCAGCTGGCACTGTGGCTCTTGTTAATAGGTTAGTCCAAGAAATCATATGAAAAGTACTCCAAAGTGTGGACAAAACACAAGAAAGTGGATAAAACCAAGCATGGAACATCAAAAATTATAGATACATTTGCAATGTATCATGCACCTATACACCTAACAAGTGTATTGGGTGTGTTGGGGACACAAGAGACTTCTTGTATCTTGATTGCAGGGTTGCTTGAGAGGGATACCTTTGACCACTTCCTCCCTGAGTTCAATAAACCTTGGGTGATCCACTTAAGGGAAAACTTGCTGCTGTTCTACAAACCTCTGCACTTGGAGGCCCAACAACTGTCTACAAGAATAGAAGTGTGTAGACATCACTGACCATTTGGGAGAGTGATAATCCCAGGAAAAAATGCTTGAACCAGGGCTCCAAGGATGCTCGAGTAGCCACGATATGGCTTCATTCCATCCTGATATAGAAAGGAACTGCACAATGAAAAATCATAATCAGTATGTGATGAAAATTCCAATATATGGTTAGCGGGTCAAATAATGTACCACTTCCCAGCGGGAACGAGAACCTTATCCGCATAGGCATAAGGTAGATCAAGGAGTCTCGCAACCCCATGCCGATATGGAGCCTTACTCTGTGGTGTAAGCCGCGAGTGAATGGCCGCGTACTCCTCAAGGTACGACGTCTCATCCTCTAGAGGCTCCCACCTCAAGGTCATGTCAAGCTCGTAGGGTAAAGACCCCAACCCCTCATCCTCCGACTGCTGCGACTGCGCCTCATCATCATCATCCGAGTGCATCTCCTCCTCCTACTCCTAACGAACTGGCTCCTCCTCCTCCTGGTCCTCCTCATCCTGGTCCAGCACGACCGGGGGGACTAGGATTCCTCCCACGCCCCACCGCTGTGAAGTGCACGGTGGAGGACTAGCACGCTCTCTCGAAGCCAATGTTGAAGCTTTTGAACCACCCTTTTTCAAAGCACCCTTTTTTGAACCACCACTCACAAGGTGAACCAAGCTTGTCAGCTTTTTTGTAACACCCTTTCCCCCCAGCATCTTTCAATCACCTGCAAAATAGAATGAAAAGAGTAGTTTATTAGTACACATTAAAAGCAACAATGAACATAATTTGATGAATAATAGTAAAAGAAACACTGATGAAAATAGATGAATATTAGTAAAAGCAACAACGATGAAAATCGATGGATATTAGTAAAAGCAAGAAATTTTATTACATAGCATAGAGTTCTTACAAATACAACAGCCTGACAAACAGTACTACATAGATTAGTCTCATATTATTACTACAACATACATCAGAACACAGGTTTCATCATCGGTACCATTCTCGGGCCACCAATAATCATCCACGAAACCTGGAGGTGGTCCCTATGGAGCGTTGACGTCAAGGCCTACACGGAATGCCTCGAGCAAAATCACATCTTGTTGGTTGTGAACCTCCACAACTTCATCTTGCACAGTGTTTTCCTCCTCGGCTTCTTGCTCATCGTTTACGACCATGTCACTATCGGCGGACAAGTTGATAGTGAATTGCCCGGGGAGCCCTTCTTCCTGATAAAACTCGCCATCATTTGTTGAAGGGTCTAGGCGGCGGTAATCATCCTTGTTTGGCAAGGGCGGCATGTTGCATGTCGGTACCATCATCACAACATCCCAGTCCTTTAGACGTTTTGTAGGGTTTTGGCATGGGTACGGAAGATAGAATACTTGGAAGGCCTGAGTAGCCAAAATATAGACATCATCTCCCGCATAAATGGAGCTTCTCTTAACTTCGACCAGTCCAATTTCAGGATCATGTTTCACCTAATGTGGGTCAAACCAATGGCATTTGAATACAACGGGATTTATCCCTTTGCCAAAACCGTAATTCAACTCATATATACCCTCGACTCTTCCATAATACTGGAGGCCATCTGAGCATTCACAAAAGACCCTGCTATTTGTTGTCTTCCGGTTGGGCCGTATAGGTGTGTATTCATGGGTATGGAAGCGATACCCATTCACGTCATAAGCATTGAACATGTCGACTGAATGGTTAAAGCCTCTGGCAATATTTATTAGCTCGGGTTGCATCTCTTTGTCAGTATTTGCCTACAAGTTAGAATGAGAAGTTTAGCACGAGAAGTTTAGCACAAGAAGTTGGATGGAATAGTACCAAACCATAGAACAAGCTGATGAAACTGAAACCACCACCCTTATCGAATAGATCCTGCTCCTCTTTCGGGTTAGGATCCCTAACTGGATTCTTCCAATGTGCATGCTTGAACCGTCTATACCAATTTAAAGAAGAAGAGTTAGGCACGAACATAGGAGCGAATGTTTGTGAAAATCTAAATGGTGAGCACTTACTCGATGTACGGCTTCACTTCCTCCATGGTGTTCAAGACATACGACTGGATCAACTCCTGCTTAGGTTTTTTCATTATGAACTTCTTTGTGCCACTTGATTTGCCACCAAGACCTCTAAAGATGCTAAGCTTGGGTACATCTTCAGGGTTGGCAGCATTGTAATGGGAGACTGGGTTGTGCTTTGTGGGAATGTTGGCATCATAGTGCTTTGTGGTGAAGTTTGCAACCTCCACATTAAGGACTAACATGGCTATAGATGCCTCGATCTTGCATTTATTGCGTGTTTTTGTATGAAGCATATGTGTTTCTCCATTGGTTGATATGGCAACTGGTACGCTCCTCTTGTCCCCGGCTTTCTCAGGATATTTCTTGACAAAGTTCTTCCATGCACTACCATCTGATAGATGTATCATCTTGTCAATGTATATGTTCCCTTCTATTGCCCACTGCATCTGCTGGGAAGTATCCTCGATCATGAAGAGCCGTTGGATCCTCGGTAGCACTAGAAGATACCGGAGGATGTTTTGGGCAACCCCGGTCTGCCTCTTCTGACCATCACCATTAGGATTAACCTCAAAGTACCTAGAGGATTAGCAGTGGATACAATAATTTGTCTAAGCATGCTCCTTTATGAATAGCATGCATCCCTTCGGATAAGCATGTATCGGCTCATATGACATCTTAAGGTCACGGAGGAGTTTGGTCGAATAGTAGAAGTTCTCGGGCAAGAGGTGCCCTTTCGGCAGAATGCTGCCAACGACGGCCAACATATCATCGAAGTCGTCTCTGGTCAAGTTCATGTGGCTCTTGAAGGCCAAAAGGAGAGCGATGGCGTCCAGTTGGCTAACATCTGTATGTGCATGAAGGGGTATATGCGAGGCAAACAAAGTCTCGTAGTACTTTGTCGTGTTTTCCTCTGGCTCCTCACTTGTCTCCGCCTCCTGAGGTGTCTCCGCCTCTACATGAGGGCTTTCAGGCGCATTAGCATTCACAAAGTTGTCTATGCACCTATCAAAACTAGCATCAAATTCTCCCCATGGCTGACTCTGTCGTGAATCTCTCCTAGCATGTTTCGCTAACTTCTCACCATGGAAAGTCCAAGTCTTGTAGGACGGTGTGAACCCATATTTGACGAGGTTCCTACTGACATCATCCTCCGAATGCGTATTCAGGTTCTTGCATCTTGTACAGGGGCAGAAAATTTTTCTAGGTCTGCTGGGGACAGCAAACGCCCGGTTCACGATGTCCTTGGCTTTATCTTTCCATTCTAAGGTAAAGTCCCACTTACTGATATATCCCTCATACATCCAGTCACGATTCTCCATCCTCTAATCAGTACCAAAATAGACATATACAATGCTTTCAATTAATCATGCCATATAAATAAATCTGGTATTAGTTCGGTTAATTTTAGCAAACATAGATTTTACGTCATGCATATATCCACCTATCTCTCTAATAGGTAAAGAGGGTCCTAGCAACCGCCGGATCCGTAGATTGAGTATGTTCTCCCTGCTCCACCCTGATCCGAGACAGAATTTCGGCAGCACCTCCCCGCTGCTCTCCTGATACATGTCTCGGCAAAAAGCCAAGAGGGATGTGCATCCGAAGAACAACGGGGTGACGCTGTTGAAATCCTGTCTCGGACCGGAGTAGAACAGGAAAAACATACCCAACTACATATCCGCCGGCTGTCCCGATAGATGCCATAAGAGTTACGGTTCATAATATGCGAGACCAGTAATGCATATTTATCAGCGTAACCCTTACGGCCGGGAAGAGACGCCTAGGTAAGGCGACAGACTTGGTGATCTAGACACGAAAATAACCCCAGGTACAAGAGAGGAGAACAAATTTTTACCCTCGAAGCATGATCGAGAGGTGAAGAAGATCAGCGACCCTCCCGCAAAATTCCCTACACCATCGACAGACCCACCCTAAAACTCAATAGATATCCTGCACGAAAAAAAGAATCACTAACATACACATGTATTCATATATGCAGAGATATCTTATTCCTATCTACGTTCCTGCATTTCTAGATCCGATGAATCAAAGAAGGCCTAAGTTATTTAACACTAGTAGAAGGCACATGCCATGCACGTCGCTATGATAATAATATGGTGATCAATGACACAAGAAAATTTTGTTTTACGGAAGCAACTATTTTCATGCACTATTTGACACATTGCTAGTGCCATTTTGGTTGTTACTTCATAAAGATCTACTCCCTACAAACTCGTACCCATTCGTCTGTGAGAGCCTAAGAAGGCGATCCGGTTTCCTTCGTCTCTTGTCGGCTCCACCGCCGATCCATCTCGATTATGTGGCCTTTGGGCCATGGAAGATGGGTGGATCTCGGCTTCCATCGGTGGGAGGGCTCCGTTTTTATATTTCTAGGGTTCAAGTTTGGTGGGGAGGCGCTAACGTGGTGGTAACAACTTTTTTTCTAAATCTGTGACAATAAATGAGATCAGAGGGAATACAATATTGTGTTCTTGAATTGGCTGGATTTTCGAAGTTGTTCGTGCTAGCATGAAACTAATATAACTACATATAGTGACTTGATCTCCTACCAAATTTTGTCTACATATTTTATACCTAAATTTTCCCACCAATCAATGGCTAATATTTGGTTCTGTATCCAGGATGGCTATCCAAATTCAAAACTCGTGCATTATGGTAGTACAGATAAATGAAGCTAATTAGCAATGAACTGGAAAAAAATGGACTTACCTTCTTCGGTACACCGGTGGAGGAGATGGGGCGACGACGAGGTGGAGGACGGGATGCCAGCCGGAGCTCCTCCCACCCACGCGAGCCGGTCGTCCATCTACCGAGCAAGGGCGACCAGCGGCGGCCGAGGCGGCGCAGCCGATGCGCGGGGTCGGGGCGGTGCAGTCGGCCGGGGGGCGGGGTAGATAGGGGCGGGCACGGGGCCAGGTGAGATGGGGGAGGGGCCGGCCGGCAGGCTGCGGGGTGCATGGCACCGGCGGGGTGCGAGTGAGGACGAGCTCACACGCGCGGGGTGCGGGGCGTCCGTGTGGATAGGGTTGGACGGGTGGGCCCACTCGTGGTTAGTGGTGGACGGCCACCTCTTTGCTGTGTGCGAACAAAAAAAACACGGCAAAGGTGTCTTTGTCGTGTATCGTCGCAAAACACACGGCAAAGGTGTCTTTGCCGTGTACCACCGCAAAATACACGGCAAAGGAGCCTTTGCCGTGTGCTTTTAGTAATTTCTTATTTTTTTTCCATTTTTTCTTTCAATTGTATTAATTTGAATTTTTAAAGTACTTTTTGTTGACTATTTGTTAGTATTAGTTATGAAAATGTGTATACACATACTTTTTGCAATATGACAATGTGTTAGAAGAAAGTCTAGGGGGTAGAAGATCCGGGGCTCGCGGATCAGGGTTTCGTAGGAAGAAGCGCTTCGGGGCATCGGAACACCTCCAAACCATCCATGTGACCCTAGCATGTGTAATAAAGTATGGTGGCATGCTCAAACCTCCTAAACCTGGCTCCCAAGTGTGACCCCCTTCGTAGACATGTGTTGTCTCCTAAAAACAAACTGTCTACATTCTGACTATTTGGGGGAAACTCTCAGTTCCGGTGAAACCAAGGTGTTTCTTGTCACAACATGTTCCCAAACATGGTTTTACATCATCATATGAACTAACCAAGCCCAAAACAAGAGAGAGCTACACCGGGCTACCCCTTTCAGAAGAAAGTCTAGGGGGTAGACGATCCAGGGCCCGCGGATCAGGGTTTTGAAGGAAGAAGCGCTCCGGGGCATCGGAACACCTCAAAACCATGCATGTGACCCAAACATGTGTAATAAAGTGTGGTGGCATGATCAAACCTCCAAACTTGGTTCCCAAGTGTGACCCCCTTCGCAGACATGCGCTGTCACCTAAAAACGAAGTGTCTACAATCTGACTATTAGGGGGAAACTCCCCTTTCCGGTGAAACCGGGGTGTTTCTTGTCACAACATGTTCCCAAACATGGTTTTACATCATCCGATGACCTAATCAAGCACAAAACAAGAGAGAGCAACACCGGGCTACCCCTGTCAGAAGAAATTCTAGGGAGGTCGACGATACGGGGCCCGCGGATCAGGGTTTCATAGCAAGAAGCACTCCGAGGCATCAGAACACCTCCAAACCTTGCATGTGACCCTAGAATGTGTAATAAAGTGTGGTGGCATGATCAAACCTCCAAAACCTGGTTCCCAAGTGTGACCCCCTTCGCAGACATGCGTTGTCCCCTAAAAACGAATTGTCTGCAAACTAACTATTAGGGGGAACTCAGATTTTCCGGTGAAACCGGGGTGTTTCTTGTCACAACATGTTCCCAAACATGGTTTTACATCATCCTATGACCTAACCAAGCACAAAACAAGAGACGGCTACACCGGGCTACCCCTGTCAGAAGAATGTCTAGGGGGGTAAACGATCTGGGGCCCGCGAATCAGGGTTTCGTAGGAAGAAGCGCTTCGGAGCATCGGAATACCTCCAAACCATGCATGTGACCCTATCATGTGTAATAAAGTGTGGTGGCATGCTCAAACCTCGAAAACCTGGTTCCCAAGTGTGACCCCCTTCGCAGACATGCGTTGTCCCCTAAAAACGAACTATCTACAATCTGACTATTAGGGGGGACTCCCCGTTCCGGTGAAACCAGGGTGATTCTTGTCACAACTTGTTCCCAAACATAGTTTTACATCATCCTATGACCTAACCAAGCCCAAAACAAGAGAGAGATATACCGGGCTACCCCTGTCAGAAGAAAGTCTACGGGGGAAGACGATCCGGGGCCCGCGGATCAGGGTTTCGAAGGAAGAAGCACTCCGGGGCATCGGAACATCTCCAAACCATGCATGTAACCCTATCATGTGTAATAAAGTGTGGTGACTTGCTCAAACCTCCAAAACCTGGTTCCCAAGTGTGACCCCCTTCCTAGACATGTGCTATCCCTAAAAACGAATTGTCTACAATCTAACTATTAGGGTGGTGAAACCGGGGTGTTTCTTGTCACAACATGTTCCCAAACATGGTTTTACATCATCCTTTGACATAACCAAGCCCAAAACAAGAGAGAGCTACATCGGGATACCCCTGTCAGAAGAAAGTCTAGGGGGTAGACGATCTAGGGCCCGCGGATCAAGGTTTCAAAGGAAGAAGCGCTCCGGGGCATCGGAACACCTCCAAACCATTCATGTGACCCTAGCATGTGTAATAAATTGTGGTGGCGTGATCAAACCTCCAAAACCTGGTTCCCAAGTGTGAACCCCTTCGCAGACATGCGATGTCACCTAAAAACGATGTGTGTGCAATCTGACTATTAGGGGGAAACTCCCCTTTCCGGTGAAACCGGGGTGTTTCTTGTCACAAAATGTTCCCAAACATGGTTTGATATCATATTAAAACCTAACCAAGCACAAAACAAGACAGAGCTACACCGGGCTACCCCTGTCAGAAGAATGTCTAGGGGGGTAAACGATCCGGGGCCCGCGGATCAGGGTTTTGTAGGAAGAAACGCTCCGGGGCATCGAAACACCTCCAAACCATGCATGTGACCCTAGCATGTGTAATAAGTGCGGTGGCATGGTCAAACCTCCAAAACCTGATTCCCAACTGTGACCACCTTCGTAGACAAGCGATGTCCCCTAAAAACAAACTATCTGCAATCTAACTATTAGGGGGGAACTCAGTCGTTCCAGTGAAACCGGCGTGTTTCTTGTCACAACATGTTCCCAAACATGGTTTTACATCATTTTATGACCTAAATAAGTACAAAACAAGGGAGAGCTACACCAGGCTACCCCTATCATAAGAATGTCTAGGAGGATAGACGATCTGGGGCCTGCGGATTAGGGTTTCGTACGAAGAAGCGCTTCGGGGCATCAGAACACCTCCAAACCATGCATGTGACCATAGAATGTGTAATAAAGTGTGGTGGAATGCTCAAACCTCCAAAACCTGGTTCCCAAGTGTGACCCCCTTCGCAGACATGTGATATCCCCTAAATACGAATTGTCTTCAATCTAACTATGAGGGGGGAACTCAGCCTTTCCGGTGAAACCGGGGTTTTTCTTGTCACAACATGTTCCCAAACATGGTTTTACATCATCCTATGTCCTAACCAAGTACAAAACAAGAGAGAGCTACACCGGGTTACCCCTGTCAGAAGAATGTCTAGGGGGTAGACGATCCGGGGCCCGCGGATCAGGGTTTCGTAGGAAGAAGTGCTTCGGGGCATCGAAACACCTCCAAACCATGCATGTGACCCTAGAATGTGTAATAAAGTGTGGTGTCATGCTCAAACCTCCAAAACCTAGTTCCCAAGTGTGACCCCTTCGTTGAAATGCGTTGTCCCCTAAAAACGAATTGTCTGCAATCTAACTATTTGGGGGTAACTCAGCTTTTCTGGTGAAACCGGGGTGTTTCTTGTCATAACATGTTCTCAAACATCGTTTTACATCATCCTATGACCCAACTAAGAACAAACCAAGAGATAGCTACACCGGGCTACCCCTGTCAGAAGAATGTCTAGGGGGTAGACGATGCGGGGCCCGCGGATCAGGGTTTTGTAGGAAGAAGCGCTTTGGGGCATCAGAACACCTCCAAACGATGCATGTGACCCTAGCATGTGTAATAAGGTGTGGTGGCATGCTCAAACCTCCAAAACCTGGTTCCCAAGTGTGACCCCCTTCGCAAACATGCGTTGTCCCCTAAAAACGAATTGTCTACAATCTAACTATTAGGGGGGAACTCAGCCTTTTCGGTGAAACCGGGGTCTTTCTTGTCACAAAATGTTCCCAAACATGGTTTTATATCATATTACAACCTAACCAAGCACAAAACAAGACAGAGCTACACCGGGCTACCCCTGTCAGAAGAATGTCTAGGGGGTAGACGATCCGGGGCCTAGGGATCAGGGTTTCGTAGGAAGAAGAGCTTTGGGGCATCGGAACACCTCCAAACCATGCATGTGACCCTAGCATGTGTAATAAAGTGTGGTGGCATGCTCAAACCTCCAAAACCTGGTTCCCAAATCCGACCCCCTTTGGAGACATGCGCTGTCCCCTAAAAATAAATGTCTGCAATCTAACTATTGGAGGGAACTCATCCTTTCCGGTGAAATCGGGGTGTTTCTTGTCACAACATGTTCCCAGACATGGTTTTACATCATCCTATGACCTAACCAAGCACAAAACAAGAGAGAGATACACCGGGCTACCCCTTTCAGTAGAATGTCTAGGGGGTAGACGATCTGGGGCCTGCGGATCATGGTTTCGTAGGAAGAAGTGCTTCGGGGCATCGGAACACCTCCAAACCATGCATGTGACCCTAGCATGTGTAATAAAGTGTGGGGGCATGCTCAAACCTCCAAAACCTGGTTCCCAAGTGTGACCCCCTTCGTAGACATGCGTTGTCCACTAAAAACGAAATGTCTGCAATCTAACTATTAGGGGGGAACTCGGCTTTTTCGGTGAAACCGGGGTGTTTCTTGTCATAACATGTTCCCAAACATCTTTTTACATCATCCTATGACCTAACCAAGCACAAACCAAGAGAGAGCTACACCGAGCTACCTTTGTCAGAAGAATGTCAAGGGGGTAGAGGATCTGGGGCCTGCGGATCAGGGTTTTGTAGGAAGAAGCGCTTCGGGGCATCGGAACACCTCCAAACCATCCATGTGACCCTATCATGTGTAATAAAGTATGGTGGCATGCTCAAACCTCCTAAAACTGGCTCCCAAGTGTGACCCCCTTCGTAGACATGTGTTGTCTCCTAACAACAAGCTGTCTACATTCTGACTATTAGGGGGAAACTCTCAGTTCCGGTGAAACAAGGGTGTTTCTTGTCATAACATGTTCCCAAACATAGTTTTACATCATCCTATGACCTAACCAAGCCCAAAACAAGAGAGAGCTACACCGGGATACCCCTGTGAGAAGAAAGTCTAGGGGGTAGACGATCCGGGGCCCACGGATCAGGGTTTCGAAGGAAGAAGCGCTCAGGGGCATCGGAACACCTCCAAACAATGCATGTGATCATAGCATGTGTAATAAAGTGTGGTGGCATTCTAAAACCTCCAAAACCTGGTTCACAAGTGTGACCCCCTTTGCAGACATGCGCTTTCCCCTAAAAACAAACTGCCTGCAATCTGACCATTAGGGGAAACTCCATGTTTCAGTGAAACCGGGGTTTTTCTTGTCACAAGATATTCCCAAACAAGGTTTTACATCATCCAATGACCCAACCAAGCCCAAAACAAGAGAGAGCTACACCGAGCTACCCCTGTCAAAAGAATGTCTAGGGGGTAGACGATCTGGGGCCCCGCGGATCTGGGTTTTGTAGGAAGAAGCGCTTTGGGGCATCAGAACACCTCCAAACCATGCATGTGACCTAGAATGTTTAATAAAGTGTGGTGGCATGCTCAAACCTCCAAAAACTGGTTCCCAAGTGTGACCCCCTTCGCAGACATGCGTTGTCCCCTAAAAACGAAATGTCTGCAATCTAACTATTAGGGGGGAACTCATCCTTTCCGATGAAACTAGAGTGTTTCTTGTCACAACATGTTCCCAAACATGGTTTTACATCGTCATATGACCTAACCAAGCACAAAACAAGAGACCTACACTGGGTTACCCCTGTCAGAAGAATGTCTAGGGGGGTAGACGATCCGGGGCCCGCGGATCAGGGTTTCGAAGGAAACCATGCACCGGGGCATTGGAACACCTCCAAACGATGCATGTGACCCTACAATGTGTAATAAAGTGTGGTGGCATGCTCAAACCTCCAAAACCTGGTTCCCAAGTATGACCCCCTTCGTAGACATGCGTTGTCCCCTAAAAAAGAATTGTCTACAATCTGGCTATTAGGGGGAAACTCCTCGTTCCGGTGAAACCAGGGTGTTTCTTGTCACAACATGTTTCCAAACATGGTTTTACATCATCCTATGACCTAACCAAGCCCAAAACAAGATAGATCTACACTGGGTTACCCCTGTCAGAAGAAAGTCTAGGAGGGTAAATGATCTGGGGCCCGTGGGTCGGGGTTTCAAAGGAAACCATGATCCGTGGCATCGGAACACCTCCAAACCATGCATGTGACCCTAGAATGTGTAATAAAGTGTGGTGGAATGTCAAAACTCCTAAACCTGGTTACCAAGTGTGACCTCCTTCGCAGACATGCGTTGTCCCCTAAAAACAAACTGTCTGCAATATGACTATTAGGGGGAAACTCCCCGTTCCAGTGAAACCGGGGTGTTTCTTGCACAACATGTTCCCAAACATGGTTTTACATCATCCTATGACCTAACCAAGACAAAAACAAGAGAGAGCTACACCGGGCTACCCATGTCAGAAGAAAGTCTAGGGGTAGACGATCCGGGGCCCGCGGATCAGGGTTTCGAATGAAGTAGCGCTCCGGGGCATCGGAACACCTCCAAACCATGCATGTGACCCTAGCATGTGTAATAAAGTGTGGTGGCATTCTCAAACCTCCAAAACCTTGTTCCCAAGTGTGACCCCCTTCGCAGACATGCGTTGTCCCCTAAAAACGAATTGTCTACAATCTAACTATTTGGGGGGAACTCAGCTTTTTCGGTGAAACCGGGGTGTTTCTTGTCATAACATGTTCCCAAACATCGTTTTAAATCATCCTATGACCTATTAAACACAAACCAAGAGAGAGCTACACCGGGCTACCCCTTTTAGAAGAATGTCTAGGGCGTAGACGATCCAGGGCCTTCGGATCAGGGTTTCATAGGAAGAAGAGCTTCGGGGCATCGGAACACCTCCAAACCATGAATGTGACCCTAGCATGTGTAATAAAGTGTGGTGGCATGCTCAAACCTCCAAAACCTGGTTCCCAAGTGTGACCCCCTTCGGAGACATGCGTTGTCCCCTAAAATGACTATCTGCAATCTAACTATTAGGGGGGAACACATCCTTTCTGGTGAAACCGGGGTGTTTCTTGTCACAACATGTTCCCAAATATGGTTTTACATCATCCTATGACCCAACCAAGCACAAAACAAGAGAGAGATACACCGGGCTACCCCTTTCAGAAGAATGTCTAGGGGGTAGACGATCTAGGGCCTACGGATCAGGGTTTCGAAGGAAACCATGCTCCGGGGCATCGGAACACCTCCAAACCATGAATGAGACCCTAGAATGTCTAATAAAGTGTGGTGGCATGCTAAAACCTCCAAAACCTGGTTCCCAAGTGTGACCCCCTTCGTAGACATGCGTTGTCCCCTAAAAACGAACTGTCTACAATCTAACTATTAGGGGGAACTCAGCTTTTTCGGTGAAACCGGGGTATTTCTTGTCATAACATGTTCCCAAACATCATTTTACATCATCCTATGAACTAACCAAGCACAAACCAAGAGAGAGCTACACCGGGCTACCCCTGCCAGAAGAATGTCTAGGGGGTAGACAATCTAGGGCCCGCAGATCAGGGTTTTCTAGGAAGAAGCGATTCGGGGCATCTGAACACTTCAAAACCATGCATGTGACCCTAGCATGTTTAATATAGTGTGGTGGAATGCTCAAACCTGCAAAACCTGGTTCCCAAGTGTGACCCCCTTCGCAGACATGTGTTGTCCCCTAAAAACGAACTGTCTGCAATTTAACTATTAGGGGGGAACTCATCCTTTCCGATGAAACAAGGGTGTTTCTTGTCACAAAAGGTTCCCAAAAATGGTTTTACATCGTCTTATGACCTAACCAAGCAGAAAACAAGAAAGCTACACCGGGTTACCCCTGTCAGAAGAATGTCTAGGGGGTAGACGATTCAGGGCCCGCGGATCAGGGTTTTGGAGGAAACCACGCTCCAGGGCATTGGAACACCTCCAAACCATGCATTTGACCCTAGCATGGGTAATAAAGTGTGGTGGCATGCTCAAACGTCCAAAACCTGGTTCCCAAGTGTGACCCCCTTCGCAGACATGCGTTGTCCCCTAAAAACGAACTGTCTGCAACCTGACTATTAGGGGGAAACTCCTCGTTCGGGTGAAACCGGGCTGTTTCTTGTCACAACATGTTCCCAAAAACTGTTTTACATCATCCTATGACCTAACCAAGCCCAAAACAAGAGAGAGCTACACCAGGCTACCCCTGTCAGAAGAAAGTCTAGGGGGTAAACAATCTGGGGCCCACGGATCAGGGTTTCGAAGGAAACCACGCTGCGGGGCATCAGAACACCTCCAAACCATGCATGTGACCCTAGCATCTGTAATAAAGTGTGGTGGCATGCTCAAACCTCCTAAACCTGGTTACCAAGTGTGACCCCCTTCACAAACATGCGTTGTCCCCTAAAAACGAACTTTCTGCAATCTGACTATTAGGGGGAAACTCCTCGTTCCGGTGAAACCGGGGTGTTTCTTGTCACAACATGTTCCCAAACATGGTTTTACATCATCCTATGACCATACCAAGCCCAAAACAAGATAGAGATACACCGGGTTACCCCTGTAGAAGAAAGTCTAGGAGGGTAAACGATCTGGGGCCTGCGGATCAGGATTTCGAAGGAAACCACGCTCTAGGGCATCGGAACACCTCCAAACCATGCATGTGACCCTAGAATGTGTAATAAAGTGTGGTGGCATGATCAAACCTCCTAAACCTGGTTACCAAGTGTGACCCCCTTCGTAGAGATGCGTTGTCCCCTAAAAATGAACTTTCTGCAATCTGACTATTAGGGGGAAACTACCCGTTCCGGTGAAACCGGGGTGTTTCTTGTCACAACATGTTACCAAACATGGTTTTACATCATCCTATGACCTAACCAAGCCCAAAACAAGAGAGAGATACACCGGGTTACCCCTGTTAGAAGAATGTCTAGGGGGTAGACGATCCGGGGCCCGCGGATCAGGGTTTCGTAGGAAGAAGTGCTTCGGGGCATCGGAACGCCTCCAAACCATGAATGTGACCCAAGAATGTGTAATAAAGTGTGGTGGCATGCTCAAACCTCCAAAACCTAGTTCCCAAGTGTGACCCCCTTCGTTGAAATGCGTTGTCCCCTAAAAACGAATTGTCTCCAATCTAACTATTTGGGGGTAACTCAGCTTTTCCGGTGAAACCGGGGTGTTTATTGTCATAACATGTTCCCAAACATCATTTTACATCATCCTATGACCCAACTAAGCACAAAGAAAGAGAGAGCTACACCGGGTTACCCCTGTCAGAAGAATGTCTAGGGGGTAGACGATGCGGGGCCCGCGGATCAGGGTTTTGTAGGAAGAAGCGCTTCGGGGAATCAAAACACCTACAAACCATGCATGTGACCCTAGCATGTGTAATAAAGTGTGGTGGCATGCTGAAACCTCCAAAACCTGGTTCCCAAGTGTGACCCCCTTCGCAAACATGCGTTGTCCCCTCAAAACGAATTGTCTACAATCTAACTATTAGGGGGGACTCAGCCTTTTCGGTGAAACCGGGGTGTTTCTTGTCACAACATGTTCCCAAACATGGTTTTATGTCATCCTATGACCTAAACAAGCCCAAAACAAGATAGAGCTACACCGGGCTACCCCTGTCAGAAGAAAGTCTAGGAGGGTAAATGATCTGGGCCCGTGGATCAGGGCTTCAAAGGAAACCATGCTCCAGGGCATCAGAACACCTCCAAACCATGCATGTGACCCTAGAATGTGTAATAAAGTGTGGTGGCATGCTCAAACCTCCTAAACCTGGTTACCAAGTGTGACCTCCTTCGCGGACATGCGTTGTCCCCTAAAAACAAACTGTCTGCAATATGACTATTAGGGGGAAACTCCCTGTTCCGGTGAAACCGGTGTGTTTCTTGCACAACATGTTCCCAAACATGGTTTTACATCATACTATGACCTAACCAAGCCAAAAACAAGAGAGAGTTACACCGGGCTACCCATGTTAGAAGAAAGTCTAGGAGTAGACGATCCGGGGCCCGCGGATCAGGGTTTCGAATGAAGTAGCGCTCCGGGGCATCGGAACACCTCCAAACCATGCATGTGACCCTAGCATGTGTTATAAAGTGTGGTGGCATGCTAAAACCTCCAAAACCTAGTTCCCAAGTGTGACCCCCTTCGCAGACATGCGTTGTCCCCTAAAAACAAACTGTCTGCAATCTAACTATTTGGGGGGAACTCAGCTTTTCCGGTGAAACCGGGGTGTTTCTTGTCATAACATGTTCCCAAACATCGTTTTAAATAATCCTATGACCTATTAAGCACAAACCAAGATAGAGCTACACCGGGCTACCCCTGTCAGAAGAATGTTTAGGGGGTAGACGATCCGGGGCCCATGGATCAGGGTTTTGTAGGAAGAAGCGCTTCGGGGCATCAGAACACCTCCAAACCATGCATGTGACCCTAGCATGTGTAATAAAGTGCGGTGGCATGCTCAAACCTCCAAAACATGGTTCCCAAGTGTGACCCCCTTCGCAGACATGCGTTGTCTCCTAAAAACAAACTGTCTACAATCTAACTATTAGGGGGGAACTCAGCCTTTCCGGTGAAACCGGGGTGTTTCTTGTCACAACATGTTTCGAAACATGGTTTGACATCATCTTACAACCTAACCAAGCACAAAACAAGAGAGAGATACACCGGGCTACCCCTTTTAGAAGAATTTCTAGGGGGCTAGACGATCCGGGGCCTTCGGATCAGGGTTTCGTAGGAAGAAGAGCTTCGGGGCATCGGAACACCTACAAACCATAAATGTGACCCTAGCATGTGTAATAAAGTGTGGTGGCATGCTCAAACCTCCAAAACCTGGTTCCCAAGTGTGACCCCCTTCGGAGACATGCGTTGTCCCCTAAAAATGACTATCTGCAATCTAACTATTAGGGGGGAACACATCCTTTCTGGTGAAACCGGGGTGTTTCTTGTCACAACATGTTCCCAAACATGCTTTTACATCATCCTATGACCAAACCAAGCACAAAACAAGAGAGAGATACACCAGGCTACCCCTGTCAGAAGAATGTCTAGGGGGTAGACGATCTAGGGCCTGTGGATCAGGGTTTCGAAGGAAACCATGCTCCGGGGCATCGGAACACCTCCAAACCATGCATGTGACCCTAGATGTGTAATAAAGTGTGGTGGCATGCTCAAACCTCCAAAACCTGGTTCCCAAGTGTGACCCCCTTCGCAGACATGCGTTGTCCCCTAAAAACGAACTGTCTGCAATCTAACTAATAGGGGGAACTCAGCTTTTTTGGTGAAACCGGGGTATTTCTTGTCATAACGTGTTCCCAAACATCGTTTTACATCATCCTATGAACTAACCAAGCACAAACCAAGAGAGAGCTACACCGGGCTACTCCTGTCAGAAGAATGTCTAGGGGGTAGACGATCTAGGGCCCGTAGATCAGGGTTTTGTAGGAAGAAGCGCTTCGGGGCATCAGAACACCTCCAAACCATGCATGTGACCCTAGCATGTTTAATTAAGTGTGGTGGAATGCTCAAACCTGCAAAACCTGGTTCCCAAGTGTGACCCCCTTCGCAGACATGTGTTGTCCCCTAAAAATGAACTGTCTGCAATTTAACTATTAGGGGGGAAGTCATCCTTTCCGATGAAACAGGGGTGTTTCTTGTCACAACAGGTTCCCAAAAAAAGTTTTAGATCGTCCTATGACCTAACCAAGCATAAAACAAGAGAGCTACACCAGGCTACCCCTGTCAGAAGAATGTTTAGGGGGTAGACGATTAGGGGCCCACGGATCAGTGTTTCGAAGGAAACCACGCTCTAGGGCATTGGAACACCTCCAAACCATGCATGTGACCCTATAATGTGTAATAAAGTGTGGTGGAATGATCAAACGTCCAAAACCTGGTTCCCAAGTGTGACCCCCTTCGCAGACATGCGTTGTCCCCTGAAAACGAACTGTCTGCAATTTAACTATTAGGGAGAAACTCCTCGTTTGGGTGTAACCGGGGTGTTTCTTGTCACAACATGTTCCCAAACATGGTTTTTCATGATCCTATGACCTAACCAAGCCCAAAACAAGATAGAGATACACCGGGCTACCCCTGTCAGAAGAAAGTCTAGGGGGTAAACTATCCGGGGCCTGCGGATCAGGATTTCGAAGGAAACCATGCTCCGGGGCATCGGAACACCTCCAAACCATGCATGTGACCCTAGAATCTGTAATAAAGTGTGGTGGCATGCTCAAACCTCCTAAACCTGGTTACCAAGTGTGACCCCCTTCACAGACATGCGTTGTCCCCTAAAAACGAACTTTCTGCAATCTGACTATTAGGGGGAAACTCCTCGTTCCGGTGAAACCGGGGTGTTTCTTGTCACAACATGTTCCCAAACATGGTTTTACATCATCCTATGACCATACCAAGCCCAAAACAAGATAGAGATACACCGGGTTACCCCTGTAGAAGAAAGTCTAGGAGGGTAAACGATCTGGGGCCTGCGGATCAGGATTTCGAAGGAAACCACGCTCTAGGGCATCGGAACACTTCCAAACCATGCATGTGACCCTAGAATGTGTAATAAAGTGTGGTGGCATGTTCAAACCTCCTAAACCTGGTTACCAAGTATGACCCCCTTCGTGGACATGCGTTGTCCCCTAAAAATGAACTTTCTGCAATCTGACTATTAGGGGGAAACTACCCGTTCCCGCGAAACCAGGGTGTTTCTTGTCACAACATGTTACCAAACATGGTTTTACATCATCCTATGACCTAACCAAGCCCAAAACAAGAGAGAGCTACACCGGGCTACCCCTGTTAGAAGAATGTCTAGGGGGTAGCCGATCCGGGGCCCGTGGATCAGGGTTTCGTAGGAAGAAGTGCTTCGGGACATCGGAAAACCTCCAAACCATGAATGTGACCCTCGAATGTGTAATAAAGTGTGGTGGCATGCTGAAACCTCCAAAACCTAGTTCCCAAGTGTGACCCCCTTTGTTGAAATGCGCTGTCCCCTAAAAACGAACTGTCTCCAATCTAACTATTTGGGGTAACTCAGCTTTTCCGGTGAAACCGGGGTGTTTATTGTCATAACATGTTCCCAAACATCGTTTTACATCATCCTATGACCCAACTAAGCACAAACCAAGAGAGAGCTACACCGGGCTACCCCTGTCAGAAGAATGTCTAGGGGGTAGACGATGCAGGGCCCGCGGATCAGGGTTTTGTAGGAAGAAGCGCTTCGGGGCATCAACACACCTCCAAACCATGCATGTGACCCTAGCATGTGTAATAAAGTGTGGTGGCATGCTCAAACCTCCAAAACCTGGTTCCCAAGTGTGACCCCCTTCGCAAACATGCGTTGTCCCCTAAAAACGAATTGTCTACAATCTAACAATTAGGGGGAACTCAGCCTTTCCGGTGAAACCGGGGTGTTTCTTGTCACAACATGTTCCCAAACATGGTTTTATGTCATCCTATGACCTAACCAATCCCAAAACAAGATAGAGCTACACCGGGCTACCCCTGTCAGAAGAAAGTCTAGGAGGGTAAATGATCTGGGGCCCGTGGATCAGGTTTTCAAAGGAAACCATGCTCCAGGGCATCAGAACACCTCCAAACCATGCATGTGACCCTAGCATGTGTAATAAAGTGTGGTGGCATGCTCAAACCTCCTAAACCTGGTTACCAAGTGTGACCCCCTTCGCGGACATGCGTTGTCCCCTAAAAACAAACTGTCTGCAATATGACTATTAGGGGGAAACTCCCTGTTCCGGTGAAACCGGTGTGTTTGTTGCACAACATGTTCCCAAACATGGTTTTACATCATCCTATAACCTAAACAAGCCCAAAACAAGAGAGAGCTATACCGGGCTACCCCTGTCAGAAGAAAGTCTAGGGGTAGACGATCTGGGGCCCGCGGATCAGCATTTCGAATGAAGAAGCGCTCCGGGGCATCGGAACACCTCCAAACCATGCATGTGACCCTAGCATGTGTAATAAAGTGTGGTGGCATGCTCAAACCTCCAAAACCTAGTTCCCAAGTGTGACCCCCTTCCCATACATGTGTTGTCCCCTAAAAACAAACTGTATGCAATCTAACTATTTGGGGGGAACTCAGCTTTTTCGGTGAAACCGGGGTGTTTCTTGTCATAACATGTTCCCAAACATCGTTTTAAATCATCCTATGACCTATTAATCACAAACCAAGAAAGAGCTACACCGGGCTACCCCTGGCAGAAGAATATCTGGGGGGTAGACGATCCAGGGCCCACGGATCAGGGTTTTGTAGGAAGAAGCGCTTCGGGGCATCAGGACACCTCCAAACCATGCATGTGACCCTATCATGTGTAATAAAGTGTGGTGGCATGCTCAAACCTCCAAAACATGGTTCCCAAGTGTGACCCCATTCGCAGACATGCGTTGTCCCCTAAAACCAAACTATCTGCAATCTAACTATTAGGGGGGAACTCAGCCTTTCTGGTGAAATCGGGGTGTTTCTTGTCACAACATGTTCCCAAACATGGTTTGACATCATCTTAAAACCTAACCAAGAACAAAACAAGAGAGAGCTACACCGGGATAACCCTATCAGAAGAATCTCTAGGGGGTAGACGTTCCGGGGCCTGCAGATCAGGGTTTCATAGGAAGAAGAGCTTCTGGGCATCGGCACACCTACAAACCATGAATGTGACCCTAGCATGTGTAATAAAGTGTGGTGGTATGCTCAAACCTCCAAAACCTGGTTCCCAAGTGTGACCCCCTTCGGAGACATGCGTTGTCCCCTAAAAATGACTATCTGCAATCTAACTATTAGGGGGGAACTCATCCTTTCCGGTGAAACCGGGGTGTTTCTTGTCACAACATGTTCCCAAACATGGTTTTACATCATCCTATGACCCAACCAAGCACAAAACAAGAGAGAGATACACCGGGCTACCCCTGTCAGAAGAATGTCTAGGGGGTAGACGATTTGGGGCCCGCGGATCAGTGTTTCGAAGGAAACCACGCTCTAGGACATTGGAACACCTCCAAACCATGAATGTGACCCTATCATGTGTAATAAAGTGTGGTGGCATGCTCAAATGTCCAAAACCTGGTTCCCAAGTGTGACCCCCTTCGCAGACATGCGTTGTCCCCTGAAAACGAATTGTCTGCAATTTAACTATTAGGGAGAAACTCCTCGTTCGGGTGTAACCGGGGTGTTTCTTGTCACAACATGTTCCCAAACATGGTTTTTCATGATCCTATGACCTAAACAAGCCCAACACAAGAGAGAGCTACACCGGGCTACCCCTGTCAGAAGAAAGTCTAGGGGGTAAACGATCCGGGGCCTACGGATCAGGATTTTGAAGGAAACCATGCTCCGAGGCATCGGAACACCTCCAAACCATGCATGTGACCCTAGCATCTGTAATGAAGTGTGGTGGCATGCTCAAACCTCCTAAACCTGGTTACCAAGTGTGACCCCCTTCACAGACATGCGTTGTCCCCTAAAAACGAACTTTCTGCAATCTGACTATTACGGGGAAACTCCACGTTCCGGTGAAACCGGGGTGTTTCTTCTCACAACATGTTCCCAAACATGGTTTTACCTCATCCTATGACCTAACCAAGCCCAAAACAAGATAGAGATACACCGGGCTACCCCTGCAGAAGAAAGTCTAGGAGGGTAAACGATCTGGGCCTGCGGATTAGGGTTTCGATGGAAACCACGCTCTGGGATTTCGGAACACCTCCAAACCATGCATGTGACCCAAGAATGTGTAATAAAGTGTGGTGGCTGATCAAACCTCCAAAACTTGGTTCCCAAGTGTGACCCCCTTCGCAGACATGCATTGTCACCTAAAAACAAAGTGTCTGCAATGTGACTATTAGGGGGAAACTCCCTGTTCCGGTGAAACCGGGGTAGATCTTGTCACAACATGTTCCTAAACATGTTTTTACATCATCATATGACCTAACCAAGAACAAAACAAGAGAGAGCTACACCGGGCTAACCCTGTCAGAAGAAAGTCTAGGTGGGGTAGACGATCCGGGGCCCGCGGATCAGGGTTTCATAGGAAGAAGCGCTTCGGGTCATCGGAACACCTCCAAACCATGCATGTTACCCAAGCATGTGTAATAAAGTGTGGTGGCATGCTAAAACCTCAAAACCTGGTTACCAAGTGTGACCCCCTTTGCAGACATGCGATGTCCCCTAAAAACGAAGTGTCTGCAATCTGACTATTAGGGGAACTCCCCGTTCCGGTGAAATCGGCGTAGATCTTGTCACAACATGTTCCCAACATGGTTTTACATTATCCTATGACCTAACCAAGAACAAAACAAGAGAGAGCTACACCGGGCTACCCCTGTCAGAAGAAAGTCTAGGGGGGTAGACGATCTGGGGCCCGCGGATCAAGGTTTCGTAGGAAGAAGCGATTCGGGGCATCGGAACATCTCCAAACCATGCATGTGACCCAAGAATGTGTAATAAAGTGTGGTGGCATGATCAAACCTCCTAAACCTGGTTACCAAGTGTGACCCCCTTCGGAGACATGCGTTGTCCCCTAAAAACGAACTGTCTACAATCTAACTATTAGGGGGGGACTCAGCCTTTCCGGTGAAACAAGGGTGTTTCTGGTCACAACATGTTCCCAAACATGGTTTGACATCATCCTATGACCCAAGCAAGCACAAAACAAGAGAGAGATACACTCCCTGTCAGAAGAAAGTCTAGGAGGGTAGACAATCCGGAGCTTGCGGATCAGGGTTTCAAAGGAAACCACGCTCCAGGGCATCGGAACACCTCCAAACCATGCATGTGACCCAAGAATGTGTAATAAAGTGTGGTGGCTGCTCAAACCTCCAAAACCTGGTTCCCAAGTGTGACCCCCTTCGCAGACATGCATTGTCACCTAAAAACAAAGTGTCTCCAATGTGACTATTAGGGGGAAACTCCTCGTTCCGGTGAAACCGGGGTAGATCTTGTCAAAACATGTTCCTAAACATGGTTTTACATCATCATATGACCTAACGAAGAACAAAACAAGAGAGATACACTGGGTTACCCCTGTCAGAAGAAAGTCTACGTGGGGTAGATGATCCGGGGCCCGCGGCTCAGGGTTTCGTAGGAAGAAGCGCTTCGGGTCATCGGAACACCTCCAAACCATGCATGTTACCCAAGCATGTGTAATAAAGTGTGGTGGCATGCTAAAACCTCAAAACCTGGTTACCAAGTGTGACCCCCTTCGCAGACATGCGCTGTCCCCTAAAAACGAAGTGTCTCCAATCTGACTATTAGGGGGAAACTCCCCTTTTCGGTGAAACCGGGGTGTTTCTTGTCACAACATGTTCCCAGACATGGTTTTACATCATCCTATGACCTAAACAAGCACAAAACAAGAGAGAGATACACTCCCTGTCAGAAGAAAGTCTAGGAGGGTAGACAATCCGGAGCTTGCGGATCAGGGTTTCAAAGGAAACCACGCTCCAGGGCATCGGAACACCTCCAAACCATGCATGTGACCCAAGAATGTGTAATAAAGTGTGGTGGCTGCTCAAACCTCCAAAACCTGGTTCCCAAGTGTGACCCCCTTCGCAGACATGCATTGTCACCTAAAAACAAAGTGTCTCCAATGTGACTATTAGGGGGAAACTCCTCGTTCCGGTGAAACCGGGGTAGATCTTGTCAAAACATGTTCCTAAACATGGTTTTACATCATCATATGACCTAACGAAGAACAAAACAAGAGAGATACACTGGGTTACCCCTGTCAGAAGAAAGTCTACGTGGGGTAGATGATCCGGGGCCCGTGGCTCAGGGTTTCGTAGGAAGAAGCGCTTCGGGTCATCGGAACACCTCCAAACCATGCATGTTACCCAAGCATGTGTAATAAAGTGTGGTGGCATGCTAAAACCTCAAAACCTGGTTACCAAGTGTGACCCCCTTCGCAGACATGCGCTGTCCCCTAAAAACGAAGTGTCTCCAATCTGACTATTAGGGGGAAACTCCCCTTTTCGGTGAAACCGGGGTGTTTCTTGTCACAACATGTTCCCAGACATGGTTTTACATCATCCTATGACCTAAACAAGCACAAAACAAGAGAGAGATACACCGGGTTGTCCCTGTCATAAGAATGTCTAGGGGGTAGACGATCCGGGGGCCGCGGATCAGGGTTTCGTAGGAAGAAGCTCTTCGGGGCATCAGAACACTTCCAAACCATGGATGTGACCCTAGCATCAATAATAAAGTGTGGTGGCATTCTCAAACCTCCAAAACCTGGTTCCCAAGTGTGACCCCTTCACAGATATGTGATGTCCCCTAAAAACGAACCGTCTGCAATCTAACTATTAGGGGGGAACTCAGCCTTTCCGGTGAAACCGGGGTATTTCTTGTCACAACATGTTCCCAAACATGGTTTTACATCATCCTATGACCTAACCAAGCCCAAAATAAGAGAGAGATACACCGGGATACACCTGTCAGAAGAAAGTTTAGGGGGTAGATGATATAGGGCCCGCGGATCAGGGTTTCGAAGGAAACTGCACTCCGGGGGATCGGAACACCTCCAAACCATGCACGTGACCCTAGCATGTGTAATAAAGTTTGGTGGCATGATCAAACCTCCTAAACTTGGTTACCAAGTGTGACCCCCTTCACAGACATGCGTTGTCCTCTAAAAACGAAGTGACTCGAATCTAACTATTAGGGGGAACTCCCCGTTTCGGTGAAACCGGGGTAGATCTTGTCACAACCTCTGCCCAAACATGGTTTGGGATTGTACTATGACCTAACCAAAAACAAACCAAGAGAAAATTCCACTGGGTTACCCCTGTCAGAAGAAAGTCTAGGGGGCTAGACGATCTGAGGCCCGCGGATCAGGGTTTCGTAGGAAGAAGAGCTTCGGGCCATCGGAACACCTCCAAACCATGCATGTGACCCTAGCATGTGTAATAAAGTGTGGTGGCATGCTCAAACCTCCTAAACCTAGTTACCAAGTGTGACCCCCTTCGCAGACATGCGCTGTCCCCTAAAAACGAAGTGTCTACAATCTAACTATTAGGGGGAACTCCCCGTTTCGGTGAAACCGGGATGTTTATTATCACAACATGTTCCCAAACATGGTTTTACATCATCCTATGACCTAACCAAGCACAAAACACGACAGAGCTACACCGGGATACCCCTGTCAGAAGAATGTCTAAGGGGGTAGACGATCCGGGGCCTGGGGATCAGGGTTTCGTAGGAAGAAGAGCTTTGGGGCATCAGAACACCTCCAAACCATGCATGTGACCCTACCATGTGTAATAAAGTGTGGTGGCATGCTCAAACCTCCAAAACCTGGTTCCCAAGTGTGACCCCCTTCGGAGACATGCGTTGTCCCCAAAAAATAAATGTCTGGAATCTAACTATTGGGGGGAACTCATCCTTTCCGGTGAAACCCGGGTGTTTCTTGTCACAACATGTTCCCAATCATGGTTTTACATCATCCTATGACCTAACCAAGCACAAAACAAGAGAGAGATACACCGGGCTACCCCTTTTAGAAGAATGTCTAGGGGTAGACGATCTAGGGCATGCGGATCAGGGTTTTGTAGGAAGAAGTGCTTCGGGGCATCAGAACACCTCCAAACCATGCATGTGACCCTAGCATGTGTAATAAAGTGTGGTGGCATGCTCAAACCTCCAAATACTGGTTCCCAAGTGTGACCCTGTTTGCAGACATGCATTGTCCACTAAAAACGAACTGTCTCCAATCTAACTATTAGGGGGGAACTCGGCTTTTTCGGTGAAACCGTGGTGTTTCTTGTCATAAAAAGTTCCAAACATCGTTTTACATCATCCTATGACCTAACAAAGCACAAACCAAGAGATATCTACACCGAGCTACCCCTGTCAGAAGAATGTCTAGGGGGTAGAGGATCTAGGGGCCCGCGGATCAGGGTTTTGTAGGAAGAAGCGCTTCGGGGTATCAGAACACCTCCAAACCATGCATGTGAACTAGAATGTTTAATAAAGTGTGGTGGCATGCTCAAACCTCCAAAAACTGGTTCCCAAGTGTGACCCCCTTCGCAGAGATGCGTTGTCCCCTAAAAACGAAATGTCTGCAATCTAACTATTAGGGGGGGGACTTAGCCTTTCCGATGAAACAAGGGTGTTTCTTGTCACAGCATGTTCCCAAACATGGTTTTACATCGTCCTATGACCTAACCAAGCACAAAATAAGAGACCTACACTGGGCTACCCCTATCAGAAGAATGTGTAGGGGGGATGACGATCCGGGGCCCGCGGATCAGGGTTTCAAAGGAAACCACGCTACAGGGCATTGGAACACCTCCAAACCATGCATGTGACCCTAGCATGTGTAATAAAGTGTGGTGGCATGCTCAAACCTCCAAAACCTGGTTCCCAAGTGTGACCCCTTCGTAGACATGTGTTGTCCCCTAAACAAGAATTGTCTGCAATCTGGCTATTAGGGGGAAACTCCTCGTTCCGGTGAAACCGGGGTGTTTCTTGTCACAACATGTTCCCAAACATGGTTTTACGTCATCCTATGACCTAACCAAGCCAAAAACAAGATAGAGCTACACCGGGCTACCCCTGTCAGAAGAAAGTCTAGGAGGGTAAATGATCTGGGGCCCGTGGATCAGGGTTTCAAAGGAAACCATGCTCCAGGGCATCAGAACACCTCCAAACCATGCATGTGACCCTATCATGTGTAATAAAGTGTGGTGGCATGCTCAAACCTCCTAAACCTGGTTACCAAGTGTGACCCCCTTCGCAGACATGCGTTGTCCCCTAAAAACAAACTGTCTGCAATATGACTATTAGGAGGAAACTCCCTGTTCCGGTGAAACCGGGGTGTTTCTTGCACAACATGTTCCCAAACATGGTTTTACATCATCCTATGACCTAACCAAGCCCAAAACAAGAGATATCTACACCGGGCTACCCCTATCATAAGAAAGTCTAGGGGTAGACGATCCGGGGCCTGCGGATCAGGGTTTCGAATGAAGAAGCGCTCCGGGGCATCGGAACACCTCCAAACCATGCATGTGAGACTAGCATGTGTAATAAAGTGTGGTGGCATGCTCAAACCTCCAAAACCTAGTTCCCAAGTGTGACCCCCTTCGCATACATGTGTTGTCCCCTAAAAACGAACTGTCTGCAATCTAACTATTTTGGGGGAACCCAGCTTTTCCGGTGAAACCGGGGTGTTTCTTGTCATAACATGTTCCCAAACATCGTTTTAAATCATCCTATGACCCATTAAGCACAAAACAAGAGAGAGCTACACCGGGCTACCCCTGTCAGAAGAATGTCTAGGGGGTAGACGATCCGGGGCCCACGGATTAGGGTTTTGTAGGAAGAAGCGCTTCGGGGCATCAGAACACCTCCACACCATGCATGTGACCCTAGCATGTGTAATAAAGTGTGGTGGCATTCTCAAACCTCCAAAACATGGTTCCCAAGTGTGACCCCCTTCGCAGACATGCGTTGTCCCCTAAAAACAAACTGTCTACAATCTAACTATTAGGGGGGAACTCAGCCTTTCCGATGAAACCGGGGTGTTTCTTGTCACAACATGTTCCCAAACATGGTTTGACATCATCTTACAACCTAACCAAGCACAAAACAAGAGAGAGCTACACCGGGATACCCCTGTCAGAAGAATCTGTAGGGGGTAGACGATCTGGGCCTGCGGATCAGGGTTCGTAGGAAGAAGAGCTTCGAGGCATCGAAACACCTACAAACCATGAATGTGACCCTAGCATGTGTAATAAAGTGTGGTGGCAAGCTCAGACCTCCAAAACCTGGTTCCCAAGTGTGACCCCCTTTGGAGACATGCGTTGTCCCCTAAAAATGACTATCTGCAATCTAACTATTAGGGGGGAACTCATCCTTTCCGGTGAAACCGGGGTGTTTCTTGTCACAACATGTTCCCAAACACGGTTTTACATCATCCTATGACCCAACCAAGCACAAAACAAGAGAGAGATACACCGGGCTACCCTTGTCAGAAAAATGTCTAGGAGGGTAGACGATCTAGGGCCTGCGGATCAGGGTTTCGAAGGAAACCATGCTCCGGGGCATTGGAACACCTCCAAAGCATGCATGTGACCCTAGCATGTGTAATAAAGTGGGGTGGCATGCTCAAACCTCCAAAACCTGGTTCCCAAGTGTGCCCCCCTTCGCAGACATGTGTTGTCCCCTAAAAACGAACTGTCTACAATCTAACTATTAGGGGGAACTCGGCTTTTTCGGTGAAACCGGGGTATTTCTTCTCATAACATTTTCCCAAACATGTTTTACATCATCCTATGAACTAAACAAGCACAAACCAAGAGAGAGCTACACCGGGCTACCCCTGTCAGAAGAATGTCTAGGGGGTAGACGATCTAGGGCCCGCAGATCAGGGTTTTGTAGGAAGAAGCGCTTCGGGGCATCAGAACACCTCCAAACCATGCATGTGACCCTAGCATGTTTAAGAAAGTGTGGTGGAATGCTCAAACCTGCAAAACCTGGTCCCCAGGTGTGACCACCTTCGCAGACATGTGTTGTCCCCTAAAAACGAACTGTCTGCAATTTAACTATTAGGGGGGAACTCATCCTTTCCGATGAAACAAGGGTGTTTCTTGTCACAACAGGTTCCTAAAAATGGTTTTCCATCGTCCTCTGACCTAACCAAGCACAAAACAAGAGAGCTACACAGGGCTACCCCTGTCAGAAGAATGTCTAGGGGGTAGACGATTCGGGGCCCGTGGATCAGGATTTCGAAAGAAACCACGCTCCAGGGCATTGGAAGACCTCCAAACCATGCATGTGACCCTAGAATGTGTAATAAAGTGTGGTGGCATGCTCAAACATCCAAACCTGGTTCCCAAGTGTGACACCCTTCGTAGACATGTGTTGTCCCCTGAAAACGAAATGTCTGCAATCTGACTATTAGGGGGAAACTCCTCGTTCGGGTGAAACCGGGGTGTTTCTTGTCACAACATGTTCCCAAACATGGTTTTACATCATCCTATGACCTAACCAAGCCCAAAACAAGAGAGAGCTACACTGGGCTACCCTTGTCAGAAGAAAGTCTAGGCGGTAAACGATCCGGGGCCCGCGAATCAGGGTTTCGAAGGAAACCACGCTCCGGGGCATCGGAACACCTCGAAACCATGCATGTGACCCTAGCATCTGTAATAAAGTGTGGTGGCATGCTCAACTCTCCTAAACCTGGTTACCAAGTGTGACCCCCTTCACAGACATGCGTTGTCCCCTAAAAACGAACTTTCTGCAATCTGACTATTAGGGGGAAACTCCTTGTTCCGGTGAAACCGGGGTGTTTCTTGCCACAACATGTTCCCAAACATGGTTTTACATCATCCTATGACCTAACCAAGCCCAAAACAAGGTATAGATACACCGGGCTACCCCTGCAGAAGCAAGTCTAGGAGGGTAAACGATCTGGGGCCTGCGAATCAGGGTTTCGAAGGAAACAACGCTCTGGGGCATCGAAACACCTCCAAACCATGCATCTGACCCTAGAATATGTAATAAAGTGTGGTGGCATGCTCAAAACTCCTAAACCTGGTTACCAAGTGTGACCCCCTTCGCAGACATGCGTTGTCCCCTAAAAATGAACTTTCTGCAATCTGACTATTAGGGGGAAACTACCCGTTCCGGTGAAACCGGGGTGTTTCTTGTCACAACATGTTCCCAAACATGGTTTTACATCATCCTATGATCTAACCAAGCCCAAAACAAGAGATAGCTACACCGGGCTACCCTGTCAAAAGAAAGTCTAGGGGGTAGACAATCCGGGGCCCGCGGATCAGGGTTTCGAAGGAAGAAGTGCTCCGGGGCATCGGAACACCTCCAAACCATGCATGTGACCCTAGCATGTGTAATAAAGTGTGGTGGAATGCTCAAACCTCCAAAACCTGGTTCCCAAGTGTGACCCCTTTCGCAGACATGCGTTGTCCGCTAAAAACAAACTGTCTGCAATCTGACTATTATGGGAACTCCCCGTTCCGGTGAAATCGGGTAGATTTTGTCACAACATGTTCCCAAACATGGTTTTACATCATCCTATGACCTAACCAAGAACAAAACAAGAGAGCTACACCGGGCTACCCCTGTTAGAAGAAAGTCTAGGGGGGTAGACGATCCAGGGCCCGCGGATTAGGGTTTCGTAGGAAGAAGCGATTCGGGGCATCGAAACACCTCCAAACCATGCATGTGACCCAAGCATGTGTAATAAAGTGTGGTGGCATGGTCAAACCTCCTAAACCTGGTTACCAAGTGTGACCCCCTTCGTAGACATGCGTTGTCCCCTAAAAACGAATTGTCTGCAATCTAACTATTAGGGGGAACCTCGGCGTTTCCGGTGAAACAAGGGTGTTTCTGGTCACAACATGTTCCCAAACATGGTTTTACATCATCCTATTACCTAAGCAAGCACAAAACAAGAGAGAGCTACACTCCCTGTTAGAAGAAAGTCTAGGAGGGTAGACGATCCGGGGCTCGCGGATCAGGGTTTCAAAGGAAACCATGCTCTGGGGCATCGGAACACCTCCAAACCATGCATGTGACCCAAGCATGTGTAATAAAGTGTGGTGGCTGCTCAAACCTCCAAAACCTGGTTCCCAAGTGTGACCCCCTTTGCAGACATGCATTCTCACCTAAAAACGAAGTGTCTGCAATTTGACTATTAGGGGGAAACTCTTCGTTCCGGTGAAACCAAGGTAGATCTTGTCACAACATGTTCGTAAACATGGTTTTACATCATCATATGACGTAACCAAGAACAAAACAAGAGAGAGCTACACCGGGCTACCCCTGTCAGAAGAAAGTCTAGGTGGGGTAGACGATCCGGGGCCCGCGGATCAGGGTTTCGTAGGAAGAAGCGCTTCGGGTCATCGGAACACCTCCAAACCATGCATGTTACCCAAGCATGTGTAATAAAGTGTGGTGGCATGCTAAAACCTCAAAACCTGGTTACCAAGTGTGACCCCCTTCGCAGACATGCGATGTCCCCTAAAAACGAAGTGTCTCCAATCTGACTATTAGGGGGAAACCCCTTTCCGGTGAAACCGGGGTGTTTCTTGTCACAACATGTTCCTAGACATGGTTTTACATCATCCTATGACCTAAACAAGAACAAAACAAGAGAGAGATAGACCGGGTTGTCCCTGTCAGAAGAATGTCTGGGGGGTAGACGATCCGGGGGCCGCGGATCAGGGTTTCGTAGAAAGAACCTCTCCGGGACATCAGAACATCTCCAAACCATGCTTGTGACCCTAGCATCAGTAATAATGTCTGGTGGCATGCTCAAACCTCCAAAACCTGGTTCCCAAGTGTGACCCCTTCACAGATATGCGATGTCCCGTAAAAATGAATTGTCTGCAATCTAACTATTAGGTGGGAACTCGGCCTTTCCGGTGAAACCGGGGTATTTATTGTCACAACATGTTCCCAAACATGGTTTTACATCATCCTATGACCTAACCAAGCCCAAAACAAGAGAGAGCTACACCGGGCTACCCCTGTCAGAAGAAAGTCTAGGGGTAGACGATCTAGGGCCCACGGATCAGGGTTTCGAAGGAAACTGCGCTCCGGGGGATCGGAACACCTCCAAACCATGCATGTGACCCTAGCATGTATAATAAAGTGTGGTGGCATGCTCAAACCTCCTAAACTTGGTTACCAAGTGTGACCCATTTCACAGACATGCGTTGTCCTCTAAAAACGAAGTGTCCCGAATCTAACTATTAGGGGAAAACTCCCCGTTTCGGTGAAACCGGGGTAGATCTTGTCACAACCTCTGCGCAAACATGGTTTGGGATTGTCCTATGACCTAACCAAAAAGAAACCAAGATAAAATTCCACCGGGTTACCCCTGTCAGAAGAAAGTCTAGGGGGCTAGACGATCCGAGGCTCGCGGATCAGGGTTTCGTAGGAAGAAGCGCTTCGGGGAATCGGAACACCTCCAAACCATGCATGTGACCCTAGCATGTGTAATAAAGTGTGGTGGAATGCGCAAACCTCCTAAACCTGGTTACCAAGTGTGACCCCCTTCGCAGACATGCGCTGTCCCCTAAAAACGAAGTGTCTGCAATCTAACTATTAGGGGGAACTCCCCGTTTCGGTGAAACCGGGGTGTTTATTGTCACAACATGTTCCCAAACATGGTTTTACATCATCACATGACCTAACCAAGAACAAAACAAGAGAAAATTCCACCGGGCTACCCCTGTGAAAAGAACATCTAAGGGGGTATAGACGATGCGGGGCCTAGGGTTTGGGGTTTGACCATAGTTTTAAATGACCATAACTAAATCAAAAAATTAGAGACCTTTGCGTGGCGTCATATTATGTGACTTAGTTGGGAGGAAAAATGTTAAACTTGGTATATTGATTATGTCTCAAAAAAACCTTCACAAACTGGCCTATCTCATTCGAGGTTTCCTGGCTTTTGGTTCAATGACCAATGCTATGGCCAAAATCGCGACATAGTTTGTGATAATATTATCATATTGTGCATGCATGTGCATAATGGGATGGCGAACAATGTTGCAGGAGGAAGTTTTCCTTTTCATCGCACAGAAAAGCCATTTTCTATTGTCGGAGCACAAAAATCAGGGCATTTTGTGAAGCAACACCAAACAGTGAATACAAAAATGCTACCACCCATTTTTCAAAAATAGTACACCACCTTACATGGACAATGTCCCAACCGGGTATTCGTAAACCTTTCCCGTCCATCCCTCGTGAAAAAGACAAATTTCTGCCGAATTGGCAGGAAATGGGTCAGATATGAACTGCGGGTACATGATCTGATGCTCATGTTTTTTGTAAAAATCATTTTTAGATTGGTAATATGATGTTTCTTCAGATATCCAATGCAAGTTTAGCCAGACTCAGCCCCGAACTAAGAATCTTCATACTCGTCATTTTGACCATAGTTTGAAGGAGGTAAGAAATAAAAAAACATGTTTTGTCGTGTATGGTGCATAAAGCACACGGCAAAGGCATATCTTTGCCATGTGTCTAACTGCAGGGGTACACGGCAAAGGACCACCGTCAGCCGCCGTCAGTTGGCTCGCCTAGGGGGGGCACCTCTTTGCCGTGTGTTTGGCTTTGCCGTGTGCCGCATTTGGTCTGTCGTGTATCCTTTCTTTGTCGTGTGTCTCTTTTTGTCTTTGTCATGTAACTTTTCTTTGCCGTGTGTTTTATCATTAATGTACCGTGTGGGTTCTCTTTGCCGTGTGCTTCTGGACCCCCTCACGACAGAGAAAATCTTTGCCGTGTTCCCGCTCTGTTGGCACACGGCAAAGAACGGGGCGACGGTAGCGAGAATTTTTCCCGTAGTGATACATGAAAATTATGTTTTTTTTTTTTTGCAAAAACAAAGATTATATAGTCTTTGAGCACCACCGGATGCAGTTCATGGCTGGGACTGATCGGACTCTTCCTCTCCAAATGTTTGTAAAGAAATCTTATCTTGAAAGTAACATGTTCGTAAAGAAATCTAAACTTAAAAGTAACATGTGAGTAAAAAAATCTAGAAAAAAAATCTAAATGTTGACACGGTACAAATTTACTGTCTCACAAAGTACAGATTTGGAAGCCAAATTTGACTCCAGGCTAGCACATCTGAACATTTTTCTAATTACTCCGTTGACCGTACGAGGTGATCTTTCCGCCGGCGTCCATGAAGAAAACCCACACTGCAGCCCATTCCTCCATGAGCTTCTCCTCAGCTCCGTTCCTGAGCAACGGCGGAAAGAAGAGCCAGAACGATGTGGTCAAGACGAATATACACACCAGCACCGTCGCGACGGCCCGCGGCGGCGAGGGCCACCCATTCGCCTTCCACCGGCGCGCGCACCAGCCCTCCGCAACGCAGCAAATGCCGTGGAGAACGAAGAAGGCGGTCATCTCGCCGGTGGGCGTCCAGCATAAGCTGATGTAGAACACCATGGCCTCGTGCATGAGCCCGGACACGAGGAACGAAGCCAGCACGCCGGCGATGCTCCCGGCGGCAGCCCGCACGGGGTCGTAGACCGACGGCCGGAGGATGGCAGAGATCATAAGGTTCCACCTCCGGCCCCAGAAGTCCCGCAGCGACGACGCCAGGTATGGCCGGTCGAACTGCGGCTCGATCTCCATGTGGAGCGCGCGGCTGCCGGCCGCGATGCAGGGGAGGAGGAGGTCGAGGAAGCAGTACATGTGGACGCCGTAGAGGGCGAGGCGCACGTAGAGATCCAGCCGGTCATTGAACTGGTAGAGGCGGAGCACGGCGGCTATGGCGGCGACCTTGATCGCGCAAGAAACGAGGAACAGCGGCTTGCTGCTGCTGCTGGCCTTGTTGGTTGAGGCCGCCGCTCCGGCGGCGCCGAAGAGCTTCACGGGGAGCAAGGCGGTGAAGAGGAACGGGAGCACGGGGAGGGACGGGTCGAGCGGCCCACGGCCAGCGGCGAGGAGGCCGACCTTGAACGCGCCGAGCCAGGCGAGGAAGAAGGCGGCGATGCCACGGACGCTGGCAGAGAAAGCGAACGCCAGGGGCGCGGCGGCGAGGAAGGCGAGCACCGGGAGCAGCGCGACGAGGCGTGCGAGGCCGGGCCGTAGGAGGGACGACGACGCGCGCGCGTACAGGGCGGCGGCCGCCGCGACCACGTACACCTTGGGGATGCTATCCTGCAGGAACTCCATGGCTGTTGAACTGGAAGATGGATTGACTACTAAGCGGAGAGTGAGACCCGATCTGGCAACCGTGGAGTATGAAGGAAAAATGGCCAGTAAGCAAGTGGCTCTCACTGTCCGGCGCACACAACAACGGAACGGACTGCAGTTAATTTAATCTTTGACAGACAGTTTGGTTTATTTTACGGGACGCGAGCGTCCTCGGAGGATGAAACCTTCCGGATCCTCCTCCTCGTCAGCTGTTGATTACTTTTCACCTGACGTGACCATCCGATTTTGGTGTTCCTTCCCTCCACTCACGTAAGTGGCTCTCACTGTCCGACGTTGTCATTAATCAACTGAGCACTGTCGGCGCACACAACAACGGGACGGCTCTCACATATTTTAAAGCATCACATATTCATTTTTTTAAAACAAAAGACGCAAAAGCATTGAAATTTTTATGGGTTCCGCATAGATCTCTCGCACAGGCCAAGGCGGTGGAGCGGATTTTTTTTAAACTAGCTGAATACCCGTACGCGGCCACGGTGGTACATGTGAAAAGTTATGTACATAAAAAGTAGACAATTAGAACACACATTCATTCTAGAAACTCACTCGCTTTTCTAAGCACATTAAGAACAATTTTTGTAAACAAAGACCTGAGTGCAATAACCTTTGTCCACATGATTGTTAACTCTAATCCGGTAGTGAATTAACTCTAATCCTGTAGGGAATGAACAATTATTCACTACAGAATTTGTCCACACTATGGTTCAACTTCAATATTCCAATTAGACAAAGCATTTGAGAAATTATTATTTTACACATGTTTTAGATTATTTGATCCATTGGATGATTCATTTTAATTTTCTTGTCCATCCATCCTCTCGTTTCTCTACAACAATTTAATCGAAGACTATCAAATATCATTACTACCACAACTTGTGCAAAGCAAAATACATCTGGTCATATTTTCTCGCTCATTCATTCTAGCTGACGACGAGTTGCGAGGTCGTCATCGGCGGCGCCAGGAATCCACCCCCGCTCGAAGCCCTCCTCCTCCTCCCTGTAGTAGGCGAACCCGTCGACCTCTGGGACGGATCCGGCCACCCTCTACTTCATGGGTCCACGCTACCGAGACCAGACCCATCCCCGACCTCCACTGACGCCAGGGAACCAGTCGTCAGTCTCCCATCCTCGCCCCGCTCGAGTTCTCTTTGCCGCCAGTAGAGACCTCATCCTCGTCTTCCTTCTCCATCCTACTCCGGCCAATTTCTTCTGCCCATAATAAGGGGATGAGGTGGCGAGTCAAGGCAGGGAGACCCTCGGCGGCACGTGCGGGGAAGCTAGGGGCGGCCCTTGCTCGGGAGGAAGAACAGGGAACTATTCTTTTGACTCGGTGGTGGCAGGGGTAAGTAATATCTCTGCACAAACAGGGGCGAAACCGTCCATAAAATGGCAGGCACAAAATCCGGGACGACGAACGTACGGCAGCTAACCCGTGCGTTGCAACATTTCCTTCTATTTGTTCCGCCATCACACATCACTGACGTGTAAATATTAAATATGTTTTTTTAAAATTTCATTCATAATCAACAATAAAATATGATAACACCTCCTTCAAAAAAAATATGATAACACTGAAAAAGGGCAGTGTTTCAATATTTGGTCAACATATATACAACACTACGCCATAGCCTCTCCCAATCCAGAAAATGAAAGGAAGTGACCAAGAAGAAGAAGACGGGAATTTGTGTTCACTCCATGCCAATATTATAGCATTTAGCCACCTAGAGTGATCTGAACCCAAATGTCCTTAAAAAATGGTTACAATTTTTAGTCCATGAGCAAACTATGCATTCAACTGGAAGTGCATGATCACCAGACATCATTAACAGTGTCCAGACATCAGATAGTTATTTCATGTCTGACCTACCTTCCAAGATAGAGGGGCTAATGGAGGATGAAGAAATTGATGCCGCAGCCAAAACATCTGAGACATCATCGCCATCGTTTAATGACTAAACATCAACACCTGAGACATGATGTGTCACCGTCCAGGTTGGGCTCGTCAAGGTTGGGCTCGTCAGCAACCACCACTCTCTTTTTAAAAGGATGTTTCTATGTCCACCTAAGATTTGGCATGAACGACACAACTTGACCATCATCTCAGCATAATTCACGACCTTAGTGGCGGAGCTAGCCAAGAATCTGAGCCTGGGCAAAGTATTGATCAGATGATTTGTTGAGTGTTTGCCCGGCCAAACTTCTCTTTCAATCCTTATATTTCTCTGTAATACTACCAAGGAGTTAGCCGACTTAGCCCGGGCGGCTGCCCGGGCAATGCCGGGCTGTGGCTCCGCCACTGACAGACGGCCTCATTTGTAGAAACCCCCGGTTGAATTGTTGACTAAATAAACTTTTTTGAGTTTTGACGCATTATAATTTACAGAACTTTGGTTGAAGAATCCTTTATCGAGGATTGTTGATAGTCTGGTCGGGGCCTGCCTGACATGTACATATTGATCAATAGACTCAGGATAACTGAAGGCGTTAACACAGTCAGCTACGAGGCAGACACACCACTCTACCATAGCCGGAGATTTCAATCAATCCGGTGTGGAAGCTAGAGATTAAGAGTTAAATTCATCGGACATCATTGAACTTGACTACCAAAGTCAATACGGTCACCGTACACAGGGAATACGGATATACGGTCATCGAATACTTGTCAGAGCGTCATGCGTGGTCACTGGTCGCTCTGTAGCGAGGTATGAGGCGACGTGGCGCTCGGTGGGGCCCGCTGCCAGTGTCATAGGGGATGAGGTTATGTCGTCAGCGCGCATTAATTGCGGAAAACCCCTTAGACATTTTCAGTTTCTTTGTCCAGTCAGTCCCCTGCATTTAATCACCTGTCCGGTTTTTTCCGGAGAGGAGGGGCAGGGAGAGGGAACGCCGCGCGCCACGCGACTCCTTCGTCCCTGCGAGGCCGGCGATTAGCATCGACGGCAAAGTGGAGAGGGGGTGACGCAGACGAGCTAGTCGGCGGCGACGAAGAGGTGGCGGGACTCCATGGATTTTCCTCGTCGGCGCCTGGATGGCGCACCAGCTCCCTGCTACGGTAATCCTCAAATCTCCTCGAACAATGTGGCGGTTCGAGCACCATGAATATCTGCATAATCCGTGCGGTGGTCCTCGATTTCTTGTTATGGGACGTTGGCGGTGCGAATGATTTGTGCTTTTGGTGCAGGGGATTTGGGTGGGGTTTGGGGTAGGGTTTTAGAAAAGTAGGATTTTTCTTAACTGAGCAGGGGATTCGTGGTGGGTTTCGGAAGATCTGTACTATAGTGTTGGATTTTGGTTGGATTTTGGTGGGATTTCGGTTAGATTTGATAGGATAAGGTTGCATTGTGGATTACTCTGCGTCCTACTGTGTTTTCATGTGCTTTATGATTAATTGAAACTGCAATTTCTGATTCAACTGCATGAACTTTGGTGTTAATTGAAGTAGAATTGGAGAATGTTTCTGATCTTGCGATGTATTGTTTATTTGCAGGGTCACGTGGTTCATATTTCAGTCTAGAAATCAATCATGGTTTTTTTGTTGTTGGTAGACATATGTAGATGGCCATGTTATATGGTATGATCAAGTTGATTCTCTCACCTGGTCTCCACTGATGCTAGAGAGGATAGTGGAAGAAATTGGTTATGAGATGCAAGGCAGAATGAAGATATATTATTGCATTCCCATTCTCACTATCAACAACAATGGTCTGAGATAGACCATGACACACAATTCATGATCACCTTTGTGGACATTGGTCACCATTGTTTTAGCATATATCTGGATCATGATCAGAGCTTACTCTTCAAGAACTAGGATGATGTAGTTCACTTTCCTGTTGCTTCTTTACCCACTGTCATAAGCCCTTGTAAGCCAAGTAGCAGCAAAGAACCCTTGATTCCAGTTGATGATCCAGTCCTAGTTCAAACTGACATGCAAGGTGTCCAAGATAATGAACCAGTGCCACTTCAAGTTATCTCTCCAACTAATGAAGATTCTGTTGTTGGTAGAACAAGGCAGAGCAAGAGGAAGATAGGCAGCTGTCCAATTGGTACTGAAGAAGAAGAACATATTGATAGAAACTCTGACACTGAGGTTGATGATGACTCTGACTTTGAGATTGTGGATTCTGATTATGCTCTAACTGATGGGGATGATGGCCTTTATAATGATAATGTTGATGATGATGACTCAGATGCTGAGAGTGACAAAGGAAAGAGGAGTGTTAAATCAACTGTAAAGGGAAGGATCACATCTGCTAGAAGAAAAGGTAAGTGTACAGTCAAAGAGGAGATTTTAGAGGAAGAGGATTTATGGGGGCCTGACTCTAAGGATGATGAAACAGTGAGGATGAAGTTCAAAACGTTCAGAGAGGATGATCTGAATAATCCTAAGTTTGCAACAGGCCATGTGTTTGCTAATGTGGAATTTCTTAGGAAAGCAATCAGGTCATACAGTTGTATTAATAGAAAGGCCATTAAACTGCCAATAAATGATAAGAAGAGGGTAAGGTCAGTGTGTGAAGGTAAATGCAGTTGGTATCTGTGGGCATCATGTTATTCAAGGATAGATGCATTCCAGATCAAGAGATACACAGCTGAGCACACTTGTAGTGGTGGAAAGTGGAAAATTGTTGCATTCACATCCACATTTATTGCAGAGAAGTACCTAGAGAGTTTGAGAGCAGACCAAGGCATGAGTATTAAGAACTTTTCTAGGGTAGTTCAAAAGGAATGGAACATGACACCATCCAGGAGTAAGCTTCAAAGGGCTAAAAGGACTGCAATGACAAGGATCTATGGAGATGAAGAGGAACAGTACA
This sequence comes from Avena sativa, assembly GCA_916181665.1. Lineage (NCBI taxonomy): Eukaryota > Viridiplantae > Streptophyta > Magnoliopsida > Poales > Poaceae > Avena > Avena sativa. Next base: position 462,516,266 of record OV702297.1, on the reverse strand, counting down.
AGCTTCTCTAGGATTATGCAAATGAAACAAGGAGTAATCCAGGAAGTTCTTTCTTCCTTACAGCAGATGAGAATGCAAGATTCAAGCAGTGTTATATGAGTCTTGAAGCATGCAAGAGAGGCTTTCTACAGGGTTGTAGGCCTGTTCTATTTATTGATGGATGTTTCATAAAAACGAGATATAGAGGACAGTTGCTCACAGCAGTTGGGATGGATCCCAATGATTGTATTTTCCCTATTGCTATGGCAGCTGTTGAAGTTGAAGATACATCATCATGGACTTGGTTTCTTGAGACATTGAAGAGTGATTTGGGAATTGCCAACACTACACCTTGGACTATTATGTTAGACAAACAAAAGGTTAGATACTTGATTCCTCTTTGTAAATTCTTGTTTCCTAACTGTACATACTTGTTTCCTTGTTGTAAATGTTTGTTTCCTTACTTGCAGGGACTAATCAATGTTGTTAAAGCTATATTCCCAGAATCAGAGCATAGATTCTATGTGAGACACATGTGGCATAATTTCCAATAGTTATTTAAGGTAGATGTCCTGAAAAATCAACTCTGGAAGATAGCTAGGAGTAACACGGTTACCCTCTTTGAGAAGCACATGCAACAAATGAAGGTGCTTAACTCAAATGCTCATGCTTGGTTGGAAAATTTGGATCCCAAAACATGGGTTAGAGCATTTCAGTCAGACTTACCCAAATGTGACATCTTTCTCAACAATAATTCAGAGGTTTTCAACAAGTAAGCTACCTACAAATCTTAAAATTGCTAACACAATTTGGATCCCACTGCTTTTCTTTACATGTTTGTATTTGCATGTTTGTTAGGTACATCCTAGAAGCAAGAGAACTGCATGTTCTTTCCATGCTTGTAACAATAAAATCCCAGATCATGACTAGGCACTATAGCAAGAACAAGGAGAGAATGGCTTGGGCTGGTACTATATGCCCAAATATCAGAAAGAAACTAGACAAGAACATTGAGTTTTCCAAAAATGTGTTTGCAGATGGAGCAGGTGATGGACTGTTTGCAGTGGGAGAACTTCAATCCTCTCAGCCAGTTGATTATGTTGTTGATTTAAAACATAAGACTTGCAGTTGCATGAGATGGCAGAAGACAGGAATCCCATGCCCACATGTCATAGCATTCTTTAAGACATGATGACATAGATCCAATCACACTGGTTGATCATTGATACTCCCTTGAAATGCATGACAAGGCATGTGGCAATGTTGTGTACCCTTGCAAGGACAGGACAGAATGGACAAATATGAATGGACCAGCAATACTTCCACCTCTCTACAAGAAACAAGTTGGTAGGCCTACAAAAAGCAGAAGCAAAGCACCATATGAGGTAGATGCTAGAGGAGGAGGAAAAATAATGACAAGGCATGGTGTAATCATGCATTGCACCTATTGTGGTTTCCCAGATCATAACAAAGCAAGTTGTAAGTGGTACAAAGTTGGGATTCCACCATCAAATTCGGCTGATGAGGTGTTGCCTACTACTCAAACTGAACCAGTTATTGCACAGGTAGCCTAAAGTCTCTGAATTACATGCATTTGAGAGAGAAAACCCTAGTTCCTAATCATTGTTTACATTGAAGGTGCCAAACCAAGATCATTATACTCCTACTAGATATAACCATGATGACCTACTTGTTAATAACTTGATTCAGCGGGTATTTGTCTCAAAATTTCTTATATGTACTTCAACTATAAAACTGTGATATATACTGAATATGACCTACTTGTTAATTATGCATGTGCAGAGGCCAGTGCAAAGGCATTTGGAGACTAGGCCTACTCCAGATTCTACTTTCATTGTAGAAGGCCACAGTGAGGTCATGCAGGCTGGTCCTAGTCAATCAAGGGCTAACACAATGAGGCAGGGGGAATTAAGCTCAAAAGTTGCTGCAGATGCAACAAGAGAAAAATAGAGCTAATGAAGATAGGAAAATTTCTATACTTGAAGCCAAATATGCAGCTGAGGTCAAGAAATCAGAGCAGAAGGCCATGAACAAGCTAGAGCAAGCAAAGATTAAGGCTCGGCTAGCAAAAGCCAAAGCAATCCTAGATGCAGAGAAAAGAGAGAAGAGGAAGCAAGAAGCAGAGCTGAAGAAATAGGCTAGAGCTGAAACTAGAAAGATTGTAGCAGAGGTCAGGAAGGAGGTATCAGATAAGAAGAAGAAGGAAGCTGCAGAGAAGAAGGAACAAGAGAGGAAACTTGCATCTCAAAAACAAGAGCTTGATAGACAAGCATAGAGAGCTGCTCATGCAGCAACCCATAGAACTCAAATGGCAGCACACAGAGCTCAAATGTCAGCCAGTGCATCATCTGTACAAGATGAGCATGTCCATGTTGCCCCTCAAAAGAAGAAGGTTAACATTTTTGATGAGTTCAGGTGTCCTAGGAAATCATCCTAGTCTGCATCATCTATACACGTAAAAAACTTGTCATTTTGGTGTCCTAGGAGATCCATGTAAATATTTAGTCCTATTGTGACAAAATTCTCTACTCTCAGTCCCAGAAATCCTATTTTGTAATCCTGTGACATTGTGACAATGCAATGACAGTACTAGTTTCATCTACTGTGGTATATTCCAGTAGAAATCCTATTTTGTAATTCTGTGACATTGTGACAATGCAATGACAGTACTAGTTTCATCTACTGTGGTATATTCCAGTAGAAATCCTATTTTGTAATCATGTGACATTGTGACAATGCAATGACAGTACTAGTTTCATCTATTGTGATATATTCAAGTATGTTTCAACTGTTTGCTTCAAGTGGTATTTCACCCAGTACTAGAAATATGAAGTGCTAGTAAAATGACAGTAAAATGATGCAAAAGGCACAACATATATCCAATAGAGTGACAGTAGTAAGCAAAAGAAACACCAGGTACAATTGTTTCGCACTGCATTACAACCAGAGGACACATTACAACTAGCACAACATGTTCATTGCTACTATTGATCACCTCACTCACTTCTTGAACAACATAATAGGACACATTACAACTAGCACAAACAAAAGAACATTTGAAATCTTCAGCAGAACCACCATTTGCTTTAGTTCATCCAAAATCCTCAACATCAACTGCTTTTGTCCGTGTACCCTAGTCAGCTTCTGCTCCTGCTTCCTCAGCTCTAGCTCCTCTTTTCTATCTTCTGCCCAACCTAGGGCTTGAACTCCAGCTTTCTCCTCTTATGTATTTTTTCTCGAGCAAGTATAGTATGTACTCGAGCTCCCAATGCTAGAAATTGCAACCAAACTAAAAACATTCCAAAATTTACTCAAATCAACCAATCATATGTGCAAAACATTCAAAAAGACCAAGAACAAATGAAATGAGCACAAATTCGTAAGGCTAGAAGCTCACCCCATGGTTATTGCACTTGTAGAAGACCCAACATGGGTGCTCCGGCGTGCCCGAGGTGGACTTCTTCACCACCCTGCCGCAATCAGGGCATAGAATGAGGGGAAATGGAGGAGTCGAGCGGCGCATCACACAACGGGATGAACTCGCGCTAGACATGGCGGCGCAACAACGATAGCTTGCCAACTCCGGTGATTCTCTAGCGGTGGCGCCGCCGATTTAGGGTTACCGGAGATCGAAGGGGAACGGCGCGGTGACAGAAGGGAACGGGTCCGGTCGAACCAGTCTCAGGTTAACGTGGCCCACGATTTTGCAGAAAAGCCCCTACCAAATCTCTTCCATAACTTGCCATCCACTCAACTGACTGTGGGTCCCACACCGCGCCAACTCACCTCGTACAGCTCTACGACGAGCCCAGTGACCGCCCCTAAAGCTCCGACACGTATTGGATGACAGTAAATCCATATTCTCTGTGTCTAGTTACTATATTGATTTCCTTAAGAAAGTTCAGTTACTACCGATGAATTTAACTCGGAGATTAAGGCCACCGCCTAAAGTCCTGAACCAGTTCGAATCAAACTTTCGGCACCCGAGCTGAGTCAGGGGAATATTACAGGAACTGATGTACCTATACACCATGGCCACCTAGCCGGATCTGACCCGGCGGAAGGAGGAAGAGAGGGTGCCTCTATGGTAGTGATGGATTGCGGCAGAGGCAGGTTTGTTGGATGGAAGATGGCACCACCGCACAGGTCCATACAAGGCAGAGGCTCGGGAGGGGAATTTCAATGAATCGTTACTTTTACAGGAGGGCAATCTATGTAAATAGTGAGAAAATAAGGGGTATATTTAAAGTGACCTACCATACCATCAAGACCACAAGCCTTTTAATAATAAAGAAGATAATACACATTTTTTAATCATTTCAAAAAGTATCGCACGAATTTGACAATTTCCATTTGTAGCACATTGTCGGTTTGGACGTAGCCGAATGAACCATACGGTCTAGGCCGGATAGATTAAGACCCACTCGGCGAGGAGCGGGCCGATCTCATGTGACCAGGCAACTACTTCATAAAATATGAACTTTCCGTCCTTGTAAATTTTGAAAAGAAAACACTAATAAAATTAACTAAGTCTACCAACACCTTAATGGTGCTTCTGTACAACTAATACATCTTATGAAACAGAGGTTATCGAACATGGGGTTCTATACATGATGAGCCGAAAGTATAGTTAACCACTCAACTTATGTTCTGTTCATGATTAAAAGTTTTACTCTAAAATATTCAAAATGTGCAATTTCAAGTATGCTTGTTATAAGCTTCACAAGTAGTCGGACATAAACCAAGATGTTAAACTAGTAAAGCCACGGGTTACTCTAGTGTTGATATTATGCATGTCAGTTGGTCTTTGTATTCTTCTTGTTAGATACGATTTTACCTACAATTTTTGTGTTCTTCTATTTTAGTAGAAAGGCATCTAGTTAGTGTCTGACGAGGGGTTAACTCATCAATGCCCATGGTTAATGGATTTGGGTTTGAAAAAGTGGGGAGCGCTGGAGGCATCAATCGGCTAGCAAACAAACACATCGGGTACACAAAGTTTACCTAGGTTCAGGTCCTCGGAAGGATCCCTACTTCTCCTTGTCTGCTCTTGATTATTGATAGAATCGATGATTACACGGGTGCGCAGATGCAACCTGGCGGTGTATGAACTAGGGTTGCGATAGATCTCTCGCCGCCCCCTCCTGGCCTTTATATAGGGAGGCTAGGTCTCGGTATAGCAAGGTGAGTCGGTTACAGATTAGGGTTTTCCTTTTAAACTTTCTACCTAATCTTTTGTCGTGTCCTCCAAGGAGTCGCGCCTCCACGGGCTTGGGCCACCCGAACCTTCCTGGGCTCCATTTTCACCATGGGCTTCTCTTGGGCCGGATCATATGGGTTAATCTCAGGTACCCGTAGGGCATACCCATGTCGGTAGTCCCCGAGACTATGAAGTCTTCCAGTGCGAATAAGTGTTCTCTTGTCATCCAAATGTATTATTGGGTGTTATTTAAGTCATAGAGATAGTTGATATGCGTATCTGATTCATCTGATGGATCGGGATCAGTTAACTACCTTCGGGCAAAACAACGCATTATCTACTCAAACTCGAGTCCCCAGACTCAAATTCGGAAAGTTGCTGGCGTAATTCAAATCCTCACGTGGAGGACTTACAGAGTCGAATTCCATTTTTTCACATGTGCACTCAACGTGTATGTCGAGGCTTTTTCATCGTGCATGTAGGCACGACATGTTTCTTGTAGAGTGCACCAGGTGCATTGTTGGGCCATTGGATTGCATCCGCGGATCTTATCTTCACGTTGTAAACGCGACATCCGAATATTTTGTCACTACCGAGGTAATTCGGGTATCCTAGGAGACGTTGTCTCTATACAATGCAATTATGGTTGGTAAGAGGCAAGGTCGCCGAAAGCTTCAATTGGTTATGATGATATGATGCGTACGTGGTCAACACACTTTTTCCTGGGGATTTATTTTAGTTTTTTGTCTTTTCATAGGGTGCGCGACCAGCGCTCCCTATGGGAGTAGCACCTGAGTGCCTATTAGAGTCGTAAACTCGAGTGGAGACTTTGAACCTTTTCGACTGCTATCGATGACTGTATGTTGTCGAATATGCTTCCAGCGCTCCCTATGGGAGTAGCCACCGAGTCCATAATCGAATCATGGATTCGAAGAAGGAATCAGGCGTAGTATGCGTGTGTCTGCATTTTGATGGCGTAACACTGGGCCCGAAAAATATTCGGGTGCGCGACCAGTGCTCCTGTTAGGAGTAGCCCCCGAGTGTTTGGTCGAGTCGTACACTCGATAAAACTTAGTGAGTCGAAAAAAGTTACCGTTGTACACTTCTATCTCGAGCTGTTGATAGTGTGAATGCTGATGATGTCAGTGTTGACGATTAATGAGCTCAGCCGCCGGCGTGAGCAGTGCTGATGGGACTGGACGAACGTGGCCCCAATGTCTAACCACAATTTGACTAGTCACGCGTAAATTTGCGTTTTTAACGGTGTCTCTTCGATTTCCACGCTAAGTGGGAATCGTATAATGATGGTTCGTTGACATCCCGCCACGCGTTAGGGGAGAAGATTTATGACCGTCGGATGATATCTCTTTGATTCTTAAGTATCGACCTATAGCAGTAATTTTGGTACTTTGCATCTTCTTCCTCCTTGCGCTGCTACCATTATCTCTTTGCTTCTCTCCATTGTTCATTGCTTGTTCTTTGCACTAGATGTGCTTAAAGCATTCCCCAGTTACTTCCTTCGATCTCTCCGCTGGAGAAAAATGGGGAAGAAGAAATACGTTGTCGCTAGATCTGGCGTCGCCACCACTGCCCCCAAGAAGAAGGGCACTGGGACCCATGTTACCGATGGATCATAGAGGCGCTCCACATTAAGGGCCCACGAGATCCATCCTCTTCGCCAGGCTGGCATTATTCTAGAGAAGGAGGCTGATTTCCAAATTCCCGGACCGAAGGTAATCCCTGATCCTCCCGCTAGGTTCCGCGTTATGTTCCTTACCTTCCTCCTTCGAGGTCTTTCTCTTCCCCTCCATGATTTCGTTCGTTGATTGCTATGTTTCTACGGGATTCATCTTCACCAGCTAACTCCCACTTCCGTTATGCGCATTTACTTGCTTCATCACCCTGTGCGAGTGCTGGCTCGGTGTCGAGCCACACTTCGGCCTCTTCAAAAAACTTTTCAATGTGAAGAGGAAATCAGGGTTGAAATCCGTAGTGTACGACATTGGTGGGTACGGTATATCCGTAAGTCCCCATATTCAGTACTTTAGCCTCAACTTCGTCGACTCTGCCCAAGGATGGAGGGGCAAATGGTTCTACTGTTGGGTCCGCAGCATAGAAAACAAAAAAATTCCTACGATGAGAACTATACGCCAAGATCTATCTACTAGATACAGAGCAACGGGTGGACATACATCCATGGAGAACTTACCCTCAAAGACAACGAGCTTTGTTAACGAGTAGGAACTCGTGGTTGATGTAGTCGTACAATTGCCGATCTCAAGATCGTGAGGAAGTCCGAGCGCCGCAACTCAGCAGCGCATCCGCACTCGCACACACGTTCAAGCCACCGGACAACCTCCACCACCTCGCTCCAGCGATCCAGCGGAAGCAGCAACTCCTTCCAGACGAAATGCCACCGGGAACATGTATCTCGCTAATCCGAGACCATGGGGGAATAATTCTAGAGGGGGAGAGAGATCCTTCACAAGGAGGTGTGAGGATGAAGGAGGGAATGGGTGGCCTTTTATAGGAGGAGGGGGTGCCCCCTCTCTCCATGGCCGGCGCATGGGGGGGTGACCCCTCACCTCCCCCATTCATGTGGTGGTAACCCCTCCACATTAAAATGCCTCTTCACATTCCCTTTTAAAGTCTCCACTTTAAATGCATTAAATTTCTCCAAATTTAGTGCTCTCTCATTTAATAAAACTCTTTTATTAAATTTATTCAGAATTTTGTTAATTACTTTAATTAACAAACATTCACATATAGCCCCTTGCAATATTTCAATATCACATGCAGAACCACTTTCTGCAATTTCACCCGAAACAATTTCCGGTTTCTATTGAAACAATTCCTACGCTTTGCAATTATTTCGTCTGAAACATATGGCCTACGGTTCACGAATAATGCAGACATGATCGAGACCCTTCTCCAATCAATAATCAGCAGCGGGACCTGGAGATCCGTACTGACTCCTACACATTCAACGATGACTCCTGTGATCGTGAGAACCTTTAACGCTTGTAACTAAATCCCTTTGTCTCTCGATATATTACATGTCCGAGATTCGATCATCGGTATCTCCATACCTAGTTTGATCTCATTACCGACATGCACTCTTTTCTTGTTCACGTGATATAACATTCTAGTGATCACATCACTTGCTTGCAAGCTATCCTAATGTGATATCACCGAGAGGGCCCAGAGTATATCTATCCGTCATCTAGATTGACAAATTCCACTCTTGATCCATGAGCCTCAACATAACACCTTCGTAGCACTGAACCCATCTTTATAGTCACCCTGTTACGGTGTGACGTTTGATGTTATCAAGATACTCTTCCGGTGTTAGCAATTAACATGATCTCGTGGTCTAAGGATAAAGATTACTTCGTATGATGTTATAGCAATATAAACACAATGACTTGATCGTAATGCTATACTTCGGATGAATGTTCATCACATCATTTCACAAATGCTGTGACCTTGTTATTAACAACATCCAATGTCCATGATCAGGAAACCTTGATCATCTTGTTAATCAACAAGCTAGTCTATAAGAGAGGCATGACTAGGAACCCTTTTTGTTTATTAAACACACATGTATTGATGTTTCCTATCAATACAATTATAGCATGCAAAATAAACATCTATCATATACAAGGAATACATAATAACAACTTTATTATTGCCTCTCAGGGCATATTTCCTTCAATCTCCCACTTGCACTAGAGACAATAATCTAGTTTATATATAGTGATAAATCTAACACCCATAGAGTTCTGGTGTTGATCATGTTTTGACCTAGGGAGTACTTTAGTCAACGGATCTGCTACATTCAGGTCCATGTGTACTTTACAAATCTTTATATCTCCATCCTTGACATGCTCGCGGATGGAGTGAAACCGGCGCTTAATATGCTTGGAATTCTTGTGAGACCTTGGTTCCTTGGCGTTGGCTATGGATCCATTGTTGTCACAATAGATCACCATCGGGTCCAACGCACTGGGAACCACACCCAGTTCCGTTATGAACTCCTTCATCCAAACCGCTTCCTGCGCTGCTTCTGAAGCAACATATTCCGCCTCCGTTGTTGATCAAGCCACCATAGGTTGTTTGGAGCTCCTCCAACTAACTGCTGCTCCGTTCAAGAGAAATACGTATCCGGATTGAGACTTAGAGTCATGCGGATCAGTGTCAAAGCTAGCATCGACATAACACTTAGCGACTAGCTCTTCTTCACCTCCGTATATAAGAAACATATCCTTAGTTCTTCTCAAGTACTTAAGGATATTCTTGACCGCTATCCAGTGTTCCGAACCTGGATCAGATTGGTACCTACTAGTCAAACTAATAGCATGTGCCACATCCGGTCTTGTACATAGCATGGCATACATTATAGAGCCTATGGCTGAGGCATAGGGGATCTTATCCATTATCTCTCTTTCTTCCGCCGTAGCCGGACTTTGAGTCTTACTCAATGTCTTGCCTTGCAACATAGGTAAGAACCCCTTCTTACTTCCGTCCATATTAAACTTCTTTAATATCTTATCAAGGTATGTACTCTACGATAGCCTAATTAGGCGTCTTGATCTATCTCTATAGATTTTAATGCTTAATATATATGAAGCTTCACCAAGGTCCTTCATCGAAAATTTGCTGTTTAGATAACTTTTAACACTGTTTAAAAGATCTAAATCATTTCCAATCAATAATATGTCATCCACATATAATATCATAAATGCCACATTGCTCCCACTCACTTTCTTGTAAATACAAGCCTCTCCATAAGTTTGGACAAATCCAAACTCTTTGATCACCTCATCAAAGCGGAGATTCCAACTCCGGGATGCTTGCTTCAGTCCATAGATGGATCGCTGAAGTTTGCACACCTTATCAGCATCCTTAGGATCGACAAAACCCTTAGGTTGTATCATATACAACTCTTCTTCAATATTACCATTGAGGAACACAGTTTTGACATCCATCTGCCATATTTCATAATCGAAATATGCAGCAATTGCTAACATAATCCTAACCGACTTAAGCATCACTACAGGAGAGAATGTCTCATCGTAGTCAACTCCTTGAATTTGTCAAAACCCCTTTGCGACAAGTCGAGCCTTATAGATGGTCACATTACCATCAGCATCAGTTTTTCTTTTGAAAATCCATTTATTCTCAACGGCCTTTTGGTCATGAGGTAAGTCCACCAAGGTCCAAACCTGGTTTTCGTACATGGATTTCATCTCGGATTTCATGGCTTCTAGACATTTGTTGGAATCAGGGCTCATCATCGCTTCTTCATACGTCGCAGGGTCATCTATTTCATCAATCATGAAATTCATAACAGGATTGCCGTACAGTTCAGGAGCTGCATGTGTCCTGCTTGACCTGCGAGGTTCGGTAGTGTCCTCTTTCGGAGTTTCATGATCAATATCATTAGCTCTCTCTTCATTAGGTGAAGTCAACTCCGAAACAACTTCTGGAGCTGCGCTACTCGCCATTTCATGAAGAGAAGGTTCAATAACCTCTTCGAGTTCTACCTTCCGACTACTCACACCTTTCGCGAGAAACTCCTTCTCAAGAAAGGATCCATTCTTGGCAACAAAGACCTTGCCCTCGGATCTGTGATAGAAGGTATACCCAATCATTTCCTTAGGGTATCCTATGAAGACGCATTTTTCCGCTTTGGGTTCGAGTTTATCCGGTTGAAGTTTCTTCACATAAACATCGCATCCCCAAACTTTAAGAAATGACAGCTTAGGTTTGTTTCCAAACCATAATTCATACAGTGTCTTTTCAACGGATTTAGATGGTGCCCTATTTAAAGTGAATGCAGCGGTTTCCAGTGCATAACCCCAAAATGACAGTGGCAAGTCAGTCAGAGACATCATAGATCGAACCATATCCAATAAAGTACGATTATGACGTTTTGACACACCATTACGTTGTGGTGTTCCGGCAGGCGTGAGTTGTGAAACTATTCCACAGTCTTTCATATGTGTGCTAAACTCGTAACTAAGATACTCTCCTCCATGGTCGGACCGTAGAAATTTGATCTTTCTGTTACGATGATTTTCCACTTCATTCTGAAATTCCTTGAACCTTTCAAAGGTTTCAGACTCATGTTTCATCAAATAGATATACCCGTATCTACTCAAATCATCCGTGAAAGTAACAAAATAACGATATCCACCTCGTGCTGACACACTCATTGGTCCACATACATCAGTATGTATGATTTCCAATAGATCTGTCGCCCGTTCCATTGAACCGGAAAACGGCGTTCTAGTCATCTTGCCCATAAGGCATGGCTCAGATGTATCAAATGATTCAAAATCAAGTGATTCCAAAATTCCATCAGAATGGAGTTTCTTCATGCGTTTAACGCCAATATGACCTAGACGGCAGTGCCACATATATGTAGATATATCATTATCAAGTTTAATTCTTTTAGCATCAACATTATGAATATGCGTAATACTACTATCGAGATCCAACAGAAATAAACCATTCAACACAGGTGCATGACCATAAAAGATATTATTCATATAAATCGAACAGCCATTGTTTTCAGACTTAAATGAATAACCACTTTGCATCAAACACGATCCGGATACAATGCTCATGCTCAGTGCAGGCACCAAATAACAATTATTTAGGTTTATAACTAATCCCGACGGCATATGGAGAGGCAGCATTCCGACGGCGATCACATCAACTCTTGATCCATTGCCGACCCGCATCGTGACCTCATCCCTTGCTAGTTGTCGCTTGTTTCGCAGCCCCTGAACCAAGTTACATATATTAGCAACCGATCCTGTATCAAATACCCAGGTGCTACTGCGAGTACTAGTCAAGTACACATCAATAACATGTATATCACATATACCTTTGTTTGCCTTGCCGGCCTTCTTGTCCGCCAAATACTTGGGGCAGTTGCGCTTCCAATGGCTAGTCCCCTTGCAATAGTAGCACTCGGTGTCAAACTTAGGGCCAGCTCGGGGTTTCTTTTCAGGCGTGGCAATAGACTTGCCACCATTCTTTCCCTTGTGCTTGCCTTTATTGTCCTTCTTGAAACCGGTGGTCCTATTGATCATCAACAATTGATGTTCTTTCCTAATCTCCACTTCTGCAGTCTTAAGCATTGACAGAAGCTCGGGAAGAGACTTCTTCATGCCCTGCATATTATAGTTCATCACGAAGCTCTTGTAGCTAGATGGCAGAGATTGGAGAACACGATGTATGCCTAAGTCAATGGGAATCGTTATTCCCAAGGACACAAGCTTATCAGTGTACCCAGACATTTTGAGTACGTGCTCACTAACGGAGCTGTTTTCCTCCATCATGCGGCTAAAGAACTTTTCTGTAGCATTATAACTCTCTACGGCAGCATGGGTATCGAAAATCATTTTCAATTCTCCCATGGTATCAAAGGCATTGCCATTTTCGAAACGCTTTCGAAGTTCTGGCTCTAGCCCATACAGTATGCCGCAATGAACTAAGTTGTGGTCCTCCTGACGAGTTATATAGACGTTCTTTTCCTCGTCAGGGGCATCAGGAGCTGGTGGGGGGGCCTAGCGGCGCATCTAGCACATATTGCTTTTGTGCAGCAGTGAGGAGAATCCTCAAATTCATAGCCCAGTTTGTGAAGTTGCTACCATTCGCAGCAAGTTTCTCTTTCTCCATGAACACATTGAAATTAAAAGCAGGTGGTGCCATCTACAACAGAATTTGTAAAGTATATTTAGACTAAGTTTATGATATATTGAGTTCAACTAATCCAAATTACTAATGAACTCCCACTCAAAAACGACATCCCTCGTGTCCTTTTGGTGATTACATGAACCAAATCCACTACACCAAGTCCGATCATCACGTGAGTCGGTGTAGCTTCAAAGGCGAGCATATATATGGGCATCATATCAACTATATGACTCATGCTTAACCTTTCGGTCCGTGTTCCGAGGCCATGTCTGTACATGCTAGGCTCGTCAAGTAAGAACCTTAGTATTTGCGTGTGTAAAACTGTCTTACACCCGTTGTATGAAAGCGTAGAGTTGAGAACACCCGATCATCACGTGATGCCTCAAAACACGATCCACAAAACAGTGCATACTTAAGGAAGAACACATTTTATCTTGATATCTAAATGAGGGATCATCTTATAATGCTACCAAACGCGCCAAACTAGCAATATAAGATGCTAACATCTAATGTGTGAAGTGAGGTGATATGGTCCATGCATTTGATCTCTATCATTTGCATCGTGGTATGATCTCTATCATTCCTTTGTGTGTAAGGCCAAGGTCTATGGAACTTACACGTTAAGTGAGTTGTAAGAGTATCTATTATACATCTACTTACAACAATACATATCAAAACACTAGCCCAGCAACGATCTAAACTAGACGCCTCTAATTTATCAATTGCAAGTTTTACGTGGCTTAGGGCTTTCGGAGACAGAACATGTCTAACCTATGAACATGAACCACAACGAGGATAACCAAGTTATTAGCAACTCGTTGTAAATCAGATATTGACTATAGTAGGAGAGACAGACACCCGCCAGCCACTTATGCAAAACAAGTTGCATGTCAGTCATGGAACCGGTCTCATGTACGATGACATGTAAGGTTGGTTCGGGCCGCTTCATCCCACTATGCCACCAATATCCAAAGTACATAGAAGATGCAATAACATGAACATCATCGCCCACATATAAACATATGTGTACTACCCGTGCAAAGCACCAACGCATAGATCAGGCTCTGATACCACAGTTGGGTCCGCAGCATAGAAAACAAAAAATTTCCTACGATGAGAACTATACGCCAAGATCTATCTACTAGATACAGAGAAACGGGTGGACATACATCCATGGAGAACTTACCCTCGAAGACAACGAGCTTTGTTAACGAGTAGGAACTCGTGGTTGGTGTAGTCGTACACTTGCCGATCTCAAGATCGTGAGGAAGTCCGAGCGCCGCAACTCAGCAGCGCATCCGCACTCGCACACACGTTCAAGCCACCGGACAACCTCCACCTCCTCGCTCTAGCGATCCAGCGGAAGCAGCAACTCCTTCCAGACGAAATGCCACCAGGAACATGTATCTCGCTAATCCGAGACCATGGGGAAATAATTCTAGAGGGGGAGAGAGATCCTTCACAAGGAGGTGTGAGGATGAAGGAGGGAATGGGTGGCCTTTTATAGGAGGAGGGGGGTGCCCCCTCTCTCCATGGCCGGCGCATGGGGGGTGACCCCTCACCTCCCCCATTCATGTGGTGGTAACCCCTCCACATTAAAATGCCTCTTCACATTCCCTTTTAAAGTCTCCACTTTAAATGCATTAAGTTTCTCCAAATTTAATGCTCTCTCATTTAATAAAACTCTTTTATTAAATTTATTCAGAATTTTGTTAATTACTTTAATTAACAAACATTCACATATAGCCCCTTGCAATATTTCAATATCACATGCAGAACCACTTTCTGCAATTTCACCCGAAACAATTTCCGGTTTCTATTGAAACAATTCCTGCGCTTTTCAATTGTTTCGTCTGAAACATATGTGCTCCAAAATGGTGTCCGGTAACTCTTAAGTGTGCCACCCTACGGTTCACGAATAATGCAGACATGATCGAGACCCTTCTCCGATCAATAATCAGCGGCGGGACCTAGAGATCCGTACTGACTCCTACACATTCAACGATGACTCCTGTGATCGTGAGAACCTTTAACGCTTGTAACTAAATCCCTTTGTCTCTCGATATAGGACATGTCCGAGATTCAATCATCGGTATCTCCATACCTAGTTTGATCTCGTTACCGACATGCACTCTTTTCTCATTCCTGTGATATAACATTCTAGTGATCACATCACTTGCTTGCAAGCTATCCTAATGTGATATCACCGAGAGGGCCCAGAGTATATCTATCCGTCATCTAGATTGACAAATTCCATTCTTGATCCATGAGCCTCAAGATAACACATTTGTAGCACTGAACCCATCTTTATAGTCACCCTGTTACGGTGTGACGTTTGATGTTATCAAGATACTCTTCCGGTGTTAGCAATTAACATGATCTCATGGTCTAAGGATAAAGATTACTTCGTATGATGTTATAGCAATATAAACACAATGACTTGATCGTAATGCTATACTTCGGATGAATGTTCATCACATCATTTCACAAATGCTGTGACCTTGTTATTAACAACATCCAATGTCCATGATCAGGAAACCTTGATCATCTTGTTAATCAACAAGCTAGTCTATAAGAGAGGCATGACTAGGAACCCTTTTTGTTTATTAAACACACATATATTGATGTTTCCTATCAATACAATTATAGCATGCAAAATAAACATCTATCATATACAAGGAATACATAATAACAACTTTATTATTGCCTCTCAGGGCATATTTCCTTCATCTACATCTGAGACCAGAAGGTGGGGGAGCAGAGGTTCAGTCTTTCCCCCTTTGACCTGAAGGCAGAGCTGAAGAGGAAGAGGTAATGGAAGAATGTGGTTATACCGGGTGAAGTGGACGAGGTGGAGATCTTGTAGAAGCGAGTGCAAGATCTTCATATCATCCAAGCCAAGGAGGTCTCGGGTGTGGACCTCATTTGCACCTGGTTGCGGTGTCGTGTGCATCCACTTCAATTTAGAGGCTACCCGATGTTCCTCTGGTGTGGCTTGTCAGATCCAACGCGTATTTGCGCGGAAGACATGACGTCAGTGGAGATCAAAAAGAAGATTAGGTCATTTACCAAGCTCACCGTGAAAGAAACTCTTCATGCGGGTTCAAAGATCGAGCCGTTTCATGCCACCAATCCTGCACTGGCGGTAATGTCTTGTCACACATATTCCTTTTAGGACAATGTTGATAGAGACCTGGTGGTGCTTATATTGTTTTACTACAGGAGTGGAAATTTGGGATCTCGATGCCTCCCCAACACGAGGGCATAGTCCCTCCCTAGGTTGGAGAGGAAGATGAAGCGGACTCGACTATGACCATTACAGAGGTACAAGAGCCCCCAAGTCCAGTGAGGATGGGACCCGCAAGCGATGGGCAGAGCAAAGATTCGGATGCCTCCACGTCTGAGACGTCAAAGGATCTTGCTCCTGAGGCGGGTACCGCAAGTCCATTCCCTATGGTACCCATCTACACCATGCCTCCCCAGCCTCAGAAGAAGCATAAGCGGTAGGAAATTTTTGATCTTGATAGATTCGATGGGTAAGCCTCTGCACTTTTGCAATGTTCAGAGTAGTTTCCTAGTTGTTCTTCTTAGACTGGTTATCTTTGCTTTTGCTGAAGCATCACAGCTTCATCGTCATCCAAAGGTGGTAAGGACCTGGAGGATGAGGGAGTCGTGGACTCCAAGGGCAAGGACACGGAGACGACAAGGCCCTCTCCGAAGACGGTGGACACCTCTGGTGATAATTCCTCGAGCTCCTCCAAGATGGTGGGACGCTAGGTACTGATAGCTATGAGATTCGACTCATTTTTATGGCTTTTATTGATGGTTTTCTCCCAAATTTGATCGTTTTCTAGCTTTACCTAACGCTAATACTTTGGTAGCAAAGAAAACTTGGTTTTTAATGTGCATTTCAGGTTCTGAATGTCAATAGAAGGTTTTAACTAGAGAAACGCAATATTCTGGAGAAAACAAGCAAGTCTCTCTTTGGAAGCACTCGAGGGGAGCATACAGAAGCTTTAACGAGCAACTATATGGCGGGAATATTTCTCCAGTCGTATAGTTGCTGTCGCCTCTGTCTTGTCAAAAGAGACAACTTCCGTGAAGGGACCGGAGATGAAAACACAACGCAGCAGCCGCCATACCATCCAAAAGGGAGAAATAAGAGATCTGGAGAAGAAGGGGAAGACGTTCTTCATCTCGCTCCACGATCTTCGACCTCCTAGACAATACACTCCCATAGCCATTACTTGTACTTGAGAGAGAGAGAGAGGGATCTCTACCTTGCAATAGGGTTTGAGATTGTTTCTTCCCATCTTGAATTGTGTTGGATATTTTTATATTCTTATTGTGGATCTCCACGGTAATACAAAGACGAATTCCCTTTATTTGATTATATTGATGATCCATTCTTCTCTCATGTGTGAGTAATTCTCTTGGGCATGGGAGATGTAGGGGATTGGTGAGATGTGATGTGCCTTCATATATTTTCCATTAGTTTGTGATTGATTCTAATTACTATATTATGTGTGCTTGACTATCTCTGGGATGCCTAATGCTTGTTTTACAATTAAGGGCCCACACAACATGATGCTTTGTTCTACATAGATAAGATCTTATTTGCTAGTGGACCGGCGACCCCCGAGTGACACGGGGATATCAATGGAAAACTACTAGACTCGAGGATAACGAAGAACCACTGTGCTTATTGCATTAGTCCGATCCAAGGAGCTTAATCGCTAAGCAACCTGAAGGGTCTTAATCGTCTAGTGTCTGACCATGGTTTTGGTAACGGGCTAGTAGGATTATTGAAGTTGGGATGAAATCTACCAAGAGGAGTTCCGGCTAATTATGGGCTGCTCGCCTACACATATATTTATAAGATTATAATTGTTACATTTATCATTCGTCCACCTGGCACAGTCACTATCACCATGAACTGAATCTCCCCGCGTCTTGTTTTGCCATCTGCAGGAAACAACAAACAATCAAGTCATTCTTTACTTTTATGCTTTACATTTCTGAAGTTTACATTCTAGTTCAATTAAAATACATCTCATTTAATGAAAACCCCATTCTTATTTCAACACTTGCAGTCAATTCATTTGAAGACCTGTGACATCTTCGGGTGTGACAGAGACTTCACCCATAAACACTTACCTTTGGGCTCCCTATTGGATCGATATCTATACTTTGAAACTAGCTACAGACGATCTATGCACTTCAGACATCAAGCTATTTTATGGTGCCATTGCTAGGGAGCTAAGCGCTAAGTGTTTGTCTTTTGACATTTTAGGTGTTGCTACTACAAAATGTTCTCCCTAGGAGACAAAGGGTCTACACGCTCTGGTAGGACCTATCTACCGGATTATATTGAGCGCGTGCCTGCTCATAGGCGCGAAGAAATTATTGAAAAACTTTTAAGATCAAATGAAGTTGAAGTTGAAAACCTGAGTGATATTATGGAAATCATGTCTATTTACAGGACAACTCCTATGAAACCTGAGAAAACTCTCAGGGAATACAGTGCTCCAAGTTCTAAATTTCTTAAACATCTAATAGAGTTCCCTAATCATGGAGTTAGAGAATATCGATTTGATGGTGGAATTATTAAAATTTTGCAGGAGAAAGCTTTCAGTGGAAGCAAAGATGAAGACCCATGAAGACATATTAGAGAGTTCGACTATGTGATAACATCGCTCGGACCAAAAGTTTTGCCAAGAGACTTTTCTCATCTCAAGTTATTTTGTTGGTCTCTTAAAGGTAAAGCTGTAGACTGGTTATATTCTCTCTCTCGCCATTACATTAAATGTTAGGAAAACTGCATTATTAAATTCATAAAAAGGTTTAATCCTTTTAAAAAGGTAACTGGACTAAGAAAGAACATAGGCAACTTTAGTCAGAACGTGCGAGAAAACTACCCACAAGCCTGGGAAAGATTCTTTGGAATGATCAATAGTATTCCTAATCATGGCTATTCTGAACTAACTATTTGCCATTTATTTTACCATGGTCTTAATACTCAATATAGAGAGTTGCTTGACTTCTCAGCAGGAGGATCAATAAATACTTTAACTATTAAAGAATGTTTGGAATTGATGTCTACTAGGGCTAAGAATGATTCTTAATATAATCCTGATTTTCGCACTAAGCCAGAAAAAGGGATACTTCGGATAACTCCTGATCTTATGCCTGGGGTACGCAAAACAATGAAAGAAAAAGGTATACCTTCTGAACTTGTTAAGGAAAACAAAGTAGATTTATTACAAGTTTTAACTTAAGAAGATGAAACTAGAAAAGTTTTTCAAGAATTAAAACATCGACAAGTAAAATCTCATAATAACTTGCATAAGCATTTCCAAAAACACAAAAAGATTTTGGCAGAACTCACAGACAATTATGATGAGATTGGCCAAGAAATAAAATTATTTCACAAGTATTTTAGTATGATTGAAACCCAGTGTGAACAAATAGCATTCGGTTATCAAATTTTTCTTCGCGATGATAAAGATATTCCTGTTTCTACTAATGTTGTCACAAGAAGGGGTGTAGTTGTTACAGGACCGTTAGGACCACCGGAATATGAAGCTGAAAAAGAGCAAAAGGAAAAAGCCTTGCTCGAAGCAAGCCAAGAAGATGATACATTGGTGGATCCTTAAGATGAAACTGAAACACAAGATCAAACCAAGGAGGACCAAAATGATGCACATGATGACCATTATAACTCTGATGTAGAGACGGTTGATCCAAGAGAAGATAAATAAATAAGCAAGGAAGATGAAGTTGTTGTAGTAGAAAAGAATAAAAGTAATAAGCAACAACAAAAGAAAGCAATGAAAGAGCCTGGCCCCCACAAAAGGTAAAATACTAGAGTAAGTCAGGTGAGAAAAAGCTTCCTTATCCAGATCGAAAAAAGAAAGCACCAAATTAGGTAATTTATAATTCTTTTACAAAGGCACTTAGTGACCTTCATCTGGAAATTCCATTTGTGGATACAATCAAAGTTCCTACTTATACTAAATTCCTCCGTGATATTCTTAGTAGAAAGAAAGAAAGAACTGAAATTGTTGCCATGGTAACTAGTTATCCTGCTAACGGGAAGCTGTTGTCTAAGTCTGGAGATCCCAGAATACCAACTATTTCATGCTCAATAGGTAAAAATGATATTCACAATGCCTTGTGTGATCTAGGGCAGGAGTTAGTGTAATTCCATACTCCCTCTATAAAAGTTTAGGATTAGGGGAGTATTCTCCTACTACTATCACTTTACAGATGGCTGGCAAGTCTACTAAACAACCCATTGGTATGATTGAAGATGTTCTACTTAGAATAGATGAGCATGTTATTCCCACTAATTTTATTATTCTTGAGATGCTAGAAGATGAAAGATTATCTATAATACTTGGAAGACCTTTCCTTAGTAGTGTAGGTGCATCAGTTGATTGTGCCGAAGGAAAGATAATCTTCAATGTTTATGATGCTGAAATCATCCGGTATTTTCCAAAGAAGCTAGAAGAAGGAGAAAGATATATTCTACAGGCAAAACGAGTCCATGTGGTAAGTGCCTTTGATAAGGGCAACCCAAGGTAAGAATTCGAGAACAGAGAATAGGTTGAGTTACCCAGCCATTCTTAATAAAATGCATAATGGGAGTCAACCCATCTCGTAAATAAAGTAGATTAGAGAATAAGAAGTTCATCGCATTCCTACCACTTTTTCACAGACATTCTTGCAGAAGCGCACATTTGAAGATGCAGCTGTCAAAAAGTAGTAGAAACATCAATTGAATGAGTATAGAATAATAATAAGAATAAAAGTTTGAGTTTTCCATCTATAGAAGCTAAAATTTTGCTCTTAATATGCTAATGTTGGTCGACAGTTTCTACTATCAATTTTCTGTCAAAAATAAGGTATTTCGCTAAGTTTTGGGATAAGAAGGTATTCTCAAGGAAATAGAATTTTTTTGATGATTACTGATGGTTTAACGACCAACTATACGGCGGGAATAAAAATTCCGGTCGTATAGTTCCGGTCGTATAGATATATTTGCCATCAACAAATTTTCTTCGAAGACACGGAGAATTTAATGACCAACTATACGACGGGAATAAAAATTCTAGTCGTATAGATCCGGTCATATAAATATTGATGCCTTCGTACAAAATTCTCTGAAAGTTACTAAGAGTTTAATGACCAATTATACAGCGAGAATAAAAATTCTGGCCGTATAGCTTCGGTCGTATAGTTATCAATGCCTCTCTTAGAAATTTATCCCAAAAGTACTAAGAGTTTAACGACCAACTATACGGCGAAAATAAAAATTCTAGCCGTATAGTTCCGATTGTATAAATATCGATGCTAGTTTTAGAAATTTATCTCGAGAGACAGACGGTTTAACGACTAACTATAAGGCGGGATCATTGTGATCCAGCCGTATAGTTGCGTCCATATAGTTGTTTTCTGCAAAAAGAAACCCTAGTTGGCGGCGCCACTACAACTATACGGGCGGAACAACATCACCCGCCCGTATAGTTTGGTGCGACCACAAAATCGCACCAGGGTAGCTAGGTCTTCCACCTCTCCTCATTATTTCTCTCATATTCTCTCTCCAAACCTCTCAAAATCCACCTATAACTCTTGATTCTTTGCGAATTTTGTTCGTTTGAGTGGGGGAATCAACAGATCGGTATGTTTCTCTCCCTATCCATGCTTTATTTTTAGATTTCCATGGTTGAAACTCTCACATTGATCTAGTGGACGAACTCAAGCTTATTTTGTTTTTCCTATTAATTTCTCATGTTAGGATTGATTTTTTCCATGTAGGATCATTCATATATGATGTAGAAACTATATGCCTAAAGTTTTATGGTGAAATTTTTCAGTGCATCATGATGAAAAAAATTGGTAACCTCTTTCGTTCGAGCAAGCGCCAACGGGGTGAGGGCTCGAGCTCGGGGTCCTGAGCCTCGCGCGACCCCAAGTTGGACATTGTCTCATCAAGGAGGGTTATGCCCACACGTTGGGCCGACCGCAACTTTCTCACCGCGGCAGTGTTGAAGGAGGACTTCGACCTCATATGCAACAGGGCGGGGTTGGCGGTACTTGGCTTTGCAAGCCACGATACCTACACCGAGCTTATCCATGTGTTCCTTACCTCCTTCTACGATGACCATAGGGAGAAAGGTAATATGTACATGATAAGCTTCACCATGAACCGACATCACTATGAAATAAATTTCAAACAATTTTTCAATGCTTTCAGCTTCCCTCATGTTGGGGAGCCTACTGTTACTAACCTCTATAGCATCACAAGTGGAGAGACTTGGGAGGTTATTTCTGTTAATGGTGGCATGCAATTTTACCAAAATAAGCTGTCCACCATTCAGAACCCAACCATCCGCTACTATGCTTTGTTCCTTGCCAACACACTATTGGGAAGAGGTGACACTGGTTCCATGGCCAATGTGGACATGGCAGTGATCACCAAGGCTCTCTTCCCCACTTCACCGCAAAGCCCCAATCCTATAGCTCTACTCATCCAGCACCTTCGCCACCAAAGCAACAAGACCAAAGGTGATATTCGCATTGGTGGATTGGTAACCCACCTTGCCCATGTATTAAATATTATACTACCTGTTATGGAACTTGTTGACGGCTCCAAACTCATGGACGTCAAGTATTTGATTGCTTGTGGCTTCCTTGGTGTTTACCATGCTAACTGGAGGCTCCGAGCATATCAATTCAATTATCTTGGTGATACACAAGGTGAGCAGGTTTAGTTGTCCTGCCCCCAAGCCTTCTCGATTGTGGAGAAGGACACTTGGATCCTCACCAAGGACCAAGTGATGGAGATCATGGCCGAGCTCCAGCAAGATGAAGAAGGAGGGCAGCAGGATGAGGAGGAGCAGGAGCAGGAGGAAGAGCATGGATGCAACCCTGCTTGGGAGGGACAGCAGCAGCAGCAAGGGGGAGCTTGGGACCCGTGACCCAACCAGCCATAGCAGGGGTACAACTACGTCCCTTATTAGGAATTACAGCAGGTCAACTAGCGCGTTGGGAGATCGACCACACTCTTCAAGGAGTGAATGAAGATGTGAGTGCTTTGACTCACAACTTCAGTTACTTCATGACCCACTTTCTCGACTACTACCAGCGGTATCCGCACCAGCCGCCGAATGACGGCAACAACTAAGGTTGGCAATAGCCTAAGCTTGGGGGAGGTTTGAAAACCTCCAAACTTTGCATTCATGTTTTTATTTCTTCTTTTGATTTATTTTTCTTCGAGTTGCATGTTTATTTTCAGTTTGCATTCCTTAAACCAAAAATACAAAAAAAATAGTTGTAATTTTATTTGCAAGTTTGTTTCTTTGTTTCTCTCATAGATTGCTCAATTTCAGGTGACTTGGCAATATGGAAACACATAGGGGGTTCGACTCAAATACGAGAACAAAGCAAGCAAGAAGAGGTATCACATTCCTTTCATCATCCTTTCTGCAACCTTAAATTGATCCTATAATTATTTACTTGCTTGCACTGGAGTCACTCCCCGCTTAGCTTGTTTTCTTAGGAATTTTATTCCTTTGCTAGTGTCTTCTTTTTCGCCTTGAAACAATGAGCAATGAACTTGGTTAAAAATACTTCCTACATTTTTACAACAAGAAAAAGCATCTGAAAGATGACTTGAGTCCATGTTTAGCCCAAAGAATTTAATTTTAGAACTACTCCATCCCATCTAAGATTAATATAAATAGACTCGACAGCACCCTTGATTAAAATTGTTTGATAAAATGGATGCTTTGAAGTAGTAGAGATTATGCCACTACTTTTTTAATAATTACCTTAAGATATTGCTTTACGCGTGTCATTACAACTATCTCGTGCTTCATGGGGAACTATTAACTCCGTTGGCCAATGAACAATGTAAATGTGGGAAACCACTTGATTTTGGCTATTGAGTTATGGAAACGTCTGTTGCAGTAATGCTATGACGGGTAAAAAATTAGTCTCCTCATGGTTTCGAGTTCCAAGTGAAGTTGTAGTACTCCTCTGACCCATTATTGCCGAAACAATTATTTATTGGCATGGTCATGAGTGCACAACACAGCCCCAATTAACATGTTAAAAATAGTGGCATGATTTCTCTATGAAAGAGCTGAAGTTTTTGAAAGACAAAAGGAGGAAAAAGTGCTTTGAGAGACTTGAGATTTTGATATGGGAGTAGATGAGTTTTTCTTAAATTAAATATGTTGATGCCAACTTGAGTACTCTTAATTGATTAAATAAACAAGAACAAAAAGTTTTCATCTCTCAACAAATAGAGGCACCAAAAGAATTGTCTCACTTTCCTAGCTAAACTTTCGACACTTGCTTGGGCATACGATTCATTTGCTAACAATATATACGTGGTTAGGAAGTGGACTCAGTGCAATCTTGTGAATACTTGTATGATCATATTTAAGATTGCAGGGATTGTGAAGAAAATAATTTGACACCAATTCAAACTTGTGAGTTCCTTTATCTTCAGTCTCGAATCTCTGCTATTCTTCCTTATTTCCTTATCACTCGAGGGCGAGCAACATCTAAGCTTGGGGGAGTTAATAGCTATGAGATTCGACACATTTTTTATGGCTTTTATTGATGGTTTTCTCCTGGATTTGATCGTTTTCTAGCTTTACCTAACGCTAATACTTCGGTAGTGAAGGAAACTTGGTTTTTAATGTGTGTTTTAGGTTCTGAATGTCAACATAAGGTTTTAACTAGAGAAACACAATATTCTGGAGAAAACAAGCAAGTCTCTCTTTGGAAGCACTCGAGGGGAGCATACAAAAGCTTTAACGAGTAACTATACTACGGGAATATTTTTCTGGCTGTATAGTTCCTACAGTATAGTTGTCGCCGCCTCTGTCTTGTCAAAAGGGACAACTTCCATGAAGGGACCAGGGACGAAAACACAACGCAACAGCCACCATACCATCCAGAAGGGAGAAAGAAGAGATCCGGAGAAGAAGGGGAAGACGTTCTTCATCTCGCTCCACGATCTTCGACCTCCTAGCCAATACACTCCCATAGCCACTACTTGTACTTAAGAGAGAGAGGGATCTCCACCTTGCAATACTAGGGTTTGAGATTGTTTCTTCCCATCTTGAATTGTGTTGGATATTTTTCTATTCTTATTGTGGATCTCCAGGTAATACAAAGACGAATTCCCTTTATTTGATTATATTGATGACCGTTCTTCTCTCATGTGTGAGTAATTCCCTTGGGCATGGGAGATATAGGGGATTGGTGAGATGTGATGTGCCTTCATATATTTTCCATTAGTTTGTGATTGATTCTAATTACTATATTATGTGTGCTTGACTATCTGTGGGATGCATAATGCTTGTTGTCCAATTAAGGGCCCAAACAACATGATGCTTTGTTCTACATAGATAAGATCTTGTTCGCTAGTGTACCGGCGACCCCCGAGTGACACGGGGATATCAATGGAAAACTAGTAGACTCAAGGATAACGAGGAACCACCTATCTTATTGCATTAGTCCAATCCAAGGAGCTTAATCGCTAAGCGACCTGAAGGGTCTTAATCGTCTAGTGTCTGACCATGGTTTTGGTAACGGGCTAGTAGGATTATTGAAGTTGGGATGAAATCTACCAAGAGGAGTTCCGGCTAATTATAGGTTGCTCGCCTACACATATATTTATAAGATTATATTTGTTACAATTATCATTCGTCCACTTGGCACAGTCACTATCACCATGAACTGAATCTCCCCGCACCTTCTTTTGCCATCTACAGGAAGCAACAAACAATCAAGTCGTTCTTTACTTTTATGCTTTACATTTCTGAAGTTTACATTTTAGTTCTATTTAAATACATCTCATTTAATCAAAACCCCATTCTTATTTCAACACTTGCAGCCAATTCACTCGAAGACATGTGACAACTTCGGGTGTGACAGAGACTTCACCCATAAACACTTACCTTTGGGCTCCCTGTAGGATCGATATCTATACTTCGAAACTAGCTAAAAACGATCTGTCCACTTGCCGACATCAAGTACTTGCCTGGACAATAAGTAAGGAACCTTCGGAGTCTTTGGGTGATCATGTAAGTGTGTGCGTATTCGTTCGAGGGATCCCACAAGTCCTTTGCCTCTTCTGACGTGGATTCCACTTCAGCCCTTCCCGCAGGACATGGTTAGCCTGGGCCAGGAGCATGTGCGGTTGGATGCTGACTTCCGACACCTTCAAGGTAAAATCTTTTGTACCCTTTGATACGTCCATTTTGCATCACTATTCTATGTCTTAATTCACTATTATTCATTGATATATTTTGTATTGAGAGGTGATACATATGTTATTTCATCTCTTTTTGCATGGTTGATGACTTTTGGAGCATGGACCGCTGCAGTTAGGATTCTGATGGAAAAGGTGCTGTTTCGAGGCAAAATTCGTGAAGATCAGAAAATTCGGGAAAATATACGGAAAATCCTGTTTTTCCAGAAGACTAAGGATGCCAGAAGACGGAGTGGAGATGGGCCACAGGGGGCCCACACCACCCCTGGCGCGGGCAGCCCTAGGCCGCGCCAGCAGGTGGTGTGGCCGCCCTAGCCCACCTCTGGCTCTCCCCTCTGGCGTATATCATCCTCCCGAAACCCTAAGACTCGGCGAGCAACCACAGAAAGATTCCGCCGCCTCTGCGAGGCGAAAAACACCGAGAGAGAAAGATCTCTCCGGCAGACAGATTTCTGCCGGGGGAATTCCTTCCCAGAGAGGGGAGATCATCGCCATCAACACCACCATCAAGCTGGACTTCATCGGGATCATCATCATCATCACCACCATCATCACCATCAGCACCCTCATCACCATCTCCATATTGCTGTAACAATTGTGTTGAATCTTGCATTAGTTCTTAGGGGAAACTTTCCCGGTGTTGATTACTCTTTGTAGTTGATGCTATTGAGTGAACCATTGAATTATTGTTTATGTTCAGATTGTTATACGTCATTATTCCATCTCTGGTCATGATCCATATGATGTCTTGTGAGTAGTTCGTTTTGTTCTTGAGGACATGGGAGAAGTCTTGTTGTTAGTAGTGGAGTTGCGTTGAGAAAGATTCAATAGATTGTTATTTAAGTTGTGGTGTACTTCTTCTAGTGGTGTCATGTGAACATCGACTACATGACACTTCACCTATATGAGCCTAGGGGAATGCATTGTGTATTTGGCTACTAATCGTAGGGGTTGCCGGAGTGACAGAAACCTGAACCTCCGTTAGGAAACCATTGCACAAGGGACGTAAGGGTCTTAGAGTTTAAAGCTGTGGTTAGGTTTCTACCTTAATTACTTTCTTGTACTTACGGATGTTTGCAAGGGGTATAATCACAAGTATGTACTAGTCTTGGATGGGGCGGTACATTAACACAGGTTCACCCACACAAAACTTAGCAAGCTAAAGAAGATTAATCAACTATATGAAGCGAAAGCACTTGACAGTCTTCCCATGTGTCCTCGAGAACATTTGGTCATCTTAAGTAATACAACCGGCTTGTCCTTTGCTGCATAAAGGATTGGGCCACTTGCTGCATTTATTCCTACTGTCTTTTATTTACTCGTACTTTGTTTACTTGCTTTATCGAAAACCCCTAAAAATCCGTTTACTAAGTATTTGCAGAGAATTCCTGATCCATACCACTAGCCAGCACCTTCTGCTCCTCGTTGGGTTCGACACTCTTACTTATCGAAAATACTGCGATACACCCCCTATACTTGTGGGTCATCAAGACTATTTTCTGGCGCCGTTGCCTGGGAGTGAAGCGCTATTGGAGAGTGGAACTGGTAAAGGAAACTTCTACTGTGAGTATTGTTTACTTCTGCTAGTTGCTTTATTTTCGTTATGGATAATTCACTAAGTTTCTTATTTGGTAATGCTACTACCACTTCTAAGGTAGTAGATAAGCCACCACCTGCTGAGAATGATGTTTTTAAAATACCTACAAGAATTATTGATCGTGTTATGGATAACAACTATGTTGGGGATGGAACTGTCCATCTCGGTGATCATTTACTCTTATACACGAATTATGCGGGTTGTTCAAGTGTGCAGGTATCACTACAGATCAAGTTAAGAATAAGTTATTCTCATTATCACTGAAAGGAAGAGCTGAGGAATGGTATAAGCTGTTGAAGAATGGTCAAGCTCTGGAATGGGTGGAAATAGTGCCTCTCTTTTATTCAAAGTTTTATCCTCCTAGTGAGATTCATAAAGATCAGAATCAAATATACAACTTTTGGCCTCTTGATGGAGAGAGTACAACTCAAGCTTGGGGGAGATTGAAGTTACTAATGCTCAAATGTCCCATTCATGAGATCCTCAAAAATATTATTATCAATAACTTCTATGCAAGGCTTTCTCTGCATGACAAGGATTTATTGGATGCTTCTTGTGCTGGATCATTCACTCGCATGGAAGAAGCAACTAAATTGGATCTTCTGGACCGTATTCAAGACAATGTTGAAGCTTGGGAGAATGACAAAGGTAGAAAGTTAGGTATAAATTATGATTATGAATGCATTGAATCTTTTATGGGAACTGATGACTTTCAAAATATTAAAAATGCTTATGGTCTAGACTCTCAAGCTATTGCTTCTTATTTTAAGGCTTTTGCTTCCTACATTGAAGTGCCTAAAAAGAAGTGGGATAAGTATCATGAACCTTATAAAGATATTGCTAATAGTGTTCCTACAAGAAATACTGAAGTTTATACCGCTAATCATGTCTTACCTAAACCTTACATTGAGAAAATGCCTTTCCTAGTTAAGATAAAGGAACATTCTATGATAGCTAGTATGGTTGATGAAAGTATAATCAAAGTTGTTGAACCTGATAAACAAAAGGTTGATGAACCTATTATAGAAAATGTGAAAGACTTTGTTACTAAATATGAAAAAGAGGGACTCACTATCCTTTGTAAGGATACCTCTAATATTGTTTCACAAAGTAGTGTGATGAGAGCTAGTATTCCTGTGTTTCTGTTAGAATAAGCGATCATTGCTATCATGGCCCTTGTGATAGTTATATTGTTAAGTTTATGCATGATACTGAAAGTTACTATGAGAGAGGGAAAAGTGTTCTTATGCATCTCAATAATATCAAGTTTCCTCGTTTTATGTTGAAAGTCTTTATGTTGCACTTCTTTTGCCTTCTTATGCAAGTAGCCTCTGGTTTCAACAACTTGTTTGTTTACTAAATTCCCTTGCATAGGAAGCGGGTTAGACTTAAACTTGTGTATTTTTGCTTCTTAATGCTCTCTTTCACTTCAATTCATA
The DNA here is from genome assembly GCA_916181665.1 of Avena sativa. Taxonomy (NCBI): domain Eukaryota; kingdom Viridiplantae; phylum Streptophyta; class Magnoliopsida; order Poales; family Poaceae; genus Avena; species Avena sativa. The sequence goes on along the minus strand of OV702297.1, from coordinate 462,487,026 downwards.
TTCCTATGTGAGCATCTTCAAAATTATCATGCCCATCTTAATGGCTATAAAGAAAGAGCTTTTTGGGAGACAACCCAATTTGTTTTTGCTTTCAGTTTGTGTTTGTTTCTTTGAGTCTTGGAAATTATTACTTCGGTAACAACCGCTCCTTATCTGTTTTGTTTGGTTTTTGTGTCAAGATCAACCTCTAATGAGAGAGAAGTAAGATTTGGGGAAGTTTGTTGTCCCGAAACAGATTTTTGTGCTTCACCGTAAAAATTCGTGAGAGATCTCTGTATATCAGTTTGAGCTGTAATGTTTTATGCTTCTGCCCCAGGTTGTTATTTAACTTTCGTTAGTTTTGAACTTTTTGATTTGAGCAACAGAAGATTTTTGAAAAAATTGATCTTTACCTGCTGCTCTGTTTTGACAGATTTTGCCACTTTTGCATTTGCTTCTTTATTCGATTTCCTTTTTGAATTCTTTTTGGGTTTTCGGAAGGAGTTGCTATAGTAGCTTATGTTTTGATGGTTTTCAGTTGAAAGTGGACTTAGAAGGTTCTATCACTTCAGTTATACTAATGTTGCTAATGAGAACCATGTGAAGTTTTGTGTGAAAGAGATTTTCAGGAAGTGGAGATAATGGTGTAACAAGGAAGAGAAGGGTTTTATGACTCAAGTAATAAGTATATGAAGATGAAGATATTGATGTTATTCAAGTGGTGACTCCGGAAGAATCCACTAAATACCAAATTCAGAGACCTGCAGAGTCTGTTTTCAAATAGGTAACAGTTCTGGTAAGGAAAGTTCCGCGAAAATACAATCCAACTATATTTTTGCAGTTTTCAGTCAATAAGGGAAGCTACGAAGCGAAAAAGGGATGGAAACGGAGCCAGGGTGGCTCACACCACCCTGTGGCGCAGGCCCTCCCCTGGCCGCGCCACCAGGTGGTGAGTCCACCCCGGACTCCGCCTCCGACTCGTTTTCTCCCAGTACCTTCCTTTTGACATGAAACTTCGTAATATATGACCCCCCGGATCCCTCAAGGTTCATATGTCATGTTTTCGTTGTGTTTTTGTTTTGATCTGTTTCTGCCAGGACATACTCTTTGAAAGATTAGAAGCACCATGGTGTCCGCCAAGGATAAAGGAAAGGAGCCTATGGAGGAAGACCTCCAAGACCCCGGGAAGGAGAAGGAGATCAAGAGTGAAGATGAAGAGGAGGCAAAGCACACCGACACTACCATTGCAAGCATTGGAGTAGTGACAAAACCTACCAGGGTTAGAAGGACGGCACGGATACATACTGGGGGGAAAGCTCCCCGTCACAGCTTGGCTCCACGGTCACTTCCTCCACACACCAAGAATCCCTTCCATACCTTTATCCATAACCATGCAGGAAAATAAGACTCCAAGAGGGAAGAATGGAAAAAAAATCACAAGAGCTAGGATCCACAAACTGAAATGATCATGAGCCGTATTGAGCACAACTCGGAGTTGATTCGTACTCTCACCTTCGAGATTGAGGACTTGGGGAAACTAATCAAAGAGCTCATCGAGAGGATACCACCACCACCAAAAGAGTAATTCGTCATCAGGTTTGGCATCCCCTTGGTTTGTTCCAAGCTTGGGGGAGTGCCACGGTATCACATCACTATCTTCTATCTTTTTACCTTATTAGTAGAGTCGTATCATGAATAGAGGAGTTATTATGTAGGATGGTTTGCATTATGGAAGTGTCCCCTCTCTCGTTAGATATGTATCCCTTGGTGTGAGTTGCCGTTATGGAATATTAATGAGAAGCTCTATCATTTACTCTTTTGCATAGCTTATGTTAGTTTTCAATTCGTGGTTATATGATTGATCTTGTTGTTAGTATTGGTATCACTTTGGGATCATTGAGTTAATTTAGTTGGTTTTGGCAAACCTGGCTCGGTCAGTAGTAACACTATTTTTGAGAGTTGAATGAAAAAAGACAAAAGTACTCTAAAGAAAAATTATTTCATCATCTTTCTTTCTTGATTTGCTCATAAGTCTAGTATTCTCTAGTTAAGATCTTTTGTGCTTCCAAGGAAGATTGCATGTTTTTCTTTATCACTTGTATGTTTGTTTGTTTCCTTCAACTCTTATACTTGCTACCCAGCCTTGCTAGCCAAAACCTATACTAATAGGGAATTCTTCTCATGCATCCACTCCTTTAAACCAAAACCTTTGCCATTTGTGTCCACCATTCCTACCTAGTAGCATTAGTGTTATTCCAAGTAAATTCTTGTTTTATCTACCTCCCAAATTAAACTTGTTATGTGAAAATTAGTGATTAAAGCTCTCACGAACTTGATGGCACACTTTACTTTCTTGCACTTAATAAACTTGAACCATTGTGCTCACCTATGTTGCGTATATGCTTGCGCTTTGTAAGTTGTGAATTAGCAGAACCATCCTGTCATGGGGAACGCTTTCAACATTGCACTGGTACTTTGTACCAAGTTGATATCATGTTCTTTTTTCTATGGATGTCGTCGGTGTGAAATGAAAGGGGAGCTTGTAAGTCCATGGAGTTATGCATGTGTGTTAGAGAAACGCCTGGGCCGCTGGTCTAATCCATGCTGACATGGTGTAAACTTGCAGCGTAACCATAACAAGTATCTATGAAGCATTCTTCTTATAAAAAAAGAGATAGAGATTGAGGAAAAGAGAAAAGAAAAAAAGAGATATTATGAAAAGAGGAAAGAGAAAAAAAAGCACCATATTCCCATGGTAAATAAGAAGATTGTTGAGATGCTTGTTGTCTGCTTGCCTTGTCATTTTGATATGGGGATTCTTCCGTATCATCGGGCAAGGGGTACCCCGTTGGCGGTTCTCAATGATACACATATGCTTACGATGACAAGAACTTACCGGTGACTAAACTTGAGTAGCATGAGGAGCGGCCCTCGTATTCAAGGGACATGAGATTATCAATTTACAACTTGTCAATGCATATCCTCATATTTGATCACTTTAACCTTAATCACCTAAAGATGCCTATGATAGGGGAAATGAGAGCTGAAAGCTAGTAAGTATCATAATTTTTGGGATCTCTTTATGAGACTTGCATTCCCTGCTTCCCTCTTTGAAGGGCCTTTCTTTTACTTTGTAGTTGAGTCAGTAAACCTATTCCCTTCTATCTCAGCAAGTATTTTGAGTTGTTGTGATTCATTCATTCATATGATGATTTATTCAATCATGTCTTATGTTCCTTGCTTTTCACATTGCTCTTATCTTGATGTTTACTACTTTGAAAGCTATCTTTGAAAACCAGTTATTTGTGAACTCCAGCAAATTATCAACTATTATTCGACCAAGAGCTAAGTTTGTCATTACCAATTATGATTCACTTTATGTATCTTTATTGTGTTTCCTTTACCTATTACAAGTTGAGTTATATAATAGTGAGTTGTCTTCTATTATGATCTATGTATTTGATGAATGTGATGCTTCTTGTCCGTATTCTTTTATCGACTCTTCACTCCATAAACCTGAGGCCATGTTTATTGAGCTCAGTTTCGCTTGAGGACAAGCGAAGTCTAAGCTTGGGGGAGTTGATACGTCCATTTTGCATCACTATTCTATGTCTTAATTCACTATTATTCATTGATATATTTCGTATTGAGAGGTGATACTTATGTTATTTCATCTGTTTTTGCATGGTTGATGACTTTTGGAGCATGGCCCGCTGCAGTCAGGATTCTGATGGAAAAGGTGCTGTTTGGAGGCAAAATTCGCGAAGATCAGAAAATCCGGGAAAATATACGGAAAATCCTATTTTTCCAGAAGACTAAGGATGCCAGAAGACGGAGTGGAGATGGGCCACAGGGGGCCCACACCACCCCCTGGCGCGGGCAGCCCTAGGCCGCGCCAGCAGGTGGTGTGGCCGCCCTGGCCCACCTCTGGCTCTCCCCTCTGGCGTATATCATCCTCCCGAAACCCTAAGACTCGGGGAGCAACCACAGAAAGATTCCGCCACCTCTATGGGGCGGAAAACACCGAGAGAGAAAGATCTCTCCGGCAGACAGATTTCTATCGGGGGAATTCCTTCCCGGAGAGGGGAGATCATCGCCATCAACACCACCATCAAGCTGGACTTCATCGGGATCATCATCATCATCACCACCATCACCATCAGCACTCTCATCACCATCTCCATATTGCTGTAACAATTAACTTGAATCTTGCATAGTTCATAGGGGAAACTTTCCCGGTGTTGATTACTCTTTGTACTTGATGCTATTGAGTGAACCATTGAATTATTGTTTATGTTCAGATTGTTATACATCATTATTCCATCTCTGATCATGATCCATATGATGTCTTGTGAGTAGTTCATTTTGTTCTTGAGGACATGGGAGAAGTCATGTTGTTACTAGTGGAGTTGTGTTGAGAAAGATTCAATAGTTTGTTATTTAAGTTGTGGTGTACTTCTTCTAGTGGTGTCATGTCAACGTCGACTACATGACACTTCACCTATATGGGCCTAGGAGAATGCATTGTGTATTTGGCTACTAATCGTAGGGGTTGCCGGAGTGACAGAAACCTGAACCCCCGTTAGGAAACCATTGCACAAGGGACGTAAGGGTCTTAGAGTTTAAAGTTGTGGTTAGGTTTCTACCTTAATTACTTTCTTGTACTTACGGATGTTTGCAAGGGGTATAATCACAAGTATGTATTAGTCCTAGGAAGGTCGGTACATTAGCACAGGTTCACCCACACAACACTTAGCAAGCTAAAGAAGATAAATCAACTATATGAAGCGAAAGCACTTGACAGTCTTCCCATGTGTCCTCGAGAACGTTTGGTCATCTTAAGTAATACAACTGGCTTGTCCTTTGCTGCATAAAGGATTGGGCCACTTGCTGCATTTATTCCTACTGTCTTTTATTTACTCGTACTTTGTTTACTTGCTTTATCAAAAACCCCTAAAAATCCGTTTGCTAAGTATTTGCAGAGAATTCCTGATCCATACCACTAGCCAGCACCTTCTTCTCCTCGTTGGTTTCAACACTCTTACTTATCGAAAATACTGCGATACACCCCCTATACTTGTGGGTCATCACCCTTCATGTTATCCATCCGAATGTGGGGTCAACTTCTGATTGATGCACTTTTTCTTGCGCTAGAGGAAAACAATCAAGTTCTTTGTCGGCTAAACTCTCTTGAAAAGAGTCTCGGTGTGGCGAAGATCAAGAGGAAGGATGCCGACGAAGCCCTCGAGCGCTACAAGATGGAGTCGAAAAAGCACGAGGAAAACTTGGCGGCCACCGTAGCGGATAGAGAGAAGTGGTTCGCGGACCAGCTCATGACAGCTACCCAGGCTCTCTCCGGTAAGTTTTCTGGTGTGATTTGCTTTTATTGCTCAACCTCCTTTGTCTCCTTCCTTCTTGACCGTTAACTACTATGTTTTTTTGAAGATGCGACTGGCCTTGATTTTGATCGTCAGGCACTGACTCGCGACGACCTCTTGGGTGACGTCATAGCTATAGTCGAAGACTGTAGCATTTCTGCCAAGGATGTGCTCGGTCGTCTTCGCAAGGAGATGTGTCCAAAGGCCAGGGCCATTGAATACACTAGTAGTCTTGCTGAGGCCTTCGCCGGGGGAGTGCCTTCTGAATACAAGCAGCTACACAAAGGAGCGGGTGTCTCCCTCGGTTTGGCGATGGCGCAGGCTTGTGACGCTAGGCTTGATCTTAGCAAGGTCACCTCCAAGATGCCCCTGGCAGCCAAAGGCAAAGAGGTAGCTTTCGCTTCTGCTGCGTCACGCTGTAAAAAGTATGGTCCAAGGCTCATTGAGATGCCGGTGTAGTACTCCGCGTAGCAGAAATAACTAGCCATGGCGAAAGCTACAATGTCTAGGGCTATCGTGGGTTCTGCGAAGCCTTCGGATGCCTCTACATAGGCCTCTCTGTGTCCTTGCTATTGTCCTTTCTAGGGTTCTTATGGACCGATCGGAATCGAGCGACCATGCTGGCGACACCGCAGGATCACATTGCGCAGGTGCTACAGTTCTTGAAGAAAGCGGAATCCTCCTTTAAGCATATTTTCAGGGCAATGTTTCCCTTGGATGCATTGCCTGCAAGCCTATTGGCATTGCTGCGGAAGTTCCATGATGCTGGTGCTGTACATGAGTGTGTACACCAGCAACTTTTCGTGAGTGCAAAGGCTGCGTTGGCATTTGTGCATATGCAACGTCCAAATGTGGACCTAAATGTCATTGCTGAAGGGCCGTCGGCACCTCCAGATGGTATGGCGTGGGACATCCGCCCACACTATCGGGCAGTTGCCCAGCCAGAGGAGGATATTATCCAATATTTCAATAAGCGTACCAACATCTTGCTCCAGCAATAGTAGCGTAGTGTTAACCTGTATAGAACATGCAAGTGTTGTAAAGCTCATATAGTTTCGATTGGGCATTGCAGCCCTTTTAATTTTGTAAAATTTTGCTAGTTTTTATTTGTTTGAGTGTGATTATGCGATGCCTTTTCGTTAGACTAACACCAACAAATCTCAGCTCCTTGCCAACCTGTTAGTTGGGCTACAACTAAGCTGGAGTTTTCAAGGGTTTGATTGCAAGCGTAGTCAGCTACTCGGGCCATCGCGATGGTGAGTTGTGTGTACGATGAGGTCATCAGGGAGGCATAGCCCCCGAGTGCAGTATGCATAAAGTAAAACATAACAAGGCTCGTGGTTGAGGAACTTAGCTTTATTTATTGAAGAATAGCAAGAGGTACATTGTTCGGCTAAGTAGCCTAGTTGAGTAGCCCTATTGGAAAGTAAAACCATCTAAGGTGAAAAACGTCCTAGTTGCGCGACGTTCCATGGGTTGGAGTATGTAACCCCAGTCTCTAGGTCTTTGAGGCGATAGGCGCCACCTAGGATCACTTCGGTGACCATGTAGGGTCCTTCCCATGGAGATTCAAGCTTGAGGTGCCCTCTCTACTTCAGTCGCAGAACGAGGTCACCTTCGACGAACGACCTTGGGCGTAGCTGTCGGCTGTGATAGTTGCGGAGGCTCTGCTAGTACACAGTTGACCGTTTCGTAGCGATTTCACGTGCCTCATCGAGCAGGTTGACAGAGTTCTTGAGTGCAGCCGTAGATTCTACTTTGCTATAAAAGATGACCCATGGTGCCTTGTAGCATACTTCGGCTGGTAGTGCCTCAGCACCGTGCACCATGAAGAAAGGTGTGTAGACGGTGGCGTTGTTCGGGGTTGTTCATAGGCTCCATAGCACCGAGGGCAGCTCGTCTTCCCATGCTCTAGCTGCTCGCTCGAGAGGTCGAAGGAGGCGCTTCTTGATACCATTGCAGACTAGGTCGTTGGCCTTTTCACTTGACTGTTGGTCTAGGGGTGCGCCACAGAAGCGTAGCTAATGTTGATGCCCAAGTTTTCGCAGAGGAGGGTCGAACGGCAGAGCACTCCGCCCGTGTGGCGCTAACCGTCCCGGATGGTAGAAGCGATGTGCCACTATCCCACGGCGCCATGCCCTCGATAACTGGCTCGGACGCTACTTCCCTTGCCTGGCACGTGGCGGAGGTCCCCTCGGGTGGTTCCGACCCTCGAGGGACCTCTCTCCATGGGTCGAAGGAAGGGAGCTCCGAGCGAACAAGGCAGGCGACGCCCGATAAGTATAGCGGGCAAGCCCTAGGGGGGATCTCGGGCATGGTCACCCACGCCGAGCAACAACCGCGTCAGGGTGGCCACGTTATCTTCGGCACACAGTCCCGGTGATAGCCATATCGCGTCTTGAGAAGAGGATAGGTCCCAAACAACCTTGCAGTGCTCCTAGAAGAGCGCAACCTGCTGATGTCGAGCTCGTTGGGGAACCCTGATGCACTCGACTTTCAACGTAGAGCTCGTTGGGAACCCCAAGAGGAAGGTATGATGAGCACAGCAGTAAGTTTTCCCTCGGTTATGAAACCAAGGTTTAATCGAACCAGTAGGAGCAAGGAAACATCCCAAAGGTATTACTAGCTGAGCTTTGGCAGGGCGCACTACCGGTGCTAGTAGCAACGTGGAGACCTGCACAACAGAACCACAGAACTTTGTCCCCAACTTGCGATGAGGTTGTCAATCTCACCAAGTTTTGCGGAAAACAAAGGATTAAACGTATCGAATGGAAAGAAGTAATAGTTTGCAGAAAGTAAACACAAAGCAGTAAAAGATTGTAGATTGTATATAAAAGACAAGGACCGGGATCCATAGTTCACTAGAGGTGGCTCTCCTTAAGATAGATAACATGCTGGGTGAACAAATTATAGCGGGGCTATTGACAAACACCGAGAAAGCAATACATGCATATACTAATCATCTTCACTCCTTTGAGACTTGATTAGGCATTACAACATAATACATAGACCGCCATCCAACTGCATCTATGACTAATAATCCACCTTCAGGTTATCATCCGAACCCCCTCCAGTATTAAGTTGCAAGCAACAGATTATTGCTTTACGAACTACGTGTAAGGTAAACAATACGATTGTTCTATGAACAAAGGATTGTTGTTTTCTCCCTAGTAGCAATAGCACATCTAGTACCTTAGAGATTTCTGTCACTTCCCCAGATTACCAGAGGCATGAACCCACTATCGAGCATAAATACTAACTCTTGGAGTTGCTAGCATCTACTTGGCCAAGATAGCTACTAACAACGGAAAGCATGCAAGATCTCAAATAACAAAGACATGATAGAATCAATAATCAATCTGAAATAGCATCTCAATATCCATCGGATCCCCACAAACACAACATGTATGAATTACAAATAGATGATCTTGATCATGAATGGAGCTCACAAGATCTAAACATGAAAGCACAAAGGAGGAGAAACCAGCCATCTAGCTACTACATGGATCCGTAGTCCAAGGATGAACTACTCACGCATCACACCGGAGGCTTGCATGGTGATGAAGAAGGCCTCCAGGGTGAATTCCCCTCTCCGGCAGGGTGCCGGGAAGAGTTTCAGATCCCTCCCGATCTAGGGATGGAGATGATGGCGGCTACAGACTCTTTCGTGGATGTTTGATCGGGTACATAGGGTTTTCGTCCCAAGGGCAACTTATAGGCGGAAGGAGAGGCCGAGGGGGTGCTGGGGTCGGCCAGACCACCCCCTGGCGCGGGCCAAGCCTGGACGCGCGGCCAGGTTGTGTGGTCGGCCCCTGACCCCTCTCTGTCTCGTATTCTGGCACTTGATCCCTTCCGGAAAAATAGGCACTTTGGCTTTTGTCCCGTCCAATTCCGAGAATATTCATTTTCTGACTTTCCTGGAACCAAAAACAGCAGAAAACAGGCAGATGGCACTATGGCTCTTGTTAATAGGTTAGTCCAAGAAATCATATGAAAAGTACTCCAAAGTTGGAACAAAACAAAAGAAAGTGGATAAAACCAAGCATGGAACATCAAAATTTATAGATACATTTGCAATGTATCAAACCCCAAGAGGAAGGTATGATGAGCACAGCAGTAAGTTTCCCTCAGTTATGAAACCAAGGTTATCGAACCAGTAGGACCAAGGAAACACCTCCAAGGTGTTGTTGCCAACTTGGAATCTTGCACAACACAACCACAGAGCTTTGCCTCCAACTTACAGTGAGGTTGTCAATCTCACCGGTTTTGCTAAAAACAAAGGATTAAATGTATTGTGTGGAAGAAAGTAAAAGCTTGCAGAAAGTAAACAGAAAACAGTAAACAGTTTTAGATTGATGGTAAAAGAAAGGACCGGGGTCCATAGTTCACTAGTGGTGGCTCTCCTTAAGATAGATGAAATGTTGGGTGAACAAATTACAGCGAGGCAATTGACAAACATCGAGAAAGCATACATGCATATACTAATCATCTTGACTCCTATGAGATTTGATTGGGCATTACAGCATTATACATAGACCGTAATCCAACTTCATCTATGACTAATAATCCACCTTCAGGTTATCATCTGAACCCCCTCTAGTATTAAGTTGCAAACAACAGATAATTGCATTACGCATTACGTGTAAAGTAAACAATACGATTGTCCTATGAACAAAGGATTGATGTTTTCTCCCTAGTAGCAACATCACATATAGTACCTTAGAGATTTCTGTCACTTCCCCAGATTACTAGAGGCATGAACCCACTATCGAGCATAAATACTCCCTCTTGGAGTTGCTAGCATCTACTCAGCCAAGATATCTACTAACAATGGAGAGCATGCAAGATCACAAATAACAAAGACATGATAGAATCAATAATCAATCTGAAATAGCATCTCAATATCCATCGGATCCCCACAAACACAACATGTAGGATTACAAATAGATGATCTTGATCATGAACACAACATGGAGACCTGCACAACACAACCACAGAAATTTGTCCCCAACTTGCGATGAGGTTGTCAATCTCACTGTGTTTTGCGAAAAACAAAGGATTAAACGTATCGAATGGAAAGAAGTAATAGTTTGCAGAAAGTACACACAAAGTAGTAAAAGATTGTAGATTGTATATAAAAGACAAGGACCGGGATCCATAGTTTACTAGAGGTGGCTCTCCTTAAGATAGATAACATGCTGGGTGAACAAATTACAGCAGGGCAATTGACAAACACCGAGAAAGCAATACATGCATATACTAATCATCTTGACTCCTTTGAGACTGGATTGGGCATTACAACATAATATATAGACCGCCATCCAACTGCATCTATGACTAATAATCCACCTTCAGGTTATCATCCGAACCCCCTCTAGTATTAAGTTGCAAGCAACAGATTATTGCTTTACGAACTACGTGTAAGGTAAACAATACGATTGTTCTATGAACAAAGGATTGTTGTTTTCTCCCTAGTAGCAACATCACATCTAGTACCTTAGAGATTTCTGTCACTTCCCCAGATTACCAGAGGCATGAACCCACTATCGAGCATAAATACTAACTCTTGGAGTTGCTAGCATCTACTTGGCCAAGATAGCTACTAACAACGGAAAGCATGCAAGATCTCAAATAACAAAGACATGATAGAATCAATAATCAATCTGAAATAGCATCTCAATATCCATCGGATCCCCGCAAACACAACATGTATGAATTACAAATAGATGATCTTGATCATGAATGGAGCTCACAAGATTTAAACATGAAAGCACAAAGGAGGAGAAACCAGCCATCTAGCTACTACATGGATCCGTAGTCCAAGGATGAACTACTCACGCATCACACCGGAGGCTTGCATGGTGATGAAGAAGGCCTCCAGGGTGAATTCCCCTCTCCGGCAAGGTGCCGGGAAGAGTTTCAGATCCCTCCCGATCTAGGGATGGAGATGATGGCGGCTATAGACTCTTTCGTGGATTTTTGATCGGGTACCTAGGGTTTTCGTCCCGAGGGCAACTTATAGGTGGAAGGAGAGGCCGAGGGGGTGCTGGGGTCGGCCAGACCACCCCCTGGCGCGGGCCAAGCTTGGCCGCGCGGCCAGGTGGTGTGGCCGGCACCTGGCCCCTCTTCGTCTCGTATTCTGGCACTTGATCCCTTCCGGAAAAATAGGCACTTTGGCTTTTGTCCCGTCCAATTCCGAGAATATTCATTTTCTGACTTTCCTGGAACCAAAAACAGCAGAAAACAGGCAGCTGGCACTGTGGCTCTTGTTAATAGGTTAGTCCAAGAAATCATATGAAAAGTACTCCAAAGTTGGAACAAAACACAAGAAAGTGGATAAAACCAAGCATGGAACATCAAAAATTATAGATACATTTGCAATGTATCAAACCCCAAGAGGAAGGTATGATGAGCACAGCAGTAAGTTTCCCTCAGTTATGAAAACAAGGTTATCGAACCAGTAGGAGCAAGGAAACACCTCCAAGGTGTTGTTGCCAACTTGGAATCTTGCACAACACAACCACAGAACTTTGCCTCCAACTTACAGTGAGGTTGTCAATCTCACCGGTTTTGCTGAAAACAAAGGATTAAATGTATTGTGTGGAAGAAAGTAAAAGCTTGTAGAAAGTAAACAGAAAATAGTAAACAGTTGTAGATTGATGGTAAAAGAAAGGACCGGGGTCCATAGTTCACTAGTGGTGGCTCTCCTTAAGATAGATGAAATGTTGGGTGAACAAATTACAGCGAGGCAATTGACAAACATCGAGAAAGCATACATGCATATACTAATCATCTTGACTCCTATGAGATTTGATTGGGCATTACAACATTATACATAGACCGTAATCCAACTTCATCTATGACTAATAATCCACCTTCAGGTTATCATCTGAACCCCCTCTAGTATTAAGTTGCAAACAACAGATAATTGCATTACGCATTACGTGTAAAGTAAACAATACGATTGTCCTATGAACAAAGGATTGATGTTTTCTCCCTAGTAGCAACATCACATATAGTACCTTAGAGATTTCTATCACTTCCCCAGATAACTAGAGGCATGAACCAACTATCGAGCATAAATACTCCCTCTTGGAGTTGCTAGCATCTACTTGGCCAATATATCTACTAACAATGGAGAGCATGCAAGATCACAAATAACAAAGACATGATAGAATCAATAATCAATCTGAAATAGCATCTCAATATCCATCGGATCCTCGCAAACACAACATGTAGGATTACAAATAGATGATCTTGATCATGAACGGAGCTCACAAGATCTAAACATGGTAGCACAAAGGAGAATAACCAACCATCTAGCTACTACATGGACCCGTAGTCCAAGGATGAACTACTCACGCATCACACAGGAGGCTTGCATGGTGATGAAGAAGGCCTCCAGGGTGAATTCTCCCCTCCGGCAGGGTGCCGGGAAGAGCTTTAGATCCCTCCCGATCTAGGGATGGAGATGATGGCGGCTATAGACTCTTTCGTGGAATTTTGATCGAGTACTTAGGGTTTCTGTATCGGAGGCATCTTATAGGCGAAAGGGGATGCCGATGGGGTGCCCTAGGCGGCCACACCAACCTTGGCATGGGCTAGGCCTGGCCGCATGGCCAGGTGGTGTGGCGGCCCTCTGGACCCTCTCCGTCTCGTATTCTGGCTCCGTGTCCCCCTCGGTGAAAAACTGACTTTGTCTTTTGTCCCGTCCAATTCCGAGAATATTCATTTTCTGACTTTCCTGGAACCAAAAACAACAGAAAACAGGCAGTTGGCACTGTGGCATCTTGTTAATAGGTTAGTCCAAGAAAGTGTATAAAAAGTACTCCAAAGTGTGGACAAAACATAAGAAAGTAGATAAAAACCAAGCATGGAACATCAAAAATTATGGATACTTTAGCAACGTATCAGTCCCTCACCACCATCTCCCAGTAAGCCATTGCCCCTACAAGTCCGCCACACGCCTCGCGAGGGGTCCGGACCCCATGAAGGAGGCGTCCACCCGGGACCAACCAGGGTTCTCCACCGCCGCCCTGTCAAAACGCGGAGCTGAGGAAGCACCCGGGAAGCGTCCATAAGGACCTAGTCCTAGTGAAACTCTGAAGCCATCCCTAGGAGGGAGGGAGCCGGAAAGCCCTCCCCGCGGTCGACAAGAACCTGACACCCCTGAGGTGGTCCTCCGATGAAAGGACGTGTAGGGTAAAGAAGTGTCGGAAGAGCGTCAACGAGGGCATCACACCCACGAAGGCCTGGCACCAGTACGCGAAAGCAGCCAGGAGGGTCACGCTCCATGGATGAAGGTGGAGAAGTTGGATGCAGTTGTGCTCCAGGACGGCGAGGAGTGAGGATGAGAAGGGGGAGAGGGCCGGCAGTGATGGTATACATGAAGACCGGGAACGCGGTGGTAGACATCTCCTCACCACCGACCCCGACGCACCATGCCCGAGAGGCGCCCCACTCGTTCGTGGCATACGCCATCAAGCGCCTGATTTTCTCTAGGCCCTCCTCATTGGCAATCGACGAATCCGGGAGGAACCGAACGCTCGCAGCGGTGAAGCCAGCTGAGACCGAAGCATCACACGCTTTCTTGGGCGTTGTTTCAAGAGCTCCGAGGAATGAGAGCTTGGTAGTGGACGAGAACCAGGGAGCGGTCAGCAACAAGAAGATGAAGTGGTGGAACACTACCCAGGTCCAGGCCTTTAAGGGAGGCTCGGGCCCCGATGGGCAGTTGAGGCGATGGGTCGAACGACCAACAGACACTGCCCAGGTCCTGGACACGTGGATGATGTGGGCTAGCGTGCGTTGAGGCGTGCACTGACACGGGCTAACACAGGCCTGGAACAAAGGGGTCGCTTGACTCTCCCGCCCGTTTAGGGGTAGCGTGCCCGACAAGCGACCGGGGGCTACTGTCAGACTACCGGCACCGGGAGTACAACGTCCCGTCAAGTACCAGTCCCGCACTACCCGACCTCAAGAGGGCGACGCCTACTGGATGACCGTGTGAACACGGCCAAGGCAGAAGGACACGGAGGGAGGTTCCCTCTAGAGGCCTCGGCTCCTGGCGAGGGATTAGATTAGAGACCGCACTCTTTCGTGGCGGAACCAGGGATTAGATTAAAGGCCTCGGCTCCTCACCACCGACCCCGACGCACCATGCCCGAGAGGCGCCCCACTCGTTCGTGGCGGACGCCATCAAGCGCCTGATTTTCTCTAGGCCCTCCTCATTGGCAACCGACGGAGCCGGGAGGAACCGAACGCTCGCAGCGGTGAAGCCAGCTGAGACCAGAGCATCGCACGCTTTCTTGGGCGCTGTTTCAAGAGCTCCGAGGAACAAGAGCTTGGTAGTGGACGAGAACCAGGGAGCGATCAGCAACAAGAAGATGAAGTGGTGGAACACCACCCAGGTCCAGGCCTTTATGGGAGGCTCGGGCCCCGATGGGCAGTTGAGGCGATGGGTCGAACGACCAACAGACACCGCCCAGGTCCTGGACACGTGGATGATGTGGGCTAGCGTGCGTTGAGGCGTGCACTCACACGGGCTAACACAAGCCTGGAACGAAGGGGTCGTTTGACTCTCCCGCCCGTTTAGGGGTAGCGTGCCCGACAAGCGACCGGGGGCTACTGTCAGACTACCGGCACCGGGGGTACAACGTCCCGTCAAGTACCAGTCCTGCACTACCCGACCTCAAGAGGGTGACGCCTACTGGATGACCGTGTGAACACGGCCAAGGAAGAAGGACACGGAGGGAGGTTCCCTCTAGAGGCCTCGGCTCCTGGCGAGGGATTAGATTAGAGACCGCACTGACATACATAAGTCCAGCAAGTGGAACGATCGGTCCAAGATGGTGTCAGACCATCTTGGAAAAGTGGATCTCTGCCTGTTTGCTTCAGTGTTAAAGATAGGAGGATGGCACACAGCTGCGCAGCGGCCCGACAATGCCACTTTGGCGCAAGGAGACCAAGATGACGCAGCGGGACAGAGGGCGTGACGTCGGTGACCTCGGCGGCCGACCACTACGACCATTAGGACCATACCGCGGACAAAGAGAGGGAGAGGATTCAACACGTCTTGGTGGCAGGAATGTGGTGACCCTTCCCGCCCAGTTTTTTGGGGAAGAGGCCCAACCGCCCTATAAAAGAGGGCCTTCCTCTACCTAGGAGGAGGGGGATTCCTAGAACTTGTAACCCTAGACATTGACTCTCCATTGTACTGTACCCTCGCGAAGCACAGCGAGCAATACGACCAAGCAGGAGTAGAGACTTTACCTCCACACAAGGGTCCCGAACCTGGGTAAAAAAACCCATGTCAGCCTCTCTGTCATGTGCATGCGCCGCCGTCCTCGCTGTCATTGAGTAGCTCAAGTAGCTCAGAACGTGTGATTCAGCCCCCTCTCGAACTCAGAGCTCGTTGGACCCCTGTTACTTTGCAGGACACATCTCCGACAACCGCCAGATCAGTAGCATACACATCCAAAGTAAAAAAGGTTAGAGAAGTATTGAAATATAGGCGATTTAAGCATTTTTGTACCTTCCACCCAATCACCATTAGCATCCTTGAGCCGTTTAATAAAGTTTTTCTTTCGGGAGCTGCAATAACAAAACTTAGTATTTCGGTCCCCTAAATTAACCAATTGGTCTGCCATCGCTACATCCAGTGAAGTTCTTTTGCTCCAGTAGTAATTCAATTAGATTAGCTAATTCTTTTGTGATTTTCTCATTCTCCTCATTCATGGGCCCATTCATGGCCTTTTCCAATTTCTTTTAGGCCTTCCGTATTCGTTTCCTAGGTTGTTTTAGAATGCGAATATCACAATCATGCAAAGGTGTGTTGCCCATTAAGTTCCCTAATCTTGTCCCAAGTCATGTGTTTATCTTCCCATCTAGGCTCTTCATAGATGCTAGTTAATCTCCAAATGTTATTTGGCCCCTCAACAATTCGTACATCAATGTACTTCGGAGCCCAGAAAATATGTTAAACATTGGTCTCTCTTTTCCACAACATTAGGACTCTACCACTCCGACCATCACTCAGATTAACAATTTTAAAATCCATCTTTAGCCTCTCTTTAAATAGTCTATCAGATAGCTGTCTAATGTGTCTCCGACAAAAACAACACATCAGGGTTGCAACGCTTCTGGAAATCTTGAAGCAATCGAACTGTTGGGTCATTCCCCGAGTCCCGACAGTTCAAGCCTAATATCATCATTGATCTCGGCGGCGCTCCTCGAAGGAGCTCGCCAATCTCGAGTTTTTGTTTTCTTCTGTTTTCTCATATGTCTTTTTCCTCTTTGGATCACGCGCTAGAACAGGACTTGGTGGCGCCGACGGTTCAAATTGTGTCACCATAGCACCAACCTTCCCTGTACGTGCAGGAACCACCGCAGCTCCTCCCGTAAATTTTGTGGTAGCGACCTCTCCCGAGTTGTGCATGATAATTTCCCTGTTCTTACTAGCAATAGGATCATCTCCGGACATGTCATCCTTCTCATTCTCTTTACCATATCCGTCGTCAGCAACTTCAGAACGAGCATTAGAACCCCTACCAGCATTAAAGCCACTCCTGCCTCGACAATCACCCATTCCATGTTCAGGTTGACCCCTGCCTCTCACAGTCCAAGACACCCAGAGGTTTTTGAAGATCAGCGCATCAGGGGGGTGAACTCCATCACCATGGTCCTTGTGCTTAAGGCCTAGGTGTCCACAGACCTGACACCAGTTGGGTAACTTCTCATACTTGACAAGAAAAGGCTCCGTCCGCCCAGCTCGAATAATTGAGACAACACTTTTTTAGAGATTTACGGATATCCAGCTTCACTCGAGCATGGTAAAAATTACCCACAAAATCTTTAGAGATACCTTTGGATGATATCCACACTCCCACTTTAGATGCTAAAGTTTTCAGCATTGGAACATACCCAATATGCAGATCATGGATTTGGATCCAAATATCAATGTGGAAGAAATCAATAGTTGATGGTTTTGTAAAACCATCGTAAGGAACGATCACAACCAGATTGCCACGAAACGCCCAAGGACCACCATCCATTACCCTCTCCCAATCCCCAAGTGTGCAGATTGCCTTCTAGAGATCTAGTTTTCACTTTATGGGCAAGATCCCGCGCAGATTGCATGCTCTTGAAAAACTAGAAGCTCGAGTACTCCCCATCCATAAAAGACCTAGCGATTGCAAGCCATCTGGTATCCGGTGGAGCCTCTTCCTCCTCAAAGACGACATCATCCAGGTCTTCCTCCCGGATACCCATTTACTTCATCATCTCTGCAATATCCTGATCTCCTGCAATATCCGAAGCTCAATCCATCGGCATAGTTAGAAACCCTAGGTTGCACTAGGGAACAACAAAAACACCCCAAACAAGCTCTCGCTCTTCCCAAGACACAGGAGCCAAGGCCCGGAAGTGATGCCCGATCACCCTCGATAGGCCCGAACTCAGCTGCGATCGATCAGAGGGGAAATAGTCGGGGAAAAGGACCTCAACGCAAGGCCACCGCGAGAGGCATGACCCTAGCTAGAGGGGGGAAATTACATACAGTTGACCATGTAGTTTTTTTTGACAATTAGTTGACCATGTACTTAGTTACTGAAACAAAGCAAATTGGTCACCGGTTTATACCACGGGAGTATTTTACAAGTATACGATGTCCGTTTATGTTAAGTGTTCGTTTGAAACAATACAAGGTTTATGTTGTGTAACAGAAAAATACTTACAGTTCATTTAGAAATAGTAAAGGAATCCCTAAAAAAAATAGAAATAGTAAAGGAAAGTGACAACGCGGCGTGCGTGGAAGAACGCCGCGAATTCCACCTCTGACTCTGGCCTTCTCCTTCTTCCTCCTCCCCCCTTCCCCACCTATCTCAATCCTCTTCCTATCCCAAGTCGCAACCCTCCCCCGTCGGCGGACGAAGCCGGCGAGGTGTTGCTCCTCCCTAGCTGCCCCCTCTTGCTGCTACACGGAGGCGGCCCGTGCTGCGCCGACGGCGGCGGGGCGGGGAGACATGCACAGATCGGCGGGGGTCGCGATGGCGTGGAACGTCTTCAGGTTCTGCACGGCGCTCAGGGGGCTCGGCTCCATCATGATCCTGCTCGTCCTCGCCATCGTCGGTGTCACCTACTACGCCGTCGTCCTCTGCAACTACGGCCCCGCCCTCCTCGTTGGCGGCAGCAGCACGCTCGCCGCGCTCGCCGTGCTGCTCCTCTTCCACTTCCTGGTGCGTATCGCGTAACTCGGGGGAGTCAGGTGTGATTTGGGCCAAAGATTCGCTGTTTGGGCGGAAACAATGCAAATTGCAGCGAGATCGAGTTTAATTAGGTGTATTCTTGCTTCTTCAGGAAGCAATATTGGCCAAAAAAAATCGATTTTGACCTTTATGCTGAAGCCTGGAGCTATTGATATTTAATGAGCTATATTCTTGGCCTATCGATACAGGCTTGCTGCCGCGTAGGGAATCTTTGTTGTGCTATGTTAGTTTCTTCTTGACCTAGGTGGTATTTCTGGGTATGTAACTAGTGGCATGCGTGCTGAATGATTCTACATTGGGAAGTTGGTTCTATTTGGTGGCACGGTATACCGATTGTGTCTATTGAACTGTTGCGCCCAGGGTCTAATCATTGTTTTCCTTATATACTTTGTGGGAGCATACTAGAGATCTCTGTAGGATATGCACGCTACCTAACAAAAGAAGTTCGAAACAATTGCGGTATTGAGCTGATCAAATGCATTCTGACTTTCTGAGTGCTATTGGTTGGTGATCCAGAGCCTGAAGTGCTTCTTTGCACATATACTTTGTTGACTGTGAACTCTAGTGGCATTATCTCACAAGTTAAGACGTAGCTTCCCTGTTTTTTCTGTCAGCTGTAATGTGTGTTAACAGCAATAGTTGTCTTGGATTTGCAGCTTGCTATGCTGTTATGGAGCTACTTCTCTGTTGTTTTCACCAACCCTGGTTCTGTTCCGCCAAACTGGAATCTTGAATTTGATGAGGAAAGTGGAGAGACCGCTCCCCTCTCTAGCTCAGAGCAACAGTCTATGGCTCACGGTGATACGGGAAATCCAAGGGTGAGGTACTGTAGGAAGTGCAACCAGCTGAAGCCGCCTCGGTGCCATCATTGCTCTGTTTGTAAGTTCATTCTTTTTATTCAGGATTAGTACTATGGTGTTCCGGTTATTACCAATTGCACAGTCTATGACTGCACCGTTTTATTTATTCCTAAATACTTTTTCAGGTGGAAGATGTATCCTTAAGATGGATCATCACTGTGTATGGGTTGTTAATTGTGTTGGGGCGCTGAACTATAAATACTTTCTACTCTTCCTGGTATGATTTTGCCATGCTTGACAGCTTGAGATATTGTGTTTTCTTTACAAGGAAGATTACTTTAGCTTCCATTTTTTTATCATTCTTAAGCTGTGAGCTAGTTACCCTTGCTTATTGTGCAGATAGATAAGCAATCTTTTGGGCATAGTATGATGATATCTTTTCAGTTAGGAAACTGATTTCCTCTTTTTCGCTTAATATTTCTCAGGCTTCTTGCTAGCTAATCGCAATATATATCAAACCGTTAATTTAAAAATATACCATAGTGTATTACTCCTGATCCAAAATGTAAGGTGTATTTTATTTCTTCACGACAAGGCTTGGACCAAATGTTTTCCCATTAAGATATGATTTTTGTGATTCAAAGTCACACACAGAACCTTTGAATGCAGATCTAATGACAACAAATTTATGTCATATAAGTTATGTTAATATAGGAATTGTTGGTCAAAGCCTTATTCTAACAAACCAAAAGTATCCCTTATATTTTGTAATTGTGGTAGTATTGCTTGCAACAAAAGCTAACCATCCATGGGAAAATATTTGCATACATTCATAAGTTGATATATTACCGCCTTGCTTCTCTACGTAAAGAGTCTATCTCACTTGTACAACCTGGAGGAAGTCATAAACCAGAGTATAAGTAAGTGTATCAGTGTGTTTATTGGAGTGTTCAGTGTCTGTACATTGTATTAATAGTACAAGGACTGCTGCTCCAGTACGTAGGACTTCTTTGAAACCAGCTAACTCTTCCAGACTGCTACATTGATCACTTGTCTTCTAAAAAAAGGAAAAGATGGAATTAATTCCTTTTTTATTGTGCTTGCAGTTCTACACCTTCCTCGAGACAACGCTTGTTACCCTATCTTTATTGCCTCACTTCATAGCCTTCTTCAGTGATGTCGATATCCCAGGAAGTCCTTCAGCACTTGCAACCACATTTCTCACATTTGGTAAATACATCGCTAAATTTTTGGAAAAATAAATGCTTGAGCATGATTGACGAATATCCACTCAAACTACTCTCTTCCTTGCAGTGTTGAATCTGGCGTTTTCCTTGAGTGTTCTTGGTTTTATGATAATGCATGTTTCACTAGTTTCTGCTAATACAACAACGATTGAGGCAAGTATCTAGTAACATAATTCTAAGGAATTTATTTGTTATATGCATGATGAGATTAATTTTTACTTTGTTGTGCAGGCATATGAGAAGAAAACTAGTCCACGTTGGATGTACGATCTTGGCCGGAAGAGGAATTTTGCTCAGGTTAGGCTCGTGGAGTAGATTGCTAGATAATATTTCGATGGTGCTAGTGTGCCATATTAGCTTTGTTTCAAGAAAATGATAACTTGACACGTTAAGGTAACTTTAGACTCCCAACATATTTGTCAATTACGTGTGGGGTGGAGATATTTGGGATAGCTCAACTCACTGTCACAAATCAATTTTTGTAGAACTTAATAATCGTTGAGACAGCTGCCTACTCTATATAAAGTTTGAAGTGACCTGGCCTCAATTTTCTATTGGACATGTATAATCTCATAATGCATAGAATAGAAACCTTGGTAACTGTGGAAGCAAATTAAGCAGCACAAGTTCAGAATTTCTTTATACCCAACTAGGAATGTAACCCCTGTAGGTAATTAAACATGATGGTTTTGGGAGTTTCCAAGATATTCTTTAACTAGAGTTCCATAAACCTTGAGTGTTGCCTTTGAACAGGAAGTTTTGCTAAGGCACACCTGCGCAACCACCGCTTTGATACTATTTTTCTTGGGATTCTCTAAGCATTTCTTTCCTTTTCTTTTCATTTCTTCTTGCTGCATGTTCTGCTGCCAGATTGCAATTTTCTCTTTCAAATACCAACATGTTGGAAAATAAACAACGATTCTGTTATTAGGTCTTTGGAAATGACAAGAAGTATTGGTTCATCCCCGCGTACTCAGAAGAGGATCTGCGAAGGATGCCTGCTCTACAGGGCCTTGATTATCCTGTCAGATCAGATTTGGACGGTCAAGAATTGTGACGACACGGAAATTTTCAGGGCCCCTGACTGACATAGCAGTTTGGTCGGGCAAAATGTTTGATGCTAAACTTCGGTAGTTTTCTTAACAATATGCCTCGGTGGATCTTCATCTTGTACAACACACACACAACATCGATGGATGGTTATGTGAGGCATCTTGCCAGTTTTCACAGGATAGCTGGTTAAAACCATGCATGGTTCACTCCTGCTGTCGAAGGTGTCCTATACTCTGGCTGCTGTGGTCCACTGGTCCGGTAGGCATGCGATGTAAATTATTTGTGCTGTATGAATTCTTTCTAGTGTTTTTAGATGGGCTTTGAGATGCACATGATGTACTGTTACTGAGAGAAGCTGATTTGGAAATGTACTATTTGTTGATGAATTAATCTGAGTCTGGTGATCAGTCTATCATTTCAGTCTTGCTTAATGAAGTTGTGAAGTCCATGTCCCACCCTGGATAATGGGAAGTTCACTGTTGCAATTATTCCCTGCTTCTGTGTAGCGTTGAAGTTGACAGTTAGTTCGGTATTGGAGTGGATTATGATAATATTGTTTGGTTGATGTATGACGTTTGCCCATTTGGTTTCCTGCTTCAGATATATCCTTTTCGTTTTATATGAAGCAAATTTTTTAATCAAAATGGTCACATAGTCTACTAACTGTGATAGCAAGTTTGGAGGATCATTTTGTTTACTCACTGGACATCTCTTGAGCGTAGATTATAAACTGCCAAGGCACGTGGTACACAATTAGCTTTTCTTTTAGGGTTAAGAGAGAGGATTTTGTTACTCAGAGAAATAGGGATTACATTCCTAGTTTATGATCTCAGGACATCTGGAGTGCCATGAAGAATCCACTCCGCACATGTCTATGATCTAATATTCCTGCTCGATGTACATGGTGAGCTACCCCTGTCTTTATCTTGTGCCATTTCAACCGCACAAACGTTATTGGTTTCTTCAATCACCGGTGACCTAGGGGCATGCGGTCTCGAAGATTTTCGAAAGCTCTGAATTACTTCTGCACAATCAGATTGGATGAGCACCAGCCTATCAATTTTATCTGCTGCCACTTGCGCTCCTTCGAGGCAAGCTAAAAGCTTCAGTTTCTGCAGCGTCTGGATGAAAACAATGACTGGAGAATAGCACCAGACCTTTGCGGCCTCTTGCCACCACGCCCACAAACTCCTAATTCCTCAGGAAGGAGAGGAGACCAAATCTGCGATTGTATCTCATGAATATCATCGTTCCTAAGGTAACATTGTCAGGCGAGGTGATGCATGCTTTTTACCATAATAAAGGGTCCATGCCTTCAGGCATATTGGCAGTTGGCACACATCAACGTGGGAGTATCGGATGGGGAGCATATATAAGTTAACGACACGTCAACGTCGCCAAGCTGTTCCACGGGCATACTGGCACGCCAGCCCAGAGGATGGCATCGTCGCGGCTCAGCATCTGAACTTACGAGTTCCAGAGATGAACCGTCCCATACATCAGCCAATGTGGCTTCCTTCTCATTGTAAATCTCAAACATATCCCAGTAAAACACTGCATGGGTTCTAACTTCTAAAACACCCAACCGATTGTCACTCCAAAATCTAAAAGAAACTGCCTTACCTACTTGCCATCTGTACCACACCTTGGCAGCAGAGCTAGCCCACAAAACTCCTTTCCAGAGAGAAGCGTTCAGAGAAGGACAGAAAATATTGGGGCTAGCAGTGTTCATTCTTGAAATCAATAATTTCTTTTCCTTCACCCGCTTATGAACAATAGCATAGGCCACTAAGTCATGTCTACAAGGTAAAAACTTGTTCTTCTACTTCTCCAATAAAACTATAAATTAAGATTTGTTTCTTACATGTATGTTCTTTGCCACTAACAGTTTGTTCATCAGATTATAGATTTCTATCCCTTCCATGTTCATTGGAAACGTCACATGCCTGTCTGATCATCAAAACCAATCAATATGTTTGCTAATTAAAAATTTAGAATACTTGATTCAGTTAACGGACTGTACTCTCCGACTAAGCCTTTAGTGGAGAAGGGAAACTACTAGAAAAGCCACTGTCGTCATCAATTCTGCAAGACATTGCCCATAACAGGATGACTCAAAATGTTGTTAGCAAAGACAAAAAGGAACAGGAGTAGCCAGAGAATATGCAGTAAAGGCTTTGGTTAAGATAAAAACACACAAAGAGCCCTAGACATTGTGTCAAGATTCAAAAGATGTTCCTCCTAGAGGAAAGACTGCTGATGTGCCTTACAAAAGGAGATGAAAGAGCCAAAGCCCAGCTGTGAGGAGTTGACGAGAAAGAGGGGTGGACTGAAAAAAAATTGTCATCAAGGAAACAAAGTCACAAGGAGGTACCAATCTGATTGTCACGAAATTTATACTATCGCTGACCCAGAAACGTCATCCACAAAAAGATTGAGAATGAGCCTTCTTCCATAATGCAGCCTAAAATTAGTGATGCTACATTGATGAACACCAAGGAATGCAACGAAGAGCTAACTGGTATTAAAAGAGGAGTACAACAACAGCTTTGTCCTCAGATAGCCAAGCAGGAATTGACACTGCAAGAGGCTTACTTCACTGCTCGACCATCCCCACACTTCTGGAAGAAAGATTCTAGAACGGTATTGCCAATCCTTCCATTTATATCATGATGACGAGCAAGGGAAATTAACATATCTTGGTCATAAAAGTATATGGGAAACAACTGATCTCCCAGTTAAATTAGATATCTTGTTTGTCAACAGATCATAATTATTCCCGTACGAGGTTTCAGTGGAATGTATAATGGGGCCAAGAATGATATTTCATTATGCAACAATGTGAAGGAAGCAATACGCTAAAAGAACATCCAATCAGCTTTCCAACTATAGACTAATCGTGACTATGCGGTAGCCCACAAGGATTGATCTTCAAAACAGCTCTTTTTATCGAAGCTCTAGAACAAAGCTGACAATGATGGAAGAAGCCAGGGTTGGGTTGCAAGTGATTCTACTTATTTGGATACATGGGAGTTCTCAGATCATTGCTCAAAGTAGACAAATGACTTGTAATTCCTAAGACGATATATTGCCTTGATTTATTCTATAAATGAGTAAAACTAACCAGCATCACATCCTCCATAATAACTAGCAGAACATCAGTTCATAACATAAAGATAGAAGGTAAAAAATAAACTGGTTTGAGCTTCCTTCTTAGTCAAGCCCCTTCAATTCGGGGGTTCACCTTGTTGCACATCAAAGAAGAAGGCCACGGCATAATGTAGGGATAGGACCTTTCGAGTTCGTATTCATAGAGAGCAAAGATTTTCTTCAGCTCTGCTTTTTCCAGGCAGAAGGAGAATAACGAGCAAAGAGGAACAATGTTGGGCTGCTGGATGGCCATCAAATGCAAGTGCAGAAAGCCATGGTTAATCGCCACCAGCTTCAGCACAAGGATCTCACCCAATTCAATCTTCTTGTCCAGCATCCATCTCTCGACACGGTCATCATCGGCTCTCCAGACCCAAACAGCAACCATTAGCTCGGCATCAATTGCACAAACCATGCAGAGCTTCTCGTCATGGGTCTCACCAAGCACAAAAGACTTTTGCCCATCCATGAACGGCGGCAGATCCATCGAAGAGAACTGCAGTGTCGCGATGTCCAGCACAATCAGGTAGTCGTATCTTGTCCAGTAGATGCGCCCATTCACCAGCCTACCGGGCGTAGGCGGGAGGCACTGCTTGTCGTCCTCGGGATGGTCCTTGTTGATCGTGGCAGCCTCCGTCCACGGTAAAACCTGCCACTCCCCGGTGTTGGATGAGAAGACAACGGGACGCACCTTCAAGCCGTCCGCATGGATGCAGACAAGGCGGAACGAGCCATGGCGTTCTCCGGGGGAGGAGAGAATGTAGTACTCGCGGACCGCCTCCAGCGGCGAGGGGATCTGACGGAGCACCCCATCGAGGAGGCTGTAGGCGGCGAGCACCCTGTTTTGCCAGTTGAAGAGAAGAAGATACCCGTCGCGGCAGTCGTTGATGTCCCAAAAGCCTTGGTCGTCGGGGATGGAAAGGGGCTGGGGCCTGGCCAGTAGGAGCAAGGAAACATCCCAAAGGTGTTACTAGCTGAGTTTTGGTAGGGCGCACTACCGGTGCTAGTAGCAACGTGGAGACCTGCACAACACAACCACAGAACTTTGTCCCCAACTTGTGATGAGGTTGTCAATCTCACCGTGTTTTGCGGAAAACAAAGGATTAAACGTATCGAATGGAAAGAAGTAATAGTTTGCAGAAAGTAAACACAAAGGAGTAAACAGTTTATAGATTGTATGTAAAAGACAAGGATCGGGATCCATAGTTCACTAGAGGTGGCTCTCCTTAGATAGATAACATGCTGGGTGAACAAATTACAGCGGGGCAATTGACAAACATCAAGAAAGCAATACATGCATATACTAATCATCTTGACTCCTTTGGAACTTGATTGGGCATTACAATATTATACATAGACCGCCATCCAACTGCATCTATGACTAATAATCCACCTTCAGGGTATCATCCGAACCCCCTCCGGTATTAAGTTGCAAGCAACAGATTATTGCTTTACGAACTGCGTGTAAAGTAAACAATACGATTGTTCTATGAACAAAGGATTGTTGTTTTCTCCCTAGTAGCAACAGCACATCTAGTACCTTAGAGATTTCTGTCACTTCTCCAGATTACCAGAGGCATGAACCCACTATCGAGCATAAATACTAACTCTTGGAGTTGCTAGCATCTACTTGGCCAAGATAGCTACTAACAATGGAAAGCATGCAAGATCACAAATAACAAAGACATGATAGAATCAATAATCAATCTGAAATAGCATCTCAATATCCATCGGATCCCCGCAAACACAACATGTAGAATTACAAATAGATGATCTTGATCATGAACGGAGCTCACAAGATCTAGACATGAAAGCACAAAGGAGGAGAACCAGCCATCTAGCTACTACATGGATCCGTAGTCCAAGGATGAACTACTCACGCATCACACCGGAGGCTTGCATGGTGATGAAGAAGGCCTCCAGGGTGAATTCCCCTCTCCGGCAGGGTGCCGAGAAGAGCTTTAGATCCCTCCCGATCTAGGAATGGAGATGATGGAGGCTATAGACTCTTTCGTGGATTTTTGATCGGGCACTTAGGGTTTTCGCCCCGAGGGCAATATATAGGCGGAAGGAGAGGCCGAGGGGGTGCCGGGAGCGGCCACACCACCCCCTGGCGCGAGCCAGGCCTGGCCGCGCAGCCATGTGGTGTGGTGGCCCCCTGGCCCCTCTCCGTCTCGTATTCTGGCACTTGATGACATCCGGAAAAATAGGCACTTTGGCTTTTGTCCCGTCCAATTCCGAGAATATTCATTTTCTGACTTTCCTGGAACCAAAAACAGCAGAAAACAGGCAACTGGCACTGTGGCTCTTGTTAATAGGTTAGTCCAAGAAATCATATGAAAAGTACTCCAAAGTTGGAACAAAACACAAGAAACTGGATAAAACCAAGCATGGAACATCAAAAATTATACATACATTTGCAATGTATCACTTGACTTCTCATGATCAAGCTAGATGACTGATCTTACTAGGTTTACTTAATTTGGTATACTCACAAGTCTTCTTCAACACCTAGTCATCTATTCTCAAGTGACTTGAGAATAATGACCACCATTATTTGATCAAACTAAGCTTAGGCTTCTTATTGTCTGATCAAGATCTATACTCAACTAAGTAGTAGACTTGTACTAGTCTCTCTATAGGATTTATCTTGTTAAGAAACTTGCTCCATATTTATATCTAATTGTCTTAACAGGATTATTATTTGATACACCAACACTACTAGCTTTCTCATGGCTCCTCAATTACTAGCTCAACTCTTGGGTTTAGATACTTCTTCTAGTTAACTCATGAGTGAGTTAACTCCTCCGGCATCATATGGTTTGATCTCCACTAAGGATCACATCCCATTGATGATGACACACTTTACCATATCTAGTTCCTTCTTCTTATTAACTTCTCTTAAGGTCTTTGGAAGGTTAACATAATAGGTCAAAGCTAAGAGTCAATATGTGCTAGGTCAAGAATTGATCACACACATTGATGATCAATGGACACTAGGACTTGGTTAAATAGGATTGTCATCTATTAACATGACACTAAGGGTATGTGATGGATGGTCTTGGGTTTACTTCCTTTACTACTCTATTTGTAATAAGAGTTAGTGTTTAGAAACTACCATGATTCTCATGGTAGGAATACATATGGCAAGAAAGTATATCAAGGTTTAGTTATAAAGTTTCTTTTACTTAAATTATATACTTAACTTGCTATTCAAGGTTTGTGGTAGATAATACCTTGATATTAGCTTTAGAATATCAAGTATTCCTCCTTGAGTTGTTGTATGGAATAGTATGTCATGATATCTAGAAGATCTAGTACTCCTTATTAAGTAGTGTGTTATGACTTAGTTTTATTGCATTTGATATACCCTTAGATCAAATTATATTACCCAAAGATAAGGTTTTAGCAAAGGTCATATTGAAACTTATCGCAGTCAACTTAATGATCTACTTCAGTTCCACCAAGTTAAGAGAAGCTTCAATCTCTTTGACAAGTTTTATTTAAAAGCGCGAAAATTATCTGGATTTTCTATGCATGAATGCAATGCACACACATGTGTTCAGCTTATTTCTAAGATCTAATGCTGGGATGTTACAGACTCTCCCCCTTAAAATAAACTTTGTCCCCGAAGTTCGTACTCTCTTGCGTTTCGGAATGAGGTATTGACTTGTGTTGATCATGACATTTCTCAACTCCATTGTGATCACAATTGGGATAATTGTGGTATCCCGTATCTAGATCTGTTTCCTTGAATCATCTTCATTCCGACACTATCCAGTGTTGTTTCCTATATGTAGTATAACTCCTTTTACTACAATCTCTTGGGTTACGTCTTCAAAGTTCTACTTAGGATTGGTTTAGGACACATTTGGTCCATTCCAATCAGGCTTTCCTACTACTATACACTACACTATTTTAATAGGCTCTCCTTCTTCTTAAGGAAAACTTACCAGCTGTTTCCCCTTTATCACTAGTCCACTAGGGTTAAGCAGTTATATCTCCTTCGATCTTTCATCCGGACATACTCTAGAGAGTACTCTTATACAAATGATTTCTTATAACCTTATGCAAATAAGGCTTAACCTCATCATAACTTTGTACTTCTTCTCCAATCTTTAGTCAAAAAATTAGACAACAACACTTCAGTGTTTATTGTTTACTCTCCCCCTTGGGGTTTCCTAATGGTTTATAAACTATATGTATAATATCCAATAGTTAAGGTATTGGTCTCTGTCCAGCTTATATGTTACCTATATAAGGTCTCACGAAAGAATCTGTGGTACACCCACACCATTTTGGATCTCCGAAATGAATATTCCAACATGATTTGTCTTACTTCTAACCTTTTGGACATTCTCTCTTTGGTAAGCCCGATTTCACGAAGCGTCTCGAAAGACAATCTTTAATTTCATACTTCCTTAGGTCTACCTTAACTTAGGCCAAGTTTTATACTCTTTAGATTACACAAAGATGACCTAATTAGCTAAACCGCTAGGATACTAGCTATGGATACCAACTACGGATACCAGCTGTGGATCCTCCTAGGTGTATGG
Organism: Avena sativa; assembly: GCA_916181665.1. Taxonomy (NCBI): domain Eukaryota; kingdom Viridiplantae; phylum Streptophyta; class Magnoliopsida; order Poales; family Poaceae; genus Avena; species Avena sativa. The sequence goes on along the minus strand of OV702297.1, from coordinate 462,457,601 downwards.
ATTACCCTACGGGTTTTTGACTTCTTATTGACATTCTCTTTGAATTGTCAGAACTTAAATACCACCCTTATTCAAATACTTCTTCTTTGCACTGCTTCTTGATACTTCCATGAACTAGGTACAACTACTTCATTAGCTTCTAAGCAACATCACCTATCTTAAGTGAACTTAAGTTCATTCCTTCATGTTGCTCCACCCCTTTTCTTCATTAATAATCCTTTTTGTTGCCAACTAATAACAAGTTGGGATTGATCCATCCTTCAAAATTAGTGCAAGTCTTCATCTTTATTAGGGAAAAAGAAGCTATACTACATCCGTAATCCGGATCGAAGGTATCAGTTGGTCATGAGGATGATCTAGGTTTCAAGATCATGGGCATTTATGCCAATTGACAACGGGGGCATATCATTAGAGAATGATGTGATGGACATTCCTCTAAGGATTGCGACACGATCAAGTCATATAGTTCATTGTTGCAACAGCTAAAATCTAGACTCCTTTTCCTTAGACCGTGAGTTCATATTACTCACTATTTCCTGAGGCTACTTTGACTGCATCAAATGTTACTCAGTGAAACGGTGATCATAAAGGTGTATGTTGGGTATTCCAAAGGAACAGTAGATGACATGTGACCACAAGACCGAGATTTATTCACCCACATGACGGGTAAAGATACATACGGCCGACTTGGTGAGATTGCATCCATAAGTGTTGCAACATGTGACTCAGTCACGAGGATGTAATATCACGGTAACAAGTAAAAAAGAACTTGTTGGTAACGAGATTGAACAAGGTATGTGATACCAATGATCGGATCTCGGACAAGTCGTATCAAGAAACAAAAGGAAATTAGATGCTACATTTACCGGTTCAAACGACATTGTCATCAGGAATGCATAGGGGTCACATGGACATCCCTGGTCCCTCTATTGATCATTGATATATGTCAACACCCAGATTTTTAATCCTAGATGCCCGTTATGCCATACCTCGCAATCCCAGGATTACCATTTTTGCGAGACATAACGGATTGGATATCACAGTACATCATCCATTCCAAACCATACATAAGGTCTTACACAAATAAGGATCTCATGATCCAGTCTTAATACAACAAGCAGCGGAATAAATATAAAGCGTAGCGGTGGGGTCCATCTTCAGGGGCACATGCAATGCTGACGAAGGCAGATAGTCCTAGTTATCATAGTCGTCCTGCTGGCCATCATCTTGATAGTCTCCTTCATAGTCTGGCCATGAGAATAGCCAGGGACAAAATCCATGAGTACTCTTTAAGTACTCGCAAACTACCACTAACAAGTAGTATAGTGCTAAGTTAAAGTGCTAAATCTAAGTTTAACTATAAAGTTAAGTTTGAAACCTAAGCTGAATTCTGAAGCAAAGAAAGATAAAACAAAGTTCTAGAATCACTTAAGTTGGGAAGCTATTGTCATAAACACAACCCTATTGTGGTCAAGTCAAGATTCATCATTCATTTCATAAGTTGTTTGGAAAACATCTGAGAATGAAACAGTATGACCATTCCAACTGTCCATAACCACGGACGTGGCTATTCGAATAGTTTGACACTCTGCAGAGGTGGTACACTTTCACCACAAGATTCGATACATCTGTCAGGGATAACCCTGAATCATCATACTTAGTATGCAGATAATCAAACATAACCTTCCCTTTACACACCCTAGTATAAGCACCTCTCCTATGAGCATGGCCTCCCAACCATGACCATCAGTCATCTTGGGCACTGCATAGGTGGACAACATTGAGAGGTAGTCTCATCTCAAACCTCTCCCGCGAGGGAACTAATACTAACACATATAAACTTCCGGCTAAGCCTTACCCAATTCAGGTAGTGTGGTTGTACGGTAAATTTGGAATGGTATCGCATCCGAATCCAACCATCAGTTTTATAAAAGGGCTAAGGCTCATGCCTCAACATTTTCATCATCATAAACCATTTGTGTTTCTCAACACATGTCAAAACATCTCAATAGAATGACTCATCATTCCAAGGTTTTCACAATTCATTTTCACCAAGTGTTCCCATCTAAAGTGACTCAAGTTTTTGATCTACTCTAAACTACTAAGTTAAGAGTGTTCACTAAGGTGGAAAGATGATGGGTTCAATCTCATGCCATAGAATGACATCTAAAGCTTATCTAAATAGGTCAAGTTTTATACTCTTTATGCTATCTTCAAAACAAGTAAGGGGCTTTGTGTAAAGTAAAGGAAGTAAAGCTGGTAAGGTAATACTTGGGGTAGTAATAGTCAAAGTGGTGTGACCAAAGCATGCCTAAAGCATCTTTGCTCATTCATCTAGCTTAATTCCAACTTGCTAACAATAGCTTGCACTGTTAATGGTGGCTTGCAAGTACAACTTGCAAGGGTTAACTTGGATAGTGCTAGCTTGCCTTGGTTCGTGCAGTGGTTGAAGTTTTCTTCTTCTTCTTCTTGGTAGAACTCCTCCTCGTAGACTTGGTCGGTACTATCGTCTTTAAATACATACGGAGTACACAATCACCAAACAATACTTAACTAGTTTACTTAGTACTCTAAGGCACACAATTGATGATCTATTATCATCACAAGCATCACAAGTTTTATTCAATAGTTTCCTCCTTTTTATTTTAGAAAAGTAATTTCTACTCATTGAAAAATTAACTAAGATTTAATATTCACCACTTAAAATATGGGATCATGTGGACACATGTCATCACCACATATTCTAACATGTGGGAATGTAATTTAAGGGTTGGATCAAAATTACTTTGGTTTAATTTCATTATTTAATGATTTAAAGTGACTAGAAATGCCTATATAGCATTATTTTGGTACTAGTCCAAAGTCACTGCATGTAAACTTTGAAATTATTACATATTCAGATAGGTATGATGAAATATGATTTTTGAGAGTTGGAATCAACTCAAAAGCTAACTTGGTTGATTTTATAAAAATGTTGCAAGGTACAAATGCTTCTATTTTGTTATTTTTACTAGGAGAGATCTTTAATGCTAATTGAATTAAATCCAATGGGCTTGGATAGATCATTTCAATACCTTTCAGACAAAATTGGTCTCATGCAATTTGGAGTTGTAAATCTCTCTAAATTGTTTTTCAAACTCAGAGACAGAACTAAGTTTAAACTAAATAGGAAAATCCTAATTCAAACTAACTGGGTCGCGCGGGAAAGTCTAACGGGCCGGCCCAGTGTCACTCCACGGCGCGGGGCTCAACTGACAGGGGGGTCGACCAGTCAGCGACTCATAATGCGCGAAGCGATACGAGGCAATGTGGGACGTTATATTAGAGTGGGGATCAACGGCTGGGGATCGTCGTCGATGACGGACCTGTCGCTGGCGAGCTCTAACCCTAGTGGCTCAGTAGGGGTGCATAGGGGGCGTACCAGGGCTCCAGCGACAACGACGAGGCGGGCAAACGGACTGGTGGTCGACGGCGAGCTCAGGGACGGTCGAGGCAGCTCTGGGGGTGGTCGCAATCAGCGGCGCCCTTCTCCTCTAGAGGCGGCCTGCTCCGGTGCAATTCCAGCGAGCTGCTACTCCCCTTGCTCCGGCTAGTGGTGTGGGACGATCAGTGAGGTGAGGGGAGTGGAGTGATGTTCTTCAAATTGCTGGGGTGCCCTCCTTTTATAGGCTTGACGGCGAGACCGAGAGGGATAGGCATGCGACGGTGGCGACATGGCTACAGGCGGCTAGCGGCATGGCTAAGGGTGGCGATCGAAGGGCGGTCTCCTGGTGGTGCACTAGGAACTTAATGCTGGCTTAGGGGCGGTGGTATGTGGTCAGGGGCAGCTGGCGCTCTGAGCGGCAGAGGCGGCGGTGTCCATGGCGAGCGGTGGCTGTGGTGCGTTGGGCGGCGAACGGGCATGTCCGGCGTGTTCCATGGGTCGTGGTGAAGCGGTCGGCGCCGGCTGCGGTCGAGCGGCGGCTTGTGCACGCGTGCCGGGTGCGACACTCTGGCGCGTGCTCGGCATGGCGCGGTGGCACTGGGCGCGGGGATTGCTCGGTGGTCCACGGCTGGGCCTGGCTCGAGGAGGGGACAGTGGGTGGCGGTGAGGTTCTGGCTACCTCCTAGACTTGGCGAGAGAGGGGGAGGTGGTCTGCTGCAGTGGGGCAAGGGGTGGCCGGCGAGTTGGTGCTCGACATGGCCTTGTGCTGCCACTAGGGTGGTAGGAGAGGTTTAAAAGCTATGGTTAGATCATTTGGGGACAGAGGGAGGGTTTTGAGGGAATTTGGGTGCAAAACCCTGTTGCAAATAGTGAGCTAGGTTTAGAGTTTAACCCTGTGATGTCTATGCACTTCTATTCTTGTAGACAGTTGTTGGGCCTCCAAGTGCAGAGGTTTGTAGAACAACAGCAAGTTTTCCCTTAAGTGGATCACCCAAGGTTTATCGAACTCAGGGAGGAAGTGGTCAAAGGTATCCTTCTCAAGCAACCCTGCAATCAAGATACAAGAAGTCTCTTGTGTCCCCAATAGACCCAATACACTTGTCAGGTGTATAGGTGCACTAGTTCGGCGAAGAGATAGTGAAATACAAGTGGTATGGATAATTATAAGTGGTAATGGTGATAGAGAATAGCTTGATGGCGTGGAAAAGACTAAAGGCAAACTGAAATAAAGATGGAAGCAAGCAAACATGTAATAGATCTAATAGCAAACGGTGTTTCAGTGCTTAGAAACAAGGCCTAGGGATCATTCTTTCACTAGTGAACACTCTCATATAAATATATCATCTTCATGATACTACGCTAAACTACTCTCCGGTTGGACACTCTAATCCATGGTAGGGCTATAACAGCACACCTCAAAGTAAGCCTTTCCCATCTAGATAACCCCACACTGTCACCTTGAGTACTAGATGAGTCCAATAAACACCACAATTTCATAAAGACATCCAACTCCAAATATAACTCATAACAAGTATTTGTAACCTCTAGCCTAAGTGCCACCATGGTGTGCACACTATCAACTTCACACACATGGGGAGAGCAGAGATCTATTAAAGCACTTGAGTAGCAAGGTAGATCTATAGATTACAAGCTCCTCATCTCAATAAGATCATGCATAGAGAGAGAAATGAACACATAGCTACCGGTAGAACCCTTAGCCTCGAGACAGAACTACTCCTTCTCATCATGGGAATCATCAATGGTGATGGAGATGGCGGTGGAGATCGATGGAGATGGCTCCGGGGGCACTTCCCTGTCTCGACAGGGTGCCGGAACAGAGACTTTCTGTCCCTCGAATCTCCCCTTGGTGGCAGCGACGCTGTGGAACTTTTCATGGATTTCTGATTGACTATCTAGGGTTTTGGTATCGGGAGGCTCTTATAGGCGAAGGAGGCAAGGCCGGTGGCCGGCCAGGGGGCCCACACCATGCCCTGGCGCAGCCTAGGCTGGCCCGCGCCAAGGGGGGCGTGGCCACCCTGTGGCCCCTCTCCGACTGTCCTTCTGGCTCCGCGAGTCTTCCGAGAAAATAGTAACTTTGGCTTTTGTCCCGTCCAATTACGAGAATATTCATTTTCTGACTTCCTGGAACCAAAAACAGCAGAAAACAGGCAACTGGCACTGTGGCATCTTGTTAATAGGTTAGTCCAAGAAATCATATGAAAAGTACTCCAAAGTTGGAACATAACACAAGAGTAGATAAAACCAAGCATGGAACATCAAAAATTATAGATACATTTGCAATGTATCAACATCCCCAAGCTTAACTCCTGCTCGTCCTCGAGTAGGTAAGTGATAAAAAGAAATAATAATTTTTGAGGTGACATGCACCATCAAAGACTTGATCAAAGTATTTGTAAAACATTCAAAGCTGGGATCATAGTACTTCAATCATAACATGAAAGACAAAGTTCTAGCAATAAGACAAAGAAACTATGATGCAACATGAAAAGGCACAAACAAAAGAATCATGAATAATAATGCTTTGCAAGACGTTTGTTTATTTCACATAAATAAAACATAGCATAATAGCATTCAACTTGTCCCTCATAGAGTAGCAAATATAAATGCATAGGACACCTTCAAAGTTCATAAGAGTGACTAGATACAAATAGTTTAAAGAAAGCAATATCAAGTTACGCATCAATCAACAAGTCTTGGGACAATGCACATAGAACTAAGAATGGCCACTATGCTCTCAAAGTAAGTGTATAAAGATAGAAGGTGGAGACTCAATATATATAGTGGAAGAAAGGCCTTCATAGAAGGAAACAGGGATTCAAGTCTCATAAAGAGCTTCCAAAAATTATGGTACTTATATCTTTCATCTCTCATTGCCCCTATCATAAGCATCTTGAAGTCATTAAGGTTAAAGTGAACAAACTATGGTGTACATGCTTGACGAAGAATAAGTTAGAAATCTCATGTCCCTTGAATACGAGGGTCGCTCCTCATGCTACTCAAGTTTAGTTACTGGTAAGTTCTTGTCATTTTAAGTACATGTGTATCATAGAGAACCGCCAACGGGGTACCCCTTGCCCGATGATATGGAAGAATCCCCATATCAAAATGACAAGGCAAGCAGACAACGAGCATCTCAGCAATCTTCTTATTTACCATGGGAATATGGTGCTTTTTTCTCTTTCCTCTTTTCATAATCACAATTTTTCTCTTTTTTTCTCCTTTTCTCAATATAAGACTCTTTTTTTATAAGAAGAATGCTTCATAGACAGCTCATTATGGTTACGCTGCAGGTTTCCACCATGTCAGCATGGATTAGACCAGCGGCCCAGGCGTTTCTCTAACACATATACATAACTCCATGGACTTACAAGCTCCCCTTTCATTTCACACCAACGACATCCATACACAAAATAGCATGATATCAACTAGGTATAAGTACCAAGTGCAATGTTGAAAGCGTTCCCCATGAAAGCATGGTTCTGCTAATTCCCAAGAAATAAGTGCAAGCATATACAACATAGACGACACAATGGTTCAAGTTTATTAAGGGCAAGAAAATTAAAGTGTGCCATCAAGTTCGTGAGAGCTTTAATCACTAGTTTTCTCATAACAAGTTTAATTCGGAAGGTAAACAAAAGAATGAATATACTTGGAATAGCATAAGCTAGTAGGTAGGTATGGTGGACTCTTTGGAGTAACTTGGTTTAGGGAGTTGGATGCATGAGTGGAACTCATACTTGGTTGTGGAGGCTAGCAAAAGACTGGGAGCGACAAACTAAGAGAGCAATAATGGCCATAATCATGCAGAGCAACAAAACATCAATGATCAAAGCATAAAGTGATACTACAAGTTGAAAACTAAAGGATCATAAAGGCTATGGTGACTTGGGATAGTCATAACATGGTGTGAGGATGTGCCAAGTCAACCCAAATAAAGCATCAAAGGAGAATACCACTATACTATGCTTTAATATGCTAAAACAACGCATGATTCATCCAAGGCACATTAAGCAATCTCAATTGTTTATAACAAGTCATACTACAGCAAAGAATACTAAGCATAAAGCTAAAACAATATCAAGCATGGCATGACAAAGCATAGGCCACAGTCAAAAACAAGCTCTCTTTACCACTTAAGCATGAACTTTCCTACTCTTTTTCAAACCAAACCAAACTATTTGAAAACCAATGTATGAAAGAGGGGGTCCAACCAATTTATTCAGAAAACTAAGCAAACTAAGCAAATGAAAAACCAAAACAAAAACGAAAAAGAAGACGCTCCAAGAACAACACAACTATGCATCAAACAATAAAAATGATGCGTTTGGAAGAAACCTGGGATTTTTATTGATGAAGAAGGGGATGCCTTGGGCATCCCCAAGCTTTGACGCTTGTATTTCTTGGATATTTCTTGGGGTGACACGTGTGGCATCCCCAAGCTTGAGCTTTAGTCCATCCTTCATCTCATTACTCATTCCTTCCATACACCTGAAATTTTTCCTTCATACAAAACTTCACACAATCTTTATTAGCAACATTAGTGCACTCAAGATAATAGGTCTTAAGGTTCAGTTCCAACACCAATAAAACTTCCATTAAAACACAAGCTACTGTAGCACTTCCCTCAAAAATCTCAATTACCCAAAAGAACTCAAAAAGGAACCAACAAGAAGCAAATGCAAATAATGGCAGAAATCTGTCAAAACAGATAAGCAGGTAAAGACGAATTTTTTCGAAGACCTTCTGTTGCTCAAATCGAAAAGTGTTGAACTAAGGAAAGTTAGATAAAAACCTGGGGCAAAAGCACAAAAATTCACGCCTCAAAAGGACTTTCAGATATTTTACACAAATATTTACGGTGAAGCACAGAAATCTGTTTCGGGACAGCAACTTTCCCAATCATTACTTCTCTCTCATTAGAGGTTACTCTTGGCACAAAAAGCAAAAAATAAAAAAGGATAGGGAGCGGTTATTACTGAAGTAATAACTTCCAAGACTCATCTAAAACTTTTGGGTTATCTCCCAATAAGTACTTTTCTTTAACGCCTTTAAGTTAGGCTTGATAGTTTGAGAAGATGCTCACACAAGAAATATGAATTGAAGTAAAAGACAACATCAAGAAGCAAATTCAAAGCACATTTAAGTATAACCCACTTTCTATAAAAAATAATATTGTAAAGAAACAAGTCATGAAAGCACAAAGCAACAAGCATAGTAAAGCAAAACAAGTGAAACTTCAAGACTTTCAACATAAAGAGGGGAAACTTAATATTATTGAGATACATAAAACCTTGTTTCCCTCTCTCATAATAACTTTCAGTAGCATCATGAATAAAATTAACAATATAACAATCACATGAAACATTCTTATCATGAGCCACATGCATAAAAGAATTAATACTCCCCACATAAGCATAGTCATTCTTATTAATCATGGTGGGAGCAAATTCAACAAAATAGCTATCATTATTATTCTCATCACCATAATCATCAAATATCGGAGGCATATTGTAATTATTAATTTTTTCTCCTCAATAGTAGGTGGACTGAAAATATCATATTAATCATTGTAATCATCATATACTGGAGGTTTTGTATCATCATAACCAATATAATAGCTATCTTCCAAAGCTGGGGAACTAAAAAGATCATTTTCATAAAAACTAGCTTCCCCAAGCTTAGACTTTTCCATAGCATTGGCAATTATGGTGTCCAAAGAATTCATACTAACAACATTGCTATTAGCATGCAAATAAAGTTCCATAGGTTTTTTAATTTTCTCTTCAAACACTTCATGTCCTAACTCAAGATAAATACTATAAAGCTCTCTAATTTTGTTGTTTTTTTCCATTAAGCCTAACTAGTGAAAACAAGAAACAAAAAGACAAAATTGCAGAATCTAAAGGAAATAACTTCGAGCACTCACACCGGAGGATGTGAGTACCTTTTACCTTACCTCCCCGGCAACGGCGCCAGAAAATAGCTTGATGTCTATGCACTTCTATTCTTGTAGACAGTTGTTGGGCCTCCAAGTGCAGAGGTTTGTAGAACAGCAGCAAGTTTTCCCTTAAGTGGATCACCCAAGGTTTATTGAACTCAGGGAGGAAGTGGTCAAAGGTATCCCTCTCAAGCAACCCTGCAATCAAGAAGTCTCTTGTGTCCTCAACACACCCAATACACTTGTCAGGTGTATAGGTGCACTAGTTCAGCGAAGAGATAGTGAAATACAAGTGGTATGGATAATTATAAGTGGTAACGGTGATAGCGAATAGCTTGATGGCGTGGAAAAGACTAAAGGCAAACTGAAATAAAGATGGAAGCAAGCAAACATGTAATAGATCTAATAGCAAACGGTGTTTCAGTGCTTAGAAACAAGGCCTAGGGATCATACTTTCACTAGTGAACACTCTCATATAAATATATCGTCTTCATGATACTACGCTGAACTATTCTCCGGTTGGACACTCTAATCCATGGTAGGGCTATAACAGCACACCTCAAAGTAAGCCTTTCCCATCTAGATAACCCCACACTGTCACCTTGAGTACTAGATGAGTCCAACAAACACCACAATTTCATAAAGACATCCAACTCCAAACATAACTCATAACAAGTATTTGTAATCTCTAGCCTAAGTGCCACCATGGTGTGCACACAGTCAACTTCACACACATGGGGAGAGCAGAGATCTATTAAAGCACTTGAGTAGCAAGGTAGATCTATAGATTACAAGCTCATGATCTCAATAAGATCATGCATAGAGAGAGAGATGAACACATAGCTACCGATAGAACCCTTAGCCTCGAGAGAGAACTACTCCCTCCTCATCATGGGAATCAGCAATGGTGATGGAGATGGCGGTGGAGATCGATGGAGATGGCTCCGGGGGCACTTCCTTGTCTCGGTAGGGTGCCAGAACAGAGACTTTCTGTCCCCTGAATCTCCCCTTCGGTGGCGGCGGCGCTGCGGAACTTTTCGTGGATTTCTGATTGACTATCTAGGGTTTTGGTATCGGGAGGCTCTTATAGGCGAAGGAGGCAAGGTCGGTGGCCGGCCAGAGGGCCCACACCATGCCCTAGCGCGGCTTGGGCTGGCCCGCGCCAAGGGGGGTGTGGCCACCCTGTGGCCCCTCTCCGACTCTCCTTCTGTCTCCGTGAGTCTTCCGGGAAAATAGTAACTTTGGCTTTTGTCCCGTCCAATTCTGAGAATATTCATTTTCTGACTTCTTGGAACCAAAAACAGCAGAAAACAGGCAACTGGCACTGTGGCATCTTGTTAATAGGTTAGTACAAGAAATCATATGAAAAGTACTCCAAAGTTGGAACATAACACAAGAAAGTAGATAAAACCAAGCATGGAACATCAAAAATTATAGATACATTTGCAATGTATCACCCTGCCTGCCAAGTGTTTGATTAAATGGCCGCAAGAAATAAACTTTTGAATTTTGAAAAGATTTTTGGTGGGTTTGCTAGGCATAAGCTTGAGACTATGTGGTTGTTTGGGTTTTGAAAATTGAGCTTGTTTGAGTGGTTTTTGAATTAGTGGGATCTTCCCATATGAAATAGATTCAATTTTAAACTGTCATTTAAAATTAGTATTTGATTGTTTTTAGTAGATCACAAAGTAGGCCTTGGTACCTCATTATGTGTACTAGAAAGGGGTGCAAAGATCCACATTTGTTTCTATTAAGTTCTAAGTACTAGGAATAGCCAAAGTAGGCATGATAGTTAATTTGGCCAAAATGACCATTCACTTCAATTATTCAATTTGAGTTGTTTTTCTTTGGGAAAAGTTTGGGAATGATTTAGATGATGTTTATTTCACCTAAGAAACATTTTACAAGCAAAGAATCACAGAACCATGGCAATTCAAATCAACTCCTAATTCAAATGCACCTACACATGAATGCTTTCATATTTTTAAATGGAAAAGGTTTTTGTTAACCCTAATTTTGATGATTTGGATCTTAATAAGCTTGGATTAAAGTTTTGGGATGTTACAAACCTTCCCCCCTTAAATAAAATCTCGTCCCGAGATTTACAAAGAAAATTAGGAACTAAAGAGATCTAGGAACTCTGTTCTAATGTAATCTTCACGCTCCCAAGTGGCTTCCTCCTCGGTATGGTTGCTCCACTAAATCTTGAGAAACTTGATAATCCTGGTCCTGGTGGTTCTGTAGGCTTCTTCTAAGATACGGATGGGCACTTCACGATATGTCAGGTCATTGTTGATCTCCACAGCTCTGTGATCGATGTTCTTGAAAACTTCAGTCTTCTCTAGCACTTCCAAGCATTTGCGAAGTAATGAGATATGGAACACATTGTGGATGGCTGACATCTCTTCAGGCAGTTCCAGTTGATAAGATACATCTCCCCGACGGTTTAGAATTTTGAAGGGCCCGATATATCTGGGGGCTAACTTTCCTTTCAGACTAAAGCGTTGGGTTCCCTTCAATGGTGAAACCTTGAGATATACAAAATCTCCGACATTGAAAGTCAGGTCTCTCCTTCTCTTGTCAGCATAACTCTTCTGTCTGGACTGGGCGGTCTTGAGGTGTTCACGGACTTTGTGAACTTTCTCTTCGGCTTCTCGGAGAATGTCGGGTCCAAAGATCTGACTCTCTCCTACTTGCGACCAATTCAAAGGGGTACAACACTTCCTTCCGTATAGGAATTCAAATGGTGCCATCTGCAAACTAGCTTGATAACTGTTGTTATATGAGAATTCTGCGAAAGGCAGACAGTCTTCCCATTTTGATCCATATTCCAACACACAAGCTCTAAGCATATCCTCTAAGATCTGGTTGACTCTCTTAGTCTGTCCATCTGTTTGTGGGTGATACGCAGTGCTGAAGTTCAACTTGGTGCCTAATCCTTCCTGAACTTTCTGCCAAAATCTCGAGGTAAACTGGGTTCCTCGATCTGATACTATGGTCTTGGGGGTTCCATGCATACTAACAATCCTAGCAATGTACAGTTCTGCTAGCTTCGCACTCTGGTAGGTAGTCTTGACAGGTATGAAGTGGGATACCTTGGACAGTCTATCAACGATGACCCAGATTGAGTCATTTCCCCTACTGGAAGTAGGCAAACCGTGATAAAGTCCATTCCGACGGAATCCCATTTCCATTCCAGAATCTGCAATGGTTGCAACAGTCCCGCGGGTCTCTGATGCTCTACTTTCACTCTTTGATAGATGTCACACTTGGCGATGTAGCTTCTGATTTCTCTCTTCATCTTGTGCCACCAAAATTGCTCTTTCAAATCCTGATACATCTTCGTTCCTCCAGGGTGGATAGAATAAAGAGTATCATGAGCTTCCTTCATGATAACTTGCTTCAGTTACGAATCTGCTGGCACACAGATACGTCCTTTGTACCACATTACTCCTTCTTCGTCTTCCGTGAATCTAGGTACCTTTCCTGTACCAAGACGATGTTTGATTCCGTCGATACTTTCATTCCCCTTCTGGGCTTCCTTGATTTGGCTAATCAAAGTGGGTTGAAGTTCAATGCTAGCTAAGAATCCTTTGCTAACCAATTCAGTTCTGAACTGCTCCAACTCCTCATACAAACTTGGCTGCTTCTCCTTGATCATGGTGTTTAGCCTACACGACAATCTGCTAAGAGCATCCGCTACCACATTGGCTTTGTCGGGGTGATAGTGAATGTCAAGGTCATAATCCTTGATTAACTCTATCCATCTCCTTTGCCTCATATTCAGCTCCTTCTGAGTGAAGATATACTTCAAGCTTTTGTGATCCGAGTAAATCTCACAGCGATTACCCATCAAATAATGATGCCATGTCTTCAATGCCAAAACTACGGCTGCTAATTCAAGATCATGGGTCGGATAGTTCTGCTCATGTTGCTTCAGTTGGCGAGACAAATACGCGATGACTTTGCCTGCTTGCATCAATACACATCCTAGACCAATCTTGGATGCGTCACAATATACATCAAACGGCTTCTTGATATCTGGCATGATCAGTATTGGGGCTGATATCAATCTCTTCTTCAGCTCCTGGAAACTGGCTTCACATTTGTCTGTCCATTCAAACTTCTTGTCCTTCTTTAACAATTGGGTCATGGGTCGGGCTATGCTCGAGAATCCTTCGACGAACTTGCGGTAGTATCCCGCTAATCCGAGAAATGCACGGACTTGGGTTTGAGTGGTTGGGGATTCCCATTCTTCGACATCTTTGATCTTGGCAAGATCAACAGCGACTCCTCCGACATACACAATATGTCCGAGGAATCCTACTTCTTTCAGCCAAAACTCACGCTGAACTTGGCATATAACTGATGCTCTCTCAGGGTTTCTAGGATGATTCTCAGATGTTGCTCATGCTCTTCTTCTGACTTGGAGTAGATAAGGATGTCGTCGATAAACACAACTACAAACTTATCTAGGAAATTCATAAAGATCTTATTCATGAGATTCATGAAATAAGCAGGGGCATTGGTTAATCCAAAAGACATAACCGTATACTCGTATAAACCATAGCGAGTAGTAAAGGCGGTCTTCGGAATATCCGTTGCACGAATCTTAAGTTGGTGATAACCAGTCCTAAGATCAATCTTTGAGAATACCTGGGCTCTGGTCAATTGATCAAATACATCCTCTATCTTTGGCAAGGGGTACTTGTTCTTGATGGTGACGTCATTCAACTTTCTGTAATCTGTACACAGACGGTTGCCTCCATCTTTCTTGTCGACGAATAACACTGGTGATCTCCATGGCGATGCGCTTGGTTGAATCAAGCCTGTTGCTAACATGGCATCTAACTGCTTCTTCAGTTCCACTAACTCTGAGGGGTTCATGCTATAGGGTCTCTGGGTTATGGGTCCGGTTCCAGGGATTAGTTCGATAATGAACTCAATATCCCTATCCGGGGCATACCTGGCAATTCATCTGGGAATACGTCGGGGTATTCACAGACTACTCTTACTTGGTCTATGGTGGATAGGGCTAGAATCTTGTTGCACTTGAATTGGCGAGGTAAGGTTTCAGAGATATGTTCTACTGTTACTCCAGAACTACTGGTCATGGTGATGGCTTTCTTAGCACAGTCTATCAGTCCTTTATGCCTTGACATCCAGTCCATACCTAGTACTACTTCCAATCCTTTGGTTCCAAGTACTATTAGGTTGGCATAAAAATCTATCCCATGTATTCTGGTAGGCACAACTTTGCAATTTTTTCTAGCTTTTGTAGTTGAACCGATGATTTGAACTATCATGACATGCTTCAGGTTGGTTGGGTGAATCTTACTAGTGCATGCAAATTCTTCGGTGAAAAATGAATGCGATGCTCCCGAATCAAACAATGCTCTTGCTAAAACTGAGTTGAATGAAAACATACCCAGCACTACATCTGGTGCTTCTTGGGCTTCTTCTGCGTTCATGTGGAAGAGACGACCGTTGCGGTTGTGAGGGTTCCCTGGGGCAAACCTTCTTCCTGGTTGAACACGACACTGCTATTGAGCTGGGGCATTCACAGTGGCATTGGCGGCAGTCTTCTTGGGACACTCATTGGAGTAGTGACCCTTCACTCCACACTCGAAACAAGTGATCTGGGACTTGTCCTTGGCTGCGACAGGCACAACATTGCTGCCAGTTTTGGGTGCAGTGTTGTTGTTGTTGTTGCTCTTGGGAGGTGCACGGTTGAAATTGTTGGCGTTGTCGGAGTGGTTGTTGTTTCCTCCAGACTTCACATTGCCTCCGCTACGGTTGGGGTAGCTTGGGCGAGACATTGGGGGTCGCTTGTGCCTTGGTGCATATCCTGGTGAGGGGTTGGGACGGTACTTCTGGTGACTGCTGGATCCTGATTGCTGCATCATACGACGTTTGCGGTTGTCGTTTGCCTGGTTAATCTTCCCTTCCATCTGAATGGCAGAGTCGACTAGCTCTTCGAGATCCTGAAAACGGATGTTGACGAGGGCAGTCTGCATCTCATCATGCAGTCCGTTCAGGAATCTCTCCTTCTTCTTGGCCTCTGTGTTGATCTCAT
Organism: Avena sativa; assembly: GCA_916181665.1. NCBI lineage: Eukaryota > Viridiplantae > Streptophyta > Magnoliopsida > Poales > Poaceae > Avena > Avena sativa. The sequence continues at coordinate 462,442,142 of OV702297.1, read as the reverse complement.
CAGGTGCATATCTGGCAAGTGACAGGAATCAGTCACGGTACTCCACCACAGTCATTCTTCCTTGCTTCAATTCGCGGAATTCATCTCTCATTCGGTTGACTAGACCCTGTGGCACGTGGGTGCGACTGAACTTGACTTTGAATGCTTCCCATGTCATCACTTGACCATGGTTCATATTGTGGATACTATTCCACCAAGCTCTTGCATTTCCCGCCAGATAGTGGGTGGCAAAGAGAACTTTCTCGTTTTCATCAACTCCTGCAACTTCTAGGTTGTTTTCCATTGTATGCAACCAGTCATCAACATCTAATGGGTTTTTAGATTGGTTGAAGATTGGGGGATTGGTATTCTGAATTTGTTTGAGTTTGGATCCATGGTGATCCTGATTTCCATGCCCTTGGTTGTTGAGAGCCATCTGGGCGATCTGCTGTAGTGTTGCTAAGTTGGCTTGACGTTCTGCCCTGCTTGCTTCTCTGTCTGCGATGAGATTCTGCAAGATCTGCAACATTGGGTCCTGCGACGAGCTGCTCCCTCCTTGGTTTCCACGAGTCATCTGAAGATTGAGGTAGATAAAGGGGTAAGAGGGAAATTCTAAGGTTCATGGTTTTGGTTTCAAAGCTAAAACTTTGAGTTAGACTCAGGTTTTTCAACTACTTCATTTCATACACGCAAACAAACACACGATACAACACACACCACAACAAACAAAGGAAACAGATGGTTTGAAGAACCATTCTGCAAGCTACGATACAGTGGGACCGCTACATCTCATGTTACGACAGTGCTCTAGTGCATCTACTCATCGTCGATGAAGTCGGAGTCCTCATCGTCAGTGTAGAAGTCCACAGCATCCTCCTCCAGAAAGCCATCATCGTTGCTGAGGTAAGAATCCATGTCTCCCTGGATGTCTTCACCCTCATCTTCTTCTTCCTTGGCGGCAAGCTGAGCTTCCTGCTCCATGACGGTCTTCTCGAGGTCGGCCACCTTCTTGCGAAGACGGGCGATGGTGCGATCCTTCTTGGCACGCTGGCAGCAAAGAGACTAGCGATCCTGGACGAGCAGTGCGAAAGTCTGGGCCTTCTGGTCGGCAATGGCACGGTTCTGGTTGGCTAACTCCCTAGCATTGTCCAGTTCCTGCTGTCTGTCGTGCAGCAAGAAGTCAAGATTCTCCACTTGACGCCTCAACTCTGGGTGACTTGGCATCTCCATCGGCATCCCCATGAAGTCACGTCTTGCATAGTGAGCAAAACGGGTTCCTTGGATTTTGTTGATGCTGCGGGCACATAGACGTGTGAGAGCTTCATGCATTGCCCTGGCTAATCCATCTAGCCAGTTGTTCTCTCTCACGGAGAACTGAATTCTTCCAGAAGTTGGTGCTTTGATGCTTCCTCTAAGATCCACGGTGACTAGCCACTGTAGGTCTCGTCCTGGGGGTCCTGGAAGTTGAGCTCCAAGAAACTCCGGATGTGGGCGTCCCAGTAACTCCGACAGTGAATCCAGATCCCTCTCGAAGATCAGCTGACCTCCGTTTCCCAACTGGTAAAACTTGCTGAACTGAGTCTCCATCTACAAGAATTAAGGATGAGGAAATTAGTGAAGTGATCAAGTGTGTCAAATTTTAAGTAATAATGTAAGAATTTTGAGGAACATGAATTTTTGAGAAAGCAAGAATTCCCAAGGATAAGAGAGGAGATAGTTTTTCGTAAATACTCAATTTTTTTTGAAACTAAGTTTTTGTTCGGACGTCCATTCTAACTAGGGTCTCCTATGGTCAGGATGGCTCTGATACCAACTTGTCAACACCCGGATTTTTAATCCCAGATGCCCGTTATGCCATACCTCACAATCCCATGATTACCATTTTTGCGAGACATAACGGATTGGATATCATAGTACATCATCCATTACAAACCATACATAAGGTCTTACACAAATAAGGATCTCATGATCTAGTCTTAATACAACAAGCAGCGGAATAAATATAAAGTGTAGCGATGGGGTCCATCTTCAGGGGCACAGGCAATGCTGACGAAGGCAAATAGTCCTAGTTATCATAGCCGTCCTGCTGGCCATCATCTTGATAGTCTCCTTCATAGTCTGGCCATGAGAATAGCCAGGGACAAAAGCCATGAGTACTCTTTAAGTACTCGCAAACTACCACTAACAAGTAGTATAGTGCTAAGTTAAAGTGCTAAATCTAAGTTTAACTATAAAGTTAAGTTTGAAACCTAAGCTGAGTTCTGAAGCAAAGAAAGATAAAACAAAGTTCTAGAATCACTTAAGTTGGGAAGCTATTGTCATAAACACAACCCTGTTATGGTCAAGTCAAGATTCATCATTCATTTCATAAGTTGTTTGGAAAACATCTAACAACGAAACAGTATGGCCATTCCAACTGTCCATAACCGCAGACGCGGCTATTCGAATAGTTTGACACTCTGTAGAGGTGGTACACTTTCACCACAAGATTCGATACATCTCTCAGGGATAACCCTGAATCATCATACTTAGTATGCAGATAATCAAACATAACCTTCCCTTTACACACCCTAGTATAAGCACCTCTCCTATGAGCATGGCCTCCCAACCATGACCATCAGTCATCTTGGGCACTGCATAGGTGGACAACATTGAGATGTAGCCTCAGCTCAAACCTCTCCCACGAGGGAACTAATACTAATGCATATAAACTTTCGGCTAAGCCTTACCCAATTCAGGTAGTGTGGTTGTACGGTAAATTTGGAATGGTATCGTATCTGAATCCAACCATCAGTTTTATAAAAGGGCTAAGGCTCATGCCTCAACATTTTCATCATCATAAACCATTTGTGTTTCTCACACATGTCAAAACATCTCAATAGAATGACTCATCATTCCAAGGTTTTCACAATTCATTTTCACTAAGTGTTCCCATCTAAAGTGACTCAAGTTTTTGATCTACTCTAAACTACTAAGTTAAGAGTGTTCACTAAGGTGGAAAGATGATGGGTTCAATCTCATGCCATAGAATGACATCTAAAGCTTATCTAAATAGGTCAAGTTTTATACTCTTTATGCTACCTTCAAAACAAGTAAGGGGCTTTGTGTAAAGTAAAGGAAGTAAAGTTGGTAAGGTAATACTTGGGGTAGTAATAGTCGAAGTGGTGTGACTAAAGCATGCCTAAAGCATCTTTGCTCATTCATATAGCTTAAGTCCAGCTTGCTAACAATAGCTTGCACTGTTAATGGTGGCTTGCAAGTACAACTTGCAAGGGTTAACTTGGATAGTGCTAGCTTGCCTTGGTTGGTGCAGTGGTTGAAGTTTTCTTCTTCTTGGTAGAACTCCTCCTCGTAGACTTGGTCGGTACTATCGTCTATAAATACATACAGAGTACACAATCACCAAACAATACTTAACTAGTTTACTTAGTACTCTAAGGCACACAATTAATGATCTATTATCATCACACGCATCAGAAGTTTTATTCAATAGTTTCCTCCTTTTTATTTTAGAAAAGTAATTTCTACTTATTGAAAAATTAACAAAGATTCAATATTCACCACTTAAAATATGGGATCATGTGGACACACGTCATCACCACATATTCTAACATGTGGGAATGTAATTTAAGGGTTGGATCAAAATTACTTTGGTTTAAGTTCATTATTTAATGATTTAAAGTGACTAGAAATGCCTATATAGCATTATTTTGGTACTAGTCCGAAGTCACTGCTTGTAAACTTTTAAATTATTACATATTCAGATAGGTATGATGAAATGTGATTTTTGAGAGTTGGAATCAACTCAAAAGCTAATTTGGTTGATTTTATAAAAATGTTGCAAGGTACAAATGCTTCTGTTTTGTTATTTTTACTAGGAGAGATCTTTAACTCTAATTGAATTAAATCCAACAGGCTTGGATAGATCATTTCAATACCTTTCAGACAAATTTGGTTTTATGCAATTTGGAGTTGTAAATCTCTCTGAATTGATTTTCAAACTCAGAGACAGAACTAAGTTTAAACTAAATAGGAAAATCCTAATCCAAACTAACTGGGTCGCGCGGGAAAGTCTAACGGGCCAGCCCAGTGTCACTCTACGGTGCGGGGCTCAACTGACAGGGGGTCCACCAGTCAGCGACTCATAACGCACGAAGCGGTACGGGGCAATGTGGGACGTTAGATTAGAGTGGGGATCAACGGCTGGGGATCATCGTCGACAACGGACCTGTCGCCAGCGAGCTCTAACCCTAGCGGCTTAGTGGGGGGTGCATAGGGGGCGTACCAGGGCTCCAGCGACGACGGCGAGGCGGGCAAACGGACTGGTGGTCGACGGCGAGCTCAGGGACGGTCGAGGCAGCTCTGGGGGTGGTCGCAATCAGCGACACCCTTCTCCTCCAGAGGCGGCCTGCTCCAGTGCAATTCCGGTGATCTGCTGCTCCCCTTGCTCCGGCTAGTGGTGTGGGACAATCACTGAGGTGAGGGAGTGGAGTGGTGTGCTTCAAATGGCTGGGGGTGCCCTCCTTTTATAGGCTCGACGGCGAGACCGAGAGGGATGGGCAAGCGACGATGGCGACATGGCTACGGGCGGCTAACGACATGGCTGAGGGTGGCGATCGACGGGCGGTGCTCTAGGAACTTAATGCTGGCTTAGGGGCGGTGGTATGCGGTCAGGGGCAGCTGGCGCTCTAAGCGGTGGCTGTGGTGCATTGGGCGGCGAACGGGCATGTCCGGCGTGTTCCCTGGGTCGTGGCGAAGCGGTGGGCGCGTGTTGCGGTCGACCGGCGGCTTGTGCACGCGTGCCGGGTGCGGCGCTCTGGCGCGTGCTCGGCATGGCGCGGTGGCACTGGTCGCGGGGATTGCTCGGTGGTCCACGGCTGGGCCTGGCTCGGGGAGGGGACAGTGGGTGGCGGTGAGGTTCTGGCTACCTCCTAGACATGGGGAGAGAGGGGGAGGTGGTCTACTGCAGTGGGGCAAGGGGTGGCCGGCGAGTTGGTGCTCGGCATGGCCTTGCGCTGCCACTAGGGTGGTAGCAGAGGGGGTTTAAAAGCTGTGGTTAGATCATTTGGGGATAGAGGGAGGGTTTTGAAGGAATTTGGGTGCAAAACCCTGTTGCAAATAGTGAGCTAGGTTTAGAGTTGAACCCTGCCAAGTGTTTGATTAAATGGCCGCAAGAAATAAACTTTTGAATTTTGAAAAGATTTTTGGTGGGTTTTCTAGGCATAAGCTTGAGACTCTGTGGTTGTTTGGGTTTTGAAAATTGAGCTTGTTTGAGTGGTTTTTGAATTAGTGGGATCTTCCCATATGAAATAGATTCAATTTTAAACTGTCATTTAAAATTAGTATTTGATTGTTTTTAGTAGATCACAAAGTGGGCCTTGGTACCTCATTATGTGTACTAGCAAGGGGTGCAAAGATCCACATTTGTTTCTGTTGAGTTCTGAGTACTAGGAATAGCCAAAGTAGGCATGATAGTTAATTTGGCCAAAATGACCATTCACTTCAATTATTCATTTTGAGTTGTTTTTCTTTGGGAAAAGTTTGGGAATGATTTAGATGATGTTTATTTCACCTAAGAAACATTTTACAAGCAAAGAATCACGGAACCATGGCAATTCAAATCAACTCCTAATTCAAATGCACCTACACATGAATGCTTTCATATTTTTAAATGGAAAAGGTTTTGGTTAACCCTAATTTTGATGATTTGGATCTTAATAAGCTTGGATTAAAGTTTTGGGATGTTACAATATAGATCATGTATAGAGCATTTCCGAGCCGTGAGGGATACACTTAAGGGTACGATGAGAGCGATCATCCGTAAGATGTAATCACAGTAGAGAAAGAGAAAGCTGGAATTGTTCCGCGGAGAGATCCGAAGTTATTCAGAGAAGGAATAAAAGAAAAGACTGGAAAAGTGTTTTTGGATAAATGGGAATTTAAAATATATATTAATATATGTTAATTATGAATTAATATATTCTAACGATTTATAAAAGCAACTTTCATATTAGGCCAAATCCCTTGAGGGAAATAGCCTAGGAGAAAATCTGCAGAAAAAGAAAAGGGAAAAGAAAACAACCCACGTAGGCGGCAGATAATATCTGCCGCATGGGGCGGCAAGCAGCTAGGCTGCGCTGGCGGGCGAGCGGTAGGTACTACACGCCGCTCAGGGCGGCGCGACGCCAGGCATTGCACAGGGCCGCCGTGCGCTAGGCCGGCCCACCGCGGGAGCTGGCTCTTGGCCTGCTGCTGCTGTTTGGCTGATTGGCTAATGGGCTAAATGGGTTTGGACCATCCGGCTAAGATGATATTTCCTGGGATTTTTCCTTTACTAATAGTCCCACATGGATAACCTAATGGAAAGGACACCCCCCCCGCCTATATAAAGGGGTGCCCATGGGTGGGATTAGACACACAATTTGAGAAGTCTTTTAGTTGACTTTCTCCCTCCCTCTCTCTATACCTTGTGACCATGGCACCAAGTCTGGCTGTGCGAACAAAGCACACCTACAGCACGCTGTTGCGCTATAGGGATTCCTAGTCGGATATCAACTTCCACACTCCCGGCGGGATCGGGGAATCGGAGGTCTCATCGTACACCGAATGTGTATGAAGACACGAGGCGCAACACTTGGGGGAGCTGTTGCACGATGAAGAAGAAGCAAGGGGTGACCTGCGAGGATCTTCACGACCTTGAGGTCGGCTATGAGTTCGACTACATCAACCACATTCCCGTCGGAACGTTAACCGCGTACGGTCTACAAAGGTATGTATTCTATACGCTCGGCCATTACCGCATTACTACATAGATAGATCCTAAGCAGTTTAGGGCGTTCCAACATAGGAATTTTTTTGTTTTCTGCTGTGGAACCCTTCAGGTGTGTGATTGGGTTCTCGGGATTACGAATATGGAAAATCGGTGTCAGAGTAGGGAGAATAAAGGGGTAGGTATTGTAGTCCGGTGAAATTTTGACACCCAAATCTCTGATAGGAAAAAAATGGTTTGGATCAGTCATGTTTGAAAATAAGAGGGGAGATGTGTTGAGTTGTGGATAATGAGAGGGGTGGGCCGCCCTTTTTATAGCAAAAAAATTGATCAAATTTAGACCAAAACGGCCTTCCCAAACAGACAAAACCCCTCAACATACACTAAAAAAGACCAAAAAAACCAAAACCCTAACCCTAAAGCTCCCAGCTGGCCAGCCCCACCGCCAAGTCACTCCCGCTCACCCCGGGTTAGAAAATTTAAACGTTGCACGTCTCCCGCTCCCATAACAGTTTGGCACCCGGTGGGCCGTTGGCATGCTTGACGAGCCAGCCGCATCCCGTCGCTCCATGAACCGTGCCAGGCTAGCCCTCATGCTCCAAGCGATGGCACATGCCCAGCCCTGGCGTGCCACAGGCCAGCACGGTCTCGTCATCTCGCGTGCCGTGCCGAGATTTTGATGGGCCGTGCTTGCGGGGCACAGGCTAGCACGCGAAGGCCCGACAACATGGCAGGTTTGGTAGACCCCTTATCCGCCAAACCTTAGAAATGCGGATAAGGGATGAGTTTATGCAAGTTTTTTCTTAGACAACTCATCACGCAAAACAGAAACCACAAATCGAAACCGTAAAAATACGAATTTAAACCACTCGATTCGAGGAAAATTTCACATAGTTCATCCATAGTTCATCGCGATCATACTTACAAAACGTGGGGGACTACCACCTATCGCCGCCCTAACCCTAGCATGCACACAAAATTTAGGCTCATCGGAGCCTCAGGGTGCGGCGGCGGTACCGGCGACGGGCTTCACTGGCTGTCATCGGAGACGAGGTCGACAAACTTCTCCGCTTGCAGCGCGCGCTCGATGTCCCACTCCAGATGCTTCTGGCGGAGCTAGTGCTTGCTGGTGATGCTGAGGAAGAATTTGTCAAGCTCTGCATCCCACTCCTACTACATGTATTCATGCCTTTACAATGCGGTCGAAGGAGGCATCAACGACATAGTCCTCCTTGCCGATGACGATGACGTACGCTGTCGGGTCATAGACCTCGATCTCCTCCTCTTCCGCTTTCTTCAGCGGTGGCAGACGAGCGCACGCTCCGGACGAGCTCCCTTCCCTCGATCAGCGCCGGTGGTTGGCCTCCTCCACTTTGCGGTGGCACAACTTGTGAGACACCGGAGCTTGGCGGTAGATGTAGTAGAGGGAGGCGCGCTTCCGTGCACCGTCAGAGCGTACACGGTGACTGTGATCCTCCTCTGAGTCGGAGCCGGTGTCGCGGCGGTGGTACAAAGTGGCAGAACAGCCCACCTGGCCGCCCCCACTCCGCTCGAGCTCCCTTGACAGTACATCGCGGTGGTGCGGTGCTGGATCTGCTAAGCGGTAACTCTAATTTCTCGTCGGAGAGGGCGGATTTGAGCGGTGGGCGGCAACAGCGAAGTAGAGGATGCGCGTGCCAAAAAGCATCAGGTCGAGAACCATATCCCCCATCGAAACCTTACATATGAAGGCCGAGGATGGTTTTTCGGTGCCCTATAAAAAATACGGGTCGGATCCAATTTGGCTTTGCATGCTATTAATCGGTAGCTCTTTCTCCTTCTGGATCCAATCCTTGCACGACGCGATGGCTGGTGCCGATCGTTTCTACGGCCTCTATGACAATCTGCTTGTCTCTATTATCTCCTTCCTACCTACCAGGGAGTACGCCCGTACTTGCCATCTCTCGGTGATGGCGCCCGCTTTGGCCTCGCATCGATACCCTCAGTCTCGACTCCAGATCCTATGGCAAAGTCGACCTGGATTACTCATGGCTCTGGACTGGCCAGAACCCCGTCAATATCAAGGACAAGCTCTTCTCCACCGCCAGCCACGCCCTAGACGCGATGGGCCAGTGCCCCGTGAGGAAGCTCTCGCTCTTCGTCAAGGGGATCGATGTGGGTTACTGCTAGGATGTGATGGGCACACCGAGATGGTGGACGTCAAGCTCGTCGTGGGAACGACACCTACGACCTGTTGGCCTCCCTGCTCGCCGCCCCTACACTGTGGCACATTGAGGAGCTTCGCATTGAGTTCGAGTTCGAGGACAATGAGGAGGAGGATCTGCACTGCGTGTACCACTTGGACCCTGCCCTTTTACCGAGAGACATGGTCCGAGTCCTGGACCTCACGTGCTGCAGGCTCAAATTGCCGTCGAGCAGCGCAGCCGCATCTTTCCCCCGCCTCTCCCTACTGCGGCTGTACAATTGCTCCTCATCAACCAAGCATCTCGAGGACTTGATCGGTGCGATGCCCTTAGGAAGGCCCACCGGTAAAAAATCAGCCTTATCGTCTACCTCCAGTTCACGCCGAGCCTACGCTGCTTGCAACTCGCGCCGCCGTGCCCCCAGCGCACCGCCACGCGCCCGCAGCTCGCGCCGCCAGCGCCGCTGTTCCCCAGCGCGCCGCCGCGCACCCGCAGCTCACGCCGCCCCGCGTTGCCGTCCCCTGCCGCCGCGCGCCCTCAGCTCGCGCGTCGTCCGCCCCTGCAGCTCGCGCCGCCACGCTCCCCCACCGGAGAGGTCTCCAGCGTCAATGCTACAAGCTTTGTGGAGTCCCCCAACTCCTCCAGGGGCGTACGTGCTCCGGTGGTTGGCCATCGACGACGACTGTCTCTCCATGGAGACCTCCTGCTCCACTGCCTCCCATGGCACAAGCCCAACTCCTCCGGGACAAGGGCCCCAAGCCCCGTTGCCTGTGCTCCGGCGCTAAAACTCCTCTACCACGGTCGACGGCGACGACCATCACCTCATGGCGCCTGCCTGCTCCACGGCCGAGTTCACCGATGCGGACATGGCGACTTTTGCTACATGCGGCAGATGTCGTTGCTACCTACGCTGTTGCTAACTGCGGCCAAAATCTTCGAGTGTTTAGCATAAAACTATCACTTTTGGCGTTAGATTTCGAAAAACCACCACTATTCGTTTGAATCTAAAAAATCACCACTTTTCGTCTGATTTGTTGCAATATGCGCTAAGCAGCCAATTGACACCAGATCCGACAGGTTGGGCCCACCCAGCAGATGGTGCTCGGACACGCCCGTCTGTTGCCGTTAACGGGGGGAAGTGGGACCCACCTGGCTCGGTCGGACAAAACAGCGAGGGTTCAGATGGTCACAACCACACCCGACCGCGCCGTTTAGCTCAGGATCCGCCGTAGCGCCGACGCCGCTGCTCCGCCATTGCGGCCGGGCCACCAGCGCACTCCGACGGGCACCGCGGCCATGCCGAGCTGGAACAACAGCGAATCTTCCGGCCCTTCTGTGCAAGATGTAAGTTCCCCAAATCCTAGGGTTAGGGTTTGATTCAAAATTTGGGATTCGCCTCGATTTACCTAGATTGAAGCCGATTTCTTTTGCATTTCTCATTGGATTAGGAGTTTGCCCCAATTGACTACGCCTCTGATACGTGCGTGGACCCAGAGTTTCAAGGGATTGCGGAGGGTGCCAGGAGGTCTGTCGCGGCCATGGTTTGGTGCCGTAGAAATGTGTTGCTTTCGAAGGGATGAACACAGGACGTAGTTTCTACATGTGTCAGATTGGCAATGTAAGTTCTACCTAATCTACAAGCTTGACTCCATCTGATATTGTGTAAGTAAGGTTGGCATGGCACAAACAGATATTAGGAGTGATTAGCAGAAAGGTTCAGTAATTGCAGTGCATTATTACTGTCCACTACCACAAAAGTAAAGTTAGCATGGCACAGACATATACATTGCAGTACTTTTTTACTATCCAGTGCACTAGAATTGGCATTCTTTCTGAAAAAATGTTTACTGTTTAGTGTAGTGTACTACTTCCTTAACTTAATAAAAGAAATTGCAGTGCTCCCTTAACTGAAACAATAGTCATGCATGAGCACATGGTTTCGTTTCATTAACTGAATAAAAATGTTTACTGTTTAGTGTACTGTTTAGTGTACTGTACTGCTTCTGTTCATTGACCTAGTTCATATTTATTTTTATGCATTTTAGTAAGTCATAAACTGTGGATTTCAAGCATGGATAAATCACGAAGAGTGGCCAGATACTCTAAAGAATGCACTGAGAAAACTTTGGGGTATGTATGAAGAAGCCCATACTGACAAAATCAATGACAATTATGAGAATTGCCTTTTGGTTAAGCAATTGTCTGATGAGAAGTAGAAGATAGAAATGAAGCACAACACTTTGTTGGATCAGAGAGGAAGGTGCTTGAGGCCAATTACAAGAAATATCAGAAAGAAACAGAGGTTGCCAAAGAAACTGATAGGCAGCTAGTTGAGGCCAGAAACTATGCAGCAGCTCTAAAGAATGAAGTGGAGGTCCTGAAGAAAGCTGTGGAAGAACTGAAGAACCTACTGAGAACACATGCTGATGTCATGAAGGGCAAGAGTGATCAGAGTGAAGCTGAAAAGACTGTTCTGAAGGAAGGAAAAAGAAGGTTGAATACCTGTTATATGACCTCTTTCAAGCAAGTTCACCTCTGAAGGATAAGGTGAAGAAGATCAAAGACATTTGTGAGGAGTAATTGTGTTTGTGTAATGTTAATTTATCCATCCTGAAGTATTGTATGAACTATTTGTTTAAGACCATTGTGTAAGAACTCCTGTGGGTGAGAACTTGTGCTTTGTGTGTTGATGGAACTAGTGTAAGAACTATTTATGTTTAATGAGTTGTGTGCTGTTGTGGAAATGATGTTAGTTTATCATATCTATTGTTTTATAAGTAGCATGTCAATGTTGTCGAGACCTCAGGGGTCTCGACAACCCTATCTATTATTTTAGTAGTAGTACTTAAATGTTGTTGTGGGTCTCGACAAACCCTATCTATTATTTTAGAAGTAACACATAAATGTTGTCGGGTCTCGACAAACCCTATCTATTATTTTAGAAGTAGCATGTCAACCCTATCTGACAAGAGAAACATCAAATATTGTCTGACAAGTAGCACTAGCACACATAAATATTGTCTGACAAGAGCAACATCAAAGTTTTACAGGAGAAACATCATAGTTTTACAGGAGCAGACTTAAACAGAGTATTACAAGAACAACATCAAAGTTTTACAACATCATAATCTGACAACAAAGTGGCATTGTTTGACAGACACGACATCAAAGTCTTACATAAACATAGTAGCATGCACAAACATCAAATTCACTTTTTGTAGCTGTTGTGCTTCCCTGCATTTAGGTAGTCACTCATCCTGCTTGTTGGTTTTGGTGCCCTAGAACTTGTCCTTGGCTCTACACCTGATGCTAGAGCGCTCCCTGATGCTGCAACCCTTCTGGGTGCAGAAAAAAGTGATGCAGATGATGTTGCCCTTCCAGGAGCTGTTGATGCAGATGATGTTGCCCTTCCAGGAGCTGGTGATGCAGCATGGGCATGCCTTGTATGTGGAGGTGGTGGTGCACTAGTTCTAGAACTGGATGCATCATCAGTGCTGTTACCCTTGCTTGCCTGGGCAAAGGAAATTGTGCAGGTAAAGTTAATATGCAAACATTGATGCATTTGTATAGAACAAAAAATACAGATAAAAAATACTTACTGTGTGCCCAGATTTTCTAAGAAGTAATTCTGGCCTCAGCTGTGATGGACATGTGGTATACCTATGTCCAACTAATTTGCAGTTGCTGCAAGAAATGCTAGCCATCCTTGATGTATCCCTAGGTGCTGGCACATCAAGAACACCCTTTCTCCTAACTGTCTGCTTCCTACCAGGCTTGTCTCTAAAAACAGGTGGATCTATATCCCTGGTATTTGTCTTTGGCTATTCATCAGGACTAGGGACAGGGTATATCACATGCTTGAACACCTCTTTGTATATAGGTTTTTTGAAGAACTCATGTACATAATCTTCAGGATGCTGACTGATCTTGGTGATGATAGAGCAGGCATGGTTGCATGGGATGCCAGTGAGATCCCATGCTTTGCATCCACAAGTTCTGTTCCTTAAGTCAACTGCATGTATTTCTGTCCCCTTAGTGCTAACTTGCCACAATCCTATGTCAGCATTCTGTGCTCTGCATTCTCTAGCATGTTTTTTTGCTTGCTCAAGCTTATCAACATAGAATGGAGCAATATCCCACCTTGTGGTCTCTGCTTTCCTCCTAACACGACTGTACTTCACCATCAGCTTGTCTTTGATTCCATCAAGCATTGTCTTTATAGGTTTACCCCTCACATCCAATATCTGCTTGTTGAACACTTCACTAAGATTGTTCACTACCAGATCAGTCTTGCAATTAGTATCAAAAGCATGCCTGCACCATGCTTCAACTAGAATTTGCATAATCCAATTGTAAGCTTGCTCACTTTCTTGCTTGAGCCCTTCCATTGCTTTATCATACCCAGACTTGGTATATGCATAACTTGCATCAAATATGAGTTTTTAGCTCTTCTCCTCTAAACCCAGCTGATTTAAAGTTTGCATAGATATGCCTCAAACAGAATCTTTGTGGAGAATTTGAGAACACCTTAAAAATTGCTATGAGCAAACCCTACCATATAAAAGAATGTGTAAGTCAGATACACTAACAATATATGTATTCATAGAGAAGGAAAATAGAACAAAATTTCCCTAACCTTCTGCCTATCAGAGATGAAAGTATATCTACCAAATTTCCCAGTCTCTCCTATGCAATATCTCAGCTGGGTGAGAAACCACATCCGGCTAGCTTTATCCTCTTTGTCCATAATACCATAAGCAATTGGGAAAATATTATTGTTGCCATCTCTCCTAGTTGCAGCTAGGATTTGTTGGCCAGTGGTCAATTTGACAAAACAACCATCCAAACCTAATGAAAATGACATGAATAATCACTAATAATTGGTGCAATGCAACACAACAAAAAAATGCAGTACAATGGACCTACAATTACCTATAAATGGCCTGCACCCATTTAAAAAACCTTCCTTGGAAGCATTCAAGCAGATGAACAAACCATGAAATCTGGGATTGGGACTAGGATGCTCCACAAGCTCCTTAGTTGTAACAACGCATCTACTTCCTGGATTTGTTTCTAGGATTGCTTGTAGGTAGTCCCTCAACCTTGTGTACTGTTTCTTCTGATCACCCATGACTGCTGTAAATGCTTTTATCCTTACCCTATAGACCTTGCTCCTTGGCACCTCTACTCCAAATTTCTGCTTTGCATTGTCAATTAGTGTGTCCACACAAGTGTTAGGATCTACTCTAACTGCCTGCTTAGACTGCAAAACCAACCAATCAATTGTCACCTTGGTTTTCTCTCCATGAGGAATACATGTGTGCAAGCTTTGGAACTTTCTAATATAGAAAGTCTTCTCATGGACAATATTAGAAGCTGAAATGAAAAAGGGACAACCTTTGTATTCCTTGGCAGGTCTACCAGTGTCTAGAAAAGCTACTTTTTCACTACACCATGCAATAATTCTGTCTTTATTATTTCTGTGGTATGCAAAGTTCCTTAGCTGAGCTACATGAAAATTCCTAAGAGCATTTCTAAACTGATAAACATCTTGGAAGCACAGCTGCAGAGCAAACTGCTCATGTGCATTTTCCCTCACCTCATCATACCAAATCCTCTTCTTACTCTTCACAAGCTTTCTCTTACGTCCAGTTGACAAGCAGAACTTCTTGACATATCCATCATCATCACTAGAGGCCAGTTCATCATCATAGACCTCCTCATCATCTGATGGCACAAAAAATTCTGGAATTGTTGGGTCTGGCTCATAATGTGACCTGCTAGTAGGCCCTGGCCTCATTGGAATTACCTTCTCTGGCAAAAAATCCAATTCATGTTCTTCTTGTTCACTTTCAGACTCACCATCTTCTATAAATACCTCTTCCACCTCTGTGTCACCTTCAATGTGCATGTCAGGATCTGCTCTCTGCTTTTTCTGCTACCTAAGCATGTCCTTAATCATCACATCTTCTGGATCTTCTTCTTCCCTCTGTTTCCTTTGCCTCTTCAATTTCTGAATAAGTTCTAGCTCCTCTGCTACTCCTCTATTATGATCTTCAGGGTTGAATTGACAGGGTTTAAACAAAAAGTCATGATCTGAATCATCAAGCACTTCTACTAGTAATGCAAATTCAGTCACATGATTCTTCCCCTTGTCCATGTTGCAGCTTTGTTGAGTCCCAATGAAAAGCACATCTGAGAAATCAATTGCAATAGGGCACATGCTTTCATCTTCCTCATCACTGATATGAGTCACACCATCATTGTCAACAGAGAAGAGCACTGAATAATTGCTTTGTAGCTCAGCTTCCATTAGATCCTGGTTTAATCCAACATGAAATGATGTATTTGTCTTAATCACTGTCAACTCTAGCACCTTCTTGTGCTCAAATAATTCCATCATCTTCTTCACCTTCTGCATGTTGCTGACTGCCTCCATTCCTTCAACTCCTTTTCCCTTCTCTCTAACATAATAAATTTTATCTTGGTAATCATAACCATGCTCTTGAATCAGGGCTCTAAGATTCATGACAGTAACATCAGAGGAGCACAAGGTCCTCTCTAAATTGTCTTCACCAGGGAAATTAAACCTTATATCCCAAATGTCATCATCCAAACTGAATTTTGAAACAAATAACTACAAGTTAACATGCTAACAGGTGTTAACAAGTGTTTATTCATCTACCGTCAAAATGACATTCCAACTAATTTACACAACGGTCAAACTATTAAGTGTGGCTGTCAAATTTCAGAGATAGGGAACATGCTAGATGCATGTGGTTGCAGAGAAGGAAAAGAGGGAACTTACTCGGCGCCGCCCAGAGATGACCCCCAACGGTGGCTGGTCTTCGCTGGCGAGGCCACGACAGCTCGCGCTAGAACCGCTGCCGCAAGGTGAGCTGGCGACCGTGCAACTCCACCGCCCAATGCATCATACCCGCTTCCTCCATTCAGGTCACCACAGCCATCTAAGAGAGGGTCATCGCCGCCGCCGACATCGCCGCCACCGGGAGTAGCCGATGTCATGGAGGGGGTCAAGATGCGGGTGGCTCACGAGCTAACTGGAACCCTAGCCGTTTTGTCCGACCGAGCCAGGTGGGTCCCACTTCCCTCCGTTAACGGCAATAGACGGGCGTGTCCGAGCGTCGTCTGCTGGGTGGACCCAACCTGTCGGATCTGGTGTCAATTGGCTGCTTAGTGCATATTGCAACAAATCAGACGAAAAATGGTGGTTTTTTGCGATTCAAACGAATAGTGGTGGTTTTTCGAAATTTAACGCGAAAAGTGGTGGTTTTATGCTAAACACTCAAAATCTCCGGCGAGGCCTCCAGCGAAATTGGATTTGCTACATTGGCAGATACTTTTTGCTATAACTTTTTTTGGTTTTACGACAATAGCGTATAGCATTTGCTACGAGGTTTCTAGGATCCTGATGTCTCCGATGAAGTCAGTGTTTTACTACAACTGCTAATTTTTTTTGCTACAACTGCTAATATTTTTTTGCTATATCTGTTTTATGGTTTTGCTACAATATCGTAATTTTTTTGCTACAAGTTCTCCGACGAGGTCTTCGGAAAAAAGTCTTCGGCGAGGTTGGTTTTGCTACATTAAACCAAAACTTTTGCTATGAAGTCTCCGGTGAAGTCACCGGCGAAACAAGTCTTTTTATTCTATTTTTTAACGCGAATGTTTTTTTACTACACGTAGCAAAAACGGGATTTTTTTTATAAAAACGGATAGTTCTGTAGAAAAAGCGGATTCGAGATTTTTTTTGGACAAGTGTCAGCCTGTCCACCCAGGATGGAAAACTTTTATCCTCGGGAGACACGTAGCAGTGTCCATATATTATTCCTACTCCTCTCTATATCTTTCTACACTTGGTTACATATAGGCAGGGGCGGAGCCATGGGGAGGCTAGCAGGGGCTAGACCCCTCTAATCGATCGCCCCCTCAACATTTGATAGTAGTTAGTGATACAACTATATTAGTGTATGTGTGCTAATGATTGGAGATTAGTACATAATTAATCAATTGTGGAGTAATGAACTAAGGACCATTAGCCCATCTCTCGATCTAGGCATTGTTTCCTAGTTAAAAATAATGATCTGATCTGCTCGTTAGGAATTAGAGGATCGCTATCGTGTATGTCATCTAATCGGTAGGAGTAGGAAGTAGTGCAACATGTGATTACTGTCTCAGGCCTAGTCACACATGATGTCTATACTTAAGGTATGTTGTGCGTTAGATTTACCAATTCAATTCATATTTCCAATAGTTAATCTTTCTTTAGATCAATAAAAGTAGCACATCGGTTTGAACATTGCTATAGAGTCGAAAGACAAAAGCAACGGAAGAACAAGAAGTACAATTTTTTTAAAGAATAAGTTATTCAAAAAATGAAAAGAAATATAAAAAACTATTGTCATAATTGTTATATTTTGATATTGATGATGTTTGTTAAATCTCCAAAACTGTGTTATAGTATCTTCTAGGTCGTCCACTCCTGTAAAGAAAAATTCTTCTATTCCATTTACTCTGGAAAAAAATCTTCTATGTCGTTTCGCCCTCTATGGTCAAATTCTAGCTCCGCCCCTGCATATAGACGCCCCATATACTATTCTTCCTCCGCTATATATCTTTCTACGTCGATCGCTCCATCCAAAATATGTGAAACTTTGTGGAACAAGACGAGAAGCCGACACGTGAGGTTCATGTTCACCCGGAACACATGGTCTTTGGATATTGATGCATCCACGTGTAACAAGTGGGTCCAAGCTCTGTTCGATTCCGTGTCACCCAACATCTCACATAATGGCATCTCCAACCGGCGGCGGTGTATTTCGGACATCAATTCGGTGTGTTGGGGACAACACCTACATACACCCTGTCCGAGCCTATTTCCACGACCCTCGAGTTGGGGGTGTTTGTGGCGTGCCTCTCAAAATACACTCGCAAAATTTCTAGCAACTCGGCATAGAAGCCCATTTCCGATAGTGTGTGTTTCAGGGGCAGGGCATGATGGCATCTGACTCCAAAGTCGTGATTTGCGTTCAGTTCATTCAGAGACGGGTCAGGAGGATAGGCGCTTCGTCTACAAGCAAAGTCTAGTGGTACCTTAATTAAAGAAAGACCTGAAAATATGCTGGTAATGTGTGGATGAACAACAAGACACGGTCGTGCAGCCATCACCAAACCCCTGGAAGCAAAGAATGCATGTGCGTCAAAATCTCAGAGTATTCTCCACCGTTGATTCTCTTCTCTGAAAGGTGACATGTGTAAATGCATCCGAGGACAAAGGAAAGCGGACACTACACCCCCTGGTTTGTAGCACATTGGAGAAGACATGGCATGGCGACATTTTAGAGGAGTGCTCCTGTGCATTTCGAGAAGTTTTTTTCACGAGTTTTCAAGCAAAACAAAGGCTGTGATTACAAGAGCTAATCCACGTGCTTTAATTAACGAATGGGCAATTTGGTCACTGCGCATCCATTTTCCAATACTTGTTATTATCCACGCCAGACAAGACATGGACATTACTACTGCATCGGCCATCATTGCCGCGACCGCGCGGACGGATGGTCACCCACCGAAACATTCATCGGCAACACCGACGGCAAGAACATCCCAAGAACCGGCGGCGGAGTGACTCGATGGCTCAGCAAAGGACCTTCCAAGGACCCATTCGCGGAGGCCAAGCAAGCCGAAGCCCTTGCGGTGACGAAGAACAACCTCTCCGCCGGGTCACCGGAGACAGCACCCCTACCGAATGAGGCGGCGATGAGGACCTTGCTCATGCAGAATGATCCTTCTCCGGCAAAACATTTGAAAGAAGCAATGGCGATATTGACTTCCTTCGCTCCCAAAACCTTTTCGGTGGTGAGGGATAGCCCGCCTCCGCCTACAACTCATCAAGAAGCTCTTTGTCGGTCTTGTTCTGGTGGGCCGGATGTCGAAACCCCTCGCCATCAATGGCCGCCTCCGCGAACCGCACGACCACATGGTCCTCCTCCGCGTGATCTTCAACTGGCAAATAGAAATTGCCGGTGCAAAGCTATCACCGGTGAAAAATGGACCTTTAGTCCCGGTTTCCCAACTGAGACTACCGAATCAGGACTAAAGTCTCTCCACGTGGCCGCTCTCCAGAGCGGGGGCAGTGGACTTTTATTTCCGGTTCGTAACATGAAACAGGACTGAAGAGTTCCACACGTGGCAATCTCAGGCTCTTCCTTTTTATTTTTTGTATTTCAATTCTTTTTCATTTTGTGTATTTCTTTTTGTGTTCTCCATTCAATTCTTTTTCATTTGAAATAATTTTTTGTATGCATATTGTACGCTGCTACATACTGTACAGTCGATGCATATATAATATAATTAGTCTTACGAGCATACATATGTATACAATTTGGTATACGAGTATCAATCGGGACTAGACGATGCAGGTTCTATTGTACCCTATTTTCTAAATCCTATTTTCCAAATCCTATTTCTATTTTTGCAAATCAAATTTTCTAGTTAATTACACTAGGGTTTTCTCCAACAAAAAACTAGGGGAGGGTCGGAGCAGGCGATCACCTCCTCCACAGGCGGCGGTCTCCTTCTCCCTCCACGGGTGGTACGAGAGGCGCGGGTGGCGGTCTTGTCCTCCACAGACAATGCGGGCGCCGGCGGCGGTCTCCTTCTCCTCACGGGCAATCGGGTGGCGTGCGGGTCTCGTCGAAGAAGATGAAGCGTGTCCCGGTTCGTGGCTCGAACCGGGAAAGGCGGCGGTGGGTATTTATATCCACGCACCTTTAGTCCCGGTTGGTGGCCACTAACCGGAACTAAAGACCCCTCCAACCGGGACTATGCCTATAGGGTTTAGGGTTTAGGGTTTAGGGTTTAGGGTTTAGGGTTTAGGGTTTTGGGTTTAGGGTTTAGGGTTTAGGGTTTAGGTATAGTCCCAGTTGGAGGGGTCTTTAGTTCCGGTTAGTGGCCTTTAGTCCCGTTTGGTGGCAAAATTTTAGCCTCCGCGTAAGTACGCACGGGAGCTCCACCTTTAGTCCCAGTTGGTGGTTGAAACCGGGACTAAAGATTCTTTTTTTAGAGGAGTGCTCCCGTGCATTCTACGAATTTTTTTTCATGAGTTTTCAAGCAAAACGAAGGCTATGATTACAAGAGCTAATCCACTTGCTTTAGTTAACGAATGGTCAATTTGGTTACTGCGCGTCCATTTTCCATTACTTTGAGAAACACAGTACATAGACGCTCATAATGCGTACATACACTCACCCCTATGAACACACGCATGCACACCCTACCCCTATGAGCACCTCCGAGAGACTGAGCCGGCGGGTCTTGAGATTGACGAAGTCACCGCAGACGCCTCGCTATTGACGGGAACGTCGCCTCCCACTGAAAGAATATTCCGCACACCAAAGCTTCAAACTTGGGGTTGAACTCTGGTGGGCTGGGGGTACCACTGCCTCCTAACCATCCAACCACGGGTTGGTTCTCCATTACTTGTTATTATCCACACCAGAGCAAGACATGAACATTACTACTGCATCGGCCGTCATTGCCGCGACCGCGCGGATGGACCGTTACCCATCGAAAACATTCGTCGGCAACACTAACGGCAAGAACATCCCGAGAACCGGTAGCAGAGTGACTCAATGGCTCGGCAAAGGACCTTCCAAGGACCCATTCGCGGAGCCCAAGCAAGCCGAAGCCCTTGCGGGCCAATGATATCACTAATATTGAGCAACACTAAGGATACCACCATCTAAAATGGAAATGATACGGCCCATGGTTGAATGCAATTGCACATGGCCAATGTGGCCTACACGATACGGTCTGCGCATTGTAGGCCACGAAGAAGTTTCTGCCTCCGCTGCTAATATGTTGCCAACGACATTTCTTAAGGCCCATTTTCGAAAGTGCCTCTATGACAATGATTGTGCAGGACGACATGTTGCCGATGTGGAACAACCCATCTATATAAAACACCGTAACCCTCAGAGAGAACCCTACCTCTCACTCTCTTCCCCACATCTATAAGCGATGCCAGCAGCGCTCGAGGTCACCTAGCTAGGTGTCTCTTGCATACTATCTCGACACAAGAGAGTGAATCCGCCATGTCAAGGCACAAGTGCTCTCTAGACGAACCAGCCCCCAAGGCCCATGTGGCACTCCCAAGGGAAACCTTAGGCGCATGGGGGGCAACTAGGATGGCAAGTTGCCCCCTGAGCCATCGCCCACCATCTTGTGGGAGGGGCCAAGCTGTCTCCATCCCCTCCCCTCTGAGCCCTATATAAAGTTATGGGGGCAGAGGTGCAACCCGTCCGTTCTCTTGACCGCCACCTCCTCTCCGTATAATTTGGCGAAGCCCTGCGGTATTTCCACCATACTTCCATCACCATGTCGTCATGCTTTCAAAGTTGATATCATCTACCTCTCCACCTCTCCTTGTTGGATCAAGGAGGAGTCTTCAAGTCGTATGTGTGTACATCTCAGAGGTACCGTTTCTACCGTGCTTGGTAGGATTGCATCGTAGAGGGGAAATCTTCATCAACCATGTTTGATTAAAACGTTTCCGCTCATGTTATACAAGGGTATCTCTCTCTCTCTCTCTCTCTCTCTCTCTCTCTCTTGTTACTAGCATCTCCTAGATTGGATCTTAGTTCTATTTGACCTCTAGTAGGATTTTTTGTTTTCTATGTTGTGAATCCCATCAACAAGTATGTGCTGGCGAGCTCCCAGTCATCGGCATGGATGTAGATGATGGAAGCGACATGGACATGAATGAGGCTAAGGAACTCGACAATGGCAGCCTCCTAGTGAGCCTCTAGACAAAAAGGGCGACGTTAATAGTACGCACAAGAGAAGGGAACACGAAGGATACAGAGAGAAAGGGCAGAGTTGACCTTCAGCCTCGACTTGTTGAGTTGCTTCACGGGACAAGCTCTCGCTTGGTCTCCTCCCTGGTCGGTGAAAGAAGGGAGCAAGGCCGTAACCTGAAGTTTTATGAGAGAGGTAGGGCAGTAAGTTATGTTGTGTTGGGCTACAGATGGCTTGGGCTCGAGCTTTAGCAGTGGCGCGGTCCATGGCATGGAGTGTGCACCCTGTTCAAGGGTGCATCTCGAGCTCAGAATGGGCAATTTGGCGGCTCGAGCTCGAAAAAGGCAACATATGGCCTCACCGCCTAGTTAGCTCACCCCACTCTAGAGAGTAGGGTGTTTTTTTTATTATGCCATTTTCTTTTTTTAGTTGAACCATGCACTTTTTAATGCACATGTATAATTATATTTCTATTTTTGTTTTGTTTTCTGGTGCCGTTAGATGCACCGCTCTGGCCACACAAGGCTCGGCTGGACTGTTTGAACGACTCATCCAGGTGGAAGTAAGTATGGCAATGGGCAGGATAAATCAATATTATACACAACGTAGTCAATAGGTATAGAATTTTACATAATATACCTATATCCGCGAGTGTAAAACTTTACCCATACCCACAAGACAGATACCCGTACCCATTGGATACCCGGTGGGTACGTCCAATAGTACACAAGTTATTCACAATTTTACTTTCATCTATAGTATTTTTGAGGAAAAAATTTATCCCTACTCAATAATAGGTAATCAAGTATATAAAATTATCGAAATTTAAAAGTCGCAATGTCATACTCGTATCTAGCCTGCTCGGCCATATATGTTGAAAATCCGCAGGTAAGTTTTACGTGTTAGTTTAAATGGTAGGTTATGGGTACACATTGTATACAAGTTTAAACCTAGTCCGCATTTGTGACTTAATGGTCAGGTATGACTATTACTATTTTTTTTGCGGGGAATCTATAGGGCTTTATTCAGAATCACGAACAAAAGCTCCTGCACTATCAGCTTGGAGGCTGGTAGTGAGGAAACAAGGTACAAGATCAAACCAACAGCTAGTATCCTCCCGTGTACAAGCAAACTTTGCACACAGATGGACCGGCAAATTGGCAGCTCTTTTTACATGCTGAATAACAAAAGAACTAAAAGATGAAACTAGCCCTTCGATGTCGAGAAAAATTGGCGCTACTACAGAGCGTGAACCAGCGCACGAGTTCCAGAGATTAACCACCTCCAAACAATCAACTTCAAAAACCACTCGCTGAAAACCTCGGAGCTTTGCAAAGATGACACCCTCCCGAAGAGCCATGGCCTCTGCGATCATAGGGGGTGATGCCCGGGTATGGTTTACTCCAAGCCCCAATGAAGCCGGTCGGAGATCGAACAATCCCCCCCGCTCCTCCCTTCCTTGCATCCAGAGAGATGCCGGCATCAGTGTTTATCTTCACCCAATCCACATCAGGCGGCCTCCATCCATGACCTGGTAAGATCCCGGCATGCTGTCTAGGCACCTCAAGCACAACAAGCGCATCTATCGTCATCTTCATAGACTGTCTCGGATCAGTTGTGCATTTATCATGAACTATGTTATTTCGAGAAGTCCATATAGCCCACATTACTGTAATGATCTTCGACCTCTGCTCCTCGGAGAATAAAGAATCACATAGGATGTCTCTCGACCAAGTTGCTGGATGAAGTTCTAGAAGTTTAACATCAAGCCAAACTCGAGCTTCCATCCAGAATCGTTTTGCATGTATACACTTTAGAAGTGCATGCATCATATCTTCATTCGCTGATTGGCAAACTTTACACTGGGCCAACGGCTTAATATGCCGGTGTTGCAATGTCTTTTCCACTGGTAGAATACCACGTAGGACACGCCACCAAAATACTCGGACCTTCGGCACCACATTCAGTTTCCATAACCGGTTCCACATCTGTGTATCAGAATTTGAAGACTCGGTAGCCGTTCCTTCTGCTAGAGTACTAAGCTCGTTTGGCGTCACTAGAGACCGGTACACCGATTTAACAGAGTAGATACCAGTATTTTCTAGACCCCAAGCCCAGAAGTCATCACCACCGCCTCTCCGTAAAGGAATATTAAGGATTGCATCAGCCTCCGGCGCTGTGAAGTTCCTCCTGACCAATGCTGTTTTCCATGTCCAATTTCCTGTATCAATAAGATCAGATACAGTGTTTAGTTCATCCTCACCAATCTGGGCTGATGGCCTCATCGAGAAAGTGCCTGGAATCCACTTCTCTGTCCAGATGTCAATCGAAGTACCATCACCAACCCTCTTCATCAACCCAATCTCCAACGCCTCCCTCCCAGCCATTATTGCTCTCCAAGTGGGTGAAGAACTACTTGGTACTGTGGCCTCCAAGAAACTCGTGTTTGGGAAGTATTTTGTCTTCAACACACGCCCACACAAAGAGTCAGGGAGTGTGATGAAACGCCAACCGTGCTTGCCTAAAAGCGCCAGATTGAAAATTTCCGGATCGCGAAAGCCCATGCCGCCTTATCATTTTGGAGATGCGAGTATATCCCAAGCGATCCAGTGCATGGACCTACGATCGATGGAGCTGCTCCACCAGTATCTTGCCAGATAGGAAATCAATTGTCTGCATACCTTCCTTGTTAACTGAAAACAAGACATACTATATGTTGGGATGGACTGAATCACCGATTTCAAAAAAACTTCACGACCTGCACATGGAACCATCCTCTCAGATCCTCCATGCAATTTAGCGTGGATCCTTTCACCAAGATGGTCGAAAGTTCCACTATTAATGCGGCCAACTGCAGTAAGGATACCTAAATATCGTTCACTAAAAGCTTCCACTGCAATGCCCAATGTCAGTTTGATGGATTGCCGAATCTCTAAAGACGTGTTGGGACTGAAATAGACCGAGCTCTTCTCCTTGTTGACACATTGACCTGAGCAATTTTCATAGATTCTCAGAATCTCGTTCAGTCTCCCTGCACTTTGCCCATTCGCCTTCATAAATATCAAACTATCATCCGCGAATAGAAAATGGTTTATCCATGGTGATCTAGGGCTCACCCTAATACCTCTATCAACATAGACCCCTCCAAATAAATTCAGCAAGGTTGTAAAACCTTCTGCACATAACAGAAACAAAAGCGGGGATATTGGATCACCTTGTCGAAGCCCCCTCGTAGGAGTAAAGTATGGTAACAATTCTCCATTTGCTCGTATTGTGAATTTGACTGTAGTCACACACTTCATGATTAAACGAACAAAGTTTGCACTAAATCCCAATTTAATCATGATAGCTTCCAAGTAATGCCACTCAACTCGATCATAAGCCTTGATCATATCGAGCTTGATGGTACAGACAGAATTCTTCTCCTTTTTCCGTTTCCTCATAGCATGCACACTTTCATATGCAATTAAGATATTATCTGTAATTAAACGGCCAGAAATAAATGCACTCTATTCTTCTCCAATGATATCTCCCTAGTAAACCCTAGTTCTGTTAGCAATACACTTGGAAGCCATTTTGTACAACACGGAGCAAAGGGAAATAGGTCTATACTGAGAGATACGCTGTGGGTGTCGTACCTTTGGGATTAGAGTAATAGAAGTATCATTTAGGCCTGCAGCTAGTTCGCCACCATTCAGAAACTCTAACACCGCAGGCACGACATCACCCTCCAACAGAGCCTAGTGACGTTGGAAAAACCCGGCTGTAAAGCCATCCACACCCGGCGCTTTAGAAGGCGTCATTTGAAACAGAGCACACCTCACTTCCTTCGCCGTGTAAGGTTTATCAAATTCATCATTCATCGCTTGCGTTACACGCGTTGGAACAATATCCAGCAGCTCATCCATGGGCCTAAACCCCTGCGTCATATACAGATTTTGATAGAACCCCTGGATCTCATCACAATTCTCGTCCCAAGATACACACTTGGTACCATCTGCCCGCACTAGCTTTGAAATCTTATTCAGACGCTTTCTTTGTGCAGCCTGCGAGTGAAAATAAGCCGTATTGCGGTCCTGCTCTCACAGCCAAAGTACCCTGGATCGCTGACGCATCCAAATTTCCTCTCGGTGTTTCACGCAGTTGCTTAATTATTGCTCTTTCTTCATCAGATGGACCTCTACCAACCGATCTGGCTCGGAGTCGATCTAATTTCTGTCGTAGCTTCCTTCCTTTACGCGCCAAATCACCAAATTCTTTGGCACCCCATGTACCCAGACTCGTTTGAAATGTGTGCAAGGCCTGAAGCACTCCAGCCAAGCCATGCGAGCCAGCACCTTTCTGCCATTTGTCCAAGACAAGTTGATCGTAATCCACATGTGTCTGCCAAACATTTTCGTAACGAAAATGCCTTCCCCCTCTCACTCGACCATCAGTCATACTCTCACGGAATTTTACAAGGACGAAGCAGTGATCAGATTCTGTTGTCACAATATGCCAAACTGAAGTATCCTCAAATTTACTGAGGAAATTATTATTTCCAAAAGCACGATCCAGTCATGCTTTTACATTGAACTCACCCAATTGACTATTGTCCCATGTGTATTCCACACCTGACCAGCCTAAGTCATTAAGTGAGCAATCTTCAATAGCCTCACGAAAAGCTTTCATTTGCCATTCGGGACTGGCCGCACGGGAGAAGTGCTCTGCAGCAAAAAGAGTTTCATTAAAATCTCCAAGGCAAAGCCACACCTAATGCTCAATAGCAAACAAGGTTCTAAGGAATCTCCAACTGTGATGCCTATCCTCCACTCTAGGAGCCCCATAGAATCCTGTTAACCTCCATTCAGTACCACTACTATCATTTTTCCTCACCATAACATCTATATGGAAGGAACTGAAATTCTTGAGATCGACAGAAACATCTGACGCCCAGAATAATGCAATACCTCCACTAAGCCCCACACTTGACACGCCAAAGCATCTAGCAAAGCCAAGGTTTCTCTGCAAACTTTCTACTCTCTCCTTTGATAATTTTGTTTCCATCACAAAGAGTAGACTGGGACCTTCCTGCTTCACGACATTGCGAAGCTCACGAATGGTCGCTTGGTTCCCAAGCCCACGACCATTCCAACTCATGCAACTCATTGCTCTGGGCAGGGCTGTCCAGCAGCCGCTGCCGAATTTCTAGAACTTGTTGGTGTTGGTTTCTTTTTCTTCGGATCACGTTCTTCCGCCTCCACTCCTTTCTCACTTTCCTTCAATGGAGTCTCAACAGAACCCACTGTATTAGTATTTGCAACATGAGCTGTTGCTTCAATCATCAAGCGGGGTACTTCCACCCTTCTATAAATCTGCATCTGGCCATCTGCCTTGCGTTTATTCAAATTATGGTTCTTCTTCAGCGAAGATGTGGCTTCGCAACCACTTTCAGCAGCAGTACTCGAGCCTCGGGTATCTGCTTTATTATTAGGATGAGCAGCAGGCTATTCTCCAGATGATCCCTCAGTGTAGGATGATCTCCTCCTTTCATCTGGAGCTCTCAGACCTTTCCCATACGATAATTTCCCATCGGAATCACGGGCATCCGGTGTTGGACATAAGAGATCCGAGTGTCCTAGTCGACCATTGGAGAAGCAAAAATGTGGTATCTGCTCATATTGCACCTCGTACATGTCCACAGTCTGTCTCCTGGCCGAATCGATCAAAACAACTTGTTGGGTCCGTAGCATAGAAAACAAAAAATTTCCTACGGTGTGAACTACACGCCAAAATCTATCTACTAGGTACAAAGCAATGGTTGGACATACATCCAACGAGAACTTACCCTCGTAGACAACGAGCTTTGTTAACGAGTAGGAACTCGTGGTTGATGTAGTCGTATACTTGCCGATCTCAAGATCGTGATAAAGTCCAGCAGGTCCGGCTCCAGCACGTCCATCAGATCCAGCTCCAGCACCACCAAGTCCAGCACCGCAAAGCAGCGGTGTATCCGTGATCGCACACACGTCCGGTACCCCGACAACCTCCGTCCCTCGCTCCAGCAAAGCAACAGAAGTAGCAACTCCTTTCCAGATAAAGCCACCAGGAACATGTATCTCGCTAATCCGAGACCATGGAGAAATAATACTAGAGGGGGAGAAGATCCTTCACAAGGAGGTGTATGTGAGAAGTGAGGAGGGGTTGGCCTTTTATAGGAGGAGGGGGTGCCCCTCCTTCATGGCCGACGCATGGAGGAGATGACCCTTCACCTCCTACATTCATGTGGTGGTAACTCCCTCCACATAAATTTGCCCCTTCACATTCTCTTTTAAAGTCTCCACTTTAAATGCATTAAATTTCTCCAAATTTAATGCTCTCTCATTTAATAAAACTCTTTTATTAATTTTATTCAGAATTTTTTTAATTACTTTAATTAACAAACATTCACATAAAACCCCCTGCAACATTTCAATATTACATGCAGAACCAATTTCAGCAATTTCACCCGAAACAGTTTCGGTGTCTATTGAAATAATTCCAGCGCTTTCTTAAATCTTTATCTGAAACATATTTGCTCCAAATGGTGTCGGTATCCCTTAAGTGTGTCACCCTACGGTTCGCGAATAATGTAGACATGATCGAGACCCCTCTCCGATCAATAATCAGCAGCGGGACCTGGAGATCCATACTGACTCCTACACATTCAATGATGACTTCTGTGATCGTGAGAACCTTTAATGCTAGTAACTAAATCCCTTTGTCCCGCGATATATTACATGTCTGAGATTCGATCATCGGTATCTCCATACCTAGTTTGATCTCGTTACCGACATGCACTCTTTTCTCCTTCCCGTGATATAACATTCTAGTGATCACATCACTTGCTTGCAAGCTATTTTAATGTGATATCATCGAGAGGGCCCAGAGTATATCTATCCGTCATCGGGATGGACAAATCCCACTCTTGATCCATGAGCCTCAACATAACATCTTCGTAGCACTGAACCCACCTATAGTCACCCTGTTACGGTGTGACGTTTGATGTTATCAAGATACTCTTTCGGTGTTAGCAATTAACATGATCTCATGGTCTAAGGATAAAGATTACTTCGTATGATGTTATAGCAATATAAACATAATGACTTTGATCGTAATGCTATACTTCGGATGAATGTTCATCACATCATTCCACCAATGGTGTGACCTTGTTATTAACAACATCCAATGTCCATGATCAGGAAACCTTGATCATCCTGTTAATCAACAAGCTAGTTTATAAGAGAGGCATAACTAGGAACCCTTTTTTGTTTATTAAACACACATGTATTGATGTTTCCGATCAATACAATTCTAGCATGTAAAATAAACATTTATCATAAACATGGAATAAGATAATAACCACTTTATTATTGCCTCTCGGGCATATTCCCTTCACAACTCTCCTCAGAGGATTAGCTACCTTCACTGTAACCCTCGCCCTAAGGAAGCCTCCTGTATGATCAAAGTGTACCTCTTTAACCTTCTTGTCGATTTTTTGCGTGATCGGCAACCACCACTTCTTATCCCTCAGATTGAAGGGCAGATTCAAGATCCTTGCCCATAGCTGTAGCAGATCAAAACAGAGCTCCGAGGGTTTCATGCACTCCTCGAACTCAGACAGAATTACGATGTTCTTGCTAACGTGCCATGGAGATCCCTCCCAAACACGGTCGCGATCCCGTTGCGTGGCGAACTCCACGACGAACTTGTTCTCCCCGGCAGGTCGGAATTGCAAGCCTCTCGGATTCCCCCATGCCGGTCGCACGGCATTAGCAATGGTTTGGATGTGGAAAACATTGCGATGAAGCACCTTCCCTGCCAACATCCACTTCCGCTGCTCCCCCTCCTCACGATCATCAATCACCAAAGGAGTAGCCTCCTCATTGGTGATACCAAGCTTTCCCATATCTTCCTCCAGTCGCGCCCTCGGTGATCGAGGCGATAGGGCCCCTTGTTCCTTCTCCTTCCCCTGCTCGGACGAGGCCATCCCTCGTCAGCCATTCCCTGCGCCCCGCCGATCGGATCAACATGCGCCGCCAGAAGTCCACAAACCCTAGTCGCCTTCGAGAAGAGCGCCTAGAGTGACGGGAAAAAATTAACCGTAAAAAAGAGTTGGATGTATGACTATTACTAGAAAATAGGTGCCCAAACAGGTACGTAGCCGCCCCACGGAGAGAGCCGATCGGATGTAATTTTTATTATTTTTACGTCTCATTAATGATTTTTAATAGATCGATGGAATTTCGAAAAAAAAAGATATTAGGGATATTATAACTGAGACAAAAAGAGCTATCTCACGACTTCAACAATTTTAGCCGTCAGATTGGACGTTTAGAGCTTGCCCGTCCGATTTCCTGATCGCTCTGTTTGCACATTCTTGACCATTGGATGTGTTTCACTTCCCGTACCGTGGTTGCTATCCCTTAGAGATGTTACTCTCCACGTCAAATTGAAGTGTTCTGATTAATTGGACCTAAAAAGTCCCGCTAAAGGCCATCTGGGTACACGTGCGGACCAAGTCCACCTCGTCTCGCTGTACGCCACCAGCCATCTCGGAGGTCTCTCAGGCCACGAGAGATATTTACCGTCAGATCACAAGCTCTGGTCGTGGGTACAAAAGTGTGCACATAGGGTCGGTATCTACATTCTACCCTGGGTAAAAATGCTACTGCTAGAACTTCCGACAGCTAGCAACACGTCTTTATTAGTATCACCAGAGATCGTGGGCGCGATACTTAAATCCACTGACAGTGCGAGACCACCACAGCCACTCACCTTTCGTACGTGCACTCCCTCTTTTAATACAGCTGCAGGTTAGTCTAGCCAGATATTTCAATCCGCAGCTCGAGATCGGATCGCGTCCTCGCACTTCGCATTCACGGTGAGTAAGAGAATGGCAGCTACCATGCCGTGGCGGGGGCATGTCGCGACGGCCATGGAGCTCCTGCACGACAGCATCCCCAGGGTGTCGCTCGCCGCCGCGGCCGCCGCGCTCTACGCGCGCGCGTCGTCCTCTCTCCTCCGACCGGGTCTCCCGCGCCTCGTGGCGCTCCTCCCCCTGTTCCCGTTCCTCGCCGCCGTGCCCCTGGCCTTCACTTCCTCCGCCATCATCCGGACCATCTTCGCCTTCTTCCTCGCCTGGCTCTGCACCTTCAAGCTCGCCCTCCTCGTCGTCGGCCGCGGCCCGCTCGACCCGGCCCTCCCCGTGCTGCCCTTCCTCTTCACCGCCTTGCTCCCCGTCAAGCTCGCCAGACCGTCCAAGGCCGCCAAGAAGCCGGTGTCGTCCCTCGTTTCCTGCGCGGTCAAGGTCGCCCTCATAGCCGCCGTCGTCCAGCTCTACCGCTTCAACGCCCGCCTCCACCTCTACGCCCGCCTCGCCCTCTACGGCGTCCACACCTACTGCTTCCTCGACCTCCTCCTCCCCGCCATCGCCGCCGCCGCCGGCGCTCTCGGCATGCAGGCCGAGCCGCAGTTCGACCGACCCTACCTCGCCTCCTCGCTGCGGGACTTCTGGGGCCGCCGCTGGAACATCATGGTCTCCGCTATCCTCCGCCCGTCCGTCTACGACCCCGTTCGCACGCGCTCCGGCAGCCCCGCCGCCGCCGTCCTGGCCACCTTCGTCGTGTCTGGGCTCATGCACGAGGTCATCGTGTACTACCTCAGCCTGCAATGGCGGTCCGACGGCGTGATGGCCGCCTTCTTTCTCCTCCACGGCGTTTGCTGCGTCCTCGAGGGGTGGTGCGCGAGGCGGTGGGCCGCCAAGGGGTGGCCGGCGCCGCCACGCGCCGTGGCGACGGTGCTGGTAGGGCTCTTCGTCACGGCCACGTCCTTCTGGCTCTTCTTCCCGGCGTTGTTAAAGAACGGAGTCGAGGAGAAGGTGCTGGAGGAGTGGGCTGCGGTGTCGGCCTTCTTCCAGGACGCCGTCGAGAGGATACCACGGTACGCTCAACGTAGTAGTTAGGGAAAATCACAATGGTTGGTGGTTTATTTAGTGATGAAAAGTCTGTTGGCCGATGGAAGATCAAATCTAATTAACTCTGAGAAGGTAGTTGTCGGAGAAAAATAAAGGATCGTGTTGGGATAGCCGTTAGAAATTGGATTAAACTGGGTATTTTGTTTTCGGGTCTCTTGTTATATGCGATGGCGCCATCATGTGCTAATTTGTACCCTATGCAGAAAGAAATACTGTAGTAATATAATACGGCTCTAATCGTCTCACGTGATGTTGATTCTCTTCACCCGTTTTGGAATCTCGATGTGAATACATTGGACGTTTCGCAGCATCGATTTAATTAAACGTTGTACTCCCTCTGTTCCGAAACAAGTGACTTGTATTTATGTAAATTCGCATGTATCTAAATGTATTTTTTAAATTATCTAAACGTATTTTTGTGTATAGATACATGTGAATCTACCAAACTCAAGTCACTTATCTACTATTATATACTCATATAAGGATGTGTTTCGAGACACCACGTTAATCCACATAAGTTTAAAATATATGCTCCATCGATCTTAATTTTAATGGTTAAAATTTAAAGCCTATAAATTTTACGCAAAAGTTGACACGTACTCCAACCTGTTATGCACACGCACCAGCACATATGGAAACGTTTCACGTGCAACCAAAAAATCGTGTAGGACATCTCAAGAAAAAAAAGTGTAAAACAACTTCTAAAAAAGGACACGTATTGGACAAGGACACCATGCATCACTCCTAATTGATTCTCGTATTGCAATTTGACGACAGAAAAAATCGAAGAATTATATTGGCTGCCAGCAAACAATAAATCAAGACGGACAGATGTACACTAGTAGAAAACGGACCTTTGGTTCAGGGACATTAGTCTCGGTTTTGCTACAAACCGGGAGTAATGTCCCGGTCCCAACGGTTCTATCTGACCACATGAGGGCAGCAGACACTAGTCCCGATTCGAACAGATCCTTTAGTCCCGGTTCGTATAACAAACCGGGACTAAAAGGCGTCAGGCAGGCTGGGTCCGGCGCTAAGCCCTTTAGTCCCGGTTTATTACACGAACCGGGACTAAAGGTCCAAAGGTGGACCAAAGGTCCAAAGGTGGACCTTTAGTCCTGGTTCTAGAAACAAACCCGGACTAAAGGCCTGGCTATATCTTCTTTCCAACCAGCCCGAGCCACCATTTCAAGCTGGTAGCTTCTCTCTCTTTCTTGCTTCAACAAGCTCGGGTTCATGCCCAATTTTCTCTGAAGATTTGTGTATATTTTGTGGTGCCCCATCCATCCAAAGGTTCTAAAAGGTAAGCAACTTTATCCTTTGAACTCTCATTGCTATATTAGCTCATTTCATGCTTTATCTTGTAGATGGATTTGTGGATTTAGTTTGGTAGTAAATTTTGCAATGATAATATGAGATCGATGTTTAGATTCTATCTATCTTGTATTAATGTAAGGAACTCCAAGATAAATATCACAATATGTGGATTCTATCTATATATCTTGTTTTGCCACATAGTCTCGAAATTTGATTTTAGAAGCACACACATGCATGAGTTCATCATTCTAACTAGCTAGGCAAAATACCCTTCTTCGTCTTCTACCTACCTTCAGCAAACTGAAAAAATTATAACAAAGATAGGGTTAATTTATAAAAGCTTGATAAGAAGACATCGCAATACATCTTCGAGAAGCTCCTATATGGCGAGCTCCTCGAAGATGTCTGAGGATAGGATCCTAAGACATCTTAGAGAAGCTCCGCCGTAGTGGTGTCCCTCTCGCACCATCTTGGAGTTAATAACTTCTCTAGCTATAGATTAATACGTTGGATAACTAAAACAATTCACATATTAGGGAGTGCCTCTATGGAGAGCTCCTCGAAGATGTCTGAGGACGGGATCCTAAGACATCTCCAAGAAGCTCTGCCGTAGTGGTGTCCCTGCTCTCGCACACCATCTTTCAGTTTATATCTTCTCTAGCTAGATTAGTATGCTGGTGGAGCTAACTAATTTCACATATTAGAGAGTGCCTCTACGGCGAGCTCCTTGAAGATGTCTGAGGACGAGGTCCTAAGACATCTTCGAGAAGCTCCACCATAGTGGTGTCCCTGGTCTCGCACACCATCTTAAAGTTCTTCACAAGAATGCATACCTATTTATAGATTAAGCAGCACAACATAGTGTCGGGCACTAAAGACATAATGTCGACACACTCAACCCTAGCATAGTGCTGCCACCCACCCAAAATAGTATCGTCATACTGGCTTAGTGTTTCCCACTGAGAACATAGTGTCGGCATGTTGTCGCCACATCCACATTTAGTCCCGGTTGGTGCCTCCAATCGGGACTAAAGGCATCATATCTTTAGTCCCGGTTGTTGGCTTTAATTTTGTTTTTAGACCAGTACTAATTTTATCATCATGATTCTGTTTGATGTGCTTAATTAATTATATAATGCAGATGAGCCGGTAATGGATGTACGCTGACCGACTCTCTGGCGAGTTCATTAAAGGTGTGCATTCTTTTCTCCTTGTGGCCGAGGCTAACAAGCGGAATTGTTTTATGTCTTGTCCATGTGGTGTCTGTCGGAATCATAAGGAATACTCTTCCTCAAGAGTCCTTCACAGCCACCTGTTTTGGTCCGGTTTCATGACCGGCTATAATTGTTGGACCAAGCACGGAGAAAGAGGGGTTATGATGGAAGACAACGAAGAAGAAGAGAATGATAACGACTACCCTACTATGTCCCCTGAATACGATGGTACTACAATGGAAGACAATGAAGAAGAAGAAGATGAAGAACGGGCATTAGATCTGCCCGATGATGATCTTAGTCGGGCCATTGCTGATGCCTAGGAAGAATGCGTAACTGAAAGGGAGAGGTTGAAGTTCATGTTGGGGTTCCGCGTATGAAAATAATAAATTTTACTCTACGCCCCTGAACCCCTGAAGTTGCCAGGACCTATCTATTAGTAACACAGTAATGGGAGGGGCTTTTCACGAACTTACCCTTGAAGACCGAAAAGCGTTGTCAATGCTCAGGAGAGCGTGGTTGATGTAGACGAGCCGAAGCCGACCTCAAGGTCGTGATGAAGTCCTTGCGCTTCTTGGATCCAACGACTTGAGTGCCTCAAGTGCGACACCTCGCGGGGAGTTACACACGTCCGGTGCCTGACGATGACTCCCGCTTCCCCGATCCAGCAACAGTTGCGGAAGTAGAGCTCCCGGATCCGAATCACGCAGCGCGACGGCGCTCCGCGGTGAAGATGTCTCTCGTTCGCGCAGTCCAGACTTGGGACCACGGTCACGAGAGAGAGAGGGGGAGAGAGAAAATATCAACTGGAGGTCCTCCCAAAAGTGAGAAGACCTTTATTGATTATTGGTATATTTAAATTGGCCAAATACCCCCACTATATATAGGGGAGGGGAGGTACTACCTCCCTCAAAGTCCCGAGATGGGACTAAAGGAGAGGAGGGGGGAGGGGTGGCCGCCGACCACCCTAGTGGGCCCCGCGCGGGGGGCTAGGCCCAGCCGGCCAGCCCCCTTGGCCCCTCTTCCTCTCTCCTTTCCCCTAATGGGCCCTCTCCCTCCGGAATTGGCCCATTAAACCTTTGACCATTAAAATTGATTTTCTCTTTATTTAAATAATTATGAATAAATGATTAAATCAACATTTAACATTCATTCACACATTATTCAATCTCTGTGGCTATAGAACACCTTCCACCTCCACTCCGGACATCCTCCGGACTTACCGAAACCCTTCCGATTTTCTCCCTACTCTTCTTCGGTGATTCCACCGATCCTATAAACACTCCCTAAGCATCATCAAGCCCTTAAGCGTGATACCCCACGATTCGGGAACACTCCAGACATGGTCGGGACACTCCCGCACCAATGATCGACAAAGGGACCTGGATGGCCATGTGACCCCTGTGCGTTCCACGAAGATCTTTCGTCATTTGAACCGGGACAGTCGTGTCTTATTCCCATTGTCTCTCGATACTTGCATTGCTCGAGATCTGATCAATGACATCACTATGTCGTCTTCAATCTTGTTACTGAACAATGCTACTTGACTCGTTCCGACAAGTATAGGGGGTGTATCGCAGTATTTTCAAGGGAAGTGAAACCCAATTCATTGATTCGACACAAGGGGAGCCAAAGAATATTTATCAGCCTTAACAACTGAGTTGTCAATTCAGCTGCACCTGGAAACAATCTTGCTCACAACAGTTTATCAGTAGCAACAATTTTGTAGTAGGAATAGCAAAGTAACAACAGTAGTAAAGCAAAGACAGTAGTAACAAAAGCAGTAAACAGTGGGATTCGAGTGCGGTAGGCATAGGGATGGATGGACGGGCGTTGCATGGACAAGACAATTCAAATAGCAATCAGAACATAGGGCAATTGCAGATAAATAAGATAAAGCATCCAAGTACTAGACAATCCTAGGCATGTGTTCCATATATAGTCATACGTGCTCGCAATGAGAACTTGCACAACATCTTTTGTCCTGCCAGCCCGTTTGCAGCGGGGCCTCTAGGGAAATACTGGCAATTAAGGTGCTCCTTTTAATAGAGCACCGAAGCAAAGCATTAACACTCCGTGAACACATGTGATCCTCACATCAAAGCCATTCCCTTCCGGTTATCCCGATTTCTGTCACTTCGGGGCCATAGGTTCCGGACAACAACGTGTGTATACAAATTGTAGATAGGACCAGAAACAATACTATCATAATGAATCAATAACATGTTCAAATCTGAAATC
The DNA here is from genome assembly GCA_916181665.1 of Avena sativa. Lineage (NCBI taxonomy): Eukaryota > Viridiplantae > Streptophyta > Magnoliopsida > Poales > Poaceae > Avena > Avena sativa. Next base: position 462,405,629 of record OV702297.1, on the reverse strand, counting down.
ATGGCACTCGGGCCCTAGTGACAAGCATTAAGCACAACAAGTCGCAACAAAGTCATAAAGCACTAACAAAAGATACTAGGAACCATGCCCTAACAATCTGATGCTATTACATGAACGATCTCATCCAATCCCTACCTCCCCATAGCCTATAGCGGGGGATTACTCACTCATAGATGGGGGAAACATGGATGGTCGATGGAGAAGCGGTGGTGATGATGATGGCAATCATCTCCTCCAATTCCCCGTCCCGGCAGGGTGCTAGAACAGAGCTTTTGGTGCTGTTTCGTGGAATCTGGTGGTGGCGGCGGAGCGGAACTCCTTCTGGAAAAACATCGACCCCCTCGAAGTTTTTAGGTCAGAAGGCTCCTTATGGGCGAAGAGAGAGGCCGAGGGGATGCCTGGGGGGCCCACACCACCCCCTGGCGCGGCCTGGCCTGGCCCGCGCCACCAGGTGGTGTGGCCACCCCCTAGCTCTTCTCCGTCTCGTATTCTGGCTCCTGGAGTCTTCGGGTGAAATAGGATTTTTGGCATATTTTCCGGGATTTTTCCTGATAGTTGGTTTTCTGCACAAAAAGTAGACACCAAAACAATTCTGCTGAAAACAACGTCAGTCCGCATTAGTTGCATCCAAATCACACAAGTTTAGAGGAGCAACAATAGCAAAAGTGTTCGGGAAAGTAGATACATTTTGGACGTATCAACTCCCCCCAAGCTTAGCTTATTGCTTGTCCTCAAGCAATTCAGTTGAAAACTGAGTGCGATAAAAGGACTTTCACGAACACATTTGCTTCATATGATGTAAATATTCTCAGCAGTGTGATCAACTACTTAGACAGTTCATAATAAAGAGTATGCAACTGAGTCTACTTAATAGTCATTGCAAGCTATGAAGAGATTCCAACTCAAGAATAATAAGTAGCATGAAGCACAAACATAAGCAACATTACAATGCTCATAAAAAGGTATGATAGAGTGGTATCTCGCTTGCCTTTGATTATGAATGTTAAGACACCTCTGAAGTTCAAGTGATGACTAGAAGTAAAGATATCAAGGATACAAGCATCAAAGTCATAACACAAATAATCAAGTAATGGAGCAAACACAAAGAATGACAACTATGCTCTCAAGAAGGTGCTCAAAGAATATGTGGAGACTCAACAAGTAGAAGAAAAGGTTTTGAATAATTTGAAAGGCTTCCAAATTCTGAAAGTATGGTACTCATTAGCTTTGAGCTCTCATTGCCCCTATCATAAGCATCTTTAATGTGGTTAAGGTGAAAGTGAGGTCCAATCTGAGTTATATGCTTGACAGACTATAAACTGAAAATCCCAAGTCCCTTGAGTACGAGGGCCGCTCCTCATGCTACTCAACTTTAGTTACCGGTAAGTTCTTATCATCGTAAGTATGTGCGTATCATTGAGAACCGCCAACGGGGTACCCCTTGCCCGATGATACAGAAAAATCCCCATATCAAAATGACAAGGCAAGCAGACAATGAGTATCTCAGCAATCTTCTTATTTACCATGGGAAAATGGTGCTTTTTTCTCTCTTTCCTCTTTTCATAAAACTCTCTTTTTTATTTTATTTTTCTCAATAGCTATCTCTCTCTCTTTTTTTATAAGAAGAATGCTTCATAGATATCATTATGGTTACGCTACAGGTTTCCACCATGTCAGCATGGATTAGACCAGCGGCCCAGGCGTTTCTCTAACACACATACATAACTCCATGGACTTACAAGCTCCCCTTTTATTTCACACCGACGACATCCGCAAAAAAAAGAGCAAGGTATCAACTGGGTATATATTTACAAGTGTTGAAAGCGTTCCCCGTGACAGCACGGTTCTGCTAATCCCCAGCCTATAATTTGCAAGCATATAACTTTCATGGAGAGTTCACAATGGTTCAGGTTTATTAAGTGCAGGAAATAAAGTGTGCCATCAAGTTCGTGAGAGCTTTACTAACTAATTTTCCCATAACAAGCAAACATTTTATTCGGAAGAAAACAAGGCATATTGAATATGCACGGGAGTAGCAAATGATGCTAATAGGTAGGTATGGTGGACACTTTGGAAATATTTGGTTTAGGGAGTTGGAAACATGAGTAAAACACTCAGTGGAAGTGAAGGCTAGCAATAGTAAGGGAGCAACAAACGAGAGAGCAATAGCTGTCATTATCACGTTTGCAACAAAACATGACTACTCATGGCATGAAAGTGATTCAAGATCCTCAAGTCAAAATAATTCAACGAGGCTCAACTGATTATTACAGTCATGTGCATGCGTGAGCATGTGCCAAGTCAATTCAAATGAAACATTCAGAGGAGGATACCACGGTGTCATACCAATTTATGAATAGAGCAATGCAAGCAAACATTCATAAGACATGCTACAAACTATTGGCGAGCTGAAGCTAATCATAAGAGAGCAAGAACTACTAAGCATCCAAAGATAACATACACCCTACTCGAACGGACTAAGCAAGCCCACAGTGATGAGTATACGTACACAATGAAAACAAATAGAGTTCGTTACCAGCCTCTTACCATGCCTCAAGTTGTCATTGATCCTCATTATTGCTCTTCACTTGTGTGGCTTGAATAATAATATGAAACCAATATCCACTGAGGACTGCTGAACCCTGTAGCAAACTCGCAAAAACCAAAGAAGAACGACAAATATTTTTGGTGTTTTCGATTTTTAAACAAGAACCAAAAGAGAAAAACAAGCAAAGCAAAATCTTTTTGGGTTTTTCGAATAGTTCAAACAAAGCAAAAAGGGAAAAGCAAACCAAGGAAAAAAGAAGAAGCAAACCAAAGAGAAACAACATAAATATTTTTGGTCTTTTTGTGTTTTTAGAAAGCAAAAGCAAAGAAGAACGGAAACTAAAAAGAGAACAAAAACATGAATATACAAAGTACCAACGCAACATGATATGGAGATGAGTGCGGTGTCGGCGTACCTCCTCCCAAGCTTAGGCTTTTGGCCTAAGTGGGTATCAATCCCAAGCTGGCCAGGATGAAGTGTCACCCTGGTACGACGAAGAGGGCCCCTCATCCTGGTGCGAACTCGAGTACGTCCCTCCGTAATGCGCGGAGTAATCATAGGAGGGCACATCCTCCTGGTGCTACTCGTGGAAACCCAACAAGCGAAGCTGCTCGTCCACCTCCTCCTTAGAGCGCGACCACGGTCTCATGTGAACACTAAACAAAGAAGGCTATGGCAAAAGGATCTCCCTTTCACCCCCGTCAGTGAAAAGCATCCTATATACTAGACTGTCCAAATCAGAAGTAGCAGTGACAAAGTGATGAGCTTTCATAGCAACAAGGTCAAGCCTCTGTGGTGCCAGCATAGCATCATAGGGATCCACTGAAATACCTAATGCATTGACTATACGCGAGGCAATGATGCCCCCATAGATAGGCCCCCTAGCAGCTAGGCGGCGAGCAATAAGCGAGCCAAGATTGTACCGAGTGTCATTGTTAAGCACAGCAGCAAGGAATGCTAAATGATAGTTGGAGATATTACTTGCGTTCTCCCTACCAAGTACACTAGTAGCAAGATAATATGCAAAGTATCTAAGAGCAGGGAGTTGGATATTTCTTATCTTTCCACGCTGCGCCACACAGTCATCATTATTGGTCACCCCTCGGTAAAGCTCCAACAAATCAGCGGGTCGCCCTTGAATTTTCTTCACGGTCCCTATCATACGCACACCTACAATACTGCAAAATCTCTCCAAAGGCATGGTGAAGGGCAGATCATAGATTTTAAAAGAGACAGTAGACTGATAGGGTGTGTTAGTAAACGTGAAGCTCTCAACAAAAGTTTTAGTGAGCATAGCGTATTATGCACTCTCATCTTGCATATATGAGGTCAAACCAACCCTCTCAATCAGTAGCAAGAAATCATCAAGAATACCTGCAGCTTGTAAGAAAGTAAAACAAGGAAAAGAGGATGGGTGAGCATCCCCATCATCCCTTTCACTGCCAATACGAGTTGCAATGAGATCTTCATTGTATGATGGCCTATCTTGAGAGGCTATTCTTGAGAGCCTCGACCTCCTAGGTGCATCACTCTCAAATATCTCTCCAAAAGTATGGTTGTTCATGCTTGGTATTCTGAAATTTAAAAACCTATTAAACAAGTGATTGCAAAGTAAATATAATGAAGGATTCTACTCATAGGGGCTTGCAAGAGGCCTAAACATGCATCAAAACTATATCTCTAAGTAAGCTTACAAGCCCTCATAACTAGTCACCTACATCAGCAAAATACTCAACACATAATCCACTAAACACAAATCTACTTGGACAAGGGGAGGAGTCACATACCAGGGAACAATTGCTCCAAATTTCAGCAAGAAAGATGGGCTGAGCAAGGAGATTGAAAAAATCGAGAGCAAGCATAGCAAGAACGTGATTTTGAGATATGAACTGGAGCTTACTCGGGAGAGAGAAGAAAGTGGCAGGTGAGAGAGTTGGTGGGGGGGCCAGGGGTGGCCCACACCAGGGCATGGCGCCACCCAAGGCTGGCCGCGCTACCATGTGGTGTGCCTGCCTGGTGGGCCCCCTGGTACCTCCCAGGTACTCCTCTACCCCTTTTTTCACGTAAAAATTTAATATGAATTTTCTGGAATTTTTCGAGACACTTTATTTTTGGGCATTTTTCAGAAATAGAAGAATGATTTTTCTGACAGACAGATTTTTTTTTCTTTTGGAAACATGATGCAAGGACAAAACAAGGCTAGAACTACAGAAGTTCTAACATGCAAGCAACTAACAACAAAAAGAAAGCTAAACGAAAGCAAAAACTAAAATGCAAAGGATAAAAATAAACGGAGATAATCATAATGAAAACATTGTTTTGTTCAATGAAATCCTTTTGTTAACAAGGTTGATCAAGTCTTGACCAAAACAATTGCATATGAGACAAAACTTTGTACTCCACTAATAATTATGTTACCTCAACCTTGATAGAAATGGTCCCAATCATAATAGTTTCAAATTTTTCTCTTGGTATGGGACAATATATTTCTCCAACTTGAATGCCTTCAACATGTTCAATTGAATTCAAACCATAAGTCCTTTCAATCTTCTTGGGGAAATAGACAGTATGTTCCTTGTCATTAACATTGAAGGTCACCTTTCCTTGATTACAATTAATAACAACTCCTGCAGTATTAAGAAAAGGTCTCCCAAGAATAATGGACATATTATCATCTTCGGGCATTTCAAGCTCAACAAAATCAGTTCATATCAAGCAATTCTGAGCCACCTGAACAAGTACATCCTCACATATACCCACAGGAATGGTGGTAGATTTATCAGCCATTTGCAAAGATATATCAGTTGGTATTAATTTTTCAAGTTGAAGCCTCTTATAGAGAGAGAAAGGCATAACACTAACTCCAGCTCCCAAATCACACAAAGCAGTTCTAACATAACTGTTCTTAATAGAGCAAGGGATAGTTGGAATCCCTGGGTCTCCAAGTTTCTTAGGAACCTTACCATTGAAGGAATAATTAGCAAGCAAAGTAGAAATTTCTTCATTAGGGATCTTCCTTTTATTCGAGACAATGTCCTTCATATACTTTGAGTAAGTAGGCAATTTAATAGCATCAGTCAAAGGAATTTGCAGGAATAAAGGTTTCATCCACTCACAAAACTTATTATAGTGTTCATCTTCCTTTGACTTGTGTTTCTTATCAGGGAAAGGCATAGGTTTTTGGACCCAAGGTTCTCTTTCACTACCATGTTTCTTAGCAATAAAATCTTCTTTGGTGTATTTAGTATTCTTAGTGTGGTTTTCAGGTTCTTCTTCAACTTTTTCTTCATTAGGAACAACATTTTCTTCATTACCACTTTCAGTTTCAGCATCAGAGATAGATATACTATTAGGATCTATAGCAGGTTCAGAGGGTTCTACAACAATTTTATGTTTATTTTTCCTTTTCTTACGAGTAGAACCACTATTTTTAGCTTGTTGAGAATCCTGCTCAATTCTTTTGGGATGCCCCTCAGGATATAGAGGATCCTGGGTAGCAGCACCACTTCTAGTTCTAATTTCATAAGCATGTTTTTCTTTAACAGCATTAACTAGCAAGTCGTTTTGCACTTTAACAAGTTGATCTATTTGAGTTTGAACCATTTGAAAGTGTTTAACAATCATTTTAACATCATTAGAGGTTCTTTCCACAATATCTTTCAACTCAACAATAGCTCTAGTGTTTTCCATTAGATGATTTTGCACCCTTTTATTAAAGTTATCTTGCTTAACAATAAAGATATCAAATTCTTCTAAGCATTGATCAGGAGGTTTAGAGTAAGGGATATCACCTTCATCAAAGTGTTGGAGAGACTGTACCTCAATAGTGGATGAGTAGGGAATAGGCTTACATAATTCTTCTATAGGAGGTAAATTCTTGACATCTGCAGCTTTAATTCCCTTCTCCTTAAGACATTTCTTAGCTTCCTTCATCACTTCATCATTTAATTCAATAACTCCCCTCTTCTTTGATGTTGGAATAGGCACAGGAATAGATGGTTCAGGTACAATTACTTCAGGTATAGCTTGTTTAGGAGGAGTCCAATCTTCATAATTCTTGCTTATTTTAGCCATTAATTCCTCAGCTTCCTTAATAGTCCTATTCTTGAAAACACAATCAACACAACTATCTAGGTATGTCCTAGATTCCTCGGTTAGTCCATTATAAAATATATCAAGAAGCTCATTCTTAGGTAATGGACTTCCAGCCTGTGCATGAATCAAAGCACAAAACCTTGCCCAAGATTCGGGCAATACCTCTTTTTCTCCCTGTTTAAAATCAAAAAGTTCCTGCAAAATAGCATGTCTAGCACTGGGAGGAAAATATTTCTGCAGGAAAGTACCAATCAAGCACTTAGGGTTATCAATAGATCCAGGAGGTAAATTACTAAACCAAGTTTTAGCTTCTCCTTTCAGTGAAAAGGGAAAAATCTTAGCAACAAAGTAAGTACGCATCTTAATATCATCAGAAAACAAGCCACTCATGGTAGAAAGTTTGTTCATATGTGCTACCGCAGTTTCGTTCTTAGTCCCACAAAAAGGTTCTTTCTCGACAATAGCTATGTAAGATAGATCGAGAGAGAAATCATAATCTTCATCTATAATGTTTATGGGAGAAGCAACAAACTTAGCATCAGGAGACAATTTGGGTCTAATAGTACGCCTCTCAAGGAGACTCTTAGTAGCGCTCCTATCATGGGTGTTCTTACATTCTTTAATAAACTCATCGGTCATCTCAACATAACCATCTTCAATATCATAACTCTCACTAGACTCAGGTGAGCTAACAGGTGTGGTAGTGTCTTCATTAGGAGTTTTGGTATTTCCAGCTATAGTTCTAGCAATCGTAGCATCTAGGAAAGGACCTAATGAACCACTCTTATCAAGCACAGTAGAAGCAGCATCATGAGCATCAGAAGTTTCAGATTCAGCAGTAGTAGCAGTGTGTGTAGCATGTGTATGTGGTGGTGTAAGGAACTTACTCATAACAGATGGTGAATCAAGAGCAACAAAGGTGTTAAGAACCGTATCTCTTCTTGTAGTGGATGGTAAAATAGGAACCTTGTCATCACGAGACTTACCCATGATGGATGGATAGCAGCGAACAATAGAAAATCCAAGTTATCTTGATAAATAAAGCTATGCTCCCCGGCAACAGCGCCAGAAAATAGTCTTGATGACCCACAAGTATAGGGGGTGTATCGCAGTATTTTCGAGGGAAGTGAAACCCAATTTATTGATTCGACACAAGGGGAGCCAAAGAATATTTATCAGCCTTAACAACTGAGTTGTCAATTCAGCTGCACCTGGAAACAATCTTGCTCACAACAGTTTATCAGTAGCAACAGTTTTGTAGTAGGAATAGCAAAGTAACAGCAGTAATAAAGCAAAGACAGTAGTAACAAAAGCAGTAAACAGTGGGATTCGAGTGCGGTAGGCATAGGGATGGATGGACGGGCGTTGCATGGACAAGACAATTCAAATAGCAATCAGAACATAGGGCAATTGTAGATAAATAAGATAAAGCATCCAAGTGCTAGACAATCCTAGGCATGTGTTCCATATATAGTCATACATGCTCGCAATGAGAACTTGCACAACATCTTTTGTCCTGCCAGCCCGTTTGCAGCGGGGCCTCTAGGGAACTACTAGCAATTAAGGTGCTCCTTTTAATAGAGCACCGGAGCAAAGCATTAACACTCCATGAACACATGTGATCCTCACATCAAAGCCATTCCCTTCCGGTTATCCCGATTTCTGTCACTTCGGGGCCATAGGTTCCGGACAACAACATGTGTATACAACTTGTAGATAGGACCAGAAACAATACTATCATAATGAATCAATAACATGTTCAGATCTGAAATCATGGCACTCGGGCCCTAGTGACAAGCATTAAGCACAACAAGTCGCAACAAAGTCATAAAGCACTAACAAAAGATATTAGGCACCATGCCCTAACAATCTAATGCCATTACATGAACGATCTCATCCAATCCCTACCATCCCCATAGCCTACAACGGGGGATTACTCACTCATAGATGGGGGAAACATGGATGGCCGATGGAGAAGCGGTGGTGATGATGATGGCGATGATCTCCTCCAATTCCCCGTCCCGGCAGGGTGCCAAAACGGAGTTTTTGGTGCTATTTCGTGGAATCTGGTGGTGGCGGCGGAGCGGAACTCCTTCTGGAAAAACGTTGACCCCCCGAAGTTTTTTAGGTCAGAAGGCTCCTTATAGGCGAAGAGACAGGCCGAGGGGGTGCCTGGGGGGCCCACACCACCCCCTGGCGCGGCCTGGCCTGGCCCGCGCCACCAGGTGGTGTGGCCACCCTGGCTCTTCTCCGTCTCGTATTCTGGCTCCTGGAGTCTTCGGGTGAAATAGGATTTTTGGCATATTTTCCGGGATTTTTCCTGATAGTTGGTTTTCTGCACAAAAAGTAGACACCAAGGCAATTCTGCTGAAAACAGCGTCAGTCTACATTAGTTGCATCCAAATCACACAAGTTTAGAGGAGAAACAATAGCAAAAGTGTTCGGGAAAAAAGATACGTTTTGGACGTATCAGGGAAAACACAATGATCAATATCATTGATTCTTTCCTTCTGTGAAGAGAGTCGTTCAGGAACGTTGTCTGATGGCTCAGTGTTGATGTAGAGCTTGTTGGGAACCCCAAGAGGAAGGTATGATGAGCACAACAGCAAGTTTCCCTCAGTTATGAAACCAAGGTTTAATCGAACCAGTAGGAGCAAGGAAACACCCCAAAGGTGTTTCTAGCTGAGCCTTGGCAGGGCGCACTACCGGTGCTAGTAGCAACGTGGAGACCTGCACAACACAACCACAGAACTTTGTCCCCCACTTGCGATGCGGTTGTCAGTCTCACCGGTTTTGCTGAAAACAAAGGATTAAACGTATCGAATGGAAGGAAGTAAAAGTTTGCAGAAAGTAAACACAAAGCAGTAAACAGTTTGTAGATTCTATGTAAAGAAAGGACCGGGATCCATAGTTCACTAGAGGTGGCTCTCCTTAAGATAGATAACATGCTGGGTGAACAAATTACAGCGGGGCAATTGACAAACATCGAGAAAGCAATACATGCATATACTAATCATCTTGACTCCTTTGGAACTTGATTGGGCATTACAATATTATACATAGACCGCCATCCAACTGCATCTATGACTAATAATCCACCTTCAGGGTATCATCCGAACCCCCTCCGGTATTAAGTTGCAAGCAACAGATTATTGCTTTACGAACTGCGTGTAAAGTAAACAATACGATTGTTCTATGAACAAAGGATTGTTGTTTTCTCCCTAGTAGCAACAGCACATCTAGTACCTTAGAGATTTCTGTCACTTCTCCAGATTACCAGAGGCATGAACCCACTATCGAGCATAAATACTAACTCTTGGAGTTGCTAGCATCTACTTGGCCAAGATAGCTACTAACAACGGAAAGCATGCAAGATCACAAATAACAAAGACATGATAGAATCAATAATCAATCTAAAATAGCATCTCAATATCCATCGGATCCCAGCAAACACAACATGCAGAATTACAAATAGATGATCTTGATCATGAACGGAGCTCACAAGATCTAAACATGAAAGCACAAAGGAGGAGAACCAGCCATATAGCTACTACATGGACCCGTAGTCCAAAGATGAACTACTCACGCATCACACCGGAGGCTTGCATGATGATGAAGAAGGCCTCCGGGGTGAATTCCCCTCTCCAGCAGGGTGCCGGGAAGAGCTTCAGATTCCTCCCGATCTGGGGATGGAGATGACGGCGGCTATAGACTCTTTCATGGGTTTTTGATCGGGTACTTAGGGTTTTGTTCTCGAGGGCAATATATAGGCGGAAGGAGAGGCCGAGGTGGTGCTGGGGTCGGCCAGACCACCCCCTGGCGTGGGCCAGGCCTGGCCATGCGGCCAGGTGGTGTGGCCGGCCCCCAGCCCTTATCCGTCTCGTATTCTGGCATCCGATGACTTCCGGAAAAATAGGCACTTTGGCTTTCGTCCCGTCCAATTCCGAGAATATTCATTTTCTAACTTTCCTAGAACCAAAAATAGTAGAAAACAGGCAGCTGACACTGTGGCTCTTGTTAATAGGTTAGTCCAAGAAATCATATGAAAAGTACTCCAAAGTGTGGATAAAACACAAGAAAGTGGATAAAACCAAGCATGGAACATCAAAAATTATAGATACATTTGCAATGTATCAACATCCCCAAGCTTAACTCCTGCTCGTCCTCGAGTAGGTAAGTGATAAAAAGAAAGAATAATTTTTGAGGTGACATGCACCATCAAAGACTTGATCAAAGTACTTGTAAAACATTCAAAGTGGTATGTTGTACTCATGCTGCTGGTGCTGCTTCGTGTAGTTGTTAGCGCGCGTCATCTGCAAGATGAGAAGGATAGAATTGCCATTCGCCTACATGATCTCACCCAGGAGCAACTTCAAGAGAGTGGATACTTCTGGGTAGATCATGATCGTGCGACTGCGCTGGCGACCCTACAGGATCGTGCATCGCGAGTGCTGCTCTTTTTGAAGAAGTCGCATTCATGCTTGAAGTACATTTATCGGGCGATGTTGCCGCTGGATCATACTCCCTCAAGCTTGCTAGCCCTCCTTGACAAGTTTCAAGATCTGTCCGCGGTTCGCGAATGCGTGAGACAACAGTTGGTGGCTAGTGCCAAGGCTGCTCTGTCGATGGTGCGATTGCACAGGACTGACGTAAATGTTGCTGCCATTGCGTCTGGGCTGCCTGCGCCACCAGCAGGTTCTGCTTGGAATATGGTGCCGCACTACCAGGCGATGGACCGCCCAGCAGAAGAGATCGTCGACTTCTTCGAGGAACAAACCAACGTTCTTCTGCTGGAACAGTAGCCTAGTTTGTATCCTGCACATAAGTGTACTTGTGTTGTAAAGTTCGTATAGGTCTTGTAAATAATTGATTGTCGAATGTGCATAAAGAGCTTTGTTAGTATGGAGTGCTTTGCACTATGCGAGTCCTTTTCGTTAGCCTGGCCATGTTTTATCTCAGTCCCTTGTCAACCTGTCAGGTGCGCTGCAGCTGGATTGAGGTTGTGCGTAAGGGTTTCGATTGACGTACCAGCTACTCAGGATATCGCGTGTTGGTTCGAAGAACAGATGTGTATAGGGTGGCGCAGCCCCCGAGTAGATAAATTAAAAAGGAAATGAGAACACAGAGTTTTGGGGCACTTAGCTTTTATTTATTCGGAGAATAGTGCGAGGTACAATGTGTGCAATGTGTGGCTAAGTAGCCTTGGCTGAGTAGCCTTATTTGTAATGAAAAGGGAAAAACTGACTAAGGGTAGAAGCGTCGCAGTTGTGCGACGTTCCAAGGGTTGGAGTACGCGACTCCTGTCTCTAAATCTTGAAGGCGATAGGCGCCACCTGGGATTACTTCTGTAATCACGTACGGTCCTTCCCAGGGGGACTTGAGCTTGAGATGCCCCTGCTGCTTCAGTCGCAGGACCAGGTCACCTTCCACAAAGGATCTAGGGCGAAGCCTCCTACTGTGGTAGTTGCGCAGGTTCTGCTGGTAGATCGTGGATCTTTCTGCGGCGATTTCCCTTGCCTCGTCAAGGAGGTCAATGGAGTCTTCGAGTGCGAGTGATGACTCTTGCTCGCTGTAAGCGACCACACGTGGCGCCTTGTATCGTACCTCGGCGGGTAGCACTGCTTCAGCTCCGTGCACCCTAAAGAATGGCGTGTAGCCCGTGGCGCTGTTTGGAGTTGTACGTAGGCTCCAGAGTACAGATTGCAGCTCGTCCGGCTAGAAACCCGCGGCTTGCTCGAGTGGCCGGAGGAGTCGCTTCTTGATGCCGCTGCAGACGAGCCCGTTTGCTTTTTCCACCTGACCGTTGGTCTGTGGATGCGCTACTCAGGCGTAGCTGATGTTGATCCCCAGGTTCTCGCAGAATTCCTGGAACTCCTTGGATGTGAAGTTCGTCCTGTTGTCGGTGATGATGTTGTGCGGCACTCCGAAGCGGTAGACGATGGACTCGAAGAACTTGACTGCGCTGTGCCCTGATTGGTTTGTCACTGGCATGGCCTCAATCCACTTGGTGAATTTGTCGACTACGACTAAGAGGTAGACGTAGCCTCCTCGTGAGGACCTTGGAAGTTTGCCGACCATGTCGAGCCCCCATTGCACGAAGGGCCATGCCAATGGGATTGGCCGTAGCTCTGCGCCCGGTGCGTGCGGTTTGTCCGCGAATCGCTGGCAGGCGTTGCATTTTTGGACGATGTCCTTGGCGTCGCGCATGGCCATAGGCCAGTAGAATCCAGCTCGTAGAGCTTTGGCAACGAGGGCGCGACTGCCGGCGTGGTGCCCGCAGGTCCCTTCTGAAGGAAATATGCCCTGAGAGGCAATAATAAAGTTGTTATTATGTATTCCATGTATATGATAGATGTTTATTTTGCATGCTATAATTGTATTGATAGGAAACATCAATACATGTGTATTTAATAAACAAAAAGGGTTCCTAGTCATGCCTCTCTTATAGACTAGCTTGTTGATTAACAGGATGATCAAGGTTTCCTGATCATGGACATTGGATGTTGTTAATAACAAGGTCACACCATTGGTGGAATGATGTGATGAAAATTCACCCGAAGTATAGCATTACGATCAAGTCATTGTGTTTATATTGCTATAACATCATACGAAGTAATCTTTATCCTTAGACCATGAGATCATGTTAATTGCTAACACCGGAAGAGTATCTTGATAACATCAAACGTCACACCGTAACAGGGTGACTATAAAGATGGGTTAGTGCTACGAAGGTGTTCTGTTGAGGCTCATGGATCAAGAGTCGAATTTGTCAATCCAGATGACGGATAGATATACTCTGGGCCCTCTCGGTGATATCACATTAGGATAGCTTGCAAGCAAGTGATGTGATCACTAGAATGTTATATCACGGGAACGAGAAAAGAGTGCATGTCGGTAACGAGATCAAACTAGGTATGGAGATACCGATGATCAAATCTCGGACATGTAATATATTGAGAGACAAAGGGATTTAGTTACAAGCGTTAAAGGTTCTCACGATCACAGGAGTCATCGTTGAATGTGTAGGAGTCAGTACGGATCTCCAGGTCCCGCTGCTGATTATTGATCGGAGAAGGGTCTCGATCATGTCTGCATTATTCGCGAACCATAGGGTGGCACACTTAAGAGTTACCGGACACCATTTTGGAGCACATATGTTTCAGACGAAAGAATTGCAAAGCGCAGGAATTGTTTCAATAGAAACCGGAAATTGTTTCGGGTGAAATTCCAGAAGGTGGTTCTGCATGTGATATTGAAATATTGCAAGGGGCTATATGTGAATGTTTGTTAATTAAAGTAATTAACAAAATTCTGAATAAATTTAATAAAAGGGTTTTATTAAATGAGAGAGCATTAAATTTGGAGAAACTTAATGCATTTAAAGTGGAGACTTTAAAAGGGAATGTGAAGAGGCATTTTAATGTGGAGGAGTTACCACCACATGAATGGGGGAGGTGAGGGGTCACCCCCCATGCGCCGGCCATGGAGAGAGGGGGCACCCCCCTCCTCCTATAAAAGGCCACCCATTCCCTCCTTCATCCACACACCTCCTTGTGAAGGATCTCTCTCCCCCTCTAGAATTATTCCCCCATGGTCTCGGATTAGCGAGATACATGTTCCCGGTGGCATTTCGTCTGGAAGGAGTTCCTGCTTCCGCTAGATCGCTGGAGCGAGGAGGTGGAGGTTGTCCGGTGGCTTGAACGTGTGTGCGAGTGCGGATGCGCTGCTGAGTTGCGGCGCTCGGACTTCCTCACGATCTTGAGATCGGCAAGTGTACGACTACATCAACCACGAGTTCCTACTCGTTAACAAAGCTCGTTGTCTTCGAGGGTAAGTTCTCTATGGATGTATGTCCACCCGTTTGTTTTGTACCTAGTAGATAGATCTTGGCGTGTAGTTCACACCGTAGGAAATTTTTTGTTTTCTATGTTGCGGACCCAACAGTGGTATCAGAGCCTGATCTATGCGTAAGTGCTTTGCACGGGTAGTACACATATGTTTATATGTGGGCGATGATGATCATGTTATTGCATCTTCTATGTACTTTGGATATTGGTGGCATAGTGGGATGAAGCGGCCTGGACCAACCTTACATGTCATCGTACATGAGACCGGTTCCACGACTGACATGCAACTTGTTTTGCATAAGTGGCTGGCGGGTGTCTGTCTCTCCTACTATAGTCAATATCTGATTTACAACGAGTTGCTAATAACTTAGTTATCCTTGTTGTGGTTCATGTTCGTAGGTTAGACAGGTTCTATCTCCGAAAGCCCTAAGCCACGTAAAACTTGCAATTGATAAATTAGAGGCGTCTAGTTTAGATCGTTGCTGGGCTAGTGTTTTGATATGGTATTGTTGTAAGTAGATGTATGATAGATACTCTTACAACTCACTTAACGTGTAAGTTCCATAGACCTTGGCCTTACACACAAAGGAATGATAAAGATCATACCACGATGCAAATGATAGAGATCAAATGCATGGACCATATCATCTCACTTCACACATTAGATGTTAGCATCTTATATTGCTAGTTTGGCGCGTTTGGTAGCATTATAAGATGATCCCTCATTTAGATATCAAGATAAAATGTGTTCTTCCTTAAGTATGCACCGTTTTGTGGATCGTGTTTTGAGGCATCACGTGATGATCGGGTGTTTTCAACTCTACGCTTTCATACAACGGGTGTAAGACAGTTTTACACACACAAATACTAAGGTTCTTACTTGACGAGCCTAGCATGTACAAACATGGCCTCGGAACACGGACCGGAAGGTTAAGCATGAGTCATATAGTTGATATGATGCCCATATAGATGCTCGCCTTTGAAGCTACACCGACTCACGTGATGATCAGACTTGGTGTAGTGGATTTGGTTCATGTAATCACCAAAAGGACACGAGGGATGTCGTTTTTGAGTGGGAGTTCATTAGTAATTTGGATGAGTTGAACTCAATCTATCATAAACTTAGTCTAAATATACTTTACAAATTCTGTTGTAGATGGCACCACCTGCTTTTAATTTCAATGTGTTCATGGAGAAAGAGAAACTTGCTGCGAATGGTAGTAACTTCACCAACTGGGCTATGAATTTGAGGATTCTCCTCACTGCTGCACAAAAGCAATATGTGCTAGATGTGCCGCTAGGCCCCCCACCAGCTCCTGATGCCCCTGACGAGGAAAAGAACGTCTATATAACTCGTCAGGAGGACCACAACTTAGTTCATTGCGGCATACTGTATGGGCTAGAGCCTGAACTTCGAAAACGTTTCGAAAATGGCAATGCCTTTGATACCATGGGAGAATTGAAAATGAGTTTCGATACCCATGCTACCGTAGAGAGTTATAATGCTACAGAAAAGTTTTTTAGCTGCATGATGGAGGAAAACAGCTCCGTTAGTGAGCACATACTCAAAATGTCTGGGTACGCCGATAAGCTTGTGTCCTTGGGAATAACGATTCCCATTAACTTAGGCATACATCATGTTCTCCAATCTCTGCCACCTAGCTACAAGAGCTTCGTGATGAACTATAATATGCAGGGCATGAAGAAGTCTCTTTCCGAGCTTCTGTCAATGCTTAAGACTGCAGAAGTGGAGATTAGGAAAGAACATCAAGTGTTGATGATCAATAGGACCACCGGTTTCAAGAAGGACAAGAAAGGCAAGCACAAGGGAAAGAAGGGTGGCAAGTCTGTTGCCACGCCTGAAAAGAAACCCCGAGCTGGCCCTAAGTCTGACACCGGGTGCTACTATTGCAAGGGGACTGGCCATTGGAAGCACAACTGCCCCAAGTATTTGGCGGACAAGAAGTCCGGCAAGGCAAACAAAGGTATATGTGATATACATGTTATTGATGTGTACTTGACTAGTACTCGCAGTAGCACCTGGGTATTTGATACCGGATCAGTTGCTAATATATGTAACTCGGTTCAGGGGCTGCGGAACAAGCGACAACTAGCAAGGGACGAGGTCACGATGCGGGTCAGCAATGGATCAAGAGTTGATGTGATCGCCATCGGAACGCTGCCTCTCCATATGCCATCAGGATTAGTTATAAACCTAAATAATTGTTATTTGGTGCCTGCACTGAGCATGAACATTGTATCCGGATCATGTTTGATGCAAAGTGGTTATTCATTTAAGTCTGAAAACAATGGTTGTTCGATTTATATGAATAATATCTTTTATGGTCATGCACCTATGTTGAATGGTTTATTTCTGTTGGATCTCGATAGTAGTATTACGCATATTCATAATGTTGATGCTAAAAGGACTAAACTTGATAATGATATATCTACATATATGTGGCACTGCCGTCTAGGTCATATTGGCGTTAAACGCATGAAGAAACTCCATTCTGATGGACTTTTGGAATCACTTGATTTTGAATCATTTGATACATGTGAGCCATGCCTTATGGGCAAGATGACTAGAACGCCGTTTTCCGGTTCAATGGAACGGGCGACAGATCTATTGGAAATCATACATACTGATGTGTGTGGACCAATGAGTGTGTCGGCGCGAGGTGGATATCGTTATTTTGTTACTTTCACGGATGATTTGAGTAGATATGGGTATATCTATTTGATGAAACACAAGTCTGAAACTTTTGAAAAGTTCAAAGAATTTCAGAATGAAGTGGAAAATCATCGTAACAGAAAGATCAAATTTCTGCGGTCCAACCGTGGAGGAGAGTATCTTAGTTACGAGTTTAGCACACATATGAAAGACTGTGGAATAGTTTCACAACTCACGCCTGCCGGAACACCACAACGTAATGGTGTGTCAGAACGTCGTAATCGTACTTTATTGGATATGGTTCGATCTATGATGTCTCTGACTGACTTGCCACTGTCATTTTGGGGTTATGCACTGGAAACAGCTGCATTCACTTTAAATCGGGCACCATCTAAATCCGTTGAAACGACACCGTATGAATTATGGTTTGGAAACAAACCTAAGCTGTCATTTCTTAAGGTTTGGGGATGCGATGTTTATGTGAAGAAACTTCAACCGGATAAACTCGAACCCAAAGCGGAAAAATGCGTCTTCATAGGATACCCTAAGGAAACGATTGGGTATACCTTCTATCACAGATCCGAGGGCAAGGTCTTTGTTGCCAAGAATGGATCCTTTCTTGAGAAGGAGTTTCTCGTGAAAGGCGTGAGTAGTCAGAAGATAGAACTCGAAGAGGTTATTGAACCTTCTCTTCATGAAATGGTGAGTAGCACAGCTCCAGAAGTTGTTTCGGAGTTGACTTCACCTAATGAAGAGAGAGCTAATGATATTGATCATGAAACTCCGAAAGAGGACATTACCGAACCTCACAGGTTAAGCAGGACACGTGCAGCTCCTGAACTGTACGATAATCCTGGTATGAATTTCATGATTGATGGAATGGATGACCCTGCGACGTATGAAGAAGCGATGATGAGCCCGGATTCCAACAAATGGCTAGAAGCCATGAAATCCGAGATGGAATCCATGTATGAGAACCAAGTTTGGAACTTGGTGGACTTACCTCACGACCGAAAGGCCGTTGAGAATAAATGGATTTTCAAAAGGAAAACTGATGTTGATGGTAATGTGACCATCTATAAGGCTCGACTTGTCGCAAAGGGGTTTCGACAAATTCAAGGAGTTGACTACGATGAGACATTCTCTCCCGTAGCGATGCTTAAGTCGGTTAGGATTATGTTAGCAATTGCTGCATATTTCGATTATGAAATATGGCAGATGGATGTCAAACTGCGTTCCTCAATGGTAAGATTGAAGAAGAGTTGTATATGATACAACCTAAGAGTTTTGTCGATCCTAAGGATGCTAATAAGGTGTGCAAACTTCAGCGATCCATCTATGGACTAAAGCAAGCATCACGAAGTTGGAATCTCCGCATTGATAAGGTGATCAAAGAGTTTGGATTTGTCCAAACTTATGGAGAGGCTTGTATTTACAAGAAAGTGAGTGGGAGCAATGTGGCATTTCTGATATTATATGTGGATGACATATTATTGATTGGAAATGATTTAGATCTTTTAAATAGTGTTAAAAGTTATCTAAACAGCAAATTTTCGATGAAGGACCTTGGTGAAGCTTCATATATATTAGTCATTAAAATCTATAGAGATAGATCAAGACGCCTAATTGGGCTATCGCAGAGTACATACCTTGATAAGATATTAAAGAAGTTTAATATGGACGGAAGTAAGAAGGGGTTCTTACCTATGTTGCAAGGCAAGACATTGAGTAAGACTCAAAGTCCGGCTACGGTGGAAGAAAGAGAGATAATGGATAGGATCCCCTATGCCTCAGCCATAGGCTCTATAATGTATGCCATGCTATGTACAAGACCGGATGTGGCACATGCTATTAGTTTGACTAGTAGGTACCAATCTGATCCAGGTTCGGAACACTGGATAGCGGTCAAGAATATCCTTAAGTACTTGAGAAGAACTAAGGATATGTTTCTTATATACGGAGGTGAAGAAGAGCTAGTCGCTAAGTGTTATGTTGATGCTAGCTTTGACACTGATTCGGATGACTCTAAGTCTCAATCCGGATACGTATTTCTCTTGAACGAAGCAGCAGTTAGTTGGAGGAGCTCCAAACAACCTGTGGTGACTAGATCAATAACGGAGGCGGAATATGTTGCTGCTTCAGAAGCGGCGCAGGAAGCGGTTTGGATGAAGGAGTTCATAACGGAACGGGGTGTGGTTCCCAGTGCGTTGGACCCGATGGTGATCTATTGTGACAACAATGGAGCCATAGCCAACGCAAAGGAACCAAGGTCTCACAAGAATTCCAAGCATATTAAGCGCCGGTTTCACTCCATCCGCGAGGATGTCAAGGATGGAGATATAAAGATCTATAAAGTGCACATGGACCTGAATGTAGCAGATCCGTTGACTAAAGTACTTCCTAGGGCAAAACATGATCAACACCAGAACTCCATGGGTGTTAGATTTATCACTATGTGAACTAGATTATTGTCTCTAGTGCAAGTGGGAGACTGAAGGAAATATGCCCTGAGAGGCAATAATAAAGTTGTTATTATGTATTCCTTATATATGGTAGATGTTTATTTTGCATGCTATAATTGTATTGATAGGAAACATCAATACATGTGTGTTTAATAAACAAAAAGGGTTCCTAGTCATGCCTCTCTTATAGACTAGCTTGTTGCTTAACAGGATGATCAAGGTTTCCTGATCATGGACATTGGATGTTGTCAATAACAAGGTCACACCATTGGTGGAATGATGTGATGAAAATTCACCCGAAGTATAGCATTACGATCAAGTCATTGTGTTTATATTGCGATAACATCATACGAAGTAATCTTTATCCTTAGACCATGAGATCATGTTAATTGCTAACACCGGAAGAGTATCTTGATAACATCAAACGTCACACCGTAACAGGGTGACTATAAAGATGGGTTCAGTGCTACGAAGGTGTTATGTTGAGGCTCATGGATCAAGAGTGGAATTTGTCAATCCAGATGACGGATAGATATACTCTGGGCCCTCTCGGTGATATCACATTAGGATATCTTGCAAGCAAGTGATGTGATCACTAGAATGTTATATCACGGGAACGAGAAAAGAGTGCATGTCGGTAACAAGATCAAACTAGGTATGGAGATACCGATGATCGAATCTCGGACATGTAATATATCGAGAGACAAAGGGATTTAGTTACAAGCGTTAAAGGTTCTCACGATCACAGGAGTCATCGTTGAATGTGTAGGAGTCAGTACGGATCTCTAGGTCCCGCTGCTGATTATTGATCGGCGAAGGGTCTCGATCATATCTGCATTATTCGCGAACCGTAGGGTGGCACACTTAAGAGTTACCGGACACCATTTTGGAGCACATCTGTTTTAGACAAGAATTGCAAAGCGCAGGAATTGTTTCAATAGAAACCGGAAATTGTTTCGGGTGAAATTGCAGAAGGTGGTTCTGCATGTGATATTGAAATATTGCAAGGGGCTATATGTGAATGTTTGTTAATTAAAGTAATTAACAAAATTCTGGATAAATTTAATAAAAGAGTTTTATTAAATGAGAGAGCATTAAATTTGGAGAAACTTAATGCATTTAAAGTGGAGACTTTAAAAGGGAATGTGAAGAGGCATTTTAATGTGGAGGAGTTACCACCACATGAATGGGGGAGGTGAGGGGTCACCCCCCATGCGCCGGCCATGGAGAGAGGGGGCACCCCCCTCCTCCTATAAAAGGCCACCTATTCCCTCCTTCATCCACACACCTCCTTGTGAAGGATCTCTCTCCCCCTCTAGAATTATTCCCCCATGGTCTCGGATTAGCGAGATACATGTTCCCAGTGGCATTTCGCCTGGAAGGAGTTGCTGCTTCTGCTGGATCGCTGGAGCGAGGAGGTGGAGGTTGTCCGGTGGCTTGAACATGTGTGCGAGTGCGGATGCGCTGCTGAGTTGCGGCGCTCGGACTTCCTCACGATCTTGAGATCGGCAAGTGTACGACTACATCAACCACGAGTTCCTACTCGTTAACAAAGCTCGTTGTCTTCGAGGGTAAGTTCTCTATGGATGTATGTCCACCCGTTTGTTTTGTACCTAGTAGATAGATCTTGGCGTGTAGTTCATACCGTAGGAAATTTTTTGTTTTCTATGCTGCGGACCCAACACCTTCATGGATATCAAGGACAACTGCTTTTTCATCGGCCATGGAGATGCATCGTTGGAGTACTCCTGTGATGCTGCGCTTGTACAGCTCGCCGTTGATAACGGCGAATGCCTTGGATCGCTGCGCGATGTGCCATGCATCTGTCTGATCGTCCGGTAGCCTCTTGCTGAGGAGGTACGTGATGTACGGCTGCGTCCAAGATTGTTCAATCATCATGACGCTCATTGGTCCCTCGAGTCTTGTGTCCAGCTCCAAGTTATCGAGTGCCATGGGCTCATTGGGTGGCGTAGCCCCCGAGTCTGTTGCTTTGCTTGTTTTCTTCTCTGCGGCCTTTGGCTTGATGGAGCGTTCACAGATGCGCTCGAGAAATACCCCAGGTGGTATGGGGGCGCAGGTAGAGCCTATGTTGGCGAGTGCATCCGCTTCCTCATTGCTTTCGCGACCTACGTGTCGCAGCTCGCAACCGTCGAAGTCTCCTTCGAGTGTGTCGTAGAAGTCGCGGTACGCGATCATGTTATCGTTCAATGTGTCGCACTCATGCATTGTTTGGTTGACGACCAACTTGGAGTCGCCATATATGATGAGACTCTTGGCGCCGCAGGCTTTCACCATCCTCATTCCGTGCAGCAGGGCCTCGTATTCAGCCTCGTTGTTGGAGGCTGTGAACTGCATTCGCAGGATATACTTCAGCTTGTCCCCTTGAGGTGATGTCAGTATGACACCTGCGCCTGCTCCGTCTTTCCGCTTGGACCCATCGAAGTGCATTGTCCAGAGGTAGCACATATCTGGCTTGTCCGAGAGTTGGTTCTCCATCTAGTGCACGAGGAAGTCAGGGAGAACTTGTGACTTGATTGCGTCGCGCTTTTCGTATGTGATGTCTCGTGGAGACAGCTCTATTCCCCAGAGCGCGACTCGCCCCGTGGCGTCGGGGTTATTGAGGATATGTCCCAATGGGGCGTCGTTGACTACCACGATTGGGTGTTCCTGGAAGTAGTGGCACAGTCGCCGGGCGGTCATAAAGACGCCGTACGCCAGCTTCTGGTAGTGCGGGTACCGCTGTTTTGTTGGCGTGAGTACCTCGCTGAGGTAGTATACTGGGCGTTATACGCCGTGGACCTTGTTTTCCTCAGCTCGCTCAACGACGAGCACTGTGCTGACCACCTGGTTGGTGGCGAAGATGTACAGCAACAGTGGTTCACTTTCTCGTGGAGTCACCAGCACTGGTGAAGTGGATAGCAGGTGCTTGAGATCTTCGAATGCTTCTTGTGCTTCATTGGTCCACTCGAATTTTTCAGCTTTGCGGAGGAGCTGGTAGAAGGGCAGTGCCTTTTCACCCATCCGACTAATAAATCCACTGAGGGCCGCAATTCGTTCGGCCAGTTGCTGGACGCCTCTTATGTTCTTCGGCTTCTCCATGGCCAGTATGGCTTTTATCTTCTTCGGGTTCGCCTCGATTCCCCTTGCGGAGATGAGATACCCGAGTAGCTGCCCAGATGGTACGCCGAAGGCGCATTTGTCGGGATTGAGCTTGATCTGATAGCGGTCGAGGTTGGCAAAGGTTTCGCGCAAATCGTCGATTAGAGAGGCTTCCTCCTTGGTCTTGATTACTATGTCGTCGACATAGACTTGGATGTTGCGACCCAGTTGTTCCTTGAGGCAAGCCTGCATGCACCATGTGGCATCCCGCAAAAACCACTACTAGAAAATCGCGTTGTTTTTGTGCATTGCATCATCATGACCGCATGCTCATGTCATCATGCCACATTGCATTTGAGCATCGTCATCATCATGCATTTGTTTGTCTGAAACTATCTTCGAAAAACATATTTTGTTTTCTAAATACCCCGCCTTTATTTCAAATCCAAAACCCGGGTCTCCGGATTATTTTGTTTCGTCTACCAATGGATTTCAAAAGCCCCGTTTTAAATAATAAAATAATTATTTTATTTTTAGGGGCAGCCGTACCGGGCCGATCCGACCCAGTCAACCACCCCAGTACAAAACCGGACTACCTAAAACCCTTTTTCCTACCCCAACCTATTCTACCCAGCCCCCTCCACATCACCCCGGCCAACCACAGCTCGCCACATCAGCCTGACCCCAAATCCCCACCAATCGCCGCCTGCCACCTCACCCCCAGCCGCCACCTGCTGGCCCACCTGGCACCACACCACCCGCCTGTCCCCCACCACGCCTCCACACCAACCGCCCACCCTGCTGCTCCTGGGCCCACCCCACCTTCCCCGACCGCCTCGTGCTCCACCCAGCGCGTGGCCCACTCCCCACCGTCCGCGACCCCACCTCCCCACGCGCTCGCCCCGCTCCTCTTTCCCTCCCCGCTCGCCTGTCTCTCTCTCTGCTCGCAAGCCGCCGCCTGCTCGGCGTCCCCCTGCCACCTCTCCGGCCTCCCGAGCGACCCGGCCCCCGCTGCGCCGCCCTGCCCTCCTCCTCTAGCACGCCGGGGTCGCCCCGCAGCGCAGCCCCGCGTCCTTCCGCGTTCCCTCCGCCAACCGCCGCCGCGGCTACCTCGTGCCCTGCCGCCGACGCTCGCCCAGGCCTCGCCCTCTGCTTCGCTCACGGACGACCCCCCTCCTCGCCGTCCTCGCGTTCTAGCGGGCCCACGATCTCGCCCCGAGCCCCGCGCCTTCTCTGGCCGCCGCCGCGACGCCTCGTCCGCCACCGTCGGCCTTCCTCCATCGTGCCTCTCCCGGCCTTCCTCCTCCCTCTCCCTCCGCGCGCGAGCCCGCCCGAGCTCCTCCCCGAGACGCCTCCTCCCGAGCGCATCTCCCCACCACCGGTCGCCCTCCTCCCCTACCTCGCGGCAGCGTCTCCTTCGACCTCCCTCTACAGCGCCGCGGGCCGCCAACCCTCCTCCGGCCGGCCTCCGTCCTTGTCGGTGCCCCTTCCTCTATGGCGTGCCCTAGCACCGACCGCCGAGTTCGCCCTGGTGCCTTCCGCGTCGAGGCCGCCGCCTCTCTCGCAAAACAGGGCGTCCCGCCGCCCCTTCGAGTCGTCCTGCTGTAGGGCCATCCTCGGTTGCCCCTCGTGACTTGCTCCTGATGTCCGCTGTGCAGACCTTAGGCGCGCGGGTTCCCTGATACCATGCCCAAGCGCCAACTCTCGGCCTCTTTTGGCAGTTTCCCGCAAGCATCCAGTGCAGGCGTTCGTGTCTCCCGTGCGTGTGTGCTCTGCTGTTCCGTGAAGTTCAGAGTGGTGGTGGTGCACTGTGTGGATGCTACGATGACACAGGTGACCTCTGATCCGTTTTGGCTTGATGTATCTGATCAAGTAATTCCTTCGAGTGGGCCAATACCAACATTCCATCTACAGAACAACAGCATGGGCAAGTACGTCGCCAGGATCTTCGCTGCGCTAATGAAAGAGGAACCGGAAGAACCAGGGGTGCTCCATCTGTCCAAGTTTGGCACCGACATCAAGGTCTCCTTCACGGACCCGAAGAACGAGACTCGAAGAACGACATGTCCCTGATCTCGAGGGTCCGAAAACCTATTTTCCCGAAGGCCCCATTCTCGGCGTACGAAGACCGATCCCGGCGAGACCGAACCGACCCCCGTCGAACCCTCGGAACCCCAAGATCGCCAACCCCATGTGTGATCCCCTTCCCGAGCCCTATTTTATAAAATGTAATATAAACTTGTGCATCTTACATTATTCATGCTTGCATACATCTCATGTGGTTTGGGGGCATTATGCCGAGTCACCTTATAATTAAATATGGGGCCCATATGCGGGCAAATCTAGTCTAATATTGGTCCCATTTAAATTTGTGTAGCGAACCGGTGCTATCTTTTGTCTTGTTAATGCAGCTTTTAAATTGTGGGGTATCTAAACAACTTGAACCACTTAAATATTTGCCGGGACCCCGGTTCCGTTAATATTGCCTAGTTGCATCGCACCTTTGCCATGCCATACATCATACATGCATCATGCCCGATCTTTTGCCGTAGTATTAAATAGTGCATCCGGTGTTTATTCTAGTGTTTTGCTTCTTCGCGGATAAGGCCGTTGAGTTGATGTGAGCTTCGCCCCGACCTTTGGATGAACCTTCGGCAATGTTTTCAGGCGAGCACCTCCCCCTTTCTACCTATCTTACTTTATAGTATTTATTCCCTCCTGTTGATCTATTGCTATCTGTGTTGCGATGCTCTAGTTTTCGTGCCCGTGATATCCCTTGCAGCCTTATATTGCCTTGGACACATCCTATTACCCGTTGTTTGGTAGATAGTTGGACTTGCGCGTCGTAGTCGCTTGCTCAAGTGCTGTTGCGTGTCATCAAGTACCACAATTGTTGGAGTAATGCCGCATGTTTAATGTTGGAGATGATCATGGCTTTAATTACTGTTTAATAACTAAAATTGAAGTAGGTAAATGCAGAGGCACCGGTGGGTAATAGACAATATTTGGTTTTTAACCGCTCACTGGTGTCCCGTAGGACCCCGAGTTCTTGACACCTGTTCCGAGATCGAGCGCGCTAACCACAGGTGGGGTGTGTGGGCACCCCCATCGATTAGTACCTGATTTCAAAGTACTGTACCGGGGGCCACAAAGTAGTTTGGGGATTTATTACTATTCTATACTTATGCCATACTTTACTGCTTAATTTAAATTGTGCGAGGTACTGCACCTGTACTGTTTAGGATTGCAGAGTGTTTTTGCGGTATCGACAAGCCCAGTCACACTTTCGGGTTCCCAGTCGTTTATAGCCACTGACGCAAACCCTGAGTCCGTCTCGGAGACCGGCCGACTTCGTTGCGGGTAGCTTAGTGGGGTGGCCCCCATGTACTTGCTTTGGATCTGGGAAACGTCATGACTTAGGCCCCGCCGAGATACCGATGGGTGTATGTTAACTGATCTGGCAAAAAGGGTCGAAGTGCGTGTGGATACTTTGGTGCACCCCTGCAGGGTTAAATCTTTTCGAAAAGCCGTGTCCGCGGTTATGGACGACTTGGAGCACAGTTCTCGATCATAGACAACTATAACTAAAGTTTACTGTTATAATTTGACTTGTATCCGTTATGACTAGTAACCCGCTCCACTACAACGGAATGGCTAAATAAAAGTACCAACAACTGCTGGGTTTGGGATATCTCATGCTAATCATATCTGACTAGTAAGTGTCGCAACTACAATGGAATGGTTCACTAAAACTGCCCACTGCTTCTTATATCAGGATGACTCATGCTATCTATACCTGACTAGTAATTGCTGCAACGATAACTGAATAAATCAAACTGCCAACTGTGTGAGTTCCTCGGTTGACTTCCTCGTTTGGTCTCGAGGGGGAAATACCAGGATGGGTATGTTTGGTGGTAGCATCAGGATGGTTCCGAATAGGTCTTTCTTATCCCTCTCTGATAGCCGACAGTTATCTCAAGTCTCTATAGGTTGTTTAGTGCATGCTGCGCTGCCGCTTCAGTCCACCATACCTATGTAGGCGAGGATCGCCGAATTCTAGTCTCGCCGTGTACTGGCCTCAGTACTGACCGCTCTCTTTTTCCTTTGCCCTTTGTCGGCACCCCTTTGTTTAAGCAGGTTTGAGATCGACGTCGTTAGCAGGGTTACCCTTCCGGCTTGGCCTGGGCAGGGTTATGGACGTCATTGGTATTCTTCAGAGCTCTTAGCTCAATTTGCATCTTGTCCGTACTCGGACGCTATATCGTTTTCCAGGTGATTTGGATCTTTGTATTGTATAACTGAATTCTTGACTCATTGAGTCGCTGTTGTATATATCTGTTCTGTGGGTCCCATCGAGGACTGTTGTGCAAAGTTATTACTTCGTTTTCCACCCGCACGAAAGTGCCTGGTGGGCGTCCTTGAATCGTTTCTATGCGGGTTTGGCGGGAAGCGCTAAAACTTGCATAGGGCCGATTTGAGGGTGTTACAGAGTGGTATCAGAGCTCAGCAGTTGCTATACCCCACAAGTCCAGCCTGTAGGATAACCTAGCTAACGGCCGCAGTAGAGTGTCAAAACTATTTTGCAAAAATCGGTTGGATAGATCTGATTAGGTCTGCTTTTACTCCTTACCCTCTGCTATTCTCCTCTTACCTCTACGTGTTTTGAATCCGCTCTCTTCTCTTTCTTCGAGTCCAGGAATTCTCGTGGTTGGGTTTCCGTCGTACCTTCAGGGTTTCGCTTCCTCTTTTGGTAACGATGCTTCTACATCCGGTCTTCGTGCAATCCGAGGAATCCTTCGTCTGGTGGTCTTCTCTTTATTCCTTCTCGTGCCTTTCGATGTTTTTCCGACGCGACGACATCCTTTACGCCAGGTCTGATGCAGAGCCTGCATCACTCCTTTGTTCTGAACCTCGATTGTCGAGATCTTCAGTCTGTTCCGAGAATGGTTGCACGCTTTTCTACTGATTGTGCAGAGTAATAGTTTGGGTGCGTGATGGATTGGCCCCCATGCCGACTACCCCTTCTGTTTGCTTTTGTACATTGAAGTGGATGAGAATGCATCGGTTCCCTCTTTCTATCGAAGCTAGAGGTGGCTTTATTTGTGGATACCTCTACCTTCACCCTTTGTTACCGGAGTGCTCTCTCGACGATCACGGACACCGACCTCTTGTTAGTGGTGTCGCGAGGATCTACACGATGCGAGAAGATTCAGATTGCCGCCCTTCTTCCCGGTACCATGAGGCAGATCTCGAGGGCGAGATCCATTGTTAGTGGTGTCGAATTGTGGCATCCCGCAAAAACCACTACTAGAAAATCGCGTTGTTTTTGTGCATTGCATCATCATGACCGCATGCTCATGTCATCATGCCACATTGCATTTGAGCATCGTCATCATCATGCATTTGTTTGTCTGAAACTATCTTCGAAAAACATATTTTGTTTTCTAAATACCCCGCCTTTATTTCAAATCCAAAACCCGGGTCTCCGGATTATTTTGTTTCGTCTACCAATGGATTTCAAAAGCCCCGTTTTAAATAATAAAATAATTATTTTATTTTTAGGGGCAGCCGTACCGGGCCGATCCGACCCAGTCGGCCACCCCAGTACAAAACCGGACTACCTAAAACCCTTTTTCCTACCCCAACCTATTCTACCCAGCCCCCTCCACATCACCCCGGCCAACCACAGCTCGCCACATCAGCCTGACCCCAAATCCCCACCAATCGCCGCCTGCCACCTCACCCCCAACCGCCACCTGCTGGCCCACCTGGCACCACACCACCCGCCTGTCCCCCACCACGCCTCCACACCAACCGCCCACCCTGCTGCTCCTGGGCCCACCCCACCTTCCCCGACCGCCTCGTGCTCCACCCAGCGCGTGGCCCACTCCCCACCGTCCGCGACCCTACCTCCCCACGCGCTCGCCCCGCTCCTCTCTCCCTCCCCGCTCGCCTGTCTCTCTCTGCTCGCAAGCCGCCGCTTGCTCGGCGTCCCCCTGCCACCTCTCCGGCCTCCCGAGCGACCCGGCCCCCGCTGCGCCGCCCTGCCCTGCCCTCCTCCTCTAGCACGCCGGGGTCGCCCCGCAGCGCAGCCCCGCGTCCTTCCGCGTTCCCTCCGCCAACCGCCGCCGCGGCTACCTCGTTCCCCGCCGCCGACGCTCGCCCAGGCCTCGCCCTCTGCTTCGCTCGCGGACGACCCCCCTCCTCGCCGTCCTCGCGTTCTAGCGGGCCCACGATCTCGCCCCGAGCCCCGCGCCTTCTCTGGCCGCCGCCGCGACGCCTCGTCCGCCACCGTCGGCCTTCCTCCGCCGCGCCTCTCCCGGCCTTCCTCCTCCCTCTCCCTCCGCGCGCGAGCCTGCCCGAGCTCCTCCCCGAGACGCCTCCTCCCGAGCGCATCTCCCCACCACCAGTCGCCCTCCTCCCCTACCTCGCGGCAGCGTCTCCTTCGACCTCCCTCTACAGCGCCACGGGCCGCCAACCCTCCTCCGGCCGGCCTCCGTCCTTGCCGGTGCCCCTTCCTCTATGGCGTGCCCTAGCACCGACCGCCGAGTTCGCCCTGGTGCCTTCCGCGTCGAGGCCGCCGCCTCTCTCGCAAAACAGGGCGCCCCGCCGCCCCTTCGAGTCGTCCTGCTGTAGGGCCATCCTCGGTTGCCCCTCGTGACTTGCTCCTGATGTCCGCTGTGCAGACCTTAGGCGCGCGGGTTCCCTGATACCATGCCCAAGCGCCAACTCTCGGCCTCTTTTGGCAGTTTCCCGCAAGCATCCAGTGCAGGCGTTCGTGTCTCCCGTGCGTGTGTGCTCTGCTGTTCCGTGAAGTTCAGAGTGGTGGTGGTGCACTGTGTGGATGCTACGATGACACATGTGACCTCTGATCCGTGTTGGCTTGATGTATCTGATCAAGTAATTCCTCCGAGTGGGCCAATACCAACATTCCATCTACAGAACAACAGCATGGGCAAGTACGTCGCCAGGATCTTCGCTGCGCTAATGAAAGAGGAACCGGAAGAACCAGGGGTGCTCCATCTGTCCAAGTTTGGCACCGACATCAAGGTCTCCTTCACGGACCCGAAGAACGAGACTCGAAGAACGACATGTCCCTGATCTCGAGGGTCCGAAAACCTATTTTCCCGAAGGCCCCATTCTCGGCGTACGAAGACCGATCCCGGCGAGACCGAACCGACCCCCGTCGAACCCTCGGAACCCCAAGATCGCCAACCCCATGTGTGATCCCCTTCCCGAGCCCTATTTTATAAAATGTAATATAAACTTGTGCATATTACATTATTCATGCTTGCATACATCTCATGTGGTTTGGGGGCATTATGCCGAGTCACCTCATAATTAAATATGGGGCCCATATGCGGGCAAATCTAGTCTAATATTGTTCCCATTTAAATTTGTGTAGCGAACCGGTGCTATCTTTTGTCTTGTTAATGCAACTTTTAAATTGTGGGGTATCTAAACAACTTGAACCACTTAAATATTTGCCGGGACCCCGGTTCCGTTAATATTGCCTAGTTGCATCGCATCTTTGCCATGCCATACATCATACATGCATCATGCCCGATCTTTTGCCGTAGTATTAAATAGTGCATCCGGTGTTTATTCTAGTGTTTTGCTTCTTCGCGGATAAGGCCATTGAGTTGATGTGAGCTTCGCCCCGACCTTTGGATGAACCTTCGGCAATGTTTTCAGACGAGCACCTCCCCCTTTCTACCTATCTTACTTTATAGTATTTATTCCCTCCTGTTGATCTATTGCTATCTGTGTTGCGATGCTCTAGTTTTCGTGCCCGTGATATCCCTTGCAGCCTTATATTGCCTTGGACACATCCTATTACCTG
Organism: Avena sativa; assembly: GCA_916181665.1. Classification (NCBI taxonomy): domain Eukaryota; kingdom Viridiplantae; phylum Streptophyta; class Magnoliopsida; order Poales; family Poaceae; genus Avena; species Avena sativa. The sequence continues at coordinate 462,375,061 of OV702297.1, read as the reverse complement.
TTGTTTGGTAGGTAGTTGGACTTGCGCGTCATAGTCGCTTGCTCAAGTGCTGTTGCGTGTCATCAAGTACCACAGTTGTTGGAGTAATGCCGCATGTTTAATGTTGGAGATGATCATGGCTTTAATTACTGTTTAATAACTAAAATTGAAGTAGGTAAATGCAGAGGCACCGGTGGGTAATAGACAATATTTGGTTTTTAACCGCTCACTGGTGTCCCGTAGGACCCCGAGTTCTTGACACCTGTTCCGAGATCGAGCGCGCTAACCACAGGTGGGGTGTGTGGGCACCCCCATCGATTAGTACCTGATTTCAAAGTACTGTACCGGGGGCCACAAAGTAGTTTGGGGCTTTATTACTATTCTGTACTTATGCCATGCTTTACTGCTTAATTTAAATTGTGCGAGGTACTGCACCTGTACTGTTTAGGATTGCGGAGTGTTTTTGCGGTATCGACAAGCCCAGTCACACTTTCGGGTTCCCAGTCGTTTACAGCCACTGACGCAAACCCTGAGTCCGTCTCAGAGACCGGCCGACTTCGTTGCGGGTAGCTTAGTGGGGTGGCCCCCATGTACTTGCTTTGGATCTGGGAAACGTCATGACTTAGGCCCCGCCGACATACCGATGGGTGTATGTTAACTGATCTGGCAAAAAGGGTCGAAGTGCGTGTGGATACTTTGGTGCACCCATGCAGGGTTAAATCTTTTCGAAAAGCCGTGTCCGCGGTTATGGATGACTTGGAGCACAGTTCTCGATCATAGACAACTATAACTAAAGTTTACTGTTATAATTTGACTTGTATCCGTTATGACTAGTAACCCGCTCCACTACAACGGAATGGCTAAATAAAAGTACCAACAACTGCTGGGTTTGGGATATCTCATGCTAATCATATCTGACTAGTAAGTGTCGCAACTACAATGGAATGGTTCACTAAAACTGCCCACTGCTTCTTATATCAGGATGACTCATGCTATCTATACCTGACTAGTAATTGCTGCAATGATAACTGAATAAATAAAACTGCCAACTGTGTGAGTTCCTCGGTTGACTTCCTCGTTTGGTCTCGAGGGGAAATACCAGGATGGGTATGTTTGGTGGTAGTATCAGGATGATTCTGAATAGGTCTTTCTTATCCCTCTCTGATAGCCGACAGTTATCTCGAGTCTCTATAGGTTGTTTAGTGCATGCTGCGCTGTCGCTTCAGTCCACCATACCTATGTAGGCGAGGACCGCCGAATTCTAGTCTCGCCGTGTACTGGCCTCAGTACTGACCGCTCTCTTTTTCCTTTGCCCTTTGTCGGCACCCCTTTGTTTAAGTAGGTTTGAGATCAACGTCGTTAGCAGGGTTACCCTTCCGGCTTGGCCTGGGCAGGGTTATGGACGTCATTGGTATTCTTCAGAGCTCTTAGCTCAATTTGCATCTTGTCCGTACTCGGACGCTATATCGTTTTCCAGGTGATTTGGATCTTTGTATTGTATAACTGAATTCTTGACTCATTGAGTCGCTGTTGTATATATCTGTTCTGTGGGTCCCATCGAGGACTGTTGTGCAATGTTATTACTTCGTTTTCCACCCGCACGAAAGTGCCTGGTGGGCGTCCTTGAATCGTTTCTATGCGGGTTTGGCGGGAAGCGCTAAAACTTGCATAGGGCCGATTTGAGGGTGTTACACACCATTGGTAGGTGGCTCTCGTGTTTTTAGCTCGAAGGGAATTGTGTTGTAGCAGAACACACCGAAGGGCGTTGTAAATGCTGTTTTCTCTTGATCTTCCTCCTTCATTCGAATTTGATTATAGCCTGAGTAGGCGTCGAGGAAGTAGAGGCGCTCACATCCTGCGGTGGAGTCGATGATCTGGTCGATCCTTGGCAGCGGGAAGTGATCCTTTGGGAAGTGCTTGTTCAGAGAAGTGAAGTCCACGCACATCCGCAGGATATCCGTGTCCTTTTTTGGTACCAGCACCGTGTTGGCGAGCCAAGTGCTTTCCTTGATCTCGCGTATGAACTTGGCCTCGAGGAGTCTATTGATTTCCATTCCGACTGCCTGCGCTCGTGGCTCAGACAGTCGCCTGATTGTTTACTTGACTGGCCTTGCGTCGGGGTTAACGTTGAGTGCGTGATCGGCGAATTCCCTGGGAACTCCTGGCATGTCCGCAGGACACCAGGCAAAAATTTCCCAGTGCTCACGGAGGAATTCGGCGAGCACGAGTTCCTATGCGGGACTCAAGTTGTTGGCGATGAGGGCCGTCTTGGCGGGATCCGATGGATGGACCTGCACCTTCTTTGTGTGCACAGATGAGTCGAAGGAGAGATCAGGTGAGCTCGGCCTGCTCAGGGGAGGCAGGCTGTTGTCTGTCGTCTCCTTCAATCTCGCGAGCTCCTCCTGCATGCCGAAGGACTGGGAGATTCTGTTGAATTCCCTGTCGCAACTGTCAGATCGTTCAAAGCTCCTGTTGATCGTGATGACGCCATTGGGAGCTGGCATTTTCATCTACAGGTAGGCGTAGTGGGGCACTGCCATGAACCTAGAGAACGCGACGCGCCCGAGGATGCAGTGGTATTGCGAGGGCCAGTCGACGACCTCAAAATCGATGCGCTCGTGCCGGAAGTTCTTCGGCGTGCCGAAGATGACGTCAAGGTTGATTTTGCCCAGGGGGTATACGCCTTTCCCTGGGACGATGCCGCGGAACGTTGTGTCCGATGCCTCTAGGCAGGTTAGAGGGATTCTCATTGCTCGCATGGTACTCGAGAATATGAGGTTGATGCCGCTTCCGCCATCCATGAAGATGCGACTCATGTCGAAGCCTCCAATTTGTGCCTCGAGTACGAGGGGGCAATGACCTGGATGGGGTACCTGAGGCGGGTGGTCGCGTTTGTCGAAGGTGATGCATGACTCGCTTCCACTAAGGTACTCAGTGGTGGATGGTGGCGAGTGCGTGGCCAAGTTGACTTGGCGAGTGATGGCCTTCTGCACCCTGTTGGAGGGGCGTCCCTTTTGGATCATCATGGTGCCCATGGCCCGTGGGTAGTGGTGCTGGTCCGGTGCGGCTCCGTTCGGGGGTGGCCCAGGTGGTGGTGGCGGTGTGCCATGTGCCACGGCGCTTGGAGCGGCTCCGTAGCCTCTTTCGACTGCATTGCGGTTCATCCGAACCAATCCCTCGTGTAGCTTGAGGAACTCGCGGCAGTCCTTGAGGAGGTGGCTAGACTTTCTCTTGCCATCATGCTTGTCTATGTAGAAGTGTATTGTGCATGGCCCGGACAGTTTCTCCTCGATGGAGGTCGCGGGTGCCTCATCGCGAGTGCAGCGTTGCCATACTTGCGTGGTTTTCCCAGAGTCGCGGTATCCGCCGCTACGGTATCCGCTGTTGCGGTTATCGTCGCGTCTATCGGCGTAGCCGGCCGCGACCATGTTGACGTCGTCGCGGTCATCGTAGATGCGCATGCGACGCTTTCCTCGGCGGCCGCGTCTGCGTTCGAGTTCTGCCTCCTCGTCGGAGTGAGCGCGATTCTTTACCGAGTCTTCTCCATCGGCCCATCGATTCGCGATTTCCATCAGGTGGTCGATGGTTTGGGGCTTTGAGCGGCCCAGCTCCTCCCTGAGTTCTAGGCGACGGACACCACCGTTGAACGCATCAATCGCGTGGTCTTCCGAGATGTTCTCCGCGGAGTTCTTGATGATGGACCACCTTTGGATGTAGGAGCGCAGCGATTCACCAGATCTTTGCTGGCAGCATCTCAGCTCCTCGATTGATGCAGGCCATTTGTACGTGCCCTTAAAGTTGCACACGAAGCTGTAAACCAACTCATCCCAATTGCGAATGGATCTGCGTGGGAGGTTATTGAGCCATGCTCGGGCGGCGCCCTGCAGCTGTAGGTGCAAGTATTGCATGGCAGTGCTTCGACTGCCTCCGTGGAGTCTGACGGAGGAGATGTGGTCCTCCAGCCAGATCTTGGGGTCCTGTAGACCGTCAAATTTCGGGTTCTCCGATGGGAGTTTAAACCCTTTAGGCATTCGCTTCTGTCGAATTGATCTGCTGAAGCATCTGGCGCCGCAGAGCTCCCCGTCTTCTTCTTCTGTGTCAGTCGACCGAGCACGTCGTGCCCTTGATTTGTCGATCTTGCGCTGCGTGAGGTCGTCGCGCGCATCGTAGTCATGGTCGTGTCGCCGTGAGCGGCGGTGCCAAGACAGGTCGTGACTGTCATCGCTGGATGAGGGCGAGGAGTGGCGCTTTGCTAGTGCTTTGCCCTTTTTTGGGTCTGGTGTTGGCTCCTTGTCAAGGGCGGCCTCGATTAATCCCAAACCCGCGATCGTAGATCGGTGCATGGCAGTTCGTGGATCTCCAGCTGGCGGCTGGTTATTGAGGAGGTATATGGTGGCTGCTGTCACCGCAGCCTGCGGCGTCCTGGGGACCACGTTGCCTCTCGTGTCGACTGTCATAGAGCCGAAGTCGAGGACTTTCGCGGCTTCTATGCGTTCTTGTTCGGTAAGATGAGCCATCCGCGATTGCCTCTTCTTGGCGAGGTACTCGTTGCCTCTTGAGGAGGATCCTCCGTAGGAGGAGAGCCCAGCGCGACGAAGGCTTGATTCATCCGCTGCCTTTTTACGCGCTTCAAGTTGCGCGATTGTTTGCAGTTGGCGCTTGAATTCTTCTTTCAGGAGCTAGTGATAGCCCATCAACAGTTCCTGCGGGGACCCAAAGGGTAGAGGTGTGCCCCGTAAGGCCTCACAGCAGCGATCCCACTCTTGCTCGTTGAGCTTGATTATGACGCGTTCGCCGGTTTGCTCATTGATTATGCTGGGAGATTCGACTGCTCCTCCATTGTTGACGGGAGCGCGATTGCCGCTGTTACCGCCGTTGCCACCGTTGCCGGCGTTGGGTGGATCGGTGCCATTACCAAGGTTGCCACCATTGTCGCGATTGGCAGAGGTGTCGCCTACGTTGATGACGACGCACATGAAGTGATTGGGGAAGCTGTTTCTTCCACAACTCTCAGATCCGGAACCGTAGGTTCCATCTTCAGTGGGCAGATCGCTCAGATCGGAATCGTGACTGTTGTCGCTGACCGTGTTTTCGACTGCCACCGGGGCGTTGAGCTCGCTGAGGGTGTCGATCGATGGAGGGAACCACAATGCCGGGGAAATCGCCGGTGCTGTCGGCTGATCAGGCATACGGAGCGTGCCCATCTGACCAACTTGGAAGCGGAAGCTCCCAATCGCCAGGCTGATTCTGTCGCCCACGGACTCGAAGGCCGGGCGGGTGGCCGGCGTGTGGATGGTGAAGTCGAATGCGCCGAAGAGCTGGCGAATCTCCGCTGTTGCGGAGTTATATATCGCAGTTGATGGGGCCGAAGAAGCCGCAACATCAGCACTCCCAGTTCCCACAGACGGCGCTAATTGACGAGGGTTTAACTCATCAATGCCCATTGTTATGGACTTGGGTTTTGGAGAAGGAGGGAGTGCTGGAGACATCTATCGGCTAGCAAACAAGCACACAGGGGACAAAGATTTACCCAGGTTCATGCCTCGTAGAGGTCCCTACTCCTGCTTGTCTACTCATGGAATTATCGAGAGAATCAAAAGTTACAAGGGTGCGCAGATGCAATCTGGCGAAGGTCGTGGAAACTAGGGTTGCGTGTGTCCTCCTCGGCGCCCCCTCCTAGCCTTTATATAGATAGGCTGGGTCTCGGGTAGCAGGTCGAGTTGGTTATAGGTTAGGGTTTTCCCCTTTGAACTTTCTATCCTTAGCTTCTTCTTGTTCTTCAAGCAATCGAGAGTCCGCAGATTACTCGAATCCTTCGTTTGGGCCTTGGCGACACCGTGGGCCTGTACGTATTCAGACCGTATATATCAAACTCGAGTACCTGTAGGGTATACCCATGTCAGGGGAAATCTACTACGTATAGGTGCCCCATGCTAGTTTATAGACAAAGGAAATAAAGAAATACACAGTGACTTATATCTATATCTATCTATATCTATATCTATACCTAATAATAAAGGACGGATTGTTTCTTCCGGTCCAACACTTCTTTGGACCATTTTACCCTCCCACCAAATCCTACCGGAGAAAAAAAAACAGTCCCTCCTATGATCGCCATATGTATCACGTCGTGGCCTCTAGACCTCGCTCCGAAAACAGACCAGGTCAACATGCACGCACGATTTCTCTAAACTCCCATATATACACCAACAGATCTAGCTACTAGCCGACTCCACACGTCCATCGATTCGATCTCGTACATGGTTTATCTATCGCGTCAATGGCCGCCGCCGACCGTCTGTTCGCTCTCCCCGACGACGTGCCCCAGCGCATCCTGTGCTTCGCACCAGCAAAGGGTGCAGCGTCCACGGCCGTCCTCTCGCGACGGTGGCGTCTGGTAAATAATTCCCCTTCTTCCATCGACCAGCGGATAGGCTCTCGCCTCGGCGGTAAAAAATCCCCTTCTTCCACAGACCAGCGGAGAGGCTCTCGCCTCGGCGGTGAAGTGGACGGAGACGAGCAAGGGGACGGCTTGGCATCCTCCTAAGCAAGGCGAATGAATCGATCGATTCGTGAGGAATTTGACCTCTGTACCACATCGCCTAGGGTGCTCTAATGCTCACGACTATGACCACCTGGGTGACTACGATCTGCATGAGCTCCGACCCGTCCCCATGGCTGCCTAACTACAAGAGGAGGAGGCAACGAGCCGGGCCATAGCTGACCGGTGTAGAGATCTTGCGTCCTGGTCGCACGCCATGGAGACAAGAGTCACCGGCGTGGTAGTAGAGGACGCCGAGGACGAGGGTGAGCGCCGGAAAGAGATGGGAAGGCGGCGGAGCTCGTGGAGGGACCGGTCGCCATAGGGATTGGAGGTAGTCACGTGGGCCGAGGGGACAGGAGCGAGCACGGGAGAGACGGGGACGGGGTAGGTGGCGTGGAGGCGCTCAGCTGTGAGGAAGAAATTGGCGGCGGCCGCTCCGTCGCCCAAATCCAGGCGCCGCATGCCTCTGGGTGGCGGCCGAACAGAGCATGGTGGCGGAGACAGAGGTACTAGACGCGTCGTCTTCTCCTCAGTAAAAGCCAAAGGGGCGGCGAGAGCCTCCAACACGCCATAGAGCTACCCGGCGGCTTGTCCTCTCAATTTGCGTGGTCGTCCGACGTGCCGTGCGGCCATGTCAGCGACGCAACCTGCACGAGCATCCCCAACGTTGTTCGTCGCCCCCCATGGCTTCGTATTCGGATGTGGCTCTGAAGGCCCAGCTGTTGCCGCCACCGCTCCGGCAGGACATCCTCGCAGCGAGCCGCCATCTGCCTCACGCCAGCCTCGCTCGCCATGCCGGGACTCCAGCACGTCTCGGGCACCGCATGTCCAGCAGACCTTAGGCCCGTCCCCTGCCGTTCCGCCACTTAGCCCTCCGACGAATCCTCCACGCAGAGTAGAGGCCACCACGTCAGTCCATGATGGAGACAACAATGGACGCCAGTGCCACACATCAACATGGACGGTCGCGCTGGCTGACTGGATCCTGTGCTACAACGCGTGGCCCAGGTCTGATGATACCGATAGCAGGATCTAATGCCACAATGATTAGCCAAAATCTGACGCCGCATTGCTGGGCTTATGAGATACTGCAGCGGCGACAAATCAACCATGGATCGTGGCTAGAAGCTCCGATTCACGGTAATTGTTAATTTTGAGATTGCATTGAATCGGAAGAAGAGAGGTCGCACGGTTCAGAAAGGGGATCCGTATTCAGAAAGACACGCGTGCTGCCAAGGGAGGATCTTCTGTTCTGAGCTGCTCGATGTTGACTCAGCGGTATAGCTACAAAAGTACAAAGTGTGCTACGGATATGTGCTGTCGATACATCTATGTTGTTGTGTGCGTTTTGTATGTAACACCACATGTGCATCAGCGTGTGCCCAATATTTATAATAAAACAAATTCAATAATATTGTTTTGTTGGCAACATACTAAATCATGATGGCACGTGCATAAAGACTTACCGACTGTCATCAACACCGACATGCCGACTCCGGTAAGGGAATGAAAACAACGGCGCGTCGATGGTTCGCTCTAACGGCAGTATTGTTCGTTAGGTCCAAATATCTCAATGTATTTTTCATTATGTTACTTCTTGTGCACTTCACAAAAGATCAATATTATTAGGACAATCAGTATTCTCGAACTATATATTACGCAATGAACAATGTATTCTGCATTTGTAACCATATTTTTGATTTTCCATTATTGGACTATTGCTCAACTTTTGGATATGAGCTGCTACCGAAAATTCCCTCGTCAAGACCTAAAAAATTGAATCAACCTGAAACAACGCACGAATAATTGTGTTATTATTTTATTTTATTTTATCTAATAAAGAACAAATTGTTTCTTCCGGTCCAACACTTTTTTGGACACCCGTAACTGCCACCGCTCTCTCACGTCTCCATCTCCGCATCGGTTTATGATGTCGTCCAAGAAAAGGACTCCCTATCGAGAACTAAATGTTTTTGTAGCGGACACGTTTTCTATCTCCTACACCTGGTTCCATATAAACACACTTGAGATCCAAGAGAGACCTAAGATGGAGGAGGCGAGATCGACCAGGGAAAAAACTATCCACGGCCATCGAGATCGACCAGGACGAAAACCACCCACGACCATCGATCCATGGAACAAGCGGTGGAGGAGGCTTAGGCGTCCTCCCTTTCCTGCAGCGTCCCAGCGGCGGCACGGCCGGAGATGCCGTGATGTCTGCCCTTGGTTGCCGTGATATCTTCCCTTGGCCGGTGGCATGGCCGGAGATGCAGCGGTGGCTTCCCTTAGTCTCGACCGCGTCACCGCCGGGCTTGGGGGCTAGATCGACGGTATGCTTTGGGTTTTGCTTCTCTCAACCAGATCGGCAGGTTTTGCTTCTCCTCTCAATCAGATCGGCAGGTGAGTGTGTGCACCCGCTTATTTAAGAGAACGCCTTATGCGCATGTATTCTGTCGTGATCAATGTCCAAGTCCAGATGAGCTAAATCTCTCACCATGTTCGTTTAGTTTATGGCTTGTGGTTGATTGCTCCAGTATTCAGATCAGTTCTAAAGCTATAGCTTATTTGCCCACACTTGGAAGTAAGCAGGTCGCCATGGCCATCTTTTGAATATGGGGATTAATTTGCTGGAGTTTGATATCCGATTATTGGACCTGGAATTTAAGGTAATTGTAGTCACCTATGCTCTCTATCAAATCGGCGTATCTGCTGAAGCAGAATTATGTGGAAATATATATAGTGCTTGTCCTCTAGATTCCCATAGAAATTTCTAGAAAAAACTCACTTCAAATCGCAGGAACGCACCGTCTCGCTTACCTTGCAGAAAATAGCAAGAACCAACAGATATTGAGAGTCGCCATGCGATTGAGACATTGCGGCTCGAGTAGTGTCGTCGTGGTGGGAGCTGTAAGCAGAAGCAAGCCAACAACCAAAAGGATCAGGTCATCTTGCCATATTCCATGGAATCGTTCGTTGTCCATGGAGTCTCTGGTTCAACATCAACAATGAGAATTAGTGGATCTTGCCGGTATTTTCATCTTCTAGGACAAGATCAATATTTGTTCCTACATCTGTCTGCTGATGGGTAGTATATTTTCCCAGTGTCATAAGGTGCCTGACGATGATTTTGTGATCAAATCTCACATTGTAGTATCCAATTTTTCACCGTTTCTTCAGAGTTCAGGGTTATGAATTGTTTCTCTCTCTTTTTCTTCAAAAGTCAAACTGCATATGTTATTTATTTTTGAATCTCAATGTCTTCGGGTGAGGAAACGTTAGACATGAGCAACATGCAACCTTGGGACCAAAACGGTCGAGATACAAGCTGGGTTGTCAAACAAAATATCACGTTCGAGTTGAGACTTTGTGAGGTTACCATCGAGAGATCCTCAAGTTCTATTCATCTACCTTTTCAGATGGAAAAGGAGACGTGCTCTATGATACTACACACACACATCATCTCATGACAAAACTGATATGCGCATACAATACGATGGAAAGGTTGCAGTTTGGGAAGTCCACCATGGCAGATCAAGGGCGTATTGCTCGTGAAGCGGGCGTCGGCCAAGCTTGCAAACAAGGTTGCTCTTTCGCAGCAACTCGCGGGCATTGTGCTAGTACCTAATAATAAATGACTGATTGTTTCTGCCGGTCCAACATTTTTTTGGACGGATTTACTCTCCCATCAAACCACATATTACCTCCACTGCCACGGGTAAGTGAAAATAATTTATCGCAAGAGGTAGCGTTGACAAAACTGATCGGTTCGTTTAGCGCTGCGGAATTCAGCAAGAGCCGGGGTTCAGGCATAGTATTCTGTATACGTAATTGTACATGGCACGTTATAATGACACTGCAGCCGGGGTTCAGGCATAGTATACTGTATACGTAGTTGCCAACATATCCTCAACTGCTTCCGAAACTAATGGGCAAATACTAGCATGGATTTGGCTGCGCATGAACGAACTTGAACTTTGCATATCTGGTGGAGAAAAGAGGATAGGGGATAAAGTGAATATCGTGTAGAAAAGTCCTGCTTGCGCCAGAAAAAAACGCTCCGCTAGCGTTAAATAGGATATGGCAGCACTCCTCGTACACATGTCACCTTTTTTATTGTCAACAGTGGAATATTCCGAGAAGATAATCAACGGTGGAGAATACTCTGAGATTTTGACGCACATGCATGCATCTTCGCTTCCAGGGGATTAATTGGTGATGGCTGCACGATCGTGTCTTGTTGTTTATCCACACATTACCAGCATATTTCCAGGTCTTTCTTTAATTAAGGTACCACTAGACTTGCTTGTAGACGAAGCATCTGTCCTTCTTACCCGTCTCTGACTGAACTGAACACAAATCACGACTGGGCTTTGTGAAAGCAATACCAAAGTGAAGTTTCCAAGGGGAGCAACGAAGCAAAATCTACACCTAGCTAGGTGCCCGAAGCGGAGGAGGCGGCGGCAAGGACAGGGGCATACGTTAGCTTCTATGCCATCAAGCCCTGCCCCTGAAACACACACTATCGGAAATAGTTTCTATCCCAGTTGCTAGAAATTTTGCGAGTGTATTTTGAGAGGCACCCAACAAACATCACCCTAACTCGAGTGTCATGTAAATACGCTCGGAGTCCGTTCATCCCCACGATCCAAATGGGCCGAAACAAATTGAATTGATGTTTAAAATGCACCGGCCGGTTGGAGATGGCATTATGTGAGATGTTGGGTGACACGAATTCTAACCGCTTGGACCCGCACTTCTTACATGCATTGGATGCATTAACATCCAAGTCGACTATGTGTTCATCAGGTTGAATATGAACCTCAGTATCCGCCTCTCATCTTGTTCCATAATGTTTCAGACATTTTCGATGGAGCGATCGACATATAAATAAAGATATATAACAGAGAAAGGATAATACATGGGGTGCCTATATGTGAAAGATATATAGATGAGTAAGAATAATATATGGGGCACCTATATGTAACCAAGTGCATTGGAAGCCCAATCAGGTAGTTCCAAATGTATGTTTATATTTTTCTTTCTTTTGTACTCCCTCCGTTTCAAAATATAAGATGTTTTAGCTTTGTGAATAGAGTGTATCTAGACTCCTTTTAGTGTATAGGTTCATCTAGGTTTGAAGTGAACCTACACACTAAAAGGGGTCTAGATACACTCATTTCACAAAGCTAAAACATCTTATATTTTAAAACAGAGGGAGTACTTTCTGAAATAAGTGACTTAGACTTGTCTTAGGTTCACATTTATACTCATTAAAATGCATCATACATGCGCAATCTAGTAAAATCCGGTTCACTTATTTCCGGATGGAGGAAGTATTTTGTTGCAGATTAACAAACTATGTGTGTTATGTGCATTTTAGTTATGCAGAGACCGGATGTAATGCTTAAATCCTTAAGTAATAAAGCCCTTTATTAAAAAAAACTATGTGTGTTAACCAATCACGTTACAGTTTGCTATTTGTCAGCTGACATGGATAACTATTTGAATGTCGACGCTAACAACCATATGTTTGTAAGATTGAGATTCTTGTAAATACAAAGCGGCGAAAAGAATTTTATGGATGAGCTGTTAACGTCGATGATGAGAAATAACAATTGGTAAGTTGAAACCAAAATAGTCTTGGTGTCTTGTGTTTAACGTACGTTACCACACGTAAGATTTGTAGTAGTCAAACATAGACATAAGGTTTAGTTTTACATTTTATTCCACGCGGCAATTAATCCCGTTTTCTTTTCCTGGTCTGTTTCGACGAGTCGATTAATCCATTTGTTTCCTTGGCTCTAGGATCCAATAGAACTAGCAACCAGTCCAAAACCCCAGGAGGTTGGCAATTTGTGAGGAACCATGGTCCCCATCGAGCATGAGCGGAACCGTCTTGTCTGAGTAGCGGCGCCGGAACAAGTTCACGGGTACATCGGATTCTCATAACGAAGTTAGTCAAACGACCACGGTAATCCCAGGCATCTGAAGCAACCCGAATCCGCAGGTCGTGGATGACCGGGCAGCACTTTAGAAAGCTAGCGATGGCCGTAGCGGCATTATCTCGGCGCATTGGTTCACATGGCGCGTCGAACTCCAGACGCTCAAGGGCAGGCAACGTGACCAAGCGTTCATGATTGTGATCCACCACTGCAATGCACTCGATGTTTTGCACCTTCAATCTGATTGTTTTCACATGTCGAAAGGTGCCAAGAAATTGCCAGAAAGGAGCGGAGCGTAGCCCGACTCGTTGGTCGTCTTCGTCGTACATCCATTCGAGGGTCAGATCCACATGGGAAATAAATCCTATAAGACCGGGTCTATTTATAGACCCTATCTTATACCTGACACGTGTCTGTTTTTTTAATTTTTTAGTCTTTTTTCGTCTGTTAATTAGCCTTTTTTCTAGCCACTATGTATAGAGATGGGTCTATCCTTGAGAAATATAGACCGGGTCTTATAGGATTTTCTTCCGATCCACATGCGCCAACTCGGTCGCTTGGGATTTCATTAAGAACTCTGTGAGGGGTCTGTTGTACTTGAAGGTACGCAAGCGTGGCGTGTCTAGCTCAAGGCCTTTGCGGGTGCCTAACCCGTCCACAAGCGTGAGGGCGGTGAGGCTTGGGGAGTGCACCACCAAACAATCAGTGTCGGTGCCACCGCCAAGATAGTAAAAGTTGTAGCTTTCGACGTGGAGGCTTGTGAGGTTCGGCATGGCACGGATCAAGTCCTGGAGATGCTTCGTCGATGAGGTGCAATTGTACAACCGCAACACGGAGAGGCAGGGGAAATATGCGGCTGCGCTTCCCGGCGGCGATTTGAGCCTGCAGCAGGGGAGGTCCAGGACTCGGAGTGTGTCTCCCGGTAAAGAGGCAGGGTCGAGGTGGTACAGGTCGAGCAGATCCTCCTCCTCATCATCGTCCTCGAACTCGAACTCCACGCGAAGCTCCTTGATGCGCCGCAGCGAGGGGGCGGCGAGCAGGGATGCCAACAGGTCGTAGGTGTCGCCCATCACATCCTGGCAGTATTCCGCACCGAGCCCCTTGACGAAGAGCGAGAGCTTCCTAACCGGGCACCGCCGGTCCCTCGCGTCTAGGGCGCGGGTGGCAGTGGAGAAGAGCTTGCCCTTGATATTGACGGGGCTCGGGCCGCTCCCGAGCCATGAGAGATCTAGGTCGACTTTGCGGTAGGACCTGGAGTCGAGGTTGAGGGTCTCCGTGCGCCGCCACAGCGGGCGCCATCGCCGGGAGAGGACCGCGGTACGGACGGCCTCCATGGTAGGTAGGAAGGAGATGACGGAGACGAGCAGGTCGTCGCAGAGGCCTGAGAGACGATCGGCGCCGGCCATCACGTCGTGCAAGGATTATTGGATCCAGAAGTGGAAAGAGGTACCGATTAATAGCATGCAACAGTCAAATTGGATCCGATTGTGTTTGGAGCAGAGAAAGAGCTAGTACCGTTTTCGATAAGGAGCAGCGTTTCCGTCGAGTGTCTGGTGAGGTGATGACACGGAACGAGGCTCTGAGACTGGTTTTACTAGCGTGTCGACGTCTCTGCTTTTGATCTACTGCTTTATGATTTGTGCTCCATAGTTTTATCAAGAATTCAAGATTCGTTTAGTTTTATTAAAGTGAGTCAAATTGAACTGCAATGATACTAACACTCCACGATGAAATTACGTGCATGCTAGAATCTCTTTGAGGCCTTTCACAATGGAGTATATCTTATCACGTTATTATAGGAGAAATAAATACTGGTTAAGAGACAACCTCTACGATGCATTGTTTTTAAATGGTGTCTCTACATTTAATAATTTAGAGGACATGCATGTATGTGATTGGTCTAGCAATATTTTTTGCCTATGATTTCGTGAAAGAGATGTTTCTTAGCTAAAAGCAAGTATAATAGGCACAGTCAACTAGCTATAAGCGAAAATATTGTAGTTTTGGTGATATGGAGGAGAGATAAGTGTGGAGAGAATGTAAGCGGGTTGTAAGTTAATAGCCGGCTCTAGCACATGCTCGTACATAGTTTGCGTGAGTGAAATATGGAACACATATTAATTAATTTTTTTTTTACGAAAATTTCACCGATCTATTAATAATCATCAACATTAGTACAAATAGGCTTAAAAGTAATAAAAATTACAAATAGGTCGATGGACCACCTAGCGAAGACTACAAACACTAGCACGAGCCGAAGACGCGCAGCCGTCCTCGCCCCTCCATCACCGGAGCCGGACAAAGGTTGTCATAGTAGAGCTTGTTGTCCTAGACAGACGAGAAGTCGTCGTGCTAAGGTCCCAAAGAACCAGCGCACTAAAGCAGCGACCATCGCCAATGATGACATCAGTAGATTGGAATTAATTAGCAGGCTTTTGTAGCTAACTATTGTACAAGTGGGCTACATGACTAGCTATGACATGTCACTTTCTTATAGCCAACAGCCGGCTACATTATTTAACTTGCTCTAAGATATAACATCAATCTCTTTCCTCATTAAATATAGTGCTACATAAGCAAAGTGTCTAGGATATAGCGCTAAGAAAATACTATTGTGAAAGGCTTGACAAGACTCTCCATTATACTAGATTAACAGCCAAAGATGGTTGGCGCTCTAGTCCGCTGGTTCTTTGGGTCCTCAGCACGGTGACTTTTCGTCTGTTTACTATAACAAGCTCTACTACAAAAAGTTTTGCTCCGCTCCGGTGTTGGAGGGGCGAGGACGGCGACACACCTTTGCCTCGCGCTAGTGTTTGTAGTCGTCGCTAGATGATCTTTTAATCTATTTGTAATTTTTATTACTTTTAGGCCTTTTTTCTACTACCGTTGATGATTATTAATGAGATCAGTAAAATTTTCAAAAAAAAGTTAGTTACTGTAAAAAAAAAAGGAATGAACGTTCCACGTGCATACGGTATTACACGAGAAATCCAATTTCTTATACGTGATCCTTTACAAACTAAGAATTGAATAAAAAATCGTTGTAATCTGACATATTCCTTGAGGAAAAAAAACAACAACGTGCATCTCACCGCCCCCTCCCCCCGCGGTGCGGGCAACCGAGACGTTGAACCCTATTGCTGCCTCCCACCCTATGCCGGCAGCGGGATCTCCTTTACCCGGGCGCACGTGGCGTCCTTGCGGGGTGCACGCGCCGACGTAGGTGTGACTACGAGGCAATAGCTTCGTTTGACAGCGCAAGGACGTCTCCTGGCTGGTGCGATAGTGCTTCAGGCAGGGATGCGACGGTCCTTGCCGGCAGGATATGGGCTAGCGACGTAGGAATCTCTCGCAGGGAGGCTCGATGGTTCGGACTCGATCTGGGTCTGCTAGATGATAGCGTCGGAGCTTGGCCACATTTGTGCTCTCAGCGTCCATGCAGAACTGCGACAGATCTGGGCTAGGTGGGTCTTGATTTGGCATCATTTCATGGCTCCTTGGGCCATGGCTGCTGCTTTGGAGGCTACCACTATTGTGCAGGGACATGGACATCGGGGCGGCAGCCCCCGTGGAGAGTCTGCATGTCTAAGCTCAACCACAGTAGATTGAAGTGGTTTGTGGTGTCTCTCCTTGGCTACTTGAGAAGCAAGGGAAGGGGCGACAGGTGAGCCTGGTGTTCTCCTCTCGTGTGGTGACCCTGATGTAGATCTGGTGACCTTGAACTTGTGGCAGAGGTCCTCCCTAAGGTTTCTTTGGCGACCCTAAGGTTGCACTGGCAAGGTTTCGAGCGAACACTCTGCGCTCCAGCTGGCGACACCTATGGGTGTCGTATCCATCTTGGGGCATCGTTGTGGGTCACCTCTTCGTGCTAGGATTCTAGGTGAAAACCTTACTCCGATACCTCGGACAACACATTCGTGATGTGGCACGTTGTTACCCACTTGGGGACATTGTCATGTGGCGCAGGTATCTTTTTGTTGCAGGTTCCAGTATGCTTGGATCCTGGAGTGAAGCTTCTTCGGCTCTGGATAGGCTGACCTTGCTGGTATCCTGTATCTCATACATGTGACATCATATTTCTTGTTCTCATTTCTCGCTATTAGTTGGTAGGATTAGCGCTCCATGGCCCAGAGCGAGAGGGCAGATGGCCCTCTCCATCAATGGCTTGGCATGTTCGGGGCCACGATGTTCAGTGGTCAACTCAAGAGGCACGGCGGCTCTGTTCATGCTTGGTACTCTGGGTTGCTTAGAGTTGGGTGTAGCTATTGGAAATATCCATACAATCAATAATAATGTTGTTATTATCATATTTCCAATTCATGATAAATGTTTATATTCCGTGCTATAATTGTATCAATAAGAAACATAATACATGTGTGGTTTCATAAATAACACCGTATCCCTAGTGAGTCTCCATTTGGCTAGCTCGTTGATTAATGATGGTTATGTTTTGCTGACCATTGACATGTGTTACCAATTAATAAAGGGATCATGCCATCAGGACAATAACATGATAGACAGACCCAACTAAGCAAATCAATTAGATCGTGTCACAAAGTCTAAATTGCCAAAGCTTTCATATGTCAAGTACCCTAATCCTTAGAGCATGCGATTATGTTACTCACTTGTATCAGAAGAATGCTTTAGGGGAATCGATCGTCATACTATAAGATAGTGACTATATATGTGTCTTTCAGGTACTTCATAAAGTACTTGTTGAGTTGCATGAATCAAGACTAATATTTGTCCCTCCTTGTGATAGAGAGATGAACTCTAGGCCTACTCAGGAATACACATGTTATATCGTTTGCAAGCACGTGACTAATGAGTTTAGTCACAGGGTATGTTGTATTATGATACAACTAAAGAGTACATACCAGTGATGAGATTGCCTAGGTATAGTGATCAAGGTGTTGATTAGGGAGTACCGACGATCAGATCTCAGGCAAGTAAAGTATTGTGAGACGAAGGGAATGGAATTCATGATTGTTTAAATCCTCGACATCGTGGTTCAAACCAATAAAGATCTTCATTGAATATGTGAGAGTCATATGGACAGTTATGTCCCGCTAATGGCTATCTATCAGAGAAGTATCTCGATCATGTATGCATGTTATCGAACCCGCATGGTCACACACTTAACGTTTGGTAACACTAGGGTATCACTATGATATTCATAATGGTGAGACCAAATTTTTTTTGGGAGTCTCGGATGGGATCTATGACATGACGAGAAGCTTCATAATTTCCCGGAGGTAGATTTTCATATAAAGAAAGTTCAATTTGTGGTTTAGAAATTGTTCCAAAAATTTCTGGTAGAGTACCGGAATTTTCTAAAAGGTTCCGGTGGGTGACGAGGGGTAACCTCGGTAATGCCCATTGTTATGAACTTGGGTTTCAGGGAAAATGAAGCGATGGTGATTTCGTCGTCTTAACAGACAAACAAGGGAGGCGATTTACCTAGGTTCAGGCCCTCATAGAGGAAACCCTACTTACTGCTTGCCTGTTCACATTATCACTAGAGAGTACAAACTCGTTGAGTCGACTAGATGCGATCTCGCTCAGAGAGAGGGGCGTTTGTATCATTAGATTAGTTTTCCTCCCCCGTGGCTCCTCCTAGCCTTTACATGGGAAGATGGGTATCGGAGCCGTATCCGGGTTAGTTACAAAGTTGAGGTAAACTCTAAGTCGAATAGCTCTTGGGCTTTCCTTGTGTTGTGCACTTGGAATTGTTGGAAATATGCCCTAGAGACAAATAATAAGGATTATTATCATATTTCACGAAGTTTATGATTAGTTTTTATATCATGCTATAACTGTATTGAAAGGAAAAGTCAATACACGTGTGATATGTTAACAACCAGGAGTTCTCAGTGAATCTCTAGTCACTGGTTTATTGGTCAACATATGATCAAGGTTTTCCGATCATGTGGTATTTCATGCCAGTTGACAATGGAGTCACCTCATTGAGAGAAGGAGATGATGAACATACCCTATATAAGCATCGTTAACGCGATCATGTCACAAAGTTCAAGTTATGATAATTAGGAAATGTACTGACTTGTTTCTCAGACCATGAGACCATATTTAATCATTGTTACCCGAGAGTGCCTTGAGAGAATCAAACGTCACTCCGTAAAATGGTGATCATAAAGATGTGAACAAGTACTTCAAAGGGGAAGGTTGAGACATATGTGTCAAGAGCAGGATTTGTCCATCCGTGTGACAGAAGATACTCTGGCCTACTCGGATAAGTTATATCCATAAGTTGCACAACACATGACTTGGTCACGAGAAACTTATCGGAATGAGTAAAGTAGCGATTGTCGGTAACGAGGTTGAACCCGACATGTGTAGGGGTTCCGTGTATGAAAACAATAAAATTTTACCCTACGCCCCTGAACCCCTGAAGCTGCCAGGACCTATCTATTAGTAATATAGTAATGGGAGGGGCTTTTCACGAACTTACCCTTGAAGACCGAAAAGCATTGGCAACGCTCAGGAGAGCGTGGTTGATGTAGACGAGCCGAAGCCAACCTCAAGGTCGTGATGAAGTCCTTGCGCTCCTTCTGGCTCCAACGACTTGAGTGCCTCAAGTGCGACACCTCACGGCGAGTTACACACGTCCGGTGCCTGACGATGACTCCCGATTCCCTGATCCAGCAGCAGTTGTGGAAGTAGAGCTTCCGGATCCGAATCCCGCAACGCGACGGCGCTCCACGGTAAAGATGGCTCTTGCTCGCGCGGTCCAGACTTGGGACCACGGTCACGAGAGAGAGATAGAGGGGGAGAGATAAAATATCAATTAGAGGTCCTCCCAAAAGTGGGGAGACCTTTATTGATTATTCGTGTTTTTATCTTGGCCAAATACCCCACTATATATAGGGGGAGGAGGGGGTACACCCTCCCTCAAAGTCCCGGGGTGGGACTAAAGGAGAGGAGGGGGTTGGGAGGCCGCCGACCAGCCCCTGGTGGGCCCCGCGTGGGGGTCTAGGCCCAGCCGGCCAGCCCCCTTGCCCCTTGTCCCTCTCTCCTTTCCCTAATGGGCCCTCTCCCTCCGGAAATTGGCCCATTAAGCCTTTTTGACCTTTAATTGATTTTCTCTTTATTAAATAATTATGAATAAATTATTAAATCAATATTTAACATTCATTCACATATTATTCAACCTCCGTGGCCATGGAACACCTTCCACCTCCACTCAGGACATCCTCCGGACTTACTGAAACCCTTCCGGTTTTCTTCCTTCTTTTCTTCGGTGATTCTACCGATCCTATAAACACTCTCTAAGCATCATCAAGCCCTTAAGCGTGATACCCCATGGTTCAGGAACACTCCAGACATGGTCGGGACACTCCCGTACCAATGATCGACTAAGGGACCTGGATGGCCATGTGACCCCTGTGCGTTCCACGAAGATCTTTCGTTGTTTGAACCGGGACAATCGTGTCTTATTCCCTTTGTCACTCGATACTTGCATTGCCCAAGATCTGATGAATGACATCACCATGTCGTGTCCAATCTCGTTACTGAACAATGCTACTTGACTCGTTCCGACAAGTGATATCCCCGTGATCTAATCACACGCTGCGCAGCTATTAGACATAACTTATCCGAGTGGGCCCTTGAGTATCTTCCCGTCACATGGACGGACAAATCCCGCTCTTGACATATATTGCCTCTATGGTTTCCTCCGAGTACCTGAACACACCTTTATAACCACCGTTTTACCAGATGGCGTTTGATGCTATCTAAGCACTCTCGGGAGACAGTGATTGATATAGTCTCACGATCTAAGGAATAGTCTACGAGGATCCATTTCTAATCA
Organism: Avena sativa; assembly: GCA_916181665.1. Lineage (NCBI taxonomy): Eukaryota > Viridiplantae > Streptophyta > Magnoliopsida > Poales > Poaceae > Avena > Avena sativa. The sequence continues at coordinate 462,354,768 of OV702297.1, read as the reverse complement.
TCGTAACTTGAACTCCGTGACATGATTGGGTCACGATGTTTAGGTTGGGTATTGGTTCATCATCTCATTCTCAGAATGAGATGACCTCATTTCCAACTGGCATAAATGCCACATGATAAGGAAACTTGATCATCTGTTGACCAATGAACCAGTGACTAGAGTTTCACTGGGAACTCCTGGTTGTTTGTATATCACACGTGTATTGATGTTTCCACTCAATACAGTTACAGCATGATATAAAACTTAATCATAAACTATATGAAATATGATAATAGTCCTTACTACTATTTGTCTCTAGGGCATATTTCCAACAACATGGTGATGTCGTTGATCAAATCTCGGACAATACAAGTATCATAGAGACAAAAGGAATAGGACATAGTGTTGATGGTTCAACGACAAGGTTTTATGGAATACATAGGGGTCATTATGCGCATCCAGGTCCTGCAGATGATCATTGGTCAAGAAGGGTCTCTACCATGTCTAGAGTGTTCCCGAACCGTTGGGTAGCATGCTTAAGGGTTTGACGAAGCTCAGAGATCGTTTTGGTATCATCGGAATCACCAAAGAAAAGAGAGGGAGAAACCGGAAGGGTTCCGGGAAGGTCCGAAGGAGGTCCAGAGTGAGATGGAAGGACTTCCATAGCCACGAGAATTAAAAAATATGTAAATAGATGTTAAATATTGATTTAATCATTTATTATATTTATTTAATAAAATAAAATGAATTAAAATGGTCAAATTCCCTATTGGGCCAAATTCCCTATGGAGAAAGGCCCATGAGGGAAAAACCAAAAGGGAGGAGAGAGAGAGAGGAGGTGGCCACCTGAGCCCCAAGGCACCTGTGCGGGGCACATGGGGTCCATGGCTGGCTGACCACCCACTTCCCCTTCTCCTCTCCTTTGTTTAGTCGCACATGGCTTAACTAATATGCTTTGGGGTTCCCCTTCACCCTATATAAGAAGAGGCATATGGGCTAATTAAATAATCAGAGAATAAATAAAAGCTTTCTACTTTTGGGAATTGCTTCCAGTTACCTCTCTCTCTCTCTCTCTCTCTCTCTCTCTCTCGTGACAGTGGTCCCAAGTAAGGATTGCGTGAACGAGGGACTTCTTCACCACAGATCACCGTCGCGTTGTGGGGGTTTGGATCCAAAATATCTACTTCCGCAATTTCAGCTGGATCGGAGGAGAAGGAGTCATCATCAAGAACCGTACATGTGTGACTCCCTCGTGCGATGCTGCATTTGTGGCACCTGGAGTTATCGGAGCCGTTGGATTGTGGAACGACCCTGAGGTTGGCGTCAGTACCACATCACCCATGTTCCCGGTGGAACATTAACCGTGTTCGGTCTCCAAAGGTATGAACACCGAATACCCTCATGTTACTGCATTACTAATAGATAGATCCTGGCATTAGGGTTGTTTGCGTAGAAAAAAATATTTTTTTCTGGCCTTAAACCCCAACAATTGTATCAGAGCTAGATCTATGTGTAGTATTGCTAGTACGGGTAGAACACACGAGTTGTAGCATGTGGGCGTTAATTTTATAATTGTTACCCTCCCAGGTGTACTTGTGTATACCGCAACAATACTTGATGAAGCCTCCCCAACCGAGATTACGCGTTAATTCACGAGACTGGTCCATAAGTGTAAGTGGCTCTGGGTGGTGTTTGTCTCTCTCACATTAGTTGGTATGCTATTTAGAACAGAAGGCCCCGAGAGCGGTGTATTATAAACAATTCTATAATCAATGCTGTGGTTAAAGTTTGTAGGTAAGAACGGATCTTGCGCGAAACCCCTAACATCCACGTAAAATATACAAAGATAAAGTAGAAGCATCTAACTTTATTTTGCAGGGGCGTTGTGGTGTGATATGGTCGTAGTCAAGGTAAAGTAGTTTATTTTCTGTTGCTAAGTGGTAGTAACGGTCATCATGATGGTTGACTGGCGCCGGAGCCGGAGGCGCAAGATGGAGATTACAGCACGAAGGACCATATCGCATCGCATTTATATTTAATGTTTATTGTTTGTGCATCTTTTTGTATGCTAGTATTAGATACTCGATGATAGCATTAATAAGATTATCTCTAAAAAATAAAACCAATGAATGTATTCTCCCTTAGTGTGCACCACTAAGAAAGTTCTCCGTTATGAGGCACGTCGTGACAATCGAGTGTCAGACATATCTGCGTTCACATACAGTGGGTGTAAGTCATGTTGCAAAGCTATACACGTAAGGTTAAATTGGCGAGCCTAGATTGTACAGACATGGCCTTGGAATACGAGATGATTGAAAGATCGAGCATGAGTCACATGGATGATATGATCAACGTTTCAACATCCACCTTTGCAACTATATCGCCGATCGTGATGATCGGGGGTGGTATAGTGAATTGGAATCATGTCATCACCAAAACCTTTTTGGGGATAATAGTTTTAGTGGAGTTACTGATCTCACATAATTATAAACTTAGTCTAAATCCTTTTGCAATTATAAATGTAGAATATGGTTCGCCATGAATCTTCTTTTGATGTTGCTAATTGGGTAGTTGCTGGGAAGTTCAAACTAGATGGATCCAACTTCCCTGATTGGCTAGTGCGTCTAAATGTCCTACTTAATGAGAACAGAGTGTTTGACTACATACGTTACTCTATGGATTTGGATGAGCCATCATACTGTGAGACCCCACAACAACGGTAATACCACTATTATCGTCGTGAGATGTCCACCTTCATTCAAGTGATAATGCGCTAGGGATGGTGGACGAACTGCATCCGCTCATGGATGATCTTGACCCATATTGGATGGTGGATCAACTCAGGGTGGATTTCGTGGAGCAGGTGCACATGTGGAAGAACGAGCTGCTTGGAGACTTCCTTTCCATAAATATGGAGGAACACACTTGCTTGGAGAGGCACTTGGAGCGCATGCATGATACGTACATGAGACAGGTTCATTTCATGGACTACTGGATGACTAATGCATTTGCAATAGGAGTATTTCTACGGTCGCTGCCTCCTAACTAACGTGATGGGAGGTGATGGGGAAACACATGATTTCCATGAGTTTATATCAAGTTTTAGAAACGTGAAGGTTGAACCCATTGCCGGAGAGGTCATCGATGATGAAGGTATATATGATATACCATTTTATAAATGTTATAATATTGCAAACACTTATTGCAGCATTGAAGTATCTGATACATGTTCTGTTTTATGAAAATAGGTCCTACTGCATGAGAGTTTCTTGCTGGAGAAGAGGTGACGTTACGTGTTGATGGCGAGCATTATGATTATGGCTGACAACACTCTCCCTCGATATTTATCACTTAGTTTATCGTTTTAGATAATTATTATAATCGATGGATTATGAACTATATTAGTGTGTCTTGCACTTCGCAAGACAGTTATTCATATGAGTTTGTAACAAAACAGTTGTTCTACTTTTATGAATAACTTCTATTCGTGTTCATATGTTATTCTATTATGTGTGAATTATTCAATTTGTGAAACTAATTGATAATACACGAACATCTGTAAAACATTAAATGCCTTAAAGTACCCATTTTGAATGAAACCAATGTTAAAAATTCAAAGGTTATCATGATAGTATGTGAAATGTAGATATTTGATCTCTTATCACATACAAAGCAGACCCATTGGCAGGATAACTGAAACAACGCGTACTATAAAATACGAAGTGTTTGATAAATTGTTAAAAGAAAATACATGTTCGATGTAACGTGTTTCAACAAAAGTGACGATTATCATTTAGGTAATTGTTGATTTAAGAAAAAGGAGTTTACCAAATGAAACATGAGCATGAAACTATTTGATGTGATCAAAGGTTTCAGCATCAAAGGGGCATTGAAAATAAAAGAGAATCAAGTTACTATGATTTGATCAATGTAATGAAATTCAAGGTTATTGGCATAAGGACTTGTGAAATGTGTTTCACAAAATTGTGATGCATTTGATTTTAAAATATGTTGAATTGCAAAAAATCATAATATAATATTTGATATTAAGTGGGCAAAAAGGTGGCACCAAATAAAACAAGATAGTGTTAGTGTAAAGATCATTAGTTGGAAATAGAAAACACTCATTTAGAACCAAAATAAGGCAAAACTACTATTGCTAAAAGTTTGGTACGTTCTCGAGAAAGTGTGTTTCTCGACAATGTTATTAATGGAAGAAAGTGAGAGAACGATGGAGGTATATGACCCTGCATCAGAGTGTTGAGAAGCGCAAAGGAATATGTTCAACACGTGACTCTTCACATAAAGGAAGGAAATCAATGATAATGATCTTTGTGTTTTAGTTATGCTTTACTAATAAAGATGTAGGATTCGCAAATATGCCCTACACCTAGTGTGGAGACATTAGTGAATCATTTGTCATGTTATTAGAACAAGGCTTACCTATGAACTACAAAGGAATTGATGGTAAACTAAAATTACAAGAAATCCTAAAAGTAAATTTCATGAGATTAGAAAGTAAATGTTACCGAATCTTGTCAAGTAAACAAGTTGCTTGATATTTCTGAAGGACCACAAAGTCATACGGAAAGGTGAGAGTCTTAAATGACAAATCATGATTCGCCAAAAGATGTCTTGGACGGATTCAAATGAATTTGATTCAGTAGTGCTGGAGTCTGGCAGATTTAATACTAGTAAAGTACTTGTAAAATAAATTCTCAATTTGATAATTGATCAAGATATTTTGAAGTTGTTCGAAATATTGAGAAGATATGCAATTTGCATAAAATTGAGTGGGAGCTAGAGAGTCTTCCTAAAACAATATGTGAATGACATATTGTTGAGTGGGAGCAATGTAAGTTTCGGACTCATATATGTAGGTGACATATTTTGAGTGGAAGCTTGACATAATTCATATGTGTATATGACACATTAAGGACAAGGACACTAGAGCCAATAAATTTTGATTTGTAAGGATAAAATTGAAAGTATTTTGGACATTGAAATCTTAGGAGATTAATAAATGTCATATAACATCATGTTGGAATGTATTCCTAAAAGAGATTCTGAAGAGTTCAGAATAGGAGTTGATTAAGGAGCAATCCTAGATTGTTCGAATTAGTAAAATCATTAAGTATAAGCATCGATGTTTGAAAGAAATAATAGGATGTGCAACATCCACAATGTTATGACATAGGTTCCGTCTTAAATACCATGATGAATACTCAACATAATATGATCCAAGTTCTTAGTAATAAGACCAAGTTCAGAAGTGATTAATTATAAATCACTAAACAATGAGTTAAACTTGTCCACAGTGTCTAGTGGGAACTGTAGACATGTTTCTAGACCTGTGAAGGATGACATGCCTGAAGTGTAAAGTGTTATGATACAAGGATACATGTTAGCCTTAAAAGATTGGGTATCTATACATTAATGGATTGCCTTAAAACAGCAAAAGCGTGGTGATAAATTTTCAAAGTAGCACATAGTGCATTTTTTACTTTGACATCTACATTTAAAATATAAGTATATGGATACTGCTTGCTGATATGTATAATGTTAAGGCTGGGAAGTTTATCTTCCCACGGAGCGTGTTTCAGTGCATAGTGCCCATGAGAAAGTTCAATGTGACTGATCTAACGCCACTGCTGGCATCTAAAACAAAGACCTCACTCTATTACCGAAACTATTATACATACACAAGATGTTATCATAGGGATGATAAAGTATTAGTGTCATTTAAGATGACATTAGTAAGTTGCAAGGGATACAAGGGGATGTAAACTCCATACCCTAGACTTAACCTCTTCCATGAGCAAGCATGATCAGAAGTGCCAAGTTGTCTAGTACCAATGATTGGTTAACAAATTCAGCTAGTTTATTTGCACTCTAGTGCAAGTGGGAGACTATTGGAAATATGCCCTAGAGACAAATAATAATATTGATTATTATCATATTTCATGAAGTTTATGATTAGGTTTTATATCATGCTATAACTATATTGAAAGGAAACGTCAATACACGTGTGATATTTGAACAACCAGGAGTTCCCAGGGAATCTCTAGTCACTGGTTCATTGGTCAACAGATGATCAAGATTTCCTGATCATGTGGTATTTCACGCCAAGTGACAATGGAGTCACCTCATTGAGAGAATGAAATTATGAACATACCCTATCGAAGCATAGTTAACATGATCATGTCACAAAGTTCAAGTTACGATAATTAGGAAACGTAGTGACTTGTTCCTTAGGCCATGACACCATATTTAATCACTATCAACCGAGAATGCCTTGAGAGCATCAAACGTCACTTGGTAAAATGGTCATCATAAAGGTGCGATTGATTACTTAAAAGGGGAAGGTTGAGGCGTATGGATCAAGAGCGGGATTTTTCCATCTATGTGACGGAAGATACTCTAGGCCCACTCGGATAAGTTATATCCATAAGTTACACAGCATGTGAATAGGTAACGAGGATATCACTTATTGGAATGAGTAAATTAGCGATTGTCGGTCATGACATTGAACCCAACATGGTGATGTCGTTGATCAAATCTTGTACAATACAAGTATCGTAGAGACAAAAGGAATAGGACACAATGTTCATGGTTAAAATGACAAAGTTTCGTGGAATACATAGGGGTCATTATGGCCATCCAGGTCCCACTGATGATCATTGGTCCGAGAGGGGTATCGACCATGTCTGGAGTGTTCCCGAACTGTTGGGTACCATGCTTAAGGGTTTGACGAAGCTCGGAGATCGTTTTGGTATCATCGAAATTACCAAAGAAAAGAGTGGGAGAAAACTAAACGGTTTCGGGAAGGTCCGGAGAATGTCCAGAGTGGGATGGAAGGAGTTCCATAGCCACGGGAATTAAATAATATGTAAATAGATGTTAAATATTGATTTAATCATTCATTTATATTTATTTAATAAATAAAAAGGAATTAAAATGGTCAAATTCCCTATTGGGCCAAATTCCTTATGGGGAAAGGCCCATGAGGGGAAAACCAAAAGGGAGGAGAGAGAGGAGGTGTCCGCCTGGGCCCCAAGGCACCCGCGCGGGGGCCATGGCTAGTCGGCCACCCTCTTTGTAGCACTCTGTTCCCTCTTGGCCCCGGGGTGTCACTCCTGGAAGCTTAATAGGATCTCTAGACTGGACCCACAGACCAACAATAGTCTTTTCTGCGTACTATGTTCTCACTCGTGCGCACCGGTGACGCACTTCCCGGTTGGTCACCCATCCTCAGGTTGCTCTAGGTCAAGCACGCTTAACCCTAGAGTTCTTTTTAGATGAGCTTCCGAAAAAGAAGTTGCATCTTGTTGGTATGAGTATCCTATCAATCCTGTTAAGCCATGTGCCTGGATCTCACATAAACCCACTCTTTAGAAGATCGATGCCCTCATCGATCAAGCATACCCCATAAACGTTCCCTCTTGGCATACGTCTGTGCATCTAGTGTTGGCACATGTGCCATGCCGTGTCCACTCCGAGCCACACGCACCATGCTACACATGTCCCGCCACCGACCTGCACACCTATGTAACCGCGAGGGTCGGCTTTGATACCAGTTGTAGCACCCCGTTCCTTCTTGGCCCCGGGGGTGTCACTCCTGCTAGCTTAATAGGATCTCTAGACTGGCCCCACAGACCAACACTAGTCTTTTCTACGCACTTTGTCCTCACTCGTGCGTACCTGGTACCCACTTTCCGGTCAATCACCCATCCTCAAATTGCTCTAGGCCAAGCACGCTTAACCTTAGAGTTCTTTTTAGATGAGCTTCTAGAAAGAAGTTGCAACTTATTGGTATGAGTATCCTATCACTCCTATTAAGCCATGTGTCTAGATCTCACACCCTTCTCCCTCTCCTCTCCTTTGTTTAGTCCCACATGGCTTATCTAATAAGCTTTGGGGTTCCCCTTCCCCTATATAAGAAGAGGCATATGGGGCAATTAGATAATCAGAGAATAAATAAAAGCTTCCTAGTTTTAGCAATTGCTTCTAGTTCTCTCTCTCTCTCTCTCCATCTCTCTCTCTCTCTCTCTCTCTCTCTCTCTCTCTCTCTCTCTCGTGACAGTGGTCCCAAGTAAGGAATGCGTGAATGAGGGTCTTCTTCACCGCAGAGCACCGTCACGTTGTGGGGGTTTGGATCCAAAATATCTACTTCCGCAATTTCGGCTGGATTGGAGGAGCAGGAGTCACCATCAAGAACCGTACATGTGTGACTCCCTCATGCGATGCTGCATTTGTGACTCCCTCGTGCGATGCTGCATTTGTGGTGCCTACATTTGCTTCCAGTTACCTCTCTCTCTCTCGTGACCATGGTCCCTGATGGCTCTGTGTATGGCGCCCAGAAAAATGCTGGAGCATGGTTGATGTAGAGCTCGTTGGGAACCCCAAGAGGAAGGTATGATGAGCACAGCAGCAAGTTTCCCTCAGTTATGAAACCAAGGTTTAATCGAACCAGTAGGAGCAAGGAAACACCCCAAAGTTGTTACTAGCTGAGCTTTGGCAGGGCGCACTACCGGTGCTAGTAACAACGTGGATACCTGCACAACACAACCACAAAACTTTGTCCCCAACTTGCGATGAGGTTGTCAATCTCACCGTGTTTTGTGGAAAACAAAGGATTAAACGTATCGAATGGAAAGAAGTAAAAGTTTGTAGAAAGTAAACACAAAGCAGTAAAAGATTGTAGATTGAATGTAAAAGACAAGGACCAAGATCCATAGTTCACTAGAGGTGGCTCTCCTTAAGATACATAACATGCTGGGTGAACAAATTACAGCAGGGCAATTGACAAACATCGAGAAAGCAATACATGCATATACTAATCATCTCGACTCCTTTGAGACTTGATTGGGCATTACAACATAATACATAGACCGCCATCCAACTACATCTATGACTAATAATCCACCTTCAGGTTATCATCCGAACCCCCTCCAGTATTAAGTTGCAAGCAACAGATTATTGCTTTACGAACTGCGTGTAAAGTAAACAATACGATTGTTCTATGAACAAAGGATTGTTGTTTTCTCTCTAGTAGCAATAGCACATCTAGTACCGTAGAGATTTCTGTCACTTCCCCAGATTACCAGAGGCATGAACCCACTATCGAGCATAAATACTAACTCTTGGAGTTTCTAGCATCTACTTGGCCAAGATAGCTACTAACAACGGAAAGCATGCAAGATCACAAATAACAAAGACATGATAGAATCAATAATCAATCTGAAATAGCATCTCAATATCCATCGGATCCCCGCAAACCCAACATGCAGAATTACAAATAGATGATCTTGATCATGAACGGAGCTCACAAGATCTAGACATGAAAGCACAAAGGAGGAGAACCAGCCATCTAGCTACTACATGGATCCGTAGTCCAAGGCTGAACTACTCACGCATCACACCGGAGGCTTGCATGGTGATGAAGAAGGCCTCCAGGGTGAATTCCCCTCTCCGGCAGGGTGCCGGGAAGAGCTTCAGATCCCTCCCGATCTAGGGATGGAGATGATGGCGGCTATAGACTCTTTCGTGGATTTTTGATCGGGTACTTTGGGTTTACATCCCGAGGGCATCTTATAGTCGGAAGGGGAGGCCGAGAGGGTGCCAGGGTTGGCCTCACCACCCTCTGGCGTGGGCCAGGCTGGGCCACACGGCCAGGTGGTGTGGTGTCCCCCTGATACATTGCAAATGTATCTATAATTTTTGATGTTCCATGCTTGGTTTTAGCTACTTTCTTGTGTTTTGTCCACACTTTGTAGTACTTTTCATATGATTTCTTTGACTAACCTAGTAACGAGAGTCACAGTGCCAGTTCCTGTTTTCTGCTGTTTTTGGTTCCAGGAAAGTCAAAAAATCAATATTCTCGGAATTGGACCAGACAAAAGCCAAAGTCGATATTTTACCGGAAGACTCACGGAGCCAGAAGACGAGACGGAGAGGGGCCAGGGGCTGGCCACACCACCTGGTGGCGTGGGCTAGGCCAGGCCGCGCCAGGGGGTGGTGTGGGCCCCTCCGGCACCCCCTTGATACATTGCAAATGTATCTATAATTTCTGATGCTCCATGCTTGGTTTTATCTACTTTCTTGTGTTTTGTACACACTTTGGAGTACTTTTCATATGATTTCTTGGACTAACCTATTAACAAGAGCCACAGTGCCAGCTGCCTGTTTTCTGCTGTTTTTGGTTCCAGGAAAGTCAGAAAATGAATATTCTCGGAATTGGACGAGACAAAAGCCAATGTGCCTATTTTTCCAGAAGACTCTAGGAGCCAGAATACGAGACGGAGGAGAGCCAGGGGCTGGCCACACCACCCCTAGGTGCGGGCTGGGCCTGGCTGCATCAGGGCATGGTGTGGTGGCCCCAGGCACCCCCTCGGTCTCACTCTTCGCCTATAAGAAGCCTTCTGACCTAAAAACTTTGGGGGGTTCGACGTTTTTCCACAAAAAGTTCCGCTGTGCCGCCACCATCGAAGGGGAGATTCGGGGGATAGAAAGTCTCTGTTCCGGCACCCTGCCGGGACGGGGAAGTGCCCCCGGAGCCATCTCCATCGATCTCTACCATCATCTTCATCGACCATCCATGTTTCCTCCATCTATGAGTGAGTAATCCCCCGCTGTAGGCTATGGGGATGGTAGGGATTGGATGAGATTGTTCATGTAATGGCATCAGATTGTTAGGGCATGGTGCCTAGTATCTTTTATTAGTGCTTTATGACTTTGTTGCGACTTGTTGTGCTTAATGCTTGTCACTAGGGCCCGAGTGCCATGATTTCAGATCTGAACTTATTATTGATTCATTATGATAGTATTGTTTTTGGTCTTATCTACAAGTTGTATACACACGTCGTTGTCCGGAACCTATGGCCCCGAAGTGACAGAAATCGGGATAACCGGAAGGGAAAGGCTTTGATGTGAGGATCACATGTGTTCACGAAGTGTTAATGCTTTGCTCCGGTGCTCTATTAAAAGGAGCACCTTAATTGCCAGTAGTTCCCTAGAGCCCCGCTGCAAACGGGCTGGCAGGACAAAAGATGTTGTGCAAGTTCTCATTGTGAGCACGTATGACTATATATGGAACACATGCCTAGGATTGTCTAGTACTTGGATGCTTGATCTTATTTATCTGCAATTGCCCTATGTTCTGATTGCTATGTGAATTGTCTTGTCCATGCAATGCCCGTCCATCCATCCCTATGCCTACCGCACTCGAATCCCACTGTTTACTGCTTTTGTTACTACTGTCTCTCTTTACTACTGCTGCTACTCTGCTATTCCTACTACAAAACTGTTGCTACTGATAAACTGCTATGAGCAAGATTGTTTCCAGGTGCAGCTGAATTGACAACTCCGTTGTTAAGGCTGATAAATATTCTTTGGCTCCCCTTGTGTCGAATCAATAAATTGGGTTTCACTTCCCTCGAAAATACTGTGATACACCCCCTATACTTGTGGGTCATCAAGACTATTTTCTAGCACCGTTGTCGGGGAGCATAGCTTTATTTATCAAGTCCCCCTGGAATCACTATTGTTCAAGCTAAGTTTATTTCTTCCTTGTTTGTTTCTTTCTCTATTGAAAATACAAAAAAAATTTAGTTCCTACTCTAGTTGTTATTTTCGTTGGTCTGTTATTGTCTTGCTTTATCATGCTTGTTGTTAATGGTTGGTTTCTTTGAAACTGAAGCTTATTGGCAAGGTGGGTTCACGGAAGATCAAAAATATTATTATAAGGAACACCGCTTGTCACAAAAAGGGAAACACTTATGGGAACAAATTGATAGATTGTATACCATTGCTAGAAATGTGTGCTCTATTTATAATGCTACTTATTGTTGTGATGAATCTCGTTGCAGAAAGAGGTATAAACACCTCCCTTTTCAATGTGAGTATAATGATAATGATACCATATCTTCTTATGCTAAAGGAATTTATGACTTTTATGATGCGGAACAAATTGAAGAATTTATTTCTTGGAAGGGTGCTTTTGAACTTGCTAGTTTGCTTGAAAATATTGATGATTCACCTTATAAGTATGAGGTTTATGGTATACTTAAATTTTTCTTTGATAATTACAAGGATGAAAATAGCCATATCCTTGAATATTTTAATAGATGCTTTCCACAAATGGAAGAGACTAATGCCTTGCAGGATCCTATGGAAGAAGAAATTGATGAACCTGAAATCTCATTAGATGAAAAAGAGGAGGAGGGTGATGAACAAAAGGAGGAAGAATGGATTAGCTACCCATGCCTACCTTCTAATGAGAGTAACTCTTTATCCCTTACATTATTTGATTGTCCTCCATGCTTACTAAAGGAGGATGAATGTTATGTTCCCAAGGTTTCTTTTGAAGATGTTTATGATAAAGCTCTAGTCCTTGTAGATCATGAAGAGCATGCTTTATGTGATAGTTATATTGTTGAGTTTATTTATGAGGCTACTGAAAATTATTATGAGAGAGGAAAATATGGTTGTAGAAGTTTTCATGGTATTGAAACACCTCTCTATGTGCTGAAAGTTTTGAAGTTACTCTTGTTTTATCTTCCTATGCCTGCCACTTTGTTCCTTGCGAATTTATTTGCATACACGATTCCTATGCATAGCAAGTGGGTTAGACTTAAATATGTTTTGAATTTGCTTCTTTATTCTCTCTTTTACTTCAACTCATATTTCTTATGAGAGCATCCTCTCAATCTATTATGCCTGAACATGATAATATGTCTATTATTCTTGGGAGACCTTTTCTTAAATACTGCAGGAGTTGTTATCAATTGTAATCAAGGGAAGGTGACCTTCAATGTTAATGACAAGGAACACACTGTCTATTTCCCTGAGAAGATTGAAAGGACTTATGGTTTGAATACAATTGAATATGTTGAGGGCATTCAAGTTGGAGAAATATATTGTCGCCTACCAAGAGAAAAATTTGAAACTATTATGATTGGGACCATTGCTATCAAGGTTGAGGTAACATAATCATTAGTGGAATACAAAGTTTTGTATCATATGAAATTGTTTTGGTAACAATACCTGATCAACCTTGTTAACAAAAGGATTTCATTGAACAAAACAATGTTTCCACCATGATTATCTCCGCTTACTTCCATTTTATCCATTTTCAGTTTTTTGCTTTTGCCTAACTTAAAGGCGTTAAAGAAAAGTACTTGTTGGGAGATAACCCAAGATTTTTAGTTGAGTCTTGGAAGCTATTGCTTCAGTAATAACCGCTCCTTATCCTTTTTATTTGCTTTTTGTGCCAAGAGTAACCTCTAATGAGAGTGAAGTAATGATTGGGAAAGTTGTTGTCCCGAAACATATTTTGGGCTTCACCATAAAACTTCCTGAGAGATCTATGTATGTCTGATTGAGCTGTAATTTTTTGTGCTTCTGCCCCAGGTTGTTATCTAACTTTCTTTAGTTCAACACTTTTTGATTTGAGAAACGGAAGGTCCTCGAAAAAATTCGTGTTTACCTGCTGGTCTGTTTTGACAGATTTCTGTCATTTTCTGCATTTGCTTCTTGTTGGTTCCTTCTTGAGTTCTTTTGGGGAATTGAGATTTTTGAGGGAAGTGCTACAGTATCTAGTGTTCTAATGGAAGTTTATTTGGTGTTAGAACTGAACCTTGAGACTTATTTATCTTAAGTGCACTAATGTTGCTAATGAGATTGTGTGAAGTTTTGTATGAAGGAAAATTTTCAGGTGTATGGAAGGAATGAGTAATGAGATGAAGGATGGACTAAAGCTCAAGCTTGGGGATGCCACGCGTGTCACCCCAAGAAATATCCAAGAAGTACAAGCGTCAAAGCTTGGGGATGCCCAAGGCATCCCCTTCTTCATCAATAAAAATCCCAGGTTTCTTCCAAACACTTCATTTTTATTGTTTCATGCACAATTGTGTTTTTCTTGGAGCGTCTTATTTTTCATTTTCGTTTTGGTTTTAGTTTTCTTGGTTTTCTTAGTTTTCTGAATAAATTGGTTGGACCCCCTCTTTCTTACATTTGGTTTGCAAATAGTTTGGTTTGGTTTGGAAAAGAGTAGGAAAGTTCATGCCTATGTGGTAAAAAGAGCTTGTTTTTGACTGTGGCTATGCTTTGTCTTTCCATGCTTGATATTGTTTTGGCTTTTTTGCTTAGTATTATTTGCTGTAGCATGACTTGTTATAAACAATTGAGATTGCTTAATGTGCCTTGGATGAATCATGCGTTGTTTTAGCATATTAAAGCATAGTATTATAGTATTCTCCTTTGATGCTTTATTTGGGTTGACTTGGCGCATGCTCACACCATGTTATGACTATCCAAAGTCACCATAGCCTTTATGATCCTTTAGTTTTCAACTTTTAGTATCACTTTATGCTTTGATCAATGATGTTTTGTCGCTCTGCATGATTATGGCCATTATTGCTCTCTTAGTTTTTCGCTCCCAGTCTTTTGCTAGCCTCCACAACAAAGTATGAGTTCCACTCATGCATCCAACTCCCTAAACCAAGTTATTTCAAAGAGTCCACCATACCTACCTATTAGCTTATGCTATTCCAAGTATATTCATGCTTTTCTTTAGCTTCCACTTGTTATGAGAAAACTAGTGATTAAAGCTCTCACGAACTTGAATGGCACACTTTACTTTTTGCCTCTAATAAACTTGAACCATTGGGTCCTTCTTTGTTGCGTATATGCTTGCGCTTTATAAGTTGAAATTAGCAGAACCATGTTTCATGGGGAACGCTTTCAACATTGCGCTTGTACTTTGTACCCCGTTGATATCATGTTCTTTTGCTTACGGATCCCGGCGGTGTGAAATAAAAGTGGAACTTGTAGGATCATGGAGTTTGTATGTGTGTTAGAGAAACACCTGGGCCGCTAGCCTAAGCCATGCCTAATCATGGTGGAAACTTGCAGCATCACCATAATGAGCACTCTATGAAGCATCCTCAATAAAAACCTATGCAAATAGAAAATAAAAAGATCGCTGAGATGCTCATTGTCTGCTTGCCTTGTCATTTTTATTATGGGAAAGCTCCCGTATCATGTGCAAGGGGTACCCCGTTGGCAGTTCTTAATGATACACATGTACTTACAATGACAAGAGCTTACTCGTTACTGAAGTTGAGTAGCATGAGGATCGGTCTTCGTAAGTAAGGGGCATGAGATTTCGGTTTATAACTTGTCAAGCATATCCTCTTAGTTGTGTCACTTTAACCTTAATCACTTCAAGATGCTTATGATAGGGGCAATGAGAGTTGAAAGCTATAAGTACCATAATTTTTGGAAGCTCTTTATGAGACTTGAATCCCTACTTCCTTTTACAAAAGACCTTTCTTCCACCATTATATTGAGTCTCCATCTTCTAACTTTATGCACATACTTTGAGAGCATAGTGGCCATTCTTAGTTCTATGTGCATTGTCCCAAGACTAGTTGATTGATGCATACTTTGATATTGCTTGTTTTAAACTATTGTATCTAGTCACTCTTATGAACTTTGAAGCTGTCCTATGCATATTTGCTACTCTATTGAGGGACAAGCTGAATACTATTATGCTATGTTTTCTTTATGTGAAACAAACAAACGTCTTGCAAAGCATTGTTATTCATGAATCTTTTGTTTGTGCCTTTTCATGTTACATCATAGTTTCTTTGTCTTATTGCTAGAACTTTGTCTTTCATGTTATGATTGAAGTGCTATAATCCCAGCTTTGAATGTTTACAAATACTTTGGTCAAGCCTTTGATGGTGCATGTCACCTCAAAAATTATTCTTTCTTTTTATCACTTACCTACTCGAGGACGAGCAGGAGTTAAGCTTGGGGATGTTGATACATTGCAAATGTATCTATAATTTTTGATGCTCCATGCTTGGTTTTATCTACTTTCTTGTGTTTTGTCCACACTTTGGAGTACTTTTTGTCGTGGTGGTGTCACGGCAGATGCCATGGATAGGCTAAAGGTGGGGACTAATATGCGCTAGGGGAATCCAGGGAGGGATAGTAGAGTGATTCTCTGCACAGAAATTTGTATTGTGATATCTCCAAGATTACAAGTGCTCCTTGAGCTGTATTGGCGAGAGGAGGAAGAAGGTGCTCTCTTACTCTAGCCTACTATCTTGCCCAAGAACCCTAGCTCAACTAGTGCTCAACCAACTAGAATTCTGCCAACCCCGTCTACCAGAACCCTAACCCCCCTTATATAGAGGTGGTTCGGTCCTGGCCTAGGGCATACGTGGAGGCATATTCCTAAGAATATGCCCCCTCCCAAAGTAGTAACCCGACAGGGGTGCTTTTCCCCCGCGTCACACTTGCTTTAGCAACGTAAGCCGATGTGAGCGTCGTCACCCTTGTCGGCCACGACCCGGTGGTCCTGCCCTTGCTTTATTCGCTCATCCAGTACGTACCGGACCTTCTTTTTTGACCAGAGAGATTCCTTCCTTCTCCTAGAAGCTAAGCAAGGATCCGGATCACAGTAGATCCGGCCACACCTGTTCTTGTATATAAGTTAGACAAGCATTTCCGACTTACTCCTTAAGTCGGACGAGACAATGTTAGGCGACCCCCCTGGTCCGGGTTACTCCGTGATCCGGCCTGCCTTGAGGTGACTCGGCCAGCATCCGCTTTGACCTTGCCGAACCTCGGCTAACTCGGCCCTTATACCCCGGAGTGACCCTACCCAGGGGTATCCCCCCAACATTAGTCCCCGAAGCTGGTGCGGTCTTGGCTGCCTCGGCCGCTAAGGCCACATCAGGTTCATTTATGTCCGAGCCTCAGACGTTTAATTCTGGGCCAGCTCCTTATCTCAGATTACATGGATTTACGTTCCCTTCGCACGTTCCAAGTTTTCACTTGCCGGCCGGGTCACCACTTTGGCTCGGATCCCATGGTTATCACGGTTTGATCCGGGCCCCGTTTCCTTCTCTCATATGCCAACCCACATGGAGGCTAATCATTACCTTGTCTTATTTTAAGGGCCTGCACAGTAACTGCCGTAGTAATTGTCAGTTTTACTGTGCGCGGGTTACGTCATGCCTGTCTCCTCGTTTACCGCAACAGCACGTCGTGTCATGGGATCTCATCTACTTTGTGCCCCCCTGTGTGGCTTTTCTCTGATTGGCTGATGTCGGAGATACATGGCCACACCGTGTGGCTCGCCGGTGCAGTGCGATCCTACTCATCGATCACTGGGTGCGGTTAAATAGGGGAGGGGCGCGTCCCTTAGCATTTTTCCATCTCCGTGCCCCTTTGCCCATTGCGATTTTCACCTTCGTCTTCCCTGCGATCACGCCGCCGCTGGTGCTTTCCATCAGCAACGCCGCCGCCGCACCTCCCCGTGCCTCCGCACCACAGCCACCGCTGCGCAACTACTTAGCCATGGGTCCTCGTCAATCTAGACCACAGACCCCCGTTGCCGCTAGCTCCAGCGAGGACAGCGGATACGAGATGACTAAGGAGGAGCTCGTCGTCGCCGAGCAGGAGATGGAGGAGGACACCGGCGCGGCGGACCGCGGCGTGTGGGCTGGTTCGTGGGTCTGCCAAGACGACATCGACTGGCTCTACCGGACCAGGCGTATTCCCGCCGGTGTCGCCGCTCGTCTCCCCTCCTCGGAACTGGCACCCTCACCCAATCCGGGTGAGTTCGTCGTATTCCTATCCCATTTCCAACGGGGATTTGGTCTCCCGGTGAGCGACTTCTTCCGGGACTGGGTCAGGACGTACCACTTGTAGCCGCACCATCTCCCAGCGAATGCAATCACCTCTCTTTCTGCCTTTGTCTCTACGATCGAAGGTTATACCGGACTATGGCCCACGAAGGAGCTGTGGATCCGATTCTTCGGTCTTCGTCGCAACGTCGTCCCCAACATCCACGTCGAGTCGAAGGACAAGCAGCTCACCCAGTTCGTAGCTGCCTCGATCTTGCCCCGGAGATTTTCAATCTTTCCCCGGGTCACCGGGCTTGACTCCTGCAAAGGATGGGCCCGGACCTTCTTCTACGTCCGGAACGAGGGCACCGAAGACTTGATTCGGTTGCTGCCCTACGCTCCGGGCCCCCCTGACACGGATTTCTGGGAGGAGGTCGCCAAGAAACCTACAGCTCTGGCCAACCAAGTCAATAAGAGGTTCCGCCGGGTTGCGCCCTGAAGAAGCTTGGATTGCGCAACGAGGATGCTATGATCACGTTCGTGCGCAACCGAATCTCTCCCCTCCAGAGGCGCACCCACAAGTTGTGCCACATGAGCTTCGGTCGCGACCCCAACCGAACCTCCTCCTTCGAATTGAGCAACACCGAGATCTTCCGCCGGGTCAAGGCTCTGTTCACCACTCACAAGGATTTCTCCGCCGAATGGACATGGGGAATCGAGCATTACTGCCGTGACAGGCTCCCTCCCGCGGTAAGCTTCACGGGGTAAACTTATTTCGGATCAATTATGTGTCGGTTTTTGTCATATTTTTGACTCTGCTCTTTGTGCTTTTTCTCAGCTGTTTCTCCAGCAAACTCTCGAGGATGGCACGGATCCGACCCTTAAGTGGGCGCCGGACCGAGAGATCCCGGATGAGGAGGAGCCGGACCAGGAGATGTTCCTCCCTATGACCGACGCCACCAAACGTCCCAGCGGTAAATTCTCTTCTCTTAGAGATTGGCCCGATGATGAGGATGACTCGGATATCGACGTGATTGAACCTGTTGAGGCTGGCCCTCTTTCTTTTGCCTTTCCGGCATCAGCTAACCCCGGTGGGCATATCCACGAGGATCCTCCACTTGCCATGGGCGAGCCGGTTCCGGTGGCGTCGAAGAAGAAGCGCGGATCCGCATCAAGTTCCTCTTCCGAACCTTCTCAGCCCACCAAAAGGCAAAAGAAGGCCGGAGACAAGACTGCCTCCAAGCGGGCAGGAAAAGCCCCGGCACGGAGGGACCCGGAAACCCAAGGAGGCCGAGACCTCGGATGCGTAAGTCATTTTTCACTGCGCAACACACTTCTCCTTGCATCGGGGTAATTTCACTCCTGACATCATTTTCTTTTGCAGGCCTCCTGTGGAGGTCCCTCAGAGCGGATCGAGCATCTCTTCTCCCCTTCGGTTCGGTCCTTCCCCTCCTCGTGACGACGAGTCACGCCCGCTGAGCCCTATTCCGGAGGGCTCTGCGGCTGCTCCGGGTTCCGCAGTACCTCATCAAGAGGAACGCGACCACGGATCGGGAGGGGTCGGTTCGGCCGAGGCAACGACGTCCACCACTCCGGCATTGCCGCAACCAGCAACCACCAGGTCTACCGCAACCCCAGCACCAGCAGCAGCTCCAGTACCAGCTTCCGAACCAGCACCTGTCCCGGCAGCCAGGAAACCCACAGCAGCTCCAGTACCAAGTTCCTCTGCCTCTTCCGAGTCATCTCAGTCCTGGCGAGGAACCATTCCAGCAGCTTCCAAAGGGAAATCCGTCGTGGTTACTTCTTCCTAGCAAGCTAAAGGCAAGAAGGCTCCGGATGCTGCCAGGTCTACATCCGTCGAGGCCGGGCAACGAACCTTGTCGTCAATGCTTCCGAAGAAATCACCAGCAGCGACGGATCCTCCTGCCGAGCCAACCGATGCGCAGTAGATGGTTCTTCACACCAGCCCAGCTCTTGCCCTAATTGAGAGGAAGGAAGCTCATGCGAAGGGCTTGGTGGCACCCCACATGCCCACTGGCGAACGGTACCCTCCGAGCGTTATCGAGTTCGTCATGAACTGGAATAAGGTGGAGTTCGTCTACAATGACGATCTCCCGAAAAAGTTCGGCCCCGCAGAATTTTCTGCCCAGATGAATACTCCTGCCATGGCAATTAACCTCGCGGGGCGAATGATGGAGGTATGTCGTTTCTCCTTTACATGCTGTAGATAATAACCATTAGTCCCAGAGCCTCCGGTGGAGTAGCTTGTTACTCGGCCGGATGCTCCTTAGAAAACTAGCATAGCTGCATGTAAACTTCAAATATGCACACACCAAGAGCCGGGTTAAGTTCCACTTGGCCCGGATCTTGCACACTTCGAATATGCACACACCTAGAGCCGGGTTAAGTTCCACTTGACCCGGATCTCGTACACTTCAAATATGCACACACCTACAGCCGGGTTAAGTTCCACTTGGCCCGGATCTTGTACACTTCGAATATGCACACACCTAGAGCCGAGTTAAGTTCCACTTGGCCCGAATCTTGTACACTTCGAATATGCACACACCTAGAGCCGGGTTAAGTTCCACTTGGCCCGGATCTTGTACACTTCAAATATGCACACACCTAGAGCCGGGTTAAGTTCCACTTGGCCTGGATCTTGTACACTTCGAATATGCACCAAACTAATTTTACACTTTTGTACTCCTGTCAGGTAACTACCAATCGCCAGAGCGCCGAATTTCAACGCCTGCTTGATACCCACAAGATCCTGCGCGCAAAACATGTTGCACTTGGCGCAGAGCATGAAAAGAGGGGTAATTTTCGCCCACAGCACCTCTCCGTTTCACTTGTTTCCGCCGGACTAACCTCCTCATTCGGTTTTTTGCAGCTGGGGTGGAGGCTGAGAACAAAATTATGCGGAATAACTTGGAGGAATCCGAGGTATGTCCTCTTTTGCCCGACCTTGTTATGTTTTCCATTTCTTCTTCTCCTTGGCTCGGCAAACATTCACTCCTCGGCTTTGCCGGGTCAACATACTATTTCAGCATCGCTTGAGGATAGTGTGCCCGTGCCTGATATGATGCTGCATTTTCTCAAACAAGCAGGACAACATCAAGCTGAGCTGAAGAAGAAGAATGATGAGCTTGCCCTCCTCCAGACCAAGGACGACGAGATAGCCAAGCTCAAGGCTGAGATGGAGAAGATGAAGGCCCAACACAAAACCAAGCTCCAAAAAGTTGGCCAGAACTTCACCGAAGAGCGTGAGCACCTTACTCTCCAGATCTCCAAGGACCAGGACCTGCTTAAAGAATCCGAGGTCCAGCTTGGGTCGGCGATCGCTGAACTTGAACAACTTCGCCAGAGACGCGACAATTGCATCAAGGAGTTGACCCGGATCCACGGCCATATCTCACGTAAGTTTCTTTTCCTTATCCGACATAATTTTCCGGCTTGGCCCATATGTGTTTGCTTCAGCATCTTCCTTTTCCTTGTTTCCAGACCACTTTCCCGAGGGTACTCCCATTGCTAGTGCTGCTGTTACCAAATTCCGCCGAGAAAGGGGTACTCCCATCGCTCCTGATGGTGAGAGCATCCCCTTAGACATGGAGGACCTATTGGTCAGTGTGTCAGCTCGTGTGGAAACCATTAAGAACTATGGGAAAGATCTCCTCGACGTTGCGGTTCGGATCTACAACACCTTCTGGCCAAGCGAGAGTGCTCCGAAGAGGATCACACTCCTTGCCGAAAAGCTGTTGGAAATTGAGACCCAGCTTGACCTCTGGAGAGAGTCCGCCGGGCGTGCCGCAGCAGATACACTCCTTCATCATATTCTTACATGGTACGAGAAGATCGACTTGAGCCTCCTCACACGCCGGCGCACCGGATCCAAATGGACCGACGATCTGGAGTGAGTAGCTCGGCGCCAGGCTTGCGCCTACAGCCTCGTCGAATATTCTCCGATCCATGACTGGGTTGAGGGACCGAGCTTTCTAGAGTCCGGTAGGGATGAGCATATTGAGAACGTGGAGGATGGGTCGGGTGAGGATGGAGAAGATGCTGCTTCGGATATTGAAGACAGCGATGATGACGCCGAACTTCCTCCTCCTGCTGCTCCTTAGTTGAAAAAAAACTTGAAAATTTTATCAGATCCCCGGTATGCCGGGTGCAATTGTATGCTTGATATGTGATATTTTGCTACTATGTTTGTATGCCGGATTAACTTGGGCGTAGTACCCGAGTTTCATTTTCTTGTTCGTCCAATTCTCTGGCTCGACCCGTGTCTACCTTGATTCGGTTTTACGACTTACGAGTCCGAGCTTCAAAAATTATCTTAACAATACTTAGAAACTTTGGGGCTTGGCTCAAAATAATTCAGCATAATAACTTGAAAATAAATACAGGGTTAGTCCGAAAAAACAAACGTTAGCTCGAATAAGTTCGTTTCCTTAGTGGTTTTTCACGTGCTACACAATTCCAAACTTGTTCCCTTGCTTGCCATGAAGCCAATTCTTGTTGGACAGCAGCAAGTCGAAGGGTTGGGTTTTTGGTGCTCACACATTACTAATCCGGGTTAAGTAAAACGACCCATTCCAGCTATCGCATAAGAAATTACGACAAACATTATTAAGGAAGTCCCCGAGTTACTGCTCGAGGCGCTGCTATTCCATTGATAAGCTCATTGCCGATATACATACCGACATATGAGACGACTTGGATACATACACTTCTTAGCTAATTGTAGAAGGGACGAAGTAGTGCTACATTCCACGGTCGCTTTGATTCCTCTCCGGACCTGTCCGCCTTGTTCTTTTCCTGTGGCTTTAAATCTATAAGATAGTAAGAGTCATTGTGCAATGCTTTGCTCACAATGAACGACCCTTCCCATGGGGGGGACAATTTATGCATGCCGGCAGTATGTTGTACCAACCGGAGCACCAGATCGCCTTCCCGGAAGACTCAGGGGCACACTTTCCGGCTGTGATAGCGTCGGAGGTTTTGCTGATATATGGCGGATCTGGACAGTGCCAGTTCTCTCGCTTCTTCCAGCAGATCAACATCATTTTGCCGGGCTTCTTGCACTTCGGCTTCTGTGTATTGGGTGATCCTAGGCAAAGCATGCTCTATGTCGGGGGTAATACAGCTTCTGCCCCATATACCAGAAAAATGGCGTATAGCCTGTTGATCGATTCAGAGTTGTTCTTAAGCTCCATAGTACCGTTGGTAGTTCTTCTATCCAGCACCCCGCTGATCTTTGCAGCGGCTCAATGAGCCGAGGTTTTATCCCGGATAATACTAATCCGTTGGATCTTTCCACTTGTCCGTTCAATGCGGGGTGGGCTACCGAGGCGACGTCGAGTCGGATCTTCTTATCTCGGCAGAAGCGCACAAATGCTCCTTCCGCAAAATTTGTTCCATTATCAGTTATAATACTGTGTGGATAACCGTATCTCAAGATGATGTCTTTGAGAAATGTCACGGTCGTAGCTCCATCACATTTTTTTATAGGTTTCACTTCAATCCATTTTGTGAACTTGTCCACCATGACCAAAATGTGTCATGTTTCCTCTCGCGGGTTTGAACGGGCCAACCATATCCAAGCACCATACAGCAAATGGCCACGTAATTGGTATGGTTTTGAGTTCCGACATAGGCATATGTGTCTTGGTGGCGTACCTTTGACAACCATTGCATTTCCTCACCAGATCTTCTGCTTGTTCCAAGACACTTGGCCAGTAGAATCCATGCCAAAACGCTTTTGCCACCAAGGCTCGGGATGAGGCATGATGCCCGCATTCTCCTTGGTGTATATCTCAGAGGATGTCAAGCCCTTCTTCTGGGTCAACACATCGTTGGAGGACATTAGTTACACTCCGTTTGTACAACTCGGAATTGATGATCGTGTATGCTTTTGCTCTCCTCTGAGTTTGCCTGGCTAACACCTCCTCAGCGGGTAACGTTCCGTCTTTCAGGAATTGGAATATAGGCAGTGCCCAATCTGGTATGGCTCGTGGAGGGAATATCTCCTCATCAATTTCCATCTGATCCATCGGCATAACTTCAGCCGGATCACGCTGAGCAGTCCCCGGGTCTGGCGAGGTAGTCCCCGGGTTTGCCGATGCAGTCCTCGGGTCTACTGATGCAGTCCCCAGGTCTCGTGTACTACCTCCCGTGTCAATGTCCATAGGCTCAGCTCCGGATTCCGTATTTTCCGGGACATAGATCGAGTCGGTTCCAGGGGACGGCCTGCTAGATGGTTTTCTGAGGTGTTCCAATGCTACACCCGGTGGAATTGCTTGTCTGGTTGATCCGAGCTTTGACAACATGTCGGCAGCCTCATTTTCCACTCGGGGTACATGGTGAAATTCACACCCCTCGAAGTAACCAGATATCTTCTGCACGTGAAATTTGTATAGTGCGATGTTTGGATCCAGGGCGTCCCACACTCCGGACACCTACTGCACCACCAGATCCGAGTCGCCAAAGCATATTATCCGACGTATGCCAATCTCCTTTGCCACTTTGAGCCCATGCACAAGAGCCTCATACTCAGCGACATTGTTCGATGCCGCGAAATGGATCTGCAATACGTACTTGAGATGATCCTTCTTTGGCGAGGTAAGCACAACCCTGGCACCTAATCCGGTTTTGGTTTTCGACCCGTCAAAGTGCATCCTCCAGTAATTCGGATCTGGTGGTGGTGGTTCGTATTGTACCTCGGCCCAATCCACGAAAAAGTCCGCCATAGCCTGAGATTTGGTCGCTTCTCTTCTGTCGTATTGGGGCACATAAGGGGCTAGCTCAATTGCTCATTTTGCGATTCTGCCACTCGCATCCTTGTTACCCATTAACTCGGATATGGGAGCTTCACATATTACTTTGATGGGGTGCTCCTCAAAGTAATGCTTTAACTTCTTTGCCGCCATATAGACACCGTATGCCACCTTTTGAAAGTGCGGGTAGTTCTGTTTTGAGGCAGACAATACCTCGCTCAGGTAATACACTGGCCTCTGCACCGACTTACCCTCTTCGTTGCATTCCACTATGATTACTGCACTTACAACTCGGTTGGTTGCGGCTACGTAGAGCAACATTGACTCCTTTGATAGTGGAGAGGCTAACACTAGCGCAGTGGCCAACATCTTTTTCAAGTGGGCAAAAGCTTCATCGGCCTATGGCATCCAAACGAATTTATCCGACTTTTTCATGAGTTGGTAGAGAGGCAGTGCCTTTTCTCCCAACCGACATACAAACTGACTCAACGACGCCAGGAATCCAGTGAACTTCTGGACATCGTTAAGACACTTCGGCAGCTCCATTCGTTCGATGGCTCGGATCTTAGTTGGATTAACCTCGATACCTCGGCTGGAGACGAGAAATCCGAGTAACTTTCCAGCCGAGACACCGAAGGTACATTTTTCCGGGTTAAGCTTCATCCGGAACCTTCTCAAGTTCGGGAATGTTTGTGTTATGTTGTCAAGGAGCGTTGTGCTTTCCTTGGTCTTGATAACCACATCATCCACGTATACTTGTACGTTTTGACCTATTTGGTCGTGCAAACACTTTTGCATACATCTTTGGTACGTTGCACCTGCGTTACGTAAACCAAACGGCATAGTGCGATAACAGTAAGCCCCGTACGGGGTAATAAACGCCGTTTTTATTTGATCATCCGGGTTCAGAGGTATCTGGTGGAAGCCAGAATATGCATCAATGAATGACAACAGTTCGCATCCTGCGGTTGAGTCTATGACCTGATCTATCCTCGGCAGTGGAAATGGGTCTTTTGGACATGCCTTGTTCAGGTTCGTGTAATCGATACACATACGCCAGACCACTGCCACGTTCGGATTGTCCTTCTTCTTTTCCACTAGCACCGGATTAGATAGCCAATCCGGATATAGTACCTCCATGATGAATCCTGCTGCCAGTAACCGAGCTATCTCGTCTCCAATGACTTTTATCCTATCCTCGGCGAAGCGGCGGATAGGTTGCTTCACCGGCCTTGCTCCGGGTCTTACGTTCAAAGAGTGCTCGGCCAACTCCCTCGGAACACCTTGCAAATCCTGTGTAGACCAAGCAAAAATATCCCGATTCTCACGGAGGAAGTTAACGAGATCGCTTTCCTATTTGTCAGTTAACCAGGCACCAATCGTTACGGTGTGCTCCGGAAACATGTTATCAACTGGAATCTTCTTGGTGTCCTTTGCGGCTTGAAATGAAACGCTGCCATGCGGGTTACTTAATGCTGGCATATACTGCTATGCGGACTGAGCTAATGCTGCCACCTCTTGGATTTTTCTTTTCTCTTGCGCAATCACGAGTGACTCGGCTAGGTTGGACCCGGCTGAAGCACACTCCATGGAATGTCGGAAATCTCCAGCAATGGTAATCGCTCCATTTGGCCCGGGCAACTTCATCTTCAGATAACTGATGTGACAGCTTGCCATGAATTTGTTCAATGCTGGTCTTCCGAGTAACGCATGATATGCACTTTCCAAGTTCACCACTTCAAACTCCAGATTTTCAGTTCGGCAGTTATCCCTTGTTCCGAATAGCACGTCAACCCGGACTTTGCCTATGGGCTCACACGAAATGCCTGGTACAATGCCATGGAACGTTGTTCTCGTAGCCTGTAGCATGTTCTCCGAGATGCCTAACTTGCACATCGTGTCCGCATACATGATGTTAATGCTACTGCCATTATCAATCAAAACCTTGGAGAACCTCACGTTGATGTTCGGTCCAATGAATGTCGGATCTAGTACTAGCGCATACGAACCTGGACTCGGCATAAGTTTAGGATGATCTTTGATGTTCCAGGTGATTTCCTGGTCCGACTAAGGCATGTACCTCGTCACCGCTGGCATGACTGCATTGACCTCCATATGTCGGCGCTGCAAGCTTTTTCTATCTGTTTCCTCAGTCGTGAACACACAATAACTCTGGTGATGTTCCCTGTACTCGTTCCTTCCCTCATTTCCGGGGTACCTCTGATCCGGTTGTTGCTGACTTTCCACTTGATGCACTGCATCCCTTCTTTCATTGTTGTCATACCTCGGTGGAGGGGGAGGCAACATTAGCTGCTGCGTGTTTGCTCTAGAGAGCAATTGCTGCCGGGGTAACTCCTGCCGAGGTTGATCGTTCCGGGGTGCCTGAGCATTCCCCGAGCCACCTTGCTCTATCTTTCGCATCCACTCACATTGCCTCGTCGTGTGACCCGCCGGGCTATTCGGATTCGGCGTGTGAAACTTACACGGTTGGTCCAGCATCGACTCATAGGTATACCTCGGACGGTCTTTCTTTTCCTGCCACTGTTTCTTCCGCTCCGGAGTCCATGTTTTATTGCCATCATTTCTTGGAGTCTACTGCCCTCCAGTTCTCTAGCATTGGTTACTCCCTCCTCCGGGTTGATCTTGATTCACTGTTGCAACTTGTTGCGAGCCATAGCGATGGTTCAGTCTATCATCTCTCCTTTTTCCTCTGTAATCATTCCTCCGGGACGACCCAGCTCCGTCCCTCTGATAGTATTCCTCGCTTGAGTCATTTGTCGGGAGCCTAGGTTGAGTTGGATCGCCCAAAGCATATGAATCAGCAATCCGGATCATCTCTGCCAGCGTAACTGGCATTTTCCTTTGCAGTTTCATCCACAGCTCGCTGCCGTATCTGCACCCTTGCGCAAACCACGCTATGGCCTGTGACTCTATGACGCCCTCACACGAGTTTCTTACGGTACACCACCGGGTTAAGAATTCGTGATCCGTCTCGTTGGGTCTTTGCTTGCACATTTCCAGGATCTGCGGTCTATTCGGCCTCTGGTACGTACTTGAGAAGTTGCTGATAAACATTTCTTCAAAATCTATCCAGAAGTTGATGCTTCCAGGTGGTAAATTATTCAGCCACACTCTGGCCGGGCCTTCCAACATCTGGGGCACGTAACACACAACCCATCTCAAGTTGCGTGTCGCAATTTTCATCGCCGTAGCATAGTTTATCAGCCAATCCTCTGGCTTGGTGCTGCCGTCATACGTCTTCGTGCCCCTGGGTAATTGGAAGTTGGGTACTGGTGGTTCCTTCATGATCCGGGGTCCAAAGCACGCTGGACCCGGAGGACCTTGACATTCGATCTGTTCCGACCTATACAGGCGATCCAGTTTTAACCTGGCGTCATCCGGCATCAAATCCCTGCTCCCCAACCTAGACCCTATCACATGATAGTCCGGTCTGGGGTACCCTGCGTTCACCATCTCCGAATCACTGTCATTGTATCGGTTTTGCTCTCGTCGCACGTCTTTCTGCTGCATACCTCGGCCGGCGCTTTGCTCTTGCCTCAGTATATTCCGTTGCTACGGTCGTCCTGCTCCTGCGGAGTTGCGCTGTCCGGCATTGCCGTTGGCAGCGTTCCCTTGACCGGCATTGCCTTGGTCGTGATTACCTCGGCCAGCTTCACCTCGGCTCACACTCTGTCGATCATCATTCTTCCGCATTTCTTTTTCTTTTCCCGCACGCGTTGGGTCGTACGGGACAATCTGTTTGTTCCGTCTGGCCGAGGTTACTACCTCTTCTCTCCTTGGACCGCCATGAGGCGATGATGCGGCTCCAGCGGATTTCTCCAGGTTACCCACCACCGAATGGACGATCTTGGAAGCCCCAGCTCTCTCCGGGTTAGCTCTCAATAGCTCCTCGTTCTGCCTGTTCGCGATCCGAACCAGCTCGTTAACCCGGTCTTGCTGTCTTTGACGGGCCTCACCCGTCAGACCCTCTAGCTCAGATGCAGCGGCATCTGCTGATCTGAGGTTCTTTGCCGGGGTGCTGTACCTTGGCAACCCCACAGACAGATAGTTTTCCGACCCTTCTGCTCCATCATCACCTTCTCTGTTCATCTCACTTATGAGATTTTTCCCTTTTACCCTTACTGCATCAACCTTGTTTGCCTTCGCGTACTCACGCATCGTCATGTTTAGTGACTGCTGAGCCGCTGCTATCTTCTTTGCGCCCTCTAGTATCTTTTGCCGAGTTTCCTCTAGTTCGGCCTGTGCCTGAGCCGGATCTATCACTGCTGCTACCGAGTTAGCCAAGCTATCCATAGCTTCCCTCAGCACGTTCTCAGGCCTCTCCAGTGGAGGTCCTCTACCTTTCCTTGGTGCCTTAGGTGTTACCTCCGGGTCTGGCGCTGGATCCTTGCTTGCGCCCGCACCTGGAGCAATCATCATCACCTCCGCATGGTCCGGGGAGCGAGCGATACGCCCCCCGCGAGCCACAGTGAGGGGTGGTTCCCCCGCATCGACGACACGACGCGGGTGAACGCACGAGACGTCCACAACAACGTAGACCTTGTGCGCGCCGATCTTGACGAAGAGGCCGTCGCGTGGAAGCGGGCGCGTGCTGAAGCAGCCAGCATTGTCGCTGACGAAATCCAGCGCTCCAAAGCGCTGAACGAGCTCAGAGACGATGCGTTCGCCGGTGCCAATGAAGTTTCCCGTCCGGATCTTCACCCCTGCTAGCGCCGCTAGTCCCACGGTGGGCGCCAACTGTCGTGGTGGTGTCACGGCAGATGCCATGGATAGGCTAAAGGTGGGGACTAATATGCGCTAGGGGAATCCAGGGAGGGATAGTAGAGTGATTCTCTACATAGAAATTTGTATTGCGATATCTCCAAGATTACAAGTGCTCCTTGAGCTGTATTGGCGAGAGGAGGAAGAAGGTGCTCTCTTACTCTAGCCTACTATCTTGCCCAAGAACCCTAGCTCAACTAGTGCTCAACCAACTAGAATTCTGCCAACCCCCTCTACCAGAACCCTAACCCCCCTTATATAGAGGTGGTTCGGTCCTGGCGTAGGGCATACGTGGAGGCATATTCCTAAGAATATGCCCCCTCCCAAAGTAGTAACCCGACAGGGGTGCTTTTCCCCCGCGTCAGACTTGCTTTAGCGACGTAAGCCGACGTGAGCGTCGTCACCCTTGTCGGCCACGATCCAGTGGTCCGGCCCTTGCTTTATTCGCTCATCCAGTATGTACCGGACCTTCTTTTTTGACCAGAGAGATTCCTTCCTTCTCCTAGAAGCTAAGCGAGGATCCGGATCACAGTAGATCC
Organism: Avena sativa; assembly: GCA_916181665.1. Taxonomy (NCBI): domain Eukaryota; kingdom Viridiplantae; phylum Streptophyta; class Magnoliopsida; order Poales; family Poaceae; genus Avena; species Avena sativa. The sequence continues at coordinate 462,325,050 of OV702297.1, read as the reverse complement.
GGCCACACCTGTTCCTGTATATAAGTTAGACAAGCATTTCCGACTTACTCCTTAAGTCGGACGAGACAACATTAGGCGACCCCCCTAGTCCGGGTTACTCCGTGATCCGGCTTGCCGTGAGGTGACTCGGCCAGCATCTGCTTTAACCTTGCCGAACCTCGGCTAACTCGGCCCTTATACCCCGGAGTGACCCTACCCGGGGGTATCCCCCCAACACTTCTCATATGATTTCTTGGTATAACTATTAACAAGAGCCACAGTGCCAGCTGCTTGTTTTCTGCTGTTTTTGGTTCCAGGAAAGTCAGAAAATGAATATTCTCAGAATTGGACGGGACAAAAGCCAAAGTGCCTATTTTTCCAGAAGACTCTAGGAGCCAGAATACGAGACGGAGGAGAGCCAGGGGCTAGCCACACCACCCCTAGGCGCGGGCTGGGCCTGGCCGCGCCAGGGCATGGTGTGGTGGCCCCAGGCACCCCCTCGGTTTCCCTCTTCGCCTATAAGAAGCCTTCTGACCTAAAAACTTTGGGGGGTTCCACGTTTTTCCAAAAAAAAGTTCCGCTGCGCCGCCGCCACCGAAGGGGAGATTTGGGGGACAGCAAGTCTCTGTTCCGGCACCCTGCCGGGACGGGGAAGTGCCCCCGGAGCCATCTCCATCAATCTCCACCATCATCTTCATCGACCATCCATGTTTCCTCCATCTATGAGTGAGTAATCCCGTGCTGTAGGCTATGGGGATGGTAGGGATTGGATGAGATCGTTCATGTAATGGCATCAGATTGTTAGGGCATGGTGCCTAGTATCTTTTATTAGTGATTTATGACTTTGTTGCGACTTGTTGTGCTTAATGCTTGTCACTAGGGCCCGAGTGCCATGGTTTCAGATCTGAACTTATTATTGATTCATTATGATAGTATTGTTTTTGGTCTTATCTACAAGTTATATTTACACGTCGTTGTACGGAACCTATGGCCCCGAAGTGACAGAAATCGGGATAACCGGAAGGGAAAGGCTTTGATGTGAGGATCACATGTGTTCACAGAGTGTTAATGCTTTGCTCCAGTGCTTTATTAAAAGGAGCACCTTAATTGCCAGTAGTTCCCTAGAGGCCTCGTTGCAAACGGGCTGGCAGGACAAAAGATGGTGTGCAAGTTCTCATTGCGAGCACGTATGACTATATATGGAACACATGCCTAGGATTGTCTAGTACTTGGATGCTTTATCTTATTTATCTGCAATTGCCCTATGTTCTGATTGCTATGTGAATTGTCTTGTCTATGCAACGCCCGTCCATCCATCCCTATGCCTACCACACTCGAATCCCACTGTTTACTGCTTTTGTTACTACTGTCTCTGCTTTACTACTGCTGCTACTCTGCTATTCCTACTACAAAACTGTTGCTACTGATAAACTGCTGTGAGCAAGATTGTTTCCAGGTGAAGCTAAATTGACAACTCAGTTGTTAAGGCTGATAAATATTCTTTGGCTCCCCTTGTGTCGAATCAATAAATTGGGTTTCACTTCCCTCGAAAATACTGCGATACACCCCCTATACTTGTGGATCATCACCCCTCAGTCTCCCCTCTCACCTATAAGAAGCCTCCTGATACATAAACCCTGGATCATCAAGCCTCCAGCCACGAAAAGTTCCGTAGCGCCACCGCCACCGAAGGGGAGATTCGGGGGACAGAAAGTCTCTGTTCTAGCACCCTGCCGGGACAGGGAAGTGCCCCCGAAGCCATCTCCATCGATCTCCACCACCATCTCCATCGCCGTTGCTGATTCCCATGATGAGGAGGGAGTAGATCTCTCTCGAGGCTAAGGGTTCTACCGGTAGCTATGTGTTCATCTCTCTCTATGCATGATCATATTGTGATCATGAGCTTGTAATCTATAGATCTACCTTGCTACTCAAGTGCTTTAATAAATCTCTGCCCTCCCCATGTGTGTGAAGTTTACAGTGTGCACACCATGGTGGCACTTAGGCTAGAGATTACAAATACTTGTTATGAGTTATATTTGGAGTTGGATGTCTTTATGAAATTGTGGTGTTTGTTGGAACCATCTAGTGCTCAAGGTGACAGTGTGGGGTTTTCTAGATGGGAAAGGCTTACTTTGAGGTGTGCTGTTATAGCCCTACCATGGATTAGAGTGTCCAATCGGAGAGTAGTTCAGCGTAGTATCATAAAGAAGAATATATTTATATGAGAGTGTTCACTAGCGAAAGTATGATCCCTAGGCCTTGTTTCTAAGCATTGAAACACTGTTTGCAATTAGATCTGTTACATGTTTGCTTGCTTCCATCTTTATTTCAGTTTGCCTTTAGTCTCTTCCATGCCATCAAGCTATTTTCTATCACCGTTACCACTTATAATTATCCATACCACTTGTATTTCACTATCTCTTCGCCGAACTAGTGCACCTATACACCTGACAAGTGTATTGGGTGTGTTGGGGACACAAGAGACTTCTTGTATCTTGATTGCAGGGTTGCTTGAGAGGGGATATCTTTGACCACTTCCTCCCCGAGTTTGATAAACCTTGGGTGATCCACTTAAGGGAAAACTTGCTGCTGTTCTACAAACCTCTGCACTTGGAGGCCCAACAATTGTCTACAAGAATAGATGTGCGTAGACATCACCCCTGGCACCTCTCCGTCTCGTACTCTGGCATCTGATGACTTCCGAAAAAATAGGCACTTTGGCTTTTGTCCCGTCCAATTCCGAGAATATTCATTTTCTGACTTTCCTGGAACCAAAAATAGCAGAAAATAGGCAGATGGCACTGTGGCTCTTGTTAATAGGTTAGTGCAAGAAATCATATGAAAAGTACTCCAAAGTTGGAACAAAACACAAGAAAGTGGATAAAACCAAGCATGGAACATAAAAAATTATAGATACATTTGCAATGTATCAACATCCCCAAACTTAACTCCTGCTCGTCCTTGAGTAGGTAAGTGATAAAAAGAAAGAATAATTTTTGAGGTGACATGCACCATCAAAGACTTGATCAAAGTATTTGTAAAACATTCAAAGCTGGGATCATAGTACTTCAATCATAACATGAAAGACAAAGTTCTAGCAATAAGCAAAGAAACGATGATGCAACATGAAACGACACAAACAAAAGATTCATGAATACCAATGATGATGAGGATATATACAGGGATTATGATGATTCTGACTGCCTGAACTGGAAGGAAATATTGAGTCAAATCAATAATGACAATCAGGTGAATTCATTCCTAATTGAACCTGATGTTTTACTCGTTGGTATCGATCTTCTCAGTAAGCGGATGGCGATGATGATGGTGGATGATAGATAAATAGTGCGTACCTATGATCTCTCCCGCTCGATCCCTGATGCCAGCGCAACAGATCTCGATCCTTGTAGGATATTCACAACACCACACTCTTGCGCACGCAGCCATGACCACGAATGGTAGTCTGCAATCTACTAATTCCCAATGGAACAACAGATCACACTCAATTATAGTTGGTAGATTCGAACACAGGGTAATTCTAGAGGTTCTATGAAAGAAACAACTCCAAAATATTTTAACGTGGTCTATAAACCTAACTTGTGACGGCTACGGAGGTTTATATGAGGGATGAGGCGTCCTCCCCTCTAAACGGGCCTAAAAACAGCCATAACATGGCCCAAACTGACTCGGTTCGACTCAAACTGATACATACCGACCCATACATGGGTTCGGCCTTATTGGCACGCAGTCCAAACATCGTGGAACACCTCAAACATGTAATTATTGGTGCGCCATCTCTCTCTCTTGCTCATACGTGATTTCCTCATTGCCTCCTAGTGCGCATGCCTCCCGCTCCTCCCTCGCGCACTTGTTGATGTTGGAAATCAGCGCTTGTCCTTCTTGCTGCAACTCTCCTCCTCCTCGCGCAACGCTTGTGTTATCAATAAACCTGATCATACAAAGATGCATAGACTTAGGTAGTATAAAATTCTCATTAAGTAAAACATCAGGTTCAATTAGGAATGAATTCACCTTATAGTCATTATTGATTTGACTCAATATTTCCTTCCAGTTCAGGCAGTCAGAATCATCATAATCCCTGTATATATCCTCATCATCCTCCCTTTCTTCATGAAAATCCGTCCTCGGCTTTAGGTAAGCTGAAAGTAGGAGAAACAAAAAGAACAACGTGTACGCAAAGTATATGTATATATAACATGTTGTATTAGTGTTGTTCACATGAAAAGTATGTCCAGTATACATCAAGCAACTTAAATTGCAGGTATAAGTGAAGTACAAGGAATCATGATCATGGTGAAAAACAACTAAATAGATAGTCTTGTTCTTCAATATTAAATTCAGTTTTCTTAAAGAAGATCTATGATCAAATTTGTGGACAAGATCTAACAAATTCAATATGTGTGAAAACCAAATTGATTCACACCATGCTTCAACTGCGCTACTTTGATTAATATGAACATGATCATGTTGTCCAGTATGGAAGATACTACTCCATTTGCAAATATAAGTGAAGTATAGAGCAGTAGCACAGCTAGACAAAGACTTTTGGGACAAACACAAAGGATATGAAAACTTGGGTTCTATTCTAGCAAGATTACAATGATCCAACATAGGTAAAATTACTTGTGTTGGCTGTATTATATCAACTAGATCTGACTTTATTTTCATACTATCACAAATTTTAGCATATGTTCCACAACAAGTCATCGACACACAACAAGTATGGCTGAAAACAGCATGTTTCAGTTCAGCGATTCTATCACAAGTAATGCATATGTGATCCACAAGAAAATTTTCATGCATGCTATATTCACCAATTAGATTGAAAGTGAAACAAGGAGAATATGTGCTAGAATTTAGACATGAAATTTCAGAAATCTTGTCCATAGCACAACTCATACTCATAGGTTCATTTAGCATGATGGAAAACACAATATCAGCAGGTGGTATTTGAGCAAGTATTTCTTTATGTGTAATCAGTACCACATGATCAAAATTGGAATTTGGTAAACTATCACATGGTGCTGAAACAATAGTGTAAGGCAAATCACAAGGAGGCTTAAGTAAAGGAATAGACTCACAATATGTCACACATGTTGGCTGAAGCTCCAAATTAGTACCAATGTCATCAACAATCTTCTCAGCTGTAGTAGGTACTACGACATCCTCCTCAAGTGACAATACCAGATCGTGTGATGCAGGTTGTAAAATAGGCGGCTCCCTTTCTTCAAAAGCAACCTGTACATCACAAGATACAACACTAGGAGTAGACATGATTACGTTAGTAGACAACTCACATGTCTCATTAGTGTCCACTCTCAAAATTTCTGGAATAGGCCATTTGTAGTTGTTCAAAAACATAGAACGTAGAAATTGCTTGAAATCTCCCCAAAGGATTTTTTTACCCATGACACCATACATAATCCTTGCGTCCTTCCACCAACGAGCTACCTCTTCATCCACACGTCGGTGAGCAAGAATGTATTCTATATGGCTATTTAACTTGCTATCGAAAGTACGACATCTCGCAAAACCAAATCCCATATCAATTTCCCAAATCTGATATTCTGCGGGTGTGGCGGAACTTTCCAATCGCCACTTGATTGTAGTTGGATCATATGCCATGCCAACCACAATAGCTAAATAGTCATGGTAAACATCATCTGATTTCTGCATCACATCAACACTAGTAGAAGTCATGATTAGTACATTAGTGCAAAAACACAAAATTATTTTGGTGGCACACTCACAACTCACTCAAAAACTGACAAGAAAGCAGATCTTACTGTTCCAAAGTGAATAGTGATGCTTACCAATTCGAAATCAAAGATTGATGCACTGATGTGATGAAGTGAATACCAAAGGTATATAGAACGATCGCAAGGCACACAGGTTATTTATGGTGGAGCTGTAGGTATGGTATCCTAACTACACCGCAAACAAGTCCTAGTGCTGATCGTATGACAAAGACCAATGGAAACACACACGGTGGAGATAATTGGGGCAATTGCAACTATGAAAATGAGCTCAGTAAAGTGAGGTATGTCGGAGGAACGCTCGTGTTGCAATGCACAAGGAGAGACGCTAGCAATGTCTCAACGAAACGGGCACAAGATTGCTAAACTGAGCAGCCCGCAGAGCACTAAGCACGCTAGTCTCATAGGATAGTTTTAGACACAAAGAAAGGTTTACTAAGGCTCACAAGGATAGGTATGCTATGTGGACTCAGTAAAAAAAATAAACAAAAAAGAATTTTTTTTGACCTGAGAATTGGTCTCTGTGATGGCAGAAAAACGGCCTAAAATCCTGCCGCGGCAGGAGGTCGGAAGACTCAAAAAAATTCTCGTATGAGGGTAGACCGGTCTGAGGTAAGGCGACGGTCCAATTTTTTTTTTCACGCTGGAGCACAGACCTGTCTGCGGTCAGGCGTGAGGCAGCGAACCAATTTTTTTTATTCCGACTTGCCAAGTAGTACACAACTAGGACTCTTTACTTGGGTCGGATCTGACTTGATGGTAGCGAAAAAAGATGGTGGCAAACAACTAGAACAACTAGAACAACTAGAAAACAAATCTACGAAGAACAGATCAAAATCTAATCTAATAGAGGAACTCGACCAGCAACTATTACTCGATTACGATGTAATCTAGGCTATGGCAACTTGTTTTGTGGGGCTTTTTCTGTATAGGATGAAAAACACTCTCTAATCTATGGATGGATTGTGGATTGCTTACCAAGGCAACGAGGAAATCTGATACCAAGATGATAAAATATTTGACTCAATATTTCCTTCCAGTTACCCTGTGTTCGAATCTACCAACTATAATTGAGTGTGATCTGTTGTTCCATTGGGAATTAGTAGATTACAGACTACCGTTCGTGGTCACGGCTGCGTGCGCAAGAGTGTGGTGTTGTGAATATCCTACAAGGTTCGAGATCTGTTGCGCTGGCATCAGGGACCAAGCGGGAGAGATCATAGCTACGCACTAGTTATCTATCATCCACCATCATCATCATCATCCGCTTACTGAGAAGATAGGGCCACCCCATATCAAATGCTTTGCAAGACGTTTGTTTGTTTCACATAAAGAAAACATAGCATAATAGTATTCAGCTTGTCCCTCAATAGAGTAGCAAATATAAATGCATAGGACACCTTCAAAGTTCATAAGAGTGACTAGATACAATAGTTTAAAACAAGCAAATATCAAAGTATGCATCAATCAACTAGTCTTGGGTCAATGCACATAGAACTAAGAATGGCCACTATGCTCTCAAAGTAGGTGCATAAAGTTAGAAGGTGGAGACTCAATAATATGGTGGAAGAAAGGCCTTTGTAAAAGGAAGTAGGGATTCCAGTCTCATAAAGAGCTTCCAAAAATTATGGTACTTATAGCTTTCAGCTCTCATTGCCCCTATCATAAGCATCTTGAAGTGATTAAGGTTAAAGTGAACAAACTATGGTGTACATGCTTGACGAAGTATAAGTCAGAAATCTCATGTCCCTTGTATACGAGGGCTGCTCCTTATGCTACTCAAGTTTAGTCACCGGTAAGTTCTTATCATTTTAAGTATATGTGTATCATAGAGAACCGCCAACGGGGTACCCCTTGCCCGATGATACGGAAGAATCCCCATATCAAAATGACAAGGCAAGCAGACAACAAGCATCTCAGCAATCTTCTTATTTACCATGGGAATATGGTGCTTTTTTCTCTCTTTCCTCTTTTCATAATCTCTTTTTTCTTTTTCTATTTTTTTTTCAATATAGGACTCTTTTTTTATAAGAAGAATGCTTCATAGACAACTCATTATGGTTACGCTGCAGGTTTCCACCATGTCAGCATGGATTAGACCAGCGGCCCAGGCGTTTCTCTAACACATATACATAACTCCATGGACTTACAAGCTCCCCTTTCATTTCACACCGACGACATCCATATACAAAAGAGCATGATATCAACTAGGTACAAGTACCAAGTGCAATGTTGAAAGCGTTCCCCATGAAAGCATGGTTCTGCTAATTCCCGACAAATAAGTGCAAGCATATACAACATAGAAGTCACAATGGTTCAAGTTTATTAAGGGGAAGAAAAGTAAAGTGTGCCATCAAGTTCGTGAGAGCTTTAATCACTAGTTTTCTCATAACAAGTTTAATTTGGAAGGTAAACAAAAGCTTGAATATACTTGGAATAGCATAAGCTAGTAGATAGGTATGGTGGACTCTTTGGAATAACTTGGTTTAGGGAGTTGGATGCATGAGTGGAACTCATACTTTGTTGTGGAGGCTAGCAAAAGACTGGGAGCGACAAACTAAGAGAGCAATAATGGCCATAATCATGCAGAGCGACAAAACATCATTGATCAAAGCATAATGTGATACTACAGGTTGAAAACTAAAGGATCATAAAGGCTATAGTGACTTGAGATAGTCATAACATGGTGCGAGCATGCGCCAAGTCAACCCAAATAAAGCATCAAAGGAGAATACCACTATACTATGCTTTAATATGCTAAAACAACACATGATTCATCCAAGACACATTAAGCAATCTCAATTGTTTGTAACAAGTCATGCTACAGCAAAGAATACTAAGCATAAAGCCAAAACAATATCAAGCATGGCATAACAAAGCATAGGCCACAGTAAAAAACAAGCTCCTTTTACCACATAAGCATGAACTTTCCTACTCTTTTCCAAACCAAACCAAACTATTTGCAAAACAATGTATTAAAGAGGGGGTCCAACCAATTTATACAGAAAACTAAGAGAACCAAGCAAACGAAAAATAAGACGCTCCAAGAAAAACACAATTGTGCATGAAACAATAAAAAATGAAGCGTTTGGAAGAAACCTGGGATTTTTATTGATGAAGAAGGGGATGCCTTGGGCATCCCCAAGCTTTGACACTTGTACTTCTTGGATATTTCTTGGGGTGACATGCGTGGCATACCCAATCTTGAGCTTTAGTCCATCCTTCATCTCATTACTCATTCCTTTCATACACCTAAATTTTTTCCTTCATACAAAACTTTACACAATCTTTATTAGCAACATTAGTGCACTGAAGATAAATAAGTCTTAAGGTTCTATTCTAACACCAAATAAACTTCCATTAGAACACCAGCTACTGTATCACTTCTCTCAAAAAGCTCAATTCCCCAAAAGAACTCAAAAAGGAACCAACAAGAAGCAAATGCAGAAAATGGCAGAAATTTGTCAAAACAGACCAGCAGGTGAAGACGAATTTTATTGAAGACCTTATGTTGCTCAAATCAAAACGTGTTGAACTAATGAAAGTTAGATAACAACCCGGGGCAGAAGCACAAAAATTCACGCCTCAAAAAGACGTTTAGAGATTTTACACGAATTTTTACGGTGAAGCATAGAAATTTGTTTTGGGACAGCAACTTTCCCAATCATTACTATCACATAAAGCATGCTTTTCATGGTCTACAAACACTAGAGCTTTATTATAAACATTTTCAAAAGAATCCGCAGGAACATGACATTCGTCCTCCTTTGGTAAGCATGGGGGACAATCAAATAATGTAAGGGGTAAAGAGTTACTCTCATTAGAAGGTAGGGATGGGTAGATCCATTATTCCTCCTCTTCATCGTCACTCTCCTCCTCTTTTCATCCAATGAGCTTCCAGTTTCAGCACTTTCTTCTTCCATAGGCTCCTGCAAGGCATTAGTATCTTCCATTGGTGGAGAGCATCTATTAAGATATTCAAGAATATAGCCATTTTCTATTTTGTAATTATCAAAGCAAAATTTAAGTATATCATAAACCTCATATTTATAAGGTGAACCATTAGTATTTTCAAGCAAACTAGCAAATTCAAATGCACCCTTCCAAGCAATAAATTCTTCAGTTTGTTCCACATCATAAAAGTCATAATTCCCTTTAACATAAGAAGATATGGTAACATTATCATTATACTCACATTGAAAAGGGAGGTGTTTATACCTGCTACACCAACAAGAATTATCAAGGCAATAAGTAACATTATAAGTAGAGCACACATTTATAGCAATGGTATACAATTTATCAATTTGTTCCCATAAGTGTTTCCCTTTTTGTGACAAGCGGTGTTCCTTATAATAATGTTTTTGTTCTTCCGTGAACCCACCTTGCCAATAAGATTCAGTTTCAAAGAAACCAACCATTGATAGAAAGCATGATAAAGCAAGACAATAACAGACCAATGAAAATAACAACTATAGTAGGAGCTATTTTTTTTTTGTGTTTTTGAATAACAAAACAAGCAAACAAAGCAAAAAGAAAACTAAGAAAAACAAAAATAACAAAGTAAAGAGATTGGTTATGAGGGACTCCCCTTGTGAAGATGTCCTTGACTCCCCGGCAACGGCGCCATAAAAATGCTTGATGGCTCTGTGTATGGCATCCAGAAAAATGCTGGAGCGTGGTTGATGTAGAGCTCGTTGGGAACACCAAGAGGAAGGTATGATGAGCACAACAACAAGTTTCCCTTAGTTATGAAACAAAGGTTTAATCGAACCAGTAGGAGCAAGGGAACACCCCAAAGGTGTTACTAGCTGAGCTTTGGCAGGGCGCACTACCGGTGCTAGTAGCAACATGGAGACCTGCACAACACAACCATAGAACTTTGTCCCCAACTTGCGATGAGGTTGTCAATCTCACCGTGTTTTGTGGAAAACAAAGTATTAAACGTATCGAATGGAAAGAAGTAAAAGTTTGCAGAAAGTAAACACAAAGCAGTAAAAGATTGTAGATTGAATGTAAAAGACAAGGACCAGGATCCATAGTTCACTAGAGGTGGCTCTCCTTAAGATAGATAACATGCTGGGTGAACAAATTACAGCGGGGCAATTGACAAACATCGAGAAAGCAATACATGCATATACTAATCATCTTGACTCCTTTGAGACTTGATTGGGCATTACAACATAATACATAGACCGCCATCCAACTGCATCTATCACTAATAATCCACCTTTAGGTTATCATCCGAACCCCCTCCAGTATTAAGTTGCAAGCAACAGATTATTGCTTTACGAACTGCGTGTAAAGTAAACAATATGATTGTTCTATGAACAAAGGAGTGTTGTTTTCTCCCTAGTAGCAACAGGACATCTAGTACCTTAGAGATTTCTGTCACTTCCCCAGATTACCAGAGGCATAAACCCACTATCGAGCATAAATACTAACTCTTGGAGTTGCTAGCATCTACTTTGCCAAGATAGCTACTAACAACGGAAAGCATGCAAGATCACAAATAACAAAGACATGATAGAATCAATAATCAATCTGAGATAGCATCTCAATATCCATCGGATCCCCGCAAACACAACATGCAGAATTACAAATAGATGATCTTGATCATGAACGGAGCTCACAAGATCTAGACATGAAAGCACAAAGGAGGAGAACCAGCCATCTAGCTACTACATGGATCCGTAGTCCAAGGATGAACTACTCACGCATCACACCGGAGGCTTGCATGGTGATGAAGAAGGCCTCCAGGGTGAATTCCCCTCTCCGACAGGGTGCCGGGAAGAGCTTCAGATCCCTCCCGATCTAGGGATGGAGATGACGGCGGCTACAGACTCTTTCGTGGATTTTTGATCAGGTACTTAGGGTTTACATCCCGGGGGCATCTTATAGTCGGAAGGGGAGGCCGAGGGGGTGCTAGGGCTAGCCACACCACCCCCTGGCGAGGGACAGGCTAGGCCGCGCGGCCAGGTGGTGTGGTGGCCCCTGGCCCCTCTCCGTCTCGTACTCTGGCATCTGATGACTTCTGGAAAAATAGGCACTTTGGCTTTTGTCCCGTCTAATTCCGAGAATATTCATTTTCTGACTTTCCTGGAACCAAAAACAGCAGAAAGCAGGCAGCTGGCACTGTGGCTCTTGGTAATAGGTTAGTCCAAGAAATCATATGAAAAGTACTCCAAAGTTGGAACAAAACACAAGAAAGTGGATAAAACCAAGCATGGAACATCAATAATTATAGATACATTTGCAATGTATCAGTCCCAAGTAAGGACTATGTGAACGAGGGACTTCTTCACCACTGAGCGTCGTTGCGCTGCGGGGTTCAGATCCAAAAGATCTACTTCCGTGATCTCGACTGGACCAGAGGAGTAGGAGTCATCATCAAGGAGCGTACGTGTGTGACTCCCTCGGGCGGTGCTGCACTTGTGGCGCCTGGAGTTGTCGGAGCCGCCGAAGCCGTTGGACTTCGAAACGACCCTGAGGTCGGCGTCGGTACGACTACATCACCCATGTTCCCCGTGGAACATTAACCGCGTCTGGTCTTGAAAGGTATGAACACCGAATCCCCTCCCGTTACTGCATTACTAATAGATAGATCCTAGCATTAGGGTTGTTTGCGTAGGGAAAAATATTGTTTTCTGACGCTAAACCCCAACAGGAATCAGTGTCCTTGTAGGCTTCATGGCATGGGCTTCATAGATCTTGTTATATATTAATGTGGGCCTTCCTTTGGGTTGCATCGTTTATGCCAATAGTGGGCATCCGAAGTGTTATGCCCATGTCCGTGGGTCCCATGGTGGGACCCACTAACCCCATAGGATCCACATGGACCAGTGGGTGGAGCCACATAGCCTACATGAGCCTAGGCGCCCAACCCCACTTTTGGCCCAAGCTCCCAAGGAAAACCATAGGGTTTCCTTGGGGGAGATGAAGCAAACATGGGGTTGGGGGTTTCCTCCTTTTTTTTGTTAGCCTAGGAGGCATGGGGGCAAGGCCTCCTGCTCCCACGCCTATATAAGGTGTATAGGTGTAGGGGGCAGGTACACATTGATGAGTGCATATTTGCATCATGTTTCGTACTATTATTTTGCATTGTAGATGTAGGATCTTGGTATTTTATGGCATTCGCGCGCACATTTTATGTCTGTTTTCACCAGGATCAGGACAGATGATGGATCCAATGGACACAATTCTTGGAGCAGTTGTACTGGGGAGAAAAGGAGTGAAAAACAACATAAACCGCTTATTTGGGAAATATCAATAACACCAGAAGAAAACCCGAGGAGACCAAGGCCTCCAGAGAGTTTAACGACCAACTATACGACCAGAATACTTTTTTCGGCTATATAGTTGCGGTCGTATAGCTGGTGCAGCAACCGCCTCCTCAAAAAGTTTCACCCCATGCAACTGGATCAGAGAGACGACATACAGAGCACCCAGAAATCGCCGAAAACCTCCCAAGGGATCCATCTTCGCCCTACGCGGATCTAGGAGGCCAAGGCATCGATCTTCACCTTCATCAACCGCTGCACCACCATCATCTCCATCCATCCCATCTTCACCCATCTAGATCTTGTTATAATTTCTGTACTTGTTGAGGATTTATACAAGAACTATTCATTCGCAATTGATTCCATTACCATTGCTATGATGTTGATTGCCTCCATGTCTGAGTAGATCATTAGTTCTTACGGAGATGGAGAAACCCTAGCATATGATTGAGATAAGATAGAGATTATTATGTTATACATCATTATGTGTATGAGTTAATTGTCTTCATCTTGATGTTGGGAGTTGTGCACATCCTTAATATTTGCCTCTTATGGGGACTCAATGAAGGGGATTACTTGTTAGTAGACGGAGGGATGATAGCACTTACTGTGACTATAAAGATGTTGTCATCCTTTACGTACTAACTTGGGGAATCAAGGAGAACTCATAAAGCCATGTTCATGCCACGGGAGAAATCCCTTAATAGCGAGATAATATGATTGATGTCATTTATTCGTCAGTTGTGGTTATGAAGGATGATGTGAGCAGTGGTTGCTGTATATTTGTCCATATATGGAGCTCCTCCCACATACATACATATCATGAGAATATTCGTTATAATAATCTTGATTGATTAGTCTAAATTGCTAGTGGTGTATCCACCACTCCCTGAGAACGCCTTTTTCCCTATTGCAGTTCCAAGTTCTTTTTCATACACGATTTTTAGTTTCTGCATTAAGTTTTACTTTACTTTAAATTGCTTCGTTCAATCAAAAACCCCAAAACAACTTTACTCTTCTTGCATCTTAAATTTATTCCTTAAGTATTTCGTTTAGTTTTAATTAAAAGCATTTTATTCTTTCTCCTACTGCTCCATGTGGGCTTGATATCTTTATTTTGAAACTAGCTACAAACGATCTGTGCACTTGCAGTCATCAAGCTATTTTCTGGCGCCGTTGCTAGGGTGCTTAGCGCTATAAGTCACTTTACTTTTATTTATTTACTTTCGTTGTACTAGTTTTTAATTTAAGTTGCATGACCGCAACAATGGACAACACTCATCATTTAATCCAGCTTGAGGCAGTAAGGAAAATGTGTTCTCCCATGGACGCTTTTATCAGTGTCAATAAAAGCATAAATCCAGATGAAATTGAGATCCACCCTTTATTTTTTGAACTACTGCACTCAAAGAAATTTGCAGGAACCAATGGAGTCCATATGGACACTTACAATTCTTTGAAGATGTTCTCAGTTCCTTTATATTCAACGACTATGATCTTGATATGGTTAAAACCCAGTTGTTTAGACAAACTCTTTCTAATAATGTTTGTGACTAGTATAGATCTTTTTGTGCAGAAGCACCAAGGATTTGGACGGAATTGACAACCAATGTCCTATCAAAATATTACTCAGAAAGCAAAGCTCACAGGATGAGAGGTATTCTTATCAGTTTTAAAAATAGTCCTGATGAGGGTTTGTATGAAGGATATCTAAGGTACAAGAGCTATCTAGATAATTGCCCGCACCATCATTTGCTTGATTGGTTGATCACTCAAACTTTTTATGGAGGGCTTAATAATGAAAATATAATGAATTTTGACACCGCTTATAATGGTAGTTTTCTATCTTATACCTATGATGAAGCTTGGAAATTAATAATGAAAATGAGGGAGGCAACAGAAAATATTAAAAATGAGGAGAACATTAATATTTTTTATGAATATGCTTGTGTTAACGATTTCCTTGCAGATGAAAGGACTTGTGCAATGATTAAAACCCTTGGTATTGATTCTTACTCCGTAAATAAAATTATTGATAATTATGCAGGGCATTTACAATTATCTATAGAATGGGAACCCCATAAACCCTTGAAGAAAAGAAGCTTGCAAGAGTGCTAATGGAAGAGTTCTCCTCTGCACCTATTCAAGATAATATCAAGAAAAAGCAAAAAGAGGAAGAAAAAATAAAAAGAAGATTAAAGAAACAAGAAAAGAACCCCGAAGCTACCAATATAAATAATGTTATATTAAAGGATCTTATGGAAGCACGAACGATGGATAATGAAGTGGTTATGCTAGACTATGAAACCTCATAATTCATCGAAGGTAAGGTACGAGGTAAAGAAACTTCTAAACCTTTGACTCCTATATATTGTGGAGAAACTTTCTTATATGGAACTTGCGAGCCAATGTCCACTATAAATATTATGCCTTCATCACTTTATGAGGAACTTCGCTACAATCTAAATAATCTAGATGTGGAATCGGTACACCCTACTATTAAATTGTTTAATAGAACTAATATAAAACCAGAAGGCGTTATTGGAAATATCTATGTCTTTATTGGATCACTCATGTAACCCCTTGATTTCATATTGTTGATATGCCTCGAGATTCTATTTGTCCTATTCTATTAGGCAGGCCTTTTATGTCCATAACCAAAGCTCAAGTTGATAATAAGAAGGAGACTATTTCACTAATGTTTGGAGAAGAGGAAATGACATTCCACTTTGCCAAACTAAAGAAGGGGCCATATGAAGTGGAAGATATCAAGGAAGAGAAAACAATTGTCGAGCTGGCTGCAATTCATTTCAGTACTGCACATGATGAATTAGAGAGGAGCTTAATTAATTGGGAGGAAGCACCAGATGATGAAGAGAGATAAGACATGGATGATTACCTTGATTTAGTTCCAGAAGCACAAAATCCACATGACTATGAAGAACTGGTAAGAAAAGGAGATGAATAACCCCCGCCAATTGAATTGAAACAACTTCCGGACGATATGAGGTGTGAGTTTTTAGATGATGAAAATAAATGTCTTGTTATTATTAACAAAAATCTATCAGAAAATGAAACAAATAAACTAATTTTAGTTTTGTTTAAGCATCGTGAATCCTTTGGATATACTCTGAGCGATATTAAAGGAATAGATCCATCTATTGTAACACATAAGATTCCCATGCTTGATGATGCTGAACCTATAGTTGATACACAAAGAAGGCTTAATCCGAAAAGGAAAGAAGTAGTAAGAAAAGAAGTTATACGCTTATTAGATGTAGGCATAATATATCCTATTTCTAATAGTAAGTGGGTTAGCCCAACTCATTGCATACCAATACAAGGTGGTCTTGATGCTGCTTTGACTGAGGACGGTGAGCTAGTTCCTGTAAGACCTATTGTTGGATATCATATGTGCATTGATTTTAGGAAGCTAAACCATGAGACACAGATAAATGATAAACCTATGCCGTTTATGGATAAAATTCTAGAAAGACGAAGTAATAATTCTTATTTTTGTTTTCTTGATGGTTATTTTGGATATTGTCAAATTGCCATACAACCAAAAGATCAAGAGAAAACAACTTTTACTTGCCCTTATGGAACATATGCTTATAGATTAATTCCGTTTGACTTATGTAATGCAGCAGCGACTTTTCAAGAATGTGTTTTAAAAATCTATGATGATTTTGTTGAGAAGACTATGGAAGTTCTAACAAATGATTTTGTTGTTTGTGGAACAACCTTTGTTAATTGCCTCTACAATCTAACCAAAGTTTTGCAGAGATGCAGGCAATCAAATTTGGTTTTGAATTGGGAACAATGCCGTTTCATGGAGAGAGAAGGTAAAGTTTTTGGGCATAAGGTTTTGTAGAAGGGAATAGAAATAGATAAAAATAATATAAGTGTATAGAAAATCTTCCAATACCTCAGGACATAAAAAACTTAAAAATGTTTCTAGGACATGCATGTTTTTATAAGCGCTTTATAAAAGTTTTTGCTAAAATAGCTATGCCTCTCAACAACCTTATTGAGAAAGAAACTCCCTTCTACTTAGACCATAATTGCATTGCAGCTTTCGAGAACCTTAAAAACAAATTAGTTTTAGCACCCATCACGCAATCTCCAAAATGGGATGAACCTTTCGAAATCATGTGTGATGCTAGTGACTATGCTTTAGGGGCTGTGTTAGGATATGGAGATGGAAAGAATTTAAATGTTATTTATTACGCTAGTAGACCTCTTAATAAAATTCAGAAAAATTATGCTACTACAAAAAAAGAGTTCCTAGCTATATTTTTTGCTCGAGACAAATTCAGATCTTGCATCATTAATTCTAAGGTAATAGTTCATATGGATCACCAAGCTTTGCGTCACCTCCTTGTGAAAAAGGATGCGAAGCCCAGGTTGATTAGGTGGGTTCTATTACTACAAGAATATGATTTGCAAATAGTAGATAGGAGGGGTAAGGATAATCTGGTAGCAAATCATCTCTCTAGGATGGTGGGAATAATTACTAACGCCATACCTATAAATGAGTCATTTCTGGGAGAATATTTAGCAAGTGTTGAAATTGCTGATCCTTGGTATGTAGATTATGCTAACTATCTCGTAGTAAAATTTATACCTCCTAGTATGAAAAGGAATCAAAGGATGAAATTCTTCAATGATCTTAAATATTACTTTTGGGATGATCCGTATCTATATCGTCATGGACCTGACGGAATGATTCGGAAGTGTGTTCCTAACCATGAAATGAATGCAATTTTGCAAGCTTGTCATGACAACCCATATGGAGAACATCACGCAGGCAAGCGAACTTCAGCAAAGGTACTTCAATCCGGATTCTATTGGCCCACCTTGCTCAAGGATGCACACATGTATGTAGAACACTGTGATGCTTTCCAAAGAAGAGGTAATATAGGTATGATACAAGAAATGACAATGAATTATAGTCTTATAATCGAACCCTTTGATGTATGGGGAATGGATTACATGGGACCTTTTATAGAATCAAATGGTTATGCTCATATTCGTTTGCTATTGATTATGTTACTAAATGGGTTGAAGCTATTCCAACAAGCCATGCAGATGAAGCTGCCTCAGTGAAGATGATCAAGGATGTTATATTCCCCAATTTTGGAGTTCCTAGATTTTTAATCACTAACGGTGGTTCTCATTTTATGAAAGGAACTTTCATGAAAATCCTCAGTAAATACGGAGTAACTCACCGCGTTTCTTCACCATATCATCCACAAACGAGTGGTCAAGTGGAACTGTCCAATAGAGAATTACAGACCATACTCGAGAAGACGATGGACAAATCAAGAAAAGATTGGTCATACAAGTTAAATGACACTCTATGGGCATACCGTACTGCGTTTAAAAATCCAATGGGTATGACACCTTATAAGATGGTGTACGGTAAGGCATGCCATTTACCTTTAGAATTGGAACACAAAGCTTTTTGGGCAATCAAAAACCTAAACTATGTTCTTAAAGAAGCAGGAGAAAAACGTTTATTAGATATTCATGCTTTAGATGAGTTTAGAAGTGAGGCTTATGAGAATGCTAGATTGTTTAAAGAAAAAGTGAAAAGATGGCATGATAGAAAAATAGAAAATAAGACCTTTAAAAGTGGAGACAAAGTGTTACTCTATAATTCTCGTCTTAAGTTGTTTCCAGGAATGCTCAGATCAAAGTGGGAAGGCCCTTATATAGTTGAAGAAGCTTATTCATCGGGAGCAGTAAAGCTCAAAGGAAAAACACCCTCTCTTTCATGGGTGGTAAATGGACAACGCTTGAAGCATTATCGAGTGAAAGAAGATATAAGTGTAGTCACCATACAAGTGATCACCCCAGAAGAGGTGACTGGGCAAAGATATACAAGGGATGGCAACTGTAAGAAGAATGGACTTGGGACAAAATGAGCAACACTACGGTCAAGCTATTGACCATAAAAGAGCAATTCATGGGAGGCAACCCATGCAAAGTAAAGGTTTGAGTAAGTTTTCAATTTTATTTAAGTTTTAATTGAGGTTGTGTTAAATAAGGAACATTTGAAGTTCTAGCGAAGAAAAAGGAAGATTGATGATGCCAATATTGGTCGAAAAATTAAGCTATCATTTTCTGTCAAAATTTGATATTCCGTTAAGTTTCAGATTAATAAAGAATCCTTGGAGAAGCAGAAAAATTTTGGTGGACACAGAAGGTTTAACGACCAACTATATGGCGGGAATGAAAATTCCGGCTGTATAGTTGCGGTCATATAGTTATTTCGACATCACCCCTTCCTTCCACGAAAGGTACTGATAATTTAATGACCAACTATATGGCGGGAATAAAAATTCCGTCCATATAGTTGTCGTCGTATAGATATCAATGCCTTTGACAAAGCTCTTTTCTAGGTACTGATAGTTTAACGACCAACTATATGACGGGAGTAAAAATTCCGCATGTATAGTTGTGGTCGTATAGATATCGATCCATCTCCAAAAAATTTATTCAGAGTACAAACGGTTTAACGACCAACTATACGATGGGAGTAAAAATTCCCGCCCGTATAGTTCCCGCCGTATAGTTGCTTCCACCGTAGAAGAAATTCTATAGTCGGTTCGTAACTATACGGCGGGACCTATACGGGCCACGCCCGTATAGTTGCTCGTTATGAAAGGCGGCTAGGGTTTTTGACCTACCCTTTTAAAGTTGATCGCATCTCACCTTTTTCATTAAGTTTTCGTAGAGCTCCAACCTCAAAAAATCCTCCATCCCTATACAAGCCCCTCTAACAACATCCGTGCAGCGAAGCCATGCAGCCCTGCCATGTCAATAAGATCTGGAAGAAGAAAGAAGAGAAGCCTATGAAGAGGATTTAAGAAGTAGAACCAAAAGGATCATCATCGTCCGACCCAGAGATCAAGCCTCTCCCAAATTGGGAGGACATGTTCCCGCAAAGGATGGAGATGATGAGGCAAGCTGACCAGGGAAAGAACAAGGATGAGTATCTCCCTAATCCCTATCTCGCTATAACATAGGATCCTATTATAAACCTCCTCTTGGTCCATCATCTCTTAAACCTAAGAAGGTGCAGCAAGATGAGATTCATGATAAGATCTATGAGTTGGAAAAAGCTTCGAAGGCATATGTTGAAACAACTGGAGAAGGGATTGACTCCTACTAGATGATGAGCAAAGACCTTGAGAAAAAGGTCGATGACATCGATGGTAGAGTTGGTTTCTTGATTAAAACTGTTTTTGAGTTGACAGATGAGAAGAAATTCCTCAAGAAGAAAATGTTGAAGCTTCAATACAACATGGCCGAGCTCAACATCTGCTTTGCAAGCATAGTTAAAGATGGCAACACAAAAGAAGAGGGCAATACTCTTCCTACCTAGGAGGAGGAATATGTACCAACAAGGAGTTATTTGATCCCGCCTGGCTTGATTCCAAGCTTGGGGAGATCTTTAAGACCTTGTAATCTATCTTATAAATTTTATATTACTATCTTAGTTTTGCATTAGTTCGAGTTTAAAAATAAAGTTTACATCATTTGAATTCCCTTCAGGAATAGTCGATCCCTTTTATGAAATTCAGAGTTTATTATCATATATGGAGCAATATTGAGTTTGTGTTTGTCCTATTGGATATATGAATGGCTTGAGTATAATTTTACTTGCACTTGATGATAGCAATAGGATTCTTCCACACCATTAGTATTAATTGAACATGTAAAGATAATTTAATTGATATGTTGTAAGTTCACGGTTTGATTTACAAAAGTAAAAATAATCTAATTAGTCAAGTTGAAAATAAACCTTGAACAAAGGAAAATTAAAAGTGCTATCAAAATAGAGCATGGACAAGTCGAGGTAGAATCTTCAAGTCATAAAGATGCTTCATATACAATTGGAATCTGATAATTGAGATCGTTAAGCTTTGGATTCCTACATGAAGTGGAATGTATGGCTAGCTTCTTTGCACAACACTTAAACAAAAGTGTGAGCATATATATAAAAAGAAAAAAAGAGAATGTGCAAAGACCAAATAGGCATACACCACTATATTGTGGTATGACAAAGAAGCATTTTGAGATTTTGAATCCCAAGTGAATATGTTAATCCTAAAACACTTGGGAATACCTCGCTGACTCATTCGATCGAACCGAATACTTTTACATCATGTTGAGATTCATCTTTTGTGAACTGTTGATCACTAAGGTGTGGAATCCTTCTAATATTATTCGGATGGTTCGAGTAAGGTGCTATTCATGAACTTATTCCTATGTATCATATACGATAAACACATGCTGCAACTACCTCATTTATTTTATTAAGTCAGCTTCATGAATATGAGGATCACATCCATTAAGCTAGCTTGCTCGGGATGAGAAAGAGTCTAAGCTTGTGGAAGTTGATGAGTGCATATTTGCATCATGTTTCATAATAATTATTTTGCATTGTAGATGAAGAATCTTGGTATTTTACGACGTTCGCATGCACATTTTATGTCTGTTTTCACCAGGATCAGGACAAATAATGTATCCAATGGACACAATTCTTGGAGTAGTTGTACTAGGGAGAAAAGGAGTGAAAAACAACATAAACCACTTATTTGGGAAATATCAATAACACCGGAAGAAAACCCAAAGTGACCAAGGCCTCTAGAGAGTTGCACGACCAACTATACGACCGGAATACTTTTTCCGGCCATATAGTTGCGGTCGTATAGCTGGTGCCGCCACCATCTCCTCAAATAGTTAAACCCCGTGCAACTGGATCAGAGAGACAACATACAGAACACCTAGAAATTGCCGAAAACATCACCTCCGGAAGGAATATGGAGGGGCAACTCGCCCAAGGGATCCATCTTCACCCTACGCAGATCTAGGAGGCCAAGGCATCGATCTTCATCTTCATCAACCGCTGCACCACCATCATCTCCATCCATCCAATCTTCACCCATCTAGATATTGTTGTAATTTCCGTACTTGTTGTGGAGTTATACAAGAAATATTCATTTGCAATTGATTCCATTACCATTTCTATGATGTTGATTGCCTCCATGTCTGAGTAGATCATTAGTTCTTGGGAAGATGGAGAAACCCTAGCATATGATTTAGATAAGATAGAGATTATTATGTTATACATCATTATGTGTATGAGTTAATTCTCTTCATCTTGATGTTGGGAGGTCTGCACCTCCTTAATATTTTCCCCTTATGGGGACTCGATGAAGGGGATTACTCGTTAGTAGACGAAGGGATGATATCACTTATTGTGACTATAAAGCTGTTGTCATCCTTTACGTACTAACTTGGGTAATCAAGGAGAACTCATAAAGCCATGTCCATGCCATGGGAGAAATCCCTTAAAAGCGGGATAATATGATTGATGTCGTTTATTCGTCAGCTGTGGTTATGAAGGATGATGTGAGCAGTGGTTGTTGCCTATTTGTCCATATATGGAGCTCCTCCCACATACATACATATCATGAGAATATTCGTTATAATAATCTTGATTGCTTAGTCTAAATTGCTAGTGGTCTATCCGCCACTCCCTGAGAATGCCTTTTTCCCTATTGTAGTTCCAAATTCTTTTACATACGCGATTCTTACTTTTTGCATTAAGTTTTAGTTTACTTTAAATTGCTTCGTTTAATCAAAAACCCCAAAACAATTTTACTTTTCTTGCATCTTAAATTTATTCCTTAAGTATTTTGTTTAGTTTTAAGTAAAAGCATTTTAGTCTTTTGCCTACTTCTTTCCGTGGGATCGATATCTTTATTTTGAAACTAGCTACAAACGATCTCTGCACTTGCAGTCATCACACATCCAACCCTAACCGCTGCCACCTATAGTTGCTCCTACCTCCTCCTCCCTCGTGTGATGGAGAAGCTGTTGGAAATATTCTCGAAAGGAAATAATAAAGATCAAAACGGATTTGGTACCACCGGTGCTACCTATGCATGCATAGGGTGTCGTTGGATATGAGGAGCAACTTTTGTCAGTTGTTCGATGCGAGGTAGAAGGTTTTAGGTGTGTACTTCACGGTGTCTTGGTCTCCATTCGCGCACCACTCTGTCTGACCAACCAACTTGTTCATCCAAAATATCAACCAATTTTGTAGATGTTCATCTGGTCCATGATAACTGCATGTTAAGTTGACTATGCAAACTACATGCAAATCGACCGTTTTAGCTATCAACTGGGCAGCATTCAATAGGGTGTTCCTTTGATGAGCAAACTTTTGTCGATGCAAATAGAGATACCATGTGGAGTTGCACTCCAATTCTTCCCGCAGGTTTTTCTAATTTCGCCGCAAAAAATTTCCCCCACGCATAAACAAGCATAGTGGGATGTAACTTATTGTGATACAAAGCTTGATCAGTGCCAAACTTTGTGTGTCTCATCTCAAACTAGAAAACTGAGTTCATTGTGAATGAGATGCATTTCTCAATTGCAACTGGTGTCCTCTGTATGGTTCATTCTAAAATGGATGCGTGTTGGTTTGATCGAAATGGAAAATCCTTGTACCATGAACTATGCTTGAATTTTTCTTGGTTGGATGGCCCGTCTAGTGTTGTTGGTGATCTTGCTAAAATAACTACAACTTCCATTGTTCCATTCGTTGGGTGGTGAATGTGGGGGAATTTTTGCTAGGGTGGATGGTAAAGTTGGTGATTGTGCTAAAAATGAAACTTTCTTGGACCATGAATATGCAAAGATTTGTGCGGTAGTGTGGTGTGGTGGTTGGCAAGAGTGTGCTCTCGGTTAGACGGTGGTGGAATTTTCTGTCAGAGACGTTTGTGCTCTCGATGCTCTCATTCATGCTCTCTATAGGATATCTAATGGGCGGATCATTATGCACAGTTAGCCTCCATGGTATCTCACTATTTTGCTAATAAAGATTGTTATTATTATAGTTTTGTATTAATGATAAGTGTTTATTCTCTATGCTATAATTGTATTTCCTAAAAACTGAATATATGTGTGTATACATAAACAACACCGTCTCACTAGTAAGCCTCTACTAGACTAGCTCAGTGATTAAATGATGGTTAAGTTTTTCTAACTATAGACATGTGTTGTCATTTAATATTGAGATCATATCATTAGAAGAATGGTATGATGGACATACCAAAAATCAAGCATAGCTTTTAATCATAACTAAATTTTAATTGTTGTAGCTTTCTTTATGTCAAGTATCAGTTCCTTAGACCATGAGATCATGTCACTCCCTAGTACCGGAAGAATACCTTGTTGGCATCAAAAGTCACATCATCATTCGGTGATTATAAAGGTGCTCTTCAGGTATCTCATAAGGTACTTGTTGAATTATATGGATCAAGACTAGATTTGTCACTCCATGTGATGGAGAGAATCTCTAGGCCCTTTCGGTAACACAATGTCCTGAGTAGCTTGCAAGCATGTGACTAATGTGCTTAGTAATGAGGATATTGTATAATGGAACGAGTAAAGATAACTCGCCAGTAACGTGATTGAACTAGGTATGATGATACCTATGATATAATATCTGGCAAGTAATATATTGATACGTCCTAAACATATCTACAATTTTTGATGCTCCATGCTTGTTTTATATCAGCTTTCTTATGTTTTGTTCATACTTTGAAGTATTTCTATACATTTTATGGAACTAACCTATTAACAAGATGTCATAGTGCCAGTTGTTTGTTTTCTGCTGTTTTTGGTTCCAGAAAAGCCAAAAAAGTAATATTCTCGAAATTGGACGGGACAAAAGCCAAAGTCAATATTTTACCGGGAGACACATGGAGTTCGAAGAAGAGACGAAGGGGGCCATAGGGCGGCCACACCCCCAGGCGCGGGCAACCCTAGGCCGTGCCAGGGCAGGGTGTGGCCCCCCTGGCCGGCCACCGACCTCGCCCCTTCCCCTATAAAAGCCCCCCGATGCGAAATCCCTACGTACCAAATAGGAATTCCACAAAAAGTTCTGCAGCGCCGCTGCCACCGAAGAGGAAATTCGAGGGACAAAAGTCTCTGTTCCCGCACGCTGCCGGGACAGGGAAGTGCCCCCGGAGCCATCTCCATCGACTCCACCACCATCTCCATCGCCGTTGCTGACTCCCATGATAAGGAGGGACTAGTTCTCTCTCGAGGCTAAGGGCCCCACCGGTAGCTATGTGTTCATCTCTCTCTATGCGTGATCTTATGAGATCATGAGTTTTGTAATCTATAGATCTATTCTGCTACTCAAGTGCTTTAATTAATCTCTGCTTATCCCCACGTGTGTGAAGTTGATAGTGTGCACACCGTGTGGCACTTTGGCTAAGGTTACATAAATACTTATCATGAGTATAATTTGAGTTGGATGTCTCTATGAGATTGTGGTGTTTGTTGGAACCATCTAGTGCTCAAGGTGATAGTGAGGGGTTATCTAGATGGGGAATGCAAACTTTAAGGTGTGCTGTTATAGCCCTACATCGTCCAACCAGAGAGTAGTTCAGGGTAGCATAATGAAGAGAAGATATTTATATGAGAGTGTCCACTAGCAAAAGTATGATCCCTAGGCCTTGTTTCTAAGCATTGAAACACTATTTACAATCAGTCCTGTTACATGTTTGCTTGCTGCCACTCTTATTTCAGATTGCAATTACCACTTATAAACATCCATATTACTTGTATTTCACTATCTCTTCACCGAACTAGTGCACCTATACACCTGACAAGTGTATTGGGTGTGTTGGGGACACACGAGACTCCTTGTATCTTGATTGCAGGGTTGCTTGAGAGGGATACCTTTGACCACTTCCTCCCTGAGTTCGATAAACCTTGGGTGATCCACTTAAGAGAAACTTGCTGCTGTTCTACAAACCTCTGCACTTGGAGGCCCAACACTGTCTACAAGAATAGAAGCGTGCTTAGACATCAAGCTATTTTTGTAGGGGTTCCGCGTATGAAAACAATAAAATTTTACCCTACACCCCTGAACCCCTGAAGCTGCCAGGACCTATCTATTAGTAATACAGTAACAGGAGGGGCTTTTCGCGAACTTACCCTTGAAGACCGAAAAGCGTTGTCAACGCTCAGGAGAGCGTGGTTGATGTAGACGAGCCGAAGCCGACCTCAAGGTCGTGATGAAATCCTTGCGCTCCTTCTGGCTCCAACGACTTGAGTGCCTCAAGTGCGACACCTGGCGGGGAGTTACACACGTCCGGTGCCTGATGATGACTCCCGCTTCCCTGATCCAGCAGCAGTTGCGGAAGTAGAGCTCCCGGATCCGAATCCCGCAGCGCGACGGCGCTCCGCGGTGAAGATGACTCTCGCTCGCGCAGTCCAGACTTGGAACCACGGTCACGAGAGAGAGAGGGGGAAAGAGAAAATATCAATTAGAGGTCCTCCCAAACGTGAGGAGACCTTTATTGATTATTGGTGTATTTATCTTGGCCAAATACCCCACTATATAAAGGGCGAGGAGGGGGTACACCCTCCCTCAAAGTCCCGGGGTGGGACTAAAGGAGAGGAGGGGGTGGGGAGGCCGCCGGTCAGCCCCTGGTGGGCCCCACGCGGGGGGCTAGGCCCAGCCGGCCAGCCCCCTTGCCCCTTCGCCCTCTCTCCTTTCCCTAATGGGCCCTCTCCCTCCGGAAATTGGCCCATTAAGCCTTTTTGACCTTTAATTGATTTTCTCTTTATTAAATAATTATGAATAAATGATTAAATCAATATTTAACATTCAGTCACATAGTATTCAACCTCCGTGGCCATGGAACACCTTCCACCTCCACTCCGGACATCCTCCAGACTTACCGAAACCCTTCCAGTTTTCTCTCTACAATTCTTAGGTGATTCCACCGATCCTATAAACACTCTCTATGCATCATCAAACCCTTAAGCATGATACCCCACGGTTCGGGAACACTCCAGACATGGTCGGGACACTCCCGCACCAATGATCGACAGAGGGACCTGGATGGCCATGTGACCCCTGTGCGTTCCATGAAGATCTTTCGTCATTTGAACCAGGACAGTCGTGTCTTATTCCCTTTGTCACTCGATACTTGCATTGCCCGAGATCTGATCAATGACATCACCATGCCGTGTTCAATCTCGTTACTGAACAATGCTTCTTAACTCGTTCCGACAAGTGATATCCCCGTGATCAAATCACACGCTGCGCAGCTATTAGATATAACTTCTCCAAGTGGGCCCTTGAGTATCTTCTCATCACATGGACGGAGAAATCCCGCTCTTGACATATGTTGCCTCTACGGTTTCCTCCGAGTACCTGAACACACCTTCATAACCAGTGTTTTACCAGATGGCATTTGATGCTATCTAAGCACTCTCGGGAGACGGTGATTGATATAGCATCACGGTCTAAGGAATAGTCTACGAGGATCCATTTCTAATCATCGTAACTTGAACTTCATGACATGATCGGGTCATGATGTTTAGGTTGGGTATTAGTTCATCATCTCATTCTCAGAATGATATGACCTCATTTCCAACTGGCATAAATGCCACATGATTAGGAAACTTGATCATCTGTTGACCAATGAACCAGTGACTAGAGTTTCACTGGGAACCCCTGGTTGTTTATATATCACACGTGTATTGATGTTTCCACTCAATACAGTTATAGCATGATATAAAACTTAATCATAAATTATATGAAATATGATAATAGTCCTTACTACTATTTGTCTCTAGGGCATATTTCCAACAGTCTCCCACTTGCACTAGAGTACAAATACACCAGTGATGACCCACAAGTGTAGGGGGTGTATCGCAGTATTTTCGAGGGAAGTGAAACCCAATTTATTGATTCGACACAAGGGGAGCCAAAGAATATTTATAAGCCTTAACAACTGAGTTGTCAATTTAGCTGCACCTGGAAACAATCTTGCTCATAGCAGTTTATAAGTAGCAACAGTTTTGTAGTAGGAATAGTAAAGTAACAGCAGTAGTAAAGCAAAGACAGTGGTAACAAAAGCAGTAACAGTGGGATTCGAGTGCGGTAGGCATAGAGATGGATGGACGGGAGTTGCATGGACAAGACAATTCACATAGCAATCAGAACATAGGGCAATTGCAGATAAATAAGATAAAGCATCCAAGTACTAGACAATCCTAGGCATGTGTTCCATATATAGTCATACGTGCTCGCAATGAGAACTTGCATAACATCTTTTGTCCTGCCATCCCGTTTGCAGCGGGGCCTCTAGGGAACTACTGGCAATTAAGGTGCTCCTTTTAATAGAGCACCGGAGCAAAGCCTTAACACTTCGTGAACACATGTGATCCTCAGATCAAAGCCTTTCCTTTCCGGTTATCCCGATTTCTGTCACATCGGGGCCATAGGTTCCGGACAACGACGTGTGTATACAACTTGTAGATAAGACCAAAAACAATACTATCATAATGAATCAATAATAAGTTCAGATCTGAAATCATGGCACTCGGGCCCTAGTGACACGCATTAAGCACAACAAGTCGCAACAAAGTCATAAAGCACTAAGAAAAGATACTAGGCACCATGCCCTAACAATCTGATGCCATTACATGAATGATCTCATCCAATCCCTACCATCCCCATAGCCTACAGCAGGGGATTACTCACTCATAGATGGAGGAAACATGGATGGTCGATGAAGATGATGGTGGAGATCGATGGAGATGGCTCCGGGGGCACTTCCCCGTCCCGGCAGGGTGCCGGAACAGAGACTTTTTGTCCCCCGAATCTCCCCTTCGGTGGCGGCAGCGCAGCGGAACTTTTCATGGAAAAACATCGAACCCCCCGAAGTTTTTAGGTCAGAAGGCTCCTTATAGGAGAAGAGAGAGGCCGAGGGGTTGCCTGGGGGGCCCACACCACCCCCTGGCGTGGCCTGGCATGGCCCGCGCCACCAGGTGGTGTGGCCACCCCAGGGCTCTTCTCCCTCTCATATTCTGGCTCCTGGAGTCTTCTGGAAAAATAGGCACTTTGGCTTTTGTCCCGTCCAATTCCGAGAATATTCATTTTCTAACTTTCCTGGAACCAAAAATAGCAGAAAACAGGTAGCTGGCACTGTGGCTCTTGTTAATAGGTTAGTCCAAGAAATCATATGAAAAGTACTCCAAAGTGTGGACAAAACACAAGAAAGTGGATAAAACCAAGCATGGAGCATCAAAATTTATAGATACATTTGCAATGTATCAACATCCCCAAGCTTAACTCCTGCTTGTCCTCGAGTAGGTAAGTGATAAAAAGAAAGAATAATTTTTGAGGTGACATGCACCATCAAAGACTTGATCAAAGTATTTGCAAAACATTCAAAGTTGGGATCATAGTACTTCAATCATAACATGAAAGACAAAGTTCTAGCAATAAGCAAAGAAACTATGATGCAACATGAAAAGGCAAAAACAAAAGATTCATGAATAACACTGCCTTGCAAGACGTTTGTTTGTTTCACATAAAGAAAACATAGCATAAAAGTATTCAGCTTGTCCCTCATAGAGTAGCAAATATAAATGCATAGGACACCTTCAAAGTTCATAAGAGTGACTAGATACAATAGTTTAAAACAATCAATAACAAGATATGCATCAATCAACTAGTCTTGGGACAATGCACACAGAACTAAGAATGGCCACTATGCTCTCAAAGTAAGTGCATAAAGATAGAAGGTGGAGACTCAATATAATGGTGGAAGAAAGGCCTTTGTATAAAAGGAAGTAGGGATTCAAGTCTCATAAAGAGCTTCCAAAAATTATGGTACTTATAGCTTTTAGCTCTCATTGCCCCTATCATAAGCATCTTGAAGTGACTAAGGTTAAAGTGAACAAACTATGGTGTACATGCTTGACGAAGTATAAGTCAGAAATCTCATGTCCCTTGTATACGAGGGCCGCTCCTCATGCTACTCAAGTTTAGTCACCGGTAAGTTCTTGTCATCGTAAGTACATGTGTATCATAGAGAACCGCCAATGGGGTACCCCTTGCCCGATGATAAGGAAGAATCCCCATATCAAAATGACAAGGCGAGCAGACAACGAGCATCTCAGCAATCTTCTTATTTACCATGGGAATATGGTGTTTTTCTCTCTTTCCTCTTTTCATAATCTCTTTTTTCTTTTTCTCTCTTTTTTCAATATAGGACTCTTTTTTATAATAACAATGCTTCATAGACAACTCATTATGGTTACGCTGCAGGTTTCCACCATGTCAGCGTGGATTAGACCAGCGGCCCAGGCGTTTCTCTAACACATATACATAACTCCATGGACTTACAAGCTCCCCTTTCATTTCACACCGACGACATCCATATACAAAAGAGCATGATATCAACTAGGTACAAGTACCAAGTGCAATGTTGAAATCGTTCCCCATGAAAGCATGGTTCTGCTAATTCCCGACAAATAAGTGTAAGCATATACAACGTAGAAGTCACAATGGTTCAAGTTTATTAAGGGCAAGAAAAGTAAAGTGTGCCATCAAGTTCGTGAGAGCTTTAATCACTAGTTTTATCATAACAAGTTTAATTTGGAAGGTAAACAAAACCATGAATATACTTGGAATAGAATAAGCTAGTAGATAGGTATGGTGGACTCTTTGGAATAACTTGGTTTAGGGAGTTGGATGCATGAGTGGAACTCATACTTTGTTGTGGAGGCTAGCAAAAGACTGGGAGCGACAAACTAAGAGAGCAATAATGGCCATAATCATGCAGAGCGACAAAACATCATTGATCAAAGCATAACGTGATACTACAAGTTGAAAACTAAAGGATCATAAAGGCTATAGTGACTTGAGATAGTCATAACATGGTGTGAGCATGCGCCAAGTCAACCCAAATAAATCATCAAAGGAGAATACCACAATACTATGCTTTAATATGCTAAAACAACGCATGATTTATCCAAGGCACAATAAGCAATCTCAGCATTCTTCTTTTTACCATGGGAATATGGTGCTTTTTTCTCTCTTTCCTCTTTTCATAGTATCTCTTTTTTTTCTGAATATAGGACTCTTTTTTTTATAAGAAGAATGCTTCATAGACAGCTCATTATGGTTACGCTGCAGGTTTCCACCGTGTCAGCATGGATTAGACCAGCGGCCTAGGCGTTTCTCTAACACATATACATAACTCCATGGACTTACAAGCTCCCCTTTCATTTCACACCGACGACATCCATATACAAAAGCGCATGATATCAACTAGGTCCAAGTACCAAGTGCTATGTTGAAAGCGTTCCCCATGAAAGCATGGTTCTGCTAATTCCCAACAAATAAGTGCAAGCATATACAACATAGACGACACAATGGTTCAAGTTCATTAAGGGCAAGTAAAGTAAAGTGTGCCATCAAGTTCGTGAGAGCTTTAATCACTAGTTTTCTCGTAACAAGTGGAAGGTAAAGAAAAGCATGAATATACTTGGAATAGCATAAGCTAGTAGGTAGGTATGGTGGACTCTTTGGAATAACTTGGTTTAGGGAGCTGGATGCATGAGTGGAACTCATACTTTGTTGTGGAGGCTAGCAAAAGACTGGGAGCGACAAACTAAGAGGGCAATAATGGCCATAATCATGCAGAGCGACAAAACATCATTGATCAAAGCATAAAGTGATACTACAAGTTGAAAACTAAAGGATCATAAAGGCTATGGTGACTTGAGACAGTCATAACATGGTGTGAGCATGTGCCAAGTCAACCCAAATAAAGCATCAAAGGAGAATACCACAATACTATGCTTTAATATGCTAAAACAACGCATGATTCATCCAAGGCACAATAAGGAATCTCAATTGTTTATAACAAGTCATGCTACAGCAAATAATACTAAGCATAAAGCCAAAACAATATAGAGCATGGCATGAAAAAGCATAGGCCACAGTCAAAAACAAGCTCTCTTTACTACATAAGTATGAACTTTCCTACTCTTTTCCAAACCAAACCAAACCATTTGCAAACCAATGTATGAAAGAGGGGGTCCAACCAATTTATTCATAAAACTAAGTAAACCAAGCAAACTAAAAACCAAAACTAAAATGAAAAAGAAGACGCTCGAAGAACAACACAACTGTGCATGAAACAATAAAAATGAAGCGTTTGGAAGAAACCTGGGATTTTTATTGATGAAAAAGGGGATGCCTTGGGCATCCCTAAGCTTTGACGCTTGTACTTCTTGGAAATTTTTTGGGGTTACATGCGTGGTATCCCCAAGATTGAGCTTTAGTCCATCCTTCATCTCATTACTCATTCCTTCCATACGCCTGAAAATTTTCCTTCATACAAAACTTCACACAATCTCATTAGCAACATTAGTTCACTCAAGATAAATAATTCTTAAGGTTCAGTCCTAACACCAATAAACTTCCATTACAACACTATCTACTGTAGCACTTCCCTCAAAAAGTTCAATTCCCCAAAAGAACTCAAAAAAGGAACCCACAAGAAGCAAATGCAGAAAATGGCAGAAATGTGTCAAAACAGACCAGCAGGTAAAGACGAATTTTTTAGAAGACCTTCTGTTACTCAAATAAAAAAGTGTTAAACTAACGAAAGTTAGATAACAACCTGGGTCAGAAGCACACAAAATTACAGATCAATCCGACGTACAGAGCTCCCTCACGAATTTTTACAGTGAAGCACAAAAATCTGTTTCGGGACAGCAACTTTCCCAATCATTACTTCTCTCTCATTAGAGGTTAATCTTGGCCAAAAAAGCAAATAAAAAGGATAAGGAGCGTTTATTAATGAAGTAATAACTTCCAAGACTCATCTAAAACTTTTGGGTTATCTCCCAATAAGTACTTTTATTTAACGCCTTTAAGTTAGGCATAAGGAAATACTAAAATGGATAAAATAGAAGTAAGCGGAGATAATCATGGTGAAAACATTGTTTTGTTCAATGAAATCCTTTTGTTAACAAGGTTGATCAGGTCTTGTTACCAAAACAATTTCATATAAGACAAAACTTTGTATTCCACTAATGATTATGTTACCTCAACCTTGATAGCAATGGTCCCAATCATAATAGTTTCAAATTTTTCTCTTGGTATGGGACAATATATTTCTCCAACTTGAATGCCCTCAACATGTTCAATTGAATTCAAGCCATAAGTCCTTTCAATCTTCTTGGGGAAATAGACAATATGTTCCTTGTCATTAACATTGAAGGTCACCTTCACTTGATTATAATTAATAACAGCTCATGCAGTATTTAAGAAAAAGGTCTCCCAAGAATAAAAAACATAATATCATCTTCAGGCACAATAGTTTGAGAGGATGCTCTCATAAGAAATATGAGTTGAAGTAAGAGAGATCATCAAAAAGAAAATTCAAAACACATTTAAGTCTAACCCACTTCTTATGCATAGGAATCATGTATGCAAATAAATTTGCAAAGAACAAAGTGACAGGCATAGGAAGGTAAAACAAGAGTAACTTCAAAACTTTCAGCACATAGAGAGGTGTTTCAATACCATAAAAACTTCTACAACCATATTTTCCTCTCTCATAATAATTTTCAGTAGCCTCATGAATAAACTCAAAAATATAACTATCACATAAAGCATGATTTTCATGATCTACAAGCACTAGAGCTTTATCATAAACATCTTCAAAAGAATCTTCAGGAACATAACATTCATCCTCCTTTAGTAAGCATGGAGGACAATCAAATAATGTAAGGGATAAAGAGTTACTCTCATTAGAAGGTAGGCATGGGTAGCTAATCTATTCTTCCTCCTTTTGTTCATCACTCTCCTCCTCTTTTTCATCTAATGAGATTTCATGTTCATCAATTTCTTCTTCCATAGGATCCTGCAAGGCATTAGTCTCTTCCATTTGTGGAGAGCATCTATTAAAATACTCAAGAATAGGGCCATTTTCATCCTTGTAATTATCAAAGCAAAATTTAATTATACTATAAACCTCATATTTGTAAGGTGAATCATCAATATTTTCAAGAAAACTAGCAAGTTCAAAAGCACCCTTCCAAGCAATAAATTCTTCAATTTGTTCCGCATCATAAAAGTCATAAATTCCTTTAGCATAGGAAGATATGGTATCATTATCATTATACTCACACTGAAAAGGGAGGTGTTTATACCTCTTTCTGTAACGAGATTCATCACAGCAATAAGTAACATTATAAGTAGAGCACACGTTTCTAGCAATGGTATACAATCTATAAATTTGTTCCCATAAGTGTTTCACTTTTTGTGACAAGAGGTGTTCCTTATAATAATATTTTTGATCTTCCGTGAACCGACCTTGCCAATAAGCTTCAGTTTCAAAGAAACCAACCATTGACAACAAGCATGACAAAGCAAGACAATAACAGACCAACGAAAATAACAACTAGAGTAGGAACTAATTTTTTTTTGTATTTTCAATAAAGAAAGAAACAAACAAGGAAGAAATAAACTTAGCTTGAACAATAGTGAATCCAAGTGGACTTGATAAATAAAGCTATGCTCCCCGGCAACGGCGCCAGAAAATAGTCTTGATGACCCACAAGTATAGGGGGTGTATCGCAGTATTTTCGAGGGAAGTGAAACCCAATTTATTGATTCGACACAAGGGGAGCCAAAGAATATTTATAAGCCTTAACAACTGAGTTGTCAATTCAGCTGCACCTGGAAACAATCTTGCTCACAACATTTTATCAGTAGCAATAGTTTTGTAGTAGGAATAGTAAAGTAACAACAGTAGTAAAGCAAAGACAGTAGTAACAAAAGCAGTAACAGTGGGATTCGAGTGCGGTAGGCATAGGGATGGATGGACGGGTGTTGCATGGACAAGACAATTCACATAGCAATCAGAACATAGGGCAATTATAGATAAATAAGATAAAGCATCCAAGTACTCGACAATCATAGGCATGTGTTCCATATATAGTCATATGTGCTCGCAATGAGAACTTGCACAACATCGTTTGTCCTGCCAGCCCATTTGCAGCGGGGCCTCTAGGGAACTACTGGCAATTAAGGTGCTCCTTTTAATAGAGCACCGGAGCAAAGCATTAACACTTCATGAACACATGTGATCCTCACATCAAAGCCTTTCCCTTCCGGTTATCCCAATTTCTATCACTTCGGGGCCATAGGTTCCGGACAACGACGTGTGTATACAAATTGTAGATAAGACCAAAAACAATACTATCATAATGAATCAATAATAAGTTCAGATCTGAAATCATGGCACTCGGGCCCTAGTGACAAGCATTAAGCACAACAAGTCGCAACAAAGTCATAAAGCACTAATAAGAGATACTAGGCACTATGCCCTAACAATCTGATGCCATTACATGAACAATCTCATCCAATCCCTACCATCCCCATAGCCTACAGCGAGGGATTACTCACTCATAGATGGAGGAAACATGGATGGTCAATGAAGATGATGGTGGAAATCGATGGAGATGGCTCCGGGTGCACTTCCCCGTCCCGGCAGGGTGCCGGAACAGAGACTTTCTGTCCCCCGAATCTCCCCTTCGGTGGCGGTGGCGCAGCGGAACTTTTCATGGAAAAACGTCGAACCCCCCGAAGTTTTTAGGTCATAAGGCTCCTTATAGGCGAAGAGAGAGGCCGCGGGGGTGCCTGGGGGGCCCACACCACCCCCTGGCGCGGCCTGGCCTGGCCCGCACCACCAGGTGGTGTGGCCACCCCAGGGCTCTTCTCCGTCTCGTATTCTGGCTCCTGGAGTCTTCTGGAAAAGTAGGCACTTTGGCTTTTGTCCCGTCCAATTCCGAGAATATTCATTTTCTGACTTTCCTGGAACCAAAAACAGCAGAAAACAGGTAGCTGGCACTGTGGCTCTTGTTAATAGGTTAGTCCAAGAAATCATATGAAAAGTACTCCAAAGTGTGGACAAAACACAAGAAAGTGGATAAAACCAAGCATGGAGTATCAAAAATTATAGATACATTTGCAATGTATCAACCAGCTGGATTTGTTCTCAATCATTTGGACCAAATATCCAGTACCCTCAACATGCTTGCTCATGGAAGAGGTTGAGCCTTGGGTCTGTACTTTACAGTCCCAAATCCTTTGCAACTTACTAATGTCACCTGGATTGACATTAATACTTTATCATCACATGATAGCATCTGTGTGTATGCATCATCGCTATGGCAGAAGAACGAGGCCTGATTCCAGGAGCCTACAGTGACGTTAGGTCAACCTCGAGGGCTTTCTCATGGGCACTGTGCCCTGGGACAGATCATTCTATGTTAAAAGTGAACTAGCCCCGCCATAACATTATACAACACTTTAGATGGTACCCTTATCTATTATTATAAATGTATTCATCGAAACTCCCATGCACTCTGTGCAACTTTCGATGTTTTGTTCACCTCGCTTCCTACTTGACTTTAATTGGTATTTATAGGAGTTTCCAACATATTCCCTTATAACATAACTCTTTATGCTTTAAGATATGTTATACTTTATGGATTTGGAAAATATGTCCACAGTTCTCTACTAGACACTACGGACAAACTTAGCTCAACGTTATGTGATTCGAACTTAATCACTTTCAAACGTTCCTTATTGGATCATATATTATGTTAAGTTATCATCATGGTTTACTAAGATAGAACCTATGTCTCAACAAAGTGGATGGCGACCATCCTTTTCTTTCTTTCAACCATTGATGTATAAACTTAATACTATTCCTAATTTAAGTCATTAAGGACCAGTTCCTTAATCAACTTCTATTCTGAAACCATTTTTAGAATATCTTAAGGAATACTACATAATATCATAATACACCTATTATCAACTTCTACATCTTATGAATCATTATTCATAAGTATTTGCGCTTTCATTCTTAACATACTTAAGAATTACTCCTATAAGCTCCCACTCAAAAATATGTCAATCACGTATTGTTTCAGGAAGACTTTCATAGCTCCCACTCAATTGTATGAAAATTGCATATCCACTCACTACTTTGAATAACTTCAAAAACTTTGATCAAATATCAAACTTGGAGATTTGATATGACATACTACTACTCGTACTAGTTTTAAATCCACTAGACATTTAGCACATTTGAATCAAATTCATTTGAATTTGTCCAATACCTGACAAATTGTGCTATTGTCATTCACCCCCTTTTTCCACTATGGCTTTGCAGTCATTTGGGAAAATTCTAGCAACTCCTTTTACTTGTGAGATTCAGCAATGAATTGCTTTCTAATCTCAAGGGAATTTTGCTTTTAGGATTTCTCATAATTCTAGTTTACCATTATTTCCTTTGTAGTTCGTAGGTATGTCATATTTCAAGAATCATGACAAATGATTCACAAATGTTTCCATACAAGATATGGATTACATTTTGAATCCTACTTCATGTAGTGAAAACATCAGTGGGGAAAACACAATGATTAATATCATTGATTCTTTCCTTCTGTGAAGAGAATCGTTCAGGAACGTTGTCCGTTGCACTTCTCAATACTCTGATGCTGGGATATGAATACTCATCGTGTTTTTCACTAATTTCCATTTGCTTCATAATCGAGAAACATCACTAAAAGTGAGCTTTCTCAAGAATGCACCAAAACCCAAGCAATACAAATCTTGCTTTCCTTTTGGTTTCAGCTATGGGCTTTGTATTCAAAGTTTCCAATGAATACTCTACAAGGACTTATTCGCTATTGTTTTGGTTATATCGAATAACCCCAAAACTTTCACGAATTCAAATGGCTCACTGCCTTCTAATTGAGTACTAACTATTTCTAAGCTAATGGTCTCTACATCTACACTACAACGATTTATTTGGTGCCTTCTATTCAACCCCTTTGATATCTAATATCACATTGTGATGATTTGCATTTTGACGTTTCAAAATGCTTTGCATTTCACAATTTCTTTTATGCCATTCTTATAAATTCGAATTTCATTACTATTGATCAAATCATAGCAATTAGATTCTCTTTTATATTTATACCCTATTATTGATGAAACACTTTGATCAAATCAAATATTTTCATATTCATATTTCCTTTGGTAAACTGCTTTACACATTTAAACAATCATATAATGATAATTACCATTTTCGTTAAAACACAATACATCGAATATGTATTCTATTTAACAATTCATTAATCACTTTGTATTCAAGTAATACACGGTGTTCAAGTTATTTTGACAAACTTAGGCATGATTTATATGTGACAAGAAATCGAATGATTTTCACATATTATCACATAACTTTGAATCTAAACAATGGTTTTTCATTCATTAATGAACATATCATTAAGTTGGGTATTTTAAACAAGGCATTTTAATGTTTTACAAATGTTCATGCATTATCAATTAGTTTCAAACAACAAGGATAATTCACACATAATCAAACAAGATATGAACACAAATAGAAATCATTCATAAAAGCAGAACAACTATTTGTTACAAACTCATATAAATAACCGTCTCACGAAGTGTGAGACACACTAAAGAAGTTCACAATCTCTTGATTACCATAATCATCCTAAAACACAAACTAAATGATAAATGTCGAGGGAGAGTGTCGTTGGCCATCATCATCATGCTCGCCATCAACACGCAATGTCACCTCCTCTCCAGCAAGCACCTCTCATGCAGAAGGACCTGTTTTCATCAAAACATAACAAGTATCTGATATACTTAACACTGCAAATGTGTTCGCAAGATTATAACATTTATAAAATTGTATATCAAATATATACCTTTGTCGTTGACGACTCCAGCGACGTTGGGTTCATCTACCACATTTCTGAAATGTGATATGAACTCGAGGAAATCCAGTGTTTCCGTGTCGCCTCTCATAATGCAGATCCTGACTTGTGCTTGGAATCTTGGAGGAAGCGACCGAAGCACAACTCCCATCACAAATGAGCTTGAGAACCAGTTGTCCAAGTAATATGCCAGACTCATGTACGCATCGTAGATGCGCAATAAGTGATCATCCAGTGAGGACCCCTCCTCCATCTTTATGGAGAGGAAGTCCTCCATCAGCTCATACTCCCACATGCGCACTTGTTCCACGAAATGCGATCTCAGATGTGCCATGACCACTCGGGGCTTGAGACTTCCCACCATTGGCCATAGCCCATCCCCCATTCCGAGGCGCATGGTCACTGATATAAATGTGGCCATTACACGACAACGATAACGCAGATCCCGCTGCTCCTGGGTCTCATGAGAATAGGGCGGCTCTAAATACATCTCGCAGGTCATGTAGTCAGCTATATTATTCTCCCCAAGGAGACCAAACAGGCGTATGACCCATGCATAAAAGTTGGATCCATCTAACTTGAGCTTTTCTCCTTTCAACCAATCGTCGATAGGAAAGGTAATCTCGGGAAGAATCATTTTTCTACATTTATAATTGCAAAAGGAATTTAGACTAAGTTTATAATTAAATCAGTTAATAATAACTCCACTCAGAAACACCTATCCCCAAAAGGGTTCCTAGTGATAACACGACCCCTATCAGCCACATCTCCCCCGATCAACACAACCATCAATGTGGGTTCAAGGGTGGACGCTAAACGTCAGTCACATCATTCATGCGACTCGTGCTTGATCTTTTGACCATCCGCGTTCCACGGCCATGTCTGTACATGCCAGGCTCGCCAACTCAACCTTAGTGTATTCGCTGTGCAACATGGCTTGCACCCACTGTATGTGAACGTAGATATGTCTGACACCCGATCATCACGGCCTGCCTCATACCGAAGAACTTTCTTGGTGGTGCACACTAAGGGGGAACACATTCGTTGGTAATTTTAACAGGGATCATCTTATTAGGCTACCGTCGAGTATCTAATACTAGCACACAATAAGACATACAAACAATAACATTGAATGTAAATGCTATGTGATATGGTCCTTCACGTCGTGATCTCCATCCATCATCACCGGGTTCCGGCGCCGTAGACACCAGGGTACTGGTGTCATTCCGGCGTGGTAATCCGACACCTTCGTGACTATCAACTACTACGTAACAAAAGGTAATCACTTGCCACAACCATGTCACAAAGCAACGCCCCCTACAAAACAAAGTTAGACGCCTCTACTTTATCTTTGCATGTTTTACGTGGCTGAATGGGCTTTCGCACAAGAACCGTTCTTACCTACGAACTTTCAGCACAACGCTGATCAAGTAGTTGTCTCTACTACACCCCTTTCGGGGCCCTCCGTTGCAAATGGCATACCAACTAATGCGAGAGAGACAGACACCCCCCTAAGCCACTTTATACGGTACAAGCCATATGTCAAGCGTGGACCAGTCTCGCGAATGAATGCGTAAAGTCAGTTGGGGGCCGCTTCATCAAGCATTACTGCGGTATACACAAGTACACGTGGGAGGGTAACAACTAAAAGATCAACACCCACACACTACATCTCGTGTGTTCTACCCGTACTAGCATTACTACGCATAGATCTAGCTCTGATACCACTGTAGGGGTTCCACGTATGAAAACAATAAAATTTTACCCTACGCCCCTAAAGCCCTGAAGCTGCCAGAACCTATCTATTAGTAATACAGTAACAGGAGGGGCTTTTTGTGAACTTACCCTTGAAGACCGAAAAGCATTGTCAACGCTCAGGAGAGCGTGGTTGATGTAGACGAGCCGAAGCCGACCTCAAGGTCGTGATGAAGTCCTTGTGCTCCTTCTGGCTCCAATGACTTGAGTGCCTAAAGTGTGACACATCGCGGGGAGTTACACATGTCCGGTGCCTGACGATGACTCCCGCTTTCCTGATCCAGCAGCAGTTGCGGAAGTAGAGCTCCCGGATCCGAATGCCGCAGCGTGACGACACTCCCCGGTGAAGATGTCTCTCGCTCACGCAGTCTAGACTTGGGACCACGATCATGAGAGAGAGAGAGGGAGAGAGAAAATATCAATTGGAGGTCCTCCCAAAAGTGGGGAGACCTTTATTGATTATTGGTGTATTTATCTTGGCCAAATACCCCACTATATATAGGGGAAGGAGGGGGTACACCCTCCCTCAAAGTCCCGGGGTGGGACTAAAGGAGAGGAGGGGGGAGGCCGCCAGCCAGCCCCTGGTGGGCCCCGCGCAGGGGGCTAGGCCCAGCCGGCCAGCCCCTTGCCCCTTCTCCCTCTCTCCTTTCCCTAATGGGCCCTCTCCCTCCGGAAATTGGCCCATTAAGCCTTTTTGACCTTTAATTGATTTTCTCTTTATTAAATAATTATGAAGAAATGATTAAATCAATATTTAACATTCATTCACATATTATTCAACCTCCATAGTTGTGGAACACCTTCCACCTCCACTCCGGACATCCTCCGGACTTACCGAAACCCTTCCAGTTTTCTCCCTTCTTTTCTTCGGTGATTCTACCGATCCTATAAACACTCTCTAAGCATCATCAAGACCTTAAGCGTGATACCCCACAGTTCGGGAACACTCCAGACATGGTCGGGACACTCCCGCACCAATGATCGATAGAGGGACCTGGATGGCCATTTGACCCCTATGCGTTCCACGAAGATGTTTTGTCGTTTGAACCGGGACAATCGTGTCTTATTCCCTTTGTCACTCGATACTTGCATTGCCCGAGATCTGATCAATGACATCACCATGTCGTGTTCAATCTCGTTACTTAACAATGCTTCTTAACT
Source organism: Avena sativa (assembly GCA_916181665.1). Lineage (NCBI taxonomy): Eukaryota > Viridiplantae > Streptophyta > Magnoliopsida > Poales > Poaceae > Avena > Avena sativa. The sequence goes on along the minus strand of OV702297.1, from coordinate 462,283,418 downwards.
CGTTCCGACAAGTGATATCCCCGTGATCAAATCACACGCTGCACAGCTATTAGATATAACTTCTCCGAGTGGGCCCTTGAGTATCTTCCCGTCACATGGACGGACAAATCCTGCTCTTGACATATATTGCCTCTATGGTTTCCTCCGAGTACCCGAACACACCTTTATAACCACTGTTTTACCAGATGGCGTTTGATGCTATCTAAGCACTCTCGAGAGACAGTGATTGATATGGCCTCACGGTCTAAGGAATAGTCTACGAGGATCCATTTCTAATCATCTTAACTTGAACTTCGTGACATGATTGGGTCACAATGTTTAGGTTGGGTATTGGTTCGTCATCTCATTCTCAGAATGAGATGACCTCATTTCCAACTGGCATAAATGCCACATGATCAGGAAACTTGATCATCTGTTGACCAATGAACCAGTGACTAGGGTTTCACTTGGAACCCCTGGTTGTTTATATATCACACGTGTATTGATGTTTCCACTCAATACAGTTATAGCATGATATAAAACTTAATCATAAACAATATGAAATATGATAATAGTCCTTACTACTATTTGTCTCTAGGGCATATTTCCAACAATTTTCTGACGCCGTTGCCGGGAGGTAAGGTAAAAAGTACTCACATCCTATGGCTACTAACCTATCTTTTAGTACGTTTGCTGGTGTGTGAGTGCTCAAAGTTATTTCCTTTAGATTCTGTAATCATATCTTTTTGTTTCTTGTTTTTATTTTCACTAGTTAGGCTTAATGGAAAACAACGAAAATATTAGAGAGCTTTATAGTATTTATCTTGAGTTAGGACATGAAGTGTTTGAAGAGAAAATTTAAAAACCAATGGAACTTTATTTGCATGCTAATAGCAATATTATTAGTATGAAATCTTTGAACACAATTATTGCTAATGCTATGGAAAAGTCTAAGCTTGGGGAAGCTGGTTTTGATGAGCATGATATTTTTAGTCCCCCAAGCACGCATGATAAAATTTACTTTGCTAATACTATACCTCCAATATATGATGATTACAATGATGAATATGATATTTTCAGTCCACCTACTATTGAGGAGAAAATTAATTAAGATTACAATATGTCTCCTATATTTGATGCCTATGGTGATGAGAATAATAATGATAGCTATTTTGTTGAATTTTCTCCCACTACAATTAATAAGAATAACTATGTTTATGTGGAGAGTAATAATGATTATATGCATGTGGCTCATGATAAGAATGTTTTATGTGATAGTTATATTGTTAATTTTATTCATGATGCTACTGAAAGTTATTATGAGAGAGGGAAACATGGTTTTATGTATCTCAACAATATTAAGTTTCCCCTCTTTTTGTTGAAAATTTTGAAGTTGCACTTGTTTTGCTTTCCTATGCTTGTTGCTTTGTGCTTTCAGGACTTGTTTCTTTACAAGATTATTTTTCATAGGAAGTGGGTTAGACTTAAATATGTTGATATTTGCTTCTTGATACTCTCATTTACCTCAGTTCATATTCTTATATGAGCATCATTGGAATTATCATGCCTAGCTTAAAGGCGTTAAATAAAAGCACTATTGGGAGATAGCCCACATTATTTTTGCTTTTAGTAAGTTTTTGTTTTGTTGAGTATTGGAAGTTATTGCCTCTGTAATAACCTCTCCTTATCATTTTTGTTTGGTTTTTGTGCCAAGAATAACCTCTAATGAGAGAGAAGTAAGACTTGGGAAAGTTGCTGTCCCGAAACAGATTTCTGTGCATCACTATAAATAATCGTGAAAAATCCCTATACATCGCATTGAGCTGTAATTTTCTGTTCTTATGCCCCAGGTTATTACCTAACTTTCATTAGTTTAGCACGATTCCATTTGAGCAACAGAAGATCTTCGAAATAATCGGTTTTTACCCATTGGTCTATTTTGACAGATTTCTGCCATTATTTGCATTTGCCTCTTAATCTCTTTTTCTTTGAGTTCTCTTTGATCACTTGAGCTTCTAGAATAAATTTCTACAGTAGATTGTGTTTTAATGGAAGTTTTACTTTTGTTTAAACTAAACCCAAAGACTTATTATCTTGAATACACTAATGTTGCTAATGAAGATTGTGTGAAGTTTTGTATGAAGGAAATTTTCAAGTGTAGGGAAGAATAATGTGATGAGATGAAGTATGGAAAAAAGCTCAAGATTGGGGATGTAACCCATGTCAACCCCAATAAATATTCAAGAAGTACAAGCATCAAAGCTTGGGGATGCCCAAGGCATCCCCTTCTTCATCAATAAAAATCTCAGGTTTCTTCTAAAACACTTCATTTTTATTGTTTCATGCACAATCGTGTTGTTCTTGGAGCATCCTTGTTTTCGTTTTTAGTTTTCTGTTGTTTGGTTTGCTTGAATAAATTAATTGGACCCCCACATTCTTATGTTGATTCAAATAGATTGATTGGTGTTGGAAAAGAGTAGGACGTTTCATGCTTATAGTGGTACAAAAGGAAGCTTGTTTTGACTGTGACTTAGACTTTATCATGTCATGCTAGATGTTGCTTTGACCATATGCTTAGTGATTATTGTTGTAGCATGACTTGTTCCAAACAGTTAAGATTGCTTAATATGCCTTGAAAGAATCATGCGTTGTTTTAGCATACAAAAGCATAATATTGTGGTATTCTCCTTTGATGCTTTATTTGGGTTGACTTGGCACATGCTTGCGCCATGTTAAGACTATGAACCAGTCACCATAGCCTCTATGATCATTTAGTTTTTGACTTGCAATATTACTTTATCCTTTAATTAATAATGTTTTATCGCTTTGCATGATTATGGCCATTATTGCTCTCTTAGTTGGTCGTTCCTAGTCTTTTGCTAGCCTCCACCTATACCAAGTATGAGTTCCACTCATGCATCCAACCTCCAAGAAAACCAAGTTATTCCAAAGAGTCCACTATAAATACCTATGCATGGTGTGTTACACCATTCCAAGTATATTCATGTTTTTATCTACCTTCCAAATTAAACTTTGTGTTATGTGAAAATTAGTGATTAAATCTCTCACAAACTTGATGGCACACTTTACTTTCTTGCACTTAATAAACTTGAACCATTGTGTCCATCTATGTTGCATATATGCTTGCTCTTTATAAGTTGTAAATTAGCAGAACCATGTACCATGGGGAACGCTTTCAACATTGCACTTATTATTCAGTTGATATCATATTCTTTTCCTTATGGATCCCGGCGGTGTGAAATAAAAGGGGATTGTAAGCTCATGGAGTTTGTATGTGTGTTAGATAAATGCCTAGGCCGCCAGCCTAAGCCATGCCTAATCATGGTGGAAACTTGCAGCATAACCATAGTGAGAATTCTATGAAGCATCCTCAATAAAAACCTATGCAAATAGAAAATAAAAAGATCGTCGAGATGCTCACTATCTATTGCCTTGTCATTTTGATATGTGATAGCTCCTGTGTCATGGGGCAAGGGGTACCCCGTTGGCGGTTCTCCATGATTCACATGTACTTACAATGACAAGAACTTACTTGTGACTAAAGTTGAGTAGCATGAGGTTCAGTACTTGTAAGCAAGGGGCATGAGATTTCAAATTATAACTTGTCAAGCATATCCTCATATTTGTGTCACTTTAACCTTAATCACTTCAAGATGCTTATGATAGGGGCAATGAGAGCTGAAAGCTAATAAGTACCATAATTTTTGCAAGCTCTTTTTGAAACATGAAATCCCTACTTCCCTCTTTGAAGGGCCTTTCTTTTACTTTTATGTTGAGTCTCCATCTTCTATCTTTATGCACCAATTGAGAGAGCATAGTGGTCATTCTTAGTTTAATGTGAATTATCCCAAAACTTGTTGATTGATTCATAACTTTGATATTGCTTGTTTTTAGACTATTTGTATCTAGTCACCCTTATGAACTTTGAAGGTGTCCTATGCATTTATATTTGTTATACCATGAGGGACAAGCTGAATTCCACTCTTATTATGCTTTCTATATGTGAAACAAACAAACATCTTTCAAAGCATTGTTATTCATTATCCTTTGTTTGTATCTTTTCATGTTACAATATAGTTGCTATGTCTTATTGTTAGAACTCTATCTTTCATGTTTATGTTTAGAGTACTTTGATCCCAGCTATCAATCCTTTACAAGTACCTTGATTAAGATTGTGATGGTGCATGTCACCTCAAAAAATATTCTTTTTATCACTTACCTACTCGAGGACGAGTAGGAGTTAAGCTTGGGGATGCTTGATACGTCCTAAACGTATCTATAATTTTTGACGCTCCATGCTTGTTTTTGTTGGGGGGATACCCCCGGGTAGGGTCACTCCGGGGTATAAAGGCCGAGTCAGCCGAGGTTCGGCAGGGTCAAAGCGGATGCTGGCCGGGTCACCTCAAGGCAGGCCGGATCACGAAGTAACCCGGACCAGGGGGGTTGCCTAACATTGTCTCAGCCGACTTAAGGAGTAAGTCAGAAGTGCTTGTCTAACTTGTACACAGGAACAGGTGTGGCCGGATCTATCATGATCCGGGTCCCGTTTAGCTTCTGGGAGAAGGAAGGAATCTCTCTGGTCAAAAAGAAGGCCCGGTACGCACTGCATGAGCGAAGCAAGCAAGGGCAAGACCACCGGGTCTTGGCCGACAAGGGTGACGACGCCCGTGTCGGCTGACGCGGGCGCCGCAGAGGCTCACGTAGCTAAAGCATGTATGACACGGGGGAAAAGCACCCCCGTCGGGTTACCACTTTGGGAGGAGGCATATTCTTAGGAATATGCCTCCACGTATGCCCTAGGCAGAGACCGAGCCCCCTCTATATAAGGGGGGCTAGGGTTTCAGTAGAAGGGGTTGGTCTTTCTTCGATACTGATTTCGCTAAGAAGCTAGGAGTGAACTGTAGTTGAGAGTAAGAGAGCTTCTTCTTCCTCCTCTCGCTGATACAACTCTAGGAGCACTTGTAAACTTGAAAGGAATACAATCTTATGTGTGGAGAATCACTCCACTATCCCTCCCTGGATTCCCCTAGCGTGTATTAGTCCCCACCTTTAGCCTATCCATGGCATCTGCCGTGACACCACCACCACAGTTGGCACCCACCGTGGGGCTAGCGGCGCTAGCAGGGGTGAAGATCCGGACAGGAAACCTCATCGGTACCGGCGAACTCATCGTCTTCGGGCTCGTTCAGCGCTTTGGAGCGCTGGACTTCGTCAGCGACAACGCTGGCTGCTTCGGCACGCGTCCACTTCCGCGCAACGGCCTCTTCGTCAAGTTGGGTGCACAAAAGGTCTACATTGCTGTGGACGTATCATGCGTTCACCTGCAGCGCGTCATCGAGGCAGGGGAACCACCCCTTAGCATGGTTCGCGGGGCGCGTATCACTCGCTCCCCGGACCATGCTAAAGTGATGATGACTGTGCTGGGGGCAGGCACAAGCAAGGATCCAGCACTAGACCCGGAGGTAACACCTAAGGCACCGAGGAAAGGTAGAGGACCTCCACTAGAGAGGCCTGAGAACATACTGAGAGAAGCTATGGATAGCTTGGCAAACCCGGTAACAGCAGTGGTAGATCCGGCTCAGGCACAGGCCGAGCTAGAGGAAACTAGGCAAAAGATACTAGAGGGCGCAAAGAAAATAGCCGCGGTTCAGCAGTCGCTGAACATGACGCTGCGTGAGTATGCAAAGGCAAACAAAGTTGATACGGTAAAAGTAAAAGGGAGAAATCTCATGAGCGAGATGAATAGAGAAGGTGATGATGGAGCCGAGGGATCGGAAAACTATTTGTCTGTGGGGTTGCCGAAGTATAGTACCCTGGCGAAAAACCTCAGAGCAGCGGATGCGGCTGCATCCGATTTAGAGGGTCTGACGGGTGAGGCCCGTCAAAGACAGCAAGATAGGGTTAACGAGTTAGTTTGGATCGCGAATAGACAGAACGAAGAGCTACTCAGAGCTAACCCGGAGAGAGCTGGAGCTTCCAAAATTGTCCATTTGGCGATGGGTAACCCGGAGAAATCCGCTGGAGCCGCATCGTCGCCTCATGGTGGTCCAAGGAGAGAAGAGGTAGTAACCTCAGCCAGAAGGAACAAACAGATCGTCCTGTACGACCCGACACGTGCAGGAAAAGAAAAAGAAACACGGGAAAATGATGATCGATGGAGTGTGAGCCGAGGTGAAGTCGGCCGAAGTAAACACGACCAAGGCAATGCCGGTCAAGGAACGTTGTCAATGGCAATGCCGGATAGCGAAACTCGGCAGGAGCAGCACAACCGCAGCAGCAGAATATACCAAGGCAAGAGCAAAGTGCCGGCCGAGGTATGCAATAGAAAGGTGTGCCCCAAGTGCAAAACCGATACAATGACGGTGATTCGGAGATGGTGAACGCGGGGTACCTGAGACCGGACTATCAAGTGATAGGGTCAAGATTGGGAAGAAGGGATTTAATGCCGGATGACGCCAGGTTGAAACTGGATCGCCTGTATAGGTCGGAACAGATCGAATGTCAAGGTCCCCCGGGTCCAGCGTGCTTTGGACCCCGGATCATGAAGGAGCCACCGGTACCCAACTTCCAGCTGCCTAGAGGCACGAAAACGTACGATGGCAGTACCAAGCCGGAGGATTGGCTGATAAACTATGCTACGGCTGTGAAAATTGCCACTGGCAACTTGAGATGGGCTGTACGATACGTACCCCAGATGTTGGGAGGTCCGGCCGGAGTATGGCTGAATAATTTACCACCCGTAAGCATCAACTGCTGGATAGATTTTGAAGAAATGTTTATCAGCAACTTCTCAAGTACATATCAGAGGCCGAATAGGCCGCAGACCCTAGCAATGTGCAAGCAAAGACCTAATGAGACGGACCGTGAATTCCTGACCCGGTGGTGTACCGTGAGAAACTCGTGTGAGGGTGTCATAGAGTCACAAGCCATAGCGTGGTTTGCGCAAGGGTGCAGATATTGCAACAAGCTGTGGATGAAGTTGCAAAGGAAAATGCCAATTATGTTGGCAGAGATGATTCGGATTGTAGATTCGTATGCTTTGGGTGATCCGACTCAACCTAGGCTCGCGTCAAACGAGTCAAACGAGGAATACTATCAGAGGGACGGAGCCGGGTCATCTCGGAGGAACGATTATAGAGGAAAAAGAAGATATGATAGACCGGATCATCGCTACGGTTCGCAACAAGTTGCAGTTGTGAATCAAGATCAACCCGGAGCAGGGAGCAACCAACGCCAGAAAACGGGAGGGCAATGGACTTCGAGAAACGATGGCAAGGAAACGTGGACCCCGGAGCAAAAGAAACAGTGGCAAGAAAAGAAAGACCGTCCGAGGTATATCTATGAGTCGATGTTGGACCAGCCGTGTAAGTTTCACACGCCAAATCCGAGTAGCCCGGCAGGTCACACAATGAGGCAATGTGAGTGGATGCGTAAGATAGAACAAGGTGGTTCAGGGAATGCTCAGGCACCCCGGAATGATCAACCTCGGCAGGAGTTATCTTGGCAGCAATTTCTCTCCGGAGCGAACATGCAACAGCTAATGTTGCCTCCCCCTCCGCCGAGGTATGACAACAATGAGAGAAGGGATGCAGTGCATCAGGTGGAAAATCAGCAACAGCCGGATCAGAGGTACCCCGAAAATGAGGGGAGGAATGAGTAGAGAGAACATCACCAGAGCTATTGTGTGTTCACAACTGAGGAAATAGATCGAAAGAGCTTGCAGCGCCGACATATGGAGGTCAATGCGGTAATGCCAGCAGTGATGAGGTACATGCCTTGGTCAGACCAGGAAATCACCTGGAACATCAAAGAGCATCCTAAGCTTATGCCGAGTCTAGGCTCGTATGCGCTAGTGCTGGATCCGATATTCACTGGACCGAACATCAATGTGAGGTTCTCCAAGGTACTGATTGACAATGGCAGTAGCATTAACATCATGTATGCGTATACAATGCGCAAGTTGGGTATCTCGGAGAACATGCTCCAGGCTACAAGGACGACTTTCCATGGCATTGTACCAGGCATTTCTTGTGAGCCCATAGGCAAAGTCCGGGTTGACGTGCTATTCGGCACAAGGGATAACTGTCGAACTGAGAATCTGGAGTTTGAGGTGGTGAACTTGGAAAGTGCGTATCATGCATTACTCGGAAGACCAGCATTGAACAAATTAATGGCAAGCTGCCACATCAGTTATCTGAAGATGAAGTTACCCGGGCCAAATGGAGTGATTACCATTGATGGAGATTTCCGATGTTCCATTGAGTGTGCCTCAGCCGGGTCTAACCTAGCCCAGTCACTTGTGATTGCGCAAGAGAAAAGAAAAATCCAAGAGGTGGCAGCATTAGCTCAGTCCACGCAGCAGTATATGCCGGCGTTGAGTAACCCGCATGGTAGCGTTTCATTCCAAGCCGCAAAGGACACCAAGAAGGTTCCAGTTGATGACATGTTCCCGGAGCGCACCGTAACAATCGGTGCCGGGTTAACTGATAAATAGGAAAGCAAGCTCGTCAACTTCCTCCGTGAGAATCGGGACATTTTTGCTTGGTCCACACAGGATTTGCAAGGTGTTCCGAGGGAGTTGGCCGAGCACTCTTTGAACGTGAGACCCGGAGCAAGGCCGGTGAAGCAACCTCTCCGCCACTTCACCGAGGATAGGAGAAAGGTCATTGGAGACGAGATAGCTCGATTACTAGCAGCAGGATTTATCATGGAAGTACTGTATCCGGATTGGCTCTCTAATCTGGTGCTGGTAGAAGAGAAGAAGGATGATCCGAACATGGCAGTGGTTTGGCGTATGTGTATCGATTACACGAACCTGAATAAGGCGTGTCCAAAAGATCCATTTCCATTGCCGAGGATAGATCAGGTCTTAGACTCAACTGTGGGATGTGAACTGTTGTCATTCATTGATGCATATTCTGGTTTCCACCAGATACCTCTGAATCCAGATGATCAAATAAAGACCGCGTTTATCACCCTGTACGGGGCTTATTGTTATCGCACTATGCCGTTTGGTTTGTGTAATGCGGGTGCAACGTACCAAAGATGTATGCAAAAATGTTTGCATGACCAAATAGGTCAAAACGTACAAGTATACGTGGATGATGTGGTTATCGAGACCAAGGAAAGCAAAACGCTCCTTGACGACATGAGGCAGACATTCACGAACTTGAGAAGGTTCCGGATGAAGCTTAACCCGGAAAAATGTACCTTCGGTGTCCCGACTAGAAAATTACTCGGATTTCTCGTCTCCAGCCGGGGTATTGAAGTTAATCCAACCAAGATTTGGGCCATTGAACGAATGGAGCTGCTGAAGTGTCTTAACGATGTCCAGAAGTTCACTGGGTGCCTAGCATCGTTGAGTCGGTTTGTATCTCTGTTGGGAGAAAAGGCATTGCCTCTCTACCAACTTATGAAAAAGTCGGATAAGTTCGTTTGGACGCCACAGGCCGATGAAGCCTTTGCCCACTTAAAAAAGATGTTGGCCACTGCACCAGTGTTAGCCTCTCCACTATCAAAGGAGCCAATGTTGCTCTACATAGCCGCAACCAACCGAGTTGTAAGTGTAGTGATTGTAGTAGAGCGCAATGAAGATGGTAAGTCGGTGAAGAGGCCAGTGTATTACTTGAGCGAGGTATTGTCTTCCTCAAAACAGAACTACCCGCATTTTCAAAAGGTGGCATATGGTGTCTATATGGCGGCGAAGAAGTTAAAGCATTACTTTGAGGAGCACCCCATCAAAGTGATATGTGAAGCTCCCATATCCGAGATAATGGGTAACAAGGATGCGAGTGGCAGAATTGCAAAATGGGCAATTGAGCTAGCCCCTTATGTGCCCCAATACGACAGAAGAGAAGTAATCAAGTCTCAGGCTGTGGCGGACTTTTTTGTAGATTCGGCCGAGGTACAATACAAACCACCGCCACCAGATCCGAACTACTGGAGGATGCACTTTGACGGGTCGAAAACCAAAACCGGATTAGGCGCCGGGGTTGTGCTTACCTCGCCAAAGAAGGACCAGCTAAAATACGTATTGCAGATCCATTTCGCGGCATCGAACAATGTCGCTGAGTATGAGGCTCTTGTGCATGGGCTCAAAGTGGCAAAAGAGATTGGCATACGTCAGATAATATGCTTTGGCGACTCGGATTTGGTAGTGCATCAAGTGTCCGGAGTGTGGGACGCCCTGGATCCAAACATGGCACTATACAAGTTTCATGTGCAAAAGATATCTGGTTACTTTGAGGGGTGTGAATTTCACCATGTACCCTGAGCGGAAAACGAGGCTGCCGACATGCTATCGAAGCTCAGATCAGCCCGACAGGCAATTCCACCGGGTGTGGCATTGGAACACCTCAGAAAACCATCTATCAGGCCGTCCCCAGGAACCGACTCGATCTATATCCCGGAAGATATGGAATCCGGAGCTAAGCCCATGGACATTGATACGGGAGGTAGTACGCGAGACCTGGGGAATGCATCAGCAAACCCGGGGACTGCCTCAGCAAACCCGAGGACTACCTCGCTTGACCCGGGGACTGCTCAGTGTAATCCGGCTGAAGTTATGCCGGTAGATCAGATGGAAATTGATGGGGACGTATTCCCTGCACGAGCGATACCAGCTTGGGCACTGCCTATATTCCAATTCCTGAAAGACGGAACGTTACCCACTGAGGAGGTGTTAGCCAGGCAAACTCAGAGGAGAGCAAAAGCATACACAATTATCAATTCCGAGCTGTACAAACAGAGTGTAACCAACGTCCTCCAGCGATGCGTTGACCCGGAAGAAGGGCTTGACATCTTCCGAGATATACACCAAGGAGAATGCGGGCATCATGCTTCATCCAGAGCCTTGGTGGCAAAAGCATTCCGGCATGGGTTCTACTGGCCAAGTGCCTTAGAACAAGCAGAAGATCTGGTGAGAAAATGCAATGGTTGTCAAAGATATGCTACTAAGACACATATGCCAATGTCGGAACTCAAGACCATACCAATTACGTGGCCATTTGCCATATGGTGCTTAGATATGGTTGGGCCGTTCAAACCAGCGAGGGGAAACATGACACACATTCTGGTCATGGTGGATAAGTTTACAAAATGGATTGAAGTGAAGCCTATAAGAAAATGTGATGGAGCTACTGCCGTAACATTTCTCAAAGACATTATCTTGAGATACAGTTATCCTCACAGTATCATAACTGATAATGGCACAAATTTTGCTGAAGGAGCATTTGCGCGATTCTGCCGAGATAAGAAGATTCGGCTGGATGTAGCCTCGGTAGCACACCCCATCGAACGGACAAGTGGAAAGATCCAACAGATTAGTATTATCCGAGATAAACCCCCGGCTCATTGAGCCGCTGCAAAGATCAGCGGGGTGCTGGATAGAAGAACTACCCGCGGTACTGTGGAGTTTAAGAACAACTCCAAATCGATCAATAGGCTATACGCCATTTTTTCTGGTGTATGGGGCAGAAGCTGTATTACCAGCCGACATAGAGCATGATTCACCTAGGGTCACCCAATGCACATAAGCCGAAGTGCAAGAAGCCCGGCAAAATGATGTTGATCTGCTGGAAGAAGCGAGAGAACTGGCATTGTCCAGATCCGCCATATATTAGCAAAATCTTCGACGCTACCATAGCCGGAAAGTGTGCCCCCGAGTCTTTCGGAAAGGCGATCTGGTGCTCCGGTTGGTACAACGTACTACTGTCATGCATAAATTATCCCCCCATGGGAAGGGCTATTCATTGTGAGCAAAGTATTGCACAATAATTCTTACTATCTTATAGATGCAAAGCCACAGGAAAAGAACAAGGCGGACAGGTCCGGAGAGGAATCTAAGCGATCGTGGAATGTAGCACTACTTTGTCCCTTCTACACTTAGCTAAGAAGTGTATGTATCCGAGTCGTCTCATATGTCGGTATGTATGTCGGCAATGAGCTTATCAATGAAATAGTAGCGCCTCGAGAAGTAACTCGGGGACTGCCTTAATAATTACTGTCGTTCTCTCTCGTACGTTAGCTGGAATAAGTTGTTCTACTTAACCCGGATTAGTAATGTGTGAGCACCAAAAACCCAACTCTTCGACTTATGGCTGTCCAACAAGAATTGGCTTCATGGCAAGCAAGAGAACAAGTTTGGAATTGCGCAGCACATGAAAAGCGATTAAGGAAACGAATTTATTCGAGCTAACGTTTGTTTTTCGGACTAACCCTGTATTTATTTTCAAGTTATTATGCAACTTTATATTTTGAGCTAAGTCTGAAAGTTTCTTAGTATTGTTAAAACAATTTTTGAAGCTCGGATTCGTAAGTCGTAAAACCGAATCAAGGTAGACAAGAACCGAGCCAGAAGATTGGACGAACAAGAAAATGAAACTCGGGTACTACGCCCAAGTTAATCCGGCATAGAAACTTAGTAGCAAAATATCACATATACAGCATACAGTTGCACCCGGCATACCGGGGATCTGATAAATTTTCAAGTATTTTGACCTAAGGAGCAGCAGGAGGAGGAAGTTCGGCGTCGTCTTCGCCGTCTTCAATATCTGAGGCATCACCTTCTTCGTCCTCATCCGACCCATCTTCAGCGTTCTCAGCGTTCTCCTCTCCAGCGGATTCCAGGAAGCTCGGTCCTTCAACCCAGTCATGGATAGGAGAATATTCGACGAGGCTGTAGGCACAAGCCTAGCGCCGAGCTACCCACTCCGGGTCATCGGTCCATCTGGATCCGGTGCGCCGGCGTGTAAGGAGGCTGAGGTCGATCTTCTCATACCATGTGAGTATGTGGTGAAGGATAGTATCAGCTGCGGCACGCCCAGCAGACTCTCTCCAGAGATCGAGCTGGGTCTCAGTCTCCATTAGCTGATCGACGAGAATCGCGGTGGTCTCCGGGCTACCTTCTCCGGGCCAGAACGTGTTGAAAATGCGAACTGCAACGTCGAGGATATCCTTGCCGTAATTCTTGATGATCTCCACGCGAGATGACAAGCTGACTAACAGGTCCTCCATGTCGTAAGGAACCTCCTCACCAGCAGGAGCGGCAGGAGTACCCCTCGCTTGGCAAAAATCTGCAATTGCTGTGCTTGCAATAGTGATGCTCTCAGGAAATTTGCCTGGAAGCACGACAAGGGAAGAAGTTCAAGAAAATACATATGAAGCAACCTGGAAAAATATGTCGGAAGGAACTTACGTGATATATGGCTGAGGATCCGGGTCAACTCCTTGATGCAGTCATCGCGTCTCTTGCGAAGTTGCTCAAGCTCAGCGTTTGCCGACCCAAGCTGGATGTCGGATTCTTTGAGTAGGTCCTGGTCCTTGGAGATCTGGAGAGTAAGGCGCTCGCGCTCTTGCGTGAAGTTCTGGCCAACCTTTTGGAGCTCGGTTTGGTGCTGGGCCTTCATCTTCTCCATCTCAGCCTTGAGCCTGGCAATCTCGTTGTCCTTAGTCCGGAGGAGAGCGAGCTCATCATCCTTTTTCTTCAGCTCGGCTTGATGCTGCCTTGCTTGTTCGAGAAAATGCAGCATCATATCAGGCACGGGCACACTATCCTCAAGCGATGCTAAAATAGTATGTTGACCCGGCAGAGCCGAGGAGTGAATGTTTGCCGAGCCAAGGAGAAGAGGCAATGGAAAACACTACAAGGTCGGACAAAAAAGGACATACCCTTGATTTCCTCCAAGTTCTTCCGCATGATCTTGTTCTCAGCCTCCACCCCAGCTGCAGAAACCGAATGAGGAGATTAGTTCGGCAGAAGAAGGTGAAGAAAAACGGAGAAGTGCCAAGGGAGAAACTTACCCCTCTTTTCATGTTCTGCAATAAGTGCAACGTGCTTTGCGCGTAGCATCTTGTGGGTATCCAGCAGACGTTGGAATTTAGCACTCCGGCGATTGGTGGTTACTTGAAAAAAGTACAGAAGCGTAAAATTAGCTTGGTGCATATTCGAAGTGTACAAGATCTGGCCCAAGTGGAACTTAACCCGGCTCTAGGTGTGTGCATATTCGAAGTGTACAAGATCCGGGCCAAGTGGAACTTAACCCGGCTCTAGGTGTGTGCATATTCGAAGTGTACAAGATCCAGGCCAAGTGGAACTTAACCCGGCTCTAGGTGTGTGCATATTCGAGGTGTACAAGATCCGGGCCAAGTGGAACTTAACCCGGCTCTAGGTGTGTGCATATTCGAAGTGTACAAAATTCGGGCCAAGTGGAACTTAACCCGGCTCTACGTGTGTGCATATTCGAAGTGTACAAGATCCAGGCCAAGTGGAACTTAACCCGGCTCTAAGTGTGTGCATATTCGAAGTGTACAAGATCCGGGCCAAGTGGAACTTAACCCGGCTCTAGGTGTGTGCATATTCGAAGTTCACATGGAGCTACGTTAGTTTTCTAATGAGCATTCGGCGGAGTAACAAGTTACTCCACCGGAGGCTCGGGGACTAATGGTTATTATCTACAGCATGTAAAGGAGAAACGAGATACCTCCATCATCCGCCCAGCGAGGTTAATTGCCTTAGCGGCGGTATTCATCTGGGCGGAAAATTCTGCGGGGCCAAACTTTTCCGGGAGATCGTCGTTGTGGACGAACTCCGCCTTGTTCCAGTTCATGATGAACTCAATAAGGCTCGGAGGGTACCGCTCACCGGTGGGCATATGGGGTGCCACCAAGCCCTTCGCGTGCGCTTCTTTCCTCTCAACCAAGGCAAGGGCTGGGCTGGTGTGCAGAACCATCTGCTACGCATCAGTTGGCTCGGCAGGAGCATCCTTCGCTGCTGGAGCTTTCTTGGGAAGCATCGACGCTAGGGTCCGCTGCCCAGCCTCGACAAAGGCAGACTTGGTAGCATCCGGAGCCTTTTTGCCCTTAGCTTGCTGGGAAGAAGTAACTGCAGCAGATTTCCCCTTAGGAGCTGCTGGAGTGGTTCCTCGCCGAGGTTGAGATGACTCGGACGAGGCGGAAGAACTTGGCACTAGAGATCTTGTAGCTGGGCTTGGAGCGGTTGTTGATTTTCTTGGTACCGGAGCAGGTGCTGGTGCTGGTTCGGTCACTGGTACTGGAACTGCTGCTCGTGCTGGGGTTGGTGCTGGTGTCGAGGTAGTCTCGGTGGCTACTGGTTGCGGCGATGCCGAAGTGGTGGACGCTGTCGCCTCGGTTGGACCGACCCCTCCCGCTCCGAGGTCGCATTCCTCTCGACGAGGTAGTGTAGAACCCGGAGCAGCTGCAGAACCCTCTGGAATAGGGCTCAGTGGACGTGACTCGTCGTCACGAGGAGGAGAAGGGCCAGATCGAAGTGGTGAAGAGATGCTTGATCCGCTCTGAGGGACCTCCACCGAAGCCCTGAAGAAGAGAATAATGTCAGAAGAGAAATTACCACGATGCAAGGAGAAGTGAGTTACGCAACGAAAAATGACTTACGCATCCGAGGTTTGTGCCTCCTTGGGTTTTCGGGCCCTTCGTGCCGGGGCTTTTCCTGCCGGCTTGGAGGCAGTCTTGTCTCCAGCCTTCTTTCGCCTTTTTGTGGGCTGAGAAGGTTCGGAGGAGGAACTTGGTGCGGCTCCGCGCTTCTTCTTCGACGCCACCGGAACCGGTTCGTCCGTAGCAAGTGGAGGATCCTCGTTGATATGCCCACCGGGGTTAGCTGATGCCGGAAAGGCAAAAGAAAGAGGGACAGCCTCAAGAGGTTCAATCACGTCGACATCCGAGTCATCCTCATCATCGGGCCACTCTCTAAGAGAAGAGAATTTACCGTTGGGTCATTTTGTAGCGTCGGTCATAGGGAGAAACATCTCCTGGTCCGGCTCCTCCTCATCCGGGATTTCTCGGTCTGGTGCCCACTTAAGGGTCGGATCAGTACCATCCTCAAGAGTTTGCTGAAGGAATAGCTGAGAGAAAGCATGAAGAATAGAGTCAAAAATACAACAAAAACCGACACATATTTGATCCGAAGTAAGTTTGCCCCGCGAAGCTTACTGCGGGAGGTAGCCTGTCACGACAGAAGTTCTCAATTCCCCACGTCCATTCAGCGGAGAAATCCTTGTGGGTGGTGAAGAGAGCCTTAACCCGGCGAAAAATCTCCGTGTTGCTCAGCTCGAAGGAGGAGGTCCGGTTGGGGTCGCGGCCGAAACTCATGTGGCACACCTTGTGGGTGCGCTTCTGGAGGGGAGAGATTCGGTTGCGCACAAACGTGATCATAGCATCCTCGTTGCGCAATCCGAGTTTCTTCAGTTCCACGAACCTCTTGTTAACTTGATTGGCCAGAGTCGTGGGCTTCTTGGAGACCTCCTCCCAGAATTCCGGATCAGGTGGACCCGGAGTGTAGGGGAGCAACTGAATCAAATCTTCAGTGCCCGAGTTCCAGACATAGAAGAAGGTCCGGGGCCATCCTTTGCGGGAATCAAGTCCGATGACCCGAGGGAAAACGGCAGTCCTCCAGGGTGAGATGGACGCAGCTCCGTATTGGGTGAGCTGCTTGTGGATGACGTTACGAAGGCCGAAGAACCGGATCCACAGCTCCTTCGTCGGCCACAGTCCGTGTAGCCCTCGATCGTAGAGGCAAAGGCAGACAGAGAGGTGATAGCGTTGGCTGGAAGATGGTGCGGCTGCAGGTGGTAGGTGCTAAGCCAATCCCGGAAGAAGTCGCTCACCGGCAAGCCAAATCCCCATTGAAAGTGGGACAAGAACACGACGAACTCACTCAGATTGGGTGAGGGGGCCAGTTTGGCAGAGGGGAGATGAGCGGCGATGCTGGAAGGGATACGTCTAGTCCGGTAGAGCCAGTCAAGGTCATCTTGACAGAACCATGATTCGGCCCACGCGCCACGGTCTGCCGCAGCGGCGTCCTCCTCCATTTCTTTCTCGGCAACGACGAGCTCCTCCTCCGTCATCTCGTGCTCGCTACCCTCGCTGGCGCTGGCGGCGACGGGGATCTGAGGCCTGGATTGGCGAGGACCCGTGGCGAGGAAGTTGCACAGCGGTGGCTGCGATGCAGAGGCATAGGGAAAAGTGCGGCGGCGGCGCTGCTGCAAGGGGCACTAGCGGCTGCGCGGTCGCGAGGAAGATGAAGAAGAAGAGCAACGGGCAGAGGGTCACAGAAGAGGGAAAAATTCTAAGGGGTGCGCCCCTCCGCTACTTAACCACCCCCTGAGAGGGTGAGTGGGATCCCGCCCTGCCAATAAGCAACATGGTGTGGCCGTGTATCACATGCCTCAGCCAATCATAGAGGATCCACACAGAGGGCCACAGAGCAGAGACGATCCCGTGACATGACGCACTGATGCAGTAAACGAGGAGGTAGGCGTGACGTGACCCTCGCACAGTGGTAACTGACAATTACTGCGGCGGTTACTGTGCAGGCCTTAAAATAAGACAACGTAATGATTAGCCTCCACGTGGGTTGGTGTATGAGAGAAGGAAACAAGGCCCGGATCAAACCATGGTAACCCGGACCACAAGTAAAAACTTAGAATGTGCAGAGGGAAAGTAAAACCATGAGATCCGAGTCAAAGTGGTAACCCGGCCGGCAAGTGAAAACTTGGAACGTGCAAAGGGAACGTAAATCCATATAATCCGAGATAAAGAGCTAACCTGGAAATAACGTCCAAGGCTCGAACAAAAATGAACCTGATGTGGCCTTAGCGGCCAAGGCAGCTAAGACCGCACCAACTTCGGGGACTAATGTTGGGGGGATACCCCCGGGTAGGGTCACTCCGGGGTATAAAGGCCGAGTCAGCCGAGGTTCGGCAGGGTCAAAGCGGATGCTAGCCGGGTCACCTCAAGGCAGGCCGGATCACGAAGTAACCCGGACCAGGGGGTCGCCTAACATTGTCTCAGCCGACTTAAGGAGTAAGTCGGAAGTGCTTGTCTAACTTGTACGCAGGAACAAGTGTGGCCGGATCTATCATGATCCGGGTCCCGTTTAGCTTCTGGGAGAAGGAAGGAATCTCTCTGGTAAAAAAGAAGGTCCGGTACGCACTGCATGAGCGAAGCAAGCAAGGGCAGGACCACCGGGTCTTGGCCGACAAGGGTGACGACACCCGTGTCGGCTGACGCGGGCGCCGCAGAGGCTCACGTAGCTCAATCATGTATGACGCGGGGGAAAAGCACCCCGGTTGGGTTACCACTTTGGGAGGAGGCATATTCTTAGGAATATGCCTCCACGTATGCCCTAGGCAGAGACCGAGCCCCCTCTATATAAGGGGGGCTAGGGTTTCAGTAGAAGGGGTTGGTCTTTCTTCGATACTAATTTCGCTAAGATGCTAGGAGTGAACTGTAGTTGAGAGTAAGAGAGATTCTTCTTCCTCCTCTCGCCGATACAGCTCTAGGAGCACTTGTAAACTTGAAAGGAATACAATCTTCTGTGTGGAGAATCACTCCACTATCCCTCCCTGGATTCCCCTAGCGTGTATTAGTCCCCACCTTTAGCCTATCCATGGCATCTGCCGTGACACCACCATGATAGTTTTATATCAGCTTTCTTATGTTTTGTTCAGAAAAGTAGGAGCCAGCTGTCTGTTTTCTGCTGTTTTTGGTTTCAGAAAAGTAATATTCTCGGAATTGGACGGGACAACAGCCAAAGTCAATATTTTACCGGGAGACACATGGGGTCCGAAGGGGAGACGAAGGGGGGCCACAGGGCAGCCGCACCCCCCATGCGCAGGCAACCCTAGGCCGCGCCAGGGCAGGGTGTGCCCCCCCTGGCCGGCCACTGACCTCGCCCTTTCGCCTATAAAAGCCCCCCGATGCGAAAACCCTAAGTACTAGATCACAATTCCACGAAAAGTTCCGCAGTGCCGCCGCCACCGAAGAGGAGATTCGGGGGACAAAAGTCTCTGTTCCGGCACCCTGCCGGGACGGGGAAGTGCCCCCGAAGCCATCTCCATCGACTCCACCGCCATCTCCATCGCCATTGCTGACTCCCATAATGAGGAGGGAGTAGTTCTCTCTTGAGGCTAAGGGCTCTACCAGTAGCTATGTGTTCATCTCTCTCTCTATGAGTGATCTTATGAGATCATGAGTTTTGTAATCTATAGATCTATTCTGCTACTCAAGTGCTTTAATTAATCTCTGCTTATCCCCACGTGTGTGAAGTTGATAGTGTGCACACCGTGTGGCACTTTGGCTAAGGTTACATAAATACTTATCATGAGTATAATTTGAGTTGGATGTCTCTATGAGATTGTGGTGTTTGTTGGAACCATCTAGTGCTCAAGGTGACAGTGAGGGGTTATATAGATGGGGAATGCGAACTTTAAGGTGTGCTGTTATAGCCCTACATTGTCCAACCAGAGAGTAGTTCAGGGTAGCATAATGAAGAGAAGATATTTAAATGAGAGTGTCCGCTAGTGAAAGTATGATCCCTCGGCCTTGTTTCTAAGCATTGAAACACTATTTACAATCAGTCCTGTTACATGTTTACTTGCTGCCACTCTTATTTCAGATTGCAATTAGCACTTATAATCATCCATATTACTTGTATTTCACTATCTCTTCGCCGAACTAGTGCACCTATATACCTGACAAGTGTATTGGGTGTGTTGGGGACACACGAGATTCTTGTATCTTGATTGCAGGGTTGTTTGAGAGGGATACCTTTGACCACTTCCTTCCTGAGTTCGATAAACCTTGGGTGATCCACTTATGGGAAACTTGTTGCTGTTCTACAAACCTCTGCAGTTGGAGGCCCAACACTGTCTACAAGAATCGAAGCGTGCGTAGACATCATATATCAAGAGACAAAGGTAATTGAATACGGGGTTGTTTGAATCCTCGATGTCGTGGTTCGACCAATGAAATATCTTTGTAGGATATGTGGGAATCATTATGGACATCCATTGTCCGCTATTGGTTATTGGTCAGAGAGTTTGTTCCGATCATGTCCACATGTTTTCGAACCCATTTGATCACACACTTAATGTTTGATGTCACTAGGGTTCAATGAGATATTGTGATGGTGTTATCGATTTTTTAGTCGGAGTTTCGGATGGGATCCTAGATATCATGATGAGGGTCGTAATGGTACGGAGATAAATATAAACATATGAGAGTATTTTCAGGGTTACATGAGAAGTTCGAGATTTTTCAATATTGTACCTGATGTACTAGAAGGTTTTGGAGGGCACAATAGTGGGTCCCAACTCCACCGGACATCCCACATGTCCTAGAGGGAGCACACATGCCCACATGGGACAACAAACCAAACCCCCAACGCCCATGCGCATGGGGCTAATGGATAAGTGCAAATACCTTAAAAATAGGGGATAGACTTGGGGGAGGGGGGACTCCCCCTTGGCAAGCGCCCCTAGGGTGAGGGGGCAAGTCACCCCTAACACCTATATAAAGAGGGAAGAGGGAAGGTCCTAGCCCACTTGTTCCCTGCCGCCACCTCCCTTCTCTCTTCCTTCCTCCTCTCCATAGTGCTTAGCGAAGTCCTGCAAAAATTCAACTATACTTTCACCACCACATTGTCGTGCTGCCGGGATCGATCTCATCCACCTCTCCCCCTCGCTTGCTGGATCAAGAAGGACGAGACAACATATTATCTCATTTGTGCACATATCGGAGGCTCCATTCATGTGGTGCTTGGATCGGATCGGATCTCAAGAGTTTGACTACATCAAAACACGATCTACGATCATTAACACACATGTTCTACAAGGGTTTGTAGTTCTAATCTCCCACCTGTTGCCTTCATGTACTAGATTAGATCTTGGTTTTGTTCGCACTTGTAGGAAATTTTTTATTTTCAATGATGCGAATCCCAAGCCCGTGAGATCTCCACCATAGCCACCACCATGTATTGCTGCTGGTCTAGATCCCATCTACCTCTATCTACTATTACTGGATGAAGAAGGAGACGACACAGAACCGTAAGTGTGCAAGTATCGGAGGTGCCTCTCGTTGATACATCCATTTTATATCATCATAACTCCATCATTTAGTGGTAGTTTTTAATGTTATTGGCATTGATATTGCATTATTTTTTACAGAACGCACACTTTGCCTCACTTTATTTTAAAAGGTAGAAGAAAATTTACCCGTTGATTAACGGGAATCCGGCCAAAAATTTCTACAAAGCACCAGTGTGTCGCCATGAAACACGACCACACCGTGCACCCCGGCCAACCTGGCCACCCACACAGAGCACACACGCCATCGAGAAGAGATGCCATCATTGAAGAGGTCATCGAGCGTCATCGTCATCACTCCTCCGCGAGCCAGAGACGCAATCCGACTCCACCTTCGACAACCACCAACAAGACCCCTACCACAAATGACTTCAGAGCCCATGTCGGCCTATGCCAAACAGTCGACCCCAAGCACGTCGAGGAGGAGGCAGCTCCGACTTCAACAATGACCTTCTGAGGAGAAAGTTGCACAGCTTGCACTGACGAAATCCACGCAGCCACTTGAGATCCATGCACCGACACATCCCATCGAGTGGCATCATTGCGACAAGTCGCCCCGCGACCACAGCTCCGACTCCACCATCACGATAGGACGCCACACATGAGCCCAAATAAACACGGACAACCGGTGACGAAGGACATGCCACGACTCTGATCCGCTCACTGATGTCACCGACACCACACAACTCACAACGCCAACACCACCAGCATCCACTGGTTCCTCTGGCCTGAGCGAAATCCAAATCGATGCCCCAATAGGGAAACGACGCAAGAGCACCGCCATCGACCGATCACGGTGGATCTACGGATTTCCCCGGAGGTTCCTCAACAGGGATGGAACGACATCATCCCGTATTCGTCCCCATCGCTAGCCTCGGCCAGCTGTTGGCTGGCCAGCTACCAGGGACAAGGCATTAGCCTAGATCTGACTCGTCAACCTGCTTCATGCTCAAGGTCGGACCACTAGCAACCCTCGGACCAAGATCCAGCCAGATCTAGCAACACCACCGCAGCCACCACCATCTCCTCCGCTGCACACCTCAGGGTTGTAGCCCCGACAACTTCGGGCTGAGAACCACCACTAGCAAGAGCCGCAACACGACCCAAATCCCGCCGGTCCTCACTCCAATCAAAAAGCACCGGCCATGGACGCCGGATCCCGAGGTCCATCGCACCCAGGTGCCACTGCCCGTGCCGCCTCCTGGCCAACCATCCCCGGCAGGGGGATGCTACCGCTTTGCTCGGAGCCGGCGCTCTGGATCCCTCGTGCAGCAGCCCGTCCACCTCTTTCTTGTACACCGTACCCAGATCGGAGGCCGCCCCGCGGTCCTGCGTGGAGGACGACCTCCGCCGCCACCACCACCACCACGCTTCAGCAGCCGACGAGCAGCCCCGTCCTGAGCCCGCTAACCCGACATCTCCACGCCCGACCGTCGTTGCCCATATGAGCCGGTGAACCAGCTCTCGAGCACAAGTACTCCCAACCACCTTTGGCAGAGCGCCGGCGGGGGGGGGGGGGGGGGGGAGATTTTTTACCGACCCAGTAGTTTAGATTCTTTCCATTATGAATTTTGGGACTTTTTACAAAGTCCTGTGTTTTGATATTTAATTTCTGAGAGTCAGAAAACCTTCTATATTGTATTTTTATGTTTCTCGGACTTAGGCCACTGGATATGCAGAACATAAAACGGGAGCATTTGCAAGCAGCGTGCACCAAACATTACCGGACTAATACTGCAGTAGTTTCCTCAAAAAAGAAAGAAGCAGTAATTATATGCATCGGTGTGCAACAGAAGCGGCGATTGTTGCTTGTGGTATACTTTGATACATAAATCCCTCTATTCATAAATAGATGGTGTTTTAGACATTGTCACGCTTGTGAATATGTGTCTTAATTTGATCACTACTACTAGTACTTTTCATATTTATTAAAGTTAGAGAAGTTTGACTGCCATATTCTAGGAAGCCATGTATTTATGAAACGAGAGAGTAGAAACGACAGATAGTTCCATGTAACTTACAGGCAGCAGCATTATGCAAGATTCATTACAGGCAGCAGCATTATGCAAGATTCATTACAGGCAGCAGCATGACGCAAGATTCATTAACAGTTCATCCCAAAATAGCCCATGACTTGCGAAATCAATTTCCATGGGATCCAAATCTGCAGTCACATTCTAATTCTATCAGTAAATCTCAGAGAAACATTTGCATTCTGCAATAGATGAAAGATGCAACTCATCATCAGCGGCATTTGCTTAGCAAGCACTGACGAGACACCACCGAGTTGCCCATAGTTTCCTTGAACTAAAATATCTTGCAGCATGTACAAAAGAAAACCAACTCTTTATACAATCTATGGCTTACCCCCAAATACAGAAGCAAGTGGCAGGGGACAACATCAAGACCAAACACAGTGTCACAATGCATGGAAGTATTTACAATATAAAGGACGGACAGTCCATTAGTTAGTATATAGAATAGTAACTAACCGTAAGGGCGTCGACATCATTAGCCTGATATGATCTGTAATCGTCTCCTCGTGTACGGATATCAGTCTCTGTCAGCAATCTTAGGAAAGAAATGACTGACAAAAAAATGTGTTATACAGGGAACAAGTAAACAAACAACATATCCCAGCAAGTATGTATACTCACTCCTAGGTGACCTGGTCACCTGTGAACAGCTCTTGAACCGCTCATCAGAACTCAGGCTACAAAATATAGAATACCTTATTCTTAAACACAAATGTAACAACAGGAATTTCAAACTTGTCGTCACACCCTTTAAAGAAATGATATTATTTACTTAAAAAAAAGAAATGATATTATTTACTACAAAACATCAAGTTAAAAACTCCTACCCATTTGCAACTGTTGCCTTCATGTACTATATTAGATCTTGGTTTTGTTCGCACTTGTAGGAAATTTTTTGTTTTCAATGATGTGAATCCCAACATAATCCCTGCCCATGAGATCTCCACCATAGCCACCACCATGTCTTGCTGCTGGCCTAGATCCCATCTACCTCTATCTACTATTACTGGATGAAGAAGGAGACGACACGGAGCCGTAAGTGTGCAAGTATCGGAGGTGCCTCTCGTTGATACATCCATTTTATATCATCATAACTCCATCATTTAGTGGTAGTTTTTAATGTTATTGGCATTGATCTTGTATTATTTTTTACAGAACGCACACTTTGCCTCACTTTATTTTAAAAGGTAGAAGAAAATTGACCGGTTGATTAACGGGAATCCAGCCAAAAATTGCTACAAAGCACCAGTGTGTCGCCATGAAACACGACCACACCGTGCACCCCGGCCAACCTGGCCACCCACACAGAGCACACACGCCATCAAGAAGAGATGCCATCATTGAAGAGGTCATCGAGCGTCATCGTCATCACTCCTCCGCGAGCCAGAGACGCAATCCGACTCCACCTTCGACAACCACCAACAAGACCTCTACCACAAATGACTTCACAGCCCATGTCGGCCTATGCCAAACCAATGTGATATCACCGAGAGGGCCCAGAGTATATCTATCCGTCATCGGGATGGAAAAATCCCACTCTTGATCCATGAGCCTCTACATAACACTTTCGTAGCACTGAACCCACCTTTATAATCACCCTTTCACGGTGTGACGTTTGATGTTATCAAGATACTCTTCCAGTGTTAGTGATTGGCATGATCTCGTGGTCTAAGGAATAGGATTACTTCGTATGATGTTATAGCAATATAAACACAATGACTTTGATCGTAATGCTATACTTCGGATGAATGTTCATTACATCGTTCAACTAATGTTGTGACCTCGTTATTAACAACATCCAGTGTCCATGATCAGGAAACCTTGATCATCTTGTTAATCAACGAGCTAGTTTACAAGAGAGGCATAACTAGGAACTTTCCTTTTGTTTATTAAACACACATGTATTAAAATTTCCAAATTAATCCAATTATAGCATGCAAAATAAACATTTATCATAAACAAGGAATAAGATAATAACCACTTTATTATTGCCTGTCGGGCATATTCCCTTCAGTCTCCCATGGCTTTCTAGTGTTGCATATACGCGATTGCTAGTGGTTAACATAATCTCTGGATCTGACAGTTTCAGGTCCGTGTGTATTTGCATGTCTTTACGTCTCTACGCATCACTCATTCTTAAATAAGATGGCATTGTATAAATTTGGTCCTTTAGTGTGACCTTTAGTTTGTTCGGGTTAAAATATATTGATATTATTGTCATACAATATATCTTCATAGTATTAGCCCCCTTTGAATCACACTTAGTTTGATAACAAACTACTTAACATAAATGCCCTCCTTTGCTGCTACTATAGCAGTCATATACTTAGCCTTTTGTTGTAGTATCCGTCACAATGTCTCAACTTTGGAACTCATCCAAATCCAGCATGGAACATCCTTTCCATTAAATTGTGCCACCCATAGTCTAAATTGAGATAAATTTTAATTTGTATCTTGTGACAAAACTAATATCAATGTAACCCTTTACAATGAACTACCTTTAACTATTTGTCACTTATACATGATATATTCTTAGTTCTTCCAAAGCTCATAAGAATATCTTTACTATCGTCCAATGATCATCTTATGAATCATTCTGGTATGTGCTCATAACATTTAGAGCATAGGACATTCTGGATATATATATATCACGGTATAATCAATCAAAATCTTCATGTGATTTTACTCACCAAGTGTTGAAACACTTGAATCTTGATACAATCCTTTCCATGCAGAAAGAACCTTTCTTGTTGTTTCCATATTGAACCCTTTTAATATCTCATATATGTATGTTTGGCACAACCATATTAGTGCCTCAATCTATCCATATAGACATTGATTGCCAATATTCTGGTTTTGCCTAAGTCTTTCATCGAAATCCTATTTTAATGAAATTCTTAACTTGTGTCAATAAAAGATACATCATTTCCAATCAACAATATATCCTCTACATAATGTATTAGAAATATGTCTAAGCGCTCCCACTTAATTTCTTGCAAATACAAGCATCTTCATCATCTCCGATGAATTTAAACTCTTTTAACAGTTTTATCATGGTGAAGATTCCAACTCCACTATGCTTACTTCAACTATTGAAGTTTGCATGCCCTTTTTAGCATCCTTTGATTTAACAAAACCCTTTGGACCGTATCATGTACACGTCCTAGGTAACCATTCTATTAGAAGAACCTTGTTTTGTTTATTCAACTACCATATACCAAATTATATGTAGTGATTGCTACATTAATCCGTTAAGACTAAATATCACTATGAAAGATCAAATCTTGTCATAGTCAACTCCTTAAACATTGTCATAAACTCCTTTCCGACATGTCGACTATTTCATAGATGTCAAACATCCATGTCTATTTATAGATCCAAATACGATCGATAGGCTTCATGCCTTTTCGGAGGGTCTTTCAAGTTCAAAACTTGATTTCTCGTGTATGGAAACTATCATGGATTTTATGACTTCTAGTCATTTTAGGGAGTCAGGGCCCATCATCACTTCTTTCCATGTAGTCGATTCATCATTGTCAAAACAATAACGACTTATGTTTCAAATCTTACTATTTGATTCTTACCGACCCACACGGTTCAATAGGAACTCTAATCTCCGAGATCACAACCTTTGTAATTACAGGAGCCATGGGCATTTTAGCCGCCACCGGGACACTTTCCTACGCTGCGCTACTTAGCACATATAACTAAGGTTCAACAACCTTATCAAAGTTCTATTGTCCTCCCACTTAACTTTTTGCGAAGAATTCCTTCTCAAGAATCTTGACGTTCCAAGCGACAAACTCTTTTGTCCTCGGTGTCATGGAGGAATTCCCATCAAAATCTTTGGGATAACCTACAAAGACGTGATTATCCGACTTTGGTTGTAAACATTTTACTTATACATAGAATACCAAAATTTAAGAAAAGACAATTCGGGTTTTATCCCAAACCATAACTCATATGGTGTCATTTCAACGGATCACGATGGTTCTCTTTTCAGTGTAAAAGCGGTAGTCTCTAAAGCTTTAATCCTTAAAACATAACGGCAGTTTTATAAATGTCACCTTTGATCTTACCATGCCAAACATGGTTTGATTTCATCTCTCGAATATGCCATACTCCTATGGTTTATCGGGAAACACAAATCATGGAACAATTCCTCAAATCTTAGGTGTTTTGCTAAACCTGTAAGTCAAATATCTTCCTTTATGATCAAATCATAATCTCTTTTATTTTCTTGTTACAATGATTTTTTTCACTTCATCTTGAAAGTCTTTGAACAACTTTCAAATGTTTCATACTTCTTCCTTATTAAGTAAATATATAGATATATTCACTCAAATTTATGGAGAAAGCATATGAAGCAAAAAGATCCATCGCATATGGCTACACATAATGGATTATGCACACCAGTATGCACAATTTCCAATAAGCTAGTCATCCATTCCTCTTTGGCCTATGAACGGAGTTTCAATTATCTCGAGGAAAGTTTCACAAGCGTTAATTGATCAAAATAAAATGACTCCAAAAATACATCAACATGGAGTTTCTTCATGTTTACTTTCCAATATAATTCAAACAGCGATGTCACTTCATAAGTGATCTTCCAATCATTTGTCTTACGACATTTTAGCAATAATGTTTATGGATGTGATTTCTCTAACAAGACTTGTAAAAGTTCATCCATCCTTTATGGAATATGGTAATTATTTGAACATCCATTGTTCTCGTAATACCGGAACAAGATAACAATTATTAAAACAAATCTTGAAGGCTAGGTTTGACGAGAACGAAAAACACATAACACTTTATTTATTTTTGATGAACATCATCACTTATTTTCTTGCTAGTTACTTAGGCTGTTGCAGTTCATGAATTGTGTTGTTCTGTATGACACTTCACACCAACCAATTCGGTATCCAATACCTAAGAACCACATTGTTTAACAAGCAAAGAATACAGCCATAAAATGTATAACTTCTATATACCTAAGCTGGACATCTCCAACTTTTCTTTTCTGCCAAATATTTTATAGATTCTCTTTCAGCAATTCCTTTTCCTTTTAAAATAATCTATCAACATTAATAGTGGTGTCATTCACATGACACATAGTACACAGCATATATAGTAAAATACTAATACATTTGGACTTGCACTTTGAAGTGGATCACCACCATCAAATGTTTGGCATTCTTTCAAAAATTCATTCTTTAGTAATCTTTTAGTGTAGTAAACATTTTACTTACATCTTCTATTCATCCTTATCATGACAACTTTCATGATCAAGCTACTATATCCTATAAGGAAGAATGGCGAGTATAATTTTAGTTCTTGAAACCTTTTGGGAGATTCGGATGCCTAGCATCTCCATCCTTCACAAATTCTCATACAATATGAGAACATGTATTTTTCTAAATTATACTCTATCATAATGCAACCAAAAACTTTGTTTCAGATATCACAATATCTTTCACACATGATGGTTGATACATTGCAAATGTATCTATAATTTTTGATGTTCTATGCTTAGTTTTATCCACTTTCTTGTGTTTTGTTCTAACTTTGGAGTACTTTTCATATGATTTCTTGGACTAACCTATTAACAAGAGCCACAGTGCTAGCTGCCTGTTTTCTACTATTTTTGGTTCCAGGAAAGTTAGAAAATTAATATTCTCGGAATTGGACGGGACAAAAGCCAAAGTGCCTATTTTTCCGGAAGTCATCAAGTGCCAGATTACGAGACGAAGAGGGGCCAGAGAGCGACCACACCACCTGGCCACGCGGCTAGGCCTGGCCCGCGCCAGGGGGTGGTGTGGCCAGCCTAGGCACCCCCTCGGCCTCCCCTTCTGACTATAAGATGCCCTCGGGACGTAAACCCTAAGTACCCGATCAAAAATCCACGAAAGAGTCTGTAGCCGCCGTCATCTCCATCCCTAGATCGAGAGGGATCTGAAGCTCTTCCCGGCACCCTGCCAGAGAGGGGAATTCACCCTGGAGGCCTTCTTCATCATCATGCAAGCCTCCGGTGTGATGCGTGAGTAGTTCATCCTTGGACTACGGATCCATGTAGTAGCTAGATGGATGGTTCTCCTCCTTTGTGCTTTCATGTTTAGATCTTGTGAGCTCCGTTCATGATCAAGATCATCTATTTGTAATTCTGCATGTTGTGTTTGCGGGGATCCGATGGATATTGAGATGTTATTTCAGATTGATTATTGATTCTATCACGTCTTTGTTATTTGTGATCTTGCATGCTTTCCGTTATTAGTAGCTATCTTGGCCAAGTAGATGCTAGCAACTCCAAGAGTTAGTATTTATGCTCGATAGTGGGTTCATGCCTCTGGTAATCTGGGGAAGTGACAGAAATCTCTAAGGTACTAGATGTGATGTTGCTACTAGGGAGAAAACAACAATCCTTTGTTCATAGAACAATCATATTGTTTACTTTACACGTAGTTCGTAAAGCAATAATCTGTTGCTTGCAACTTAATACTGGAGGGGGTTCGGATGATAACCTGAAGGTGGATTATTAGTCATAGATGCAGTTGGATGGCGGTCTATGTATTATGTTGTAATGCCCAATCAAGTCTCAAAGGAGTCAAGATCATTAGTATATGCATGTATTGCTTTCTCGGTGTTTGTCAATTGCCCCGCTGTAATTTGTTGACCCAGCATGTTATCTATCTAAGGAGAGCCACCTCTAGTGAATTATGGATCCCGGTCCTCTTTCTTTACATACAATCTATAAACTGTTTACTGCTTTGTGTTTAGTTTCTACAAACTTTTGCTTCTTTCCATTCGATATGTTTAATCCTTTGTTTTCAGCAAAATACGGTGAGATTGACAACCTCATCGCAAGTTGGGGACAAAGTTCTGTGGTTGTGTTGTGCAGGTCTCCACGTTGCTACTAGCACCGGTAGTGCTCCCTGCCAAAGCTCAGCTAGTTACACCTTTGGGGTGTTTCCTTGCTACTACTGGTTTGATTAAACCTTGGTTTCATAACTGAGGGAAACTTGCTGCTGTGCTCATCATACCTTCCTCTTGGGGTTCCAAACGAGCTCTACATCAACACCGCCATCAAGCATTTTTCTGGCGCCGTTGCCGGGGAGTCAAGGACATCTTCACAAGGGGAGTCCCTCATAACCAATCTATTTACTTTGTTGTTTTGTTTTTCTTAGTTTCTTTTTGCTTTGTTTGCTTGTTTTGTTATTCAAAAACACAAAAAAAATATTTTTACTAAGTTGCTTTCTTTTCAAAAAACACAAAAAAATTAGTTTTACTAGTTTGCTTTCTTTACCAAAATCACAAAAAAATTAAGTCTCCTTTAGTTGTCACCTCTTCCTTAGCTCACCATGTTGATCCCTACATTCACCCTGAAAGACCTCCAATTGGTAGTGGTTCTATAATTGGGAAAGATAACATTGAAGAATTCTTTAATCATGTTAGTAAGCATGAAGATACTGAGGATAGATCCCTTGTAGAACTTGCTCCAAACAATGAGATTGTTGCAGCTTCTTTAATTCACATGTTAGAAGCTAGGTTTGTTAACCTCAACCCCTTAATGCAAGTAATGTTTCTTAAGCTTAAAGAAATTGAGGATCCTGAAAAGAGGGATTTCATTTTAGAAACTTTGTTTAAGGAATTCTATGATGTTGCCAAGGAAGCTAGGAAAGTCTTTGAACGTTTCAATATGCTAGGCTCATGTGTAGATGTTGTTGGTACACGAGAAAAGATGAATAAAACCGAACCTAATGGGGAGGAACCTAAGATACCAATACCCTTCAAATTAGTAGCAATACATGATGCCATAGAAAAGAATCTTGATTGGATTGTTCCTGCAAACCCTTTTGATGAGAATAGTGAACCTAAGAGCATTGAGAGAGGATCCTCTAGAATTTATTTGGATGATATACCTTGCCTTGTTGAAAATATTTCTGGTATTGGTAATGAAGATGCTGCTTCCCATCTAAATAACTTTGTTGAACTTTGTGAGGTGCAAAAGCATAGGGATATAGATGGTGATATTATTAAGCTGAAATTGTTTCCTTTCTCTTTGAGAGGAAAAGCTAAAGAATGGTTGAATTCCTTAACTAGGAATAGTATTGATTCTTGGCCTAAATGCAAAGATGCTTTTATTGGAAAATATTATCCTCCTGCTAAGATTATATCCATGAGAACTGAAATAATGATGTTTAAACAACTTGATAATGAGCATGTTGCTCAAGCTTGGGAAAGAATGAAATCTTTGGTAAAGAATTGTCCCACTCACGGACTGACTGCTTGGATGATCATCCAAACTTCTTATGCAGGATTGAACTATTCTCCAAGGAACCTATTGGATTCTGCTGCTGGAGGTACCTTTATGACCATCATTTTGGGTGCTGCAACAAAACTTGTGGACAATATGATGGCTAATTATTCTGAATGGCATACTGAGAGAGCTCCACAAGGTAGGAAGGTAAATTCTGTTGAGGAAACCTCCTCCTTGAGTGATAAAATTCATATTATTATGTCTATGCTTGTTAATGGGAAAGCCCATATTGATCCAAATAATGTTCCTTTAGCCTCTTTGGTTGCTCAAGAAGAGCAAGTTGATGTGAACTTCATAAGAAATAACAATTTTGGTAACAATTCTTATAGGAACAATTTTGGTAACAACAATTATAAGCCATATCCTCCCAACAATGGTAATGCTTATGGAAATTCTTACAACAATAATAAGAGTGCTCCCTCTGAACTTGAAGTTATGCTTAAAGAGTTTATTAGTAAACAAACTGCTTTCAATAAACTATTGAGGAAAAACTCTCTAATGCTGAAAGAAATATAGCATCTTTAGTTGAAGCTCAATCTGCTTTGAATAAAATGGCTGCTAAACCTGAAACTAATGAGAATCCCTTTGCAGCTACTAATGCCATACACGTAAGAATTGATGAAAATGTTAGACTATTAGCTGAATTACATGCTAAGTGGGAAAGAGAAGATGAAATTGCTAGAAACATTAGTGTTTCTACTATTACCACCACTAGTGTTGAGGCTAGTAATAGTTCTACTACTTTAGATGATAAATTTGATTTTGATCTTGATGGTTGCAACATCTCTCAAGTTATTAAGTTCCTACAAAAGCTTGCTAAAAGTCCTAATGCTAGTGCTATGAACATGGCCTTTACAAAACACATTACTGATGCTCTCATAAAGATTAAAGAAGAAAAGATGAAACATAAAGCTTCTATTCCTATAAAACAAGAAGATGGTTGGGAACCCATCATTAATATGAAAGTGAATGAATTTGATTTCAAATCTTTATGTGATCTTGATAGTAGTGTTTCTATTATGCCTAGAAGGATTTATGATATGCTTGATTTGCCTCGACTTGAAGATTGTTATTTGAATGTCCCACTTGATGATAATGCTAAAAATAAACTCATGGGGAGTCTTAATGATGTTCTTATTATGGTTAACAATGCCTATGTCCCCGTTGATTTCTATGTTTTGGATGTTGAATACAATGCTTCTTGTCCTATTACTTCGGGAAGACCTTTTCTTAGAACTGTTGGTGCCATCATTGATATGAAAGAAGGAACCATTAAATATCAACTCCCACTCAAGAAAGGTATAGAACACTTCCCTAAAAAGAGATAAAAGATTTATTTTGCTTCTCCTATGAAAACAAAATTTGGTTTTAATGTTTCTTCATTTGAGAACACTTGATTTTTTTTGCTTCTTATGCCTAACTTAAAGGCGTTAAAGAAAAGTACTTATTGGGAGATAACCCAAAAGTTTTAGATGAGTCTTGGAAGTTATTAATTTAGTAATAACCGCTCCTTATCCTTTTTATTTGCTTTTTGTACCAAGAGTAACCTCTAATGAGAGAGAAGTAATGATTGGGAAAGTTGTTGTCCCGAAACAGATTTTTGTGCTTCACCGTAAAAATTCGTGAGAGAGCTCTGTATGTCGGATTGAGCTGTAATTTTTTGTGCTTCCGCCCCCAGTTGTTATACAACTTTATTTAGTTCAACACGTTTTGATTTGAGGAACAGAAGGTATTCAAAAAAATCATCTTTACCTGCTGGTCTGTTTTGACAGATTTCTGCCATTTTCTACATTTGCTTCTTGTGGGTTCCTTTTTCAGTTCTTTTGGGGAATTGAGATTTTTGAGGGAAGTGCTACAGTAGCTAGTGTTCTAATGGAAGTTTATTTGGTGTTAGAACTGAACCTTAAGACCTTTTATCTTGAGTCCACTAATGTTGCTAATAAGATTGTGTGAAGTTTTGTATGAAGGAAAATTTTCAGGTGTATGGAAGGAACGAGTAATGAGATGAAGGATGGACTAAAGCTCAAGCTTGGGGATGCCACGCGTGTCACCCCAAGAAATATCCAAGAAGTACAAGTGTCAAAGCTTGGAGATGCCCAAGGCATCCCCTTCTTCATCAATAAAAATCCCAGGTTTCTTCCAAACGCTTCATTTTTATTGTTTCATGCACAGTTGTGTTGTTCTTGGAGCGTCTTCTTTTTCGTTTTCATTTTGGTTTTTCGTTTTCTTTTGTTTGCTTAGTTTGCTGAATAAATTGGTTGGACCCCTCTTTCATACATTGGTTTTCAAATAGTTTGGTTCGGTTTGGAAAAGAGTAGGAAAGTTCATGCTTATGTGGTAAAAAGAGCTTGTTTTTTACTGTGGCCTATGCTTTGTCATGCCATGCTTGGTATTGTTTTGGCCTTATGCTTAGTATTCTTTGCTGTAGCATGACTTGTTATAAACAATAGATATTGCTTAATGTGCCTTGGATGAATCATGCATTGTTTTAGCATATTAAAGCATAGTATAGTGGTATTCTCCTTTGATGCTTTATTTGGGTTGACTTGGCACATGCTCACACCATGTTATGGCTATCTCAAGTCACCATATCCTTTATGATCCTTTAGTTTTCAACTTGTAGTATCACTTTATGCTTTGATCAATGATGTTTTGTCGCTCTGCATGATTATGTCCATTATTGCTCTCTTAGTTTGTCGCTCCCAATCTTTTGCTAGCCTCCACAACCAAGTATGAGTTCCACTCATGCATCCAACTCCCTAAACCAAGTTATTCTAAAGAGTCCACCATAACTACCTACTAGCTTATGCTATTCCAAGTATATTCATTCTTTTGTTTACCTTCCAAATTAAACTTGTTTTGAGAAAACTAGTGATTAAAGCTCTCACGAACTTGATGGCACACTTTACTTTACTTGCCCTTAATAAACTTGAACCATTGTGTCTTCTGTGTTGTATATGCTTGCATTTATTTGTTGGGAATTAGCAGAATCATGCTTTCATGGGGAACGCTTTCAACATTGCACTTGGTACTTGTACCTAGGATATATCATTCTCTTTTGTATATGGATGTCATCGGTGTGAAATGAAAGGGGAGCTTGTAAGTCCATGGAGTTATGTATATGTGTTAGAGAAACGCCTGGGCCGCTGGTCTAATCCATGCTGACATGGTGGAAACCTGCAGCGTAACCATAATGAGCTGTGTATGAAGCATTCTTCTTATAAAAAAAGAGTCCTATATTGAAAAAAAAGAGATACTATGAAAAGAGTAAAGAGAGAAAAAAAGCACCATATTCCCATGGTAAATAAGAAGAATGCTGAGATGCTCGTTGTCTGCTTGCCTTGTCATTTTGATATGGGGATTATTCCGTATCATCAGGCAAGGGGTACCCCGTTGGCGGTTCTCTATGATACATATATACTTATGATGACAAGAACTTACCGGTGACTAAACTTGAGTAGCATGAGGAGCGGCCTCGTATACAATGGACATGAGATTTCTGACTTATACTTCGTCAAGCATGTACACCATAGTTTGTTCATTTTAACCTTAATCACTTCAAGATGCTTATGACAGGGGAAATGAGAGTTGAAAGCTATAAGTACCATAATTTTTGGAAGCTCTTTATGAGACTTGAATCCCTACTTCCTTTTACAAAGGCCCTTCTTCCACCATTATATTGAGTCTCCACCTTCTATCTTTATGCACCTACTTTGAGAGCATAGTGGCCATTCTTAGTTCTATGTGCATTGTCCCAAGACTAGTTGATTGATGCATAACTTGATATTGCTTGTTTTAAACTATTGTATCTAGTCACACTTATGAACTTTGAAGGTGTCATATGCATTTATATTTGCTACTCTATTGAGGGACAAGCTGAATACTATTATGCTATGTTTTCTTTATGTGAAACAAACAAACATCTTGCAAAGCATGTTATTAATGAATCTTTTGTTTGTGCCTTTTCATGTTGCATCATAGTTTCTTTGCTTATTGCTAGAGCTTTGTCTTTCATGTTATGATTGAAGTACTATGATCCCAGCTTTGAATGTCTTGCAAATACTTTGATCAAGTCTTTGATGGTGCATGTCACCTCAAAAATTATTCTTTCTTTTTATCACTTACCTACTCGAGGACGAGCAAGAGTTAAGCTTGGGGATGTTGATACATTGCAAATGTATCTATAATTTTTGATGTTCCATGCTTAGTTTTATCCACTTTCTTGTGTTTTGTTCCAACTTTGGAGTACTTTTCATATGATTTCTTGGATTAACCTATTAACAAGAGCCACAGTGCCAGCTGCTTGTTTTTTGCTGTTTTTGGTTCCAGGATAGTCAGAAAATGAATATTCTAGGAATTGGACGGGACAAAAGCCAAAGTGCCTATTTTTCCGGAAGTCATCAAGTGCCAGAATACGAGACGGAGAGGGGCCAGAGAGCGACCACACCACCTGGCCGCGCGGCCAGTCCTGGCCCGCGCCAAGGGGTGGTGTGGCCAGCCCAGGCACCCCCTCGGCCTCCCCTTCCGACTATAAGATGCCCTCGGGACATAAACCCTAAGTACCCGATCAAAAATCCATGAAAGAGTCTGTAGCCGCTGTCATCTCCATCCCTAGATCGTGAGGGATCTGAAGCTCTTCCCGACACCCTGCCGGAGAGGGAAATTCACCCTGGAGGCCTTCTTCATTATCATGCAAGCCTCCGGTGTGATGCGTGAGTAGTTCATCCTTGGACTACGGATCCATGTAGTAGCTAGATGGATGGTTCTCCTCCTTTTTGCTTTCATGTTTAGATCTTGTGAGCTCCGTTCATGATCAAGATCATCTATTTGTAATTCTGCATGTTGTGTTTGCGGGGATCCGATGGATATTGAGATGCTATTTCAGATTGATTATTGATTCTATCATGTCTTTGTTATTTGTGAGCTTGCATGCTTTCCGTTGTTAGTAGCTATCTTGGCAAAGTAGATGCTAGCAACTCCAAGAGTTAGTATTTATGCTCGATAGTGGGTTGATGCCTCTGGTAATCTGGGGAAGTGACAGAAATCTCTAAGGTACTAGATGTGCTGTTGCTACTAGGGAGAAAACAACAATCCTTTGTTCATAGAACAATCGTATTGTTTACTTTACACGCAGTTCGTAAAGCAATAATCTATTGCTTGCAACTTAATACTAGAGGGGGTTCGGATGATAACCTGAAGGTGGATTATTAGTCATAGATGTAGTTGGTTGGCGGTCTATGTATTATGTTGTAATGCCCAATCAAGTCTCAAAGGAGTCAAGATGATTAGTATATGCATGTATTGCTTTCTCGGTGTTTGTCAATTGCCCCGCTGTAATTTGTTCACCCAGCATGTTATCTATCTAAGGAGAGCCACCTCTAGTGAACTATGGATCCCGGTCCTCTTTTTTTACATACAATCTATAAACTGTTTACTTCTTTGTGTTTACTTTCTGCAAACTTTTACTTCTTTCCAGTCGATACGTTTAATCCTTTGTTTTCAGCAAAACACGGTGAGATTGACAACCTCATCGCAAGTTCGGGACAAAGTTCTGTGGTTGTGTTGTGTAGGTCTCCACGTTGCTACTAGCACCGGTAGTGCGCCCTGCCAAAGCTCAGCTAGTAACACCTTTGGGGCGTTTCCTTGCTCCTACTGGTTCGATTAAACCTTGGTTTCATAACTGAGGGAAACTTGCTGCTGTGCTCGTCATACCTTCCTCTTAGGGTTCCCAACGAGCTCTACATCAACACCGCCATCAAGCATTTTTCTGGGCGCCGTGCATTGAGCCATCAATGGTTTCTGAAACAATTCTTTCAGCTCCTAGATAACCTCGATATTAAAACAACTTTTGAATATCAAGAATCATGGAGGCAAACATGATACTTTAGATACTAACATTGGAATTCTTACTCTTGATTTAATACTACTTATTAAACTTCATGGAGTAAATAGAGTTTGCTGAAAGTTTGCAATAGGACTTCTAAACTTTAAATTGACATTCAAAACAATACGATACCAGTTCGTAAAGTAATTATCGAGAATTCTATAGTTCTATTATCTCAATTAAAACTAAGCACAAGGTAGTAAACATATGCTAATGACTACAACAAATTATGCAAATTCACTTTGATTTAGTTTATGACAAATTTGGTTCGACTAATCCAAATTAGAAATGAACTCCCACTCAAAAACGACATCCCTCGTGCCTTTTTAGTGATTACATGAACCAAATCCACTACACCGAGTCCGATCATCACGTGAGTTGTTGTAGCTTCAAAGGCGAGCATCAATATGGGCATCATATCAACTATATGACTCATGCTTAACCTTTCAGTCCGTGTTCTGGGGCCATGTCTGTACATGCTAGGCTCGCCAATTAAGAACCTTAGTACTCACATGTGTAAAACTGTCATACACCCGTTTGTACGAATGCGCAGAGTCGAGTACACCCGATCATCACATGATGTCTAGAAACACGATCCATAGAACGGTGCATACTTAAGGAAGAACACATTTTATCTTGATATTTGAAATAGGGATCATCTTATAATGCTACTAAAACGCCAAACAAGCAATATAAGATGTGAACATCATATGTGTAAAGTGGGATGACATGGTCCATGCATTTGATCACCATCATATGCATCGTGGTATGATCTCTATCATTCCTTTGTGTGTAAGGCCAAGGTATATGGAACTCACACGTTAAGTGTGTTGTAAGAGTATCTACCATACAACAACTTACAACATTACCATATCATGACACAAGCCCAACAACGATCTAAACTAGACGCCTCTAATTTATCAATTGCAAGTTTTACGTGGCTTAGGGCTTTTGTAGAAAGAACCGGTCTTACCTACGAACATGGAACCACAACGATGATAACAAAATTAATAGCAACTCGTTGTAAATCAGATATTGACTATAGTAGGAGAGACAGACACCCGCCAGCCACTTATGCAAAACTACTTGCATGTCAGTCGTGGAACCGGTCTCATGTGCGATGACATGTAAGGTTGGTCCGGGCCGCTTCATCCCACTATGCCACCAATATCCAAAATACATGAAAGATGCAATAACATGATCATCACCGCCCACATACTCTTATGTGTTCTACCCGTGCAAGGCACCTACGCATAGATCAGGCTCTGATACCACTGAAGGTTCGCAGCATAGAAAACAAAAAATTTCCTACGATGTGAACTATACGCCAAGATCTATCTACTAGATACAAACAACGGGTGGATATACATCCATAGAGAACTTACCCTCGAAGACAACAAAGCTTTGTTAATGAGATGGAACTCGTGGATGATGTAGTCGTACACTTGCCGATCTCAAGATCGTGATGAAGTCTAGCAGGTCTGGCTCCAGCACGTCCATCAGATCTAGCTCCAGCAAGTCCAGCACCACCAAGTCCAGCACCGCAAAGCAGCGGTGCATACGTGATTGCACACACGTCCGGTACCTTGGCAACCTCCGTCCCTCGCTCCAGCAAAGCAGCGGAAGCAGCAACTCCTTTCCAGATAAAGCCACCGGGAACATGTATCTCGCTAATCCGAGACTATGGCGGAAAAATACTAGAGGGGGAGAGAGATCCTTCACGAGGAGGTGTGAGGAAGAAGGGGTGTGAGGGGGGCCTTTTATAGGAGGAGGGGGTGACCCTCCCCATGGCCAGTGCCTCATGGAGGTGAGCTCTCACCTCCCCCATTCATGTGGTGGTAACCCCCTCCACATTAAAATGCCCCTTCACATTCTCTTTTAAAGTCTCCACTTTAAATGCATTAAATTTCTCCAAATTTAATGCTCTCTCATTTAATAAAACTCTTTTATTAATTTTATTCAGAATTTTGTTAATTACTTTAATTAACAAACATTCACATAAAACCCATTGCAACATTTCAATATTACATGCAGAACCAATTTCTGCAATTTCACCTGAAACAGTTTCGGTCTCTATTGAAATAACTCCAGCGCTTTCTTAAATCTTTATCTGAAACATATTTGCTCCAAATGGTGTCGGTACCCCTTAAGTGTGTCACCCTATGGTTCGCGAATAATGCAGACATGATCGAGACCCCTCTCCGATCAATAATCAGCAGCGGAACCTAGAGATCCGCACTGACTCCCACATATTCAACGATGACTCTTGTGATCGTGTGAACCTTTAATGCTAGTAACTAAATATCTTTGTCTCGCGATATATTACATGTCCGAGATTCGATCATTGGTATCCCCGTACCTAGTTTGATCTTGTTGCCGACATGTACTCTTTTCTCATTCCCGTGATATAACATTCTAGTGATCACATCACTTGCTTGCAAGCTAACCAATGTGATATCACCGAGAGGGCCCAGAGTATATCTATCCATCATCGGGATGGAAAAATCCAACTCTTGATCCATGAGCCTCTACATAACACTTTTGTAGCACTGAACCCACCTTTATAATCACCCTTTCATGGTGTGACGTTTGATGTTATCAAGATACTCTTCCAATGTTAGTGATGATTGACATGATCTCATGGTCTAAGGACTAGGATTACTTCGTATGACGTTATAGCAATATAAACACAATGAATTTGATCGTAATGCTATACTTCGGATGAATGTTCATCACATCATTCAAATAATGTTGTGACCTCGTTATTAACAACATCCAATGTCCATGATCAGGAAACCTTGATCATCTTGTTAATCAACGAGCTAGTTTACAAGAGAGGCATAACTAGGAACTTTCCTTTTGTTTATTAAACACATATGTATTAATGTTTCCAAATTAATACAATTATAGCATGCAAAATAAACATTTATCATAAACAAGGAATAAGATAATAACCACTTTATTATTGCCTCTCGGGCATATTCCCTTCACAAGGCTCCTGCCATGGAGTAAGTGTATTCATTCTCTGGCTTGTATTTTTAGTCCGCACCTTATTCAACTCCCGTACTTATACTTTGTACAATTTAGGAGGAAAGCCGGTGTTAGCCTAAAGCGATCCTCTAGAGATGCTGGAGGGTCAAAAAGTATTTGTGATATGCTGACCAAGGATGTGGCTGCCAAGCCTTCTCCCGCTACTGCTCCCCCCTACTCCTGCCACTAAGCCTTCTGTTGGTCCCGCTGGACCTTCG
This sequence comes from Avena sativa, assembly GCA_916181665.1. Taxonomy (NCBI): domain Eukaryota; kingdom Viridiplantae; phylum Streptophyta; class Magnoliopsida; order Poales; family Poaceae; genus Avena; species Avena sativa. The sequence continues at coordinate 462,243,036 of OV702297.1, read as the reverse complement.
TCCCCCATCATCCCTGAGATCTCCTCCATGGAGATTGATGTCAATCCAATCTTTGATATCTCAGGCTCTATTGAGGTGGACGTTTCTCCCAGTGGTCAGGCAACACAGGAGAGTACCTCCTCCAAAGTGGCTGAAGCTCCGGCTAAGGATGCCACCGAGAAAGGGAAATAGGTAATGGAAGGAGAGGAGGCGGAGGTAGTTGTGGCAACAGAGAAGGCGGGAGCCTCTAAGCCATCAAATGCTATGAAAATGCAGCAGGCGGCTAGGGCATCATCCATGCCTCCAGCTTCAACATCTCCTCTGGTCGCGACTCCTCCGAAGATGTGCCTGGATGACCTCATTGCACAGGTAGATGCCGTGTATAACAATGCCAGCATCTTCCATAATGCATATGCCAATCTGCCCAACAATCTGAAGCTTATTGCCATTGTAAGTCTTTAAACTTCACTTATTTTACTTTGTGTAATATATCCCTCTATAGCCCCCGAGGTCTTAGGTGGATAAACAAAAGTTATTGGCCTGAGTGCTCCAAAGAACTAAGAGTAGAAATTGATAGTGTAGCCCCCGAGTGTCTAGGTGGAAACTTAGAAGAATTCCGGCTAGATTCTCTAATAGTAGTATACTTGCTGATAAACATCTTGTGTTGTAGCCCCCGAGCGTGTAGTTGAAACTATATAGTTCTGACTAAATGCTCTAGAGAAACTAAGCATGTTTACTTGTCACATAATGAGAATAGACGGAGGATCACCTCTAATGAGAGGTTTGCTACTTTGCGGAAGGAACTGGACCTTGAACAGGGTAAAACAACCTTCCTGAAGCAATAGATCAAAAATAGCCAGAGTCTGTTTCTTTTAACATCTCCTTACTTTTGCTCATGGATTCATTTCTGTCGTCTTCTCATATTGCTTTACGATTTCCGTCTTATAGAAGCCATTGCCAAAGCCAAGAGCATCGTCGAGCAATCCAAGCATATCCAAGAGCTGGATGATGAGAACAAAATCTTGAAGAAAGACCTAGCTGATGCTGTCAAGGGCCATGAAGAAGCGATGAAGGTGTAGCAAGAGTCTGCTGACACCGAGATGCAATGCCTAAAGAACAAAATTTCACTACTCAAGGAACAGAACCAAGCTGCCAAAGAGCAGAATGCGAGGAACCTTGAGGTGTACAAGATAGTTCAAAAGGAGCGGGACGTCTTGGCGGAGACATGCAAGCAGGTGGAGATGAGCATCTTCGGTAAATTTCCCCCGTCTTGGTCAATTCTGTACTTTGGATAAATGTTTGATGTTTTTATACTCATGATCCTTGTATCTTATGCAAATCGCAGCTCCCATTGGCTTGGCCAACTTGGGTGAAGGTTCTTCGGATCCCAAGGAATGCATGATGCTTGCCGGTAACTTTGTCAGCACCGCCATTGCCCAGGCCAAGGAGATAGCCTAGCCTCTAGGAATAAACATCAAGGCGGCAGACTTAGCGGCCAAGTACTCGGAAATCCTGCGCTGAGCCCCCAAGAAAGTCAAGGACTGGAAAGCCTCTTGCGTCCAGGCTGGTGGAAGGATGACTTTGTCCTTGGTCAAGGCACACTACAACAACGCCGACATCTATCTGGTGACCTCCGGCTTTCCCAAGATGGATGAGGAAGGTAAAGAAATTGATAGCAAAGCTATTTGGAATTCCCTCTCCGGCTTCGACACTAGGATTGCCAGAATGGTCAATGCAGATGTCTTTGTGCCTGCCGAGATCCTTGATGAAAACATGGCTTCGTCTGAGTCTAGCCCGTCTCCTTTCGAGTTTGACGAGCTATCCCGGCCTGGCTCTCCTGATGATGCCACCATGAAGTCCCCTGCAGTAGAGCCATGAAAAACAATATTTGTATTAAATGTATCTCAGCAATGTGTATGTGGAAAAACTTATGTGTTTTGTTAAGGCGGAAAAAACTTGTACTCAAGTTTCCTGCTACTTATCTGTATGTATATATTTTTTAAGTAAGTGCTAGCTTATCCATTATTCTAGTTCGTATGCTTGACCTTTCGTGAGACGGAAGACTCGCAGCACAAAACTATGCTCCTAGGTGATGATGCTTAATAGCATCGTCAAGAACCTAAGAGCAAAATCGCTAGCTTTGAGTGCCGAGAAGTCACTACTCCGGAATCCACATAAAAACTTCAGAAAATGTGTAGACCAGAAAACTTAAGCTAATGCCCGTAGGCGGAATTTTCGCAAGTGCAAATGCAAACTTGCGCATATAGGGTTTATATGATCCAAAAATGAATAATTAAAGGAGGTAAAAGACTCAGAAAATATGAATGAACCAAATTCTTTATTTCATTGATCATATAAGAAACTTATTACATAATATAAATATGCTACATGTAAAAAGGACGTAGCTGTGCTATGTTCCATGGCCGATCTGTCTCCAGGAAATCATCATCAGAGTCATGTTGCTTGCGCTTGCGATTTTTTGGCCTATCTTTCAACTCACGAATATCGACGAGGTAATAGGAACCATTTAGCAATGATTTGCTTATGACGAACGGTCCTTCCCAAGGCGGGGATAGTTTGTGTGATTTTTGCTACTTGAGTCTAAGCACCAAATCCCCCTCTTTAAACGAGCGATGATTTACATGGCGACAACTTCTACTAGTAGACGACGGATCTCTGGCATGCCAGCACGTGCTCTTCCTCAAGTAGGTCCACAAATAGGCATCTAGATTCTTCAACGTCATCCTCCTCATAGGCAGTAACTCTTGGTGCATCATGGAGGATGTCTGATGGAAGGACGGCTTCTGCTCCATAAACCATGAAGAAAGAAGTCAAGTCGGTGGTGTTATTCTTAAACTCCACAAGACAGATGGTAATTCCTCTGCCCAGGCTCCGGCTGCTCTACATAGCGGTGCTTCTAACCATGGCTTGATTCTGTGCAGAATTATTCCATTGGCCCTTTCAACTTGCCCATTTGACTGTGGGTGTGCCATAGATGCTAGGTCAAGGCGGATGCCTTTTTCATGACAGTACTCCTCAACTTCTCTGAGAGACAAATTTCTGCAGTTATCTGTGATGATGCTGTGTGGGAGACCAAATCTCACCACTAGATCCCAGACAAATTTTAGGGTTGTTTCCCCATCAAGATTTCTAATGTGTTTAGCTTCAATCCATTTTGTGAACTTATCCACTGCTACTAGCAAGTGTGTAAATTCATAGGGTGCTGTCTACAAAGGTCCCACCATGTCCAGCCCCTAGACTGCAAACAACCAAGTTATTGATATTGTTCGTAGTTCTTCAGCTGGAACACTTGGTTGTCTTGCATAGAACTAATACCCAAGGCATGTTTGTACCAACTTGTCATCGTCCGCTTGGCAGTTAGCTAGTAGAATCCTTGTCGTCAGGCCTTAGCCACCAATGATCGGGGAGCAGCGTGACGCCTGCAATCTCTGAGATGTATCTCTTTGAGGATTTCAATACCTTGCTCCTGGGAGACACATCGAAGGAAAACTCCCGCGATACTTCTTTTGTATAGCTAGCCATCAATAATGACATAGCCTTTTGCTCTGTGTACTATTTGCCGGCTTTCGACTTCGTCAACAGGCAAAGTTCCGTCTTGTAGATAGTCCATGAATGGATTCGTCCAAGCTAGAGAGGTCACTGTTACTGTATTAACAAATGAGTCCACTCTATCCGGGTTGTCGGGGTCTTCTCCCGTCACGGATGGGGTCCGTAAATGCTCCAGGAAAACGTCTCGCGGAATTTATCGGCGAGGTGATCCAAGCTTTGACAACAGATCTGCCGCCTCATTCTCCTCCCTTTTGACGTACTTGACTTTGTAGCTATCGAAGCACTTGGCTATTTCATCTACTTCATCTTGATATGCCGCCATAATAGGGTTCAAAGTGTTCCAGGAGCCAGCTACTTGATGGGCAACCAAGTCGGGATCTCCACAGCAAACTATGTGCTTGACGCCAATATCTTTGGCCACACGAAGTCTATGAATGAGGGCCTCATACTTCGCCATGTTGTTGGTAGCGCTGAAGTGGATCTATAGGACGTATTGCAACTTCTCTACTGTTGGTGATTGTAATAATACACCAGCCCCCAAGCCATTGAGTAGCTTTGATCCGTCAAAGTGCATGACCCAGTATTCTGGCTCTAGCACAGGAGTGTCTTTTTGTAGTTCTGTCCAATCTGCAATAAAATCCACCAATGCTTGTGATTTGATAGCGTCTCGTCTCTTGTAGGTGATTTTAAAGGAGGCAAGTTCAATGCCCCACTTTGCCACTCTTCCTGCAGCATCGCTGTTGTTGATGATGTCGGATAGTGGAGCTTTGCTCACCACTGTGATAGGGTGCTCCTGGAAATAATGCCATAGCTTGCATGAAGCAAGGAAAACTCCATAAGCTATCTTTTGGTAGTTCGGGTAATGCTATTTGGATTCCATCAAGACCTTGCTTACATAGTAAACGGGTCGCTGAACTCCATATTCGTGCATTGGTTCCTTGCGCTCCACCATGATGACGATGCTGATTACTCGGTTGGTTGCTGCTATGTAAATTAACATAGGCTCCCTTGACACCGGTGCTGCAAGTATTGGTGGGGAGGAGAGTATTCTCTTCAACTCCTGAAGGGCTGCGTCAGCCTCGTCTGTCCATATGAATTTGTCCGCCTTCTTGAAAAACTTGTAGAGCGGCATATCCTTTTCCCCAAGTCTACTGGTGTCCATGTAAATTTGTCGCCTTTTTCATTAACTGGTAGAGGGGTAATGCTTTCTCTCCTAGCCGGCTTACTAACTGACTTAACGATGCCAGGCAACCAGTGAACTTCTACACATCTTTAAGACACTTCGGCGGCTCCATTCTCTCTATAGCCAGGATTTCCGTGGGGTTAGCTTCAATTCCTCGGCTAGACACAAGAAAACCGAGTAACTTCCCAGCCGACACACCAAAGGTACCTTTCTCCGGGTTAAGCCTCATCCGGAACCGCCTTAGGTTTGTGAACGTCTGCCAAATATCATCAAGGAGCGTATTGCTTTTTGATACGTTCCTAACGTATCTATAATTTTTGATGTTCCGTGCTTTGTTTTTATCTACTTTCTTATGTTTTGTCCACACTTTGGAGTACTTTTTATACACTTTCTTGGACTAACCTATTAACAAGATGCCACAGTGCCAGTTGCCTGTTTTCTGCTGTTTTTGGTTCTAGGAAAGTCAGAAAATGAATATTCTCGGAATTGGACCAGACAAAAGCCAAAGTCGATATTTTACCAGAAGACTCACAGAGCCAGAAGACAAGACGGAGAGGGGCCACAGAGCAGCCACACCATGTGGTGGTGCGGGCTAGCCCTGGCCTCCCATCGACCTTGCCTCTTCGCCTATAAGATGCCTCCCGATGCAAAAACCCTAAATCGTCAAGCCTCCAGCCACGAAAAGTTCCACAGCGCCGCCGCCATCAAAGGGGAGATTCAGGGGATAGAAAGTCTCTGTTCCGGCACCCTGCCGGGACAGGGAAGTGCCCTCGGAGCCATATCCACCACCATCTCCATCGCCGTTGCTGATTCCCATGATGATGAGGGAGTAGTTCTTCCTCGGGGCTAAGGGTCCCACCAGTAGCTATTTGCTCATATCTCTCTCTATGCATGATCATATTGTGATCATGAGCTTTGTAATCAAGTAGATCTACCTTGTTACTCAAGTGCTTTAATAGATCTCTGCTCTCCCCATGTGTGTGAAGTTGAGAGTGTGCATACCATGGTGGCACTTAGGCTAGAGATTACAAATACTTGTTATGAGTTATATTTGGAGTTGGATGTCTTTATGAAATTGTGGTGTTTGTTGGAACCATCTAGTGCTCAAGGTGACAGTGTGGGGTTATCTAGATGCGGAAAGCGAACTTTGAGGTGTGCTGTTATAGCCCTACCATTGATTAGAGTGTTCAACCGGAGAGTAGTTCAGAGTAGTATCATGAAGATAATATAATTATATGAGAGTGTTCACTAGTGAAAGTATGATCCCTAGGCCTTGTTTCTAAACATTGAAATACCGTTTGCAACTAGATCTGTTACATGTTTGCTTGCTTCCATCTTTATTTAAGTTTTCCTTTAGTCTCTTCCACACCATCAAGCTATTTTCTAGCACCGTTGTCTTATATCCATACCACTTGTATTTTACTATCTCTTTGTCGAACTAGTGCACCTATACACCGGACAAGTGTATTGGGTGTGTTGGGGACACAAGAGACTTCTTGCATCTTGATTGCAGGGTTTCTTGAGAGGGATACCTTTGACCACTTCCTTCCTGAGTTCGATAAACCTTGGGTAATACACTTAAGGGAAAACTTGCTGCTATTCTACAAACCTCTGCACTTGGAGGCCCAACAACTGTCTATAAGAATAGAAGTGCATAGACATCAAGCTATTTTCTGGCGCCGTTGCTGGGGAGTTAAGGTAAAAGGTACTCACATCCTCCGGTGTGAGTGCTCGAAGTTATTTCCTTTAGAATCTGCGATTTTGTCTTTTTGTTTCTTGTTTTCACTAGTTAGGCTTAATGGAAAACAACAACAAAATATGAGAGCTTTATAGTATTTATCTTGAGTTAGGACATGAAGTGTTTGAAGATAAAATTAAAAAACCTATGGAACTTTATTTGCATGCTAATTGCAATGTTGTTAGTATGAATTCTTTGGACACCATTATTGCTAATGCTATGGAAAAGTCTAAGCTTGGGGAAGCTAGTTTTTATGAAAATGATCTTTTTAGTTCCCCAGCTTTGGAAGATAGCTATTCTATTGCTTATGATGATACCAAACCTCCAATATATGATGATTACAATACTGAATATGATATTTTCAGTCCACATACTATTGAGGAGAAAATTAATTATGATTACAATATGCCTCCTATATTTGATGATTATGGTGATGAGAATAATAATGATAGCTATTTTGTTGAATTTGCTCCCACTATAATTAATAAGAATGACTATGCTTATGTGGAGAGTAATATTTATTACATGCATGTGGCTCATGATAAGAATGTTTTATGTGATAGTTATATTGTTAATTTTATTCATGATGCTACTCAAAGTTATTATGAGAAAGGGAAACATGGTTTTATGTATCTCAATAATATTAAGTTTCCCCTCTTTATGTTGAATGTCTTGAAGTTGCACTTGTTTTACTTTACTATGCTTGTTGCTTTGTGCTTTCATGACTTGTTTCTTTACAAGATTCCTATGCATAGGAATTGGGTTAGACTTAAATGTGTTTTGAATTTGCTTCATGATACTCTCTTTTACCTCAATTCATATTTCTTATGTGAGCATCTTCTCAAACTATCATGCCTAACTTAAAGGGGTTAAAGAAAAGTACTTATCGGGAGATAACCCAAAAGTTTTAGATGAGTCTTGGAAGTTATTACCTATTTAATAACCGCTCCTTATCCTTTTTATTTGCTTTTTGTGCCAAGAGTAACCTCTAATGAGAGAGAAGTAATGCTTGGGAAAGTTGCTGTCCCGAAACAGATTTTTGTACTTCACTGTAAAAATTCGTGTATAATCTCTGTAGGTCATTTTGAGGTGTGAATTTTTGTGCTTCTGCCCCAGGTTGTTATATAACTTTCGTTAGTTGAACACTTTTCTAGTTGAGCAAAAGAAGGTCTTCGAAAAAATTGGTTTTTACCTGCTGGTCTGTTTTGACAGATTTCTGCCATTATTTGCATTTGCTTCTTGTTGTTCCTTTTTGGGTTCTCGTTGGGGAATTGAGCTTTTCAAGGGAAGTTCTTCAGTATCTTGTGTTTTAATGGAAGTTTTATTGGTGTTGAAACTGAACCCAAAGACTTATTATCTTGAGTGCACTAATGTTGCTCATAAAGATTGTGTGAAGTTTTGTATGAAGGAAAATTTTTAGGTGTATGGAAGGAGTGAATAATGAGATGAAGAATGGACTAAAGCTCAAGCTTGGGGATTCCACGCGTGTCACCTCAAGAAATATCCAAGAAGTACAAGCGTCAAAGCTTGGGGATGCCCAAGGCATCCTCTTCTTCATCAATAAAAATCCCAGGTTTCTTCCAAACACTTCATTTTTATTGTTTCATGCACAGTTGTGTTGTTCTTGGAGCGTCTTCGTTTTTTGTTTTTGGTTTTTCTTTGCTTGGTTTTCTTAGTTTACTGAATAAATTGGTTGGACCCCCTCTTTCATGCATTGGTTTTCAAATAGTTTGGTTTGGATTGGAAAAGAGTAGGAAAGTTCATGCTTAAGTGGTAAAAGGAGTTTGTTTTTGACTGTGGCCTATGCTTTGTCATGCCATGCTTGATATTGTTTTGGCTTTATGCTTAGTGATCTTTGCTGTAGCATGACATGTTATAAACAATTGAGATTGCTTAATGTGCCTTGGAAGAATCATGCGCTGTTTTAGCATATTAAAGCGTAGTATTGTGGTATTCTCCTTTGATGCTTTATTTGGGTTGACTTGGCACATGCTCACACCATGTTATGACTATCCCAAGTCACCATAAGCCTTTATGGTCCTTTAGTTTTCGACTTGTAATATCACTTTATGCTTTGATTAATGATGTTTTGTCGCTTTGCATGATTATGGCCATTATTGCTCTCTTAGTTGGTCGCTCCCAGTCTTTTGCTAGCCTCCATAACCAAGTATGAGTTCCACTCATGCATCCAACTCCTAAAACCAAGTTATTCCAAAGAGTCCACCATACCTACCTATTAGCATTTTCTATTCCAAGTATATTCATGTTTTTATCTACCTTTCGAATTAAACTTATTATGTGAAAATTAGTGATCACAACTCTCACAAACTTAATGGCACACTTTACTTTATTGCACTTAATAAACTTGAACCATTGCGTCCATCTTTGTTGCGTATATGCTTGCGCTTTATAAGTTGAAGTTAGCAGAACCATGTATCATGCGGAACGCTTTTAACATTGCACTTGTACATTGTACCTAGTTGATTTCATGCTCTTTTCTCTATGGATGTTGTCGGTGTGAAATTAAAGGGGAGCTTGTAAATCCATGGAGTTATGTATATGTGTTAGAGAAACGCCTGGGCCGCTGGTCTAATCCATGCTGTCATGGTGGAAACCTGCAGCGTAACCATAATGAGCTATCTATGAAGCATTCTTCTTATAAAAAAAGAGTCAGATATTGAGAAAAAAGAGAAAAACAAAAGATAAAAAAAGAGATATATGAAAAGAGGAAAGAGAGAAAAAACACCATATTCCCATGGTAAATAAGAAGATTGCTGAGATGCTCATTGTCTGCTTGCCTTGTCATGTTGATATGGGGATTCTTTCGTATCATCGGGCAAGGGGTACCCCGTTGGCGGTTCTCTATCATACACATGTACTTACGATGACAAGAACTTACCGGTGACTAAACTTGAGTAGCATGAGGAGCGACCCTCGTATTCAAGGGACATGAGATTTCCAACTTATACTTTGTCAAGCATATACTCCATAGTTTGTTCACTTTAACCTTAATCACTTCAAGATGCTTATGATAGGGGCAATGAGAGATGAAAGCTAAAAAGTACCATAATTTTTGGAAGCTCTTTATGAAACTTGAATCCCTACTTCTTCTATCAAGGCATTTCTTTTACCTTTTTGTTGACTCTCCACCTTCTACCTTTATGCACCTACTTTGAGAGCATAGTGGCCATTCTTAGTTCTATGTGCATTGTCCCAAGACTTGTTGATTGATGCATAACTTTGATATTTCTTGTTTTAAACTATTTGTATCTAGTCACTCTTATGAACTTTGAAGGTGTCCTATGCATTTATGTTTGCTACTCTATGAGGGACAAGCTGAATGCTACTATGCTATGTTTTATTTATGTGAAACAAACAAATGTCTTGTAAAGCATTGTTATTCATTAATCTTTTGTTTGTGCCTTTTCATGTTGCAACATAGTTTCTTTGTCTTATTGTTAGTGTCGTGGTGGTGTCACGACAGATGCCTGGTATAGGCTAAAGTTGGGGTCGATGGACGATGGAGGAATCCGGGGAGGGATGATGAAGTGAAGACCTCACACAGAAGAACTCAGAGAGACACCATATACCCAGGTTCGAGGCTCTCCTAGTGAGATAACACCTCTACTCCTGCATCTAATCTCATATATCTTGCCATGCTTGTGGCTACAATGGTGCTCCTTGAGCTATACTCTTATGCCTCTCATGGAGAGAGCAGAGGAAGAAGAAACCATGCTCCTAGTGAGCAGAGGGAGAGGAGCCCTCCAGGGGGCCTCGCATGTAACGTTACCCCTGGTGCTCCTTATAAAGGGGAGCCCAGGGGACAAGGTATGTCATCTAAAGTACTCCTATGAGCTGTCTTGTGGGGCTTGCCTAGTCACCTTGTCCTTTGTTGAGTCATCGGTCTTATCCCTTTGGCATATTCCTTAGCATCTTTAGGAGATGCTTGGCATATTCCCTAGCATCTCCCAAGATGCCCAGCATATTCCTTAGCATCTTGGACCAAAGGGGCCAGTCTAAGCCAGGGCGTCCCAAGACTGGCACCTGACGTAGGCTTGACTTGACTTGGTAGAGTGTCGATGTAGAGGTTGCTGGTGGGTCCAGGTATGAGAGAAATGACGTCCGGGACGAAGTAATTCGGCCTGGGGAAGTGAAATTCGGCCATGGGCGAGGATAACTCGGCCTAGGGGAGAAATGGGGCCCACCTGGGCGGTGAACAGTGCCCCAGCCGGATCATTCTTCTCCCACCCAAGTTACTCTGTAATTCGGCCTAGCCAGATTAAGTAGGAAAGAGCCCAGCCGGGTTTCCCTAGCTTCGGCCCAAGCGGGGTGGCGAAGTGGCCCAGGGCGTCGATCTGGCCTGGGAGAAGTGGCCTGGCGGGGAAATAGCCCGGGGTGGGCCGACCGAGGTGGAGAAGGAACCGGCCCACCCGGGACTCACTGGCGACGCGGAGGCAACATCCCGCAGGGAAGGTCACGGTGGAGACGCCCCGCGGTGGGCCAGACTGCTCCTACCGGCCCACCCGGGGGACGAGGATGATTCGGTCGTGAGGCGGCTCTGTGTCTCGGCGGGAGGAGGCCCGCGATGTGGCGGTGCTGCCGGGGCACTGGCGCTGTGCTGACCCGACGCTATCCTTGGTGAGGGACCCCGGTGGGCTAGCTGGGAGGAATCCCATCCGGCTTAACTCTTCCCTCTTGTCCTGATTCGGCCTGGGAGGCCAAGGGCTGGGCCGAGATTGGTGTAACTCGGCCCATCCGGGTTTTTCTCCTCCTCTCTTTTATCTCTTTTCTTTACTCACTTTAAATGTCTTTTCTCTTCATACGTATTTCACAGAAATCATCCAATACATTATATCGTACTCACTATTCCTCAACTCCGGGGTACCTAGGGTTACATCCCCAACATTAGTCCCCGAGGCTATGTGGGATTCGTTGAATGGTGCATAGGCTTCTGTCGTGGTGGTGTCACGGCAGATGCCATGGATAGGCTAAAGGTGGGGACTAATACATGCTAGGGGAATCCAGGGAGGGATAGTGGAGTGATTCTCCACACAGAAGATTGTATTCCTTTCAAGTTTACAAGTGCTCCTAGAGTTGTATTGGCGAGAGGAGGAAGAAGAAGCTCTCTTACTCTCAACTACAGTTCACTCCTAGCATCTTAGCAAAATCAGTATCGAAGAAAGACCAACCAAACCAGAACTCAACCCCTTCTACTGAAACCCTAGCCCCCATTATATAGAGGGGGCTCGGTCTCTGCCTAGGGCATACGTGGACGCATATTCCTAAGAATATGCCCCCTCTCAAAGTGGTAACCCGACCAGGGTGCTTTTCCCCCGCGTCATACATGCTTTAGCTACGTGAGCCTCTGCGGCGCCTGCGTCAGCCGACACGGGCGTCGTCACCCTTGTCAGCCATGACCCGGTGGTCCTGCCCTTGCTTGCTTCGCTCATGCAGTGCGTACCAGGCCTTCTTTTTGACCAGAGAGATTCCTTCCTTCTCCCAGAAGCTAAACGGGACCCGGATCATGGTAGATCCGGCCACATCTGTTCCTGCATACAAGTTAGACAAGCACTTCCGACTTACTCCTTAAGTCGGCTGAGACAATGTTAGGCGACCCCCCTGGTCCGGGTTACTCCATGATCCGGCCTGCCTTGAGGTGACCCGGCCAGCATCCGCTTTGACCTTGCCGAACCTCGGCTGACTCGGCCTTTATACCCCGGAGTGACCCTACCCGGGGGTATCCCCCCAACATTAGTCCCCGAAGTTGGTGCGGTCTTAGCTGCCTTGGTCGCTAAGGCCACATCAGGTTCATTCATGTTCGAGCCTTGGACGTTATTTCCGGGTTAGCTCTTTATCTCGGATTATATGGATTTACGTTCCCTTCGCACGTTCCAAGTTTTCACTTGCCGGCCGGGTTACCACTTTGACTCGGATCTCATGGTTTTACTTTCCCTCTGCACATTCTAAGTTTTTACTTGCAGTCCGGGTTACCATGGTTTGATCCGTGCCTTGTTTCCTTCTCTCATACGCCAACCCACGTGGAGGGTGATCATTACGTTGTCTTATTTTAAGGGCCTGCACAGTAACCTCCGCAGTAATTGTCAGTTACCACTGTGTGAGGGTCACATCACGCCTGCCTCCTCGTTTACCGCATCTGTGCGTCATGTCACGGGATCGCCTCTGCCCTGTGGCCCTCTGTGTGGCTCCTCTACGATTGGCTGAGGCGTGTGATACACGGCCACACCATGTTGCTTATTGGCAGGGCGCGATCCCACTCACCCTCTCAGGGGGTGGTTAAGTAGCGGAGGGGCGCACCCCTTAGAATTTTTCCCTCTTCTACGCCCCTCTGCCCGTTGCTCTTCTTCTTCATCTTCCTCGCGACTGCGCCGCCGCCAGTGCCCCTAGCAGCAGCGCCGCCGCCGCACTTTCCCCGTGCCTCTGCATCGCAGCCACCGCTGCGCAACTTCCTCACCACAGGTCCTCGCCAATCCAGGCCTCAGATTCCCACCGCCGCCAGCGCCAGCGAGGGTAGCGAGCACGAGATGACGGAGGAGGAGCTCGTCGTCGCCGAGCAAGAAATGGAGGAGGACGCCGCTGCGGTGGACCGTGGCGCGTGGGCCGGATCATGGGTCTGTCAAGATGATCTTGACTGGCTCTACCGGACCAGACGCATCCCTGCCGGCGTCGCCGCTCATCTCCCCTCCGCCGAACTGGCCCCCTCACCCAATCCGGGTGAGTTCGTCGTGTTCTTGTCCCACTTTCAACGGGGATTCGGCTTGCCGGTGAGCGACTTTTTCCGGGATTGGCTTAGCACCTACCACCTGCAGCCGCACCATCTTCCTACCAATGCTATCACCTCTCTCTGCCTTTGCTTCTACGATCGAAGGTTATACCGGACTATGGCCCATGAAGGAGCTGTGGATCCGGTTCTTCGGCCTTCGTCGTAACGTCATCCCCAATATCCAAGTCGAGTCTGTGGACAAGCAACTCACCCAATTCGGAGCTGCGTCCATCTCGCCCCGGAGGACTTCCATTTTCCCCCGGGTCACTGGGCTTGATTCCTTCAAAGGATGGGCCCGGACCTTCTTCTATGTCCGGAACTCGGGCACTGAAGATTTGATTCGGTTGCTCCCCTACACTCCGGGTCCACCTGATCCGGAATTCTGGGAGGAGGTCTCCAAGAAGCCCACGGCTCTGGCCAACCAAGTTAATAGGAGGTTCACGGAACTGAAGAAACTCGGATTGTGCAATGAGGATGCTATGATCACGTTCGTGCGCAACTGAATCTCTCCCCTCCAGAAGCGCACCCACAAGGTGTGCCACATGAGTTTCGGCCGCGACCCCAACCGGACCTCCTCCTTCGAGCTGAGCAACACGGATATTTTTCGCTGGGTTAAGGCTCTCTTCACCACCCACAAGGATTTCTCCGCTGAATGGACATGGGGAATTGAGCACTTCTGTCATGACAGGGTCCCTCCCGCGGTAAGCTTCGCGGGGCAAACTTACTTCGGATCAAATATGTGTCGGTTTTTGTTGTATTTTTGACTCTGTTCTTCATGCTTTCTCTCAGCTATTCCTTCAGCAAACTCTTGAGGATGGTACGGATCCAACCCTTAAGTGGGCGCTGGACCGAGAAATCCCGGATGAGGAGGAGCCGGACCAGGAGATGTTTCTCCCTATGACCGACGCTACAAAACGACCCAGCGGTAAATTCTCTTCTCTTAGAGACTGGCCCGATATGAGGATGACTCGGATGTCGACGTGAGTGAACCTGTTGAGGTTGTCCCTCTTTCTTTTGCCTTTCCGGCATCAGCTAACCCCGGTGGGCATATCCACGAGGATCCTCCACTTGCTACGGGCGAACCGGTTCCGGTGGCGTCGAAGAAGAAGCGCGGAGCCGCACCAAGTTCCTCCTCCGAACCTTCTCAGCCCACAAAAAGGCGAAAGGAGGCCGGAGACAAGACTGCCTCCAAGCCGGCAGGCAAAGCCCCAGCACAAAGGGCCCGGAAACCCAAGGAGGCCCAAACCTCGGATGCGTAAGTCATTTTTCGTTGCGTAACTCCCTTCTCCTTGCATCGTGGTAATTTCTCTTCTGACATTATTCTCTTCTTCAGGGCTCTGGTGGAGGTCCCTCAGAGCGGATCAAGCATCTCTTCACCACTTCGATCTGGCCCTTCTCCTCCTCGTGACGACGAGTCACGTCCACTGAACCCTATTCCACAGGGTTCTGCGGCTGCTCCGGGTTCCGTACTACCTCGTCGAGAGGAACGCAACCTCGGAGCGGGAGGAGTTGGTCTAGCCGAGGCGACGGCGTCCACAACTTCGGCATCGCCGCAACCAGCAGCCACCGAGTCTACCTCAACACCAGCACCGCCCCCAGCACCGGCAGCAGTTCCAGTACCAGCGACCGAATCAGCACCAGCATCCGTTCCGGCACCAAGGAAATCAACAACTGGTCCAAGTCCAGCTACAAGAGCTCCAGCACCTAGTTCTTCCGCCTCGTCCGAGTCATCTCAACCTCGGCGAGGAACTACTCCAGCAGCTTCTAAGGGGAAATCCGCTGCAGTTACTTCTTCCCAACAAGCTAAGAGCAAAAAGGCTCCGGATGCTACCAAGTCAGCATCCATCGAGGCTAGGCAGCGAACCCTATCGTTGATGCTTCCCAAGAAAGCTCCAGCAGCGAAGGATGCTCCTGCCGAGCCAACTGATGCACAGCAGATGGTTCTGCACACCAGCCCAGCCCTTGCCTTGGTTGAGAGGAAAGAAGCGCACGCGAAGGGCTTGGTGGCACCCCATATGCCTACCGGTGAGCGGTACCCTCCGAGCCTTATTGAGTTCGTCATGAACTGGAACAAGGCGGAGTTCGTCCACAACGACGATCTCCCGGAAAAGTTCGGCCCCGCAGAATTTTCCGCCCAAATGAATACTGTCGCTAAGGCAATTAACCTCGCGGGGCGGATGATGGAGGTACGCCGTTTCTCCTTTACATGTTGTAGATAATAACCATTAGTCCCCGAGCCTCCGGTGGAGTAACTTGTTACTCCGCCGGATGCTCATTAGAAAACTAACATAGCTCCACGTGAACTTCGAATATGCACACACCTAGAGCCGGGTTAAGTTCCACTTGGCCCGGATCTTGTACACTTCGAATATGCACACACTTAGAGCCGGGTTAAGTTCCACTTGGCCCGGATCTTGTACACTTCGAATATGCACACACGTAGAGCCGGGTTAAGTTCCACTTGGCCCGGATTTTGTACACTTCGAATATGGACACACCTAGAGCCGGGTTAAGTTCCACTTGGCCCGGATCTTGTACACTTCGAATATGCACACACCTAGAGCCGGGTTAAGTTCCACTTGGCCTGGATCTTGTACACTTCGAATATGCACACACCTAGAGCCGGGTTAAGTTCCACTTGGCCCGGATCTTGTATACTTCGAATATGCACACACCTAGAGCCGGGTTAAGTTCCACTTGGCCCGGATCTTGTACACTTTGAATATGCACACACCTAGAGCCGGGTTAAGTTCCACTTGGCCCGGATCTTGTACACTTCGAATATGCACCAAGCTAATTTTACACTTCTGTACTTTTTTCAGGTAACCACCAATCGCCGGAGCACTGAATTCCATCACCTGATGGATACCCACAAGATGCTACGCGCAAAGCACGTTGCACTTATTGCAGAACATGAAAAAAGGGGTAAGTTTCTCCCTTGGCACTTCTCCGTTTTTCTTCACCTTCTTCTGCCGAACTAATCTCCTTATTCGGTTTCTATAGCTGGGGTGGAGGCTGAGAACAAGATCATGCAGAAGAACTTGGAGGAAATCAGGGGTATGTCCTTTTGGTCCTACCTTGTAGTGTTTTCCATTTCCTTTTCTCCTTGGCTCGGCAAACATTCACTCCTCGGCTCTGCCAGGTCAACATACTATTTCAGCATCGCTTGAGGATAGTGTGTCCGTGCCTGATATGATGCTACATTTTCTCGAACAAGCAGGGCAACATCAAGCCGAGCTGAACAAAAAATATGATGAGCTCGCTCTCCTCCGGACTAAGGACAACGAGATTGCTAGGCTCAAAGCTGAGATGGAGAAGATGAAGGCCCAGCACCAAACCGAGCTCCAAAAGGTTGGCCAGAACTTCACAGAAGAGCGTGAGCGCCTTACTCTCCAGATCTCCAAGGACCAGGACCTACTCAAAGAATCCAACATCCAGCTTGGGTCGGCAAATGCTGAGCTTGAGCAACTTCGCAAGAGACGCGATGACTGCATCAAGGAGTTGACCCGGATCCTCAGCCATATATCACGTAAGTTCCTTCCGACATACTTTTCCGGGTTGCTTCATATGTCTTTTCTTTACCTTCTTACCTTGTCTTGCTTCCAGGCAAATTTCCTGAGAGCATCGCTATTGCAAGCGCAGCAGTTGCAGATTTTTGCCAAGCGAGGGGTACTCCTGCCGCTCCTGCTGGTGAGGAGGTTCCTTATGACATGGAGGACCTGCTGGTCAGCTTGTCATTTCGCGTGGAGATCATCAAGAATTACGGCAAGGATATCCTCGACGTTGCAGTTCGCATTTTCAACATGTTCTGGCCCGGAGAAAGTAGCCCGGAGACCACCGCGATTCTCGTCGAGAAGCTAATAGAGACTGAGACCCAGCTCGATCTCTGGAGAGAGTCCGCTGGGCGTGCCGCAGCTGATACTATCCTCCACCACATACTCACATGGTACGAGAAGATCGACCTCAGCCTCCTTACACGCCGGCGCACCGGATATAGATGGACTGATGACCTGGAGTGGGTAGCTCGGTGCCAGTCTTGCGCCTACAGCCTCGTCGAATATTCTCCTATCCATGACTGGGTTGAAGGAACGAGCTTCCTGGAATCCGCTGGAGACAAGAACGCTGAGAACGCTGAAGACTGGTCGGATGAGGACGAAGAAGGTGATGCCTCAGATATTGAGGACAGCGAAGACGACGCTGAACTTCCTCCTCCTGCTGCTCCTTAGGTCAAAAAACTTGAAAATTTATCAGATCTCCGGTATGCCGGGTGCAACTGTATGCTGTATATGTGATATTTTGCTACTACGTTTCTATGCCGGATTAACTTGGGCGTAGTCCCCGAGTTTTATTTTCTAGTTCGTCCAATCTTCTGGCTCAGTTCGTGTCCACCTTGATTCGGTTTTACGAC
The DNA here is from genome assembly GCA_916181665.1 of Avena sativa. Classification (NCBI taxonomy): domain Eukaryota; kingdom Viridiplantae; phylum Streptophyta; class Magnoliopsida; order Poales; family Poaceae; genus Avena; species Avena sativa. Next base: position 462,225,377 of record OV702297.1, on the reverse strand, counting down.
TTACGAATCCGAGCTTTAAAAATTGTTTTAACAATACTTAGAAACTTTTAGGCTTAGCTCAAAATAATTCAGCACAATAACTTGAAAATAAATACAGGGTTAGTCCGAAAAACAAACGTTAGCTCGAATAAATTCGTTTCCTTAGTGGTTTTTCATGTGCTACGCAATTCCAAACTTGTTCTCTTGCTTGCCATGAAGCCAATTCTTGTTGGACAACAGCAAGTCGAAGAGTTGGGTTTTTGGTGCTCACACATTACTAATCCGGGTTAAGTAGAACAACTTATTCCAGCTAACGTACGAGAGACAACAACAATAATTATTAAGGCAGTCCCCGAGTTACTGCTCGAGGCGCTACTATTTCATTGATAAGCTCATTGCCGACATACATACCGACATATGAGACGACTCGGATGCATACACTTCTTAGCTAAGTGTAGAAGGGACGAAGTAGTGCTACATTCCACGGTCGCTTAGATTCCTCTCCGGACATGTCCGTCTTGTTCTTTTCCTGTGGCTTTGCATCTATAAGATAGTAAGAATCATTGTGCAATGCTTTGCTCACAATGAATGGCCTTCCCGTGGGGGGATAATTTATGCATGACAGTAGTACGTTGTACCAACCGGAGCACCAGATCGCCTTCCCGAAAGACTCAGGGGCACACTTTCTGGCTATGATAGCGTCGAAGATTTTGCAGATATATGGCGGATCTGGACAGTGCCAGTTCTCTCGCTTCTTCCAGTAGATCAACATCATTTTGCCGGGCTTCTTGCACTTCGGCTTCTGTGTATTGGGTGACCCTAGGCGAATCATGCTCTATGTTGGCTGGTAATACAGCTTCTGCCCCATATACTAGAAAAAACGGCGTATAGCCTGTTGATCGATTCAGAGTTTTTCTTAAACTCCACAGTACCGCTGGTAGTTCTTCTATCCAGCACCCCGCTGATCTTTGCAGCGGCTCAATGAGCCGGGGTTTTATCCCATATAATACTAATCCGTTGGATCTTTCCACTTGTCCGTTTGATGCGGGGTGGGCTACCGAGGCTACGTCCAGCCGGATCTTCTTATCTCGGCAGAATCACGCAAATGCTCCTTCAGTAAAATTTGTGCCATTATCAGTTATGATACTGTGAGGATAACCGTATATCAAGATGATGTCTTTGAGAAATGTTACGGCCGTAGCTCCATCACATTTTCTTATAGGCTTCACTTCAATCCATTTTGTAAACTTATCCACCATGACCAAAATGTGTGTCATGTTTCCCCTTGCTGGTTTGAACGGGCCAACCATATCCAAGCACCATACGGCAAATGGCCATGTAATTGGTATGGTCTTGAGTTCCGACATTGGCATATGCGTCTTAGTAGCATATTTTTGACAACCATTGCATTTTCTCACCAGATCTTCTGCTTGTTCTAAGGCACTTGGCCAGTAGAACCCATGCCGGAATGCTTTTGCCACTAAGGCTCTGGACGAAGCATGATGCCCGCACTCTCCTTGGTGTATATCTCAGAGGATGTCAAGCCCTTCTTCCGGGTCAATGCATCGCTGGAGGACATTGGTTACACTCCGTTTGTACAGCTCGGAATTGATAATTGTGTACGCTTTTGCTCTCCTCTGAGTTTGCCTGGCTAACACCTCCTCAGTGGGTAATGTTCCGTCTTTCAGGATTGGAATATAGGCAGTGCCCAAGCTGGTATCGCTCGTGCAGGGAACACGTCCTCATCAATTTCCATCTGATCTACCGGCATAACTTCAGCCGGATCATGCTGAGCAATCCCCGGGTCAAGCGAGGTAGTCCCTGGGTTTGCTGAGGCAGTCCCCGGGTTTGCTGACGCGGTCCCCAGGTCTCGCGTACTACCTCCCATGTCAATGTCCATGGGCTCAGCTCCGGATTCCATATCTTCCGGGACATAGATCGAGTCGGTTCCTGGGGATGGCCTGATAGATGGTTTTTTGAGGTGTTCCAATGCTACACCCGGTGGAATTGCCTCTCGGGTCGATCCGAGCTTCGACAGCATGTCGGCAGCCTCGTTTTCCACTCAGGGTACATGGTGAAACTCACACCCCTCAAACTAACCAGATATCTTCTGCACATGAAACTTGTATAGTGCCATGTTTGGATCCAGGGCGTCCCACACTCCGGACACTTGCTGCACCACCAAATCCGAGTCGCCAAAGCATATTATCCGACGTATGCCAATCTCTTTTGCCACTTTGAGCCCATGCACAAGGGCCTCATACTCAGCGACATTGTTTGATGCCGCGAAATGGATCTGCAATACGTATTTTAGCTGGTCCTTCTTTGGCGAGGTAAGCACAACCCCGGCGCCTAATCCGGTTTTGGTTTTCGACCCATCAAAGTGCATCCTCCAGTAGTTCGGATCTGGTGGCGGTGGTTCGTATTGTACCTCGGCCCAATCTACAAAAAAGTCCGCCACAGCCTGAGACTTGATCGCTTCTCTTCTGTCGTATTGGGGCGCATAAGGGGCTAGCTCAATTTCCCATTTTGCAATTCTTCCACTCGCATCCTTGTTACCCATTATCTCGGATATGGGAGCTTCACATATCACTTTGATGGGGTGCTCCTCAAAGTAATGCTTTAACTTCTTTGCCGCCATATAGACACCATATGCCACCTTTTGAAAGTGCGGGTAGTTCTGTTTTGAGGCTGACAATACCTCGCTCAAGTAATACACTGGCCTTTGCACCGACTTACCCTCTTCATTGCGCTCCAATACAATCACTGCACTTACAACTCGGTTGGTCGCGGCTATCTAGAGCAACATTGGATCCTTTGATAGTGGAGAGGCTAACACTGGTGTAGTGGCCAACAACTTTTTTAAGTGGGCAAAGGCTTCATCGGCCTGTGGCGTCCAAACAAACTTATCCGACTTTTTCATGAGTTGGTAGAGAGGCAATGCCTTTGCCCCCAACCGACATACAAACCGACTCAACGATGCTAGGCATCCAGTGAACTTCTGGACATCGTTAAGACACTTCGGCAGCTCCATTCGTTCAATGGCCCGAATCTTAGTTGGATTAACTTCGATACCTCGGCTGGAGACGAGAAATCCGAGTAATTTTCCAGCTGGGACACCGAAGGTACATTTTTCCAGGTTAAGCTTCATCCGGAATCTACTCAAGTTCGCGAATGTCTGTCGGATGTCGTCAAGGAGCGTTTTGCTTTCCTTGGTCTTGATAACCACATCATCCACGTATACTTGTATGTTTTGACCTATTTGGTCGTGCAAACATTTTTGCATACATCTTTGGTACGTTGCACCTGCATTACGCAAACCAAACGGCTTAGTGTGATAGCAATAAGCCCCGTACGGGGTGATAACGCGGTCTTTATTTGATCATCCGGATTCAGAGGTATCTGGTGGAAACCATAATATGCATCAATGAATGACAACAGTTCACATCCCGCGGTTGAGTCTATGACCTGATCTATCCTCGGCAGTGGAAATGGATCTTTTGGACACACCTTATTTAGGTTCGTGTAATCGATACACATACGCCAAACCACTGCCACGTTCGGATCATCCTTCTTCTTTTCTACCAGCACCGGATTAGAGAGCCAATCCGGATAGAGTACTTCCATGATAAATCCTGCTGCTAGCAATCGAGCTATCTCGTCTCCAATGACCTTTCTCCTATCCTCGGCAAAGCGGCGGAGGGGTTGCTTCACTGGCCTTGCTCCGGGTCTTAAGTTCAAAGAGTGCTCGGCCAACTCCCTCGGAACACCTTGCAAATCCTGTGTGGACCAAGCAAAAATGTCCCGATTCTCACGGAGGAAGTTGACGAGCTCGCTTTCCTATTTATCAGTTAACCCAGCACCAATTGTTATGGTGCGCTCCGGGAACGTGTCATCAACTGGAACCTTCTTGGTGTCCTTCGCGGCTTGGAATGAAACGCTACCATGCGGGTTACTCAACGCCGGCATATACAGCTGCGCGAACTGAGCTAATGCCGCCACCTCTTGGATTTTTCTTTTCTCTCGCGCAATCACGAGTGACTCGGCTAGGTTACTCCAGATTCTCAGTTCGACAGTTATCCCTTGTGCCGAATAGCACGTCGACCCAGACTTTGCCTATGGTCTCACAAGAAATGCCTGGTACAATGCCATGGAAAGTTGTTCTCGTAGCCTGGAGCATGTTCTCCGAGATGCACAACTTGCGCATCGTATCCGCATACATGATGTTAATGCTACTGCCATTGTCAATCAGTACCTTGGAGAACCTCACATTGATGTTCGGTCCAATGAATGTCGGATCCAGCACTAGCGCATACGAACCTGGACTCAGCATAAGCTTAGGATGATCTTTGATGTTCCAGGTGATTTCCTGGTCCGACCAAGGCATGTACCTCGTCGCTGCTGGCATTACCGCATTGATCTCCATATGTCGGCGCTGCAAGCTCTTTCTATCTGTTTCCTCAGTTGTGAACACACAATAGCTCTGGTGATGTTCTCTGTACTCATTCCTCCCCTCGTTTCCGTGGTACCTCTGATCCGGCTGTTGTTGATTTTCCACCTGATGCACTGCATCCCTTCTCTCATTGTTGTCATACCTCAGCGGAGGAGGAGGCAACATTAGCTGTTGCGTGTTCGCTCCGGAGAGCACTTGCTGCCGAGGTTGATCATTCCGGGGTGCCTGAGCATTCCCCGAACCACCTTGTTCTATCTTACGCATCCACTCACATTGCCTTGTTGTGTGACCCGCCGGGCTATTTGGATTTGGCGTGTGAAACTTACACGGCTGGTCCAGCATCGACTCATAGGTATACCTCGGACGGTCTTTCTTTTCTTGCCACTGTTTCTTTTGTTCCGGGGTCCACGTTTTCTTGCCATCGTTTCTCGGAGTCCATTGCCCTCCCGTTTTCTGGCGTTGGTTGCTCCCTGCTCCGGGTTGATCTTGATTCACAGCTGCAACTTGTTGCGAACCGTAGCGATGATCCAGTCTATCATCTCTTCTTTTTCCTCTGTAATCGTTCCTCCGAGATGACCCGGCTCCATCCGTCTGATAGTATTCCTCGTTTGACTCGTTTGACGCGAGCCTAGGTTGAGTCAGATCACCCAAAGCATACGAATCTGCAATCCGGATCATCTCTGCCAACGTAATTGGCATTTTCCTTTGCAACATCATCCACAGCTCGCTGCCATATCTGCACCCTTGCGCAAACCATGCTATGGCCTGTGACTCTATGACACCCTCACACGAGTTTCTCATGGTACACCACCGGGCCAGGAATTCATGGTCCGTCTCGTTAGGTCTTTGCTTGCACATTGCCAGGGTTTGCGGCCTGTTCGGCCTCTGATATGTACTTGAGAAGTTGCTGATAAACATTTCTTCAAAATCTATCCAGCAGTTGATGCTTCCGGGTGGTAAATTATTCAGCCATACTCTGGCCGGACCTTCCAACATCTGGGGTACGTATCGTACAACCCATCTCAAGTTGCCAGTGGCAATTTTCACAGCCGTAGCATAGTTTATCAGCCAATCCTCTGGCTTGGTACTGCCGTCATACGTCTCCGTGCCTCTGGGCAACTGGAAGTTGGGTACCGGTGGCTCCTTCATGATCCGGGGTCCAAAGCACGCTGGACCTAGGGGACCTTGACATTCGATCTTTTCTGACCTATACAGGCGATCCAGTTTCAACCTGGCCTCATCCGGCATTAAATCCCTGCTTCCCAATCTTGACCCTATCACATGATAGTCCGGTCTCGGGTACCCTACATTCACTATCTCCGAATCACCGTCATTGTGTCGGTTTTGCACTTGGGGCGCACCTTTTTGTTGCATACCTCGGCCGGCGCTTTGCTCTTGCCTTGATATATTCCGCTGCTACGGTTGTCCTGCTCCTGCCGTGTTTCGTTGTCCGGCATTGCCATTGACAACGTTCCCTTGACCAGCATTGCCTTGGTCGTGTTTACTTCGGCCAGCTTCACCTCGGCTCACACTCCGTCGATCATCATTTTTCCGCATTTATTTTTCTTTTCCTGCACGCATCGGGTCGTACGAGACGATCTGTTTGTTCCGTCTGGCCGAGGTTACTACCTCTTCTCTCCTTGGACCACCATGAGGTGACGATGCGGCTCCAGCGGATTTCTCCGGGTTACCCATCGCCGAATGGACGATTTTGGAAGCTCCAGCTCTCTCCAGGTTAGCTCTGAGTAGCTCTTCGTTCTGTCTGTTCGCGATCTGAACTAACTCGTTAACCCTATCTTGCTGTCTTTGACGGGCCTCACCTGTCAGACCCTCCAACTCGGATGCAGCCGCATCTGCTGCTCTGAGGTTCTTCGCCGGGGTACTATACTTTGGCAACCCCACAGACAAATAGTTTTCTGACCCCTCGGCTCCATCATCACCTTCTCTGTTCATCTCGCTCATGAGGTTTCTCCCTTTTACTTTTATCGTATCAACTTTGTTTGCCTTTGCATATTCACGCAGCGTCATGTTCAGCGACTGCTGAGCCGCGGCTATTTTCTTTGTGCCCTCTAGTATCTTTTGCCTAGTTTCCTCTAGCTCGGCATGTGCCTGAGCCGGATCTACCACTGCTGCTACCGGGTTTGCCAAGCTATCCATAGCTTCTCTCAGAACGTTCTCAGGCCTCTCTAGTGGTGGCCCTCTACCTTTCCTCGGTGCCTTAGGTGTTACCTCCGGGTCCGGTGCTGGATCCTTGCTTGTGCCTGCCCCCGGTGCAGTCCTCATCACTTCAGCACGGTCCGGGGAGCGAGTGATACGGGCCCCGTGAACCACGCTAAGGGGTGGTTCCCCTGCCTCGACGACGCGTTGCGGCTGAACGCATGATACGTCCACAGCAACGTAGACCTTGTGTGCCCCCATTTTGACGAAGATGCCGTTGCACGGAAGTGGACGCGTGCCGAAGCAGCCAGCGTTGTTGCTGACGAAATCCAGCGCTCCAAAGCGCTGAACGAGCCCGGAGACGATGCGTTCGCCAGTGCCGATGAGGTTTCCCGTCCGGATCTTCACCCGTGCTAGCACCGCTAGCCCCACAGTGGGCACCAACTGTCGTGGTGGTGTCATGGCAGATGCCATGGATAGGCTAAAGGTGGGGACTAATACACGCTAGGGGAATCCAGGGAGGGATAGTGGAGTGATTCTCCACACAGAAGATTGTATTCCTTTCAAGTTTACAAGTGCTCCTAGAGCTGTATTGGCGAGAGGAGGAAGAAGAAGCTCTCTTACTCTCAACTACAGTTCACTCCTAGCATCTTAGCGAAATCAGTATCGAAGAAAGACCAACCAAACCAGAACTCTACCCCTTCTACTGAAACCCTAGCCCCCCTTATATAGAGGGGGCTCGGTCTCTGCCTAGGGCATATGTGGAGGCCCCCTCTCAAAGTGGTAACCCGACCGGGGTGCTTTTCCCCCGCGTCATACATGCTTTAGCTACGTGAGCCTCTACGGCGCCTGCGTCAGCCGACACGGGCGTCGTCACCCTTGTCGGCCATGACCCGGTGGTCCTGCCCTTGCTTGCTTCGCTCATGCAGTGCGTACCGAGCCTTCTTTTTGACCAGAGAGATTCCTTCCTTCTCCCAGAAGCTAAACGGGACCCGGATCATGGCAGATCCGGCCACATCTATTCCTGCATACAAGTTAGATAAGCACTTCCGACTTACTCCTTAAGTCGGCTGAGACAATGTTAGGCGACCCCCCTGGTCCGGGTTACTCCGTGATCCGGCCTGCCTTGAGGTGACCCGGCCAGCATCCGCTTTGACCTTGCTGAACCTCGGCTGGCTCGGCCTTTATACCCCGGAGTGACCCTACCCGGGGGTATCCCCCCAATAGCTTCAAATAAAATCTCTCCAGGGTTGTTACCGAGTTACGATCCTTTTTCTCCTATTTGATGTATCTTCGGTAAGAATTGACCCAAATTGACGTATAGACCTCATGGGCATTCATCATATGAACCTCTTCGGGTAAGTCTTTTGGCTTCTGGCCTGATTTGGCTCTGGCTGTAATCCATTTGGGTTAACTCTTTCGGCTTCTGGCCGAATTTGGCTCTGGTCTTAACCCATTTGGGTAAGTCTTTCGGCTTCTGGCCTGATTCGGCTCTGGCCTTAACCCTTTTGGGTAAGTCTTATGGCTTCTGGCCTGATTCGGCTCTGACCTTAACCCATTTGGGTAACTCTTTTGGCTTCTATCTTGATTCGGCTCTGGCCTTAACCCATTTGGTTAAGTCTTATGGCTTCTGGCCTGATTCGGCTCTGGCCTTAACCCTTTTGGGTAAGTCCTATGGCTTCTGGCCTGATATTGCTCTGGCCTTAACCCATTTGGGTAACCCTTTTGGCTTCTGGCCTGATTTGGCTCTGGCCTTAACCCATTTGGGTAAGTCTTATGGCTTCTGGCCTGATTCGGCTCTGGCCTTAACCCATTTGGGTAAGTTTTTTGGCTTTTGGCCGAATTTGGCTCTGGCCTTATGAATTGTAATCCGAGTTATCCCATTCGAGATATGATTGCTGAATTATATGACTCAAAATTGACATGAGTCTCTGTTTTGAGTTACTTGACGAAGGATCCGAGTTACTTGACTCAAATCCGAGTTACCTGATGGGAGTTTGAGTTGCTTGACTCGAATCTAACATAAGTCTTAGATCCGAGTCATTTGGTTGAGATATGATATGGGCTTATGATATGCTGGCAAACTGCCCTGGATTTTGACTCGAGACATTGATCCGAGATATGATTTTGAGTTATGACATGACTTTATGATATGATGGCATACTTCCATAGATATTAATCCGAGATACTGATCCAAGATTGAATATGATGAGTTATTGATACAATTTTATGATACGATGGCATACTTCCATTGATATGGATCCGAGATTGAATATGATGAGTTATTGATATGCTGGCTCATTGCCATCCAAGATATGGAACAAATTGATTTGAGGTATAAGATAACCTGGTAAGCTGAGTTAGAATCCGAATTACCCTATAACTAGGAAACTGAAGCAATTCCGAATTACCCCTGTAAATAGGCAAACTGAAGTAAAATCCGAGTTACCATGTAACTAGGAAACCTGTAGTTAGGCAACTGAAGTAAAATCCGAGTTACCATGTAACTAGGAAAACCGAAGTAAAATTCGGGTTACCATGTAACCTGGAAACCTGTAATTAGGCAAACTGAAGTAAAATCCGAGTTACCATGTAACTAGGAAAATCGAGGTAAAATCCGAGTTACCATGTAACTAGGAAACCTGTAGTTAGGCAAACTGAAGTAAAATCCGGGTTATCAGGTAACCTGGCATGATGATGCACACACCAATCCGAGTTATGGATGACCTGGTAAGCTGAAAACAACAATCCGAGTTAAATCTGAGTTACCAGGTAATCCGGCTGACTGAGTCAAATCCGAGTTACAAGGCATCTAGGCAAGCTGAAGTATAACTCTAGTTACTATGTAACTTCGTGAGTTGAGTTAAATCCGAGTTATAAATGACTTGGTGAGCTTCTTTTTAGTCCAAGGTATCTTAAAGACACAAAGCAGTGGATACATACGAGATCATGGCATACCATAAGTCTTTTCTGAGTTATTGTTCTATGCACGGAGACGCCGAGTCCCCGAGATACTTTTTCTACCCTTAGGTGACTCAAAAGGCATGCATGCTAGTCCCGGGGTTGAGTTATCTCATCCTCGGGGTGAACAACTAGGTGATAGTCCCCGAGTGACATCCAGGGTATCTCATGTGCATGTTGGTTGAGTTACTCACTACTCACTGTATCTTTGGTGGTGAGGTTGATTTATCTAGTTGAGTCACACCCAAAGGGTCAGCTACGACTTACTGTACTGTTGGTGAAGAGGTTGAGGAAGAGGTTGAGACACCTCAACAACGGAGGCTTGTATGCCAACTCCCCTGCTCTCTATAGTTGAGGAAGAGGATGTAGAGACCTTTGATGGATGGTGAAGCAGAGCTTGATGAAGACGTTCCTGTCCGGACGGTAACCTAACCAGCGCCTCTTATCGGCCCCACGGTGGGCGCCAACTATCGTGGTGGTGTCACGGCAGATGCCTGGTATAGGCTAAAGTTGGGGCCGATGGACGATGGAGGAATCCAGGGAGGGATGATGAAGTGAAGACCTCACATGGAAGAACTCAGAGAGACACGATATACCCAGGTTCGAGGCTCTCCTAGTGAGATAACACCTCTACTCCTGCATCTAATCTCATATATCTTGCCATGCTTGTGGCTACAATGGTGCTCCTTGAGCTGTACTCTTATGCCTCTCATGGAGAGAGCAAAGGAAGAAGAAACCATGCTCCTAGTGAGCAGAGGGAGAGGAGCCCTCCAGGGGGCCTCGCATGTAATGTTACCCCTGGTGCTCCTTATAAAGGGGAGCCCAGGGGACAAGGTATGTCATCTAAAGTACTCCTATAAGCTGTCTTGTGGGGCTTGCCTAGTCACCTTGTACTTTGTTGAGTCATCGGTCTTATCCCTTTGGCATATTCTTTAACATCTTTAGGAGATGCTTGGCATATTCCCTAGCATCTCCCAAGATGCCCAGCATATTCCTTAGCATCTTGGACCAAAGGGGCCAGTCTGAGCCAGGGCGTCCCAACACTGGCACCTGACGTAGGCTTGACTTGACTTGGTAGCGTGTCGATGTAGAGGTTGCTGGTGGGTCCAGGTATGAGAGAAATGACGTCCGGGACGAAGTAATTCGGCCTGGGGAAGTGAAATTCAGCCATGGGAGAGGATAACTCGGCCTAGGGGAGAAATGGGGCCCACCTGGGCGGTGAACAGTGCCCCAGCCGGATCATTCTTCTCCCAGTCGAGTTACTTTGTAATTCGGCCCAGCCAGATTAAGTAGGAAAGAGCCCAGTCGGGTTTCCCTTGGTTCGGCCCAGGCGGGGTGGCGAAGTGGCCCAGGGCGTCGATCTAGCCTGGGAGAAGTGGCCTGGCGGGGAAATAGCCCGGGGTGGGTTGACCGAGGTGGAGAAGGAACGGGCCCACCCGGGACTCGCTGGCGACACGGAGGCACCATCCCGCAGGGAAGGTCACGGCGGAGACGCGCCGTGGTGGGTCGGACTGCTCCTACCGGCCCACCCAGGGGACGAGGATGATTCGGTCATGAGGCGGCTCTGTGTCTCGGTGGGAGGAGGAATCCCATCTGGCTTAACTCTTCCCTCATGTCCTGATTCGGCCTGCGAGGCCAAGGGCTGGGCCGAGATTGGTGTAACTCGGCCCATCCATGTTTTTCTCCTCCTCTCTTTTATCTCTTTTCTTTACTCACTTTAAATATATTTTCTCTTCATACGTATTTCATAGAAACCATCCAATACATTATATCATACCTAGTATTCCTCAACTCTGGGGTACCTGGGGTTACATCCCCAATAGTTAGAACTTTATCTTTCATGGTATGTTGAAGTACTATGATCCCAGCTATCAATGTTTCACAAATACTTTGATCAAGTTTATGATGGTGCATGTCACCTCAAAAATTATTCTTTCTTTTTATCACTTACCTACTCGAGGACGAGCAGGAGTTAAGCTTGGGGATGTTGATATGTTGCTAACATATCTATAATTTTTGATGTTCCATGCTTGGTTTTTATCTACTTTCTTATGTTTTGTCCACACTTTTGAGTACTTTTTATACACTTTCTTGGACTAACCTATTAACAAGATGCCACAGTGCCAGTTGCCTGTTTTCTGCTGTTTTTGGTTCCAGGAAAGTCAGAAAATGAATATTCTCGGAATTGGACTGGACAAAAGCCAAAGTCGATATTTTACTGGAAGACTCACGGAGCCAGAGGACAAGACGGAGAGGGGCCATAGGGCGGCCACACCATGTGATGGCGTGGGCTAGCCTTGGCAGCGCCAACAGGTGGTGTGGGCCCCCTGGCCGCCCACCGACCTTGCCTCTTCGCCTATAAGATGCCTACTGATGCAAAAACCCTAAATCGTCAAGCCTCCAGCCAGGAAAAGTTCTGGAGCGCCGCTGCCACCGAAGGGGAGATTCGGGGGACAGAAAGTCTCTGTTCCAGCACCCTGCCGGGACGGGGAAGTGCCCCTAGAGCCATCTCCATCGATCTCCACCACCATCTCCATCGCCGTTGCTGATTTCCATGATGATGAGGGAGTAGTTCTTCCTCGGGGCTAAGGGTTCTACCGGTAGCTATGTGTTCATCTCTCTATCTATGCATGATCATATTGTGATCATGAGCTTTGTAATCAAGTAGATCTACCTTGTTACTCAAGTGCTTTAATAGATCTCTACTCTCCCCATGTGTGTGAAGTTGACAGTGTGCACACCATGGTGGCACTTAGGCTAGAGATTACAAATACTTGTTATGAGTTATATTTGGAGTTGGATGTCTTTATGAAATTGTGGTGTTTGTTGGAACCATCTAGTTCTCAAGGTGACAGTGTGGGGTTATCTAGATGTGGAAAGCGAACTTTGAGGTGTGCTGTTATAGCTCTACCATCGATTAGAGTGTTCAACCGGAGAGTAGTTCAGAGTAGTATCATGAAGATAATATATTTATATGAGAGTGTTCACTAGTGAAAGTATGATCCCTAGGCCTTGTTTCTAAACATTGAAACACCGTTTGCAACTAGATATGTTACATGTTTGCTTGCTTCCATCTTTATTTCAGTTTGCCTTTAGTCTCTTCCACGCCATCAAGCTATTTTCTAGCACCGTTGTCTTATATCCATACAACATGTATTTTACTATCTCTTCGCCGAACTAGTGCACCTATACACCTGACAAGTGTATTGGGTGTGTTGGGGATACAAGAGACTTCTTGTATCTTGATTGCAGGGTTGCTTGAGAGGGATACCTTTGACCACTTCCTCCCTGAGTTCGATAAACCTTGGGTAATCCACTTAAGGGAAAACTTGCTGATGTTCTACAAACCTCTGCACTTGGAGGCCCAACAACTGTCTACAAGAATAAAAGTGCGTAGACATCACTTTCCTTAGTTTTTATTGTTGTAAATATGCCCTAGATACAAATAGTAGTAAGGACTATTATCATATTTCATATAGTTTATGATTAAGTTTTATATCATGCTATAACTGTATTGAGTGGAAACATCAATACACGTGTGATATACAAACAACCATGGGTTCCCAGTGAAACTCTAGTCACTGGTTTATTGGTCAACAGATGATCAAGTTTCCTGATCATGTGGCATTTATGCTAGTAGGAAACGAGGTCATCTCATTCTGTGAATGAGATGATGAACCAATACCCAACCTAAACATCGTGACCCTATCATGTCACGAAGTTCAAGTTACGATGATTAGAAATGGATCCTCGTAGACTATTCCTTAGACCGTGAGGCTATATCAATCACTGTCTCCCGAGAGTGCTTAGATAGCATCAAACACCGTCTAGTAAAATGGTGGTTATAAAGGTGTGTTCAAGTACTCGGAGGAAACCGTAGAGGCAATATATGTCAAGAGCGGGATTTGTCCGTCCATGTGACGGGAAGATACTCAAGGGCCCACTCGAAGAAGTTATATCCAATAGTTGCGCAGCGTGTGATTAGATCACGGGGATATCACTTGTCGGAACGAGTCAAGTAACATTGTTCAGTAACGAGATTGAACACGACATGGTGATGTCATTGATCAGATCTTGGGCAATGCAAGTATCGAGTGACAAAGGGAATAAGACACAATTGTCCCGGTTCAAACGACAAAAGATCTTCGTGGAACACACAGGGGTCACATGGCCATCCAGGTCCCTCTATCGATCATTGGTGCGGGAGTGTACCGACCATGTATGGAGTGTTCCCGAACCGTGGGGTATCACGCTTAAGGGCTTGATGATGCATAGAGAGTGTTTATAGGATCGGTAGAATCACCGAAGAAAAGAAGGGAGAAAACCGAAAGCGTTTCGGTAAGTCTGGAGGATGTCCGGAGTGGAGGTGGAAGGTGTTCCACAACCATGGAGGTTGAATAATATGTGAATGAATGTTAAATATTGATTTAATCATTTATTCATAATTATTTAATAAATAGAAAATCAATTAAAGGTCAAAAAGGCTTAATGGGCCAATTTCCGGAGGGAGAGGGCCCATTAGTGAAAGGAGAGAGGGAGAAGGGGCAAGGGGGCTGGCCATCTTGGCCTAGCCCCCCCCCCCCGCGGGGCCCACTAGGTGGCCGGCGGACACCCCCTCCCCCTCCTCTCCTTTAGTCCCACCCCGGGACTTTGAGGGAGGGTGCACCCCCTCCTCCCCCTATATATAATGGGGTATTTGACCAAGATAAATACACCAATAATCAATAAAGGTTTCCCTCTTTTGGAAGGACCTCTAATTGATATTTTCTCTCTCCCCCTCTCTCTCTTGACCGTGGTCCCAAGTCTGGACTGCGCGAGCGAGAGACATCTTCACCGCGGAGCGCCGTCGCGCCGTGGGATTCGGATCCGGGATCTCTACTTCCGCAACCACTGCTGGATCGGGGAAGCGGGAGTCATCGTCAGGCACCAGACATGTGTAACTCCCCGCGAGGTGTCGCACTTGAGGCACTCAAGTCGTTGGAGCCAAGGAGCGCAAGGACTAAATCACGACCTTGAGGTCGGCTTCGGCTCGTCTACATTAACCACGCTCTCCTAAGCGTTGACAACGCTTTTCGATCTTCAAGGGTAAGTTCACGAAAATCCCCTCCTGTTACTTATTACTAATAGATAGGTCCTGGCAGCTTCAGGGGTTCAGGGGCGTAGGGTAAAATTTTATTGTTTTCATACGCGGAACCCCTATAGTGGTATCAGTGTTGATGGCAAGCATGATGATGACGGCCGACGGCACTCTCCCTCAACATTTATCACTTATTTGGGTTTTAGGATGATTTTTGTATTCAAGAGATTGCGAACTTCTTTAGTGTGTCTCACACTTCGTGAGACGGTTATTCATATGAGCTTGTGACAAACAGTTGTTCCACTTTTATGAATGATTTCTATTCATGTTCATATCTTGTTTGATTATGTGTGAATTATCCTTATTGTTTGAAACTAATTGATAATGCATGAACATTTGTAAAACATTAAAATGCCTTATTTAAAAATACCCAACTTAATGATATTTCATTAATTGAATGAAACCACTATTTGAATTCAAAGTTATAATGATAATATGTGAAAGTCATTGGATTTCTTATCACATATAAATCATGCCTAAGTTCGACAAAATAACTTGAACACCGAGTATTACTTGAATACAAAGTGTTTAATGAATTTTTAAAAGTAAATACATATCCAATGTATTGGGTTTTAATGAAAATGGTAATTATCATTATATGATTGTTTAAATGTGTAAATAAGTTTACCAAAGGAAACATGAATATGAAACTATTTGATTTGATCAAAATGTTTCATCAACAAAGGGTATAAATATAAAAGAGAATCTAATTACTATGATTTGATCAATAGTAATGAAATTCAAATTTATAAGAATGACATAAAAGAAATTGTGAAATGCAAAGCGTTTTGAAACGTCAAAATGCAAAGCATCACAATGTGATATTAGATATCAAAGGGGTTGAACAGAAGGCACCAAATAAATCGTTGTAGTGTAGATGTAGAGACCATTAGTTAGAAATAGTTAGCACTCAATTAGAATTTATAGTAAACCATTTGAATTCATGAAAGTTTTGGGGTTATTCGATATAACCAAAACAATAGCGAATAAGTTCGAATCACAGAATGTTGAGCTAAGTTTGTCCGCAGTGTCTAGTAGAGAACTGTGAACATATTTTCCAAATCCATAAAGGATAACATATCTTAAAGCATAAAGAGTTATGTTATAAGGGAATATGTTGGAAACTCCTATAAATACCAACTAAAGTCAAGTAGGAAGCGAGGTGAACAAAACTTCGAAAGTTGCACAGAGTGCACGGGAGTTTCGATGAATACATTTATAATAATAGATAAGGGTACCATCTAAATTGTTGTATAATGTTATGGAGGGGCTAGTTCGCTTTAAACGTAGAATGATGTGTCCCAGGGCACAATGCCCATGAGAAAGCTCTCGAGGTTGATCTAACGTCACCCCGCGTAGGGCCCACTAGGTGGCCGGTGTCCACCACCTCCCCCTCCTCTCCTTTAGTCCCACCACCAAACTTTGAGGGAGGGTGTACCCCCTCCTCCCCCTATATATAGTGGGGTATTTGACCAAGATAAATACACCAATAATCAATAAAGGTCTCCCCACTTTTGGGAGGACCTCTAATTGATATTCTCTCTCTCCCCCTCTCTCTCTCGTCACCGTGGTCCCAAGTCTGGACTGCGCGAGCGAGAGACATCTTCACCGCGGAGCGCCATCGCGCTGCGGGATTCGGATCCAGGAGCTCTACTTCCGCAATTGCTGCTGGATCAGGGAAGCCGGAGTCATCATCAGGCATTGGACGTGTGTAACTCCCCGCGAGGTGTCGCACTTGAGGCAATCAAGTCGTTGGAGCCAAGGAGCGCAAGGACTTCATCACGACCTTGAGGTCGGCTTCGGCTCGTCTACATCAACCACGCTCTCCTGAGCGTTGACAACGCTTTTCGGTCTTCAAGGGTAAGTTTGCAAAAAGCCCCTCCCGTTACTGTATTACTAATAGATAGGTCCTGGCAGCTTCAGGGGTTCAGGGGCGTAGGGTAAAATTTTATTGTTTTCATACGCGGAACCCCTACATTTATCACAACTGAAGGGAATATGCCCGAGAGGCAATAATAAAGTGCTTATTATCTTATTCCTTGTTTATGATAAATGTTTATTTTGCATGCTATAATTGTATTAATTTGGAAACATTAATACATGTGTGTTTAATAAACAAAAGGAAAGTTCCTAGTTATGCCTCTCTTATATACTAGCTCGTTGATTAACAAGATGATCAAGGTTTCCTGATCATGGACATTGGATGTTGTTAATAACGAGGTCACAAGATTAGTAGAATGATGTGATGAACATTCATCCGAAGTATAGCACTACGATCAAAGTCATTGTGTTTATATTGCTATAACATCATACGAAGTAATCCTAGTCCTTGGACCATGAGATCATGTCAATAACTAACACTGGAAGAGTATCTTGATAACATCAAACGTCACACCGTGAAAGGGTGATTATAAAGGTGGGTTTAGTGCTACGAAAGTGTTATGTAGAGGCTCATGGATCAAGAGTGGGATTTGTCCATCCTGATGATGGATAGATATACTCTAGGCCCTCTCGGTGATATCACATTGGTTAGCTTGCAAGCAAGTGATGAGATCACTAGAATGTTATATTACGGGAATGAGAAAAGAGTACATGTCGGTAACGAGATCAAGCTAGGTATGGGAATACCGATGATCGAATCTCGGACATGTAATATATCGTGAGACGAATATATTTAGTTACTAGCGTTAAAGGTTCACACGATCACAAGAGTCATCGTTGAATATGTGGGAGTTAATACGGATCTCCAGGTCCCACTGCTGATTATTGATCGAAGAGGGGTCTCGATCATGTCTGCATTATTCCCGAACCGTAGGGTGACACACTTAAGGGATACCGATACCATTTGGAGCAAATATGTTTCATATAAAGATTTAAGAAAGCGCTAGAATTATTTCAATAGACACCGAAACAGTTTCGGTTGAAATTGCTGAAATTGGTTCTGCATGTAATATTGAAATGTTGCAGGGGGTTCTATGTGAATGTTTGTTAATTAAAGTAATTAACAAAATTCTTAATAAAACTAATAAAAGAGTTTTATTAAATGAGAGAGAATTAAATTTGGAGAAATTTAATGCATTTAAAGTGGTGACTTTAAAAGAGAATGTGAAGGGACAAATTTATGTGAAGGGAGTTACCACCACATGAATGGGGAGGTGAAGGGTCATCCCTTGGGGCACCGGCCATGGGGAGGGGCACCCCCTCCTCCTATAAAAGGCCCCCCTCTCACACCTTCACACTCACACCTCCTCGTGAAGTTCTCTCCCCCCTCTAGTATTTTTACCCCATGGTCTCGGATTAGCGAGATACATGTTCCCGTTGGATTTATTTGGAAAGGAGTTGCTTCTTCTGCTGCTTTAATGGAGAGAGGGACGGAGTTTATCAGGGTACCGGACGTGTGTGCGATCACGGATGCACCGCTGCTTTGTGGTGCTGGACTTGCTGGAGCTGGATGTAATGGACATGCTGGAGCCGGACCTGCTGGACTTCATCACGATCTTGAGATCGGCAAGTGTACGACTACATCATCCACGAGTTCCATCTTGTTAACAAAGCTTTGTTGTATTCAAGGGTAAATTCTCTATGGATATATATCCACCCGTTTCTTGTATCTAGTAGATAGATCTTGGCGTATAGTTTACATCGTAGGAAATTTTTTGTTTTCTATGCTGCGAACCCTTCAGTGCTATCAGAGCCTGATCTATGCGTAGATGCTTTGCACGGGTAGTACAGATATGTTTATATGTGGGCGATGATGATCATGTTATTGCTTCTTTCATGTATTTTGGATATTGGTGGCATAGTGGCATGAAACGGCCCGGACCAACCTTACATGTCATCGCACATGAGACCGGTTCCATGACTAACATGCAACTAGTTTTTCATAAGTGGCTGGCGGGTGTTTGTCTCTCCTACTATAGTCAATATCTTATTTACAACGAGTTGCTAATAATTTCGTTATCATCGTTGTGGTTCCATGTTCGTAGGTAAGAACAGTTCTATCTTCGAAAGCCCTAAGCCACGTAAAACTTGCAATTGATAAATTAGAGGCTTCTAGTTTAGATTGTTGCTGGGCTAGTGTCATGATATGGATATGTTGTAAGTTGATGTATAGTTGATACCCTTACAACACACCTAACATGTAAGTTCCATAGACCTTGGCCTTACACACAAAGGAATGATAGAGATCATACCACGATGCATATGATGGTGATCAAATGCATGGACCATATCATCCCACTTTACCCATATGATGTTCGCATCTTATATTGTTAGTTTGGCACTTTTAGTAGCTTTATAAGATGATCCCTCATTTAAATATCAAGATAAAATGTGTTCTTCCTTAAGTATGCACTGGTCTATGGACCGTGTTTCGATACATCACGTGATGACCGGGTGTACTCGACTCTGCGCTTTCATATAATGGGTGTAAGACAGTTTTACACACGCGAGTACTAAGGTTCTTACTTGGCGAGCCTAGCATGTACAGAAATGGCCTCGGAACACGGACCGGAAGGTTAAGCATGAGTCATATAGTTGATATGATGCCCATATTGATGCTCGCCTTTGAAGCTACACCGACTCACATGATGATCGGACTTAGTGTAGTGGATTTGGTTCATGTAATCACCAAAAAGGCATGAGGGGTGTCGTTTTTGAGTGGGAGTTCATTCCTAATTTGGATTAGTTGAACCAAATTTGTCAAAAACTAAATCAAAGTGAATTTGCATAATTTGTTGCAATCATTGCCATCTATTTTCTACCTTATGCTTAGTTTTAATTGAGATAATAGAACTATAGAATTCTGGATATTTACATTACGAACTAGTATCAATTTAAAGTTTTAATTTGAATGTCAATTTAAAGTTTAGAAGTCCTATTGCAAACTTTCAGCAAACTCTATTTACTCCATGAAGTTTAATAAGTAGTATTAAATCAAGGGTAAGAATTCCAATGTTAGTATCTAAAGTATCATGTTTGCCTCCATGATTCTTGATATTCAAAAGTTGTTTTAATATCAAGGTTATCTAGGAGCTGAAAGAATTGTTTCAGAAACCATCATGTTGAAAGATATTGTGATATCTGAAACAAAGTTTGTGGTTGCATTATGATAGAGTATAATTTAGCAAAATACATGTTCTCATATTGTATGAGAATTTGTGAAGGATGGATATGCTAGGCATCCGAATCTCCCAAAAGGTTTCGGGAACTAAAATTATACTCTTCGTTCTTCCTTATAGGCTATAGTAGCATGATCATGAAAGTTATCATGATAAGGATGAATAGAAGATGTAAGTAAAATGTTTACTACACTAAAAGATTACTAAAGAATGGATTTTTGAAAGAATGCCAAACATTTGATGATGGTGATCCACTTCAAAGTGCAAGTCCAAAGGTATTAGTATTTGACTATATACGCTTCGAACTATGTGTCATGTGAATGACACCACTATTGATGTTGATAGATTCTTTTAAAAGGAAAAGGAATTGTTGAAAGAAAATCTATAAAATATTTGGCAGAAAAGAAAAGTTGGAGATGTCCAACTTAGGTATATAGAAGATATACATGTTATGGCTATATCCTTTGCTTGTTAAACAATGTGGTTCTTAGGTATTGGATACCGAATTGGTTGGTGTGAAGTGTCATATAGAACAACACAATTCATGAACTGCAACGGCCTAAGTAACTAGCAACATAATAAGTGATGATGTTCATCGAAAACAAATAAAGTGTTATTGTGTTTTTCGTTGTCGTCAAACCTAGCCTTCAAGATTTGTTTTAATAATTTTTATTTTGTTCCGGTATTACGAGAACAATGGTTATTCAAATAATTACCATATTCCATAAAGGATGGATGAACTTTTACAAGTCTTGTTGGAGAAATCACATCCATAAACGTTATTGCTAAAATGTCGTAAGACAAATGATGGAAGATCACTTATGAAGTGACATCGCTGTTTGAATTATATTGGAAAGTAAACATGAAGAAACTCCATGTTGATGGATTTTTGGAGTCTTTTTATTTTGATCAATTGACGCTTGTGAAACTTTCCTCGAGATAATTGAAACTCCGTTCATAGGCCAAAGAGGAACGGATGACTAGCTTATTGGAAATTGTGCATGCTGATGTGCATAATCCATTATGTGTATCAATATGCGATGGATATTTTTGATTTATATACTTTCTCTAGAAATTTGAGTGAATATATCTATATATTTACTTAATAAGGAAGAAGTATGAAACATTTGAAAATTGTTCAAAGACTTTCAAGATGAAGTGGAAAATCATTGTAACAAGAAAATAAAGAGCTTATGATTCGATCATAAAGGAAGATATTGGAGTTACATGTTTAGCAAAACACCTAAGATTTGAGGAAGTCTTCCATGATTTGTGTTTCCTAATAAACCATAGGAGTATGGCATATTTGAGAGATGAAATCAAACCATGTTTGACATGGTAAGATCAAAGGTGTCATTTATAAAGCGGCCATTATGTTTTAAGGATTAAAGATTTAGAGACTACCGCTTTTACACTGGAAAGAGCACCATCGTGATCCGTTGAAATGACACCATATGAGTTATGGTTTGGGATAAAATCCGAATTGTCTTTTCTTAAATTTTGGTATGCTATGCATAAGTAAAATGTTTACAACCAAAGTCGAATAAGCACGTCTTTTTAGGTTATCCCAAAGAATTTTTTGGGAATTCCTCCATAACACCAAGGACAAAAGAGTTTGTCGCTTGGAACATCAAGTTTCTTGAGAAGGAATTCTTCATGAAAAGTTAAGTGGGAGGACAATAGAACTTTGATAAGGTTGTTGAACCTAAGCTATATGTGCTAAGTAGCGCAGCGCCAGAAAGAGTCCCGGTGGCGGCTAAAATGCTCATGGCTCCCGTAATTACAAAGGTTGTGATCTCGGAGATTAGAGTTCCTATTGAACCATGTGGGTCGGTAAGAATCAAATAGTAAGATTTGAAATAGAAGTCGTTATTGTTTTGACAATGATGAATCGACTACATGCAAAGAAGCGATGATGGGCCCTGACTACCTAAAATGACTAGAATTCATAAAATCCGTGATAGTTTCCATACACGAGAAATCAAGTTTTGAACTTGAAAGACCCTCCGGAAAGGCATGAAGCCTATCGGTCGTATTTGGATCTATAAATAGACATGGATGTTTGACATCTATGAAATAGTCGACATGTCGGAAAAGAGTTTACGACAATGTTCAAGGAGTTGACTATGACAAGATTTGATCTTTCGTAGCGACATTTAGTCTTAACGGATGAATGTAGCAATCACTACATATAATTTGGTATATGGTAGTGGAATAAACAAAACAAGGTTCTTCTAATAGAATGGTTACCTAGGATGTGTACATGACACGATCCAAAGGGTTTTGTTAAATCAAAGGATGCTAAAAAGGGCATGCAAACTTCAATGGTTTAAGTAAGCATAGCGGAGTTGGAATCTTCACCATGATGAAACTGTTAAAAGAGTTTAAATTCATTGCAGATGATGAAGATGCTTGCATTTGCAAGAAATTAAGTGGGAGTGCTGAGACATATTTCTAATACATTGTGTAGAGGACATGGTGTTGATTGGAAATGATGTATCTTTTATTGAGACAAGTTAAGAATTTCATTAAAATAGGATTTCGATGAAATACTTGGGCAAAACCGGAATATTTGGCATCAATGTCTATATGGATAGATTGAGGCACTAATATGCTTGTGCCAGACGTACATATATGAGATATTGAAAGGGTTCAATATGGAAACAACAAGAAAGGTTCTTGCTGCATGGAAAGGATTGTATCAAGATTCAAGTGTTTCAACACTTGGTGAGTAAAATCACATGAAGATTTTGATCGATTATACCGTGATATGTATATATCCAGATATGTCCTATGCTCTAAATGTTATGAGCACATACCAGAATGATTCATAAGATGATCATTGGACGATAGTAAAGATATTCTTATGAGCTTTGGAAGAACTAAGAATATATCATGTATAAGTGACAAATAGTTAAAGGTAGTTCATTCTAAAGTGTTACATTGATACTAGATTTGTCACAAGATACAAAGTAAAATTTATCTCAATTTAGAATATGGGTGGCACAATGTAATGGAAAGGATGTTCCATGATGGATTTGGATGAGTTCCAAAGTTGAGACATTGTGACGGATACTACAACAAAAGGCTAAGTATATGACTGCTATAGTAGCAGCAAAGGAGGGCATTTGTGTTAAGTAGTTTGTTATAAAAACTAGGTGTGGTTCAAAGTGGACTAATACTCTGAAGATATATTGTATGACAATAATATCAACATATTTTAACCCGAACGAACTAAAGGTCTCACCAAAGGACCAAATTTATACAATGCCATCTCATTTGAGAATGAGTGATGCGTAGAGATGCAAAGACATGCAAATACACACGGACCTGAAACTGTCAGATCTAGAGATTATGTTAACCACTAGAAATCGCGTATATGCAACACCAGAAAGCCATAGGTGTTCAATATGCAAAGTTTTTTAAACTAGATTATTGACTCTAGTGCAAGTGGGAGATTGAAGGGAATATGCTAGAGAGGCAATAATAAAGTGGTTATTATCTTATTCCTTGTTTATGATAAATGTTTATTTTGCATGCTATAATTGTATTAATTTGGAAACGTTAATATATGTGTGTTTAATAAACAAAAGGAAAGTTCCGAGTTATGCCTCTCTTATAAACTAGCTCGTTGATTAACAAGATGATCAAGGTTTCCTGATCATGGACATTGGATGTTGTTAATAACGAGGTCACAGCATTAGTAGAATGATGTGATGAACATTCATCCGAAGTATAACATTACGATCAAAGTCATTGTGTTTATATTTCTATAACATCATACAAAGTAATCCTAGTCCTTAGACCATGAGATCATGTCAATCACTAACACTGGAAGAGTATCTTGATAACATCAAACGTCACACCGTGAAAAGGGTGATTATAAAGGTGGGTTCAGTGCTACTAAAGTGTTATGTAGAGGCTCATGGATCAAGAGTGGGATTTGTCCATCCCGATGATGGATAGATATACTATGGGCCCTCTCGGTGATATCAAATTGGTTAGCTTGCAAGCAAGTGATGAGATCACTAGAATGTTATATCACGGGAACAAGAAAAGAGTACATGTCGGTAACAAGATCAAACTAGGTATGGGGATACCGATGATCGAATCTCAGACATGTAATATATCACGAAACGAATAGATTTAGTTACTAGCGTTAAAGGTTAACACGATCACAAGAGTCATTGTTGAATATGTGGGAGTCAGTACGGATCTCCAGGACCCGCTGCTGATTATTGATCGGAGAGGGGTCTCGATCATGTCTGCATTATTCGCGAATCGTAGGGTGACACACTTAAGGGATACCGACACCATTTGGAGCAAATATGTTTCAGATAAAGATTTAAGAAATTGCTAGAATTATTACAATAGACACCGAAACTGTTTCGGGTGAAATTGCTGAAATTGGTTATGCATGTAATATTGAAATGTTGTAGGGGTTTTATGTGAATGTTGTTAATTAAAGTAATTAACAAAATTCTGAATAAAACTAATAAAAGAGTTTTATTAAATGAGTGAGCATTAAATTTGGAGAAATTTAATGCATTTAAAGTGGATACTTTAAAACAGAATGTGAAGGGGCAAATTTATGTGGAGGGAGTTACCACCACTTGAATGATGAGGTGAAGGGTCACCCCTTGTGGCGCCGTCCATGGGGAGGGGCACCCCCCTCCTCCTATAAAAGGCCCCCTCTCACACCTCCTCGTGAAGGATCTCTCTCCCCCTCTAGTATTTTTCCCCCATGGTCTCGGATTAGCGAGATACATGTTCCCGGTGGCTTTATCTGGAAAGGAGTTGCTGCTTCCGCTGCTTTGCTGGAGCGAGGGACGGAGGTTGTCATGGTACCGGACGTGTGTGCGATCACGGATGCACCGCTGCTTTGCGGTGCTGGACTTGGTGGTGCTAGACTTGCTGGAGCTAGATCTGATTGATGTGCTAGAGCCGGACCTGCTGGACTTCATCACGATCTTGAGATCGGCAAGTGTATGACTACATCATCCACGAGTTCCATCTCGTTAACAAGCTTTGTTGTCTTCGAGGGTAAGTTATCTATGGATGTATATCCACCCATTGCTTGTATCTAGTAGATAGATCTTGGCGTATAGTTCACATCGTAGGAATTTTTTTGTTTTCTATGCTACGAACCCTTCAACAATATCATCCACATAGACCTACACATTTCGACCTATTTGGTCATGTAAACACTTTTGCATGCATAGTTGATATGTTGCTCCTGCATTACATAATCCAAACGACATGGTGCGATAGCAATAAGCCCCATATGGGGTGATAAACGCAGTCTTTATTTGATCTTCCAGATTCAGAGGTATCTGGTGGAAACCAGAATATGCATCTATGAATGATAATAGTTCACATCCGACAGTTGAATCTATGACTTGGTCTATCCTAAGTAGTGGGAATGGATCCTTTGGACACGCCTTATTCAGGTTCGTGTAATCAATGCACATACACCACACCACAACCACATTTGGATCATCCTTCTTCTTTTCCACCAGCACCGGATTAGAGGGCCAATCCGGGTAAAGAACTTCCATGATAAATCCAGCTACAAGGAGCCTAGCTATCTCATCTCCAATGACTTTCCTCCTATCCTCGGCGAAGTGGCGAAGAGGTTGCTTCACCGGCTTAGCCCCGGTCTCACATTCAAAGGGTGCTCGGCCAACTTCCTCGGCAACCTTGCAGATCCTGTGTGGACCAAGCAAAGATATCTCGATTCTCACGGAGGAAGTTGACGAGCTTGCTTTCCTATTTGTCGCCTAACCCGGCACCAATGGTTACAGTGCGTTCTAGGAACTGGTCATCAATGGATACCTTCTTCGTGTCTTTTGTTTCTTGGAAAGAAACACTCCCATGCGGGTTGGTCAGAGCCAGCATATGCTACTGCGCAGACTGAGCCAATGTCGCCACCTCCTGAATTCTTCCTTTTCTCTTGAGAAATGATGAGTGACTCGGCTAGGTTAGATCCGGCAGAAGCGCACTCAATTGAATGCCTGAAGTCCCCTGATACTGTAACCGCTCCTCTTGGTCCGGGTAGTTTCATCTTCAGGTAACTGATGTGAGTACTTGACATGAACTTGTTCAGAGTAGGCCTGCCGAGTAATGCGTGATAAGCGCTTTTCAAGTTCACCACTTCAAATTCCATGTTCTTAGTCCGGCAGTTATCCCTTGTGCAAAATAATACATCAAGCCGGACTTTGCCAATGGGCTCGCAAGAGATACCTGGCACAATGCCATGGAAAGTGGTTCTTGTCGCTTGGAACATGTTCTCCGAGATACCTAACTTGTGCATGGTATCCTTGTACATGATGTTAATGCTACTGCCATTGTCTATCAGCACCATGGAAAACCTCACGTTGATATTCAGACCGATGACCGTAGGATCCAGCACCAGCGCATACAATCTAGGACTCGGCATGAGCCTGGGATAATCCTTGATACTCCAAGTGATCTCTTGATCCGACCAAGGCATGTACCTCGTCACTGCAGGCATTACTGCATTCACCTCCATATGCCGGTGCTGCAAACTTTTTCTGTCAGTCTCTTCTGTTGTAAACACACAATAGCTTTGGTGATGCTCCTTGTACTCATTCCTTCCTTCATTACCATGGTAACCTTGGTCTTGCTGTTGCTGGTTATTCACCTGATGCACTGCATCTCTCCTTTCCTAATTCTCATACCTCGGTGGAGGTGGAGGCAACATTAGTTGTTGTCCATTCCTCCTTGTGAGCAATTGCTGCTGAGGTGCTTCACTTTGAGGTGTATTGTACCGAGGTGCTTCATTCCGAGGTGCCTGAGCATTCCCCGAGCTACCCTGTTCTAGCTTCCTCATCCATTCACATTGCTGGGTCGTATGGTTTGCCGGACTATTCGGACTTGGCGTATGGAATTTGCAAGGCTGGTCCAACATTGACTCGAACGTATACCTCA
The DNA here is from genome assembly GCA_916181665.1 of Avena sativa. Classification (NCBI taxonomy): domain Eukaryota; kingdom Viridiplantae; phylum Streptophyta; class Magnoliopsida; order Poales; family Poaceae; genus Avena; species Avena sativa. The sequence continues at coordinate 462,198,619 of OV702297.1, read as the reverse complement.
GAGGATCTTTCCTTTCCTTCCACTGTTTCTTCTGTTCCGGAGTCCAAGGCTTCTTACCTTCACCCTTTTGCTGCCAGTGCTGCCCTCCAGTTTTCTGGCGCTGGCTAGCGCCGACATTAGGCTGATCTCGGTCTACAGCCACCACTTGGTGTGAGTTGTATCTGTAGTCCGGACGCGCATCCCTTCTTTTACCCAAGAAGTCATTCCTCCTAGATGATCCGGAGCCATCCCTGTTGTAGTACTCCTCATTAGTCTCGCTTGACATTAGCTGGGGTTGGGCCGGATCTCCCAAGGCATACGAATCCGCAATCCGGATCATCTCAGCTAAGGTGATTGGTATGTCTCGTTGCAACCTCTACCATAGCATACTCCCATATCTATAGCCCTGGGCAAACCATGCAATTGCTTGTGATTCAATTACCCCTTCACATGAGTTGTGCATGTTACACCACCGAGTCAGAAAATGTCGGTCTGGCTCATTCGGTCTTTGCTTGCATAATGCTAAAGTCTGTGGCCTATTTAGCCTCTTGTAGGTGCTTGAGAAGTTGCTGACGAATATCTCCTCAAAATCTAGCCAACAGTTGATGCTTCCTGGTGGCAAGTTGTTCAGCCAAACCCTTGTAGGTCCTTCCAACATCTGGGGCACATATCTCACTACCCATCTCAAATTTCCTATTGCGGTTTTAACTACTGTTGCATAGTCGATGAGCCAGTCCTCCGGCTTGGTGCTGCCATCGTAGGTCTTTGTTCCTCTGGCCAGTTGAAAGTTCGGTACTGGTGGTTCCCTCATGATACAAGGTCCAAAGCATGCTAGACCTAGAGGACCCTGTACCTCGATCATCTCCGACCTATAAATTCGGTCCAGCTTCAGGCTTGTGTCATCCGGCTGCAAGTTCCTTCTCCCCAGCCTCGATCCAATCACATGGTGCTCTGGTCTAGGGAATCCGATGTTGACCATTGCCGAGTAGCCGCCATTGTACCTATCCTAATCTGGACGAGCATATTGGTGCTGCATTGCCTGGCCTGCACTTCTTTCCTACTGAGGTGCTACTGCTGCTGATGTTGCCGACGTATGTTTTGCCCTGCTCCCGCCGGATCATGTTGTTTGGCATTGCCGTTGACAGCGTTCCTTTGATCAACATTACCTTGGTCGCGGTTACCCCGACCAGCTTCACCTCGGCTAGCACTGTGGAGGTCTTCATCAACTTGCACTGCTTTTCCTTTTCCTGCCCTTACCGGGTCATATGGGACCATCTGTTTGTCTCTTCTACCCGAGGTTATCACTTCCTCCCTCCCAGAGCCATGACCAGGTGAAGATGCAGCTCCAACAGATTTTGCCGGGTTATTTCTTGCTGAATAAACTACATGAGATGCTCGGGGCTGCGTCGGGTTTACCTTGTTTATTTCCTCATTCTGCTGGCATGCTACCCTCAACAAGTGGTTTACCCTCTCCTATTGCCTTTCTCGGGCCTCTCTGGTTAAGCCTTCTAACTCGGACGTAGCTGCGTTGGTAGCCCTGATGTACCTCTCTCCAGCCCTCCAGTTACTATCATAGCTGTCTGACCCAGCCTAGGCACATACTCCTTGTCAATCTCAGTAATCAGGTTCCTACCTCGGATCTTTACTCCATCTATGCGGTTTGCCTTCGCATACTCCCGCAAAGTGATGTTCAACAACTGCTGCAACTCAGCTACTTTTTTCGCGCCAGCTAGCATTTTCTGCCTAGCTTCCTCTAACTCAGCATGCGCCTGAGCCGGATCTACTACTGGAGCTATAGGTGTTGCCAAGCTATCTATCGCTTGTTGTAGTACATTTTCTGGCCTTTCTAGGGAAGAAAATATAGATCTGCCTACTTTGGCGTAGCCTTCGGATCTGGCGACGGTCCTTGCTTGCTCCTGCATCTGACGTGGTCATCATGACCTCAATGCTGCTAGCGGGGCGAGCGATACGTGCACCGTGAGCTGCGCTGAGAGGCGTCTCGCCTCCCTCGACGACGTGTTGCAGATGAATGCAGGACTCGTCCATGCCAACGTAGACCTTGTGGGCGCCAAGCTTGATGAAGAGGCCATTGCACGGAGGAGTACGCCTGCCGAAGCTCCCAACATTGTCGTTGACGTAGTCCAGCGCTCCAAAATGCTGAACCATCCTGGAGACGATGCGCTCGCCGGTGCCGATGATATTTACCGTCTGGATTTTTACTCCTGCTAGCGCCGCTAGCCCCACGGTGGGTGCCAACTGTCGTGGTGGTGGCACGGCAGATGCCATGGATAGGCTAAAGATGGGGCTAATGTACACTAGAGGAATCCAGGGAGGGATAGTGTGGTGATTCCACACACAAGTGTTTGTATTTTCACTATATCAATGGTGGATTACAAGGGCTCCTAGAGCTGTTCGTGGGAAGGAGACTAGTTCTGTTACCCCCGCTATAGTGCTCTAGAGTTCTACCTTCGACAGAAAAATTGATCGATCCCCTTCTACAGAGGCCCTGGTGCTCCTTATATAGGGGAGCCTAGGTTACAAAGCTAAGGCATACGTGGAGGCATATTCCCCGAATATGTTATTTGGCTAACTCAAGATGCTTCTTTATTCACTTTAAACGGCTAGTCCGGACCATGGATGTAATCCTCTGTGTGCTGCTTTGCTTTTAGCGTCAGCCGACACTGGCTACGTCATCTTTGTCGGCCACGCCCCGTTGGTCCTTGCCTCTGCCCGATTCGCTCATGCTTTAGTGGGAAAAGGTCACCTTTTGACCAGCAAGAGATTCCTTTCTTCCTTTGAAAGCCAAGTGGTATCCCGGCTAGTATGTAGCTAACCCGACTACGTGGGTATCTGCAAACATGGTATCAACATAGCCGACATATATTTTATGCCGACCGGGTTAATGTTGGGCAAACGCCCACCGAGCCGGGTTACCCCGTAAGTCGGCATGCCTTGAGGAGACCCGGCCAGCTTTCGCTTTGACCATGCCGTACCTCGGCTAACTCGGCATTTATACCCCAGACGTGACCCTTCCCGGGGGTATCCCCCAACAGCCGTTTCTGTTCTCTAGGGTTGTCTGTCCCCGATCTGGATTGTTTTCCTCTTTTCTCTCCTTTGCATATTTATTTCGCAATGTTGTGGTTGTTGGATGTGGTGCTGTAGTTCGTGAGGGTGATGGTTGGCCGGGGATATACGGCGACACATGCCTTGGTGGCGTGCCGCAGGTTCGTACTGTGACCAAGCCCAGATCACGGTGAACGAAAAAAAAACAAAACAAGCTTCCAAGTCAAAGAAGTTTAACGCCATTAGCAGAGGATGGCGCGGCGAACCGAAAACAAAAATCAAACAAGCTTCCGTCAAAGAAGTTAAACTCCATTAGCAGTGGATGGATTAGCAGTGGATGGCGCGGCACAGCGTGCTGAATCCATCTTGTATATAGCTATATCGGCAGATTTGTGTCTTGAAACATGTTAATCATCCTATAATCATATATTTTCCCTGTTTCTGTGTTCGTGAAATTTTGGGAATAAATAATCTGATAGTATTTGTTGGAATCTGAATTAGTTGTTCTGGTTTCTACTGTACATATTTTTGGTAATAACTTATACTTAAACTAACATGTTTTTTTGCGAAATTTCACTGATCTATTATATATCATCAATGGTAGTATAAAGATGTCCAAAAGTAAAAAATTTACAAATAGTTCGCTGGACCACCTAGTGACGACTACAATCACTAGCGCGAGGCAAAGACACACCACCATCCTACCCTCCATCACCTGAGTCAGGCAAAGCTTGTCGTAATAGAGCTTGTGAAATAGACAGACGGAAAGTCGTTAAGCTAAGGCCACAAAATACTAGCACACCGGAGCAGCAACCATCGCCAATGATAACCGTACATCGGAGGAGACTGACCTGAAATCAACCAACGAATAAGAAAATTGACCGAATCCTAGGAGATCTGCCGAGCACATGACTCCACGCACCCTCTGCCAGCGGTAGATGCATCACTAAAGCGAGGATAGAGCAAGGAGGATCCTATTCTAACTTGAGGACGTAGCCATCATATCAACATCCCGAATAACACACTAAAAAATAGGCTAAAGCAAAAATAGAAACCCTCCTGCCAACGAAAGTTCATGGTCCGCCACACCTCAAGCCCCAAGGCCACCGTATATGGAACGAACGGACGTCGCTGGCGAGAGGGATGGGCCCTAGATGGGTTTTGTTTCTCGCCCGCGTCTTCTCCTTGGGTGCTTCACGTACCGTTCGGTTCTGATTAAACTAACATGTTGTTAACCACAACTAGAAAGTTCTCTTTAGCCTTTATACAAAAATGGGTCTGCAATTATTTAGGATGAAGCATCCGAGGATTATATATCTGTCGTACATAGTTAGCATAGTGAACGTCCAAATGCGTAATCAGTTAGTATGGATGAGAAACATAACCTAAGATGAACCAGATTTTTTCTGTTTTTTTTTTGTTGTTTTATGCTAACAAAATTATCACGTAATATTTCTTTTTGTATGTTCCTTGATAAGAATATAAATTAGTTGTGAATTAAGCGTGTATGTTCCTTTAAAAGACAAATAATGATCGTAGATAACCTACTTAGCTCTATGATTACATGACACATATCAAGAGGCAAGAAATAGTAATATTGAGTTTATAAATGATACAAATCCAGAAGTTGTTGCTCCAACTAAAACAAGAATCCTTAAACTAAAGACACTAGTTATTTCTAATGAGAAACACGAAGAAGGGTTGTACAAATGGGATATGCGGCTGCCTTTTGAAGTGGTTCATTATTCGTTATATGGTCTGTCTTCCCGTCGAGCTGGATCCATTTGAACCCGCTAAGTTGTGCGATCAAGCGGCACCCAGACTTTGGCATGCAGGCATAGGTCATTCTTCCGACCGACGGCGAGGCCCATTTGCTCGGTCATGTCTAGCTCCTCTGGCTTCACCCCAGCCGGAAGCTCCCAATCAAAGTGGTAGAGTAGCGCTGCAAGGGCGACCTCCATGATAGACTGTGCGAACGTCATCCCAGGGCATATCCTTCGGCCTGCCCCGAAGGGTGTGTACTCGAAGTTGGTGCCCTTGTAGTCGATCGAGCCAGATTCGAACCGCTCCGGCTTGAACTCCTCGGGGTCATCCCAATACTTGGGATCTCTGCAGATCGTCCAGGTATTTACGAATACGGTGGTTCGTTTGGGGACGTCGTACCCGAGGACTTTGCACGCCTCGATGGACTCACGGGGAAGAAGCAGCGGCACCGGAGGATGCAGCCTAAGTGTCTCCTTGATGACGAGCCTCATGTACTTGAGGTCAGCCAAGTCATCCTCGGTGACGTTTGGCTTCCCGTGAATCTTTTCTCGTACTTCGTCTTGTGCTTTCTGCATCACCTGTGGGTTCCTCATAAGCTCCGACATGGCCCATTGGAGCGTTGTCGATGATGTCTCACTCCCGGCACTAAACAGGTCCTACACAAAGCCAGTTGCAAACCAAAGTAAGAAGATGAAAGAAAACAAAAAGACACACATTTTCATGAGGACGGAGGTAGAATAATACTATGTGTTACTGTATACTTACACCAATAAGGCCTTTGATGGCTCCCATGGTGAAAGGCACGTCGTGGCTATCTTCCTTTTGTATCCTGAGGAGCACATCCAACAGGTCCTCCTCCTCCTTGGCGGCGTCCTTGAGCTCGTTGTGCTGCTTGATGGCGCTGTCGATAAGCTCGGATCTTTTGCGGGTGTTCTCCCACGACAGCCGGGTCGAGCTGGTGAGGAATCTGGCGAGCCAGGAGGAGGGGAACAAATCGACAAGGTTGAACCCGGAGAGGAGCTTGACCCCGCCCCGAAGGACCTCGAGAAACTCGTCCCGCCTGCTGAACCTGTCCCCGATCATGGCACGCAGTGTGGAGTCCGTGATGAGCACATTGAGCCCCTCGGTGACGTTGATGGTCTCGCCGGGCGGTGTGCCCGCGATGGCGGCGACGAGGCGGCCGACCTCCTCCTCCCGGACACCGCGGAAGGACTGCACCTGGCGGGCGCTGAGCAGCTCCATGATGCAGATCTTGCGGAGCTGCCGCCAGTGGTCGCCGTAGGGCGCGAACGCCACGCCCGCCCCCTCGGACATGAAGATCTTGGTGGTCGGGTTCCATGGCCGCGTCGCGAAGGTGACGTCCTGCGCCTTCATGACCTCGCGCGCGGCGTCGTGGGACGAGGCCACGACGACGGGCACCTCGCCGAGCTTGAGGTAGACGAGGGGCGCGTTGTCGAGCCCACGCGCTATGTCGGCCAGGGCACGGTGGATGAGCGGCTTGCCGGCGAGATGGTGCAAGCTGCCGATGACCGGCAGCCGCCAGGGGCCAGGCGGAAGGCGCTCGTTCCGGCGCTTCCTGATCAGGTTGAGTAGCAGGAGTGGGAGGAGGAGAGCCATGGAGAGGCATAGGTAGTACGTTGCTTGCTCCATGGTGTGGTGGCTCGTGTTGAGCTAGATAATCAGGGGCCGGGTGATGGCTCAACTTGAATAATGGTGGCTGGTGTGTTGTGTGCTCAGCAGCATGCACTATATACGCAAGCGGCAGGAGACCAGTTCATCGTCCATGTCCTTCGCGATCGATATCAGACGCACATGATGTCGATCGCCATTCATGTTTCCTTGTACTGCGCTGTTTCCTTTAATTTGTCCTCGCGCGCGTGTATTTACACTCGTCAACATGTTTCGTCAACAGTGGAATATTCATGATAAGGGTGGATGCGATCAGAGAGGTCAGAGTCTGCTTGCTTTCAGGCGATCGGTGATGGGTATACGATCGTGTATCATTGCTCCTCCGCACATTACCTGACAGGCGGTTGACCACAGATGACAAATGAGACTGCAAAAACGTACGTGGCCACCTCCCTGACCGCCGGAGTCTCCTCCACCAGGTGTCCAGGACGCATGTGTATATCCCGAACAGCGATCACACCCAAGATAGACACGACTGGGCTTTGTTTTGGTTGAGGAAAGGTCTTTCTGACCCGGCTGGCTTGGATTGGATTGCACGTAAAATGCGATCGGGCATTGTGTGAGAGCAATAGTACAGGGAAGGGGGAATTTTCAACGGGAGGAAGGAAGTAAAATTTACCCCGACTGTTTACTACTCTCAGAAAACTGAAAAAGGGGTCATTATGTGGTTCAAGAAAAATTACCGCGACAGATTTTGCCCGCCGAGCCCGGCAGTCGCACGTGCCAAAATACTACCGGGCGTGTTTGGTTGCTCGGGCCGGATTTTCACGTTTTTTCTAGTTGGCCCTTTGGATGCTGCATGTGGGGAGATTGACCTTGGGCCATGATGCACTGCTTATTTGGTTGCCTGTATTTTCATTTTTCCACTAGGAGAGCCCATATGACCACTTTGTTTGGTTTTCCAGAATGGACTCGGCTGATGCAAAGGTACACGTATGGGAGCCCGCATCCGGCCCGATATGGTTACCTCGCATGGCAAATAGTGAGCTTACCAACTAGTCATCAGGGTTTAAGATCTTACATGATCGATCACATGAATCGGAACAACTAGTAGTACATAATTCACATGATCAAGTCGACGATGATGATGCCTTTGATCATACTTTCACCCCCTATAGGTGGAAAGTGCTCATATGGATGAACTTGTTGATGAGCTGCATGCGGTGAAGAGAAATTGATGTTCATATCTTGCGACGGCTGTGCCTTTTGTGAACTCTCTACTAAGAACTAAGAATAGGCTTTTTGTGCCTGCTCTAGAGTCTTAAACCTCTTATGGAGGTTGTGTTGGTAACTCTTTATTTGTTGGCTGCACTCCTTCCATATCTTGTAGATTCCCGGCTTCTTGTCGTAGTACACCACGTTGTATTCCTATGAGACATAACACATATGCAACATAATGATCCAACATAAGGATCACAGCTAAAACGGGCAAATCAAGTTCACAAACACAAGGCAATACACATAAGCTAGTAAAGCTTGCATGATCATATAGGCAAAAGCATCAGCAGTTCCAATCTACCAAGTTAGTGTGATCATACCGATCATCACCAACTTCTATGGTGTCATCCTACCATCACAGCAAAAAGGGGTGCAATCCTACCACCACATAAGTTCTCCATCATGTGAGGGATTAGTATATACCACCTCATAATAAAAAGGCCTTGGAATAAGTTAGTATATACAACCAACAACTTCTTTTTCATCATGCATGCACCACCGCCACCATCTCCATGATCAGGGAGCAAGCAGTACACGTAGTAGTACTTGGCCAGATAGGTCTTGAGTCAGAGATCTCTATGGTCCTCCTCCATCTGAACAAAGACATTGCCCATAGCCCTGTTGTCGAAGTGGTGGTTGAGCGCCACCATCAGAGCCTCAAGGTTGTAGCCTTTGGAGCCCATGACGTCATCGTATAGAGTTGGGTGCACATTAGGAGGGGAAGCAGTGGTGATGGCGGTTTCCACCACTTTCACGGCCTCGGTCATGCACCTGATGGCGACAACGTCCTCCTCTCCTAGCAGCGACCTCTTCCTCGGCGTCGGCTTCCTTGACTTCTTCTCCTTTGGCACAATGACAATGGATCGGGGTTTCACGAAACCCTTGGGCGGCATGGTGGGCAGTAGCTCGGGGAACTAGCGGGAGATGTGGCGTGGTATGGAGAAGAAATGCAGGAGGAGGGATAGAAAGGTGGGAACTCGGCATTGAGTCGCAGACAAGGTTGGCCCACCCACTTTTTCGCTGTGTCCGGCATTCCCAAGCGGTTCCCAGCAGACAGGGAACTCGGCCTTGAGTCGCATAAAGCTTGAACATTATTGAAAATTCCCTAGACCCTAAATCCTTAAATCCTATAACCCTAAACCCCTAAACGACCCTGGCCAAGCAGGTATATCATCCACTTATAGATCAACATTTGAGATATACTTTCATTAATTACGCCAGCGATTCCATTCCATGAATCTAGGCATAAAGCTTGAACATTATTGAAACTGCCCTAAAACCTAAACCTTATAACCCTAAACCCTGACCAAGAAGGTATCATGCACTTATAGATAAAAATTTGAGATACTTTCATTAATTTGCGCTAACGCCATTCTATTTCACGAATATAGGCATACAGTTTGAGCATTATTGAAAATTCCCTAAACCCTAACTCCCTAAAACCTAAACCCTAAGCTCAGACATTATTGAAAAATTCCTAAACCCTAAACCCTAAACTACCCCTAAAAAACCCAAAACCCAAAACCCCTCAATACTAAAACCCTAAACCCTCGACCCATAAACCCTAACCAAGCAGGTCTCATGCACTTATAGATCAAAATTTGAGATACTTTCATTATTAAATTGTTGCTAAGTCATTCTATTCCACGAATTTAAGCATCAAGCTCAAACTTTATTGAAAATTCCCTAAACCCTAAATACCTAAAACCTAAACCCGAAACCATAAAACTCGAAACACTAAGCCCCTAAACCCTAAAACCCAAAACACTAAACCCCTAAACCTTGACCAAGCAGCTGGCATGCATACTTATGGATAAAATTTTCAGATACTTCTATTATTTTGGGTAACGCCATTCTATTCGATGAATATATGCATGAAGCTTGAACATTATTGAAAGCTTCCTAAACCCTCAACCCTAAATAACCCCTACAACTTAAACCCTAAACCCATAAATACTAAAACCCTAAACCATCAACCCACATGCACCCTAACCAAGCAGGTATCATGCACTTATAGATCAAAATTTGAGATACTTTCATTAAATTGCGGTAAAGCTATTATATTCCACGAATATAAGCATAAAGCTTGAACATTATTGAAAATTCCCTAAACCCTAAACCCCTAAGAACTAAACCCTAAACCCCTCAACCCATAATTAAACCCTAACCAAGCAGGTATCATGCACTTATAGATCCAAATTTGAGATATTTTCATTAAATTATGATAACACCATTCTATTCCACGAATATAAGCATAAAGCTTGAACATTATTGAAATTTCCCTAAACCCTAAACCCGTAAACCGCTAAATGACACTGACCAAGCAGGGCATTATATATCAATCAAATATGGAATATCCTTTTGTAAACATTGCTTGAAATGTCAAGATGCACCGATCTACCAAATATGGACACGTGATCATAAAATATGACAGAGATATGGTTGTAATCTTAGTCATCTTGTTTGAAAGCCTTCAAAATATAATGGTTATCAATTTCAACAAAATGTGTGGAAACTCATTTAAATGATAGTAAGCATGCTATCACTAGCATGTGGGTCTAGATAGGACCAGCACATGAGGAGCGGCCGTGTAGGAGTAGCGTATATCGAAAGCTTCAACCTCAAAATTTCCGCAAAACGCTGAAACATCACGCGCATCTATTCAAAAATCCCGCCCCATTTTTTGCGAATGCAAAATTCCTCTTGTATCCTTGGCCTGGAAACAAGGACCAGAGGAGCACTTAATAATAGAGGGGTATAGATGGTTAATGTGTGTCATCCTACCTCTATCCCCCCATCGCCTCTTCGCTACCCACCCCCTCTAACCTCTCCCTTCTTCCAATGCTTCACCACCAGCCCTCTCTTCCACACCGGAGCTCCTTAACTGTGGGTGCTCTCTTCTACACGGGAGCATCTTCACCGGTGGCGCTCTCTTCCACATCGGAGCTACTTCCCCGCTGGCACTCTCTTCCACTCGGGAGCATCTTCACCGTCCAATGCACCGAATCCACCTCGAAATGCCCAGCCCCCGCCCCCGCCATCCTCTTGCCCGTCCCACCTGCCACTGCCGCACAACGGTAATTTCTCTTTCCTGTTTGCTATTTTTTGGTACTCATAAGGTACAAAAGCATAAGAATATTGCTCAATATCCTGGATGCTATTGCCATTTTGTTTGCGCCCACATCTGGTAGTTCTTATCCACATCATAAGCTTGTTGCTATTATTTCCTTTCTTACATTCTCACACTATTGGTATAATCCTACAACACTAACTCGTAGATGCTATTCTTTCCGGGCGCTCGAATGGGTCATGGGAACAACTCATAAAGGATCCAACACTGACAATCTAACGCCAAGCAAGGCTGAAGTGCGAGGTTTCTACGTGTTACTTAGGCAGATTTCTTGTCATGTTAATAAGTTATATTACCTGTATGCATATTAAGTTAATAAGTCGTTCTACCTAAAAACTTGCCATGCCATTTCCATTCATGTTTTGTTGTGCTTCTATCTGCGAATGCTTAATTCAGAAAATGTCCATCTAGTCATTTTAATACTATCTTTTTGGTGTTTTCAACTACTTTCATCCTTCCAAACCAGCTAGCAAATTTGAATCATACATCTGGTCATTTTAATGCTATCTTTTTGGTGTTTTTCAAGTGCTTTCATCCTTCCAACCCATCTAAGTCGGTTTTAAATGCCATGCCTAAATACAGAGAAAGGAAAATGGAGTACAAGGACTAGATTTCTAGCTACTCGACTCAGATACTACTGGCACATTGACCAGGAGTCACACCCGCTTGAGAAGGAGCTACTGTCAGCCTGAATGAGCTGATGTAAGTTCATACTTACTTAAAGCTTATGGGTCACCCATTAAGCTTTTTGGCTTGTGTACAAGGTCCACTATGTATATAGATAGCCCTTAAGTTGCACTTTTTGGCTTATGGTGTGGTTTATTCATACATAGTGGATGCCCAATATTGTGCAGCATTGGAAATTTGGGGTGTCCAAGATAGTCTTTTTCACTAGAGAGGGTGAGTCTAGCAAGTTTTTGTGGATCCTGGGTCTAGTACAAGACCCATACCTTTATGGTTCATTTCTACTCAGTTGAGTGGGTCCCCTATATGGTGTAAACAGTGGAGCAAATTTTATTTTCTTATACGCGAGCCTAGTAAATTTCTTCGCCGCGTCTGGTAAGGCTCACCCTGTGCTTGCTCTTAAATGATCTTTAATTTATATAATACTACTTTTCCCCTTGTTCTTTGTTTTAACCCCTTTCACCATATTTTATAAGGCTATAGTTAAAACCAAGCAAGAGTCCTCGGAAGGCAGGAATGCAAGTTGTGATTCCTCTTCTCATTCATCCTCCCATTGCATTTCTGAAGCAAACAAATTACTTACCAGTCTACCTAGAACACCTCCTACAGGTCATAGATATATGAAGGATTTGTTGTAGACAGAAAAAATGGGTGTAGCTACTCTTAGATCTATAGCTGAAATGTTGAAGAATAGGACATATGATACATTGAACCGAATCGCCATGTACCAATCTCTTATTTAGCATACCAACACTTTGTAATCTTTTAGAATGCAGATCTTGTTTAATGATCTATTGTAATAAACTTTTATTGTTGTGTAATAAGTAGTTTAAATTTTTGCATGTATATTAATTGGCGTCTTGGCATTCTTGTGATGTTCTGCAAAATAAGTCGGTGCTTCCAAAAAGGCCAAAATAGTAATAGGCTGGAATAGAACAATCAATGAAACAACATGAGGATGAACAGTAAATGGCCAAAACATTAAAGGGCCAAACAGTAAAAGTCTAGAACATCGAAGGGCCATAACAGTAAAAGACTGTAACACTGAAAGGCCAGAATAGTAGTAGGCCAGGACAGTAATAAGCCAAAACAGTAACAGGACAGAACGGTAACTGACCTGAAAAACCAAAAGGCTGATAACCCCCAAGTGCATGGGATCACCGTAGTATAATTAGATAAGTATTTGAGTGTCGAACCCACGAGGAGCTGAAGGTAAACTATCTATTCTCTAAAGCCCTATAACCCTCTTATATGGCCTTCTATGCAAAGCTAGGATCTAAGTGTGTGTTTTGTTTTGGTACTAGGTAGAAAATAAATAAAGTATGTGTTAGTTGAAACTACAAGTAAACTAGTGCAAGTTAAATTGATCTAATGAAGTGGAGTGGAGTGGTGGAAGTTTTCTCAAGTAGCAAGTTTTTATAAGGGAATAAACGTTTAGGCAATTGTTATTTTATTCGTTTGTTTTGTTATTTATTGTTTCTTTCAGGACAGAGCCTTAATTAGGTGTAGCCAAATAAATATGCATACACAACTCTTATGATGGATCCTAATGCCATGTTACTGAGCATAAACTCTAGGGTCCCTGATATATGTCCTCCTATTGTAACTTTTTGGATGACCACGGTTTTCTGTCCTTCACGGTCCTCCCCACTCCATTACATCATGGCGATCACCTTACATACATTACCCAACATATACGTGCACTCATATATTGTACAAGAAGACAATCATAAAAGATAACAACACTGAATGCAACCAATAAACAAACTATTTTACTTTTGCCATAACAATTCACTACTCAAACAAATACATGGAGTCACAATAAATCAAGGGAAGAAAAAATATTGCTTCACACATCATGTTTGCCAAGATATTACAGTAGGGGGATTATGGAGAGTTTCTGTAGATGGAGATGGAGACGTGTCTCCCCAAGGGGGAGAGGCAGCGGGCATGACGCCAGGCGGCGGCTGCCCTTGGGAGCATTGTCCCCTTGGCCCTTCTTCTTCCTTGGAGATGTTGCAGCAATGGAGGGGCTTCTCCCCCTCCTTGGGGATGCTCCTTGGGGCTGCCAAGGAGGGGGAATTTCATGGCTATGTGTGTATGCCTTAAAAATAGGGTTTTCCCTCAATATATAGTGGTGGAGGCTTCACCGGGGCCGTCGGATCAAAACCCTTGGATCCAAGGGCTCTGGGAACCTCTAGAACCTTCATGGTGACTCCTAGAAAGGCCCACAAGTCTCCAAATTCGTGTCTTGGCCGAATTGATCTGCAAGAGTTTGAGTCAACCACGTCACCAACTTCGGAATCCCGAAACTGCTTCTGTATCCTTCAGTAATCGGGGTTTTATGGAGCGTCCGGACTAGGTTTTGGACTATTTTTGACTCTAAATCATACGGCTTGAAATTCTCCACAACTTTCATGTTGATCATTTTTTCATTTGACATCATATTCAGGCTCTTCCGAGTCCATCTTTGAAAAGTGTTCAGCAGGACAGATTTCAGGAAACTCCAAATACCGCCATATTGAGCGATTTTCTTCCATATTCATATTTTTCCTACACATCAAAGTGTAAAACAAGAACTTATGCACTTTTGCAACTATTAGTAGGTTAGTTCCAATAAATATAATAAAGTTTCAAAATAATAAGCATGTTAGCATAATAAACTACAAAGTTCATATTTGCATTTTACATGCATCGAAGGCCAAAACAATAAACGGCCTTAACAGTACCATGGCCATAATCCTGATGGGTTAGAATAGTAACAGACCTGAATACTAATAGACCTGAATAGTAAAAGGCTAGATATGGTCAGCATGCCAGAACAGTGAAAGGCTAGATTCACCGCAGGACAGAACAGTAAAAGACCGGAGCAGTAGAAGGCAAGATTCACATCAGGTCGGAACAGTAAAGGGCCAGAATCATATCATGCCAGAACAGTTGAAGGCCAGATTGACAGCAAGCCGAATAGTACCGGGCCGGCATGGCGCAGGATGCATAGTGTTGGGTTGTCGTGAGCCTTATGTAGGCCAGAATAGTAGAGGGTCTGAACGTTTATGGGCCTCACTTATGGGCCAATTTCAAACATTGTCTATCGAATCAGTAACAGGCTCTTCATATTGGGCTCTCATAATGGGTCGGCCCACTTAATAATTATCAGGCCTTGGCTGGGTCTATCTTTGTACCATGGTTTCCATGAAAGTTAACGACAGTAACTGGCCGTTAATGGCGTTTGTCACGTGGCAGTTTGCATGACGTCAGCAGTCAACGCGACTGACGAACAGATCTACGACGGAACAAGTTTTCGTGGCTCAAGGATACGATCTGCCATGGTCGGAAAAACCGTGGTATATTCATTTGTGATGGGACTTTTACCACGAAGTGCATCTGTCGTAGATTTCTTTTCAGCCCTAAAAAGGGCCTTCAACCACCAAAATTGTCCGTTGTAAATGTCGATTTTTCTTGTAGTACGTTTTTCGGATTGATGTGTTTCACGGTGAACTTACACTCTAGTCTACTTGATTTCTGATGGCTTCACCTTTCCCGTTTTCCCCTTATGGTTCGTGTAGATATCGACGATAGTGGGTCAGAGTCTCTCCTGCTTATGTAGAAAATCAAAATAGATATGAGATAACACACAAAATAATAGTATAATAACTAAAAAATGCACTTCTTTGTGTAAGATTTATATTAGGCGCTCTTAGTACTTGGGACTAAACCATTTTCTACTATTGAACTATAACAGGACAATGTACTTACAATTAAGAATGTGTACATACTTATAATATATCCTATTTTTAAAGGAAAAGATCCTAAAGATAACTAAAAACAAAATTTACAAAGTCTCCCACTATGTCTGGCTTGACGGCAACTCTGGCCCTTCGTGGATGTCCTCGGTATCGTCAGCGGTGGCTTCCGCTAAGCGGTGAGAACATCGGTGCGGCGAGGGAATCAGGGAGCCTGACATCAGGGAGGATCAAGGCAGCAAGATGGAGCAGAGCATGCGGTCGCGTTGAGAAGCCCCGCCGACGATGGTGGATAAGGGGGTGGAATGGCCGGTGTGGGAGCCTCTAGATCTACGCGCGAGAGAGAGTGGCCTGCGGTGGGGAGGACGGGTGGGGAGGACGACTGCAGGGAGGAGCAACAGCGGTACAAAGGCGGGGGGGAGGAGCTGCATGGGAAGGGCAGCGACAAGGGTTTGAACAGTGCGGGTCGGGCCGGCCGGGTGCACGAATGAGGAGAAGATGCCCTTGTACCCCCATTTTTCCCAAAATTTTGATTTGTCGCCACAGCTTCAAAAAAATTGGATCCATGTCCTTGCAGACTGTCAAATATCTAACCATCTCTAAAAGGCAGCTCAGCCTGCTGTAAAATAGCAAAGCACAGACACCCCAAATTTATTCGGACACTCTGGGTTAGGAAAAACTCTAAAACTTACAAATTATTCGAAATTAAAATGTAGTAAAAGGTGAATATGTGATTAGTAGCATGAAATGAATCCATATGTCAAGAAATAAGTTGATACGCTGAACAAAGTACGTGACATAGTACAACTTTGGAGTTCACCCTAGTAGGTATGATACTTGTGTTGTTAATATACTCGTTACAAAGCAACATCAGTGCAACTGTTTTAGAATTGACTAATATTTTTACCACACAATCTAGGTACCATAAAATGAACGAATGGCAATTTTCATAATTATCTGAATATTTTTAGACTTTGTTAAAAATAAAAATGAACAAATGGCAAGTTTCATGAATAAATAGGAAATATTTTTTTCCTATTCTGAAAAATCACATTTCCAACATTATGTGGTATATTAAGTTATATGATTACAATTCCCATGTCTAGACAAATGTTTATTGAAAAGGGATTTATAGTTTCGTGCCCTTGGTTCGTTAGTTGTACTCACTTTTCCTCAACTTGTTAAGTTTTCTTCACTTTTGCCTAGCTCCTTGTCTGAAACTCATCAAAGATCTCGAATGGCAGCTGCCGTTAGGTTGATCATTGGCTGACGTGTGGGGCCTTGCTGTGTGGGACCATGAGGGGCCGGTTGGTGGGGAACGTGTTATGCTGAAGTGTGGGGTCATGCCATGTGAGACCGTGTGGAGCCGGTTGGTTTGGACCGCATTATGCTGACGCGGGGGACGTAGTGTGAGACCATGTGGGGCGCGTTTGGTAGTTATGTGTGCACTTCTCGCCTAAATTGAAAGTTTTTGTATTGTTATGATTGACCTTTTTAAGAGTGCATTCTCTCTCGCTAATAGTTATGTTTTTGCTAAAAAAAAGGTAGCGAATCTAGAGCAGTTTCTCTCTTTATTTATTGTTCCTTTTGACCCCCGTTTTTCCCAATCTGGTTGCAAATCTAGAGCAGAAAATCTAACCAGCACCATAAATCCATTTATTATACAAAGCATATGTAGATAAAGCATCTAATATAGGATACATATAATATAGTACTTAACAAGATTCGCAATTAGGCTGCTCAGTAGCCCTAGTGGACAAGTTCAACACAAACAATACAAAAAAGCTGCTTTATAGCAGCAACACATAAGATTAGTGGCACGTCCCAGCCTCCAACCTCCTGGGCTCCGCCTCCTCTCTCTAGCACCTCCTCCACTTCTTGTTGCCCATTTCCTTGACCTTGTTATCCTTGGGCTTGATCGGGGGCATGCGACCCTCTTTGATGGACATCTTCTGGAGGTTGCGGAGGTAAAAGCCGAGAACCTTGTGCTTGGCTATGAAGACGTGGATGTTCACGTTCAGCCGACTTCGGTGTTGTAGGAGCCCAAGTCCTTGTCATGCTTCACGAGGTAGTTGAAGTCGGTGGCGAGGAGTATCCTCTGGCAGAAGGGGCACCTGTAGACGTCGCCGGCGAAGTATTCGTCGTACCGGCTAGACTTCATCGTCCTCAGCACATTACGAGTCTTGGTATGCTTGGACTCGTCGTCGCTGCAGACGTCGCTGCTATCCATCTGTTGGAAAAAACAGTAGCGTGCAATAAGGACATGATTGAGATACCTTGATTATCGGGATTGATTATTTGCATAAATTAACCGATTGAGATCCCCTCATTATTTGCATAAATTAATAGAGTGAGTAAAATTCCCCAATCCCTAAATCTCAAAAAAATGAAATACTGCTCCCAACTATAAATCGTCGCTAGTACTAACTAGGGAATCCCTTAAAAACAACTTGGAGGACAAATAAGATAGGATTGAAATACGAATTTGGAGATTCATCTAAACACGAGACCTAACACAAGAGGATTAGCTTCTGCAAAAAGACCTAACATGCAACGATTGAAAATACGAACAACCGAACCCTAATAACTCCCCATCTAGCATCCGATGATAGGAATGGGGAAAGAACAAGGGAAGGGGAGAAAACCCTAGTTACCCCCGACCATGCATCGATGATGCTGGTGTCGTAGGGGTTCTCCGGCCAGATGTACTCCTTCTTCTAGGGGTCCTAGTCGAGCGGGATCTACCTGAGACCGGCGGGGGCCTCCTCGCTGGCGGCTACAGAGGAAGCAGGGACAGGGGTCTAGACGGGGATGTCAGCTGCCTTCAATGCCTCGAACATTGTCCGGACGGGGACGAGGGCCTCCATGCCGGTAGCCTTGGAGGCGATGAAGGCCACCTCACCGTTCTTCTCCATCGCCGGCGCGGTTGGGGTTTCCTTGGGGGTTTGCAGAAGGTGATGGGATAGTGGAGACGGTTGCGTGAGTGAGCGAGTGAGTGAGCGAGTGTGTGATGAGTGAGAGTGAGGAGTCCTCTATATCTATAAAGGTGAAGAGAAGGGACGTTTTGTTGCACTACCATGCACCGCATAACCGCGTACACTACTACATCGTGCATGGCCACCACTACAAGAAAATATCCTTTTACAAAGGAAAATTTTCGTGGTTGAAGGCCCATTTTTTGTGGTTGAAAAGTCTTCTACGACGGATGCCCTTTGTGGTAAAAGCCCCTTCACAAAAGAATCTACCATGTTTTTTTCGATCATGGCAGATTGCACACTTCAGCCACGAAAACTTGTTCTGTCGTGGATCTGTTCGCCAACCGCGTTGAGTGCTGATGTCATACAAACTACCACGTGGCAAACACCATTAACGGATAGTTACCGCCGTTAACTGTTAATAAAACCATGGTAGAAGCCAGGCCCAACCAAGGCCTGCTAATTATTAAGTGGGTCGCCCATTAGGAGATCCCAATAGAAAGTGGACCCATTCCTATTTTATACTGCACTGTTTGAAATGGGCCCATGAGTGCATCCTACTGCAGCCCGTAGCCCTTCGGGCTCGTCACTGTTCCATCCTACAGAAGGTCAGCCTCGGCTTAATATTGTACGTCCCATTAGCGGCCTACGCAATGTTGGCCTGACACTATTAAGTCCTGCGGCCGGTCTGTCACTATTCTTACAGCCCGTCATGGGCCGCCCACTAACGACCCTTCTTTGGGAAGGTCTGTTACTACTCTAGCCCACAAGCAGCCTGCTAAGGGTCTGGCTTGTTACTGTTTTGGCCTGGTACAATTCCAGCATGTTACTATTCTGGCTCTCTTTGCTGCCCTGGCCTGCTACTGTTCTGGCATGGTACAATTCCGTCCTACTACAGTTCTGGCCCTCTTTGATGCCCTGGCCTGCTACTATTCTAGCCCATTACTATTTTGTCCTTTTTCTTCCCTCGCCCGCTACTGTTCTGTGCATGTCACTGTTTGGGCATGTTACTGGTTGGGAATGTTACTATTTGGGCCTGTTACTATTCTGGCCCTTTAATGTTTGGTCCTATTACTGCTTTGGCCCATTACAGTTTCGACCTATTACTATTTTTTTGGCATGTTTCTATTTATGACATGCTACTGTTTCGGCCTGTTACTATTTTGGCCTTTTACTGTTTGGGATTGTTACTGTTACTTGAGCACTCTTGTGGGTCAGCCTGTTAATTTTACGGTTTTTTATAGTTTCGGCGTTTGGATCCCATGCCGATATCATAAAAGGTGTACAACGGGACAACATATTTTATTGTTCATCGTCGGCCCAATACAAGACGGGCCAATGACAATGCCCGATAGTTTACCCTAATCGACCTAGCTAGCACAGGTATGGTACCGCCTACTACCATGTGTGGACGACATCAACTAATAAATGCCTACATGGCCTATGTGATTTATCTAGATATTACGTCAGCTGCAAACCACTCAAATTTATTACATATTATCAACTCAAGGGAAAGAAAATTCGGCATTTCAGTTGACAATTGAGTTAATAGCAGTCCTCAATTTGCTTTCTCGATCTATCACCTGCATCTCCCTTTTGAGTGTCAGATCTACATTGCAAAACAACCTTGAGACATGATCTTTCCGCCCCATCTTTGTTGGTGATAACAATAATTGCAGTATGAAACTAAGTAATAACAAGTTAATACATCAAACAAGACAAACTACTCATTTCACTGATATGACAGGAGCTATGAACTGGAGTTTACTATTGGTCAATGGTTAAATTGTTAACCACCACGTCAAACAAACATGACAAGCAAGCATTAAACAAGTGTGTGTGTGTCTTAGAATTTCAACAAATATAAACTAGCCAGGTCATTTCAACAAATATATATAGAAGAATAAACCATACAATGGCATGCAGTTACTATCGTAGCTAAGAATGAACAAGACAGAAATTATATCGGCATCATGCGAGAACTTGTAGAGCAGGAATGCAAACCACAAATGAACTTTATAGTAGAGGATAGTTATGTTGTTGCTTAGGATGAACTATAACTAGATATGAAATATAATGGCGTCCCATGTGAACCTGTAGAATAGGAAAATCAAGCATTAGGCAAGTGTGCCTACAATAAAATGAGCAATCCAACAAAGTGTTTCTTAGAATTTCAGCAAATATAAACTAGTCAGGTCATTTCAACAAATATATATGGAAGCAGTTGTATATCCTAGAAAGCAAGAGATGTTGGTTGACTCAGAATTTGCGGTGAGATACACAATGGCATGCATTTACTATCATACCTAAGAATGCACTAGATAGAAATTATAATGGCATCATACCAGAACTTGTACAGTAGGAACGCAAACCACGAATGAACTACATAGTAGAGGATAGTTATGTCATTGCTTAGGATGAACTAGCACCCGATAAGGAAACAATGGCATTGATTGTGAACCTGTAGAAGAGGCTATGCAAACCAACATGTTCAGTGTTCCCTTTTTGAGCTCTATGCAAAGAAAAAGAAAATAGTCAGTGTTGTAGCTTTTAAAGAACCAGATGGCAACAACAAAATTATAATCGAACTAGTACAAAGAGTTTAAATAGGTACTACAGGATAGCAGAATGATGCCAGGAGGGAATAATAGTAGGAACTTAGCTCAGGACGAACCAGGTAGATTCAATAATTGTGGAGCAGGGAATCCAAACTAATATTTTCCATGACTTTACATTTTGCAAGAACTACACAATAGCAGGCAATTGCTGTTGTACGGAGTAGCTAAGAACATGTGCATGGCAAAATAACAAACATTTGCACGACTTGAAATTTGTAGAGCAGCGAATGTAAACCATCATGTCTAGTGACCTTGTATGTACCGAGTAGCACAAAGAACATGCATTCCCAGTGACATGTACTCTATGTACCAACACGATTACAAAAATGCAGTTCGCCACGATAGGCTTGAACCTGCTATACCGCTGACAAAACAAAAAGGGGTTGGAGATTTGGTTACCCTAGTTGGGGAGGCGTATAAGCATCATCGGTGCCGTGTGGGTGACGTCCAGTTCACCGAGAGTGTGATGTTGCGGAGAAGCAGATCTTGGGTTATCGGGGAAGTAAATCTTGGGTGGTCGATACTGGCTTGAGCGTGGTGGCCGAGAGTGTTGCAGAGGAAGATTCGGTGTAGTGAACGGCAATGCCCGTGCAGCTGGTCTATAGCAGTGGACGTGGAACTCGTTGAACTAGATCTCGTCCGGTGGACACCGGTGAGGTGGCTCCGGTATGGTTGGGTAGCATTCAGTGACGGGGCAGCAGAGCTTGGGCGGTAGATGACACCATTGGCATGGTGAACGAGACCGCGGGTCCGCTGTAGTGGCAGAAAAACCTGGCGAACTAGATCCAGTGGGGTGGGTGTTGGTGAAGCGACTCTACGGCGGTGCATGAGACCACAACTTTAGTGGTTCGGGCCTCCGTGGAATTGCCGCCAACGGGTACATGAGGTGCTCGTGGAGCTGAGGGTGTGGGAGAGGATCCTAGGATTTTTGGGAGGGCCGACGAGAAAAACTACATGAATCGGGACTATGTAGGTGAAATGAAAAATAATTACGATCGTGTCCCCAAGCTACCGACTACAGCTTTCCCATAGGGCGTCTGAACAATGGGTAGAATGGTAATTTTAAAGCCAAAAGTTTTTGAATGGAGGGGCGCGAAATGCTTCAAGATCGGTGTGTGATTTTGCCACTCGATTGAGATTGTGAATTTGGTTAGCATCCATCTACTAATCTTCTAATAGAAAAAACTTAGTAAATCGTACAATATCTGTCCAAGAATTCAAGGCCGAGAGTCACATCAACTTATCATCCATATCCATATTTTTGGACAGAAACTTGGATACCTTCGATTCGCACGGTGTAGGCGGTAAATTTTGGTACCTGACTGAGATTTTGAATTTGGCTAGCGTAAGTAATAATAGAAACATGGTACCACCTAGGTGGGGGTTTTTACCACGAAATGTTTGAAACTGAGTGGCGCGAAATGCTTCCGAGTCAGTGGGTTATTTTGCTGATCCGTTACAATTTTTAATTTGGTTGTCGGCCAAGTTTTAATAGAAAAAAATGTTGTGTAGACCGTACGCCATCTGGTCAGGAATTTAAGGCGGGAGTCACATCAATTGATGCCTCCAATTCAAACAGAGTAGGCGGTAGGTTTTGGCGGCCGAGTATGATTTTGAATTTGGAGATTATCCAAAGAATAATTTAAAAAAACAAACTGGTCTCTCTCTATTTCAGGAATCCAAGTTGGGGCAACAAATAAATGTCTGAAGTAGCTTCGATTCAAGAATATAGTTCTGTTTATCATAAGCACATGTGAAAATGGTGTGTAATAAAGGTCTACTAATTATTTAGGTGTTGGCACAGGCTCTTTTATAGGAAGCACTAACCAAATGGTAATACTATTTCAGATCAAATAAAAAGCCTGCTACAAAATAAGTACTAGTGTATACTATCAAAACATAAACACCAGCTACACGAGTATATGTAGATCATATAAAACAAGGTTTCATCACACATACAATACTATATAGAGAGAAACAATGTTTCATCAGACAGGCATATGACCCCAAAACAAACAGACAACTCTAACATTCCAGCCCCTGCAGCTTCGTGACTAGAGCACAAACAAAGGTGCCGCCAAAGTTCCATCAGCTACCAAAACAAACAAACATTAGACTGCAGATCCAGATAACACAACCTGGGCTAACACATGCTTTCCCAAACAAACCTTGATTGTTCATCAGAGTGTTATTTTTATCTCCTTGATGTTGCACTCTGAATTAGCTGGGTTGCTGATAGGAGTTCCTTTTTGTTTCTTTGATTTAGCACTCTAAATCACGTCGGTTGCTGAAGAAAATGAACGAAATGATCAGCAAAATCATAGGTGTACAAAGATGAAAGGGTTGCACATGAATGACTACACTAACCATGTGTCATTAAGTAGGGATGTAAAGTACACCAATGTTTAGGAGATTTGAAATTCTTACACTTCATGGTGCTGAGACCTAATTCCAATACCCCTTCTTCTCCCATATAACCACCATTTCTCTATCCTCAAATGCGTAGAGTAACCTTACTGCATCTTTCCCACCAGATGCCCATGATTTCTCAAGGACAAGGAGAGTATCCAACTCAACCTTTATATGAGGCACCCAAGCTTCCCATTTGCTTGTTGATGATCTTGCACTGGACCATGTGCTTAGAGTGAAGTCTCTTATAACCCCAAAGGCAACATCTCCATTATGCCCCTTAGCAAAGACAAAATTGCATCTAGAAATATCATATGTCTAATGTGGGCACTCAATATAACACAGTTTTGTTGTCACATTGTCGAAGACAATTATATATCTGGACTTCATTGTTGGCCAGTACAAAATGCCCCCTATGAGAGTTGCCGACCTGTGATCAATCTTAGCCAGCATCTCAGCATGTTCAATCCAGTATTCCCATTTTCCAAACTCTGATGAGTACCTCTAGACTAGTGCTTGTTTACCGTTTGTTACTATCCAAACAACCCAGAAATTGCTGCAACAGTGTAAAGATAGTTGCCCATGGTTTCTCAAACAGAGAATTATCCTACTGTCATACCCACGTCTCCGCCAAATTGGTGGTTTTGGTATCACTGTTTCACTTCCACTGATTGGATCCCAGGCCATTATCATGTTAGACCCTTGCGGACAATGAAGTAGCACCCTACCATTGCGACATCTGAGTACATATGGTTTGTAGGCTTTATGTACTTCCACCAACCTGTTCAGCTTCTAGAAGATGGATTGGTCAAGATTATGATCTATTATGAATTGAGCGTCCTTAGAGCTATTGGTGAAAAATCCAAGTAACATCATTCCTCTATTGTGTGACACGGTTAGATTTTTGAAATTGTTGCTTCCTATGAAGTCCATCCAGCTTTTTTGGGCGACTGATGCCCTCAGTATGCAGGATGGGTGTGGAGGTAGCCTGACTAGAATCTGACCGACTACATCGCTTGGAAAGTCATTGATTGTTGCATATGTTCTTCCACTGATGCTGGTAGGATGATACAAATAGCACAAGTGCATCATTAGAATTAAGTAAACTGCACAAGGCATAATGCAAAACACCTAAACAACACAAGGAATCAACTAGAGTAGTACGAAAACACCGCAAAATGCTTCACCATGTCGGAACAAGGTAAAAGGAATGAAGAACATTTTTCCAGAGGTCACCGAGGAGGATAGAACGGCCCCCACCTGAATTTTCTTGTTTTATCATAAAGAAGGGGAGAAAACGGATGCAACTTTAGTGACTTGGTGAACCCAATTCTCACGGTGACTTGCCCCAAGCTCCACCTTCCACCTTAGATTCAAGGTATGATAGTAGCTCAGATTTTAAACTACAAAGTACTACTATTTGAAATTTTTTGACAAAAAATCAGTAAATTATAGGATGCCTAGGTTTGAACCCTATGATAGTTTCATCCTATTCAGATCACTAGTTTGTAATTAAATAGCTTTTTATGTTCCCGGTACTAGTAGTTTAACCTAATATCCATTGCGTCTAGAAAAAACCCGGAGTGGAATACATAAAAGAGGGAGGGAGTCAGGGAGACAACATCCAACGCAGAACTTACAAAGGGGTCGATGAGTTCTGAGCAGATGGAGAAGGCATCGCTGATGAATGATGATCCACAACCGCTGACGCTAAAGAAGTACGACCACGAGCTGACGCATTCTTAGCATCCCATGTAGCTATTGCTTTCACAGCGGCAGCCAACATAGCTGAATTTGATCCAGCAGTAGCCGACAAGGATTTCGACTGCACCTCCACCGCTTTCTAAGCATGACTCAACACTGTCCAAGATTCCAATGCAGTACAAGCATCGGCCTCCGCATCTGCTTCACATGTATCCACTAGTGCTGCTTCAGCATCCACCTCTGCTTTACAAGCATCTGCCGAAGCAGCAAAAGCATCCACCGACGCCGATTCCATTTCCTAGAAACGCCACCAGCTTATTTACTTCGCAATTCGCAAAATAAATGTATTCTATCCATCAGAACACACGTAATCGCTGGAGGTTGGGGACGTACGTACTAGCGATCGACGGTGTGATGGTGCTCAATGGTGGAGCAACGGGGATGGCTCGGTTGAGGAAGAGCGGCCATGCGGAGAAGATGTCGATGCGGTTGAGGCAGGGCTTCCTCGAAACTAACTTTTGCCCCTCTATAATTTTTTTTGTGAATCCCGATGTTTTTAGGGGAAAACCCCGATGTAACCACACGACTGAGGATCCTGCCTTGCGTTGCTCAACCTCCCACATACAGACATCAAGTTTTGTATTCGTGTGATACAATGAATTCCTTGGTGCAAAATGTTCCAGGTGGTAAAAGCCTTCCGTTAAATGACATCACGTTCTAGAGTTCAAACATCGACCTAAAATTCCACAATGTACAACTAAAGTTTTCATTTACTACCAGATACATGCTTACAAAGCACTCGCAAGTGGCATTGACATCATCATTAACATATCTCAGAAGGAAAAAATTGAAAGATAAAAAACCACAGCAAGTTAGAATAAGATGACTCTTGTTGCCAAATATCGTAAGATAAAACCGAGTCCAACATATATTATGTCATATAGTACATCAAATACTCCAGCAGAGCCAAAAAAAATTTAGTACCTAACTTAACAAATGTCATCCTCACAAGAGATCCCAAACTCTTCCAAAATGAAAGTAGAGCGGTCAATATGGTTTACAGCTTTCCTCATTGTTTGCAGGATCAGGACTGTATGGGCGTGAAAAATCTTGAATTTCTGTTAGGGTCTCATCTTCTCGTATTTCCACCTATTCCAAGATTCGGTCGTACGCCTGGTCAATCAGGTCGTCGCCATCCACATCAGGCGACTTGGGAACTAAGTAAGCTTAGGGTCCCGAAAACTTAGCTAGACTCACCCTCTCAAGGCATCCACTATGTTGTCCACAAGCTTGTCCATAAGGAAAAAAGTAAAGGAAGCTATCCACAAGGTAAAAACCTTAAGAGTCACCCTTAAGCTTATGGGTAGTCCATAATCTTTAAAATATTGATATCTAGTACGCATTGCAATAGAAAATAATTTTTTATCACAAGACTATGAGAGGATAGCTCTTACGTGTTGGGTCTTATCTTATGGACAGGTTTGACTAGATACAATGTGGTGCAATCAACTAGCTTGGTATAACAAGTTGGTCCCATCTTAAAGATAGGTTTAGCCATATACATAGATGATGCCCTCAAGTTTCAGACCTAGGTCTAGTAAGAAAAAGATTCTCTTTTAGACACCCCAAATTTCCAGCGCTACACATACTCTAGTGACCTAGTTTGACTTGCATTATAGGTAAGGAAAACTCAATACAAACTAAACACCAAATGCACACAAGCACACCATAGTACCTCTATATGACCACCTCCGAAATACTATGTCTTGAGACTGATCTGGCGAGGCTTGAGCTTGACGAAGTCACCATACACACCTCACTATAGATGGGAACATCGCTTCCTACTAAAGAATATTCCACCTTTTATGAGACATCAAAGTTCCAAACCCAGGGTTTGAAGTCTGGTGGGCTAGGGGTACCACTTCTCTAGTAACCATCCAACCACGGGTGAGCTCTCTCTCCCTCTCTCTCTTGTATACTACATGGTACACAATAAATAGCTAGCATACATGAAATTAGGTGAACACACTTTCTAACTTCGTATTGTGACCGAGCTTAACGAGTAGCTCACAAAACTCTTTAACTATATTTTTTAGTTCATTAACATTAACAAGCAAAAAATGTTTCTCACCAAAGTTTGTTCAGAAAACAAACCAAACTCAAGCGAGTCGACTAGATGAGCGCTCATTAACCTCGGCGTGCGAGCTTTCGACCACCCCATTTTTAGGTAAACATGGACATGTCTTTAAGAATTATTATCAAGTTTATGCAGGCTGTCTAGCTAGTTTCAACCACTGGAATGACTTTAGATCGATTAGTGGAAAAACTAGTGAGGGTGTCAACAGATTTAGTTTCTTGCTAAGAATTTGCACGTCGACCCTGTTTTGAAAATATTGAAATAAAATAAAGAAAAAACAAAAAATGAAGAACTTTCGCATTCATTGGAATTCATTAATATGCTCTAGCGAAAGTGAGCAATGCAATGTTTTATTTTGTTAAGCAAGTAGTATTAGCCAAAGGGTATGGCTCAGCTTGTTGGTGGACAAATAACCAGGCCCAACTACTTTACCTTGCTTAATTAATTTTAGGATCCTTTGTGCTAAATGTATGGACTTGGATGTCATTTTCATTTTCTATGGTCCTAGATGCAACTTGCACTTCCACCGATCGTGTTAACTAAAGCAAACTACTCTGATAGGACCCACGTTAGTTAAAATAAAATGCCACTACCCCAATTTTCATACAAAGTGGACCATGCTTTCTTACAATTCCCATGTTTTTAGCCGGATTTATCAAGATTACTAGCTAACTTGGTACACTTAAATAACTTTATGTCTATTTAACGAAATTAGGTCAAATTGTTCTTTTTTGTAAAGAATATACCTCAAAATAGAGGGGGGAATCAAAGAACGAAAAGAGATTATGAATGCACATTGTTGAGTAAATAGGGTGTCTAAGAGCAACTTAGTTTTATGGGCCTCTTTATATGGTTGTTGATCATTATTAATAGATTGCTCTTTACACTTTTGGGTGATATATTTCTTTTTAATTAATTGTGTTTTCGAAGGTAGATTGGTGCTTCTTATTTTAGTAAACAATGGCATTGGTGTGAGTTTCCAACTATTAGTAAAGAATATTCTCAATTTTCCGATTGATGACGAGATTGTTCATTTCCATAAAGAAAGTCCGAAAAATATTGGATCTGAATATGCCACAAGCCAAGCTTTCAGACATCTATAGTGGACCGACATGGTGTACTACTTATGATTCCCATGTTTCATGAGTTTTCAAACTTCGTCCTTGCTAACTCTGCCAACTTGAATGACTTTATACCAATTTACCGAAATTAGGTCTAATTTGAACTACAAGAAAATTGTAGGTTGCTTTAAAAGTTTTGTGATTTTTTGGGAGGGAACCATCGGGGGGTCGTTTAATATATCACAAACCACCACCAAGAGTTTTGACAATAGTTTCAACTTGCTATGATTTTGCATCTTGACAATTTAACAAAATTAGATCAAACTTGAGCTACCATTAAGCGCGATAGATTCCTCTCTAATTAAATGTCATTTCAGAGGTAGATGAGTGTATCTTTTTTAGTAAACAATGTCGTCAGTGTGAGTTTCCAACTATCAGGAAAGAACATTCTAAATTTTCCAAGTGATGAACTTGGATGTCTTTTGCATTTCCTAAGATCCTCGATGCAGCTTGTACTTTCACCGACCGTGTTAACTCAAGCACATTGCTCCTACGGGACTCACGTCAGTTAAAAGAAAATGCCACTGCCCCAATTTTCATACAAAGTGGACCTTGCTTTCTTACAATTCTGAAGTTTTTAGATGGATTTTTCAATATTACTAGCTAACTTGGTACACTGACTTTATGTATATTTAACGAAATTAGGTCAAATTGTTCTTTTATGTAATGAATATAGCTCAAAATAGAGGGGAAAATCAAAGAACAAGAAGAGAATATGCATGCAAATTGTTGAGGAAATACGGTGTGTAAGAGCAACTTAGTTTTGGGTATCTTTGCACTGTAGTTGATCATTATTAATAGATCAGTGGAATTTCTCAAAAAAATCGAGTCTAGCGCAGTGGCAAGGGGAGTACAAGGCACAAGTGAAAAAGCAAACAATGGGCACCACTTGACAGTGTATGACCAAGCTGTAAAACTACTATTCAAAAGTTAGCATCTTCAGTTTAGTAGGTCCCACGAATCGTCTCATATAGACACTATCTAAACGGTAGAGCTTAGGGCATCACCTATGTATTTAAGATGGGCCCACTTGCTATACCAAGCTAGTTTATTGCACCACAATGTATCTAGTCAAACTTGTCCATAAGATAGGACCCACATGTAAGAGCTACCCTCTCACAGTCTTGTGATTAAAATTTTCTATTGCTATGTGTATTAGCTATCAATATTTAATGCTTATGGACTACCCATAAGCTTAAGGGTGAAACTTAAGGTTTTTATCTTGTGGATAGCTTCCACTATGTATATGGAAGTCCATTAAGACCACTTTTTTCCCCTTATGGAAAACATAGTGGATGCCCTTTACTCGTAGTATTTCTTTGCTTAGACATATGCTCACCTTTTTCCACACACTGTACATGATGAGAGAATAAGACATAGGCAAGGGAAGAGGGAAGCACCAAAGAGAGAAGAGGAGTTGAAGGCGGTTCGATGTTAGAGTAAAGTTTTTTTTGCGGGGGAGATGTCAGAGCAAAGTTATGATGGGTTCCTGACACGAGGTACTCCTGACTCTACTAGTAGTACTAGTAATAAATTTCAGGACCTATGCACGAAAAAATGATGTGTTTTCTCTCTCCTTCAGTGCCTCTCATCTTTCCACCCCTCTCCCCTCGTGCACCGGCCCAGCTGATCTCTCCCTCATCCATAGTGTGGCGCTGCACACATGTGCCTTGGTACATCGACTCTGTTTTTTTGAGAGGGAGGCTCTATTTCTCGGCGTGTTCTGCAACCGCGTTGGTGTGGAGTAGGAGGAGGAGTACATAGGAAGGAAACCACTTTGCTCCTTGGCGGAAAAGAAATGCAAACTTTTCTGGTTTTGAAATTTTCACTTGCTCCCCAAACATCAAGAGGGAAGCTTATTCAAAAGATTATACACTCGCAGTAGTACTAATTATCTTATATTTATCTTGTCTTATCTCTTACAATACCATACCACTATATAGTGTATGGATAAATTTGAACATGGACCGTTGGATCAAGACTGGCAAATCCAAACATTTCTAACTGTTGGATCTCCTTTTCCATTCTTACCATCTATAAGATTCTATATATAGTATTTAGCACAATGAACGCTAGCATGCGCAAACCTCGAAACACACTTCATTGCTTAGTTTCCGGGACCTTGTGCTAAATACATGGACTGGGATATACTTTTCATTTTTATGAGGTCCTCGATGTAACTTGTACTTCCACCGACCATGTTAACTGAAGCACCTCGCTTCTATGTGACCTACCGTAGTTAAAATAAAATGCAACCCTCCCAATTATAACACAAAGTGGACCATTGTTAATTATATAATTCTATTTTTCAAGCTTCCTAGCTAACTTCACACACTACACTTACTTCTTGCCAATTTAATGAAATTAGGTCAAACATGAGCTACAAGTAAGCGTGGTAGATTTCTCTTGAATTCATATTCCTCTAGTAATCAATGTCGTCAGTGTGAGTTTCCAACTACCAGGAAAGAACATTCTAAATTTCCCTAGTAATGACGAGATTGTTCTTTTCTTAAAGAAAGTCTAAAGAATATGGATCTGAATGCCACAAGCAAATCTTCCAGACATATTAGTTGGACCAACATGTTTTACTTATGATTCCTATGTTTAATTTTATGAGTATTCAAAGTACGTCCTAGCTAACTCTACCCACTTGAATGACTTTATGCCGATTTATCGAAATTTGGTCAAATTTAAACTACAAGAAAATTGTAGGGTGCTTTGAAAGTTTTGCGATTTTTTGGAGGTAACCATCGGGGGGTCATTTAATATATCACAAACCACCACCGAGAGTTCTGACAACATGTTCAACTTCTTGAAAGAACATTCTCAATTTCCCTAGTGATGACAAGATTGTTCTTTTCCGTAAAGAAAATTCGAAGAATATGGATCTGAATGCCACAAGCAGAGATTTCAAATATTTATAGTGGACTGACATGTTGTACTTACGAATCCCATGTTTTATGATTTTTCAAAGTTCGGCCTAGCTAACTCTGCCCACTTGAATGACTCTATTACGATTTATCGAAATTAGGTCAATCTTGAACTACAGGTAAATTGTAGGTTGCTTTGAAAGTTTTGCGAATTTTTTTAGGGAACCATGGGGGGTCATTTAATATATCACAAACTACCAACGAGAGTTTTGACAACATGTTCAACTTCTCGCAAAGATTTTGTATGTTGACAATTTAACAAAAGTAGGTGAAACTTGAGCTACAAGTAAGCGTGATAGATTGCTCTTGAATTAAATGTCATTTCAGAGGATGATGGGTGCATATTCTTATAGTAAACAATACCGTAGGTTTGAGTTTCAAGCTATCAGGAAATAACTATCTCAATTTTCGAGTGATGACGAGATTGTTTTTTTAAAGAAAGTCCCAAGAATATTAGATCTGAATACCACAATACAAGTTTTCAAACCTATATAGTGGACCGACATGTTGTACTTATTATCCCCATGTTTTATGAGTTTTCAAACTTTGTCCTAGCTAACTCTACCCACTTGAATGACTTATGTCAATATAGCGAAATTAGGTCAAATTTGAACGACAATTAAATTGTAGGTTGCGTTCAAAGTTTATAAAAAAAAGCTTTTGGAGGTACCCATGGGCTCTCAATTATTATATCAGAAACGATCGAGAGTTTTGACGACTCGCCTGACTTCTTACTATGATTTTCATCTTTACAAAATTGAACCCATTTTGAAAATGATGTCATGAAATAAAGGAAAAAATGAAATATTTATACATGATGTCCTACCATGTCGCATGCACTACATGCCATAAAAACAGTAACCATGGGACTAGACAAGTGTTGGAAAAATAGTTTCATAATATTGTCCTACCATGTGTATAGATATTATTGGGTTTCAACCCGAACGACCAAGGTCATCAAGGCCATATCAACATCATAGTTTACGATCTGATAGAGTTCTCACATTAGTTTGGTAGATGGGTGCATCTTTGCATAGTAATCACTATTGCTTGTGGGAGATTCCAAAAGTTAGGAAAAAAAATACATACATTCAATTTTCCTTAGCGACGACGATGATATTTTTTCGGTGCAAAATTCCAAATAATATGGTTCAGAATGCCACAAGCCAATGGTTTTAGGCATAGTGGATCATGTTTCCTATCTAACTACGGCACTTAAATGGCTTTATGTGGATTTATCGAAATTAGGTCAAATTTGAACTACATGTAATTGTAGGTTGCTTTGAAAGTTTTAAAAAAAGCTTTTGGAGGTACCCATCTGGGGTCAATTAATATATCAGAAACTACCGAGAGTTTTGACAACAGGTTCAACTTCTTTCTAAGATTTGCATCTTAACAATCTAACAAAATTAGGTCAAACTTGAGCAACAGGTAAGCATGATAGATTGCTCTTGAATTATTTGTCTTTTCGGATGTAGATGGGTGCATCCTCTTGTAGTAAATAGTGCCCTCGGTGTGAGTTTCCAGCTATTACGAAAGAACATTCTCAATTTTCTGACTGATGACAAGATTGTTCATTTTCTTAAAGAAAGTCTGGAGAACATGGGTGTGAATGCCACAAGCCAAGCTTTCAGACATATATAGTGTAGTGGACCGACATGTTCTACTGATGATTCCCATGTTTTATAAGTTTTCAAACTTCATCCTAGCTAATTCTTCCCATGTGAATGATTTTATGTCGATTTATTGAAATTAGGTCAATTTTGAGCTACAAGTAAATTGTATGTTGCTTCAAAAGTTTTAAGAAAAAGCTTTTGGACGTACCCATCAGGGGGGGTCAATTAATATATCAGAAACCACCGAGAGTTTTGACAAAAGCTTCAACTTCTTGCTAATATTTTGCATCTTGACAATTTACTGAAATAGGTCAAACTTGAGCTACAAGTAAGCGCGATAGATTGCTCTTGAATTAGTTGTCGTTTCAGAGGTAGATGGGTACTTCTTCTTGTAGTAAACAACTAACTACCATGAAAGAACATTCTCAACGTTCTGAGTGACCACGAGATTGCTCCTTTCCGTAAAGAAAGTGCGAAGAATATGGATTTGAATGCCACAAGCCAAGCTTTTAGACATATAGATAGTGGACCAACATGGTGTTCTAACGATTCCTATGTTTTGTGAGTTTTCAAACTTCATAGCTAACTCCACCCACTTAAATGATTTTATGTAGATTTATCGAAATTAGGTCAAATTTGAACTACAAGTAAATTTTAGATTGCTTTGAAAGATTTAATAAAAATCTTTTGGAGGTACATCAGGTGGTCAATTAATATATCAGAAGCGACCGCAAGTTTTGACAACAAGTTCCAACTTCTTGCCAAGATTTTGCATCTTGACAATTTAATGAAATTAGGTCAAACTTGAACTACAATTAAGTGTGATATACTAGTCTCAAATTAAATGTGTTTCGAAGGTAATTAATGGTAAAAGCGAGGGAGGTAGTAACTTAGCCAGTAGTTACCATAAGATCACACATACCAATACTAAATTAATTAGGTCTTAAATGACACTACACATATGTTATTACCCAATATTAAGGTAGTAATAACATTTGCAAGTTACTAGTCTAAGTTACTACAGAGCTGTACTACAATAGTATTACTACGTACTGTATGCCTTAAAGACACATTTTCATAAGCTGTTCACCACAAGTGTAGGCTCTCACTGGTCAGACGGATAAAGCCAATTAGTTGTTCATTTTGTACTATATCGTCGATCTTCTTCTATCACTGACAAAGAATAAATTCTTCTGCCACTTCTAGGATGTTCTTTCGTCGAGCTACAACCAGTAGTTGAGACGTCTACGCACGCGACTCTCAAGCAATTGCATCCGTCTGTCCAAAATGAATGGGAAGGATTATACAATGGATTTTCTTTTGGTCGATGGTTGATTTTTTTTGAGAGATGGTCGATTTGGGGTCGGGAGTGGGGCATAGAGGTCAACAGGGGAGAGGAAATTGACGGTGTCGTAGGCAAGTTGATTTGGGGTGGCAGCGAGTGGGTGTACAGATGGTACTGGTAGCCCATTTAGTGAGCATTTTTGTTGTTGTACTACTAGTACAAGAGTTCGATAGTATTCCAGTTTTGGTTCCTTACCAGCGAAACTAGGACATTACATGTTCTGGATGTGCCTGCACACGATGATGAATGTAGAAGATCCAACGATTATTTAGGTTTGGCAAGAGGAGCTCTGAGTATACTCCAGACCATCTCTCTGCCATGACCATTCATTTGACAGGCAATACAACTCCATGGCATGCTAGGCTAGCTATGTTGTAGCGAAGGACAGACCTACTCCAGTCGGTATGATTTCAATTGATTTATTCTACTCCTAGTAGTAGTGTTTTCCTTTGCTCTCTGTCCTCTTCCTCTCCATCTTCTCGCTGATACCCACTCGCCCACCTTTGCACACGCCAATGCCTCCATGCCGCTTTCGGATCATCTCCGGAGCCTAGTTCAATAGGCAAAGTAGATTTAGCTAGCAGAGAGAAAGAAGGCACGCTTGGTTTTATTTCATCCCGTATTTCTCCTTGCCTCGATCTCCATGCTCACTTCACCTCCAACATGTCAGCGATGGACATTCCCACTCGCACACCAATACAGTCAGCCGCCAACGCAGCCATGCCGCTTTAGGATCAGCTCCAACACCCAGTTTGATAGACAATTTTTCGTCTTGCCCTGCCAGCTACTGCTCGCTCTCTCCTTCAAAACCCCAATCAAAACCAAACGCCATCGTCCCCCACCTGCCCGAGATATTCCTTGTGATGGACCAATTGATCGATAACAGTGACATTTCAAGGGTGTTTTCTGATGGCCCCCTTGAAGAAATCTCAGCCAGAAGCAACGTCATCACCGCTGTTGTTGGGGAGATAACCGCGGATAGGGTCAAGCCAGGGTGTAAAGGGCAGGCTTGGCCGGGGTACGGAGAAGCCAAAGCAAAAGTTGGCCGAGTTACCTCGGGGCAAGCTGAGTCATGGCTAAACCCGGCCCGGATGGGATTCACCTAAATGTTCCTTAGCCGACATAAGTTATATGTTGGTGCACTCCTTTTACTTGTGTGCAGGAACCGCGAACCCGAGTCAATTGAGCATAGGCCGGGTTACAAATTGGTGTACGAGGGAAGGAGAGAATCTTCCAACAATCAAGGGCTTTAACTTTACAGTAGAGCATGAGAGAAGCAAAAGAAGAGGAAGGACCAGCTGGGGAAGCCAACAAAGATGATGCAGGCTTTGTTGGCTTACCCAGATGACGCTGGTGCTTACATCAACATCGCTTTGCTTATGATATAAAGAAGCTTCTTTTGACTGCTTTGGGAAAGAGCATATTCGGGGAATATGCTTCCACGTGTGCCCTAACTTGTTACCAGGGCTCCCCTATATAAGGAGCACCAGGGCTTTCGTTGTAGGGGGCTGGCTGGGAGTTTCTGGACAGATTATACCTTAGGGGAAATAGCAAGCTATGAGATAGTTTGGGGAGTAAGAGAGCTTGTTCTTCCTCCTCTCCCCATCTTGTTCTTGGAAACTTGTAAGGAAATTGGTTCTTGAGAATACAACATCTGAGCGAGGAATCACCTCGTTATCCCTCCCTGGATCCCTCTAGTGCAATTAGTCTCCACCTTTAGCCTATCCATGGCATCTGCCATGCCACCACCACGACAGTTGGCACCCACCGTGGGGCTGGCGGCGCTAGCAGGAGTCAAGATCCGGACATGAAACATCCTCCCTACTAGAGAATGCATCGCCACCGGTCTCGTTCAGTGCTTCGGAGTACTAGACTACGTCAGCGACAACGCCTGTAGCTTCCGCAACCGTCCTCCTCCATGCAAGGACATCTTCATCAACGTAGGGATAAACAAGGTCTACGTCAGCATCGACGAGTCATGCGTGCACCCGATGCGCGTGGTGCTGGCGGGGGAGTCACCGTTGTGCAAGTCTATAGCAGCACGTGGAGCTCGCCCTGTTACTTCGGTGGAGGTGATGATGGCCGCGCCCGATGAGGGCACCATCAAGGAACAAGGGCCGGATCTAGAGGTAACCCTAAAGGCACCTAGGAAAAGTAGAGGTCCACCGCTAGAAAGGCCAGAGAATGTGCTACAACAGGCAATAGATATCTTGGCTACACCCCTGGCACCTGCGTTAGATCTGGCTCAGGCGCAGGCAGAGTTAGAGGAGACCCAGAGAAAGATACTAGAGGGTGCAAAGAAAACAGCAGCAGCTCAGGAGTCACTGAATATAACACTAAGAGAGTATGCTAGAGACAACAAGGTAGACCCGGCTAAGGTGAAAGGCAAAAGGCTCATCGCTGAACTGAACAAGGAAGGAGACTCTAGAGCGAACGAGTCATAATATACTAAATCATTAGCTTTGCCGAAGTATAGCACTCCGGCGAAGAATCTTAGGGCAGCGGATGCTGCGACATCCGAGTTAGAGGGTTTGACGGGTGTAGCCTGGCAAAGGTAGCAAGAAAGAGTAAATGAGTTGGTGAGGATTGCAAACCGGCAAAATGAGGAGTTACGCCAGAATAACCCGACGGGGGCAGGCTCACATGTGGTATGCTCTGTGGTAAGAGCCCCTAAGAAATCTGCAGCAGCAACATCCTCCCCTGGAGCGCATGCAAGGAGAGAGCAAGCAGTGACTTTGGCAAGAAAGAAGCAAATGGTACCGTATGATCCGGTAAAGGCAGGAAAAGGAAAAGCAAGTCTGAACGACGAAGACCGTTATAGTGCCAGCAAAGGTGAAGCTGGCCGAGGAAAAAATGACCAAGGCGGTGCCGGTCAGGGAACGTCGGGAACGGCAATGCCGGACAAAACCCACCTCAGCAATAGCAGCAGCGAGCCATATCCCGACAAGAGCAAAATGCCGGCCAGGTTATGCAACAAAACGTGCGCCAAGGTCAAGATTGCTATAATGATGGTTATTCGGTGCTGGAGGATGCCGGCTATACCAGGCCTGCGCACAGAACATAAGCTAACATCTCTGGAGTCTGTCTAGGAGGCAGAGATCTCCAACCCGATGATGCAAGGCTAAAACTGGACAAGATCCATAGGTCGGAGATGATAGAGGCATGAGGTCCACCTGGACCACCATGCTTTAGACCTCGGATAAGGAAAGAGCCATCTGTGCCGAATTTCCAGTTGGCCCGGGGAACAAAAACATATGACGAAAGCACTAGACCATAAGACTGGCTGATCGATTTCGCCAATGCAGTGTACATATCACAAGGCAATTTGAGGTGGGCCATGTGATACATGCCACACATGTTGGAAGGCCCGGCGAGGATTTGGCTCAACAACTTGCCAGAGGGCAGCATAAAATCGTGGTTAGATTTCAAGGAAATGTTTGTAAGTAACTTTACTAGTACTTACAAGAGGCCAAATAGACCACAACAGCTAGGCATATGCCAGCAGAGGCAAAATGAGATGGATCGTGAGTTCTTGACTCGGTGGTGCAACGTGTGAAACTCCTTTGAGGGAGTAACTGAGCCGCAGGCCATTGCATGGTTTACGCAAGGCTGCAGATATGGAAGTGTGTTGTGGTAGAAACTGCAAAGAGACATGCCAACGACTCTAGCATAGACAATCCAGATCGTAGATTCATATGCGCTGGGTGACCCGACTCAACCCCGGCTTATGTCCACCGAGTCAAGGGAAGAATACTATCCTCGGGACGGAGCCAGAGTCTCCTGGCGGAATGATTACCAGAGTAAGAGGAGAGATGATAGGCCGGATTACAGATACATCTCGCATCAAGTTGCAGCGGTAACTCAAGATCACTCCAGGGCAGGAATCAACGAGCGTCAGAAAACAGGGGGGCAATAGTGGACTCCAAATAATGATGGCAAGAAAACCTGGACGCCAGAGCAGAAGAGGTAGTGGCAAGAGAGGAAAGACTACCTGAGGTATACATATGAATCAATGTTGGATAAGCCGTGCAAGTTCCATACACCGAAATCGAATAGCCCGGCTAACCACACCACGCGTGATTCCGATGGATGAAGAAGATAGCGCAGGGCGGTGCGGGGAATGCGCATGCACCTCGGCATGACGGACCTCAGCAGGGCGAACCTCGGCACGATGCACCCCGGCAGCCACAGCTTACTGGAGCAAATGCTCAGTTGATGCTGCCTCCACCGCTGCCGATGTATGATAATCATGATAGGAGAGATACAGTACATCCGCTGGAACATTAGCAGCAGCCGAATTAGGCGCACGTCGGAGGTCAAGGACGAAATGAGTACAGGAAGCATCACCAAATTTACTGTGTGTTCACCACAGAGGAAACTGACAAAAAGAGCATGCGACGCCGGCATATGGAGGTGAATGAAGTGATGCCAGCTGTAACGAGGTATATGCCATGGGCAGAGCAGGATATTGTTTGGAGCATTAAGGATCACCCCAGGCACATGCCATGTCCTGGTTCATATGCACTGGTGTTAGATCCGACGTTTATTGGGCCCAATATCAATGTAACGTTTTCCAAGGCGCTGATCAACAACGGCAGCAGTATTAATATCATGTACATGGACACCATGCGTAAACTGGGTATCTCGAAGAATATGCTCCAGCCGACAAGGACACTTTTCATGGGATTGTGCCGGGTCTCTCTTGTGAGCCAATAGGCAAAGTCCGGGTCGACATATTATTCGGTACAAGGGAGAACTGCAGGACTAAGAACTTGGAGTTTGAGGTAGTAAACTTGGAGAGCGCATATCACATGTTACTCGGCAGGCCAGCTCTGAGTAAATTCATGGCAAGAACTCATATCGGTTACCTGAAGATGAAGTTACCTAGGCCAAATGGTGTAATCACCATCACGGGTGATTTTCGATGTTTGCTGGAGTGTGCGTCTGCCAGATCAAACCTAGCCGAGTCGCTCCTGATAGCACACGAGAAGAGGAAGATTCAGGAAGTTGCGGCTTTGGCTCAGTCAGCATAGCAATATATGCCAGCAATGAGTAACCCGCACGAAAGTGTTTCGTTCCAGCCAACAAAGGATACAAAGAAAGTACCTATGGATGATCAGTTCCGAGAGCGTGCTGTAACTATTGGTGCCAGGTTAAATGCTAAATAGGAAAGCGAGCTCGTCAACTTCCTCTATGAGAATCGGGATATCTTTGATTGGTCCACTCAGGATCTGCAAGGTGTGCCGAGGGAGTTGGCCGAGCACTCACTGAATGTCAGACCCGAAGCAAAGCCGGTCAAGCAACCTCTCCACCGCTTTGCCGAAAATAGGAGAAAGGTTATTGGTGACAAGATAGCTCGGCTCCTTACAGCCAGGTTCATCATGGAAGTACTCTACCCGGATTGGCTGTCTAATCTGGTGCTCGTGGAAAAGAAGAAAGATGATTCGAATGTAGCAGTAATGTGGCGTATGTGTATCGATTACAAGAACCTGAATAAGGCGTGTCCAAAATATCCATTCCCACTGCCGAGGATAGACCAAGACATAGATTCAACTGCCGGATGTGAGTTGTTGTCATTCATAGATGGATATTCTGGTTT
The DNA here is from genome assembly GCA_916181665.1 of Avena sativa. Lineage (NCBI taxonomy): Eukaryota > Viridiplantae > Streptophyta > Magnoliopsida > Poales > Poaceae > Avena > Avena sativa. The sequence continues at coordinate 462,158,895 of OV702297.1, read as the reverse complement.
CCACCAGATACCTTTAAACCCCAATTATCAAATAAAGACTGCATTTATTACCCCATATGGGGCTTATTGCTATCGCACTATGCCGTTTGCTTTACGTAATGCTGGAGCAACGTATCAACTATGCATGCAAAAATGTTTACATGACCAAATAGGTCAAAATGTACAAGTTTATGTGGATGATGTGGTGATAAAAACCAAGGAAAGCGAAATGCTCCTTGAAGATATCCGGCAAACATTCGCGAACTTAAGAAGGTTTTGGATGAAGCTTAACCCGGAAAAATGAACCTTTGGTGTTCCTGCTGGAAAATCACTCGGTTTTCTTGTATCTAGCCGAGGTATCGAGGAAAACCCGACCAAAATCCGAGCTATAGACCGGATGGAACTGCCGAAGTGTCTAAATGACGTGCAAAAATTCACAGGCTGTTGGGCGTCCTTAAGGCGTTTTATATGCCGGATGGGTGAGAAAGCATTGCCACTCTATCAGCTGATGAAAAAATCCGACAAAAATTCGTGTGGACGCCATAGGCAAATGAGGCATTTAATGAACTAAAAAGATGTTAACCTCAGCACCTGTATTAGCTTCACCACTATCAAAGAAGCCAATGCTGCTCTATATAGCCGCAACCAACCGAGTTGTAAGTACAGTAGTAGTGGTGGAAAGAGACGAGGGAGGTAAGTCGGTGTTGAGGCCGGTATATTACCTAAGCGAGGTACTCTCGACCTCAAAACAAAAATACCCCCATTATCAGAAAATGGCTTATGGCGTCTACATGGCGGCCAAGAAACTAAAACACTATTTTGAGGAGCACCCAATCCGAGTTATATGCGAAGCACCAATTTCCGAGATACTGGGCAACAAGGACGCGAGTGGCCGAATTGCAAAATGGGCAACTGAGTTAGCACCTCATGCGCCCCAATTTGATAGAAGAGAAGTGATCAAGTCTCAGGCTGTGGCCGACTTTTTTGTAGATTGGGCCGAGGTACAATACCAACCTCCGCTGCCGGATACATAGTATTGGAAAATGCACTTTGACGGGTCAAAGACGAAGACTGGATTAGGTGCTAGAGTAGTGTTGACCTCGCCAAAAAAGGATCAGCTAAAGTATGTGTTGCAAATTCACTTCAGAGCATCAAACAATGTTGCTGGGTACGAAGCACTTGCGCATGGCTTGAAAGTAGCCAAGGAAGTAGGTATTCGCCGGATTGAGTGTTACAGTGACTCGGATTTTGTAGTACGGCAAACCTCAGGAGATTGGGATGCTGGATGCAAATATGGCACTATACAAATTTCATGTGCAAAATATAGCTGGATATTTTGAAGGATGCGAGTTCCATCACATACCTCAGCTGGAAAATGAAGCTGCCGACATGTTGTCCAAACTCGAATCCACTAGACAGGCGATCCCACCTGGAGTAGCACGGGAACACCTTAGAAAACCATCTAATAGGACATCACCAGAATCTGAATCAATATATCCCGACAAATGACGAATCTGGAGCTGAGCCCATGGACATCGATGAAAGGGGTCTACTAGTGAACCCGGGGACTGCCAGGCAGAACCCGGGGACTGCTCTGCAAGACCTGGGGACTGGATACCACGGACCAGTGGAAGTTATGTCGGCAACACCAATGGAAATTGTTGAGGATATTTTTCAAACGCGGATCATACCAGCTTGGGTCGTACCAATTCTCCAATTCTTGAAGGATGGAACTTTGCCGAAAGAAGAAGTACATGCAAGGCAAGTCCAGAGGAGAGCCAAGGCCTACACCATCATCAATTCCGAGCTACACAAGAGGAGTGTCATTGGGGTTGTGCAACGATGCGTAGACCTAGAAGAAGGCCTTGAGATACTCCAGGATATTCATCAAGGAGAATGTGGGCATCATGCCTCATCCAGGGCCCTACCGGCTAAGGCTTTCCGGCATTGGTTTTATTGGGCAAGTGCCTTGCAGCAGGCCGAGGATCTGGTAAGAAAATGTAATGGGTGTGAGAGGTATGCTAGCAAAATACATATGCCAGCCTCCGAACTCAATACAATACCAATCACTTGGCCATTTGCTATATGGGGCTTGGACATGGTGGGACCGTTTAAACCGGCCAAGGGAAATATGATGCATATCCTGGTAATGATGGATAAATTTATGAAATGCATTGAAGTAAAACCTATCAGAAAGTGTGATGGAGCTACGGCTGTGTCATTCCTCAAAGATATCATTCTAAGGTATGGCTACATATCCTCACAGTATCATCACAGACAACGGAACAAATTTTGCTGAAGGGGTGTTTGCTCGATTCTGCCGAGATAAGAAGATCCGGCTAGACATTGCCTCGGTGGCCCACCCCGCATCGAATGGGAGGGTGGAAAGATCTAACAGACTGGTATTATCCGGGATAAAACCCCGGCTTATTGAGACACTACAAAGGTCAGCGGGCTGCTGGACTGAGGAACTCCCGTCCGTGTTATGGAGTTTAAGAATGACTCCTAATCGATCAACTAGCTATACACCATTTTTTGGTATATGGGGCAGAAGCCGTAATACCGTCCGACATAGAGCATGACTCGCCAAGGGTCGCCCAATACATTGAAGACGAAGTGCACGAAGCCTGGCAAAATTATGTTGATTTGCTAGAAGAAGAGAGAGAACTGGCCTTGTCCAGATCCGCCATATTATCAGCAAAATCTCTGACGCTACCATAGCCGGAAAATAAACCCCCGCGTATTCCAGGTAGGAGATCTGGTATTTCGGATGGTGCAACGAACTGCCGGCATGCACAAGCTATCACCCCCATGGGAAGGGCTATTCATTGCAAGCAAAGCATTGCACAATGACGCCTACTATTTTATTGATGCACTACCACCAGAGAAGAACAAGGCGGACTGGTCAGGCGAGGGATCCAAACGACCATGGAACATGGCTCTACTTCGACTATAGCGTTTGCACGAATCTTGGCGCGGGTAGGTGGATATAAGGGGTTTAGATTTCTTCTTCTCCTTTCCACCAGTCCTTTGCCGTTTCCTTCCTTTCCAATCATCCTACGCGCACAGAGCCTCCTCGTCCTTCCCCCACAGAAACTCCCAGCACCGCCCCTTTAAGGTCACTTTCTCACCGGAGAAAAATGGCTTCATCATCTTCTTCCTCTGGCTTGGCGGCAGCAGCGGCGGCGGCGAAGGAGGAAGCTACAGCGGAGAAGGAAAGCTACAGCAGAATCTGGATCCCCTACGCCATCGACGAGGCAGGCCTCAAGAATGTGGAGAAGGAGGGGCTGCTCGTCGCCGGCGACTGGCGGAGCGGCTCTGGTGAAACCGTCCCCAACCCACATGAGGGCGAGAGAGTCCACTTCGGCACTCATCTGGACCGAGGTCTGTCTTTTCCTCCCTCGGAGTTCTTCTCCGAGGTGATAGATCACTTTGGAGTTTAATTCCACAATCTTCCTCCCAATTCTCTTCTAGAAATGAGCGCATATGCTGCGCTTTGTGAGGGCTTTCTCGGCATTAGGACGAGTTTGCTTCTCTTCCGGTTTTACTTTCATGTCCGGAGGAATTCCATCACTGCCGGTGTTCCTTACATCATTGGCACCATTAGTTTTTCTCTTAGACGAGACCGGGCATATCCCAAAATTTCTGCTAGTGACTTGGTCAAACAATGGCCAGCCACTTTTTTCTACCATAGGGATATTCCGGCTCCCGGCAATGATACTACTTTGCCAGTTTTTGTTGACGGAGCAGCCACGGCCCAGTCTTCCTGGGACGAGGCTGCTCCGGCTCTCACAGATGATCTGATCCTCGCTAAGAGGCGGATCGAATATCTGATTAAGCACAATGGTCTGAAGGGATCCGACTTGGTCCAGTGATGGGTCTCATGCCGGATCCAGCCACTTCAGTACCACGGGGACAGACTGATGCATTCCGTCACGTCTTCTCTAACCGACTCCCTCCGCATTAGCCCCAAAGCCTACACCACTCAAGGCTACATAACCCAAATCAAGTGGCTGATCAAGGAGCGGATCGAAAGGCGGATTCCAGAGGTTTCTCGGGACATGCACACGGCGGAAAACCCCGTGGTGCCGGTAAGCTTTTATCATCACATCTTTTATGTGTTTCTATCTTTGAGTTATATTGCAATACTGATATGTTTTCTTATTTTCAGCTTGCTGACATCCCCGAGTTGGAACTTGCTCCACTCGAAGGATACCCTCCAGAGTTCTCTTAGGAGGTGGAAGTAGTTCCACTGCCGGATCTTGCGCTCAAGGAGCGCAAAGCTCCGACAGTAGCGGTTGGCACTAAGGAGTTGCCTGTCGTGAAGAGGTATCCTTTCCGTCACAACTTTTCCGTCTTTGTGCTTTACTTAAACTTCTTTCCGAGATGTAATGTTTTCGACTTTGTTACCTTCTAAGAGCAAAATCGATCATCAAGGGAAAGGGGAAAGGGATTTCTTCGAAGCCCTTACGCCAGACGAAGCTTATCATAGCTTCGCCTGCCGTAGCTCCTCCGACTCCGGCTCCTCAACCTTCTGCAACTCCGGTTATCTCGTCGGAAGCTACAGAAGATCCGGCTCCTCAAACGGAGCTTGTGATCCTTGGGTCACAAACTGATGCCACTGTGGGTGCGTCAGGTCAAGATAAGGGTGAACGCTCTTCGGGTAATGATCCCTCGGCTGAAGTCTTTGTCGAGAACCTCCTCAACAATCCGGGTCTTGCCAAGTTTGGCCTGACCCGGAAATCTGCAGAGGAGATCCAGCGACTAGCCAGGCAAGTCCTAGACAAAAGCCATCTATCCCCCGAAGAGGAGGCGCAAGAAGCAGAGGACGTCAGTTCTCTGACCTTCTCGCTCAAGTCCGCCTTCGCGACGAGAGGATCAGGACTGGCGAGCTTCCAACAGCCCCAGTGATCCCTCTTACTCTCACCGAGAAGGTGGCAGCTAAAGTGAACGCGGGTTTAGACAAACTCACCCACGAGCAATATGTAAGTCAGAATTCCAACTCTTGTTTTTACATTATGTTATATCATATCCTCTAGCCCCCAAGCATGAAGTAGGATATAGAATCCGAGTTTATGCTTTCATTAGGATGCCAAAGAACGAACTAGTGTAGCCCCCAAGGCTCATGCTGATATTTAGCAAAAAATATTAGCCCGAGTCTTAAGTAGCTTTCTGACTTTGGGTATTCTGACTTACAGAAAGTATGTTCCTATAACCAGGAATTATCGTCCAATGTCTATAATAAGCGTAGAGAGAGATCAAAGCTCTCCGGCTTAAAAATGTTGAGCTCAAGGTAGCCAAGGATGAAGCCGAAGGTAAACATTTTGAGATTCAAACCTTGTCTTTTGGTTTTTTCTATGTCGAATTTTTCTGAACTGTTGTTCTTTTTGTCTTGCAGCGTTGGTGAAACAATCCATCGCTATGATTGAAGAGGCCGAGAACCTCAAAACCCTGGTGGCGGAAAACAAAGGACTTCGCCAAGAGCTGGATAAGCTCAAGGCAGATCATGAAACGAGCATAGCTCAAGTCCTGGAATCCTCCTCCATGGCCACTAAAGAGCGCGATCGCAAGATTGCTGCTCAAGATAAAGTAATCTCGGACCTCAAGAATGAGCTTGGCAGAGAGAAGGACATATCCCAAGCGCTCCGGGCTGAACTCCAGAGTCTCCGGGAGGAGAAGACCAAGATTGACGACGTCATTTTTGGTACGTTCCACCTCTCTGACTTATCTTTTCTTCGACTTTTATCAATGTCGGTTTTTTCTTGACTTGTTTTGTGTATAGGTCCTCTAAAGTTGGCGGACTCTTCCTCGTCTGAGCCCCGCACTCACCGGCTTACCCAAGTCGGTGATCTTCTTCATGACTACCGCCGGTCCCTTGAGGACATTGGCGAGTCTCTCAGGATTCCGAACATGCCAAGCATTTCAGATTTTGAGGTGCGGGACAGGGCCAAGGAGATGCCAAGCAGAACGCCCTCTCCATGGTCATGAGCCATCATGGAAACATGGAAATATGGCAAGTGACTAAAGGGTACTGCAAGGTAGACAAAGACGGCCAGGAGCAGGACCTTCAAGACATCATGCACTTCTGCGCCGGATACGGGTGCCACGTAGCTGATCTGACCAGCTACGAGATCCCCTTCTTCACCCGCGTGGCTACTCCGCCTCCTCCTGCAGAAGAAGCCGAAGAAGTCTCCGATGATGAACGCACCAACTCGGATGCGGATATCTCGGAACGATATCAAGGCGGAGTCACCAGCGAGCCGACAAATCCTTCATCTTCCCCTGCATCATAGACCAGAAATTTATGTATTATCCTGGAAAAACTGATGTGATTTTAAATATAAGTACTATTTATCTTTTGCAAGTGCTAAGCTTTTTGATCTATTCAGCACTTTTGACTTTTAAAATTTTTGCGTGCCTGAAATGTTTACACAATCACTTATATTTTTCGTCCCGACTTATTGTTTATCTGGCTTTCCGCCTCGTCCCTTTCGTGAGCCGGCTAAACCTACAGCCGGAAACTTTGCCGAGCAAGGGAGCTGAATTGCTAAACCAGTTTAAACTCGGAAACAAAGCCGGCTTCTAGTACCAACAATTCACTACTCGGAAAATGCCCGCATCCGGCAATCAGATAAATAACCAAAGTAAAGACTAGAAATTTTTAGAGTTATACCCAAAGGTAGCAGTTTTTAGAATCGGAAATCTAGACCAGAACGAACATGAGCATAAAGTACTTTCAAGCATTTTGGGATTTTCGACTATGACATGATCATTCGGAAATAAGATGGTCTAAGAACTTCTCAGAAAAAACTTGAGGCAACCAAAACTTTTATTTCTCACAGAACATGTACATATGTATGATTACAAAGAAGGATAAACTAAGAATAAAAGGGACATAGCTGAGCAATATTCCATGGTCTATCTAACTCATCCGGATTTGTACTGCCTCCAGCTCTCTTTTTCTTCTTAGTAGCAGGTCTTTCTTTGACTAGCCTCATGTCAGTTAAGTAGTACGATCCATTGTGCAATACTCAACTAACTAAAAAGGACCCTTCCCATACTGGGGAAAGTTTGTGCTTTCTTTGTTGCACAAGCCGGAGAACCAAATCACCTTTATTGAAAGATCTATTTCAGACTCTCTGGCTATGATACTTGCGTAACTTCTACTGATAGGCTGTAGATCTCATTTCAGCGACGACACGAACTTCTTCGACTAAGTCGAGATCATTTTGTCGAGAAATCTTGGCATCCTCTTTGATATACGCAGCCACTCTAGGAGAAGTATGAATTAAATCACTAGGAAGAACTGCTTCTGCGCCATAGACCAAGAAGAAAGGTGTGTATCCTGTTGACCTGTTCGGTGTTGTTCGTAAACTCCAAATTACAGAGGGTAGTTCCTCTGCCCAAGCCCCCGTAACACGTCGTAGTGGTTCTTCGAGTCTTGGTTTCCGGCCTTGTAGAATTAAACCATTTTCTCTTTCGACTTGTCCGTTAGCCTGTGTATGTGCGACCGACGCAATGTCATGCCAGATATTTTGCTCATCGCAGAATTCAGCCAGTTCTCCCATAGAAAAGTTACTCCCATTGTCCGTGATAATGCTATGCGGATAACCATACCGGATTATAACATCCTCGACAAATCTTTTGGCTATTGCTCCATCACAACTAGTGACAGGTTTAGCCTCGATCCATTTGGTGAATTTATCCACCATCACTAAGAGGTGGGTAAATCCACTTGGAGCTCGTTTAAAGGGTCCTACCATGTCAAGCCCCCAGACCGCAAAAGGCCATGTTATAGGTATTGTTCGCAGCTGATCAGCCAGAACATGATCTTGCTTGGCGTACTTTTGGCAGCCTTTGCATGTCTTGACTAACCGTTCGGCATCTGCCTGAGCTGTAAGCCAGAAAAATCCATGTCGAAAAGCTTTTGCCACTAAAGATTTGGCTGTAGCGTGGTGACCACACTCGCCTTCGTGGATTTCCCTTAAGATTTCCACTCCTTCTTCCGGAGATACACAACGCTGAAAAACCCCAAAAACACTCCGTTTATGGAGCTCACCCTTAACAATAGTATAGGCTTTTGCTCGTCGGATAATCTGCCGGCTCAGCACCTCGTCTTCAGGTAATTTGCCATCTACCAAATAATCGAGGTAGGGTTGAGTCTAGCTAGGAATTACAGCCAGAACTGCTATTAAAGGTGAGTCGTATTTGGTCGAATATTCCTCATCTACTCCCTTTATCGAGGGAACCTTGAGGTGCTCTAAAAATACGCCATTCGGGACCTCTTTCCGCACAGAGCCTATTCGAGATAGTGCATCTGCTTCCTCATTTTCTGCTCGAGGGATGTGTTGAACTTCAAACCCTTCGAACGATTTAGATAGATCATCCACGACGGCTTTATATGCTGCCATGTGCTTATTTGCATTACAAATATCCGAGACTTGCTGAGCAACAAGATCCGAATCTCCGTAACACATCAAACGTCGGATGCCAATATCCTTGGCAATCCGGATTCCATGCAGCAGTGCTTCATACTCGGCAATATTGTTTGTCGCTGTGAAGTGGATCTGCAACACGTATAATAGTTTATCTCCTTGGGGTGATTTGAGCACCACGCCAGCCCTAGAGCCCCCTCGACCCTTAGACCCATCGAAAAAGAGGGTCCAGTATTCTGACTCAGGGAGGACCATGTTCTCCTTCGTTTCTGTCCAATCAGCGACAAAGTCAGCAAGGATCTGGGATTTCATTGCTGTCCGAGGTTTATACTCAATATCGAAAGCTGAGAGTCTATGCCCCATTTGGGGACACGTCATGTGGCGTCGCTATTGTTGATTATGTCTCTCATGGGAGCTTTGCTCACCACGGTAATTGGATGCTCCTGAAAATAGTGTCGTAACTTACGAGATGCTAGGAAAACACCGTAAGCCAACTTTTGATAGTGCGGATATCGCTGTTTTGACTCTGTCAAGACCTCGCTGACAAAGTAAGTCGGACGCTGCACTAAGTGTTCCTGATTTTCCTCTGGTCTCTCCACCACCATGACGATACTAACGACCTTATTTGTCGCAGCAATATAAAGCAACATCGGTTCCTGAGGTTTCGGCGCTGCGAGGATAGGAGCAGATGAGAGTACTTTCTTCAGGCCTTGTAGTGCAGCTTCAGCTTCGTCAGTCCAGACAAAATCTTTGGTCTTCTTCAGGAGTTTGTATAATGGTGTGGCTCTTTCATCAAGCCGGCTTACAAATCCACTGACCGCAGCAATGCAACCAGTTAATCTTTGTACGTCCTTCAGGCGAGTTGGCCTGGAAATGTTGAGTATAGCCTTGATTTTGTCACGGTTCACCTCTATGCCTCTTTGAGAAACGATGAAACCTAACAATTTTCCGGCTGGTATTCCAAAGAAGCATTTCTTCGGGTTAAGAATGATGTTGTATTTTTGTAAATTGGCGAGCGTTTCCTCCAAGTCGGAAATGAGTGTTTCCTTCTTTTTGGACATCACCGCAATATCATCCACGTATGCATGTACATTGCGTCTGAGTTGGTCATGGAGGCAACGCTGTATCGTGCGCTGGTACGTAGCTCCTGCGTTCTTCATCCCAAAGGGCATCATAACAAAACAGAAGGTTCCGAAGGGGGTTATGAATGAAGTTTTGACTTTGTCAGATTCCTTCATCCGTATTTGGTCATAACCGGAATATGCATCGAGAAAACAGAGGAGTTCCGAGCCTGTCGTAGAATCGATAACTTGATCAATTCTAGGCAGAGCGAACGGATCTTTTGGACAAGCCATGTTCAAGGCAGTATAATCAACACACATCCTTAAATCAGTGGTGTCCTTTTTAGGGACCATTACAGGATTGGCCGACCACTCAGTGTGGATGACCTCTTCTATGCATCCGGCTAACTCGAGCCGTGCTAGTTCCTTAGCTATTGCCTTACGCTTTTCGTTGCCAAACCATCGTAAAGACTGTTTGACGGTTTAGCGTTCGGGTTTATATTTAGAGAGTGCTCGGCAAGTTCCCTAGGTACTCCGATCATGTCATATGGCTGCCATGCAAAGATATCTTGATTTGCTTGGAGGAACTTGACGAGCATGCTTTCCTATGCGCTATCTAGGCCTACGTCTATCTGGGTCACCTTGGAGGAGTCATCATCCTTCAACGGCGCTTTCTTTGTCTCTTCTGATGCCTTGAACTCCGGATTTGGCTTGGTGACCTCCTTCTTCGTTGCGGGCATCTCGGACGGATCTATGCTCTTCTTGATCTCCTGGTACTCCTGGGCGTGCAACACGGCTTCAACAAAGGCGGCATTTCCATCCTCGCACTCTCAGGCTTTCTTCGGGTCTCCCCTGATGGTGATCACGCCATTGGGACCTGGAATTTTCATCATATTGTAAATGTAACACGGACGAGCCATAAAAGCCCAGTAAGCCGGACGTCTGAATATAGCGTGGTATGCGCTCTTGAACGGGACCACTTCGAAGGAAAGCGCCTCCGTCCGATAATTATTTGGAGTTCCAAAGGTAACATCCAAAGTGATCTCTCTGAGGAAATTAGCTTGTCTTCCTGGGACAACTCCGTGAAAAATCACAGAGCTATGGTTTAGCTGGGTCTCTGAGATCTTCATCCGGCGTAGCATTTCGACATAGAGAATATTGATGCTGCTACCACCATCCATGAGGGTCTTGGAGAAACCATAACCGTCAATAAGTGGGTTGACGATTAAGGCGTATTTTCCTCGCCTGTGTAACTTAGGCGGATGATCATCGCGGTCAAACGTGATTGCCACTTCCGACCAGTCCAAATACTAGGGGACAGCCAGAACTGTTGCATTGAGCTCGTGTAGAACTGCTTTCTTGACCTTTGCTGGTTGAGATCCAAGGAAGGTGACATAAGTGTCCTTCTTGGTGGGAAAAGTCTTCTTCCCTTCCGACTTGGGATTTGAAGCATCAGCTTCCTCCATGTCGGAATCTTCCTTGGTCTCCTTGTCTTTTTCGGGATTTTTCTTTCCCTTCTTCCGCTTAGCTTTGTAGCCCGCGGTGTCATCTCTTTTGATGTCGTCATTGAAATGACATTCAGCGTTGGTGTGGGACGAGTCCCCACTGGCGTCTAGGTGATGCACACATGGGTTATTGGTAATGTCGGCCCAAGAGTAGGTTTTGCCTGGTTGTTGTTCTCCTCTACCTTGGACCCTTGATGTCCCACGGCCACGCCCGCAGCCTCCACCACGTCCTCCTCGTCCTCCAGACCCGGAAACAGTAGTGACTACCGCTGTTTCCGCGTTGGGTTTTTCTTCCGAGGTGTTTTTGCGATTCTGAGCTTGTTGCTTTGGTTGTTTTGCCGACTGAGGCACAGCTAGGGCATTGAGTAGTCCTTCTGCATCGTCGTCAGCATCTACATACTTGCTCGCTGTTTCTATCATCTCTCCCAAATCGGTAACCTTGTCACACTTCAAGCGATGGCGTAGTAAACCAATAGGGAGACATGTGATGAAAGCTTCAATCGCAGTTTGATCATTTACTCCTTCGCAGGAGTTCTTGGTGTCGATCCATCGTCCAAGGTAATCCCGGCAAGTTTCTCCGGCTTTCTGGGTGCAACGCTATAGGTCTCCAACCGTACAGGGCCTCCGATATGTGCCTTCGAAATTCCAAAAGAACGCGCTTTGTAAATCATACCAGTTATGATTGGTGTTTGCTGGAAGTTCATTGAGCCATGATCGTGCCGTCTTCCGCAACATAAGTGGGAGATATCGGGTTGCGACCAGGCTGTTCCGCCTTTGGCGATGCAGCAAGCTTGGAAGAAGTCCTGTAACCAGGTGTCTGGCCAAGCAATCCGTCGTAGGCTTGGATATGTCTTGAGATAGCAAATCCTTCCGGGAATTTTGTAGCTCTGATGCATGGACCGAAGCACTTTGGGCCCACGTACACGTCATCGTTTTCATACCGCCGAGCCTCTATGTTGGAGTTGATCCTGTGTCTTGCGTCATTTGGGGATAGAGATCGTCCCGAATGCCGGTTGTGGCTACGGTGCCGTTGAGCTGGACTTCGGCTTCTGCCACCACCTCCTCCGCCATGTCGTCCTCCTTGCCCTCCATGGGAGCCGTTGTGATGACTGTTTGGTGGAGAGGGTGGAGCAGCTTGACTATGACGAGCCCCCTACCGGCTTGTACCGACATGGTTTCCGTCGTTTCTTCGTCCGTTGTTCCCACCATGGTGAGGCTCAGCCGAACGGTTCTCATGTCTAGGAGGTGGCATTCTGTGACGATCCTCCTCCCGACGTTTCTCTTTATCTTCTCCCCTTCGATCCTTAGATTCTCGTCGGGGAGGGTTCGTCGGATTTAGGGCAACGATGGCGTCTTTCTCGGCCGCTGGGGCGACGTTGCTCCAGTTACGCGAAGTTTTGTGATGCTGTCCTGAAGATCCGGTTCTTGAATAGTTGTCTTCCCTGCGTTCGGGGTCATGATACTGCGCTCGGACGTAATGGGATCTTACGCCAGCCCATGCCGGATCTGTGCGACATTTGTCAGCATCTGAGACCAGTTTTTGACTTCCGGACAGGGCAACCTTTTGCTGCTCCAGTCCCTTGTTGAGTAGGTTGATACCCAAACGGATTTCCTCTGGTCCTGTATTAGCCGATAGAATTTCTCGGGCTGCCACGGTATTTTGTACCAGCGTTGGGTATACCCAATCTCCGTTGCTATCTTTCCGTGGCTTCCCCATCTCATCTCCAAAAAGTACGGCACGGACACGTGGGAATTGGTTGTTATCTATGTGACGAGACATGTCTTCTGATGCAGACGAGACATGTACTCCTTGTTCGACATGCGTTTCTTCTCCACCTCGATGTTCTTGGCTTCATCGAGGAGTTGTTGACGACGCGCTTCTAGGACTTGCGCCCTTTCATCCAGCTCATCTACAGTAAGTTCTGTAGCCGTAGGGATATGTGTGGTTAATGCGGCATCGATGAGTTTACGCGCACCTTCAGTGATCACGTGTCCATCCACCGATGCTTCTTTTTTTAGCTCATCTGGGATAAGTGCTCCATCCGAGTCTTCTTCGTATTCCTCGGCAATCACCTCCTCTGCTAGAGGGTCTTTTGCCGGGGTCTTGTTTTACTTGTTCTTCTTCTTTGCCTTCTTGGCAGCGGCGGTAGCAAAGACGGCTTTGGGTCCGTTTCCTGGAGCCAAGCTCTGATCGGTACTTTCGGAAATCTGGACCTCGGGATTATCTCCGACGTCCATGTCATCCTGCGTTTTGGGAGAGTGTTCCCCGGATCCTTCATCCATGGCTTCTCCTTCTTCTGCAACTTTGGAGTTATACTCCTCTTCAGATTCTGTGGAGAACTTTCGAAAATCTGCTGACGTCATCGACTCATCCGAGGATGTGGGTACATCGGCGTTTGTTCCAATTGCCTCCAGCATCGAGTCAATGTTTTCTCCAGCATCGCAGAGCGGGATCCGGATCCCACGTATCCGACGAAGTGCGACATGTGCTTCCTGAGGTACCTGCGGCTTTTGCGATCAGCCATATCGAAACTTTTGATGGTCTCGAGGATTGCATCCGCGCTTTCTCCTTGTAGTATCGTACGTCGTAGTGTGTACCTTAGGATATGCCTGTCTGTTCCGGCATCATCAGAGCCGGAATCAGTGTAGTTGATATGCTCCTCCTGTATTTCGACTTCCACGGGTGGGTCGATCTGGGATTCGGCTCCTCCGGGGAGATCCACTCCAGATTCGACATTGACCGCTAGGTCTTCTTCAGGTTCGGGTTTCTCCACTATCTCCGTAACTGGTGCGGGCTGGGTGAGATTAGGGTTTTCTGAGATCCGGAACTCTACCGCCTCCGCGGACAAAGGGGACCTAGAAAATTCTTCTGCCTCTATCATCACCGCTGGGGTGGGTTGGGCAGGTTCAGCAAAACCGATGTAAACATCGATCTCGCCAAATGACATGATAGTGTAGGCAGTCACGGCCTCCGTTGCTAGAATCCAAGTCTCGTCGAGAACGATGAGAGGGACATCGCTGGCGTAGAGGATGCGACCGACGACGATAGTCTCGCCGATTCTGATTCTTGCAGATTCCGCTCGGAACGCAGATCCGAAGCTCACTTGCCCCACGGTGGGCGCCAACTATCGTCGGATTGATGACAAGTACGCCATGAGGGGGTCCTCGAGGCATGCGGAAGAGAGGGGTGTGAGACGTACGGTGTTCCGGGACGGTGAGCACACAAGTTTACCCAGGTTCGAATCTGCTGGCTTTCGACGGATCCTACTCCTGCTAGCAATCCAGTAATACCGCAGAGACGGAATATGGGTCACAAAGGTTTCGCCTGTGTAAGTTGAGGGTCTAAAGTATTGGGTGCCCTAAAGGCTCTCCCTAGGACGACTTATATAGATATCCGGCCTAGGGTTTACAGGAGAGATCTATCCGGCTACTACTAAGAGTCAGTTACAGAGTATATCTTGAACTACAAGTAACATTATGGGCCTAAGTCGGTAAGTCTTCTGGGCCTTCCCGTAGCCGGATTGGACTCCGTCTTTCTCCCTGACTGGGCCGCCCGTGAAGCAAAGCTCTGACCTGAAGTGGGCCACCCTGGTCAGTGAGGAACTGTGAGGATACCCGGAAAGTATATCCCCAACAGTCAACAAGGCCGAGGAAATCTTGGGCCCACATTCCATTGGTGGCAAGTAGCATATTGAATAAGATTATTTCCAAGCGCCTTGCATCGGGAGACGCAGTCCGGATCATCCACCCACTTGGACCCGATGCGCATCCGGGTCAACACGTTTAGATCAAGCTCCTCGTACCAAGATAGTACGAAGCTCAAGGCCATGTCAGCACCAGCACGAGCCACATACTCCCTCCAAAGATCAAGCTGATTCTCGGCTTCAGCCAATTTAGCAAGTAACTAAGCGTTGTTCTTCAGCGAGTCATTGTTGGGGTACAGAGCATTGAATATCTAGACAGTAGCGTTCATCATATTGGGCCCGTATCTCTTCAAGATTTGCAGCCGAGCAGAAAGGGAAACCAAGGTATCCTCCAAGTCATATGGGATGGGCTCGGCAGAATCGATCGGAGTACCTCGCTTGATCCTAAACATGTGCACAGCAGGAACAACAATGGCAGTTTTCTCTGGGAAATTACCTATGAGTGAAGTAAGCACAACAGATAAGCAAGAGATTTTGACTTGGCGAGGAGTACAAGCAAGAGAGAGGAACTTACGGGAACGTAGCTATGAATCCGAGTAATTTCTTTGAAATTATCAGCGCTCCTTTCCTCTAACTTTTTTAGCTGGGCCTTGGCCGAGGTAACAGTGTCCTCGGTAGCTTTCTGAAGATCTTGGCTCTTGGCAAGAGAAGTCTTGAGCCGCTCAGATTCCTCGGAGTAAGTTTGACCTATCTTCTCAAGCTCGACTGCATGCAAGTCCTTAAGCTTCTTCATTTGGGACTTGAGCTGAGAGACCTCGTCATCCTTAAGCCGGAGCTTGGCAAGCTCACCGTCCTTCTTCTTAAGTTCAGCTTGATGTTGCCCTGCTTGTTCGAGAAAGTGAAGCATCATGTCAGGCAAAGACACGCTATCATGGAGAGACGCTGCAACAATTGTTGGACCCAGTAGAACCGGCATATAATTATCTGCCGAAGTAAAGAATCGAGAAAGCAAAGTTGAGCGGACACGGGAAATTACCTCGGATTTCAGCCAAGGTTTTCCTCATAATAGTATTCTCAGCTTCTACCTCGACTATAGGATTCTAGATAGTAACTTGATTCAGAGAATGAGGAACAAGGAGTAACCAAAGAGCAAGGTATGAGCTGGCAAGTTTAATACATTTCTTCTTATGGACAGGCAAGGAAGCATTATACTTTGTGCACAACTCCTTGTGCAAGTCCAGAAGGCGCCTAAATTCGGTAGTACGCCGGTTCGTGGTAATCTGAAAAAGCAGAACATTAGTTCACGATTCGCAAGTGAGGTGTTGACGCTAACTACAAGATCCGAGTCAAGTGGAACTTAACCTGGCTCCAAGTGGATGTGGTTTTGAAGTTAACTACAAGATCCGAGTCAAGTGGAACTTAACCCGGCTCTAAGTGGATGATGTTTTGAAGTTAACTACAAGAGCCGAGTCAAGTGGAACATAACCAGGCTCTAAGTGGATGAGGTTTTGAAGTTAACTACAAGATCCGAGTCAAGTGGAACTTAACCCAGCTCTAAGTGGATGATGTTTTGAAGTTAACTACAAGATCCGAGTCAAGTGGAACTTAACCCGGCTCTAAGTGGATAAGGTTTTGAAGCTAACTACAAGATCCGAGTCAAGTGGAACTTAACCCGGCTCTAAGTGGATGAGGTTTTGAATTTAAGGGAGTACTTAAGTAAGATTTTGTCGAAGTTGCGATGTGCGCAAGTTGTGTGGCAGGAGCGTCTGGCCGGGTAACAAGTTACCCCCAGAGGCTCGGGGACTAATGACTATGTGTGAATTGTTTGTGCACAACTATAAGAGGGGAGAAAAAACTTACCTCCATCATTTTGCCGGCAGTGTCAATGGCCTTCGCTGCTATATTCATGTTGATGCTGATGTCGGTGGGGCCGAATTTCCCCGGATTATCAGTACCCATGCCGACATACGCCGCGTTGTTCTAGTTATTGACATATTCCATAAGTGGGCCGTAGCTTTCTCCGCTAACGGTATGAGAAGGAACAAAACCTGGACCAGAGGCAACCCTCATGGCGGATAGAGCTGCAGGACCTTGGTGCAGAGTAATCTGTTGGCTGCTAGTAGAACCCGGAGGTGTACTTCCCTTGGGCAGCATTGAAGAGAGAGCACGCTGTCCGGGGACAACCGAGGAACTCTTAGGCGTACCCTTGGTCACCTCAGAAGCCGTCGAGCCCGAGGTAGCTCCCGATGGTTTGGTTGCCTTAGAGGCTCGATTTGGCGTTGAAGGGGCAGCAGCTACAGGTTTATAGGCCGCGGCAGGTTTGACCTGAGGTTTCTTTTGGAATACCTCAGGAACTGAGGATTTGGCAGCAGCAGCCTTGGCCTTACGAGCTTGTTGAGCTGGTTCTACTCACCGAGTCTAAGCTGACTCGGACGAGGCGGGCGTGGCCGGAGGTGTAGAAGAAGAAATGGGAACCGATGGAGTAACTATGGTAGGGGCAGGCGCTAGGGTCGCATGAGCCGGGGTAATAGCCGACCCGATCATAATGTTGGCGTCACTGGACGGTGCAGGGGTAGAAGAAGAACAAGTTGATCTGGCACGACCATACCACCAGGGGCAGCAGGCCCGCTTGCGCCAACATTGCCCTCATCTTGCTGAGGTGGGCTAGAACCCGGTGCAGTGGCAGACTCCTCCAGGATAGGGCTCAAAGGGCGAGCATCATCCTGAGGGGGAGGTGATGGAGACAGGTCGCGCTCCATGGAGGAGGCCATGCTGGAGCCGCTCAGTGGAACTTGTAGAGAAGGGCTGAGAAATCAAGTCAAGAGAAAGAAAAAGAGTTAAGTCAGAAGGAGAGAAACGAGAAATACGTGCTAAGAAAAGAAAAGCTAAGGAGTACAAGAGCAACTTACTCGGAAGAATGTGGTGGTGCACGAGGCCGGCAAGTTTGACGAACGCGTTGGGCCGACCTCTTGATCCTTTTGCTGGGCTGGGTTTTCTCGGCAGCAGGCTCCGAGGTAGCACCTCTCTTCTTGGCGGGTCCCGAATCAGCTGGACCCGCCGAGGTTACCGCATGGACCTGACCGGCCGGGTTAGCTGAAGGAGAATCAGCCAGAAAGGCATAAGAGACTGGACTAGGATTGAATACCTCAAAAATCTCAACGTTTGAGTCCTCCTCATCATCCGGCCAATCCCTTATGGAAGAAGCCTTACCAGCAGCACGGGAGGAGGAAACGTCGGGTAGCGTCAGGAATTCTTCCTGATCCACCTCTTTCGGATCAGATGCAGTCCGATCCTTACCCCATTTGAGAGATGGCTCTTTCCCATCCTCGAGGGTTTGCTGGATGAAGTGCTGAACAAAATAAGGAAAGTAAGTCATACCACTAATAAAGGCCGGCATAACCGATAACCCGGAACAATTGAAAAGAAGAAAGTTTACCACAGGAGGTGGAACATCTTGGCAGTAGGTCTCAAGACCCCAGTCTGGAGTGAAGTTCGTGGTGACCTTGAAAAGGGCCTTGACCCAGCGATAAATTTTCGTGTTATACAACTCGTGAGAGGAGGTACGGTTGGGGTCAAGGTGCCCGCTCATGTGGCAGATCTTGTGGGTGCGTCGTTGAAGCGGAGAAACCCGTCTGCGGACAAATGTGATCATGAAGTCCTCGCCGCTGAGTTTCTTCTCCTTCATCTCGAGAATGCACTTCTCCACCAAATCAACAAGCACACCTTGCCTTAGGTGACTCGAAAGCCTGTTCCACAAGGTTCTATCCAGGACACTAAGAGCGAATGGAGGCAGCCGGATTAGATCCTCCGGAGTGGTGTTCTTCACGTAGAAAAAGGTTCTGGCCTACCCCTTGCAGGATTCCGTCCTAGCAAAGCATGGTAACATGGAGTTCTTCCGAGGAGAAATCGTGGCACCCCCGCATTGGGTCAATAGTTTCTCGGCTGGGGTGATATCCTTGTTCGGAATTACATTAGATTTGAAGGTGAAGAAATGGAACCAAATAGCAACTGAAGGCCATAGGCCGAGGTACCCCTCTACCCTAGAAGCAAAGCAGTCAAAGAGGTAACGGCGTTTCCTGGAAGATGATGGGGTTACAGTTGGAAAGTAGTGAGAAACTGGTGGAAGAAGTCGCTCACAGGCAAACCAAACCCACACCAGAATTGAGAAAGAAAAACTACCCGTTCACCTTACTCCGGTGCGGGAGAAATCTCATCGCAGTCGAGGCGGCAAGCAATGCCATCGGGGATGCGCCGCGTGTGCTTGAGCCAGTCCAGGTAGTACTGGCACACGGAGGAGCCGGACTAGCCACCCCGCTCATGGGCGGCTCCGCTCGCCTCAGGCTCATCGACGGCGACCATCTCCTGTGACATGGTCAAATCTGTTTCCTTGCAGAGAAGTTCACCGGAAGGCGGAGCTAGACTGGAGACACGTGGACCCGTTCTGGCAAGGAGCGACGGTGCGACCGTGAGGAAGAAGAAGTAGAGCGAGGGGAGGATGCAAGAAATTGGCGGCACCAAGGGAGTCGCAGCAGGGGCTCAGAGGAAGAAGAAAAGGAGGAAGACGAAGCAAGATAGTGAAGGGGGAAAATGAGGCGTCCCACCCCTATTTAACCACACCAGGGAGCGGTTAGTGGGATCACCCTAGGGGGAACTGCCACACAAAGTGGCCATGTACGCTAGGGAGCGACCAATCAGAGCAAGCCACACGGATACCAAAACATGCAGCAGATCCCACGAGGTGACATCGCATAGCGGTTAACAAGGAGGCGCATAGACGTGACATGTGCTGTAGTAATAATGGTCATCATGTTAGTACATGACGCATTTACTGACGCTAGCCCTTAAAATAAGGCAGGAAATGATTATCCTCCACGTAAGGCGTGGGGAAGCATATATGAGAAGGAAAACGTCTAAGTGGCTAGACCCGGACGAAATACCTTAACCCAGCCAACGAGAGACAACTTAGAACAAGCAAAGGGAATGCAAAGGAGTAAATGAGCGCCGAAGTAAAGGTAACTTGGCAAAAGAGAAGAAGCGTAGCATGAGTTGAACCTGCTATGGCCTTCCCCACTAGCGTAGCCAAGGCCGCACCAGCTTCAGGGACTAATGTTGGGGAGATAACCCCGGATAGGGTCAAGCCAGGGTGTAAAGGGCAGGCTTGGCCGAGGTACGGAGAAGCCAAAGAAAAAGTTGGCCGAGTTACCTCGGGGAAAGCCGAGTCATGGCTAAACCCGGCCCAGATGGGAGTCACCTAACTGTTCCTTGGCCAACATAAGTTATATGTCGACACACTCCTTTTACTTGTGTGCAGGAACCGCGAAGCCGAGTCAACTAAGCGTAGGTCGGGCTACAAATTGGCGTACGAGGGAAGGAGAGAATCTTCCAATGGTCAAGGGCTTTAACTTTATAGTAGATGATGAGCGAAGCAAAATAAGAGGAAGGACCAGCTGGGGGAAGCCGACAAAGATGATGCAGCCTTTGTCGGCTTACCCGGATGACGCTGGTGCTTACATCGACATTGCTTTGCTTACGAGATAAAGAAGCTTCTTTTGACTGCTTTGGGAAATAGCATATTCGGGGAATATGCTTCCACGTGTGCCCTAACTTGTTACCATGGCTCCCCTATATAAGGAGCACCAGGGCTTTCGTTGTAGGGGGCTGGCTGGGAGTTTCTGGACAGATCATACCTTAGGGGAAATAGCAAGCTAGGAGCTAGTTGGGGGAGTAAGAGTGTTTCTTCTGCCTCATCTCCCCATCTTGGTCTTGGAAACTTGTAAGCAACTTGGTTCTTGAGAATACAACATCTGAGCAAGGAATCACCTCGTTATCCCTCCCTGGATCCCTCTAGTGCAATTAGTCTCCACCTTTAGCCTATCCATGGCATCTGCCGTGCCACCTCCACGACAACTGTGAGCCTCGTCGCCTGCTGCCAACGTTATCTTTACTCAGAAACACATAGTGCATCCCTAGCAAAATTTCATCTGTTTGGTATCCCATGTGTTCTTCACTCTCACCCAACTGAGCTACCGCATGAGTAGAATGTCTTCTATCACAACAATCGCAAGAAGCAGTTCTACAGGGGTAGCTACTATTGTGGCAGGGGCAAGCGGAAGCCACATAGAAGTTTATCTGGACCTTGTGTGAGCTGACGCTGTTGGACAGGTTCTCCTCCGATGTTGTGATGCCATATTGTGAGGGTAAGAAGTGGACATACGCGAATGAAAATTGGATCACCACTGTTGGCCTCACTTGGAACTAGGAGCTTGTGAATGTGTTCACTCGTTGCCAGATTTGTCTACCAGCAATCTTCGACTTTGAGGCCAGCCCCGAGGTACTTAAGTTTGTGGCCGTTGGTCAACCAACTAATCTACTGAAGATAGCCATTTACCGAGTTCCCACGGCTATTGGGAACTATACGTATTTATCTGTCCTGGCCATCTTCGACAGTGTAATTTCCTTCCTTGATGGTCCTCATGGTATTTGGATGGTTCTTGAGAATGAGTTCAACATGTTTAGCTACCGCGATGCAATTATCCATAAGAGAGTTGTTTATGCCGTAACTCAAATTGGCAATGTTTATGCATGGGATCCTCGGGCATGGTGTAAATTTTACATCCTTAAATTTTTTAGCTTCATCATCCAAATTTCTCCGAACTGACCTCTAAATGTGCATTCGTTGCAAGGTCCGGTGCGTCTTCTGAGGCCACCCAATTTTGACGGTAATCGTGAGTACGGTCCTAATATATGTTGGTTAGCAAGATCTCCTGATGGTGGTAGCCTTATTCTTAGTGATAGGCAGTATGACAGTACTTATGGTGGTTATCCTGTCGCTAATAATGAAGCTTATCATCATGCCCGCACTATTCACACCTATTCTACTGGGTTTAGCTGCCATGTTTTCTTGATTGACACTAGTAGTTTAATTCCATCGAGACAATGGCAGAGGGTTTTAACCTTGGAAAATTTTCTATCTTCCTTGGATTGAACTATCCGATTACTATTGCAGTTGGCACGACAGGACTTGGCCTTGGAGATCTAATGAGGAGCAACTGTGTATACACCTCACTGCATGCAGTTAGGCTCGGTGGATTTAATTCTCGTCCTGAAATATGCCGCTTCAGTATGAGTGATCAAGACGTCGTTGTTGGTTTCTCAACAAACATTGGATGGAATTGGTGGCAGACTCCACTGTGGTTCGTCCCATGCTTGTCCAACAGAAAGGGTTGGAACCGGCATAATTACTTCACGTAAGAGGGGTTGAACATAGCAATCATATAGAATATGGATTTGCGTATCTTGAACTATTCCCTCTGCCTTATTTGATTTAAGTGCAAGGCCTGCAATTTGATAAAACTCCTTTTGTATACAAGCCATAGCTTTCGTCAGTGCGGTGTCGACTATTCTGCAACTCGTTGCGTCCGAACTCGTTTATTATTTGTTGCACTTTGCAGTTCTAAAAAATGTGAAATAAATCAGGAACATTGGCTATGTTTTATCTCATGCATCTACAATTTCTCGTTCCCATAATATGATCTGATGTGACCTGTGTAAAAAAGAAAAAACCTAATCGAACGTTATCTTGTGTTCATTTGTTAATTTTGTGGTGGCTAGACCATGTAATATTTTGGGATGGAAACTTACATACGAACTATATACAATATGATCTAAGTTCATGATTAATTTCACATTTTATGAAAAACTTGGAAGTGTGACATGTAACAACTAGTTGCTGGTGCAACTAGTTGCAAATTGCAATTTCCGTCTTGGACGTCTCTAGTGGTTCCGAGCACATGATGCATGCAGGTTCTTACTGGCAAGTGGGAGCGACCTAAACTGGGCCTGCCTGTCAGTGATTCAGAGCCACACAAAGTAATGCACGTTAAATCTGGTGTCTGTGCATGTAGTACATGTCTCTTATTTTGCTGCGCGGTTGCATGTTGGAGACATGTAATTCCATGTATATATGAATACATGAAACATGCCAAAATTACGACGGACACACCCGTATTGTGCATTGTATCTGGTGTATATATTTTTAGTCCTGTACTATGATTTCTACATGTAGGGGAACAAGGTGAAAGTACATGTGTCCATGTCGCGGCTACTACTAGTAGTAGTACTTCATGCTCCTATTTTTCGTTTAAAATACAATGTCGAAATGAAAGCTGTAAAACGAAAACCTTCTGGTCAAACTGATGTACTAGACCATACTGCACCTCTGATACGTAGGAGTAGCTCCATGGCATGCTAGTCTAACATATAGTGAAGTCTAGGCGGCGGTGACATTCTCGATGCTGCTGTTGACAGAGAAAGCAAGTAAAATCTCCCCCTCGTTTTTTTTCTTTGCCTCTCCATCTTCTTCCCCCAGTCCCTAGTCCCCACTCCGTCCACGATCTCCCACACGCTCTCTCTTCTCACTCGTTCCTTGCATAACGCTGCCCCTCCTCCTCCAGAAAACCCCAATCGCACTTGCATCCACAGAAATCCATCGGGCCGTGATGGCCGTTTCGAAGCTCAGCGGGCGATGCAAGTGGGATCAACTCAGCATGGATGATGTCGATCTCATCATTCAGAGTCTAGACTTTTCAAGCACCGTTAGGCTAGCCGCATGTTGCAAGCTGTTGTATGATCGTATTAGCAACAACGAAGATACGAAATGGACTTTGCACCATTGGAATGAACCCTGACTACTGATGCTCAGCCTGCTCATTGGTTTGATGAGCACTATGACGAGCTGATGGTAAATCGTCTACATGACACAGTGTATGACATGGTGCCCCTCGACCATCCTCGGCGCACTGCCATCCTGCCCTTCATGCATGACATATTTTGTGTGGGCATGAACGGCGACTGGCTTGCCACCGTGGACCCGAGCGAGGTCTGGTGCCTAGCGAACATCTACACCTATCGAGTAATTAACCTTCCATCGATGGATACTTGTGGTATTGAGTGCACGTCATTACCAATATATAACATGTAATGCTACTAGCCAGCCAGGGTTCCCATAGTTACCTGTACTCATTTCTATACTCATGCATATTTCAAAAGTTTATTTTTTTTGGCGAATCCATAGATATGGAGAAAAGTATGAAAAGTCATGGGATGGATGTCTTGACCTGCTGAAGATCGTAATCTGCAGAGTGCCCATAGAAGCTGGGTGTTACACAGACTACAAGATCCTTGCATTGTTTGACAGTGAAATCGCCTACCATGAAGGCGGTAGCGAAGTTTGGAGATGTCTGGACCATTCAAGTCATGGAATACGATAGTACCATGATGCATTCAACATGGTGGCCTCATTTTTGCGGTCACGGGTGATGGCTGCACCTACTGCTGGGATCCCACATTGGAAGGTAATTCTAGTTCCATGATACATTGTGAATCATTTAGTGAAGTTGTTCTTTAACTACCTTGTTTATGTTTTACCTTTCATTTGACTGAATGAGCACACCCTTTATGTCCTAAGAAATATGAATGAACCATTGCTACTAATGAATTAGTACCAGTAATTAGTCTTCCAAAATATAGTGTATGACGGCATCCCTGCACTAGTATGTTCGTCCATTATCAGAATATGAAAGGTACCAACCAGCTTCTCAAATGTGAGGGTAACACACTGAAGCCGGGTATCTTGATTTGTTTGCACTTTCAGACCCTCCTCAAATTGTAGGAATCACATAAGATTTTTGTAGTTCACCAATCTTTTCCTTTGGATTGGTGTAGGATTTTTGTAGGAGTTGGATCATTAGGTTCTTTTCTATAAATATTGTTTGATTCAAAAGAGTATAATCCTTAGGAATTCCTTCAAAGGATTTGCAATATATTTTGGAGGAAAATTTCCATCCACTCCAACCTTTTTGTACAATTTCTTCAGATTTCCTGTGCAATCAAATACTACACTTGATCCAAAATCCTGTAGGTATCTAATCCTATAGGATTCAAGTGGGCATGCCTCATAAAAAGTGGCACTACCAGAAGTTTTTCTCATTCATGTGTTCATGTGATCCAAAGAGTCCCTTATTTTCATATATCTGAATGATCGGTCCCTCTTTTAAAACTTACAACTAGGAAAATAAGATAAGGAAGAAATCCAAATATTTGGAATAGTGGAATAAGAAAAATCAATTGCTAATCAGGATTTTCCTATTCACACTATTTGCATGAACAATGAAGAATGCTGGTGTTAGAATATGTATGCCAGTAACCCACCTTTTGTCTCTAATTCGAATGTTGTAGGATACAAGGATCTGCCTTTTGTAATCCTAGAACCTATTCTGAATGATCGGCCAGGCATGGGGTTCCTCGCTCGATCAGATGAAGGCGAACCCTTGATGATCATAATTATGACGTACGGCATGGGGCTTGCACATGGCGAAGAGGCTGAATTCATTCCCCATGCTCAAAATGGCACTAACCTACGCCTATATCCAACCGCTCGTGTCTACGTTTTTGAACATGATCCTAGCTATACTGGACCTCCATGGGTCATCGTTTGGAGGCAGGTTAATAATCTAGGCGACAACTCTCTATTTCTCAGTCTCAATTATCCAATCATTGAGATGACGAAGAAACGCATATTCCAGGCTCCTGATGGAACATTGTTCCCATTCATGAGGAAAAACTGTGTGTACACAACATATAGGAGGTTTCACGGAATACAATTTCCTCAGATTAAACACTACAACATGCAGCCAATTGAAGGTGATCCTATGGCAGTTATCAGCCTTCCCAAAGATGGTTGGAACAGTGTGCGATAGGCAGTAATTTTGTTTAGTCCTAGTTTAGTTGTGGTAGTATCATTGTTCCATCCCTAGACTGAGATGTGGATCTTTCTGGTGTACCATCGTGTCATCTTTTTTTGCGTCATGGTTCAACAGTTGACAATTAGTACACTAGTTTTAGTGGCTAGCTTGAATCAGTTTATATGATCCCTATCATGCTTTTGTAATTAGTATTTGCTTCCACGTTATAATCCATGTAGTGGTGCTTATCTCGCGGTGTCATTTCTGTACTATATTTATCAATAATGTTAATGTGCAGCTTTGTGTTTTCATAGGAATATTCCTTCCTTCCTCTTAGCGAGCAGGGAAAGTAGGTCATCATGGCCAGGAAGAAGGCCTTAACTGGGCCGTAATTGATCTAGGCTCGGTATGCCAAATCAGGTTGAGTCGCCCTAGGATGATAGCCACAATTGTTCATGCATAATTTCTATAAAAAAATTGTTTATGCAGTCCCGTCCTAAAAAATGTTTACGCAGACCACATATTGTCACTGATACATGGCATACTTTTGGTGTGGGGATGAAACCTTTTGGCTCTTCCATTAAATTACTTTTTCAATATGTAGCCTTGCTCATTCTTCCACAGTCCTGATCCCCCACCCCCACCCGGGCAACCCCCAAATAAAATACCCTACCCCCACCACGACACACACACAAACATACCACTCACAGTACCAAGCGCCGCCATCACTGCCATGCCGACCCCCTTTGATGGATCTAAAGCACTATGATGCAGCGCTCCTGAGCTTTGTTCTGATCTTGGGCATTGTGTTATGTCGATGAATGCTGGCATGTCAGCGCATGACTGCGCATATGGCAGGTTAGCCCTCATGGCTATCATGGAAGGGCCTTGTACTGCGAGGTCGCCGGATGACCTAGAGAAAGCTCTAGAGGCTATCCACGGATCTGGTCCCATGACTTGCTCGTTGAAGTGTGTGCGCCCCTGGAAGATTTTATGGTTACATTCCAGGGGAAACTGAATGATGTCTTGTGTTCAAGGAATCCTCCATTCTCTTCCTAGGCGTGCAAGTTAGCTTCGCACGGTGGCACCTAGGTTGGGGCACCTCAGAGTGCTCCAAGTTACCCTTTTTTATGAAGCTAACCTTCGAGGCCCTGCCACGATGGGCTTGGGGCTAGGAGATAGTGAAGGAGCTACTAAATGGCCTCGATGGTGAGCTGGTGAAGATCTTTCCTCTGAGAGACAGCTGGTGGCTATCGATGGTTGCATGGTTGAAGGAACCTTCACACATGCTGAAGGTCCTCTTTGTTGACTTGTCGGTGCATGAATCGATAATGGCCGATGGCATGCTTCAGTCACCATTTGAGAGGGCATGGCCTATGTTCAAGCATCATGTGCTCATGCATGTTCAACATGTGCTCCGCGACAATACTCACAATGTCAATATTATGCTCTTTTTGCTTGACATCTTCCCTATGTTGCTCGAAAGGGTGGATGGCACAGGACCTGCTCCTATTCGTGATGATGGCCACAACTTCTATGGCTCAATGAGTCGGTCTGGGGGTCTGATTCTACATAACTTCAGGTAAGGCATTTGGTATTGCATTAGGTACTGAATCTGCTCCAGTGTATGTGAAATCAACAAGTCAAGCTCTGATGTGTTGACACTGTATTGTGATATGCTAGTGTACAAACTGGTTGTATTTACGTGTTCGAAAATGTGAACTAAATGTGTGAATTCTTTTCCTTTTTGCATGATGACAATGCCACATGTTGGCGCTAATTGAGGAATGTATTAATTTGATCGTACTGAAGCATACAACTTCGAGTGATCAGTATAAGTTGTCTAAAGCTGGGCAAGTCAAGCCCACTGTGTCTCTATTACCTACAGTTTAAATGGCACGATTACATGGTTTTGAGTACATCAAATCGGTTGGGCAGATCCAAAGCCACCCAAACCATCTCGAAATATAACCTTTGCTAAAAAGATGATTCCGTGTTGTAAGACTTGATATGAATCAATTTTATGTCAATCAGTTAAACTCCCTCCAGTACTTTCCATGTTTGAATCCTGCGCTGCCAAAGTTCTTTGCTAGCTAGGTCATATCAAGTCTTACAATATCGGTAAATTTTCTCCCTTTCCAACTTCATTATTTTGGATGCGGCGTATATACAACCAGTTCAGGTGGACCATTGACCTTCAGTACAATGTATTTTTACTACTAAGCTTTTGGAAATGAATTTTTCAAACCAACTTCAGACAAAAAAATCCATAATCTTGTTTCAAATCCCCCCTAATTAGCCTTTGGTGGTGAGGAGAGCCGCCCAACCCCAGTACATTTTATTAATTACATTAAACTTTCAATAAGGAGATAATGAAAAGATTGGACATTGATGACCCACAAGTATAGGGGGTGTATCGCAGTATTTTCGATAAGTAAGAGTGTCGAACCCAACGAGGAGCAGAAGGTGCTGGCTAGTGGTATGGATCAGGAATTCTCTGCAAATACTTAGCAAACGGATTTTTAGGGTTTTCGATGAAGCAAGTAAACAAAGTACGAGTAAATAAAATACAGTAGGAATAAATGCAGCAAGTGGCCCAATCCTTTATGTAGCAAAGGACAAGCCGGTTGTATTACTTAAGATGACCAAACGTTCTCGAGGACACATGGGAAGACTGTCAAGTGCTTTCGCTTCATATAGTCGATTAATCTTCTCTAGCTTGCTAAGTGTTGTGTGGGTGAACCTGTGCTAATGTACCGCCCCATCCAAGACTAATACATACTTGTGATTATACCCCTTGCAAACATCCGTAAGTACAAGAAAGTAATTAAGGTAGAAACCTAACCACAGCTTTAAACTCTAAGACCCTTACGTCCCTTGGGCAATGGTTTCCTAACGGGGGTTCAGGTTTCTGTCACTCCGGCAACCCCTACGATTAGTAGCCAAATACACAATGCATTGCCCTAGGCCCATATAGGTGAAGTGTCATGTAGTCAACGTTCACATGACACCACTAGAAGTACACCACAACTTAAATAACAATCTATTGAATCTTTCTCAACGCAACTCCACTACTAACAATAAGACTTCTCCATGTCCTCAAGAACAAAACGAACTACTCACAAGACATCATATGGATCATGATCAGAGATGGAATAATGATGTATAACAATCTGAACATAAACAATAATTCAATGGTTCACTCAATAGCATCAACTACAAAGAGTAATCAACACCGGGAAAGTTTCCCTATGAACTATGCAAGATTCAACGCAATTGTTATAGCAATATGAAGATGGTGATGAGGGTGCTGATGGTGATGATGGTGGTGATGATGATGATGATGATCCCGATGAAGTCCAGCTTGATGGTGGTGTTGATGGCGATGATCTCCCCTCTCCGGGAAGGAATTCCCCTGGCAGAAATCTGTCTGCCAGAGAGATCTTTCTCTCTCGGTGTTTTCCGCCCCGCAGAGGCGGCGGAATATTTCTGTGGTCGCTCCCCGAGTCTTAGGGTATTGGGAGGTTGATATACGCCAGAGGGGAGAGGCCTAGGCCTGCCCGCGCCATGGGGTGGTGTGGGCCCCCTATGGCCCACCTCCACTCCATCTTCTGGCATCCTTAGTCTTCTGGAAAAATAGGATTTTCTGTATATTTTCCTGGATTTTCTGATCTTCGCGAATTTTGCCTCCAAACAACATCTTTTCCATCAGAATCCTGACTGCAGCGGTCCATGCTCCAAAAGTCATCAACCATGCAAAAATAGATGAAATAACATAAGTATCACCTCTCAATACGAAATATATCAATGAATAATAGCGAATTAAGACATAGAATAGTGATGCAAAATGGACGTATCAACTCCCCCCAAGCTTAGACTTCGCTTGTCCCCAAGAGAAACTGAGCTCAATAAACATGACCTCAGGTTTATGGAGTGAAGAGTCGATAAAAGAATACGGACAAGAAGCATAACAATCATCAAATACATAGATCATAATAGAAGACAACTCGCTATTATATAACTCAACTTGTAATAAGTAAAGGAAACACAATAAAGATACATAAAGTGAATCATAATTGGTAATGGCAAACTTAGCTCTTGGTCAAAGAATAGTTGATAATTTGCTGGAGTTCACAAATAGCTGGTTTTTCAATGATAGCTTTCAAAGTAGTAAACATCAAGATAAGAGCAAAGTGCAAAACAAGGAACATAAGAAACATGTTTGAATAAATCAACATATGTATGAATGAAACACATCAACTCAAGATACTTGCTGAGATAGATGGGAATAGGTTTACTGACTCAACTAGAAAGTAAAAGAAAGGTCCTTCAAAGAGGGAAGCAGGGATTACAAGTCTCAGAAAGAGCTCCCAAAAATTATGATACTTACTAGCTTTTAGCTCTCATTGCCCCTATCATAGGCATCTTTAGGTGATTAACGTTAAAGTGGCACAACTAAGAGGATATGCTTGACAAGTTATAAGTTAAAATCTCATGCCCCTTACTTATGAGTACCGATCCTCATGCTACTCAACTTCAGTCACGAGCAAGCTCTTGTCATTGTAAATACATGCGTATCATTGAGAACCGCCAACGGGGTACCCCTTGCACATGACACAGGAGCTATCCCATAATCAAAATGACAAGGCAAGCGGACAGTGAGCATGTCAGCGATCTTTTTATTTGCTATTTGCATAGGTTTTTATTGAGGATGCTTCATAGAATGCTCACTATAGTTATGCTGCAAGTTTCCACCATGATTAGGCATGGCTTAGGCTAGCGGCCTAGGTGTTTCTCTAACACACATATAAACTCCATGATCTTACAAGTTCCACTTTTATTTCACACCACCAGGATCCATAAGCAAAAGAACATGATATCAACTAGGTACAAGTACCAATGAAGTGTTGAAAGCGGTCCCCATGATACATGGTTCGGCTAACTTCAACTCATAAAGTGTAAGCATATACACAACAAAGAAGGACCCAATGGTTCAAGTTTATTAAATGCAAGAAAGTAAAGTGTGCCATCAAGTTCGTGAGAGCTTTAATCACTAGTTTTCATGTAACAAGTTTAATTTGGGAGGTAGACAAAACAGGAATTTACTTGGAATAGCAATAATGCTACTAGGTAGGTATGGTGGACACAAATGGCAAAGGTTTTGGTTTAAAGGAGGTGGATGCACGAGAAGAATACCCTCTCAGTATAGGTTTTTGGCTAGCAAGGTTGGGTAGCAAGTATAAGAGTTGAAGGAAACAAACAAACATACAAGTGATAAATACAAACATGCAATCTTCCTTGGAATCACAAAAGATCTTAACTAGAGAATACTAAACTTATGAGCAAATCAAGAAAGAAAGATGATGAAATTATTTTTCTTTAGAGTACTTTTATCTTTTTCTTTCAACTCTCAAAAAGGTGTTGCTACTGACCGAACCAGGTTTGCCAAAACCAACTAAATTAACTCAATGATCCCAAAGTGATACCAATACTAACAACAAGATCAATCATATAACCACGAATTGAAAACTAATATAAGCTATGCAAAAGGGTGAATGATAGAACTTCTCATTAATACTCCATAACGGAAACTCACACCAAGGGATACATATCTAACGAGAGAGGGGACACTTCCATAATGCAAACCATACTAAAAAATAACTCCTCTATTCATGATATGACTCTACTAATAAGGTAAAAAGATAGAAGATAGTGATATGATACCACGACACTCCCCCAAGCTTGGAACAAACCAAGGGGATGCCAAACCTGATGACAAATTACTCCTTAGGTGGTGGTGGTATCCTCTTGATGAGCTCTCTGATCAGTTTCCCCAAGTCCTCAATCTCGAAAGTGAGATTACGAATAAGCTGCGAGTTTTGCTCAATGCGGCTCATGATCATGTCGGGTTGAGAATTCCAGCTCTTGCTATTCTTTCCCCACTCTTCCTCCTTCAAGTCTTCTTTTCCTGCATGGCTAGAACGAGGAAAATCCCAATTGGAGGGTAATTTCTCCTTGGGCATATTCTGGTACTGATGCTCATGGATAAGGGTATGGAAAGGATTCCTGGTGCGTGGAGGAAGTGACCATGGAGCCAAACTGTAACGAGGAGCTTTCCCCCCAGTCTGCATCCGTGCAGTCCTTCTGATCTTGGTAGGTTTCACCACTCCAATTCTTGCAGTGGTGGTGCCGGTGTGCAGATGTTGGCCTTGCTCCTCTTCACCTTCACTCTTGATCTCCTTCTCCTTCCCGGGGTCTTGGAGGTCTTCCTCCATGGGCTCCTTCCCTTTATCCTTGGCAGACAGCATTGTGCTTCTAAGCCTTCAAGGAGTATGTCCTGGCAGAAACATATCGAAACAAAAACATGACGAAAACACGATATACGGACCTCTGGGGGTCCGAGGGGTTATATATTATGAAGTTTCATATCAAAAGGAAGGTACTGGGAGAAAATGAGTCGGAGGCGGAGTCCTGGGTGGCCTCACCACCTGATGGCGCGGCCAGGGGAGGGCCCGCGCCATGGGGTGGTGTGGACCACCCCGGCTCCGGTTCTGTCCCTTTTTCGCTTTGAAACTTTCCTTATCGACTGAAAACTGCAAAAATATAGTTGGATTGTATTTTCGCGGAACTTTCTTACCAGAACTGTTACCTAGTTGGAAACAGACTCTGCAGGTCTCTGAATTTGGTATTTAGTGGATCCTTCCGGAGCCACCACTTTAATATCATTGATATCTTCATCTTCATACACTTATTACTTGAGTCATAAAACCCTTCTTTTCCTTATTACACCATTATCTCCAATTCCTGGAAATTTCTTTCACACAAAACTTCACGCAATTCTCATTAGCAACATTAGTATAAGTGAAGTTGTCGTGGTGGTGGCACGGCAGATGCCATGGGTAGGCTAAAGTTAGGGGCCAATGGATGCTAGTGGGATCTGGGGAGGGAAGATGTAGTGGATTCTACACACAGAAAGCTAACGCAAAGATCTGTATTTCTCCTTCCTTGAGTTACAAGTGCTCCTTGAGCTGTATACAAGGAGAAAGAGAGAACTTTACCAGCCTAACGGTACCAAGAATGAGTCGATCCCCTCCTTAGGGTCCAAGCCTGCCCTTATAAAGGAGAGCCTTGGGTTCCTTTAGGGCTGATGTGGCAAGC
Organism: Avena sativa; assembly: GCA_916181665.1. Taxonomy (NCBI): domain Eukaryota; kingdom Viridiplantae; phylum Streptophyta; class Magnoliopsida; order Poales; family Poaceae; genus Avena; species Avena sativa. The sequence goes on along the minus strand of OV702297.1, from coordinate 462,126,371 downwards.
ATATTCGAGGAATATGCTTGTCCCAATATAGTAGTTCGGCGCCCCTCTTTCCCTGTCGCTCCCCTAATGACGGCAAGGTTCCAGAGGGGCCCTCCTGTGTGCCTCGGGCTTCAGGACTGTCACCTCCGTGACCTCCTTCTGTCTCTCTGTCGCTCTGCGCCTTTGTCCCTAGTGCTTGGCTTCGCTCAGATTCTCCCTAGCCTGCTACTAGAGTTTGACTTTAGGCTTCTCCTTCTCCTGCAAGCTTCGTATCATTCGGCCCTGCCTCGCGTAACTCGGCTTGTCCTTCACCTGCATCAAGATTACTTGGGCTAACCCGGCCGACTTACGCAGTATCTCGGCCGGGTAATGCCTTGTCCTTACTGTAAGGGTCCTGCCCTTTCCTATCTCGGCCGACCTCTACAGGATTCGGCCGACTCAGACTGTAACTCGGAAACTAGACGGGGAACACCCTTTCGTCTTTCCCCGTCTTTACCCTATCCGGGGTTACCTCCCCAACATTAGTCCCCGAAGCTGGTATGGTCCCGCCGATTACCTCGGCCGGGTCGTATCAGTTTCACGACGCTAGTTATGTATTGTTTCCGAGTTATATTGTCGTGGTGATAACACCGTATTTAGTAGTGCACGCCTCGTCCCACGTGTCTTCCTCATCATTGTTTCTCTAGTTTTCTGTTCCTCTACAGCGTTTACTGACAAGCTACAGTTACTGTCGCGCCTGTCGCGCCGTTGCTGCGACGCCTCGTGCGCCGTTTTCGTTGGGGATCGTGAGCTCCTTGGTCAATCGTGTGGCCTTCGGTGCGGTTCCGCTCAGCGACGTGTGGTCGTGCTGCGCATACGATCCGCGCCGCCAACTGCCACACCCACGATCCCACTACCTTGCTTGCGGCTAGGTTATAAAGAGGGGCGCGGCGCCTGGGACTTTCTTTTTCCCCTTCTCGCTCGCCCGCACCCTTCTTATTCCTCGTGCTTCTGCGCTCGTTCGTGGTTCCGCCGCCGCACGCTCAACTGGTTCTGCGACGAGGAGGACTCCGCCGCGCTGCTCCGTCTGCCTCTTCGCTGCTTACTTGTTCCGGCGTCGTCGCCGGTGAGTTCTTTTCGGTCTTGCCGTCTAGGCTTTCCTCTAGATCTTTTCGTTTCCTCTTTGTCCGCGCGCTGCGGTTCTGTCGTCGTCCCGCCGCCGTTTTTACGTAGAATTGCGACGGGGCCTCGTAGCTCTAAGTTTTCCTCCGCCGCGAGTTGTTCCTCCGGCGATCTTTCCGGCGAAATAATGTCTAGTTCCTTTAGCGGTGCCCTGGTAGAGGATGATGATGCTGGCTCTGGGCCTGAGCGGGGCTCGTGGCAGGGCTCCTCAGTTACCCGGCGGGAGATCGAGTGGCTCATCCGAATCCGGAGGATTTCCGCCGAGGTTTCTTGTCGTTTACCCGGCAACGAGTTATCTCCGGAAATTAGGGAGGGCGAGTATGTAGTTTTTATGTCACATTTCTCGCGCGGCTTCGGTCTCCCTCTTAGCGATTTTGCAAGAGAGTTTCTCGACTACTTCGGCCTTCAGCCGCATCATCTTCCTGGGAACGCCATCGCTTCTCTTTCTGCATTCATCTCCGCCTCGGAAGGATACTTTGGCCTATGGCCATCCGTGCACGTCTGGGCAAAGTTCTTCCAGATTCGTTCTAATGTAGTCCCTGACAAGTCTCTGCACCCTTCCGAGAAACTGCTTACTCAGTGCGGGGCGGCGTCCATTACACCTCGGAGGAAGTCCGTATTTCCTCGTGTCACCGGGTTAGAGTCTTGCAAGAGGTGGCACAAATCCTTCTTTTACATCAAGAACAGAGGAACAAAAGACAAGATTCGGCTCCCTGCCTTCTCCATTGGTCCGCCTTCCAAGGTAAGTTGGACTTACAATCCGAGGAGGAGCCACGTCTTGGCCGAGCTTTTCGAGACTCGGCTCAAAGAACTGATCCGGGCCGGGTTACGCGGCGAGGACTTGATGGCTACCTTCATCAGTAGCCGAATTTGCCCATTCCAGAAATGGACGCACAAACTTTGCTACATGAGTGGTCCACTTGATCCCAACCGAGTCTCGACCGTCGAGCTGGACAATTACCTTGTCTTCAAGCACGTCCGAGCTATATTTAAGACGGAGATGCCTGAAGATTGGACCTGGGGATTGAAACCGTTTACCCGCGAGCGTCCTCCTCCCGCAGTAAGTTTAACCCTCAATCCTTTGATTTTCTATTGTTTTCATAGCTGTTTTCCCTAACCTTCCTTCTTTTTCTCCTCACGGAGGTTCGCAGAGCAAAAGGACGAGGACGCCGAGGTTTTGTCGCTTCCGTGGACTGCGGATCGGAATACCCCGGACGTTGGGGAGCCGGACTCCGAAGAATTCGTCCCTAAGTCGGATCCTGCTACGGCTCGCGCTCGTGGCAAAACTTCGGTCCATGAGGAGGAAGGTGATTCGGACGAGGTCCAAGCTCTTGAGGTAGTTGCCGCAATGCCTATTTCTTATGCATTTCTGGCTTCTACTTTCCCAGCTAATCCGGCCGGTCAGGTTCACGATGCCGAGCCTATTGCATCCCGGCCCCCAGTTACCTCGGGGAAACGCGGGGCTCCTGCTAGTGCTTCAGAGGCGGCCCCCAAGAAACGAATGAAGAAGTCCGCTCCGAACCCTCCCAGGCGCAAGACCATGCCTGGGGTCACAGGGTAAGTTCGTTTTGCTCGTATTTCTTGTTTCCCTGTTTCTGTATTTCATCCTGACACCCTTTTTTCTTTCTTATTTTCGCAGTGCTCCGCTTTCCGTTAAGCCTGGCGGTCCTAGCATGACTAGCCGCCCGATTCGGCAGCCGTCTCCTCCGCCCGTTGAAGATACTAGGATTCCTAGTCCTGCTCGTGCTACGTCTCCTCCAGCTCCACATATGTCACCCCCTCGTCACGATGCGCCTGATATTCGCGTCTCCGAGATTTCTACCGAACCCATTGCCCCTCCACTGAATCCGAGCATATCCACCGAGCCTTTTTCTACCTCGGTAGCTCCTACTGTAACCCCAGCCGCAGTCGTGGTCGTTAATACCCCGGCGCCCTCAGCGCCTGTGATCCCCCTGCTTCTAAGTGCACTGTTCCCATTGCCGAGGTATCAGCTTCTGCTGGTGCCTCCATAGTAAGAAAAACTGTTGCAACTAAAACTTCCACTTCCCAAAAAGGTCTTGCCGGCTCTTCTCAGCCGAGTATTGCCGACGTGCTGCGCAAAGGAACTGCGCCTACCAAAGCCTCTGTTACCTCGGCTGCCAGCACCCAGCTTGCTCTTCATACAAGCCCTGCGGCTACAGTGGTTGCACAACATGTCCGAGGTAAAGTCTTAACCCGGATGGCTAGTGGGAACAGCCTCGGCTCGCTGGTGGAATATGCTCATAACTGGAATGCTGCTGATCAGCTTGAGGGCAATCGAAACAGTCAGCCGTTTCAACTTTCCGACATCAGCAGTCGTTTGGATCAAGCTGCCAAGATCATTCTGGATAGCAACAAGATGAACGAGGTAATTGCTACTTCTCGGGGTTTAGACTGATTCTCCATATGCTATTATATATACATTAGTCCCCGAAACTTGCAAACGAGTAACTTGTTATTCGCTTGGAAGTTTTTATAGTGCTATACTTAGCTCTACTTAATTTAGGGTTCGAGCCTATATCCGAGTAGATCTATCTTAAACTTTTGCTTAAATTTTATCTATTTGTTCTTTGAATGTCTAGCCACATAGGTCTGGGTTAAGCTTTCGCCTGACTCGAATCTACTTTTGGCTTTGAATATCCAGCCACCTAGATCTGGGTTAAGTTTTCGCTTAACTCGGATCTGTTTTGGCTTTGAATATCCAGCCACCTAGATCTGAGTTAAGTTTTCACTTAACTCGGATCTGGTTTTGGCTTTGAATATCCAGCCACCTAGATCTGGATTAAGTTTTCGCTTAACTCGGATCTGCTTTAGCTTCGAATATCCAGCCACCTAGATCTGGGTTAAGTTTTCGCTTAACTCGGATCTGCTTTGGCTTTGAATATCCAGCCACCTAGATCTGGGTTAAGTTTTCGCTTAACTCGGATCTGTTTTGGCTTTGAATATCTAGCCACCTAGATCTGGGTTAAGTTTTCGCTTAACTCGGATCTGCTTTGGCTTTGAATATTCAGCCACCTAGGTCCGGGTTAAGTTTTCGCTTAACTCGGATCTGTTTTGGCTTTGAATATCCATTCATTGTTTGTTCTATTGCTCAGGTTGCACATGACCGGCGGACTGCTGAATTTCAAAGACTGCTTTTCTCGCACAAGAAGTTGGAAGAAAAATATGAAAAAGTTATTCCTGTGGTGAAAAAAGCAGGTATGCCGATCATTTTCCTTGTCATCTCTAATATTGTCATTGTTTTGTCTGCGGGATGCCGGCTTACTTTGTGGGTTAACAGGTAACATCAATAATCTCAACATTCGTCTTGAGAAGAAAGTCAAGAGCTTGGAAGGTTAGTTTTCCATCTACCTCGTACTTTTCCCTTTCTAAGACGTGCACTAAGTTTCTTTTACTTTGTTTGGCTTTGGTAAAGCCGAGATACGAACCTTTGCATCATCTCACCAAGATTGTACGCACATGCCTGATGTAATGCTGCATTTTTTAGAACAAGGCTCCACTCATTCGGCGCAGCTAAAAGAAAAGGATGACGAGATAGCTCGCCTAAGCGCCGAGGTGGAGGCCCTTAAGCTTTCTCAGAAATCCGAGCTAGAAAAGGTCGATCAGGAGTTCTCCGAGGAGAAGAACCGGCTGGCTTTGGAATTGCAAAAGAATAAAGAGCTCTTTGAGGCTGCCGAGCTGAAAACTCGAGGAATGAGCGAGGAAATTGCTCGCTTTGAGAAGAACAAGATTGACTGGGCGAAGGACCTTCAGCTGATGGTGAGTTACATTCATCGTAAGCATCTTAACACAGCCGGATTATCTTTCTTCCTTCTGCTGCCCTCTGACGCCTCCCTTTTTTGCGCAGGTCATTTTCCTGAAGCTAAGCCCGTGAGCTCTAAAGCGGTCCTTGCTGCTCGTGCGCGCCGAGGTCTCCCTGTTAACGTGAATTTTGAATATTCAATAGAAGATTTCTTGGTTTCTGTCGGCGCTGCCCTTGGTCCGATGAAAATCATGGGCAGGGACTTGGTGCTGGCAGCTATTCGAGCCCACCGTGCTCTCTGGCCGAATACCTATAGGACTCCTAACATCAACGAGATCGAATTGCTGGTGACTAGATTGAATGCCTCTGAAAAACAACTAAGTCTTTGGAGGGAATCTGCTGGGCGAGCCGGTGCTGATATGGCCCTCACCGTTATCATGTCATGGTACGAAGACATTTCTCTTGATATCCTGAGGAATTTTCGCACAGGTTCCCGTTGGGTTGAGGATCCCACCTTTGTTTCTCTTCGGCAAGCTCGCGCCTTTCAACTCGTCGAGTATGCCGACGTGCACACCTGGAATGAAGGGCCGAGTTTCCTTCCAAACCCGGACGAGGAGGTCGTAGTCGAGGATGCATCAGATGATTCAGCTGAGCAAGGGGGAGATGAAGATGACTCGGCCACTTCTGGTGACTCCAGTTCGAGCTCGGATGACAACAGCGACGCGCGATCCTCCTCCAAGGGTACCGGGCATTCCACTGCGCCAATTGATGCTCCTCAGCAGCCTCAGGCTTCGGCCGATGTTGCACCTAGGTCTGCGGAGGGCGAGGTAACATCGGCCGAAGTTCCTCCTACCTCAGAGTCCCCAGTCCCTGACCAGGTTGCCGCCTCTCCAGTTAAAAACGTTTACGTCATTTCCTATCCCTGGTATGCCGGGCGTACGATGTCCGTGGAATACTTGTTGACTTCCTGTATGACCTGAATCTCCTTTTGCCGTACATTGCTGCGACATATAAGTTTGCAGTTATTATAACTTTGCTTAAGTGGGTTCCCATCCGAATTCTTGCTTTGGTATCCTGTAATATTTTAATGTTAGGATGTATCTTTGTCTTTGTTTTCTCGTGTTTTAGTCGAGTAATCTGTGTGTGAGCTTCGAACATCATACGGGGTTGATCTGTTCTTATTCTGAGTGCCGAAGTGTGATACCCTTTTCGTATCAAAGATTGACTGCCACTTTGGAACAATACATGGCAGTCCCCGAGTGATTGCCTGTTCTGCTGAAGTCTAGTGTGTAAACTAAATTTCAGGAACAATATAAGACCACCGCCGAGGCGCTGCTCAGGGCATCAAGTTTTGGTGCTCAACATAGCTCTGGGGCGGTATATGGTAGTTTTCTAGTTGCTGCTTTGACTGCCGAGGTTTAGTACATAAAACGAAACTTCAAATACCTATAGCAGTCCCCGAGTCACTGCTCTTGATGCCGAGGTTTTAATTCATAACCTGAAATTGAAAGAACATATGGCAGTCCCCGAGTCACGGCTCTGGATGCCGAGGTTTAATACATAACATGAAATTGAAATAACATATGGCAGTCCCCGAGTCACTGCTCTTGATGCCGAGGTTTTAATACATAACCTGAAATTGAAATAACATATGGCAGTCCCCGAGTCACTGCTCTGGATGCCGAGGTTCAATACATAACATGAAATTGAAATAACATATGGCAGTCCCCGAGTCACTACTCTGGATGCCGAGGTTTAATACATCATTGGTCCTTGACCTTGAAATACTATGCTATGAGTAAAATGGATGAAGCAGGGCTACGTTCCATGGCCGCTTCGTTTCTTCGCCAGCTTTGTCTGCCTTGTCCCTTCCGGGGGATTGAGCATCGATTAGATAATAGGCATCGTTATGCAATGCCTTGCTCACGATGAATGGTCCCTCCCATGGAGGTGACAGCTTGTGCATGCCGGCCGTGCGTTGCACCAGTCTGAGGACTAAATCTCCTTCTTTGAATACCCTTGGATTCACCTTTTTGCTGTGATATCGTCGTAGGTTCTGCTGATAAATAGCTGATCGTGATAGTGCCAGTTCTCTGGCTTCTTCTAGCAGGTCTATAGTATCTTGCCGAGCTATTTCGTTTACTTCCGAGGTTGTATATTGAGTAACTCTTGGCGAGTCATGTATTATGTCAGCTGGAAGCACGGCCTCTGCCCCGTACACTAGAAAGAATGGTGTGTACCCTGTTGACCTATTTGGAGTAGTTCTGAGGCTCCATAATACGGCTGGGAGTTCCTCAATCCAACATCCTGCCGACCTTTGCAGTGGTTCAACAAGTCGTGGTTTTATTCCTGACAATACTAGTCCATTAGACCTTTCTACTTGCCCATTAGACGCTGGGTGAGCCACAGAGGCAATATCTAACCTTATGTATTTTTCTCTACAAAATCTGGCAAAGGCTCCTTCTGCAAAATTTGTGCCATTATCTGTAATAATACTGTGTGGGTACCCATATCTTAAAATAATATCTTTGAGAAATTTCACTGCTGTGGGCCCATCGCATTTTTTTATTGGTTTCACTTCAATCCATTTTGTGAACTTGTCCACCATAACCAATATGTGGGTCATTCCCCCTCGGGCCGGCTTAAATGGTCCCACCATATCTAAGCCCCATACAGCAAATGCCCAAGTGATGGGTATTGTTTTTAACTCGGCCGATGGCATATGTATTTTGGTTGCGTATCTCTGGAAACCATTGCATTTTTCCACCAACTCTTTGGCTTCTTTCAACGCCGTCGGCCAATAAAATCCATGCCTGAATGCTTTGGCTACCAATGCACGAGATGAGGCATGATGTCTACACTCTCCTTGATGTATATCTAGGAGGATCTCCTGGCCTTCTGCCGAACTCACACATTTCTGCAATACGCTTGTGACACTTCTTTTATATAGCTCATTGTTTATGATCGTATAAGCTTTCGCTCTCCTTACAGTTTGTCTTGCTAATACTTCATTGCTTGGTAATATCGCGCCTTTAAGGTAAGAGAATATGGGTTGCGCCCATAGCGGTGTGACTTTTTCTGGTGTGGTCTCACTGTCTATTTCCATGTTTTCTGCCGACATATATACCTCGGCCTTCTCCATAATTGTGCTTACTTCTGCTGTCCTCCTCTTGGGGGATTTCGAGTTATATTGCTGGTCTACCTCCATCGGCACATTGTCTGCTGCCGAATTAGCCGGGATAAAGATAGATTAGGATTCTGGTGAAGGGATTATTGATGGTTTTCTGAGGTGTTCCAGGGCAATACCCGGTGGAATTGACTGCCGGGTTGATCCGAGCTTTGACAACGTGTCTGTGGCATCATTTTCTGCCCGAGGTATGTGGCTAAATTCACATCCTTCAAAGTATCCACTGATCTTTTGCACATGAAATCTGTATAAAGCCATATTAGCATCTAATGCATCCCAATTGCCTGAGACTTGCTGTACTACTAGGTCCGAGTCCCCATAGCATAAGATTCGGCCTATGACAATCTCTTTTGCTACTTTCAATCCATGAACCAGTGCTTCATATTCGGCTACATTGTTGGATGCGGCAAAATGTATTTGTAGCACGTATTTTAGCTGATCTCTTTTAGGCGAGGTTAACACTATTCCTGCCCCCAAACCATTTCTTAGTTTGGAACCATCGAAATGCATCGTCCAATAATTTGGATCTGGTCATGGTGGCTCGTATTGCACTTCGGCCCAATCTACGATGAAGTCGGCGACTGCTTGAGATTTGATTGCATCTCTCCTGTCAAATTGTGGAGCGTATGGTGACAATTCGATTGCCCATTTAGCTATTCGGCCACTTGCATCTTTGTTGCTCAATATGTCGGATATGGGTGCTTCACAGATTACTCTGATTGGATGCTCTTCGAAGTAATGTTTAAGCTTTTTTGCCGACATATACACCCCATAAGCCATCTTCTGATAATGTGGGTAATTCTGTTTTGAAGTGGACAACACCTCACTTAAATAATATACCGGCCTCTGTACCGACTTATTATCTTCAAGTCGTTCTACTACGACTACAGCACTTACTACTCTATTGGTAGCCGCTATATAGATTAACATAGGCTCTTTTGATAATGGAGAAGCCAAAATAGGTGCTGTGACCAACATTTTTTTCAACTCATGAAATGCGCTGTCCGCTTGTGGAGTCCAAACGAATTTATCTGATTTCTTCATCAGCTGATATAATGGTAGCGCCTTCTCTCCCAACCGACATACAAATCGACTGAGCGAGGCTAGACAACCCGTGAATTTTTGCACATCATTTAAGCATCTTGGCAATTCCATTCTTTATACTGCCTTTATCTTTGTTGGGCTGGCCTCTATACCTCGGCTGGATACAAGAAAACCGAGTAATTTTCCTGCCAGCACGCCAAATGTGCACTTGTCCGGATTAAGCTTCATTCGGAACCTTCTCAAGTTCGCGAAGGTCTGCCGTATATCCTCCAGTAACGTTTTGCTTTCCCTGGTTTTAATGACTACGTCATCTACATATACTTGTACATTTTTTCCTATTTGATCGTGTAGACATTTTTGCATGCATCTCTGATATGTTGCTCCTGCATTCCGCAGGCCGAATGGCATTGTGCGAGAGCAATAAGCCCCGTACGGGGTAATAAATGCAGTCTTTATTTGATCGGCCGGATTTAACGGTATCTGGTGGAAACCAGAGTACGCGTCTACAAATGATAATAACTCACAACCAGCGGTCGAATCAATGACTTGGTCTATTCTAGGCAATGGAAAAGGATCTTTTGGACACGCCTTGTTCAGGTTCGTGTAATCGATACACATTCGCCATACAATGGCTACATTGGGATCATCTTTCTTCTTTTCTACCAGCACCAGATTCGACAACCAATCCGGGTACAGCACCTCCATGATGAACCCGGCTGCGAGGAGCCGAGCTATTTCATCCCCTATTATTTTTCTCCTGTCTTCGGCGAAGCGGCGGAGAGGTTGCTTCACCGGCCTTGCTCCTGGCCTTACATTCAAAGAGTGCTCAGCCAACTCCCTCGGAACACCTTGCAGATCCTGAGTTGACCATGCAAATATGTCCCGATTCTCACGGAGGAAGTTGATGAGCTCGCTTTCCTATTTAGCGTCCAGGCCTGCACCAATAGTAACAGTACGCTCCGGGTATTGCTCATCTATCTGAAACTTCTTCGTTTCTTTAGTCGGCTGAAAAGAGACACTGCCATGCGGGTTGGCTAGTGCCGGCATGTTCAGCTGTGCCGACTGAGCGAGGGCTGCTACCTCCTGAATCCTTCTTTTTTCTCTTGCTATAACCAATGATTCGGCCAAATTTGACCCGGCTGATGCACACTCCATTGATTTCTTGTAATCCCCTGTTATAGTTATCACTCCTTGTGGTCCAGGTAGCTTCATTTTCAGATAACTTATATGACAGCTGCCCATGAATTTGGCCAACGCTGGTCGTCCGAGTAGAGCATGATAACAGCTCTCTAGATCCACCACTTCAAACTCTAAGTTCTCCCCTCTGCAGTTATCTCTTGTGCCGAATAACACATCTACTCGGACCTTACCAATGGGTTCACATGAAAGCCCTGGCACTATCCCATGGAAAGTGGTCCTCGTGGATTGCAACATGTTCTGCGATATTCTGAGTTTATGCATGGTATCTTTGTACATGATATTGATACTACTTCCATTGTCTATGAGTACTTTTGAAAATTTGACATTGATGCTTGGTCCAACAAATGTCGGATCCAGCACAAGTGCATATGATCCGGGATTTGGCATTATCTTGGGATGATGCTTTATGCTCCAAGTTATCTCCTAATCCAACCAAGGCACATATCTCGGTACTGCCGGCATTACTGCATTTACTTCCATATGCCGGCGCTGCACACTTTGCTTGTCTTGTTGTTCCGTTGTGAACACGCAATAGGACTGATGATGTTCTCTGTAATCATTGCGTCCGGTATTCGCCGGATTTGTTCTTCCATCCTGGACTTGGTTCATCACTTGAGGCACCGCGTCTCTCCGATCCGAGTTATCGTACCTCGGGGGAGGAGGCGGTAACATCAGTTGTTGTGCATTTGCTCCAGTCAACTGTGGCTAATGCTGCTGATGTACTTGATGGGGTGCCTGAACCCCTGCGGGGTTCCCCATTGCATTTTTCATCCATGCACATTGGCGGGTGGTATGGTTGGCTGGCCTGGATGGGTTTGACGTGTGAAATTTGCACGGCTGATCTAACATGTATTCGAACGTGTACTTCGGCATCTCCTGCCACTGTTTCTTTTGTTCTGGGGTCCACTGCCTTTTTCCTTCATTTCTTGGTGTCCACTGTTGAGGACCATTCTTCTGCCGTTGAGTTGCTCCATGACCCGGTGGGTCCTGTGCTACCACCGCCACTTGGGCCGAATTATATCTATAATCCGGCCTTTCCTCTCTTCTTCTTCCTCTGAAATCACCGCACCTGGATGACCCGGCCAAATCTCTTGCATAATGGTCCTGTTGCTCGCGATGATCTGCCGACATTAATTCTAGTTGTGTTGGGTCTCCTAATGCGTAGGAGTCCGCTATTCTGATAGTTTCTGCCAGTGTGGTCGGCATATCTCTCTGCAAACGTTGCCATAATACGCTGCCATAACGGCATCCTTGCGCGAACCAAGCTATTGCTTGCGATTCTATGACTCCTTCACATGAGTTTCTCAGGTTGCACCACCGAGTTAAAAATTCTCTATCTGTTTCATTCGGCCTCTGCTTGCACATGGCTAACTGTTGTGGCCTGTTTGGCCTCTTGTATGTACTGGTAAAGTTGCTGACAAACATTTCCTCAAAATCCAGCCAACAGTTGATACTGCCGGCTGGTAGATTATTCAGCCACACTCTAGCTGGTCCTTCTAGCATTTGTGGTACATACCGTACTGCCCATCGTAGGTTCCCACCCGCTATTTTTACAGCAGTGGCATAGTCAATTAACCAGTCTTGTGGTTTGATACTTCCATTATATGTTTTCGCGCCCCTTGCCAGCTGAAAGTTCGGCACAGGAGGTTCGCCCATGATCCGTGGTCCAAAGCATGTCGGCCCCGGTGGACCCTGTTCTTCCAACAACTCGGACCTGTATAGCCGGTCCAGCTTCACTCTTGCATCATTTGATGGCAAATCTCTGTACAAAACTCTGTCCTATATTCCATAATGGTTGTTTCCGCCATGGATTGCATATTCCATTTCAGAATAACCATCATTGTATATCTCATTAATTTGATTGTGGCGAGCTGGCCTTGTTTCTCTTTCCTGCCGGGGTTCATGCCTCGGTTGTGGGTTGAGTGGCAGTTCTCTCCTTACTTCGACCGGGGTATTGTTCTCATGATTGCCTCTCGCGGGCTCTCTTCTGCCGAGGTCTCCGTTGCCTCGGCTTCCGCCGTCTTTCTCCACACGGCCGTGGTTCCTCTCCCCACTGTTACCTCGGCTTGCATTGCCTCTGTTTTCATTTGCCTTTCCGGCCATTGCTGGATCATATGGGACAATCTGCTTGTTCCTCTTTCCCGATGTTACTGCTTTGTCTCTTCGAGCATTATTTCCGGGTGAAGATGCTGCTGCCACAGACAAGGCTGGTGCTGCTCCTGCCGAATGAACCATTCGTGAGGCCCCCGGCCTCACCGGGTTTGCTCTGAGCATTTCCTCGTTTTGCTGGTTCGCGATGCGCACCAGCTCGTTTACTCTTTCTTGTTGTTTCTGCCGGTCCTCACCGGTCAACCCCTCTAACTCTAATGCTGCGGCATTTGTCGCTCTTAGGTTTCTTGCCGGGGTACTGTACCTCGGCAAGCCCAAATCCTCTGATTCTGCTTTATGAGCTTCATGCTCTTTGTTGATGTCATCCATGAGGTTCTTCCCTCTCAATCTTAGTTTGTCCACCCGTTCGGGCGCAACGTCAAGCTTATTTGCTTTGGCATATTCTCGCAGGGTCCTGTTTAAGGACTCCCGCAAGGCCGACATCTTTTTTGCCTCTATCAGCACCTTTTGCCTGGTTTCCTCTAACTCTGCCTGAGCATTTGCCGGATTAAGTATCGGCGCTACAGGTGTAGTCAAGCTTTCTATGGTCGCCTGAAGAATATTCTCTGGCCTTTCCAGACGTGGCCCTCTTACTCTTGGTGCCTTTGGGGTGGTGTTTTGCACCTCGGTTGGGTTGGTTGCTGGTGGGATTACCTCGGAGGACATTGGTGATGTCTGCCTGTGTGCGCCCAGTACACCGGTGGCGGGTTCTCTGCCTGATCCGGCAGCTGCTACTCCAGTTTGCACCTCGACGCTACCTGCAGGATGCGCTCCGGGCGGACGGCCTGCAGCGTTAAGAGGTGGATCTCCTGCAACAACAACTTGGTGAGGATAAACGCCGGAGATGTCGACGCCGACGTAAACCTGGTGCCCGCCCAGGTTGATGAAGACACCATTACGCGGGGGAGCTTTCCCCCTGAAGCTCCCTGCATTGTCGCTGACATAATCACAGAGACCAAATCTCTGGACTAAGCCAGAAACAACGCGCTCGCCGGTCTTGATGAAGTTTCCCGTCCGGATCATAACTCCAGCTAGCACCGCTGCTGGCCCCACGGTGGGCGCCAACTGTCGTGGTGGTGGCACGGCAGATGCCATGGGTAGGCTAAAGTTAGGGGCCAATGGATGCTAGTGGGATCTGGGGAGGGAAGATGTAGTGGATTCTACACATAGAAAGCTAACGCAAAGATTTGTATTTCTCCTTCCTTGAGTTACAAGTGCTCCTTGAGCTGTATACAAGGAGAAAGAGAGAACTTTACCAGCCTAACGGTACCAAGAATGAGTCGATCCCCTCCTTAGGGTCCAAGCCTGCCCTTATAAAGGAGAGCCTTGGGTTCCTTTAGGGCTGATGTGGCAAGCATATTCGAGGAATATGCTTGTCCCAATATAGTAGTTCGGCGCCCCCCTTTCCCTGTCGCTCCCCTAATGACGGCAAGGTTCCAGAGGGGCCCTCCTGTGTGCCTCGGGCTTCAGGACTGTCACCTCCGTGACCTCCTTCTGTCTCTCTGTCGCTCTGCGCCTTTGTCCCTAGTGCTTGGCTTCGCTCAGATTCTCCCTAGCCTGCTACTAGAGTTTGACTTTAGGCTTCTCCTTCTCCTGCAAGCTTCGTATCATTCGGCCCTGCCTCGCGTAACTCGGCTTGTCCTTCACCTGCATCAAGATTACTTGGGCTAACCCGGCCGACTTACGCAGTATCTTGGCCGGGTAATGCCTTGTCCTTACTGTAAGGGTCCTGCCCTTTCCTATCTCGGCCGACCTCTACAGGATTCGGCCGACTCAGACTGTAACTCGGAAACTAGACGGGGAACACCCTTTCGTCTTTCCCCGTCTTTACCCTATCCGGGGTTACCTCCCCAACAGAAGTGATAAAACCTTTTTAGTCCAACTTCAACTGAAAACCATCAAAACAAAAGCTACTATAGCAACTCCTTCCGAAAACCCAAAAATATTTCAAAAAGGAAATCGAATAAAGAAGCAAATGCAAGAGTGGCAAAATCTGTCAAAACAGACCAGCAGGTAAAGATCAATTTTTTCTAAAATCTTCTGTTGCTCAAATCAAAAAGTGCAAAACTAACGAAAGTTAAATAACAACCTGGGGCATAAGCACAAAAAATTACAGCTCAATCCTACGTATAGAGATCTCTCACGAATTTTTACGGTGAAGCACAAAAATCTACTTCGGGACAGCAACTTCCCCAAATATTACTTCTCTCTCATTAGTGGTTGATCTTGACACAAAAACCAAACAAAACGGATAAGGAGCGGTTATTACCGAATTAATAACTTCCAAGACTCAAATAAACAAAAACAAAATGAAAGCAAAAACAAATTGGGTTGTCTCCCATAAAGCTCTTTCTTTATAGCCTTTAAGATGGGCATGATAATTTTGGAGAAGCTCTCATAGGGATATGGATTGGAGTGAAAGAGAGCATTAAGATGCAAAAACACACACATTTAAGTCTAACCCACTTCCTATGCAAGGTAATTTTGAAAACAAACAAGTTGTTGAAACTAGAGGCCACTTGCATAAAAAGGCAAAAGAAGTGCAACATAAAAACTTTCAACATAAAACGAGGAAACTTGATATTATTGAGATGCATAAGAACACTTTTCCCTCTCTCATAATAACTTTCAGTATCATGCATAAACTTAACAATATAACTATCACAAGAACCATCATAGCAATGATCACTTATTCTAACAGAAATACGGGAATATTAGCTCTCATAACACTACTTTGTGAAACAATATTAGAGGTATCCTTACAAAGGATAGTGTGTCCCTCTTTTTCATACTTAGTGACAAAGTCTTTCACATTTACTACTATAGGTTCATCAACCATTTGTTTATCAGGTTCAACAGCTTTACTAGTACTTTCATTAACTGTACTAGCTATCATAGAATGTTCCTTTATCCTAACTGGGAAAGGCATTTTCTCAATATAAGGTTCAGGTAAAATATGATTAGCAGTATAAACTTCAGTATTTCTTGAAGGAACACTCTTAGCAACATCTTTATAAGGTTCATGATACTTATTCCACTTCTTTTTAGGCACTTCAATGTAAGAAGAAAAAGCCTTAAAGTAAGAAGCAATAGCTTGAGAGTCTAGGCCATAAGCATTTTTAATATTTTGAAAGTCATTAGTTCCCATAAAAGATTCAATGCATTCATAATCATAATTTATACCTTACTCTCTACCTTTGTCATTCTCCCAAGCTTCAGCATTGTCTTGAATACGATCTAGAAGGTCCCATTTAGCTTCTTCTTCCATGCCAGTGAATGATCCAGCACAAGAGGCATCCAATAAATCTTTATCATGTAGAGGGAGCCTTGCATAAAAGTTATTGATAATAATATTGTTGGGGAGCTCATGAATGGGACATTTGAGCATCCGTAACTTCAATCTCCCCCAAGCTTGAGCTGTACTCTCTCTATCAAGAGGCCAAAAGTTGTATATTTGATTCCGATGTTTATGAATCTCACTAGGAGGATAAAACTTTGAATAAAAGAGAGGCACTATTTCCTCCCATTCCAGAGCTTGACCATTCTTCAGCAGCTTATACCATTCCTCAGCTCTTCCTCTTAGTGATAATGAGAATAACTTCTTCTTAACTTGATCTATAGTAATACCTGCACACTTGAACAACCCGCATAATTCGTGTATAAAGAGTAAATGATCACCGGGATGGACAGTTCCATCCCCAACATAGTAGTTATCCATAACACGATCAATAATTCTTGTAGGTATTTTGAAAACATCTTTCTCAGCAGGTGGTGGGTTATCTACTACCTTAGCAGTGGTAGTAGCATTACCAAATAAGAAACTCAGCGAATTATCCATAACGAAAATAAAGCAACTAGCAGAAGTAAACAATACTCACAATAGAAGTTTCCTTTACCAGTTCCACTCTCCAATAGTGCTTCACTCCCCGGCAACGGCGCCAGAAAATAGTCTTGATGACCCACATGTATAGGGGGTGTATCGCAGTATTTTCGATAAGTAAGAGTGTCGAACCCAACGAGGAGCAGAAGGTGCTGGCTAGTGGTATGGATCAGGAATTCTCTGTAAATACTTAGCAAACGGATTTTTAGGGGTTTTCGATGAAGCAAGTAAACAAAGTACGAGTAAATAAAAGACAGTAGGAATAAATGCAGCAAGTGGCCCAATCCTTTATGCAGGAAAGGACAAGCCGATTGTATTACTTAAGATGACCAAACGTTCTCGAGGACACATGGGAAGACTGTCAAGTGCTTTCGCTTCATATAGTCGATTAATCTTCTCTAGCTTGCTAAGTGTTGTGTGGGTGAACCTGTGCTAATGTACCTCCCCATCCAAGACTAATACATACTTGTGATTGTACCCCTTGCAAACATCCGTAAGTACAAGAAAGTAATTAAGGTAGAAACCTAACCACAGCTTTAAACTCTAAGACCCTTATGTCCCTTGTGCAATGGTTTCCTAACGGGGGTTCAGGTTTCTGTCACTCCGGCAACCCCTACGATTAGTAGCCAAATACACAATGCGTTCCCCTAGGCCCATATAGGTGAAGTGTCATGTAGTCGATGTTCACATGACACCACTAGAAGAAGTACACCACAACTTAAATAACAATCTATTGAATCTTTCTCAACGCAACTCCACTCTAACAACAAGACTTCTCCCATGACCTCAAGAACAAAACGAACTACGCACAAGACATCATATGGATCATGATCAGAGATGGAATAATGATGTATAACAATCTGAACATAAACAATAATTCAATGGTTCACTCAATAACATCAACTACAAAGAGTAATCAACACCGGGAAAGTTTCCCTATGAACTATGCAAGATTCAACGCAATTGTTACAACAATATGAAGATGGTGATGAGGGTGCTGATGGTGATGATGATGATGATGATCCCGATGAAGTCCAGATTGATGGTGGTGTTGATGGCGACGATCTCCCCTCTCCGGGAAGGAATTTCCTCGGTAGAAATCTGTCTGCAGGAGAGATCTTTCTCTCTCGGTGTTTTCCACCCCGCAGAGGCGGCGAAATCTTTCTATGGTCGCTCCCCGAGTCTTAGGGTTTTGGGAGGTTGATATACGCCAGAGGGGAGAGGATGGAGTGGGCCAGGGCAGCCACACCACTCCTAGGCACGGCCTAGGCCTGCCCGTGCCATGGGGTGGTGTGGGCCCCCTGTGGCCCACCTCCACTCCATCTTCTGGCATCCTTAGTCTTCTGGAAAAATAGGATTTTCCGTATATTTTACCGGATTTTCCGATCTTCGCGAATTTTGCCTCCAAAGAGCATCTTTTCCATCAGAATCCTGACTGCAGCGGTCCATGCTCCAAAAGTCATCAACCATGCAAAAATAGATGAAATAACATAAGTATCACCTCTCAATACGAAATATATCAATGAATAATAGCGAATTAAGACATAGAATAGTGATGCAAAATGGACGTATCAGACATTCAACCCAAGTCTGGCCAAAAAAATTGGAAATTTAGCCTGCCGGATCAGGTGGCAGCTGACCCTCGACATATTGAGTACATTGAATTTTCAGTGAGGAGCTCATTAGAAAATAGTACATTCGACCCAACTCTAGCCCAAAATATTGCTAATTTATCCTTATGGGTTAGGTCGGCCGTGGGCCGCCAACCCTCAACACATTGTTACTTTTTTAAGCATGAAGCACACTGAAGAAGTTTCTCTAAGGTGGGCACAATAATAAGCCCATTGGTTCACAAGATTGGACCCAAATTATTTTTTGTATCGCCCGAAATCTTCTTAATTTAGCATTTCCGGTGCCATTCTGATAAAGTATAGTGCAAGCTTTTCCTACCCAAGTATATTTATACAGACCATGTAGCATTTTTTATGGCAAATCGCTAGGATCATTGCCTTTTCATTTGAAGTGATATCAACATTTCTAAACCTAATCTTTTAGGAGTAGCATAGTTGGTTCTGGTGTAGTGGAAGCGCACACAGTTGCCATTTGTTGAAGTCTTGAGTTTTATACGAATCCTAGGTTTATCAATATAAAATCTCTATCTTACTTGTACATTTTTTCTAGCATACACACATTTCTTGCATAGAGAAGGCTGACATCTAGGACCCAACAATTTACCAAGCTCAAACCAGGGGAGGCGACCGAAAAAATGTCCAACATACACATGTTTCCTCAACCGAGGAGGCTGACATGTGGGGCCCACCAGCAAGACCTTATAAAGAGAAGTTCAAAATAGGGAGGCACGAGCACAAAAAAAGTCCAGCATGCACATGTTTTGACGTGGTGGTGTCACGACAGATGCCATGTATGGGCTAAAGATGGGGCCAATGAGCACTAGAGGTATCCAGGGAGGGATAGTGTCTTGATTCGACACACAGATGTTTATTCACTCTCTCAATGGTGGATTACAAGGGCTCCTCGAGCTATTCGTGAGGAAGAAGAGGACTAGCTTCTCAACTACCCATACAACACTCTAGGGTTTTCCCTTAGTAAAAATGGCCGACCCTCTCTATGGAGATCCTGCCCCTCCTTATATAGGGGGATAGGTTACAATCTAGGGCCTATGTGGAATATGCCTCTCCCAAAATAGCAAAGCGGTGCTCCTCTTTTCCTTGTCTAGAATGATCTGGACTCATGGCGTAAGCCTCTCTGAGCCCCTCTGCGGCGCTGCGTCATCCGACATAGCCGATGTCACCCGACATTGGAAACATCACCTTTGCCAACCCATACTCGTTGGTTCATCCCTCTGTTCCTTGAGCTCATGCTACGGTGGAGAGAGAAAACCTCTGACCAAGAAGATTCCTTCCTTCCTTTGTAACTCAAGTGGTAACCCGGCTTAGGCCTGGTTAACTCGGCCATGTGGGAACCTACATACAAGTTACAAAGAGCTAGACGACATATGTTTTACATCATCCGGAGTACCGTTAGACGAACATCCTTGGGCCGGGTCTTCCGTAAGTGGGCATGCCTTGAGGTGACTCGGCCAGCTCATGCTTTGACCTTGTCGTACCTCGGCTAACTCGGCCTTTATACCCCAGCATGAACCTACCCGGGGGTATTCCCCAATGTTAGTCCCCAAAGCTGGTGAGGTCTTTGCAACTTCAGCTGATAAGGCCACACCAGTTTTAACCTACCAAACATTCCCTTGGCTCATTACGAGGTATTACTCGTTGGCCGGATTACTCTTTGTTTATCCGGGTGATCCTTTCTTCTCTTGTACGCTTCCCCATATCCTACATGGAGGGTAATCATTGTTTTGCCTCATTTTAAGGGCTTGTGCCAGTTACTGTATTTACTGTCAGGGATAACTGCTGCAAACATCACATCGTGGCTGCCTCTTTGTTTGATGTATCACCACGTCGCGTCGTGGGATCCGCTGCTCCCTATGGCCCTTCCTGTGGCCGTTTTTGATTAGCTGTCCCGACAAATACACGACCACACCGTGTGGCTTGGCTGTACCGCTGGATCCCACTTCTCCTCTTAAGGGCGTGGTTAAATAGGGAAGAGGGGCGCCCCATGGTGTTTTTCTCCCACTTTACATGCGCCCCTATTCTTTCTCTTCCTTCTTTCCCACAACAGCGCCACCATCACCGCTTCTCTTGCTCATCGTAGAGACGCCGCCGCCACGCCTCACTTCGGTGCCTTTCCATCATAGTTGTGCTGCCGCTCCCGCGCAACCTCGCCATTATGGGGCCTCGCTAGTCCAGGCCACTATCCCCCATCTTAGATTGGGCCTATGAGGACAGTGACTTGGAGATGACAGAAGAAGAGATCACCATTGTTGAGGAGTAGGAGGAGGAGGAAGGCGAGGCACCCAAACGTGGCGGCTGGGCTAGCTCCTGGGTCTGTCAAGATGATCTTGACTGGCTCTACCGGACCCGTCGCATCCCCGAAGGAGTAACCTGCCGCCTTGCCTCCGAGGAGATCGCTCCCTCTCCCAATTCGGGTGAGTTCGTGGTCTTCCTTTCTCACTTCCAACACGGCTCCGGTCTCCCAGTCAGCGATTTTTTCCATGACTTCATCAACATATATGAGCTCGAACCGCGTCATCTTCCAGCGAATGAAATCACCTTGCTTTCCTCCTTTGGATCCGGCATAGAAGTGTATGTCGGCCTTTGGCCCACCAATGAGCTCTAGATCAAGTTCTTTGGCCTCCGCAAAAATGTCATCCTTGATCCTTTTCTTGCCCGTGCCGACAAATCCTTAACCCAGTGCGGTGGAGCCTCTATCTCTCCCTGCAAAAAAGTGCAATCCCTCGAGTCAATGGCCTCAAGTCTTGCAAAGGCTAGGACCGGACGTTCTTCTATATGAGGAACTACACGGATGAGGACCTGATCTGGCTGCGCCCCTTCAAACTGGGTGTTCCAGATACCTCCTTGTGGAACCGAATCCCAAGGTGGCCCAATGCCTTGGCGAATCAGGTGGATAATCGAATCAAGGAGCTGAACAAGTTGGGGCTACGCAGCGAGGACATGATGATCACCTTCGTCCGTAGCCGGATCTCTCCCCTGCAGAAACGTACACACAAGCTCTGCCATATGAGTGGGCATCTTGACCCCAACCGAACCTCCTCCTTCAAGCTGAACAACACTGAGATTTTCCGCCGGGTTAAGGCTATCTTCAAGATAGAGAAAGGGTTCACCGAATAGTGGGAATGGGGGTTGGAGCATTTTTGGGATAAGTTGCCTCCTCCGGTATGCTTCCCACTTGTTCCCTTTTCCGAGTCTTGTCTTATGTCAGATAATCCTCTTACTCATTTCCTTTATATTTTTTCCTTTAGTTATTTCTTTATCAAATCATTGAAGATGGTACTGAGCCGTCCCTCAAATGGGGAAAGGACCGACTAGTCTCGGACACGGTGGAGCCGAATCTAGAAATGTTTTTGCCCATTTCGGATGGATTCCGACAAACTTCTGGTAAGGCCTCTTCTTTAAGGGATTGGCATGATGACGATGAAGACTCCGATATGGATATTATGGAGGTACTTGACCTGGTGCCCATTTCTTATGCGTTCATGGTTGATTCGGCTTCAGCTAATCTGACTAGGCAGATCCACGAGGATCCTCCCCGTGCCGTGGGTGATCCGGTTCCTGCTTCCTCCAAGAAGCGTGCTGCTACATCGGTTGGTTCCTCCGAGCCTCCCCTAGTTAAGAAAAGGAAGAAGAAGCCTGACATCAAGGGTGCCGGCCAACCCATGCCGAAGGGCAAGACCATGGTTCGGAGAGCACCCAAGTCCAGGGAACCTCCAACCTCATCTGAGTAAGTCTCTTTTTTCCATCCTTGTCCATTTTTTGTATCATATTTCACTATCTTCATGTATTTCTTGTTTCTCTTTTTCCGTTATAACTTGTTGTTCATTGTTTGATTCGGCAGGGCGGCCAGGGAAGTTCCCCAGAGTGGCTTAAGCATTGCTTCGCCTATCCGGAGTGCCCCATCTCCCCCTCACAACGATGACGCGCGCTTGCTGAGCCCTATTCAGGAGAGCTCGGCGGCTGCCCCTAATCTTAGCCCATCTTGTCATGAGGAGGGCAACATCGGTGTGGGGGAGGGGGGGAAGTGGCGCTACCGAGGATATGGCTATGCCGGATCTCCCTAGTTCATCATCGGCCCAGCCGTAACCCGCCGTCACCGAGGTGCCAGTCATATCGGCGCTGACCCAAGTATCATCTGCTCCTACATCTATTCCTGTTCCAGCACCAGCACCAGCTCCTGCACCAGCACCAACACCAGCACCAGCTCCTCCTTCCTTGTCCGAGTCCTATAGGACTCAGTGGGTAGACCAACTAAAACCAACGTTCCATCCAAATCTCCCGCACCAGCTGCTTCTATCCAGAACATATTCCAGCAAAATCCCTAGGCAAAATCCGGAGCTCAAACCTCTCCTTCATAGCAACAACCCCAAGCAGGCACCCATGCCAACAAAGGGTTATGATTCTTCCAAGGGCCGAATAGCTGCGGAGGCTGCCAAGATTTCAAAGGGTTCATCCGTAGCATCTGGACAATGTACTCTCGCATCCATGATAAAGAAGGGGAGTGCCGCCTCCGACCTTGCTGCTTCTCAGTTTGCTAGTAGCAAGCAGCTCACTCTTCATACTAGCCCAACTGCTGCCAGATCGCAAGGAAAGAGGCCCGTGCAAACAGCTTGGTGGCGACCCAAATGCTCAGTGGGGAGAATTACGGTCTGATGCAGATCGAATATGTTAACAACTTCAAGGACGCTGAGGAAATCAACCCCAATGATGATCTCCCAGATAAGTTTGGTTCCGCTGAGTTCAACGCCCAAATGAACACAGCGACCAAGGCTATTTCTCTTGCCGGCCGGATGATGGAGGTAAACCACTTTGTCATGCCCTTCATATGCGCAAGTACTTAGAGATATGTCCACTAGTCCTCGAGCCTCCAAGGGAGTAACTTGTTACTCGATCGGATGCTCCTAGAAAATTTGCGTTGTTCCTTAGGGTCGGGTTAAGTTCTAGTTGGCCCGGATCTTGTAAAATTCGAAAATTCATACATTTAGGGCCAGGTTAAGTTCCACTTAGCCCGGATCTTATAAACTTCGTATATTCACACACCTATAGCCGGATTAAGTTCCACTTGTCCCGGATCTTGTAAACTTCAAATATTCACACACCTAGAGCCAGGTTAAGTTCCGCTTGGCCCGGATCTTGAGTAGATTCAAATCCTCACACACCTAGTGCTAGGTGTGTTCCACTTGGTCTGGATATTGACTAGATTCAAATCCTCACACACCTAGAGCCAGGTTAAGTTCCACTTGGCCCGGATCTTTAGTAGATTTCGAATATTTACACACCTAGAGCCGGATTAAGTTCCACTCAACCCGGATCTTGAGTAGATTCAAAACCTCACACACCTAGAGCTAGGTTAAGTTCCACTTGGCCTGGATCTTGAGTAGATTCAAATCCTCACACACCTAGAGTCAGGTTATGTTCCACTTTGCCCGAATCTTTAGTAGATTTTGAATATTCACACACCTAGAGCCGGGTTAAGTTCCACTTGGCCCGGATCATGTAAACTTTGAATATTCCTCCTGAACTAGCATTGTTCTTTTTAGATCACTACCAACCGCCAAACTGCTGTGTTACAGCGGCTATTAGACATGCATAAGGAGCTTCGTGTCAAGCACGGTGCGCTTCTTACCGAGTACAAGAAGAAGGGTAAGTTTTCTCTTGATTTATCTCCTTTGCATTTCCATCTTTATTTTATTTTGTTGTGTATTGTCCGAACTAACTTGTTATTCGGTTTTGCGCAGCCGAAGTGGAGGCTAAGAACATCATTCATGAGGAAGAATCTGGGCGAGATCAAAGGTAATATGCCTTGGTTACCCATCTTTGTGCCTTTTCTTCTTGACTCGGTAGATAATTATACATCGGCTCTGCCGGGTCCACAAACTATTGTAGTGTATCTTCAAGATAGTGTGCCCTTGCTTGACATGATGTTCCACTTTCTCGAACAAGCAGGGCAACATCAGGCTGAACTCAATAAGAAGGATGATGAGCTTGCCAAGCTCCGGCTCAAGGATGATGAAATTGCCCAGCTCAAAGCTGAGATGAAAAACTCAAGGATCTCCACAAGGCCGAGTTGGACAAGGCTGGCCAGAACTTCTCTGAAGAAAGAGAGCGCCTGAAGCTCGAGCTTGAAAAGGATCAAGACTTGCTGAAGGAATCCGACATAAAGTTTGAGTCAGTGAAAGCAGAATTCAAGAAGCTCAAGGAGAGAAATGCTTCCTCTCTCATGGTACTAACCCGGATCATCAGTTATATCTCTCGTCAGTTTTTCTCTTGAGCCGACATCCACTTTTTCTGGTCTTCGATCCCCTACTTACTGATCTTTCCCATTTCATTTTTAGACAAGTTTCCAGAGAGCAATGCTATTGCTGCCATCGCAGTGGCCAAGTTCTATTCAAAGAGAGGCACTCCTGCTGGTCCTGGCACCGAATCTATCCCCTATGATATGGAGGACTGCTGGTCAGCCTCGTAGTCCGAGTTGAGACCGAGAAGAACTATGGTTCAGGTATGATGGATTCAGCTATCCATATCTTTCGTGCCCTTTGGCCTAATGAGCCCACACCCAAGGGTTCTACCGCATTGATCAACAAACTGACAGAGTGCGAGATCAGCTAGACCGTTGGAGAGAATCAGCTGCGCGGGCTAGGGCTGACACGGTGCTAAGCTTCATGATATCTTGGTACGAGGGTTTGGATCTGAAGGTCCTTGATCGCCTATGCATCGGCTCCAAGTGGATGAATGATCCGGAGTGCGTCGCTCAAAAGAAGGCTTGCGCTTACAACCTTATCCAGTACGCCTTTGTCCATAGCTGGAACGGAGGACTAAGCTTCCTCGATGCCATCGATGACACCTATGTCTCGGATGGGTCAGACGGCGAAGAAGAAGAAGAGGCCTCGGATCGCCGAGGGTACTAAAGATCCAGAGGACGCTGGGGCCAACCCGGAGGATGAGGCAGAGATTGAAGCTCCCCGCATTGATGCCGAATTACCTCCTCATGCGACTGATACCTCGGGCGCTGCTGCTCCACAGAACGAAAAAACACTTTAACATTTATCAGATCCCCGGTATGCCGGGTGCATATGCATCAAGCACAATGGTTATGTTTTGTTACTAAGTTATTTATGTAGGATTAACTTGGGCGTAGTCCCCGAGTTCCATTTTCTTGTTTCCCCAATTTTATGATTTGGCTTGCGTCTACCTTGATTTGGTTTTTTGACTTACGAGTTCGACGTTCAAAAAATTGACTTAACCATACTTGAAACTTTTGGATTAGCTCGAAATAGTTTGACATAACATAAATAAAATAAATAGAGGGTTATTCCGAATAACAAATGTTGGCTCGATTACATTCCTTTCCTTAGTCGTTTTTCATATGCTACGTAATTACAAACTTGTTCTCTTGCTTGCCATAAAGCCAATTCTTGTTGGACAACAACAAGTCGAAGAGTTGGGTTTTTGGTGCCTACACACTACTAATCCGGCTCAGGTGTAAGTAATTTAAGCTAGCCGACATATAAAAAGTAAGTACGAAAAAGTCAATTATTAAGGCAGTCCCCAAATTTCCGCTTGGGGTGCCCAGGTTTCATTGATAAGCTCATTGCCAGCATACATAGTGACATATGAGAGATTCAGATACATACACTTCTTTGTTAAGTATAAAACGGACGAAGTACGGCTACATTCCATGTATGCTTAGATTCCTCGCTAGAACTGTCTGCCTTGTTCTTCTCCTGTGGTTGTGCATCAATGAGGTAATAGGAATCATTGTGCAATGCTTTTCTTACAATGAATGGTCCTTCCCATGGAGGGGATAATTTATGCATGCCAGTAGTGCGCTGCACCGAGCCGAAGTACCAGATCACCTTCCCGGAAGACTCGAGGGTTTACTTTCCAGCTATGGTAGCGTCGAAGATTTTGCTAATATATGGCGGATCTGGACAAGGCCAGTTCTCTCGCTTCATCCAGCAGATCAACATCATTTTTCCGGGCTTCCTGCACTTCGGCTTCTGTGTATTGGGCGACCTTGGGAGAGTCACCCTCTATGTCGGCTGGTAATATAGCTTCTTCCCCATTTACCAAAAATAATGGTGATAGCCTGTTGATCAATTCAAAGTTGTTCTTAAACTCCACAGTACCGCTTGTAGTTCTTCTATCCAGCACCCCGCTGATCTTTGCAGTGGCTCAATGAGCCGAGGTTTTATCCCGGACAAAACTAGTCCGTTGGATCTTTCCACTTGTCAATTCGATGCATGTTAGGCTACTGATGCAATATCTAGCTGGATCTTATTTTCTCTGCAAAACCTCGCAAATGCTCCTTCAGAAAAATTTGTGCCATTATCAGTTATGATGCTATGAGGGTAGCCGTATCTCAAGATTATATGTTTGAGGAATGTCACAGCTGTTGCTCCATCACATTTCATGATTGGCTTTACCTCAATCCATTTTGTAAACATGTCTACCATAAACAAGATATGGGTCATGTTTCCTTTTGCCGGCTTAAATGGGCCAACCATATCCAAACACCATACAGGAAATGGCCAGGTAATAGGTATAGTTTTCAGCTCCGACATAGGCATGTGTGTCTTTGTGGCATACCTCTGACAACCATTGCATACTCTTACTAGATCCTCATCTTGCTCCAAGGCGCTTGTCCAGTAAAATCCATGCCGGAAAGCTTTTGCCACTAAGGCTTTGGACGAAGCGTGATGCCCACGCACCCCCTGATAGATATCTCATAGGATGTCAAGCCCTTCTTCCGGGTCAACACATGGTTATAGAACACTTCTAACACTCCTCTTTTATAGCTCGGCATTGATAATAGTGTATGCCTTTGCTCTCCTTTGTATTTGCCCTGAAAGTATCTCGTCACTTGGCAAGGTTCCCTCTTTTAAGAACTCAAATATTGGCTTGGCCCATGTTAGCACAGCACGAACTAGGAAAAGCTCCTCGTAACCTTCCATTGCCTCCACCGACATAACCCGCTCCGGATCAAGCGGATCAGTCCCCGGGTTTTCCGAGGTAGTCCCCGGGTTTACTGAGGTGTTCCCCCCGTCAACCTCCATAGGGATAGCTTCTGATCGGGAACTTGCTGGGACATAGATTGACTCGGATTCTGGCAAAGGTGTGATAGATGGTTTTCTCAAGTGTTCCAGAGCAACTCCTGATGGGATTGGCTGTCGGGATGACCCTAGTTTCGACAGTATGTCGGCTGCTTCATTTTCTAGCCTAGGTATGTGATGGAATTCACATCCCTCAAAGTACCCACATATCTTTTGGACATGAAATCTATAAAGGGCCATGTTGGCATGCAAGTCATCCCAGGTACCAGAGACTTGTTGTATCACCAAAGCACTGTATTCGACGTATTCCCACTTCCTTAGCCACCTTAAGTCCATGCACGGGCGCTTCATACTCAGCCACATTGTTTGATGCTCTGAAATGGATTTGGAGAACATATTTTAGTTGATATTTCTTGGGCAAGGTAAGCACTACCCCGTACCCTAATCCTTCTTCTATTTTTGACCCATCAAAGTGCATCCTCCAATAGTTGGAGTCCGGCAAAGGTGGTTCGTATTGCATCTCGGCCCAATCCACGAAAAATTCGGCCATAGCCTGAGACTGGATCACATCCCTCCTGTCAAATTGTGGTGCATATGGGGCTAACTCAATTTCCCATTTTGCAATTCGACCACTTACATCTTTGTTACTCATTATCTCGGATATGGGCACCTCACATATCACTTTGATAGGGTGTTCTTCAAAGTAGTTCTTGAGTTTCTTAGTCGCCATATACACTCCATATGCCATCTTCGGATAGTGAGGGTAGTCCTGTTTTGATGTAGACAATACCTCGCTTAGGTAGTATACCGGCCTCTACACCGACTTACCTTCTTCATCGCGCTCCACCACTACCACGACACTTAAGACACAGTTGGTCACTGCTATATAGAGCAACATTGGCTCTTTAGAAAGTGGTGAGGCCAACACGAGTGCAGAGGCTAACATCCTTTTTAGTTCAAGAAAGGCTTCATTGGCCTGCGGCGTCCATGTGAACTTGTCCGACTTTTTCATTAGGTGATAGAGATGCAATGCCTTTTCTCCCAGCCGACATACAAACCAACTCAAGGATGCCAGACAACCAGTGAACTTCTGGACATTGTTGAGACACTTCGGCAATTCCATTCACTCTATGGCACGGATTTTGGTTGGGTTAACTTCAGTACCTCGGTTGGAGACAAGGAGCTGAGTAACTTTCTAGCCGGGACACTGAAGGTACACTTCTCCAAGTTTAGCTTCATTCGGAACCTTCTTAAATTCGTGAACATTTGCCGGATATCATCAAGGAGCATTTTGCTTTCCTTAGTTTTTATCACTACATCGTCCACATAGACTTGTACATTTCGACCTATTTGGTCATGCAAACATTTTTTCATACATCTTTGGTACGTTGCACCTACATTACATAAACCAAACGGCATAGTGCAATAGCAATAAGCCCCATACGGGGTGATAAACGCAGTCTTTATTTGATCATTGGGGTTCAAAGGTATCTGGTGGAAACTAGAATATGCATCTATGAATGACAACAACTCACACCCGACAGTTGAATCTATGACTTGGTCTATCCTTGGTAGTGGGAATGGATCTTTTGGACACGCCTTATTCAGGTTTGTGTAACCGATACACATACGCCACATTACTACTACATTCAGATCATCTTTCTTCTTTTCCACGAGCACCAGATTAGTCAGCCAATCCGGGTAGAGTACTTCCATGATGAACCTAGATGCAAGGAGCCGAGCTATCTCGTCACCAATATACTTTCTCTTGTCTTCGGCAAAGCGGTGGAGAGGTTGCTTCACCGGCTTTGCTCCGGATCTGACATTCAAAGAGTTCTCGGCCAACTCTCTTGGCACACCTTGCAGATCCTGAGTGGACCAAGCAAAGATATCCCAATTCTCATAGAGGAAGTTGACGAGCTCGCTTTCCTATTTTTCACCCAACCCGGCACCAATGGTTACAGTTTTCTCTGGGAACTAATCATCAATAGGCATTCTCTTTGTATCCTTCATCGCTTGAAACGAGACACTCTCATGTTGGTTAGTCAGAGCCAGCATATGCTGCTGCGCGGACTGAGCCAATGCCGCCACTTCCTGAATTTTCCTTTTCTCCTAAGCCATCACAAGTGACTCGGCCAGGTTAGATCCGGCTGATGCACACTCAATGGAATGCATCAAGTCCCAAGCTATGGTAATTACTCCCCTTGGACCAGGCAACTTCATCTTCAAGTAACTGATGTGAGTGCACGTCATGAACTTGTTTAGAGTCGGCATGCCGAGTAATGCGTGATATGCACTTTCTAAGTTCACAACCTCAAACTCCAAATTCTCAGCCCGACAGTTATCCCTTATGCCAAATAACACGTCAACCCGGACCTTGCCAATGGGCTTGAAAGAGATACCCGGCACAATACCATGGAAAGTTGTCCTTGTTGTTTGGAGCATGTTCTCCGTGATCCCCAACTTGTGCATTGTGTCCTTGTACATGATATTGATTCTACTACGATTGTCGATCAGTACCTTGGAGAACCACGCATTGATATTTGGTCCAATGATTGTCGGGTCCAGCACTAATGCATATGAACCAAGACTCGGCATGAGCCTGGGTGATCCTTGATATTCCATGTAATTTCCTGATCCGCCCAAGGCATATATCTTGTCATAGACGGCATTACCGCATTCACCTCCATATGTCGGTGTTGCAAGCTCTTTCTATCTGCCTCTTCTATAGTGAACACACAGTAACTCTAGCGATGCTGTCTGTACTCGTTTCGTCCGTCATTGCCGGGATACCCTTGATTCTACTGCTGGTGATTGTCCACATGATGCACTGCATCCCTTTGCTCATGGTTTTCATATCTCAGTAGGGGTGGTGGTAACATCAGTTGCTGTCCATTCCCCCTAGTGAGCTGTTGCTACTGAGGTGGCTCGTGCCGAGGTCCATCATGCTGAGGGGCGTTGTGCCGAGGTGCCTGTGCATTCCCCGAGCCACCTTGCATCTTCGTCATCCATTCGCAATTCCAGGTCGTATGGTTTGCCGGGTTATTCAGACTTGGCGGATGGAACTTGCACGACTGATCCAACATAGATTCGTATGTGTATCTCGGCCTATCCTTCTTCTCCTGTCACTGTTTCTTCTGCTTCGGAGTCCATGTTTTCTTGCCATCATTCCTCTGATGCCACTGTTGTCCTCCAGTTTTCTGACGCTGATTCGCGCCGGCATTCGGCTGATCCTGATCTATAGCTGCAACTTGTTGCAAGCTGTATCAGTAATCCGGTCGATCATCACTCCTTTTACCTCGGAAATCATTCCTCCGGGATGACCCAGTCCCATCTCAGTTATAATATTCTTCATTGGGCTCACTCGACATCGGCCGAGGTTGGGTTTGGATCTCCAACGCATACGACTCTGCTATTCGGATAGTTTCTGCCAAGTTAGTTGGCATGTCTCGCTACAAACTCTGCCACAACATACTTCCATACCTACAACCTTGGGCAAACCACGCGATAGCTTGTGATTCGATTACTCCTCCATAGGATTTGTGCACATTGCACCACCAAGTCAAGAATTCTCGGTTCGGATCATTCGGTCTTTGCTTACATAGTGCTAAAGTTTGTGTCCTATTAGGTCTCTTGTACGTGTTCGAGAAGTTGCTAATGAACATTTCCTCGAAATCTATCCAGCAGTTGATGCTTCCTTCTGGCAAATTGTTTAGCCATACCCTTGCGGGCCCCTCTAGCATTTGAGGCACATATCTCACCGCCCATCTTAGATTAACTCCGGCTATGTTAACCGAAGTGGCATAATCAATGAGCCAATCATCCGGCTTGGTGCTACCATCATACGTCTTTGTTCCTCTGGCCATCTGAAAACCTAGCATAGGTGGCTCTCTCATGATCCGAGGTCCAAAGCATGCTGGACCCGGAGGAACTTGCACCTCAATCATTTCTGACCTATAGATCTAGTTCAGCTTTAGCCTTGCATCGTCTGACTGCAAATTCCTGTTTCCCAGTCTTGATCCAATAATGTGGTGCTCCGTCCTAGGAAATTCGACATCAGCCATCGTTGAATAACCGTCATTGTACCTATCTTGACCCAAACGAGCATAGTGTTGATGTGCTCCGGGCCTGCACTTCTCTCCTGCCGAGTGATGACCCACAAGTATAGGGGGTGTATCGCAGTATTTTCGAGGGAAGTGAAACCCAATTTATTGATTCGACACAAAAGGAGCCAAAGAATATTTATAAGCCTTAACAACTGAGTTATCAATTTAGCTGCACCTGGAAACAATCTTGCTCGCAACAGTTTATCAGTAGCAATAGTTTTGTAGTAGGAATAGTAAAGTAGCAGCAGTAGTAAAGTAAAGACAGTAGTAACAACATCAATAAATAGTAGGATTCGAGCGCGGTAGGCATAGGGATGGATGGACGGGCGTTGCATGGACAAGACAATTCACATAGCAATCAGAACATAGGGCCATTGCAAATAAATCAGATAAAGTATCCAAGTACTAGATAATCCTAGGCATGTGTTCCATATATAGTCATACGTGCTCGCAATGAGAACTTGCACAACATCTTTTGTCCTGCCAACCCGTTTGCAGCGGGGCCTCAAGGGAACTACTGGCAATTAAGGTGCTCCTTTTAATAGAGCACCGGAGCAAAGCATTAACACTCCTTGAACACATGTGATCCTCACATCAAAGCCATTCCCTCCAGTTATCCCGATTTCTGTCACTTCGGGGCCATTGGTTCCGGACAACAACGTGTGTATACAACTTGTAGGTAAGACCAAAAACAATACTATCATAATGAATCAATAACATGTTCAGATCTGAAATCTGGCACTCGGGCCCTAGTGACAAGCATTAAGCATAACAAGTTGAAACAAAGTCAAAAAGCACTAATAATAGATACTAGGAACCATGCCCTAACAATCCGATGCTATTACATGAACGATCTCATCCAATCCCTACCATCCCCATAGCCTACAGCGGGGGATTACTCACACATAGATGGGGGAAACATGGATGGTCGATGGAGAAGCGATGGTGATGATGATGGTGATGATCTCCTCCAATTCCCCGTCCCGGCAGGGTGCCAGAACGGAGTTTCTGGTGCTATTTCGTGGAATCTGGTGGTGGCGGCGGAGCGGAACTCCTTCTGGAAAAACGTCGAACCCCCCTGAGTTTTTAGGTCAGAAGGCATCTTATAGGCAAAGAGGGAGACCGAGGGGGTATCTAGGGCGGCCAGACCACCCCCTGGCGCGGCCAGGCCTAGCCCACGCGGCCAGGTGGTGTGGCTGGGCCCCATCCCCTCTCCGTGTCGTATTCTGGCTCCAAGTGTCCCTCGGTAAATAATGACTTTGGCTTTTGTCCCGTCTAATTTCGAGAATATTCATTTTCTGACTTTCCTGGAACCAAAAACAACAGAAAACAGGCAGCTGGCACTGTGGCTCTTGTTAATAGGTTAGTCCAAGAAATCATATGAAAAGTACTCCAAGGTGTGGACAAAACATAAGAAAGTAGATAAAACCAAGCATGGAACATCAAAAATTATTGATACGTTTGCAACGTATCAACATCCCCAAGCTTAACGCATGCTCGTCCTCGAGGAGGTAAGTGATAAAAAGAAAGAATAATTTTTGAGGTGACATGGACCATCATAAACTTGATCAAAGTATTTGTAAAACATTCATAGCTGTGATCATAGTACTTCAACAAAACATGAAAGATAAAGTTCTAACAATAAGACAAAGAAACTAAGTTGCAACATGAAAGGGCACAAACAAAAGATTCATGAATAACAATGCTTTGCAAGACGTTTGTTTGTTTTACATAAATAAAACATAGCAGAGTGGCATTCAGCTTGTCCCTCATAGAGTAGCAAACATAAATGCATAGGACACCTTCAAAGTTCATAAGAGTGACTAGATACAAATAGTTTAAAACAAGCAATATCAAAGTTATGCATCAATCAACAAGTCTTGGGACAATGCACATAGAACTAAGAATGGCCACTATGCTCTCAAGAAAGTGCTCATAGAATGTGCGGAGACTCAACAAGGAAATGAACAGGTTTTGAAAAGTTTGAAAGGCTTCCAAATGCTGAAAGTATGGTACTCATTAACTTTGAGCTCTCATTGCCCCTATCATAAGCATCTTCAAGTGGTTAAGGTTAAAGTGACACAACTAAGAGGATATGCTTGACAAGTTATAAATCAAAGTCTCATGCCCCTTACTTATGAAGACCGAACCTCATGCTACTCAACTTCAGTCACAAGTAAGCTCTTGTCATTGTAAGTACATATGTATCATAGAGAGCTGCCAACGGGGTACCCCTTGCACATGATATAGGAGCTATCCCATAATCAAAATGATAAGGCAAGCTGACAATGAGCATCTCAACGATCTTTTTATTTGCTATTTGCATAGGTTTTTATTGAGGATGCTTCATAGAATGCTCATTATAGTTATGCTGCAAGTTTCCACCATGATTAGGCATGGCTTAGGCTAGCGGCCCAGGTGTTTCTCTAACACACATACAAACTCCATGATCTTACAAGTTCCACTTTTATTTCACACCGCCGGGATCCATAAGCAAAACAATCATGATATCGACGAGGTACAAAGTACCAGTGCAATGTTGAAAGCGTTCCCCATGATACATGGTTCTACTAACTTTAACTTATAAAGCGCAAACATATACGCAACAAATAAGGATACAATGGTTCAGGTTTATTAAGTGCAAGAAAATAAAGTGTGCCATCAAGTTCGTGAGAGCTTTACTAACTAACTTTCTCATAACAAGCAAAAAATTTATTCGGAAGGAAATAAGGCATACTTAATATACACAGAATAACAAATGATACTAATAGGTAGGTATGGTGGACACTTTTGGCAATATTGGTTTTGGGGATTTGGATGGACGAGTAAAGGTTATACTCGGCACAAGTGAAGGCTAGCAATAGAAAGGGAGCAACAAACGAGTGAGCAATAATGGCTATAATCATGTAGAGAGACAAAACATCATTAATAAAAGCATAAAGTGATACTACAAGTTGAAAACTAAAGGATCATAAAGGCTATGGTGACTTGGGATAGTCATAACATGGTGTGAGCATGTGCCAAGTCAACCAAAATAAAGCATCAAAGGAGAATACCACAATACTATGCTTTAATATGCTAAAACAACGCATGATTCATCCAAGGCACATTAAGCAATCTCAATTGTTTATAACAAGTCATGCTACAGAAAAGAATACTAAGCATAAATCCAAAACAATATCAAGCATGGCATGACAAAGCATAGGCCATAGTCAAAAACAAGCTCTCTTTACCACTTAAGCATGAACTTTCCTACTCTTTTCCAAACCAAACCAAACTATTTGAAAACCAATGTATGAAAGAGGGGGTCCAACCAATTTATTCAGCAAACTAAGAAAACACAGCAAACGAAAAACCAAAACAAAAACAAAAAAAGAAGACGCTCCATGAACAACACAACTGTGCATGAAACAATAAAAATGAAGTGTTTGGAAGAAAGCTGGGATTTTTATTGATGAAGAAGGGGATGCCTTGAGAATCCCCAAGCTTTGACGCTTGTACTTCTTGGATATTTCTTGGGTGACGTGTGGCATCCCCAAGCTCTTTAGTCCGTCCTTCATTTCATTACTCATTCCTTCCATACACCTGAAATTTTTCCTTCATACAAAACTTCACACAATCTTTATTAGCAACATTAATGCACTCAAGATAATAAGTCTTTAGGTTCAGTTCCAACATCAATAAAACTTACATTAAAACACTAGATACTATAGCACTTCCCTCAAAAAGCTCAATTCCCCAAAAGAACTCAAAAAGGAACCAACAAGAAGCAAATGCAAATAATGGTAGAAATCTGTTAAAACAGACCAGCAGGTAAAGACGAATTTTTTCGAAGACCTTCTATTGCTCAAATCGAAAAGTGTTGAACTAACGAAAGTTAGATAACAACCTGGGACAGAAGCAAAAAAATTCACGCCTCAAAAGGACGTACAGAGATTTTACACAAATTTTATGGTGAAGCACAGAAATCTGTTTCGGGACAGCAACTTTCCCAATCATTACGTCTCTCTCATTAGAGGTTACTCTTGGCACAAAAGGAAAATAAAAAGGATAAGGAGCGGTTATTACTGAAGTAATAACTTCCAAGACTCATCTAAATCTTTTGGGTTATCTCCCAATAAGTACTTTTCTTTAACACAATAGGCATGATAGTTTGAGAGGATGCTCACATAAGAAATATGAATTGAAGTAAAAGAGAGCATCAAGAAGCAAATTCAAAACACATTTAAGTCTAACCCACTTCCTATGCATAGGAATCGTGTATGCAAATAAATTTGCAAAGAACAAAGTGACAGGCATAGGAAGATAACACAAGAGTAACTTCAAAACTTTCAGCACATAGAGAGGTGTGTCAATACCATGAAAACTTCTACAACCATATTTTCCTCTCTCATAATAATTTTCAATAGCCTCATGAATAAGATCAAGAATATAGTTATCACATAAAGCATGCTTTTCAGGATCTACAAACACATAATTTTTATCAAGCTCAAAAATAGTGGGATTAAAACCTTCAAACCAACTTTTAACAATTCTATAATAAGATGGCTGATCATTCAATATAGGACCATTGTCTAGAGCTTTATCATAAACATTTTCTAAGCAAAACTCTTTAGTACCATGCAAATCGAAGTTAAGCACAAATAAAGGATTATCATAGAAAACATGAGCATAACATACATCCTCCTTCGGTAAGCGTGGGGGACAATCAAATAATATAAGGGATAAAGAGTTACTCTCATTAGAAGGTAGGAATGGGTAGCTAATCCATTCTTCCTCCTTTTGTTCATCACTCTCCTCCTATTTTTCATCTAATGAGCTTTCAGGTTCATCAATTTCTTCTTCCATAGGATCGTGCAAGGCATTTGTCTCTTCCATTTGTGGAAAGCATCTATTAATATATTCAAGAATATAGCCATTTTCTTCCTTGTGATTATCAAAACAAAATCTAAGTATATCATAAACCTCATATTTATAAGGTGAATCATCAATATTTTCAAGCAAACTAGCAAGTTCAAATGCACCCTTCCAAGCAATAAATTCTTCAATTTGTTCCACATCATAAAAGTCATAATTTCCTTTAACATAAGAAGATATGGTAACATTATCATTATACTCACATTGAAAAGGGAGGTGTTTATACCTCTTACAGCAACAAGATTTATCAAAGCAATAAGTAACATTATAAGTAGAGCACATGTTTCTAGCAATGGTATACAATTTATCAATTTGTTCCCATAAGTGTTTCCCTTTTTGTGACAAGTGGTGTTCCTTATAGTAATATTTTTGATCTTCTGTGAACCCACCTTGCCAATAAGATTCTATTTCAAAGAAAACAACCATTGATAGAAAGCATGATAAAGCAAGACAATAACAGACCAACGAATATAACAACTAGAGTAGGAACTAATTTTTTTGTATTTTTGATAAAGAAACAAGAAAGCAAAGTGGAAATAAACTAAGCAAAACAAAAATAACAAAGTAAAGAGATTGGTTATGATTATGCTTGAACAATAGTGATTCCAAGTGAACTTGATAAATAAAGCTATGCTCCCCGGCAACGGCGCCAGAAAATAGTATTGATGACCCACAAGTATAGGGGGTGTATCGCAGTATTTTTGAGGGAAGTGAAACCCAATTTATTGATTCAACACAAGGGGATCAAAAGAATATTTATAAGCCTTAACAACTGAGTTGTCAATTCAGCTACACCTGGAAACAATCTTGCTCGCAGCAGTTTATCAGTAGCAACAGTTTTGTAGTAGGAATAGTAAAGTAGCAGAAGTAGTAAAGTAAAGACAGTAGTAACAATAGCAGTAAACAGTAGGATTCGAGCGTGGTAGGCATAGGGATGGATGGACGGCCGTTGCATGGACAGGACAATTCACATAGCAATCAAAACATAGGGCAATTGCAGATAAATAAGATAAAGCATCCAATGAAGGAAATATGCCCTGAGAGGCAATAATAAAGTTGTTATTATATATTCCTTATACATGATAGATGTTTATTTTACATGCTATAATTGTATTGATTCGTAAACATCAATACATGTGTGTTTAATAAACAAAAAGGGTTCCTAGTCATGCCTCTCTTATAGACTAGCTTGTTGATTAACAAGATGATCAAGGTTTCCTGATCATGGACATTGGATGTTGTTAATAACAAGGTCACACCATTGGTGGAATGATGTGATGAACATTCATCCGAAGTATAGCATTACGATCAAGTCATTATGTTTATATTGCTATAACAGCATATGAAGTAATATTTATCCTTAGACCATGAGATCATGTTAATTGCTGACACCGGAAGAGTATCTTGATAACATCAAACGTCACACCGTAACAGGGTGACTATAAAGATGGGTTCAGTACTACGAAGGTGTTATGTTGAGGCTCATGGATAAAGAGTGGAATTTGTCAATCCAGATGACGGATAGATATACTCTGGGCCCTCTCGGTGATATCACATTAGGATAGCTTGCAAGCAAGTGATGTGATCACTAGAATGTTATATCACGGGAACGAGAAAAGAGTGCATATCGGTAACGAGATCAAACTAGGTATGGAGATACCGATGATCGAATCTCGGACATGTAATATATCTAGAGACAAAGGTATTTAGTTAGAAGCGTTAAAGGTTCTCACGATCACAGAAGTCATCGTTGAATGTGTAGGAGTCAGTACAGATCTCCAGGTCCCGCTGTTGATTATTGATCGGAGAAGGGTCTCGATCATGTCTGCATTATTCTTGAACCATAGGGTGCCACACTTAAGAGTTACCGGACACCATTTTGGAGCACATATGTTTCAGACGAAAGAATTGCAAAGCGCAGGAGTTGTTTCAATAGAAACCGGAAATTGTTTCGGGTGAAATTGCAGAAGGTGGTTCTGCATGTGATATTGAAATATTGCAAGGGGCTACATGTGAATGTTTGTTAATTAAAGTAATTAAAAAAATTCTGAATAAATTTAATAAAAAGAGTTTTATTAAATGAGAGAGCATTAAATTTGGAGAAATATAATGCATTTAAAGTGGAGACTTTCAAAAGGAATGTGAAGAGGCATTTTAATGTGGAGGGGTCACCACCACATGAATGGGGGAAGTGAGGGGTCACCCCCCCATGCGCTGGCCATGGAGAGAGGGGGCACCCCCTCCTCCAATAAAAGGCCACCCATTCCCTCCTTCATCCTCACACCTCCTTGTGAAGGATCTCTCTCCCCCTCTAGAATTATTCCCCCATGGTCTCGGATTAGCGAGATACATGTTCCTGGTGGCATTTCGTCTGGAAGGAGTTGCTTCTTCTGCTGGATCGCTAGAGCGAAGAGGTGGAGGTTGTCCGGTGGCTTGAACGTGTGTGCGAGTGTGGATGCGCTGCTGAGTTGCGGCGCTCGGACTTCCTCACGATCTTGAGATCGGCAAGTGTACGACTACATCAACCACGAGTTCCTACTCGTTAACAAAGCTCGTTGTCTACAAGGGTAAGTTCTTGTTGGATGTATGTCCACCCGTTGCTTTGTACCTAGTAGATAGATCTTGGCGTGTAGTTCACACCATAGGAATTTTTTTGTTTTCTATGTTGCGGACCCAACAGTGGTATCAGAGCCTGATCTATGCGTAGCTGCATAGCACGGGTAGTACACATATGTTGATATGTGGGCGATGATGATCATGTTATTACATCTTCTATGTATTTTGGATATTGGTGGCATAGTGGGATGAAGCGGCCTAGACCAACCTTACATGTCATCGTACATGAGACCGGTTTCACGACTGACATGCAACTTGTTTTGCATAAGTGGATGGCGGGTGTCTGTCTCTCCTACTATAGTCAATATCTGATTTACAACGAGTTGCTAATAACTTAGTTATCCTCGTTGTGGTTCATGTTCGTAGGTGAGAACGGTTCTATCTCCGAAAGCCCTAAGCCACGTAAAACTTGCAATTGATAAATTAGAGGCGTCTAGTTTAGATCATTGCTGGGCTAGTGTATTGATATGGTATTGTTGTAAGTAGATGTATGGTAGATACTCTTACAACACAGTCAACGTGTAAGTTCCGTAGACCTTGGCCTTACACACAAAGGAATGATAGAGATCATACCACGATGAAAGTGATAGAGATCAAATGCATGGACCATATCATCTCACTTTACACATTAGATGTTAGCATCTTATACTGCTAGTTTGGCGCGTTTGGTAGCATTGTAAGATGATCCCTCATTTAGATATCAAGATAAAAATGTGTTCTTACTTGAGTATGCACCGTTCTATGGATCGTGTTTCGAGACATCACGTGATGATCGGGTGTACTCGAATCTACGCTTTCATAGGAATGGGTGTAAGACAGTTTTACACACGCGAATACTAAGGTTCTTACTTGGCGAGCCTAGCATGTACAGACATGGCCTCGGAACACGGACCGAAAGGTTAAGCATGAGTCATATGGTTGATATGATGCCCATATAGATGCTCGCCTTTGAAGCTATATCAACTCACATGATGATCAGAGTTGGTGTAGTGGATTTGGTTCATGTAATCACCAAAAGGACACGAGGGATGTCGTTTTTGAGTGGGAGTTCATTAGTAATTTGGATTAGTTGAACTCAATCTATCATAAACTTAGTCTAAATAAACTTTACAAATTCTATTGTAGATGGCACCACCTGCTTTTAATTTCAATGTGTTCAAGGAGAAAGAGAAACTTGCTGCGAATGGTAGCAACTTCACCATCTGGGCTATGAATTTGAGGATTCTCCTCACTGCTGCACAAAAGCAATATGTGCTAGATGCGCCGCTAGGCTCCCACCAGCTCCTGATGCCCCTGACGAGGAAAAGAATGTCTATGTGACTCGTCAGGAGGACCACAACTTAGTTCATTGCGGCATACTGTATGGGCTAGAGCCAGAACTTCGAAAGTGTTTCGAAAATGGCAATGCCTTTGATACCATGGCAGTATTGAAAATGATTTTCGATACCCATGCTGCCGTAGAGAGTTATAATGCTACAGAAAAGTTCTTTAGTTGCATGATGGAGGAAAACAGCTCCGTTAGTGAGCACGTACTCAAAATGTCTGGGTACGCCGATAAGCTTGTGTCCTTGGGAATAACGATTCCCATTGACTTAGGCATACATCGTGTTCTCCAATCTCTGCCACCTAGCTACAAGAGCTTCGTGATGAACTATAATATGCAGGGCATGAAGAAGTCTCTTCCCGAGCTTCTGTTAATGCTTAAGACTGTAGAAGTAGAGATTAGGAAAGAACATTAAGTGTTGATGATCAATAGAACCACCGGTTTCAAGAAGGACAAGAAAGGCAATCACAAGGGAATGAAGGGTGGCAAGTCTGTTGCCACGCCTGAAAAGAAACCCCGGGATGGCCCTAAGTCTGACACCGAGTGCTGCTATTGTAAGGGGAATGGCCATTGGAAGCGCAACTTCCCCAAGTATTTGGCGGACAAGAAGTCCAGCAAGGCAAACAAAGGTATATGTGATATACATGTTATTGATGTGTACTTGACTAGTACTCGCAGTAGCACCTAGGTATTTGATACCGGATCGGTTGCTAATATATGTAACTCGGTTCAGGGGCTATGGAACAAGCGACGACTAGCAAGGGATGAGGTCAGGATGCGGGTCGGCAATGGATCAAGAGTTGATGTGATCGCCGTCGGGACCCTACCTCTCCATTTGCCATCGGGATTAGTTATAAACCTAAATAATTTTTATTTGGTGCCTCCACTGAGCATGAACATTGTATCTCGATCGTGTTTGATGCAAAGTGGTCATTCCTTTAAATCTGAAAACAATGGTTGTTCGATTTATAAGAATGATATCTTTTATGGTCATGCACCTATGTTGAATGGTTTATTTCTGTTGGATCTCGATAGTAATATTACGCACATTCATAATGTTAATGCTAAAAAGATTAAACTTGATGATGATATGTCTACATATATGTGGCACTACCGTCTAGGTCATATTGGCGTTAAACGCATGAAGAAACTCCAATCTGATGGACTTTTGGAATCACTTGATTTTGAATCATTTGATACATGTGAGCCATGCCTTATGGGCAAGATGACTAGAACGCCGTTTTCCGGTTCAATGGAACGGGCGACAGATCTATTGGAAATCATACATACTGATGTGTGTGGACCAATGAGTGTGTCGGCGCGAGGTGGATGTCGTTATTTTGTTACTTTCACGGATAATTTGAGTAGATACGGGTATATCTATTTGATGATACACAAGTCTGAAACTTTTGAAAAGTTCAAGGAATTTCAAAATGAAGTGAAAAATCATCGTAATAGAAAGATCAAATTTCTATGGTCTGACCGTGGAGGAGAGTATCTAAGTTACGAGTTTAGCACACACATGAAAGAGTGTGGAATAGTTTCACAACTCATGCCTGCCGGAACACCACAACATAATGGTGTGTCGGAACGTCGTAATCATACCTTGTTGGATATGGTTCGATCTATGATGTCTCTGACTGACTTACCTCTGTCATTTTGGGGTTATGCACTGGAAACAGCTGCAGTCACTTTAAATCGGGCACCATCTAAATCCGTTGAAATGACACCGTATGAATTATGGTTTGGAAACAAACCTAAGCTGTCATTTCTTAAGGTTTGGGGATGCGATGTTTATGTGAAGAAACTTCAACCGGATAAACTCGAACCCAAAGCGGAAAAATGCGTCTTCATAGGATACCCTAAGGAAACAATTGGGTATACCTTCTATCACAGATCCGAGGGCAAGGTTTTTGTTGCCAAGAATGGATCCTTTCTTGAGAAGGAGTTTCTCGCGAAAGGTGTGAGTAGTCGGAAGGTAGAACTCGAAGAGGTTATTGAACCTTCTCTTCATGGAATGGCGAGTGGCGCAGCACCGGAAGTTGTTTCGGAGTTGACTTCACCTGATGAAGAGAGAGCTAATGATAATGATCGTGAAACTCCGAAAGAGGACACTACCTTACCTCGCAGGTCAAGCAGGACACGTGCAGCTCCTGAACTGTACGGCAATCCTGTTGTGAATTTCATGGTTGATGAAATGGATGACCTTGCGACGTATGAAGAAGCTATGATGAGCCCAGATTACAACAAATGGCTAGAAGCCATGAAATCCGAGATGGAATCCATGTACGAGAACCAAGTTTGGAACTTGGTGGACTTACCTCACGACCGAAAGGCTGTTGAGAACTTATGCTGATGGTAATGTGACCATCTATAATGCTCGACTTGTTGCAAAGGGGTTTCGACAAATTCAAGGAGTTGACTATGATGAGACATTCTCTCCTGTAGCGATGCTTAAGTCGGTTAGGATTATGTTAGCAATTGCTGCATATTTCGATTATGAAATATGGCAGATGGATGTCAAAACTGCATTCCTCAATGGAAAGATTGAAGAAGAGTTGTATATGATACAACCTAAGGGTTTTGTTGATCCTAAGGATGCTAATAAGGTATGCAAACTTCAGCGATCCATCTATGGACTGAAGCAAGCATCACGGAGTTGGAATCTCTGCTTTGATGAGGTGATCAAAGAGTTTGGATTTGTCCAAACTTATGGAGAGGCTTGTATTTACAAGAAAGTGAGTGGGAGCAATGTGGCATTTCTGATATTATATGTGGATGACATATTATTGATTGGAAATGATATAGATCTTTTAAATAGTGTTAAAAGTTATCTAAACAGCAAATTTTCAATGAAAGACCTTGGTGAAGCGTCATATATATTAGGCATTAAAATCTATAGAGATAGATCAAGGCGCCTAATTGGGCTATCGCAGAGTACATACCTTGATAAGATATTAAAGAAGTTTAATATGGATGAAAGTAAGAAGTTGTTCTTACCTATGTTGCAAGGCAAGACATTGAGTAAGACTCAAAGTCCGGCTACGGCGGAAGAAAGAGAGATGATGGATAAGATCCCCTATGCCTCGGCCATAGGCTCTATTATGTATGCCATGCTATGTACAAGACCGGATGTGGCACATGCTATTAGTTTGACTAGTAGGTACCAATCTGATCCAGGTTCGGAACACTGGATAGCGGTAAAGAACATCCTCAAGTACTTGAGAAGAACTAAGGATATGTTTCTTATATACGGAGATGAAGAAGAGCTAGTCGCTAAGTGTTATGTTGATGCTAGCTTTGACACCGATCCGGATGACTCTAAGTCTTAATCTGGATACGTATTTCTCTTGAACGGAGGAGCAGTTAGTTGGAGGAGTTCCAAACAACCTGTGGTGGCTGGATCAACGACGGAGGCGGAATATGTTGCTGCTTCAGAAGCGGCGCGGGAAGCAGTTTGGATGAAAGAGTTCATTACGGAACTGGGTGTGGTTCCCAGTGCGTTGGACCCGATGGTGATCTATTGTGACAACAATAGAGCCATAGCCAACGCAAAGGAACCGAGGTCTCACAAGAATTCCAAACATATTAAGCGCCGTTTCACTCCATCCACGAGCATGTAAAGGATGGAGATATAAAGATTTGTAAAGTACACACGGACCTAAATGTAGCAGATCCGTTGACTAAAGTTCTCCCTAGGGCAAAACATGATCAACACCAGAACTCCATGGGTGTTAGATTTATCACTATGTGAACTAGATTATTGTCTCTAGTGCAAGTGGGAGACTGAAGGAAATATGCCCTGAGAGGCAATAATAAAGTTGTTATTATATATTCCTTATACATGATACATGTTTATTTTACATGCTAGAATTGTATTGATTCGGAAACATCAATACATGTGTGTTTAATAAACAAAAAGGGTTCCTAGTCATGCCTCTCTTATAGACTAGCTTGTTGATTAACAAGATGATCAAGGTTTCCTGATCATGGACATTGGATGTTGTTAATAACATGGTCACACCATTGGTGGAATGATGTGATGAACATTCATCCGAAGTATAGCATTACGATCAAGTCATTATGTTTATATTGCTATAACATCATACGAAGTAATCTTTATCCTTAGACCATGAGATCATGTTAATTGCTGACACCGGAAGAGTATCTTGATCACATCAAACGTCACACCGTAACAGGGTGACAATAAAGATGGGTTCAGTACTACGAAGGTGTTATGTTGAGGCTCATGGATAAAGAGTGGAATTTGTCAATCCAGATGACGGATAGATATACTCTGGGCCCTCTCGGTGATATCACATTAGGATAGCTTGCAAGCAAGTGACGTGATCACTAGAACGAGAAAAGAGTGCATGTTATATCACGGGAACGAGAAAAGAGTGCATGTCGGTTTATTAAATGAGAGTTACCAGACACTTAAGAGTTACCGGACATCATTTTGGAGCACATATGTTTCAGACGAAAGAATTGCAAAGCACAGGAATTGTTTCAATAGAAACCGGAAATTGTTTCGGGTGAAATTGCAGAAGGTGGTTCTGCTTGTGATATTGAAATATTGCAAGGGGCTATATGTGAATGTTTGTTAATTAAAGTAATTAACAAAATTCTGAATAAATTTAATAAAAAGAGTTTTATTAAATGAGAGAGCATTAAATTTGGAGAAATTTAATGCATTTAAAGTGGAGACTTTAAAAGGGAATGTGAAGAGGCATTTTAATGTGCAGGGGTTACCACCACACGAATGGGGGAGGTGAGGGGTCAACCCCC
Organism: Avena sativa; assembly: GCA_916181665.1. Taxonomy (NCBI): domain Eukaryota; kingdom Viridiplantae; phylum Streptophyta; class Magnoliopsida; order Poales; family Poaceae; genus Avena; species Avena sativa. The sequence goes on along the minus strand of OV702297.1, from coordinate 462,081,559 downwards.
CATGCGCCGGCCATGGAGAGAGGGGGCACCCCTCCTCCTATAAAAGGCCACCCATTCCCACCTTCATCCTCACACCTCCTTGTGAAGGATCTCTCTCCCCCTCTAGAATTATTCCCCCATGGTCTCGGATTAGCGAGATACATGTTCCCGGTGGCATTTCGTTTGGAAGGAGTTGCTGCTTCCGCTGGATCGCTGGAGAGAGGAGGTGGAGGTTGTCTGGTGGCTTGAACGTGTGTGCGAGGGCGGATGCGCTGCTGAGTTGCGGTGCTCGGACTTCCTCACGGTCTTGAGATCGGCAAGTGTACGACTACATCAACCACGAGTTCCTACTTGTTAACAAAGCTCGTTGTCTACAAGGGTAAGTTCTCGTTGGATGTATGTCCACCCGTTGCTTTGTACCTAGATCTTGGCGTGTAGTTCACACCGTAGGAATTTTTTGTTTTCTATGTTGTGGACCCAACATCCAAGTACTAGATAATCCTAGGCATGTGTTTCATATATAGTCATATGTGCTCGCAATGAGAACTTGCACAACATATTTTGTCCTGCCAACCCGTTTGTAGACGGGCCTCAAGGGAACTACTGGCAATTAAGGTGCTCCTTTTAATAGAGCACCGGAGCAAAGCATTAACACTCCGTGAACACATGTGATCCTCACATCAAAGCCATTCCCTCCAGTTATCCCGATTTCTGTCACTTCGAGGCCGTTGGTTCCAGACAAACTTGCAGGTAAGACCAAAATCAATACTATAATAATGAATCAATAACTTGTTCAGATCTGAAATCATGGCACTCGGGACCTAGTGACAAGCATTAAGCATAAAAAGTTACAACAAAGTCAAAAAGCACTAATAATAGATACTAGGCACCATGCCCTAACAATCCGATGTTATTACATGAATGATCTCATCCAATCCCTACCATCCCCATAGCCTACAGCAGGGGATTACTCACACATAGATGGGGGAAACATGGATGGTTGATGGAGAAGCGATGGTGATGATGATCTCCTCCAATTCCCTGTCCCGGCAGGGTGCCAGAACGGAGTTTCTGGTGCTGTTTCATGGAATCTGGTGGTGGTAGCGGAGCGGAACTCCTTCTAGAAAAACGTCGAACCCTCCTGAGTTTTTAGGTCAGAAGGCATCTTATAGGCGAAGAGGGAGACCGAGGGGTGTCTGGGGTGGCCAGACCACCCCCTGGCGCGGCCAGGCCCAGCCCGTGCGGCTAGGTGGTGTGGCTGGGCCCCAGCCCCTCTCTGTCTCGTATTCTGGCTCCAGGTGTCCCTCGATAATATAATGACTTTGGCTTTTGTCCCGTCCAATTCCAGAATATTCATTTTCTGACTTTCCTAGAACCAAAAACAGCAGAAAACAGGCAGCTGGCACTGTGGCTCTTGTTAATAGGTTAGTCCAAGAAATCATATGAAAAGTACTCCAAGGTGTGGACAAAACATAAGAAAAGTAGATAAAACCAAGCATGGAACATCAAAAATTATGGATACGTTTGCAACGTATCACCGAGGTACATATTGCTGCCGCTGTTGCCGAGGTGGGTTTTGCCCTGCTCCCGCTGAATTATGCTGTCCGGCATTACCGTTGGTAGCGTTTCCTTGAACGGAATTTCCTTAGTCGCGGTTACCTCGGCGAACTTCACCTCTGCTGGCACTATGACGATCATCATCCCCCTGCACTGCTTTTCCTTTCGATGCTCTTGCCGTGTCATACGTGACTATCTGGTTGTTACTTCTCCCCGAGGTCACTACTTCCTCTCCTCTAGGGTCGCTATGAGGAGATGATGCTTCTCCAGCGGACTTCGTCGGGTTACCCTTTGCCGAATGAACTATATGTGAGCCTCCTGGTATGGCCGGGTTTGTCTTGAGTATCTCCTTGTTCTGCTTATTTGCCACTCTCACTAAGTGGTTTACTCTTTCCTGCTGCCTCTATGGGATTGTCCGGTTAGTCCCTCTAACTCGGACGCTGCTGCCTCTACATCCCTAAGGTTCTTCGCCGGGGTACTATATCTTTGAGGCCCCGTAGTTACCAGCGTAGCTGTTTGACCCGGTTTAGGCACATGTTCCTTGTCTATTTCAGTGATCAGATTTCTACCTCTAATTTTTACTCCATCCAAATGGTTCGCCTTTGCATACTCTCGCAAAGTGATGTTTAGTGACTGCTGCAGTTCAGCTACCTTCTTATCCCCAGCTAACATTTTCTACCAGGACTCTTCTAGCTCGGCCTATGCCTGAGCCAGATCTACTACAGGTGATTTGGGAGTAGCTAAGCTATCTATCGCCTGCTGCAGTACATTCTCAGGACTCTCTAGTGGAGGAAATCTAGATCTAGTTGCCTTAGGTGTTGCGTCCAGGTCCGGCGTCGCGTCTTTGCTGGTTCCTGCATCCGTGAGCTGCGTTGAGAGGTGGCTCGCCTCCCTCTACGACATGGAGCGAGTGAACACGTGAGCTGTCCACACCGACGTAGGCCTTGTGGGCGCCGAGGTTGATGAGGAGGCCATTGCACGGAGGCGGGAGGTTCCTGAAGTTGCGTGCATTGTCGCAGATGTAGTCCAGCACTCCAAAGCGCTGAACCAGCCCGGAGATGGTGCGCTCCCCAGTGGCGATGACGTTTCCCGTCCGGATCTTCACTCCTGCTAGCGCCGCTAGCCCCACGATGGGCACCAACTGTCGTGGTGGTGTCATGGAAGATGCCATGTATAGGCTAAAGATGGGGCCAATGAGCACTAGAGGTATCTAGGGAGGGATAGCGTGGTGATTCGACACACAGATGTTTATATTTCACTCTCTCAATGGTGGATTACAAGGGCTCCTCTAGTTGTTCGTGAGGAAGAAGAGGACTAGCTTCTCAACTAGCCATACAACACTCTAGGGTTTTCGCTTAGTAAAAATGGCCGACCCTCTCTATGGAGATCCTGCCCCTCCTTATATAGGGGGGCTAGGTTACAAGCTAGGGCCTACATGGAAGGCATATTCTACGAATATGCCTCTCCCAAAATAGCAAAGCAGTGCTACTATTTTCCTTGTCTAGACTGATCCGGACTCATGGCGTAAGCCTCTTTGAGCCCATCTATGGCGCTGCTTCATCCGACATAGCCGACGTCATCCAACATTGGCAATGTCACCTTTGCCAGCCCGTACTCGCTAGTCCAACCCTCTACTCACTGAGCTCACCCTGTAGTGGAGAGAGAAAACCTTTGACCAAGAAGATTCCTTCCTTCCTTTGTAAGCCAAGTGGTAACCCGGCTCAGGCCTGGTTAACTCGGCCCCGTAGGCACCTGCATACAAGTTAAACAGAGCTAGTTGGCATATGTTTTACGTCGGCCGGAGTACTGTTAGACGAACATCCTTGGGCCGGGTCTTCCGTAAGTCGCATGCCTTGAGGTGACTGGGCCAGCTCATGCTTTGACCTTGCCGTACCTCGGCTAACTCGACCTTTATACCCCGGTGTGACCCTACCCGGGGGAATCCCCCCAACATGTTTATTCTAATGAGAGACTGACATGGGGGACCCACTAGCCTGTATAAATGATTGATGCATCGAGCAACATTGGTAAGTCCGAAACACGGAGGCATGAGCAAGAAAAAGTCCAACCTGCACACATTTCTTCTAATGAGATGCTGACATGTGGGACCCAACAGCGTGACTAAACGGCAGATTCATCGAGCAACGCTATCTAGTTCGAAATAAGGTAGCGCTAGAGAAGAAAAAATGCCATCATAGACACCCAATTCTTCTAATGACAGGCTGAAATAGGGGCCTACCATCCTGAATAAATGGCTGATGCAGTGAGCAACGCTATCAAATTAACACGGATGCCCGACCGAGGGGGAAAATCCATCGTACACAGGTTTCTTCTAATGAGAGGATGACATGTGGGTCCCAGCTACGTGATTAAACGGTAGATGCATCTAGCGGCACTATCAAGTTCAAAACAAGGTAGCACTAGAGAAGAAAAAATTACATCATACACATGATTCTTCTAATGTGAGGCTGACATAAGGGACCAACTAGCTTGAATAAAAGGTTCATGCAGCGAGCAATGTTATCGAGTTCAAATCAGGGAGGCAAGAGCCAAGGAAAAAAATTCCATCATGCACACTTTTCTTCTAATATGAGGATGACATGTGGGGCCCAGCTGCATGATTAAATAGTAGATGCATCTAGCAGCACTATCAAGTTCGGGACAAGGTAGTGCAAGCGAAGGAAAAAATTCCACCATACACACGATCCTTCTAATGAGAGGCTGACATGTGAGAGCCAGCGGCGTGACTAAACGGAAGATAGATCGAGCAATGTTATCGATTTCAAATCAGGGAGGCACGAGCCAAGGAAAAAAATCCATCATGCACACGTTTCTTCTAGTGTGAGGATGACAAGTGGGACCTAGCAGCCTGATTAAACAACAGATGGGCCTAGCAGCCTGATTTCAAATCTTGCTTCTACCACGCGACGGCCGAGCTTCGTCCATGTTTTTAGCGGTTTCGTCATAGTAGATGGGCGTGAAACCGAAGAAAAAAAGTTTTCCATCGGCATGGTCGAGCCGAGAATTTCGTCGCGAAAGACTCGCCTTCGATGACGACCGACGGGCCAAGTCATTGCGGAAGGAAACATTTCTTGTAGTGCACACGCGTCCTCTACTGCCCAATGCACCGGCCTCGACACGCGTACCGTGCATCACGTTTTTTCCCTCGTGTCTAACCCTGGCAAGTTAGGTGTACTCAGTTATACCCTTGAGTGTAACACTGGCAATTTGGTTGTACTTAGTTTTTCCCTCCAATACTAACATTGACGCGTGCAATATGCTCAGTTTTACCCTCCGGTGGCTGGTCAACTGAGAGTCAACGAATGGGTTTGAGCTAGCTAATTGAGTCATTTTATGCACAACAAATTCAAAAAGATCAAATTTGGCGTTAAGTTACAATTAATAATTGCAGTTTTTGTGAGGATCAACATGTCCTCCTCGTTAACTCTAGTAAACTCACCACATTCCTGCAAAGTGTTAGCAATCATAGAGAATAAATAGCAAATAGCAGGGTGATCAATTTGGTTCCCCTTGGGTGTGGTTCCACAGATTCTCATTAAATTAAAGTACTCCCAAGGTGTGGTATTTAAAACAAATGTAGTTGTGTGTACATCGGTAGTGTTGTTGGTAAACCGAAAGCATTGATCCCATTGGTCGAGTGTTAGGGTGTACTCGCAGTTCATAAGGCGGAATTTGATGCGATCAACTCCGGGCCTTTGTTCCTCGGTATAACCGTAAGGATCCACTATGTGTTTCAAGGTGCTGAAGAACTCAAGTGTCAAGCAGCGATACGTGGCAACATCCTGAAAGACAAATCATTGTTGCAAAGTAAATCGAAATCAGCACGAATGCCAAGTTGGTTCAGGATATAAGGACACATCCACTTGTTGGTGGACTTCATTTCTTGGAGCTTGAGATGATTACAGTTCAGCTGAAACTCCTCGGCGAACTCAATACCATGTGACTCGGGGGTCAACGTATCAACGGGTGGTGTGGAGGATTCCGCAGACATCTCACGTGTACGGATCCTCATGTTCATCAAAATAAAAATAAGATAAAGTAAAGTAAATTTCTAATAGAAATTTTGGTCCAATAGAAACATAGAATAAGTGATTCTCTAAACTAACTACAAAAGAAACACCTCCTAAACAATACTAAGCATGCTCAATATCAAGATTGAATCAAGAACAAGACCTAAGTATAGATTGACAATGATGAAAGATTGAGTGAAGCTTTTGCAAATAAAAGCTGAGGATCATAAGAGAATCATACCTTAGATTGAATGAGTGCGAGGAATCGAAGAAATATTAAGTAAATTTGAAGATCAAATGGAGATGGTTTTGAGTTTGGAGGAAGAAGAATGAGAAAGATTTGTTTTGAGGAATTTTAGGTTACCTCCTCGAGCAGAATATGGCGGCCGCGTACGTGGTATAGGCGGGTGGTATGGCCGGCGACTGCCCGTACCAGGTGACATACCTTGGGGGCGACGGCTGCTCCCAGGCGGTGCACTCAGTATGGGCACGCGGTACGGTCGCGCACACCTGTACTGCTGGTCGTTATCAGTTTTGTGTCTTTGCTTGAAATCTGATGCTTGCTCGAGGGTACGGTATGAGCGCGTCGGGCCGTACCAGTGGTCATTAAGAGCAATGATCCCTGCGGCAAAAATCAGAATTTCTATCATCCTTCGGTTTGATGTGGTACGGGCGCACGGTACGGTCACCTCCGGCCGTACCAGTGGTCTTTTAGAGAACTGTGAGCTACAAAACTTAATTTTTTATTAGAAGCTTCGTGTTCCTTTGCACATCTTATCAACAAAATAACAATAAATATACTATATAAAGAATCAACAATACTTGTTAGGCCATGTGTTAGTAAAATAAAATATATAGAGGATTACCTTATTTCTTCTCCTCTCTCCAAAGGTCTTCTTGAACACTTTATTGAAAACAAAACAAAATAGAACTAAACTAACACATAATTTTTTGATTAACATGGGTTGCCTCCCATGAAGCGCATCTAGTTAATGTCAATTAGCTTGATCATGATGGCAATCATTAGGTTTAAGAAGTGGCTTTTAAATTAATTATACCATCATAATCATTAGGCTTGGCCTTCTTTTTTCTAGGTAAGTGGATTATAAAATGATCTCTAGACGATAGCCCTATTCTCACATTCCCCTCATGTAAATTAATCAAAGCTTTAATAGTTCTTAGGAATGGCCTACCTAGAATTATAGGTACTATGGGATCTTCAGGCATGTCCACAACAACAAGATCAATAAGAGCTAGACTACCTTTAATTTCAACAACTATATTTTCTTTGATCCCAACAGCTTGTTTATAAGTTGAGTCATCTAGATGGAGTCTCAGTTCAGTTGTAACAAATGCCCACAAGTTTAATTTGTCGAATAAGCGGTTGGAAATTGTTGAGACGCTCGCACCAAGCTCATAAAGTGCGGATATCTCATTGACTCCCAACTTAATTTTAATAGTGGGCTCAAATATATCATGTAGCTTAGCTAGAAGCTTATCAGCTAGTCTTTTATACTCCATCTTTAACTCGTGAACTTTAGATGCTACTTGTTGTATAAATTATTGGTACATGGCATCATTACCTTGTTCTATACCTGGATTCTTCATGGTGATCATCTTTAGTAGATCTTCCACGGTATATTCCGGTGTTGACGTGTTGCTATAATCCATCTCTTCAGGCTTTTATTCATTGGTTACCACCCTCATCGTCTTGAGGTATTCTACCGGATTCGGCTCGGGTTTTCCAGCAAACTTTGCTAGTATGAGAGCTTGGCACTTAGCTACCTTACCCAGTTGAGTCTCCACGGTCTTTGTTCTTTCCTGTAGAGCCTGCACATCATTTCTAATTGCAACGACTTGGTTAGATAATTTTCCTATACTACTTTCATGGTTCTCCATGATTTTAATAAGAATATTATTTTGCTCACTTTGAGATTGTATAAAGGTTCTAACAGTTTGCTCAAATGACAGATTGCCATGATTTGCTCCATTAGTATTATCATAATTATTATAAGGAGCTCATGTAGGATTAGAATGATATTTTTGAACACTAGAAGCATAATTATTTTTCCATGCAGGATTAAAAGGAGTGCGAGCTATAAAATTAACATCATTAACATCGGTAGCGATAGCATTAACTTGGGTATCTACTTTACCCTTTACTGTGCTAAGCAGCTCGTCTACCTTAGATGTAAGCTCTTCATTATTTACCTCGATAATTGAACTTACTCTCTTCGAGGTTCTTGCCACATGCCATTGGGCGTCGTTGTTTTGCATCTCATGAAGTAACTTCTTTGCAACACTCACTTGCTTTCCCATAATTGTTCCTCCTGCTGCAGTATCTAGCATAGACTTAGACATTGGATTAAGACCATTATCAAACAAATGTAATATAAGACACTCTTCCATCCCATGACTAGGATAGTTCATTGTGGCTTCTTTCATACTTTCCCATGCAAGCGCTAGTGTCTCAAGGTCTTCTTGTCTAAATCTTGTAATGTTGGCTCTGAGCTGCATAGTTTTAGCTGGGGGGAAATTTTAGTCATAAACAAGTTAGTACATTCCTCCCAAGATTTAATAGTGCCCTTTGGTAGAGATAGCTACCAATCCTTAGCTTTTCCTCTAAGAGAGAAAGGAAACAATCTTAATTTAACAACATTTGGATCTACATCCTTAATACGCATCATGTCACAAATTTCAGTGAAAGTGTTTAAGTGCAAACCCGAATCTTCAGCGATGAGCCCCCAAATTGGTTTTTTGTTGAACCAAACTTAAAAGGTTAGGCTTTATTTCATATGTTTCTGCATCAACTGCAGGCTGAGTGATGGGTGATGGCCTGCAAGTGCACAGGTTCTTCAAAGAATGTTTTTGCGGAGGTATTAATTCAATTTTTTTACATCAATCCCAATAAGGAGCCTAGGTAAGTGTTTTTATGTGGTGTTTCTGTCACACTCAAGGTGTCATAGGTCTTGAGTGAATTGACTGCAAGAGTTGACGATGGTAGGTGTGAGTAAAAGATAGAGGAATCTTGCTTAGGAAATAAATAAATTGCATGAAAGTAAAAATGCGAAAAATGTGTAAAGGTCCTGTAGATGAGGAGTTAGGCATGGAGAGAAACAGTTCATGATGATAGTGTAAGTGCCAAATGGATAAAGTGAAATAAGTGATAGTGATATTTCTTATTTATAAGTGAGTCACTAGTAGAAAATGGGCCTTTGGTTCGGGCCATTAGTCCCGGTCGTGACTTGGGTCGAGACTAATGGTCCGAACCAGACGTCCCGACGAGGCCGAGGCACTATGTACCGGTCCGTAAGGAGCCATTAGTCCCGGTTTGAGATACAAACCGGGACAAATAGGTCTGGGCCGGCGCGCAGAACCTTTAGTCCCGGTTTGTATCTCAAACCGGGACTAATGGCCTGGCCCTATATATATGCACCCAGCCCTCCACTCTCTCCTATTTTTTTCCTATGTGAGAGGTGGGTATAACTTTGTGCTAACTTTTTTCTTCATATGCACTAGAGGTGTTCGGTGAAATGCGTATTAGAGCGATGCCACTTGAGTTCACACAAGACAAAATATGATATGAGCTGCCAGAGCGACACTTAAGGTTTCTCCTCTTTGTTTTGAAGTGTCCTAAAAGGTTAGCAACTATTTTATCGTTTTGACTGCACGGTACTAATTTAAGCATCGTGATTGCGTTTGATATATATGCATGGTTGTATGATGCAGATGAGCCACCCATGGATGTACGGTGACCGACGCTCTGACGCTTACAGAGAAGGCATGCGTTCTTTTCGCCTTGTGGCCAAGGCGAACAAGCGGCGGGATGGTTTTATGTGTTTTCCATGTGTTGAATGTCAGAATGAGCGGGCTCACACTTCCTCAAGAGTCATTCAGAGCCACCTGCTTCGGTCCGGTTTCATGTCCGGCTATAATGTTTGGACCAAGCACGGAGAAAGAGGGGTTATGATGGAAGACGGCAATGAAAAAGAGAACGATGATGACAACTACCGATCTATGTTCCCTGAATACGATGATACCGCAGTTGAAGATAATGAAAAAGAAGGGGGTGAAGAACGGGAACCAGATGAGCCCGTTGATGATTTTGGTCGGGTCATTAGTGATGCAAGGCGAGACTGCGACACGGAAAAGGAGAGGTTGCAGTTCGAGCAGATGTTACAGGACCACAACACATTGCTGTATCCAACTTGTGAAGATGGCCAGAAGAAGCTAGGTAGCACACTGGAATTGTTGAAGTGGAAGGCAGAGACCGGTATGACTGACTCGGGATTTGAAAAGTTGCTGGTAATAATGAAGAAGCTGCTTCCAAGAAATAACCAATTGCCCTCCAGTACGTACGAAGCAAAGAAACTTGTCTGCCCTCTAGGATTAGACGTGCAGAAGATACATGCATGCCCTAATGACTGCATCCTCTACCGCGGTGAGAAGTACGAGAACATGGATAAATGCCCGGTATGCACTGCATTGCGGTATGAGATCAGAAAAGATGACCTGGTGATGTTGAGGGCGAGCAACCTAGGAAGAGGGTCCCTGCCAAGCTGATGTGGTATGCTCCTATAATACCACGGTTGAAACGTTTGTTCAGAAATAAAGAGCATGCCAAGTTGTTGCGATGGCACATGGAAGACCGTAAGAAAGACGGGATGTTGAGGCACCCTGCTAATGGTCGGCAGTGGAGAAAAATCGAGAGAGATTTCCCGGACTTTGCTGGTGACGCAAGGAACTTATGGTTTGGTCTAAGTACCGATGGCATGAATCTTTTTGGGGAGCAGAACTGCAGTCACAGCACCTGGCCCGTGACTCTATGTATCTACAAACTTCCTCCTTGGTTGTGCATGAAGCGGAAGTTCATTATGATGTCAGTGCTCATCCAAGGCCAGAAGCAACCCGGCAACGACATTGATGTGTACCTAAGGCCATTAGTTGATGAACTTCTACAGTTGTGGGCCAAACCAGGTGTACGTGTGTGGGATGAGCACAAACAGCAGGAATTTGACCTACAAGCGTTGCTGTTCGTAACCATCAATGATTGGCCTGCTCTTAGTAACATTTCAGGACAGACGAACAAAGGATACAATGCATGCACACACTATTTAGATTAGACTGAAAGTATATATCTGGATAAATGTAGAAAGAATTTGTACCCCTACAATCATCATTTTCTTCCGCCCAGTCATCCCTTAAAGAAGAAAGGCAAGCATTTCAATGGCAAGGCAGAAACCCGGACGAAGCCTGTCCCCCGTAGTGGTGCTGATGTATTTGGTATGGTCAAGGATTTGGATGTAATCTTTGGAAAGGGTCCTGGAGGACAACCTGTTCCGAAAGACCCCATTACCGGACACGCACCCATGTGGAAGAAGAAATCTATAATTTGGGAGCTACCCTATTCGAAAGTGCATGAGGTCCGCTCTGCAATCGACGTGATGCACCCGATGAAGAATCTTTGCGTGAATATTCTAGGCTTCCTGGGCTTGTATGGGAAGTCAAAAGATACCCCGGCAGCACGGGAGGACCAGCAACATCATAAAGGACGAGACGGCAAGCATCCAGGGCAGTTTCAAGGGCTTGCCAGCTACGCTCTTACCAAAGAAGAGAAGGAAATCTTTTTTGAAGTCCTTTTTAGTAGCAAGGTCCCGTCTGGCTTCTCGTCGAATATAAAGGGAATAGTAAATATGAAAGAGAAAAAATTTCAAAACCTAAAGTCTCATGACTGCCATGTGCTTATGACGCAATTGCTTCCGGTTGCATTGAGGGGAATTCTACCAGAAAATGTTCGACTAGCCATTGTGAAGGTATGTGCATTCCTCAATGCAATTTCTCAGAAGGTAATCGATCGAGAAAGTCTATCAGGGTTACAGATTGATGTGGTCCAATGTCTGGTCAGCTTCGATTTGTTGTTCCCGCCATCCTTCTTCAATATTATGACGCACCTCTTAGTTCACCTAGTCGAAGAGATTAGAATTCTCGGTCCTGTGTTTCTACACAATATGTTCCCCTTCGAGAGGTTCATGGGAGTCTTAAAGAAATATGTTCATAACCGTGCTAGGCCAGAAGGAAGCATCTCCAAAGCCAACACCGCCTCCGAGTGGTCGCATGTCACCTTCACCTCCATCACCTCCAAGAAGACCACCCCATGACTACGACCACCATAGCCCGAGTCCATCTCGATCTCTGCCGTAGCCTCCGATTAGTACTAAACGACGCAGGAGCCCAAAACGACAAATGTCGCCCCTCCCAAGAGTACCTCATAAGAATCTTTCTATCAGACCTTACGATCGTACTGACGAGGAAACCGACATGATCGTAAAGGCCGAATGTGTTGCGCAGCTTCAAAAGAAGAAACCCGAGCCCGCCACGGTATACACCGAGAAGCAAAAAGTGTATGCACTTTATTTTCTGAATAGAAAATCACAATATGACTTGCACCATAAGCACGATGACTATCGACGCACACTTCAGAAGGAAGTGAAGAAGAGAAAATCAAGTAGAAGTGCAAGCGGGAGCAAATCATCAAGTCAAAGTGCAACCGGGAAAAGAAAGGACGTCCCCCAGCTCGGGGAACAGGCCAAAAAATCAACCCCACCCCTCAAGGTGGTATCCTATGACACTCCCCAGCAGGATATGGAACAAGCTAAGAAGCTTGCGGCCGCTATGAATGTGATTGTTGAGGAATTGCTAGGTTCCCAGGACAACAAGTTACCCAAGGCTCAGGTAGTCCTACATATGTCCCAGGGAAGCCCCTGGTCAGCTTTGAGCAGTTCCAACAACTGCCAACACAAATGCGGAGTTTACATAAATGGTACTTGAAAGCCGTAAGGAGGAGAGAATAATGATCATGGCGAAAGTCCCACATGACTACTACTTCTGAGAAGATGAGGTCCATGTTGAGTTTCCAGAACTCTTCCAGTTATACACTTTAGACGCCATCGACAAAAGTCTCATGAGTTGCTATTGTCTGTAAGTTGTTGAATTCATTGTCTATATATAAGTTGTTCTTTTTTTCAGTTGTTCAGTTCATTGCATGTAATTATCCTAATTATATCCTTTTGTACTCTATTATTATGCAGAATGAAGATCATGGAATGTAAAAGAAGGTCAATCTTCAGTGTTGGGTTCATTGACCTAGATAAAATATATTGTCAGACGCTAAAGGATAAACTCGAGGAAACACAGGAAAACCTTCTAAGGTTTCTAACGGAGCAAAATTTCTGTGACCACATATTGTTTCCTTACAATTTCGCGTGAGTGTCTTACTCTATTGTACACATTCTGTTTTGCTTACTCAATGTTAAGTGTAATTGATGAGTTACTGATGTATATATAAACGTGTATAGTTTCCACTGGATTCTCATGGACATTCAACTTGATAAGGGAAGAGTTGAAGTCATGGACCCATTAAAGAGACCCCTGGAACAGTTTAGTGACATGCAGGACATGCTCCAGAGGTAATTTTTGCGCTACAGCGGTCTCTTTTGTTGATTTCCTGAGATATCACGTAATAAATAACTCATTCATTTTCTTTACCGGGTAGGGTTTGGAACCAGTTCAAGAGTGCAGTTACGGGTGACTTTACTGAGAAGCTAACGTTTAAACCGGTCTCGGTAAGTAGTAGGCGCATCTCTTTACTTCTAGTTTCAATACAATTATGATGCATGATTATTATTTTGATTGAATTCTATTCTCGTAAAGTGCGCGAGGCAGCCACAGGGGACGAATCTATGTGGATTCTACGTTTGTGAGTTCATTCCCACGTTTACCACTGAGCTGAATGATTATAGAGTCGATGTAAGTAATACATTCATAACATTATTTTTATTATCGTCACTTTTTGTTATCATGATTGATATTCATATTGATCTCTTTTTCTTATGTAGTTCGAGAAAATGCGGGATCAGCTCCTACCACAGCAACGCGTAGTAGCAATTGCTGAAGAACTGGCAGGATTCTTGATGAACGAGATGATAGATGACGCCGGAGAATTTAGTGTGAATAGGCGCCGATGATCCCCGACCGTGTAATTGAATAGACGGGCTCTAGTCCCGATAATTGTGATCTCCATGTGTAACTACCATGTATATATTTGTATGCTTGATCTTAAGAGAAGTTATCTTATGTATGCACGAACATGTACGGTATGTGGTAGCGTAGAAAACTATTTTGAAATGAAAAAAAAGAATACAAATTAAATTCTCTGCCGCGGCAGAGAAAGTGCCTAAAATTCTGCCGTGGCAGAGAACCATTTGTCCCGGTTCGTAATACGAACCGGGACTAATGGGGGGGGCACCCAGCGCCCGCAGAGACAGCCACGTGGATGCCCATTGGTCCTGACTGGTAAGAGGGCCGGGACTAATGGGTGGGCCTTTAGTCCCGCCCCTCCAGTCCCGGTTACGAGGACCGGGACTAAAGCCCCTTATGGGCCAGGACTGGAGGCCCATTTTCCACTAGTGAGTAGGAAAGCAACCTATTTACCGACTAGGAGTCCTCATGACCAATTCTTCCTAGTCCCAATGATCCATCTTCATATTACCATGACAATGGTCAACACATTAATTAAGGTCCTGCGACCGGATCAAGGCTTTAATCTTGATGGTTCCTTGTTGTCCTCGAGTAGTACTAGCTCTTCTTTGATATTAGCCGTGTCACTCAGGGGTCAGCAATTGCTAGCATACAGGTTCATACGTATAAGATATTTGGATCATGTTACCTAGGCCCTTAAATTAGATAACCAGTGACATGGGTATACCCTATAGGTACTCGAGATCAGCATATATGGTCCAGCACAGAGAAAGCCCACGGTGTTGCTAGGGCACAGTCGACGTACTGGTGACCTAGGGAGACTTCGACTCCTTGCGGAACACGACAAAAGAGAAGATAGAAAGGTAAAGGGAAACCCTAATATGCAACCGACTCGACCTGCTATCCCGAGACCTAGCCTATCTATATAAAGGCTAGGAGGGGGCGGCGAGGAGGAGAATCACAACCCTAGTTTCCACATCATCGCCAGATTGCATCTGCGCACCCCTTGTAACCTTCGACTCCTTGATAATTCCAAGAGTACAGAAGCAGGAGTAGGGTCCTCTACGAGGCCTGAACCTAGGTAAACCTTACGTCCCTGTGTGCTTGTTTGCTAGCCGATCAATGCCTCCAGTGCTCCCCACTTCCTCGAACCTAAGTCCATCTGCAATGGGCATTGATGAGTTAACCCCTCGTCAATTGGCACCCGTCTGTGGGAAGCGTGGGTGCTAATGTTGCGGCTTCCTTGGTCCCATCAACCACGATCTACAACTCTGCAATAGTGGAGATTCGCCTCCTCTTCGATGTCGTCCACTTCACCGTCCACACACCAGCGACCCTTGCGGATTTCGAGTCCGTGGGGGATGGCATCAGCCTGGCGATCGGGAGCCTACGCTTCCATGTTGGTTGGCTGGGCACACTACGCCTCCCTGATGGCTCAATGTACGGCACCAGAAAAGTGTTGGTGCAGTGTTGATGTAGAGCTCGTTGGGAACCCCAAGAGGAAGGTATGATGAGCACAACAACCAGTTTCCCTCAGTTATGAAACCAAGGTTTAATCGAACCAGTAGGAGCAAGGAAACACCCCAAAGGTGTTGCTAGCTGAGCCTTGGTAGGGTCCACTACCGGTGCTAGTAGCAACGTGGAGACCTGCACAACACAACCATAGAACTTTGTCCCCAACTTGCGATGAGGTTGTCAATCTCACCGTGTTTTGCTGAAAACAAAGGATTAAACGTATCGAATGGAAAGAAGTAATAGTTTGCAGAAATTAAACACAAAGCAGTAAACAGTTTATAGATTGTATGTAAAAGACAAGGACCGGGATCCATAGTTCACTAGAGGTGGCTCTCCTTAGATAGATAACATGCTGGGTGAACAAATTACAGCGGGGCAATTGACAAACATCGAGAAAGCAATACATGCATATACTAATCATCTTGACTCCTTTGAGACTTGATTGGGCATTACAACATTATAGATAGACCGCCATCCAACTACATCTATGACTAATAATCCACCTTCAGGTTATCATCCATTCCCCCTCCAGTATTAAGTTACAAGCAACAAACTATTGCTTTACTAATTGCGTGTAAAGTAAATAATACGATTGTTCTATGAACAAAGGATTGTTGTTTTCTCCCTAGTAGCAACAACACATCTAGTACCTTAGAGATTTCTGTCACTTCCCCTGATTACCAGAGGCATGAACCCACTATCGAGCATAAATACTAACTCTTGGAGTTGCTAGCATCTACTTGGCCAAGATAGCTACTAACAACGGAAAGCATGCAAGATCACAAATAACAAAGACATGATAGAATCAATAATCAATCTGAAATAGCATCTCAATATCCATCGGATCCCCGCAAACACAACATGCAGAATTACAAATAGATGATCTTGATCATGAACGGAGCTCACAAGATCTAGACATGAAAGCACAAAGGAGGAGAACCAGCCATCTAGCTACTACATGGATCCGTAGTCCAAGGATGAACTACTCACGCATCACACCGGAGGCTTGCATGGTGATGAAGTAGGCCTCCAGGGTGAATTCCCCTCTCCGGCAGGGTGCTGGGAAGAGCTTGAGATCCCTCCTGATCTAGGGATGGAGATGACGGCGGCTACAGACTTTTTCGTGGATTTTTGATCGGGACCATAGGGTTTTCGTCCTGAGGGCATCTTATAGGCGGAAGGGAAGGCCGAGGGGGTGCCTGGGGCCACCACACCACCCTTTGGTGCGGGCCAAGCCTGGCCCCGCGGCCATGTGGTGTGGCTGGCCTCTGGCCCCTCTCCGTCTTGTATTCTGGCATCTAATGACTTCTAGAAAAATAGGCACTTTGGCTTTTGTCCCGTCCAATTCCGAGAATATTCATTTTCTGACTTTCCTGGAACCAAAAACAGCAGAAAGCAGGCAGCTGGCACTGTGGCTCTTGTTAATAGGTTAGTCCAAGAAATCATATGAAAAGTACTCCAAAGTGTGGACAAAACACAATAAAGTGGATAAAACCAAGCATGGAACATCAAAAATTATAGATACATTTGCAATGTATCAACATCCCCAAGCTTAACTCCTGCTCGTCCTCGAGTAGGTAAGTGATAAAAAGAAAGAATAATTTTTGAGGTGGCATGCACCATCAAAGACTTGATCAAAGTCTTTGTAAAACATTCAAAGCTAGGATCATAGTACTTCAATCAAAACAAGAAAGACAAAGTTCTAGCAATAAGACAAAGAAACTATGATGCAACATGAAAAGGCACAAACAAAAGATTCATGAATAACAATGCTTTGCAAGACGTTTGTTGGTTTCGCATAAAGAAAACATAGCATAATATTATTCAGCTTGTCCCTCAATAGAGTAGCAAATATAAATGCATAGGACACCTTCAAAGTTCATAAGAGTGACTAGATACAAATAGTTTAAAACAAGCAATATCAAGTTATGCATCAATCAACTAGTCTTGGGACAATGCACATAGAACTAAGAATGGCCACTATGCTCTCAAAGTAGGTGCATAAAGATAGAATGTGGAGACTCAATATAATGGTGGAAGAAAGGCCTTCATAAAAGGAAGCAGGGATTCAAGTCTCATAAAGAGCTTCCAAAAATTATGGTACTTATAGCTTTCAACTCTCATTGCCCCTATCATAAGCATCTTGAAGTGATTAAGGTTAAAGTGAACAAACTATGGTGTACATGCTTGACGAAGTATAAGTTAGGAATCTCATGTCCCTTGTATACGAGGGTCGCTCCTCATGCTACTCAAGTTTAGTCACCGGTAAGTTCTTGTCATTGTAAGTACATGTGTATCATAGAGAACCGCCAACGGGGTACCCCTTGCCTGATGATACGGAAGAATCCCCATATCAAAATGACAAGGCAAGAAGACAACAAGCATCTCAGCAATCTTCTTATTTACCATGGGAATATGGTGCTTTTTTCTCTCTTTCCTCTTTTCATAATATCTCTTTTTTTTCTTTTTCTCTTTTTTCTCAATACAGGACTCTTTTTTTATAAGAAGAATGCTTCATGGACAACTCATTATGGTTACGCTGCAGGTTTCCACCATGTCAGCATGGATTAGACCAGTGACCCAGGCGTTTCTCTAACACATATACATAACTCCATGGACATACAACCCCTTTCATTTCACACCGACGACATCCATATACAAAAGAGCATGATATCAACTAGGTACAGGTATCAAGTGCAATGTTGAAAGCGTTCCCCATGAAAGCATATACAACATAGACGACACAATGGTTCAAGTTTATTAAGGGCAATAAAAGTAAAGTGTGCCATCAAGTTCGTGAGAGCTTTAATCACTAGTTTTCTCATAACAAGTTTAATTTGGAAGGTAAAAAAAAGCATGAATATACTTGGAATAGCATAAGCTAGTAGGTAGGTATGGTGGACTCTTTGGAATAACTTGGTTTAGGGATTTGGATGCATGAGTGGAACTCATACTTGGTTGTGGAGGCTAGCAAAAGACTGGGAGCGACAAATTAAGAGAGCAATAATGGCCATAATCATGCAGAGCGACAAAACATCATTGATCAAAGCATAAAGTGATACTACAAGTTGAAAACTAAAGGATCATAAAGGCTATGGTGACTTGAGATAGTCATAACATGGTGTGAGCATGCGCCAAGTCAACCCAAATAAAGCATCAAAGGAGAATACCACTATACTATGCTTTAATATGCTAAAACAACGCATGATTCATCCAAGGCACATTAAGCAATCTCAATTGTTTATAACAAGTCATGCTACAGCAAAGAATACTAAGCATAAAGCCAAAACAATATCAAGCATGGCATGACAAAGCATAGGCCACAGTCAAAAACGAGCTCTTTTTACCACATAAGCATGAACTTTCCTACTCTTTTCCAAACCAAACCAAACTATTTGCAAACCAATGTATGAAAGAGGGGGTCCAACCAATTTATTCATAAAACTAAGCAAACAAAAGCAAATGGAAAACCAAAACGAAAGCGAAAAAGAAGACGCTCCAAGAACAACACAACTGTGCATGATACAATAAAAATGAAGTGTTTGGAAGAAACCTGGGATTTTTATTGATGAAGAAGGGGATGCCTTGGGCATCCCCAAGATTTGACGCTTGTACTTCTTGGATATTTCTTGGGGTGACACGCATGGCATCCCCGAGCTTGAGGTTTAGTCCATCCTTCATCTCATTACTCATTCCTTGCATACACCTGAAATTTTTCCTTCATACAAAACTTCACACAATCTTTATTAGCAACATTACTGTACTCAAGATAAAAGGTCTTAAGGTTAAGTTATAACACCAATAAAATTCCATTAGAACACTAGCTACTGTATAACTTCCCTCAAAAAGCTCAATTCCCCAAAAGAACTCAAAAAGGAACCAATAAGAAGCAAATGCAGAAAATGGCAGAAATCTGTCAAAACAGACCAGCAGGTAAAGACGGATTTTTTCGAAGACCTTATATTGCTCAAATAAAAAAGTATTGAACTAATTAAAGTTAGATAACAACCTGGGGCAGAAGAACAAAAATTCACGCCTCAAAAAGACGTTCAGAGATTTTACACGAATTTTTACGGTGAAGCACAGAAATCTGTTTCGGGACAGCAACTTTCCCAATCATTACTTCTCTCTCATTAGAGGTTATTCTTGGCACAAAAAGCAAATAAAAAGGATAAGGAGTGGTTATTACTAAATTAATAACTTCCAAGACTCATCTAAAACTTTTGGGTTATCTCCCAATAAGTACTTTTCTTTAACGCCTTTAAGTTAGGCATGATAGTTTGAGAAAATGCTCACATAAAAAATATGAATTGAAGTAAAAGAGAGCATCAAGAAGCAAATTCAAACCACATTTAAGTCTAACCCACTTCCTATGCATAGGAATCTCGTATTCAAATAAATTCACAAGTAACAAAGTGACATGCATAGGAAGATAAAACGAGAATAACTTCAAAACTTTCAGCACATAGAGAGGTGTTTCAATACCATGAAAACTTCTACAACCATATTTTCCTCTCTCATAATAATTTTCAGTAGCTTCATGAATAAACTAAACAATATAACTATCACATAAAGCATGCTTTTCATGATCTACAAACACTTGAGCTTTATTATAAACATTTTCAAAAGACTCCTCAGGAACATGACATTCGTCCTCCTTTGGTAAGCATGGGGGACAATCAAATAATGTAAGGGGTAAAGAGTTACTCTCATTAGAAGGTAGGGATGGGTAGATCCATTCTTCCTCCTCTTGATCATCACTCTCCTCCTCTTTTTCATCCAATGAGCTTCTAGTTTCAGCAATTTCTTCTTCCATAGGCTCCTGGAAGGCATTAGTCTCTTCCATTGGTGGAGAGCATCTATTAAGATATTCAAGAATATAGCCATTTTCTACCTTGTAATTATGAAAGAAAAATTTAACTATGTCATAAACCTCATATTTATAAGGTGAATCATCAGTATTTTCAAGCAAACTAGCAAGTTCAAATGCACCCTTCCAAGCAATAAATTCTTCAATTTGTTCCACATCATAAAAGTCATAATTCCCTTTAACATAAGAAGATATGGTAACATTATCATTATACTCACATTGAAAAGGGAGGTGTTTATACCTCCTACAGCAACAAGATTTAATAAAGCAATAAGTAACATTATAAGTAGAGCACAGGTTTATAGCAATGGTATATAATTTATCAATTTGTTCCCATAAGTGTTTCCCTTTTTGTGACAAGCGGTGTTCCTTATAATAATATTTTTGTTCTTCCGTGAACCCACCTTGCCAATAAAATTCAGTTTCAAAGAAACCAACCATTGATAGAAAGCATGATAAAGCAAGACAATAACAGACCAATTAAAATAACAACTATAGTAGGAACTATTTTTTTTGTGTTTTTGATAAAGAAGCAAGCAAACAAAACAAAAGTAAACTAAGCAAAACAAAAATAACAAAGTAAAGAGATGAAGGAAATATGCCCTGAGAGGCAATAATAAATTTGTTATTATATATTCCTTATACATGATGTCTATTTTATATGCTAGAACTGTATTGATTCGGAAACATCAATACATGTGTGTTTAATAAAAAAAGAGTTCCTAGTCATGCTTCTCTTATAGACTAGCTTGTTGATTAACAAGATGATCAAGGTTTCCTGATCATGGACATTGGATGTTGTTAATAACAAGGTCACACCATTGGTGGAATGATGTGATGAACATTCATCCGAAGTATAGCATTACGATCAAGTCATTATGTTTATATTGCTATAACATCATACGAAGTAATCTTTATCCTTAGACCATGAGATCATGTTAATTGCTAACACCAGAAGAGTATCTTGATAACATCAAACGTCACCCCGTAACAGGGTGACTATAAAGATGGGTTCAGTACTACGAAGGTGTTATGTTGAGGCTCATGGATCAAGAGTGGAATTTGTCAATCCAGATGACGGATAGATACTCTGGGCCCTCTCGGTGATATCACATTAGGATAGCTTGCAAGCAAGTGATGTGATCACTAGAATGGTATATCACGGGAATGAGAAAAGAGTGCATGTCGGTAACGAGATCAAACTAGGTATGGAGATACCGATGGTCGAATCTCGGACATGTAATATATCGAGAGACAAAGGGATTTAGTTACAAGCGTTAAAGGTTCTCACGATCACAGGAGTCATCGTTGAATGTGTAGGAGTCAGTACGGATCTCCAGGTCCCGCTATTGATTATTGATCGGAGAAGGGTCTCGATCATGTCTGCATTATTCGCGAACCATAGGTTGGCACACTTAAGAGTTACCGGACACCATTTTCGAGCACATATGTTTCAGACGAAAGAATTGCAAAGCACAGGAATTGTTTCAATAGAAACCGGAAATTGTTTTGGGTGAAATTGCAGAAGGTGGTTCTGCATGTGATATTGAAATATTGCAAGGGGCTATATGTGAATGTTTTTTAATTAAATTAATTAACAAAATTCTGAATAAATTTAATAAAAAGAGTTTTATTAAATGAGAGAGCATTAAATTTGGAGAAATTTAATGCATTTAAAGTGGAGACTTTAAAAGGGAATGTGAAGAGGCATTTTAATGTGGAGGGGTTACCACCATATGAATGGGGGAGGTGAGGGGTCACCCCCCCATGCGCCGGCCATGGAAAGAGGGGGCACCCCCCTCCTCCTATAAAAGGCCACTCATTCCCTCCTTCATCCACACACCTCCTTGTGAAGGATCTCTCTCCCCCTCTAGAATTATTCCCCCATGGTCTCGGATTAGCGAGATACATGTTCCTAGTGGCATTTCGTCTGGAAGGAGTTGCTGCTTCTGCTGGATCGCTGGAGCGAGGAGGTGGAGGTTGTCTGGTGGCTTGAACGTGTGTGCGAGTGCGGATGCGCTGCTGAGTTGCGGCGCTCGGACTTCCTCACGATCTTGAGATCGGCAAGTGTACGACTACATCAACCACGAGTTCCTACTTGCTAACAAAGCTCGTCGTCTACGAGGGTAAGTTCTCGTTGGATGTATGTCCACCTGTTGCTTTGTACCTAGTAGATAGATCTTGGCGTGTAGTTCACACCGTAGGAAAATTTTTGTTTTCTATGCTGCGGACCCAGTAGTGGTATCAGAGCCTGATCTATGCGTAGGTGCTTAGCACGGGTAGTACACATATGGTTGATATGTGGGCGATGATGATCATGTTATTGCATCTTCTGTGTATTTTGGATATTGGTGGCATAGTGGGATGAAGCGGCCCAGACCAACCTTACATGTCATCGTACATGAGACCGGTTCCACGACTAACATGCAACTTGTTTTGCATAAGTGGCTGGCGGGTGTCTGTCTCTCCTACTATAGTCAATATCTGATTTACAACGAGTTGCTAATAACTTAGTTATCCTCGTTGTGGTTCATGTTCGTAGGTAAGAACGGTTCTATCTTCGAAAGCCCTAAGCCACGTAAAACTTGCAATTGATAAATTAGAGGCGTCTAGTTTAGATCGTTACTGGGCTAGTGTGTTGATATGGTATTGTTGTAAGTAGATGTATGGTGGATACTCTTACAACACACTCAACGTGTAAGTTCCATAGACCTTGGCCTTACACACAAAGGAATGATAGCGATCATACCATGATGCAAGTGATAGAGATCAAATGCACGAACCATATCATCTCACTTTATACATTAGATGTTACCATCTTATACTGCTAGTTTGGCGCGTTTGATAGCATTATAAGATGATCCCTCTTTTAGATATCAAGATAAAAAGTGTTCTTCCTTGAGTATGCACCGTTCTATGGATCGTGTTTCAAGACATCACGTGATGATCCGGTGTACTCGAATCTACGCTTTCATAGGAACGGGTGTAAGACAGTTTTACACACGCGAATACTAAGGTTCTTACTTGGCGAGCCTAGCATGTAGAGACATGGCCTAGGAACACAGACCGAAAGGTTAAGCATGAGTCATATGATTCATATGATGCCCATATAGATGCTCGCCTTTGAAGCTATATCAACTCACGTGATGATCGGACTTGGTATAGTGGATTTGGTTCATGTAATCACCAAAAGGACACGAGGGATGTCGTTTTTGAGTGGGAGTTCATCAGTAATTTGGATTAGTTGAACTCAATCTATCATCAACTTAGTCTAAATAAACTTTACAAATTCTGTTGTAGATGGCACCACCTGCTTTTAATTTCAATGTGTTCATGGAGAAAGAGAAACTTGCTGCGAATGGTAGCAACTTAGCCAACTGGGCTAGGAATTTGAGGATTCTCCTCACTGCTGCAGAAAAGCAATATGTGCTAGATGCTCTGCTAGGCCCCCACCAGCTCCTAATGCCCCTGACAAGGAAAAGAATGTCTATGTGACTCGTCAGGAGGACCACAACTTAGTTCATTGCGGCATACTGTATGGGCTAGAGCCAAAACTTCGAAAGCGTTTCGAAAATGGCAATGCCTTTGATACTATGGGAGAATTGAAAATGATTTTCGATACCCATGTTGCCGTAGAGAGTTATAATGCTACATAAAAGTTCTTTAGCTGCATGATGGAGGAAAACAGCTCCATTAGTGAGCACGTACTCAAAATGTCTGGGTACGCCTATAAGCTTGTGTCCTTGGGAATAACGATTCGCATTGACTTAGGCATACATCATGTTCTCCAATCTCTGCCACCTAGATACAAGAGCTTCGTGATGAACTATAATATGCAGGGCATGAAGAAGTCTCTTCCCGAGCTTCTGTCAATGCTTAAGACTGCAGAAGTGGAGACTAGGAAAGAACATCAAGTGTTGATGATCAATAGGACCACCGGTTTCAAGACGGACAAGAAAGGCAAGCACAAGGGAAAGAAGGGTGGCAAGTCTGTTGCCACGCCTAAAAAGAAACCCCGGGCTAGCCATAAGTCTGACACCGAGTGCTACTATTACAAGGGGACTGGCCATTGGAAGCGCAACTGCCCCAAGTATTTTGCGGACAAGAAGTCCAGCAAGGCAAACAAAGGTATATGTGATATACATGTTATTGATGTGTACTTGACTAGTACTCGCAGTAGCACCTGGGTATTTGATACCGGATCGGTTGCTAATATATGTAACTCGGTTCAGGGGCTACGGAACAAGCGACAGCTAGCAAGGGATGAGGTCAGGATGCGGGTCGGCAATGGATCAAGAGTTGATGTGATCGCCGTTGGGACGCTACCTCTCCATTTTCCATCAGGATTAGTTATAAACCTAAATAATTGTTATTTGGTGCCTGCACTGAGCATGAACATTGTATCTGGATCGTGTTTGATGCAAAGTGGTCATTCCTTTAAATCTGAGAACAATGGTTGTTCGATTTATAAGAATGCTATCTTTTATGGTCATGCACCTATGTTGAATGGTTTATTTCTATTGGATATCGATAGTAATATTACGCACATTCATAATGTTAATGCTAAAAAGATTAAACTTGATGATGATATGTCTACATATATGTGGCACTGCCGTCTAGGTCATATTGGCATTAAACGCATGAAGAAACTCCATTCTGATGGACTTTTGGAATCACTTGATTTTGAATCATTTGATACATGTGAGCCATGCCTTATGGGCAAGATGACTAGAACGCCGTTTTCTGGTTCAATGGAACGGGCGACAGATCTATTGGAAATCATACATACTGATGTTGTGGACCAATGAGTGTGTCGGCGCGAGGTGGATATCGTTAGTTTGTTACTTTCACGGATGATTTGAGTAGATACGGGTATATCTATTTGATGAAACACAATTCTGAAACATTTGAAAAGTTCAAGGAATTTCAGAATGAAGTGGAAAATCATCGTAATAGAAAGATCAAATTTCTACGGGTCTGACCGTGGAGGAGAGTATCTAAGTTACGAGTTTAGCACGCACATGGAAGAGTGTGGAATAGTTTCACAACTCACGCCTGCCGGAACACCACAACGTAATGGTGTGTCGGAACGTCGTAATCGTACCTTATTGGATATGGTTCGATCTATGATGTCTCTGACTGACTTACCTCTGTCATTTTGGGGTTATGCACTGGAAACAACTACATTCACTTTAAACCGGGCACCATCTAAATCCGTTGAAACGACACCGTATGAATTATGGTTTGGAAACAAACCTAAGCTGTCATTTCTTAAGGTTTTGGGATGCGATGTTTATGTGAAGAAACTTCAACCGGATAATCTCGAACCCAAAGCGGAAAAATGCGTCTTCATAGGATACCCTAAGGAAACAATTGGGTATACCTTCTATCACAGATCCGAGGGCAAGGTTTTTGTTGCCAAGAATGGATCCTTTCTTGAGAAGGAGTTTCTCGCGAAAGGTGTGAGTAGTCGGAAGGTAGAACTCGAAGAGGTTATTGAACCTTCTCTTCATGGAATGGTGAGTGGCGCAGCACCAGAAGTTGTTTCGGAGTTGACTTCACCTGATGAAGAGAGAGCTAATGATAATGATCATGAAACTCCGAAAGAGGACACTACCGAACCTCGCAGGTCAAGCAGGACACGTGCAGCTCCTGAACTGTACGGCAATCCTATTGTGAATTTCATGGTTGATGAAATGGATGACCATGCGACATATGAAGAAGATATGATGAGCCCGGATTCCAACAAACGGCTAGAAGCCATGAAATCCGAGATGGAATCCATGTACGAGAACCAAGTTTGGAACTTGGTGGACTTACCTCACGACCGAAAGGCCGTTGAGAATAAATGGATTTTCAAAAGAAAACTAATGCTGATGGTAATGTGACCATCTATAAGGCTCGACTTGTCGCAAAGGGGTTTCGACAAATTCAAGGAGTTGACTACGATGAGACATTCTCTCCCGTAGCGATGCTTAAATCGGTTAGGATGGATGTCAAAACTGCGTTCCTCAATGATAAGATTGAAGAAGAGTTGTATATGATACAACCTAAGGGTTTTGTCGATCCTAAGGATGCTAATAAGGTATGCAAACTTCAGCGATCCATCTATGGACTGAAGCAAGCATCACAGAGTTGGAATCTCCGCTTTGATGAGGTGATCAAAGAGTTTGGATTTGTCCAAACTTATGGAGAGGCTTGTGTTTACAAGAAAGTGAGTGGGAGCAATGTGGCATTTCTGATATTATATGTGGATGAATATTATTGGTTGGAAATGATATAGATCTTTTAAACAGTGTTAAAAGTTATCTAAATAGCAAATTTTCAATGAAAGACCTTGGTGAAGCGTCATATATATTAGGCATTAAAATCTATAGAGATAGATCAAGGCGCCTAATTGGGCTATCGCAGAGTACATACCTTGATAAGATATTAAAGAAGTTTAATATGGACGAAAGTAAGAAGGGGTTCTTACCTGTGTTGCAAGGCAAGACATTGAGTAAGACTCAAAGTCCGGCTAGAGCGGAAGAAAGAGAGATGATGGATAAGATCCCCTATGCCTCGACCATAGGCTCTATTATGTATGCCATGCTATGTACAAGACCGGATGTGGCACATGCTATTAGTTTGACTAGTAGGTACCAATCTGATCCAGGTTCGGAACACTGGATAGCGGTAAAGAACATCCTCAAGTACTTGAGAAGAACTAAGGATATGTTTCTTATATACGGAGGTGAAGAAGAGATAGTCGCTAAGTGTTATGTCGATGCTAGCTTTGACACCGATCCGGATGACTCAAATCTTAATATGGATATGTATTTATCTTGAACGGAGCAGCAGTTAGTTGGAGGAGTTCCAAACAACCTGTGGTGGCTGGATCAACGACGGAGGCGGAATATGTTGCTGCTTCAGAAGCGGCACAGGAAGCAGTTTGGATGAAAGAGTTCATTACAGAACTGGGTGTTGTTCCCAGTGCGTTGGACCCGATGGTGATCTATTGTGACAACAATGGAGCCATATCCAATGCAAAGGAACCAAGGTCTCACAAGAATTCCAAACATATTAAGCGCCGGTTTCACTCCATCCGCGAGCATGTCAAGGATGGAGATATAAAGATTTGTAAAATACACACGAACCTAAATGTAGCAAATATGTTGACTAAAGTTCTCCCTAGGGCAAAACATGATCAACACCAGAACTCCATGGGTGTTAGATTTATCACTATGTGAACTAGATTATTGTCTCTAGTGCAAGTGGGAGACTGAAGGAAATATGCCCTGAGAGGCAATAATAAAGTTGTTCTTATATATTCCTTATACATGATAGATGTTTATTTTATATGCTAGAAATGTATTGATTCGGAAACATCAATACATGTGTGTTTAATAAACAAAAAGGGTTCCTAGTCATGCCTCTCTTATAGACTAGCTTGTTGACTAACAGGATGATTAAGGTGTCCTGATCATGGACATTGGATGTTGTTAATAACAAGGTCACACCATTGGTGGAATGATGTGATGAACATTCATCCGAAGTATAGCATTACGATCAAGTCATTATGTTTATATTGCTATAACATCATACGAAGTAATCTTTATCCTTAGACCATGAGAACATGTTAATTGCTAACACCAGAAGAGTATCTTGATAACATCAAACGTCACACCGTAACAGGGTGACTATAAAGATGGGTTCAGTACTACGAAGGTGCTATGTTGAGGCTCATGGATCAGGAGTGGAATTTGTCAATCTAGATGACGGATAGATATACTCTGGGCCCTCTTGGTGATATCACATTAGGATAGCTTGCAAGCAAGTGATGTGATCACTAGAATGGTATATCACGGGAACGAGAAAAGAGTGCATGTCGGTAACGAGATAAAACTAGGTATGGAGATACCGATGGTCGAATCTCGGACATGTAATATATCGAGAGACAAAGGGATTTAGTTACAAGCGTTAAAGGTTCTCACGATGACAGGAGTCATCGTTGAATGTGTAGGAGTCAGTACGGATCTCCAGGTCCCGCTGCTGATTATTGATCGGAGAAGGGTCTCGATCATGTCTGCATTATTCGCGAACCGTAGGGTGGCACACTTAAGAGTTACCGGACACCATTTTCGAGCACATATGTTTCAGACGAAAGAATTGCAAAGCGCAGGAATTGTTTCAATAGAAACCGGAAATTGTTTCGGGTGAAATTGCAGAAGGTGGTTCTGCATGTGATATTGAAATATTGCAAGGGGCTATATGTGAATGTTTGTTAATTAAATTAATTAACAAAATTCTGAATAAATTTAATAAAAAGAGTTTTATTAAATGAGAGAGCATTAAATTTGGAGAAATTTAATGCATTTAAAGTGGAGACTTTAAAAGGGAATGTGAAGAGGCATTTTAATGTGGAGGGGTAACCACCACATGAATGGGGGAGGTGAGGGGTCACCCCCCCCATGCGCCGGCCATGGAGAGAGGGGGCACCCCCCTCCTCCTATAGAAGGCCACCCATTCCCTCCTTCATCCACACACCTCCTTGTGAAGGATCTCTCTCCCCCTCTAGAATTATTCCCCCATGGTCTCGGATTAGCGAGATACATGTTCCCGGTGGCATTTCGTCTGGAAGGAGTTGCTGCTTCCGCTGGATCGCTGGAGCGAGGAGGTGGAGGTTATCCGGTGGCTTGAACGTGTGTGCGAGTGCGGATGCGCTGTTGAGTTGCGGCGCTCGGACTTCCTCACGATCTTGAGATCGGCAAGTGTACAACTACATCAACCACGAGTTCCTACTCGTTAACAAAGCTCGTTGTCTACAAGGGTAAGTTCTCAGTGGATGTATGTCCACCCGTTGCTTTGTACCTAGTAGATAGATCTTGGCGTGTAGTTCACACCGTAGGAAAATTTTTGTTTTCTATGCTGCGGACCCAACAAGAGATTGGTTATGAGGGACTCCCCTTGTGAAGATGTCCTTGACTCCCCGGCAATGGCGCCAGAAAAATGCTTGATGGCTCAATGTACGGCGCCAGAAAAGTGCTGGTGCGGTGTTGATGTAGAGCTCGTTGGGAACCCCAAGAGGAAGGTATCATGAGCACAGCAGCAAGTTTCCCTCAGTTATGAAACCAAGGTTTAATCGAACCAGTAGGAGCAAGGAAACACCCCAAAGGTGTTGCTAGCTGAGCCTTGGCAGGGCGCACTACCGGTGCTGGTAGCAACATGGAGACCTGCACAACACAACCACAGAACTTTGTCCCCAACTTGCGATGAGGTTGTCAATTTCACCGTGTTTTGCTGAAAACAAAGGATTAAACGTATCGAATGGAAAGAAGTAATAGTTTGCAGAAAGTAAACACAAAGTAGTAAATAGTTTATAGATTGCATGTAAAAGACAAGGACCGTGATCCATAGTTTACTAGAGGTGGCTCTCCTTAGATAGATAACATGCTGGGTGAACAAATTACAGCGGGGCAATTGACAAACATCGAGAAAGCAATACATGCATATACTAATCATCTTGACTCCTTTGAGACTTGATTGGGAATTACAACATTATACATAGACCGCCATCCAACTTCATTTATGACTAATAATCCACCTTCAGGTTATCATACAAACCCCCTCTGGTATTAAGTTGCAAGCAACAGATTATTGCTTTACAAACTGCATGTAAAGTAATCAATACGATTGTTCTATGAATAAAGGATTGTTGTTTTCTCCCTAGTGGCAACAGCACATCTAGTACCTTAGAGATTTATGTCACTTCCCCAGATTACCAGAGGCATGAACCCACTATCGAGCATAAATACTAACTCTTGGAGTTGCTAGCATCTACTTGGCCAAGATAGCTACTAACAACGGAAAGCATTCAAGGTCACAAATAACAAAGACATGATAGAATCAATAATCAATTTGAAATAGCATCTCAATATCCATCGGATCCCCGCAAACACAACATGCAGAATTACAAATAGATGATCTTGATCATGAACGGAGCTCACAAGATCTAGACATGAAAGCACAAAGGAGGAGAACCAGCCATCTAGCTACTACATGGATCCGTAGTCCAAGGATGAACTACTCACGCATCACACCGGAGGCTTGCATGGTGATGAAGAAGGCCTCTAGGGTGAATTCCCCTCTCTGGCAGGGTGCCGGGAAGAGCTTCAGATCCCTCCCGATCTAGGGATGGAGATGACGGCGGCTACAGACTCTTTCGTGGATTTTTGATCGGGACCTTAGGGTTTTCTTCCTGAGGGCATCTTATAGGCGGAAGGGAAGGCTGAGGGGGTGCCTAGGGCCACCACACCACCCCCTGGCGCGGGCTAAGCCTGGCCGCGCGGCCAGGTGGTGTGGCCGGCCTCTGGCCCCTCTCCGTCTCGTATTCTGGCATCTGATAACTTCTGGAAAAATAGGCACTTTGGCTTTTGTCCCGTCCAATTCCGAGAATATTCATTTTCTGACTTTCCTGGAACCAAAACAGCAGAAAACAGGCAGCTGGCATTGTGGCTTTTGTTAATAGGTTAGTCCAATAAATCATATGAAAAGTACTCCAAAGTGTGGACAAAACAAAAGAGAGTGGATAAAACCAAGCATGGAACATAAAAATTATAGATACATTTGCAATGTATCACTCCCTGACCAGCCGACGGCTCCTGCGATTGCTCCTGCATCGTGGTTTCCACCACCAACCGGCACCCTGAGTGAACTCAACGCCCTGACATCAGTTGGGAGTATGGACAATGACAACAGTCGTGAGTCCGATCTGGGTGATCTGGCAACAGAAGATGAAGCCTACGGCTCTAGATCTGAAAGCTGCAGGGGCAACAGCTTCCCCAACCACTACATGTGTGTCGTCATCAACACAAGCGGCAACGGAGGCACTCAGGGAAACACCAGCACTGGCGGCGGTATCCTAGTCGCAAACGATGGCCCCTCCAATGGCGCCCCAACTAACAACATCCTAGAGAACTAGCTGAACCTCTCGGCGAATGAGAAAAACTGAGAATGCATGCTGATCAAGCTCAATGACGCTGAGTGGGCTTGCTGCAGAGAAGCCCTGTGGGGGAAACCCCTTCCACTCAACTCATCGCAAGACATGCTGATGGGTTATAATTGGCTGCTTAAGGAGGAATTCAAGCACCAGCAACAAGTAATCGCCCAGCTCGACAAGTGTAGGAGGCTGGCGGACGAGTCGAGCCTTTCGCGAGCTCAACTCTCCTCCATCGGAGGATCCTCCTCCAAAGGCAACGACCATGTGTCCGCCAAGCAACGCTCGTGACTGGCCCACCTCACCGATAAGGAACGGGAGGAGGCCGCACGAATCCTCGACTTGTCATCTATGACAATGGATACCTGGGGCAACATGCTCTTGAAAACGCCACAGGCAGCAGTGATAGCAGCCACCATGCACCTGCTCAACAACCAGCCACCAACTAGGGACCCGGGGTCCGCCATGCACCGATCTATGATCGCCAACTTGGGGCTAGTCGAGTCTGCTATCATCAAGGACCCGACACTAGCGCCGAAGAAAAGCAAAGCTCTGGCCATGCGCTACTCTTCTCCTTCCACGAGCAACGACACCCATGACCTGTCACAAAGGCACCGTTCAAACCGACATGACCACGACTACGACGCGCGTGATGACATCATGTAGCACAAACTCGACAAGATGCACGTGAGGCGCGCCCATTCGACTGACTCCGAAGATGACGAGATAGAGCTCTGCAGTGCCAACTACTTCAGCAGAGCCATACGGCAAAAGCGAATGCCAAAAGGGTTCAAGATCCCATGGGAGAACCCAAAAATCGATGACCTACAAGACCCGAAGATCTAGTTGGACGATCATATCTCCTCCGTCAGGTTGCACGGTGGAACCATGAGCACGGCCATGCAATGCCTCCAGCTACAGCTGCAAGGTGCCGCTCATGCATGGCTCAACAACCTCCCGCGCGGATCGATTCATAGCTAGGATGAGATGGTCTATAGCTTTGTGCGAAACTTCAAGGGCACTTAGAAAAGGCCCGCATCAATCGAAGAACTAAGAAGCTGCTACCAAAAGACTGGCGAGTTGCTGCGCTCATACATCCAGAGGTGGTCCATCATCAAAAATTCTACAGAGGACATCTCCGAGGATCGCGCAATCGACACATTCAATGGCGGTGTGCATCGCAGAGAGCTGATACGTCCATTTTGCATCACTATTTTATGTCTTAATTCACTATTATTCATTGATATATTTTGTATTGAGAGGTGATACTTATGTTATTTCATCTATTTTTGCATGGTTGATGACTTTTTGAGCATGGACCGCTGCAGTCAGGATTCTGATGGAAAAGGTGCTGTTTGGAGGCAAAATTCATGAATATCAGAAAATCCAGGAAAATATACGGAAAATTCTATTTTTCTAGAAGACTCAAGATGCCATAAGATGGAGTGGAGGTGGGCCACAGGGGGCCCACACCACCCCATGGCGCGGGCAGGCCTAGGCCGCGCTAGGGAGTGGTGCGGCCACCCTGGCCCACTCCAGCCTCTCCCCTCTGGCGTATATCTTCCTTCCGAAACCCTAAGACTTGGGGAGCGACCACAGAAAGATTCCGCCGCCTCTGCGGGGCGGAAAACACCGAGAGAGAAAGATCTCTCCGGCAGACAGATTTATGTCAGGGGAATTCCTTCCCAGAGAGGGGACATCGTCGCCATCAACACCACCATCAAGCTGGACTTCATCGGGATCATCATCATCATCATCACCACCATCATCACCATCATCACCCTCATCACCATCTCCATATTGCTATAACAATTGGTTGAATCTTGCTATAGTTCATAGGGGAAACTTTCCCAGTGTTGATTACTCTTTGTAGTTGATGCTATTGAGTGAACCATTGAATTATTGTTTATGTTCAGATTGTTATACATCATTATTCCATATTTGATCATGATCCATATGATGTCTTGTGAGTAGTTCGTTTTGTTCTTGAGGACATGGGAGAAGTCTTGTTGTTAGTAGTGGAGTTGCGTTGATAAAGATTAAATAGATTGTTATTTAAGTTGTGGTGTACTTCTTCTAGTGGTGTCATGTGAACGTCGACTACATGACACTTCACCTATATGGGCCTAGGGGAATGCATTGTGTATTTGGCTACTAATCGTAGGGGTTGCCGGAGTGACAGAAACCTGAACCCCCGTTAGGAAACCATTGCACAAGGGACGTAAGGGTCTTAGAGTTTAAAGCTGCGGTTAGGTTTTACCTTAATCACTTTCTTGTACTTACGGATGTTTACAAGGGGGTTTAATCACAAGTATGTATTAAGTCTTGGATAGGACGGTACATTAGCACAGGTTCACCCACACAACACTTAGCAAGATAAAGAAGATTAATCGACTATATGAAGCGAAAGCACTTGACAGTCTTCCCATGTGTCCTCGAGAACATTTGGTCATATATAGAAATACAACCGGCTTCTCCTTTGCTTCATAAAGGATTGGGCCACCTGCTGCATTCATTCTTACTGTCTTTCATTTACTCGTACTTTGTTTACTTGCTTTATCGAAAACCCCTAAAAATCCGTTTGCTAAGTATTTGCAGAGAATTCCTGAATCATACCACTAGCCAGCACCTTTTGCTCCTCGTTGGGTTCGACACTCTTACTTATTGAAAATACTGCGATACACCCCCTATACTTGTGGGTCATCAAGACTATTTTCTAGCGCCATTGCCGGGGAGTGAAGCGCTATTGGAGAGTGGAACTGGTAAAGGAAACTTCTACTGTGAGTATTGTTTACTTCTACTAGTTGCTTTATTTTCGTTATGGATAATTCGCTGAGTTTCTTATTTGGTAATGCTACTACCACTGCTAAGGTAGTAGATAAGCCACCACCTGCTGAGAAAGATGTTTTCAAAATACCTACAAGAATTATTGATCGTGTTATGGATAACTACTATGTTGGGGATGGAACTGTCCATCCCAGTGATCATTTACTCTTTATACACGAATTATGCGGGTTGTTCAAGTGTGCAGGTATCACTACAGATCAAGTTAAGAAGAAGTTATTCTCATTATAACTGGAAGGAAGAGCTGAGGAATGGTATAAGCTGCTGAAGAATGGTCAAGCTCTGGAATGGGAGGAAATAGTGCCTCTCTTTTACTCAAAGTTTTATCCTCCTAGTGAGATTCATAAAGATCGGAATCAAATATACAACTTTTGGCCTCTTGATGGAGAGAGTACAACTCAAGCTTGGGGGAGATTGAAGTTACTAATGCTCAAATGTCCCATTCATGAGCTCCCCAACGATATTATTATCAACAACTTTTATGCAAGGCTCCCTCTACATGACAAGGATTTATTGGATGCTTCTTGCGCTGGATCATTCACTCGCATGGAAGAAGAAGTTAAATGGGACCTTCTAGATCGTATTCAAGACAATGCTGAAGCTTGGGAGAATGACAAAGGTAGAAAGTCAGGTATAAATCATGATTATGAATGCATTGAATCTTTTATGGGAACCGATGACTTTCAAAATATTAGTAATCTTTATGGTCTTGATTTGCAAGTTATTACGAATTGCTTTAGAGATTTTGCTTCCTATATCAAAATTCCAAAAAGGGGATGGAACAAGTACCATGCACCTTACAAAGATATTGTAGACTATGCTCCTATTGGAAGTGGTGAGTATTGCATTATTGATCCCATCTTACCCGAGCCTTATATCGAGAAGATTCCCTTTCTCGAAAAGGTAAAGGACCATCCTATGATAACTAATGTAATCATCAAAAGTGAAAAAAGAACTATAAAACCTAATGAACAAATAAACATTGAACCTGTGGTAGCAATTGTGAAATACCTTGTCACTAAAAGCGTAGAAGACGGGCACATAGTCTTTTGTGAGGATGCTTCTAATATTGTTTCACATCCTAATATAACTAAAAAGGCTAGTGTTCCTGTGCTTTCTGTTAGAATTGGTGATCATTGCTATTATGGTTTATGTGATATTGGTGCAAGTTCTAGTGCTATTCCTTATGAGCTTTACAGAGAAATTTTGCATGAAATGAGTCCTTGCGAGTTGGAGGAGATTGATGTGGTTATTCACCTTGCTAATAGAGAGACCATCTCTCCACTTGGTATTGTTCGAGACGTGGAAGTTCTTTGTGGTAATATTAAGTACCCTGCTGATTTTCTAGTACTTGGTTCAGCCGCTAGTAAAACTTATCCTATCATTTTTGGTAGAACTTTCTTGAGTACTTGTGGTGCTATTATTGATTGCAAGAGGGAGAAAATCTTGACTAAGTTTGATGGGGAATCCTATGAGTTTAATTTTTCGAAATTTGCTAAAGAACCTTGCGAAGAGGAAACCCATAATGAGGATTTTAGGGTTGAACAACTTGCTTCTATTTCTCTTGCTCCTAACAATGCTTTGCAGCAATTTATGGAGGAACATGAAAGTGAAATCTTCATGGAAGAAAGAAATGAGATTGACATGATTCTCCGTGATCAACCAGTGATGCTTAAGCACGACCTGCCTGTAGAAGACTTGGGTACCACGATGCCACCTAAAAAGGATCCGGTCTTCGATCTAAAACCTCTCCCTGATGATCTTAAATATGCTTTTATTGATGATAAAAAGATATACCCTGTTATTATTAGCGCTAAACTTTCAGGGGAGGAAGAAGAAAGATTATTGGAAGTTTTGAAGAAACACCGAGGAGCTATGGGCTATACTCTGGATGATTTGAAAGGGATTTCACCTACTATATGTCAGCATTCTATCAACATAGAACCAGATGCGAAGCCAGTAGTGGAGCACCAACGACGTTTAAATCCTAAGATGAAGGAAGTGGTAAGGAATGAGGTATTGAAACTCCTTGATGCTGGTATTATTTACCCTATTGCTGATAGTGAATGGGTTAGTCCTGTTCATTGTGTTCCTAAAAAGGGAGGTATTACCATTGTCCCTAATGACAACGATGAGCTTATTCCTCAAAGAATAGTAGTAGGCTATAGGATGTGCATCGATTTTAGGAAAGTCAATAAAGTTACTAAGAAAGACCATTACCCGCTTCCTTTTATTGATCAAATGTTGGAAAGATTGTCTAAAAAGACCCATTTTTGTTTTCTTGATGGTTATTCTGGTTTCTCTCAAATTGCTATTAAACAACAAGACCAAGAAAAAACTACCTTTACTTGCCCTTATGGAACTTATGCTTATAGACGTATGCCTTTTGGTTTATGTAATGCTCCTGCTACTTTCCAAAGGTGCATGTCTGCTATCTTTCATGGCTTTTGTGAGGAAATTGTAGAAGTGTTCATGGATGACTTTTCTGTCTACGGAACTTCTTTTGATAATTGTCTGCACAACCTTAATAAAGTTTTGCAGAGATGTGAAGAAACTAATCTTGTTCTTAATTGGGAGAAATGCCACTTCATGGTTAACGAAGGGATTGTTCTTGGGCATAAAGTTTCTGAAAGAGGCATAGAAGTTGATAGAGCTAAGGTTGAGGCAATTGAGAAGATGCCCTGCCCAAGAGACATCAAAGGTATTCGCAGTATCCTTGGTCATGCTAGTTTCTATAGAAGGTTTATTAAAGACTTTTCTAGGATATCAAAAC
The DNA here is from genome assembly GCA_916181665.1 of Avena sativa. NCBI lineage: Eukaryota > Viridiplantae > Streptophyta > Magnoliopsida > Poales > Poaceae > Avena > Avena sativa. Next base: position 462,044,978 of record OV702297.1, on the reverse strand, counting down.
CCCTTACTAATATTCTTCAAAAAGAGGTACCTTTCGTTTTTGATGATGATTTTTAAGGAAGCTTTTGAAACTCTTAAGAAGGCTTTAACTACAGCTCCTATTGTTCAACCACCTGATTGGAGTTTACCCTTTGAAATAATGTGTGATGCTAGTGATTTTGCTGTAGGTGCTGTCCTTGGGCAACGTATTGATAAAAAGCTTAACGTTATCCACTATGCTAGTAAGACTTTAGACGCTTCTCAAAGGAACTATGCTACTATTGAAAAGGAGTTTCTAGCTGTTGTTTTTGCTTGTGATAAGTTTAGGCCCTATATTGTGGACTCAAAAGTAACTATTCATACTAATCATGCTGCTATTAAATATCTTATGACAAAGAAGGACGCTAAGCCTAGGCTTATTAGACGGGTACTGCTTTTACAAGAGTTTGATCTACATATAGTAGATAGAAAGGGTGCTGAAAATCCTATAGCTGATAATTTATCTCGCTTGGAAAACATCTCTTTTGATCCTATGCCTGTTAATGATAGTTTTCCAAATGAGAAATTAGCCGCAGTAGGGGTGAACTCGCGAGGAAGCCCTTGGTATGCTGACTATGCTAACTTTATTGTCTCCAAGTATTTGCCTCCAACTTTTACAGCTCAGCAAAGAAGAAAGTTCTTTTATGATTTGAGGCATTATTTTTGGGATGACCCACACTTATACAAAGAAGGGGTTGATGGTATTATGCGAAGATGTGTTCCAGAGTATGAACAAAAGGGAATATTGCGTAAATGTCACGGGAGCACCTATGGAGGACTTCATGCAGGAGATAGAACTGCACAAAAGGTACTACAATCAGGTTTCTACTGGCCTACCCTTTTTAAAGATGCAAGAAAATTTGTTTTATCTTGTGATGAATGTCAACGTGTTGGTAATATTTCTAGACGCAATGAAATGCCTATGAATTACTCTCTAGTTATTGAACCTTTTGATTGTTGGGGATACGACTTTATGGGGCCTTTCCCTCCTTCGAAGGGTTACACTCATATTCTTGTTGCCGTTGATTATGTTACTAATTGGGTAGAAGACATTCCTACGAAAAGTGCTGACGGGGAAACCTCTCTAAAAAGGCTTAAGGATGTTATCTTTCCTAGGTTTGGAGTGCCTAGGTATCTCATGACTGATGGGGGTTCTCATTTCATTCATGGCGGTTTTAGGAAGACCCTCGCTAAGTATGATGTTAATCATAGAATTGCTTCAGCTTATCACCCCAAACTAGCGGGAAAGTAGAGTTATCAAATAGAGAAATTAATTCTATCTTGCAAAAGACTGTTAATAGGTCTAGAAAAAACTGGTCTAAGAAGTTGAATGATGCTTTATGGGCTTATAGAACTGCTTATAAGAATCCCATGGGAATGTCTCCTTATAAAATGGTTTATGGGAAAGCTTGCCACTTACCCTTAGAATTAGAACAGAAAGCTTACTGGGCAGTGAAAGAACTAAATAGAGATTGTAAGCTAGCTGGTGAGAAAAGACTTTTTGACTTAAGCTCTTTAGTTGAATGGAGGAGTGAAGCCTATGAGAATGCTAGGCTCTTTAAAGAAAAAGTTAGAAGATGGCACGACAAGGGAATACTTAAGAGAGAATTTCATGTTAGTGAGAAAGTTCTATTGTATAGGTCTCGTCTCAGATTTTTTGCAGGTAAGCTACTATCAAAATGGGAAGGACCTTTCATCATTGAAGAAGTATACCGTTCAGGAGCAATAAAAATGTCTTCTCTAAAAGATAATACTACACAAGTAGTAAATGGACAGCGACTCAAACACTATATTGCTGGAGATTCTTACAATGAGGATGTTGATGCCTTTCAAGTTATAACTCCAGAGAAATTCATTGAGGACCAAATCCAGAGACCTGTAGAGTCTGTTTCCAACTAGGTAACAATTCTGGTAAGAAAAGTTCCGTGAAAATACAATTCAACTATATTTTTGCAGTTTTCAGTCAATAAGGAAAGCTACGAAGCGAAAAAGGGACGGAACCGGAGCCAGGGTGGCCCACACCACCCCATGGCGCGGGCCAACCCCTGGCCGTGCCACCAAGTGGTGAGGCCACCCAGGACTCCATCTCTGACCCGTTTTCTCCTAGTACCTTCCTTTTGATATGAAACTTCGTAATATATAACCCACCGGATCTTCCGAGGTTCATATATCATGTTTTCGTCGTGTTTTTGTTTCGATCTGTTTCTGCCAGGTAGAATCCCAGATTTGGAGCCACAATGTCTTCCTCTAGATCATCCAAGGGAGATTCCTTAGAAGATATCATCAACCCATACATGAGAGAATTGAAGATTCATCCCAAGGAGTTGTTGCTCGAAGGTGGGGAGGTCCGGATTAAGGAGGTTCAAGACCCTAAAGGTGAAGGAAATCTGGAGGACGGGATGGAAGCATTGGAGCAAGAAATCTTTAGGTATAGGAAGATGGCGGAGCGCGAAGTGGACATCATCCACAAGATTTGTTTCGAACTCATCGCCGAGCACCAAAAGGAGACTTCTGAACTCAAGGATGAAATATTTTCACTCCGCCAAACAACCAACAAACTGCAAGCACAGTTCTAGGACGTACAAAATCAAAACTGTGAGTATGAGGCTAGATTTAAAAGCATAAGTGCTGCTGCAAGTTTTAGGATGTTGGAAACCACGATGTCCTTTGTTGATGGGAAGCCTTTACCCTGGAAGACGGACGAAGATGAGAAGATACCACCACCACCAAAGGAGTAATTCGTCATCAGGTTTGGCATCCCCTTGGTTTGTTCCAATCTTGGGGGAGTGCCGCGGTATCATATCACTATCTTCTATCTTTTTACCTTGTTAGTAGAGTCATATCATGAATAGAGGAGTTATTATGTAGTATGGTTTGCATTATGGAAGTGTCCCCTCTCTCGTTAGATATGTATCCCTTGGTGTGAGTTTCCGTTATGGAATATTAATGAGAAGTTCTATCATTCACCCTTTTCAATAGCTTATATTAGTTTTCAATTCGTGGATATATGATTGGTCTTGTTGTTAGTATTGGTAGCACTTTGGGATCATTGAGTTAATTTAGTTGGTTTTGGCAAACCTGGCTCAGTCAGTAGCAACACCCTTTTTGAGAGTTGAAAAGAAAAAGATAGAAGTACTCGAGAGAAAAATAATTTCATCATCTTTCTTTCTTGATTTGCTCATAAGTCTAGTATTCTCTAGTTAAAGATCTTTTGTGCTTCCAAGGAAGATTGCATGTTTGTCTTTATCACTTGTATGTTTGTTTGTTTCCCTCAACTCTTGTACTTGCTACCCAGCCTTGCTAGCCAAAAACCTGTACTGAGAGGGAATTCTTCTCGTGCATCCACCTCCTTTAAACCAAAACCTTTGCCATTTGTGTCCACCATACCTACCTAGTAGCATTATTGCTGTTCCAAGTAAATTCCTGTTTTGTCTACCTCCCAAATTAAACTTGTTATGTGAAAATTAGTGATTAAAGCTCTCACGAACTTGATGGCACACTTTATTTTCTTGCATTTAATAAACTTGAACCATTGGGTCCTTCTTTGTTGTGTATATGCTTGCGCTTTATGAGTTGAAGTTAGCTGAACCATGTATCATGGGGACCGCTTTCAACACTTCATTGGTACTTGTACCTAGTTGATATCATGTTCTTTTGCTTATGGATCCCGACGGTGTGAAATAAAAGAGGAACTTATAAGATCATGGAGTTTATATGTGTGTTAGAGAAACGCCTGGGCCCCTAGCCTAAGCCATGCCTAATCATGGTGGAAACTTGCAGCATAACTATAGTGAGCATTCTATGAAGCATCCTCAATAAAAACCTATGCAAATAGCAAGTAAGAAGATTGCTGAGATGCTCACTGTGTGCTTGCCTTGTCATTTTGATTATGGGATAGCTCCTATGTCATGTGCAAGGGGTACCCCGTTGGCGGTTCTCAATGATACGCATGTATTTACAATGACAAGAGCTTGCTCGTGACTGAAGTTGACTAGCATGAGGATCGGTACTCATAAGTAAGGGCCATGATATTTCAACTTATAACTTGTCAAGCATATCCTCTTAGTTGTGTCACTTTAACCTTAATCACCTAAAGATGCCTATGATAGGGGCAATGAGAGCTGAAAGCTAGTAAGTATCATAATTTTTGGGAGCTCTTTATGAGACTTGCAATCCCTGCTTCCCTCTGCGAAGGGCCTTTCTTTTACTTTGTAGTTGAGTCACTAAACCTATTCCCTTCTATCTCAGCAAGTATTTTGAGTTGTCGTGTTTCATTCATTCATATGATGATTTATTCAATCATATTTCTTATGTTCCTTGCTTTGTGGATTGCTCTTATCTTGATGTTTACTAGTTTGAAAGCTTTCATTGAAAATACAGCTATTTGTGAACTCCAGCAAATTATCAACTATCCTTCGACCAAGAGCTAAGTTTGCCATTACCAATGATGATTTACTCTATGTATCTTTATTGTGTTTCCTTTACTCATTGCAAGGTGAGTTGTATAATAGTGAGTTGTCTTCTATTATGATCTATGTATTTGATGAATGTGATGCTTCTTGTCCGTATTCTTTTACCGACTCTTCACTCCATAAACCTGAGGTCATGTTTATTGAGCTCATTTTCGCTTAGGGACAAGCGAAGTCTAAGCTTGGGGGAGTTGATACGTCCATTTTGCATTACTATTCTATGTCTTAATTCACTATTATTCATTGATATATTTCGTATTGAGAGGTGATACTTATGTTATTTCATCTATTTTTGCATGGTTGATGACTTTTGGAGCATGGACCACTATAGTTAGGTTTCTGATGGAAAAGGTGCTGTTTGGAGGCAAAATTCGCGAAGATTAGAAAATCCAGGAAAATATACAGAAAATTCTATTTTTCCAGAAGACTCAGGATGCCAGAAGATGGAGTGGAGGTGGGCCACAGGGGGCCCACACCACTCCATGGCGCGGGCAGGCCTAGGTCGCGCTAGGGAGTGGTGTGGCTACCCTGACCCACTCCAGCCTCTCCCCTCTGGTGTATATCTTCCTCCTGAAACCCTAAGCCTTGGGGAGCGACCACAGAAAGATTCCGCCGCCTCTGCAGGGCGGAAAACACCAAGAGAGAAAGATATCTCCGGCAGACAGATTTCTGCCGGGGGAATTCCTTCCCGGAGAGGGGAGATCGTCGCCATCAACACCACCATCAAGTTGGACTTCATCGGGATCATCATCATCATCACCACCACCATCATCACCATCAGCACCCTCATCACCATCTCCATATTGCTGTAACAATTGGTAAAATCTTGCTATAGTTCATAGGGGAAACTTTCCCGGTGTTGATTACTCTTTGGACTTGATGCTATTGAGTGAACCATTGAATTATTGTTTATGTTCAGACTGTTATACATCATTATTCCATCTCTGATCATGATCCGTATGATGTCTTGTGAGTAGTTCGTTTTGTTCTTGAGGACATGGGAGAAGTCTTGTTGTTAGTAGTGGAGTTGCGTTGAGAAAGATTCAATAGATTGTTATTTAAGTTGTGGTGTACTTCTTCTAGTGATGTCATGTGAACGTCAACTATATGACACTTCACCTATATGGGCCTAGGGGAATGCATTTTGTATTTGGCTACTAATCGTAGGGGTTGCCGGAGTGACAGAAACCTGAACCCCCGTTAGGAAACCATTGCACAAGGGACGTAAGGGTCTTAGAGTTTAAAGTTGTGGTTAGGTTTTACCTTAATTACTTTCTTGTACTTACGGATGTTTGCATGGGGGTTTAATTACAAGTATGTATTAAGTATTGGATGGGACGATACAGTAGCACAGGTTCACCCACACAACACTTAGCAATATAAAGAAGATTAATCGACTATATGAAGCGAAAGCACTTGACAGTCTTCCCATATGTCCTCGAGAACGTTTAGTCATCTATAGAAATACAACCGGCTTGTCCTTTGCTGCATAAAGGATTGGGCCACTTGCTGCATTCATTCTTACTGTCTTTCATTTACTCGTACTTTGTTTACTTGCTTTATCGAAAACCCCTAAAAATCTGTTTGCTAAGTATTTGCAGAGAATTCCTGAATCATACCACTAGCCAGCACCTTCTGCTCCTCGTTGGGTTCGACAGTCTTACTTATCGAAAATACTGCGATACACCCCCTATACTTGTCGGTCATCAAGAGCTTAGGGAGGAGCTAGGCCGCTCGAAGCCCAAAACAATAGACCACCTGATGGAGATCACGAACAGGTGGGTCGATGGAGAGGACTCGGTGAAAAACCGTACTCACTCCAATGATGACAGCGACCTTGGTCACAGACGCGATCGCCGAGGAAAATGCCGAATGAGCGGTTACATGGACCGTGATGAAGTTGACATGGTCGCGGCTGGCTACGCCGATAAACGCGACAACAACAACCGCAACAGTCGATAATGCAAAAGGGGATACCACGAGAGCGGGAAAACTACACATGTGTGGAAACGCCGCACTCGTGAGGAGGCTCCTAGGATGTCTATCCAAGACAAATTGGTCGGACCGTGCAACGTACACTTCTACATCAACAAGCACAACAGCAAGAAAAAATCCAGCCACCTACTAAAGGATTGCCACTAGTTCCTCAAGCTCCACGAAGGCCTGGCCCAGATGAGTCACGATGCGATAAACCATGGCTATGGAGCTTCCCCAGGCGCTGTGGCTCATGGAGCACCGCCACCGCCACCCGGGCCACCACCACCTGCGGTTGCGCCAAACCACGGAGGCGAGCCATACCTGCGAGCACTAGGAAACATGGGGATGATCCAAAAAGGACGCCCATCAAATCAGGTGCAAAAATCAATCAATCGCCAAGTCAATTTGGTTATGAACTCTCCGCCCTCCACCACGAAGTACCTTAGTGGAACCGATTCCTGCATTACTTTCAACAAGCGCGTTCATCCGTGCTAAATACCTCGCCTAGGTCACTGCCCCCTTGTGCTCGAGGCGCAAATCGGATGCTTCGAGATGAGTCACGTCTTCATGGATGGTGGAAGCGGCATCGACCTCATGTTCGTAATTACCTTGCGTGTCATGCGAATTCCTCTGTCATGTCTGGAAGCTTCAGACACAACATTCCATGGCATTGTCCTAGGGAAAGGCGTATACCCCCTGGGCAAGATCAATCTGGATGTCATCTTCGGAACGCCAGAAAACTTTCAGCGAGAGCGCATGGAATTTGAAGTGGTTGACTGGCCCTCACAATACCACTATATCCTCGGGCGTGTCGCGTTCGCGAGGATCATGGCGGTCCCACACTACGCCTACCTGCAGATGAAAATATCAGGCCCTAAGGGCATTATCACAATCAATGGAAACTTCGAGAGGTCAGACAACTGCGACAGGGAATTCAACAGAATTTCCTAGTCCTTCGGCATGCAGGAAGAACTGATGAGGCTAAGGGAGTCGACAGACAATAGTCTTTCCCCACCTAGCAAGTCAAACACACCCGTTCAATCGTTCGACTCGTCGGTGCACACCAAGGCGGTACAGGTCCACCCAACAGACCAAACCAAGATAACCCTCATCGCCAACAACTTGAGTTCCACATAGGAACTCGCGCTAGTCGAATTCCTTCGTGAGCACTGGGAAATCTTCGCCTGGTGTCCTACGGACATGCCAGGGGTTCCCAGGGAACTCACCGAGCACTCGCTCAATGTAAACCCTAATGCAAGACCAGTAAAGCAGACGGTACATCGACTATCTGACCAAGGGCAAAAGCAGTCGGTATGGAAGTCAACAGACTCCTCGACGCCAAATTTATACGCGAAATCAAGCAAAGCACCCGGGTAGCAAACCCTGTGCTCGTTCCTAAGAAGGACACAAATATCCTGCGGATGTGCGTGGACTTCACCTCATTGAACAAGCATTGCCCAAAGGATAACTTCCCGTTGCCACAGATCGATCAAATAATCGACTCCATCACGGGATGCGAATGCCTCTGATTCCTCGACACCTACTCAGGCTATCACCAGATTCGAATGAAGAAGGAGGACCAGGAGAAAACAGCATTCATCATGCCCTTTGGTGTCTTCTCCTACACAACGATGCCCTTTGGGCTGAAAAACGCAGGAGCCACCTACCAACGGTGCATGCAGGCCTACCTCAAGAGCCATCTTGGTCGTAATATTCAAGTCTACATCAACCACATCATTGTCAAAACCAAGGACGAAGCCTCGTTCCTTGTTGATCTCCGTGAAACCTTTGACAACCTCGACCGCTACCGGATCAAGCTAAATCCGGACAAATGTGCCTTCGGCTTACCATCTAGGCAACTGCTTAGGTATCTGATCTCCACGAGGGGGATCGAAGCCAACCCGAAGAAGATAAAGGCCATACTGGCCATGGAGATGCCGAAGAATGTAAAAGGCGTCCAACAGCTGACTAAGCGAATCGCGACGCTCAGTCGATTTATCAGTCCAATGGGCGAAAAAGCATTGCCCATCTACCAACTCCTCTCCAAGGCTGATAAATTTGAGTGGACATCCGAAGCACAAGAGGCATTCGAGGACCTCAAGCGTCTCTTGTCCACTTCGCCGGTGTTGGTGACACCTCAAGAAAAGGAGCCGTTGTTATTGTACATCTCCTCCACCAACCAGGTGGTTAGCACGGTGCTCATAATTGAACGAGGTGAAGAAAATAATGTCCACGGGGTACAACGCCCAGTTTACTACCTCAGCGAGGTTCTCACACTAACAAAGAAGCGGTACCCGCACTATCAGAAGCTGGCGTACGACGTCTTCATGACAGCCAGGCGGCTGCGCCACTACTTCCAGGAGCATCCAATAATCGTGGTGAATGACACCTCGCTAGGGCACATCCTCAACAACCCCGATGCCACTGGGCGAGTCACACTTTGGGGGATAGAACTATCTCCACGAGACATCACATACAAGAAGCGAGATGCGATCAAGTCACAAGTACTCCCGGACTTCCTCGTGCACTGGATGGAAAACCAACTCCCCGACAAGCCTGACATGTCCTATCTATGGACAATGCACTTTAATGGATCCAAGCGCAAAGAGGGAGCTGGTGCGGGTGTCATACTGACATCACCACAGGGCGACAAGATGAGATATGTTCTGGGAATGTAGTTCACGGCCTCCAACAATGAAGCTGAATACGAAGCTTTACTCCACAGGATAAGGATGTGAAAAGCTTGTGGCGCAAAGCGACTCGTCATCTATGGCGACTCCAAACTAGTGGTAAATCAAACCATGAACGAGTGCGATGCACTAAGCGACAACATGATCGCCTATCGCGATCTCTACGACGCACTCAAAGGGGACTTCGACGGCTGCGATCTATGACACGTCGGCCACGAGAGCAATGAGGAAGCAGATACACTCGCCAACATTGGCTCCACCTGTGCTCTAGTACCACCTAGAGTATTCTTCGAGAAGATCTGCGAATGCTCCATCAAGCAAAAGGCTCTTGAGAAGAAAGTTTGCGTGACAAAAGACTCGGGGGATGCGCCAGCTGACGAATTAAAAGCACTCGAGGAACAAAGAACATCACAGGACTCGAAGGCCTCATGGATATCATGATGATTGAGCCATCCTGGACTCAACCATACATCACATACCTGCTCAACAAAAGACTGCTAGACGACCCAACAGGTGCACGCCATATAGCGCGAAGATCCAAGGCTTTCACCCTCATCAACGGTGAACTATACAAACGAAGCATCACAGGAGTCCTTCAGCGATGTGTATCCAACAGAGATGGCGGAGCCATACTCCTCGAGATACATGAAGGCACTTGTGGTCACCACGCTGACAGTCGCGCCCTCGTCGCCAAAGCTCTACGAGCTAGATTCTACTGGCCAACAACAATGAAAGATGCTAAGCACATAGTATAGAAATGCAACGCCTACCAGCGATTCGCGGACAAACCATACGTGCCAGGCGCAGAACTCGGGCCAATACATGTAGCCTGGCCCTTCGCGCAATGGGGACACGACATGGTCGGCAAGCTGCAGAAATGTTCACCTGGAGGATATGTCTACCTCCTTGTCGCGGTTGACAAATTCACCAAATGGATTAAGGCCATGCCAGTAACAAACCAATCAGGGACCATCGCCGTCAAATTCTTTGAGTCCATCGTCTTTCGGTTTAGGGTGCCGCATAGCATCATCACGGATAACGGCACAAACTTCACCTCGAACGATTTCCGGGCTTTCTGCGAAAACCTAGGGATCAGCATCAGCTACGCGTCGGTGGCACATCCTCAGACCAATGGTCAAGTCAAAAAGGCCAGCAACCTCGTATGTAATGGCATTAAGAAAAGGCTCCTCCGGCAACTCAAAAAGCTGCCGAGTGCTGGCGCGAGGAGTTATAGTCAGTATTATGGAGCATGCGCACAACCCCAAACAGTGCAACGGGCTACACTCCGTTCTTCATGGTACATGGCAATGAAGCAGTATTACCTGTAGAAGTACGCTACAAAGCCCCACGGGTCATAGCATACAGTGAAATAGAATCAACCGTCGCACTCAGACTCTGTCGACCTCCTCAACGAGGCATGCGAGATTGCAGCGAAAAGATCCACGATCTACCAGTAGAATCTCGGCAATTACCACACTAAAAGGTTGCACCCGAGGTCCTTCGTCGAAGGAGACCTGGTCCTGCGACTGAAGCAACAAGGACACCTCAAACTCGAGTCCCCTTGGGAAGGACCTTATTTGATTATCAAAGTAATCCTGGGTGGCTTCTACCGCCTTAAAGATCTAGAGAGCGGAGTCGCATACTCCAATCCATGGAACGTTGCGCAGCTGCGTCGTGTCTACCCTTAGATGCTTTTCTTTACAAATAAGGCTATTCAGCCAGGCTACTTAGCCACACATTGTACCTCGTGATATTCTAAAAATAAATAAAGCTAAGTGCCCTAAACCTTGTGTTTCTACTTCTTTGCTTGCAATTATATCACTCGGGGGCTACGCCACCCTTCCTACCTCGATTCACGAATAACGCAGTATCCTGAGTAGCTGACAAACTATCAATTGAACCCTTGATAACATCAACCCAGCTGCAATGCACCTGACAGGTTGACAAGGTGCTGAGAGGAATATACGTCATGATAACAAAAAGGAACTGCAGAGTACAAAACACTCGAAAAATAAACAAGCTAGCAAGATTTTATATATAAACGGTTAACAAAACACCCGACACAGTTATATATAAATTTTACAATACCTATGCATCTATGTGTAGGGACACGCTACTCTACTACCGCAAAAGGAGAACATTGGTACGTTCTTCAAAGAGATCGACGATATCTTCAGCTGGCTGACCAACCGCCTGATAATGTGGTACCATGTTCCATGCCATCCCTTCTGGCGGGGGAGGTGGCCCAGCGGCAACAGCTGCGAAATCCATCTCAGGTTGATGCAGGCGAACAAGCGCCAATGCAGCCTTGGCACTTGCGACTACCTGTTGACGCATGCAGTCGCAGACCACCCTAAGGTCTTGGAACTTCTTCGGCAAAGCTAGTAAACTTGACGGCACCACATCCAAGGGGAACATGGTCTAGAAGATATGCTTGAGGCACGACTGTGATTTCTTCAAATAAAGAAGCACCTGCGATGCACGGTCTTGCAGTGTCGCCAACACGACTGCACAGTCGCAATCAACCCAAAAATATCCACTCGCTTCCAGCTACTCCTGGGTCAGATAGTTTAGTCGAATGGCGATTCGATCCCTCTCATCCTGCAGATGACGAGCGCTAACAACTGCAAGAGGCAGTGCAAATTATTAGGACAAAGTATCACCATGCATGGCCAGGAAGGGATAAGAAGCTAGAAGACTAACACTTAAATTGCTCATTCAACTGAGCCACCTCACCCAGAAGATACTACTCGCGTGCGCCGGCTTTTTCAGCTTTCGACATCCACACATCCGCGCTACTACGGATAATGGGCATCTCTCGCTCCAAGTGTTTTATGTGGTCGCACAATCAAGACAGCAGTGACATCTCCTCCATGTTTGAACGTGGTTGCACCACAGTTTCATCGGTGGGAGGTGAGTCGGACGGACCACTCGTAGGACCCTATTACAAGCAGAATAAGAAGCCAATAAGACCAACCATTCATAAACAAGTGTCAGTAGAAGAAACATCAACGTTCATCAAATGTCAAAAGGGGCACCCCCACACGGTACAGTGCACAAAGGAAAAGCTAGACTATTACAAGAAAAGCAATACTATAGTTAGGCATTAGCACTCGAGGGATTCTTAGAGCCTGTGGCAGTGTCAGACGCCGCCATCTTCCCTGACACCGTGGGCTTTGACTTCTTCAAACACTTCAGCCCCGCCGAGTAGCAAGCAAGTGTCTCAATGAGCCTATGCACATACTTCTGACAACTAGTGGCAAAAGGATAAAACACTACTTGCTTTCCATTGGTGGTTACCAGCATCGCGGAGGAGACCTAGCCGGGGTTCACATCAACGCCATGGGCTTGCACCATGGCGAGTCCCACGGTCGCCCCGACTCCCCTCTGAGCGTTCTTGAAGTCCATGGGCACGCCCCCGGTGAAGGAGTCCACCAGACTATTAAGATCCTCAATCAGGTCAGCCTTGGGGGCCATCTCCTCTCGAAGATGTCCAAGCACATCCTTGTCATTCTTGAGCGAGTCCTTGACGGAGACGCTGCGGTCTTTGACTGCGGCCACCGCACCAGCTAATGCATCTTGGTGGGCTAGCGCTTGAGCGTCGAAGCCCACACCAGCGGCATTTATGGAATGCATACATGAGCAAAAAGACATGCAAACAAACATGCATTACAAGAAAATGGAGAGGAGCATAGCAGAAAGTGCTTTAGCAACAGAAAAAAGCTGTTCTACGAACATCTTTTCTCTGTCGGCTGCGGTAGATCGCAAATTCTCCTCGCGTTCCTTCGACTCCTTAAGATCCTAGAGCGCCTCGTCACGCTTCTTCTCCGCAGCGGTCAGACTCTTCTCGAGGGTGCTGATGCTGTGGAGGAGGTCATTATTTTCACCTGCAAAAGGACAGTAGCAAGCACTCGTGATGAGTGATCTTTTTAGCAGCAACTATTATATACAACAAGACAAACTTACCCTCGAGTGCATGATGCTAGTCGCTAGCAAGGCTTGCTGATGGCCCATCACAGTAATCTTCTTGGCGAGGCGAAGGGAGTCCTTCAAGATAGGCTACAAAAAGATATGCATAAGCATCAATTGTATAAGTCGATTGACATAGTCGACAGAACTTACATGTTCCTCCAGCGACTCCGAAGATTCTTTCTGGACAGGCATCTGGGCCACCATCCGGTGCCCCCTATGAGGGAGCTCGAAGAGCTGGCCCCAAAGTTGGCCACCACCTGGGGAGAATGGTCTGCTCCGCCACATCCTTTAATCTGGAGTCTGCGACTCTAGATTCCTTCATGAAGAGGCATTCGTCGGATGATGACGATGCAATTTTGCTAAAACAAAAGCATCCAAACAAAGATTCAGAGAAGCAGATGTCGAAGATAAATCCCTAAAAGCACAAAAACTCACCAATCGAAGACATCAAGGTCGAAAGTATCATCTGACACCTCCTTCGGCAACCTTAGCTTCTTCCGCGGGGGAGGAGCGACGATGCTCACAGGCATGACAGGGATGGGATCCTCTGCTGCAGTCGAAGGATCCTCCAGCATCGTCGGTGAGGATGCATCTGAATCCTCGCTCCAGGAGCGCTTGGGAGTCCCGCTAGACTCGGGGATTCCTGTTCCTCCCCAACAGTGATGGTGGAGCCCGACTTATCCTCTTCTTCCGCCTCACGAGGAACCACTCCCTCTGGCTACGGAGGCCATACAGTGGCCATATTCCAAGTCTAAATCAAAAGACATCGTCAGTATAAAGGAAAATCTATCAGGCAAGTGGAATATAAAAGAGCTAACAGAAAAACCACCTCAGGCGGAGGGTTAGTCGCATTGAAGGGAGGCACGACTGAGTCACCAGGAAGTTTCTCCTTGATGGTGTACTTGGTTCGCAGTCGAAACCTCATGTCCACTTCACCGGAAGAGATGCCCTCTCGCGAGACGTGAGTCACATCATCAGCACTAGTCCAGCAGAACATTGGGTGCACCCTGGCCTATAGTGGCTGCACTCGACGGCGCATCCAAGTACGAATGAGCTCGGTGCCGCCTATCTCCTTGCCCATGCGGCTTTCGAGGTCACAAACGCACTTGTATAGAGCCTTTGTTTCCTCCACTTCGTCGGGCATCACGGTATTCTTCCAAGACCTCCTCCTCTTGCATGGTTCCATTGGATCAAACGGCGTGAGTCTGTAGTGCTCTTTGTCAACCTTCTGGTCGCGAATGTAGAACCGCTTCTCCTTCCATCCTTGGACAGATGCGTTGAAGTTGCTGGCAAAATACGTGACATTGGAGTCGACATGGACCCTGCAGCCTCCTATATCATAGACTACTGATCTAGAACCGGACTGACGTTTGAGATTGAAGAGTTTTTTGAAGAGACCGAAGTGAGGCTCGATTCCAAGCCAACACTCGTAGAGGGCAATGTAACAAACGTTATGGAGGATGGAATTTGGGGTCAGCTGATGCAGCTGGAGCCCATAGAAACCAGGTAACCCCCTCACAAACTTGTGAAGGGGGAGAGAAAGACCACAAATGATGAAAGCGAGGAACATCACTCGAAACCCGGCGGGGGGATTTGGTATTACTTCACCGCTAGGAATCCGGCAGTCATCCTCATCAGTAGGGAGGGCGCCATCTTGACGCCAAGTGAACAGCTCGGAGCCCTTGATGGTCGCTGGCCGCCAGAACCCATTCGTCACGCGCGTCTCGGGGCCCTTCTTCTTGGTGGCTGCAGCAGCAGTGCCCGTGCCCGTCGCAGTAGCGGCACCCTTCTTCTTGGTCACAGCAATTGCAGCCACAGATCTAGCAGCAATAGTAGCACTATTCATCTTGCCCATCTTGGGCTTGCGGTGGGAGCACAGGAAGTTGCTAGGAAAGGTGCGAAGACCGTCCAGCACCGCAAAAGGGTGCAAGCAATGGAACAACGAGGAGCAGCAATGTAAGCAGCGCGCGAAGAATAAGATGAGATGTGGGGAATTACCACAAAGCAAAGCCCTACTTAACCTCAATGACGATGCCATCCAACGGCCAGGAGAAAGCTAGTCAAACGCGTGGCGTAAATCAACGATGACGCATGGCAGGGAGCACTGTGAATCGTCACCCCACTTCTCCCACTACGCGCGAGAATCAAGGAGTCATAGTTAAAACCAAAGATTACGCATGCCTGGTCAAATCCAAGTCAGAAAATGGGACCCACATTTCATCATGTCCCGTCAAAACCGCTCACGCGGACAACTGAGCTCATCCTATCATCATCACAGACGTCATTTTAATTCCAACTAAGACCACTTATGACAGCTCTAGTCCTTTCTCGAGTCTTCGAATCGACCAAGCACTCGGGGGCTACTCCTAACAGGAGCGTTGGCCGCGCACCCGATGAACTATACAGACTTCTAAGCATTATGACAAGGTATTAACCTCTCAAAACCCATCACTCGAATCCACGATTCGATTGAAATGCAGGGTTACTCCCATAGGGAGCGCTAAAAGCATATTTCGACTGAAACAAGCAAGAGACGACAGTAGTCGCAAATACTCATGAGTCCCCACTTGAGTCTACGACTCAAGTAGGCACTCGGGGGCTACTCCCATAGGGAGCGCTGGTCGTGCACCCTATGATTTTTCTTCTTATACATGATTGTGTGTTGACTATGTCCACACTCGAAATCTTCGGAGACTTCGCCTCATATTTTCCCTGCAGAGACCACGTCGCCTGGGCCACCTGAATCATCTCCGCGATGAAAAAAATTTGGATGCCGCGCTTACAGCGTGTAGATAAGACCTGAAGAAGGCCTAGTAACTCATCTATTGCACTCTTCTAGAAATAATTCGTGCCCACAAGTATGATGAAATAAGCCTTGACGGACGCGTTGAGTGCTCACACTCATAAACTAGGATTTGACTCTATAAGACCTCCACGGCCTAAGTCAAGTTACTCCAGCACTTTTCTGAATCCGAGTCCGAGGACTCGAGTTTGAGTAGATTGCGTTGTTTTGCCCTAACACAGTTAACTGATCCTAATACATCGGATGAATCAGGCACGTATATCGACAATCCCTATGACACAGGTTAAAGCACTCGAAAAACATGATAGAGCTGCTGCGCATTCGAAAGCTTCATAAGTCTCCACTCGAATCTGCGATTCAACCGGACACTCGGGGGCTACTGACATGGGTATACCCTACAGGTACTCGAGATCATCATATACGGTCTAGCCCAGAGGAATCCCACGGTGATGCTAGGGCCCAGTCGATGTACGGGTGACCTAGGGAGACTTCGACTCCTTGCAGAACACGGCAAAAGAGAAGATAGAAAGTTAAAGGGAAACCCTAATACGTAAACAACTCGACCTGCTATCCTGAGACCTAGCCTATCTATATAAAGGATAGGAGGGGGCGGCGAGGAGGACAATCACAACCCTAGTTTCCACATCATCGCTAGGTTACATCTGTGCACCCCTTGTAACCTTCGACTCCTCGATAATTCCAAGGACAGACAAGCAGGAGTAGGGTCTTCTATGAGTCCTCAACCTAGGTAAATCTTGTGTCCCTGTGTGCTTGTTTGCTAGCCGATCGATGCCTCCAGCGCTCCCCACTTCCTCGAACCTAAGTCCATCTGGGATGGGCATTCATGAGTTAACCCCTCGTCAACAAGCATTACACAAACATAGATAATCATTCTCACTATTAAATAAACACTATAACGATCACAAATGGATGGATTTAAAGGAGGTGTTGTGGTGGTGTCACGGCAGATGCCATGTATAGGCTAAAGATGGGGCCAATGAGTACTAGAGGTATCCAGGGAGAGATAGTGTGGTGATTCCACACATAGAAGATTCTATTTCACTCTCTGAAATGTGGATTACAAGGGCTCCTTGAGCAATTCTTGAGGAAGAAGTGGCCTAGCTTCTCTACTACCCCGTACAACTCTCTAGGGTTTTCCCTTAGTAAAGATGGTCGACCCTCTCTATGGAGATCCTGCCCCTCCTTATATAGGGGGGCTAGGTTACATGCTAGGGCATACGTGGAAGGCATATTCTTCGAATATGCCTCTCCCAAAATAGAAAAGTGGTGCTTCTCTTTCCATTGCCTAGACTGATCCAGACTCATGGCGTAAGCCTCTCTAAGCCCCTTTGCAGCGCAGCATCATCCGCCATTGGTGGCGTTAGCCGACATTGGCTACATCACCTTTGTCGGCCACTTCCCACCTGTCCTTCCCTCTGTCAGCTTCGCTCACGCTTCTCGTCACAGAGACCACCTTTTGACTAGCGAGATGCCTTCCTTCTCTTATAAGCCAAGCAATAACTCGGCTCAGGCCTAGTTAGCTCGGCCCCGTGGATACCTGCATTCATGTCCCAAAGAGTCGGCCGGCATATGTTTTATGTCGGCCGGGGTAACGTTAGACAAACCTCCCTGGGCTGGGTCTTCCGTAAGTCGTCTTGCCTTGAGGTAACTCGGCCAGCTCCCAATTAGACCTTGGCCAACCTTGGCTAGCTCTTGCTTTAACCTTGGTGTACCTCGGCTAAGTCAGACTTTATGCCCCAGTCTGACCCTAACTAGGGGTATCCCCCCAACATTAGTCCCTGAAGTTGGTGCAGTCTTAGCAACTTCAACTGATAAGCCCACGACAGGTTCAACCTTCCAAGAACTTTGCCTCACCTTTCGAGTTACCCTGTAACTCAAAATTTATGTCTAAGCGTTCCCTTGGCTCATTCTGAGGTATCACTCGCTGGCCAGGTTACTTCTTATTTCTCCGAGTTATCTTTCCTTCTCATGTACACTTCCCCACATAATACATGGAGGGTGATCATTATTTTGCCTCATTTTAAGGGCATGTGTCAGTTACTGTATTTACTGTCAGGGATAACTGCTGCAAACGTCATGTCTTGGAAACCTCCTCGTTATCTATATCACCATGTCGTGTCGTGGGATCAACTGCTCCTTGTGGCCCTTCCTGTAGCTTGCCTCTGATTGGTTGTCCTAGCAAATACACGGCCACATCATGTGGCTTCGACACACGGTTGGATCCCACTACCCCCTCAGGGGCGTGGTTAAATAGGGAATGGGGGTACCCCTTGGGGATTTTCCCCCACTTCTCACGCACCCCTGTTCATCTTCTTCCTTCTTACTTGCAACTACGCCACCATCACCACTGCATCCATTCCTCATAGCGCCGCCACCGCTTCCGCGCAGCCCCGCGGCTACGGGACCACGCATTTCCAGGTCTCTACCGCCCTTCTTTGGTTGGGCCGATGAGGACAATGACTTGGAGATGACAGAAGAGGAAATCCCCATCATCGAGGAGGTGGAGGAGGAGAGCGGGGCACACGAGCGCAGCAGATGGGTCGGCTCGTTCGTCTATCAAGACGATCTTGATTGGCTCTATCGCACACGCCGCATCCCCGAAGGTGTGATTTCTCGCCTAGCCTATGAGGAGATTGCTCCCTCATCCAATCCGGGTGAGTTCATGGTCTTCTTATCCCACTTCCAGCGCGGCTTCGGCCTCCCAGTTAGCGATTTCTTCCACGATTTCATCAACACTTATGAGCTTCAACCGCACCATCTTTCGGCTAACGCCATCACCTCGCTTTCCTCCTTTGCCTCCAGCATAGAGGGGTATCTCGGCCTCAGGCCTACCAAAGATCTTTGGATCAAATTCTTTGGCCTCCGTAAAAATGTTGTCCCGGATAAGTTCCTCGCTCCCGCTGACAAATCCTTGACCCAGTGTGGCGGAGCTTCTATCTCTCCCTGCAAGAAATCTGCTTTTCCTCGAGTCACAGGCCTTGACCTCTACAAAGGCTAGGCTTGGATGTTCTTCTATGTGAGGAACGCCATGGATGAGGACTTTATCTGGCTGCGCCCCTTCATCCTTGGTACTCTGGATCCGTCCCTATGGACCCCAGTTTCAAGACGGCCAACCGCCTTGGCGGATCAGGTGGAGAACCGCTTCAAGGAGTTGGATTAGTTGGGGTTGTGTAGTGAGGATGTGATGATCACTTTCGTCCGCAACCAGATCTCACCCCTGCAGAAACGTGTTCACAAGCTCCGCCATATGAGTTGGCTTCTTGATCCCAACCGAACTTCCTCCTTCAAGCTGAGCCACACCAAGATTTACCAACGAGTTAAGGCTATCTTTACGACGGATAAAAATTTCTGGGAGGAGTGGGAATGGGGGTTGGAGCATTTCTGCCAGGACAAGCTGCCTCCCCAGGTATGTTTCTTACTTGTTACCTTTTCCGAGTCTTGTCATATGTCGAATATTATTATTACTTGATTCCTTTCTATTTTGCCTTCAGCTATTTGATCAGCAAACCATTGAAGATGGTCCCGAGCCGTCCCTCAAGTGGGGGGAAGACCGGCAAGACCCGGATGCGGAAGAGCCGGATCCAGAAATGTTCTTGCTTACCCCGGATGAATTCAAGCGAACTCCTGGTAAGGCCTCTTCTTTAAGGGATTGGCCTAATGATGCAGAAGACTCCGATATTAAGATTTTGGAGGTACTTGAACCAGTGCCCCTTTCTTACGTGTTTCCAGCTTCAGCTAATCCGGTTGGGCAGATCCTCGAGGATCCCCCTCTCGTCGCGGATGACCTGGTTCCTTCTCCCTCCAAGAAGCGTGCCGCTACCTCGGTTGGTCCTTCCGAGCCAGCCCCGTACAAGAAACGCCAAAAGAAGCAGGGCATCAAAGCTGCCTACCCCCTGTGTCCAAGGTTAAGACCACATTTCGGAGAACCCAGAAGCCCTGGGAATCTCCAACCTCGAACAAGTCCTTTCCTTCCTTCCTTGTCCATTTTGAGACCATGCTTCACCATCTTTTTGTATTTCTTGTTTCTCTTTTTCTGCTTTAAATCATTGCTCTTTGCTTGATTCATCAGGGCGGCCAGGGAGGTTCCCCAAAGCAGCTCCAGCATTGCTTCGCCTCTCAGAGTGTGCCATCTCCCCCTCGCAACCACGACACGTGCCCGCTGAGCCCCATTCTAGAAAGCTCGGTGGCTGCGCTGAATCGTAGCCCACCTCGTCATGAGGAGGGCAATGTCAATGCAGGGGGAAGCGGCGCTACCGGGGATACCACTATGTCGGATCTTCCTAGCTCCTCATCGGCTCATCCGCAACTCGTTGCCACTGAAGTGCCCGTTCCTTCGACACTGACTCAAATATCTTCTTCACTAGCTCCTGCATTAGTGCTAGTTTCAGCAACAGCACCAGCATCAGCTCCTCCTTCCTTGTCCATGTCTTCCAAGACTCGGCAAGAAGACCAAACCAAGAAAGCTCCATCTAAGCCTCCGGCGCCAGCTGCCTCTGTGGAAAATATTTTCTAGCAGAAGCCGTTAGCCAAATCCGGACCTCAAGCCTTGGCTTCCCAGCAATAGCCCAAGGTAGGCACTTCGGCCAAGAAGGTTTCAGAAGCCTCTAAAGGATCATCCATTGAGGCTGGACAATGCACACTCACTTCTATGATGAAAAAGGGGAGTGCCGCCTCCGAGCCTACTGCTTCCAGGTCTGTAGGCAACAAATAGCTCACTCTGCATACTAGCCCCGCTGCTGCCCAGATGGCAAGGAAAGAGGCCCACGCCAAGGGCTTGGTGGCAACCCAAGATCTCAATGGGGATAATTATCCCTCGGTGCTCATCGAATATGTCAATAACTAGAATGTCGCCGAATTTGTCAGTCCTAATGATGATCTCCTGGAGAGGTTTGGGCCCGGCGAGTTTAGCGCCCAAATGAATATAGCAACCAAGGTTATCTCCCTTACAGGACGGATGATGGAGGTAAACCACTTTGTCATTCTTTTAATATATACAAGTATTTAGAGATATACCCACTAGTCCCCGAGCCTCCAGGGGAGTAACTTGTTATTTGGCCGCATGCTATTAGAACATTAGCTTAATCTATTAGTAACTTCGAATATTCACACACGTAGAGCCAGGTTAAGTTCCACTTGGCCCGGACCTTGCAAATTCAAATATTCACACACCTAGAGTCGGTATAAGTTCCACTTGGCCCGGATCTTGCGAACTTCGAATATTCATACACCTAGAGCCGAGTTAAGTTCCACTTGGCCCGAATCTTGTGAACTTTGAATATTCACACACCTAGAGCCGGGTTAAGTTCCACTTGGCCCGGATCTTGCAAACTTCGAATATTCACACACCTATAGCTGGGTTAAGTTCCACTTGGACCGGATCTTGCGATCTGCGAATATTCACACACCTAGAGCCGGGTTAAGCTCCACTTGGCCAAGATCTTACAAACTTCGAATATTCACACACCTATAGCTGGGTTATGTTCCACTTGGCCCGGATCTTGCGAACTTCGAATATTCACACACCTAGGGCAGGTTAAGTTCCACTTGGCCTGGATCTTGTAAACTTTGAATATTCACACACCTAGAGCCGGGTTAAGTTCCACTTGGCCTAGATCTTGTAAACTTAGAATATTCACACACCTAGAGCCAGGTTAAGTTCCACTTGGCCCGGATCTTGTATACTTAAAATATTCACACACCTAGAGTCGGGTTAAGTTCCACTTGGCCAAGATCTTACAAACTTCGAATATTCACACACCTATAGCTGGGTTATGTTCCACTTGGCCCGGATCTTGCGAACTTCGAATATTCACACACCTAGGGCAGGTTAAGTTCCACTTGGCCTGGATCTTGTAAACTTTGAATATTCACACACCTAGAGCCGGGTTAAGTTCCACTTGGCCTAGATCTTGTAAACTTAGAATATTCACACACCTAGAGCCAGGTTAAGTTCCACTTGGCCCGGATCTTGTATACTTAAAATATTCACACACCTAGAGTCGGGTTAAGTTCCACTTGGCCTAGATTTTGTAAACTTCGAATATTCCTTCCGAACTAATATTGTTATTTCTAGATTACTACTAATCGCCGAACTGGTGAGTTCCATCGCTTGCTAGACAACCACAAGGAGTTGTGCTCGAAGTACACTACCCTTCTTGCTGAATACAAGAAGAGGGGTAAGTTTCACTTGACTTATCTCCTTTTCTTTTCTTTATCTCCCTTCATACTATCTTGTCCAAACTAACTTGTTATTTGGCTTGGCGCAGCCGAAGTGGAGGCTAAGAATATCATAATGAGGAAAAACCTTGGCGAGATCAAAGGTAATTTGCTTTGGTTGCTTATTCTTTGAACTTCGTACTTCTTGACTCGGCAGATATTTATACCTCGACTCTGCTGGGTCAACCAATTATTGCAGTGTCTCTTCAAGATAGTGTGCCCCTGCTGACATGATGCTTCATTTTCTCGAACAAGCAGGGCAGCATCAGGCCGAACTGAAAAAGAAAGATGATGAGCTCGCCAAGCTTCACCTCAAAGACGATGAAATCTCTCAGCTCAAAGCCAAGATGCAGAAGCTCAAAGACCTCCATAAGGCTGAATTGGACAAGGCTGGCCAAAACTTCACCAAGGAGAGAGAGCGCCTGAAGCTTCAGCTCGAAAAGGATCAAGAGTTGCTGAAAGAGGCCAACATCAAATTTGAGTCGGTAAATGAATAACATGAGAAGCTCAAGAAGAGAAATGCTGATGGTCTGAAGGAGCTGATTCGGATCCTCAGCCATGTCTCTCGTCAATTCTTTTCCTTCTTCCCACATTTGTTTTTGTTCTGGTTCTTGGTGTCATATTTGCTAATCCTTCCCATTTTCTTTTCAGATAAATTTCCAGAGAGCAATGCCATCGCTACTACTGTTGTTGCCAAGTTCCGTCAATAGAGAGGTACTCGAACTGGTCCTCACTCTGAGTCGATTCCTTATGACATGGAGGACATGTTGGTGAGCCTCGCTTCCCGGGTTGAGACCATGAAAAACTATGGGTCGGGTATGATGGAACCAGCTGTACGGATTTGCCGTGCCCTTTGGCCCAAAGACCCCGCACCCAAAGGTGTTACTGCATTGACCAACAAGCTAATGGAGTGCGAGACACATCTAGACCTTTGGAGGGAATCCACTTCAAGAGCCGGAGCTGACACGGCACTAAGCTTCGTGCTATCCTGGTATGAGAAGTTGGATCTGAAGGTTCTTGATCGCCTGCGTACTGGATCCAAGTGGATGAATGATCTGGATCTCATCACTAAGTGGAAGGCTTGTGCCTACAACCTCATCCAGTACGCCTTCGTCCACAACTGGAATGAAGGACCAAGCTTCCTCGATGCTGTCGATGATGCCTATGTCTCAGAAGGCTCGGATGGCGAAGAAGAAGAAGAAGAGGCCTCCGAACTTGGCGAGAACGTAGAAGATCCGTAGGATGCTGAGGCCAACCCGGAGGATGAGGCAGAGATTGAAGCTCCTGGCACTGATGCCGAATTACCTCCTCCTCCAGCGACTGATACTTCGGGCGCTGTTGCTCCGTATATTATCAAAAAACTCTTAAACATTTATCAGGTCATACCTATGTCGGGTGCAAATGTATTAAGCACAATGGTTATGTTTTTCTACTAAGTTATTTATATCGGATTAACTTGGGCGTAGTCCCCGAGTTCCATTTTCTTGTTCCTCCAATTTTATGATTCGGCTCGCATCTACCTTGATTCGGTTTTTTTGACTTATGAGTCCGAGGTTCAAAAAATTGATTCAACAATACTTAAAACGTTAGGATTAGCTCAAAATAGTTCGACATAACATACATAAAAATAGGGTTAGTCCGAAATAACAAATGTCGGCTCGATTACGCTCCTTCCCTTAGTCGTTTTTCATGTGCTACACAATTCCAAACTTGTTCTCTTGCTTGCCATGATGCCAATTCTTGTTGGACAGCAGCAAGTCGAAGAGTTGGGTTTTTGGTGCTTACACACTACTAATCCGGCTTAGGTGTAAGTAATTTAAGCCAGCCGACATACAAAAACTAAGTACAGAAAAGACAATTTTAAGGCAGTCCCCGAGTTTTTGCTTGGGGTGGCGAGGTTTCATTGATAAGCTCATTGCCGACATACATACCGACATACGAGAAACTCGGATACATACACTTGTTTGCTAAGTGTAGAATGGACGAAGTAGGGCTACATTCTATGGACACTTAGATTCCTCGCCGGACCTGTCTGCCTTGTTTTTCTCCTGAGGTTGTGCATCAATGAGGTAATCGGCATCATTGTACAATGCTTTTCTTACAATGAATGGTCCTTCCCATGGAGGGGATAACTTATGCATGCCAGCAGTGCGCTGCACCAGCCTAAGCACCAAATCACCTTCCCGAAAGACGCAGGGGTTTACTTTCCAGCTATGGTAGCATTAGAGATTTTGCTGGTATATGGCGGACCTAGACAAGGCCAGTTCTCTCGCTTCTTCCAACAGATCAACATCATGTTGCCGGGCTTCCTGCACTTCGTCTTCTGTGTATTGGGTGACCCTTGGCGAGTCATGCTCTATGTCGGCTGGTAATACAGCTTCTGCCCCATATACCAGAAAGAATGGTGTCTAGCCTGTTGATCGATTCAGAGTTGTTCTTAGACTCCACAATACTGCTGGTAGTTCTTCTATCCAACACCCTACTGATCTTTGCAGCGGCTCAATGAGCCAGGGTTTTATCCTGGACAGCACTAGTCCGTTGGATCTTTCCACTTGTCCGTTCGATGCGCGGTGGGCTATTGAGGCAATGTCTAGCCGAATCTTCTTTTCTCGGCAAAACCTCGCAAATGCCCCTTCAGCAAAATTTGTGCCATTATCAGTTATGATTCTATGAGGATAGCCGTATTTCAAGATTATATCCTTGAGGAATGTTACAGTTGTTGCCCCATCACATTTCCTGATTAGCTTCACTTCAATCCATTTTGTAAAATTGTCTACCATAACCAAGATATGGGTCATGTTTCCTCTTGCCAGGTTAAATGGGCCAACCATATCCAAACACCACACAACAAATGGCCAGGTAATAGGTATGGTTTTCAATTCCTACATAGGCATGTGTATCTTGGTGGCATACCTTTGACAACCATTGCATTTTCTTACGAGATCCTTAGCTTGCTCCAAAGCACTTGGCTAGTAAAATCCATGCCGGAAAGCTTTTGCTACTAAGGCTCTAGACAAAGCGTGATGCCCACATTCCCCCTGATGTATATCTCAGAGGATGTCAAGCCCTTCTTCTAGGTCAACGCATCGTTGCAGAACACTTGTGACACTTTTCCTTGTATAGCTCAGCATTGATGATACTGTATGCCTTTGCTCTCCTTTGGATTTGCCTTGAAAGGATTTCATCACTCGGCAAGGTTCCCTCTTTTAACAACTCGAATATTGTCTTTGCCCATGCCAGTATAGCACAAATGGGGAAACGCTCCTCTTCAATTTCCATTGCTTCCACCGACATAACCCCCTCCGGATCAAGAAGAACAGTCCCTGGGTCCTGCTAGGCAGTCCCTGGTTTTTTCGAGGTAGTCCTCGGGCTTGCTGAGGTGTTCACCTCGTCTATCTCCATAGTGGTAGCTTCTGATTTAGGGTTTGCCGGGACATAGATTGATTTGGATTTTGGTGAAGGTGTGATACATGGTTTTCTCAAATGCTCCAGAGCAACTCCTGGCAGGATTGGCTGTCAGGATGACCCTAATTTGGAAAGTATGTCGGCTGCTTTATTTTCCAGCCTCGGTATGTGATGGAACTCACATCCCTCAAAATACCCACATATGTTTTGGACATGAAACCTATAAAGGGCCATGTTGGCATCCAAGGCATTCTAGGTACCTTATACTTGTTGTATCACCAAATCCGAATCACCGAAGCATTGTATCAGACGTATTCCCACTTCCTTGGCCACCTTAAGTCTGTGCACAAGCGCTTCATACTCGGCTACATTATTTGATGCTCGGAAATGGATCTGGAGAACATATTTCAGTTGATCCTTCTTCGGCGAGGTAAGCACTACCTCGGCCCCTAATCCTTCGTTTACTTTTGATTCATCAAAATGCATCTTCCAATAATTTGAGTCGGCAAAGGCGGTTCATATTGCATCTCGGCCCAATCCACGAAAAACTCGGCCACAGCCTAAGACTTGATCGCATCTCTCCTGTCAAATTGTGGTGCCTATGGGGTTAACTCAATTGCCCACTTTGCAATTCTTCTACTTCCATCTTTGTTACTCATTATCTCGAATATTGCCGAGTCACATATCACCTTGATAGGGTGTTCCTCAATGTAGTGCTTGAGCTTTTTAGCTGCCATATACACCCCATATGCCATCTTTTGATAGTTAGGGTAATTCTGTTTTGACGCAGATAATACCTTGCTTAGGTAATACACTGGCCTCTGCACCGACTTACCTTCTTCGTCACGCTCCACCACTATCACCACACTTATGACTCAGCTGGTCGCTGCTATATAGAGCAACATTGGCTCTTTGGAAAATGGTGAAGCTAACACCGGTGCGGTGGCTAACATTCTTTTCAATACAATAAAGGCTTCATTGGCCTGCGATGTCCATGTAAATTTGTCCGACTTTTTCATCAGCTGATAGAGAGGCAATGCCTTTCCTCCCAACCGACATACAAACCGACTCAGGGATGCCAGGCAACTTGTAAACTTCTAGACGTCATTGAGACACTTCAGCGGTTCCATTCGTTCTATAGCTCGGATTTTGGTTGGGTTTGCCTCTATACCTCGGCTGGAGACAAGGAAACCGAGTAATTTTCCAGCCGGGACACCGAAGGTACACTTCTCCGGGTTTAGCTTCAGTCAGAACCTTCTTAAGTTCGCGAACGTTTGTCGGATATCATCAAGGAGCATTTTGCTTTCCTTAGTTTTTATCACCACATCATCCACATACACTTGTACATTTCGACCTATTTGGTCATGCAACATTTCAGCATACATCTTTGGTACGTTGCACCTGCATTACATAAACCAAACAGCATAGTGCGATAGTAATAAGCCCCATATAGGGTGATAAACGCAGTCTTTATTTGATCATCGGGGTTCAAAGGTATCTGGTGGAAACAAGAATAAGCATCTATGAATGACAATTCACACCCAGCAGTTGAATATATGGCCTGATCTATCCTGGGTTGTGGGAATGGATCTTTTTGACACGCCTGATTCAGGTTCGTGTAATCGATACACATACGCCACACCACTGCTACATTCGGATCATCTTTCTTCTTTTCCACGAGCACCAGATTAGACAGCCAATCCGGGTAAAGTACTTCTGTGATGAACCCGGCTGCAAGGAGCCTAGCTATCTCGTCACCAATGACCTTTCTCCTGACTTTGGCAAAGTGGCAGAAAGGTTGCTTCACTGGCTTTGCTCCGGGTCTTACATTCAAAGAGTGCTCGGCCAACTCGCTCGGCACACCTTGCAGATCTTGAGTGGACCAAGCAAAGATATCCCGATTCTCATGGAGGAAGTTGATGAGCTCGCTTTCCTATTTATCGCCTAACTTGGCACAAATAGTTACGGTGCGCTCTGGGAACAGATCATCGATAGGCACTTTCTTCATATCCTTTGTTGCTTGAAACGCGACACTTCCATGTGGGTTACTCAGCACCGGCATATACTACTGCGTGGACTGAGCCAATGCCGCCACCTCTTGAACCTTCCTTTTATCTTGCGTAATCACAAGTGACTCGGGCAAGTTAGACCCGGCAGATGCACACTAAATGGAACGTCAGAAATCCCTTGTAAGGGTAATCACTCCATTTGGCCCGGGCAACTTCATCTTCAGGTAACTGATGTGAGTGCTTGCCATGAATTTGTTCAGAGCTGGCCTACCGAGTAACGCGTGATACATGCTTTCCAAGTTCACAACTTCAAATTCCAAATTCTCAGTCCGGCAGTTGTCCCTTGTGCCGAATAACACATCAACCCAGACCTTGCCAATGGGCTCACAAGAGCTACCTGGCACAATCCAATGGAAAGTTGTCCTTGTTGCCTGGAGCATGTTCTCTGAGATACCCAACTTGCACATTGTTTCCTTGTACATGATGTTAATGCTGCTGCCATTGTTGATCAGTACCTTGGAGAACCTCACATTGATATTTGGTCCAATGAATGTCGGATCCAGCACTAATGCATATGAGCTAGGACTCGGCATGAGCCGGGGATGATCCTTGATGCTCCTAGTGATTTCCTGTTCTGCCCAAGGCATATACCTCTTCCAGCCGGCATTACTGCATGTACCTCCATACGTCGGTGTTGTAGGCTCTTTCTATCAGTCTCTTCTGTTGTGAATACACAGTAACTCTGGTGATGCTCGCTGTATTCATTTCTCCTGTCATTGTTGTGATACCCTTGATTCTACTGTTGTTGATTGTCCACATGATGCACCACATATCTTCGCTCATGGTTTTCGTACCTCGGCGGGGGTGGTGGTAACATCAGCTGTTGTCCATTCCCCCGAGTGAGCTGTTGTTGCCGAGGATGCTCGTGCCGAGGTCCATCATGCTAAGGTGCATCTTGCCGAGGTGCATGTGCATTCCCTGAACCACCTTGCACTATCTTGCTCATCCATTCACAATTCTGAGTCGTATGATTCGTCAGGTTATTCAGACTTGGTGTATGGAACTTGCATAGCTGATCCAACATAGATTCATATGTGTACCTTGGTATTTCCTTCTTTTCCTGCCATTGTTTCTTCTGCTCCGGGGTCCATGGTTTATTGCCATCATTTCTATGTTGCCACTATTGTCCTCCAGTTTTCTGACGCTGGTTCGCACCGACATTTGGCTGATCCTGATCTACTACCGCAACTTTCTGCGAGCTATACCGGTAATCTGGCTGAACATATGTTCTTTTACCTCGGAAATCATTCCTCTAGGATGACCCAGAACCATCTTTGTTGTACTACTCCTCATTCTGCTCACTTGACATCAGCCGAGGTTGGGTCAGATCACCCAAGGCATACGAATAAGCAATCTGAATTGTTTCTACCAGAGTAGTTGGCTTATCTCGCTGCAGCCTCTGCCACAACATACTTCCATAGCTACACCCTTGGGTGAACCACGCAATAGCTAGTGATTCAATTACCCCTTCACAGGAATTGCGCACATTGCACCACCGAGTTAAGAATTCTCGGTCCGGCTCATTCGGCCTATGCTTACACAGAGTGAAAGTTTGCGGTCTGTTCGGCCTCTTGTACGTGCTTGAGAAGTTGCTGATGAATAGCTCCTCAAAGTCCAACCAATAGTTGATGCTTCCTGGTGGCAAATTGTTTAGCCAAACCCTTGCTGGTCCTTCCAACATTTGTGGTACTTATCTTACCGCCCATCTCAAGTTTCCCATAGAAATGTTTATTGTAGTTGCATAATCAATTAACCCATCATCTAGCTTTGTGCTGCCGTCATATGTCCTTGTTCCTCTGGCTAACTAGAAGTTCGGCATAGGTGGTTCTCTCATAATCCGAGGTCCAAAGCATGCTGGACCCGGAGGACCCTGCACCTCGATCATCTCTGACCTATAGATCCTGTCCAACTTCAGCCTTGCATCATCCGGCTACAAATTCCTGTTCCTGAGTCTTGATCCGACCACATGATGCTCCGGCTTAGGAAATCCAACATTAGCCATTGCCGAATAACCATCATTGTATTTATCCTGACCCGGACGAGCATAGTGTTGTTGTGTTGTCGGGCCTGCACTTCTCTCATGCTGAGGTACATATTGATGCTGCTGTTGCCGAGGTTGGTTTTGCCCTGCACCCGCTGAATTACACTATCCGACATTGTCGTTGGCAGCATTTCCTTGACCGGAATTGGCTTGGTCGCGGTTACCTCGGCCAGCTTCACCCCGGCTAGCACTGTGGCGATCCTCGTCCACCAGCATTGCCTTTCCTTTTCCCGCTCTCACCGGATCATATGGACCTATCTACTTGTTCCTTCTTGCCGAGGTTACTACCTCCTCTCTTCTGGGGTCATCATGAGGTGATGATGCTGCCCCAGCTGACTTTGTCGGGTTACCCTTTGCCGAATGAACTATACATGAGCCTCCTGGTATTGCCGTATTTGCTTTGAGTATCTCCTTGTTTTGCTTATTCGCCACCCTCACTAAGTGGTTCACCCTTTCCTGCTGCCTCTCGCGGGCTTCTCCGGTTAGTCCCTCTAACTCGGATGATGCTGCTTCTTCAGCCCTAAGGTTCTTTGCCGGGGTACTGTACCTCTCTAGCCCTTCAGTTACTAGCATAGCTACCTGACCCGGCTTAGGCACATGCTCCTTATCTATCTCAGTGATCAGATTTCTACCTCTAATTTTTACCCCATCCAAGCAGTTTGCCTTTGCATATTCTTGCAAAGTGATGTTCAGTGACTGCTGCAGTTCGGCTACTTTCTTTGCCCCAGCTAACATTTTCTGGCGGGTTTCCTCTAGCTCGGCCTGTGCCTGAGCCAGATCTACTAGTGGTGCTATAGGAGTAGCTAAGCTATCTATCACCTCCTACAGTACATTCTCAGGCCTCTCTAGTGGAGGAAACCTAGATCTAGATGCTTTGGGCGTTGCTTCCGGGTCTGGCGCTGGATCTTTGCTGGTTCCTACATCAGGCGTGGTCATCATGACCTCAGCACTGCTAGCGGGTGGAGTGATACACAGACCACGAGCTGCGCTGAGAGGTTGCTCGCCTCCGTCGATGACGTGTAGTGGATGAATACAGGAGGTGTCCACGCCAACGTAGACCCTATGTGCGCCGAGGTTGATGAGGAGGCCTTTGTGAAGATGGGGGAGGTTCCGGAAGCTATGCGCGTTGTTGCAGATGCAGTCCAGCGCTCCAAAGCTCCAAACCAAGCTGGAGACAATGCGCTCCCCGGTGGCGATGATGTTTCCCATCTGGATCTTCACTCCTGCTAGCGCCGCTAGCCCCACGGTGGGTGCCAACTGTCGTGGTAGTATCACGGCAGATGCCATGTATAGTCTAAAGATGGGGCCAATGAGCACTAGAGGTATCGAGGGAGGGATAGTGTGGTGATTCCACACACAGAAGATTGTATTTCACTCTCTCAAATGTGGATTACAAGGGCTCCTTGAGCTGTTCTTGAGGAAGAAGAGGCCTAGCTTCTCTACTACCCCGTACAACTCTCTAGGGTTTTCCCTTACTAAATATGGCTGACCCTCTCTATGGAGATCTTGACCCTCCTTATATAGGGGGGATAGGTTACATGCTAGGGCATACGTGGAAGGCATATTCTTCGAATATTCCTCTCCCAAAATAGCAAAGCGGTGCTTCTCTTTCCCTGCCTAGATTGATCCAGACTCATGACATAAGCCTCTCTCATCCCCTCTGCGATGCAGCGTCATCCGACATTGGTGGCGTCAGCCGACATTAGCTACGTCACCTTTGTCGGCCACTTCCTGACGGTCCTTCCCTTTGTCTGCTTCGCTCATGCTTCTGTGCATAGAGACCACCTTTTGACTAGCGAGATGCCTTCCTTATCTTATAAGCCAAGCGATTACTCGGCTCAGGCCCAATTAGCCCGGCCCCATGGATACCTTCATTCAAGTCTCAAAGAGCCAGCCGGCATATGTTTTTTGTTGGCCGGGGTAACGTTAGAAGAACCTCCCTAGGCTGGGTCTTCCATAAGTCGGCCTGCCTTGAGGTAACTCGGCCAGCTCCCAATTAGACCTTGGCCAACCTCGGCCAGCTCCTGCTTTGACCCTGGCGTACCTCGGCTAAGTTGGCCTTTATACCCCGCCGTGATCCTACTTGGGGGTATCCCCCCAATAGGAGGCACAACACATCTCACCAATCCCCTACATCTCCCACGCCTATGGGCATTTACACAGACATGAGAGGATACAAATCAAAGGCATAATTGTATTGCAAGTAAGAATCATCTCAAAGTTATTTTAGCAACCACAATAGCGATAAAGATCAAATCAAATACAAAACCACGGGTAGATCAAAGTATCAAACCCTAATCTTACAAGTGACAATCTCTCTCTCTCCCTCTCTCTAAGTAATGATGGTGGAGTACGTGGTTTAGGAGTTGGAGATCATCGAGGAACAAGGTGAAGTTCTTCTCCTCTTCCAGATCTGATCTAACCCCCTCTCAATGGCTTGTGGCGGCTATGTTTTTTGTTTTGTTGTTCTTCTCTCCTCCCCTTCTTCAGGAAAGTTTCTTCTATTGATATAAGGTAGTCGTCGGCGTGTAGTACGGGCGGACAGTATGGGTGCGTCCCAACTATACCACTGGTCGTTAAGCATGCTGAACGCCTCCAATCAAAGGGGATCCAATTGGGGATTTACTTCTTTAGATGCAATTAGCCCATAAATGCTATTAGATCATGAATAAATGTTCATTACCTAAAAACCATCACAAGAAACCAAGGATTCACTAATTTCGATATTAACATTAGTAGAAAGGGTTAATATTCAATGAAATCCGGCAATAAACAAGATCAATAGTGAAAAGTGATGAAATTTCGAGCTATCAACATCCCCAAGCTTAGCGGTTACTCGCCCTCGAGTGATAAAGCTATAATGAGTAATAACAAAGAATTGAATCAAGATGAAAAATTACAAGTTCGAAGTTGTATGATATTCCATTGTCTCAAATCCTACAACCTTGAACATGAGCATAATATATCTGAGCAATTGCACTTAAGTTCAATTCCTAAACGCAAGTAACTCCTGAGCTAATAGTTCTTATAACTCAAATGAGATTGTTAAAAAATATTCTACGCTTGCAATTCAATTTCTTTCAGCGCCTCCCTTATTATGAGAGAGAAAATGTTTTGAGCGAGGTCGCTAGAGTCAAAATTAAGGGTGCACAAGTAGATGTCAAAAGAAAGATAAACTTAGAGCTTTTTCATTAAAACCCACTTCGATAATCATGGCTATCAAATACCTCTTCTTTTCCTTGTCTTTCAAAAACTCTAATTGTTCAATTTAGGTGGCGAGGTGATGCCAAAGATGAATAGTATGAAATATTTTCAGCTCATATCTTGACGATAAAATCTTACTTCCTTTCTCAAGGATCAACGAATGTTTCTTTTGCAAAACCTTACACAATCTTTTGAGAATACCAATAATTTTGCCCATATAGCAACACGTATGCCACTCATGCCATCAACTCATAGACAAAATCCAGGGTTATACCATTGATTGTTCAAAGGCTGGCGGAGTTGTTGGCATCCCAATGGTGTGTATTAGAAACATAGAACTGTTTATTTATTTATTCTCTCTTTTTTTACGACAGGTCAAAACAGATTTTGGTACCTCCCTCTCCCACCATAAAAAATTCGTTCTATCAAACAATTCTTTTTTAGAAGGTATTAGCAAGTCAACGATCAGTATGTGGGGTTGAGTACTAATAAGATTAAGCCCATAAGACAAAAATACGGCATCAAAGTTGTCGATAGACACTATCTCTAATTCTTAAAAACTTGGAATTTTAATCCAAGGGGTAGTTTTTCAAACTGTTATTAATTGTCAAAAGTCTTAACCAAAGTGGTGACAAAAATCTTTGAGCTCAAGTCCTAAAAGATAACGAATTCACCGCGGAGTCAAACTCAAGTGCAACCGAACATACATAAAATATTCATGAATAAGCTTACAGGAAGAAGGAAAATAGGAATGTGGTACCTCCTTTTCCTTTCTCATCTCCTACTTGAGCCAACTCTTTGCGTTCGTCTCCATAGCTCAATCACTAGAAGTGAGTATCCTGCGGAAAAATCAATGAGAGCCGAGAGAAATTTGCGCAAATAAATTTAAAGGCTAGTCTAAAATTTTGGGTTTTCTTTTTACCAAATGCAAAACTGAAAGTAAACATGTATTGAAACAAAAAAATAAAAATATGAATGCAAAAGGTGGGAGGTTTTTTAACGTCCCCAAGCTTACGCTCTTGGCCTATCTGGAATTAAAGGTCGCCACCGTCGGGCGGCGGTTGTAGGTTTGGGAAGTTCGGGTAGCGGTTTGGAAAGTCGATCATAAAAGATGTGAAGACTTGGGTGAGGTTGAGTATGTTGGCGTTCGCATCATACAACGTATTCTCTATGTTGTCAATGTGATGCACCACCTGGTCAAATTCGCCCCTCGGGACATAGTTGAATCCCGGTTGTGGTTGAGGCATACCTTGATGTTGATGCTGAGGAAAAGGTTGTTGGGGATGGTGTTGTTGACCGTAGTCATCCCATCCTGCACCGTTCCAATCTTTTCAACCTTGATCTTGCTGATGTTGGCTAGCTGATGCATTTCCCCAGTTGGGGTGACCTCCTTGCAGTGCAATCCTCCCTAAGAGGATTAGTACCTGTCGGAACTCCTCCTCAGTAAGGACCCAACCATGTTTACCTGGCAAACCAAAATCTTGGACAAAAGGAACCAAAGCTTGGTGGACATCACTGTTAGGCTCAAAATAAAGCTGATAAGCATGAAGGGAGCGTTTGGGTCTATAGACCCCATGAACTTGGTGCTAGCCATATGAATATCATCCAATCTCTTACTACTATCCACAACTCTCTGTGTGATCAATCCACCACAACGAATGTCCCCAGCAGAAGCCGACCTTTGGCGGCAAAAGTGTTGGATGAGAAAAGCACCCAAGTTTACCTTATGCTCCATCTCTAGATACACGGCCATATGAATTACACTCATTTCGGGGCCTGCCATTGCCCCGACATCCTTTCCCAAAAATAGAATTCACTAGGAAGGTATGAAAATAATGGATAGTAGGATTTTGAATGGTGGCGCTCTTTTGTGAAAATAGTCAGTGTTCCCGTGGACAGAAATTTTCTCCTAAGAATGCATTGCCTCCATGTGCACATTGTCATTAATATCGAGCTCCCTCTCATGGGAGAATCCGAAACTATCACAAAATTCATAGAAGGAAAGGTTGCGGAGCTTCCCATTGAGTACAAAACTAACAGTGTAATTACGCTCGTGGACTACGAGATCATCATGGAATGATGATAGGAACTTGTATGTGGCGAGCTTGTAGGTGTCGATGGAGAGGTAGGAGAAATTGACCATGCCATCCTGCACATTCATTTGCTTGAAGTCCTCCAAAATACCTTGGGGGAGAGGAACTCACGGTCTACCCACTTGGTGGGAAAAACCTTGCGGTTGCTCACCCTCTCATAGTCTCGGCTCATGGCGGTCCTCAAGTTGTCCACTTCCGAGTGCCTCTTCTTCGAACCCGGTGGCTTGGTGGAGCCTGAGGCTCCTGTCGTACCCGAGCCCTTACCCGAGCAGAAAATCCTTCCAATTTTATGCATTATGTTGCAAAAATTTTAAAGAAAAATATAGGAATCAAGAGTCTATCACATGAATAAACGATTATAGGTAGAAGGTACAAATTCTAACATGATAAATCAACAATAATCTCAAAATATGATGAACTCATCTAAATAGCCAATGTGATGAATTCCACCATGGATTTCAGAAAATAGATCATGGATCAGAGATAAACTTACCGATGTGAAGATTCCCCAACTAAAAAACACGAAATCAATGAAGAATCAAAGGTTCTAGGAGGCTAGGGTTTGAGGGGGAGAGAGAAAGAACAAGAAATAAATAGGAAGAATAAGAAGGAGGCTGGCTGGGAGCTAACCGCTGTCGGCCTTTGCGTGGTCATCACCATTGGATCAACATTAGGGTTCGAGATCAAACCAAGTCAATCTGTTACGGGCACGCGGTACGGGTGCATCCTGGCCGTACCATTGCTCATTACTGGTACTGTGAATCTTGTTCACCTTTGTCGTGGTCTGGTATGGGCGCGTCCCGGCCGTACCACCTCTCATTATCGGTATTGATACCTTTGTCAAAGTTGCCAAAATTCAGTATGGGTGCGCGGTACAGGCACACCAGATCGTACCGACACTCGTTATGCGGTCTGAACCTTTTATTTTATTTCTTCTCTTCATTTTTCCCTTACTTCTCAACTTTTATAAGGTAAATTCTTTGAACAACTCAAGACTTGAAATAAATTTATTAGTGCATACAAATAATAAAATAATAAAAACTTAAACTTAATTTATTGAGAATGGGTTAACTCACATTAAGTAGTTTATTCTAAAGTTTTGATCAGCCAAACTCCATATCATTAGCATTTACCTCAAGCTGCTCTTTATCTTCAGTTCTTGCTGCTTGACCACGCTTAGGCGATGGAACATATTTTCCATTGTATTCTTATTTCTTTGGAAAGTATCGAACAATCTAATAATCATATATATTGAAGACAATCGTACCGCTAGAGCAATCTATGTTAGCTCTAGCTATGCTAAGAAAAGGTCTTCCAAGAATGATAGGAAGTTTGTCATCCTTAGGGACATGAAGAATAATAAACTCAGTGGATATAACATGTTGATCTATTCTAAGTAGAACATCTTCGATCATACCGACCGGGTATTTAGTTATTTTATCCGCCATTTGTATGGTGATTGAAGTAGGAGAGTATTCTCCAAGGTTCAATTTTTTAAATAGGGAATAAGGCATAACACTAACACCCGCTCCTAAATCACAAAGAGTGTTAAATATATTAGTTTTCCCAATTGCATAGGAGATGGTTGGTATACCTAGGTCCCCAAGCTTAGAAGGGAGCTTCTCACCAAAGCTTGTCATTACCGCTACAGTCTTAGTTACCTTCTTATTTCTATTAAGAATATCTCGACTAAACTTTTTATAAGTAGGAACTTGAATAGCATTAGTTAAAGTAAGTTCTAAACGTAATCTTCCTAGTGCCTCAGCAAAAGAGTCATAAATATCTTTATCTGGTTCATATTGAACTCGGTTAGGATAAGGAATTTTATTTTTGGTAGGTATTACCTTCTCCTTTACCTTTGCTACTTGTTCAACATTCTTTTTGGTTTTCCTTATATCTGGTTTTTTCTTATCGACGTGTTCTTCATGCGGGATGATAACTTGCTCTTCTTTATCCTTTCTAAGATTGGCTTCTTCCCGTGAATCGATTGTCTCAGAGTCTGTGTGGGGCCCCTAGATTAATCCTCCTAGAATCCCTGTTATGCATACACCACGATCCCATGATCAGTTAGTCATGGCACATAACTGACAAGTATCAAAGTAAACATCCATTACTTAAGCGGACACATGTCATACCTTATATGCCCTTATGGCTACATCAATAATCACCATCGGAACTTCATCAAGCGCAGAGCCCGATCCATGCCTTAACCTACAGGCAACTGACTGGGAGAACGACCTAGCTCGCAAACCACCTTAAGAGAGAAATAATAACAAGAGGATATGTAATATGGTTGTGGTAGTAGGATGGCTCCATGAGAGGTTCTTTTCTCAAATCCTTTGAAAAGAACTTTGAAAAAAAATATATCAATATGGTTGTGGTTGTGGAGTTTCTCTTTGTTTAAAAAAACTTTTGTAAAACATTTTGGAAATCCTTTGAAATTTTTGGAAAACACTAGGACTGGGTCACCCATTTGTTTCCTTCCTTCCGGTCATCTCTCATGACCAAACTCCTTTCCATCCTTTCCGACCATCCTGTGGTCAAATCATCTCAAAAGCCTTTGCTTTTCTGAAGTCCTTTTTGAAATCAAAACCAGCACCGCTCTACAGTAGTTTGTCCAACTTGTCCTTAACCACGGACACGGTTATTCGAATAGATTTACACTCGGTAGAGGTTGTACACTTTACCCACACCATCTGATCGTGGGTCGAGTAACCAATCAAGACTCTCTAGATGCCCACTCCAATATAAGTGCCTACCCTATGAGTGTTGTTCCCCTCAATACCGAGACGCCCTATATAGTTCACAAGCCAACCTAAGTGCCTTTTCCACTTCACAAGTGTGCGCTTTCAATGAGGGGCTCATAGTAATGTGTGGAGGCCCGTAGACCCTTAGTTCTTCTCCTGGGTACTGAAGTACATTACAGAGACCCAGAGAAGGCCCACCCTCCAGGATTTTTGAAAATCCCCTATAGTGGTTGTAGGCAGCTTATACCTGAGTAAACAAACATCAAGTCTAGCCCTGTCCCATTCCAAAGTAATGTGGTTGCACGGGTTAAGTTGTTATAGCTAGAGCTACAAAGAACCGGGTGCGTTTTCGTAAATATTTTTCCTCCATCTTTCTTTTAGCCTTTTGTAAAACAAAAACCCTTTTTTCCTTTCTAAAACATCTCTTGGTAGGTAAAACCTCACCATGGTTTTGCCATAAACATTTGTAAGCTTTTTCTCGGGTCTCCCCATCCTCTAGTTTTTCTTCGGCTAAAATGGGGTCTCCAAGGGGGTATGTTGTTATACACCATATACCATTCTAGGGAAAAATAGGTGTCATCAAGGGGGTTGTACTTAGTAGCACACAAATGAAATGGCTTGGAGGAGCCAAGCCACTACCAAATATAGATCATCATATAATAAAACAATGCAATTTTCATAAAAAGTAGGTAAAACATGCATAAGTAAAATAGCAGGACAAGACTTATGAGCAAGAAGGTGGCTTGCCTGTGATTAGTAGTGTGGCAATATGTACCTAGACTTCTTCTGAGAATACCATAATAACCAATAATAATAATAATAATAACACCTTGTTTTGTTCTCCGGTATAATCACATCTAATGTCGATATGGATCGCATGCAAGCAAACAAAGGGCACAATCAACACCAAGCATACAATCATCAATACAATACAATACAATACAATACAATACAGCAAACATCCAACACACTATTCAATTCAGTAGGCTTTGATAGATTGAGATCATAGCATTTGGAAATACTTTACTTTCCTTTGTGGTTTTGCCTTTGTGATTTGTTTGTCAAATACCACCTAATGAAGGGGTTTTGGTTTGGGTGATATCAATGTAGAAAAATGATATCTATAGATAGGTATTGGAATAACAAATCCAATACAAGTGGTTTCATGATTTTAGCAATTTTCTATATTTAGTTATGATTTTTCTAGTGAAATAACCTCTAGTTTAGGTGAATAAATCAACAGAAAAGTTCTGTAGTTCCAAAAATTATTTCCTTGTATGGTTAAGTAGGATTTGATGGACAGGTTCAGTGAGAGTTGGAATCGCTTCAAAATATTTACCAGAATGCCCCTAGAAATTCCCAAAGTCAGTTTTGTAGTCAATTTGTCTTTTTAATCAAATTTGTTATACAGTTCTAATTGATATGAGGTAAAGGACAATGGATAGGTAGCACAATTACCTTGCAGTATAAATTACAATCACTATTTTTGGACTAGTTAAGCTTCTGAATTGATTTATCTAGTGAATATACCACATACATAAGTAGTTAATTTATTAAAATTCAACAGAGAATCAATAAACTATGATCTCCTAGGTTTTGATAGGTACTTATGTATTAGATCATGTAGAGTTGGAATCCACTCAAAACATGTTATGATTTGGCCTAGGGAAATTTCTAAAGTCAGATTTGTCATGTTTTTGTAATTTTTGCTACAGGAAAAATATGAAGCTTCTTGGGGTGAGATAAAGGTTACAAGGTAGGACTACTACAGATATACCCTTGAAAGTTGGAATTATACCATTTGGGTTTACCAAACTACCAGAAATAAACAAATAGTAAAAAGGACACCCTCTAGTGATGCAGCACTTGTTCTGCATGTTTAAGGAAACAACCAGGAACCCTAGGAATTTTAGATCTAGGCATTTGGAGTCATTTTCCATTTTCAAAAAGAATTAAATCTAGCAGTATAAATTTGGTAGATCTGGAAAAGAATAAAAGAAAAATGGATAAAGGCTAGATCTGCGGTGTGGCCGCGCAAGGTGCGACCTAGCTCACATCAGCACGCATGGGAGGCCGATTTTGAAGCTGCCAGGCGGGGCCGGGCAGTCAGAGGCACATGGGGTCGAAGGGGTATCGACAGACAGGCGCCGTTGGATTAGAGTGGGATGGACGGCGGTGCCTCGTCGTCCTCACTAAGCTAGAGAGGGCAGGGCCGAGGCCCGTGAAGCTCGGGAAGCTCACCTAAGGGCTCGCCGGCGACCGTGGGGTGGTGGAGATGAAACGGTGCAGCGCGACGACTCCGGGGATGGGCGGAAAGGGCAGGTTCCACGACCAAAAGTGACCCGCACAGCGATGTCGGTGGAGGGGTTCGGGAGTTCGCCAAAGTTGACCCTTGGGCGCCTACATGTCGATTAAAAAGGAGGGCATAAGATGGGGGTGGAATAGCGGTTCGCTCCAGGGTGAAGAGGGAGGGAAAAAGAGGAAGGGAGCAAGACATGCAAGCACAACCATGGAGGTGGCCAAAAACATCTTCTGCTCCTTCTCCTGGACATTAGAGCAAGTGGGGGACCTAGGGCAGCTAGGAGAGGGGCGAGGCGAGGGAGTGGATTGGAAAATGAGGGCAGGGGCAAGGTGGAGGCGCCTCTGGCCTATTTAACCCGAGAAAGTGGTCTAGAATGGACCATGTCCATGGAGGGCAAAGATAGATAGAGCTGGCTAGTGATAGGTCGACTTGGGCGGTGGAGAGTGGTCGTGTGGGTCTCTAGGATGCTACAAAGAGTGAAGAGAGATATGGTGGCTGCTGCAAGTTAATATAATGGGCATGATATGATATATCTAGTGTCTCCCTTTCATCCAAGCACTAAATACAAGGAGAGGAGTCTTATATAGTGCATGCTATAGGTTAGCTCGACCAGAGATGGGGGTAGGGTGTTGTGGTGAAGTATGGAACAAGTTTGGGAAGGTTTTGATTAGTTTTGGATCATGGTTTTGAATAATATCAATAATTGTCCATATTCATGATCATGAAGAACTTTCTCACACTTGATCTTGGGTCGATGAGTAAATGATGCTGGTAGGTAGATAAGGTCATGGTGTATCTCTAAGAATTCTTTTGGATTTTTCTGAACATTTTAGGTCCTTCTTTTGTTAATTATTCAAATAGTGCTAAAAGTGTTTTATTGAGTTCATTTGAGATTTTTGAATTTGCCAAGGTGGCTTTTTGATTTGAGATGGTCCCACATATGAATTTACACTATGGAGTATTTTCCCATAATTTATTGAGGCATAAAAGTATTTAAACTAATTATTTTCTTGTTTCTACCATTTAAGAAAATAGGCAAAATAATTATTAAAACTCTTCAAAAATATTTATGTTTGAAGTGTTAAGATAGGGTATGATGTATAGGCCTCAATTGTGCTTAAATTTGGACATGTGTTTTGGAGAAATATAAACTTTCTTTTATAGAAGGAGTTGTAAGATTTTGCCAAGAGAAAGGATTAATTAGTTTTTGGTCCAAATTAATTATGGATAACATTTTATAAATATTTATAAACAAGTTAGATGACGTACACAAGGTGTATCTAGCATTTGCAACCTTGGTATTTGAGAATACAACTTGATTTTGGTAAGAAACAAGGAATAACGGATCTAGGGTTATCTTCATACCATCAAAACCTTGTTCTATCTTGGAGCTCAGAGCTCTCCTTGGGGCATGGTATATATGGATGGATAGACCAATTGATGTAGATTTACATGGTACAAGAATTTGAGCTGGATCATGCTTGAGTTCTCCAAGAATTAATTTCAAACTTTGAATAAAATAAGGGTGCCAAAACATACTGTTAGATAGCCCTCAAAACCAAGTGGGCTTTGGAAGCACAAGGATCCAATTGAAACAAATGAAGTAGGTATTGATAGACCTTTATGAGTAGAACACAATCATGCAAATAGTTGGTCCATAGAAGGTAGGATGAAGGTGTGAGCTTCTAACCAAATAGGCTAGTTGATAAGATTTGCATAAGAAGTTTTTCTTGCCTGCAAAACCATCAAGAACAAGTGGGTTAGAGGATGATCTAGCCAAGGGTAGGTGTGGGACTTGGTAGTCCTTAGTATGTTTTATAAGATGGTTTAAGTGCATTTCCAAAAATGCATAAGGGTTTTTGACTACAATATGAGTGATGTTGACACAGCTTCCAGACTTAGTCAAATTGGGCAGATTTAAGGTTTTTGACTACAATATGAGTGAGGATCTTTTTGATAGGTTTCAAGGTACCCAATCATCATCAAGTGGATGATGTTGAAGTGTAGATTGAGTAGAATAGGTCCATGCTTGATATTGATATTCATTGACTTGGAAACTTCTAGAATGGATCACTTCAGAATGGATCTGGTTAAGGGTTTTGGATGATCACCTAGTGGATAGAGATCAGATCCAGCTTTGTTCACTTGCTTAGGGTGGATAGGATTAGTTATATTCTACCATATGAGCCCTTAGGGCAGCTCATTTAGTTCCTAAGCAAACGATGCAAACATCAGATCAAGGCA
This sequence comes from Avena sativa, assembly GCA_916181665.1. Classification (NCBI taxonomy): domain Eukaryota; kingdom Viridiplantae; phylum Streptophyta; class Magnoliopsida; order Poales; family Poaceae; genus Avena; species Avena sativa. The sequence goes on along the minus strand of OV702297.1, from coordinate 462,002,708 downwards.
ATTCATCTTAGCAGATCAAGACAACTCATCTTACAAGCAAAACCAATCTACTACTAGGGTTACCACCAAGCCTAGCTTTCAGGTAAGGATGGGTAGATTGAAAGGTCGGATTTTGAATAAGATGAGAGTTCTTCATATCTCTACCAAGAGTGGAGTTCAAAAGCTTTATGAAAAGGTTTTGGAAAAACCTAGAGGTAAGAGTAGTTGAAAGTTCTGTCTTGAAACCATAAGGAGATTATGTTATACAGCAATCCATAGTTTGGTCAATAGAAGCTACTAAAATAGTTAAGGTTTACAAAAGACTCTTGGCGTAGGTTTTGAAATGCCAGAACATTTGAGAATATGTAAAATGAGCTAGGATAGTTTTTGCATTCTGGACAACTAATCAGGATTGCTGAAATTGGGATGTTATAGTCTGAATCATATAGTCTATGTTTGTCCCCTGCTTCCCCTTCCTCTCCAGTTTTGGAAGCTTCATTCTCCCTTTTTTGGGCCTCATAATCAATGTCATCTTCGGGATCAACTAAATCCTCTTCTTCTTGACTCATCTCCTGAGTTTCTCTTGCCTTTCGAGCTTGTTCTTCCTGATACCAAGGTGTTCCTTGTGGTTCCTGAGTTTTTGTACCACGTATAGTAACAATGTTAGTAGAAACAGTATTGAAATTTCCTTGGTTCAAAATCAAAGTTTGGGTTACAATTATTTGCTCACACTGAGTTTTAACCATACTTAGATATTTATCTAAATGTTTTGTAGCTTGACCCAAGTCATCAAAGACTTTTGTTAGGTCTCTTATATTCTTTTATTGTGTCATGAGACGCTTATAGTTTTTCTAACGGAACTGATTCTGTTGATATCTAAACTTTTGCATTACAAGATTTATATCATTTTCTATTACATAGGTCTGAAGAATGTCAACTTTATTCTCTCTCACAACTTCCAAGGTATTACCTTTTTCTTCCATGGACTTTTTGACTTCGGGCATAAGATTTGGTGGTATGTGAATCATACCTTTTCGTGGTTCAACATCCGCAACTAGATTGTATTGTTCGTCATTAAAGGATCTTACCTCAAAAAGCTTTACACATTTTGGCAGTGTTAAGTTGCATATAGCTCCTCATGTAGATAGATCAATCATTTCTTTTGTCTCGTCATTGAGCCCATTGTAAAAATATCTAATAATTAAATTCTCATGAAAACCGTGATTTGGGACTTTCATAATCATTGCATAAAATCTATTCCATGCTTGATAAAAGTTTTCTCCAACTGTTTGAAGAAATTTTGTTATACTACATTTTATTTGGATGATTTTAGTGAATGCACAATATTTAAGCGTGAATTCTCGGATGCAATCTTCCTAGCTTTTTATAGTGTGATTACGTAATGATTGTAACCAAGCAAACGCATTATATTTCAGAGACCAGCGAAAAACTTTAAGGAGTACAAACTATATTGCTAAACTTGTTGGTTTAAGAGTAGCGCAAAGGTCATAGACCCTTGTCAAGTGGTCACTAGGATCTTCCTCTTCTTTTCCTATGAAAGCAATTTCTTTCATCATATAAATTAGCTCAGGATTTATTTCGAATTCCCGGCCTTCAAGTTCAGGACAAAGAATAGGCATTTTCCTAAACTGCCTAGATGAACCAACGCTAGTTCAGGTTCGGCCCCTCGGGTGATGGACAAATCTGCCATCAGTGGAATCAAACTTTTCACGTCTACAGTACGTGAGTTAGTAAATCTTTAAATAAATTCTAGGCATCTCTCAACCGGAACATGATCAATATACGGAGGTAAATAAGTTTTTCCTGATCGAGTGGTACCTCTATCTTCAATAGAGATCATGAATGGTGTCAACAACTGCTGTTGTCAAGAAACAGCACTTAGCGCTTAGCTCCCTGGCAACGGCGCCAGAAAATATCTTGATGGCATGCAAGTGCACACGTTTGTCAGAGAATGTTTTCACGGAAGTATTAATTCTAGTTTTTATATCGATCCTAATAAGGAGTCTAGGTAAGTGTTTTTATGTGGTGTTTCTATCGCACTCAAGGTGTCACAGGTTGACATAGGTACGATTACTCGAGATTCTATGATTTTTTACCCTAGCTATATAAAAAGGCTTAAGGCCCATGAAGATTCAAGATGAAGGCCCAAAGCGGCAACCGACAAAGGCTTATAGTTATTTTAGGAAAGAGAAAATGAACCAACAATGTATTGGTGTTGTAATCATATATATGTAAACCTATCCGCATATATATGTAAACCTATCCGCATATATAGGATGGGAGAAGCCTAAGCGAGGGTACCGAAAAAACCCCAGGCAACCTGTAATAGTGTGGTTCATCAAATATTCAGGCGACTTTGACTTCATTGTTTTCTTGACATCCGAGGAAATCCCCAGCGTTCTCTTTTCCGCAAAACACTAAGTCCTTCACCATGGATATTGCCGAGGTTGCCCCCATCAATTGGCGTCGTCTGTGGGAATCCTGAACGCTGGAACCAAGGATTCGGCGGATCCCCTTCCATCAAACAACAACCCAACAAAAGAAGATCCACGCCCACCCACCCTTGTGGTAGTACCCGCTGATTTTAACGGCGGATCCGATCTAATCATCGGAATTTTTCACTTCCAAGTAGAGAACCCCCAAGAGTCGCACCCCTCGGGCCTGATCACGTCAGAACCATCGGCGGAAAAATCTACGCCTATGGCGGTACCAGCATCATCTGTCGGATCCTGCATGGAAATTACGGCACAGAGCAAAGCAGCCGAAGAAAACAAAGAAATTGAGGCGGATCTAGGGGACCTTGATGGTATTTATGACAATCTATCCTACATATTAGATTCTCAGCTAACTCCACCACGTGAAACAAGCCAGGCATATTCTGAACCCGAAGAAAGCGGAGAAAGCATCGACTTCGGAATTAGGATGGCAGAAATCTATCCAGAACAGAAACCGATTGACCTCACTGGTTCACCCGATATTGTCTCCCTTGGTTCATACGACGACGTCGCTAGTTCATATATCACCCAACAACAAGTATGCGTGATCATCAGAGACACCTCGACTCAGCAAGACTACAACGGTAACCCTATTTTTAACCCTGATGATATTTTATCAAGCGACAATGCAGGAAATGATGGAAATGAAGGAAGCCGAGGAAACAAGGAAAACCCAACAGTCAACCGCATAGTCCAAGAAGAAGGAGAACCGCGCAGAGGCGAGAGGCAAACTCTCAGCCTACAAGCCCACGCATGGTAAAGAGCAAGAGCAGCAATTTCAGGAGCAGTCCCGATGACATCTGACGCCACACGCAAAGATTTGTTAGCATACCAATATCTGCTTCACCACAAGAAGAGAGACCTACTAAGGATGCAAAGGCAACTCGATGAAAGAAAGAGGCTAGCAAACAAATCCAGCTTACGACGAGTGCAACTAAGTTCTACCCGAGGATCAAGGAGCATAACAGGAGGAGCGCCGCCAAGAAGGGGAACATCTTGCTTACAAAATATTCCCATAGCCGAAAGAAGCGAACTGATCTGAGACCTTGATTTATCATTCATGTCAATAGATCAAGAGGAAACATCAAAGAAAAAATAGCTCAGGAAGTAATCGTGGTCATACAAACATATTTAATCACAACGCAACCTGCACCCGATGATCCTCGCACGGCCTGATACGTCCATAACGTATCTATAATTTTTGATGGTTTTATGCTGATAGTATGCTTTTGAAACTCCTTTTTATATAAAGTTTATGATTTATTTGGACTAACCTACTAATAGTTGTAAAAGTGCACAATGTTCTTGTTTTACACTTTGATGTGTAGGAATTACCAAGAATACAAGTGAAAACCTTGTTGGAGTCAAATTGGGATTTTCCAGAAATCTGTCTCAGAACTCTTTTTGAAGATGGTCACATTTCAGGTCGAAGACGGTGTCAAACGGAAAACTCTTCAACTAGAAAGGTGTTGGTAATTTCGCGACAAACGTTCTGGATATAAAATTTAGCTGATTCTAAGTCTGAATGGGCCCGATAGGCCCGATTTACTGCAGCACAAGATGGGGTCACGGGAATCCGAGAAGCTATATAAAGGGAGGAAACCTAATTCGTGGGAGACACCTCCACCCACGAATTTGCAACCACCAAAGCCACGTTTTTGCCTCCCCCATGGATCCCATCTCCATGGGGAAGGTCTCCCAAGAAGCCATGAAATAAGGGTGCTAAGGGGCGGTGCTCCCCTGTGATACTGGCGGCAGGGAAGGAGTCCTCCGCGCCGCCGCCGCCGCCTTTTCACCATCTTCACCGCCATCTCCATCGATCTCCACCACCATCTCCATCACCGTTGCTGATTCCCATGATGATGAGGGTGTAGTTCTTCCTCGAGGCTAACGGATCTACCGGTAGCTATGTGTTCATCTCTCTCTCTCTATGCATGATCAAATTGTGACCATGAACTTTGTAATCAAGTAGATCTACCTTGCTACTCAAGTGCTTTAATAGATCTCTACTCTCCCCATGTGTGTGAAAGTGACAGCGTGCACACCATGGTGGCACTTAGACTAGAGATTACAAATACTTGTTATGAGTTATATTTGGAGTTGGATGTTTCTATGAAATTGTGGTGTTTGTTGGAACCATCTAGAGCTCAAGGTGACAGTGTGGGGTTATCTAGATGGGGAAAGTGGACTTTGAGGAGTGCTGTTATAGCCCTACCATGGATTAGAGTCTCCAAACGGAGAGTAGTTCAGAGTAGTATCATAAAGAGATGATATTTATATGAGAGTGTTCACTAGCGAAAGTATGATCCCTAGGCCTTGTTTCTAAACATTGAAACACTGTTTGCAATTAGATCTGTTACATGTTTGCTTGCTTCCATCTTTATTTCAGTTTGCCTTTAGTCTCTTCCACGCCATCAAGCTATTTTCTGGCACCGTTGTCTTATATCCATACCACTTGTATTTCACTATCTCTTCACCAAACTAGTGCACCTATACACCTGACAAGTGTATTGGGTGTGTTGGGGACACACGAGAATTCTTGTATCTTGATTGCAGGGTTGCTTGAGAGGGATACCTTTGAGCACTTCCTCCCTGAGTTCGATAAACCTTGGGTGATCCACTTAAGGGAAACTTGCTGCTGTTCTACAAACCTCTGCACTTGGAGGACCAACAACTATCTACAAGAATATAAGTGCGTAGACATCACGGCCCTCCACCGGTCCGCCCTGATGAACCTCGGCATGGAAGGAGCATCTCTCGTGCAAGCAGAACAAGGAGCCACAGAGTAACTCGACAGATCCCCACGCTATCGCAGCAGCCCTCGGCAAGTGGGTCACACCCGACTATCACGATCGCCACATCGGGTTCACTTCTCAAAGCCATAACCATGAAATGACAGAAGAAATGATATTACACAATGCATGATTGAAAGAACCAGGGATGAGCGTAGCAGCCGAAGATATTACGACGGTGAAAGTGAGGAAGAACAAGAACTTTGTGGAGCTAGTTGCTTTACTCGGCGGGTTCGCAAAACTCCAGTACCTAAAGACTTCAAGTTACCTCACGACCGCTAGAAGTACGAAGATCTTCAAGAACCCGAAGCTTGGTTGGCGGATTATCTGGCAAAGGTCAAATTACAAGGTGGCTCCAAGGCTACCGCAATGCAAAGCTTGCAGCTGCACCTGACTGGCGCATCACGTTCATGGCTAAGACAACTGCCCGAAGATTCTATCAACAGTTGGAACGATCTTGAGGATAAATTCATTAGAAACTTCCACTCCACGTTCAAGCGACCTGCATCTTTGGAGCAACTACGAGCATGTAAGCAAAAATCACGAGAGCGAATACGGGGCTTCATCCAACCGTGGAACATTATAAAAAACTTGGCTGAGGCCATATCCGACAAAAGGGCAATCAACGCCTTTAACGATGGACTCTGGTGGCAAGAGTTCATAGAAGAATTGGGTAGAATCAAGCCAAGGACGATCTCACAACTGATGGACATGGCCAATCGCTGGGCCAACGGAGAAATGCATTACAAATCAAAAGAGCTCGCTCACCCGATGAAGACAAGGACAGGAAGAATAATGATAAAACACGACGAAACAATGATGGATACATCAGACCAAGTTACGTCGCGGCTGGCTTCTCCGGGGGAGACAACCAAAGAAGTGACAGTTACAATGGGTATCGCAGCAGTAGGGACGACGCCGGAGGAAGCCAACCACAACAGCGATATCAGCCGAAAAATCGAGACCCACCAATGTCAGTAGGGCAAATGCTAGAAGGACCCTGCAATATGCACTTCTATGTCGACTCAACAGGCAAAAGGCGATCGAATCACCTCCTAAAGGATTGTCGAACATTCTTAAAAATGCAGGAGCTATGCAATGCAACAGCAGCCGAAGCAACGAACCGAGGCTACACTACCACACCTAGCGCTTTGTCCTTCGGCGCGCCACCACCACCGCCGAGACATCCGCTAGTGGGACAGCCGCATAATACAACACATCAAGACGATGAATATCCCGGGTCAAAAGGAGCAATGTCAACGATCCAGAAAGGATGACCCTCTAATAGGACACAGAAGCTGAACACCAGACAAGTGAACATGGCAGTGACAATGCCACCCCCTACACATGATTACCTCCATTGGTCAGAACAAGATATTACCTTCAGCAGAGCCGACCATCCACTACGGGTCCCTCGGCTGGGCCCGTCAGCACTAATAGTAGAAGCGGAAATTGATGGGTTTGACATGAGCAAGGTTTTCTTGGATGTGGGGAGCAATATCAACCTGATCTACGCCAAAACTCTACAGGGAATGAATTGGTCCATGACAAATCTAGTGTCTATAGACACAACTTCTCACGGGATAGTTCCAGAAAAACCCGAAATTCCACTGGGCAAAGTCCACCTCGACGTAGTCTTCGGGTCAAGGAGCAACTTCAGACGCAAAGTTTGAAGTCATGGACTGGCCATCTCAATACCATGTGATCCTGGGATGACCAGCCTTCGCTAGGTTCATGGCAGTACCTCACTATGCATATCTGGTGCTAAAAATGCGATCCCCTAATGGAGTCATAACGGTAAGAGGAAGCTTCAGTCGCTCGGATAGCTGTGATCGAGAATTCAACAAAATGTCAGAATCTTTCGGAATGGAGACAAAACTTGGACAACTACAAATAGTGGATGAAGAACTACTACACGAAGGGCAGATGAACCACGAACCCGCAAAAACCACCTATCTGGCCTTCACTATAGGTCCCGCATAGGAGGTTGCACTCGCCGAAAATATGAAATACTCTGCATACCAACACGGAGCATGGCCAATAACTTCTAGACAGAAGCCGAAGTTTCTAAGAAAAGTTTTATTTTGTCGCATTTTATATTCAATAAAGGCCCACGGCCAGGGGAACACGCCCACACAATGTATTTCCTATACACTTATCGCTGAATAAAGAAGATATTCTCGACATAGAATGTACAAGGCAATAGTAAATATGCCAAGCACATTGCCTCGCTGAACCAGCACAAGCAAAATCTCGTATGAACATATGACCTTTTTGAAAAAACAATAGGCTATATGTATTATCTCTCCTAAAGTACAAAAGCTACATGACAAAAGGAAAATAATCAGATGTCAATGTTCATAAAAAATTCCTCATCCGCCTCTAGGCACCTCTGAATGATCCTAATTGCAGGTCTACGAGCAACAACGTAATGAGGCGCCATATCAACAAGACCACCGCCAAGAGGAAGGAGCAATCCAAAACATACGGCACCTAAGTTCAATGTCGGATGTTGTGCGTGCACCCAACAAAGTGCAAGTTTTACACCCGCCACAAGTTGAAACTTCACAAAGTGATGAATCCTTTCACCTTGTCGAAACTTTACGAGCAAATCAGCTAAGGTCTGAGGCTAAGGATCTTGAGGAAACATCGTATTGTAAACAATGGCCAATGATCTACGATAGCACTCGATAAACTGCTCTACCACGGATACGCGCTCCTGAAGCAAAGCCACGGCATAGGCACGGCGGTGATCAATCCAAAAATCCGTCCTGGAATTTTGGGAAGCAGACGCCAAAGCTTGCATTCGGTTGCGCAGACGTTGGGTTTCCTCCCTCTCGCACAATCGAATGACTACAAAACAAAAAGAGAAAAATATTGGCATCCCACAAAAAGGGAAGCAACGCAAAAGTAAAAGCAAATTACTTACACAGCATCTTTTCATTCGCCCTGGAAATTTCATCCAAGAAGTACACCTCACGATCAAGGGCCTAGTGTGTTTTTGATTGGGAAATATCCACCATTAACTGCATAGTCCGGAGTTTCCCTTTAAGTTTCTTCATCTGTTCAATTTTTTCGGCATACAGCGGAAGATCTATCGTACGCACGATAGCAGTATCGGTTACACCCATTCCAGATGCGGACAGGAACACATCCGATGATTTCACAGGCGCGGAAGGAGCCACCGAATCATTGAAAATATGGCAAGATACACGAAAGATACAAAAAGCTTCAACATATAAAGAACAGCACATATGCATACATACAAAGCGTTTTCTTCTCATCAAAAGAAAGTATTACGCAACAGGATACGATAGATATTCGTTACAGTATTAGTAGAAGAAATGCAGAAAAACTACAAAGCTACGGAGTTGATTTCTCCAACGACAAAGTAGCACTAGCGGAAGGAGCACTAGCTATGGAAACAATAGGAGAAGCAGTCAAAGAAGGAGCGCCAGTCGAAGAAGGGGCGGTTGCTTTCTCCGAGCCTGGGCCTATGCCAAGGAGCAGCCGTGAAATTTTCTTGGACCTCTTAATAAATGGTTTCAAATCAACCGCCTGGCCTTTGGAGTTGACTAGGACAGAGGAGTTAACCTTCTCCCAGTTGACCTTCTCACCGTGCACCATCGCCAACGCCATTGAAATCTCGGCACCACTCTTTGACTATGTCATGATGTAGCCCACAAGCGGTCTAGGGTCAGTACCGAAGACAGTAGCAAGATCATTGAGATTATTGGGATCCTCCTTCACTGGGAAAACTTTGGCATGTAAGCCCTTGAAGGTACGGCAGGAACGGATGAGGAGGTTGCGCCCACGAACGCTCTTGGCCTCCAAAATGCCAACAACATCCGACAAAGGGTCAGCCTTCTTATCTTCATGCAATGCTAAGTTCTGGCCAGTTAATTCTGGAAATTAAAGAAGGTAGAGGTTAAAAACCAAAAAGAGGAAGAGCAAGAGAATGCAATAAAAGCACAGTTGTAAGAGACGATAACTTATGGGTCAAAGAGTCATTGAGGGCCTCCAAGCGCTTCCGAAGATTTTCATCTGGATAGCAACTTGTTTGGCTACTTCTTTGGCATCAGCCTTCGCTTGTTGCTTGGCCTCCTCCAAAGCTTTCTCAACAACCCAAAGTTTGGCCTCAAGAGCACCGGCATGCTTTATCGCCTCATCTCGGATAACTCCGGATTCTATGGCAGCAGCTGTCCAAGAAACAAGCAAGGAAATATTCATTAAAAACAGGGGGAAAAGACAAGTGGAATCCGAAAAAGCAAACAAGGCATACCTTTAAGCTCTTTGGCTTCACCATGGATTTTTATAAAACGAGAGACAATATCGAGCATCCCGCGCATCAAAGGCTGAAAAACACATCACATCAAGAAATATCAGAAAAAACAAGGAGGGGCTAGGGACAAAACCTCGAAACATGGACTCACTTACGTCTTTCATATCCACTTCAACAGGGTTTTCAGATATGGCCACACCCTTGCCAGCCGGTTTTCTCTTTTTCTGTGGTGGGGCCTTCGACGAAGCGGCCACATCCTTCTGGATAGGCGGATCCGCAGAAGATGTGTGCAAATATTTTGGCTCGGAGGATGGCGGAGGGAATTTCTTTGCAGAAAGGGCGACAAACGTACCAAGAGGAGACATGGGAGGGTCTTCCCCATCATCACCACTACAAGAACAAGTATAAAAATAGAGAGGCATCAGCAACTGTGCCACCCAACAACAATAGTGAACAAGCAATAAAATACTTACAAAGATACGTCCTTCGCAAAGTGGAACAGGTTCCTCTGAGGAGGAGCGAACGAAACTGGAATAGCATCCAAAGGCTGTTGATCCGTAGAGTCATCCGAGTCTTCAATCATCTCTGCAGCGGAAGAACAGTTTATCTTTTCACCAGCGTGCTCCACACAAAAATCTTCAGAGTGAGACGATGGAAAGGATTGCGTCTTCGGTGAAGATTCAGAAGCAGCAGCCTCTAGTTCCAGGTCAGCAGCAGTCCAAGTCAGAGGAAGATCGTCGAATACAGAAGGATGGAGTGGAAGATTACCGCTTTCGGGCAGAGGAGGAAGTGAAGATAAATGGTCATAGTCCTATATGAGAAAAGAGGAAGGTTACTGTTAGAGATTAAAAACACATCCGCAAGTAAAAAAAAGAGAAGAGAGAAGGAAGAAAGGTGGTTATAAATGAAAACTTACCTCAGGAAGATGATTCTTCTTGCCGTAAGCTCCACAAGGCAGTTGGAGGGAACCGCGACCTTCTTGGTGAGAGTGGTGAAATTCCGAACCCTTTTTTCATAAACTACCAGGGTAAGGTCATCCGATGAAATCCTCATCGGTTCCTTCCTGCCAGTGTATGACCACATGCCGGAAGGCCTCGCCTGAAGAGGCTGGAGACGAATCCGCAAAAAGTACAAAAGAATATGAAGTCTTGGCAGTTCCTTGCCAACATCGTGACGCAATTTGGAAATGCAGTCTAGAAGAGGCTGAATATCCGTCATTTCTTCGGGAGTGGGATGCTAATACCAGGAAGCAAGCTTTCGACAAAAAAATTGGGTTCAAAAGGGGCCAAGCCAAAAGACTGACCCTCAACTAGCTGATCTCAAATGCAAAACCACTTGGTTTTCCATCCTTGAATGGAGTCAGTGATTTTGAAATCAAAATAATCAACATCGGCACGAACAGAAAAGATGGCGTTGCCGACGTCGTGAACAAGGGTGTTAGAGGCATTCCGACAAACATAGAAAAAGTATTTCCATAGGCCCCAATGGGGATGGATTCCAAGGAAACACTCACAAAGAGTAACAAAGCAAGCAACATGGAGGATAGCATTGGGCGTGAGCTGATATAGCTGCATGCCATAAACAAGAGGAGACCGCGGAGGATTCATGAACAGGGAGAGAAAGGCCATGGAATAAGAAAGAGACAAACATTACCCTCCAGCCAGGTTCAGGGATGGGAACAACTTCATCACCTGGAAGCTTGCAGGAGCCCTCTACGAGAAGGCTAGCCTTCCGGGCCTCACGCAGCTCGTGCGTGGTGCACTTCGAGGGCACCCAGTCGATAGATCTTTTCCTGGTGGCCTTAGCGGCCGTCATGGAAGTGCCCACCTTACTCTTTCCCATGGCGATGGAGGAGTAGCTGGAGGGCAAGGAAGAACAGAAGGAATAGGAGGCAGAGGAAGGCGAGGACGCAAGGAAGAAGATGAAGACAGCGAAGAAGGGGGTAAAATAATAGTAAAGAAATCACCTACCCTTTTTAAAGAGAATAGAAAAACAACTTGAACCATTCGATGGAAAATCAAAGCGTTAGAAGTGCACATGATGGCGACACGTGTCAAACAGATTTCCGTAAAGGAAAGAATCTGACGAAGTTATTGCTGCGGTAAAAACGGGAGGACAGCGCATGACGCCTCGATCTCTGCATGAAAATGGGGATGTGCAGTCAAAAAACTCCGCTCAACATATTACCAGGCATCATCATTACTGCTACACGGCCCCATGTTTGAAACATCCCATCGAGACGTATCCTCTGGAAATCAACAGCATAAAAATCGTCATCAATGATTTCATAGCAAACCACTTCGTAAAACTGTGGCTCAGTGGCAATAGTAAGAACCCAAACAAATAAAAAAATTAGAGTCGAAGTAAATTCCTCCATCAAGGTTGAGACTACACTCGAGTGCAAAATATTTTGACTGTAGCCTCGGGGGCTACTACTATCGAGAGCACTGGTCGCACACCCAACAAAATGTCAAGAAAATACGAAAGCCATTAGGATATTATAAGTTCTTCGAGCCTATGTCCAGATGCACACATCCAAACATAGCCTCAGGGGCTACTCCTATCAAGAGCCCTAACGCGCACCTGATAATGGAAAAATGAAATCTCGTCAAGCAATTACTACTATCAGGAGCATTTATAAATAGCTTTAAAGCTCTAAATCGCCAGATAAGGCAACTGACAAAATTAATCTCGGATCACACTCAACGCGACAAAATTTTGAATGCCATGTTCAGAAACATGAAGGTAAGACCCCAGGATCCGCCCTATGTGGCCTGGTAACCGTACAAGAATACGCTCTGCCAGACAAAAATCTGTTTCAATGATAGGATGAAAAATCCCCACGGACACGTTGGGTACCCGATAAAATAGAACTGGGATTCAGTATTCGCTAAGACCTCAGCGGATCGAACTAAATTACGCCAGTATAAAATCCCGAGTTCAACCCTAGCGACTTGAATTTGATGTAGGACAACCTTGTTTTTGCCCAAGAGCAATTAATTGATTCCCAATCCATCGGATGCATCAGGCTCGTTGTACCAAATCCCTATAAACTAAAAATAAAAACAGAGAAAGAAGGAAAAGTAAAAACCAACTCCATCGATCTCCACCACCATCTCCATCACCATTGCTGATTCCCATGATGAGGAGGGAGTAGTTCTCTCTCGAGGCTAAGGGTTCTACCGGTAGATATGTGTTCATCTCTCTCTCTATGCATGATCATATTGTGATTATGAGCTTTGTAATCAAGTAGATCTACCTTGCTACTCAAGTGCTTTAATAGATCTCTGCTCTCCCCATGTGTGTGAAAGTGACAGCGTGCATACCATGGTGGCACTTAGGCTAGAGATTACAAATACTTGTTATGAGTTATATTTGGAGTTGGATGTATTTATGAAATTGTGGTGTTTGTTGAAACCATCTAGTGCTCAAGGTGACGGTGTGGGGTTTTCTAGATGGGAAAGGCTAACTTTGAGGTGTGATGTTATAGCCCTACCATCGATTAGAGTGTCCAACCGGAGAGTAGTTAAGAGTAGTATCATAAAGAGAAGATATTTATATGAGAGTGTTCACTAGCGAAAGTATGATCCCTAGGCCTTGTTTCTAAGCATTGAAACACCGTTTGCAATTAGATCTATTACATGTTTCCTTGCTTCCATCTTTATTTCAGTTTGCCTTTAGTCTTTTCCCACGTCAACCACACGCCAGCAAGCTATTTTCTATCACCGTTACCAATTATAATTATCCATACCACTTGTATTTCACTATCTCTTCACCGAACTAGTGCACCTATACACCTGACAAGTGTATTGGGTGTGTTGGGGACACAAGAGACTTCTTGTATCTTGATTGTAGGGTTGCTCGAGAGGGAATACCTTTGACCACTTCCTCCCTGAGTTCGATAAACCTTGGGTGATCCACTTAAGTGAAAACTTGCTGCTGTTCTAAAAACCTCTGCACTTGGAGGCCCAACAACTGTCTACAAGAATAGAAGTGCGTAGACATCAATCTACAAGACTTTGTTTGTATGTTTTACCTTAGTTTAAAGTACCAATCTAGTTTACATTATAATGGGTTGAATCAATGGATGGAGATAGGCCAGGGTTGAAGATCCACCTGCAGCTGCACATCATATGGGATAAAAGATACTAATAAGCATAGTCATGTGTTATGTTTGAAAGGAGATAATCACTTGTGGGCAACACATCCTAATATACTAGAGCCTTCGTGATGCAGCGGGCATAGTAATAGTCTTTTGTTGGGCCACGCAGAGATAAAAAAAATTTCCCTACGCGGTGATCCTAAGATCCATCTCAGGTAGAAGGCCACGAGGATTACCACTAGACACGCAGTTGCGGAACCGATGAAGCATGTTTCTTGATGCAGTGTAGTCCTCACGATCCGTTCCTGTTCCACGCCTCATGATCCGTTTCGGTTCCACGATCGTTGAAGTTCTGAACGTACAACACCTCCGCCAGTATCCACACGTACGAGGAGGAGCACTGGCGATGGACTGCTAGGTCCGCTACGGCGGCGACAGGACGGACTGGAGCTAGGGTTTCCAAAACATGGAGTGACCTAACCTTATGCTCTAAGCACCTGTGCCCCAGCTTATATTGGGAGTGAAAGTAGGCTCCACTCACTTGTGGCCCATTCACTAAAAGGCCTATATTAGCCACTACAAGTCTCACTTGCTGACTAAGTCCATGTCTCTATTTGGTTCCAACCCAAATAGATTTCATGTTTGGGTCTAACCCAAACTTGCTCCTGCTCTTAAGTGTGTGACCCAATAGGCTCATGGTAACCCGGACACGATTCCGAGTCTCACTCGTGATCGATCAGTCGGTAGCGGCTCCTAGCAGAACGTGCCGACTCCCAAGTACCAATATGTCATGACCAATAATGCGACTTTCGTCTAAGTCCCTTTTACCTCACGATATACCTTGTCGGACTATAGGCGAATGTTCGTCATCCCTTAAATAGTCTGACTCTCTTTCTCGATCCGAGATAAGTGATTCATCCGACTAACTCTTACTCGTTCGCCTCGGTTAACACTTAACCGAGTCACGCATGGCCATGCTTTCCAAATCATATCTTCTGAGAGGGCCCCGAGAATATCTCTCTAGACGGAGGGGCAAAATCCCATCTTGGTTATTCACATCATGCAGCTTGATTCTAAGTCGACCGAACTCCGCCTTTATAACTGCCCAGTGACGGAACAACGTTTGACAGAACCTAAGTCGGTGATCCTCAACTCGGATTGTGCACTAACCTCAGGTCTAAGGATTACATTGATTGAGATATGCAAATGACGACTTGTTCGTTGCATCTCAATATGGGCCAGTCCGACTCGCTAAACTCTTTAGCTGAATCCGTGTAAGTCGGAATGGCATCTCCATGCCCCTGACAAGTGGAATCGAGTCATCTGCCGACTTTCACATTAGTCTAAGCTGTGTGTCGAACATAACCTTAATGACCAAGGACAATTAGTATGAACAACATGAATATGCAGTTCCACAATCGAATCACATATTCAATGAAACATATCAGTAGTTCATACATGGACAAAAACCTTATGAATACATTGGGAACAACATCATACATGATTGCCTCTAGGGCATATTCCCAACAGTCTCCCACTTGCCCTAGAGCCAATCATCTGACATCACATGTCTAGACATCTAATGCCCATAGCTCTCAGGTGCGCCTCATGCTTCGGTTGTGGAAGTGGCTTTGTCAACGGATCCGCAATGTTTGCATCCATGTGTACCTTGCATAACTTGATATCACCTTGATCCACGAACTGGCGAATAAGGTGGTACCGCATGAGTATATGTTTGTTCTTCTGGTGTTGTCTAGGTTCCTTGGCTTGTGTGATAGCACCATTGTTGTCACAATACACGTCTAACGGATTGGACGAGCCCTGAACCACACCAAGATCCATGAGGAAATTCCTCATCCAAACGGCTTCTTTTGCCGCCTCCGAGGGAGCAATATACTCATCTTCTGTTGTAGACGCAGACACCGTCTCTTGCTTGGAACTCTTCCAGCTCACACCCCCTCCGTTTATCACAAACACAGATCCGGATTGTGAACGAGAATCATCCGAGTCAGTGAGATAACTCGCATCCGTGTAACCCCTTACACTTAGTTCATCCTCACCTCCATAAACCAGGAACATATCCTTAGTCCTTCTTAAGTACTTGAGGATATTTTTAGCCACTTCCTAGTGGATCTCTCTAGGGTCAGCCTGGTATCTGCTCACAACACTTAGAGCATAGGAAACATCCGGCCTAGTACAAATCATAGCGTACATGATGGATCCGATTGCAGAAGCATACGGAATTGCACTCATCCGACTTCTCTCATCAGTTGTCGAAGGACAATGAGTCTTGCTAAGTTTTACGCCATGGTACATCGGTAAGAACCCCTTCTTAGACGATTCCATGTTGAACTTCTTCAACACTTTGTCCAAACATGTACTCTAACTCAATCCAATGAGGCGCTTTGATCTATCTCTATAGATCTGTATTCCTAGTATGTAAGTCGCCTCACCCAAGTCTTTCATCGAAAAACTCTTTTCCAATGACTCATTGGTCTCTTGCAACATCTGGACATCATTTCCAATCAGTAATAAGTCATCCACATATAGGATCAGAAAGTTTACTTTGCTCCCACTAAACTTCTTGTATAAACAAGAATCATGATCACTCTTGATGAAGCCAAACGATTTGACTACCTCATCAAAGCGAATGTTCCAACTCCGAGATGCTTGCTTCAATCCATAAATGGACTTCTGAAGTTTGCATACCTTGTCAGCATTAGCCGGATCAACAAAACCCTCGGGCTGTATCATATACACATCTGATACGTCCAAAACGTATCTACTTTCCCGAACACTTTTGCTATTGTTTCTCTTCTAAACTTGTGTGATTTGGATGCAACTAACATGAACTGACGCTGTTTTCAGCAGAATTACCCTGGTGTCTACTTTTTGTGCAGAAAATCAACTATCAAGAAAAATCCCGAAAAATATGCTGAAAATCCTATTTCACCAGAAGACTCCAGGAGCCAGAATACGAGACGGAGGGGGGCTGGGCTCAGGCCACACCACCTGGCCGCGCGGGCTAGCCCAGGCCACACCAGGGGGTGGTCTGGCCACCCCCAGACACCCCCTCGGTCTCCCTCTTTGCTTATAAGAAGCCTTCTGACCTAAAAACTCTAGAGGGTTTGACGTATTTCCAGAAGGAGTTCTGCTCCACCGCTACCACCAGATTCCATGAAACAGCACCAGAAACTCCATTCTGGCACCTTGCCGGGATGGGGAATTGGAGGAGATCATCGCCATCATCATCACCATCGCTTCTCCATCGACCATCCATGTTTCCCCCATCTATGAGTGAGTAATCCCCTGCTGTAGGCTATGGGGATGGTAGGGATTGGATGAGATCGTTCATGTAATGGCATCGGATTTTTAGGGCATGATTCCTAGTATCTTTTATTAGTGCTTTATGACTTTGTTGCGACTTGTTATGGTTAATGCTTGTCACTAGGGCCCGAGTGCCATGATTTCAGATCTGAACATGTTATTGATTCATTATGATAGTATTGTTTATGGTCTTACCTGCAAGTTGTATACACACGTTGTTGTCTGGAACCAATGGCCCCGAAGTGACAGAAATTGGGATAACCGGAGGGAATAGCTTTGATGTGAGGATCACGTGTGTTCACGGAGTGTTAATGCTTTGCTCCGGTGCTCTATTAAAAGGAGCACCTTAATTGCTAGTAGTTCCCTTGAGGCCCCGCTGCAAACAGGCTGGCAGGACAAAAGATGTTGTGCAAGTTCTCATTGCGAGCACGTATGACTATATATGGAACACATGCCTAGGATTATCTAGTACTTGGATGCTTTATCTTATTTATCTGCAATTGCCCTATGTTCTGATTGCCATGTGAATTGTCTTTTCCATGCAACGCCCGTCCATCCATCCCTATGCCTACCGCACTCGAATCCTACTGTTTGCTACAATTGTTACTACTTTCTTACTTTACTACTGCTGCTACAAAACTGTTGCTACTGATAAACTGCTGTGAGCAAGATTGTTTCCAGGTGCAGCTGAATTGACAACTCAGTTGTTAAGTCTTATAAATATTCTTTGGCTCCCCTTGTGCCGAATCAATAAATTGGGTTTCACTTCCCTCGAAGATACTGCGATACACCGCTATACTTGTGGTTCATCAAGACTATTTTCTGGCGCTGTTGCCGGGGAGCATAGCTTTATTTATTAAGTTCACTTGGATTATCTATTGTTCGCTGCTATTCATCCATCATGGGTAAGTCTCGTGATGGCAAGGTTCCTATTTTACCATCCACTACAAGAAGAGGTATGGTTCTGAACACCTCTGTTGCTCTTGATTCACCATCTGTTATGAGTAAGCTCGTTACACCACCACATACACATGCTACACACACTGCTACTACTGCTAAATCTGAAACTTCTGATGCTTATGATGTTGCTTCTACTATTCTTGATAAGAGTGGTTCATTCGGTCCTTTCCTAGATGCTACGATTGCTAGAACTATAGTTGGAAATACTGAAACTCCTAATGAAGACACTACTACACCTGTTAGTTCTCCTTGATATTGAAGACGGTTATGTTGAGATGACCGATGAATTTATTAAAGAATGTAAAAACACCCATGATAGGAGTGCTGCTAAGAATCTCCTTGAGAGGCGTACTATTAGACCCAAATTGTCTTCTATTGCTAAGTTTGCTGCTTCTCCCATAAACATTAAAGATAAAGATTATGATTTCTCTCTTGATCTATCTTACATAGCTATCGTTGAGAAAGAACCTTTTTGTGGGACTAAGAATGAAAGTGCGGTAGCACATATGAATGAACTTTCTACCATGAGTGGCTTGTTTTCTGATGATATTAAGATGTGTACTTACTTTGTTGCTAAGATTTTCCCCTTTTCACTAAAAGGAGAAGCTAAAACTTGGTTTAGTAATTTACCTCCTGGATCTATTGATAGCCCTGATTGTTTGATTAGTACTTTCCTGCAGAAATATTTTCCTCCTAGTGCTAGACATGCTATTTTGCAGGAACTTTTTGATTTTAAACAGGGAGAAAAAGAGATATTGCCTGAATCATGGGCAAGGTTTTGTGCTTTGATTCATGCACAGGCTGGAAGTCCATTACCTAAGAATGAGCTTCTTGATATATTTTATAATGGACTAACTGAAGAATCTAAGACATACCTAGATAGTTGTGCTGATTGTGTTTTCAGGAATAGGACTCCCAAGGAAGCTGAGGAATTAATGGCTAAAATAAGCAAGAACTATGAAGATTGGACTCCTCCTGAACCATACCTGAAGTAATTATACCTGCACCAACTATTCATGTGCCTATTCCATCACCTAAGTAGAGGGGAATTATTGAATTGAATGATGAAGTAATGAAGGAAGCTAAGAAATGTCTTAAGTAGAAGGGAATTAAAGCTGCAGATGTCAAGAATTTACCTCCTATAGAAGAATTATGTAAACCTATCCCCTACTTATCCACTATTGAGGTACACTCTCTCCAACACTTTGATGAAGGTGATATCCCTTACTCTAAACCTCCTGATCAATGCTTAGAAGAATTCGATATCTTTATTGTTAAGCAAGATAATTTTAATAAAAGGGTGCAAAATCATCTAATGGAAAACACTAGAGCTATTGATGAGTTAAAAGATATTGTGGAAAGAACCTCTAATGATGTTAAAATGATTGTTAAACATTTTCAAATGGTTCAAACTCAAATAGATCAACTCATTAAAGTGCAAAAAGACTTGCTAGTTAATGCTGCTAAAGAAAAAACATGCTTATGAAATTAGAACCAGAAGTGGTGCTGCTACCCAAGATCCTCTATATCCCGAGGGGCATCCCAAAAGAATTGAGCAGGATTCTCAACAAGCTAAAAATAGTGGCTCTACTCGTAAGAAAAGGAAAAAGAAACATAAAACTAGTGTAGAACCCTCTGAACCTGCCATAGATCCTAATAGTATATCTATTTCTGATGCTGAAACTGAAAGTGGTAATGAAGAAAATGAAGTTCCTAATGAAGAAAAAGTTGAAGAAGAACCTGAAAAGCACACTAAGAATACTAAATACACTAAAGAAGATTTTATTGCTAAGAAACATGGTAGTAAAAGAGAGCATTGGGTACAAAAACCTATGTCTTTCCCTAATAAGAAACACAAGTCAAATGAAGATGAACACTATAATAAGTTTTGTGAGTGGATGAAACCTTTATTCTTGCAAATTCCTTTGACTGATGCTATTAAATTGCCTCCTTACTCAAAGTATATGAAGGATATTGTCTCGAATAAAAGGAAGATCCCTAATGAAGAAATTTCTACTGTGCTTGCTAATTATTCCTTCAATGGTAAGGTTCCAAAGAAACTTGGAGACCCAGGGATTCCAATTATCCCTTGATCTATTAAGAATAGTGATGTTAGAACTGCTTTGTGTGATTTGGGAGCTAGAGTTAGTGTTATGACTTTCTCTCTATATAAGACGCTTCAACTAGAAAAATTAATACCAACTGATATATCTTTGCAAATGGCTGATAAATCTACCACTATTCCTGTTGGTATATGTGAGGATGTACCTGTTCAAGTGGCTCATAATTGCTTGATATTAACTGATTTTGTTGTGCTTGAAATGCCTGAAGATGATAATTTGTCTATTATTCTTGGGAGACCCTTTCTTAATACTGCAGGAGTTGTTATGAATTCTAATAAGGAAAGATGTCTTTCAATGTTAATGACAAGGAACACACTGTCTATTTCCCCAAGAAGATTGAAAGGACTTATGGTTTGAATTCAATTGAACAAGTTGAGGGCATTCAAGTTGGAGAAATATATTGTCCCATACCAAGAATTTTTTTTGAAACTATTATGATTGGGACCATTGCTATCAAGGTTGAGGTAACATAATCATTAGTGGAATACAAAGTTTTGTCTCATATGAAATTGTTTTGGTAACAAGACCTGATCAACCTTGTTAACAAAAGGATTCCATTGAACAAAACAATGTTTTCACCATGATTATCTCCGTTTACTTTTATTCTATCCATTTTAGTTTTTGCCTTCGTTTAGTTCTCCTTTTTGTTGTTAGTTGCTTGCATGTTAGAGTGTCTTAGAACTCCTATAGTTCTAGCTTTGTTTTGTCATTGCATCATTTCTAGAAAAAATCTGTCTGTTAGAAAATCATTCTTCTATACCTGAAAAATGCCCAAAAATAAAGTGTCTCGAAAAATTCCAAAAAATTCATATTAAATTTTTACATGAAAAAAGGGGCAGAGGAGTGCCTGGGAGGTACTAGGGGACCCACCAGGCAGGCTCACCACCTGGTGGCGCGGCCTGCCCTGGGTGGCACCATGCCATGGTGTGGGCCACCCCTAGCCCTCCACTAACTCTCTCACCTGTCACTTTCTTCTCTCTCCCGAGCAAGCTCCAGTCCATTGCTCAAAATCGCGTTCTTGCTGTGCTTGCTCTCGATTTTTTCGATATCCTTGCTCAGCCCATCTTTGTTGCTGAAATTTGGAGCACTTGATCTCCGGTATGTGACTCCTCCCCTTGTCCAAGTAGATTTGAGTTTAGTGGATTATATCTTGAGTATTTTGCTGCTGTAGGTGACAGGTTATGAGAGCTTGTAATCTTGTTTGATGCTTAGAGATATAGTTTTGATGCATGTTTAGGCCTCTTACAAGTCCCTATGAGTAGTATCCTTCATTATAATTCACTTTGCAATCACTTGTTTAATAGGTGTTTAAATTTCAGAATACCAAGCATGAACAACCATACCTTTGGAGAGATATTTGAGAGGGATGCACCTAGGAGGTCGAGGCCCTCAAGATCAGCCTCTCGGTTTAGGCCATCATACAACGAAGATATCATTGCAACTCGTATTGGTAATGAAAGGGACGATGGAGATGCTCACCCATCTACTTTTCCTTGTTTTACTTTCTTACAAGCTGCAGCGATTCTTGATGATTTCTTGCTACTGACTGAGAGGGTTGGTTTGACCTCATATATGCAAGATGAGAGTGAGCAATACGATGTGCTCACCAAAACCTTTGTTGAGAGTTTCGCGTTTACTAACACCCCATATCAGTCAACTATCTCTTTCAAAATTTATAACCTACCCTTCACCATGACATTGGAAAGATTTTGTAGTGTTGTAGGTGTAAGCATGACAGGGACCGTTAAAAATATTGAAGGGCGACCCGCTGATTTACTGGACCTTTACCGAGGGGTGACCAATGATGATGACCGCGTGGCGCAGCGCGGAAAGATAAGAAATATCCAACTCCCTGCTCTTAGATACTTTGCATATTATCTTGCTACTAGCGTACTTGGTAGGGAAAACACAAGTAATATCTCCAACTATCATTTAGCTTTCCTTGCTGCTACGCTCAACCATGATACTCGGTACAACCTTGGATCGCTTATTGCTCGCTGCCTAGCTGCTAGGGGGCCTATCTATGGGGGCATCATTGGCTCGTGTATGGTCAATGCATTAGGGCTTTCAGTGGAACCCAATGATACTATATTAGAGCCACAAAGGCTTGACCTTGTTGCTATGAAAACTCATCACTTTGTCACTGCTGATTCTGATTTGGACAGTCTAGCATATAGGATGCTATTTACTGACGGGGATGAAAGGGAGATCCCTTTGCCACAGTCTTCTTTGTTTAGTGTTCACAGGAGACCATGGTCGCGCTTCAAGGAGGAGGTGGACGAGCATCTTCGCTTGCTGGGTTTCCACGAGCAGCACTAGGAGGATGTGCCCTCCTATGATTACTCTGCGCACTACGGAGGGACGTACTCGATCTCACACCAGGACGAGGGTACCTCCTCGTCGTACCACGGTGACACTTCATCCTAGCCAGCTTGGGATTGATACCCACTTAGGCCAAAAGCCTAAGCTTGGGGGGAGGTACGCCGACATCGCACTCATCTCCCTATCATGTTGCGTTGGTACTTTGTATATTCATGTTTCGTTTTCTTTTTAGTTTTCGTTCTTTCTTTGCTTTTGCAAACACAAAAAGACCAAAAATATTTCTGTTGTTTCTCGTTGGTTTGTTTATTTTTCTTTTCGCCTTGGTTTGTTTTTCCCTTTTTGCTTTGTTTGAACTATTCGAAAAACCCAAAAAGATTTTGCTTTGCTTGTTTTTCCTTTTTGGTTCTTGCTTTAAAAAAAATCGAAAACACCAAAAATATTTGTTGTTCTTCTTTGGCTTTGTGAGTTTGTTGCAGGGTTCAGCAGTCCACAGTGGATATTGGTTTCATATTATTATTCAAGCCACACAAGTGAAGAGCAATAATGAGGATTAATGACAACTTGAGGTATGGTAAGAGGCTGGTAACGAACTCTATTTGTTTTCATTTTTGTACATATACTCATCATTGTGGGCATGCTTAGCCTGTTCGTGTAGGGTGTATGTTATCTTTGGATGCTTAGTAGTTCTTGCTTTCATATGATTAGTCCCAGCTTGCTAATAGTTTGTAGCATGTCATATGAATGTTTGATTGTATTACTCTATTCATAACTTGGTATGACACCGTGGTATCCTCCTCTGAATGTTTCGTTTGAATTGACTTGGCACATGCTCATGCATGCATATGACTGAAATAATCAGTTAAGCCTCATTGAATTATTTTGCCTTGAGGCTCTTGAATCACTTTCATTCCATGATTAGTCCTATTTTGTTGCAAGCATGATTATGATAGCTATTGCTCTCTCATTTGTCGCTCCCTTACTATTGCTAGCCTTCACTTTCACTGAGTATGTTTTACTCATGTTTCCAACTCCCTAAAACCAAATATTTCCAAAGTGTCCACCATACCTACCTATTAGCATCATTTGCTATTTCCGTGCATATTCAATATGCCTTGTTTTCTTCTGAATAAAATGCTTGCTTGTTATGAGAAAGTTAGTTAGTAAAGCTCTCACGAACTTGATTGGCACACTTTATTTTCTGCACTTAATAAACCTGAACCATTGTGACTGTCCATGAAAGTTATATGCTTGCAAATTATAGGCTGGGGATTAGCAGAACCGTGCTGTCACGGGGAACACTTTCAACACTTGTAAATATATACCCAGTTGACACCATGCTCTTTTTTTGCGGATGTCGTCGATGTGAAATAAAAGGGGAGCTTGTAAGTCCATGGAGTTATGTATGTGTGTTAGAGAAACGCCTGGGCCGCCGGTCTAATCCATGCCATCATGGTGGAAACCTGCAGCATAACCATAATGATATCTATGAATCATTCTTCTTATAAAAAAAGAGATATAGCTATTGATAAAAAGAAAAAAAAGAGGTATATGAAAAGAGGAAAGAGAGAAAAAAGCACCATTTTCCCATGGTAAATAAGAAGTTGCTGAGATACTCATTGTCTGCTTGCCTTGTCATTTTGATATGGGGATTCTTCCGTATCATCGGGCAAGGGGTACCCCGTTGGCGGTTCTCTATGGTACGCACGTATTTACGATGACAAGAACTTACCGGTCACTAAAGTTGAGTAGCATGAGAAGCGGCCCTCATACTCAAGGGACATGGGATTTCCAGTTTATAGCTGTCAGGCATATAACTCAGATTGGACCTCACTTTCACCTTAACCACATTAAAGATGCTTATGATAGGGGCAATGAGAGCTCAAAGCTAATGAGTACCATACTTTCAGCATTTGGAAGCCTTTCAAACTATTCAAAACCTTTTCATTTTCTTGTTGCGTCTCCACATACTCTTTGAGCACTTTCTTGAGAGCATAGTTGTTATTCTGTGTGCTTGTCTCATTACTTGATTATTTGTGTTATGACTTTGATGCTTGTATCTTTGATATCTTTACTTCTAGTCTTCACCTAAACTTCAGAGGTGCCTTGGCATTCATAATCAAAGGCAAGCGAGATACCACTCTATCATACCTTGTTATGAGCATTGTAATGTTGCTTATGTTTATGCTTCATGCTACTTATTATTTTTGAGTTGGAATCTCTTCATAGCTTGAAATGCCTATTAAGTAAACTTAGTTGCATACTCCTTATTATGAATTGTCTAAGTAGTTGATCACATGCTGAGAATATATACATCATATGAAGCAAATGTGTTTGTGAAAGTTCTTTTATCACATTTAGTTTTCAACTGAATTGCTTGAGGACAAGCAATAAGCTAAGCTTGGGGGGAGTTGATACGTCCAAAACGTATCTACTTTCCCGAACACTTTTGCTATTGTTTCTCCTCTAAACTTGTGTGATTTGGATGCAACTAACATGGACTGACGCTGTTTTCAGCAGAATTGCCCTGGTGTCTACTTTTTGTGCAGAAAACCAACTATCAGGAAAAATCCCGGAAAATATGCCGAAAATCCTATTTCACCAAAAGACTCCAGGAGCCAGAATACGAGATGGAGGGGGGCTGGGCCCAGGCCACACCACCTGGCCACGCGGGCTAGTCCAGGCCGCGCCAGGGGGTGGCCTGGCCGCCCCAGACACCCCCTCGGTCTCCCTCTTTGCCTATGAGAAGCCTTCTGACCTAAAAAATCTGGGGGTTCAACATTTTTCCAGAAGGAGTTCCGCTCCACCGCCACCACCAGATTCCACAAAACAACACCAGAAACTCCGTTCAGGAACCCTGCCGGGACAGGGGATTGGAGGAGATCATCGCCATCATCATCACCATTGCTTCTCCATCGACCATCCATGTTTCCCCCATCTATGAGTGAGTAATCCCCCGCTGTAGGCTATGGGGATGGTAGGGATTGGATGAGATCGTTCATGTAATGGCATCGGATTGTTAGGGCATGGTGCCTAGTATCTTTTATTAGTGCTTTATGACTTTGTTGAGACTTGTTATGCTTAATGCTTGTCACTAGGGCCCGAATGCCATGATTTCAGATCTGAACATGTTATTGATTCATTATGATAGTATTGTTTATGGTCTTACATGCAAGGTGTATACACTCGTTGTTGTCTGGAACCAATGGCCCCGAAGTGACAGAAATCGGGATAACCTGAGGGAATGGCTTTGATGTGAGGATCACGTGTGTTCATGGAGTGTTAATGCTTTCCTCCGGTGCTCTATTAAAAGGAGCACCTTAATTGCGAGTAGTTCCCTTGAGGCCCCGCTGCAAACAGGCTGGCAGCACAAAAGATGTTGTGCAAGTTCTCATTGCGAGCATGTATGACTGTATATGGAACACATGCCTAGGATTATCTAGTACTTGGATGCTTTATCTTATTTATATGCAATTGCCCTAATGTTCTAATTGCCATGTGAATTGTCTTGTCCATGCAATGCCCGTCCATCCATCCCTATGCCTACCGCACTCGAATCCTACTGTTTGCTACAATTGTTACTACTGTCTTACTTTACTACTGCTGCTACTTTACTATTCCTACTACAAAACTGTTGCTACTGATAAACTGCTGTGAGCAAGATTGTTTCCAGGTGCAGCTAAATTGATAACTCAGTTGTTAAGGCTTATAAATATTCTTTGGCTCCCCTTGTGTCGAATCAATAAATTAGGTTTCACTTCCCTCGAAGATACTGCGATACACCCCTATACTTGTGGGTCATCAACATCCTCGATTAAATTTCCATTAAGGAAAGCTGTCTTGACATCCATCTGCCATATCTCATAGTCAAAATACGCTGCTATAGCTAACATGATCCGAACTGATTTAAGCATCGCCACGGGAGAGAAAGTTTCATCGTAGTCAACTCCTTGAACTTGTCGGAACCCCTTCGCGACAAGCCGTGCCTTATAGATAGAAACATTTCCATCCATATCAGTTTTCTTCTTAAAGACCCATTTGCACTCGACGGGTCTTGCACCGTCTGGTAGATCAACCAAGTTCCAAACTTGATTTTCATCCATGGACTTTAACTCAGATCTCATGGCTCCAAGCCATGACTCAGAATCAGAACCCACCATCGGTTCCGAATAAGTTGACGGCTCATCACTATCCAACAGCAACACATCACGAACACTTCGCAATCTGGCCGATCTTCGCAGAGTCGGTGCAGTTGCCGTCTCAGGTACCACGATTGGCTCAACCTCTAAGGTTTTTGCCGACTTGCTGTTGGCCGGTATCTCTCGAATTTCTTCGAGTTGCACCGTGCTCCCAATAACTCCTCGACTGAGAAACTCTTTCTCAAGGAAGACACCGTTCCGAGCGACAAACACTTTGCCCTCTTCTCGATTGTAGAAGTAGTAACCCAAGGTTTCCCTCGGATACCCCACGAAAATACACTTATCCGACTTGGTTGTAAGCTTGTCCGACTGAAGTCGCTTGACAAAAGCTTCACAACCCCAAATCTTAAGAAAAGATAAACTCGGCTTCTTGCCAGTCCACATCTCATGCGGTGTCTTCTCTACCGACTTTGATGGTACTCTGTTTAGTGTGAACGCTGCAGTTTCTAGACAATAACCCCAAAATGATAAAGGAAGATCTGTCCGACTCATCATTGACCGTACCATGTCCAACAAGGTCTGATTCCTCCTTTCCGACACACTGTTTCTCTGCGGCGTTCCTGGAGGAGTGAGCTGGGGAACTGTTCCACAACTCTTCAGATGGTTATCAAACTCATGGCTCATGTACTCGCCTCCTCGGTCCGACTGAAGAAACTTTATTTTCTTGCCGAGTTGATTCTGTACCTCATTCTGGAATTCCTTGAACTTTTCAAAGGCTTCCGACTTATGTTTCATCAAGTAGATATATCCATACCTACTCAAATCATCAGAGAAGGTAATGAAGTACTCATAACCACCTCTGGCTGTCGTGCTCATTGGGCCACATACATCACTATGTACTAGTCCCAATAAGTCGGACGCCCTTTCACAACTCTTTGCAAAAGGTGTCTTGGTCATCTTGCCGAGTAGGCAGGATTCGCATGTCTCGAACAACTCCAAGTCGAACGAAGTTAGGAGTCCATCATCATGGAGCTTTTTCATGCGTTTCCAACTTATGTGACCAAGCCGACAATGCTAAAAGTAAGTCATATTCAGATCATTTGGTTTCAACCTTTTCACATTTATATTATAGACAGATTCACCCTCAAGATTCAAAATAAATAACTCGTCCCGGACGGGTGCAAAGCCGTGAAACATAGCATTCAAATATAAAGAACAACCATTATTCTTAATATTCGACTCATAGCCTTGTCTCATCAAACATGAGGCAGAAATAATGTTTCGACTAAGCACTGGAACATAATAACAATTATTTAGCTCCATTAAGAATTCGAAAGGTAAATGAAGTTGCATCCTGCCGACTTCCAATGCAGCGACTCTCGCTCTGTTGCCGACTCGAATGTCAACCTCGCCTCTCACCACGCCCCTAGTTCTTACCAGTCCCTGCAACGAGTTGCAGATGTGAATGACTGATCCGGTATCATATACCCAAGAACTACCAGTGCATCAGCAAGATAAATGTCTATAACATTGCAAACAAGCGTACCTGAGCCGGAAGTCACACCTCCACTCTTGGCTTTGCTAGCCAGATACTTGCTGCAATTCCTCTTCTAGTGGACATCCGACTTGCAGCAGAATCAAGTGGATCCGGCTGCAGGAGATGGCTTAGTCCCTGAGGAAGCGCTTTGGACTGGGTCCTCGGCCTTACCTCCTGACTTTGCCTTCTTCTTCTTACTCCAAGAATTCTTCTTGAACTTAGCCTTATTCTACACCATCAACACTTGACTGGTACCTTTCTTGAGATCCGCCTCAGCCTGCTTGAGCATCCCATGTAATTCAGTGAGCTTCTTATCCATACCATGCATGTGGTAGTTCGATATGAACTGACCATACGCATTAGGAAGAGAGTTCAGAATAATGTCCGTAGCGAACTCTTTGCTAATGGGGTAGCCAAGCCTTTCCAGAGACTGCATGTAACCAACCATCTTGATCACATGCGGACTCAGTGGATCGCCATCCTTAAGCTTGCAGCTGAACAAAGCCTGAGAGACTTGATACCTCTCAGTCTTTGCCTGAGCCTAGAACATACTTTTGAGGCTTTCGATCATATCGTAGGCCTCAACATTCTCGAATTGCTGCTGTAAGTCCGGTTCCATGTGAGCAAGCATAAGACAGCTAAGCTCCGTGGATTCATCACAAATCTGACGGTAGGAATTGGTGGCGGCGACCGTCGCATTCTCATCTGGCTCAGCTGGAAGTGGGTTGTCTAGGACACGGTCCCTTTTTTCTTGTTTGAGAACAATTCCCAGATTACGATACCAGTTGGTGAAATTAGTTCCATCCAGCTTATCTTTCTCTAAGATGGTTCTCGAAGCAAAACCGGAAATCTAAGGAAGACTGCTAGGTGCCATTGATCTACAACAGAAAATATGAAAAACACTTAAGAGATGTATCCATAAAGAGCAAGCATATTAAACATTTTAATATTTATGCTCCCACTAGAACCAACACCCCTCCGATGGTTACTTAGTGATTCAGGACCCTAAATAAGCAAGTCGACTAGTGAGCTTTAGCATCACTGCTAGCCATCGAGTGATCTAGGTAGACAACTCCTTGTCAATCGTATCTCATACGACTCCTGTTGGATGGGTGGCATCACATGCCCAGGCTCCCATCCGACTTTTCCCTGAGTCCCACAACCGTTGTGATAGACCCGTCTAGATTACCAAGTGCTTCTGCTGTAAGAGTCCGACTCGAACCCACCTAGTCAGAAAGAATTGATAGCACCTCAATTTTATGAGCCCACTACCAAAAATGTCCGACTTGTGATGGTGCAGCACTGGCGGGGAAACTGACTAGACCTTCTTTGAGGGATTACTTTCTACCAACTATCTAATAGAGGTAAAACAGAGACATAGCAATAACACAAAATAAAGCAATTATAATGTGAAATGGTATGGCTCCCTTCATGGCGATCTCCATCTCCACAAACCCTATAATCCGACTCGTGTCAACTCTTGTCACATGCCGTCTTACTCCATGTAGCCGACTTGTACATCGACTTGCATGCCATCCGAGTTCTCCAAACAGCTACACTAGCTAGTAATGTAAATTATATAGAGAATCCGACACGTAGGTCGTTATACAATAAAATGACAGCACCTAGGCTCCAGCCGGCTGACAAAAACCGTGATACGTAGATCACGTATGGATTACACATATCACATGCACATAAGCCATACCATTCACAACATCATCCTGCAAAAACAAGTTATGCATAGATACGATATCTACCGGCATTGTGAAACTCGTAACGACATCTAAGGCGCTACGACAGGGCGAAGCCGGTGGTCCCAGTCTACCCTGATCCGGACATGGATTTCGTCATTGGATAAAACAATTTTACCCAAATCCGATCCTAACTCCGATTCGACCAAACTCTTTGATCTTCGATCACCGCATCCGGATTTACATGTCACAGTCTACCCCGATGGAGGAAGCCGACCAGTAGTGGTATGTCGTTCCACGACCTCAGTAGTAAGATCACGGAAACTGGATCGTCCAATTCCCCGTGTACAGTTGATCCAATCAACTTTGTACAAAACTGATCTATCTCATAGATCGACCACCAAAACTACAATTAGATCTAATCTAACGCCAACTGCATATCACATATGTGCGATCTCGAGCCTAAAACCAGAAGCTAACGCTCTGATACCACTGTTAGGCCACGCAGAGATAAACAAAACTTTTTCCCTACGCGGTGATCCCAAGATCCAGCTTAGGTAGAAGGCCACGAGGATTACCACTAGATACGCAGTTGCGGAATCGATGAAGCGCGTCGCTTGATGTAGTGCAGTCCTCACGATCCGTTCCCATTCCACGCCTCATGATCTATTCCGGTTCCATGATTGTCGAAGACCTGAATGTACAGCACCTCTGCCAGTATCCACACATACGAGGAGGAGCACCAGCGATGGACTTCTAGGTCTGGTACGGCGGCGACAGGATAGACTGGAGCTAGGTTTTCCAACACATGGAGTGACCTAACCTTATTCTCTAAGCACATGTGCCCCATCTTATATAGGGAGTGAAAGTGGGCTCCACTCACTTGTGGCCCATTCACTAAAAGGCCTATATTAGCCACTACAAGTCTCACTTGCTGACTAAGTCCATGTCTCTATTTGGGTCCAACCCAAATAGATTTCCTGTTTGCGTCTAACCCAAACTTGCTCCCGCTCTTAAGTGTGTGACCCGACAGGCTCATGGTAACCCGGACACGATTCCGAGTCTCACTCGTGATCGATCAGTCGGTAGCGGCTCCTAGCAGAACGTGTCGACTCCCAAGTACCAATAAGTCATGACGACATACCTTTCCAATGCGACTTTCGTCTAAGTCCCTTTTACCTCACGATATACCTTGTCGTACTATAGGCGAATGATCGTATCCCTTAAATAGTCCGACTCTCTTTCTTGATCCGAGATAAGTGATTCATCCGACTAACTCTTAGTCGGTCGCCTCGGTTAACACTTAACCGAGTCACGCATGGCCATGCTTTCCGAATCATATCTTCCGAGAGGGCCTAGAGAATATCTCTCCAGACGGAGGGACAAAATCCCATCTCGGTTATTCACATCACGCAGCTTGATTCTCAGTCGACCGAACTCCGCCTTTATAACTGCCCAGTGACAGAACAGCGTTTGACAGAACCTAAGTCGGTGATCCTCAACTCGGATTGTGCAATAACCTCAGGTCTAAGGATTACATTGATTGACATATGCAAATGACGACTTGTTCGTTGCATCCCAAGATCGAGACAAGAGACAAAGAAACAAAAGATACAAATCTCAGTTGCAAACAAAATACAAGACTCCCATGAATTATATGCACATAATCGTTGTGAGGTTTCTCCCCAACCCGCAGCCCATGAGGACTACTCACTCATAACAAATAGATCGGAGATAGAAAATATCATACAAATACTTAGATTGAAATCAAATATTCCTACAATGGTTGCCAAATCACAAGGAGATCAAAAGTACAAAGCAATGGCTATGGCTAGTGGATGGGATGGATGGTAGAAGTGATGAACAATGGATGAACAATGGTGTGGATCTCCTTTGGTGGTGTTATGATGTAATCTGAGAATGGCAGCTCTCTAGTCGGCGGCTGGAGCCTCAAAATATAAAGGCCTCTTCACAAAAGTCATAGGTTTGACGAGACGAAGCCAACGCCACCTAGTACGGGTGGACGGTATGGGCGGGGCCTGCCCGTACCAGTGGTTGTTAAGCTTGCTGATGCCCTGGAATGGCTTCCCAATTACTTGGTCGTGTGGACTTCCTCAAAAATCTTCATTATGAATCCTGATTTCGCATTAAAAACAGTGATTTCCTACACAACATAATTCAAAGAGAGGTTTTGCATATTGTTCAAATTATTAGTCATTAGTGGCAAGGATTGAGAGTTTCTTGTCATTTTCTTGACCAAAAACAATGTTTAAACATGGTGGAAGATGGCTAATTTTTAAGCCATCAACTTCCCCAAAGCTCAAACCTTGATTGCCCTTGAGAAAGAAGAAACAAAAGAACTGTAAGGAATCTAGTGTTTAAACTTGAAAAAATGAGAATAAGAATTCACGTACGGTTGGTAGTCTTATGTGCTCAACACATCGTTCATTTGCGAGGCTTATCAAAGTTAGAGAGATGACAATAATACTATACAAGCGTCGGTAAGTCCAAACAATCAAAGTAAAGTTTAATAAAAGTATAAGTAACTAGAAGTGTAATAATCAATCCAATTCTTCTAATTAACTCTTAGCTTGCCAAGAAACACTAGGATGTTTAAATAGCATAATTGAGTAAGAGATTTTCATGTCCTAACTAGTATAACAATGAAGTGTCTTATTTACACCCACATCAATAAATCAAGTCTATCAAAAACACTTCTAATCCAATCATTGTTTTTAAGAAAAACTCGTAAAGTAGTAATGAGACCATGCCAAGGACTTGTTATGTGGATCCTCATAGATATCTCTTTTTCTATTCTTTCAAGGATCGCTAAATGTTTCTTTTGCAAGTGTTTGCACAACCTTTGAGAGTACCAATACTTTTGCCCATATATTGACACGTATGCCTCTCATGTCATCAAATCATAGCCAATATATAGGGTTATACCATACATCATTCAAAAGCTGGAGGAGTTGTTGGCATCCCAAAGGTGTGCATTAGAGACATAGAACAAAGTTATCTCACTTCTTTCTCTCTCTTTTTCAGCTAGTACCACGGTTTGATACGTAAGGTTAACTTTGGCATGTTTCACAATTACCACTAGACTTTATTTCAATCAAACAACTCCTTTCACGAGTGTCATCAAGACTATCAAATTAAATATCTATGGGGTTAAGTATCTTCAAGGGTATACTTGTAGGGGTTCCGTGTATGAAAACAGTAAATTTTACTCTATGCCCCTGAACCCCTAAAGCTGCTAGGACCTATCTATTAGTAATGCAGTAACGGGAGGGGCTTTTCACGAACTTACCCTTGAAGACCGAAAAGCGTTGTCAACGCTCAGGAGAGCATGGTTGATGTAGACGAGCCGAAGCCAACCTCAAGGTCGTGATGAAGTCCTTGCGCTCCTTGGCTCCAACGACTTGAGTGCCTCAAGTGCGACACCTCGCGGGGAGTTACACACGTCCGGTGCCTAACAATGACTCTCACTTCCCTGATCCAGCAGCAGTTGCGGAAGTAGAGCTCCCGGATCCGAATCCCGCGGTGCGACGGCGCTCCGCGGTGAAGATGTCTCTCGCTCGCGCAGTCTAGACTTGGGACCACGGTCACGAGAGAGAGGGGGAGAGAGAAAATATCAATTAGAGGTCCTCCCAAAAGTGGGGAGACCTTTATTGATTATTGGTGTATTTATCTTGGCCAAATACCCCACTATATATAGGGGGTGGAGGGGGGTACACCCTCCCTCAAAGTCCCGGGGTGGGACTAAAGGAGAGGAGGGGGAGGGGGTGGCTGCCGACCACCTAGTGGGCCCCGCGCGGGGGGCTTGGCCCAGCCGGCCAGCACCCTTGCACCTTCTCCCTCTCTCCTTTCCCTAATGGGCCCTCTCCCTCCGAAAATTGGCCCATTAAGCCTTTTTTGACCTTTAATTGATTCTGTTTATTAAATAATTATGAATAAATGATTAAATCAATATTTAACATTCATTCACATATTATGCAACCTCCGTGGCCATGGAACACCTTGCACCTCCACTCCGGACATCCTCCGGACTTACCGAAACCCTTCCGGTTTTCTCCCTTCTTTTCTTCGGTGATTCTACCGATCCTATAAACACTCTCTAAGCATCATCAAGCCCTTAAGCTTGATACCCCACGGTTCTGGAACACTCCAGACATGGTCGGGACACTCCCGCACCAATGATCGACAGAGGGACCTGGATGGCCATGTGACCCCTGTGTGTTCCACGAAGATCTTTCGTCGTTTGAACCGGGACAGTCGTGTCTTATTCCCTTTGTCACTTGATACTTGCATTGCCCGAGATCTGATCAATGACGTCACCATTTCGTGTTCAATCTCGTTATTGAACAATGCTACTTGACTCGTTCCGACAAGTGATATCCCCGTGATCTAATCACACGCTGCGCAGCTATTGGATATAACTTCTCCGAGTAGGCCCTTGAGTATCGTCCCGTCACATGGACGGACAAATCCCGCTCTTGACATATATTGCCTCTATGGTTTCCTCCGAGTACCTGAACACACCTTTATAACCACCGTATTACTAGATGGCGTTTGATGCTATCTAAGCACTCTCGGGAGACAGTGATTGATATTACCTTACGGTCTAAGGAATAGTCTACGAGGATCCATTTCTAATCATCATAACTTGAACTTCGTGACATGATCGGGTCACGATGTTTAGGTTGGGTATTGGTTCATCATCTCAATCTTAGAATGAGATGACCTCATTTCCAACTAGCATAAATGCCACATGATCAGGAAACTTAATCATATGTTGACCAATGAACCAGTGACTAGAGTTTCACTAGGAACCCCTGGTTGTTTGTATATCACACGTGTATTGATGTTTCCACTCAATACAGTTATATCATGATATAAAACTTAATCATAAACTATATGAAATATGATAATAGTCCTTACTACTATTTGTCTCTAGGGCATATTTCCAATAGTCTCCCACTTGCACTAGAGTACAAATACACTAGCTGCATTTGTTCTCAATCATTGGCACCATATATCCGGTACCCTGAACATGCTTGCTCATGGAAGAGGTTGAGTCTTGGGTCTGTACTTTACAGTCCCAAATCCTTTGCAACTTACTAATGTCACCTAGATTGACATTAATACTTTATCATCACATGATAGCATCTGTGTGTATGCATCGTCGCTATGGTAGCAGAACGACGCCTGATTCCAGGAGCCTACAGTGACGTTAGATCAACCTCGAGGGCTTTCCCATGGGCATTGTGCCCTGGGACACATCATTCTATGTTAAAAGCGAACTAGCCTCGCCATAACATTATATAACACTTTAGATGGTACCCTTATCTATTATTATAAATGTATTCATCGAAACACTAGTGCACTCTGTGCAACTTTCGATGTTTTTGTTCACCTTGCTTCCTACTTGACTTTAATTGGTATTTATAGGAGTTTCCAACATATTCCCTTATAACATAACCCTTTATGCTTTAAGATATGTTATCCTTTATGGACTTGGAAAACATGTCTACAGTTCTCTATTAGACACTGCGGACAAAATCAGCTCAACGTTCTGTGATTCGAACTTAATCACTTTTAAGCGTTCCTTATTTTGGATCACATATTATGCTAAGTTATCATCATGGTTTACTAAGATAGAACCTATGTCTTAACATAGTGGATGACGATCATCCTTTTCTTTCTTTCAACCATTGATGTTAAACTTAATACTATTCCTAATTTAAGTCATTAAGGACCATTTCCTTAATTAACTTCTATTCTAAAACAATTTTCAGAATCCCTTAAGGAATACTACATAATATCACAATACACCTATTATCAACTTCTACATCTTATAAATCATTATTTATAAGTATTTGCGCTTTCATTCTTAACACACTTAAGAATTACTCCTATAAGATCCCACTCAAAAATATGTCAATCACATATTGTTTTAGGAATACTTTCATAGCTCCCACTCAATTTTATGCAAATTGCATATCCACTCACTATTTTGAACAACTTCAAAATCCTTTGATCAAATATCAAACTTGGAGATTTACTATGAGATACCAGTACTATTACTAGTTTTAAATACTCTAGACATTCAGCACACTTGAATTAAATTCATTTGAATTTGTCCAATACCTGACAAATTGTGCTTTTGTCATTCACCCCCTTTTCCACTATGACTTTGCAGTCATTTGGGAAAATTCGAGTAACCCCTTTTACTTGTGAGATTCAGCAACGAATTGCTTTCTAATCTCAAGTGAATTTTGCTCTTAGGATTTCTCACAATTCTAGTTTACCATTATTTCCTTAGTAGTTCGTAGGGATGTCACATTCCAAGAATCATGACAAATGATTCACAAATGTCTCCATACAAGATATGGATTACATTTTGAATCCTACTTCATATAGTGAAAACACTAGTGGGGAAAACACAATGATCAATATCATTGATTCTTTCCTTCTGTGAAGAGAATCGTTTAGGAGATTTGTCCGTTGCGCTTCTCAACACTCTGATGCAGGGTTTTGAATCCTCATCGTGTTTTTTCA
The DNA here is from genome assembly GCA_916181665.1 of Avena sativa. Taxonomy (NCBI): domain Eukaryota; kingdom Viridiplantae; phylum Streptophyta; class Magnoliopsida; order Poales; family Poaceae; genus Avena; species Avena sativa. The sequence continues at coordinate 461,966,380 of OV702297.1, read as the reverse complement.
CTATTTGCCATTTGCTTCATAATTGAGAAAAATCACTAGAAGTGAGCTTTCTCAAGAATGCACCAAAATCCAAGCAGTACGAATCTTGCTTTCCTTTTGGTTTCAGCTATGGATTTCGTATTCAAAGTTTCCAATGAATACTCTACAAGGACTTATTCGCTATTGTTTTGGTTATATCGAATAACCCCAAAACTTTCATGAATTCAAATGGTTCATTGTAAACTAATTGAGTGATAACTATTTCTAAGGCTAATGGTCTCTACATCTACACTACAACGATTTATTTGGTGCCTTCTATTCAACCCCTTTGATATCTAACATTACATTGTAATGCTCTGCATTCTGACGTTTCAGAACGCTTTGCATTCCACAATTTCTTTTATGCCATTCTTATAAAGTCGAATTTCATTACTATTGATCAAATCATAGCAATTAGATTCTCTTTTATATTCATACCCTTTGTTAATGAAACATTTTGATCAAATCAAATAGTTTCATATTTATGTTTCCTTTGGTAAACTTCTTTACACATTTAAACAATCATATAATGATAATTACCACTTTCGTTAAAACATAATACATCGAATATGTATTAACTTTTAACAATTCATTAAACACTTTGTATTCAAGTAATGCACGGTGTTCCAGTTATTTTGCCGAACTTAGGCATGATTTATATGTGATAAGAAATCGAATGACTTTCACATATTATCACATAACTTTGAATTCAAACAATGGTTTCATTCATTAATGAAATATCATTAAGTTGGGTATTTTAAACAAGGCATTTTAATGTTTTATAAATGTTCATGCATTATCAATTAGTTTCAAACAACAAGGATAATTCACACATAATCAAACAAGATATGAACATGAATAGAAATCATTCATAAAAGTGGAACAACTGTTTGTTACAAACTCATATGAATAACCGTCTCACGAAATGTGAGACACACTAAAGAAGTTCACAATCTCTTGATTACAATAATCATCCTAAAACATAAACTAAATGATAAATGTCGAGGGAGAGTGTCGTCGGCCATCATCATCATGCTCGCCATCAACACGCATCGTCACCTCCTCTCCAGCAAGCACCTCTATGCAGAAGGACCCGTTTTCAGCAAAACAGAACAAGTATCAGATATACTTAACACTGCAAATGTGTTTGCAAGATTATAACATTTATAAAAATGTATATCAAATATATACCTTTGTCATCGATGACCTCTCTGGTGATTGGTTCAACCTTTACATTCCTGAAACGTAATATGAACTCATGGAAATCCAATGTTTCTGTATCACCACTCATGATGCTACTCCGGACATGTCCTTCATAGTTGGGAGGTAACGACCGAAGCAGTATGTCTATCGCAAATGGATCAATCATCCAGTTATCCACGAAGTGGACCAGTCTTGTGTGTGCATCAAGCATGCGCTCCAAGTGACCCTTCAGACATGTATGTTCCTCCATCTGTATGGAAAGGAACTCTCTAAGCAGCTCGTGCTTCCACATGCGTACATGGCCTATGAACTCTACTCTTAGCTGATCCACCATCGAATATGGGTCAAGATCACCCATGAGCGGATGTAGTTCATCCACCATCCCGTAACGCATTATTATCTGAATGTAGGTGGACATCTCTTGACGATAGTAGCAGTCTGCTAGCTCTTGTGGGGTCTCATAGTAGTCTGGCTCAGTCAAATCCAGCGTGTGTCCTATGTAGTCTACCACATGATTCCTGGTAAGGAGATCATTTAGGCGCACAAGCCAACTAGGGAAGTTGGATCCATCAAGTCTAAGTTTCTCACCCTTTACCCAATCCTCAATGACAAAGTAAGCTTCACGGTGAGCCATCTACATTTATAATTGCAAAAGGAATTTAGACTAAGTTTATAATTAAATGATTTAATAATAACTCCACACAGAAACACCTATCCCCAAAAGGGTTCCTAGTGATAACACGACCCCTATCAGCCACATCTCCCCCGATTGATCACGGCCATCGATGTGGGTTCAAAGGTGGCCGCTAAACGTCGGTCACATCATTCATGCGACTCGTGCTCGATCTTTCGACCATCCGTTTTCTGAGGCCAGGCTTCTGTGGCGTGCTAGGCTCGCCAACTCAACCTTAGTGTATTTGTTGTGCAACATGGCTTACACCCACTGTATGTGAACGTAGATATGTCTGACACCCGGGCCTGTAACCCTGGATCGCCTCATACCAAAGAACTTTCTTGGTGGTGCACACTAAGGGGGAACACAATCGTTGGTAATTTTAACAGGGATCATCTTATTAGGCTATCGTCGAGTATCTAATACTAGCACACAATAAGATATACAAACAATAACATTGAATGTAAATGCTATGTGATATGGTCCTTCATGTCGTGATCTCCATCCGCCATCACCGGGTTCCGACGCCAGGGTTCTGGCGCCGTAGACACCAGGGTACCGGTGTCTTTTCGGCGTGGTAGTTTTTCACCTCCGTGACTATCTACTACTACGTAACAAAAGGTAATCACTTTAACTTCGCCACAACCATATCACAAAGCAACGCCCCCCTGCAAAACAAAGTTAGACGCCTCTACTTTATCTTTGCATGTTTTAGTGGCTGAATGGGCTTTCGCACAAGAACCATTCTTACCTACGAACTTTCAGCATAACGCTGATCAAGTAGTTGTCTCTACTACACCCTTTCGGGGACCTCCGTTGAAAATGGCATACCAACTAATGCGAGAGAGACAGACACCCCCCTAAGCCACTTTATATGGTACAAGCCGTATGTCAAGCGTGGACTAGTCTCGCGAATGAACGCGTAAAGTCGGTTGGGGGCCGCTTCATCAAGCATTACTGCGGTATGCACAAGTACACGTGGGAGGGTAACAACTAAAAGATCAACGCCCACACGTACATCCCGTGTGTTCTACCCGTACTAGCATTACTACGCATAGATCTAGCTCTGATACCACTGTTGGGGTTCCGCGTATGAAACCAATAAATTTTACTCAACCCCTGAAGTTGTCAGGACCTATCTATTAGTAATGCAGTAACGGGAGGGGCTTTTCGCAAACTTACCCTTGAAGACTGAAAAGCGTTGTCAACACTCAGGAGAGCGTGGTTGATGTAGACGAGCCGAAGCCGACCTCAAGGTCGTGATGAAGTCCTTGTGCTCCTTGGATCCAACGACTTAAGTGCCTCAAGTGCGACACCTCGCGGGGAGTTACACACGTCCGGTGCCTGACGATGACTCCCGCTTCTCCGATCCAGCAGCAGTTGCGGAAGTAGAGCTCCCGGATCCGAATCCCGCAGCGCAACGGCGCTCCGCGGGGAAGATGTCTCTCGCTCGTGCAGTCTAGACTAGGGACCACAGTCACGAGAGAGAGAGGGGGAGAGAGAAAATATCAATTAGAGGTCCTCCCAAAAGTGGGGATACCTTTATTGATTATTGGTATATTTATCTTGGCCAAATACCCCACTATATATAGGGGGAGGAGGGGGTACACCCTCCCTCAAAGTCCCGGGGTGGTCCTAAAGGAGAGGAGGGGGGAGGGGGTGGCCACCGGCCACCTAGTGGGCCCTGCACGGGAGGCTAGGCCCAGCCGGCCAGCCCCCTTGCCCCTTCTCCCTCTCTCCTTTCCCTAATGGGCCCTCTCCCTCCGGAAATTGGCCCATTAAGCCTTTTTTGACCTTTAATTGATTTTCTCTTTATTAGATAATTATGAATAAATGATTAAATCAATATTTAACATTCATTCACATATTATTCAACCTCCGTGGACATGGAACACCTTCCACCTCCACTTTGGACATCCTCCAGACTTACCGAAACCCTTCCGGTTTTCTCCCTTCTTTTCTTCGGTGATTCTACCGATCCAATAAACACTCTCTAAGCATCATCGAGCCCTTAAGCGTGATACCCCACGGTTCAGGAACACTCCAGACATGGTCGGGACCCTCCTGCACCAATGATCGACAGAGGGACCTGGATGGCCATGTGACCCCTGTGTATTCCAGGAAGATCTTTCGTCGTTTGAACTGGGACAGTCGTGTCTTATTCCCTTTGTCACTCGATACTTGCATTTCTCGAGATCTGATCAATGACATCACCATGTCGTGTTCAATCTCGTTACTGAACAATGCTACTTGACTCGTTCCGACAAGTGATATCCCCTTGATCTAATCACACGCTGCACAGCTATTGGATATAACTTATCCGAGTGGGCCCTTGAGTATCTTCCTGTCACATGGACGGACAAATCCCGCTCTTGACATATATTGCCTCTACGGTTTCCTCCGAGTACCTGAACACACCTTTATAACCACTGTATTACCATATGGCATTTGATGCTATCTAAGGACTCTCGGGAGACAGTGATTGATATCACCTCACGGTCTAACGAATAGTCTACGAGGATCCATTTCTAATCATCGTAACTTGAACTTCGTGACATGATCGGGTCACGATGTTTAGGTTGGGTATTGGTTCATCATCTCATTCTCAGAATGAGATGACCTCATTTCCGATTGGCATAAATGCCACATGATCAGGAAACTTGATCATCTGTTGACCAATGAACCAGTGACTAGAGTTTCACTGGGAACCCCTGGTTGTTTGTATATCACACGTGTATTGATGTTTCCACTCAATACAGTTATAGCATGATATAAAACTTAATCATAAACTATATGAATATGATAATAGTCCTTATTACTATTTGTCTCTAGGGCATATTTCCAACAATACTCTCAAGACAATCATTCATCAAACAAGTCATAAATTTTAGACTTTTTCTTATTGTACTTGTTTGGCAATATTATTTGCAAGGAAAGACTCGGTTAACTAAAAGAACTAGAGCAAGAGCTTCAACAACTAATCATCATACTAATAAAAGGCCTTACTCTAGCCATATTAAATTACTTCCCACTAGCATGGAATCTTAGCAAATCAACCAACTAATATAAACAACTCAAACTTCATAAGTGGGAGACATAGGACATACCTCTCATAAGTGACTTCATGATCCTCTTCCTTATAGGGATGTGTTCCTTCAAAACTCAAATGCGATTACGCTCATAATAATAACAAAGCAAAGAGGCAAAGTGCGAATCAACATTTACAAAGAAGGAAGAATAGAAAATAGAAAAAACTTTTTGTATTTTCGAGGATAGGGATTTAAAGAATAGAAAATAACTTGAGTCCCAGCAAGGGTTTTAAGAAAAATCGAAAAACAAAAACAAACTAAAATGAAAGCAAACTAAAAAGCAAAGGAAGAAGAAAGTGTTGGAACAAGCCAACACGAGTGTTTCAAAGCTCTCAAGGAGCTGGAGTACAACCTCGTTATTACATAAATAAATTTGCCAGGGGAACACATCCCCAAGCTCACGATTTTGCAATCCCTTTTGTTGCTCATTATGGTGGCGGTGGATAATCTCCCACGTTCCATTGGCTGCTCCAATCATGGAACTGGGTGGCGAGGCTTGCAGTAGCATCTCGAAAGTTGATGGAGAGGTTGTTCATATTTTGGATATTTCCTTCAAGTGCATAGATGTCTTCATAGGTGGTGTAGTAGTTTGGTGGCTTCTCATCTTGTTCGGGTCCTCCTTTTTCAACTTCTTCATCTTCTCCTCCTCCCATGGGTATTTCTTGTTGGGGTAGATTAGCTTCAATCTGTGCCTCAAAATGCAAACGTCCATCCTCGATAGAGAATAAACTGTTAGGCAAAGGAGTCAAGATCAAGTGATCCCCTCCAGGTATATTGAGAAAGTATCTACCATGAGTTTTAGAAACCATACCACATGTTCTTAGAGTAGAGAGACTGAGACGGTGACTTCCTATCAACGGTTGGATGTTACCTAGGTAGATGCGAAGTGCGCGTGTAAGAATGTTTACAACTCCTACTCCGCATATGGATCCTCGAGATTGAAGAGCCTGATGCTTAAGGTAAAACACGAAAAGAGCGCCCAAATTTGGCATTAAGTTACAATTAATAATAGCAGATTTTGTGAGGATCAACATATGCTCCTCATTAACTCTAGTAAACTCACCACGTGCCAGCAAAGTGTTAGCAATCACATAAAATAAATAGCGAATAGCAAGGTGATCAATTTGGTTCCCCTTGGGTGTGGTTCCACAGATTCTCATTAAATTAAAGTACTCCCAAGGTGCAGGATTTAAAACAAAAGTAGTTGTGCGTACATTAGTAGTGTTGTTGGTAAACCCAAAGCATTGAGCCCATTGGTCAAGTGTTATGGTGTACTCACAGTTCATAAGGTGGAGTTTTATGCGATCAACTCCGGGCCTTTGTTCCTCGGTACAACCGTAAGGATCCACTATGTATGTCAAGGTGCTAAAGAACTCAAGCGTCAAGCGGCGATACGTGGAAACATCCTGAAAGACAAAATAATACAAACCAACATTGTTGCAAAGTAAATAGAAATCAGCACGAATGCCGAGTTGGTTCAAGATATAAGGACACACCCACTTGTTGGTGGACTTGATTGCTCGGAGCTTGAGACGATTGAAATGGTTCAGCTGAAACCCCTCGGTGAACTCAATACCAAGTGACTCGGGGGTCAACGTATCAACGGGTGGTGCGGAGGATTCCGCAGCCATCTCACGTGTACGGCTCCTCGTGTTTATCTAAAAATAAAAATAAGATAAATTAAATAAAATTGCTAATAGAAATTTTGGTACAATAGAAACATAGCATAAGTGATTCTCTAAACTAACTACAAAAGAAACTCCTCTAAAACAATACTAAGCATGCTCAATATCAAGATTGAATGAAGAATAAGACCTAAGTCTAGATTGACAATGATGAAATATTGAGTGAAGGTTTTGCACATATAAGTTGAGGATGGGAGGACAATCATACCTTAGATCGAATGAGTGCGAGGAATCGAAGAAAGATTAAGTAAATTTGAAGATCCAATGGAGGTGGTTTTATGTTTGGAAGAAGAAGAAAGAGAAAGATTTGTTTTGGGGAATTTTAGGTTACCTCCTCGGGCAGAATATGGTGGCCACGTAGGTGGTACAGGCGGACAGTACGGCTGGAGCCCGCCCGAACTGGGCGACATACCTTGGGGGCGATGGCTGCTCCTAGGCGATGCACTCAGTACGGGCGCGCGATACGGTCGTGTAACATCCTAATTTCAGCAACCCTGATTAGTTGTCCAGAATGCAAAAATCAGGGGAACAAAAACTTCTTCTTGTTTAACGATGCACTGTTTGCTTGTTGTTGTCTGTCCTTATGCATCTGAATGTATATCATATGATATACTCCTTACCTCACTATCAGTTGACAAAAGCTATTTCACAAAAACTATCTTGGCTTATCTTTCATATTCTCAAATGTTCTGGCATTTCAAAAACCTGAGCCAAGATGCCTTTGCAACACCAAACTATTTTAGTAGCTTCTATTGCCCAAACTATGGAGAGCTATATAATATAATCTACTTATGTTTTCAAGATAGAACTTTCAACTACTCTTACCTCTAGGTTTTCCCAAAACCTTTTTATAAAGATTCTGAATTTCTTCTCTTGGTAGAGATACCAAGGACTTTCACCTTATTCAAACTCCAGCATTTAAAAATACCCCTCTTCACCCCAAGCTAGGATTGGAGGTATCCATGGTAGTAAAAAAATTGTAAGATGAGTTGCCTTGATCTGCTATTTGACTAGTTTGCTTAGGAGTAGTATGATCTACCCTAGGAGATGATCATCAAGATTCTAGCTAATCCAAGTGTATAAACCCTAAGCAATTTAACCAAGATGGATCTGATCTATAGCCACTAGGTGATCATCTAAAACCCTTAACCAAATCGCTTCTGAAGATTATTCATTCTAGAAGCTTCCAAGTCAATGAAGACCAATATCAAGCATGGATGCTTTCTACTCAATATACACTTCCACATCATCCATGTGATGATGATTGTGAACCTTGCAACCAATCAAAAACATTAACTCTTCCATTCTACTCAAAAATCCTAAATATGCCAAAAATGACTAAGTTTGGAAAACGATTATCACCATCACATATTTGAGTCTCCCTCATTTCCAACCCTTGTGCATTTTTGGCAATGCATTTGAACCATATTGTAGACCATATTAGGGACTACGAAGGCCCAATCTTTTCCTTGGCTAGATCATCCTCCAACCAACTTATTCTTGATGGTTTTGCAGGCAAGAAAGTAATGTTTTCTGAAAATCTTATCAACATGCCTACTTTGGCAGAAGCTCACATCTTCATACTATCTTCTTTTTACCAAGTCTTGGAATTATTGTAATCTACTCATGAAGGTATATCCATCCCTACTTCACTTATTTCAATTGGATCTTTGTGCTTCCAAAACCCACATGGTTTTGAAGGCTAGTTGATAATATGTTTTGGCACCCTTATTTTATTCAAAGTTTGGCATCAATCCTTGGAGAGATCAATTATGATAAACCTCAAATATTTTATACATGGTGATCTACATCACTTGGTCCATATATCCATATATCTCATGCCCCAAGAGGAGATCTGAGCTCCAAGATCCAAAAAGGTTTTGAAATTAACTTTGCCCAAGATCCTCTACCTATGGTTTTTCCTTCAAAATAAAGTCTTATTTCCAAAACACAAGGTTCCAAATGATGGATACACTTTCTAGACATCATCAACCTTGGAGATAAAAATTTACCAATTTCTTCCCATAATTATTTTGGCCCAAAGATAATCAAATCCTCTATTTGACAAAAAACTCTAAAACTCCCTCTATGTAGGAAAGTTTCGTTTTCTCCAAAACACTTGTCCAACTTAAGTCACAATTGATGCCTAAATATCATACCATATCTTCTCACTTCAAAATTAAATATTTTTGAAGAGCTTTATTATTTCTTTTTGCCCATTTTCTTAATGGGTCGAAATAGAATAATAATTGTTTAAATAGTTTTACCCTTCAATAAATCTTGGAAAAATTCTCCAATGTGTGAATTCATAATTGGAACCACCTCAATCCAAAAACCATACTTGGTCAATTCAAAAATCTCAAATGAACTCAATAAAACCACATTGGCACTTTTTGATAAATTGATAAAAATAGGATCTAAAGCGTTCAAAGAAATCCCAAATAATTCTTGGAGTTGTGCCTTAGTCATATCTATCCACTAGTACCCTTGCCCCACCTTGCCAAGACTAAAATTTCAGAAATGCTTCACAAGCATCAATTATGGACTAATTAGTAAAGATGGAAAAATCATGAGCCAACCATCCTCAAATATTGTCCAGTAATCCTCCACAACACCCCCACTCAGTACTGGTCGTGTGCACTGTAGTTATGCTCCATCCATGTCCTTAGTGCTTGGAAGCAATGTAAGAGAGAGGGACAAACATATATTGCCAAACCTTGCCCATTAAGTGAGCTGCAGGTACTCCTCTGCTCTCTGCCTGACCAGATCACCCTCTCACCTCTCTCCCATCGTCCCTAAGCCCCAATCATTGAGCACCTCCCTCTCCCAAAGCTCCTCCTACACATTGTCCACCATACACACTCTCCCTTGGTTTAAAAGGGCCCGAGGCCATCCAGCCTCCCCCTCTACCCCTCAATTGCTCCACCACACTCTCACCTACCACACCCAAGACCCCATCCTATCATCTGCTCTGCCCTTCTCGCAAGATAAGAAAGATGGCCCTTCGGCCATTCCCAAGAAGACGAGCAAGACTCCTCTCCCTTGCTCCCCACCTTATGCATGTCACACTACTAGAATCTCCTCACACTCCTCTGTCTGACCATGTGTCTCTCTTCTACATGCATGCACCATAGGCCTCCATGCCGGCGAGCCCCGGCTCGAGCTCCACGGGCGCTCGCGCGCGAGCTTGGTCCTAGCGCCGAACTCGGCCTTTCTGCCCCTCTCTAGACTCGCCACCGACTACCGCGTCTCCCTAGGCCTTCCCCGGCTCTCCTTCGTCCCCCGGTAAGCCCTCCCGCAACCTCCCCGAACTCTGCCCCTATCCCTAGGGTTTCCCCGCGGCTGTGCTTCATTGCTGGGAGGACGATGCCCCACGGTCGTTGATCCAAACTTGATCAAACAGTCGACAGCAGCGTGTACCGCTTCCGCGTAGTGAGCCGCTGACCGGCGAGCCCGTCCCAGTCCATTTGAAAATCAGTAGCGTGCGTGCTCCCACCGGTGTAGCTGGGTTAGCCACCCTCGATGCGGCCCATTCTCCCTAGATCCCAGCCCGCGCCATTTTAACTTCTTTTGCCCAGATCTAGAAAACTGACCCTTGGTTTAAATCATTTTGAAAATGGAAACCATCACCAAATGCCGAGATTTAAATTTTATTAGGCCCATGCATGTTTTCCCTAACATGCAGCATCCTTGGTTGACCCAAATAATGTCCAGATTAATTATAGTAAATCAACTACCTAAATATACCATTTTCACTATTAATTTATTTTTGTGAATTTTATAACTCCATTTAGGTTGAAACCTTTTTGTACTGCAAGGTATCCCTGATGCGTTGCATGTCACTTTGGCGTCACCCTAATTTGCTTCATAGTTTTCCTGTAGCAAAAATAGAAAAAATCAGAGCATATATGACTTTAGGATTTTCTCTAGGGCAAACCATAAAATGTTTGGACATAATTCCAACTCTCAGTGATTTGTTACTTCAGTACCTCTCAAAACCTAGGAGATCATTATTTTTTGATCCTCTGTTGAATTCTAATAAGTTAAATACTTCTGTATGTGGTTTTATCACTAAATAAATCATTTCAGAAGCTAGGCAAATCCAGAAATAGTGATTCCAATTTCTACTAGAAGGTATTTGCAATACCTCTCCATTTCCCTTTACCTCATATCAATTGAACGTGTAAAATAAATCTGGTTAAAAAGACAAATATACTACAGAACTGACTTTGGGAATTTCCCAAGCGCATTCTGGTAATTATTCTGAGGTTATTCCAATTGTCAAAAATCACAAACTCTAATATATACAAAACCCTCTAAGGACAAATTTATTTGAGCTCCAAATATTTTTTGGGAATTATTCACCTAAACTAGGGTTTATTCCACTAGAAAATGTATATATAGATACATAAAAGGGATAAAATCATGAAACCACTTTTATTAGCCTCGTTATTCCAATACCTACCTGATGAAATCTTGTTAGGACATTGGTATCACTTAGACCTAAGACCTAGTTCAAAACCCCTCATTTAGGTGATTTTTGGCATTTAAATCATAAAGGAAATTCCACAAAGGCAATTATAGTATTTCCAAGTGCTATACTCTCAATCTATCAAAGGCTACTGAAGTTATTATTGCGTTGAATATTTGATTGCGGTATTGCATTGATGCGTGTATTCCTTGTGTTGATTGTGGCTTTGTTTGCTTGCATATACTATCTTTGACGATGATAGTTATGACTATATTATAGACTAGAAGAAGGGGTTACTATTTAATTATTATGGTATTCTCAGAAGAAGTTCAGGGACATATATTGCCAGATTTATGATCATAGGCAAGCCACCATCTTGCTCATAAAACTTGTCCTACTGTTTTACTTATGCATGTTTTATCTACACTTTTATGAAAACTGCATTGTTTTATCATATGATGATCTATATCTGGTAGTGGTTTGGCTCCTCCAAACCATTACACTTTTTTACTACTAAGTACAACCCCCTTGAAGACACCTATTTCGCCCTAGAATGGTAGATGGTGTATAACGCCATACCCCTTCGGAGACCCTGTTTTATCCACATCAAAACTATAAGATGGGAAGATCCTTAAAAAATGTTTTACAAAATGTGTTATGGTAAAACCTTGGTGAGGTATGACCTACCAATAGATCTTTGAGAAATAGAAAGGTTTTTGTTTTACAAAATATGTTGAAGGAAAAAGGAGGAATAATGTTTTTGAAAACACACCAGGTTTGTCGGGGGGATGATCCCCAGATACCCCAACCAGACAAGAAACCGTGCAGTCGGATCGCGTCCGGCTGACCAGATGCAGCCGGACAAAGCAGGCCAGGCCGGCTACCTCATGGTAGCCGGATCAACAAGAAGCAACTGGCTACGGTGACGTAGCCGGAACCAATCAAGGAGACAGGACGACGTGCGTATCAGTGCATGGTACGCCCTGTACGATGACAAGACCGGCCACTACTCGGCCATACCGAAGACTTTGCGAGGATGACACGGGAACAGTGGCCTGGTGCTGACGACATGCTCGCACGACGTCCACTGTGCCTACAATAGCCATACCGCTCATACTACGATGCGACATGCCATACCGGATACTGTAGATGACCAGTCGGCTGGGACCCGCATGTGGGGCCCGCCAGTCGGACTGGCCAGTGAGATTGTTGCCTCTCTGCCTATATAAGGAGAGGCAAGGCCTCAGTAGAAAGGGTTGGTCTCATTGCATTTAAGGCAGTAGCTAGAGAATACAGCTCAAGGAGCACTTGTAGTTCGTATATCCCTCATAGTCAGATCCGGCAGGAGTAGGAGTTTTACCTCATCACGAGGGCTCCGAACCTGGGTACTTCCTGTGTCCAGCTACGCTTGCTTGTATCCAATCCCGCATGCGGACACCGTCGATAGCTTCCCTGCTAGTCCCCACACCTCTATCTATCCTCTTTAGGTACTGTCGTTTCCAATACAAAGATAGTTGGCGCCCACCGTGGGGGTAGATGGCTTCGACCGGAGTCACGTTCCGCACGGGACCCCGCACTTCAGTCGGTGAGCGCGTGGCCTCCGGCCTGGTGCTCACGCTCGGCAAATTCGACTGCGTCATCAACAACGCTTCCTGCTTCGCCGAAATCTCCTTCCCGGCGAACGGTACCGTCCTAATATTTGGCGACCTCCCTATCTACGTCGCGACCATTCAGGAGCGTTTCCCTAGGGAAATCTTCTCTGTCATGGAGCTGCCGCATTCGGGCAGTAGCGCCTCCGTCGCGTCCTGTGGCGTGGAGGTCATGATGGCCGGCTCCAGCTCTCATCCCCGCCAGCCGCGAGAGCGAGGCACGAACAAGGTTGGAACTTCCGCCCCTTCGCAGCCTCGGAACCCAGTGGAGGATGCCATTGATTGGCTCTAGACGCCGGTTAACCTCAGGGATAACCTGGAGGAGGCGGAGGCCAACTTCGCCATGGAGATACAGATCCTCCTCCAGGAGGCCATGGAGCTGGCGGCAACCCGCAAGAAACTCGAGATCACCAGGCACGAGTACGACTGCGCGCACGGCTTCACTCCGGCTACCGTGGAGCCGAGCCGACGCGGCCAGGTACGGCGCCGGGGCGGCGAGCTAGGCGGTAGGATGGAAAACGATGGGGAGTCGGATCCCGCACCCGCCCTCATCCGCCCACCTACAGCACGCCCATCAAGAATCTGCACGCGGCGCGAGCCGCGGCAGAGGAACTGCCCAAGCTGGAGGGCGAGGAGCACGCCCGCCAGCACGCCCGTGTGCAGGAGCTCCTCCACATCACGGACAAGCAGGCTGACGCCAACCGGCAGATGCAGGAGGACCCCAGCTACTCCAGGGGGAGCAAGCTACCTGCCAACAGCAGGAGCGCGCCATGTGACACCCAGCAAGCATCCTCCCCTCAGCTGGCTAAGGCCCACAGTAGGCGCCGCAGCTCTGGCAACAAGGGCCAGCCGCGCTAGGAGCAGACGGTGAACAGCAACCCGCCGCCTCCCCCTCCACCAACTGGAGCGCCTAGACCCGCCGGTTCCCGTTTCTCGGGCCGGGTGGGAGCGCCCAACCCGGATTGTCTGGATGCCCGTGACCGCATCGAGCTCCTCGCTCAAGCGCGTGTCATGGAGGAAGAAGATTCTACCAGCCCAGTTTGTTTCGGACCCTGCATCCAGAACAAGCCGTTTTCGGATAAGTTCTCCCTGCCTAGGGACACCCCCAAGTATGACAGCAGCATGAAGCCGGAAGATTGGCTGACCGACTATGCTACGGCAGTCGGCATCACCCATGGGAACAAGTGCACTGCCGTGCGCTACGCCCCCTTATGCTAACCGGGTCGGCAAGGACGTGGCTCAACAGCCTTGAGCCCAACAGCATCAACGCCTGGCCAGACTTCGAGAAGGTATTCGTCCACAACTTCAATGGCACGTACAAGCGTCCGGGGCGCCCACGCGACCTGGCCTTGTGCGTCCACGGTGACCGTGAAACCGACCGCGAGTACCTCACCAAGTGGATGGAGCTGCGCAACACCTGCGAGGGCATCCTGGAGAGCCAGGCCATCAGTTTCTTCATCGAGGGTTGCCGAGAAGGCACCATGCTTCGCCACCGGCTACTGTGTGACGAGCCGAAAACCATGGCGGAGCTCATGAAGGTTGCGGACCAGTACGCCATGGCGGATGCCGCCATGAAGAAGCTCCTCCAAGTAAATGTTGATGGGCGTCCGACTCCTACGGAGCCGGCTCGCGACCTTCCGAGCAATCCGGCTGGCGAAGCCGGATCCTCTAGACGCCACGGCAACGACAACCGGTTCCATGGGGACCGCCAAGCCGGACAGCAGAAGCCACGCTACCACGCGCGGCAGGTCAATGTTGTGGAGGATACGCCCGACGCACCGGCTAACAATGCAAGGAGGCAGAAGCCACGGCTCACCTTCGACCAGATGTTTGACGGCCTGTGCAAGTGGCACAGTGGTCCCTTCAAACCGACTACGCACACCACCCGGAATTGCAGCTGGACCCGCCAGCTAAAAGACTAGGGTAACCAGCCTCGTCTCCCCCCGCCCCCTCCTGGTGGACCACCACCACCGGCTAGGGGAGCCGGTAATGATGGTAACGGCGGCAACGGTGGCAACAACAACAACGGCTACCCCCAGCCGCACGCCGCCTACCACATCTTCGAGATGGAGCTAGATGACAAGCACAGCCGCAGGCGACACTCCAAGGAGGTCAACGCCATCGTCTATCCGATCCCCTAGTACCTGAACTGGTCGGAAACCCCCATCACCTGGAGCCGCGCGGACCAGCCGGAGCAGCTGCCGACTCCCGGTGGCTACGCCATGGTGCTCGACCCCCTCATCGTCTCTGGCGAAATGTTAAAAGAAAATTCGAAGCACAAGATGAAGGGAACTCAAGCTAGTTCAAAATTAACAAGAAAAAGGAGGTGAAGCTCCCATAAGTTTACCCGGCGTCAGAGACAGCCGGTACAGACGGACAAGTTTCAAACAGAATTAAAGAAAGACAAATACACCTGGCATCCCGGGGCAGTGGCTACGCGGCAGGACCCTTGCAGTAAGGAGCGTTTTGACCAGCGGAGGCTTCAGGCAGAGGAGGAGGCGTGGCGCTCGATCCTGTTCCGGCGTCCGCACCCGGCTGCGTTGGGGCTTCCACTTCGGGAGTACCGACGGACTCCAAGTCGGTGAGCACCTCATCGGGGTCCATGTAGTCGGCAATCTTGATGGCGGATCCTCGAAGCTCCGGATGGGCCTGGTGGATGGCGGCAAGGTCGGTGCCGGCATGGAAACCTCCGTCGATCTTCTCGACACGAGCATCCTTGTACCAGGAGAGCATAAGATCCAAAGCCATCTCCGCTCCGGCTCGCGCTGCCATGTCCCGCAGACGGTCCACCGCAGCCGGCACCTCCCCCACCTTCGCAGCCAGCTACACCATCATCTCCGAAACCGGAGCATCCGGCCACAGGAAGGAGAAGACGTCTCGCGCCGCTTGAGGAAGCTTGGCAGCTTCCTCACCAAGAAGGACGACGAGCTCCTGGGCCGTCCGCTGCGCTCCCAACCAGTTCTCCTGCAGCCGGTTGTATGCCAGCAGGTCTATGCCGGGATAAAACGCTGTTAGAAAAGAGAGTCAGATCCGGCTACCGGATCCGGAAAGAAAGGGAAACAGAAAAGAAGAACTTACCCTTAGCCGTGTGGCCAACCTGCATTAGCTCCTCCACCAGAGCCTTCTCCTTCGTCGCCAACCGTTTGATCTCTTTCTCTTGGTCCTTGTTCTGGGCCTCGAGAAGATTGAAGGCCTCGATCCGGCTGGCGAGCGAGGCATCGTGCTCCTTGATGGTGGCCTCCAGGCCGTCTACCTTCGCGTGCCAATCCTTATTCTGTAGCCGCAGAGTAGATTTGGACTTGCTTAGTCGGTCGTTCGCTTTCTTCAAGCGATCGATCTCGCGTTGAGCGCACACGAGGATAGCTGCGACAAAACCGGCTATCAGCAAAAAAAAGGACAAGCCGGATGAAGCAAACTTACTCTGGGAGGTCCCATTGGCAGCAGCAAGCTTCTGCTCCAGGCTCTAGTTCCCGCCGGCTGCGTCCTCCAGCAGCCGGATCTCCTTCACCGCTAGTTCGAGGGTGGTGGCGAGGTCCGTCAGCGAGGCGGCGAAGGAGGCGTCGTCATCCACGGCATTGACAGCCAAGGACTCCTTCGCGGCAATCACCACCGTCCTCCACTCCTCCCCCGGCTCGTCGTCGGAGTTGCGTCGTCGACAACCACGAGCTCCTTGCCGGTAGTGGCCCCCCGCGTGCCCGCGGAAGAGCCACCTGGCTGAGGATCCGCCTCCGGCTGGACCACCACGTCCGGCTGCGGACCCTCCGCTCCGGCTGAGGCAGCCAGTTCAGATTGAGGTGGTGGCAGAGGCGGCGCTACGGGAGAAGGAGGGGCACGGGCAGACGAGGTCGGAGCATGAGGTGGCGACCCGGTTGGCGCTCGTGCCGGGCTCGCAGCTCCAAAGGGGACCAGCGTGCTAAGAAAACAGAGGACGGAGAAAGGAAACAAAAGCAAATAAGCCAAGGGCAGAAAGGCAGGAAAAGAAGCAGGCAGAAGATGATGAAAGAAGAAGAGGAAAGACGTACCCCTGCACAACCGGAGGCGACCCCTTCTTCCGGCCCAAGCGACTCGGCGGAAGGGCGCCGGTCCGGCTCCTCTTGGGGGCCGGCTCCTCCGCGGCAGGCCGGCGGGAGCTGGAACGGCTGGAGCCGCTCCCGCCAGCTTCGTCGCCCGTCGCAGGGCGCTGCGCCAGATCGAAAGTCCGTGTGGCCTCCTCCTCCTCATGAACCTCCGCGTGGGGGTCGGCAGCCGGTTCATCGTTCCGGCTGGGGAAGGCATCACCATCCCCGTCTGACTCCTCGCCGGACCGCTGAGCACGCGGCTCGGGCAAGTCAGTCGTGAAAACCTCGAGAGGAGCCTCACCCTCCTCGCGAAGGATGCAAGCGAAGATCTGCCGAATACAAGAAGTTAGCCAGACAAAACAAGAAAGAAATGCAAAGAAATACGAAAGAAACCTCCGGCTAAAAGAACCTACCCGGGGCGCGCGGTTGTCCCGGTTGTAGGGCACCAGGTTGAAGGTCCAGCCCTCCGGCAGCCGCTCCTTCGTGATCGTCCACACCCACTCCTTCAGGTTGTGGTAGCGGGGATCGCGACACGACAGCCGGGTCGGGTCCAGCCGGCCGGAGTAGTAGCACATTTTGTGCGCCCGCTGCTGCAGCGGCATCATCAGCCGGGACATCTAGCTGAGGGTGATGTCTAGGCTGGTTAGCCGGCAGGTGACGAGGGAGCGCATGCACTGCAGCATCGCGTCCGACTCCGCCTTGCACCATGAATCTTCAGCTCCCAGTTCTGCCGGCTGGACTCAACATCCTGGAAAGCCGGAAGGTTGATCCGGTCGACATTGGTGACATTCTTGACGTACAAGTACGACTGCTGCCATAGTCGTACCGTGTCGTGGAGCAAGAACTTTGGGTAGCCGGAATGGGCGTGGGAGTAGATGGAGGCGCCACCGCAGACGACTAGCGGCCCCTTCGTGTACTGCACCTGCGGCCGTACTCGGAAGAGCCGGCAGAAGAGCCCGAGATCCGGCTGGATCCTGAGGTAGCTCTCGCAGAAGGCCATGAAGTGCGCCAATGTTCCGATCGTGTTGGCGCCGAGATGGTGGAGACGAAGATCGAAGAACGCCAGGAAGGTGAGGAAGAAGGAGTGCACTGGTAACGCGAACCCGCGCGCCAGGTGCGAGAG
Source organism: Avena sativa (assembly GCA_916181665.1). NCBI lineage: Eukaryota > Viridiplantae > Streptophyta > Magnoliopsida > Poales > Poaceae > Avena > Avena sativa. Next base: position 461,948,411 of record OV702297.1, on the reverse strand, counting down.
GAAGATGACGTGCTCCCCCTCCGCCGGGTGCGGTGACACCTCTCCCGCCGGCGCCAACCGCACCGCCACTTCCTCCACCGGCGGAAGGACGCGGGTTGCGCGGTACTTCCGGATGTGGTCCTCCGTGATGGAGGAGCCACACCAGCCTCCGCGTTCGGCTGCCATTTCCGGCTGACAAGGAGGTGCGGCGGTAGAGGAGTGACGATGGCCTGTACCGCCGACGACGAAAAGCGGGCGGCATAGCGGGTTACAGCGGCAGCAGAGCAAGGGCGCAGAGGGAAGGAGCACGGAAGGGAAGAGGAAAACTGGAGCGGGGGAGCAAAGGAAGGGAACTGCTCCCCCCGCGGCGTCCCTATAAAGGACCGGAAGCGCAACCGTCCACAGCGCCACGTGGCCCAGATCCCGTGTGCTGACGCGGGATGCGCAGAAGATCCGGGAGCAAGAACCGAAGCACCGGGCAGCAGGTTCCCGAGGCAACGTGCGACGGGATGTTACGCTGCGCGCCGCAATGCAACGATGGCGCGTCCGCGCGTGGCCGGTGTCAGCACTGACGTCACGGGTAGCGCAACCGCCAGGCATGGCCGGACACAGATTCAAAATCAGGAGGGAGCGCGCGCACATTTCGCCTAAGGGCAGAATCCACACGCGCTCGGGGGCTAGTGTCGGGGGGATGATCCCCAGATACCCCAACCGGACAAGAAACCGTGCAGTCGGATCGTGTCCGGCTAACCAGATGCAGCCGGACAAAGCAGGCCAGGCCGGCTACCTCATGGTAGCCGGATCAACAAGAAGCAACCGGCTACGGCGGCGTAGCCGGAACCAATCAAGGAGACAGGACAACGTGCGTATCAGTGCACGGTACGCCCTAAACGATGACAAGACCGGCCACTACTCGGCCATACCGAAGACTTTGCCGGGATGACGCAGGAACAGTGGCCCAGTGCTGACGACATGCTCGCACAGCGTCCACTGTGCCTACGACAGCCATACCGCTCATACTCCGATGCGACATGCCATACCGGATACTGTAGATGACCAGTCGGCTGGGACCCGCATGTGGAGCCCGCTAGTCGGACTGGCCAGTGAGACCGTTGCCTCTCTGCCTATATAAGGAGAGGCAAGGCCTCAGTAGAAAGGGTTGGTCTCATTGCATTTAAGGCAGTAGCTAGAGAATACAGCTCAAGGAGCACTTGTAGTTCGTATATCCCTCATAGTCAGATCTGGCAGGAGTAGGAGTTTTACCTCATCACAAGGGCTCCGAACCTGGGTACTTCCTGCGTCCAGCTACGCTTGCTTATATTCAATCCCGCCTGCGGATGCCGTCGATAGCTTCCCTGCTAGTCCCCACACCTCTATCTAACCTCTTTAGGTACTGTCGTTCCCAATACAACGACAAGGTTTTTCGCAGTTTGCTAGAACAATTAACCTGTGCAACCACATTACTCCTATATGGGAAGGGGCTGGGCTGGAAGTTTGTTTGCTCCGCTATGAGTTGTCTCACAATGACTATAGGGGAATTCAAAATCCCTAGAGGGTGGGCCTTCTCTGGGTCCTTGTAATGTACCTCACACCTAGGAGAAGGAACAAAGGGCCTACGGCCCTCCATGTGTTACTATGAGCCTCTCATTGAAAGCGTACTAAGGCGCTCCAGTTGGTCCACTGTACCCGACATCCCGGTGTTGAGGGGAATAACTCTCATAGGGTACGCACTTATACTGGAGTGGGCATTCCGAAGGTCTTGACCGGTTACTCGACCCACGATCGGTGTAGATCAGGGTATGGTACTCGAATGGTGTGGGTAAACTGTACAACCTCTGTAGAGTGTAAATCTATTCGAATAGCCATGTCCACGGTCATGGACGGTTGGGAAGGTTGCTGTAGAGAGGTGCTAGTTTTTTTTCAAAAAGGATTTCAGAAAAGCAAAGGCTTTGGAAATGTTTTGACCATGAGATGGTCGGAAAGGAAGGGAAGGATTTTGTTCATGCGATGACCGGAAGGAGGAAACAAATGGGCGACCCAATCCTAGTATTTTCCAAAACTTTTCAAAAAGGTTTCCAAAAAGGTTTTACAAAAGTTTTCAGCAAAGATATGTAGATGCTATATCCACAAGAGAAACTATTTGAGAAAAGAACATCTCTTGGAGCCCTCCTACTACCCAAGCCATATTGCATATCCTCTTGTTATTATTATTCTCTTAAGGTGGTTTGCGAGTATATTCAAAGTACTCACTGGCATTGTCCCTGGCTATTAACTTGGTCATATCTGAAGAAGAAGGTGATGTTGATGACTATGCGAGCTAGGACGTTCTCCCAGTCAGTTGCATGTAGGTTAAGGCATGGCTCGGGCTCTACGCTTGATGAAGTTCCACTGATGTTGAATTGAGGTAGCCATAATGGCATTAAGGTATGACTTATATCCGCTAAAGTATTGGATGATTACTCTGATACTTGTCGATTGTGTGCCATGACTGACTGATCATCGGATCGTGGTGGTGTGTGATGACCCACAAGTATAGGGGGTGTATCGCAGTATTTTCGATAAGTAAGAGTGTCGAACCCAACGAGGAGCAGAAGGTGCTGGCTAGTGGTATGGATTAGGAATTCTCTGCAAATACTTAGCAAACGAATTTTTAGGGGTTTTTGATAAAGCAAGTAAACAAAGTACGAGTAAACAAAAGACAGTAGGAATAAATGCAGCAAGTGGCCCAATCCTTTATGCAGCAAAGGACAACCCGGTTGTATTTCTATATATGACCAAACGTTCTCGAGGACACATGGGAAGACTGTCAAGTGCTTTCGCTTCATATAGTCGATTAATCTTCTTTAGCTTGCTAAGTGTTGTGTGGGTGAACCTGTGCTAATGTACCGACCTTCCTAGGATTAATACATACTTGTGATTATACCCCTTGCAAACATCCGTAAGTACAAGAAAGTAATTAAGGTAGAAACCTAACCACAGCTTTAAACTCTAAGACCCTTACGTCCATTGTGCAATGGTTTCCTAACGGGGGTTCAGGAGGTCTGTCACTCCGGCAACCCCTACGATTAGTAGCCAAATACACAATGCATTCCCCTAGGCCCATATAGGTCAAGTGTCATGTAGTCGACGTTCACATGACACCACTAGAAGATGTACACCACAACTTAAATAACAATCTATTGAATCTTTCTCAACATAACTCCACTACTAACAACAAGACTTCTCCCATGTCCTCAAAAAAAACGAACTACTCACAAGACATCATATGGATCATGATCAGAGATGGAATAATGATGTATAACAATCTGAACATAAACAATAATTCAATGGTTCACTCAATAGCATCAACTACAAAGAGTAATCAACACCGGGAAAGTTTCCCCTATGAACTATGCAAATTCAACGCAATTGTTACAGCCATATGGAGATGGTGATGAGGGTGCTGATGGTGATGATGGTGGTGATGATGATGATGATGATCCCGATGAGGTCCAGCTTGATGGTGGTGTTGATGGCGACGATCTCCCCTCTCCGGGAAGGAATTCCCCCGGCAGAAATCTGTCTGCAGGAGAGATCTTTCTCTCTCGGTGTTTTCCGCCGTGCAGAGGCAGCGGAATCTTTCTATGGTCGCTCCCCGAGTCTTAGGGTTTCGGGAGGTTGATATACGCCAGAGGGGAGAGGCTGGAGTGGGCCAGGGTGGCCACACCACTCCTAGGTGCGGCTTAGGCCTGCCCGCGCCATGGGGTGGTGTGGGCCCCCTGTGGCCCACCTCCACTCCATCTTCTGGCATCCTGAGTCTTCTAGAAAAATAGGATTTTCCGTATATGTTCCCGGATTTTCTAATCTTCGCGAATTTTTGCCTCCAAACAGCACCTTTTCCATCAAAATCCTGACTGCAGCGGTCCATGCTCCAAAAGTCATCAACCATGCAAAAATAGATGAAATAACATAAGTATCACCTCTCAATACAAAATATATCAATGAATAATAGTGAATTAAGACATAGAATAGTGATGCAAAATGGACGTATCAACTCCCCCCAAGTTTAGACTTTGCTTGTCCACAAGCAAAACTGAGCTCAATAAACATGACCTCAGGTTTATGGAGTGAAGAGTCGATAAAAGAATACGGACAAGAAGCATCACATTCATCAAATACATAGATCATAATAGAAGACAACTCACTATTATATAACTCAACTTGCAATGAGTAAAGGAAACACAATAAAGATACATAAAGTGAATCATAATTGGTAATGGCAAACTTAGCTCTTGGTCGAAGAATAGTTGATAATTTGCTGGAGTTCACAAATAGTTGGTTTTTCAATGATAGCTTTCAAAGTAGTAAACATCAAGATAAGAGCAATGTGCAAAACAAGGAACATAAGAAACATGATTGAATAAATCAACATATGAATGAATGAAACACAACAACTCAAAATACTTGCTGAGATAGAAGGGAATAGGTTTACTGACTCAACTACAAAGTAAAAGAAAGGTCCTTCAAAGAGGGAAGCAGGGATTTCAAGTCTCATAAAGAGCTCCCAAAAATTATGATACTTACTAGCTTTCAGCTCTCATTGCCCCTATCATAGGCATCTTTAGGTGATTAAGGTTAAAGTGACACAACTAAGAGGATATGCTTGACAAGTTATAAGTTGAAATCTCATGCCCCTTACTTATGAGTACCGATCCTCAACTTTAGTCACGAGCAAGCTCTTGTCATTGTAAATACATGCGTATCATTGAGAACCGCCAACGGGGTACCCCTTGCACATGACACAGGAGCTATCCCATAATCAAAATGACAAGGCAAGCAAACAGTGAGCATCTCAGCGATCTTTTTATTTGTTATTTGCATAGGTTTTTATTGAGGATGCTTCATAGAATGCTCACTATAGTTATGCTGCAAGTTTCCACCATGATTAGGCATGGCTTAGGCTAGCGGCCTAGGCGTTTCTCTAACACACATATAAACTCCATGATCTTACAAGTTCCACTTTTATTTCACACTGCCGGGATCCATAAGCAAAAGAACATGATATCAACTAGGTACAAGTACCAATGGCGTGTTGAAAGCGGTCCCCATGATACATGGTTCGGCTAACTTCAACTCATAAAGCGCAAGCATATACGCAACAAAGAAGGACCCAATGGTTCAAGTTTATTAAGTGCAAGAAAGTAAAGTGTGCCATCAAGTTCGTGAGAGCTTTAATCACTAATTTTCACATAACAAGTTTAATTTGGGAGGTAGATAAAACAAGAATTTACTTGGAATAGCAATAATGCTACTAGGTAGGTATGGTGGACACAAATGGCAAAGGTTTTGGTTTTAAGGAGGTGGATGCACGAGAAGAATACCCTCTCAGTACAGGTTTTTGGCTACCAAGGCTAGGTAGCAAGTATAACAGTTGAAGGAAACAAACAAGCATACAAATGATAAAGACAAACATGCAATCTTCCTTGGAAGCACAAAAGATCTTAACTAGAGAATACTAGACTTATGAGCAAATCAAGAAAGAAAGATGATGAACTTATTTTTTCTCTAGGGTACTTCTATCTTTTTCTTTTCAACTCTCAAAAAGGTGTTGCTACTGACCGAGCCAGGTTTGCCAAAACCAACTAAATTAACTCAATGATCCCAAAGTGATACCAATACTAACAACAAGATCAATCATATAACCATGAATTGAAAACTAATATAAGCTATGCAAAAGGGTGAATGATAGAACTTCTCATTAATACTCCATAACGGAAACTCACACCAAGGGATACATATCTAACGAGATAGGGGACACTTCCATAATGCAAACCATACTACAAAATAACTCCTCTATTCATGATATGACTCTACTAATAAGGTAAAAAGATAGAAAATAGTGATATGATACCGTGGCACTCCCCCAAGATTGGAACAAACCAAGGGGATGCCAAACCTGATGACGAATTACTCCTTTGGTGGTGGTGGTATCCTCTTGACGAGCTCCTTGATTAGTTTCCCAAAGTCCTCAATCTCGAAGGTGAGATTACAAATCAACTTCGAGTTGTGCTCAATACAGCCCATAATCATTTTAGTTTGTGGATCCCAGCTCTGGTGATTCTTTTTCCATTCTTCCTACTTGGAGTCTTCTTTTCCTGCATAGCTGGTGCATGGAGGACGAGACCGTGGAGCCAAACTGTGACGAGGAGCTTTCCCCCCAGTCTGCATCCGTGCAGTCCTTCTGATCTTGGAAGATTTCACCACTCCAATGCTTGCAATGGTAGTGCCGGTGTGCGGACGTTGGCCTTTCTCCTCTTCAACTTCACTCTTGATCTCCTTCTCCTTCCCGGGGTCTTGGAGGTCTTCCTCCATGGGCTCCTTCCCTTGATCCTTGGCAGACACCATTGTGCTTCTAAGCTTCAAGAATAGTTCCCGGCAGAAACAGATCGAAACAAAACACGACGAAAACACGATACACGGACCTCGGGGGATCCGAGGGGTTATATAATATGAAGTTTCATATCAAAAGGAAGGTACTGGGAGAAAACGAGTCGGAGGCAGAGTCCTGGGTGGCCTCACCACCTGGTGGCGCAGCTAGGGGTGGGCCCACGCCATGGGGTGGTGTGGGCCACCCCATCTCCGTTTCCGTCCCTTTTTCGCTTCGTATCTTTCCTTATTGACTGAAAAATGCAAAAATATAGTTGGATTGTATTTTCGCGGAACTTTTCTTACCAGAACTGTTACCTAGTTGGAAACAGACTCTGCAGGTCTCTGAATTTGGTATTTAGTGGATTCTTCCGGAGTCACCACTTGAATCATCAATATCTTCATCTTCATACACTTATTACTTGAGTCATAAAACCCTTCTCTTCCTTATTACACCATTATCTCCACTTCCTGGAAATTTCTTTCACACAAAACTTCACACAATCCTCATTAGCAACATTAGTATAAGTGAAGTGATAAAACCTTTTGAGTCCAACTTCAACTGAAAACCATCAAATCAAAATCTACTGAAGTAACTCCTTCCGAAAACCCAAAAAGAATTCAAAAAGGAAATCGAATAAAGAAGCAGATGCAAGAGTGGCAAAATTTGTCAAAACTGACCAACAGGTAAAGATCAATTTTTTCGAAAACCTTCTGTTGCTCAAATCAAAAAGTGCAAAACTAACGAAAGTTAAGTAACAACCTGGGTCAGAAGCTCAAAACATTACAGCTCAATCCGACAGACAGAGGTCTCTCACGAATTTTTATGGTGAAGCACAAAAATCTGTTTCGGGACAGCAACTTCCCCAAATCTTACTTCTCTGTTATTAGAGGTTGATCTTGACACAAAAACCAAACAAAACGGATAAGGAGCGGTTATTACCGAAGTAATAACTTCCAAGACTCAAAGAAATAAAAACAAACTGAAAGGAAAAATAAATTGGGTTGTCTCCCATAAAGCTCTTTCTTTATAGCCATTAAAATGGGCATGATAATTTTGAAGAAGCTCTCATAGGGATATGAATTGAAGTGAAAGAGAGCATTAAGAAGCAAAAACACACACACATTTAAGTCTAACCCACTTCCTATGCAAGGGAATTTTGTAAACAAACAAGTTTTTAAAACCAGAAGCAACCTGCATAAGAGGGCAAAAGAAGTGCAACATAAAAACTTTCAGCATAAAACGAGGAGACTTGATATTATTGAGATACCTAAGAACACTTTTCCCTCTCTCATAATAACTTTCAGTATCATGCATAAACTTAACAATATATCTATCACAAGGACTATCATATCAATGATCACTTATTCTAACAGAAAACACAGGAATACTAGCTCTCATAACACTACTTTGTGAAACAATATTGGAGGTATCCTTACAAAGGATAGTGTGTCCCTCTTTTTCGTATTTAGCAACAAAGTCTTTCACATTTGCTACTATAGGTTCATAAACCATTTGTTTATCAGGTTTAATAGCTTCATTCATACTTTCATCAACCATACTAGCTATCATAGAATGTTCCTTTATCTTACATGGTAAAGGGATTTTCTCAATGTAAGGTTTAGGTAAGACATGATTAGTAGTATAAACTTCAGTATTTCTTGCAGGAACACTCTTAGCAACATCTTTATAAGGTTCATGATACTTATTCCACTTCTTTTTAGGCACTTCAATATAGGAAGCAAAAGCCTTAAAATAAGAAGCAATAGCTTGAGAGTCTAGACCATAAGCATTTTTAATATTTTGAAAGCCATCAGTTCCCATAAAAGATTCAATGCATTCATAATCATAATTTATACCTGACTTTCTACCTTTGTCATTCTCCCAAGCTTCAGCATTGTCTTGAATAAGGTCCAGAAGATCCCATTTAGCTTCTTCTTCCATGCGAGTGAATGATCCAGCACAAGAAGCATCCAATAAATCCTTATCATGAAGAGAAAGCCTTGCATAAAAGTTATTGATAATAATATTGTTGGGGAGCTCATGAATGGGACATTTGAGCATTAGTAACTTCAATCTCCCCCAAGCTTGAGTTGTACTCTCTCCATCAAGAGGCCAAAAGTTGTATATTTGATTCCGATCTTTATGAATCTCACTAGGAGGATAAAACTTTGAATAAAAGAGAGGCACTATTTCCTCCCATTCCAGAGCTTGACCATTCTTCAGCAGCTTATACCATTCCTCAGCTCTTCCTTTCAGTGATAATGAGAATAGCTTCTTCTTAACTTGATCTGTAGTAATACCTGCACACTTGAACAACCCGCATAATTCGTGTATAAAGAGTAAATGATCACCGGGATGGACAGTTCCATCCCCAACATAGTAGTTATCCATAACACGATCAATAATTCTTGTAGGTATTTTGAAAACATCTTTCTCAGCAGGTGGTGGCTTATCTACTACCTTAGTAGTGGTAGTAGCATTACCAAATAAGATACTCAGCGAATTATCCATAACGAAAATAAAGCAACTAGCAGAAGTAACCAATACTCACAGTAGAAGTTTCCTTTACCAATTCCACTCTCCAATAGCGCTTCACTCCCCGGCAACGGCACCAGAAAATAGTCTTGATGACCCACAAGTATAGGGGGTGTATCGCAGTATTTTCGATAAGTAAGAGTGTCGAACCCAACGAGGAGCAGAAGGTGCTGGCTAGTGGTATGGATCAGGAATTCTCTGCAAACACTTAGCAAACGGATTGTTAGGGGTTTTTGATAAATCAAGTAAACAAAGTACGAGTAAACAAAAGACAGTGGGAATAAATGCAGCAAGTGGCCCAATCCTTTATGCAGCAAAGGACAAGTCGGTTGTATTTCTATAGATGACCAAACGTTCTCAAGGATACATGGGAAGACTGTCAAGTGCTTTCGCTTCATATAGTCGATTAATCTTCTTTAGCTTGCTAAGTGCTGTGTGGGTGAACCTGTGCTAATGTACCGCCCCATCCAAGACTAATACATACTTGTGATTATACCCCTTGCAAACATCCGTAAGTACAAGAAAGTAATTAAGGTAGAAACCTAACCATAGCTTTAAACTCTAAGACCCTTACGTCCCTTGTGCAATGGTTTCCTAACGGGGGTTCAGGTTTCTATCACTCCGGCAACCCCTACGATTAGTAGCCAAATACACAATGCATTCCCCTAGGCCCATATAGGTGAAGTGTCATGTAGTCGACGTTCACATGACACCACTAGAAGAAGTACACCACAACTTAAATAGCAATCTATTGAATCTTTCTCAACATAACTCCACTACTAACAACAAGACTTCTCCCATGTCCTCAAGAACAAAACGAACTACTCACAAGACACCATATGGATCATGATCAGAGATGGAATAATGATGTATAACAATCTGAACATAAACAATAATTCAATGGTTCACTCGATAGCATCAACTACAAAGAGTAATCAACACCGGGAAAGTGTCCCCTATGAACTATGCAAGATTCAACGCAATTGTTACAGCAATATGAAGATGGTGATGAGGGTGCTGATGGTGATGATGGTGGTGGTGATGATGATGATGATCCCGATGAAGTCCATCTTGATGGTGGTGTTGATGGCGACGATCTCCCCTCTCTGGGAAGGAATTCCCTCGATAGAAATCTGTCTGCCGGAGAGATCTTTCTCTCTCGGTGTTTTTCGCCCTATAGAGGCGGCGGAATCTTTCTGTGGTCGCTCCCCGAGTCTTAGGGTTTCGGGAGGTTGATATACACCAGAGGGGAGAGGCTGGAGTGGGCCAGGGTGGCCACACCACTCCCAGGCGTGGCCTAGGCCTGCCCGCGCCATGGGGTGGTGTGGGCCCCCTGTGGCCCACCTCCACTCCATCTTCTGGCATCCTGAGTCTTCTAGAAAAATAGGATTTTCCATATATTTTCCCGGATTTTCTGATCTTCGCGAATTTTGCCTCCAAACAGCACCTTTTCCATCAGAATCCTGACTGCAGCGGTCCATGCTCCAAAAGTCATAAACCATGCAAAAATTGATGAAATAACATAAGTATCACCTCACAATACGAAATATATCAATGAATAATAGTGAATTAAGACATAGAATAGTGATGCAAAATGGACGTATCAGTGTGCATAATAGGGATTCTCGAAGGTCTAATCCGGGGGGCCCAAAGGTCGCGCGCGCCCGTACTACTGGTCGTTATCAGTTTTGTGTCTTTGCATGAAATCTGATGCTTGCTCGAGGGTACGGTATGGGCATGTCTGGCTGTACCAGTGGTCGTTAAGAGCACTGATCCCTGCGGCAAAAATCAGAATTTCTATCTTCCATCGGTTCGATGTGGTACGGGCGCACGGTACGGTCACCTCCGGCCGTACCAGTGGTCGTTAAGAGCACTATGATCTCCAAAACTTAAAATTTTGATTATAAGCTCCGTGTGCCTTTACACATATTATCAAAGGACAAAATAATAGCAAATATACTATATAAAGAATCAGCAATACTTCTTAGGTCATGTGTTAGTAAAATAAAATATAGAGGATTACCTTATTTCTTCTCCTCTCCGCAAAGGTCTTCTTGAACACTCTTTATTAAAAACATAAACAAAACTAAACTAAACTAACATATAAAAAATTTATTAACATGGGTTGCCTCCCATGAAGCTCTTCTAGTTAAGGTCAAATAGCTTGACCATGATGGCAATCATTTACATTTACAAAGTGGAATACCCACTCCAAAGTAGTTGGCTTTTAAAGTAATTATACCATCATCATTCGGCTTGGCCTTCTGTTTCCTAGGGAAGTGGACCATAGCAGGATCTATAGATGGTATCCCTATTCTCACATTCCCCTCAGGTAAATTAATCAAAACTTTTATAGTTCTTAGGAATGGCCTACCTAGAATTATAGGTTCTATGGGATCTTTAGGCATGTCCACAATAACAAGATCAATAAGAGCTGGACTACCTTTAATTTCAACAACCATATTTTCTTTGATCCCAATAGCTTGTTTATAAGTTGAGTCAGCTAGTGGAGTCTCAATTTAGTAGTAACAAATGGCCCCAAGTTTAGTTCGTCGAATAAGCTTTTGGAAATTGTTGAGACGCTCGCACCAAGATCACAAAGTGTGGATATCTCATTGACTCCCCACTTAATTTTAATAGTGGGCTCAAATATATCATCTATCTTAGCTGGAAGCTTATCAGCCAGTCTTTTATATTCCATCTCTAACTGGCGAACTTTAGACGCTACTTGTATAAATTGTTGGTACATAGCATCATTACCTTGTTCTATACCTGGATTATTCATGGTGATCATCTTTAGTAGATCTTCAACGATATATTCTGGTGTTGGCATGTTGCTATAATCCAGCTCTTTAGGCTTTTCATTGGTAAACACCCTCATCATCTTGAGGTCTTCTACCATATTCGGCCCTAGTTTTCTAGCAGACTTTGCTAGTATGAGAGCTTGGCTCTCAACTACCTTACCTAGCTGAGCCTCCACGGTATTTGTTCTTTCCTGTAGAGCCTGCACATCATTTCTAATTGCAATGGCTTGGTTAGATAATTTTTCTATACCACTTTCATGCTTCTCCGTGATTTTAATAGGCATATTATTTTGCTCGGTTTGAGCTTGTATAAAGGTTCTAAAAGTTTGCTCAAATGAGAGATTGCCATGACTTGCTCCATTAGTATTATCATAATTATTATAAGGAGCTCCTGTAGGATTAGAATGATATTTTTGAACAATATAAGAATAATTATTTTTCCATGCAGTATTAAAAGGAGTGCGAGCTATAAAATTAACATCATTAACATCGGTAGAGATAGCATTAACTTGGGTATATTATTTACCCTTTACTATGCTAAGCATCTCGTCTACCTTAGATGTAAGCTCTTAATTATTTACCTTAGTAATTGAACTTACTCTCTTCGAGGTTCTTTCCACATGCCATTGGGCATGGTTGTTTTGCATATCATCAAGTAACTTCTTTGCAACATTCACTTGCTTTCCCATGGTTGTTCCTCCTGCTGCAGTATCTAGCATAGACTTAGACATTGGATTAAGACCATTATAAAACAAATGTAATATTGTTCATTGCGGCTTCTTCCATCCTTTACCACACAAGCACTAGTGGCTCACAGCCTTCTTGTCTAAATCTTGTAATGTTGGATCTTAGCTGCATAGTTTTAGCTGGGGGGAAATTAGTCATAAACAAGTTAGTACATTCCTCCCAAGATTTAATAGTGCCCTTTGGTACAGATAGCAACCAATCCTTAGCTTTTCCACTAAGATAGAAAGGAAACGATCTTAATTTAACAGCATTTGGATCTACATCGCAAATTTCAGTGAAAGTGTTTAAGTGCAAACCTGAATCTTCAGCAAATGAGCCCCCAAATTGGTTTTGTTGAACCAAACTTAAAAGGTTAGGCTTTATTTCATATGTTTCCATATCAACTACGGGTTGAGTGATGGGTGATGGCCTTCAAGTGCACAGGTTCATCAGAGAATGTTTTCGCGGAGGTATTAATTCCAGTTTTCATATCGATCCTAGTAAGGAGCATAGGTAAGTGTTTTTATGTGGTGTTTCTGTCGCACTCAAGGTGTCACAAGTCTTGAGTGAATTGACTGAAAGAATTGATGGCTATAGTGGTGAGTAAAAATAAATAAAATGCATGAAAGTAAAAATGTGAAAAATGTGTAAAGGTCCTACAAATGAGAAGTTAGGCGTGGAGAGAAACGGTGCATGATGATAGTGAAAGTTCCAAATGGATAAAGTGGAATAAGTGATAGTGATATTTATTATTTTAAATGAGTAGGCAAGCAACCCATTTACCGACTAGCAGTCCTCATGGCCAATTCTTCCTAGTCCTAGTGATCCATCTGCATGTTACCACAGCAATGGTTAGCACATTAATTAAGGTCTTGCGACCGGATCAAGGCTTTAATCTTGATGGTTCCTTATTGTCCTTGAGTAGTACTAGCTCTTCTTTGATATCAACCGTGTCACTCGGGGTCGCCAAATTGCTAGCATACAAGTTCATACCTATGAGATCTTTGGATCATGTTACCTAGGCCCTTAAATTAGATAACAAGCATTAGGCAAACATAGATAATCATTCTCACTATTTAATAAACACTACAATGATCACAAATGGATGGATTTAAATGAGGCACAACACATCTCACCAATGCCCTACATCTCCCACGCCTATGCGGAATTACTCAGACATGAGAGGAAGACAAATCAAAGGCATAATTGTATTGCAAGTAAGAATCATCTCAAAGTTATTGTAGCAACCACAATAACGATCAAAGATCAAATCAAATACAAACCAAGGGTAGATCAAAGTATCAAACCCTACTCTTACATGTGCCAATCTCTCTCTCTCTAAGTAATGATGGGAATGATGGTGGAGTATGTGGCTTGGGAGTTGGAGATCATCGAGGAACAAGGTGAAGTTATTCTCCTCTTCTAGATCTGGTCTAACCCCCTCTATATGTCTTGTGATACATTGCAAATGTATCTATAATTTTTGATGTTCCATGCTTGGTTTTATCCACTTTTTGTGTCTTGTTCCAACTTTGGAGTACTTTTCATATGATTTATTGGACTAACCTATTAACAAGAGACACAGTGCCAGCTGCCTGTTTTCTGCTGTTTTTGGTTCCAGGAAAGTCAGAAAATGAATATTCTCGAAATTGGACGGGACAAAAGCCAAAGTGCCTATTTTTCCGGAAGGGATCAAGTGCCAGAATACGAGAGGGAGAAGGGCCAGAGGGCGGCCACACCACCTGGATGCGCCGCCAGGCCTGGCTCATGCCAGGGGTAGTGTGGCCAGCCCAGGAACCCCCTCGGCCTCTCCTTCCGCCTATATATTTCCCTCGGGACGAAAACCCTAAGACCCGATCAAAAATCCACGAAAGAGTGTGTAGCCGTCATCATCTCCATCCCTAGATCGGGAGGGATCTGAAGCTCTTCCCGGCACCCTGCCGGAGAGGGGAATTCACCCTGGAGGCCTTCTTCATCACCATGCAAGCCTCCAGTGTGATGCGTGAGTAGTTCGTCCTTGGACTACGGATCCATGTAGTAGCTAGATGGCTGGTTCTCCTCCTTTGTGCTTTCATGTTTAGATCTTGTGAGCTCCGTTGATGATCAAGATCATATATTTGTAATCATACATGTTGTGTTTGCGAGGATCCGATGGATATTGAGATGCTATTTCAGATTGATTATTGATTCTATCATGTCTTTGTTATTTGAGATCTTGCATGCTTTCCGTTGTTAGTAGCTATCTTGGCCAAGTAGATGCTAGCAACTCCAAGAGTTAGTATTCATGCTCGATAGTGGGTTCATGCCTCTGGTAATCTGGGGAAGTGACAGAAATCTCTAAGGTACTAGACGTGTTGTTGCTACTAGGGAGAAAACAAAAATCCTTTGTTCATAGAACAATCGTATTGCTTACTTTACACGCAGTTCTAAAGCAATAATCTGTTGCTTGCAACTTAATACTGGAGGGGGTTCGGATGATAACCTGAAGGTGGATTATTAGTCATAGATGTAGTTGGATGGCGGTCTATGTATTATGTTGTAATGCCCAATCAAGTCTCAGAGGAGTCAAGGTTATTAGTATATGCATGTATTTCTTTCTCGGTGTTTGTCAATTGCCCCGCTATAATTTGTTCACCCAGCATGTTATCTATCTTAAGGAGAGCCACCTCTAGTGAACTATGGATCCCGGTCCTTGTCTTTTACATACAATCTTTTACTGCTTTGTGTTTACTTTCTGCAAAATTTTACTTCTTTCCATTCGATACGTTCAATCCTTTGTTTTCCGCAAAACACGGTGAGATTGACAACCTCATCGCAAGTTGGGGACAAAGTTCTGTGGTTGTGTTGTGCAGGTCTCCACGTTGCTACTAGCACCGGTAGTGCGCCCTGCCAAAGCTCAGCTAGTAACACCTTTGGGGTGTTTCCTTGCTCCTACTGGTTCGATTAAACCTTGGTTTCATAACTGAGGGAAACTTGCTGATGTGCTCATCATACCTTCCTCTTGGGGTTCCCCACGAGCTCTACATCAACCATGCACCAGCACTTTTTTGGGTGCCATGCATTGAGCCATCACTTGCGGTGGCTTTGTTTTCTGTTCTGTTGTTCTTCTCTCTTCCCCCTTCTTCATGAAAGTTGCTTGTATTGATATAAGGGAGCCATCAGCGTGTATGGTAGACGGTACGAGCGCGTCCCGATCGTACCGTTGGTCGTTAATCGTGCTGAACGCCTCCAATGAAAGGGGCTTTAATTGGGGATTTACTTCTTTGGGTGCAATTATCCCATAAATGCTATTAGATCTTCAATAAATGTTCATTACCTAAAAAGCATCACAAGAAAGGATTCGCTAATTGCGATATTAACATTAGTAGAAAGGGGTAATATTTAGTGAAATTCGGCAATAAACAAGAGGAAAATCAATAGTGAAAAGTGATGAAATTTGGAGCTATCAACATCCCCAAGCTTAGCGGTTACTCTCCCACGAGTGACAAAGCTATAATGAGTAATAGCGAAGAATTGAATCAAGATGAAAACTTACAAGTTTGAGGTTGTATCATATTCCATTGTCTGAAATCCTACAACCTTGAACATGAGAATAATATATCTGAGCAATTGCACTTAATCTCAATTCCTAAACACAAGTAACTCGCTAGCTAATAGTTCTTATAACTCAAATGAGATTGTTAAAATTCTGGCTAGGCTTGCAATTCAATTTCTTTCAGCGCCTCCCTTATTATGAGAGTGAAAATGTTTTGAGCAAGGTCACTAGAGTCAAAATTAAGGGTGCACAAGTAGATGTCAAAAGAAGGATAAACTTAGAGCTTTTCCATTAACATCCACATCAATAATCGCGGCTATCAAATACCTCTTCTTTTCCTTGTGTCATCCAGGCTCTTACTGCCAGCCATAGCTCTTTCTGGTGGCAGAAAAATTCGTTTGCGTAGGCTATTTGTGTGATCAACCCACCATAATGAATGTCCCCACCGAAAGCCGACCTTTGGCGGCGAAAGTGTTCGATGAGAAAAGCACCTAGGTTTACCTTGTGATCCATCTTTGGACACAAGGCCATATGAATTACACTCATTTCAGGGTCTGCCATTGCCCCAACATCACCTTTCCCAAAAATAGAATTCACTAGGAAGGTATGAAAATAATGGATAGTAGGATTTTGAATGGTGGCGCTCTTTTTGCACAAATAGTCAGTGTTCCTGTGGATATAAATTTGCTCCCAATAATGCATGGACTCCATGTGAACATTTTCATTAATATCGAGCTCCCCCTCATGGGAGAATCTGAAACTATCACAAAATTCATAGAAGGAAAGGTTGTGGAGCTGCCCATTGAGTACAAAACTTATAGTGCAATTACGCTCTTGGACTTTGAGATCATCATGGAATGATGATAGGAACTCATACATGGCGAGCTTGTAGGTGTCGACGGAAAGGTAGGAGAAATTGATCATGCCAGCTTGCATAGTCATCTGCTCGAAGTCCTCCAAAAGACCTTGGCGGGAGAGGAACCCTCTCATAGTCTCGGCTCATGGCGGCCCTCAAGTTGTCCACTTCCGAGCACCTCTTCTTCGAACCCGGTGGCTTGGTGGAGCCCAAGGCTCCTGCCGTACCCGAGCCCTTGCCCGAGTGGAAAATCCTTCCAATGTTATGCATTGTGTTGTAAAAAATTTAAAGAAAAATATACGAGTCAAGTTTCTATCACATGAACAAACGATTATAGGTAGAAGTTACAAATCCTAACGTGAGAAATCAACAATAATCTCAAAATATGATGAACTCATCAAAATAGCCAAAGTGATGAATTCAACCATGGATTTTAGAAAATAGAGCATGGATTAGATGATAAACATACCGATGTGAAGATTCCTCAACTCAAAAACACGAAATCAATGAAGAATCAAAGGTTCTAGTAGGTTAGGGTTTGAGGTTGGGAGAGAAAGAACAAGAAAGAAAGAGGAAGAAGAAGATGGAGGCTAGCTGGGAGCCAGTCGCCGTTGGCCTTTACCTAGCGATACCGTCAGTACGGGCGGGTGATACAGCCGTAGCCCGCCCGTACCGGTGGTCATCACTGTTGGATCAACGTTAGGGTTAGAGATCTCTGAAATTCAGTACGGGCGTGCAATACAGGCACACCAGGCCGTACCGGCACTCGTTATGCGATATGAACCTATTATTTCATTTCTTCTCTTCATTTTTCTCTTGCTTCTCAACTTTTGTAAGGTAAATTCTCTAAACAACTCAGGACTTGAAATAAATTTATTAGTACATACAAATAATATAATAATAAAAACTTAAACTTAATTTATTGAGAATGGGTTAACTCACATTAAGTATTTTATTCTAAAGTTTTGATCATCCAAACTCCATATCATAGCGTTTACCTCAAGTTGCTCTTTATCTTCGGTTCTTGCTGCTTGAACACGCTTAGGCGGTGGAACATATTTTCCATTGTATTCCTGTTACTTTGGAAAGTATCGAACAATCTGATCATCATATATATTGAAGACAATCTTACCGCTAGAGCAATCTACGTTAGCTCCAGCTGTGCTAAGAAAAGGTCTTCCAAGAATGATAGAAAGTTTCTCATCCTCAGGTACATCAAGAATAATAAAATCAGTGGATATAACATGTTGACCTATTCTAATTAGAACATTTTCGATCATACCGACCAGTTGTTTAGTTGTTTTATCAACCATTTGTAAGGTGATTGAAGTAGGGGAGTATTCTCCAAGGTTCAATTTTTTAAATAGGGAATAAGGCATAGCACTAACACCCGCTCCTAAATCACAAAGAGCATTAAATATATTAGTTTTCCCAATTGCACAGGAGATGGTTGGTATACCTGGGTCCCCAAGCTTAGCAGACAGCTTATCACCAAAGCTTGTCATTACTGCTACAGTCATTGTTACCTTCTTCTTTCTATAAAGAATATCTCGCATAAACTTTTTATAAGTAGGAACTTGAATAGCATCAGTTAAAGAAAGTTCTAAATGTAAGCTTCCTAGTGCCTCAGCAAAAGAGTC
This sequence comes from Avena sativa, assembly GCA_916181665.1. Classification (NCBI taxonomy): domain Eukaryota; kingdom Viridiplantae; phylum Streptophyta; class Magnoliopsida; order Poales; family Poaceae; genus Avena; species Avena sativa. Next base: position 461,929,927 of record OV702297.1, on the reverse strand, counting down.
ATAAATAGCTCTATTCGGTTCCTATTGAACTTGATTAGGATAAGGAATTTTATTTTTGGTAGGTATTTCCTTCTCCTTTACCTTTGCTACTGGTTCAGCATTCTTTTTGCTTTTCCATGTGGCTAGTTTTTGCTTATCAGCGTGTTCTTCACGCGGGATGATAACTCTCTTCTTGCTCCTTTCTGAGATAGGCTTCTCCCCTTGAATCGATTGTCTCGGAGTCTGAATCATATAGTCTATGTTTTTCCCCTGCTTCCCCTTCTTCTCTAGTTTTGGAAGCTTCATTCTCCCTTTTCTGGGCCTCATAATAAATGACATCTTGGGGACCAACTAAATCATCTTATTCTTGACTCATCTCCTGAGTTTCTCTTTCCTTTCGAGCTTGTTCTTCCTAATACCAAGGTGGTCCTTGTGGTTCCTGAGTTTTTCTACCACGTCTAGTAACAATGTTAGTGGAAATAGTGTTGAAATTTCCTTGGTTCAAACTCAAAGTTTGGGTTTGAATTATTTGCTCATACTGAGCTTTAACCATACTTAGATATCTATCTAAATGTTCCGTAGCTTGACCCAAGTCATCCAAGACTTCTGTTAGGTCTCTTATATTCTTTTCTAGTGTCATGAGACGTTTATAATTTTTCTCACGGAACTGATTATGTTGATATCTAAACTTTTGCATTACAAGATTTATATCATCTTCTATTACATAGGTTTGAAGAATGTCAACTTTATTCAATCTCACACGTTCCGAGGCTATACCTTTTTCTTCCATGGACTTTTTGACTTTGGGCATATGATTTAGTGGTATGTGAATCATACCTTTTCGTGGTTCAAAATCTGCAACTGGATTGTATTGTTCGTCATTAAAGGATCTTACGTCGAAAAGCTTTACACATTCCGCTAGTGTTAAGTTGCATATAGCTCCTCCTGCAGATAGATCAATCATTTCTTTTGACTCGTCATTGAGCCTATTGTAAAAATATTGAATAATTAAATTCTCGTGAAAATCGTGATTTGGGTCTTTCATAATCATTGCATAAAATCTATTCCATGCTTGATAAAAGTTTTCTCCAACTGTTTGAAGAAAGTTTGTTATACTATGTTTTATTTGCATGATTTTAGTGAATGAACAATATTTATGCATGAATTCTCGGATGCAATCTTCCCAGCTTTTTATAGTGTGATTAGGTAATGATTGTAACCAAGCAAAAGCATTATCTTTCAGAGACCAGCAAAAAAAATTAAGGAGTACAAACTCTATTGGTAAACTTGTTGGTTTACGAGTAGCGCAAAGGTCATAGACCCGTGTCAAGTGGTCACTAGGATCTTCCTCTTCTTTTCCTATGAAAGAAATTTCTTTCATCATATAAATTATCTCAAGATATATTTTGAATTCTCGGCCTTTATGTTTAGGACAAAGAATAGGCATTTTCCTTAAGTGCCTAGATGGATTCCCATATTCTCCCAACGGTAGCTCAGGTTCGGCCCCTCGAGTGATGGTCAAATCTGCCATCAGTGGAATCAAACTCTTCACGTCTACAGTACGTGAGTTAGTAAATCTTTCAATAAATTCTAGGCATTTCTCGATCGGAACACGATCAATATACGAAGGTAAATGAGTTTTTCCTGATCGAGTGGTACCTCTGTCTTCAATGGAGATCATGAATGGTGTCAAGAACTGTTGTGTCAAGAAACAACACTTAACGCTTAGCTCCTCGGCAACACCGCCAGAAAATATATTGATGGGCTACAAGTGCACAGGTTTGTCAGAGGACGTTTTTGCGGAAGTATTAATTCCAATTTTTATATCGATCCCAATAAGGATCCTAGGTAAGTGTTTTTATTTGGTGTTTCTGTCGCACTCAAGGTGTCATAGGTCTTGAGTGAATTGACTACAAAAGTTGACCGCGGAAGTGGTGAGTAAAAGATAGAGGAAACTTTCTTACAAAATAAATAAACTACATGAAAGTAAAAATGCGAAAAATGTGTAAAGGTCTTGTAGATGAGAAGTTAGGCACAGAGAGAAACAGTTCATGATGATAGTGAAAGTGCCAAATGGATAAAGTGGAATAAGTGATAGTGATATTTCTTATTTATAAGTGAGTAGGCAAGCAACCTATTTACCGACTAGGAGTCCTCATGGCCAATTCTTCCTAGTCCCAATGATCAATCTACCTGTTACCACGACAATGGTCCACACATTAATTAAGGTCTTGCGACCAGATCAAGGCTTTAATCTTGATGGTTCCTTGTTGTCCTCGAGTATTACTAGCTCTTCTTTAATATCGGCCATGTCACTCGGGGTCGCCGAATTGCTAGCATACAAGTTCATACCTATGAGATCTTTGGATCATGTTACCTACGCCCTTAAATTAGATAACAAGCATTAGGAAAACATAGATAATCATTCTCACTATTTAATAAACACTATAATGATAATAAATGGATGGATTTAAAGGAGGAACAACACATCTCACCAATCCCCTACATCTCCCACGCCTATGGGGATTTACTCAGACATGAGAGGAAGACAAATCAAAGGCATAATTGTATTGCAAGTAAGAATCATCTCAAAATTATTGTAGAAACAACAATAGCGATCAAAGATCAAATCAAATACAAACCAAGGATAGATCAAAGTATCAAACCCTAATATTACAAGTGCCAATCTCTCTCTCTAAGTAATGATGGGAATGATGGTGGAGTATGTGGTTTGGGAGTTGGAGATCGTTGAGGAACGAGGTGAAGTTCTTCTCCTCTTCCAGATCTGGTCTAACCCCCTCTGGATGGCTTGCGGCGGCGGCGGCTGTGTTTTATGTTCTGTTGTTCTTCTCTCCTCCCCTTCTTCACGAAAGTTGCTTGTATTGATATAAGGGAGTCATCGGCGTGTAGTACAGGCGGACGGTATGGGCGCGTCCTGATCGTACCGCTGGTTGTTAAGCGTGTTGAACGCCTCCAATGAAAGGGGCTCAAATTGGCGATTTACTTCTTTAGATGCAGTTAGCCCATAAATGATATTAGATCTTCAATAAATGTTCATTACATGAAAACCATCGTAAGAAACCAAGGATTCACTAATTGTGATATTAACATTAGTAGAAAGGGGTAATCTTTAGTGAAATACGGTAATAAACAAGAGGAAAATCAATAGTGAAAAGTGATGAAATTTGGATCTATCAATGGGTGCACAAATAAAATCATTAGTGGGAGTAGCATAGTCCCCTAATCTCTTTTGAGCCATGGCTCTTATCTTTTTGGTATTTTTTAAGTAATGAAAACAAATAACAAGTAACTAATTTTTTTGGTTTTCAAATAGATAACAAGAAACTAAACTAATAACAAGAATTAAACTACAAACTAATAATAAAACTAAAAACAAGATCTCTAGTGACCTCACCGGGATTGCGAAATTGCTTCCTCGGCAATGACACCAGAAAAAGGGTTGATACCTTCGATCCGGATTCATGGATGTAGTATAATAGCTTTTTACCTAGAAGACCTAGGTTTAATCGAACCTCGAAAAGCAATGCTAAAAGGAAATAAAAAGGACACGTCTACAAGACTTTGTTTGTTTGTTTTACCTTAGTTTACAAGAGCAATCTAGTTTACTTTATAATGGGTTGAATCAATGGACAGAGATAGGCCAGGGTTGAAGATCCACCTGCAGTTGCACATCATATGGGATAAAAGATAATAATAAGCATAGTCATGTGTTATGTTTGAATGGAGACAATCTCTTGTGGGCAACACATCCTAATATACTAGAACCCCCATGATGCAGCGAGCATAGCAATAGTCTTTTAATCCAACCGAGTGCACACTAAAGCAACGGGCTACAAATGATTATTAAGTGTAAAACACAGATCAAAGCTTTAAGTGGTGATGTTGTTGTGATCCTGAATGGGTCGCTAAGCGAAGACCGTACTACCCTTTCTGTCACTTGGGTTCCTATGAGACCGCTACTAGCCAAGTATCTCACCTCTATCCTTTATCAATCTATGGGGTCTTGGGTACCTACAAGTCCCAAGATCGAGACAAGAGACAAAGAAACAAAAGATAAAAATTGCAATTGCAACAAAATACAATACTCCCATGAATTAGATACACATAATCGCTGCGAGGTTTCTCCCCAACCCACAACCCATGAGGACTACTCACTCATAAAAAATAGATCGGAGATAGAAAACATCATACAAATACTTAGATTGAAATCAAATATTCTTACAATGGTCGCTGAATCACAATGAGATCTAAAGTACAAAGTAATGGCTATGGCTAGTGGATGGGATGGATGGTGGAAGTGATGAACAATGGTGTGGATCTCCTTTGGTGGTATTGTTATGTAATCTTAGAAGGGAGGCTCTCTGACCGGCGGCTGGAGCCTCAAAATATATAGGCATCTTCATGAAAGTTGTAGGGCTTGACAAGATGAAGCCAACACCACCTGGTACGGGGGAATAGTACGGGCGGGCCCTGCCCGTACCAGTGATCATTAAGCTTGTTGACGCCCTGGAATGGCTTCCCAATTACTTGGTTGTGTGGACTTCCTCAAAAACCTTCATTATGACTCTTGATTTCACATTAAAAACATTATTTCTTGCACAACATAATTGAAAGATAGGTTTTGCATATCTTTGAAATTATAAGTCATTAGTGGAAAGGATTGAGAGTCTCTTGTCAATTGCTTGACCAAAAACAATGTTTTAACACGATGGAAGATGGCTAATTTTGGCGCCATCACCCACTAACCGTTGATCCTCTGTGATCTAGCGGACAGGATAATCCCTATATCTGTCTGGGGCCACCCCACTATCCATGCAAAATTACGAGTTTTCCACCGGTACTTTAACTCCATAAAAATTGAGTTTGAATATAATTTGAAAGGAAAGTGTTCAAAGGTGTATAATTTTCGTATATGCAAGTTTATTCATTACATTCCACTCTATGAAAATGATAATCTCTCAAGATTTTGTGAGCATGACATTATCACATATTAAGTGCGATTTCAAAGAGTTCAAAGGTGTATAATTTTCGTATATGCAAGTTTATGCATTACATTTCACTCTATGAAAATGATAATGTCAACATTATCATGTCCTAAGTGCGATTTCAAAGTGTTCAAAGGTGTATAATTTTCGTATATGCAAGTTTATGCATTACATTTCACTCTATGAAAATGATAATCTCTCAAGATTTTGTTAGCACAACATTATCACATATTAAGTGCGATTTCAAAGAGTTCAAAGGTGTATAATTTTCGTATATGCAAGTTTATGCATTACATTTGACTCTCTAAACATTATCATGTCCTAAATGTGATTTCAAAGTGTTCAAAGGTGTATAATTTTCATATATGCAAGTTGATGCATTATATTCCACTCTATGAAAATGATAATCTCTCAAGATTTTGTTAGCACATCATTATCATGTATTAAGTGCGATCTCAAAGAGTTCAAAGGTGTATAATTTTCGTATATGCAAGTTTTTGCATTACATTTCACTCTATGAAAATGATAATCTCTCAACATTATCATGTCCTAAGTGCGATTTCAAAGTATTCAAAGGTGTATAATTTTCGTATATGCAAGTTCATGCATTACATTCCACTATATGAAAATGATAATCTCTCAAGATTTTCTTAGCACAACATTATCATGTTCTAAGTGCGATTTCACAGTGTTCAGAGGTGTCTAATTTTCGCATATGCACGAGGCATAAATATTTTAGTTTTGGGATCCCTTTAGTTTATGCATTACTTTTCACGCTCTAAAGATGGTAAACTCTCAAGACTTTCTTAGGACAACATTATAATGTCCAAATTGTAATTTGAAAGTGCTCAAGTGTTGTGCCATTTTCTTATTTCTTATACTTCCACCTCCCTAAATCTTAAGGTTTGTCTTTCACCTCATAGATTCACTTGATTGCAACCGAGACACTAACTCGATAAACAAATTAAATCATCGAAATGGCTCCTCTATCGGCCGCATTCTCCACAGCAAGCACGCGCCCAATTGAGCTCCCAAGTTGCGCCAATTGATTATCCACAGCAAGCGCCCCCCTCTAAACGGAACAATTTCGGTGCAAGATCTAACCTTCCCTGCGCACGGTTGCCATTATCATTCTTCATATAGGTCAACGGGACGACACCATACTGCAACCAGGACAAACGAGAGGCCAAAGCGTAGCTAGAAATAACTCGCCAGCCAGAGAAGGGCCACCGTCACCAGAGAAGGGTCCCTGTCACCGGAGAAGAAGAAAGGGGAGGCAACAGCACGGGCACGGGCGTGGGGTTGGCTTGGGGTCCCATCTTGCAACGCTAACCTGGGTAAGTTGTGGGTTCGGTGCTCACGTGGATAGGATGTGGGTCCCAGGCTGGTCTAGATAAGTGGATAGAGGTGTCCACTACAGGACCCGACTGAATGTGGCCCCACTTGTCAGCACCTAATGGTAAGGATGTGAGACAGTGAGTTTCAGACCGAGTGAGAGTTTTGGACAAGGAGAAGGGAAAAGTAAGGAAAAGTTAAGCGGATAGGGAAAAGTGAGTACAACTAACAAACTAGGGGCACGAAAATATAAATCCCTATTGAAAAATACTAATAAAATTAAATTCGGGCCTCTGGATTTATCTAGACAATCCGGATTAGAACCAACTCCGGATTTATCTCATTCGTTGGATCTCCCTTGGATGGTCATCACTCACTTCCTACTTGTTCTTCAGGGAATAGATCTATTCATATTTCCAATCCCGCCATCTGTCACCACTCAAACACTATCCCGCCGGCCGTCGCCACTCAAACCCTATCATGTCGGTTGCTACAACTCAAAACCTATCCCGCCAGCCGCCGCCACACAAACCATATCCCAATGTCTTCATTGCCTTTCATGTGACTATAATGTTGTATCCCCTCTCCTTGCCAGCCCACGCCTCTATTGCCCTCCTTGCTAGCCCACGCCTCCCTACCGCTACCTTGTCGGAAGCACGGTCACAATCTCATTGACTAGAGATGTCATCAGACGAATCAGGTACAAACTTTGCTGATCGATTTCTTGAAATACCTCTTGTAGTACTAGTATATTTCTTGATGAAATCACTCGTAATGATAGTAGATCCCGTACCGATTCTTCGTAGGATTTAGTTTTAGCGGTTAGCTATTTACCATTCAGTTTCGTTAGAGTTAGGACAGTCAGTTATTACTCCTTGTGGGGGACTCTTTACCTTCAAAGACAATGGTTGTAGCATCTTAATATATTTATCCAACTCACACTTGAATAAAGTATACATAACATATCTGTTCATATTTCCTATATTTCCTAGAGTTCAAATTTCCTATAATTTTTATCTTATACGATAGGTTCAAGTGAGCATGAGGTTGCAAAGAAGAAAGGGAATAGGCACGTGGTTGCAACGACTAAGGTGAATAGGAGCACAAACCCTAAAAGAACTGCTGCGAAGAGAGATGCAACTGATATGGCAGGCAGCTCATCAAATCCCACCGCAAAGAAGGTCATAATCGCAGCTCCCAAAGTAGCATTGCCTGAAAAAAGTAGAACCTTGATGAAATTGCTGAAGCGCCAGTATGAAGCTCTTCGTTAGGATGAAAATCAGTATGAGGCTAAGAGAGATAAAGGTAGCGTGAAATGGTTCTGCACATTAAATCAGCAAAAGGTCTTTGACATGATTATCCTACTTCAAACTAAGATTGCTCCTAAAAGGGCAATCGACTTTGAGCACATTAAGAAAAACAAGGAAAGATTTGTCAATATATTTGAAACATGTGATCGCCTAGGCTTAGTGAAGATCATGGAGTTTAGGCGTCACTATAGCGAACAAGTGGTGATGCAATTCTGTTCTACCCTCTTTCTTGAGAAGGATGATTCTAGGCATTTTCGGTGGAAGTCTGATGACAAAGAATATCATGCCCCATTTACTGAATTTGCTGCAGCTCTATCAATATGGTTGATCCATATTGTACCAATTTCATCCTTCTCTATGATGATTTCACAAAGAAGCCCAATGAACTGAATAGCTGCTATCATCCAGCTTCCCATCCTGAGGGTAATGCTATTGTGCATGGGCATATTGGTGGCCTCTTTCCCTTCTTTGACACATTGAACAAGCTTTTTCGGTGGACCTTGTTCCCAAAGTCAGGAGACTCCTGTAGCATACGTGGATATGCAAAAAAACTCATCTAGTTTATCCTACAAAGGAAGGGAGGAAAGATTGATGTTATGGATCTCTTGTATCAAGAGATAAGAAGGGACATGGTTGATCATCAGAGGTCACTGGTGTATGCTCCATACATTCATGCATTCATTCGGTATATCACCAGAGAAAATTACAACTTTGGCATGTCCTACAAGAAGCATTGTATTCGCGGTCCCCCTTGACAATCCTATCAAAGGTGTGACCAAGAAATCATAGCGGAACAAAGCCAGAGAGATGTGCAGTATTTGGATATTCCTAGATCATCTAACTACTAGAACAACAGGACACAAGAGCAGCTCATTAAAGGTATAAGAATGTGGCATGACATCTACATGGAAGATCAGGACAAGCGTCATAGGAATCAAGCTAGACTGAAAGAGAACAACAGGGTGCTAGACTGAAAGAGTACACCTCCCCTCCTCGTGGTAGTGATGAGCCGTAGACAGTCGTGGTGGTGTAGCTAGCCTTGTGACAACATGTGCTAGTCTATCATTTCTACAGGACCCCGGGGTATGGAGAGGAAGCATATTACATTTTCTAGTGTTGATATAAGGAGAGACAGGGATATCCTATGGGTCGAAAAGATACGTATACCTACTGAGTACTACGTCAACATCCAGGATGTGTACAAGATCGACGACTAGGGACCCAGGGCTGGCATGGGTTATCTTGCGGTGGAAATCATCGATGACTTCTACCGGGATATGAAGGGTAAGTGTACAGAGGAGATGCACAAAACATGGCATTGGGCGCTTAGCATGGATCACCTGAAGTATGTTGTAGTTTATGGCTATGTGAGCCACTACATGTACAATAAGATCTTGAAGATCAAGGTAGGGATAGGTCTAGGCTGGCCAGTTTTGAATGATAATGTTTGATCAAGATGCAAGACCAGCAAGGATTATAGGAGGTCCAAACATGTGAAGAAAGTCCAGTAGGGAGGCGATGGTTGGGGATAGAACTGGTCGGATCAGGGAGGCGATGGCGAACAGAACAGGTGAAAGCAGGGAGGCGATAGCTAGGTATAGAACCGGTCGGATCAGGGAGGGGATGGCTGGGGACAAAAGAGGTGGAAGTAGGGAAGCGATGGCTGGGGACAAAATAGGTGGGAGCAGGGAGACGATGGCTGGGGCATGGCAACAACCTATGATCAATTGGTTCCTCTAGTATGTTTGCTTTTGACTGATCTAGCCGATGGATGCACCTGTTGGTTATGTAATATATTCTCCCTTCTATCTAGCTAACCTTTTGTTCTAGTTGTATATATTTGTATTTCTCAATGTTGTTTGTTCGTAATGTTTGCAGAACAATATTATTAATATATCATCTAGCTATACATTTTTTGTCTAATGTTATTATTTGTAATGTGTGTGCTCGTAATGCTTGTTTGTTGTATTGCAATAAAATGACGGAGGAGTGGACACCACTGTGTCTTTGGGTCGATGCAAACCATGCTCCGTCGTGACCTCCTAATCCCACCTCAGACGGGTTATTTTAATAACCAACTCTAACAGTTGTTACCTCTGACGAATTGTTCTAAAAACCGCCTATAAAGTCGCTACATCAAACGGGCTATTTTCTTAACAGCCTCAAAGTTTATTCGAGACGTTTGTTAAACATGATCGCCTCTATGTTGTGTCATATTCAGATCCTCCAGGCACTCCATAAATCCACTACCAGCCTGATAAACGCCCTAGATATAGTAAATGTCAATAATATATCATAAGATGTTTGGATTATTCTAAATATTCTTCATAACTACTTAGAGATTTATTACAAATTCATACAAATGTTTGGATTAGTTGTACAAATTGATTTTCCGGATTCTTGATCGCGAATGTGCGGTTCTTCCAGAAGAACCTCATCTTGGTCTCTTTGCTTGACCGAGAACGAAGGGCCAGGAACATCATCGATATTGTTGTAATCTTCCTCAGCAAGCACGCCATCCACACTGATGATACTCCTTTTTGATGGCATAACTATATGTCTCTTCTTATTCCTTGGGTCGACGATGTAGAAGACTTGATGAACCAGGTTAGCTAGCATGAATGTCTCGTTCTTGTAAGCAGCATGATTGAGGTTCACGTTAGTCTAGCCATTATCATTTGGATCCACCTGATTCCTATGATCCCAACAACAACGGAAGAATGGAAACTTGAAATCCACATAGTCTAGATCCCAAATCTCTTCTATGTATTCGTAGTAGAGATGTGTCATTTCATTATTTTCTTTAATTGCCTCTAAAACTACACCACTGTTTTGTGTCGTTGTTGTGCTATCTTTTTTCTTTGTAGAAAATGTGTACCCATTGATCTTGTACACATGAAATTTTCTGACCTCCCATGTAGGGCATCTTGCTAGAGCAGCAATTCTAGGATCTTTTGCTTCAACATCACGTAGTCGATCACTGAACCAGGTGTTGAACTCCTTGATGTGGAGTGTCTTAATCGAATGTCGATGGGGATGCATTGCTCGTAGACTATCACGATGTTCTTCTATGTACGGAGTCATTTCATCCATGTTCTTCATAAGAGCAAAGTGTGCCTGATTATATTCAATGTTAGTCGGCCCAAACTTGATATTTCCACTCATTTTGACACTAGTAAGCTTCCCCTCATGGACGGACCTAGGAACCCCTACCGGGTCAAGACGTGCCATGTAATCAAGACAGAACTCAACGACCTCTTCGGTTACATAGCCCTCAACGATGCTTCGCTCTAGACGTGCTCGATTCTTGAGATAATGCTTAAGAATTCCCATGTAGAACCCAAACGGGTATAGGCTTCGCAGATATATGGTACCACACATCTTTATCTCGTGCACAAGGTGTACAATGAGATGTACCATGATATTGAAGAATGACAGAGGGAATATCGTCTCCAAATTGCATAGAGTCTCCACCACATTCTTTTGTCGCTCATCCAACTTACTAGGATCAATCACCTTCCGAGAAATTGTGTTGAAAAATTCACACAAACGCGTTAGAGTGTCTCGAACATGTGATGTCAAGACATTCCTTATCGCGACAGGGAGCGCCTATGTCATCAGAACATGGAAATCGTGAGACTTCATACCCGTTACTCTGTTTTCTGTCTTTGAAACAATCCTTTGCATGTTGGCGCCGTAGCCCGTTGGAAAACACATGACATATAGAGAATCACACACACTTTTTCCCTCTATGTTGTCACTGACATAACACGCAGGGGATGGCCTTCCTTGAGCATCAACTTCAAGTGGGTTTCCCCTCTGAGTTTTGCAGCTTCGAGTCATGTGTTTTCACTATCTTTTGTTTTGTCCTTCATGTTAAGCAATGTCCCTATTATGCTTTCTAACACATTCTTCTCAAAATGCATCACATCGATGGAATGTCGAACATCGAGATGCTCCCAATAAATTAAGTCCCATAGTATCGATCTCCACTTTCACACCGGTTTTAATTTGCAAGGTTGGTCATCTATATCTATTTCTTTTTATTTTTCTTTGTCCTTTCCTTTGCCTTTTCCTATGCCCCTGCGTTTGAATCGTCCTTTTCCATGCACAACTTTCAAGTGTTTAAGCTTATCATAGATCTAACTCCCTTTTAAAATTGGAGGAGCCAAATCTGTCTCACAAGTGTATCAAACTTTTTCTTCAGGGTCCGATATTTATGACCCTTTGGCAAAATCCTTTGAGTCTGCATGATACCTTCGAAACGTATTATGGATGCATTGTAGTAGGCTTTTCCCTAGTAGAATTAGGTTTAATCGAACCTTGGGAAACAACGCTAATAAGAATGAAAATAAGGACACGTATACAAGACTTTGTTTTTTTGTTTTACCTTTGTTTACCGTAGTAATCTAGTTTACAATATATATTATGGGTTGATTTAGTGGATGGAGATAGGCCAGGGTTGAAGATCCACCTGCAGCTGCACATCATATGGGATAAAAGATAATAATAAGCATAGTCATGTCTAAGGTTCCAATAGGGATAATCTTTGTGAGCAACACATCCTAATATACTAGAGCCCCTGAGAGGCAACATGCATAGCAATAGTCTTTTGATCCAACCAAGTGCACCCCGAAGCACCGGGCTACAAACGATTATTAAGTGTAAAACATAGATCAAAGCATTAAGTGGTGATGTTCTTGTGATCCTGAATGGGTCGCTAAGCGAAGACAGCATAGCCCTTTCTATCACTAGGTTCCTATGAGATTGCCGCTAGCCAAGTATCTCACCTCAAGCCTTTATCGATCTCGGGGGTATTGGGTACCTACAAGTCCAAAGATCGAGGAAAAATATAAAGAAACAAAATGTACAAATCCCTCTTTCAAACAATACACAATTATCCCATAGATTAGATGCACATAATCGCTACGAGGCTTCTCCCCAACCCGCAGCCCGTGAGTACTACTCACTCATAACAATAAGATCAAGGATAGAAAACATTGTGCAAAATACTTAGATTGAAATCAAATATTATTACAATGGTCGCCGATTCACAAGGAGATCTCAAGTACAAAGTAATGGCTATGGCTAATGGAGAGGATGGGGAATGGAAGGGATGAACTATGGTGTGGATCTCCTTTGGTGATGTTGTGATGCAATCTGAGAATGTCGGCATCTGCATGGTGGTTCGGACCTCGAAATATATAGACGCCTTCACGATAGTTGTAGGGTTTGACGAGATGGATCCACCTCGTACGGGCGGTCTGTATAGGCGGGTTGTGCCTGTACCAGTGCTCTTTACACTGTCTGGCACCTGGCATTAGCTCCAGGGTTACTTGGTCGTCAAAACTTCCTCAAAATATTCATTTGTGACTCCAGATTTCGCAATAAAAGTGTGATTTTCTGCACAACACAAATCAAAGAAAGGTTTTGTATATCTTTGCAATAATTAGTCATTAGTGGCAAATCAAGAGAGATAATGTCAATTGCTTGATGAAAAACAATGTTTAAACGTGGAGAAAGATGGCGAGAGCCATCAACATCCCCAAAGCTCAAACCTTGATTGCCCTCGAGCAAGAAGAAACAAAAGAACTATAAGGAATTCAACGTTTAAACTTGAAACAACGATAATATGAATTCACTTACGGTTGGTAGCCATATGCGTCCAGCACTTCTTTCATTGTGAATAGCTCATCCCAGTTAGAGAGATGCTAGGAACACTATACAAGCTTTGATAAGTCAAGACAATCAAAGTAGAGTTTAATATAAGTATAAATAACTAGAAGTGTAACAATTAATCCAATTCCTCTAGTTAACTCTCATATTGCCAAGGAACACTAGGATATTTATTATAGCAATATTGAGTAAGAGAGTTCACGTCCTAAGTAGCATAATAGCGAAGTTTCTTATTGACACCCACATCGGTAAATCAAGACTATGAAAAACACTACTATTCCAATCATTGCTACTCAAGAAAATTCATAAAGTAGTAACGAGATCATGCCAAAGACTTGTTATGTGGGTCAGCATATTTTCTCTTTTCTTTTTCTCTTTCTCTTTTTTTCTTCCTTCTTTCAAGGATATTTCTCAACAAGCATCTTTGAGTGATGCTTTTAAATAATGGTTTCCACAACCTTTGAGAGTACCAATACTTTTTCCCATACGGTGACACGTATGCCACCCATGTCTTCAACTCATAGCCAAAATTCGGGGTTATACCATACATCGTTTAAAAGCTAGCGGAGTTGTTGTCATCCAAAGGTGTGCATGGGAAACATAGAACATTTTTTAAACAGTATCATGGTTTGATCCACAAGGTTACCTTTGGCATGCAATCATAATTACCACTAGACTTCATTTCAATCAAACAACTCCTTTCAAGAGTATCGTAAAGTCTATCAAAATGGCTATGGGGTTAAGTATCTTCAAAGGTAAACTCTCAGGACAATCACTCATCAAACAAGTCATAAAAATTTCAGAATTTTCTTTTTGTACTTTTTTGGCAAAATTATTTCCAAGGCAAGACTCGGTTTGCTACAAGAACTACAGAAAAACCTTCCACAACTAATCATTCATACAAATAAAAAGCTTTACTCGACCTATTTTGGATTACTCACACTAGCATAGCATCTTAGAAAATCAACTAGCTAAGATAAACAATACAAACTTCAAAAGTGGGAGACATAGGACATACCTCTCATAACTAACTTCATAATCCTCTTCCTTATAGGGATGTGTTCCTTCAAAACTCAAGAAAAATCACTCTCATAATAAAATTGAAGCAAAGAGGCAAAGTGCAAATCCACTTTCATGAAAAAGGAAAAAAGAAAATGTCTTTTTGTATTTTTGAGGATGGGGATTAAAGAATAGAAAATAACTTGCAACCAAGCAAGGGACTAAGAAAACAAAATAAACGAAAGAAAATGAAAAACAAAAGCAAACTAAAACGAAAGAAAAAGAAAAGTGTTGGAACAAACTAACATGGGTGTTTCAAAGCTCTCAAGGAGCTTAAGTACAACCTCATTATTACACAAATAAAATCGCCGAAGGACACATCCCCAACCTCAGGCTTTTGCAAGCCCTTTTGTTGCTCATTGTGGTGGTGGTGGATAGTTACACATGTTCCATTGGCTGCTCCAATCATGGAACTGTGTGGCGAGGTTGGCAGTAGCATCTCGAAGGTTGATGGAGAGGTTGTTCATGTTTCAGATATTTTCTTCGAGGGCATAGATATCATCATAGGTGATGTAGAAGTTTGGTGGTTTCACATCTTGTTCAAGCCCTTCTTATTCCACTTCTTTATTTTCTTCTTCTTCATCCATGGGTAATTCTTGTTGTGGTAGACTTGCTTCAACCTGCGCGTCATAATGCAAACGTCCCTCCTCGATAGAGAAGAGACCATTAGGCAAAGGAGCAGGGATCTACTCCAGGTATATCGAAGAAATATCTACTATTGATTCTAGAAATCATACCACAAGCTCTAAGAGTAGAAAAACCAAGACGACGGTTTCTAGAAAACGGTTGGATGTTACCTAGGTTCACTTGGAGCGCATGTGCAAGCATGGTTATGACTCCTCCTCTGCATATGGGACCACGAGATTCAAGCCCCTGATGATTAAGATAAAACAAAAGAAGTGCTCCCAAATTTTGTGTCAAGTTACAATTAGTGATAGCAGCTTTAGCGAGGATCATCATGTCCTCGTCATTGACTCTAGTAAACTCACCACATACTTTCATGGTGTTAGCAATCACATAAAACAAATAACAAACATCAGGATGGACAATTTGATTCCCCTTGGTTGTGTTCCCACGAACTCTCATTCTATTAAAATAACCCAAGGGTGTAGGATTCAAAACAAAGTGGTGGGGCATATGTCGGTGGTGTTATTGGAAAACCCAAAGGAATGATCCTATTGGATGAGTGTAAAGGAGTACTCACAATTCATAATATGGAAGTTGATGCGATCAACTCCAAGAATTTGCTCCTCGAGACAGTAGTGAGAAGTCACCGAATGCGTCAAAGTGGTGAGAAAATCAAGCGTCAAGCGGCGGTACATGGCATAATCCTGAAAAAGTAAATCATACAAACCAACATTTTTGCACAATAAATCGACATCAGCACGGATGCCAAGTTGGTTCAGGATAAAGGGACACGCCCACTTGGTGGACTTGATTTCTCGGAGCTTGAGACGGTTGAAACGGTTCATCTGAAACTGCTTGGTGAACTCGATATCAAGTGACTTAGGGGTTAGCATATGAACGGGTGGTGCGGAATGTTCTACAACCATCACACGTGTATGTCTCCTTTTGTTCATCTAATAACAAAAATAAATAAAAGTGCTAATCAAAAAATTTATCCAATAGAAACATAGCATATACGATCCTCTACACTAGTTACAAAAGAATCTCCTCTAAATATTAACTAAACATGCTCAATATCAAGATTAGATCAAGAACAAGACCTAAGACTAGATTGATAATGGTGAAAGATTGAGCAAGGTTTGGATGCAAACAAGTTAGGGATCAGAAGAGAAACATACCTTAGATCGATTGGGTGCGAGGAATCGATGAAAGAACGAGTAAAATTGAAGATCCAATGGAGGTGGTTTGAATTTTGGAAGTAGAAGAAAGAGAATAGTGTTTTGGGAATTTTAGGTTACCTCTTCCTAGGGTCATATGGCGGCCGAGTACATGGTATAGGCAGGCGGTACGGCCGGATCCCGCCCGTACCGACTACATACCTTGGAGTCAACATTTTCCTCATGGTGATGCACTTGGTACGGGCGCGCGGTACAGTCACACGCGCCTGTACTACTGGTCGTTACGCGGTCAGTAAGTTTGCTTCAAGTTTGATGTTTTGCATGAGGGTACGGTACGGGCAGGCGGTATGGCCGCTCCGCCATACCAGTGATTGTTATCACCACTGTATTCTGCGGCAAAAATCATTACTTCTATTTTTTGATGCTACGATGTGGTACGGGCGCGCGGTACGGGGTCTCCCACTGTACTAGTGGTCATTATGTGGCCTGGAAGCTATAAAAATTTGAGGAATTTGATTACTAGCTTCACGTGCCTTTGCACATCTTAGCAAAAGGCAAAATAACAACACATAGACTTTGTAGAAATTAGCAATACTTTAAGGCCATGTGTTAACAAAATATAGTAATCAAGGATTACCTTTTCTCTTCTCCCCTCTCCATAGGTATTCTTGAACACTCTTTATTAAGAACGAAAACAAACAAAACTAACACAGGAATAAAAACTTTTATTTCACATGGGTTGCCTCCCATGAAGCGCTTCTAGTTAAGGTCAATTAGCTTGACCCAGATGGTGATCATTTAGGTTTCGTCAGTGGAACACCCACTCCAAAGTTATTAGCTTTCCGCGTCATTATACCATCATCATCATTATTAGGCTTGGTCGAATTCTTCCTAGGGAAGTGGACTATAAAAGGATCTCTAGATGGTAGTCCTATTCTCACATTCCCTCATGCAAATTAATTAAAGCTTTAATAGTTATTAGGAAGGGCCTACCTAGAATTATAGGTGCTATGGGATCTTCGGGCCTGTCCACTATAACAACATCAATAAGCGCGAGACTGCATTTAATTTCTACTACTATATTTTCTTTAATCCCAACAACTTGTTTATAAGTTGAATCAGCTAGACGCAGTGTCATTTCAGCAGTTGTGAATGGCCCCAAATTTAGTTTATCAAATAAGCTCTTGGAAATCATTGAGACGCTTGCACCAAGATCATGAAGTGCAGATATCTCATTGACACCAACCTTAATTTTAATAGTGGGCTCAAATATGTCATCTAGCTTAGCAGGAAGCATATCAGCTAGTATTTTATACTCCATTTCTAACTCTCTAACTTTAGATGCTACTTGTTGAATAAATTGTTGATAGGTAGCATCATTACCTTTTTCAATACCGTGATTCTTCACGTAGATCATCTTTAGTAGATCTTCCATGGTAATATTCGGGTGTTGGTGTGTTGCTACAATCTAGCTCTTTAGGCTTCTCTTCATTATTTTCGACCCTTGTTATCTTGGGGTCTTCCACCGGATTTGGCTTGGGCTTTCTAGCGAATTTTGCAAGTATAAGAGCTTGGCTCTCGGGTACCTTGCCCAATTGAGACTCCATGGTTGTTGTCCTTTCCTGTAGAGCCTACACATCATTTCTAATTGCAACGGGTTGATTAAAAATTTATCAATACTAGTCTCATGGTTCTCCGTGATTTTAATAAGCATATTATTTTTCTTAGTTTGAGCTTGCATAAAATTTCTAAGATTATGTTCAAATGAGAGATTTGCATGATTTGCTCCATTATGATTATCATAGTTATTATAAGGAGCTCCTGCAGGATTAGAATAATGTTTTTAAACATTAGAAGCAAAATTTTGATTTTCCCATGCAGGATTATAAGGACTATGAGCTATAAAATTAACATCATTAACATCGGTAGTCATAGCATTAACTTGGGTATCTTCCTTACCCTTTACTATATTAAGTAATTCATCTACCTTTGCAGTAAGCTCTTCATTGTTTACCTCGGTGATTGAATTCACCCTTTTTGAGGTTCTTTCCACATGCCATTGAGCATGGTTATTTTGCATATCATCAAGTAATTTCTTTGCAGTAGTCACCTGCTTTCCCATGATTGTTCCTCCTGCTGCAGTATCTAGCATAGACTTAGACATTGGGTTAAGGACATTATAAAATAAATGTAATATAAGCCACTCTTCCATCCCATGACTAGGAAAATTCATTACGACTTCTTTCATCCTTTCCAATGCAAGCGCTAGCGGCTCATGGTCTTCTTGTCTAAAACTTGTAATATTGGATCTTAGTTGTATCGTTTTAGCTAGGGAAAAAATTTAGTCATAAAAAGATTAGTACATTCCTCCCAAGATGTCATAGTGCCCTTAGGTAGAGCTAGCAACCAGTCCTTAGCCTTTCCTCTAGGAGAGAAAGGAAACAATCATAATTTAACATCATTTGGATCAACATCCTTAATACACATCATGTCGCAATTTTTAGTAAATGTATTTAGGTGCAAACCTGAATCCTTAGAAGATGAGCCTCCAAATTGGCTCTGCTGAACCAAACTCAAAAGGTTAGGCTTAATTTCATATGCTTCCGCACCAATGGCGGGCTATTAATAGGTGCACGAATAAAATCATCAGTAGGAGTACCATACTCCTCAAGTTTCTTTTGAGCCATCGCTCTTTTCTTTTTGGTATTTGTAAAGTAAGATAAACAAATAAACAAGTAACTAATTTTTTTGGGTTTTCAAAATAGATAACAAGAAAGTAAACTAATAACAAGAAATAAACTACAAACAAAAATTAAAACTAAAAGCAAGGTCTCTAGTGACCTCACCAGGATAGCGAATTGCTTCGTCGGCAATGGTGCCAGAAAAAAGGGTTGATACCTTCAATCTGTATTACGGATGCAGTATAGTAGCTTTTTCCCTAGTAGACCTAGGTTTAATCGAACCTTGGGAAACAACGCTAATAGGAATGAAAATAAGGACATGTCTACAAGACTTCTATTTTTGTTTTACCTTTGTTTACCGGACCAATCTAGTTTACTTTATATTGTGGGTTGATTCAATGGATGGAGGTACGCCAGGGTTGAAGATCCACCTGCAGCTGCAAATCATATGAGACAAAAAATAATAATAAGCATAGTAATGTGTAAGGTTCCAATAGAGATAATCTTTGTGGGATACACATCCTAATATACTAGAGCCCCTAAGAGGCAACATGCATAGCAATAGTCTTTTGATCCAACCGAGTGCACCACGAAGCATCAGGCTAAAAATTATTATTAAGTGTAAAACATATATCAAAGAATTAAGTGGTGATGTTGTTGCGATCCCGAATGGGTCACTAAGTGAAGACCATACAACCCTTTTGTCACTGGGTTTCCTATGAGATCGCCGCTAGCCAAGTATCTCACATCAATCCTTGATCGATCTCGGGGGGTCTTGGGTACCTACAAGTACAAAGATTGAGGCAAGAGACAAAGAAACAAAAGATACAAATCCCTCTTACAAACAATACAAAGTTCTCTCATAGATTAGGTGCACATACTTGCTGCGAGGTTTCCCCCAACCCATAGCCAGTGAGGACTGATACGTTGCAAACGTATCTATAATTTTTGATGTTCCATGCTTGGTTTTATCTACTTTCTTATGTTTTGTCCACACTTTGGAGTATTTTTTATACACTTTCTTGGACTAACCTATTAACAAGACCCACAGTGCCAGCTGCCTGTTTTCTGCTGTTTTTGGTTCTAGGAAAGTCAGAAAATGAATATTCTCGGAATTGGACAGGAAAAAAGCCAAAGTTAGTTTTTTACCGAGGGGGACATGCAGCCAGAATACGAGACGGAGAGGGGCCAGGGGGCCGCCACACCACCTGGCCGGGCGGCCAAGCTTGGCCCACGCCAGGGGGTGGTCTGGTCGCCTCGGGCACCCCCTCGGCCTCGCCTTTCGCCTATAAGATGCCCCCGATAGAGAAACCCTAAGTACCCGATCAAAATTCCACGAAAGAGTCTGTAGCCGTCGTCATCTCCATCCCTAGATCGAGAGGGATCTGAAGCTCTTCCCGGCACCCTGCCAGAGAGGGGAATTCACCCTGGAGGCCTTCTTCATCACCATGCAAGCCTCCGGTGTGATGCGTGAGTAGTTCCTCCCTGGACTATGGGTCCATATAGTAGCTCTATGGCGAGTTCTTCTCCTTTGTGCTATCATTTTTTAGATCTTGTGAGCTCTGTTCATGATCAAGATCATCTATTTGTAATTCTACATGTTGTGTTTGCGGGGATCCGATGGATATTGAGATGCTATTTCAGATTGATTATTGATTCTATCATGTCTTTGTTATTTGTGATCTTGCATGCTTTCCGTTATTAGTAGCTATCTTGGCCAAGTAGATGCTAGCAACTCCAAGAGTTAGTATTTATGCTCGATAGTGGGTTCATGCCTCTAGTAATATGGGGAAGTGATAGAAATCTCTAAGGTACTAGATGTGTTGTTGCTACTAGGGAGAAAACATCAATCCTTTGTTCATAGAACAATCGTATTGTTTACTTTACACGCAATGCATAATGCAATTATCTGTTGCTTGCAACTTAATACTGGAGGAGGTTCGGATGATAACCTGAAGGTGGATTATTAGTTATAGATGCAGTTGGATTACGGTCTATGTATAATGTTGTAATGCCTAATCGAATCTCAAAGGAGTCAAGATGAGTAGTATATGCATGTATTGCTTTATCGATGTTTGTCAATTTCCCCGCTGTAATTTGTTCACCCAACATGTCATCTATCTTAAGGAGAGCCACCACTAGTGAACTATGGACCCTGGTCCTTTCTTTTATCATCAATCTACAACTGTTTACTGGTTTCTGTTTACTTTCTGCAAGCTATTACTTTCTTCCACACAATACGTTTAATCCTTTGTTTTCAGCAAAACCGGTGAGATTGACAACCTCACTGTAAGTTGAGGGCAAAGTTCTGTGGTTGTGTTGTGCAGGTTTCCACGTTGTTACTGGCGCCGGTAGTGCGCCCTGCCAAAGTCCAGCTGGCAACACCTTGGAGGTGTTTCCTTGCTCCTACTGGTTCGATAAACCTTGGTTTCATAACTGAGGGAAAACTTACTGCTGTTCTCATCATACCATCCTCTTTGGGTTCCCCAACGAGCTCGTTAATACACAAGTCAGCAAGTATATTTTCTAGCACCGTTGCCGGGGAGTCAAGGACATCTTCACAAGGAGAGTCCTTCATAACCAATCTCTTTACTTTTTTATTTTTGTTTTGCTTAGTTTACTTTTGTTTTGTTTGCTTCTTTCTTTATCAAAAACACAAAAAAAATTAGTTTTACTAGTTTGCTTTGTTTATTAAAAACACAAGAAATGACTACTCTTGAAAACACTAAGTTGTGTGACTTCACTAGCACCAACAATAATGATTTCATGTGCACACCTATTGCTCCACCTGTTCCTGAAGCTACTTTCTTTGAAATTAAACCTGGCTTACTCAATCTTGTTATGAGAGAATAATTTTCTGGTATTGGTAATGAAGATGCTACTTACTTTGTGAGACGCAAAAGCATAGGGATATAGATGGGGATATTATTAAGTTTAAATTGTTTCCTTTCTCTTTGAGAGGAAAAGCTAAAGAATGGTTGAATTCCTTAACTATGAATAGTATTGATTCTTGGACTAAATGCAAAGATGCTTTCATTGGAAAATATTATCCTCCTGCTAAGATTATATCTATGAGAAGTGAAATAATGAAGTTTAAACAATCTGATAATGAATATCTTGCTCAAGATTGGGAAAGAATGAAATCTTTGGTAAAGAATTGTCCCACTCATGGACTGACTGCTTGGATGATCATCCAAACCTTTTACGCAGGATTGAACTATTCTTCAAGAAATCTATTGGATTCTCCTACTGGAGGTACCTTTATGACCATTACTTTGGGTGCTGCAACAAAGCTTCTGGATAATATGATGGTTAACCATTCTGAATGGCACACTGAATTAGCTCCACAAGATAAGAAGGTAAATTCTATTGAGGAAACCTCCTCCTTGAGTGATAAAATTGATGTTATTATGTCTATTCTTGTTAATGGGAAGGCTCATATTGATCCAAATCATGTTCCCTTAGCCTCTTTGGTTGCTCAAGAAGAGCAAGTTGATGTGAACTTTATAAGAAATAATAATTTTGGCAACAATGCTTATGGTAATAACATTTATAGGCCCTACCCTCCTAATAATACTTATGGTTATAATGGCAAACTTGGAATACCTAGTGTAGGAAGAATTTTAGAAGTTGAAAGAGCCACTAAAAAATTCATGCAAATGCAATATGAACAAAATAAATTATTTACTAAAACTATGGAGGAACAATCTACCCTTTTGAAGACTATTAGTCATCAACTTGAGAGTTTGAATAGGGAAATTCCTAGTTTGCAATTGAAACTTTCTAATGCTGAAAGAAATATATCATATTTGTCTGAAGCACAATCCTCTTTGATTAATAAAATGGCTGCTAAACCTAAAACTAATGAGAATTCCTTTGCTTCTACTAATGCCATACAAGTTAGAATTGATGAAAATGTTAGACTATTAGCTGAATTGCATGCTAAGTGGAAAAGAGAAGATGAAATTGCTAGAAATATTAGTGTTTCTACTATCACTACCACTAGTGTTGAGGCTAGTAATAGCTCTACTACTTTAGAAGATAATTATGATTTTGATCTTGATGGTTGCAATATCTCTAAAGTTATTAAGTTCCTACAAAAGCTTGCTAAAAGTCCTAATGCTAGTGCTATGAATATGGCCTTTACAAAACACATTACTGATGCTCTCATAAAAATTAAAGAAGAAAAGATGAAACATAAAGCTTCTATTCCTATGAAACAAGAAGATGGTTGGGAACCCATCATTAATATGAAAGTGAATGATTTTGATTTCAAAGCTTTATGTGATCTTGATAGTAGTGTTTCTATTATGCCTAGAAGGATTTATGATATGCTTGATTTGCCACCATTGGAAGATTGTTATTTGAATGTCCCACTTGATGATAATGCAAAAAAGAAACTCATGGGGAGTATTAATGATGTTCTTATTATGGTTAACAATGCCTATGTCCCCGTTGATTTCTATGTTTTGGATGTTGAATGCAATGCTTCTTGTCCTATTACTTTGGGAAGACCTTTTCTTAGAACTGTTGGTGCCATTATTGATATGAAAGAAGGCACCATTAAATATCAACTCCCACTAAAGAAAGGTATAGAACACTTCCCTAAGAAGAGAGAGAAGATTTATTTTGCCTCTCCTATGAAAAAAATTTGCTCTTAATGCTTCTTCATTTGAGAACACTTGATTCTTTTTCTTGCTTCTTATGCCTAACTTAAAGGCGTTAAAGAAAAGTACTTATTGGGAGATAACCCAAAAGTTTTAGATGAGTCTTGGAAGTTATTACTTCAGTAATAACCGCTCCTTATCCTTTTTATTTGCTTTTTGTGCCAAGAGTAACCTCTAATGAGAGAGAAGTAATGATTGGAAAGTTTCTGTCCCGAAACAGATTTTTGTGCTTCACCGTAAAAATTCGTGTAAAATCTCTGAACGTCTTTTTGAGACACGATTTTTTGTGCTTCTGCCCCAGGTTGTTATCTAACTTTCGTTAGATCAACACTTTTTGATTTGAACAACAAAAGGTCTTCGAAATTTTTTGTCTTTACCTGCTGGTCTATTTTGACAGATTCCTGCCATTTTCTACATTTGCTTCTTGTTGGTTCCTTTTTGAGTTCTTTTGGAGCATTGAGATTTTTGAGGGAAGTGCTACAGTATCTAGTGTTCTAATGGAAGTTTATTTGGTGTTAGAACTGAACCTTAAGACCTTTTATCTTGAGTACACTAATGTTGCTAATAAAGATTGTGTGAAGTTTTGTATGAAGGAAAAATTTCAGGTGTATGGAAGGAATGAGTAATGAGATGAAGGATGGACTAAAGCTCAAGCTTGGGGATGCCACGCGTGTCACCCCAAGAAATATCCAAGAAGTACAAGCGTCAAAGATTGGGGATGCCCAAGGCATCCCCCTCTTCATCAATAAAAATTTCCAGGTTTCTTCCAAACGCTTCATTTTTATTGTTTCATGCACAGTTGTGTTGTTCTTGGAGCGTCTTATTTTTCATTTTCGTTTTTGTTTTGGTTTTTCGTTTGCTTTTGTTTGCTTAGTTTTCTGAATAAATTGGTTGGACCCCCTCTTTCATACATTGGTTTGCAAATAGTTTGGTTTGGTTTGGAAAAGAGTAGGAAAGTCCATGCTTATGTGGTAAAAAGAGCTCGTTTTTTACTGTGGCCTATGCTTTGTCATGCCATGCTTGATATTGTTTTGGCTTTATGCTTAGTATTCTTTGCTGTAGCATGACTTGTTATAAACAATTGAGATTGCTTAATGTGCTTTGGATGAATCATGCGTTGTTTTAGCATATTAAAGCATAGTATAGTGGTATTCTCCTTTGATGCTTTATTTGGGTTGACTTGGCGCATGCTCACACCATGTTATGACTATCTCAAGTCACCATAGCCTTTATGATCCTTTAGTTTTCAACTTGTAGTATCACTTTATGCTTTGATCAATGATGTTTTGTCGCTCTGCATGATTATGGCCATTATTGCTCTCTTAGTTTGTCGCTCCTAGTCTTTTGCTAGCCTCCACAACCAAGTATGAGTTCCACTCATGCATCCAACTCACTAAACCAAGTTATTCCAAAGAGTCCACCATACCTACCTACTAGCTTATGCTATTCCAAGTATATTCATGCTTTTGTTTACCTTCCAAATTAAACTTGTTATGAGAAAAATAGTGATTAAAGCTCTCACGAACTTGATGGCACACTTTACTTTTCTTGCCCTTAATAAACTTGAACCATTGTGCTGTCTATGTTGTATATGCTTGCACTTATTTGTTGGGGATTGGCAGAACCATGCTTTCATGGGGGACACTTTCAACATTGCACTTGGTACTTGTACCTAGTTGATATCATGCTCTTTTGTATATGGATGTCGTCGGTGTGAAATGAAAGGGGAGCTTGTAAGTCCATGGAGTTATGTATATGTGTTAGAGAAACGCCTGGGCCGCTGGTCTAATCCATGCTGACATGGTGGAAACCTGCAGCGTAACCATAATGACATGTATATGAAGCATTCTTCTTATAAAAAAAGAGTCCTATATTGAGAAAAAAGAGATATTATGAAAAGAGGAAAGAGAGAAAAAAATCACCATATTCCCATGGTAAATAAGAAGATTGTTGAGATGCTTGTTGTCTGCTTGCCTTGTCATTTTGATATGGGAATTCTTCCGTATCATCGGGCAACTGGTACCCCGTTGGCGGTTCTCTTTGATACACATGTACTTACAATGACAAGAACTTACCGGTGACTAAACTTGAGTAGCATGAGGAGCGGCCCTCGTATACAAGGGACATGAGATTCCTGACTTATACTTCGTCAAGCATGTACACCATAGTTTGTTCACTTTAACCTTAATCACTTCGAGATGCTTATGATAGGGGCAATGAGAGCTGAAAGCTATAAGTACCATAATTTTTGGAAGCTCTTTATGAGACTTGAATCCCTGGTTCCTTTTATAAAGGCCTTTCTTCCACCATTATATTGAGTCTCCATCTTCTACCTTTATGCACCTACTTTGAGAGCATAGTGGCCATTCTTAGTTCTATGTGCATTTTCCCAAGAATAGTTGATTGATGCATATCTTGATATTGCATGTTTTAAACTATTTGTATCTAGTCACTCGTATGAACTTTGAAGGTGTCCTATGCATTTATATTTGCTACTCTATTGAGGGACAAGCTGAATGCTATTATGCTATGTTTTCTTTATGTCAAACAAACAAACGTCTTGCAAAGCATTGTTATTCATGAATCTTTTGTTTGTACCTTTTCATGTTGCATCATAGTTTCTTTGTCTTATTACTAGAACTTTGTCTTTCATGTTTTGATTGAAGTATTATGATCCCAGCCTTGAATGCTTTACAAATACTTTGATCAAGTCTTTGACGGTGCATGTCACCTCAAAAATTATTATTTCTTTTTATCACTTACCTACTCGAGGACGAGCAGGAGTTAAGCTTGGGGATGTTGATACATTGCAAATGTATCTATAATTTTTGATGTTCCATGCTTGGTTTTATCCACTTTCTTGTGTTTTGTCCACACTTTGGAGTACTTTTCATACGATTTCTTGGACTAACCTATTAACAAGAGCCACAGTGCCAGCTGCCTGTTTTCTGCTGTTTTTTTGGTTCCAGGAAAGTCAGAAAATGAATATTCTCGGGATTGTACGGGACAAAAGCCAAAGTGCCTATTTTTCCGGAAGTCATCAGATGCCAGAGTACGAGACGGAGAGGGGCCAAGGGGCCACCACACCACCTGGCCGCGCGGCCCAGCCTGGCTCGCGCCAGGGGGTGGTCTGGCCAGCCCTGGCACCCCCTCGCCCCCCCCCTTTCGCCTATAAGATGCCCTCAGGATGAAAACCCTAAGTGCCCGATCAAAAATCCACGAAAGAGTCTGTAGCCACTGTCATCTCCATCCCTAGATCGGGAGGGATCTGAAGCTCTTCCCGGTACCCTGCCAGAGAGGGGAATTCACCCTGGAGGCCTTCTTCATCACCATGCAAGCCTCTGGTGTGATGCGTGAGTAGTTCATCCTTGGACTACGGATCCATGTAGTAGATAGATGGCTGGTTCTCCTCCTTTGTGCTTTCATGTCTAGATCTTGTGAGCTTCGTTCATGATCAAGATCATCTATTTGTAATTCTGTGTGTTGTGTTTGCGGGGATCCGATGGATATTGAGATGCTATTTCAGATTGATTATTGATTCTATCATGTCTTTGTTATTTGTGATCTTGCATGCTTTCCGTTGTTAGTAGCTATCTTGGCCAAGTAGATGCTAGCAACTCCAAGAGTTAGTATTTATGCTCGATAGTGGGTTCATGCCTCTGGTAATCTAGGGAAGTGATAGAAATCTCTAAGGTACTAGATGTGTTGTTGCTACTAGGGAGGAAACAATAATCCTTTGTTCATAGAACAATCATATTGTTTACTTTACACGCAGTTCGTAAAGCAATAATCTGTTGCTTGCAACTTAATACTAGAGGGGGTTCAGATGATAACCTGAAGGTGGATTATTAGTCATAGATGCAGTTGGATGGTGGTCTATGTATAATGTTGTAATGCCTAATCAAGTCTCAAAGGAGTCAAGATGATTAGTATATGCATGTATTGCTTTCTCGATGTTTGTCAATTGCCCCGCTGTAATTTGTTCACCCAGCATGTTATGTATCTAAGGAGAGCCACCTCTAGTGAACTATGGATCCCGGTCCTTGTCTTTTACATACAATCTATAAACTGTTTACTGCTTTGTGTTTACTTTCTGCAAACTATTACTTATTTCCATTCAATACGTTTAATCCTTTGTTTTCAGCAAAACACGGTGAGATTGACAACCTCATCGCAAGTTGGGGACAAAGTTCTGTGGTTGTGTTATGCAGGTCTCCATGTTGCTACTAGCACCGGTAGTGCGCCCTGCCAAGGCTCAGCTAGCAACACCTTTGGGGTCTTTCCTTGCTCCTACTGGTTCGATTAAACCTTGGTTTCATAACTGAGGGAAACTTGCTGCTATGCTCATCATACCTTCCTCTTGGGGTTCCCAACGAGCTCTACATCAACACCGCACTAGCACTTTTATGGCGCCTTACACTGAGCCATCACTTATCCTTTTAATTTGCTTTTTGTGCCAAGAGTAACCTCTAATGAGAGAGAAGTAATGATTGGGAAAGTTGTTGTCCCGAAACAGATTTTTGTGATTCACCGTAAAAATTTGTGTAAAATCTCTGTACGTTGTTTTGAGGCGTGAATTTTTGTTCTTCTGCCCCAGGTTGTTATCTAACTTTCGTTTGTTCAACACTTTTTGATTTGAGCAACAGAAGGTCTTCCAAAAAATGGTTTTTACCTGCTGGTCTATTTTGACAGATTTATGTCATTATTTGCATTTGCTTCTTGTTGGTTCTTTTTTGAGTTTGGGGAATTGAGTTTTTTGATGGAAGTGCTACAGTAGCTTGTGTTTTAATGGAAGTTTTATTGGTGTTGAAACTTAACCTGAAGACTTATTATCTTGAGTGCACTAATGTTGCTAATAAAAATTGTGTAAAGTTTTGTATGAAGGAAAATTTTCAGGTGTATGGAGAGAATGATGTAATGAGATGAAGAATGGACTAAAGCTCAAGCTTGGGGATGCCACCCCATGTCACCCCAAGAAATATTCAAGAGGTACAAGCGTCAAAGCTTGGGGATGCCCAAGGCATCCCCTTCTTCATCAATAAAAATCCCAGGTTTCTTCCAAACACTTCATTTTTATTGTTTCATGCACAGTTGTGTTGTTCTTGGAGCGTCTTCTTTTTCGTTTTCATTTTTGGTTTTCCGTTTGCTTGGTTTTCTTAGTTTGCTGAATAAATTGGTTGGACCCCCTCTTTCATGCATCGGTTTTCAAATAGTTTGGTTTGGATTGGAAAAGGAGTAGGAAAGTTCATGCTTAAGTGGTAAAGAGAGCTTGTTTTTTTGATTGTGGCCTATGCTTTGTCATGCCATGCTTGATATTGGTTTGGCTTTATGCTTAGTGATCTTTGTTGTAGCATGACATGTTATAAACAATTGAGATTGCTTAATGTGCCTTTGAAGAATCATGCGTTGTTTTAGCATATTAAAGCATAGTATTGTGGTATTCTCCTTTGATGCTTTATTTGGGTTGACTTGGCGCATGCTCACACCATGTTATGACTATCCCAAGTGACCATAGCCTTTATGATCCTTTAGTTTTTGACTTGTAATATAACTTTATGTTTTGATTAATGATGTTTTGTCGCTCTGCATGATTATGGCCATTATTGCTCTCTTAGTTGGTCGCTCCCAGTCTTTTGCTAGCCTCCATAACCAAGTATGAGTTCCACTCACTCATCCAACTCCTAAAACCAAGTTATTCCAAAGAGTCCACCATACCTACCTATTAGCATTTGCTATTCCAAGTATGTTCATGTTTTTATCTACCTTCCAAATTAAACTTGTTATGAGAAAACTAGTGATTAAAGCTCTCACGAACTTGATGGCACACTTTACTTTTCTTGCCCTTAATAAACTTGAACCATTGTGTCGTCTATGTTGTATATGCTTGCACTTATATGTTGGGGATTACCAGAACCATGATGTCATGGGGAACGCTTTCAACATTGCACTTGTACTTTGTACCTAGTTAATATCATGCTCTTTTGTCTATGTATGCCATCGGTGTGAAATGAAAGGGGAGCTTGTAAGTCCATGGAGTTATGTATGTGTGTTAGAGAAATGCCTGGGCCGCTGGTCTAATCCATGCTATCATGGTGGAAACCTGCAGCGTAACCATAATGAGATGTCTATGAAGCATTCTTCTTATAAAAAAAGAGTCAGATATTGAGAAAAAAAGAAAAAGAAAAAAGATATGAGAAAAGAGGAAAGAGAGAAAAAACACCATTTTCCCATGGTAAATAAGAAGATTGCTGAGATGCTCGTTGTCTGCTTGCCTTGTCATTTTGATATGGGGATTCTTCCGTATCATCGGGCAAGGGGTACCCCGTTGGCTGTTCTCTATTATACACATGTACTTACTATGACATGAACTTACCGGTAACTAAACTTGAGTAGCATGAGGAGCGGCCCTCGTATTCAAGGGACATGAGATTTCCAACTTATACTTTGTCAAGCATATACTCCATAGTTTGTTCACTTTAACCTTAATCACTTCAAAATGCTTATGATAGGGGCAATGAGAGCTGAAAGCTAATAAGTACCATAATATTTGGAAGCTCTTTATGAAACTTCAATCTCTACTTCCTTCTATGAAGGCCTTTCATTTACTTTTATGTTGAGTCTCCACCTTCTATCTTTATGCACCTATTTTGAGAGCATAGTGGACATTCTTAGTTCTATGTGCATTGTCCCAAGACTTGTTGATTGATGCATAATTTTGATATTACTTGTTCTTAAATTATTTGTATCTAGTCACTCTTATGAACTTTGAAGGTGTCTTATGCATTTATGTTTGCTACTCTATGAGGCACAAGCTGTATGCCACTATGCTCTGTTTTCTTTATGTGAAACAAACAAACATCTTGCAAAGCATTGTTATTCATGAATCTTTTGTTTGTGCCTTTTCATGTTGCAACATAGTTGCTTTGTCTTATTATTAGAACTTTGTCTTTCATGCTATATTGAAGTACTATGTTGTGTTTGCAGGGATCCATGGATATTGAGATGCTATTTCAGATTGATTATTGATTCTATCATGTCTTTGTTATTTGTGATCTTGCATGCTTTCCGTTGTTAGTAGCTATCTTGGCCAAGTAGATGCTAGCAACTCCAAGAGTTAGTATTTATTCTTGATAGTGGGTTCATGCCTCTAGTAATCTGGGGAAGTGACAGAAATCTCTAAGGTACTAGATGTGCTGTTGCTACTAGGGAGAAAACAACAATCCTTTGTTCATAGAATAATCGTATTATTTACTTTACACGCAATGCGTAATGAAATTATCTGTTGCTTGCAACTTAATATTGGAGGGGGTTCGGATGATAACCTGAAGGTGGATTATTAGTCATAGATTTAGTTAGATTATGGTCTATGTATAATGTTGTAATGCCCAATCGAATCTCAAAGGAGTCAAGATGAGTAGTATATGCATGTATTGCTTTCTCGATGTTTGTCAATTGCCCCGCTGTAATTTTTTCACCCAACATGTCATCTATCTTAAGGAGAGCCACCACTAGTGAACTATGGACCCCGGTCCTTTCTTTTATCATCAATCTATAACTGTTTATTGTTTTCTGTTTACTTTCTGCAAGCTATTACTTTCTTTCACACAATACGTTTAATCCTTTGTTTTCAGCAAAACCGGTGAGATTGACAACCTCACTGTAAGTTGGGGGCAAAGTTCTATGGTTGTGTTGTGCAGGTTTCCACATTGCTGCTGGCGCCGGTAGTGCGCCCTACCAAAGTCCATCTAGCAACACCTTGGAGGTGTTTCCTTGCTCCTACTGGTTCGATAAACCTTGGTTTCATAACTGAGGGAAAACTTACTGTTGTGCTCATCATACCTTCCTCTTGGGGTTCCCCAACGAGCTTGTTAATACAGGAGTCAGCAAGAACTACTCACTCATAACAATAAGATCAAGGATAGAAAACATTGTGCAAAATACTTAGATTGAAATCAAATATTCTTACAATGGTCGCCAATTCACAAGGAGATCTTAAGTACAAATTAATGGCTATGGCTAATGGAGAGGATGGGGAATGGAAGGGATGAACTATGGTGTGGATCTCCTTTGGTGGTGTTGTGATACAATCTGAGAATGGCGTCCTCTGTACGGCGGCTGGGACCTCGAAATATATAGGCGCCTTCATGATAGTTTTAGTGGTTGACAAGACGAAGTTTTCGCCACCTCGTATGTACGGGCGGGCCGTATGTGCGGGATGTGCCCGTACCAGTGCTCGTTACGCTGTCTAGCGCCTAGCATTAGCTCCAGGATTACATGGTCATCAAAACTTTCTCAAATATTCATTTATGGCTCCAGTTTTCGCAATAAAAGTGTGATTTTTTACACAACACAAATAAAAGAAAGGTTTTGCATATCATAATTAGTCATTAGTGGCAAATGAAGAGAGATTAAATGTCAATTTCTTGACAAAAACAATGTTTAAACGTGGAGAAATAAAGATGGTGATTTTTGGAGCCATCACCACATGTACACCATTTTCTTACACTCATGCAAATACAAACTTGATGTCTTGTATAGGAACAGGACACACACATAAATCCCTTTTATAGCCTGGCTGGAGGAGTTCCCATAGGCTGGATAATCATTGATGCATATGAATAACATGCATCTCAGGGTAAAGTTTTCCTTCACATGTGCATCATATATTTTTACTCCTTCGGTCCAAAGAAGTTTCAAATCTTCCACCAAAGGTGCAAGGTACACATCAATGTCATCACTAGGTTGCTTGGGGCCCTGGATTAGTATTGCGAGCATGATATACTTTCACTTCATCCATAACCATGGACGAAGGTTGTAAATGCTGAGATTCACGAGCCAGGTGCTGTGGGCAGTACTATAGTTGCCGAACAAGTTCATTCCATCGGTGCTCAATGCAAACCTCATATTTCTAGGATCATCTCTAAAATGATCACCATCTGGACCCAAAGGCTTCAACCTATTGACGTTCCTCCACTATGGGGAGTCGGCGGGGTGTCTGAGCATGTTGTCCTGAACGCGCTCCTCTGCGTGCCAATGTATAAGTTTTATCGTATCCGGTTTTGCATATAAGTGTGTCAAATGAAGAATAATAGGCAGGTACCAACACACTTTTACTGGTATGTCCTTCCTACCCGGTTTTTTATGCTTCTTCTTGCTCGCCTGATCAGTGTCCAGGTCATCCTCACTGTTGCTGGCATCTGCCATATTAGTTTCCTCAACCTTGGGAACCTTGAACCTTGCAAATTTTCACACCAGACATTCACGCAAATTGATGTAGGCATCACCACGGTACAGTATACAATCATTTTTACATGCATGTATTCTCTGAACCTATATTCCCAACGGACACATAATCCACTTAGCTTTGTAAAAACTATCTGGCATTTGGTTTCCTTCAGGAATAAAGTCTTGTAAGAATGTTAACAACTTGCTTACACTCTTATCTGACCATCCATACATTTTCTTCAGCATCAGTTCTAGCACAGTAGCTAACTTTGTGTAGTGCGGATTACACCCATGGTACATTGGTATCTCCGAGTCTTTGATCATGTAAGCATATTTATTGTACATTTTCTGATCCTCACAGTTTTCTTTCAACTCCCACAACATCTAACTCACATTGTCTTCTTCAACATCTTCCATGTTATCTTGCGACGATATATCATCCACGTCGTTTGTTTGGCCAACCTCGTCATCAGTTGATGGAAATATGGTGGTAATCTCAACATCATCCATGTTGGAGTCCTCAATATCATCACCCTCCTCATATGTACTTTGTCGTACTTCTCCGTGTTGGATCCACCAATCATACCCCACCACGAATCCTCTTTTGATCAAATGTGTCTTAATTTATGAAATGCTTGTAAAAATATGGATGTTTTTATAGTCACAACACATGCAAAGTATCCATGGGTCCTCTATATGAACTGCATTTATTCCAGTTGTGTTCAAAAACTCCTTGACATCGTCAAGGTACACATCGGTCGCACGATTCCCCATGTACATCCACCCACGGTCCATCTACAAAATAAAACAAATTAACATGCATAGGTAATAAAATATGATTCACATGCATTTAATACAACATTTATCCTAAAACAAACGGATGAAAATTGAAGCAATCCAAAAAAGCATTTTACTGGGACATGAGGTTATTATTTGGAGGGTCCGACTTCTCCTCTTTATGACCTTGCCTTACCCTTCTTCCTTGCTTTCCTCCTCACTCTTCTAAAACCCCCCTTTCTGCCTTGCGCCCTCTCTCTTATCCCTCCCGAACCACCGCCGTCGGCTGCCCCCATCCATCGTTGTCCATCGACCGTTGTTTAGATCGAGCACCCCAGCATCTAGATCTCGTCACCACGAGGTGCCGCAGACGTCAAATCGTCGCCGTGCCTGAGATCTATGCCGCCTGCGTACGTGTCGTCATGGTTAAGACAATGGGCGACAGCGATATCCTCGTCGGCCTTGAGAACTACTACTCCTCATCGAATGAGTTACTAAGCTTCTAGGTTTTGACTCTCTAATTCTATTTGTTTTGAAATTTTGGATGCATCTGCTGAGCTTTTTCGAATTCAATTTATTTTTAATTTTTTTTCTAGGAATCGGCTCATGACTGTGGTATTCATGATGGATGTTCCCAGTTCCAACGTTGTCTAGATGCACAAAATCATTGTCCTAAAAGAATTATACTTTAGAAGGGAGGAGAAGGGAAAACAAATGAAGAACTGAGGGAAGACCAATGAAGAATTTAGGAAAACGGAAGATAAGCTAAGGCTAGCTCATGAGACAATCCGAATGATGGAGCAATCAATGAAAACTATCAACGAAAAAATGGAAAGGGATGTGGAAGAGAAGGGGCAAATAGAGTTGGTGGTTGCTGATATTATCGATGCACATAACATCAAGAAGCAAGAAAGCAGGCAAACAACTAGGTTGAAGATGAATAAGATAAAAAACAGTATGCTATTTGGAAGGAAGGGTGTCTACAATATGCCACTGGTGCCATTGTTATCCTAGTCACGGTTATAATAGCCATGTTCGTGTTTTTTAAATGCGCGAAGTAGGTGTTACTCTGAGCATGATTGTATGTGTTACTAATATGTATGTGAGAATTGATTGCATGATATATATTATTTGCAATAAAAATAGATTGTATAAAAATAAAAGTGGACAAGATTAAAACGCACCTTCAAAATAATACTGGCAGACTCACCCCAGCACGAAGCCTTGATCCATATAAACTCACCAGCATAGTTTAAAGTGGTATAGTGAAGGCATCAATGCCTTATTGATCCATATATATATAATCAATAACAAAGGAGCCATCCTGCAGAAAAAACAACAAAGGATACCTTAAATGGTTTATAATAGAAACCGCCTCTAGTCAGATATATATTTGAGGCGGTCGGAATTAATGATCGCCCTAGCTACAAGTTTTCGAGGCGGTTGTTATAATGGCTAGCCTTAGGAGTTTCTTAGAGGCTGTTATTGTTTATGGATGGCTGCAGTTAAAATTTCTAAAGAGACGACAAATAATTTTCGTCGTCTTAGATTTCATTTAGAGGCGTTTTGTTTTAACGAGTGGGTGAGAGGGAAAGTTGTACTAGAGACGAGGCAGATTCCCAACCGTCTGAGGTTAGAGTTAGAGGCGGTCAAAAAATTACGACCGTCCGAGGGTGATAAACATAGCCGGTGGTTTGTATTTTAGAGATAAACCGGCTCTAGGCACAGTCTCTATATAACGAGTTTGTACTAGTGTCCCCTCCTGTTTAGATCACGATAGCCCCACTCACCTCGCCTCTGCCATGTTTTGCATCGCTGCCGTTGGCCACTCTCCATCTTTTCTTCATGCTCGTGATACCCCGCCACTAACACCAGCGCATGGATGGACATGTCCAACTCGACCTTTGCAAGATCTAGCGCCCTTGGTCTTGTCCCCGATGGATCCCCACCGCCATGGCTTGGTCTCCATGTTCCATGCTGCTCCTTCCTGATAGCATGGACTGCAACGAGCCGCTTCTCCTCGAACCTCCATTTATCTTAGAGCTCCGGCCATCGCCTGCCGCTGCGAAGCCCCACACGCCTCGGCTCGGCCCTCCTGCATCGTCGTCGCCCCTGGAAGGCAAGGGCTTCGACCCCACCATCGCTTGTGTGGCCTCTCTGTTTCCAGCTCAGGCCCTTTGCTACGGTGTAGAGTGTCACTCCTAGGAAGTCTCCCTGTTGTCGCTCGTTTGGAGCCTTGCAGCCAGTTTGGCCCCTATCGCCGCACACGTTCGTGCTTGCTCCTTGTCGTGCCTCTCTCGACTCATGCTCTGTCACGGCTAGACCCGCTATGTCGTTTGATCCTAGTGGTTATCTATGATGCGCCCGACGCATCTATGTCTCTGTTTTGATCGGTGCTCCTGTTGCGTGTGTTTTTCTTCACTTCGCTCTAGTTTCTTGTGTTGTCCAAACTGATGCCAAGTTTGGTGTCTCCTAGCTTGAAGATGGAAAAGTTGTAAGCCAATCTTGAAGATGGACAAGATTGACCATGGCAGGAGTGTACCATGACAAGATCCTCACCGTCATCCGAAAGGCCAAGATCGACACCGGCCCGAACAAACCCGATGAACCTCCGGCACCAAAGTTTAAGTCCGACACTATCAATCGAGTCGGAACCTGGAGGGTAGTCGACATGGAACATTAATACCTATACTTCATGGAACACCAAAAACTACTTCACGAACCCGAAGACCCTGATCCCGGAATCCGAAGACCAAACCCCGAAGACATCTTCTTTTTCTCTGAATCCGGTGATCGTTATAACCCAAGACTTTTGAACAAAAATGTGTGAACCCTATCCTGGCCCTATTTGTATAATATAAATATACCTTATTGCATATTAAACCTTTCATGTGTTGCAACGCATATCCTGTGGTTTCAGGTAATTTGCCAAATCACCAAACAATTAAATATGGAGTGTGTATGTAGGATGTTCTTATCTTATTTCGTATCCATTTAAATCTGTATAGATCAGTGATGCCATGTCTTGCCATACTAATCAACATTTAATTTATGGGGTAGATAAATCACTTAAGCTATTTAATTAATTTTCGCGTTTCTGACTCTACTTAATATTGCTAATCTGCACCGCATCTTTATCATGACATGCATCATATCATGAACATGCCATATCTTTCATATTAGATATAATTGTTGCAACACTTGTTTCTTTTAGTTCTTTGCTTCTTCTCGGATAGGCTACTGAGTTGATGCGAGCTATGACTAGTCTGATGTATCTTCAGCAATATTTCACTAGTGAGCACTCATCTTTTGCTCTCTATTTTTTCGCTTTGCTTCTCTCTCTATTGCTATCATTTTTCGATGCTTTAGTTTACATACCATTATTACTACTTGCAGACTATATTGACTTGGTTACTTCCTGTGAGATCCAGACACATGGCTTAATAGGATTGATAGGATACCCATATCAACAAGTTGCAACTTCTTTTCCGGAAGCTCATTCGAAAAGAACTCTAAAGTTAAGTGTGCTTGGCCTAGAGCAATTCTAGGATGGGTGACCGACCGGGAAGTGGGTAACCGGTGCGCACGAGTGAGGACAAAGTGCGCAGAAAAGACTAGTGTTGGTCTGTGGGGCCAGTCTAGATATCCTATTAAGCTGCCAGGAGTGACACCCCCCGGGCCCAGGAGTGGACGGGGTGTTACAAGTGGTATCAGAGCCGACCCTTGCGATTACACGGGTGTGTGCGGGTCAGTGGCGGGACATGTGGAGCATGGCGCGTGTGGCCCGTAGTGGACACGGCAAGGCACATGTGCCGGCACTAGACGCATAGATGCGTGCCAAGAGGGAACGTTCCTGGGGTGTGCTTGATCGATGAGGGCATCGATCTTCTAAAGGATGGGTGTATGTGAGATCCAGGCACATGGCTAATAGGATTGATAGGATACCCATATCAACAAGTTGCAACTTCTTTTCCGGAAGCTCATTCGAAAAGAACTCTAAAGTTAAGCGTGCTTGGCCTAGAGCAATTCTAGGATGGGTGACCGACGGGGAAGTGGGTAACCGGGTGCGCACGAGTGAGGACAAAGTGCACAGAAAAGACTAGTGTTGGTCTATGGGGCCAGTCTAGATATCCTATTAAGCTGCCAGGAGTGACACCCCCCGGGCCCAGGAGTGGACGGGGTGTTACACTTCCTATTGCCCATTGTTTAGTAGATAGTTGGCCTTGCGATTCATAGTTGCTTGCTCAGGTGTTTGTTCGAGTTCTCGAGTTCCAAAGTCGCTCGGGAGTTATCACATGTTTTATGAGAGAATCATGGTTCTACTTACAACTTATTAATTAAAGAGTGGATTTGCTGCAAGGGGGATAGCTGCCTCCCTTTCATCGATCGTCCCTTTGTGCCTAGAGATATGTGCTAGCATGTAACCACAATGCGATATCAAACAAATAAGTGGCTGGTAATAAGTGATTAGAGCTCATGTGTTGCAAGTAATGTGTCAATATGGCTTCTTGCAGGCAACATGACAAATCGCTAGAGAACAAAAATGATAATAGTCTCTGCTCGGATGTGTCAGCATTGCCACGTGTATTGTAATTAATCAGGACTTTGAACATGCTTATCTACACTTACATATGCCAGACCACATATTACCAACTGAGGTTAATAATAATCTTGACACGGGTTGTAGAAATTACGTGCACAATGGATGTGTTATATGACACATGTGCACTAGTGTAGTGTTGTGTATTGTTATGCATGCGCTTACTTTAGCATTAGGCAAAGTGGTTTAGCCAACATGGCAGCGAGGCAACAACATAAATATAAATACAATTTTCCAACATGCATGTACATGGTATGTCTAACATGAAGACAAAGGAGCACATTTCAATGAAAAGTGGAAGCAATGCATGTGCATTGTGTGTCCTGTGCTACTACATTGTATCTAGACAAAAGAATTGTATTAAGAACATGACCTCTGTACACCTCTGATGAATAAACCACTAAATAGATAGGAACAAATCTCAAAATAGCTTATCGTATGATGGATGAGAGGGGGCAGCACAATATTTCCCTTAATTAAATGTGTAGTTGGGAGTAGATAAATTAATAAAGAGGCATCGGTGGCCAATAGTTGAGATTTGATTTTTATCCCGCCCATTTGTATCCAACTAAGACCCCGAGTTCTTGATACCTGTTCCGAGACTGATCACGCTAACTGCTCGTGGGGGTTCTCTGGGACCCCCTCGGCTTGACCTTGTTCTGAAGTTTGTTTCGGGGGCCACAATTAGTTCGGGATTTATTACTACTATTTTATACTTATGCCATGCTTTACTACTATTGATTTTTATGCCATGATTTACTACTATTGATTTAATTATTGTTACTCGAGGATCGTTTACTATTCTATACTGTTTAGGTGCGGAATGTTTATGCCGTACGGAAATGCCTAGTCACATTTTTGGGACTCTGAGCTTTTTAGTCATTGATGCAAACTTCCGGCTCCATCTTTGGACATTTGCCGACTTTGCCGTGGGTAGCTTAGTTGGGTGGCCCCCTAAAACTTCCTTTGGTTCTTAGAATAGTCATGTCGTGATACTGATACATTCCAAATGCATCTACTTTTTCAAGTACTTTGCTCATTGATTTGCTCCGGAAGCTCACCATAATCGAATAAACTGCTGAATCTGATGTTGTTTTTAGCAAAAGTCTTCTCTTTGTCTATTTTTGTAGGAAATTAAATTGGGGAAAAATACAACGCAACTTTTTCATCGGAACAAGGACCCCAGGATTTGGAACCTCACGAGAGGGGCTAAGAGGCCCAAAAGAGCACAGGTAGCATGGCCCAAGGTGGGGGCTGCGCCACCCGGGCCTTTTAGGCCGTGGATCATCGCATCGCCCCCTCCTTTCGTGTACCCTCTTATATACCTGAAAAACCTATGTATCTAGGAGCACGGAGCTATTCGCGAAACAGAGTCGGCGCCACCATGATCTTTATTTCGGGGGTTAGATTGATCTTGCTCTCCACGCTGGAGAGGGGGATTCTGACGTATTGTTCATCACCATCATCCCCAACAACCATGTGCTCACTCTCCATCACTACGAGTGAGTAGTTCTTTGTAGGCATGTGAGGTGGATGTGGATTGAATGAGATTGATCGTGTAATCATCCATATGTATCGAGATTTTAGGTGTTTATCTCAGGATATTCTTGTATGGTGTTGATGCACTTGTGCTATGCTTATTGATTGTAACTAGGGCCCGTGTGACATGATTTCAGTTCTGAACTTTTATTGCTCCATCATATATATGAGTTTGGTATCTATCTGCAAAGTGTATTGCTTGTTCTTCTGTTTGTGGATGAGTTCTGGGTGACAACCTAGTACCGATTTGTCAATGCCGGCAACGGGATGCACCTACCTCATTTACCTTCTAGAGGAGCTTGCCATGGAGCTCCTTTTACACCCTAGTGTGGTTTGGGCTCTCTGGTAGAAATCCTATCTCTAGGTTCCGGGGTGCGACGACGGTGGCTATGCCGCTACCTTCTTGGAGGTGTCGTCTTGGAGGGTGTGCATTCAGTTGTTGGCATGTGCTTTGCTTGTCGTCAGGATGGTGCATGTCGTATTAGCGACTTCGAATGAATGAACAGTTAATGATGCAAATGTATGAGATATTTATATAATAACCTATAAAGCTCATATATACATTTCCGAGCATCAACATCCCCAAGATTAATGTATGTTTGTCCTCGACAATGTAGATGATATAAAAATTATGGACTTTAGAGTTTATTATCATAGATACAAAGTTTTATGTATGATCGCAACTACTCAAAGTATAATAATTTGTTTCTAAGTAATTACAACGGTAATCATCATATAGATAATAAATAACATAAACTTAATGAGTGTAAAACAACAATAAGTGAACATGCACTATACTACAGTTTCAAAGTACAATGGACAATGATGCTAACTAAGGTGTGTGAAAGATGTGCATGTGTGGAACATAAACAACATATTATGTAAAAATACATTGTTCTAACATTACCCTAGAGAAATAATTTAGAAACTTGTATCTCCAATTCAGAAGAATTGAAAAACAAGATAGACCCTTCGTTGAGGGAAGCAGGAATTTAACATGTGGTATAGCTCACCTGATTAAAAAATAGAGTATAAAACATTTTTAAATGTGTAGCTCATGTCAATGATTCATTGCAGACCTGGAGTACCATTACCCCTATTATTAACATCTTATTATCTCTTTGCCTCCTTCTACAACTGTCAACTCATTAGATGGTACATAATGATGGGTTCGTAGCATGGAAAACAAAAAAATTCTACCGCAAGAACGAACAAAACCCAGATCTAATCTAGATAAAAGCCAAGATCTAATCTATTAGACATGTGCAACGAGATAGATCTCTACTAACCCTCGTAGAACCGAAAGCGTTACGAGATTAGATCTCGGGGTTGATGTAGTCGATCACTTGCCGATCTCAAGATCGTGTGGACGATCCTTATGGCGCCGCGTTCCGGCAGCGCTTCCGTAGTCGGTCACACGTGCGGAGTCGAAGCAGAGCTTCCTCTCCCTGTTCCAGCGAGCAGCGGAGGTAGTAGATCTTCTCCACGGAATCGCAGTAGCACGACGGTGTGGTGGTGGTGGTAGAGTAGAGAATTCTGCAGGGCTTCGCCTAAGCCTGAGCAGAGGGAAGGAGGAGGAGAGAGGCGGCGGCTAGGGTTTGTTATGGGAGAGGTCTAGGGGGTGGCGCCCCCTCCCCTCTATTTAAAGGAGGGAGGCGCCATGGGAGGGGGAGTCCTAGTAGGACTCCCTCCCTCCTTGGCCGGCGGATTGGGAGGGGGGAAGGAATCCTCCTCCCCAACGAATCCATGTCTTGCCCCACAAAGACTCCTTGATCCTTTCTTGGTTTTCAAGCAAACTCCAAGAAATCTTCTAGAACCTTCCAGAACATTCCGAAACCTTCTAGAATCTCCATACAAACACTCCGGAACATTTCCTAACTTAGAAAATGATCCCCCATATATGAATCTTATTCTCCGGACAATTCCGGATCTCCTCGTGATGTCCTGGATCCAATCCGAGACTCTGAACAACATTCGGTCTCCAACACACATTCCATATCTACTTAAAAACAACTTCGAACCTTAAGTGTGTCACCCTACGGTTCGTGAATATGCAGACATGATGGAGACACCTCTCTGATCAATAACCATTAGCGGGATCTGGAGATCCATAACAGCTCCCACATACTCAACAATGACTTTGTGATCGATAGAACCATTTAACATACGAAACCAATTCCCTTTGTCACGCGATACTCTACTTATCCGAGGTTTGATCGTCGGTATCTCCATACCTAGTTCTACCTCGTTACTGATAAGTACTCTTTACTCGTTCCGTGATATGTCATCCCTTGTGACCTAGTCACATGCTTGCAAGCTAACTAGATGACATTCCACCGAGAGGGCCCTGAGCATATCTATCCGTCATATGGATGGACAAATCCCAATCTTGGTCCATGCGCTTCAACACATACTTTCAGAATACCCAATGACACCTTTATAACCACCCAGTTACGAAGCGGCATTTGATGTCATCAAAGTACCCATCCGGTGATGGTGATTAACATAACCTCATGGTCGAAGGATTAGGTTACTATGCATTTGAAAGCTTGTAGCAAAACGAACTTAATGACTTGATCTTATGCTATGCTTACTATGGGTGTGTGTCCATCACATCATTCTCCTAATGATATGATCTTGTTATTACCGACATCCAATGTCCATGATCAGGAAACCATGATCATCCATTAATCAACAAGCTAGTTTAACAAGAGGCTTACTAGGGACTCTTTTATGTTTACAAAACACACAAGTATTAATGTTTCCGGTTAATACAATTATAGCATGGGATGTAAACATTTATCATAAACATAAAGATATAATAATAACCACTTTATTATTGCCTCTTTGGGCATATCTCCAACAGTCTCCCACTTGCACTAGAGTCAATAATCTAGTTAAAAATTTGTGCATTCAACACCTATGGCTTTCTGGTGTTGTATGGACACTATTGCTAGTGGTAAACATAATCTTCGGATCTGACACTTCCAGGTCCGTGTGTATTTGCATGTCCTTGCGTCTCTACGCATTACTCATTCTCCAATGAGATGGCATTGTATAAATTTGGTCCTTTGGTGAGACCTTTAGTTCTTTGGGATTAAATTATGTTGATACAATTGTCATACAATGTATCTTCATAGTATTATCCCGCTATGAACCACACCTAGTTTGATAACAAACTGCTTGACGCAAATGCCCTCATTTGCTGCTACAATAGTAGTCATATACTTAGCCTTTTGTTGTAGTATCTGTCACAATGTTTTAACTTTGGTACTCAACCAAATCCGTTAATGAACTTCCTTTCCATTACATTGTGCCACCCATAGTTTAAATTGAGATAAACTTAATTTGTGACAAAACTAGTATCAATGTAACAATTTACAATGAACTATTTGTCACCACTATATAAATAATATATTCTTAGTTCTTCCAAAGATCATAAGAATATCCTGTTGGAGATATGCCCAAGAGGCAATAATAAAAGTGGTTATT
This sequence comes from Avena sativa, assembly GCA_916181665.1. Lineage (NCBI taxonomy): Eukaryota > Viridiplantae > Streptophyta > Magnoliopsida > Poales > Poaceae > Avena > Avena sativa. The sequence goes on along the minus strand of OV702297.1, from coordinate 461,886,776 downwards.
ATTATATCTTTGTGTTTATGATGAATGTTTGCATCCCATGCTATAATTGTATTATTAGGAAACACTAATACTTGTGTGTTTTGTAAACATAAAAGAGTCTCTAGTAAGCCTCTTGTTGAACTAGCTTGTTGATTGATTGATGATCATGGTTTCCTGATCATAGACATTAGATGAGATTAATAACAAGGTTATATCATTAGGAGAATGATATGATGGACACACACCCATAGTAAGCGTAGCATAAGATCAAGTAATTAAGTTCGTATTGCTGTAAGCTTTGAAATACATAGTAACCTAATCCTTCGACCATGAGGTTATGTTAATCACCATCACCGGATGGGTACTTTGATGACATCAAACGCCGCTTTGTAACTGGGTGGTTATAAAGGTATCATTGGGTATTCTGAAAGTATGTGTTGAAGCGCATAGACCAAGATTGGGATTTGTCCATCCATATGACGGATAGATATACTCTGGGCCCTCTCGGTAGAATGTCATCTAGACAGCTTGCAAGCGTGTGACTAGTTCACAAGGGATGACATAACATGGAACGAGTAAAGAATACTTATCAGTAACGAGGAAGAACTAGGTATGAAGATACCGACGATCAAACCTCGGATAAGTAGAATATTGTGAGACAAAGGGAATTGGTTTCGTATGTTAATTGGTTCAATAGATCACGAAGTAATCATTGAGTATGTGGGAGCCGTTATGGATCTCCAGATCCCGCTGATGGTTATTGATGGGAGAGGTGTCTTCATCATGTCTGTATATTCACGAACCGTAGGGTGACACACTTAAGGTTCGAAGTTGTTTGAAGTAGATATGGAATTTGTGTTGGAGACCGAATGTTGTTCGGAGTCTTAGAATGGATCCGGGACATCACGAGGAGATCCGGAATGGTCCGGAGAATGAGATTCATATATTGGGGATCATTTTCTAAGTTAGGAAATATTCCGGAGTGTTTGTATGGAGATTCTAGAAGGTTTCGGAATGTTCTGGAAGGTTCTAGAGGATTTCTTGGAGTTTGCTTGAAAACCAAGAAATGGATCAAAGAAACCAAGTGGGGTAAGACACGGATTCGTGGGGGAGGAGGACTCCTCCCCCCAACCCGCGGCCCAAGGAGGAGGGAGTCCTACTAGGACTCCCCCTCCCCAGGCGCGCCTCCCTCCCTTAAATAGAAGGGAGGGGCGCCCCCTCTTGCACCTTGTCTCATAACTCCCAATCATAGCCGCCTCTCTCCTCCACGTTTCTTCTGCACAGGCATAGGCGAAGCCCTGCAGATTTCTCATCTCCACCACCATCACCACGCCGTCGTGCTGCTGGGATTCTGTGGAGAAGATCTACTACCTCCGCTGCTCGCTGGAACGGGGAGAGGAAGGTCTGCTTCGTCTCCGCACGTGTGACCGTCTGCGGAAGTGCTGCCGGAACGCGGCGCCGGAAGGATCGTCCACACGATCTTGAGATCGGCAAGTGATCGACTACATCATCCACGAGATCTAATCTCGTTAACGCTTTCAGTTCTACAAGGGTTAGTACTGATCTATCTCGTTGCTCATGTCTAGTAGATTAGATCTTGGCTTTTATCTAGATTAGATCTGGGTTTTGGTCGTTCTTGCGTTAGAAAATTTTTGTTTTCCATGCTACGAACCCATCAGTGGTATCAGAGCCTTGTCTATGCGTAGATCTGTTGCACGAGTAGAACACAATGAGGTTGTGGGCATTGGTGCTCGTGCCGTCTTTTGCTATATGTGTACTTTGCATCTTGCGGTATGGTGGGATGAAGCGGCCCGGGCTAACATTACATGTCATCGTACATGAGACTTGCTCCACGATTGACGTGCAACTCGTATTGCACAAGTGGTTTTGTGGGTGTCTGTCTCTCCCATCATAGTATAGATCAAATCTACACTTTGCACTTGATAGCACTTGTATCAACGTTGTGGTTCAGTTTCGTAGGTAAGATGCGTTCTTAGTCGAAAGCCCCAAGCCACGTAAAACTTGCAAAGAAAATTAGAGGCATCTAACTTGTTTTTGCAGGGGTTTTGTGATGTGATATGGCCTACATGTGATTGTGATTGTATTTGATGTATGCAATGATCCTTGTTGTAATATGGCAACCGGCAGGAGCCTAATGGTTGTCTTTAATTCTGTTAAGACCTGCGTGTCTATTCATCTTGTAATAGCTTTGTTCCAAGTAGTTGTAATAGTTGCTAGTGAAGATGAACAACCATGAAGCGGCGCCACAGACCTTGACGCAATGCTGGTGATGATGGAGATCATGTCCGTGCTTTGGAGATGGAGATCGAAGGCATAAGAAGAAAGGGCCATATCATATCACACTAATTATGAATTGCCTGTGATGTTAATCCTTTATGCATCTTGTATTGCTTAGATCGTGACGGTAGCATTATAAGATGATCCCTCTCACTAAATATCAAGTAATAAAGTGTTTGTCCTTAGTTGGCACCATTGCTAAGACTCGTCGTTTCGAAGCATCTCGTGATGATCGAGTGTGATAGACTCTACGTGTGCATACAACGGGTGCAAGCCAGATTTGCACATGCGGAAACTAAGGTTAATCTTGACGAGCCTAGCATGTACAGACATGGTCTCGGAACACGGAATACCGAAAGGTAGAGCATGAGTCATATGATTGATATGATGAACATGAAGATTGTTCGCCGATGAAGCTACATCATCTCACGTGATGATCGGACTTGGTGTAGTGGATTTGGTTCGTGTAATCACTAAAATAACTGCGAGGGATGTTGTTTTGAGTGGGAGTTCACCTAGTTGATTTAAGAATTAAATTTGAACACTATTTATCATAAACTTAGTCTTAACTACTTGCAAATATGTTGTAGATAATGGCGAACGTTTCCATCAATTTCAATGCGTTCCTAGAGAAAGAAAAGCTTAAGAACAATGGAAGCAATTTCACGGACTGGTTCCGTGGACTGAAGATCGTCCTCAGGGCTGGTCAGTTGACCTATGTGCTCGAAGCACCGCTAGGTGACCCACCTGCATAAGATGCCACCGATGACGTAAAGAATGTTTACGCCACTCGGAAACATCACTACTCCACAGTTCAGTGTGCCATCCTGTACGGTTTAGAATCGGAGCTTCAAAAGCGTTTTGAGCACCATGACCCATTTGAAATCATTAAGGAGCTCAAACTCATATTTGAGACTCGCGCGGCCATGGAAAGCTATGAAGCTTCCGAGAAGTTCTTTACCTGCAAGATGGAAGAGGGTAGCTCCGTTAGCGAGCACGTGCTCACCATGTCTGGGCACGCAAACAAACTCCGAGAGTTGGGGATACCGATTCCTAATGAATTGGGGATTCACCGTGTCCTCCAATCACTGCCACCAAGTTACAAGAACTTTGTGATGAACTACAATATGCACTGCATGAACAAGACGTTGCCTGAACTATCGTCCATGCTGAAAACTGCTGAAGTGGAGATCATGAAAGAACACCAAGTGTTGATGATCAATAAGACCACCAATTTCAAGAAACGGGGCAAGCATAAGAACAAGGGCAACTTCAAGAAGGACGGCAAGAAAGCTGCCGCACCTGCTAAGAAGCCCAAGGCTGGTCCTAAACCTGAAACTGAGTGCTTCTACTGCAAGGGTGCTGGTCACTGGAAGCGTAACTGCCCCAAATACCTGGCGGATCTGAAGAACGGCAACATCAAGAAGAAAGGTATATTCGATATACATGTTATAGATGTGTATCTTACTAGTAATCGTAGTAGTGCCTAGGTATTTGATACTGGTTCGGTTGCTCATATTTGTAACTCGAAACAGGAGCTGCGGAATAAACGAAGACTGGCAAGAGACGAGGTGACGATGCGCGTTGGAAATGGCTCCAAGGTTGATGTGATCGCTGTCGGCACGCTCCCTCTACATCTACCATCGGGATTAGTTTTAAATTTAAATAATTGTTATTTGGTGCCTGCGTTAAGCATGAACATTATGTCTGGATCTTGTTTATTGCGAGATGGTTACTCTTTTAAGTCTGAGAATAAAGGTTGTTCAATTTATATGAGTAATATCTTTTATGGTTTTGCACCTGAGATGAATGGTTTATTCTTATTAAATCTCGATAGTAGTGATACACATGTTCACAACATAGATGCTAAACGAATAAAATTAAATGATAATTCTACATACATGTGGCACTGTCGTCTTGGTCACATTGGAGTGAAGCGTATGAAGAAACTCCATTCTGATGGACTTCTTGAATCACTTGATTTTGAATCACTTGAAAGATGCGAAGCATGTCTAATGGGAAAAATGACTAAGATTCCATTCTCTGGTATAATGGAGCCAGCTACAGACTAATTGGAAATAATACATACCGATGTGTGCGGTCCAATGAGTGTAGCATCGCGTGGTGGATATCGTTATGTTCTCACTTTCACGGATGACTTGAGTAGATATGGGTATGTCTACTTTATGAAACATAAATCCGAAACTTTCGAGAAGTTTAAGGAATTTCAAAGTGAAGTGGAAAATCATCATAACAAGAAGATTAAGTTTCTGCGTTCTGACCGCGGAGGTGAATATCTGAGTTATGAGTTTAGCATGCATTTAAAGAAATATGGAATACTTTCACAGTTGACACCGCCGGGAACACCACAGCGTAATGGTGTGTCCGAACGTCGTAATCGAACTCTCTTAGATATGGTTCGGTCTATGATGTCTCTTACAGATTTACCGTTATCATTTTGGGGCTATGCATTAGAGACAACCGCATTCACTTTAAATAGGGCACCATCTAAATCCGTTGAAACGACACCGTACAAATTGTGGTTTGGAAAGAAACCTAAGTTGTCGTTCCTTAAAGTTTGGGGTTGCGAAGCATATGTAAAGAAGTTACATCCAGATAAGCTTGAACCCAAAGCGGAGAAATGCGTCTTCATAGGATACCCTAAAGAAACAATTGGGTATACCTTCTATCATAGATCCGAAGGCAAAGTTTTCGTTGCTAAGAATGGATCCTTTCTGGAGAAGGAATTTCTCTCGAAAGAAGTGACTGGAAGGAAAGTAGAACTCGACGAGGTTGTTGAACCTTCTTTCGGAGTTGAGAGTAGCACAGCACCGGAAGATGTTTCTGTGCCGCCTGCACCAACTAGAGAGGAAGCTAATGATGATGATCATGAAACTTTGAACGAAGTTACTACTGAACCTCGCGGGTCAACGAGGGTTCATAACACTCCTGAGTGGTATGACTCTTCCTTGAATGTCATGTTGGTGGACAACACTGATGACCCTGCGACGTATGAAGAAGCTATGGTGAGCCCAGATTCCGACAAATGGCTAGAAGCCATGAAATCCGAAATGGGATCCATGTACGAAAACCAAGTGTGGACTTTGGTGGACTTACCGGATGGCCGTAAGGCTGTAGAGAACAAATGGATTTTCAAAAGAAAAACAGATGCTGATGGTAATGTTACCGTCTATAAAGATCGACTTGTCGCGAAAGGGTTCCGACAAATTCAAGGAGTTGACTACGATGAGACTTTCTCACCAGTAGTGAAGCTAAAGTCTGTGAGGATTATGTTAGCAATCGCTGCATATTTCGATTATGAAATTTGGCAGATGGATGTCAAAACGGCGTTCCTTAATGGTGACATTGAGGAAGATTTGTATATGGTACAACCCAAGGGTTTTATCGATCCTAAAGATGCTGACAAGGTATGCAAACTTCAGCGCTCCATTTATGGACTAAAGCAAGCATCCCGGAGTTGGAATCAACGTTTTGATAAAGTAATCAAAAACTTTGGATTTATACAAACTTATGGAGAAGCTTGTATTTACAAGAAAGTGAGTGGGAGCTCTGTAGTATTCCTAGTACTATATGTAGATGACATATTGTTGATTAGGAATGATATAGAACTTCTTAATAGCGTCAAAACCTATTTGAATAATAGTTTTTCGATGAAGGATCTTGGTGAAGCGGCATATATTCTAGGCATCAAGATTTATAGAGATAGAACAAGATGCCTAATAGCGCTTTCACAAAGTACATACTTAGACAAAGTTCTAAAGAAGTATAGAATGGAAGAGAGCAAGAAAGGGTTCGTGCCCATGTTGTCAAGTAAGACCTTGAGTAAAACTCAAAGTCTGGCTACGGCAGAAGATAGAGAAAAGATGAATAAAATTCCCTATGCCTCGGCCATAGGTTCTATCATGTATGCCATGCTGTGTACAAGACCGGATATAGCACATGCTGTTAGTTTGACTAGTAGATATCAAAGTGATCCTGGAATGGAACACTGGACAGCGGTCAAGAATATCCTAAAGTACCTGAATAGGACTAAGGATATGGTTCTTTCTTATGGAGGTGATGAACAGCTTGTTGTAAACGGTTACACTGATGCTAGTTGGAACACCGATCCAGATGACTCGAAGTCACAGTCTGGATACGTATTTATTTTGAATGGTGCTGCAATAAGCTGGAGGAGTGCCAAGCAGAGCGTTGTGGCGAAATCTTCAACTTAATCGGAATACATAGCTGCTTCGGAGGCTGCACAAGAAGGCATATGGATGAAGGAGTTCATTACTGAACTTGGCGTGGTTCCCAGTGCGTTAGACCCGATGGCCATCTACTGTGTCAACATAGGTGCCATAGCTAATGCACAGGAGCCAAGGTCACATAGCAAGCTGAAGCACATCAAGCTACGTTTTCATGCTATTCGCGAGTATGTCCAAGATGGTGACATAAAGATTTGCAAAGTACACACTGATCTGAATGTAGCAGATCCGTTGACTAAACCTCTCCCTAGAGCAAAGCATGACCAACACCAGAACGCCATGGGTGTTCGGTATATTACCATGTAATCTAGATTATTGACTCTAGTGCAAGTGGGAGACTGTTGGAGATATGCCCAAGAGGCAATAATAAAAGTGGTTATTATTATATCTTTGTGTTTATGATGAATATTTGCATCCCATGCTATAATTGTATTATTAGGAAACACTAATACTTGTGTGTTTTGTAAACATAAAAGAGTCCCTAGTAAGCCTCTTGTTGAACTAGCTTGTTGATTGATTGATGATCATGGTTTCCTAATCATAGACATTAGATGAGATTAATAACAAGGTTATATCATTAGGAGAATGATATGATGGACACACACCCATAGTAAGCGTAGCATAAGATCAAGTCATTAAGTTCGTATTGCTGTAAGCTTTGAAATACATAGTAACCTAATCCTTCGACCATGAGGTTATGTTAATCACCATCACCGGATGGGTACTTTGATGACATCAAACGCCACTTCGTAACTGGGTGGTTATAAAGGTATCATTGGGTATTCTGAAAGTATGTGTTGAAGCGCATAGACCAAGATTGGGATTTGTCCATCCATATGACGCATAGATATACTCTGGGCCCTCTCGGTGGAATGTCATCTAGACAGCTTGCAAGCGTGTGACTAGGTCACAAGGGATGACATAACATGGAACGAGTAAAGAGTACTTATCAGTAACGAGGAAAAACTAGGTATGAAGATACCGACGATCAAACCTCGGATAAGTAGAATATCGTGAGACAAAGGGAATTGGATTCGTATGTTAATTGGTTCAATCGATCACGAAGTAATCGTTGAGTATGTGGGAGCCGTTATGGATCTCCAGATCCCGCTGATGGTTATTGATGGGAGAGGTGTCTTCATCATGTCTGTATATTCACGAACCGTAGGGTGACACACTTAAGGTTCGAAGTTGTTTGAAGTAGATATGGAATTTGCGTTGGAGACCGAATGTTGTTCGGAGTCTCGGAATGGATCCGGGACATCACGAGGAGATCCGGAATGGTCTGGAGAATGAGATTCATATATTGGGGATCATTTTCTAAGTTAGGAAATATTCCGGAGTGTTTGTATGGAGATTCTAGAAGGTTTCAGAATGTTCTGGAAGGTTCTAGAGGATTTCTTGGAGTTTGCTTGAAAACCAAGAAAGGGATCAAAGAAACCAAGTGGGGTAAGACACGGATTCGTGGGGGAGGAGGACTCCTCCCCCCAACCTGCCGGCCCAAGGAGGAGGGAGTCCTACTAGGACTCCCCCTCCCCAGGCGCGCCTCCCTCCCTTAAATAGAAGGGAGGGGCGCCCCCTCTTGCACCTTGTCTGATAACTCCCAATCACAGCCGCCTCTCTCCTCCACGTTTCTTCTGCACAGGCATAGGCGAAGCCCTGCAGATTTCTCATCTCCACCACCATCACCACGCCGTCGTGCTGCTGGGATTCCGTGGAGAAGATCTACTACCTCCGCTGCTCGCTGGAACAGGGAGAGGAAGGTCTGCTTCGTCTCCGCACGTGTGACCGTCTGCGGAAGCGCTGCCGGAACGCGGCGCCGGAAGGATCGTCCACACGATCTTGAGATCGGCAAGTGATCGACTACATCATCCACGAGATCTAATCTCGTTAACGCTTTCGGTTCTACGAGGGTTAGTACCGATCTATCTCGTTGCTCATGTCTAGTAGATTAGATCTTGGCTTTTATCTAGATTAGATCTGGGTTTTGGTCGTTCTTGCGTTAGAAATTTTTTGTTTTCCATGCTACGAACCCATCATATCCCTACTATTGTCCAATGATCATCTTATGAGTCATTCTGGTATATGCTCATAAAATTTAGAGCATAGGACATATTTGGATGTGTACATCTCAAAGATTGATCAAAATATTCTTGTGATTTCACCAAGTGTCAAAACACTTGAATCTCGTGTCAACACACTTGAATCTTGATTCAGTCCTTTCCGTGCGTCAAGAACCTTTCTTGTTGTTTCCATATTGAACTCATTCAACATCTTATCTATGTACATTTGGCAAAACCATATTAGCGCCTCAATCTATCCATATAGACATTGATGCCTGATTCTTGGGTTATGCCTAAGTCTTTCATCGAAATGAAATTCTTAACATGTGTCAATAAAAGATACATCATTTCTAATCAACAATATGTCTTTCATATAATGTATTAGAAATATGTCTTAGCGCTCCCACTTAATTTCTTGCAAAATGCAAACATCTTCATCGTCTCTGATGAAATTAAAACTTTTAACAGTTTCATCAGGGTGAAGATTCCAACTCCGCGATGCTCACTTCAACCATTGAAGTTTTGCATACTCTTTTAGCATCCTTTGAATTAACAAAACCCTTTGGATCGTGTCATGGACACATCCTAGGTAACCATTCTATTAGAAGAACTTGTTTTGTTTGTTCAACTACCATATACCAAAATATATGTAGTGGTTGCTACATTAATCCGTCCAGACTAAATATCGCTATGAAAGATCAAATCTTATCATAGTCAATTCCTTGAACATTGTCGTAAACTCTTTCCGACATGTCGACTATTTCATAGATGTGAAACATCCATGTCAATTTCTTTATAGATCCATATACGACTGTAAGGTCTTGCACCTTTCTAGAGGGTCTTCCAAATTCAAAGCTTGATTTCTCGTGTCTGGAATTATCACGGATTTTATGGCTTCAAGCCACTTAACGAAGTCAGGGCCCATCATTGATTATTTGCATGTAGTCGGTTCATCATTGTCAAACAACAATGATTTAACTCTCAAATCTTGGCATTTGATTACTTACCCGACCTACTTGGTTCAATAGGAATTTAGATCCCCGTGACCACATCCTTTGAGGCACATGAGCCATGAGCATTGTTGCTGCCTCCGGGATACTTACCGATGCTGCGCAACTCAGCACATATTATCCAAGGTTCAACAACCTTGTCAAAGTTCTATTGTCCTCCCACTTAACTTTTCACCAAAAATTCCTTCTCAAGAAACTTGACATTCTAAGTGACAAACACTTTTGTCTTCGGTGTTATGGAGGAATACCCAATGGTTATTCGAAATATCCTACAAAGACATGCTTATCCGACTTTGGTTGTAAACATTTTACTTATGCCTAGCATACCAAAAATTTAAGAAAGGACAACTTGGGTTTTATCCCAAACCATGACTTATATGGTGTCATTTCAACGGATCACGATGGAGCTCTTTTCAGTGTAAAAGCGGTAGTCACTAAAGCTTTAATCTTTTAAAATATAATGGCAGTTTTATAAATGACACCTTTGATCTTACCATGTCAAACAAGGTTTCATTACATATCTCGAACACTCCATACTCCTATGGTGTTTTGGGAAATGCAAATCCATGGAACGATTCCTCAAATCTTAGGTGTTTTGCTAAACTTGTAACTCAAATATCTTTCTTGTTACAATAATTTTTCACTTCATCTTGAAAGTCTTTGAACATTTTCAAATGTTTCATACTTCTTCCTTATTGAGTAAGTATATACATATACTCACTCAAATCTTCGGAGAAAGCATATGAAGTTGAAATCCATCACCCACGACTACACATAATGGACTATATACATCAATATGTACAAATTCCAATCAGTTAGTCGTATGTTCCTCTTTTGGCCTACGAACGGAGTTTTAATTATCTCCAGGAAAGTATCACAAGCGTCATTTGATCAAAATCAAAAACTCCAAAAATCCATCAACATGGAGTTTCTTCATGTATCCCTAATATAATTTAAACGGTGATGTCACTTCGCAAGTGATCTTTCAATTATTTGTCTTGTGACATTTTAGCATTAGTTTTATGGTCGTTATTTATCCAACCAGACTTGTATATCATCCATCTATTATGGAATACGGTAATTATTTGAACAACCTTTTGTCGTCATAATACCTGATCAAAATAACAATTATTGAAACAAATCTTGAAGGCAAGCTTTGATGTTAACGAGCAACACAACAACCCTTTGTTTGTTTTCGATGAACATCATCACATACTCTCTTGCTAGTTACTTAGGCCATTGCAGTTCACGAATTGTGTTGTCCTGTATGACACTTCATACCAACCAATTCGGTATCCAATACCGCAGAACCACATTATTTAACAACCAAGGAATACAGCCATAACATGTATCTTCTATATACCTAAGTTGGACATCTCCAATCTTTTCTTTTTTGCCAAATATTTTATAGATTCTCTTTCAACAATTCCTTTTCTTTTTAAAAGAATCTATCAACATCAATAGTGGTGTCATTCACATGACACATAGTACAAGTGTGTATAGTCAAATACTAATACCTTTGGACTTGCACTTTGAAGTGGATCACCTTCATCAAATGTTTGGCATTCTTTCAAAGTTCCATTCTTTAGTAATCTTTTAGTGTAGTAAACATTTTACTTACATCTTCTATTCATCATTATCATGACAACTTTCATGATCAAGCTGCTATAGCTTATAAAGGTGAATTGCGAGTATAATGTTTCTTTTCCAAAACCTTTTGGAGGATTAGGACGACTAGCGTCTCCAACCTTCACAAATTCTCATCAAATATGAGGACATATACTCTATCATGTTGTAACCAACACATTGTTTTAGATATCGCAATACCTTTCACATATGATGGTTTCTGAAACATTGCTTTCAGCTCTTAGATAAACTTGATATTAAAAACAATCTTTTGAGTATCAAGAATCATGGAGGCAAACATGATACATTAGATACTAACACTAGAATTGTTACTCTTGATTTAATACTGTTTATTAAACTTCACAGAGTAAACGGAGTTTGCTGAAAGTTTTCAATATGACTTTTAAACTTTAGATTGACACTCAAAACAATACGATACCAGTTCGTAAAGCAAATATCCAGAATTTCTATAGTTCCACTATCTCAACTATAACTAAGCGTAAGGTGGTGAACGGATGCCAATGACTACAACAAACTATGCAAATTCACTTTGATTGTGTTTATGATAAATTGAGTTTGACTAATCCAAATTACAAATGAACTCCCACTCAAAACAACATCCCTCGAGTTGTTTTAGTGATTACACGAACCAAATCCACTACACCAAGTCCGATCATCACGTGAGATGATGTAGCTTTAAAGGCGAACAATCAACATGTTCATCATATCATCCATATGACTCATGCTTTACCTTTCGGTATTCCGTGTTCCAAGACCATGTATGTACATGCTAGGCTCGTCAAGGTTAACCTTAGTATCCGCATGTGCAAATCTGGCTTGCACCCGTTGTATGCACACGTAGAATCTATCACACCCGATCATCACGAGATGCTTCGAAACGACGAGTCTTAGCAACGGTGCCTACTAAGGACGAACACTTTATTACTTGATATTTAGTGAGAGGGATCATCTTATAATGCTACCGTCGCGATCTAAGCAATACAAGATGCATAAAGGATTAACATCACAGGCAATTCATAATTAGTGTGATATGATATGGCCCTTTCTTCTTATGCCTTTGATCTCCATCTCCAAAGCACGGACATGATCTCCATCAACACCAGCATTGCGTCAAGGTCAGTGGCGCCGCTTCATGGTTGTCCATCATCACTAGCAACTATTACAACTACTTGGAATAAAGCTATTACAAGATGAATAGACACGCATGTCTTAACATAATTAAAGACAACCATTAAGCTCCTGCCGGTTGCCATATTACAACAAGGATCATTGCATACATCAAATATAATCATAATCACATGATGGCCATATCACATCACAAAACCCCTGCAAAAACAAGTTAGACGCCTCTAATTTTCTTTGCAAGTTTTACGTGGTTTGGGGCTTTCGAATAAGAACGGATCTTACCTACGAAACTGAACCACAACGTTGATACAAGTGCTATCAAGTGCAAAGTGTAGATTGGATCTATACTATGATGGGAGAGACAGACACCCGCAAAGCCACTTGTGCAATACGAGTTGCACGTCAACTGTGGAGCAAGTCTCATGTGCGATGACATGTAAGGTTAGCCCGAGCCGCTTCATCCCACCATACCGCAAGATGCAAAGTACACAAAGCAAAAGACGGCACGAGCACCAACGCCCACAAAACCATTGTGTTCTACTCGTGCAACAGATCTACGCATAGACACAGCTCTGATACCACTGATGGGTTCGTAGCATGGAAAACAAAAAATTCTACCGCAAGAACGAACAAAACCCAGATCTAATCTAGATAAAAGCCAAGATCTAATCTATTAGACATGTGTAACGAGATAGATCTGTACTAACCCTCGTAGAACCGAAAGCGTTACGAGATTAGATCTCGGGGTTGATGTAGTCGATCACTTGCCGATCTCAAGATCGTGTGGATGATCCTTCCGGCGCCGCGTTCCGGCAGCGCTTCCGCAGTCGGTCACACGTGTGGAGTCGAAGCAAAGCTTCCTCTCCCTGTTCCAGCGAGCAGCAGAGGTAGTAGATCTTCTCCACAGAATCCCAGCAGCACGACGGTGTGGTGGTGGTGGTGGAGTAGAGAATTCTGCAGGGCTTCGCCTAAGCCTGAGCAGAGGGAAGGAGGAAGAGAGAGGCGGTGGCTAGGGTTTGTTATGGGAGAGGTCTAGGGGGTGGCGCCCCCTCCCCTCTATTTAAAGGAGGGAGGCGCCATGGGAGGGGGAGTCCTAGTAGGACTCCCCTCCCGCCTTGGCCGGTGGATTGGGAGGGGGGAAGGAATCCTCCTCCCCCACGAATCCGTGTCTTGCCCCACAAAGACTCCTTGATCCTTTCTTGGTTTTCAAGCAAACTCCAAGAAATCTTCTAGAACCTTCCAGAACATTCCGAAACCTTCTAGAATCTCCATACAAACACTCAGGAACATTTCCTAACTTAGAAAATGATCCCCAATATATGAATCTTATTCTCCGGACAATTCCGGATCTCCTCGTGATGTCCCGGATCCAATCCGAGACTCCGAACAACATTCGGTCTCCAACGCACATTCCATATCTACTTAAAAACAACTTCGAACCTTAAGTGTGTCACCCTACGGTTCGTGAATATGCAGACATGATGGAGACACCTCTCCGATCAATAACCATTAGCGGGATCTGGAGATCCATAACAACTCCCACATACTCAACGATGACTTTGTGATCGATAGAACCATTTAACATACGAAACCAATTCCCTTTGTCACGCGATACTCTACTTATCCGAGGTTTGATTGTCGGTATCTCCATACCTAGTTCTACCTCGTTACTGATAAGTACTCTTTACTCGTTCCGTGATATGTCATCCCTTGTGACCTAGTCACATGCTTGCAAGCTAACTAGATGACATTCCACCGAGAGGGCCCAGAGCATATCTATCCGTCATATGGATGGACAAATCCCAATCTTGGTCCATGCGCTTCAACACATACTTTCAGAATACCCAATGACACCTTTATAACCACCCAGTTACGAAGCGGCGTTTGATGTCATCAAAGTACCCATCCGGTGATGGTGATTAACATAACCTCATGGTCGAAGGATTAGGTTACTATGCATTTGAAAGCTTGTAGCAAAACGAACTTAATGACTTGATCTTATGCTATGCTTACTATGGGTGTGTGTCCATCACATCATTCTCCTAATGATATGATCTTGTTATTAACGACATCCAATGTCCATGATCAGGAAACCATGATCATCCATTAATCAACAAGCTAGTTTAACAAGAGGCTTACTAGGGACTCTTTTATGTTTACAAAACACACAAGTATTAATGTTTCCGGTTAATACAATTATAGCATGGGATGTAAACATTTATCATAAACATAAAGATATAATAATAACCATTTTATTATTGCCTCTTGGGCATATCTCCAACACATAAATAATAGAAGTAAACTTGAGGATTATGTTGAGCTTAAGTGTCTTATACTTCTTTGATTCATAGCTAGACTAAGAATAACATGATGTCAATATCATTTCTTTGTTGGATCAATTGACACTTCCTCATATGACACCATTGAGCTGGTTAACAAGCTAAATCCAACATCGTACACAATTTCACAAACATTCCCTACAAATCATGGAAGTAAAAAACACTACTTATTCATGCTCGTTTGCTTTATCACCTTTTGCTTACATTAATGCTTCTAAATTTGTGTTTTTATTTACCACCCTTAGAAATTGTAGGAGGGTTTGTACCCACATTTATCCTTCCAATTTTGATTGATATCCTAAAGGGTGGTTATGCGTGTCATGTTCATGCATAACCGCAACAAGCTACTCCTTCATAACCTATAAGCATACACAAATAATAAGGTTTTGGAAGTTTAAGGATAACACATGAAAAATTACTTAAGATGGCGGTGAAATGTCATATTTAGATAGGTTTGTTAGACACATATGGAAAAATAATCAGACCTAGTGGAATTTGGATGCACAAGTACTATATCATGTTCATACACTGAGAGACTAGCCAGAGGAAGAAAGCTGACGAGTATAGTCTATTTCGTGTGGTGCATGATCAAATCAAAATTCTACAATTGTGAGGAAAATAAAATCTAGTACTCCCTCCGATCTAGAATAAGCATCTTTGATTTAGTAAAAAAAAGTACACTAAATGAGGAAGTATTAAATATGACACTCACTTAATGTTACTCATTTCAACAATAAAGCATTGCACAATAAGTTAAAGTGATCATACTTTAACCATGTAAATATTTATCTATCCCTTTTCTTTGGGTGTGTCCTATATATAAAGCAATCTTTGCTGGATAGATAAATAATAACTTAAATATATTACAGTTAGGAAAAGTAAAAAACATGTAACCATATAACTGCAAGGGTCCAGTGCGTTTGTCACGTAGAATATAATAAATGACGTCTCTACCATATACTAATACGTATTTATGTTGCATAAGTTTTCTTTCCAAGGTAAAAAAAACGGTTACGAGGTTTCCATGTCCTTTAACAGGATCCTCGGGGTCCCGTGAGAAAAAGAGACGGCGGCTAGGGTAAAAATCCTAGCAGCCGCCACGATCTACTTTGTCCTCGCCGTCTGCGACCGAGCATCGACGGGTCCCCGCCTCCTCCGCTTGCCGCTCCGGCGGCGGGAGGAGGTGGGGACTTCGGACCTGCGCTCGACAGTGTAAAAGGGTCCCTAAAGTTAGAGGTTGGTCATCCGGTATCGTCGTTATGGTGGCTATGGCGGCGTTGTGCGGGACAAGAATAAGGTATACCCGCCTCCTCTTCCACCTCGTCGGCGACGATCCTGCTGCTGGCGTTGAGGAGGGTGGGGATTCGTCTGGTCGCCGCTTCCATGAGTGGTGGATCTCGTCCAGTCTACGTGTGTTCTGGATCTCGTCCAGTCTAAATGTGTTTTAGGTTTGGTGCTACAAGTTTCGGATCAATTCATTCAAGGGTTCAATGGCGGCAACTTCATCTCTGGGACGCTGGTCCTTAGGGGCACGTGCACGAAGACTTCTCGACTGTCATCAACAATGGCATGCCGGCTCCGGTAATGGAGCGGCGACAGCGGCGCGTCGGCGGCTCGCTCTTGCGACAGTAGTATTCGTCAGGTGGTCCAAAGACCTCGATATAATTTTTCTTATGTTTAGGATACTTTTTACTTCTTATGAACTCATGAAATAGATCCGGATCTTTTTTCACAAAAAAAAAAAACAGGATCCTCGGGATAACAAGGGTATAAATAGGTGCCACTTCGGTCCCTGAACGAGGGCCGTACACAAATTCCGCACGAACAGAGGAGAGAACTGCGAAAAGCGAGGGTTTCTCGGAGGGGCAGAAAAGGCAACTCGAGCAAGGCTAAAATGGGGTACAAAATAAAGTACAAGAATCAGGCGGGAAACAGAGGATATGACAGCGGAGAGGGCGGCGGCAGCGGCAGCGGCGGCGGCGGCGACGAGGCTACACTGCCGACGCCACCACAGCCTCCGCTGTCGCCATCGCGACTTCCGCGCTCACCACCGCCCACGTTGCCCTCTCCCGACCCTAGGGAGCTTGCTACCTCACCGCTCCCGCTTCAGCCGCCACGACCACCGCCGCGTGCCGCCGACCAGGATAAGGTGAGTTCTAGGGTCCGGTAGTATCTTGCGTTGCTATTTCTCGGAGATCTTCCTGCCAAGATGCCATTCGTTTGGTGGAATTTGGTGCGTCTGGTTGTTTCTTTATGTCGTTCTTGGTCTGTTTCGGAGTCTTTCTTGCGCCCAGTTCGTGGGGGATGCGCTCTTGTCTGTAGATCTGACGCGGTAGTAGTTTAATTAACAATTTCTTGACTGGGTTCTTCGAATCGGTGTAATTCTTGGATCAATTGATTTGATACTCGCGGACCCTTCTGCAAGTTCTTCCAATCTCATGTAGTTCCTGAATTTCATTGTAGAGGGGAAAAGGACTGGGATTTTCTAATTTGTCCAAATCTCTGGTCTGCTAGTTCTTGGTAAAATCGGCTAATTTGGTAGCGAAGAAGGATATTCATGGCAAGAAAACCGAGAGAAGGATGTTTCGTCGTAGTGTTGGATTCCCCCCTCCAGTTCGGATCGGGTGTTCTGTTTTTGGCTGCACATTTCTCCTGTTACCCTGTTCACAGCATTTGTTCTGGAAAGTATCTTTTAAAAGAAAATGTTCTGCCATTTTCTAGGATGCAGGATCAGATAATGGGGATTCAAGGGGAGAGGAAAATGATGAGGTGGAAGATAATAATGTGAAACTTAGTGTTCCTATGCTGCTATTTCTCAGTCCAATTCTGTGACTTGATAACATGAGTTCTTGGTTCAGTTATGTTGCATAAGAGAACATGGAGAAGGATATTTCATCATAGAATTGGATACACTATTGTCCTTGGTGTACTTGTTGATTGTATTTTTTTTCTGAAACAGTGTTGGTCGTATTAATTGGAGTCCTAGTCAGTTGTTCTGGTTGTTACTGCACAAATTTTGTAAAAACCTAGCATACTATTCACGTCGGATGATGATTGTTCAGGGTATAGGAGAAGTTCTTAACTTAGGCTTATCCAAGCAAATTTCATCGGTTTAGTTCTTTTACACCTCGCGATCTACGATCCTGACATACTGAAACATAGGTTTTTCCCATCCAGTCCTCAAATAATTTCCACTCAACTAACTGGACGTTTCATGCGTGAAAACCATAAGAGTCTGTTACCAATTGTGTGCCCTGTACTTCAGCATTACTTATTCGAATCCATGCTTACTTTATGGTAGGAACCACTATTGGCTTTGATTCGGGAACATTCAAATGCTATCATCCGTGAAAAGATCGAGGTTTGTTTGCACTTTGCATGCAACTAATTTCACAGTAGAAAGCTAGAAACATTGCATTATTTGGCTTATTGTGCACATCTGAACTTTTCTTATAGATTCTCAGTCAGCATTATGTGCGCTTCAGAAGAACCTGTGAAGATAGCAGCTGTTTCTACAGAGCTTTCTTATTCTCCTACTTGGTAACTATCTCAGGTGCTTATTTTTTATTATCCTTTTTTCTGGGCAGAAATTTAATACAACTAGGTCTTGTAAACAGGAAAACCTTGGACAGCTGCAAGATAGGCAAGCTGAAGTTACTCGTCTAATGGAACGTATTGATACGTCCAAAGAGAGTTTCTGTGGTCTCAATTGGGTTGAAGCATACTTATCAAATCCTGAACAATACTTCTCAAGTGCTATGGCTGTATGTTTTCTCCCAGCTTACAGAAGCTTACATTTTTATGATCTGTAACCCCAGTTCTTTTGTAATATACTCAGCTTAGCCATTTCCAGGCAAATGATCTATGAATGCAATTCAGTACTTGCCAAAGTAACCTGATGTTCCTTTATGTGGCTTGTATTCTCCAATGTCTCGCTGACGCTGTCCTGACACTTATCTGGCTCCGTGCTGAATCATCAGAAAATATCGTGATAAAGAACAGCACCCCACAATTTTTTGGTGTAACAGTTCTTTAATGCCCGAAAATAAAACAGAGGGAACTACCCATTTAAGTAAATGGTAAGTAGATGCAAGGTTTTAAATAGTGGTTTATGGTCTGTTGCATGAAGAGGAAAAATATGTCATGAGTATAGCAGGCTATTTTTTTGACAGTAGAGTGGAGCAGCCTATTGTGAAAGCTATGCAACACTTGCCTTGATAAAATACATGTCTCTGTTTACTGCTACAAATATGAATGTATTCAGTGAGACACATAATGAAGTTTAATTTTGCATTTGGCCATATACATTGTTTGAGTGAACTACAGCGAGCTTTGGGCCAGCCTGGACCAATATATTATTTCAGGGAGATGTACAAAATATACGGACTGAGAGGAGACAGAAACACCTAAATTTTGGGGAGGGCTTTATTTTTTTATTCTTTATTATCTAGCATCCAAATTAGTTGAACTTAAGAATATCATATGTGGGGTATGTAAGAAGAATATAGAGGAAAAGATGCTTATGAGTTCGATGGTTTTGGGCACATGTAGCAGAGAGGAGCTATTGCTGCAATTAGAATGGCAGTCGTGATCATGGAATGTATTCAGTAGCGTGTAAGATTTCCTGTCTGTAAAGATTTAGCTGGGTATTTAAGTTTTGAAACATTGAGTATATGACATGCTGCTGGACCAAACATACTTAATAGCTCCTCAATAATACTACATGCATATGATATATCATCATTTTCGATTTGACTAAACCCTCCACATTCCCAAGTATTTTCTTGCCTTGAAACACATCAATGTTTTCTTCTGGCTATAGTATGGACGCTGTTTTGCAGCTCAAGTACTGATTCCTGAAATAAAATCCACTAAGGGACTAGGATCAGCCGCATCTTCTTTCACTGAGATGTTTTGTTAATGCACAATTATGACAGCCTTATGTTAAATTAGTTGGTTTTCTCTTCATAATATAGCTTATATTATATATGACCAACTTTCTTCATTTTGTTTCAGGACTTCAATCATTTGGTTAACTCAGTTGCAAATGGGTAGGAGTTCTTAACTTGATGTTTTGTAGTAAATAATATCATTTCTTTTTTTTAAGTAAATAATATCATTTCTTTAAAGGGTGTGACGACAAGTTTCAAATTCCTGTTGTTACATTTGTGTTTAAGAATAAGGTATTCTATATTTTGTAGCCTGAGTTCTGATGAGCGGTTCAAGAGCTGTTCACAGGTGACCAGGTCACCTAGGAGTGAGTATACATACTTGCTGGGATATGTTGTTTGTTTACTTGTTCGCTGTATAACACATTTTTTTGTCAGTCATTTCTTTCCTAAGATTGCTGACAGAGACTGATATCCGTACACGAGGAGACGATTACAGATCATATCAGGCTAATGATGTCGACGCCCTTACGGTTAGTTACTATTCTATATACTAACTAATGGACTGTCCGTCCTTTATGTTGTAAATATTTTATTCAGTATGAATGAGAATTATTTCTGCATAAACGTGTAAACCCCAGTATTAGATTATTCCACTGTGAACAATTTTCTGTGGCTTGTAATAAGATAATCATGAAAACATTAGTTATCTACTGCCTCTGTTTTAAAATATAAGACGTTTTGGTAGGCTAGGTAATAATACTAAGTTTACCATTTACAGATTATGCTAACTGTTGTATATTGATGGTTTTGGTAACAGTACTGCCGCGAAAAGGTGCGTCCCGTGGATGCTGTAGCCTCGCCGCTAGTAATAAGGGCTGTAACGTCTGCACTTGGCATCCCGTTGCGTGTCGAAGCTGTGGACAGAAGCTTGAGAGAAGGACTTGCTAAAGTGAGGCGCTATGATTTCTTTCCTGACCGTTTAGATACAATCCAGTGGTCGTCCATCACAAGCCCCACGCCACTGGAGGTGGCAGGTGGCAACTTGTTATCATCTGATGGCACACCTTTGCTGACATTGATGCCTCTGCAGAACCTCATGCGTGATCCTAAGCCCTGGTACATCCTTTACCGCCAGTGAACAAACCATGCTAGTATTCTCTAGCCTACATGGCAGGAAAAATCCTGGATGGTGACATAGAAATGTACTGATAGTATAGGGAGGTAGTTTTGACTAGACACCAAAGATGAAGGAATACTTCCATGCATTGTGACACTGTGTTTGGTCTTGATGTTGTCCCCTGCCACTTGCTTCTGTATTTGGGGGTAAGCCATAGATTGTATAAAGAGTTGGTTCTCTTTTGTACATGCTGCAAGATATTTTAGTTCAAGGAAACTATGGGCAACTCGGTGGTGTCTCGTCAGTGCTTGCTAAGCAAATGCCGCTGATGATGAGTTGCATCTTTCATCTATTGCAGAATGCAAATGTTTCTCTGAGATTTACTGATAGAATTAGAATGTGACTGCAGATTTGGATCCCATGGAAATTGATTTCGCAAGTCATGAGCTATTTTGGGATGAACTGTTAATGAATCTTGCGTAATGCTGCTGCCTGTAATGAATCTTGCATAATGCTGCTGCCTGTAAGTTACATGGAACTATCTGTCGTTTCTACTCTCTCGTTTCATAAATACATGGCTTCCTAGAATATGGCAGTCAAACTTCTCTAACTTTAATAAATATGAAAAGTACTAGTAGTAGTGATCAAATTAAGACACATATTCACAAGCGTGACAATGTCTAAAACACCATCTATTTATGAATAGAGGGAGTTATGTATCAAAGTATACCACAAGCAACAATCGTTGCTTCTAATATTCTTTTAGTGGGAGGCGACGTTTCCGTCGACAGCGAGACGGCCATGGTGACTTCGTCAATCTCAAGACCCGCTCGGCCGGCTCAGTCTATCGGAGGTGCTCATAGGGGTAGGGTGTACGTTGTGTGTTCATATGGGTGGGTGCATGTACGTGTTGTGAGCGTCTACGATTATACTGTGTTTCTCAAAAAGAACAATCGCCGCTTCTGTTGCACACCGATGCATATAATTAATGCTTCTTTCTTTTTTGAGGAAATTACTGCAGTATTAGTCCGGTAATGTTTGGTGAACGCTGCTTGCAAATGCTCCCGTTTTATGTTCTGCATATCCAGTGGCCTAAGTCCGTGAAATATAAAAATATAAAAATACAATATAGAAGGTTTTCTGTCTCTCAGAAATTAAATATCAAAACACATGACTTTGTAAAAAGTCCCATAATTCATAATGGAAAGAATCTAAACTACCGGGTCGGAAAAAAATCCCCCCCCAGCGCTCTGCCAAAGGTGGTTGGGAGTACTTGTGCTCGAGAGCTGGTTCACCGGCTCATATGGGCAACGACGGTCGGGCGTGGAGATGTCGGGTTAGCGGGCTCGGGACGGGGCTGCTTGTCGACTGCTGAAGCGTGGTGGTGGTGGTGGCGGCGGCGGAGGTCGTCCTCCACGCAGGACTGCGGGGCGGCCTCCGATCTGGGTATGGTGTACAAGCAAGAGGTCGACGGGCTGCTACGCGAGGGATCCAAAGCGCCGGCTCCGAGCAAGGCGGTAGCATCCCCCTGCAGGGGATGGTTGGCTAGGAGGCGGCACGGGCAGTGGCACCTGGGTGCGATGGACCTCGGGATCCGGCGTCCATGGTCGGTGCTTTCGATTGGAGTGAGGACCGGCGGGATTTGGGTTGTGTTGCGGCTCTTGCTAGTGGTGGTTCTCAGCCCGAAGTTGTCGGGGCCACAACCCTGAGGTGTGCAGCGGAGGAGATGGTGGTGGCTGCGGTGGTGTTGCTAGATCCAGCTGGATCTTGGTCCAAGGGTTGCTGGTGGTCCGACATTGAGCATGAGGCAGGTTGACAAGTCAGATCTAGGCTAATGCCTTGTCCCTGGTAGCTGGCCAGCCAACAGCTGGCCAAGGCCAGCGATGGGGACGAATACGGGATGATGTCGTTTCATCCCTGTTGAGGAACCTCCGGGGAAATCCATAGATCCACCATGATCGGTCGATGGCGGTGCTCTTGCGTCGTTTCCCTATTGGGGCATCTATTTGGATTTCGCTCAGGCCAGAGGAACCAGTGGATGATGGTGGTGTTGGCATTGTGAGTTGTGTGGTGACGGTGACATCGGTGAGCGGATCAGAGTCGTGGCATGTCCTTCATCACTGGTTGTCCGTGTTTATTTGGGCTCATGTGTGGCGTCCTGTCGTGATGGTGGAGTCGGAGCTGTGGTCGCGGGGCGACTTGTCGCAATGATGCCACTCGATGGGATGTGTCGGTGCATGGATCTCAAGTGGCTGCGTGGATTTCGTCAGTGCAAGGTGTGCAAATTTCTCCTCAGAAGGTCATTGTTGAAGTCGGAGCTGCCTCCTCCTCGACGTGCTTGGGGCCGACTGTTTAGATTGCAAGCAAGTGATGTGATCACTAGAATGTTATATTATGGGAACGAGAAAAGAGTACATATTGGTAACGAGATCAAACTAGGTATGGGGATACCGATGATCGAATCTCGGACATGTAATATATCGCGAGACAAAGAGATTTAGTTACTAGCATTAAAGGTTCACACGATCACAAGAGTCATCGTTGAATATGTGGGAGTCAGTACGGATCTCCAGGTCCCGCTGCTGATTATTGATCGGAGAGGGGTCTCGATCATGTCTGCATTATTCGCGAACCATAGGGTGACACACTTAAGGGATACCGACACCATTTGGAGCAAATATGTTTCAGATAAAGATTTAAGAAAGCGCTAGAATTATTTCAATAGACATCGAAACTGTTTCGGGTGAAATTGCAGAAATTGGTTCTGCATGTAATATTGAAATGTTGCAAGGGGTTTTATGTGAATGTTTGTTAATTAAAGTAATTAACAAAATTATGAATAAAATTAATAAAAGAGTTTTATTAAATGAGAGAGCATTAAATTTGGAGAAATTTAATGCATTTAAAGTGGAGACTTTAAAAGAGAATGTGAAGGGACATTTTAATGTGGAGGGGGTTACCACCACATGAATGGGGGAGGTGAGAGGTCACCTTCATGAGGCACCGACCATGGGGAGGGGCACCCCCTCCTCCTATAAAAGGCCCCCCTCACACCCCTTCTTCCTCACACCTCCTCATGAAGGATCTCTCTCCCCATATAGTATTTTCCCCCATGGTCTCGGATTAGCGAGATACATGTTCCCGGTGGCTTTATCTGAAAAGGAGTTGCTGCTTTCGCTGCTTTGCTGGAGCGAGGTACGGAGGTTGCCGGGGTACCGGACGTGTGTGCGATCATGGATGCACCACTGCTTTGCGGTGCTAGACTTGGTGGTGCTGGACTTGCTGGAGCTGGAGCTAGATCTGATGGACGTGCTGGAGTCGGACCTGCTGGACTTCATCACGATCTTGAGATCAGCAAGTGTATGACTATATCATCCACGAGTTCCATCTCGTTAACAAAGCTTTATTGTCTTCGAGGGTAAGTTCTTTGTGGATGTATATCCACCCGTTGCTTGTATCTAGTAGATAGATCTTGGCGTATAGTTCACATCGTAGGATTTTTTTGTTTTCTATGCTGCAAACCCTTCACCTTGGTGAGGGGAATGCTGGTGGATCTCTTCTTCTCCGCCTCTAAGGTGGCAGTGGATCGTCTGGAGACTCCACTCTCCGATTTCTTCCTCTTTCTTGGCCTCAGCAGCAATGTCAGAGGTGGAGCTCTTCTGCTTTCGCGCTGCCGAAGCTGGTTGATCTTTGGGGGTGTCATCGTCGGACACCACCTGGATATCCTTCAGCTTGGGATCATAGACCTAGGAGGCCATTTGATCTTCCGCCAAGGTCGCCAGCTGGGAAACAAAGGTGTGTTAGACTGATAACTTCAAGACAGAAAAGCCTTAGAGTATATAACGAGCAACAAAGGAAACAAAAGCTACCTCTGGGAATTTGCCGCAGTCGAACATGTCAAAGGTGATCTTGAAGCCGTGCTTTAGCCGGAGTTTGACAGAGTCCGTGGAGAATTTATCCCGCGAAATTCACATGGGATCCCTCCTGTCCTGGGTGTACTTGCACATCAACTCGGTGCGAAGCTGCAGAGGCTGGATCCGCCTAACAAACCAGCACATGGCTAGGTCCAAGCCCATCAGACCTCCGTCCACGAGCCATTCAATCTGCCTTACGGCGCGGTTGGCCTCATCGTCAGACGGAAGGGAGGCTGGGGTCTGATACGTTGCAAACGTATCCATAATTTTTGATGTTCCATGCTTGGTTTTATCTACTTTCTTATGTTTTGTCCACACTTTGGAGTATTTTATATACACTTTCTTGGACTAACCTATTAACAAGATGCCACAGTGCCAGCTGCCTGTTTTCTACTGTTTTTGGTTCCAGGAAAGTCAGAAAATGAATATTCTCGGAATTGGACGGGACAAAAGCCAGAGTCAGTTTTTCACCGAGGGGGGACACGGAGCTAGAATACGAGACGGAGAGGGGCCAGGGGCCGGCCACACCACCTGGCCACACGGCCAGGCCTGGTCCGCGCCAGGGGGTGGTCTGGCCGCCTAGGGCACCCCCTCGGCCTCCACTTTTGCCTATAAGATGCCTCCGATACAGAAACCCTAAGTACCCGATCAAAATTCCATGAAAGAGTCTGTAGCCGCCGTCATCTCCACCCCTAGATCGGGAGGGATCTGAAGCTCTTCCCGGCACCCTGCTGGAGGGTAGAATTCACCCTGGAGGCCTTCTTCATCACCATGCAAGCCTCCGGTGTGATGCGTGAGTAGTTCATCCTTGGACTACAGGTCCATGTAGTAGCTAGATGGCTGGTTCTTCTCCTTTGTGCTATCATGTTTAGATCTTGTGAGCTCCGTTCATGATCAAGATCATCTATTTGTAGTTCTACATGTTATGTTTGCGGGGATCCGATGGATATTGAGATGTTATTTTAGATTGATTATTGATTCTATCATGTCTTTGTTATTTGTGATCTTGCATGTTTTCCGTTGTTAGTAGCTATCTTGGCAAAGTAGATGCTAGCAACTCCAAGAGTTAGTATTTATGCTTGGTAGTAGGTTCATGCCTCTAGTAATCTGGGGAAGTGACAGAAATCTCTAAGGTACTAGATGTGTTGTTGCTACTAGGGAGAAAACAACAATCCTTTATTCATAGAACAATCATAGTTTTTACTTTACACACAATGCGTAATGCAATTATCTGTTGCTTGCAACTTAATACTAGAGGGGGTTCGGATGATAACCTGAACGTGGATTATTAGTCATAGATGCAGTTGGATTACGGTCTATATATAATGTTGTAATGCTGATGACCCACAAGTATAGGGGGTGTATCACAGTATTTTTGAGGGAAGTGAAACCAAATTTATTGATTCGACACAAGGGGAGCCAAAGAATATTTATAAGCCTTAACAACTGAGTTGTCAATTCAGCTGCACCTGGAAACTATCTTGCTCACAGTAGTTTATCAGTAGCAACAGTTTTGTAGTAGCAATAGTAAAGTAATAGCAGTAGTAAAAGTAAAGACAGTAGTAACAATTGCAGTAAACAATAGGATTAAAGCGCGGTAGGCATAGGGATGGATGGACGGGCGTTGCATGGACAAGACAATTCATATAGCAATCAGAACATAGGGCATTTGCAGATAAATGAGATAAAGCATCCAAGTACTAAATAATCATAGGCATGTGTTCCATATATAGTCATACGTGCTCGCAATGAGAACTTGCAAAACATCTTTTGTCCTGCCAGCCCGTTTGCAGTGGGGCCTCAAGGGAACTACTGGCAATTAAGGTGCTCCTTTTAATAGAGCACCGGAGCAAATCATTAACACTCCGTGAACACATGTGATCCTCACATCAAAGCCATTCCCTCCGGTTATCTCCATTGTTATCACTTCGGGGCCTTTGGTTCCATACAACAACGTGTGTATACAACTTGCAGGTGAGACCATAAACAATACTATCATAATGAATCGATAACATGTTCAGATCTGAAATCATGGCACTCGGTGTTGGGGGGATACCCCCGGGTAGGGTCACTCTGGGGTATAAGGGCCGAGTTAGCCGAGGTTCGGCAAGGTCAAAGCGGATGCTGGCCGAGTCACCTCAAGGCAGGCCGGGTCACGGAGTAACCCGGACCAGGGGGGTCGCCTAATGTTGTATCATCTGACTTAAGGAGTAAGTCGGAAATGCTTGTCTAACTTATATGCAGGAACAGGTGTGGCTGGATCTACTATGATCCGGATCCTCGCTTAGCTTCTAGGAGAAGGAAGGAATCTCTCTGGTCAAAAAAGAAGGTCCGGTACGTACTGGATGAGCGAATAAAGCAAGGGCAGGACCACCGGGTCATGGCCGACAAGGGTGACGACGCTCACGTCGGCTGACGCGGGCGCCGTAGAATCTTACGTCGGTAAAGCATGTGTGACACGGGGGAAAAGCACCCCGGTCGGGTTACCATTTTGGGAGGGGGCATATTCTTAGGAATATGCCTCCACGTATGCCCTAGGCCAGGACCGAACCTCCTCTATATAAGGGGGGTTAGGGTTCTGGTAGAGGGGGTTGGCAGAATTCTAGTTGGTTGAGCACTGGTTGATTGGGTGATTCCTTAGGGCTAGTAGATCTAGGCAAGAGTAAGAGAGCTCCTTCTTCCTCCTCTCGCCAATACAGCTCGAGGAGCACTTGTAATCTTGAAGATATAGCAATACAAACTTCTGTGTGGAGAATCACTCTACTATCCCTCCCTGGATTCCCCTAGCGCATATTAGTCCCCACCTTTAGCCTATCCATGGCATCTGCCGTGACACCACCACGACAGTTGGCGCCCACCGTGGGGCTAGCGGCGCTAGCAGGGGTGAAGATCCGGACAGGAAACTTCATCGGCACCGGCGAACGCATCGTCTCCGGGCTCATTCAGCGCTTTGGAGCGTTGGATTTCGTCAGCGACAACGCTGGCTGCTTCGGCACGCGCCTGCTTCCGCGCAACGGCCTCTTTATCAAGCTCGGCGTGCACAAGGTCTACGTTGTTGTGGACGTCTCGTGCGTTCATCCGCGTCGTGTCGTCGATGCGGGGGAACCACCCCTCACTGTGGCCCGCGGGGCGCGTATCGCTCGCTCCCCGGACCATGCGGAGGTGATGATGACTGCGCCAGGTGCAGGCGCAAGCAAGGATCCGGCACCATACCCGGAGGTAACACCCAAGGCACCAAGGAAAGGTAGAGGACCTCCACTAGAGAGGCCTGAGAACGTACTGAGAGAAGCTATGGATAGCTTGGCTAACCCGGTAGCAGTAGTGGTAGATCCGGCTCAGGCATAGGCCGAGCTAGAGGAAACTCGGCAAAAGATACTGGAGGGCGCAAAGAAAATAGCCGCGGCTCAGCAGTCACTGAACATGACGCTGAGTGAGTATGCAAAGGCAAACAAGGTTGAAGCAGTAAGGGTAAAAGGGAGAAATCTCATAAGTGAGATGAACAGAGAAGGTGATGATGGAGCAGAAGGGTCGGAAAACTATCTGTCTGTGGGGTTGCCGAGGTATAGTACCCCGGCGAAGAACCTCAGAGCAGCAGATGCCGCTGCGTCCGAGCTAGAGGGTCTGATGGGTGAGGCCCGTCAAAGACAGCAAGACAGGGTTAACGAGCTGGTTCGGATCGCGAACAGGCAGAACGAGGAGCTGCTGAGAGCTAACCCAAAGAAAACTGGGGCTTCCAAGATCGTCCATTGGGTGATGGGTAACCTGGAGAAATCCGCTGGAGCCGCATCATTGCCTCATGGCGGTCCAAGGAGAGAAGAGGTAGTAACCTCGGCCAGACGGAACAAACAGATCGTCCCGTACGACCCAACACGTGCTGGAAAAGAAAAAGAGATGCGGAAAAATGATGATCGACGGAGTGTGAGCCGAGGTGAAGCTGGCCGAGGTAATCACGACCAAGGCAATGCCGGTCAAGGGAACGCTGCCAACAGCAATGCCGGACAGCGCAACTCCGCAGGAGCAGGACAACCGCAGCAGCGGAATATACCGAGGCAAGAGCAAAGCGCCGGCCGAGGTATGCAGCAGAAAGGTGCGCAACGAGAGCAAACCCGGTACAACGACGGTGATTCGGAGATGATGAACGCAGGGTACCCCAGACCGGACTATCATGTGATAGGGTCTAGATTGGAAAGCAGGGATTTGATGCCGGATGACGCCAGGTTAAAACTGGATCGCCTGTATAGGTCGGAACATATCGATTGTCAAGGTCCTCCGGGTCCAGCGTGCTTTGGACCCCGGATCATGAAGGAACCACCGGTACCCAACTTCCAATTACCCAGAGGCACGAAGACGTATGACGGCAGTACCAAGCCGGAGGATTGGCTGATAAACTATGCTACGGCGGTGAAAATTGCAACTGGCAACTTGAGATGGGCTGTGCGTTACGTGCCCCAGATGGCCCGGCCAGAGTATGGTTGAATAATTTACCACCTGGAAGCATCAAATGCTGGATAGATTTTGAAGAAATGTTTATCAGCAACTTCTCAAGTACATACCAGAGGCCGAATAGACCACAGACCCTGGCAATGTGCAAGCAAAGACCCAACGAGACGGATCGTGAATTCCTGACCCGGTGGTGTACCGTGAGAAACTCGTGTGAGGGTGTCATAGAGTCACAGGCCATAGCGTGGTTTGCGCAAGGGTGCAGGGACGGCAGCGAGCTGTGGATCAAGCTGCAAAGAAAAATGCCAGTTACGCTGGCAGAGATGATCCGGATTGCTGATTCGTATGCTTTGGGCGATCCAACTCAACCTAGGCTCGCGTCAAGTGAGTCAAACGACGAATACTATCAGAGAGATGGAGCCGGTTCATCTCGGAGGAACGATTACAGAGGAAAAAGGAGAGATGACAGACCGGACCATCGTTATGGTTCGCAACAAGTTGCAGTAGTGAATCAAGATCAATCCGGAGGAGGGAGTAACCAACGCTAGAGAACTGGAGGGCAGTGGACTCCAAGAAATGAGGGCAAGAAAACATGGACTCCGGAGCAGAAGAAATAGTGGCAGGAAAAGAAAGACGTCCGAGGTATACCTATGAGTCGATGCTGGACCAGCCGTGTAAGTTTCACACGCCAAATCCGAATAGCCCGGCGGGTCACACGACGAGGCAATGTGAGTGGATGCGTAAGATAGATAAAGGTGGTTCGGGGAATGCTCAGGCACCCCGGAATGATCAACCTCGGCAGGAGTTACCCCGGCAGCAATTGCTCTCCGGAGCGAACGCGCAGCAGCTAATGTTGCCTCCCCTCCGCCGAGGTATGACAACAATGAGAGAAGGGATGCAGTGCATCAGGTGGAAAATCAGCAATAACCGGATCAGAGGTACCCCGGAAACGAGGGAAGGAATGAATACAGGGAACATCACCAGAGTTATTGTGTGTTCACGACTGAGGAAACAGATAGAAAGAGCTTGCAGCGCCGACATATGGAGGTCAATGCGGTCATGCCAGCAGTGACGAGGTACATGCCTTGGTCGGACCAGGAAATCACCTGGAACATCAAAGATCATCCTAAACTTATGCCGAGCCCAGGTTCGTATGCGCTAGTGCTAGATCCGACGTTCATCAGACCGAACATCAATGTGAGGTTCTCCAAGGTTCTGATTAATAATGGCAGTAGCATTAACATCATGTATGCGGATACGATGCACAAGTTGGGTATCTCAGAGAACATGCTCCAGGCTACGAGAACAACTTTCCATGGCATAGTACCAGGCATTTCTTGTGAGCCCATAGGCAAAATCCGGGTCGACGTGCTATTCGAAACAAGGGATAACTGCCGAACTGAAAATCTGGAGTTTGAAGTGGTAAACTTGGAAAGTGCATATCATGCTTTACTCGGAAGACCAGCATTGAACAAGTTCATGGCAAGTTATCACATCAGTTATCTGAAGATGAAGTTGCCCGGGCCAAATGGAGTGATTACCATTGCTGGAGATTTCCGACGTTCCATGGAGTGTGCTTCAGCCGGGTCTAACCTAGCCGAGTCACTCATGATTGCGCAAGAAAAAAGAAAAATCCAAGAGGTGGCGGCATTAGCTCAGTCTGCGCAGCAGTATATGCCGGCGTTAAGTAACCCGCATGGCAGCGTTTCATTTCAAGCCACAAAGGACACCAAGAAGATTCCAGTTGATAACATGTTTCCGGAGCACACCGTAACAATTGGTGCCGGGTTAACTGACAAATAGGAAAGCGAGCTCGTCAACTTCCTCCGTGAGAATCGGGATATTTTTGCTTGGTCTACACAGGACTTGCAAGGTGTTCCGAGGGAGTTGTCCGACCACTCTTTGAACGTAAGACCCGGAGCAAGGCCGGTGAAGCAACCTCTCCGCCGCTTCGCTGAGGATAGGAGAAAAGTCATTGGAGACGAGATAGCTCGGTTACTGGCAGCAGGATTTATCATGGAGGTACTATATCCAGATTGGCTCTCTAATCCGGTGCTGGTAGAAGAAGGACGATCCGAACGTGGCAGTGGTTTGGCGCATGTGTATCGATTACACGAACCTGAACAAGGCGTGTCCAAAAGATCCATTTCCACTGCCGAGGATAGATCAGGTCATAGACTCAACCGCGGGATGCGAACTGTTGTCATTCATTGATGCGTATTCTGGCTTCCACCAGATACCTCTGAACCCGGATGATCAAATAAAAACGGCGTTTATTACCCCGTACGGGGCTTACTGCTATCGCACTATGCCGTTTGGTTTACGTAATGCAGGTGCAACGTACCAGAGATGTATGCAAAAATGTTTGCACGACCAAATAGGTCAAAACATACAAGTATACGTGGATGATGTGGTTATCAAGACCAAGCAAAGCGCAACGCTCCTTGACGACATAAGGCAAACATTCACGAACTTGAGAAGATTCCGGATGAAGCTTAACCCGGAAAAATGTACATTCGGTGTCCCGGCTGGAAAATTACTCGGATTTCTCGTCTCCAGCCGAGGTATCGAAGTTAATCCAACTAAGATCCGATCCATCGAATGAATGGAGCTGCCGAAGTGTCTTAACGATGTCCAGAAGTTCACTGGATGCCTGGCATCGTTGAGTCAGTTTGTATGTCGGTTGGGAGAAAAAGCACTGCCTCTCTACCAACTCATGAAAAAGTCAGATAAGTTCGTTTGGACGCCACAGGCCGATGAAGCCTTTGCCCACTTAAAAAAGATGTTGGCCACTGCACCAGTGTTAGCCTCTCCACTATCAAAGGAGCCAATGTTGCTCTACGTAGCCGCAACCAACCGAGTTGTAAGTGCAGTAATTGTAGTGGAACGCAATGAAGAGGGTAAGTTGGTGCAGAGGCCAGTGTATTACCTGAGCGAGGTACTGTCCGCCTCAAAACAAAACTACCCACACTTTCAAAAGGTGGCATACGGTGTCTACATGGCGGCAAAGAAGTTAAAGCATTACTTTGAGGAGCACCCCATCAAAGTAATATGTGAGGCCCCCATATCCGAGATAATGGGTAACAAGGATGCGAGTGGCAGGATCGCAAAATGGGCAATTGAGTTAGCCCCATATGCGCCCCAATACGACAGAAGAGAAGCGATCAAATCTCAGGCTATGGCGGACTTTTTTGTGGATTGGGCCGAGGTACAATACGAACCACCGCCACCAGATCCGAATTACTGGAGGATGCACTTTGACGGGTCGAAAACCAAAACCGGATTAGGCGCCGGGGTTGTGCTTACCTCGCCGAAGAAGGATCATCTCAAGTACGTATTGCAGATCCATTTTGCGGCATCGAACAATGTCGCTGAGTATGAGGCTCTTGTGCATGGGATCAAAGTGGCGAAGGAGATTGGCATACGTCGGATAATATGCTTTGGCGACTCGGACCTGGTGGTGCAGCAGGTGTCCGGAGTGTGGGACACCCTGGATCCAAACATGGCACTATACAAATTTCACGTGCAGAAGATATCTGGTTACTTCGAGGGGTGTGAATTTCACCATGTACCCTGGGCGGAAAACGAGGCTGCCGACATGTTGTCAAAGCTCGGATCGACCAGACAGCAATTCCACCAGGTGTAGCATTGGAACACCTCAGAAAACCATCTATCAGGCCGTCCCCAGGAACCGACTCGATCTATGTCCCGGAAAATACAGAATCCGGAGCTGAGCCCATGGACATTGACATGGGAGGTGGTACGCGAGACCCGGGGACTGCCTCGGCAAACCCGGGGACTGCCTCGGCAAACCCTGGGACTACCTCGCTAGACCCGGGGACTGCACAGCGTGATCCGGCTGAAGTTATGCCGGTGGATCAGATGGAAATTGATGAGGAGATGTTCCCTCCACGAGCAATACCAGCTTGGGCACTACCTATATTCCAATTCCTGAAAGATGGAACGTTACCCGCTGAGGAGGTGTTAGCCAGGCAAACTCAGAGGAGAGCAAAAGCATACACAATCATCAATTCCGAGTTATACAAACAGAGTGTAACCAATGTTCTCCAAAGATGCGTTGACCCGGAAGAAGGACTTGACATCCTCCGAGATATACACCAAGGGGAATGTGTGCATCATGCCTCATCCCGATCCTTGGTGGCAAAGGCGTTCCGGCATGGGTTCTACTGGCCAAGTTCCTTAGAACAAGCAGAAGATCTGGTGAGAAAATGCAATGGTTGTCAGAGGTACGCCACCAAGACACATATGCCTATGTCGGAACTCAAGACCATACCAATCACGTGGCCATTTGCTGTATGGTGCTTGGATATGGTTGGCCCGTTCAAACCAGCGAGAGGAAACATGACACACATTTTGGTCATGGTGGACAAGTTTACAAAATGGATTGAAGTGAAACCTATAAGAAAATGTGATGGAGCTACGGCCGTGACATTTCTTAAAGACATCATCTTGAGATACGGTTATCCACACAGTATTATAACTGATAATGGAACAAATTTTGCGGAAGGAGCATTTGCGCGCTTCTGCCGAGATAAGAAGATCCGACTCGATGTCGCCTCGGTAGCCCACCCTGCATCGAACGGACAAGTGGAAAGATTCAACGGATTAGTATTATCCGGGATAAAACCCTGGCTCATTGAGCCGCTGCAAAGATCAGCGGGGTGCTGGATAGAAGAACTACCAGCGGTACTGTGGAGCTTAAGAACAACTCCGAATCGATCAACAGGCTATACACCATTCTTTCTAGTATATGGGGCAGAAGCTGTATTACCAGCTGACATAGAGCATGATTCGCCTAGGGTCACCCAATACACAGAAGCCGAAGTGCAAGAAGCCCGGCAAAATGATGTTGATCTGCTGGAAGAAGCGAGAGAACTGGCACTGTCCAGATCCGCCATATATTAGCAAAATCTCCGACGCTATCATAGCCAGAAAGTGTGCCCCCGAGTCTTCTAGGAAGGCGATTTGGTGCTCCGGTTGGTACAGCGTACTACTGGCATGCATAAATTATCCCCCCATGGGAAGGGCCGTTCATTGTGAGCAAAGCATTGCACAATGATTCTTACTATCTTATAGATGCAAAGCCACAGGAAAACAACAAGGCGGACAGGTCCGGAGAGGAATCCAAGCGACCGTGGAATGTAGCACTACTTCGCCCCTTCTACACTTAGCTAAGAAGTGTATGTATCCGAGTCGTCTCATATGTCGGTATGTATGTCGGCAATGAGCTTATCAATAAAATAGCAGCGCCTCGAGCAGTAACTCGGGGACTGCCTTAATAATGTTTGTCGTAATTTCTTATGCGGTAGCTGGAATAAGTCGTTCTACTTAACCCGGATTAGTAATGTGTGAGCACCAAAAACCCAACCCTTCAACTTGCTGCTGTCCAACAAGAATTGGCTTCATGGCAAGCAAGGGAACAAGTTTGGAATTGCGTAGCACATGAAAAACGGCTAAGGAAACGAATTTATTCGAGCTAACGTTTGTTTTTTCGGACTAACCCTGTATTTATTTTCAAGTTATTATGCTGAATTATTTTGAGCCAAGCCTCAAAGTTTCTAAGTATTGTTAAGACAATTTTTAAAGCTCGGATTCGTAAGTCGAAAAACCGAATCAAGGTAGACACGGACCGAGCCAAAGAATTGAACGAACAAGAAAATGAAACTCGGGGACTACGCCCAAGTTAATCTGGCATAAAAACTTAGTAGCAAAATATCACATATCCAGCATACAATTGCACCCAGCATACCGAGGATCTGTTAAATTTTTGAGTTTTTTAGAACTGAGGAGCAGCAGGAGGAGCAGGTTCGGCGTCGTCGTCGATGTCTTCAATATCTGAAGCATCATCTTCCCCGTCCTCATCCGACCCATCTTCAACATTCTCATCCTGCTCGTCCCCAGCGGATTCCAGGAAGCTCGGCCCTTCAATCTAGTCATGAATAGGAGAGTATTCAACGAGGCTGTAGGCGCAAGCCTGGCGCCGAGCTATCCACTCCGGATCATCGGTCCATCTGGATCCGGTGCGCCGGCGTGTGAGGAGGCTGAGGTCAATCTTCTCGTACCATGTAAGAATATGATGAAGGATGGTGTCAGCTACAGCGCGACCAGCAGAATCTCTCCAGAGGTCAAGCTGGGTCTCAACTTCCATTAATTTCTCGACGAGAGTTGCGATGGTCTCCGGGCTACTCTCCCCGGGCCAGAACATATTGAAGATGCGCACTGCAACATCGAGAATATCTTTGCCATAATTATTGATGGTCTCCACATGAGAGGACAAGCTGACCAATAGGTCCTCCATGTCCAAGGGAATGTTCTCACCATCAAGAGGAATGGGAGTACCCCTCTCTCGGCGAAATTTGGCAACAGCAGCACTGGCAATCGCGGTACCCTCTGGAAAGTGGTCTGGAAACAAGGCAAAAGAAGAAGGTAAAGAAAAGATATATGAGGTAACCCGGAAAAGTATGTCGGATAAGGAAAAGGAAATTACGAGAAATATGGCTATGGATCCGGGTCAACTCCTTGATGCAGGCATCACGTCTTTTGCGAAGTTGCTCAAGCTCAGCGTTTTCCGACCCAAGCTGGACGTCGGATTCTCTGAGTAGGTCCTGGTCCTTAGAGATCTGGAGAGTAAGGCGCTCACGCTCTTCTGTGAAGTCCTGGCCAACTTTTTGGAGCTCGGTTTTGTGTTGGGCCTTCATCTTCTCCATCTCAGCCTTGAGCTTGGCTATCTCGTCGTCCTTGGTCCGGAGGAGGGCAAGCTCATAATTCTTCTTCTTCAGCTCAGCTTGATGTTGTCCTGCTTGTTCGAGAAAATGCAGCATCATATCAGGCACGGGCACACTATCCTCAAGCGATGCTGAAATAGTATGTTGACCCGGCAAAGCCGAGGAGTGAATGTTTGCCGAGCCAAGGAGAAGAAGAAATGGAAAACACTACAAGGTAGAACGAAAGAGGACATACCCCGGATTTCCTCCAAGTTCTTCCGCATAATTTTGTTCTCAGCCTCCACCCCAGCTGCAGAAACCGAATGAAGAGATTAGTCCGACGGAAGAAAGTGAAGAAAAACAGAGAGGTGCCGAGGGAGAAAATTACCCCTCTTTTCATGTTCTGCGCCAAGTGCAACATGTTTTGTGCGTAGGATCTTGTGGGTATCAAGCAGGCGTTGGAATTCAGCGCTCTGCCGATTGGTGGTTACCTGAAAGAAGTACAGAAGTGTAAAATTAACTTGATGCATATTCGAAGTGTACAAGATCCGGGCCAAGTGGAACTTAACCCGGCTCTAGGTGTGTGCATATTCGAAGTGTACAAGATCTGGGCCAAGTGGAACTTAACTCGGCTCTAGGTGTGTGCATATTCGAAGTGTGCAAGATCCGGGCCAAGTGGAACTTAACCCGGCTCTAGGTGTGTGCATATTCGAAGTGTGCAAGATCCGGGCCAAGTGGAACTTAACCTGGCTCTAGGTGTGTGCATATTTGAAGTTTACATGCAGCTACGTTGATTTTCTAATGAGCATCCGGCCGAGTAACAAGCTACTCCACCGGAGGCTCGGGGACTAATGGTTATTATCTAACAGCATGTAAGGGAGAAACGACATACCTCCATCATTCGCCCCGCGAGGTTAATTGCCTTGGCGGCAGTATTCATCTGGGCAGAAAATTCTGCGGGGCCGACCTTTTCCGGGAGATCGTCGTTGTAGACAAACTCCGCCTTGTTCCAGTTCATGACGAACTCGATAAGGCTCGGAGGGTACCATTCTCCAGTGGGCATGTGGGGTGCCACCAAGCCCTTCGCATGAGCTTCCTTCCTCTCAATTAGGGCAAGAGCTGGGCTGGTGTGCAGAACCATATGCTGCGCATCTGTTGGCTCGGCAGGAACATCTGTCGCTGCTGGTGAGTTCTTCGGAAGCATCGACGACAGGGTTCGCTGCCCGGCCTCAACGGATGTAGACTTGGCAGTATCCGGAGCTTTCTTGCCTTTAGCTTGCTGGGAAGAAGTAACTGTGGTGGACTTCCCTTTATACACTGCTGGAATAGTTCCTCGCCGAGGCTGAGATGACTCGGACGAGGCAGAAGAACTTGGCACTGGAGCTGCTGTGGATTTCCTTGGTGCCGGGACAGGTGCTGGCTCGGTAGCTAGAACTGGAGCTGCTGCTGGTGCTGGTGCTGGTGTTGCGGTAGACTTGGTGGTTGCTGGTTGTGGCAATGCCGAAGTGGTGGACGCCGTCGCCTCGGCCGAACCAACCCCTCCCGCTCCGAGGTCGCGTTCCTCTCGATGAGGTACTGCGGAACCCGGAGCAGCCACAGAGCCCTCTGGAATAGGGCTCAGCGGGCATGACTCGTCGTCACGAGGAGGGGAAGGACCGGACCGAAGGGAAGAAGAGATGCTCGATCCGCTCTGAGGGACCTCCACAGGCAGGCTGAAAAAGAGAATAAGGTCAGGTGTGAAATTACCGCGATGCAAGGAAAAGTGAGTTGCGCAATGAAAAATGACTTACGCATCCGAGGTCTCGACCTCCTTGGGTTTCCGGGCCCTCCGTGCCGGGGCTTTGCCTGCTCGCTTGGAGGCAGTCTTGTCTCCGGCCTTCTTTTGCCTTTTGGTGGGCTGAGAAGGTTCGGAGGAAGAACTTGATGCAGATCCGCGCTTCTTCTTTGACGCCACCGGAACCGGCTCGCCTGAGGCAAGTGGGGGATCCTCGTGGATATGCCCACCAGGGTTAGCTGATGTCGGAAAGGCAAAAGGAAGAGGGACAGCCTCAACGGGTTCAATCACGTCGATATCTGAGTCATCCTCATCATCGGGCCAATCTCTAAGAGAAGAGAATTTACCGCTGGGACGTTTGGTGGCGTCGGTCATAGGGAGGAACATCTCCTGGTCCGGCTCCTCCTCATCCGGGACCTCTCGGTCCGGTGCCCACTTAAGGGTCGGATCCGTGCCGCCCTCGAGAGTTTGCTGAAGGAACAGCTGAGAAAAAGCATGAAGAACAGAGTTAGAAATATAGCAAAAACCGACACATACTTGATCCGAAGTAAGTTTGCCCCGCGAAGCTTACCGCGGGAGGGAGCCTGTCACGAAAGTAGTGCTCGATTCCCCATGTCCATTCGGCGTAGAAATCCTTGTGGGTGGTGAAAAGAGATTTAACCCGGCGAAAGATCTCGGTGTAGCTCAATTCAAAGGAGGAGGTTCGGTTGGGGTCGCGTCCGAAGCTCATGTGGCACAACTTGTGCGAGCGCTGCTGGAGGGGAGAGATTCGGTTGCGCACGAATGTGATCATAGAATCCTCATTGCGCAATCCGAGCTTCTTCAGCTCCGCGAACCTCTTGTTAACTTGGTTGGCCAGAGCTGTAGGTTTCTTGGGGACCTCCTCCCAGAAATCCGTATCAGGTGGGCCCGGAGCGTAGGGCAGCAATCGAATCAAATCTTCGGTACCTTCGTTCCGGACGTAGAAAAAGGTCTGGGCCCATCCTTTGCAGGAGTCAAGCCCGGTGAGCCGGGGAAAGATCGAAAATCTCCAGGGCGAGATGGAGGCAGCTCCGAACTGGGTGAGCTGCTTGTCCTCCGACTCAACGTGGATATTGGGGACAATGTTGTGACGGAGGCCGAAGAACCGGATCCACAACTCCTTCGTGGGACATAGTCCGGTGTAGCCCTCGATCGTAGAGGCAAAGGCGGAAAGAGAGGTGATGGCGTTTGCTGGGAGATGGTGTGGCTGCAGGTGATACGTCCTAACCCAATCTCGGAAGAAGTCGCTCACTGGGAGACCAAATCCCCGTTGGAAATGGGATAGGAATACGACGAACTCACCCGGATTGGGCGAGGGGGCTAGTTCCGAGGAGGGGAGACGAGCGGCGACACCGGCGGGAATACGCCTGGTCCGGTAGAGCCAGTCGATGTCGTCTTGACAGACCCACGAACCGACCCACGTGCCGCGGTCTGCCGCGCCGGCGTCCTCCTCCATCTCCTGTTCGACGACGACGAGCTCTTCCTCCATCATCTCGTATTCGCTGTCCTCGCTGGAGCTAGCGGCGACGGGGATCTGTGGCCTGGATTGGCGAGGACCCATGGCTAAGCAGTTGCGCAGTGGTGGCTGCGAAGCAGAAGCACGGGGAGAGTGCGGCGGCGGCGTTGCTACTAGAAGCACCGGCGGCGGCGTGGTCGCGAGGAAGACGAAGGGGAAAACGCAACAGGCAAAGGGGCTCGGAGGTGGAAAAATGCTAAGGGACGCGCCCCTCCTCTATTTAATCATCCCTAGTGATCGATGAGTGGGATCGCGCTGAGCCGACGAGCCACACGTTGTGGCTGTGTATCACCCGCATCAGCCAATCAGAGAAAAGCCACACAGGGGCCACAGAGTAGAAGCGATCCCATGACGCGACATGCTGTTGCGGTAAACGAGGAGGCAGGCATGACGTGACCCACGAACAGTGAAACTGACAATTACTGCGGCGGTTACTGTGTAGGCCCTTAAAATAAGACAAGGTAATGATTAGCCTCCACGTGGGTTGGCATATGAGAGAAGGAAACGGCGCCCAGATCAAACCGTGATAACCATGGGATCCGAGCCAAAGTGGTGACCCGGCCGGCAGGTGAAAACTTGGAACATGCGAAGGGAACGTAAATCCATATAATCCGAGATAAGGAGCTAACCCGGAATTAAACGTCTGAGGCTCGGACATAAATGAACCCGATGTGTCCTTAGCAGCCAAGGCAGCTAAGACCGCACCAGCTTTAGGGACTAATGTTGGGGGGATACCCCCGGGTAGGGTCACTCCGGGGTATAAGGGCCGAGTTAGCCGAGGTTTGGCAAGGTCAAAGCGGATGCTGGCCGAGTCACCTCAAGGCAGGCCGGATCACGGAGTAACCCGGACCAGGGGGTCACCTAATGTTGTCTCATCCGACTTAAGGAGTAAGTCGGAAATGCTTGTCTAACTTATATGCAGGAACAAGTGTGGCCGGATCTACTATGATCCGGATCCTCGCTTAGCTTCTGGGAGAAGGAAGGAATCTCTCTGGTCAAAAAAGAAGGTCTGGTACGTACTGGATGAGCGAATAAAGCAAGGGCAGGACCACCGGGTCATGGCCGACAAGGGTGACGACGCTCACGTCGGCTGACGCGGGCGCCGTAGAAGCTTACGTCGGTAAAGCATGTGTGACGCGAGGGAAAAGCACCCCGGTCGGGTTACCACTTTGGGAGGGGGCATATTCTTAGGAATATTCCTCCACGTATGCCCTAGGCCAGGACCGAACCTCCTCTATATAAGGGGGGTTAGGGTTCTGGTAGAGGAGGTTGGCAGAATTCTAGTTGGTTGAGCACTGGTTGATTGGGTGATTCCTTAGGGCTAGTAGATCTAGGCAACAGTAAGAGAGCTCGTTCTTCCTCCTCTCGCCAATACATCTCGAGGAGCACTTGTAATCTTGAAGATATAGCAATACAAACTTCTGTGTGGAGAATCACTCTACTATCCCTCCCTGGATTCCCCTAGCGCATATTAGTCCCCACCTTTAGCCTATCCATGGCATCTGCCGTGACACCACCATGACACTCGGGCCCTAGTGACAAGCATTAAGCATAACAAGTTGCAACAAAGTCAAAAAGCACTAATAAAATATACTAGGCACCATGCCCTAACAATCTGATGCCATTACATGAACGATCTCATCCAATCCCTACCATCCCCATGGCCTATAGCGGGGGATTACTCACTCATAGATGGGGGAAACATGGATGGTCGATGGAGAAGCGATGGTGATGATGATGGTGATGATCTCCTCCAATTCCCCATCCCGGTAGAGTGCCAGAACGGAGTTTCTGGTTCCGAATCGCGGAATCTGGTGGTAGCGGCGGAGCGGAACTCTTTCTAGAAATACGTTGAACCCCCCTTGGTTTTTAGGTCAAGAGGCAACATGTAGGCGAGAGGGAGGCTGAGGGGGCAGCCGAGGCGGCCACACCACTCCCCAGGCACGGCCTGGCCTGGCTCGCGCGACCAGGTGGTGTGGGCCCCTCGTGGCCCTACTCCGTCTCGTCTTGTGGCTCCGTGAGTCCTCTCGTGAAATAGGATTATTAGCATATTTTCTGGGATTTTTCCTGATAGTTGATTTTTTGCACAAAAACTAGATACCAAGGTAATTCTGCTGAAAACAGCGTCAGTCTGTGTTAGTTGTATCCAAATCACACATGTTTAGAGGAAAAACAATAGCAAAAGTGTTCGAGAAAGTAAATACGTTTTGGACAAATGCCCAATCAAATCTCAAAGGAGTCAAGATGTTTAGTATATGCATATTTCTTTCTCGATGTTTGTCAATTGCCCCGCTGTAATTTGTTCACCCAACATGTCATCTATCTTAAGGAGATCCACCACTAGTGAACTATGGACCCCGGTCCTTTCTTTTACCATCAATCTACAACAATTACTTTCTGTTTACTTTCTGCAAGCAATTACTTTCTTCCACACAATACGTTTAATCCTTTGTTTTCAGCAAAACTGGTGAGATTGACAACCTCAATGTAAGTTGGGGGCAAAGTTCTATGGTTGTGTTGTGCAGGTTTCCACGTTGCTGCTGGCACCGGTAGTGCGCCCTGCCAAAGTCCAGCTAGCAACACCTTGGAGGTGTTTCCTTGCTCCTACTGGTTCCATAACCTTGGTTTCATAACTGAGGGAAAACTTGTTGCTGTGCTCATCATACCTTCCTCTTGGGGTTCCCTAACGAGCTCGAGTTATTTTGGGCCATCAAGGACTTTTTCTGGCGCCGTTGCCGGGGAGTAAAGGACATCTTCACAAGGGGAGTCTCTCATAACCAATCTCTTTACTTTGTTTTATTTGTTTTGCTTAGTTTATTTCTACTTTGTTTGCTTGTTTCTTATTCAAAAACACAAAAAAAATAGTTTTACTAGTTTGCTTTCTTTATTAAAAAACACAAAAAAATTAGTTCCTATCTTAAAGTTGCCATTATGTCTAGCATTGCTCCAATCACTATGTCACCTGAGGAAATGATTTTCACTTTTAAACAAGGAATTTAAGAGAGTTTCAAAGAAGCTTGGTCTAGAATCTTTGATCTACATGAAAAAACTAAACCTAAAATGACTCAAAGCTTGTTCATTAGCAGTTTTTACCTTGGAATTGCTCTTTGCTATAGATATGCTTTGGATGATGTAGTGGGAGGAGATTTCCTCCAATGCAATGAGGATGATGCTGTTAATGCCATAAAGAAGTTGGTCTTTACTTACAACTTGCCTAGCAAATCTGATTCTTCCTTCATCAACATATTTGCTAGATTGAATACTCTTGAGACCAGCACTGCTAGTTTAAAAGATTGCTATAATACACTTAGAGAGCATCATGATTATGTTCCAATAAATTCTGAACCCTCAAAATGGCTTCCCACAGTAAAGATTGCTATAAATAATGAAACTTTTAATGCTCGCTGTGATATCATGTCTGAATTCTGTCTTATGCCTAAAGATATCTATGAATCTTTGAATCTTTGGGGACTTTCAGAGGGAGGAGAAGAAATATTTCTTGCTAGTAATGCCACAATATCACCAATTGGAATAGTTGATGGAGTGTTCACAAAGATCCTAGGGAAAATGGTTTCTACTGATTATCTTGTTATTGAATGTGTAGGAAAAGGACAAATCACACTTGGAAGATCCCTATTGAAACTCCTTGGAGCAATAATAGATGTGGAAAAGGGCACCATGCACTTTGCTTCTCCACCAAACAATCATATGTTCCCCAAGGTTAAGAATAAAAGTAAGAGAGGTAAGGGCAAGAAATTTGGTGTTAATGCTTATTCATTTGAGAACACTTGATGCTTTTCTTCCTTCTTATGCCTAACTTAAAGGCGTTAAAGAAAAGTACTTATTGGGAGATAACCCAAAAATTTTAGATGAGTCTTGGAAGTTATTACTTTAGTAATAACCTCTCCTTATCATTTTTATTTGCTTTTTGTTCCAAGAGTAACC
Source organism: Avena sativa (assembly GCA_916181665.1). Taxonomy (NCBI): domain Eukaryota; kingdom Viridiplantae; phylum Streptophyta; class Magnoliopsida; order Poales; family Poaceae; genus Avena; species Avena sativa. The sequence continues at coordinate 461,843,703 of OV702297.1, read as the reverse complement.
TCTAATGAGAGAGAAGTAATGACTAGGAAAGTGGCTGTCCCGAAATAGATTTCTATGCTTCACCGTAAAAATTCGTGTAAAATCTCCGTATGTCGTTTTGAGGCGTGAATTTTTGTGCTTCTGCCCCAGGTTGTTATCTAACTTTCATTAGTTTAACACTTTTTGATTTGAGCGACAGAAGGTTTTCTACAAAATTGGTTTTTACCTGCTGTTCTGTTTTGACAGATTTCTGCCATTATTTGCATTTGCTTCTTGTTGGTTCCTTTTTGAGTTCTTTTGGGGAATTGAGATTTTTGAGGGAAGTGCTACAGTAGCTTGTGTTTTAATGGAAGTTTTATTGCTGTTGAAATTAAACCTAAAAGACTTATTATCTTGAGTGCCCTAATGTTGCTAATAAAGATTGTGTGAAGTTTTGTATGAAGGAAAAATTTCAGGTGTATGATGAGAATGATGTAATAAGATGAAGATTGTACTTGATGACCCACAAGTATAGGGGGTGTATCGCAGTATTTTCGATAAGTAAGAGTGTCGAACCCAACGAGGAGCAGAAGGTGCTGGCTAGTGGTATGGATCAGGAATTCTCTGCAAATACTTAGCAAATGGATTTTTAGGGGTTTTCGATAAAGCAAGTAAACAAAGTACGAGTAAATAAAAGACAGTGGGAATAAATGCAGCAAGTGGCCCAATCCTTTATGCAACAAAGTACAAGCCGGTTGTATTTCTTAAGATGACCAAACGTTCTCGAGGACACATGGGAAGACTATCGAGTGCTTTCGCTTCATATAGTTTATTAATCTTCTTTAGCTTGCTAAGTGTTGTGTGGGTGAACCTGTGCTAATGTACCGCCCCATCCAAGACTAATACATACTTGTGATTATACCCCTTGCAAACATCCGTAAGTACAAGAAAGTAATTAAGGTAGAGACCTAACCACAGCTTTAAACTCTAAGACCCTTACGTCCCTTGTGTAATGGTTTCCTAACGGGGGTTCAGGTTTCTGTCACTCCGGCAACCCCTAAGATTAGTAGCCAAATACACAATGCATTCCCCTAGGCCCATATAGGTGAAGGGTCATGTAGTCGATGTTCACATGACACCACTAGAAGAAGTACACCACCACTTAAATAACAATCTATTGAATCTTTCTCAACGCAACTCCACTACTAACAACAAGACTTCTCCCATGTCCTCAAGAACAAAACAAACTACTCACAAGACATCATATGGATCATGATCAGAGATGAAATAATGATGTATAACAATCTAAACATAAACAATAATTCAATGGTTCACTCAATAGCATCAACTACAAAGAGTAATCAACATCGGGAAAGTTTCCCCTATGAACTATGCAAGATTCAACTCAATTGTTACAACAATATGGAGATGGTGATGAGGGTGTTGATGGTGATGATGGTGGTGATGATGATGATGATCCCGATGAAGTCTAGCTTGATGGTGGTGTTGATGGCAACGATCTCCCCTCTCCGGGAAGGAATTCCCCCGGCAGAAATCTGTCTGCCGGAGAGATCTTTCTCTCTCGGTGTTTTCCGCCCCGCAGAGGCGGCGGAATCTTTCTGTGGTCGCTCCCCGAGTCTTAGGGTTTCGGGAGGATGATATACGCCAGAGGGGAGAGGCTGGAGTGGGCCAGGGTGGCCACACCACCTCCAGGCGCGCCATGGGGTGGTGTGGGCCCCCTGTGGCCCACCTCCACTCCATCTTCTGGCATCCTTAGTCTTCTGGAAAAATAGGATTTTCCGTATATTTTCCCGGATTTTCTGATCTTCGCGAATTTTGCCTCCAAACAGCACCTTTTCCATCAGAATCCTGACTGCAGCGGTCCATGCTCCAAAAGTCATCAACCATGCAAAAATAGATGAAATAACATAAGATCACCTCTCAATACGAAATATATCAATGAATAATAGTGAATTAAGACATAGAATAATGATACAAAATGGACGTATCAACTCCCCCCAAGCTTAGACTTCGCTTGTCCCCAAGCGAAACTAAGCTCAATAAACATGACCTCAGGTTTATGGAGTGAAGAGTCGATAAAAGAATACGGACAAGAAGCATCACATTCATCAAATACATAGATCATAATAGAAGACAACTCACTATTATATAACTCAACTTGTAATGAGTAAAGTAAACACAATAAAGATACATAAAGTGAATCATAATTGGTAATGGAAAACTTAGCTCTTGGTCGAAGAATAGTTGATAATTTGCTGTAGTTCACAAATAACTGGTTTTTCAATGATAGCTTTCAAAGTAGTAAACATCAGGATAAGAGCAATGTGCAAAACAAGGAACATAAGTAACATGATTGAATAAATCAACATATGAATGAATGAAACACAACAACTCAAGATACTTGCTGAGATAGAAGGGAGTAGGTTTACTGACTCAACTACAAAGTAAAAGAAAGGCCCTTCAAAGAGGGAAGCAGGGATTGCAAGTCTCATAAAGAGCTCCCAAAAATTATGATACTTACTAGCTTTCAGCTCTCATTGCCCCTATCATAGGCATCTTTAGGTGATTAAGGTTAAAGTGACACAACTAAGAGGATATGCTTGACAAGTTATAAGTTGAAATATCATGCCCCTTACTTATGAGTACCGATCCTCATGCTACTCAACTTCAGTCACGAGCAAGCTCTTGTCATTGTAAATACATGCGTATCATTGAGAACCGCCAACGGGGTACCCCTTGCACATGACACAGGAGCTATCCCATAATCAAAATGACAAGGCAAGCAGACAGTGAGCATCTCAGCGATCTTTTTATTTTCTATTTGCATAGGTTTTTATTGAGGATGCTTCATAGAATGCTCACTATAGTTATGCTGCAAGTTTCCACCATGATTAGGCATGGCTTAGGCTAGCGGCCCAGGCGTTTCTCTAACACACATATAAACTCCATGATCTTACAAGTTCCACTTTTATTTCACACCGCCGAGATCCACAAGCAAAAGAACATGATATCAACTAGGTACAAAGTACCAAATGAAGTGTTGAAAGCGGTCCCCATGATACATGGTTCGGCTAACTTCAACTCATAAAGCGCAAGCATATACGCAACAAAGAAGGACCCAATGGTTCAAGTTTATTAAATGCAAGAAAGTAAAGTGTGCCATCAAGTTCGTGAGAGCTTTAATCACTAGTTTTCACATAACAAGTTTAATTTGGGAGGTAGATAAAACAAGAATTTACTTGGAATAGCAATAATGCTACTAGGTAGGTATGGTGGACACAAATGGCATGGGTTTTGGTTTAAAGGAGGTGGATGCATGAGAAGAATACCCTCCCAGTACAGGTTTTTGGCTAGCAAGGCTGGGTAGCAAGTATAAGAGTTGAAGGAAACAAACAAACATACAAGTGATAAAGACAAACATGCAATCTTCCTTGGAAGCACAAAAGATCTTAACTAGAGAATACTAGACTTATGAGCAAATCAAGAAAGAAAGATGATGAAATTATTTTACTCTAGAGCACTTCTATATTTTTCATTCAACTCTCAAAAATAGTGTTGCTACTGACCGAGCCAGGTTTGCCAAAACCAACTAAATTAACTCAATGATCCCAGAGTGCTACCAATACTAACAACAAGATCAATCATATAACCACAAATTGAAAACTAATATAAGCTATTGCAAAAGAGTGAATGATAGAACTTCTCATTAATATTCCATAACGACAACTCACACCAAGGGATACATATATAACGAGAGAGGGGACACTTCCATAATGCAAACCATACTACATAATAACTCCTCTATTCATGATATGACTCTACTAATAAGGCAAAAAGATAGAAGCTAGTGATGTGATACCGCGACACTCCCCCAAGCTTGGAACAAACCAAGGGGATGCCAAACCTGATGACGAATTACTCCTTTGGTGGTGGTGGTATCCTCTTGATGAGCTCTCTGATCAGTTTCCCCAAGTCCTCAATCTCGAAAGTGAGATTACGAATCAGCTGTGAGTTTTGCTCAATGCGGCTCATGATCATGTCGTGTTGAGAATTCCAGCTCTTGCTATTCTTTCCCCACTCTTCCTCCTTAAAGTCTTCTTTTCATGCATGGCTAGAACAAGGCAAATCCCAATTGGAGGGTAATTTCTCCTTGGGCATATTCTGGTATTGATGCTCATGGGTAAGGGTATGGAAAGGATTCCTGGTGCATGGAGGAAGTGACCAGGGATCTGAACTATGATGAGGAGGCTTCCCTCCAATGGCTGGATTTGCCACCACTCCAATGCTTGCAACGGTAGTGCCGGCGTGCGGGTGTTGGCCTTGCTCCTCTTCACCTTCACTCTTGACCTCCTTCTCCTTCCCGGGGTCTTAGAGGTCTTCCTCCATGGGCTCCTTCCCTTTATCCTTGGCAGACACCATTGTGCTTCTAAGCCATCAAAGAGTATGTCCTGGAAGAAACAGATTGAAACAAAAACACGACAAAAACACGATATACGAACCTCGAGGGATCCGGGGGGGTTATATATTACGAAGTTTCATATCAAAAGGAAGGTACTGGGAGAAAACGTGTCGGAGGCGGAGTCCTGGGTGGACTCACCACCTGGTGGCGCAGCCAAGGGTGGGCCCGCGCCATGGGGTGGTGTGGGCCACCCCGGCTCCGGTTCCGTCCCTTTATCGACTGAAAACTACAAAAATATAGTTGTATTGTATTTTCGCGGAACTTTTCTTACTAGAACTGTTACCTATTTGAAAACAGACTCTGCAGGTCTCTGAATTTGATATCTAGTAGATTCTTCCGGAGTCATTACTTCAATAGCATCAATATCTTCATCTTCATATACTTATTACTTGAATCATAAAACCCTTCTCTTCCTTATTACACCATTATCACCACTTCCTGGAAATTTCTTTCACACAAAACTTCACACAGTTCTCATTAGCAACATTAGTATAAGTGAAGTGATAAAACCTTTTGAGTCTAACTTCAACTGAAAACCATCAAAACAAAGCTACTGTAGCAACTCCTTCCGAAAACCCAAAAATAATTTAAAAAGGAAATCGAATAAAGAAGCAAATGCAAGAGTGGCAAAATCTGTCAAAACAGACCAGCAGGTAAAGATCAATATTTTCGAAAATCTTCTGTTGCTCAAATCAAAAAGTGCAAAACTAACGGAAGTTAAATAACAACCTGGGGCAGAAGCACAAAAAATTACAGCTCAATCCGACATACATAGATCTCTCACGAAGTTTTACGGTGAAGCACAAAAAATCTGTTTCGAGACAGCAACTTCCCCAAATATTACTTCTCTCTCATTAGAGGTTGATCTTGACACAAAAACCAAACAAAACGGATAAGGAGAGGTTATTACCGAAGTAATAACTTCCAAGACTCAAAGAAACAAAAACAACTGAAAGCAAAAACAAATTGGGTTGTCTCCCATAAAGCTCTTTCTTTATAGCCATTAAGATGGGCATGATAATTTTGAAGAAGCTCTCATAGGGATATGAATTGAAGTGAAAGAGAGCATTAAAAAGCAAAAACACACACACATTTTAAGTCTAACCCACTTCCTATGCAAGGGAATTTTGTAAACAAACAAGTTATTGAAACCAGAGGCAACTTGCAATAGAAGGCAAAAGAAGCGCAACATAAAAACTTTCAGCATAAAACGGGGAAACTTGATATTATTGAGATGCATAAGAACACTTTTCCCTCTCTCATAGTAACTTTCAGTATCATGCATAAACTTAACAATATAGCTATCACAAGGGCCATCATAGCAATGATCACTTATTCTAACAGAAAACACAGGAATACTAGCTCTCATAACACTACTATGTGAAACAATATTAGAGGTATCCTTACAAAGGATAGTGTGTCCCTCTTTTTCATATTTAGTGACAAAGTCTTTCACATTTGCTATTATAGGTTCATCAACCATTTGTTTATCAGGTTCAATAGCTTTATTCATACTTTCATCTACCATACTAGCCATCATAGAATGTTCCTTTACCTTAACTGGGAAAGGCATTTTCTCAATATAAGGTTCAGGTAAGACATGATTAGCAGTATAAACTTCCGTATTTCTTGTAGGGACACTCTTAGCCACATCTTTATAAGGTTCATGATACTTATTCCACTTCTTTTTAGGCACTTCAATGTAGGAAGCAAAAGCCTTAAAATAAGAAGCAATAGCTTGAGAGTCTATACCATAAGCATTTTTAATATTTTGAAAGTCATCAGTTCCCATAAAAGATTCAATGCATTCATAATCATAATTTATACCTAACTTTCTACCTTTGTCATTCTCCCAAGCTTCAGCATTGTCTTGAATATGGTCCAGAAGATCCCATTTAGCTTCTTCTTCCATGCGAGTGAATGATCCAGCGCAAGAAGCATCCAATAAATCTTTATCATGTGGAGGGAGCCTTGCATAAAAGTTATTGATAATAATATTGTTGGGGAGCTCATGAATGGGACATTTGAGCATCAGTAACTTCAAGCTCCCCCAAGCTGGAGCTGTACTCTCTCCATCAAGAGGCCAAAAGTTGTATATTTGATTCCGATCTTTATGAATCTCACTAGGAGGATAAAACTTTGAATAAAAGAGAGGCACTATTTCCTCCCATTCCAGAGCTTGACCATTCTTCAACAGCTTATACCATTCCTTAGCTCTTCCTTTCAGTGATAATGAGAATAAAATTCTTCTTAACTTGATCTGTAGTAATACTTGCACACTTGAACAACCCGCATAATTCGTGTATAAAGAGTAAATGATCACCGGGATGGACAGTTCCATCCCTAACATAGTAGTTATCCATAACACGATCAATAATTCTTGTAGGTATTTTGAAAACATCATTCTCAGCAGGTGGTGGCTTATCTACTACCTTAGCAGTGGTAGTAGCATTACCAAATAAGAAACTCGGTGAATTATTCATAACGAAAATAAAGCAACTAGCAGAAGTAAACAATACTCACAGTAGAAGTTTCCTTTACCAGTTCCACTCTCCAATAGTGCTTCACTCCCCGACAACGGTGCCAGAAAATAGTCTTGATGACCCACAAGTATAGGGGGTGTATCGCAGTATTTTCGATAAGTAAGAGTGTCGAACCCAACGAGGAGCAGAAGGTGCTGGCTAGTGGTATGGATCAGGAATTCTCTGCAAATACTTAGCAAACAGATTTTTAGGGGTTTTCGATAAAGCAAGTAAACAAAGTACGAGTAAATAAAAGACAGTAGGAATAAATGCAGCAAGTGGCCCAATCCTTTATGCAGCAAAGTACAAGCCGGTTGTATTTCTTAAGATGACCAAACGTTCTCGAGGACACATGGGAAGCCTGTCAAGTGCTTTCGCTTCATGTAGTTGATTAATCTTCTTTAGCTTGCTAACTGTTGTGTGGGTGAACCTGTGCTAATGTACCGCCCCATCCAAGACTAATACATACTTGTGATTATACCCCTTGCAAACATCCGTAAGTACAAGAAAGTAATTAAGGTAGAGACCTAACCACAGCTTTAAACTCTAAGACCCTTACGTTCCTTGTGCAATGGTTTCCTAACGGGGATTCAGGTTTCTGTCACTCCGGCAACCCCTACGATTAGTATCCAAATACACAATGCATTCCCCTAGGCCCATATAGGTGAAGTGTCATGTAGTCGATGTTCACATGACACCACTAGAAGAAGTACACCACAACTTAAATAACAATCTATTGAATCTTTCTCAACATAACTCCACTACTAACAACAAGACTTCTCCCATGTCCTCAAGAACAAAACGAACTACTCACAAGACATCATATGGATCATGATCAGAGATGAAATAATGATGTATAACAATCTGAACATAAACAATAATTCAATGGTTCACTCAATAGCATCAACTACAAAGAGTAATCAACACCGGGAAAGTTTCCCATATGAACTATGCAAGATTCAACTCAATTGTTACAGCAATATGGAGATGGTGATGAGGGTGCTGATGGTGATGATGGTGGTGATGATGATGATGATCCCGATGAAGTCCAGCTTGATGGTGGTGTTGATGGCGACGATCTCCCCTCTCCGGGAAGGAATTCCCCTGGCAGAAATCTATCTGCCGGAATGATCTTTCTCTCTCGGTGTTTTCCGCCTCGCAGAGGCGGCGGAATCTTTCTGTGGTCGCTCCCCGAGTCTTAGGGTTTCGGGAGGATGATATACGTCAGAGGGGAGAGGCTGGAGTGGGCCATGGTGGCCACACCACCTCCAGGCGCGGCCTAGGCCTGCCCGCACCATGGGGTGGTGTGGTCCCCCTATGGCCCACCTCCACTCCATCTTCTGGCATCCTTAGTCTTCTGGAAAAATAGGATTTTCTGTATATTTTCCTGGATTTTCTGATCTTCGCGAATTTTGCCTCCAAACATCATCTTTTCCATCAGAATCCTGACTGCAGCGGTCCATGCTCCAAAAGTCATCAACCATGCAAAAATAGATGAAATAACATAAGTATCACCTCTCAATACGAACTATATCAATGAATAATAGTGAATTAAGACATAGAATAGTGATGCAAAATGGACGTATCAGTACTAAAGCTCAAGCTTGGGGATGCCACCCCGTGTCACCCTAATAAATATCCAACAAGTACAAGCGTCAAAGCTTGGGGATGCCCAAGGCATCCCCTTCTTCATCAATAAAAGTCCCAGGTTTCTTCCAAACACTTCATTTTTATTGTTTCATGCATAGTTGTGTTGTTCTTGGAGCGTCTTGTTTTTTGTTTTTGTTTTTGGTTTTCGTTTGCTTGGTTTTCTTAGTTTGCTGAATAAATTGGTTGGAATCTCTCTTTCATGCATTGGTTTTCAACAGTTTGGTTTGGATTGGAAAAGAGTAGGAAAAGTTCATGCTTAAGTGGTAAAAGGAGCATGTTTTTGACTGTGGCCTATGCTTTGTCATGCCATACTTGATATTGTTTTGGCTTTATGCTTAGTGATCTTTGGTGTAGCATGAAATGTTATAAACAATTGAGATTGCTTAATGTGACTTGGAAGAATCATGCGTTGTTTTAGCATATTAAAGCATAGTATTTTGGTATTCTCCTTTGATGCTTTATTTGGGTTGACTTGGCGCATGCTCACACCATGTTATGACTATCCCAAGTCACCATATCCTTGATGATCCTTTAGTTTTCGACTTGTAATATCACTTTATGTTTTGATTAATGATGTTTTGTCGCTCTGCATGATTATGGCCATTATTGCTCTCTTAGTTGGTTGCTCTCAGTCTTTTGCTAGCCTCCATAACCAAGTATGAGTTCCACTCAGGCATCCAACTCCTAAAACCAAGTTATTCCAAAGAGTCCACCATACCTACCTATTAGCATTTGCTATTTCAAGTATATTCATGTTTTTATCTACCTTCCGAGTTAAACTTGTTATGTGAAAATTAGTGATTAAATCTCTCACGAACTTGATGGCACACTTTACTTTCTTGCACTAAATAAACTTGAACCATTGCGTCCAACTTTGTTGTGTATATGCTTGTGCTTTATAAGTTGAAGTTAGCAGAACCATGTATCATGGGGAACGCTTTCAACATTGCACTTGTACATTGTACCTAGTTGATATCATGTTCTTTTGTTTATGGATCCCGACGGTGTGAAATAAAAGGGGAATTTGTAAGATCATGGAGTTTGTATTTGTGTTATAGAAGCGCCTAGGCCGCTAGCCTAAGCCATGCCTAATCATGGTGGAAACTTGCAGCATAACCATAATGAGCACTCTATGAAGCATCCTCAATAAAAACCTATGCAAATAGCAAATAAAAAGATTGCTGAGATGCTCATTGTCTGCTTGCCTTGTCATTTTGATTATGGGATAGCTCCTGTATCATGTGCAAGGGGTACCCCGTTGGCGGTTCTCTATGATACATATGTACTTACAATGACAAGAGCTTACTTGTGACTGAAGTTGAGTAGCATGAGGTTCGGCCTTCGTAAGTAAGGGGCATGAGATTTCAGCTTATAACTTGACAAGCATATTCTCTTAGTTGTGTCACTTTAACCTTAATCACCTAAAGATACTTATGATAGGGGCAATGAGAGCTGAAAGCTAATAAGTACCATAATTTTTCGAAGCTCTTTATGAAACTTGAATCCCTACTTCCTTCTATGAAGGCCTTTCTTTTACTTTTATGTTGAGTCTCCACCTTCTATCTTTATGCACCTACTTTGAGAGCATAGTGGCCATTCTTAGTTCTATGTGCATTGTCCCAAGACTTGTTGATTGATGCATAATTTTGATATTGCTTGTTCTTAAACTATTTGTATCTAGTCACTCTTATGAACTTTGAAGGTGTCCTATGCATTTATATTTGCTACTCTATGAGGGACAAGCTGAATGCCACTATGCTATGTTTTCTTTATGTGAAACAAACAAACGTCTTGCAAAATATTGTTATTCATGAATATTTTGTTTGTGCCTTTTCATGTTGCAACATAGTTGCTATGTCTTATTGTTAGAACTTTATCTTTCATGCTATGTTGAAGTACTATGATCCTAGCTATCAATGTTTTACAAATACTTTGATCAAGTTTATGATGGTGCATGTCACCTCAAAAATTATTCTTTCTTTTTTATCACTTACCTACTCGAGGATGAGCATGAGTTAAGCTTGGGGATGTTGATATGTTTCAAACGTATCCATAATTTTTGATGTTCCATGCTTGGTTTTATCTACTTTCTTATGTTTTGTCCACACTTTGGAGTATTTTCTATACACTTTATTAGACTAACCTATTAACAAGATGCCACAGTGCCAGCTGCCTGTTTTCTACTGTTTTTGGTTCCAGGAAAGTCAGAAAATGAATATTCTCGGAATTGGACGGGACAAAAGCCAAAGTCAGTTTTTCACCGAGGGGGACACGGAGCCAAAATACGAGACGGAGAGGGGCCAGGGGCCGGCCACACCACCTGGCCGCACGGCCAGGCCTGACCCGCGCCAGGGGGTGGTCTGGCCGCCTAGGGCACCCCCTCGGCCTCCCCTTTTTCCTATAAGATGCCTCCGATACAGAAACCCTAAGTACCTGATCAAAATTCCACGAAAGTCTATAGCCGCCGTCATCTCCATCCCTAGATCGGGAGAGATCTGAAGCTCTTCCCGGCACCCTGCCAGAGGGGAGAATTCACCCTGGAGGCCTTCTTCATCACCATGCAAGCCTCCGGTGTGATGCGTGGGTAGTTCATCCTTGGACTACGGGTCCATGTAGTAGCTAGATGGCTGGTTCTTCTCCTTTGTGTTATCATGTTTAGATCTTGTGAGCTCCATTCATGATCAAGATCATCTATTTGTAATTCTACATGTTGTGTTTGCGGGGATCCGATGGATATTGAGATGCTATTTCAGATTGATTATTGATTCTATCATGTCTTTGTTATTTGTGATCTTGCATGCTTTCCGTTGTTAGTAGCTATCTTGGCCAAGTAGATGCTAGCAACTCCAAGAGTTAGTATTTATGCTCGATAGTGGGTTCATGCCTCTAGTAATCTGGGGAAGTGACATAAATCTCTAAGGTACTAGATGTGTTGTTGCTACTAGGGAGAAAACAACAATCCTTTGTTCATAGAACAATCATATTGTTTACTTTACACGCAATGCATAATGCAATTATCTGTTGCTTGCAACTTAATACAGGAGGGGGTTCGGATGATAACCTGAAAGTGGATTATTAGTCATAGATGCAGTTGGATTATGGTCTATGTATAATGTTGTAATGCCCAATCAAATCTCAAAAGAGTCAAGATGTTTAGTATATGCATATTGCTTTCTCGATGTTTGTCAATTGCCCCGCTATAATTTGTTCACCCAACATGTCATCTATCTTAAGGAGAGCCACCACTAGTGAACTATGGACCCCGGTCCTTTCTTTTACCATCAATCTACAACTCTTTACTGCTTTCTGTTTACTTTCTGCAAGCAATTACTTTCTTCCACACAATATGTTTAATCCTTTGTTTTCAGCAAAACCGGTGAGATTGACAACCTCACTGTAAGTTGGGGGCAAAGTTCTGTGGTTGTGTTGTGCAGGTTTCCACGTTGCTGCTGGCGCCGGTAGTGCGCCCTGGCAAAGTCCAGCTGGCAACACCTTGGAGGTGTTTCCTTGCTCCTACTAGTTCGATAACCTTGGTTTCATAACTGAGGGAAAACTTGTTGTTGTGCTCATCATACCTTCCTCTTGGGGTTAACGAGCTCGAGATATTTTGGGCCATCAGGGTCTGCCATGCAGGCACTCCGGCGGCAGCTCCGTCGACAAAGTCAGGATACGTCTCAAGGCGGTCAGGAAGGGGAATATCTGGGCCATAGAAATATGTGTGCTGCCAGTTCTTGTATGACTCATGCCCTACGATGTCGGGGAAGCGCCAGCTAGGCCGGATCTTAAAGCTAATGGTTCCACAAATCCGCAATTCGTCCTTAGACTCTACAGACTCTCTCTTGATGGTAAATAAGTATACAAAATATCTAATCTAGGTTTGATGCTGATGCCTAGAAATCATTCGCACAAAGCTACGAAGTTGCTAAGGACGAGGATGCTGTTAGGGGAGAGGTTGTGGGGAAGTACCCGAAAGTGTCGGAGGACGTCCAGGAAGAAGTCAGAGACTAGCAGGCTTACGCCTCGTACCATATGAGCTTTGAGGTACACCTTCTCTCTGGCTTGGGGAGAAGGAGCCACCTCGCCGGCCGGCGCCGGCCACCATACCAAATCCTTCACCGCGGGGAGATACCCCTCGATGACCAGTTATGGCAAGTCTTTGGCGGAGAGGTCAGAGCCCCTCCACACTCCCTTGTGGGAGTCATTGTCCTGTTCAGCGGCATCTGGTGCCGCCCGTTCTTGGTCATCGCCGGTGGTTTCCACAACGGCTGTGACAGGGACAACAACCCCCTCCGGTGGGACCGTCACTCCCTAAGATATCTCTGGAGTAGCCTCGGGGGTCACCGTCGTCGAAGGGATGGAGCTGCTGGAGGCCATTGCGATGCTAGGAGTGGGTGGATAAGAAGAAGGCTCTGACTAGGGTTCTCCGAGGAGGAGCTCAAACGGGCGCACAACTGGAGGAAGACGAAGACGAGGGAGCGAATGCGGGTAAAAAGAAAATAACCTAGCTGCAGTGAAAATATATAGACCCAACGTCCAGATTCGTGCAAAGGGATCTAATGGGTGAAGCGCTGCCGACGTGGAGACGAACGTGCACGGTAATTTCACCATGTCCTCCGTCTTTGCCGCTTTACCGTTTTGGATTTTGCGCGCGTGAAAATAGTTGTACCGTACATCATCCTCCTGACAGTTGCAGTGAAGAGTCACGTCTGAAGATTCCATCGATGGCGGAGATTATCCGGTTCTGGAAATGAAGACTGAAGGAATCTCCGGCTACATTGCGAAGCTGTAGAGGATTGTAGGGTTCTTTGGAAGACCTTTGATATATTGGTTGACGAATTGCCGGTATCACCTAGAAGGAGCATTCAAGATCAATGGGCAAGACGGCGCAAGATTTCAAAGTCTTCCGGGGCCTACTGTTGGGGATATGCTAAATGGGTATCACCATAGCACGTCCTTATTCCGGCTAACCCAGGTGACCCATAGTTGGTAGCAAGGCCTATGGCCTGCTGGGTGACCCAGTTAAACGGATCCAGAAGGGAGGCCCATGCCGGATAAAGGAAGGCTACGCAGGAGTCACCGACGTACTCAAAGCCTTAGAGTGCAAGACACGGAAGACTAATTCGTATTAGTGTAGGACTCTTTACCTTATCCGGCAAGGACCTTTCCCTGTAAACCCTAGGTTCTGGTGCCTTTATAAGCCGGACCTGTGGGAGCCTTTAGGGCACAACCTAGATTGACGTACAACGTGCAACACCTCGCACAACGAACCTATCTCTGTAACTCGGCGTTTTGCCATTATAGTGATTTATAGTAGGAGTAGAGTCCCCCCACCGTTGTAGGACTTGAACCTAGGTAAGTTGTGTTACCTCGTACCCGCCAACTCTCCGCCGTACCCCACGTCTCTAAACACGCACTGTGAGGACCCCTCCATGGCGTACTCGTCGGCAATACCACGACAGTTTCCTTCTTGAAGGCGTCGCCATTGGAGATGTTGGACTTTTGGTGTTGCTCCGGTGGGGTTAGTGTCGCTGCTACAAAGGATCTAATCGTTGTAGCGGGACTTTTTTTAATTCTTCTTCCCTTTTTCGGTTGTGTGCATCTGTATTTTCAATAGGGTATGCGTTGTTGCAGAGGCTGCGTGTAATTGGTATCCATGTGATATTAATATATGCTCATTTCCAAAAAAAAAAGTTTGCGCCTTACCGCCAACCTCAAGATTCTTAGACAAACCTAATGAAAGTGTGACCTATTCGTGAAGAATATACGTTAAAGAAAATATCTAACGTATAGAAAAGACTTATGTAGCCATTATAACTAATGGAACGGAGACACCTTGCAAGGAGATAAACTGGACCAATGAAACATTTGCTTGGCGCCGCGAAGAAGATTTCAAGGCATGTTGGACACATAGAATAAAGATCTAGATAAGAACGATATATTTGTAGGTGAAAATCAAGAAAACCTACACAATTTAGGCAAAAAGATATACTCGTTAACTTTATTAGAGCCACACATGGTTGGTACAGAATCAATAGCACATACCACTTTGCAATTTAATTGATGTTATAAGTAACGATATTGTGTGATATTAAGGGAACTTGAATCCGTCTTCATCATGCAAAAAAATCTCAACTTGGTAATACAATTCATGAGCATCTATTACATATCAGTGTGGTTCTTGTAAAGCATGGTGGCCTACGGAAATTTTAAAATACACGGTAACACTGATCTACAATTATAAAAAGGAAGTGAATTGTGGAGAAAAGTGACAAATAATTTGGTGCACACACGTAATATTCTAACTATTTATTGAGTAACTGAAAATAAGATGAAGTAATCTAAACTGATGACATATTTTAACCTGTCATATTAAAATGATATTATATTTTGCATGAGGACCTTCTCTAGCCTCCTATGCATATGCATCTACACCAAAATACCTACTGAGCTCCAACATTTTGTAGCAAAATCCAGAACAAAATAATATTCGGATATAATCACTCAATAACTCTCACATCTGGAGCTAGATATATGCTTTCATTAAGGCTACTTTTACCCTGCGAATTTAAAGAAGTTTGAGCAAGACAAATAAATGTGAAATCACCAGTAGAATGTTACCCTACTATCGATTCATCATTAGCAATATAGTTCACAAAGTTTTTCTTTGGCCTCCACGGCGCCATAGTCAATTACAATCAAGCCATGTATAGATCAAAATAAAGTAGAAAGAGTTGCAATAATCAATATGATATTTTAGTTGCAGTGGAACTTCATCGTACAAAAGGGGAACCACTTACCAGGCTCATTTTTCAATTGATAAACTTTTGTGACACTGTTTGAAGCAAGTGGAACTCCTCTCTTCTTAAGGCGCTTGTAAGCATCTCACAAACGCTTCTCTGGCAATGGATGTGATTCAGCTTAATTTTAAGAAAAAACACAAGCAACTAACATAAAAATGCTCCATCAAATGAGAAATGAAGTCGAATTTTACAAACTGCTTTAGTTTGAAACTCCAACAGATTTTA
Source organism: Avena sativa (assembly GCA_916181665.1). Taxonomy (NCBI): domain Eukaryota; kingdom Viridiplantae; phylum Streptophyta; class Magnoliopsida; order Poales; family Poaceae; genus Avena; species Avena sativa. Next base: position 461,828,068 of record OV702297.1, on the reverse strand, counting down.
CAAGACCAGCAAGACCGTCAAGCTAACCTGGATCATGTAACGATCAAGAACAGTGAGTTTACTGCACTGCAGTCGGTCTAAGATATTTAGCTTCCCTAAAAAAAGATATTCAAAATTTATGATAGACATAATGTTTTATGATACCTTTGTTGCCCCAAATCACTGGCCGGAAAGGATATGAAAAGAATAGTTTCAGCAACCTAAAAGGAGCTGCAAACAACATTAAAGTTGCATGCTGATGATCTAACCAATGGAGCTGGTATGACTCGACGGAGGAGACGTCAAGGCGAGAAAGTGAACTCTTGAGTGTAGAAAGAACACTTTCCCGGCCAAACCTCCATGGAAGTGCTGCAAACTTTGTTGCAATAGCCACTTCAACCTCTTCTTTTTGTTGCCCTTCTATGATAAACCTGATGATATTAACGGGCAACTTGGAACAGACATAATTGTCACTTAATTATTAAAATATGAAATGGTGTATAATGATGTTTGACGTACCTTCCTAGCAAACTTTCTGAATTTATTGCTTTTGCTACCTAAGTGGCATCAAAATCAAAAGGTTATCAAGGTTGCCCTGAAATTATCTTGAGACGAGCAACAAAGCATGAACCCTTTTTCGACAAAAACCAATATAGCCAGAACTATATCGGTCCTTACCCCTGCACCGTATACTACCCCTGCACCGTATACTTCTGCAGTGTCAAAGAATATTCATCTATCGATGCTTCCAGCAAATGATCCTTTAGCTGCCTCGAGTTTCCTATCTACAAAATTCAGAGAGTAGTCGTTCATGTTAGCTGTAAAATGACACGTAGCAACAATTAAATATCAATGTCACTAGTGGAAACGAGGCCTTTGGTTGAGCCTGGAAATAGGCTACGAACCGGTGTTAAAGGGGGGCCTGTACCAGCGTGGCCCGTGCAGCAAAAAGGCAAAAAGGAGCCCCCCTTTAACACCGGTTCGTTGCACCAGTGGCCCGCGCAGCCCCCCCCCCCCCTTTAACACCGGTTCGTGGCTTGAACCGGTGTTAAAGGGGGGCTATATAAGACACCCACCCCACTCTTCCATTTTTTAACTATCTCATTTTGGAGCCTAGCAAGAGGGTGTGAAGTGTGCTAGTTTGTGTTTCTTTCGTATGCACAAGAGGTGTTCGGTGAAATGCCCGAGAGCTCAAAATAAGTTTTCTCGTTGCTCTTTCCTTCTCGATCGAGGTCGGCAACTATCCTTTCATGTGTCATTGATGTACTATATATATAAATGGTCATCTCCCTATTATTTTTTGATATATACTATATATTAATGCAGATGAACCGGCAATGGATGTACGGTGACCGCCGCACTTCCGAGTACATTACGGGCCTCCAAAATTTTATCGTTGTGGCTAATGCAAACCATGGTCACAATGGTTTTATGTGTTGTCCGTGTGTTCACTGTCAGAACAAGAAAGACTACTCAAATACCAGAACCATTCACGCCCACCTGCTTCGATCCGGTTTCATGTCCAGCTATAATTGTTGGACCAAGCACGGAGAAAAAGGGGTTGTGATGGAAGACAACGAAGAAGAAGAGGATGATGACAACTATCATAATATGTATCCTGAATATGATGATACTGCAACGAGGGTAGATAATGAAGATCAAGAGGCAGCAGATGGGCCCGCTGATGACGATCTTGGTCAGGCCATTACTGATGCAAAGGAAGAATGTGAAACTGAAAAGGAGAAGGAGAAGCTGGAGCAGATGTTAAAGGATCACAAAACATTGTTGTACCCAACTTGCGAAGATGGCCACAAAAAGCTAGGTACCACACTGGATTTGCTGCAATGGAAGGCAGAGAACGGTGTGACTGACAACGCATTTTCAAAGTTGTTGGTAAAAATGAAGAATCTTCTTCCAAGAAATAATGAGTTGCCCGACAGTACATACCAAGCAAAGAAGGTTGTCTGCCCTCTAGGATTAGACGTGCAGAAGATACATGCCTGCATTAATGACTGCATCCTCTACCGCGGTGAGAAGTACGAGAATTTGGATGCATGCCCGGTATGCACTGCACTGCGGTATAAGATCAGACGAGACGATCCTAGCGATGTTGAGGGCGAGGCCCCTAGGAGGAAGGTTCCTGCCAAGGTTATGTGGTATGCTCCTATAATACCACGGTTAAAACGTCTCTTCAGAAATAAAGAGCATGCTAAGTTGTTGCGATGGCACATGGAAGACCGTAAGAAAGACGCGATGTTGAGACACCCCGCTGATGGGTCACAGTGGAGAAAAGTCGAGCGAGAGTACCCGAACTTCGCACGTGACGCAAGGAACTTAAGGTTTGGTCTAAGTACAGATGGCATGAATCCTTTTGATGAGCAGAGCTGCAGTCACAACACCTGGCCTATGACTCTATGTATCTATAACCTTCCTCCTTGGTTGTGTATGAAGAGGAAGTTCATTATGATGCCAGTGCTCATCCAAGGCCCGAGGCAACCCGGCAACGACATTGATGTATATCTAAGGCCATTAGTTGAAGAACTTTTATAGCTGTGGGCCAAACCAGGTGTACGTATGTGGGATGAGCACAAAGGGGAGCCATTTGACCTACGAGCATTGCTTTTCGTAACCATCAATGATTGGCCTGCTCTTAGTAACATTTCAGGACAGACAAACAAGGGATACAATGCATGCACACACTTTTTAGATGAGACTGAAAGTGTATATTTGGATAAATGTAAGAAGGTTGTGTACCTAGGGTATCGTCGATTTCTTTCGAACCTGCATCCAGTAAGAAAGAAAGACAAGCATTTCAAACGTCTGGCAGAACCCCGGAGGAAGCCTGTCCTCCGTACCGGTGAGGAGGTATTTGGTATGGTCAAGGACCTAGAAGTAATCTTTGGAAAAGGTCCTGGCAGTCTATCTGTTCCGAATGACGATGCCGGACACGCGCCCATCTGAAAGAAGCAATCTATATTTTGGGACCTACCCTATTGGAAAGTCTTAGAGGTCCGCTCTTCAATCGACGTGATGCACGTGACGAAGAATGTTTGCGTGAACCTGCTAGGCTTCCTAGGAGTGTATGGGAAGACAAAAGATACACCGGAAGCACGGCAGGACCAGCAACGTCTGAAAGACCCTGAAGAGCCTATACATCCTGAGAACGAGAAGGGTAAACGATGCCACTTAACTCCTGCCAGCTACGCTCTTACTAAAGTAGAGAAGGAAATCTTTTTTGAATGCCTGAGCAGTATCAAGGTCCCGTCTGGCTTCTCGTCGAATATAAAGGGAATAATAATATGGTAGAGAAAAAAATCCAAAACCAGAAGTCTCATGACTACCACGTGATTATGACACAATTGCTTCCAATTGCATTGAGGGGGCTTCTACCTGAAAATGTTCGAGTACCCATTGTGAAGCTATGTGCATTCCTCAATGCAATATCTCAGAAGGTAATCGATCCAGAAAGCCTACCAGGGTTACAGACAGATGTGGTCCAATGTCTTGTCAGCTTTGAGTTGGTGTTCCCACCATCCTTCTTCAATATTATGGCGCATCTCCTGGTTCACCTAGTAGAAGAGATTGTCATTCTTGGTCCTGTATTTCTACACAATATGTTCCCCTTTGAGAGGTACATGGGAGTCTTAAAAAAATATGTTCATAACCGTGCTAGGCAAGAAGGAAGCATCTCCAAGGGCTATGTAACAGAGGAGGTCATTGAGTTCTGTGTTGATTTTATTCCTGACCTTAAGGCGATTGGTGTTCTAGAATCACGACATAAGGGGAGACTGCGTGGAAAAGGCACCCTAGGATGTAAAGCAATGATATGTAGGGACGAGCATTCTCTCAATCAAGCACACTACACGGTTTTACAAAGATCTATCTTGGTTGCCCCGTATATCAATGAACACAAGAATTTAATACGCCTCAAACACCCGGGACAGTCTGATGAATGGATTATAAGTGAACACATGGCGAGTTTTGGCGGCTGGCTGCAAAGACTTCTCACGAATAACACCACTGTTGAGGATCAACTGTACTTGTTGGCCAGGACACCATCTTCGATTGTATGTACTTTCCAAGGGTACGAGATAAATGGGAATACATTTTACACAATAGGCCAAGATAAAAAGAGCACCAACCAAAATAGTGGTGTCCGCTTCGATGCAGCAGAAGACAATGGGTAAAAGACCACGTATTATGGGTTCATAGAGGAGATATGTGAACTTGACTATGGACCTAATTTTAAGGTCCCCTTGTTTCGATGCAAATGGGTCAAGCTAACAGGAGGGGGGTTGAGGTAGACAAGAAGTACGGAATGACAACGGTGGATCTCAACAATCTTATGAAGGTAGACAAGAACTTAGACGAACCATTCGTCTTAGCCAATGATGTGGCTCAGGTTTTCTATGTGAAGGACATGTCTACCAAACCGAAAAAAAGAAAAAATAAGCAAACAGATACATCACACGATGAGCCAAAGCGTCACATAGTTCTTTTAGGGAAAAGAAACATCGTGGGAGTGGAGGACAAGACAGACATGTCAGAAGATTATAATAAGTTTGATGAAATTCCGCCCTTCAGAGTGAAGACTGACCCAACCATCTTGTTAAACGGTGTTGATACTCCATGGTTACGGCCGACACGATCATAAGATTGACTATATGTATTAATTGAGCCATTTTTGGCACACATATGTATCTCAACATGGAAATCAATGTCATATTTCTTCTGTTAACAGTATATGTATTAAATGAGCCATTTTTCTTCCTTCTATTTCTTCCCTCCATTTTTCTTCCCTCCATTTTTCTTCCCGCCATTTTTTCTCGCCATTTTTCTTCCCGCCAGTTCTTCCCGCCAGTTCTTCCCTCCAGTTCTTCCCACCAGTTCTTCACTATATATATACGTAGGGTTGGCCTCCATTGTCATTGCACATCTCTAGACTCATATCTGCAACCTCATCACTCTTTCCCATGGCTTCCACCGTAGCACTAACCCCCAGGGAGGCGGAGGCGCTTTGCGCCTCGAACTACCCCTGCCCGCCGGGCTACTGTGTCCCCGTCGGCTGGATGCTGAGCGTCGGAGGCGTGCCGGTTCCTCCTGTCCCTCTAGGTGTGGCGCGCCGGATGGCCATCATGAACCACTACTACTTCGAGCTCACGCCGAAGCAGCGGAGGATCCCAGATGGCATCCCGACTATTTCCCTACTTGGGAATCCTTCTTCGTGGATCGGCATGAGAGGGCGCTCGCCAGACACGAGGAGGACGGCCCACCTCCTCCGAACTTCAACGAGGCCGGCCGTCGGCTATGGTGGCACGGTCGGACTCTCCAGAGTGTCATGGCCTATGACACTGCCGCCGACTCTAACCCCCGTCTGCGCTACCCTCAAGTCTAGCCCACGCGTACTCAGCCTTCAAGGTTCAATTACGGCGACCCCGACGACGACAGCGATGACGGCGGCGAGTACGATGACTACAGTGGCGAGTATTACAGGTGTAGGCAGGAGCATGACTGAATCACTCCAACATTCCGAAACAAGTTCGGCCGGTTGTTACTTAATCTGGCCATGTATCTTAATTTTCAGTTCTTTTATGTATCTTAATTTTCAGTCGTGCTTTATGTAACTTACTATTAGTTGCATTCTGTATTTTAATTCCAGTTCTATCTCCTTCACAAAATGACCTATCTCATTCGAGGTTTCTTGGCTTTCGGGTCAAATGACCAATGTTATGGCTAGAATCAAGGCATAGTTTGTGATAATATGGCCATATTGTGCATACATGTGCATCATGGCATGGCAAACAATGTTGCAAGAGGAAGTTTTCCTTTTTATCGCACCAAAAAGGCATTTTCTATTTTCCGAGCATAAAAAACGAACGGTTTTGTGAAGCAACCACCAAATGGCTAATTCAAAAAACCGGACTTAGGGTGGTAGTGCTCGCGGGCCCCCCGCACTTAGGGTTAGGGTGGTGGTTCTCGTGGGCCCCCGGACTTAGGGTTAGGGTGGTGGTGCTCGCGGGCCCCAGGACTTAGGGTTAGGGTGGTGGTGCTCGCGGGCCCCCAGACATAGGGTTAGGGTGGTAGTGCTCGCGGGCCCCCGCACTTAGGGTTAGGGTGGTAGTGCTCGCGGGCCCCCGCACTTAGGGTTAGGGTGGTAGTGCTCGCGGGCCCCCGGACTTAGGGTTAGGGTGGTAGTGCTCGCGGGACCCCGGACATAGGGTTAGGGTGGTAGTTCTCGCGGGCCCCCGCACTTAGGGTTAGGGTGGTGGTGCTCACGGGCCCCCTTAGGGTTAGGGTGGTAGTTCTCGTGACCCAGCACTTAGGGTTAGGGTGGTGGTGCTCGCGGGCCCCCAGACTTAGGGTTAGGATGGTGGTGCTCACGGCCCCCGGACTTAGGGTTAGGGTGGTAGTGCTCGCGGGCCCCTGTACTTACGGTTAGGGTGGTAGTGCTCGCGGGCCTTCCCCTTCCTTCTTCCCCCCAGCCACGAACCGGTGTTAAAGGGGGGGTTATAACGCGCACCTTCCCCTCCCTTCTTCCCCCCAGCCAGATCGAAAGCGCGTGCGCAGAGAAAAGCGCTGCCGCTTTTTGGAGCATCCTCCGGTCAGCCACTGTAGCTAGCCCCTCTCATATGCATCCGGGATTTCTCTGAATTAGGGTTTGGACCCCTCGGAACTCGTTTAAAATGATCAAGCATCCTTAGGGTTTTAATTTCATTTGTGTATTTATTTGTGTATTTTTGTATGAATAATATGTATATTTGTGTATGAATCCAAGTCCACTTGAATGTTTACTCTCTTACTCTAGATAATATTATTGTTTTAGAAACTATGGATCCACTTAGTAGAAAACTTGAAGAAGAAGAAATAATGGAGAACATTATCGATGAGGACACCTCACAATATCTAGACTTGGAGGGACATGATGACAACTCAAGTAGTCATGGAGAAGATGAAGACTCCGGTGAACGCAATTTAGTGATTACAAAGTCTGGCGAGGTATATGCATTGATTAAGCCTCTGCTGACTTCCACCAACAATCTTCTTCTACATGTATTAATTAACGCTTCTTTCTTCTTTTAGCCCTCTGGATCGACCAGCCAGCAACCATCTTCTTCTACGAAAAAGAGCAAGCGAGGCGCGAGCCATCGGTTGAAAGATCATGCAAAGTTCACGATCGAAGCAGTCCGTGTTGATGGCAGGCCGATGGAGCCCAAGAAGGCCGCAGACAAATTTGTACGTCAGGCTGGAGTTCTTGTTAGGGACCAAATCCCAATCATAATTGAATATTGGAATAAGCCAAAGAAGGGCGACGGTACCTTTGTCGATGAAAGATTCAAAGAAACGCTTTGGAATTCGCTGTTGGTAAATTTCACCCTTCCGCCAGAGGAGGATGAAAACAAACCGGTTATAAAGGAAAAGGTCAAAGAGTGGACTCTAAAGAAGATGGCTGACGCTTTTCACAACTGGAAGACAAAATTGAACAAATTTGTCAAAGCTCGCGAGACTCCAGATTTCGAAGACGCATATTATACGAAGATAAGACCTCACTGGCGCGAATTTGTGGCATATAAGGAAGGTGCTATAGCTACAAAGAGGTCAGAAACCAATACGCTAAATGCCCAGAAGAAGGAATATCACCAGAGGACAGGGTCAGGTGGCTACATATCTCAGAGGCCTAAGTGGGAGGAAGCTGAGAAGGCCCTGCGCGACAGAGGGATCACACCCCAGACACATGGGTGGGACCTACGTGCAAAGACTTGGTTCTACGGAATCGGGGCAAGGTTGGACCCAGAAACAGGATTGTGTATCTTCCCAACCCTCCTTGCCAAACCCGTCACTGAACTCATCACGACATACGAGGAAACAGCCGCCAGGACCTTCCATCCCGACAGAAAGAATGACCAGCTCACACGCGCCATCGGTAAAAAAGAACACCCTGGACATGCACGAGGCACAGGGGGTATGACGTGGAAGGATGGGTTTGCTGAGTGGAGCGACTCTTACAGATGGCGCGACAGAAAAGAAAAAGAGCGTACAGAGCGGATGACACAGATAGAACATGCACTTGTGGCGCTGAAGGCGCAAGTGAATGCACAACAGAGCCATCAAGCTACCGGCCCATCTCAGCGGCACGAAGAGCCTGCATTGGAAGCTGCCGACGACCCAGACTCTGCGCGGAAAAGCAGCGTGGCTTCCACGGAGAACGTGCAGCCCAAGCTTGAAATAGCGGGTCCTCGATACCCCGTGGATGAGATCACGGAGAGCGAACATGCTGAGCTGCATGTGAGATTAATGGGCTTATCCATTAAGGTGGCTGTCGGCTATGCTTTACCTCCTGTAGCTGGTGGAACTTACCACTGCCGACCGATTCCAGATGGCTATGCTATTGTCGGGGTGGATGAGGTTGTGAAGGAATATGAGGAAGCACAGCTTGACCATGCTACAGGTGAAGGGGAAACTCAACTCAAATTTGCAGTGAAAACAACCATTCTTTGGAAGAAGGAACACATCGTGCTTCCAAATTGGAGGCCACTGGCACCCCCGCCGTCTCCGCAGCGTCAGCAGTCTGAGCCGCTTCAGCCATCTCCTGCGCGGCAGCCATCTCCGGCGCGCCAGCCATCTCCGGCGCGCCAGCCATCTCCTGCCCGTCAGCCATCTCCGGCGCTTCAGCCATCTCCTCAGCGTAAGCGGAAGAGCACTACCACGAAGAGCATCACTAGCACTGCCACAAAGAGTTCAAAAAACTACGTCCCGCAGCCTTCCGCCAAGCCATTGCCGGTTTTACTGTGAAATCGCAGCGACGAGGAGACCAATAGGATCTCGGAAGAAGAGGTCAAGAAATTCTTTGCACCTAGACGGGCCGAGCCAAAGGAGAAAATAGATCCGGCGGTGGTGGAGAAGTTTTACAAAAATCTTTTGAAACCTGAAACCCCACTTGTGCCGGACTACGAGCGCCAGATTTTGAAGGCGGATGCAAGGCGCCGTAGGGAGACTGAAAGTAGCAGTCGTGCGGCACCCCAGAAAACAGTTCCCATGCTCGGAGAGCAGGAAAACCAATCATGCGCCCCGCTCCAAGTGTTTGACACACGGGACGCTCCTCCCGTAAATGATTACGAGGCAGAGCTACAAAGAAAGGCCAATGAGATGGGGATGACTTACATTGCATACTTGAACATCATGGGAGACAACTTGCCCAAATGCGATGCCAACCCCATACAACCATGGAAGTATGGGAAGAATCTCGTCAAGAAAGAGAAGCTCAAGAATCTACCAACAAAGATGCAAAGATTGCACAAGTGGTACCTTGATTTCTGCAAGACGAGAAAGGAAGAATGGATCACGGCGCATATAAGAGATCAGATTTTCTTGTGCTAAGACGACGAGATCGACTTCAACATTCAAGACTTGCATTTTCTATTCAATCAGAAGGAACTCGACAAAGCTGCCATCAGCCTTTATTGTGTGTAAGTACTATTTCTGTATTTTCTATCTCATCTCATTCACTTCATTAATTGCATGTATATATATATGCTCACCATATATGTATATACTATTATACAGGAAAAAGGTTATGGAATGCATGAAAAGAGGACCTTTTGATATTGGGTTCGTTGACCCAAATAGAGTTCATGAAGAAGTGGTAAGAACCAAACCCGGGCAAACAGAAGATTTATTGCTAAGGTCTTTACTGAGACAACAAACCAAAAGGGAAATACTATTGCCTTACAACTTCTCGTGAGTACTGTTACCCTCTCTTGTACACATTCTGTTTCGGCTTACTCGATGTTAAGTGTAACTGATGATGAGTTATGCGTGCGTAGGTTCCACTTTATTCTGCTAGTCATTCAACCTGACTCAGGAAAAGTCCTTGTCATGGACTCGTTACGAAAAGAAAAAGAGCTATGGCCAGACTTTAGAGAGATGCTTCAGAGGTAATTTTAATCATATTATCGCACTAGATCGGCAACTTTCGTGACAACAAGTAATTAATTACTCCTTTATCCATTTTTTTTGCCGGATAGGGTTTGGAAAAGGTTCACGGGCAGGGCCGTGGGTGAATGGTCAGAAGAACTAAAATTTGTAGACCAAAATGTAAGTAATACTAGCTAGCTAGGTCTGCGTATCTCTTTGATTCTGCTTCCAATTCCATTATATCATGCTTTATTGATTATTATTTTGATTGAACTCTCTATTCTCGTAAAGTGCGCACATCAGGGACACGACAATAACTTATGTGGGTACTATGTTTGCGAGTTCATTCGTAACACGATATGTGCGACGGGCCAAGCCGCACTAGAACAACTTAGAGTAAGTAAACAAAGTACACAACATTATTTTATTACCATCAATTGTGTTGAGTTTTATTCTTATATATATATATATTGACCCCATTCTTTATATATATTTAGATCGAACGGATGCGGGACCAACTCCTACCATTTGACCGCATACGAGCCATTCAAGAGGAATTGGCGAGGTTCATACTTGATGAGGTCGTCACGCCTGGCGGAGAACTCTTTAAATATCCACCAAAATGAACGTTGTATATATGCTTAAACGTGTTTGTCTTGTACTTGATGCTTCAACGTTTACGAAGAATACCACATAATGACGATGTTGTGTATAATAATAGTTGCTTAATTATTCATGTACTCGTATGTACCGATGACGATGTATGTGTATACCGCTCCCGATCGATTCCCCCTCCCTCCTCCCCGTCCCCGCCGCGCCGCAGAAATACGCCCAGAACGGGGCAGGGGCAGAACTCTGCCGCGGCAGAGATTTAGACCGTTTTCCTGCCGCGGCAGAACTCTGCCGCGGCAGAGATTTATCTCCTTTTCCTGCCGCGGCACAGAACCTTTAACACCGGTTCGTCCTGAGCCCTGCGACAGCCCCACGTGCGCCACTCTTTAACACCGCTTCGTATAAGAACCGGTGTTAAAGGGGGGCCCTCTAACACCGAACCCTCATCAGCGGTTCTACAACCGCTGTTAGAGGGCCCTCCAAACCAGTGTTAGAGGGGGGGGGGGTGCACTAGTGTGTGTTGGCATAACACTAAAGAACAATGTGAAATTTACCCATATTGCAGATTTAAACAGATGTTTTTTACATGATTTAACAAGATTTTTTGGTAATATGTAGTTTGCTGGCTACTGTTCTTGGATAAAGATTTGTTAAGACTAAATGTGCTATTACACGAAGTTTTTACAAAACCTCATATGCATGGGAAGCATGACCGTGATTTCAGTCCTCCCAATGCCAACAACAAGCATACACTAGGGGAATGCAACAACCAGATCGACCCTAATTGAAATGGTGACCAAATTAGTTCACCCAACCAAATCAGATGGCCAATTGATGAACTGCGGATAGATCGCCAAAGAGAAAAGAGTACTGGATTTTCTTGAGAAGAAGGTTATCTATCTAGATATCGCCCGCACCGTCCCACTGGAAGTTGTTCCAGTATGTGGTGTTGCCACAGGACCAGACACAAATGTCGAGCTTGGTCACCGGCTCACGGCCATGCCGGAACCGCTCAGCAGCATCCTAATGTCGTCCACCGCAACGCCGTCGGACGGCACAACTGCGGGGCGGCAGGAACACCGCCGCGGTCCGAGTAGGGAGAGGTAGACGCAACAAGCCGTTCCGCCAACGACCTACAGGGCCATGACGGACGGAAGGGAGCGACATGTGAGTACTGTACTTACGTCGTTGTAAGTGTGTGTGGCACGATAGTGTTCTCCGATCCGGCGCGGCTCAGCAAGCCCTACGGTGAGTGGGGGCGGTGCTGGGACTGACTGGGGGAGGGGATTGTTGTGGGGCGCCGTTCCATGGGGGCAGAAAAGGCGTGGCCTTTTTTTAGTGAAGTTTCCTAATTTAGCCAGAAAGTGGTGGAACCTGGTGACTGAACCACTGCAATGGAACGAGTCGACCGAACCGAACTCTAGAATTAGCTTGGAGCTCTTGAAGATGCAGAAGAATTTAACTTGTCGTATCTTCTCCTTTGTTGATTCATGCTAGAGCAAGTGGAATTTGTTTCAACAAAAAAGAAATGTTTTATAGCACGGAATTTGCTACCTAGAAACGGTTTTTCAATCGTGAACTTTTACATAAATAAAATATTCGCATCTGTAATACAGTTTTCGTCAATATATTTTTCGCCCGCAGAAGAAAAAGTAATAAAACCGTTTTGTGACACATCAGTTACTACCACGGTGCCCTCAGGAGTAGTATAAATATGTCCCAGTTCGGTCCCTAGACACGAATTACAGACGAAACGAGGGGAGGAGTGGGAAAATCCAAGGGTTTCGCGGAGGGGCAGAAAAGGCAACTCCTGGGAGGAAAAAATGGGGTCGAATGGAAATTACGATGACCTGGCTCGAGCATCCAGCGCGGGGACTAGCGGCGGCGGAGGCGATGCCACGCCACCGTCACCACCACGGCTTCCGCCGGCACCACCGTCGCCACCACGGCTTCCGCCGGCACCACCGTCGCCACCACGGCTTCCTCTAGCACCACCGCCCACGTCGCCCTCCCGCGACCCTAGGGCGCTTGCCACCTCACTGCCCCCGCCGCGTCCCGCCGACCAGGATACGGTGAGTTCTAGCGTGTCCTGTTGTACGTTCTTGGGTGGAGAACTTTTCGCGGAGATAGCGTTCGTTTCGTGAAATTTGGTGCGTCTGGAATTCTGGATGTTTCTTTGCGTGGTTCTTGTTCTGTTTCCGAGTCTTGTGCTCTGTTCGTGGGGGGATGCGTTCTTGGCTGTAGAATCGGGCGCGGCCGTAGTTTAATTCTTACTCTGCTGTAGGCTCGGGCGCGTCTGTAGATTCTTCGAATTGGCGTAATTCTTAGTTTTTGTGTGGTTTGATACTAGCAGACATTCTGCAAGTTCTACCTACATCATGTAGTTTCTGAATCTCGTTGTAGAGGGGAAACGAGTGGGATTGTCTAATTTGTCCGAAACTGTGGTCTGCTAGGTTTTGGTATAATCGGCTGACTCGGTAACCTGCGAAGGATACTTGTCGCTATACAACCGAGAGAAGGATTTTTCGTCATAGTGTTGGATTTCCCTCTCTAGTCCGGATCGGATGTTCTGTTTATCGGTGCACGTTTTTGTTGTTTCACTGCTCACTGCATTTTTGCTGGAAAGTGTTTTTGTAACAAGGAACGTCCTACCATTATCTAGGATATAGGACCGGATGAAGATTATTGGCCGGAAGAGAAAGTGCCAGAAGAGGAAGAGCCCGAAGAGGAAGATGACGGGGACTGGAGCTGGGAGAAGGAGGAAGCTGAGTACAACTATGGGAACCTGGAAGAAGGGGAACTAGAAGGTGATGCCAATTCGGAGGAGCTGGAAGAAGGGGAACTAGAAGATGATGCCAATTCGGAGGAACTGGAAGAAGGGGAACTAGAAGATGATGCTAATTCGGAGGAGCTGGAAGAAGGGGAAATAGGCGATGAAAGTGAATTCTTCTCTATATTGTTCATGAGTGATCGAAGAAACATCCCAGATCATATTATTCGGAGTGGCTTTGTTCCGCTCAATATGCACGAGTATTTTTCACTGCGCCATATCTGGAGAGTGTTGCTGGATCGCAGCAGAAGTTATCTCCGACCACCAAAGGACCACCATGTGGTCAATGGTGGTTTCCGAGGTCCATATGATTATCCAAGAGCATTAGGATTCCAGGTGAGAATAATGTACCTCATCTGTTTTTCTAAGTTATATCAACCATGAACTCAATGCACCCTAAAATGCAGCAAAGTTCTTTTTCTTGTCTCAATTCATCTGAACTCTCAAATGTCCTACTACCATGGACTGTTATAAGACACTCATTTTTTTACCAGTGACTATATCACTTAATATTTGAGAGTTTCATTTTCTGCTTTGTGTCAATGCATGACTTATTCAAATCCATGCCCATGTTAGATGAATCTTACATAGTATCCATTATTTCTTAGGAACCACTCTCAGAATTGATTCGTGAATCTTCAAATAACTACATCATCCATGAAAAGATCAAGGTTTGTTTGTGTGCAACTTAATTTAATCCTAGAAGCATTAGTTTATTGCACTTATCTGATTTTTTTTCATAGATTCTCAGTAAGCAGTATGAGCTCTTCAGAAGAACTCGGAGTGATGGCAGCTGTTTTTACAGAGCTTTACTGTTCTCGTACTTGGTAACTTTTTTCAGTTTACTTTTCATGATGATGGCATTGCTTTCTTGATTTCTGTGCAAGTGTAATACAACTAGCCTTGTAAACAGGAGAACCTTGGGCAAATGCAAGATAGGCAAGCTGAGATTTTTCGTCTGAAGGAATGTGTGGAAGTATCTATAAATAGATTCTATCAACTTGAGTGGAAAGAAGCATACTTCTTAAATCCTGATGAATACTTCTTATCTGTTGCTTATGTAAGTATTCTGGTAGCCTACAAAAGTCTAAACTTATTTTACATTATCGTTTCTGTAAGTATTCTAGTAGGTTAACTTGTTTTGCATCATCTCTTTGACCAAATTATTCATACTGTTAGCTCAGCCATCCACGAACAAAACAAATTATGTGGGACATCTATGCATGCCAACAATAGTCAGTATCCCTTGTATTGCTCGAATTTTTCTGAAAGTTAAAAGTCATGTTGCTGCCTCATCAGATTTTGTTGGATGAACCTTCGACCTTCGAATTGTTGTTTGGTATAAACTTCGACCATCCCTGTCAAACCTAACAGAGCGAACTAGGCCTTATAGAAAATAATACTAAGTAGATAAGATGGTGCAGAATGCAAGACTAATCCAACTTAGCTAGTAGCTGGAACTAGGATTGTCATCCTTTTGCAGTAGTCTACAGTAGCATTTTGCCATGTTTTATGCTGTTCTTGATAATTATAATTTTTCTTTCACATTTTTCTACATCATGGACACTATCTATCTTGCACCTTCAAATGCTTGTTGCAAAACTGAATTCACTATGCAAATAATACAGCGTTATGCATGAACCAGCATGATCATGTGATGAGCTTATATCATGCTGTTTCACCACTTTCACCAGTAATCTGGGAATATGGATGGTCTACTGCAGGAATTTTATCTTCAGTTCATGATATAGCTTTACATGACCAAACGTCTTCATTTTTTGTTTCAGGAGTTCTATTGTTTGGTCAACTCAGTTGCAAACGGGTATGTGTAGTGTATAACATGAGTGTTTTGTAGAGGTCCTTAGAAAGTTCTTGACAATATGTTTAATATACACTTATTTCATCTTAGTTACATTTTGGTTTACAACAAAGTTCTTTTATCCTTTTTAGCTTGACTTCTGACAAGCTGTATGAGAGAAGCCTTGGGGAGACCTCGTCAGGCAGGAGTAAGGATGTCAATCCTTGTTGCGATGTGTTGTTTGTCTTTTTGTTCTTTATAGAACATATAATGTTTTCGTCAGTTATTTCTTTCCTGAGGTTGCTGACGGAGATTGAGATCCGTACACAAGCTATCTACAAGCCCTTTATCCCTGAAGATATGATTCCCCTTCAGGTTGAGTTTCTACCTTCTAGTACTATCCTCTCTGATATCATCCCTGACATAAATAGATGGAATATTCTTTTTCTCTTAATTTAGACAGAGTAACTGAATTTCATTATCAATTTTCCGGGTGTTCAAATTACCTTTCTTTCTGGTTAAACTTATAAACTTCAGAAATAAAGTTTGCAACTAGTCAATTTATTGTGTCTCGCGCCAGTACTAAGGTTACCACTCACAAATTACGCTCACCATACCACTTATATGGTTTTGGTGTCAGTTCTGTCGGAAGGAGGTGCGTGGCCTGTATGCCGAAGACGAAGCTATACAGATGAGGGCTTTGACATATGCACTTGGCATACCTCTGCGTGTCGAGATTGTGGACATAAAGAAGTGGGTGGGCCAACCTGTGCGAGTAAAGCGCCTCGATTTCTTCCGTCAGTCAGACCTAGGCAAAGGGCCTCTCGGATTGGTTCAAAGCTACTATTCCTCAAATACAGCTCATAAACCAGTGGAGCGGGGAAGCGAGGACGGCTTGTTAGCATCTGATGGCGCACCCTTGCTGACCTTGCTGAGAAGGCATGGCCACTGTGACATTCTTTACCGCAAGTGAACAAACTATGCGACGTTCGCTCGATTGACAGACGTGGACAAATGTGCGCTGATAGTCTCATGTAGCGTAGTCGGTCGTTTGTGCCTCTGCTCCCAAACTAGCTATGTTACTTGATTTAGGGCATGTAGAGTAGTTCCGTATACGGAAGGAATGTGCATAATACAGAATTGGTGAGAATATATTAGGAAGTATGAGGATAGTGTTCTTTGCAAGGTTTGCACGGCTGGGTGGTTTATTTTTTTTGGAATAAGCAATGTTTGCAAATTGATTAGTCTGTGGTTCATATTTTGGGCAATTGTCAGGATTGAATTGGAGGCTCGGACATGTATGTCCACCCTTTTTGAGTTGGAATTGTGACACAACATAATCGTAGTAGCAGCCGAGAGTATGAATCGGAGCCGAACCCAGTTTGAGTATGAATCGGCCTAGGCTGTTACTATGGTGACCGCATTATAACTTGATGAACTTGGCCGGGCTCCGGCCAACGGCGATCCGTTCTGCCTTGAACAACGCGATGACTGGTGCCGATCGTCTGTCCGGTCTCTGTGACGAACTGCTCGTCTCCATCATCTCCTTACTCCCCACCAGGGAGGCCGCCCGCACGGCCACCCTCTCCAGGCGATGGTGCCAGCTCTGGCCGCGCACGGACACCCTCAACCTGGACACCAGGTGCTACGGCGACCTGGGCAGCGAACGCCACGGCAAGGAGGTCAAGGACCGGCTACGCTCTGACGCCCACGCCGCCCTCCGTGTGCCCAGCCGATGCCCCGTCAGCAAGCTCTCACTCTTCGTCAAGGGACACGACGATGAGTACTGCAAGAACGTCATGGGCAAATCCCTGCTCAAGTCCCTACTCGCCGTCCCGGCGCTGCAGCACGTTGAGGAGCTACGAATCGACCTCGAGCTAATAAAAAAGGTGCGATTCGTGTACAACCTGCACCTTGCCATCCTACCGGCACGCACACTCCGGGTGCTGGACCTCGCATACTGCAACCTCAAACTATCACGGCGTGACGACGGCGACGGCGTGTCATTCCCACACCTCTCCTCGGTGCGGCTCTACAAGTGCGCGTCGCCGATGGAAAGCCTCCAGCGATTGCTCCCTGCCACACCGGGGCTTACCAGCCTGCACATCGAGCAACACGACCACGACTTCCGCGGCTTTGACCGCAGCCGTCTCACGCTGTGTTTCCCGACCCTCACCACGCTCACACTGGTGGAGGACGACGACGGCTTATGGCCGCCACGCAGGGCCCTCGTGCTAAACACGCCATGCCTACGCACCTTCAGGTATGACGGGCCCCTCGTGGAGCTATCCGTGCTATCGCCGGCGACCAAGCTGGCACGGGTCGACTTGACCCTCGGGTGCGTGTACGGCGAACATAGAAGGGAAGCCAAGGCATGGTCAGTCCCTTTCTGGCAGTTCCTCCGTGGCCTTCGGCACGCTAAGGCCATCAGGCTGAAGGTGCCGACCATCGAGGACATCGCGGTTTACAACGACGAGCACCTGGTCACATTGCCCACTCTAGAGCGCTTGGAGCTTGAAGGCCCCTCCAACCCACGCCGCAGAGACGTTGCCTCAGTTGCCATTGCCAACTTGCTCCAGTGCTGCCTGGTGGTGAAAGATTTGTGGATCCAGATTATCAGAGAATCCTGGTACTACCACGACAGTCTCACTGATCACAAGCACAGGGAGGAGGCGACGATATCTGATTTCGATGCATCCATGGACTTGTTCCGGAGGCGCTACTCAAAGGAGATGGTTCCTCTTATGGTCAACGATGGTTCCATCGGAGGTTGCGGAGCTCCCTGGTTTGACAGGTTGTAGGTTTAGTTGCTTGGAGAACCATTTGAAATATGTGAAGTTGAAGTTTGATTTGAAGGAGCTAGATAGCTTTGAGGTTTGCCTCGCCAAGTTCTTCGCAGAAAATTGCATGGTTCTTGATGCCATGCAAATCGATGATGGGAATCTGAACTTCCTTAGGCATATCAATTGGATGGTAAAGAGATAGAGAGCTAATGCGTTGGTACAATGGAAACGGATTAGATTGGAGTCACCTGACTCGTCCAAATGTAAATATGGAGAGAAACGGAAACACGGTTACGATGTGCAACACAAAGTGAAAACCAAATCTTAGGAAAATATGTTCACATGTGATCTGGCCAGAACCAAGTGCTTGGATGCAGACATGTGCCTGCCCACGAGGCTGAGAGGCGGTGGATGCTCAAGACTCATCTAGGATTCCCTTCTCTCCGCCGGTGACGTCGCCGGTCTGTTCCATCTCCGATGGTCTTAGGGCTTTGGAGGTGTGGCGGATCACGACTCTCGTCAATGGGAGGTTTTTCATTCTTCGTTTAGACTGCTTTTTTGTGTCTTTTTCGGGATGGTGAGACGATGGCTACATCTTGAAGTTAGAATAAGTTCCTCCTCTCCATATCCTTGCTCCGGTCATGGATCTAGCGTCGACGGAGGGCGCGTGAAGTAAAACACAAATCTTAGGACTTGTGAAATATGTCCATTTGAAGAATAACGTTTCTGCCCTTTGCAAAAGAATAAAATATGTCAGCTGTCACTGAACTTGAGGCGTATATTCATTTTGGACATAGGACTTCAAAGTTGTACCTGAAACACACTCACTTGATGATAACTCGGGAGGTATGGCTGCGCACGGACACCCTCAACCTGGACACCAGGTGCTACGGTGACCTGGGCAGCGAACGCCCCTTGTCCTGGATGTCCTGCCACGGCAAGGAGGTCAAGGACCAGCTACGCTCTGACGCCCGCGCCGCCCTCCGTGTGCCCAGCCGATGCCTCGTCAGCAAGCTCTCACTCTTCGTCAAGGGACACGACGATGAGTACTGCAAGAACGTCATGGGCAAATCCCTGTTCAAGTCCCTGCTCGCCGTCCCGGCGCTGTAGCACCTTGAGGAGCTACGAATCGACCTCGAGCTCATAAAAAAGGTGCGATTCGTGTACAACCTGCACCCTGCCATCCTACCGGCGCGCACACTCCGGGTGCTGCACCTCGCGTACTGCAACCTCAAACTATTACGGCGTGACGACGACGACGTGTCATTCCCACACCTCTCCTCGTTGCGGCTCTACAAGTGCGCGTCGCCGATGGAAAGCCTCCAGAGATTGCTCCTTGCCACACCGAGGCTTACCAGCCTGCACATCGAGCACCACGACCACGACTTCCGTGGCTCTGACCGCAGCCGTCTCACGCTGTGTTTCCCGACCCTCACCACGCTCACGCTGGTGGAGGATGACGACGATGGCTTATGGCCGCCACGCAGGGCCCTCATGCTCAACACGCCGTGCCTATGCACCTCTAGGTATGACCGGCCCCTCGTGGAGCTATCCATGCTATCGCCGGCGACCAAGCTAGCATGGGTCGACTTGACCCTTGGGTGCGTGTATGGCGAACATAGAGGGGAACCCAAGGCATGGTCAGTCCCTTTCTGGCAGTTCCTCCGTGGCCTTCGGCACGCCAAGGCCATCAGGCTGAAGGTGCCAACCATCGAGGACATCGCGGTTTACAACGATGAGTACTGCAAGAACGTCATGCCACGGCAAGGAGGTCAAGGACCGGCTACGCTCTGACGCCCGCGCCGCCCTCCGTGTGCCCAGCCGATGCCCCGTCAGCAAACTCTCACTCTTCGTCAAGGGACACAACGATGAGTACTGCAAGAACGTCATGGGTGATGACCCACAAGTATAGGGGGTGTACCGCAGTATTTTCGAGGGAAGTGAAACCCAATTTATTGATTCGACACAAGGGGAGCCAAAGAATATTTATCAGCCTTAACAACTGAGTTGTCAATTCAGTTGCACCTGGAAACAATCTTGCTCACAGCAATTTATCAGTAGCAACAGTTTTGTAGTAGGAATAGTAAAGTAACAGCAGTAGTAAAACAAAGAGAATTCACATCGCAAGTAAAACAAAGAGAATTAACAGCAGTTTTGTAGTAGGAATAGTAAAGTAACAACAGTGCGGTAGGCATAGAGATGGATGGACGGGCGTTGCATGGACAAGACAATTCACATCGCAATTAGAACATAGGGCAATTGTAGATAAATAAGATAAAGCATCCAAGTACTAGATAATCCTAGGAATGTGTTCCATATATAGTCATACGTGCTCGCAATGAGAACTTGCACAACATCTTTTGTCCTGCCAGCCCGTTTGCAGCGGGGCCTCTAGGGAACTACTAGCAATTAAGGTGCTCCTTTTAATAGAGCACCGGAGCAAAGCATTAACACTCCGTGAATACATGTGATCCTCACATCAAAGCCATTCCCTTCCGGTTATCCCAATTTCTGTCACTTCGGGACCATAGGTTCCGGACAACAACGTGTGTATACAACTTGCATATAAGACCAAAAACAATACTATCATAATGAATCAATAACATGTTCAGATCTGAAATCATGGCACTCGGGCCCTAGTGACAAGCATTAAGCACAACAAGTCGCAACAAAGTCATAAAGCACTAATAAAAGATACTAGGCACCATGCCCTAACAATCTGATGCCATTACATGAACAATCTCATCCAATCCCTAGTATCCCCATGGCCTACAGCGGGGGATTACTCACTCATAGATGGGGGAAACATGGATGGTCGATGGAGAAGCGATGGTGATGATGATGGCGATGATCTCCTCCCATTCCTCGTCCCGGCAGGGTGCCAGAACGGAGTTTCTGGTGCTGTTTCGTGGAATCTGGTGGTGGCGGCGGAGCGGAACTCCTTCTGGAAAAACGTCGAACCCCCCGAAGTTTTTAGGTCAGAAGGCTCCTTATAGGCGAAGAGAGAGGCCGAGGGGGTGCCTGGGGGGCCCACACCACCCCTTGGCGCGGCCTGGCCTGGCCCACGCCAGCAGGTGGTGTGGCCACCCCTGGCTCTTCTCCGTCTCGTATTCTGGCTCCTGGAGTCTTCGGGTGAAATAGGATTTTTGGTATATTTTCCGGGATTTTTCCTGATAGTTGATTTTCTGCACAAAAAGTAGACACCAAGGTAATTCTGCTGAAAACATCGTCATTCCGCATTAGTTGTATCCAAATCACACAAGTTTAGAGGAGAAACAATAGCAAAAGTGTTCGGAAAAGTAGATACGTTTTGGACGTATCAACTCCACCCAAGCTTAGCTTATTGCTTGTCCTCAAGCAATTCAGTTGAAAACTGAGTGCGATAAAAGAACTTTCACGAACACATTTGCTTCATATGATGTAAATATTCTCAGCAATGTGATCAACTACCTGGACAATTCATAATAAAGAGTATGCAACCAAGTCTACTTAATAGTCTTTGCAAGCTATGAAGAGATTTCAACTCAAGAATAATAAGTAGCATGAAGCACGAACATAAGCAACATTACAATGCTCATAAAAAGGTATGATAGAGTGGTATCTCGCTTGCCTTTTATTATGAATGCCAAGGCACCTCCGAACATAAAGATATCAAGAATACAAGCATCAAGGTCATAACACAAATAATCAAGTAATGGAACAAACATAAAGAATGACAACTATGCTCTTAAGAAGGTGCTCAAAGAATATGTGGAGACTCAACAAGTAGAAGAAAAAGGTTTTGAATAATTTGAAAGGCTTCGAAATGCTGAAAGTATGGTACTTGTTAGCTTTGAGATCTCATTTCCCCTATCATAAGCATCTTTAATGTGGTTAAGGTGAAAGTGACACAACTAAGAGGATATGCTTGACAAGTTATAAATCGAAGTCTCATGCCCCTTACTTACAAAGACCGATCCTCATGCTACTCAACTTCAGTCACAAGTAAGCTCTTGTCATTGTAAGTATATACGTATCATAGAGAACCGCCAACGGGGTACCCCTTGAACATGACACGGGAGCTATCCCATAATCAAAATACAAGGCAAGCAGACAATGAGCATCTCGGCGATCTTTTTATTTACTATGTGCATAGATTTTTATTGAGGATGCTTCATAGAATGCTCATTATGGTTATGCTGCAAGTTCCACCATGATTAGGCATGGCTTAGGCTAGCGGCCCAGGCGTTTCTCTAACATACATACAAACTCCATGATCTTACAAGTTCCACTTTTATTTCACACCGCCGGGATCCATAAGCAAAAGAACATGATATCAACTAGGTACAAAGTACCTATGTAGCGTTGAAAGCGGTCCCCATGATACATGGTTCTGCTAACTTCAACACATAAAGCGCAAGCATATGCGTAACAAAGAAGGACGCAATAGTTCAGGTTTATTAAGTTCGTGAGAGCTTTACTAACTAACTTTCTCATAACAAGCAAACATTTTATTCGGAAGAAAACAAGGCATATTGAATATGCACGGAGGTAGCAAATGATGCTAAAGGGTAGGTATGGTGGACACTTTGGAAATATTTGGTTTAGGGAGTTGGAAACTTGAGTAAAACATACTCAGTGAAAGTGAAGGCTAGCAATAGTAAGGGAGCGACAAACGATAAAGCAATAGCTGTCATTATCATGCTTGCAACAAAACAGGACTACTCATGGCATGAAAGTAATTTAAGATCCTCAAGGCAAAATAATTCATCGAGGCTTAACTGATTATTACAGTCATGTGCATGCGTGAGCATGTGCCAAGTCAATCAAATAAAACATTCAGAGGAGGATACCACGGTGTCATACCAATTTATGAATAGAGCAATGCAAGCAAACATTCATAAGACATGCTACAAACTATTAGCGAGCTGGAGCTAATCATAAGAAAGCAAGAACTACCAAGCATCCAAAGATAACATACACCCTACTTGAACGGACTAAGCAAGCTCACAATGATGAGTATACGTACACAATGAAAACAAATAGAGTTCGTTACCAGCCTCTTACCACGCCTCAAGTTGTCATTGATCCTCATTATTGCTCTTCACTTGTGTGGCTTGAATAATAATATGAAACCAATATCCACTGAGGACAGCCGAACCCTGTAGCAAACTCGCAAAAACCAAAGAAGAATGACAAATATTTTTGGTGTTTTCGATTTTTAAATAAGAACCAAAAGAGAGAAACAAGCAAAGCAAAATCTTTTTGGGTTTTTCGAATAGTTCAAACAAAACAAAATGGGGAAAGCAAACCAAGGCAAAAAGAAGAAGCAAACCAAAGAGAAACAACAGAAATATTTTTGGTCTTTTTGTGGTTTTTAGAAAGCAAAAGCAAAGAAAAACGAAAACTAAAATGAGAACAAAAACATGAATATACAAAGTACCGACGCAACATGATATGGACATGAGTGCGGTGTCGGCGTACCTCCCCCCAAGCTTAGGCTTTTGGCCTAAGTGGGTATCAATCCATGTATGAATAGGGGTTCCAAGCGGGCGGATCTTGGTAAGAATGGTCGTAGCTAGGCCCATGAGAGGAAGAAGAAGCTCCCCAATCATAAGCGGGCTACTGATATGAAGACTTTCCCTCATTCGTGGGCTGGACCGAGTCATCCGTGACCTCCCTTCTAGTGTCCTGCTCCTATTGGGAGAGCTCTCCCAAGTACGTGTCAAGCTCCTCCTCAGTGAGGGACCATCCTTCCCTGTTATTAAGGTTAAACAAAACAGGTGCAGGCAAAAGAACAACACGCTCGGACTTGCTCTTTCTCTAACCAGCTTTGAGAAAGGTTATTTCATAAGATAACTCACTCATACTAGCCCACGAGGAAACATATTTATGCTGTATCATAGAATTAAGATCAAGCCTCTCTATGGGAAACTGTAGGTCTAGATGATGAGGCACTAAACCATGCAATGCTAGTAAACGAGAAGCAATAAGGCCTCCAAAAATTCCACATTTCTCACGGTTAGCAGCAAGACAGAAAGCTAAGCACCTAAGTTGTAAGACCTATCTCGTTTAAGAGCAGCAGAGATAAATGCTAGATCAAACGAAGATAACTTATTGGCAGTTTTCCTAGCAAGAACACACTTGGCAATAAAGTAGGCAAAGTAGCGAATGGAGGGAAGATGAATGTTACGGATTTTTCCATTCTCCTTCGAGAAGCTACTCCCTTGGCAAATTTCTGCGTATAAATCCATGAGTGGTTCAGGTCTCTCCTTAATATTTCTACATGATCCCCATTGAGGTACCTTAATAGCTGCACAAAAATCATCAAGAGAAAGGTCGACAACTATATTGTAAATTTTGTAATGGACCATGGGGTTAGGCAAAGAGTGACTAAATTGGAAGTCCCGCACCACAAACATGGTTAGCTTCACAAGTTGACAAGGTTCATCTTCCAAAAAGTGCTCTAACCCTACATTAGAAACCAAAGTGTGGAAATCTTGTAGAATTCCTGCAGCTCTCATGAACTCAGAGCATGGATAAATGGAAGGAAAAACTTCCTCCTCCCGGTGGACCTTCATGACCTCAGGCACCCAAAGCTCATGTTGGTTTAGGTGGTGTTCACTCATCTTCTATTCTGAAATTTAAACACCTATTAAACAAGTGATTGCAAAGTAAATATAATGAAGGATTCTACTCATAGGGACTTGCAAGAGGCCTAAACATGCATCAAAACTATATCTCTAAGCATCAAACAAGCTTACAAGCCCTCATAACCAGTCACCTACAGCAGCAAAATACTCAACATATAATCCACTAAACACAAATCTACTTGGACAAGGAGAGGAGTCACATACTAGGGAACAATTGCTCCAAATTTCAGCAAGAAAGATGGGCTGAGCAAGGAGATCGAAAAAAATCGAGAGCAAGCACAGCAAGAACGCGATTTTGAGATATGAACTGGAACTTACTCAGGAGAGAGAAGAAAGTGGCAGGTGAGAGAGTTAGTGGGGGGCCAGGGGTGGCCCACACCAGGGCATGGCGCCACCCAAGGCTGGCCGTGCCACCATGTGGTGTGCCTGCCTGGTGGCCCCCCTGGTACCTCCCAGGTACTCCTCTGCCCCTTTTTTCACGTAAAAATTTAGTATGAATTTTCTGGAATTTTTCGAGACACTTTATTTTTGGGCATTTTTCAGAAATAGAAGAATGATTTTTCTGACAGACAGATTTTTTTCTTTTTTGGAAACATGATGCAAGGACAAAACTAGGCTAGAACTACAGAAGTTCTAACATGCAATCAACTAATAACAAAAAGAAAGCTAAACAAAAGCAAAAACTAAAATGCAAAGGATAGAAATAAATGGAGATAATCATAATGAAAACATTGTTTTGTTCAATGGAATCCTTTTGTTAACAAGGTTGATCAAGTCTTGCTACCAAAACAATTGCATATGAGACAAAACTTTGTGTTCCACTAACGATTATGTTACCTCAACCTTGATAGAAATGGTCCCAATCATAATAGTTTCAAATTTTTCTCTTGGTAAGGGACAATATATTTCTCCAACTTGAATGCCTTCAACATGTTCAATCGAATTCAAACCATAAGTCCTTTCAATCTTCTTGGGGAAATAGACAGTATGTTCCTTGTCATTAACATTGAAAGTCACCTTTCCTTGATTACAATTAATAACAGCTACTGCAGTATTAAGAAAAGGTCTCCCAAGAATAATGGACATATTATCATCTTCAGGCATTTCAAGCACAACAAAATCAGTTAATATCAAGCAATTATGAGCCACTTGAACAGGTACATCCTCACATATACCCACAGGAATAGTGGTAGATTTATCAACCATTTGCAAAGATCAGTTGGTATTAATTTTTCAAGTTGAAGCCTCTTATAGAGAGAGAAAGGCATAACACTTACTCCAGCTCCCAAATCACACAAAGCAGTTCTAACATAACTGTTCTTAATAGAGCAAGGGATAGTTGGAATCCCTGGGTCTCCAAGTTTCTTAGGAACCTTACCATTGAAGGAATAATTAGCAAGCAAAGTAGAAATTTCTTCATTAGGGATCTTCCTTTTATTCGAGACAATGTCCTTCATATACTTTGAGTAAGGAGGCAATTTAATAGCATCAGTCAAAGGAATTTGCAAGAATAAAGGCTTCATCCACTCACAAAACTTATTATAATGTTCATCTTCCTTTGACTTGTGTTTCTTATCAGGGAATGGCATAGGTTTTTGGACCCAAGGTTCTCTTTCACTACCATGTTTCTTAGCAATAAAATCTTCTTTGGTGTATTTAGTGTTCTTAGTGTGGTTTTCAGGTTCTTCAACTTTTTCTTCATTAGGAACAATATTTTCTTCATTACCACTTTCAGTTTCAGCATCAGAGATAGATATACTATTAGGATCTATAGCAGGTTCAGAGGGTTCTACAACAGTTTTATATTTCTTTTTCCTTTTCTTACGAGTAGAACCACTATTTTCAGCTTGTTGAGAATCCTGCTCGATTCTTTTGGGATGCCCCTTAGGATATAGAGGATCCTGGGTAGCAGCACCACTTCTAGTTCTAATTTCATAAGCATGTTTTTCTCTCGCAGCATTAACTAGCAAGTCGTTTTGCACTTTAACGAGTTGATCTATTTGAGTTTGAACCATTTAAAAGTGTTTAACAATCATTTTAACATCATTAGAGGTTCTTTCCACAATATCTTTCAACTCAACAATAGCTCTAGTGTTTTCCATTAGATGATTTTGCACCCTTTTATTAAAGTTATCTTGCTTAACAATAAAGATATCAAATTCTTCTAAGCATTGATCAGGAGGTTTAGAGTAAGGGATATCACCTTCATCAAAGTGTTGGAGAGAGTGTACCTCAATAGTGGGTGAGTAGGGAATAGGCTTACATAATTCTTCTATAGGAGGTAAATTCTTGACATTTGCAGCTTTAATTCCCTTCTCCTTAAGACATTTCTTAGCTTCCTTCATCACTTCATCATTTAATTCAATAACTCCCCTCTTCTTTGATGTTGGAATAGGCACGGGAATAGATGGTTTAGGTACAATTACTTTAGGTATAGCTTGTTTAGGAGGAGTCCAATCTTCATAATTCTTGCTTATTTTAGCCATTAATTCCTCAGCTTCCTTAGGAGTCTTATTCCTGAAAACACATTCAGCACAACTATCTAGGTATGTCCTAGATTCTTCGGTTAGTCCATTATAAAATATATCAAGAAGCTCATTCTTAGGTAATGGACTTCCAGCCTGTGCATGAATCAAAGCACAAAACCTTGCCCAAGATTCGGGCAATACCTCTTTTTCTCCCTGTTTAAAATCAAAAAATTCCTGCAAAATAGCATGTCTAGCACTGGGAGGAAAATATTTCTGCAGGAAAGTACTAATCAAGCACTCAGGGCTATCAATAGATCCAGGAGGTAAATTACTAAACCAAGTTTTAGCTTCTCCTTTCAGTGAAAAGGGAAAAATCTTAGCAACAAAGTAAGTACGCATCTTAATATCATCAGAAAACAAGCCACTCATGATAGAAAGTTCATTCATATGTGCTACCACACTTTCAGTTTTAGTCCCACAAAAAGGCTCTTTCTCGACAATAGCTATGTAAGATAGATCGAGAGAGAAATCATAATCTTCATCTATAATGTTTATGGGAGAAGCAGCAAACTTAGCATCAGGAGACAATTTGGGTCTAATAGTACGCCTCTCAAGGAGACTCTTAGCAACGCTCCTATCATGGGTGTTCTTACATTCTTTAATAAACTCATCGGTCATCTCAACATAACCATCTTCAATATCATAACTCTCACTAGACTCAGGTGAGCTAACAGGTGTGGTAGTGTCTTCATTAGGAGTTTCGATATTTCCAGCAATAGTTTTTTCCCTCATAACTCTCACTAGACAATCAAGCACTTGTTTTTTCAATGTTATTTTTCACGGTCTATATGGTCAGTCACCTAAGCAGCTTCTGGCTTGTATCCACCATGTAGTATTGCCAACATTTTTGGGAATTGGTTACATAGTATATATAACAAGTGTATGATACTTTTTCGGGTTGGAGCGATTGCTTTTATATGGTGGCTCTGGCTATGTAGAAATGATAAGGTTTTTAATGATATGAACTGTTCTTTTCTACAGGTTATTTACAGGCGTACAAATACCCTTCGGGCTTGGTCTGCGCTACATCGTGTGAAGCATCGCGATCTTCTTATGGAGGTGTATACACGATTGAAGGATACGTCATGGGACCAGTTCACCTCTCATGGATGGCAGCATAATCTCCGGATTGGACCGCCTTCAACACCTTAGGCGTTTTGTATTCAATCATATTGATTTGTAATCCACCTACGTACTTTTCTTTATGCTGGATTTTGTGGACTACAATCGGCTGTGGGCATCCTAGCTATGCAGAGACCAGATGTAATACTTACTATAAAGTAATAAAAGTGCCCGTTATCGAAAAAAATACAAACAGCGCGCACGACAACAATATATAACTATGTAACACAAAACCGTCACTAGGAATCCTTCACGTGTTGTGCAAACATTAAATTTGCAAACAAATGAGCACACAATTACTCACATTTTCTCATCACATCTGTAGCTTCCTCGAGAATTATACTATAGCTTAAGCCTAAACAAAAGCGAGCCACCTGAGGCCATCTGCCGCATGCACGTTTCTAGCCGTCTAATTTTCAGTCTGAGTCATCTCAACCGTTCAGTTTAGGTGTTGACCGAAGTATTACGGGTTGGTCCTTCCCATCCCCACCCCACCCGCATCTCGATCTAGTTCCCCTCCACCCGATCTCCCGCCCGTCCCATCCCCTACTCTGTCTCCCCCAGGAAAGTCCGCCGCCCCTCCACTCACGAGGCCACGGTCTCCCATCCAGCTCCCGCAGACAGCGTCGACCGCCTATGCTTCCCCGCCTTGAACCTGCCCAGTACCGATTCAATATCGCCCCCGACCTTGTGCACATGTCCACTGCCACTCTTTGCCGGTGGTGAGGAAGATAAGGAGGAGGTGAGCGCGTGGGATGGTGGGGGCGAGAGAGAGTGGCAACGCGGATAGAGAGGCTCCTATGTGGGACTACGCAAAGATGTCGTATCATCCTCACCGCTTTGATTGGAAAAATCAGGGACGAATGACAGAAAAAAATCAATTGAAAAAGAAAAGGCTCGCGAGACATGCAATGAAGCGACGCAGAGAGATTGGCGAGAACCCGGAATCTACAGTAACCGAATGGAAGTCACTGAACGGAAAGGACCTAATGAACCACTCTTATCAAGCACAGTAGAAGCAGCATCATAAGCATCAGAAGTTTCAGATTCAGCAGTAGTAGCAGTGTGTGTAGCATGTGTATGTGGTGGTGTAAGGAACTTACTCATAACAGACGGTGAATCAAGAGCAGCAGAGGTGTTTAGAACCGTACCTTTTCTTGTAGTGGATGGTAAAATAGGAACCTTGCCATCACGATACTTACCCATGATGGATGGATAGCAGCGAACAATAGAGAATCCAAGTGGACTTGATAAACAAAGCTATGCTCCCCGGCAACGGCGCCAGAAAATAGTCTTGATGACCCACAAGTATAGGGGGTGTATCGCAGTATTTTCGAGGGAAGTGAAACCCAGTTTATTGATTCGACACAAGGGGAGCCAAAGAATTTTTATCAGCCTTAACAACTGAGTTGTCAATTCAGCTGCACCTGAAAACAATCTTGCTCATAGCAATTTATCACTAGCAACAGTTTTGTAGTAGGAATAGTAAAGTAACAGCAGTAGTAAAGCAAAGACAGTAGTAACAAAAGCAGTAAACAGTGGGATTCGAGTGCGGTAGGCATAGGGATGGATGGGCGGGCGTTGCATGGACAAGACAATTCACATAGCAATCAGAACATAGGGCAATTGCAGATAAATAAGATAAAGCATCCAAGTACTAGATAATCCTAGGCATGTGTTCCATATATAGTCATACGTGCTCGCAATGAGAATTTGCACAACATCTTTTGTCCTGCCAGCCCGTTTGGAGTGGGGCCTCTAGGGAACTACTAGCAATTAAGGTGCTCCTTTTAATAGAGCACCGGAGCAAAGCATTAACACTCCGTGAACAAATGTGATCCTCACATCAAAGCCATTCCCTTCCGGTTATCCCAATTTCTATCACTTCGGGGCCATAGGTTCCGGACAACAACGTGTGTATACAACTTGCAGATAAGACAAAAAAAATACTATCATAATGAATCAATAACATGTTCAGATCTGAAATCATGGCACTCGGGCCCTAGTGACAAGCATTAAGCACAACAAGTCGCAACAAAGTCATAAAGCACTAATAAAAGATACTAGGCACCATGCCCTAACAATCTGATGCCATTACATGAACAATCTCATCCAATCCCTACCATCCCCATGGCCTATAGCGGGGGATTACTCACTCATAGATGGAGGAGTTTCTGGTGCTGTTTCGTGGAATCTGGTGATGGTGGCGGAGCGGAACTCCTTCTGAAAAAATGTCGAACCCTCCAAAGTTTTTAGGTCAGAAGGCTCCTTATAGGCGAAGAGAGAGGCCGAGGGGGTGCCTAGGGGGCCCACACCACCCCTTGGCGCGGCCTGGCCTGGCCCGCGCCAGCAGGTGGTGTGGCCACCCCTGGCTCTTCTCCGTCTCGTATTCTGGCTCCTAAAGTCTTCGGGTGAAATAGGATTTTTGATATATTTTCCGGGATTTTTCTTGATAGTTGATTTTCTGCACAAAAAGTAGACACCAAGGGAATTCTGCTGAAAACAACGTCAGTCCGCATTAGTTGTATCCAAATCACACAAGTTTAGAGGAGAAACAATATTAAAAGTGTTCGGGAAAGTAGATACGTTTTGGATGTATCAACGGGCAAATCCCTGCTCAAGTCCCTACTCGTCGTCCCGGTGCTGCAGCACCTTGATGAGCTACGAATCGACCTCGAGCTCATAAAAAAGGTGTGATTCGTGTACAACCTGCACCCTGCCATCCTACCGGCGCGCACACTCCGGGTGCTGGACCTCGCGTACTGCAACCTCAAACTATCACGGCGTGACGATGACGGCGTGTCATTCCTACACTTCTCCTCGTTGCGGCTCTACAAGTGCGTGTCGCCGATGGAAAGCCTCCAGCGATTGCTCTTTGCCACACCAGGACTGCACATCGAGCACCACGACCATGACTTCCACGGCTCTGACCGCAGCCGACTCACGTTGTGTTTCCCGACCCCCACCATGCTCACGCTGGTGGAGGACGACGACGACGGCTTATGGACGCCACGCAGGGCCCTCGTGCTCAACATGTCGTGCCTACGCACCTTCAGGTATGACGGGCCCCTCGTGGAGCTATCGTGCTATCGCCGGTGACCAAGCTAGCACAGGTCGACTTGACCCTCGGGTGCGTGTACGGTGAACATAGAGGGGAAGCCAAGGCATGGTCAGTCCCTTTCTGGCAGTTCCTCTGTGGCCTTCGGCACGCCAAGGCCATCAGGCTGAAGGTGCCGACCATCAAGGACATCGCGGTTTACAACAATGAGCACCTGGTCACATTGCCCGCTCTAGAGCGCTTGGAGCTTGAAGGCCCCTCCAACCCACGCCATAGAGACGTTGCCTCTGTTGCCATTGCCAACTTGCTCCAGTGCTGCCCGGTGGTGAAAGATTTGTGGATCCAGATTATCAAAGAATCCTGGTACTACCGTGACAGTCTCACTGATCACAAGCACAGGGAGGAGGCGACGATATCTGATTTCGATGCATCCATGGACTTGTTCCAGAGGCGCTACTAAAAGGAGATGCTTCCTCTTATGGTCAACGATGGTTCCATGGAAGTTGCGGAGCTCCCTGGTTTGACAGGTTGTAGGTTTAGTTGCTTGGAGAACCATTTGAAATATGTGAAGTTGAAGTTTGATTTGAAGGAGCTAGATAGCTTTGAGGTTTGCCTCGCCAAGTTCTTCACAGGAAATTGCATGGTTCTTGATGCCATGCAAATCGATGATGGGAATCTGAACTTTCTTAGGCATATCAATTGGATGGTAAAGAGATGGAGAGCTAATGCGTTGGTACAATGGAAACGGATTGGATTGGAGTCACCTGACTCGTCCAAATGTAAATATGGAGAGAAACGGAAACACGGTTACGATGTGCAACACAAAGTGAAAACCAAATCTTAGGAAAATATGTTCACATGTGATCTGGCCAGAACCAAGTGCTTGGATGCAGACATGTGCCTGCCCACGAGGCTGAGAGGCGGTGGATGCTCAAGACTGATCTAGGATTCCCTTTCCTCCGCCGGTGACGTCGCCGGTCTGTTCCATCTCCGATGGTCTTAGGGCTTTGGAGGTGTGGCGGATCACGACTCTCGCCAACGGGAGGTTTTTCATTCTTCGTTTGGACTGCTTTTTTGTGTCTTCTTCAGGATGGTGAGACAATGGCTACATCTTGAAGTCAGAATAAGATCCACCTCTCCGTATCCTTGCTCCGGTGATGGATCTAGCACCGACGGAGTGCGCGTGAAGTAAAACACAAATCTTAGGACTTGTGAAATATGTCCTTTTGAAGAATAACGTTTCTGCCCTTTGCAAAAGAATAAAATATGTCAGCTGCCACTGAACTTGAGGCGTATATTCACTTTGGACATAGGACTTCAAAGTTGTACCTGAAACACACTCACTTGATGATAACTCGGTAGGTATGGCTACGCACGGACACCCTCAACCTGGACACCAGGTGCTACGGCGACCTGGGCAGCGAACGCCCCTTGTCCTGGATGTCCCGCCACGGCAAGGAGGTCAAGGACCGGCTACGCTCTGACGCCCGCGCCGCCCTCCGTGTGCCCAGCCGATGCCCCGTCAGCAAGCTCTCACTCTTCATCAAGGGACACGACGATGAGTACTGCACCGGTGCTGCAAATCCCTGCTCAAGTCACTCAAGTCACAAATCCCTGCTCAAGTCACTCCTCGCTGTCCCGGTGCTGCAGCACCTTGAGGAGCTACGAATCGACCTCGAGCTCATAAAAAAGGTGCCATTCGTGTACAACCTGCACCCTGCCATCCCACCGGCGCGCACACTCCGGGTGCTGGACCTCGCGTACTTCAACCTCAAACTATCACGGCGTGACGATGACGGCGTGTCATTCCCACACCTATCCTCGTTGCGGCTCTACAAGTGCACGTCGCCGATGGAAAGCCTCCAGCGATAGCTCCTTGCCACACCGGGGCTGCACATCGAGCACCACGACCACGACTTCCGCAGCTCTGACCGCAGCCGTCTCACGCTGTGTTTCCTGACCCTCACCATGCTCACGCTGGTGGAGGACGACGACGATGGCTTATGGCTGCCAGGCAGGGCCCTCGTGCTCAACACGCCGTGCCTACACACTTTCAGGTATGATGGGCCCCTCGTGGAGTTATCCGTGCTATCGCCGGCGACCAAGCTGGCACGGGTCGACTTGACCCTCGGGTGCGTGTACGGCGAACATAGAGGGGAAGCCAAGGCATGGTCAGTGCCTTTCTGGCAGTTCCTCCGTGGCCTTCGGCATGCCAAGGCCATCAGGCTGAAGGTGCTGACCATCGAGGACATCACGGTGGACAACGACGAGCACCTGGTCACATTGCCCGCTCTAGAGCGCTTGGAGCTTGAAGGACCGTCCAACCCACACCACAGAGACGTTGCCGCTGCTGCCATCGCCAACTTGCTCCAGTGCTGCCCGCTGGTGAAAGATTAGCGGATTCAGATTATCAAAGAATCCTGGTACTACCGTGATAGTCTCACTGATCAGAAGCGCAGGACGGAGGCGGCGATGATGTCCGATTTCGATGCATCCATGGATTTGTTCCAAAGGCGCGACTCAAAGGAGATGGTTCCTCTTATGCTCGACGATGGTTCCACGGAAGTTGCGGAGCTCCCTGGTTTGACAGGTTGTAGGTTTAGTTGCTTGGAGAACCATTTTAAATATGTGAAGTTGAAGTTTGAGTTGATGGAGCTAGATAGTTTTGAGGTTTGCTTGGCCAAGTTTAGCAGAAAATTGCATGGTTCTTGATGCCCTCCAAATCGATGATGGAAATTTGAACTTCCTGAGGCATATCAACTGGATGGTAAAGAGATGGAGAGCTGATGCGTTGCAACAAAGGAAGCAGATTGTAAACATGGAAGGAAACAAAAGCACTGTTACGATGTGGAACGCAAAGTGAAAACCAAATCTTAGGACCTCTGAAATATGTGATCTTGAAGAATAACGTTTCCGACCTTTGCATCTAAGTGATCGGCATGAAAGGCATACAAGATGTGCGAGGAGGCAACCACCAATGTTTATGCAACAAAGCATTGTTTTTATGTAGCTAAAGACAATCTACTAAAGAGAGGGTAGGCTGGAAATGATCAATGCCATTCTTGTGGCTTGAAGGAATCTGGTGATCATCTTATGTTCACATGTGTTCTGGACAGAAAGATATGGGGGTTCTGGACAGAAAGATCTGGGGAGTGGTACTTTGTTCATAAGTGAGTGTGTGATCCGCGCAAGTGTTTTAAGATTGGTGAAAATATTCTCTCAATTACTCTCAAACAATACACTTTTGGATTTGAATTCAAATCCTAGGATTGACTACACTCAAACTCAACTCTAGATTCAAATTTCAAGTGTTAGCATACAAAACTCAAAAAGTTTAAATTCCCTCTCAATTTCACGTTTAAAATGTAATGCACAATTTTAATATCAATCCTTTAACCCTTTCTTATTCTTCGGAATATTACACGAGTGGTGTCCGGCGTAGGCCCGGATGTCTTCGATGCAGTCGCCGTAGGATCTAGTGTCCCTGATGAGATAGTCCGTGCAAAGCCAGATTGGGCGCCATCGTCGGGAGAGGGCGGACGGGTCCCTGGTAGGGAGGAAGGAGATCACAGAGACGAGCAAGTAATAATTCGGCCCATCGCACCGTGCATATAGTGGTGGGTTCAAGGAGTAGCAGATGAACGGGTCGCCCGTGTATTATGAGATCCAGATTGGCCGCAAGCCTATGTCGGTTCTGTTTCAACCTTGCAAACCGGGTGGATATGCAAGTACCCGATATTACGAGTTCCAATTCTATCTAGACACCGTAGTTTCCCATCCGACACTAGTTCCAGCACAGTTGATTTGCAGTACCATGGACTCGAATTGGGAAGATCATTTCTCTCTAGTCTCGGTATGGGCTCTTGAACGTAGAGAGGCTCTGTCAGATCCCGCTCCCATTTTGATGGGTTCGTAGCATGGAAAACAAAAAATTTCTACCGCAAGAACGAACAAAACCCAGATCTAATCTAGATAAAAGCCAAGATCTAATCTACTAGACATGAGCAACGAGATAGATCGGTACTAACCCTCGTAGAACCGAAAGCATTAACGAGATTAGATCTCGTGGATGATGTAGTCGATCACTTGCCGATCTCAAGATCGTGTGGACGATCCTTCCGGCGCCGCGTTCCGGCAGCGCTTCCGCAGACGGTCACACGTGCGGAGTCGAAGCAGACCTTCCTCTCCCTGTTCCAGCGAGCAGCGGAGGTAGTAGATCTTTTCCACGGAATCCCAGCAGCACGACGGCGTGGTGGTGGTGGTGGAGATGTGAAATCTGCAGGACTTCGCCTATGCCTGTGCAGAAGAAACGTGGAGGAGAGAGGCGGCTGAGATTGGGAGTTATGAGACAAGGTGCAAGAGGGGGCGCCCCTCCCTTCTATTTAAAGGAGGGAGGCGCGCCTGGGGAGGGGGAGTCCTAGTAGGACTCCCTCCTCCTTGGGCCGGCGGGTTGGGGGGAGGAGTCCTCCTCCCCCACGAATCCGTGTCTTACCCCACTTGGTTTCTTTGATCCCTTTCTTGGTTTTCAAGCAAACTCCAAGAAATCCTCTAGAACCTTCCAGAACATTCCGAAACCTTCTAAAATCTCCATACAAACACTTCGGAACATTTCCTAACTTAGAAAATGATCCCCAATATATGAATCTCATTCTCCGGACCATTCCGGATCTCCTCGTGATGTCTCGGACCCATTTCGAGACTCCGAACAACATTCGGTCTCCAACGCAAATTCCATATCTACTTCAAACAACTTCGAACCTTAAGTGTGTCACCCTACGATTCGTGAATATGCAGACATGATGAAGACACCTCTCCCATCAATAACCATCAGCGGGATCTGGAGATCCATATCGGCTCCCACATACTCAACGATTACTTCGTGATCGATTGAACCAATTAACATACGAAACCAATTCCCTTTGTCTCGCGACATTCTACTTATCCGAGGTTTGATCGTCAGTATCTTCATACCTAGTTCTTCCTCGTTACTAATAAGTACTCTTTACTCGTTCCATGTTATGTCATCCCTTGTGACCTAGTCACATGCTTGCAAGCTATCTAGATGACATTCCACCGAGAGGGCCCAGAGTATATCTATCCGTCATATGGATGGACAAATCCCAATCTTGGTCTATGCGCTTCAACACATACTTTTAGAATACCCAATGACACCTTTATAACCACCCAGTTACGAAGAGGCGTTTGATGTCATCAAAGTACCCATCCGGTGATGGTGATTAACATAACCTCATAGTCGAAGGATTAGGTTACTATGTATTTCAAAGCTTACAGCAATACGAACTTAATGACTTGATCTTATGCTACGCTTACTATGGGTGTGTGTCCATCACATCATTCTCCTAATGATATAACCCTGTTATTAATCACATCCAATGTCTATGATCAGGAAACCATGATCATCAATCAATCAACAAGCTAGTTAAACAAGAGGCTTACTAGGGACTCTTTTATGTTTACAAAACACACAAGTATTAGTGTTTCCTAATAATACAATTATAGCATGGGATGTAAACATTCATCATAAACACAAAGATATAATAATAATCTCTTTTATTATTGCCTCTTGGGCATATCTCCAACAGTCTCCCACTTGCACTAGAGTCAATAATCTAGATTACATGGTAATATACCGAACACCCATGGCGTTCTGGTGTTGGTCATGCTTTGCTCTAGGGAGAGGTTTAGTCAACGGATCTGCTACATTCAGATCAGTGTGTACTTTGCAAATCTTTATGTCACCATCTTGGACATACTCGCGAATAGCATCAAAACGTAGCTTTATGTGCTTCAGCTTGCTATGTGACCTTGGCTCCTGTGCATTAGCTATGGCACCTGTGTTGACACAGTAGATGGCCATCGGATCTAACACATTGGGAACCACGCCAAGTTCAGTAATGAACTCCTTCATCCATATGCCTTCTTGTGCAGCCTCCGAAGCAGCTATGTATTCCGATTTAGTTGAAGATTTCGCCACAACGCTCTGCTTGGCACTCCTCTAGCTTATTGCAGGACCATTCAAAATAAATACATATCCAGACTGTGACTTCGAGTCATCTGGATCGGTGTTCCAACTAGCATCAGTGTAACCGTTTACAACAAGTTGTTCATCACCTCCATAAGAAAGAACCATATCCTTAGTCCTATTCAGGTACTTTAGGATATTCTTGACCGCTGTCCAGTGTTTCATTCCAGGATCACTTTGATATCTGCTATTCAAACTAACAGCATGTGATATATCCGGTCTCGTACATAGCATGGCATACATGATAGAACCTATGGCCGAGGCGTAGGGAATTTTATTCATCTTTTCTCTATCTTCTACCGTAGCTGGACTTTGAGTTTTACTCAAGGTCTTACCTGACAACATGGGCACGAACCCTTTCTTGCTCTCTTCCATTCTAAACTTCTTTAGAACTTTGTCTAAGTATGTACTTTGTGAAAGCGCTATTAGGCGTCTTGATCTATCTCTATAAATCTTGATGCCTAGAATATATGCCGCTTCGCCAAGATCCTTCATCGAAAAACTATTATTCAAATAGGTTTTGACGCTATTAAGAAGTTCTATGTCATTCCCAATCAACAATATGTCATCTACATATAGTACTAGGAATACTACAGAGCTCCCACTCACTTTCTTGTAAATACAAGCTTCTCCATATGTTTGTATAAATCCAAAGTTTTTGATTACTTTATCAAAACGTTGATTCCAACTCCGGGATGCTTGCTTTAGTCCATAAATGGAGCGCTGAAGTTTGCATACCTTATCAGCATCACTAGGATCGACAAAACCCTTGGGTTGTACCATATACAACTCTTCCTCAATGTCACCATTAAGGAACGCCGTTTTGACATCCATCTGCCAAATTTCATAATCGAAATATGCAGCGATTGCTAACATAATCCTCACAGATTTTAGCTTCGCTACTGGTGAGAAAGTCTCATCGTAGTCAACTCCTTGAATCTGTCGGAACCCTTTCGCGACAAGTCGAGCTTTATAGACGGTAACATTACCATCAGCATCTGTTTTTCTTTTGAAAATCCATTTGTTCTCGACAGCCTTACGGCCATCCAGTAAGTCCATCAAAGTCCATACTTGGTTTTCGTACATGGATCCCATTTCGGATTTCATGGCTTCTAGCCATTTGTCGGAATCTGGGCTCACCATAGCTTCTTCATACGTCGCAGGGTCATCAGTGTTGTCCACTAACATGACGTTCAAGGCAGAGTCATACCACTCAGGAGTGGTACGGACCCTCGTTGACCTGCGAGGTTCAGTAGTAACTTCGTTCGAAGTTTCATGATCATCATCATTAGCTTCCTCTCCAGTTGGTGCATGCGGCACAGAAACATCTTCCGGTGCTGCGCTACTCTCAACTCCGAAAGAGTGTTCAATAACCTCGTCGAGTTCTACTTTCCTTCCAGTCACTTCTTTCGAGAGAAATTCCTTCTCCAGAAAGGATCCATTCTTGGCAACGAAAACTTTGCCTTCGGATCTATGATAGAAGGTATACCCAACTGTTTCTTTAGGGTATCCTATGAAGACGCATTTCTCCGCTTTGGGTTCAAGCTTATCAGGCTGTAACTTCTTTACATATGCTTCGCAACCCAAAACTTTAAGGAACGACAACTTAGGTTTCTTTCCAAACCACAATTCATACGGTGTCGTTTCAACGGATTTAGATGGTGCCTTATTTAAAGTGAATGCGGCTGTCTCTAATGCATAGCCCCAAAATGATAACGGTAAATCTGTCAGAGACATCATAGACCGAACCATATCTAAGAGAGTTCGATTACGACGTTCGGACACACCATTACGCTGTGGTGTTCCCGGCGGTGTCAACTGTGAAAGTATTCCACATTTCTTTAAATGCATGCCAAACTCATAACTCAGATATTCACCTCCGCGGTCAGAACGCAGAAACTTAATCTTCTTGTTACGATGATTTTCCACTTCACTTTGAAATTCCTTAAACTTCTCGAAAGTTTCGGATTTATGTTTCATAAAGTAGACATACCCATATCTACTCAAGTCATCCGTGAAAGTGAGAACATAACGATATCCACCACGCGATGCTACACTCATTGGACCGCACACATCGGTATGTATTATTTCCAATAAGTCTGTAGCTCGCTCCATTATTCCAGAGAATGGAGTCTTAGTCATTTTTCCCATTAGACATGCTTCGCATCTTTCAAGTGATTCAAAATCAAGTGATTCAAGAAGTCCATCAGAATGGAGTTTCTTCATACGCTTCACTCCAATGTGACCAAGACGACAGTGCCACATGTATGTAGAATTATCATTCAATTTTATTCGTTTAGCATCTATGTTGTGAACATGTGTATCACTACTATCGAGATTCAATCAGAATAAAACATTCATCTCAGGTGCATAACCATAAAAGATATTACTCATATAAATCAAACAACCTTTATTCTCAGACTTAAAAGAGTAACTGTCTCGCAATAAACAAGATCCAGATATAATGTTCATGCTTAACGCAGGCACCAAATAACAATTATTTAAATTTAAAACTAATCCCGATGGTAGATGTAGAGGGAGCGTGCCGACGGCGATCACATCAACCTTGGAGCCATTTCCAACGCGCATCGTCACCTCGTCTCTTGCCAGTCTTCGTTTATTCCGTAGCTCCTGTTTCGAGTTACAAATATGAGCAATCAAACCAGTATCAAATACCCAGGCACTACTACGATTACTAGTAAGATACACATCTATAACATGTATATCGAATATACCTTTCTTCTTGATGTTGCCGTTCTTCAGATCCGCCAGGTATTTGGGGCAGTTACGCTTCCAATGACTAGCACCCTTGCAGTAGAAGCACTCAGTTTCAGGTTTAGGACCAGCCTTGGGCTTATTAGCAGGTGCGGCAGCTTTCTTGCCGTCCTTCTTGAAGTTGCCCTTGTTCTTAGGCTTGCCCCGTTTCTTGAAATTGGTGGTCTTATTGACCATCAACACTTTGTGTTCTTTCATGATCTCCACTTCAGCAGTTTTCAGCATGGACGATAGTTCAGACAACGTCTTGTTCATGCAGTGCATATTGTAGTTCATCACAAAGTTCTTGTAACTTGGTGGCAGTGATTGGAGGACATGGTGAATCCCCAATTCATTAGGAATCGGTATCCCCAACTCTCGGAGTTTGTTTACGTGCCCAGACATGGTGAGCACGTGCTCGCTAACGGAGCTACCCTCTTCCATCTTGCAGGTAAAGAACTTCTCGGAAGCTTCATAGCTTTCCATGGCCGCGCGAGTCTCAAATATGAGTTTGAGCTCCTTAATGATTTAAAATGGGTCATGGTGCTCAAAATGCTTTTGATGCTCCGATTCTAAACCGTACATGATGGCACACTGAACTGTGGAGTAGTGATGTTTTTGAGTGGCATAAACATTCTTTACGTCATCGGTGGCATCTTCTGTAGGTGGGTCACCTAGCGGTGCTTCGAGCACATAGGTCAACTGACCAGCCCTGAGGACGATCTTTAGTCCACGGAACCAGTCCGTGAAATTGCTTCCATTGTTCTTAAGCTTTTCTTTCTCTAGGAACGCATTGAAATTGATGGAAACGTTCGCCATTATCTACAACATATTTGCAAGTAGTTAAGACTAAGTTTATGATAAATAGTGTTCAAATTTAATTCTTAAATCAACTAGGTGAACTCCCACTCAAAACAACATCCCTCGCAGTTGTTTTAGTGATTACACGAACCAAATCCACTACACCAAGTCCGATCATCACGTGAGATGATGTAGCTTCATCGGCGAACAATCTTCATGTTCATCATATCAATCATATGACTCATGCTCTACCTTTCGGTATTCCATGTTCTGAGACCATGTATGTACATGCTAGGCTCGTCAAGATTAACCTTAGTTTCCGCATATGCAAATCTGGCTTGCACCCGTTGTATGCACACGTAGAGTCTATCACACCCGATCATCATGATATGCTTCGAAACGACAAGTCTTAGCAACGGTGCCAACTAAGCAAGAACACTTTATTACTTGATATTTAGTGAGAGGGATCATCTTATAATGCTACCGTCGCGATCTAAGCAATACAAGATGCATAAAGGATTAACATCACAGGCAATTCATAATTTGTGTGATATGATATGGCCCTTTCTTCTTATGCCTTCGATCTCTATCTCCAAAGCACGGACATGATCTCCATCATCACCAGCATTGCATCAAGGTCCGTGGCGCCGCTTCATGGTTGTCCATCATCACCAGCAACTATTACAACTACTTGGAACAAAGCTATTACAAGATGAATAGACACGCAGGTCTTAACAGAATTAAAGACAACCATTAGGCTCCTGCCGGTTGCCATATTACAACAAGGATCATTGCATACATCAAATACAATCACAATCACATGTAGGCCATATCACATCACAAAACCCCTGCAAAAACAAGTTAGACGCCTCTAATTTTCTTTGCAAGTTTTACGTGGCTTGGGGCTTTCGACTAAGAACGCATCTTACCTACGAAACTGAACCACAACGTTGATACAAGTGCTATCAAGTGCAAAGTGTAGATTTGATCTATACTATGATGGGAGAGACAGACACCCGCAAAGCCACTTGTGCAATACGAGTTGCACGTCAAGCGTGGAGCAAGTCTCATGTACGATGACATGTAATGTTAGCCCGGGCCGCTTCATCCCACCATACCGCAAGATGCAAAGTACACATATAGCAAAAGACGGCACGAGCACCAACGCCCACAACCTCATTGTGTTCTACTCGTGCAACAGATCTACGCATAGACAAGGCTCTGATACCACTGATGGGTTCGTAGCATGGAAAACAAAAAATTTCTACCGCAAGAACGAACAAAACCCAGATCTAATCTAGATAAAGGCCAAGATCTAATCTACTAGACATGAGCAACGAGATAGATCGGTACTAACCCTCGTAGAACCGAAAGCGTTAACGAGATTAGATCTTGTGGATGATGTAGTCGATCACTTGCCGATCTCAAGATCGTGTAGACGATCCTTCCGGCGCCGCGTTCCGGCAGCGCTTCCGCAGACGATCACACGTGCGGAGTCGAAGCAGACCTTCCTCTCCCCGTTCCAGCGAGCAGCAGAGGTAGTAGATCTTCTCCACGGAATCCCAGCAGCACGACGGCGTGGTGGTGGTGGTGGAGATGTGAAATCTGCAGGGCTTCGCCTATGCCTGTGCAGAAGAAACATGGAGGAGAGAGGCGGCTGAGATTGGGAGTTATGAGACAAGGTGCAAGAGGGG
The DNA here is from genome assembly GCA_916181665.1 of Avena sativa. Taxonomy (NCBI): domain Eukaryota; kingdom Viridiplantae; phylum Streptophyta; class Magnoliopsida; order Poales; family Poaceae; genus Avena; species Avena sativa. The sequence continues at coordinate 461,785,522 of OV702297.1, read as the reverse complement.
GTGCCCCCTCCCTTCTATTTAAAGGAGGGAGGCGCGCCTAGGGAGGGGGAGTCCTAGTAGGACTCCCTCCTCCTTGGGCCGGTGGGTTGGGGGGAGGAGTCCTCCTCACCCACGAATCCATGTCTTACCCCACTTGGTTTCTTTGATCCCTTTCTTGGTTTTCAAGCAAACTCCAAGAAATCCTCTAGAACCTTCCAGAACATTCCGAAACCTTCTAGAATCTCTATACAAACACTCCGGAACATTTCCTAACTTAGAAAATGATCCCCAATATATGAATCTCATTCTCCGGACCATTCCGGATCTCCTCGTGATGTCCCGGACCCATTCCGAGACTCCGAACAACATTCGGTCTCCAACGCAAATTCCATATCTACTTCAAACAACTTCGAACCTTAAGTGTGTCACCCTACGGTTCGTGAATATGCAGACATGATGAAGACACCTCTCCCATCAATAACCATCAGCGGGATCTGGAGACCCATAACGGCTCCCACATACTCAACGATTACTTCGTGATCGATTGAACCAATTAACATAAGAAACCAATTCTCTTTGTCTCGCGACATTCTACTTATCCGAGGTTTGATCGTCAGTATCTTCATACCTAGTTCTTCCTCGTTACTAATAAGTACTCTTTACTCGTTCCATGTTATGTCATCCCTTGTGACCTAGTCACATGCTTGCAAGCTATCTAGATGACATTCCACCGAGAGGGCCCAGAGTATATCTATCCGTCATATGGATGGACAAATCCCAATCTTGGTCTATGCGCTTCAACACATACTTTTAGAATACCCAATGACACCTTTATAACCACCCAGTTACGAAGCGGCGTTTGATATCATCAAAGTACCCATCCGGTGATGGTGATTAACATAACCTCATGGTCGAAGGATTAGGTTACTATGTATTTCAAAGCTTACAGCAATACGAACTTAATGACTTGATCTTATGCTACGCTTACTATGGGTGTGTGTCCATCACATCATTCTCCTAATGATATAACCCTGTTATTAATCACATCCAATGTCTATGATCAGGAAACCATGATCATCAATCAATCAACAAGCTAGTTAAATAAGAGGCTTACTAGGGACTCTTTTATGTTTACAAAACACACAAGTATTAGTGTTTCCTAATAATACAATTATAGCATGGGATGTAAACATTCATCATAAACATAAAGATATAATAATAATCTCTTTTATTATTGCCTCTTGGGCATATCTCCAACACATTTTGCTTACCACTGGACTACCAACGCCCCGTTTGGCCCATCCGTTCAAATTTGAACTTGGATGGCTTTTACGTGATGGTTTCTATGATATGGTGAAAGCAGTTTGGGAAAGACCGGTAGCTGGTGTTACTCCAATCTAGAGGTGGAATAATAAAGTGCGGATGACACGAAAACACCTTGGGGGTTGGGCGATACACACTATTGGTATCCTTAGAAAGAAAAGCGTACACTTTCAGCTACCATTGATGACCTTGAGGCTTTAGCAGAAACATGGTTGCTAACTCCGCAGGAAATTGAGCTCAAAAGCCAATCAAATACGGAGATTGCCCGGTTACTGTGTAAGGAGGAACTCAAATGGTACAAGCGTTCTAAATCGCAGTTTATTTTGCATGGGGATTCGAATACTAGGTACTTCCACAGTGTAGCCAATGGCAGACACCAGAAGAAACGTATTCATTCCCTAATGCATAATGATGAACGGATTGAAGGACATGAGCAACTAAAATCTTACATCACGAATTACTACAAAGATTTGTTTGGGGAACCGGTGGATGGTTCTTTCTCAATGGATGAATCTCAAACAGCCGATGTACCCTAGGTTTCTAATGAGGAAAACACTTATCTGACAACTCCTTACTCTGAGGAAGAGGTCAAGATAGCTGTTTTCCAAATGGAACATAATAAGGCCCCTGGCCCTGATGAATTCCCAGCTGAGTTTTATCAAACTTTCTAGGATGTCATGAAAACAGATCTTATGGACATGTTCAGTGCATTGCACGTGGGTCAACTAGATCTGTTTCGATTGAATTTTGGTGAGATTATCTTATTACCTAAGGTTAATGAAGCGAACAATATAGACCAATCTGTCTCCTTAATGTTAGTTTTAAGATCTTTACCAAAGTTGCTACCATCAGGTTAAACTCAGTTGCAGATCATGTTGTTAGACCTTCGCAAACTGTTTTCATGCAAGGTCGAAACATTCTCGACGGAGTAGTAACTTTACATGAAACGGTTCATGAACTTCATAGGAAGAAAGTGAACGGAGTAATACTTAAAATTGATTTCGAGAAAGCTTACGATAAAGTTAAATAGTCTTTTCTCCAGCAAGCTCTTAGAATGAAAGGTTTTTCAGCTAATCAATAGCTTTGTAGTCGGAGGTAGTGTTGCCATCAAAGTTAATGACGATATTGGTAACTACTTCCAGACTAAAAAAGGGCTAAGATAGGGATATCCATTATCGCCAATGCTATTTAATATAGTGGCTGATATGTTATCTATCCTGATCGAGCGTGCTAAGTCAAAGGGTCATATTGAAGGAGTGATTCCCCACCTTGTGGATGGTGGATTATCTATACTTTAATATGCGGACGATACAATACTTTTTATAGAACATGATCTCGAAAAGGCCAAGAATCTGAAACTGATACTTTCAGCTTTTGAGCAACTTTCGGGGTTAAAAATTAACTTCCATAAAAAAGCGAATTGTTTTGTTTCGGTGATGCCAAGGAGGAGGCTGGACTCTATGATGAACTTTTCGGTTGTAGCCACGGTATTTTTCCAATCAAAGATTTGGACATCCCGGTGCATTACCGAAGGCTTACAAATGTTGAATAGGAAATTGTCGAAGAAAGGCTACAATTACGTTTGAGCAGCTAGAAAGGCAAACTACTCTCTATAGGGGGAATACTGGTACTCATAAATTCAGTACTCAGTAACATGGTATTGTATATGTTGTCTTTCTTTCAACTACCAAAAGGCGTCTTGAAAAGGTTAGAATATTTCCGATCAAGATTCTTTTGGCAAGGAGATAATAAGAAAAAGAAATATAGACTAGCTAAATGGAGTGTGTTGTGTCGACCCAAGGAACAGGGTGGGCTAGGTATTCATGATCTACATATCAAGAACACAACCCTCCTTAGTAAATGGATCTTCAAGTTATTACTGAAGAAGGCATATGGCAAACTCTTATTAAAAGAAAATATGTTGGTTCAAAAGCATTGTCACAAATGGTTTGGAAACCGGGTGACTCTCACTTTTGGGCTGGCCTAATGGAGACAAACAAACATTTTCTACGCTACGGCATATTTTCTATTGATAATGGGTCTCATGTAAGGTTTTGGGAGGATAAAAGGCTTGGTAATGCTACCCTCCAAAAACAATACCCTGCTTTGTATTCCATTGTCTGCTATAAGGAGGAAATGATTGCCACTGTGTTGGGATCTTTTCCACCAAACATAACATTCAGAAGGGATTTGATTGGTACTAGACTTGATTCTTGGATCATGTTGCTACATCGGCTGGTGCATGTACATTTGTCGGAGGAACTAGATGAATTTCGATGGAATCTAACTGAGAATGATTCTTTCTCTGTTAGGTCTTTATACAATGCTTTAACCCAGCCAGTTATTCCAGTGTTAGATAATAGGATGATCTGGAAGATGAAGATACCTCTCAAAATTAAAAAATTTACCTGGTATCTTTGTCGAGGAATTATTCTTACAAAATACAATCTTATTAAGCAGAATTGGCATGGAAAACCGAGGTGTGTGTTTTGTCACTACAATGAGACAATCAAGCACTTGTTTTTTCAATGTTATTTTTCACGGTCTATATGGTCAGTCACCTAAGCAGCTTCTGGCTTGTATCCACCATGTAGTATTGCCAACATTTTTGGGAATTGGTTACATAGTATATATAACAAGTGTATGATACTTTTTCGGGTTGGAGCGATTGCCTTTATATGGTGGCTCTGGCTATGTAGAAATGATAAGGTTTTTAATGATATGAACTGTTCTTTTCTACAGGTTATTTACAGGCGTACAAATACCCTTCGGGCTTGGTCTGCGCTACATCGTGTGAAGCATCGCGATCTTCTTATGGAGGTGTATACACGATTGAAGGATACGTCATGGGACCAGTTCACCTCTCATGGATGGCAGCATAATCTCCGGATTGGACCGCCTTCAACACCTTAGGCGTTTTGTATTCAATCATATTGATTTGTAATCCACCTACGTACTTTTCTTTATGCTGGATTTTGTGGACTACAATCGGCTGTGGGCATCCTAGCTATGCAGAGACCAGATGTAATACTTACTATAAAGTAATAAAAGTGCCCGTTATCGAAAAAAATACAAACAGCGCGCACGACAACAATATATAACTATGTAACACAAAACCGTCACTAGGAATCCTTCACGTGTTGTGCAAACATTAAATTTGCAAACAAATGAGCACACAATTACTCACATTTTCTCATCACATCTGTAGCTTCCTCGAGAATTATACTATAGCTTAAGCCTAAACAAAAGCGAGCCACCTGAGGCCATCTGCCGCATGCACGTTTCTAGCCGTCTAATTTTCAGTCTGAGTCATCTCAACCGTTCAGTTTAGGTGTTGACCGAAGTATTACGGGTTGGTCCTTCCCATCCCCACCCCACCCGCATCTCGATCTAGTTCCCCTCCACCCGATCTCCCGCCCGTCCCATCCCCTACTCTGTCTCCCCCAGGAAAGTCCGCCGCCCCTCCACTCACGAGGCCACGGTCTCCCATCCAGCTCCCGCAGACAGCGTCGACCGCCTATGCTTCCCCGCCTTGAACCTGCCCAGTACCGATTCAATATCGCCCCCGACCTTGTGCACATGTCCACTGCCACTCTTTGCCGGTGGTGAGGAAGATAAGGAGGAGGTGAGCGCGTGGGATGGTGGGGGCGAGAGAGAGTGGCAACGCGGATAGAGAGGCTCCTATGTGGGACTACGCAAAGATGTCGTATCATCCTCACCGCTTTGATTGGAAAAATCAGGGACGAATGACAGAAAAAAATCAATTGAAAAAGAAAAGGCTCGCGAGACATGCAATGAAGCGACGCAGAGAGATTGGCGAGAACCCGGAATCTACAGTAACCGAATGGAAGTCACTGAACGGAAAGGACCTAATGAACCACTCTTATCAAGCACAGTAGAAGCAGCATCATAAGCATCAGAAGTTTCAGATTCAGCAGTAGTAGCAGTGTGTGTAGCATGTGTATGTGGTGGTGTAAGGAACTTACTCATAACAGACGGTGAATCAAGAGCAGCAGAGGTGTTTAGAACCGTACCTTTTCTTGTAGTGGATGGTAAAATAGGAACCTTGCCATCACGATACTTACCCATGATGGATGGATAGCAGCGAACAATAGAGAATCCAAGTGGACTTGATAAACAAAGCTATGCTCCCCGGCAACGGCGCCAGAAAATAGTCTTGATGACCCACAAGTATAGGGGGTGTATCGCAGTATTTTCGAGGGAAGTGAAACCCAGTTTATTGATTCGACACAAGGGGAGCCAAAGAATTTTTATCAGCCTTAACAACTGAGTTGTCAATTCAGCTGCACCTGAAAACAATCTTGCTCATAGCAATTTATCACTAGCAACAGTTTTGTAGTAGGAATAGTAAAGTAACAGCAGTAGTAAAGCAAAGACAGTAGTAACAAAAGCAGTAAACAGTGGGATTCGAGTGCGGTAGGCATAGGGATGGATGGGCGGGCGTTGCATGGACAAGACAATTCACATAGCAATCAGAACATAGGGCAATTGCAGATAAATAAGATAAAGCATCCAAGTACTAGATAATCCTAGGCATGTGTTCCATATATAGTCATACGTGCTCGCAATGAGAATTTGCACAACATCTTTTGTCCTGCCAGCCCGTTTGGAGTGGGGCCTCTAGGGAACTACTAGCAATTAAGGTGCTCCTTTTAATAGAGCACCGGAGCAAAGCATTAACACTCCGTGAACAAATGTGATCCTCACATCAAAGCCATTCCCTTCCGGTTATCCCAATTTCTATCACTTCGGGGCCATAGGTTCCGGACAACAACGTGTGTATACAACTTGCAGATAAGACAAAAAAAATACTATCATAATGAATCAATAACATGTTCAGATCTGAAATCATGGCACTCGGGCCCTAGTGACAAGCATTAAGCACAACAAGTCGCAACAAAGTCATAAAGCACTAATAAAAGATACTAGGCACCATGCCCTAACAATCTGATGCCATTACATGAACAATCTCATCCAATCCCTACCATCCCCATGGCCTATAGCGGGGGATTACTCACTCATAGATGGAGGAGTTTCTGGTGCTGTTTCGTGGAATCTGGTGATGGTGGCGGAGCGGAACTCCTTCTGAAAAAATGTCGAACCCTCCAAAGTTTTTAGGTCAGAAGGCTCCTTATAGGCGAAGAGAGAGGCCGAGGGGGTGCCTAGGGGGCCCACACCACCCCTTGGCGCGGCCTGGCCTGGCCCGCGCCAGCAGGTGGTGTGGCCACCCCTGGCTCTTCTCCGTCTCGTATTCTGGCTCCTAAAGTCTTCGGGTGAAATAGGATTTTTGATATATTTTCCGGGATTTTTCTTGATAGTTGATTTTCTGCACAAAAAGTAGACACCAAGGGAATTCTGCTGAAAACAACGTCAGTCCGCATTAGTTGTATCCAAATCACACAAGTTTAGAGGAGAAACAATATTAAAAGTGTTCGGGAAAGTAGATACGTTTTGGATGTATCAACGGGCAAATCCCTGCTCAAGTCCCTACTCGTCGTCCCGGTGCTGCAGCACCTTGATGAGCTACGAATCGACCTCGAGCTCATAAAAAAGGTGTGATTCGTGTACAACCTGCACCCTGCCATCCTACCGGCGCGCACACTCCGGGTGCTGGACCTCGCGTACTGCAACCTCAAACTATCACGGCGTGACGATGACGGCGTGTCATTCCTACACTTCTCCTCGTTGCGGCTCTACAAGTGCGTGTCGCCGATGGAAAGCCTCCAGCGATTGCTCTTTGCCACACCAGGACTGCACATCGAGCACCACGACCATGACTTCCACGGCTCTGACCGCAGCCGACTCACGTTGTGTTTCCCGACCCCCACCATGCTCACGCTGGTGGAGGACGACGACGACGGCTTATGGACGCCACGCAGGGCCCTCGTGCTCAACATGTCGTGCCTACGCACCTTCAGGTATGACGGGCCCCTCGTGGAGCTATCGTGCTATCGCCGGTGACCAAGCTAGCACAGGTCGACTTGACCCTCGGGTGCGTGTACGGTGAACATAGAGGGGAAGCCAAGGCATGGTCAGTCCCTTTCTGGCAGTTCCTCTGTGGCCTTCGGCACGCCAAGGCCATCAGGCTGAAGGTGCCGACCATCAAGGACATCGCGGTTTACAACAATGAGCACCTGGTCACATTGCCCGCTCTAGAGCGCTTGGAGCTTGAAGGCCCCTCCAACCCACGCCATAGAGACGTTGCCTCTGTTGCCATTGCCAACTTGCTCCAGTGCTGCCCGGTGGTGAAAGATTTGTGGATCCAGATTATCAAAGAATCCTGGTACTACCGTGACAGTCTCACTGATCACAAGCACAGGGAGGAGGCGACGATATCTGATTTCGATGCATCCATGGACTTGTTCCAGAGGCGCTACTAAAAGGAGATGCTTCCTCTTATGGTCAACGATGGTTCCATGGAAGTTGCGGAGCTCCCTGGTTTGACAGGTTGTAGGTTTAGTTGCTTGGAGAACCATTTGAAATATGTGAAGTTGAAGTTTGATTTGAAGGAGCTAGATAGCTTTGAGGTTTGCCTCGCCAAGTTCTTCACAGGAAATTGCATGGTTCTTGATGCCATGCAAATCGATGATGGGAATCTGAACTTTCTTAGGCATATCAATTGGATGGTAAAGAGATGGAGAGCTAATGCGTTGGTACAATGGAAACGGATTGGATTGGAGTCACCTGACTCGTCCAAATGTAAATATGGAGAGAAACGGAAACACGGTTACGATGTGCAACACAAAGTGAAAACCAAATCTTAGGAAAATATGTTCACATGTGATCTGGCCAGAACCAAGTGCTTGGATGCAGACATGTGCCTGCCCACGAGGCTGAGAGGCGGTGGATGCTCAAGACTGATCTAGGATTCCCTTTCCTCCGCCGGTGACGTCGCCGGTCTGTTCCATCTCCGATGGTCTTAGGGCTTTGGAGGTGTGGCGGATCACGACTCTCGCCAACGGGAGGTTTTTCATTCTTCGTTTAGACTGCTTTTTTGTGTCTTCTTCAGGATGGTGAGACAATGGCTACATCTTGAAGTCAGAATAAGATCCACCTCTCCGTATCCTTGCTCCGGTGATGGATCTAGCACCGACGGAGGGCGCGTGAAGTAAAACACAAATCTTAGGACTTGTGAAATATGTCCTTTTGAAGAATAACGTTTCTGCCCTTTGCAAAAGAATAAAATATGTCAGCTGCCACTGAACTTGAGGCGTATATTCACTTTGGACATAGGACTTCAAAGTTGTACCTGAAACACACTCACTTGATGATAACTCGGTAGGTATGGCTACGCACGGACACCCTCAACCTGGACACCAGGTGCTACGGCGACCTGGGCAGCGAACGCCCCTTGTCCTGGATGTCCCGCCACGGCAAGGAGGTCAAGGACCGGCTACGCTCTGACGCCCGCGCCGCCCTCCGTGTGCCCAGCCGATGCCCCGTCAGCAAGCTCTCACTCTTCATCAAGGGACACGACGATGAGTACTGCACCGGTGCTGCAAATCCCTGCTCAAGTCACTCAAGTCACAAATCCCTGCTCAAGTCACTCCTCGCTGTCCCGGTGCTGCAGCACCTTGAGGAGCTACGAATCGACCTCGAGCTCATAAAAAAGGTGCCATTCGTGTACAACCTGCACCCTGCCATCCCACCGGCGCGCACACTCCGGGTGCTGGACCTCGCGTACTTCAACCTCAAACTATCACGGCGTGACGATGACGGCGTGTCATTCCCACACCTATCCTCGTTGCGGCTCTACAAGTGCACGTCGCCGATGGAAAGCCTCCAGCGATAGCTCCTTGCCACACCGGGGCTGCACATCGAGCACCACGACCACGACTTCCGCAGCTCTGACCGCAGCCGTCTCACGCTGTGTTTCCTGACCCTCACCATGCTCACGCTGGTGGAGGACGACGACGATGGCTTATGGCTGCCAGGCAGGGCCCTCGTGCTCAACACGCCGTGCCTACACACTTTCAGGTATGATGGGCCCCTCGTGGAGTTATCCGTGCTATCGCCGGCGACCAAGCTGGCACGGGTCGACTTGACCCTCGGGTGCGTGTACGGCGAACATAGAGGGGAAGCCAAGGCATGGTCAGTGCCTTTCTGGCAGTTCCTCCGTGGCCTTCGGCATGCCAAGGCCATCAGGCTGAAGGTGCTGACCATCGAGGACATCACGGTGGACAACGACGAGCACCTGGTCACATTGCCCGCTCTAGAGCGCTTGGAGCTTGAAGGACCGTCCAACCCACACCACAGAGACGTTGCCTCTGCTGCCATCGCCAACTTGCTCCAGTGCTGCCCGCTGGTGAAAGATTAGCGGATTCAGATTATCAAAGAATCCTGGTACTACCGTGATAGTCTCACTGATCAGAAGCGCAGGACGGAGGCGGCGATGATGTCCGATTTCGATGCATCCATGGATTTGTTCCAAAGGCGCGACTCAAAGGAGATGGTTCCTCTTATGCTCGACGATGGTTCCACGGAAGTTGCGGAGCTCCCTGGTTTGACAGGTTGTAGGTTTAGTTGCTTGGAGAACCATTTTAAATATGTGAAGTTGAAGTTTGAGTTGATGGAGCTAGATAGTTTTGAGGTTTGCTTGGCCAAGTTTAGCAGAAAATTGCATGGTTCTTGATGCCCTCCAAATCGATGATGGAAATTTGAACTTCCTGAGGCATATCAACTGGATGGTAAAGAGATGGAGAGCTGATGCGTTGCAACAAAGGAAGCAGATTGTAAACATGGAAGGAAACAAAAGCACTGTTACGATGTGGAACGCAAAGTGAAAACCAAATCTTAGGACCTCTGAAATATGTGATCTTGAAGAATAACGTTTCCGACCTTTGCATCTAAGTGATCGGCATGAAAGGCATACAAGATGTGCGAGGAGGCAACCACCAATGTTTATGCAACAAAGCATTGTTTTTATGTAGCTAAAGACAATCTACTAAAGAGAGGGTAGGCTGGAAATGATCAATGCCATTCTTGTGGCTTGAAGGAATCTGGTGATCATCTTATGTTCACATGTGTTCTGGACAGAAAGATATGGGGGTTCTGGACAGAAAGATCTGGGGAGTGGTACTTTGTTCATAAGTGAGTGTGTGATCCGCGCAAGTGTTTTAAGATTGGTGAAAATATTCTCTCAATTACTCTCAAACAATACACTTTTGGATTTGAATTCAAATCCTAGGATTGACTACACTCAAACTCAACTCTAGATTCAAATTTCAAGTGTTAGCATACAAAACTCAAAAAGTTTAAATTCCCTCTCAATTTCACGTTTAAAATGTAATGCACAATTTTAATATCAATCCTTTAACCCTTTCTTATTCTTCGGAATATTACACGAGTGGTGTCCGGCGTAGGCCCGGATGTCTTCGATGCAGTCGCCGTAGGATCTAGTGTCCCTGATGAGATAGTCCGTGCAAAGCCAGATTGGGCGCCATCGTCGGGAGAGGGCGGACGGGTCCCTGGTAGGGAGGAAGGAGATCACAGAGACGAGCAAGTAATAATTCGGCCCATCGCACCGTGCATATAGTGGTGGGTTCAAGGAGTAGCAGATGAACGGGTCGCCCGTGTATTATGAGATCCAGATTGGCCGCAAGCCTATGTCGGTTCTGTTTCAACCTTGCAAACCGGGTGGATATGCAAGTACCCGAGATTACGAGTTCCAATTCTATCTAGACACCGTAGTTTCCCATCCGACACTAGTTCCAGCACAGTTGATTTGCAGTACCATGGACTCGAATTGGGAAGATCATTTCTCTCTAGTCTCGGTATGGGCTCTTGAACGTAGAGAGGCTCTGTCAGATCCCGCTCCCATTTTGATGGGTTCGTAGCATGGAAAACAAAAAATTTCTACCGCAAGAACGAACAAAACCCAGATCTAATCTAGATAAAAGCCAAGATCTAATCTACTAGACATGAGCAACGAGATAGATCGGTACTAACCCTCGTAGAACCGAAAGCATTAACGAGATTAGATCTCGTGGATGATGTAGTCGATCACTTGCCGATCTCAAGATCGTGTGGACGATCCTTCCGGCGCCGCGTTCCGGCAGCGCTTCCGCAGACGGTCACACGTGCGGAGTCGAAGCAGACCTTCCTCTCCCTGTTCCAGCGAGCAGCGGAGGTAGTAGATCTTTTCCACGGAATCCCAGCAGCACGACGGCGTGGTGGTGGTGGTGGAGATGTGAAATCTGCAGGACTTCGCCTATGCCTGTGCAGAAGAAACGTGGAGGAGAGAGGCGGCTGAGATTGGGAGTTATGAGACAAGGTGCAAGAGGGGGCGCCCCTCCCTTCTATTTAAAGGAGGGAGGCGCGCCTGGGGAGGGGGAGTCCTAGTAGGACTCCCTCCTCCTTGGGCCGGCGGGTTGGGGGGAGGAGTCCTCCTCCCCCACGAATCCGTGTCTTACCCCACTTGGTTTCTTTGATCCCTTTCTTGGTTTTCAAGCAAACTCCAAGAAATCCTCTAGAACCTTCCAGAACATTCCGAAACCTTCTAAAATCTCCATACAAACACTTCGGAACATTTCCTAACTTAGAAAATGATCCCCAATATATGAATCTCATTCTCCGGACCATTCCGGATCTCCTCGTGATGTCTCGGACCCATTTCGAGACTCCGAACAACATTCGGTCTCCAACGCAAATTCCATATCTACTTCAAACAACTTCGAACCTTAAGTGTGTCACCCTACGATTCGTGAATATGTAGACATGATGAAGACACCTCTCCCATCAATAACCATCCGCGGGATCTGGAGATCCATATCGGCTCCCACATACTCAACGATTACTTCGTGATCGATTGAACCAATTAACATACGAAACCAATTCCCTTTGTCTCGCGACATTCTACTTATCCGAGGTTTGATCGTCAGTATCTTCATACCTAGTTCTTCCTCGTTACTAATAAGTACTCTTTACTCGTTCCATGTTATGTCATCCCTTGTGACCTAGTCACATGCTTGCAAGCTATCTAGATGACATTCCACCGAGAGGGCCCAGAGTATATCTATCCGTCATATGGATGGACAAATCCCAATCTTGGTCTATGCGCTTCAACACATACTTTTAGAATACCCAATGACACCTTTATAACCACCCAGTTACGAAGCGGCGTTTGATGTCATCAAAGTACCCATCCGGTGATGGTGATTAACATAACCTCATAGTCGAAGGATTAGGTTACTATGTATTTCAAAGCTTACAGCAATACGAACTTAATGACTTGATCTTATGCTACGCTTACTATGGGTGTGTGTCCATCACATCATTCTCCTAATGATATAACCCTGTTATTAATCACATCCAATGTCTATGATCAGGAAACCATGATCATCAATCAATCAACAAGCTAGTTAAACAAGAGGCTTACTAGGGACTCTTTTATGTTTACAAAACACACAAGTATTAGTGTTTCCTAATAATACAATTATAGCATGGGATGTAAACATTCATCATAAACACAAAGATATAATAATAATCTCTTTTATTATTGCCTCTTGGGCATATCTCCAACAGTCTCCCACTTGCACTAGAGTCAATAATCTAGATTACATGGTAATATACCGAACACCCATGGCGTTCTGGTGTTGGTCATGCTTTGCTCTAGGGAGAGGTTTAGTCAACGGATCTGCTACATTCAGATCAGTGTGTACTTTGCAAATCTTTATGTCACCATCTTGGACATACTCGCGAATAGCATCAAAACGTAGCTTTATGTGCTTCAGCTTGCTATGTGACCTTGGCTCCTGTGCATTAGCTATGGCACCTGTGTTGACACAGTAGATGGCCATCGGATCTAACACATTGGGAACCACGCCAAGTTCAGTAATGAACTCCTTCATCCATATGCCTTCTTGTGCAGCCTCCGAAGCAGCTATGTATTCCGATTTAGTTGAAGATTTCGCCACAACGCTCTGCTTGGCACTCCTCTAGCTTATTGCAGGACCATTCAAAATAAATACATATCCAGACTGTGACTTCGAGTCATCTGGATCGGTGTTCCAACTAGCATCAGTGTAACCGTTTACAACAAGTTGTTCATCACCTCCATAAGAAAGAACCATATCCTTAGTCCTATTCAGGTACTTTAGGATATTCTTGACCGCTGTCCAGTGTTTCATTCCAGGATCACTTTGATATCTGCTATTCAAACTAACAGCATGTGATATATCCGGTCTCGTACATAGCATGGCATACATGATAGAACCTATGGCCGAGGCGTAGGGAATTTTATTCATCTTTTCTCTATCTTCTGCCGTAGCTGGACTTTGAGTTTTACTCAAGGTCTTACCTGACAACATGGGCACGAACCCTTTCTTGCTCTCTTCCATTCTAAACTTCTTTAGAAGTTTGTCTAAGTATGTACTTTGTGAAAGCGCTATTAGGCGTCTTGATCTATCTCTATAAATCTTGATGCCTAGAATATATGCCGCTTCGCCAAGATCCTTCATCGAAAAACTATTATTCAAATAGGTTTTGACGCTATTAAGAAGTTCTATGTCATTCCCAATCAACAATATGTCATCTACATATAGTACTAGGAATACTACAGAGCTCCCACTCACTTTCTTGTAAATACAAGCTTCTCCATATGTTTGTATAAATCCAAAGTTTTTGATTACTTTATCAAAACGTTGATTCCAACTCCGGGATGCTTGCTTTAGTCCATAAATGGAGCGCTGAAGTTTGCATACCTTATCAGCATCACTAGGATCGACAAAACCCTTGGGTTGTACCATATACAACTCTTCCTCAATGTCACCATTAAGGAACGTCGTTTTGACATCCATCTGCCAAATTTCATAATCGAAATATGCAGCGATTGCTAACATAATCCTCACAGATTTTAGCTTCGCTACTGGTGAGAAAGTCTCATCGTAGTCAACTCCTTGAATCTGTCGGAACCCTTTCGCGACAAGTCGAGCTTTATAGACGGTAACATTACCATCAGCATCTGTTTTTCTTTTGAAAATCCATTTGTTCTCGACAGCCTTACGGCCATCCAGTAAGTCCATCAAAGTCCATACTTGGTTTTCGTACATGGATCCCATTTCGGATTTCATGGCTTCTAGCCATTTGTCAGAATCTGGGCTCACCATAGCTTCTTCATACGTCGCAGGGTCATCAGTGTTGTCCACTAACATGACGTTCAAGGCAGAGTCATACCACTCAGGAGTGGTACGGACCCTCGTTGACCTGCGAGGTTCAGTAGTAACTTCGTTCGAAGTTTCATGATCATCATCATTAGCTTCCTCTCCAGTTGGTGCATGCGGCACAGAAACATCTTCCGGTGCTGCGCTACTCTCAACTCCGAAAGAGTGTTCAATAACCTCGTCGAGTTCTACTTTCCTTCCAGTCACTTCTTTCGAGAGAAATTCCTTCTCCAGAAAGGATCCATTCTTGGCAACGAAAACTTTGCCTTCGGATCTATGATAGAAGGTATACCCAACTGTTTCTTTAGGGTATCCTATGAAGACGCATTTCTCCGCTTTGGGTTCAAGCTTATCAGGCTGTAACTTCTTTACATATGCTTCGCAACCCAAAACTTTAAGGAACGACAACTTAGGTTTCTTTCCAAACCACAATTCATACGGTGTCGTTTCAACGGATTTAGATGGTGCCTTATTTAAAGTGAATGCGGCTGTCTCTAATGCATAGCCCCAAAATGATAACGGTAAATCTGTCAGAGACATCATAGACCGAACCATATCTAAGAGAGTTCGATTACGACGTTCGGACACACCATTATGCTGTGGTGTTCCCGGCGGTGTCAACTGTGAAAGTATTCCACATTTCTTTAAATGCATGCCAAACTCATAACTCAGATATTCACCTCCGCGGTCAGAACGCAGAAACTTAATCTTCTTGTTACGATGATTTTCCACTTCACTTTGAAATTCCTTAAACTTCTCGAAAGTTTCGGATTTATGTTTCATAAAGTAGACATACCCATATCTACTCAAGTCATCCGTGAAAGTGAGAACATAACGATATCCACCACGCGATGCTACACTCATTGGACCGCACACATCGGTATGTATTATTTCCAATAAGTCTGTAGCTCGCTCCATTATTCCAGAGAATGGAGTCTTAGTCATTTTTCCCATTAGACATGCTTCGCATCTTTCAAGTGATTCAAAATCAAGTGATTCAAGAAGTCCATCAGAATGGAGTTTCTTCATACGCTTCACTCCAATGTGACCAAGACGACAGTGCCACATGTATGTAGAATTATCATTCAATTTTATTCGTTTAGCATCTATGTTGTGAACATGTGTATCACTACTATCGAGATTCAATCAGAATAAAACATTCATCTCAGGTGCATAACCATAAAAGATATTACTCATATAAATCAAACAACCTTTATTCTCAGACTTAAAAGAGTAACTGTCTCGCAATAAACAAGATCCAGATATAATGTTCATGCTTAACGCAGGCACCAAATAACAATTATTTAAATTTAAAACTAATCCCGATGGTAGATGTAGAGGGAGCGTGCCGACGGCGATCACATCAACCTTGGAGCCATTTCCAACGCGCATCGTCACCTCGTCTCTTGCCAGTCTTCGTTTATTCCGTAGCTCCTGTTTCGAGTTACAAATATGAGCAATCAAACCAGTATCAAATACCCAGGCACTACTACGATTACTAGTAAGATACACATCTATAACATGTATATCGAATATACCTTTCTTCTTGATGTTGCCGTTCTTCAGATCCGCCAGGTATTTGGGGCAGTTACGCTTCCAATGACTAGCACCCTTGCAGTAGAAGCACTCAGTTTCAGGTTTAGGACCAGCCTTGGGCTTATTAGCAGGTGCGGCAGCTTTCTTGCCGTCCTTCTTGAAGTTGCCCTTGTTCTTAGGCTTGCCCCGTTTCTTGAAATTGGTGGTCTTATTGACCATCAACACTTGGTGTTCTTTCATGATCTCCACTTCAGCAGTTTTCAGCATGGACGATAGTTCAGACAACGTCTTGTTCATGCAGTGCATATTGTAGTTCATCACAAAGTTCTTGTAACTTGGTGGCAGTGATTGGAGGACATGGTGAATCCCCAATTCATTAGGAATCGGTATCCCCAACTCTCGGAGTTTGTTTACGTGCCCAGACATGGTGAGCACGTGCTCGCTAACGGAGCTACCCTCTTCCATCTTGCAGGTAAAGAACTTCTCGGAAGCTTCATAGCTTTCCATGGCCGCGCGAGTCTCAAATATGAGTTTGAGCTCCTTAATGATTTAAAATGGGTCATGGTGCTCAAAATGCTTTTGATGCTCCGATTCTAAACCGTACATGATGGCACACTGAACTGTGGAGTAGTGATGTTTTCGAGTGGCATAAACATTCTTTACGTCATCGGTGGCATCTTCTGTAGGTGGGTCACCTAGCGGTGCTTCGAGCACATAGGTCAACTGACCAGCCCTGAGGACGATCTTTAGTCCACGGAACCAGTCCGTGAAATTGCTTCCATTGTTCTTAAGCTTTTCTTTCTCTAGGAACGCATTGAAATTGATGGAAACGTTCGCCATTATCTACAACATATTTGCAAGTAGTTAAGACTAAGTTTATGATAAATAGTGTTCAAATTTAATTCTTAAATCAACTAGGTGAACTCCCACTCAAAACAACATCCCTCGCAGTTGTTTTAGTGATTACACGAACCAAATCCACTACACCAAGTCCGATCATCACGTGAGATGATGTAGATTCATCGGCGAACAATCTTCATGTTCATCATATCAATCATATGACTCATGCTCTACCTTTCGGTATTCCATGTTCTGAGACCATGTCTGTACATGCTAGGCTCGTCAAGATTAACCTTAGTTTCCGCATATGCAAATCTGGCTTGCACCCGTTGTATGCACACGTAGAGTCTATCACACCCGATCATCACGATATGCTTCGAAACGACAAGTCTTAGCAACGGTGCCAACTAAGCAAGAACACTTTATTACTTGATATTTAGTGAGAGGGATCATCTTATAATGCTACCGTCGCGATCTAAGCAATACAAGATGCATAAAGGATTAACATCACAGGCAATTCATAATTTGTGTGATATGATATGGCCCTTTCTTCTTATGCCTTCGATCTCTATCTCCAAAGCACGGACATGATCTCCATCATCACCAGCATTGCATCAAGGTCCGTGGCGCCGCTTCATGGTTGTCCATCATCACCAGCAACTATTACAACTACTTGGAACAAAGCTATTACAAGATGAATAGACACGCAGGTCTTAACAGAATTAAAGACAACCATTAGGCTCCTGCCGGTTGCCATATTACAACAAGGATCATTGCATACATCAAATACAATCACAATCACATGTAGGCCATATCACATCACAAAACCCCTGCAAAAACAAGTTAGACGCCTCTAATTTTCTTTGCAAGTTTTACGTGGCTTGGGGCTTTCGACTAAGAACGCATCTTACCTACGAAACTGAACCACAACGTTGATACAAGTGCTATCAAGTGCAAAGTGTAGATTTGATCTATACTATGATGGGAGAGACAGACACCCGCAAAGCCACTTGTGCAATACGAGTTGCACGTCAAGCGTGGAGCAAGTCTCATGTACGATGACATGTAATGTTAGCCCGGGCCGCTTCATCCCACCATACCGCAAGATGCAAAGTACACATATAGCAAAAGACGGCACGAGCACCAACGCCCACAACCTCATTGTGTTCTACTCGTGCAACAGATCTACGCATAGACAAGGCTCTGATACCACTGATGGGTTCGTAGCATGGAAAACAAAAAATTCCTACCGCAAGAACGAACAAAACCCAGATCTAATCTAGATAAAGGCCAAGATCTAATCTACTAGACATGAGCAACGAGATAGATCGGTACTAACCCTCGTAGAACCGAAAGCGTTAACGAGATTAGATCTTGTGGATGATGTAGTCGATCACTTGCCGATCTCAAGATCGTGTAGACGATCCTTCCGGCGCCGCGTTCCGGCAGCGCTTCCGCAGACGATCACACGTGCGGAGTCGAAGCAGACCTTCCTCTCCCCGTTCCAGCGAGCAGCAGAGGTAGTAGATCTTCTCCACGGAATCCCAGCAGCACGACGGCGTGGTGGTGGTGGTGGAGATGTGAAATCTGCAGGGCTTCGCCTATGCCTGTGCAGAAGAAACATGGAGGAGAGAGGCGGCTGAGATTGGGAGTTATGAGACAAGGTGCAAGAGGGGGTGCCCCCTCCCTTCTATTTAAAGGAGGGAGGCGCGCCTAGGGAGGGGGAGTCCTAGTAGGACTCCCTCCTCCTTGGGCCGGTGGGTTGGGGGGAGGAGTCCTCCTCCCCCACGAATCCATGTCTTACCCCACTTGGTTTCTTTGATCCCTTTCTTGGTTTTCAAGCAAACTCCAAGAAATCCTCTAGAACCTTCCAGAACATTCCGAAACCTTCTAGAATCTCTATACAAACACTCCGGAACATTTCCTAACTTAGAAAATGATCCCCAATATATGAATCTCATTCTCCGGACCATTCCGGATCTCCTCGTGATGTCCCGGACCCATTCCGAGACTCCGAACAACATTCGGTCTCCAACGCAAATTCCATATCTACTTCAAACAACTTCGAACCTTAAGTGTGTCACCCTACGGTTCGTGAATATGCAGACATGATGAAGACACCTCTCCCATCAATAACCATCAGCGGGATCTGGAGACCCATAACGGCTCCCACATACTCAACGATTACTTCGTGATCGATTGAACCAATTAACATAAGAAACCAATTCTCTTTGTCTCGCGACATTCTACTTATCCGAGGTTTGATCGTCAGTATCTTCATACCTAGTTCTTCCTCGTTACTAATAAGTACTCTTTACTCGTTCCATGTTATGTCATCCCTTGTGACCTAGTCACATGCTTGCAAGCTATCTAGATGACATTCCACCGAGAGGGCCCAGAGTATATCTATCCGTCATATGGATGGACAAATCCCAATCTTGGTCTATGCGCTTCAACACATACTTTTAGAATACCCAATGACACCTTTATAACCACCCAGTTACGAAGCGGCGTTTGATATCATCAAAGTACCCATCCGGTGATGGTGATTAACATAACCTCATGGTCGAAGGATTAGGTTACTATGTATTTCAAAGCTTACAGCAATACGAACTTAATGACTTGATCTTATGCTACGCTTACTATGGGTGTGTGTCCATCACATCATTCTCCTAATGATATAACCCTGTTATTAATCACATCCAATGTCTATGATCAGGAAACCATGATCATCAATCAATCAACAAGCTAGTTAAATAAGAGGCTTACTAGGGACTCTTTTATGTTTACAAAACACACAAGTATTAGTGTTTCCTAATAATACAATTATAGCATGGGATGTAAACATTCATCATAAACATAAAGATATAATAATAATCTCTTTTATTATTGCCTCTTGGGCATATCTCCAACACATTTTGCTTACCACTGGACTACCAACGCCCCGTTTGGCCCATCCGTTCAAATTTGAACTTGGATGGCTTTTACGTGATGGTTTCTATGATATGGTGAAAGCAGTTTGGGAAAGACCGGTAGCTGGTGTTACTCCAATCTAGAGGTGGAATAATAAAGTGCGGATGACACGAAAACACCTTGGGGGTTGGGCGATACACACTATTGGTATCCTTAGAAAGAAAAGCGTACACTTTCAGCTACCATTGATGACCTTGAGGCTTTAGCAGAAACATGGTTGCTAACTCCGCAGGAAATTGAGCTCAAAAGCCAATCAAATACGGAGATTGCCCGGTTACTGTGTAAGGAGGAACTCAAATGGTACAAGCGTTCTAAATCGCAGTTTATTTTGCATGGGGATTTGAATACTAGGTACTTCCACAGTGTAGCCAATGGCAGACACCAGAAGAAACGTATTCATTCCCTAATGCATAATGATGAACGGATTGAAGGACATGAGCAACTAAAATCTTACATCACGAATTACTACAAAGATTTGTTTGGGGAACCGGTGGATGGTTCTTTCTCAATGGATGAATCTCAAACAGCCGATGTACCCTAGGTTTCTAATGAGGAAAACACTTATCTGACAACTCCTTACTCTGAGGAAGAGGTCAAGATAGCTGTTTTCCAAATGGAACATAATAAGGCCCCTGGCCCTGATGAATTCCCAGCTGAGTTTTATCAAACTTTCTAGGATGTCATGAAAACAGATCTTATGGACATGTTCAGTGCATTGCACGTGGGTCAACTAGATCTGTTTCGATTGAATTTTGGTGAGATTATCTTATTACCTAAGGTTAATGAAGCGAACAATATAGACCAATCTGTCTCCTTAATGTTAGTTTTAAGATCTTTACCAAAGTTGCTACCATCAGGTTAAACTCAGTTGCAGATCATGTTGTTAGACCTTCGCAAACTGTTTTCATGCAAGGTCGAAACATTCTCGACGGAGTAGTAACTTTACATGAAACGGTTCATGAACTTCATAGGAAGAAAGTGAACGGAGTAATACTTAAAATTGATTTCGAGAAAGCTTACGATAAAGTTAAATAGTCTTTTCTCCAGCAAGCTCTTAGAATGAAAGGTTTTTCAGCTAATCAATAGCTTTGTAGTCGGAGGTAGTGTTGCCATCAAAGTTAATGACGATATTGGTAACTACTTACAGACTAAAAAAAGGGCTAAGATAGGGATATCCATTATCGCCAATGCTATTTAATATAGTGGCTGATATGTTATCTATCCTGATCGAGCGTGCTAAGTCAAAGGGTCATATTGAAGGAGTGATTCCCCACCTTGTGGATGGTGGATTATCTATACTTTAATATGCGGACGATACAATACTTTTTATAGAACATGATCTCGAAAAGGCCAAGAATCTGAAACTGATACTTTCAGCTTTTGAGCAACTTTCGGGGTTAAAAATTAACTTCCATAAAAAAGCGAATTGTTTTGTTTCGGTGATGCCAAGGAGGAGGCTGGACTCTATGATGAACTTTTCGGTTGTAGCCACGGTATTTTTCCAATCAAAGATTTGGACATCCCGGTGCATTACCGAAGGCTTACAAATGTTGAATAGGAAATTGTCGAAGAAAGGCTACAATTACGTTTGAGCAGCTAGAAAGGCAAACTACTCTCTATAGGGGGAATACTGGTACTCATAAATTCAGTACTCAGTAACATGGTATTGTATATGTTGTCTTTCTTTCAACTACCAAAAGGCGTCTTGAAAAGGTTAGAATATTTCCGATCAAGATTCTTTTGGCAAGGAGATAATAAGAAAAAGAAATATAGACTAGCTAAATGGAGTGTGTTGTGTCGACCCAAGGAACAGGGTGGGCTAGGTATTCATGATCTACATATCAAGAACACAACCCTCCTTAGTAAATGGATCTTCAAGTTATTACTGAAGAAGGCATATGGCAAACTCTTATTAAAAGAAAATATGTTGGTTCAAAAGCATTGTCACAAATGGTTTGGAAACCGGGTGACTCTCACTTTTGGGCTGGCCTAATGGAGACAAACAAACATTTTCTACGCTACGGCATATTTTCTATTGATAATGGGTCTCATGTAAGGTTTTGGGAGGATAAAAGGCTTGGTAATGCTACCCTCCAAAAACAATACCCTGCTTTGTATTCCATTGTCTGCTATAAGGAGGAAATGATTGCCACTGTGTTGGGATCTTTTCCACCAAACATAACATTCAGAAGGGATTTGATTGGTACTAGACTTGATTCTTGGATCATGTTGCTACATCGGCTGGTGCATGTACATTTGTCGGAGGAACTAGATGAATTTCGATGGAATCTAACTGAGAATGATTCTTTCTCTGTTAGGTCTTTATACAATGCTTTAACCCAGCCAGTTATTCCAGTGTTAGATAATAGGATGATCTGGAAGATGAAGATACCTCTCAAAATTAAAAAATTTACCTGGTATCTTTGTCGAGGAATTATTCTTACAAAATACAATCTTATTAAGCAGAATTGGCATGGAAAACCGAGGTGTGTGTTTTGTCACTACAATGAGACAATCAAGCACTTGTTTTTTCAATGTTATTTTTCACGGTCTATATGGTCAGTCACCTAAGCAGCTTCTGGCTTGTATCCACCATGTAGTATTGCCAACATTTTTGGGAATTGGTTACATAGTATATATAACAAGTGTATGATACTTTTTCGGGTTGGAGCGATTGCCTTTATATGGTGGCTCTGGCTATGTAGAAATGATAAGGTTTTTAATGATATGAACTGTTCTTTTCTACAGGTTATTTACAGGCGTACAAATACCCTTCGGGCTTGGTCTGCGCTACATCGTGTGAAGCATCGCGATCTTCTTATGGAGGTGTATACACGATTGAAGGATACGTCATGGGACCAGTTCACCTCTCATGGATGGCAGCATAATCTCCGGATTGGACCGCCTTCAACACCTTAGGCGTTTTGTATTCAATCATATTGATTTGTAATCCACCTACGTACTTTTCTTTATGCTGGATTTTGTGGACTACAATCGGCTGTGGGCATCCTAGCTATGCAGAGACCAGATGTAATACTTACTATAAAGTAATAAAAGTGCCCGTTATCGAAAAAAATACAAGCAGCGCGCACGACAACAATATATAACTATGTAACACAAAACCGTCACTAGGAATCCTTCACGTGTTGTGCAAACATTAAATTTGCAAACAAATGAGCACACAATTACTCACATTTTCTCATCACATCTGTAGCTTCCTCGAGAATTATACTATAGCTTAAGCCTAAACAAAAGCGAGCCACCTGAGGCCATCTGCCGCATGCACGTTTCTAGCCGTCTAATTTTCAGTCTGAGTCATCTCAACCGTTCAGTTTAGGTGTTGACCGAAGTATTACGGGTTGGTCCTTCCCATCCCCACCCCACCCGCATCTCGATCTAGTTCCCCTCCACCCGATCTCCCGCCCGTCCCATCCCCTACTCTGTCTCCCCCAGGAAAGTCCGCCGCCCCTCCACTCACGAGGCCACGGTCTCCCATCCAGCTCCCGCAGACAGCGTCGACCGCCTATGCTTCCCCGCCTTGAACCTGCCCAGTACCGATTCAATATCGCCCCCGACCTTGTGCACCTGTCCACTGCCACTCTTTGCCGGTGGTGAGGAAGATAAGGAGGAGGTGAGCGCGTGGGATGGTGGGGGCGAGAGAGAGTGGCAACGCGGATAGAGAGGCTCCTATGTGGGACTACGCAAAGATGTCGTATCATCCTCACCGCTTTGATTGGAAAAATCAGGGACGAATGACGGAAAAAAATCAATTGAAAAAGAAAAGGCTCGCGAGACATGCAATGAAGCGACGCAGAGAGATTGGCGAGAACCCGGAATCTACAGTAACCGAATGGAAGTCACTGAACGGAAAGCGTGGAGCACTAACAAGGTGAGAAATGGCCGCGTCTTGCGAGAAACGGTCGCGTTTCATGTCACTTCATCAACAATTAACATATATGTATTCATGAAACAAACAAGAATAAGCTAACTTTAGCCCCTCTTAGGCTCTGCAACTGAATTTTCTTTTAAATATATTAGCATATATGCTTATGTAAATTCATACATGTTCTACGTTGTTCTATAATTTCGACACGAGTTGACAAAAATTTCAGTGCCCTTGACTTGGAGCATGCTCTATGATTAATGAACAAGCGAGTTTCATCGACTAAGTGGGTCTAAAATAAATATCATCTATTTTTCATTTTGATGTGCAGAAATTATCAAACTTTACATATTAGATCTTGCTTTTATATAAAGATTCGTGATAACTTTCAGCCATACCTTCTCTTTTAAATTTTGTTGAATGAGTGAATAATTTGGATATATCAAGTATAACTCCTGCATAGAATTAGTATATATGTAATCTGGTTGTTTATATTGACTAAACTAATTATTTAATAATCTAACAACTTATAAGTTTTGAATATAAAGTTGTGCCTTCCCTTGGAGCTCTGCAACTCAAATAGTTGCAAGCATCGATTTTGAGGCAGTCGAACAAGGTTACCGTGTGATCTTCATAATTTAGCTTGTTTTGAAATCATTAGTTTTTTACCTTGATCATATAATATGCCAGTTTCTTGTGGTACTGAACTTGGTCTATTGTTTGATGTATTTTTGTTTGAAGTTTGCTTGATGTATCTTTTTGTTTACTTAAAAAACATGGGTATCATATGTTTCTTATGAGCTTTAGTATGAAATAAGGGCCCACTTCTTGCGTCTAAGGTCAGCTCTGTCAGTTTCATACATGTCTAACACGTAAACTCGAGGTAGTTTTTTCAAGGAAAATGATACTACTCCCCCGGGGGATCGTTTCGTTCGATCCCCCGGGTCGTTGCCAGCGACGACGTAGGTGGGAGGGCCCACCACACACGTTCGTGCCTCCCTCTTCTTTTCTTCCTCGTTTCTGGCCGCGGGGAGTACAGCTCCGGCCGCCGCACCGCCCCTGTATATCCGTCCGCACGCCGCCGCCTGCCCCTGCAGCTCTGCCCGCCGCCCACCCTGCAGCCACGGCCACCGCACCGCCGCCCGCTCTGCAGCTACTTCATGGCGCCGCCGGATCTCCGCGGCCGCGCAACTCCTTCGCTCGTCGGAAGCTGCTGCCGTCGGATCTCCGCGGCCGCCGGAGCTCGCCGCGCCTCTCCTTGCTCTCCGATGTCGATGACCGAGACGGCCAACCTCCATCTCCGGCGACGGCATCGACGACCGCGGCGGTGGTCCTCCATCTTTGTCTCCCGTGTTGACGAAGCCGGCGATGCTAATGTCCCCACGGGTTTGCTACATGCGGCCGCCGGGAGTGCTACCCAAGACCACCGACGCTGCTACATACATGTCGACATATTCTACATGCAGTCGACGAAGGTGCTCTTGCGGGTGCTGCTGGTGCTACAAACGTCGTCGAGTTTTGCTACAAACGACAGTGTTACAAGTGGGCATTGGGTTTGCTCGTCGGCGATGTCTCCGGCAAAGCCTTTTTTTGCTACAGATGTTGAACTTTTCTGCTATATCTCTTTTCTAGTTTTGCTACAATAGCGCAAAGTTTCTGCTACAATGTCTCCGGCGAGGTCTCCCGGCAAAAGTCTCCGGCGAGGTTCGGCTTTTGCTACATTTGCTGAACTTTTTTGCTACAACTGTATCGTGGTTCTGCTACAACAGGTTAAAATTTCTGCTACGATATCTTCGGCGAAAGTTTTGCTACACGGTCGCCGGCAAAAGTCTCCGGCGAGGTTTCCGGCAAGTCTCTGGTGAGGTTGGGTTTTGCTACATTAGTACAACTTTTTTGCTACACGGTCGCCGGCGAGGTCTAGTCTATTTTTGTATTTTCTGAGTCAAACCGTTTTTTGCTACATGTAGCAACAGCGGAGCATTATGTAGCAAAAACAGGACGTAGTGTAGCAAAAACGGGATTTAAAAAGGATACGTGTCAGCAGGAGGACCCGGAGGATCGGAAGTTTTGATCCCGGGGACGCGTAGCACGCCCCTTTTTTGAATCCGATTCTCAGCTGCTTTTGCCATGGCGGCAGTGAACCGACGTGGACATGGTTTCTCCTAGGTGCAATCATCCATTGATGATCTGAAAATCAAACTGCATTCTTGGTTCTCAAATTGTGAGGTGCGGGCTTGTAGTTGTAGACGTACTGCAATAGAGTCGCCCACGAGCTTTTAGATTTTTTATTAGGAAAAAATTGTATAATACCCGTGACGCCCAATCCTGGGTGGAATCGCTATGAAGTTAACTTGTAGACGGATCGGAATCCAATGCTCCCTCGGATTGCACGCCCGCGATCAACCGTGTGTTTTCCCTATATTTACGGCAAGATCGGATCCAAACGTTGCGCTAACCAACGGTGCGTCGGCGAGAGCAATCCGTCAGCATGCTTACTTCAAGCAGCCACACCATGGTGTCACCAACGGGGATGCGGCGAGATCGCATCAGCGACCTCCCGGACGACGTGCTGGGCCACGTCCTCTCCTTCCTCCCAACCGCAGAGACCGGCCGCGCGGCGGTGCTATGCCGGCGGTGGCGCTACATCTTGGGCCACGTGCACACCGTCTCGTACGAGGAGCGGGAAGGAGACAGTTCCTCCGAATGGGGCTCCTTCTACTTCGAGGCCAACAAGTCCAGGACCTGCCGCAATGCCCTCCTCGAAGGCGTCAACCGAGCTTTGCTCTACCGCCGGCTGTTCGGCGGCCACGTGCCCCTGCGCAGCTTCCGGCTCGCCTTCGACGACTTCAAGCCGGCCTGGGACGCGCTCCACGTCGACCAGTTGCTCAACTACCTGCTGCACAACGCCGCCGACCGGGAGCTCCAGCTAGACCTGCGCTTCCGCCTTTGCCCCATCTGCCCCGGCGACAGGTACCGCTTCGCCAACGACGACGACGACGACACGGACAGCGACTCGGACGACGACTCGGACGACGACAAAACGCGGCTCTATCTCCTCCCGAGGAGGCTCTTCTCCTGCGCCGCCCTCAAGACGCTCTCCCTCGGACACTGCCGGCTGAAGCTGCCCGCGGAGGTGAACCTGCCTTTCCTGCACACGCTGCGCCTGACGGGCATCCTCAACGACTCCGGCAGGAGCGTCCAGAGGCTGGTCTTGAGCTGCCCCCGCCTCGCCGACCTCACGCTGGAAGCCGTCCGCCACCTCAGAACCTTCTCCGTCCTCCACAGACCCCTCCGCCGCTTTGCGCTCCGGTGCTGCCACACCGCCAAGTCCGTCCATATCGACGTGTCTGAGCTGTTGTCGCTGGAATACCGCGGCGCCGTGCCCGCCGACTCGCTGCTGACCCTGCACGGCTCCCCGCTGCAGCAGTACACAAGCACCTTCGACTTCTGCATGTTGAGCTGCGGCCGGGTGATGGTCTGATGGAGATCAACATGGTGTACTACGAGGGGAACGAGACGCAGAGGACCTCTCCTCTTTGGCAATGCCATGGTGCATGAGAGGCTGTGCTACTATATCGTTTATCTTTTTAACATTTTTCTTCTTTTTTCTTTTTGAAAAACCATGAATACTTATGCCATATATTACACCTTTTGACAATCCGTTATCAAATATAGTACTGTATGAGTTTTTGCATTGGAGAGTGTTGAGTCTAGCTCTTTTCATCAGTTTGGACTATTAGAATTAAATCCTGGCCACCGCAAGAATTAAATAATAATATTTCGGTTCTCCAAACATACGTTACAATGCCAAAGGGCGAAAGACGTAGGGTTTGTGTTAAAATATACTACCTCTGTTTGGGATTATAGGTCCTAAGGGCCAAGTTGCTAATACCAAGACACTCCATAACTCTCTCATTAATACATGCATGCACCAATAGTTTTACATGCATGAGAGAAGTAAGAGGAAAAGTAGAACATGCATTGGACGAGAGAGACTAATAAATGAGATAGCCCTTATAATCTCAAACAATATAGAAAAGCTCTTAGGACTAATAATCCCAAACAGAGGTAGTATTGCCTAGCCCTTTCTATCAGTTGGGACTATTGGCTAGTGCATGCAATTCAATATGGTATCAGAGTAGGAGGTTCTAGGATCAAATCCTGACCAACACAAGAATTAAAAATAAATATTACGACTCCCCAAACATATGTCACAATAGGCCAAAGGGCGAAAGACGTAGGATGAGTGTTGAAATATATTGCCTAGCCATTTCCATCAGTTCGGACTGTTGGTTGCGTTGGCTACTGCATACAATTTAATATGGTACCAGAGCATGAGGTCCTAGGATCAAATATTGCGGCTCCCCAAACAAACGTCACAATAGGCCAAAGGGCAAAGACATAGGGTGAGTGTTGAAATATATTGCCTAGCCCTTTCCATCATCTCAGACTGTTGGTTGCGTTGGCTAGTCCATACAATTCAATAGAGTGCACTGGAGTTTACGCAGCATGAAAAGGCGACAGGAGAAAAGGGGAGCGCTTGAGATGGCGATTTTGAATCCCGAGCGCACGACTGCGGCTTTGGCGCCGGCCCTTGCCGCCGGCGGCTAGTAGCTGGCTCGCCCCGTCATCCTCGTCGCGGCCGCCCCCCGCCGACCCTTACCCCCGCCCTCTTCCCGTTCCCCGCCGCCCATGGCGACGCGGCCTCCTCGTGATGGCATCCCTCCTCTCCGGTGGTGGGCGTCAGCGTCCTCGGTGTTCCTGGGCTGTCGCCAAGACTTGGAGCCGGCGGGCGTTCTTCTCCGACGCACGGACAAGAGGTTGGTCCTCCTCAACGGACGGGACGTCATGATTGATGCTCGCCCCATGCTACGCGGCAAATTCATCTGCACGGGGAGCGCGATCGTCTTCCCGGCCCACCGAGTCCTCGTCAGCCGCCAGGTACGCTCTAACCCCTCTCCTGTGCGTAGGTCGGAGCCGTCCAAGTCGTCGCCTTTGCCGATGACGCCGCCGCAACTGGCGTTGCCGCCTCTTTCGCCGACGGAGGTGGAGGCCCTGGGAAATTTGCAGGCCTGCCAATGGGGAGACGTCGAGGAGGAGAGCATGGAGGGGATCACGGAGGCCGCGGTTGAGAAGGCCCCTTCCTCCCCGGTGCCCGCGACATGGAACTCGGCGGAGCCAGAACACGCCGTGGCCACCGTGCTGCGTCTCCGCGTGGTTCTGCTTACCGCGTGGGCCGCCCGGCTCGGGGATGGTGGGCCTCAAACGGGCTATAGCCTGTTAGAGGTCCCCAGGCCGTTGCTGGGCCGTGGCCTGCCTTAGGGCCCATGGTCTGGCCCACCGCGACGCTGCTTACCGCGTGGGCCGCCCGGCTCGGGGATGGTGGGCCTCAGACGGGCTATAGCCTGTTAGAGGTCCCCAGGCCGTTGCTGGGCCGTGGCCTGCCTTAGGGCCCATGGTCTGGCCCACCGCGACGCAGTCCAGGAAAACCCAACCGTGGGTCTCGCTTCCTCGCGCCCAGACACCCACCCCATGCCATCGTGTGTTTCCCCTATCGCCCCGATGCCGCCTCCTCCTCTCCGGCCGCCGTTGCTCTACTCGCCACCCCTGCTGAATCCACCGCCCGACGCGCTCCTTCAAAGATGCTCTGATGGCCCCCAAGAGGCCCCCGAGCCCTCCCAGGCAACACTGGGCAACACTGGAGCAAGTTCACAATGGCAAGAGTTGTGTCGTCCCTGCGGCCCGGATCGGAGACCCCTTTTAGCTCTAGGCATTCCTGGGCGGGCAATGTGAACAAGTGCTCGTGCCGCACCTCCTTTTATACCACCGCGATGTTCTCGATGTTGGACACCTTCACTTTGATTGCCTTGATGTGCCAAAAGTTACGCATGAACCGCCAGAAACGGGGGTACCATGCATTGGTTGCATCACCGTCTTTATGGAGAATACGTGGGTCTTGGTGAATGGCTAGGTCGACTCGTGCCAGCTCGGCGGTGTGTGATTTCATGGAGAATGCCTTGAAGCTCCCATTGAACTTAAAGGAGCGTAGACGTGGCACATCGAGCTCAAAGTGCTCTATAGTAGTAATCCATGAGCTCAAAGGTCCAATGGAGAAGAATCTAAATGAGCAAAGGCTTGCACTTGAGACAGAGAAATTATCCAAGGAGAGAGATGATGCCGATCGCACCATCATGTTCATGAATCCAAGCACCTTGGATGAAAAAGCGAGGGCGTATTGGGAGATCGCCCGGGAAAATATCTTGGCCTGAGAGAGTGGTGGTGGTGGTGGTGGCGGTGGCCGAGATGGTGTTTGAGGTGGCCAAGATGGCGGTGGCCGAGTTGGTGGTGGCCAAGATGATGGTGGCCTCAACAACATAAACATGCTATGTTATTATTTTGGATCAAACTTGATCGATGTGATGTTTTTTAGATATTATTTATGTATGTTTGAACTTCGTATGATCTTTCGAATATAATGCAAAAAAATTAGTCGTCTAAGTTATCTGGGATCGAATCTGGTGGCCACTGTTCAGAGGACTTAAATTTTAAGTCCACCATTTTCTCTGGCCAAAAGTCCTCTAAATTATTGGGGATCGGTTAGAGTTGCTCTTATAGATAAGGTTGCAAGCGGCAACCCATATAAGCCCATGAAAGCAAAATTTAGTTAAAGCTAAATTATAATTTAAAAACTTTTAAACTACACTAACATATTTTTCTTATGAAACAGCGCGGATCAGGTGCCGATTTGCAACCCTACTTACAGGTCTATCTAAAGTACGTTTATTTGTGTTTTTATCCTAGACTAGAGTTGACAGAAGTAGTTCAGTGAAATCTCAGTTTTAATGCTAAATACAAACACATCAAAACAGAATCTAGAAAGAAACATGTAAATTGAAGTCTGAATGCAAACACATGTCAATTCCAAATAAAATTTTCAAGTTTGTGGCACAAACTAGATGTTATGACCGGCCTCACGTACAGCCGGAGGAAGCCTGCTAGTGGGCCAAATTAGGGGCTTAGCCCATTTATTTTTATTATATAAAGAGTTGTAATCAGACTATTCAGATTTAAGCAATAATCAAAGTTATTATTGCCGACTCCTTGAGGAGTCGGCCTTGAACCCTAGCCACCGCCTCTCCAGCGCCGCCGCCTCCTCTTCCTCGCAACCACGACGCCGACACGCCGTCGGCGACGTCTAGCTCCTCTCCATCCTCTCTTCCACCCATACAATCTACGCTCTAGACCTGGTAGATTAGCTGGTTCTACCAATTTGGTATCAGCTAGCTCAGGCTCGATGTCTACGGGATTGCCCACCGTCTCCGCCGCGATCGCCACCTCCGGCGCGCCCGACTCCATGGAGTCGCCGCCGGCCACGTCGGGACTGGCCGCTGCGGGCCAGACTGCGCCGCCCTCTGAACCCGCCCCTCTCCTCTCGCAGCAGGAGGTCTCAACGGCTGTCCGCGACCTAACCTGGGCGGTCGCGAACCTTCGGACCTTCCTCCAGGAGTTCACCGCGCCGCCACCACCGCCAGCTGCCGCGCCCTTCACACCGCCCCCACCACCGCCGCCACCAGCCGTCACCTCGCAGCAGGGGATCCCGATCACGCAGATCAAGTTCCCACCATCGCCATCGCAGCTGCCGGCCTGGCTCGACCAGTCTACGTACAAGACGGCGCCCGCCCAGCCGACCGCGCCGCAGCCGACCGCGCCGGCCGCCGGCCGCCGAGGGTTTCATCGGATACGACGAGCCGTATACATCTATGGCGCCGACCTACTCTCCCCCCGCAGTGCTGGGTCGCTCCGAGGGAGCCTACGCTGCCGTTCCGCACGTCCAGCAGCCACCCCGCTTCACCAAGCTCGAGTTTTTCACCTACGACGGCACTGTCGACCCCCTGAATTGGCTCAATCAATGCGAGCAATTCTTTCGGGGGCACTGGACACTGGCATCGGACCGTACCTGGATCGCCTCCTACCACCTTCGTGGCGCCGCCCAGACGTGGTACTACACCCTCGAGCAGGACGAGGGCGGGATGCCGTCGTGGGAGCGTTTCCGCAACCTGTGCCTCCTGTGCTTTGGACCCCCGATACGTGGAAGACGGCTGGCCGAGCTCGGACGCCTTCCCTTCACAGGCTCGGTGCAGGACTTCGCCGACCGCTTCCAGACATTGGCGTGCCATGCGCCTGGCGTCACGGCTCGCCAGCGCACCGAGCCATGTACTACGCACGCGCCTACGAGCAGCGTGCCATCGCCATGCAACATACTTTCCCGGGTCGTGGTGCATGACCCCCACCTCGCCCGGCCCCGGAGGCCCCTGCCCCTTTCGTCGCCTGATCGTGACCGAGCAGCTCGATCGGCGCCGCAAGGGTTTGTGCTTCAACTGCGACGAGACCTACGCGCCGGGTCACGTGTGCGCCCGCCTATTCTACTTGGAGACCGTCGACGACGGGGAGGTGGAGGCCCTAGCCGCGGAGCTCGAGGCCACGACTATCTCCGAGGCCGGCGTTACCACCTACGGGCCGGTCGACGCAACGGGTTTTGTCGTCTCCCTCCACACATTGGCGGGCATCAAGACGTCCAAGACTATGTTGCTTCCGGTAACTATCAACGGGGAGCGCCTTACCGCCCTGGTGGACACGGGCTCGACGCACAACTTCATGTCCGGGGACACCATGCGCTGCCTCGCACTCCAGCCATCGGGTGCCGAGCAGTCCCGCGTCACCGTCGCCAACGGGGACCGCCTTGCGAGCCAGGGCGTGGCGTGGCAGGTCCCGGCCCTCATCGGCAATGAGCGCTTCGCCATCGACTGCGTTGGCATCAACCTGGGCTGCTACAACTTCATCCTCGGCCTCGACTTCCTGTCCACACTGGGCCCCATACTCTGGGACTTCGACGCGCTGACCCTCATCTTCTGGCGCGAGGGAGGCCGCCGAGTCCAGTGGACGGGCATCGGCGGTACAGGTCCTGTGACCCCGCAGCTCCAGCTAATGGCGGCCACCCTCGACGAGGCGCACCCCCTGCTGGCCGACCTCCTGCAGCAGCACAGCGACATCTTCGACGAGCCATAGGGCCTCCCACCGGCGCGGGCCTGCGACCACCACATCCACCTGCTGCCGGATACGGTGCCTATCGCCGTGCGCCCATACCGCTACCCCCAGCTGCAGAAGGACGAGCTCGAGCGCCAAGTGGCGGTGATGCTCGCGCATGGCATTATCCGGATTTCGACGTCGCCGTTCTCGGCACCGGTGCTCTTGGTGCGCAAGCCCGACGACACGTGGCGGTTCTGCATCGACTATTGTGCCGTCAATGCTGTCACCTCCAAGGACAAGTTTCCCATACCTGTCGTGGACGAGCTCCATGGGGCGCGCTTCTTCACCAAACTCGACCTCCTCTCCGGCTATCATCAGGTGCGGATGCATCCGGACGACATTGAGAAGACGGTGTTCCGGACACACCACGACCACTTCGAGTTCTTGGTGATGCCATTCGGCCTCTCCAACGCTCCGGCGATGTTCCAGGCCCTCATGAACGACGTGCTCAACCCCTACTTACGCCGCTTTGCCCTGGTTTTCTTTGATGATATTCTTATCTACAGTGCATCTTGGGCAGAACACCTGCAGCACGTCGCCATCATCTTCAACGAGCTTCGAGCGCATCATCTTCACCTCAAGCGCTCGAAGTGCTCGTTCGGCATGACCTCCGTCGCATACCTGGGACACGTCATCTCAGCGGAGGGCGTTGCGATGGGCGCGGATAAGGTCGCCGCCGTCGCTGCGTGGCCAACTCCGCAGTCGCCGCGCGCCCTACGCGGCTTCTTGGGCCTCGCGGGCTACTACCGGAAATACATCCGGGACTTCGGCCTCATCGCCGCGCCACTGACGCGCCTTTTGCGCCGCGAAGCCTTCGCATGGGACGCGGAGGCCACGGAGGCGTTCCAGGCCCTCCAACGGGCACTCACGACGGGACGGGTGCTGCAGATACCGGACTTCGACAGCCCCTTCGTGGTTGACTGCGACGCCTCCAGCATCGGGTTCGGCGCCGTCCTCCACCAGGGCGAAGGACTGCTAGCCTTCTTTAGCCGCCCCTTCGCCGCTCGCCACCACAAGCTTGCCGCATACGGGCGCGAGCTGATCGGGCTGGTCCAGGCCATGCGGCATTGGAGGCCTTATCTTTGGGGGCGGTCGTTCCGCGTGCGCACGGATCACTACAGCCTCAAGTTCTTGCTGGACCAGCGTCTCTCCACGGTTCCGCAGCACCAGTGGATCAACAAGCTCTTCAGCTATGACTTCACGATTGAGTACCGTCCCGACCGTCTCAATACGGTTGCTGACGCACTGTCGCGTCGCGACACGGAGGTGTTCGCGGGGGACGCCGAGACCTCGGGAGCGGTCCTATGCATCCGCTCCGGGCCATCATTCGCTCTCATCGACGACATACGCCGGGCCACGCGCGACCGCCGGCGATGCGCAGGGCCTCCGACAGTGCCTGGACACCGGCGAGCTGGAGGCGCCCTGGCACCTGACTGACGGACTGCTCCTCCATGGGCGCCATCTCTTTGTGCCCGACCACGACGACCTTCGCCATCAGGTCTTGACGTTGGCGCATTCGGCTGGCCATGAGGGTGTGCAGAAAACCCTTCATCGTCTTCGCCCGACTTCTACATTCCGGGCGATAAAGCGCTGGTGCAAGATTGGGTGCGGACGTGTGTGACGTGCCAGCGCAATAAGACGGAGACGCAACGACCAGCGGGTCTTCTTCAGCCCCTCGAGGTGCCCTCGCAGGTGTGGGCGGATATCTCCATGGACTTCATTGAGGGGTTGCCCAAGGTGGGGGCAAGTCTGTCATCCTCATGGTGGGCGACCGCTTCTCCAAGTACGCGCACTTCATTGCGCTCAGCCATCCGTACACCACCGTGTCCGTGGCACGCGCCTTCTTCGACGGCATCGTGCGCCTCCATGAGTTTCCGTCGTCGATCGTCAGCGACCGTGACCCGGTGTTCACTGGTCACGTCTGGCGGGATCTCTTTCGGCTGGCCGGTGTCAAGCTTTGCCTGAGCACGGTGTTCCACCCGCAGACGGACGGTCAATCTGAGGTGGTCAACAAGGTGATTGCGATGTATATGCGCTGTGTTACAGGTGATCGTCCACGCGCTTGGGTGGACTGGTTGGCATGGGCGGAGTACTGCTACAACACCTCCTATCACGCCGCCCTGCACACCACGCCTTTCGAGGTGGTTTACGGTCGTCCGCCTCCGCCGATGCTGCCGTTTGACGGGACGGCCCGGACTGAGGTTGCGGGTGACTTGCTCCGCACCCGCGACGAGATCTTGGCCGAGGCGCGCCAACGCCTTCTCCAAGCACAGCAGCTGGCCAAGAAGTACTATGATGCTCATCATCGCGAGGCGGAGTTCGCGGAGGGTGATTGGGTGTGGCTGCGCCTCCTTCACATGACGACGCAGTCCTTGGACCCGCGCGCCAAGCGCAAGTTGGGACCTCGCTACGCTGGGCCCTTTCGTGTGCTGGAGCACATCAGGACGCTCGCCTACCGACTGGAGTTGCCGCAGGGGTCTCGCCTTCACGACGTGTTCCATGTGGGCTTGCTCAAGGCCTACCGTGGAGACCCACCTGCAGCAACGCCGACTCTACCTCCTATGGACGAGGGCCGCCTGTTGCCGAGCCCGGAGAAGGTGCTGAAGGCGCAGAAGCACCGTGACGTCTGGCATGTCCTGGTGCAGTGGACAGGCCTTTCGGTGGATGACGCTACTTGGGAGAAGCTCGACGAGTTCCGCCAACAGTTTCCGGATATCCAGCTCGAGGACGAGCTATTTGTCGAGACGGGGAGAGATGTTATGACCGGCCTCACGTACAGCCGGAGGAAGCATGCTAGTGGGCCAAATTAGGGGCTTAGCCCATTTATTTTTATTATATAAAGAGTTGTAATCAGACTATTCAGATTTAAGCAATAATCAAAGTTATTATTGCCGGCTCCTTGAGGAGTTGGCCTTGAACCCTAGCCGCCGCCTCTCCAGCGCCGTCGCCTCCTTTTCCTTGCAACCACGGCGCCGACACGCCGTCGGCGACGTCCAGCTCCTCTCCATCCTCCCTTCCACCCATACAATCTACGCCCTAGACCTGGTAGATTAGCTGGTTCTACCACTAGAACATAAATCATACAAAGATTCATTTTTATAATGTTAGCTTGCGAGTCTTACAACATCCTTTTCTTTTATGGCGATAGCAGCTTCATGTCCAAGCAATTTGGAGCAGGGATCAAAATTTCAATGAAATTTCGGTGGGTTCCAACATATAGTTATATCATAATAAAGTGCATAAGATAAAAAGTTATGTTGCACGGTTCTCTCTAGAACATATCATGTTTGCAGCACTAACCCTTATTTACAAGGCGAGACCAAAATTGCTCGTCTTCGCTAGCTGTACCGACGGTCGTTCGTGGTAGTGTTGTAAGGATTTTGCTGTCACCCCATCAAATTTAGATGCAGCTGTTTGAGGATAAATTAATTTTATTTTGGAAACAAATCCAAAATTACTCTGCGTTATAGGCACGGTAGTTACGTTTCCTTTTCCCCATCTGCTCCATTTGTTTCCTCTGTTTAGACGCATTGGCTCTCCATCTCTCTACCATCCAATTGAGATGGCTTAAAAAGTTCTGCTTCCCATCATCAATTTGCAATACCTCAAGGACCATACAATTTTCCGCAAAGAACTTTGCAAGACAAACCTCAAAGCTATTCATCTCCTTCAACTCAAATTGCAAAGTCACATTTTTCAGATGACTGTCCAAGCAACGAAATCGGCAACGGGTCAAACCAGGGAGTACTGCAGCAACTTGCGAGGAACCATTGGCATCGTGCTCGTCTAGCATGAGAGGAACCATCATTCCCTTTGAAAAGCGCCTCCGAAACAGATCCATGGACACATCAAAATCCGATACTTGTACCTTTGTTGTAGTCGTGCGAGCGTAATGGGTTCGGTAGGGATCTGCAGGGATTCGAATCTTCAAGCCGTGCAACACCGGGCAGCACTGGAGCAAGTTGGCAATGGCAAGAGATGCGTCATCCCTGTGGCCCGGGTCGGAGAATCCTTTTAGCTCTAGGCATTCCAGGGCGGGAAATGTGAACAAGTGCTCATGTCGCACGGCCTTGTCTACCACCGCGATGTCCTCGATGTTGGGCACCTTCAGTTTGATGGCCTTGACGTGCCGAAAGTTGCGCATGAACCGCCAGAAACGGGGGAACCATGCATTGGTCGCATCACCGTCTTTATGGCGAATCCGCGGTTCCTGGTGAATGGCTAGGTCGACTCGTGCCAGCTCGGCGGTTTGTGATTTCATGGAAAACGTCCCGAAGCTCCCGTTGTACTTGAAGGAGCGCAGGCGTGGCACATCGAGCTCATAATAGTGCTCTGTAGTAGTAATCCGCCATGAGCCGAAGAGTAGCGTGAGGGCGGTGAGGCTTGAGCTTTGCAACACGAAACCGTCTCTGCGGGTGGTGCCATCTAACGGGCGGTCAAAGTCGTGGTCTTGGATGTGCACGCTGCCGAGGCCTGGCGCAGCTTGGATCCAGCCCTCCAGATCGTCCATCGACGTCGAGCACCTGTAAAGCCGTAGAGAGGAGAGGCGAGGGAAAGAAACAGAGGCGCGGTGTTTGGTGGCGTCTGGAGCCCGCAGTGTTGGAGGTCCAGGACTCGAAGCGTGTGTTGCGGTAACTCGGAGGGGTCCAGCAGGTAGACGGGACCGGTAAGCATCTTCCTTCCGCAATGCGCCGGCGACTTGACGACGTCGAACTTGACGCGTACCTCCTCTAGGTGCCGCAGTGCGGAGGCGCCGAGGAGGGAGACCATGAGGTCGTACCCGCCTCTGCTCGCCCCCCACGCCTGTCCCATGACGTGCTGGAAGTAGTCCTTGTCGCGTCCGTGGACGGAGAGGGATAGGTTCCGGATGGGGCTGCACCGGCCGGCGGCGTCGAGGAAGTTGCGAGCGTCGGAGAAGAGGCGGTCCTGGGTCCCGTCGTCCCAGTGCCGGCCGACGTAGGCCCAGATGTCTTGGCTATCGTCGCCGTAGGACCTCGAGTCGAGGACGAGGGAGTGCGCGCGAAGCCAGACAGGGCGCCATCGTCGGGAGAGGGCGGCGGTGCGGACGGCCTCCCTGGTTGGGAGCAAAGAGATTACAGAGGCGAGCAGGTCGTCGGAGAGGTTGGAGAGACGATCGGCGCCGCCGCCCATCGCGTGTACTTACAAGGGTCGGTTCGAGGAGGGGCGGAACGTACGGGTCGGTCGTATATTATGAGATCTCTAGGCTATGTCGGTTCTGTTTCGACCAAGCAAACCGGGTGGATATGATCCGAGGTCCCCAGTTCCAATTTAATCTTGTTTCTCCTCTCACAACCTGACTCGAGCAAAATACGCACCTTGCATGCAGCCAGCAACAATAAACAACACAGAAAACCATAAGGCTTTTTGTACTCCACTGTGAAAAATAATAAATAATGAATCTCGGTGTATTAATTTGACCCTCGTGGGGTTATATATAGAGTTACACGAGGATAGACGAAGACTTGGAGTATAAGATATAGAGTCCTAGTCTATCTCTAACATATACACGTATACGTACTCTAACATCTCCCCTCGGTTGGAGCGGAAGTGAAGCGGAAGCTTGCGACTGGATTTAAAGTTTTGCACTTCCACCATCTTCATCTCCTTATCATCATCACCAACGTGGACATGATCATGGCTGCTACCTAGGGGCAGTGACTGTGTCCCCTTCTGGTGCCTCTCTTCCCTCCCGCGGTCACAGCGGGAGTGGCGTAAACATAAGTGACGACGCAGACGCTGTTGACTGAAGTTCTTGAGTTGCTATAGACGTTGTTCTTGATGTCGATGTCGAGGTAGCCAATCGTGATGTAGTTGTGGTTGAGGTGGGTGTGGTCGATGTCGTAGTCGTCGTATGTTGTGTGGTCGCCATTGCCGGAGGTGCAAAAAATTACGCGTTATTGTTGTTGTTGACAGAGCTGCGGTTGTGGACGTTTTGCACCTTGTAGAGGTACCGTCAGGGCGTCTCCTGGATGCTGTTATAAGTGAAACCACTGGTTTAGCCAGGACCGGAGGAACCCACCAAGCACACACGGTTTTGCTAGAACCGTATGTGCGGTCGTAGGGGCATCACAATTGTGATGTCGGTTTGTTGATGTAGTCGTCG
The DNA here is from genome assembly GCA_916181665.1 of Avena sativa. NCBI lineage: Eukaryota > Viridiplantae > Streptophyta > Magnoliopsida > Poales > Poaceae > Avena > Avena sativa. The sequence continues at coordinate 461,746,596 of OV702297.1, read as the reverse complement.
GGGTCGTGGATGCGGCCATGCCGTCGTCGTGCCTTGCAGTTGTACTGTCATAGGGCGTCGTAGTTCTATGTCCATCATGTGGACGGGGTATAACGGTGGCGGCGGTGTGTCGACAAAGATATTGATGAAGACAACGTTGATGTAGGCCTTGGCGATGATGTGTCGGCGATGTCGCAACAGACATGGCGTAGAGCGTCGTTTGAAGGGGTCCCTTGTGGCGACAATGATGTCGATGTCGTGCTACACGTGAGAAGTCGAATTCCACACCGGCCTGCGTGTGGATGATGTTGATGTCGCTCCTCCATAGTTGTTCTCGACGAATATCTTGACTTGTAGTCTGATGTAGTCATATAGATTGGTGTAGATGTTTGGGTCGATGTAATCCGACTTTATGCAGTGCAGATCTTGGTGTCGGTTTAGTCCCATCTCAGAGAAGTGCAGATCTTGATGTCGTGTAGTCGCGCGGGTGTGGTTTGGATCAAGAGGGCATGTCGCTGCATGTGTTGTTGATGTATCCTGGTAGTCCAGGCGCCCGAAGACATGGTCGATGGAGTCTTCACCTTGGATGTCCGGCGCTTGTAGTCGTGGGGTCAATCAATCCTGACGGCGTGGCGTTCATGAGATTGCCGGTGACTAAGCCAGCGCGCGGATCATGCAGTTGTGGCAGGCTGGGCACGCATGCTATTCTCCACGTCCGTGCGTGTACCTTTTTTTTGGAAATGGGCATATATTAATATCACACGGATACCAATTACACCCAGCCTCTGCAACAACGCATACCCTAATGGCAATACGGATGCACACAGCCGAAAAAAAAAGAATTACAAAAAAGAAAGGCCCGGTGCAGGAATCCGATCCTTAGCAGCAGCGACACTAGCACCACCAAAACAATACCAGAAGTCCAACCCCTACAAAAGCAACGCCTCCAAGAAGGAAACAGTGCACAAGCACTGTCATCGCCCAATCAAAGATCTTAGGTTTTCACCCAGGAGAAAGTCCTCGCTCGCAAAGCAATGCCTTCTGCAAGGCTATTGTCAGGCACAACCAATGAAGGCCAGACCTTGGGTTCCACCCTGCAAGGTAAGACTGTGAACTCCTCCTGTGATGTCGCCTCCTCTAACAGACGCTACTGCGAGGCACAGATATCCAAGCCAGATCCTCACCGCCATAAAGACTCAATCCACCATAGTTCAACCACGTGTCTCTGTCTTCATGACATTCTCCACATCCGACTTCACCATGTGTATCATCAAAGACATGTCGCATGATGTAACAGCAAGCAGAGCTTCACCGCGCTCCCACCGAAACCAAACGGCCAGCAAAAAACACAAGTGCGCACGACCAAATTCCTTCCAATCCAGCAAGCTAACGTCATATGCGTCCATGGGAGTTCGTTGGCGGAGCCTTCCAGAACTAGACACTCCGGCCAGATCAATAGAGACACACATCAAGTACCTGTTGGGTCCACAGCATAGAAAACAAAAAATTTCCTACGATAAGAACTATACGCCAAGATCTATCTACTAGATACAGAGCAACGGGTGGACATACATCCATGGAGAACTTATCCTCGAAGACAACGAGTTTTGTTAACGAGTAGGAACTCGTGGTTGATGTAGTCATACGCTTGCCGATCTCAAGATCGTGTGGAAGTCCGAGCGCCGCAAATCAGCAGCGCATCCGTCTTCGCACACACGTTCAAGCCACCGGACAACCTCCACCTCCTCGCTCCAGCGATCCAGCGGAAGCAGCAACTCCTTCCAAACGAAATGCCACCGGGAACATGTATCTCGCTAATCCGAGACCATGGGGGAATAATTCTAGAGGGGGAGAGAGATCCTTCACAACGAGGTGTGAGGATGAAGGAGGGAATGGGTGGCCTTTTATAGGAGGAGAGGGGGTGCCCCCTCTCTCCATGGCCGGCGCATGGGGGGGTGACCCCTCACCTCCCCCATTCATGTGGTGGTAACCCCTCCACATTAAAATGCCTCTTCACATTCCCTTTTAAAGTCTCCACTTTAAATGCATTAAATTTCTCCAAATTTAATGCTCTCTCATTTAATAAAACTCTTTTTATTAAATTTATTCAGAATTTTGTTAATTACTTTAATTAACAAACATTCACATATAGCCCCTTGCAATATTTCAATATCACATGCAGAACCACCTTCTGCAATTTCACCGGAAACAATTTCCGGTTTCTATTGAAACAATTCTTGCGCTTTGCAATTCTTTCGTCTGAAAAATATGTGCTCCAAAATGGTGTCCCGTAACTCTTAAGTGTGCCACCCTACGGTTCGCGAATAATGCAGACATGATCGAGACCCTTCTCCGATCAATAATCAGCAGCGGGACCTGGAGATCCGTACTGACTCCTACACATTCAACGATGACTCCTGTGATCGTGAGAACCTTTAACGCTTGTAACTAAATCCCTTTGTCTCTCGATATATTACATGTCCGAGGTTCGATCATCGGTATCTCCATACCTAGTTTGATCTCGTTACCGACATGCACTCTTTTCTCGTTCCCGTGATATAACATTCTAGTGATCACATCACTTGCTTGCAAGCTATCCTAATGTGATATCACCGAGAGGGCCCAGAGTATATCTATCCGTCATCTGGATTGACAAATTCCACTCTTGATCCATGAGCCTCAACATAACACCTTCGTAGTACTGAACCCATCTTTATAGTCACCCTGTTACGGTGTGACGTTTGATGTTATCAAGATACTCTTCCGGTGTTAGCAATTAACATGATCTCATGGTCTAAGGATAAAGATTACTTCGTATGATGTTATAGCAATATAAACATAATGACTTGATCGTAATGCTATACTTCAGATGAATGTTCATCACATCATTTCACAAATGCTGTGACCTTTTTATTAACAACATCCAATGTCCATGATTAGGAAACCTTGATCATCTTGTTAATCAACAAGCTAGTCTATAAGAGAGGCATAACTAGGAACCCTTTTTGTTTATTAAACACACATGTATTGATGTTTCCTATCAATACAATTATAACATGCAAAATAAACATCTATCATATACAAGGAATACATAATAACAACTTTATTATTGTCTCTCAGGGCATATTTCCTTCAGTCTCCCACTTTCACTAGAGACAATAATCTAGTTTATATAGTGATAAATCTAACACCCATGGAGTTCTGGTGTTGATCATGTTTTGCCCTAGGGAGTACTTTAGTCAACGGATCTGCTACATTCAGGTCCGTGTGCACTTTACAAATCTTTATATCTCCATCCTTGACATGCTCGCGGATGGAGTGAAACCGGCGCTTAATATGCTTGGAATTCTTGTGAGACCTTGGTTCCTTGGCGTTGGCTATGGCTCCATTATTGTCACAATAGATCACCATTGGGTCCAACGCACTAGGAACCACACCTAGTTCCGTCATGAACTCCTTCATCCAAACCGCTTCCTGCGCTGCTTCTAAAGCAACAACATATTCCGCCTCCGTCGTTGATCCAGCCACCACAGGTTGTTTGTAGCTCCTCCAACTAACTGCTGCTCCGTTCAAGGAAATACGTATCCGGATTGAGACTTAGAGTCATCCGGATCAATGTCAAAGCTAGCATCGACATAACACTTAGCGATTAGCTCTTCTTCACCTCCGTATACAAGAAACATATCCTTAGTTCTTCTCAAGTACTTAAGGATATTATTGACCGCTATCCAGTGTTCCGAACCTGGATCAGATTGGTACCTACTAGTCAAACTGATAGCATGTGCCACATCCGGTCTTGTACATAGCATGGCATACATAATAGAGCCTATGGCCGAGGCATAGGGGATCTTATCCATCATCTCTCTTTCTTCCGCCGTAGCCGGACTTTGAGTCTTACTCAATGTCTTGCCTTGCAACATAGGTAAGAACCCCTTCTTACTTCCGTCCATATTAAACTTCTTTAATATCTTATCAAGGTATGTACTCTGGATAGCCCAATTGGGCGTCTTGATCTATCTCTATAGATTTTAATGCCTAATATATATGAAGCTTCACCAAGGTCCTTCATTGAAAATTTGCTGTTTAGATAACTTTTAACACTGTTTAAAAGATCTATATCATTTCCAATCAATAATATGTCATCCACATATAATATCAGAAATGCCACATTGCTCCCACTCACTTTCTTGTAAATACAAGCCTCTCCATAAGTTTGGACAAATCCAAACTCTTTGATCACCTCATCAAAGCAGAGATTCCAACTCCGGGATGCTTGCTTCAGTCCATAGATGGATCGCTGAAGTTTGCACACCTTATCAGCATCCTTAGGATCGACAAAACCCTTAGGTTGTATCATATACAACTCTTCTTAAATATTACCATTGAGGAACGCAGTTTTGACATCCATCTGCCATATTTCATAATCAAAATATGTAGCAATTGCTAACATAATCCTAACTGACTTAAGCATCGCTACGGGAGAGAATGTCTCATCGTAGTCAACTCCTTGAATTTGTCGAAACCCCTTTGCGACAAGTCGAGCCTTATAGATGGTTACATTACCATCAGCATCAGTTTTTCTTTTCAAAATCCATTTATTCTCAACGGCCTTTCGATCGTGAGGTAAGTCCACCAAGGTCCAAACCTGGTTTTCGTACATGGATTCCATCTCGGATTTCATGGCTTCTAGCCATTTGTTGGAATCTGGGCTCATCATCGCTTCTTCATACGTCGCAGGGTCATCCATTTCATCAACCATGAAATTCACATCAGGATTGCCGTACAGTTTAGGAGCTGCACGTGTCCTACTTGACCTGCGAGGTTCGGTAGTGTCCTCTTTCGGAGTTTCATGATCATTATCATTAGCTCTCTCTTCATCAGGTGAAGTCAACTCCGAAACAACTTCTGGTGCTGCGCCACTCGCCATTCCATGAAGAGAAGGTTCAATAACCTCTTCGAGTTCTACCTTCCGACTACTCACACCTTTCGCGAGAAACTCCTTCTCAAGAAAGGATCCATTCTTGGCAACAAAGACCTTGCCCTCGGATCTGTGATAGAAGGTATACCCAATCGTTTCCTTAGGGTCCTATGAAGACGCATTTTTCCGCTTTGGGTTCGAGTTTATCCGGTTGAAGTTTCTTCACATAAACATCGTATCCCCAAACTTTAAAAAATGACAGCTTAGGTTTGTTTCCAAACCATAATTCATACGGTGTCTTTTCAACGAATTTAGATGGTGCCCGATTTAAAGTGAATGCAGTTGTTTCCAGTGCATAACCCCAAAATGGCAGTGGCAAGTCAGTCAGAGACATCATAGATCGAACCATATCCAATAAGGTACGATTACAACGTTCCGACACACCATTACGTTGTGGTGTTCCGGCAGGCGTGAGTTGTGAAACTATTCCACAGTCTTTCATATGTGTGCTAAACTCGTAACTAAGATACTCTCCTCCACGGTCGGACCGCTGAAATTTGATCTTTCTGTTACGATGATTTTCCACTTCATTCTGAAATTCTTTGAACCTTTCAAAGGTTTCAGACTTATGTTTCATCAAATAGATATACCCGTATCTACTCAAATCATCCGTGAAAGTAACAAAATAATGATATCCACCTCGCGCCGACACACTCATTAGTCCACACACATCAGTATGTATGATTTCCAATAAATCTGTCGCCCGTTCCATTGAACCGGAAAACGGCGTTCTAGTCATCTTGCCCATAAGGCATGGCTCACATGTATCAAATGATTCAAAATCAAGTGATTCCAAAAGTCCATCAGAATGGAGTTTCTTCATGCGTTTAACGCCAATATGACCTAGACCGCAGTGCCACATATATGTAGATATATCATTATCAAGTTTAATCCTTTTAGCATCAACATTATGAATATGCGTAATACTACTATCGAGATCCAACAGAAATAAACCATTCAACACAGGTGCATGACCATAAAAGATATTATACATATAAATCGAACAACCATTGTTTTCATACTTAAACGAATAACCACTTTGCATCAAACACAATCTGGATACAATGTTCATGCTCAGTGCAGGCACCAAATAACAATTATTCAGGTTTATAACTAATCCCGACGACATATGGAGAGGCAGCGTTCCGACAGCGATCACATCAACTCTTGATCCATTGCCGACCCGCATCGTGACCTCATCCCTTGCTAGTTGTCGCTTGTTCCGCATCCCCTGAACCGAGTTACATATATTAGCAACCGATCCCGTATCAAATACCCAGGTGCTACTGCGAGTACTAGTCAAGTACACATCAATAACATGTATATTACATATACCTTTGTTTGCCTTGCCGGCCTTCTTGTCCGCCAAATACTTGGGGCAGTTGCGCTTCCAATGGCCAGTCCCCTTGCAATAGTAGCACTCAGTGTCAGACCTAGGGCCAGCTCAGGGTTTCTTTTCAGGCGCGGCGATAGATTTGCCGCCCTTCTTTCCCTTTTGCTTGCCTTTCTTGTCCTTCTTGAAACCGGTGGTCTTATTGATCATCAACACTTGATGTTCTTTCCTAATCTCCACTTCTGCAGTCTTAAGCATTAACAGAAGCTCGGGAAGAGACTTCTTCATGCCCTGCATATTATAGTTCATCACGAAGCTCTTGTAGCTAGGTGGCATAGATTGGAGAACACGATGTATGCCTAAGTCAATGGGAATCGTTATTCCCAAGGACACAAGCTTATCGGCGTACCCAGACATTTTGAGTACGTGCTCACTAACGAAGCTGTTCTCTTCCATCATGCAGCTAAAGAACTTTTCAGAAGCATTATAACTCTCTACAGCAGCATGGGTATCGAAAATCATTTTCAATTCTCCCGTGGTATCAAAGGCATTGCCATTTTCGAAACGTTTTCGAAGTTCTGGCTCTAGCCCATACAGTATGCCGCAATGAACTAAGTTGTGGTCCTCCTGATGAGTTATATAGACGTTCTTTTCCTCGTCAGGGGCATCAGGAGCTGGTGGGGGGCCTAGCGGCGCCTCTAGCACATATTGCTTTTGTGCAGTAGTGAGGAGAATCCTCAAATTCATAGCCCAGTTGGTGAAGTTGCTACCATTCGCAGCAAGCTTCTCTTTCTCCATGAACACATTGAAATTAAAAGCAGGTGGTGCCATCTACAACAGAATTTTTAAAATATATTTAGACTAAGTTTATGATAGATTGAGTTCAACTAATCCAAATTACTAATGAACTCCCACTCAAAAACGACATCCCTCATGTCCTTTTGGTGATTACATGAACCAAATCCACTACACCAAGTCCGATCATCACGTGAGTCGGTGTAGCTTCAAAGGAGAGCATCTATATGGGCATCATATCAACTATATGACTCATACTTAACCTTTCGGTCCGTGTTCCGAGGCCATGTCTGTACATGCTAGGCTCGTCAAGTAAGAACCTTAGTATTTGCGTGTGTAAAACTGTCTTGCACCCGTTGTATGAAAGCTTAGAGTCGAGAACACCCGATCATCACGTGATGCCTCAAAACACGATCCACAAAATGGTGCATACTTAAGGAAGAACACATTTTATCTCGATATCTAAATGAGGGATCATCTTATAATGCTACCAAAAGCGCCAAACTAGCAATATAAGATGCTAATGTGTGAAGTGAGGTGATATGGTCCATGCATTTGATCTATGATCTCTATCATTCTTTTGTGTGTAAGGCCAAGGTCTATGGAACTTACACGTTTAGTGAGTTGTAAGAGTATCTATCATACATCTACTTACAACAATACCATATCAAGACACTAGCCCAGCAACGATCTTAACTAGATGCCTCTAATTTATCAATTGCAAGTTTTACGTGGCTTAGGGCTTTCGAAGATAGAACCAGTCTTACCTACGAACATGAACCACAACGAGGATAACCAAGTTATTAGCAACTCGTTGTAAATCAGATATTGACTATAGTAGGAGAGACAGACACCCGCTAGCCACTTATGCAAAACTAGTTGCATGTCAGTCATGGAACCGGTCTCATGTACGATGACATGTAAGGTTGGTCCGGGCCGCTTCATCCCACTACCAATATCCAAAGTACATAGAAGATGCAATAACATGATCATCATCGCCCACATATAAACATATGTGTACTACCCGTGCAAAGCACCTACGCATAGATCAGGCTCTGATACCACTGTTGGGTCCGCAGCATAGAAAACAAAAAAATTCCTATGATGAGAACTATACGCCAAGATCTATCTACTAGATACAGAGCAACGGGTGGACATACATCCATGGAGAACTTACCCTCGAAGACAACGAGTTTTGTTAACGAGTAGGAACTCGTGGTTGATGTAGTCGTACGCTTGCCGATCTCAAGATCGTGTGGAAGTCCGAGCGCCGCAAATCAGCAGCGCATCCGTCCTCGCACACACGTTCAAGCCACCGGACAACCTCCACCTCCTCGCTCCAGCGATCCAGCGGAAGAAGCAACTCCTTCCAGACGAAATGCCACCGGGAACATGTATCTCGCTAATCCGAGACCATGGGGGAATAATTCTAGAGGGGGAGAGAGATCCTTCACAAGGAGGTGTGAGGATGAAGGAGGGAATGGGTGGCCTTTTATAGGAGGAGGGGGGGTGCCCCCTCTCTCCATGGACGGCGCATGGGGGGGTGACCCCTCACCTCCCCCATTCATGTGGTGGTAACCCCTCCACATTAAAATGCCTCTTCACATTCCCTTTTAAAGTCTCCACTTTAAATGCATTAAATTTCTCCAAATTTAATGCTCTCTCATTTAATAAAACTCTTTTTATTAAATTTATTCAGAATTTTGTTAATTACTTTAATTAACAAACATTCACATATAGCCCCTTGCAATATTTCAATATCACATACAGAACCACCTTCTGCAATTTCACCTGAAACAATTTCCGGTTTCTATTGAAACAATTCCCGCGCTTTGCAATTCTTTCGTCTGAAACATATGTGCTCCAAAATGGTGTCCGGTAACTGTTAAGTGTGCCACCCTACGGTTCGCGAATAATGCAGACATGATCGAGACCATTCTCCGATCAATAATCCGCAGCGGGACCTGGAGATCCGTACTGACTCCTACACATTCAACGATGACTCCTGTGATCGTGAGAACCTTTAATGCTTGTAACTAAATCCCTTTGTCTCTCGATATATTACATGTCCAAGATTCGATCATCGGTATCTCCATACCTAGTTTGATCTCGTTACCGACATGCACTCTTTTCTCGTTCCCGTGATATAACATTCTAGTGATCACATCACTTGCTTGCAAGCTATCCTAATGTGATATCACCGAGAGGGCCCAGAGTATATCTATCCGTCATATGGATTGACAAATTCCACTCTTGATCCATGAGCCTCAACATAACACCTTCGTAGTACTGAACCCATCTTTATAGTCACCCTGTTACGGTGTGAAGTTTGATGTTATCAAGATACTCTTCCGGTGTTAGCAATTAACATGATCTCATGGTCTAAGGATAAAGATTACTTCGTATGATGTTATAGCAATATAAACATAATGAATTGATCGTAATGCTATACTTCGGATGAATGTTCATCACATCATTTCACAAATACTGTGACCTTGTTATTAACAACATCCAATGTCCATGATCAGGAAACCTTGATCATCTTGTTAATCAACAAGCTAGTCTATAAGAGAGGCATAACTAGGAACCCTTTTTGTTTATTAAACACACATGTATTGATGTTTCCTATCAATACAATTATAGCATGCAAAATAAACATCTATCATATACAAGGAATACATAATAACAACTTTATTATTGCCTCGCAGGGCATATTTTCCTTGAAGAATGGACTCACTTTTCAAAAATCTTCATCTAGCCTACTGAGTTCTTTTTCTAATGCAGACTAGACATGCTGTCTTGGTGATAGAAGGTGTACTGGAGGTTTTGCTATATGTTTTGGACCAAATTTAATATCATTGAGTGCAAGAAAACAAGCCACTGTGTCCAGATCCAGTACTGAAGCTGAATACAAGTCTTTAGCAAATGCCACACCTGAATTAATATGGGTTGAATCTCTTCTTGGTGAACTTGGAGTTTCACTAAAGGAAAAGCCATGTTTATGGTGTGATAATCTAGGCGCAACATACTTATCTACAAACCATGTCTTCCATGCAAGGACTAAACATATTAAAATTGATTTTCACTTTGTCAGAAAAAGAGTGGCCAACAAGATGCTTGAGATCAAGTTTATATCCAGTAAAGATCAAGTTGCAGATGGTTTTACAAAGGCGCTACCAGATAAAGAACTCAATGAGTTTAAACGTAATCTCTTCCCTTCCGCTGGTACCTAGGTGCGGTGACTGCGCCCCCTTCTGGTGCCTCTCTTTAAGAGAGGTCCGGTTGGAGTACTACTCCATACCGGCAACGACTCTGATAACAAATAAGGAAAACATATTACATGATGTTTACTGTACCATGTGAAAAACAATGAATCTCTAATATTTCAGTGTATTGATTTCACCCTCGTGGGGATATATATAGAGTTACACGGGGTAGGTGGAGACTTGGAGTACAAGATTTAGAGTCCTAGTCTATCTCTAACCTATACACGTATACTTACTCTAACACTCCCTCCGTTCCAAAATATAAGACGTCTAAAGGATTACTCAAAAGTTAAATTTTACAAACTTTGATCAAATATTTATGAAATAATATCTACATTTACAATATTGAATGGACACGTTAATAAAATATATTTTTGTGAATATGCTGATATTGATTCGGTAGTGTAAATGTTCATATTTTTTTTATACAAACTTGTTTAAACTTAGAAAATATTGACTTTTGACTAATTCTTACATGACTTATATTTTAGAATGGAGGAAGTATTGCTTATCGGCTGGCAACAATATGCAACACAAAACCATCACAGGGAATCCTTTACGCGCGGTACAAATCTTGAATTGGAAACATATTAACACTACGGGAACTCCATACGTCGACCTTATCTTACGCCGACCGACGACAAAAGGTCGGGCTCGTCGGTGCAGGTTTCCGGACTCGTCAGCCGGTACACGGGGCCATCGGCGTATACATCCCGTTGGCGTAGTGCTCGAACCGCCGACGGCTGCCGTCGGCGTACACGTGCAAGCGGCTGACGGTGACCGTCGGCCTATGCCGCGCCGTCGGCGTAGGATGCCATGTGGCTCTGGTTAACGGTCCACCTGGCGGGCGCGATCCATAACGTTAGGCGCGTAGACACGCCGACGGCCAGGCCGTCGGCCTAGCTAGGGTACCACTTATGCGCCGATGGCATTGCCGTTAGCCTAGGTGGTTTATTTTTCTTTTTTCCCCAAAGTATAAAATTCATATAGTTGATTTATCTATGTCCTACTATAATTTTAATTTAGATGAAATTTATAAATAACTTGGTGATTGTAAAATAACCACGCGAATCTTCGGTATCCCGCCACCCGCATAGAATAACGACATGAACACGCGTCGAGGGCGAACGCTACAGGTAATTACTTTATCTGCAACATCCAGAAGCAATAGCATCATACCAATAGCACAATAAGATATATTAGAATCATATTCAATAGCCACAATCAAGATATTAGTTATCTTATTCAAGTTCTCGACATAGTTCTACTACAAATCAGATAATATCACTAATACATTTCGTTCAATCAAACTAGACACCGACTTCCGGGTACTGAGCCGCGGGCGGTGAACACCCAACGAGAAGGAACCATCACAGAGCTCGGGTGAGATCCCTGAAGAAACTGTCAGATATTGGAGACCATGACCTCCAATGCAGCCATATAGCGATGGACGTGCTCGTCCTCCTCCCTGACACGATTCCGTGCCACCTCCTCGGGGGGTCGGCTCCCTCTGAACCGATAGTAGACCACTCGACCGCCACCAAAGAAGATCCGGGTCGATGACGGGACCCGGATTCCTCACCAAGCTACGCATCCTGGAAGGTAATACCTCCCAGTGCCAGCCCAACGGAGCCTAGTCTCGAACATGCCTGGTGGAGCCTAGTGTCGAACATGTCCGGCGGAGCCCAGCAGTCCTCCGTTGTTGCCGTCGGGTTGAAGATGAGGATGTGGGTTGGGCATCCTAAAGTACATTGGTGAACCCTCGTATGGAGAATGCTATGGGGGTCGACCTGGAGGGCCCTCGGATTAGGGTTTCGTTAGAAAAGGACCACCTGAGCGCTGGGATGCCACAAGTACATGCATGTGGCACTAGAATACATGCACAAGGGTGGTGGATTGCTCCTAGATAGAAAACCTAGCTCCCAGGTATGACCGTCTACGGTGCATGTGCTAACACTTAGACAAGTGTGCTGGACCTGCAGGAACAAACTCCTGCAACGTGTCAAACAGAGGAAAACTGATGGAACCTTGGGCCTAGCCTTGGTTTTCCATGTAGTTATGACCTAAGAAAACCTAAACCACCAGAAAAGTACATTTATCAACCCTCGTGCAGAGTTTGCTATGAGGGTCGACCTACGAGGCCCTCGGATTAGGGTTTCATTAGAAAAGGACCGCCTGAGCACCAGGATGCCATGAAAACATGCATGTGGCCCTAGCATACATGCACAAAGGTTGTGGATTGATCCTAGATGGAAAACCTAGCTCCATGGTGTGTCAGTCTACGGTGCATGCGGTAACACTAAGAGAAGTGTGTTGGATCTGTAGTAGGAAACTCCCACGACGGGTCAAACAAACGCAATCCTGTGGAACCTTGGGCCTAGCCTTGGTTTTCCATGTAGTTATGACCTAAGCAAACCTAAACCAGCAGAAAAGTACATTGGTCAACCCTCGTACGGAGAATGTTATGGGGGTCGACCTGCGTGGCCCTCGTATTAGGGTTTCGTTAGAAAAGGACCGCTTGAGCGTTGGGATGCCACGAGAACATGCATGTGGCCCTAGCATACACAAGGGTGGTGGATTTCTCCTAGATGGAAAATCTAGCTCCCGAGTGTGACCGTCTATGGTGCATGCGATAACACTTAGAGAAGTGTGCTGGACCTCTAGGAGGAAACTCCCGTGACGGGTCAAACATAGGAAAACCAGTGGAACCTTGGTCCTAGCCTTGGTTCTCCATGTAGTTATGAACTAAGAAAACCTAAACCACCAGAAAATTACATTGGTTAACCCTCGTACGGAGATTGCTACGGGGGTCGACCTACGGTGCCCTCGGATTAGGATTACGTCAGAAAAGGACCGCCTGAGCGCCGGGATGCCATGAGAAAATGCATGTAGCCCTAGAATACATGCACAAGGGTGGTGGATTTCTCCAGATGAAAAACCTAGCTCCCGGGTGTGACCGTCTATGGTGCATGTGATAACACTTAGAGATGTGTGCTGGACCTACAGGAGGAAACTCCTGCGACGGGTCAAACAGAGGCAAAACGGTGGAACATTGGGCCTAGACTTGGTTTCACATGTAGTTATGACCTAAGCAAACCTAAACCTCTAGAAAAGTACATTGTTCAACCCTCGTATGGAGAATGCTATGGGGTAGACCTGCAGGGCCCTCGGATTAGGGTTTCGTTGGAAAAGGACCGCCTGGGAGCCGGGATGGCACGAGAACATGCATGTGGCCCTAGCATACATTCAGAAGGGTAGTGGATTTCTCCTAGATGGAAAACCTATCTCCCGGGTGTTACCGTCTACGGTGCATGCGATAACACTTAGAGAAGTATGCTGGACCTGCAGGAGGAAACTCTCGCGACGGGTCAAACGGAGGCAAAGCGGTGGAACCTTGGGACTAGCCTTGGTTTTCCATGTCATGGTCACCTAATAAAACCTAAACCACCAGAAAAATACATTGATCAACCCACGTACACAAAATGCTACGGGGTTAGTGATTGGTTCGTAGCAAGGAAAAGAAAAAATTTCTACCGCAAGAACGAACAAAACCCAGATCTAATCTAGATAAAATCCAAGATCTAATCTATTAGACATGTGCAACGAGATAGATCTGTACTAACCCTTGTAGATCCGAAAGCCTTGTGCGAGATCGGATCTCGTGGTTGATGTAGACGATCACTTGCCGATCTCAAGATCGAGTAGACGATCCTTCCGGCGTCGCGTTCCGGCAGCGCTTCCGTAGTCGGTCACACGTGCGGAGTCGATGCAGACCTTCCTCTCCCCGTTCCAACAAGCAGCAGAGGTAGTAGATCTCTCCACGGAATCCCAGCAGCATGACGGCGTGGTGGTGGTGGTGGAGTAGAGAATTCTGCAGGGCTTCGCCTAAGCCTGGGCAGAGCGAAGGAGGAGGAGAGAGGCGGCTAGGGCAAGAGTGGAGGGGCAAAGGGGGGGTGGCCCCTCCACCCATCTATATATAGAGGGAGGGGTGCGGCCTAGGGTTCCCACCCCTAGGCCCACATCCTAGGGCCGGCGCACAAGGGAGAGGGGGGAGGGAGTTACCTTCCCCCCAAGTCTCCCCTTTTCCTTTCTTGGTTTCCAAGTAAAGTCCACGGAACCTTCTGGAACTTTCCGGAACATTCCGAAACCTTCTAGAACCCCCATATAAACACTCCGGAACATTTCCGAACCTAGAAAATGATCTCCATTATATGAATCTCATTCTCCGGACAATTCCGGATCTCCTCGTGATGTCCCAGATCCAATCCGAGACTCCGAACAACATTCGGTCTCCAACGCACATTCCATATCTACCTAAACAACATCGAACCTTAAGTGTGTCACCCTACGGTTCATGAATATGCAGACATGATGGAGACACCTCTCCGATCAATAACCATCAGCGGGATCTGGAGATCCATAACGGCTCCCACATACTGAACGATGACTTCGTGATCGATAGAACCATTAACATACGAAACCAATTCCCTTTGTCACGCGATACTGTACTTATCCGAGGTTTGATCGTTGGTATCTCTTTACCTAGTTCTACCTTGTTACTGATAAGTACTCTTTACTCGTTCCATGATATGTCATCCCTTGTGACCTAGTCACATGCTTGCAAGGTAACTAGAGGACATTCCACCGAGAGGGCCCAGAGCATATCTATCCGTCATATGGATGGACAAATCCTAATCTTGGTCCATGCGCTTCAACACATACTTTCAGAATACCCAATGACACCTTTATAACCACCCAGTTACAAAGCGGTGTTTGATGTCATAAAAGCACCCATCCGGTGATGGTGATTAACATAACCTCATGGTCGAAGGATTAGGTTACTATGCATTTGAAAGTTTGTAGCAATACGAACTTAATGACTTGATCTTATGCTACACTTACTATGGGTGTGTGTCCATCACATCATTCTCCTAATGATATAACCTTGTTATCAATGACATCCAATGTCTATGATCAGGAAACCATGATCATCTATTGATCAACAAGCTAGTTCAACAAGAGGCTTACTAGGGACTCTTTTACGTTTACAAAACACACATGTATTAGTGTTTCCTTATAATACAATTATAGCATGGGATGTAAACATTCATCATAAACACAAAGATATAATAATAACCACTTTTATTATTGCCTCTTGGGCATATCTCCAACAGTCTACCACTTGCACTAGAGTCAATAATCTAGATTACATGGTAATATACCTAACACCCATGGCGTTCTGGTGTTGGTCATGCTTTGCTCTAGGGAGAGGTTTAGTCAACGGATCTGCCACATTCAGATCAGTGTGTAATTTGCAAATCTTTATGTCACCATCTTGGACATACTCGCGAATAGCATGGAAACGTAGCTTGATGTGCTTCAGCTTGCTATGTGACCTTGGATCCTACGAATTAGCTATGGAACCTGTGTTGTCACAGTAGATGGCCATCGGGTCCAACGCACTAGGAACCACGCCAAGTTCAGTAATGAACTCCTTAATCCATATGGCTTCTTGTGCAGCCTCCGAAGCAGCTATGTATTCCGATTGAGTTGAAGATTTCGCCACAACGCTTTGCTTGGCACTCCTCCAGCTCACTGCAGCACCATTCAACATAAATACGTATCTAGACTGTGACTTTGAGTCATCTGGATCGGTGTTCCAACTAGCTGATGGGTTCGTAGCATGGAAAACAAAAAAATTCTACCGCAAGAACGAACAAAACCTAGATCTAATATAGATAAAAGCCAAGATCTAATCTATTAGACATGAGCAACGAGATAGATCTTGTACTAACCCTTGTAGAACCGAAAGCGTTACGAGATTAGATCTCGGGGTTGATGTAGTCGATCACTTGCCGATCTCAAGATCGTGTGGACGATCCTTCCGGCGCCGCGTTATGGCAGCGCTTTCGCAGTCGGTCACACGTGCGGAGTCGAAGCAGACCTTCCTCTCCCTGTTCCAGCGAGCATCGGAGGTAGTAGATCTTCTCCACGGAATCCCAGCAACACGACGGTGTGGTGGTGGTGGTGGAGAGAATTCTGCAGGGCTTCGCCTAAGCCGGAGCAGAGCGAAGGTAGAGGAGAGAGGCGGCGTCTAGAGCTTGTTATGAGAGAGGGCTAGGAGGGGGCGCCCCCTTCCTTCTATTTAAAGGAGGGAGGCGCGCCTAGGGAGGGGGAGTCCTAGTAGGACTCCCCTCCTATGGCCAGCGGGTTGGGAAGGGGGGGAGGAGTCCTCCTCCCCCACGAATCCGTGTCTCGCCCCACAAGGTTTCCTTTGACCCTTTCTTGGTTTTCAAGCAAACACCAAGAACTCTTCTAGAACCTTCCAGAACATTCCGAAACCTTCTAGAATCTCCATACAAACACTCCAGAACATTTCCTAACTTAGAAAATGATCCCCAATATATGAATCTTATTCTCCGGACCATTCTGGATCTCCTCGTGATGTCCCGGATCCAATCCGAGACTCCGAACAACATTCGGTTTCCAACGCACATTCCATATCTACTTAAAACAACTTCGAACCTTAAGTGTGTCACCCTACGGTTCGTGAACATGTAGACATGATGGAGACACATCTCCGATCAATAACCATCAGCGGGATCTGGAGATCCATAACGGCTCCCACATACTCAATGATGACTTCGTGATCGATAGAACCATTAACATACGAAACCAATTCCCTTTGTCACGCGATATTCTACTTATCCGAGGTTTGATCATCGGTATCTCTATACCTAGTTCTTCCTTGTTACTGATAAGTACTCTTTACTCGTTCCATGTTATGTCATCCCTTGTGACCTAGTCACATGCTTGTAAGCTAACTAGATGACATTCCACCGAGAGGGCCCAGAGCATATCTATCCGTCATATGGATGGACAAATCCCAATCTTGGTCCATGCGCTTCAACACATACTTTCAGAATACCCAATGACACCTTTATAACCACCCAGTTATGAAGCGGTGTTTGATGTCATCAAAGTACCCATCCGGTGATGGTGATTAACATAACCTCATGGTCGAAGGATTAGGTTACTATGCATTTGAAAGCTTACAGCAATACAAACTTAATGACTTGATCTTATGCTATGCTTACTATGGGTGTGTGTCCATCACATCATTCTCCTAATGATATAACCTTGTTTTTAATGACATCCAATGTCCATGATCAGGAAACCATGATCATCATTCATTCAACAAGCTAGTTCCACAAGAGGCTTACTAGGGACTCTTTTATGTTTACAAAACACACATGTATTAGTGTTTCCTTATAATACAATTATAGCATGGGATGTAAACATTCATCATAAACACAAAGATATAATAATAACCACTTTTATTATTGCCTCTTGGGCATATCTCCAACAGTCTCCCACTTGCACTAGAGTCAATAATCTAGATTACATGGTAATATACCTAACACCCATGGCGTTCTGGTGTTGGTCATGCTTTGCTCTAGGGAGAGGTTTAGTCAACGGATCTGCCACATTCAGATCAGTGTGTACTTTGCAAATCTTTATGTCACCATCTCGGACATACTCGCAAATAGCATGGAAACGTAGCTTGATGTGCTTCAGCTTGCTTTGTGACCTTGGCTCCTGTGCATTAGCTATGGCACCCTTGTTGTCACAGTAGATGGCCATCGGGTCCAACGCACTGGGAACCACGCAAAGTTCAGTAATGAACTCCTTCATCCATATGGCTTCTTGTGCAGCCTCTGAAGTAGCTATGTATTCCGATTCAGTTGAAGATTTCGCCACAACGCTTTGCTTGGCACTCCTCCATCTCACTGCAGCACCATTCAAAATAAATACGTATCCAGACTGTGACTTCGAGTCATCTGGATCAGTGTTCCAACTAGCATCAGTGTAACCGTTTACAACAAGCTGTTCATCACCTCCATAAGAAAGAACCATATCCTTAGTCCTATTCATGTACTTTAGGATATTCTTGACCGCTGTCCAGTGTTCCATTCCAGGATCACTTTGATATCTGCTAGTCAAACCAACAGCATGTGCTATATCCGGTCTTGTACACAGCATGGCATACATGATAGAACCTATGTCCGAGGCATAGGGAATATTATTCATCTTTTCTCTGTCTTCTGCCATAGCCGGACTTTGAGTCTTACTCAAGGTCTTACCTGACAACATGGGCACGAACCCTTTCTTGCTCTCTTCCATTCTAAACTGCTTTAGAACTTTGTCTAAGTATGTACTTTGTGAAAGCGCTATTAGGCGTCTTGATCTATCTCTATAAATCTTGATGCCTAGAATATAAGCCGCTTTGCCAAGATCCTTCATTGAAAAACTATTATTCAAATAGGTTTTGACGCTATTAAAAAGTTCTATGTCATTCCCAATTAAACAATATGTCATCTACATATAGTACTAGGAATGATACAGAGCTCCCACTCACTTTCTTGTAAATACAAGCTTCTCCATAAGTTTGTATAAATCCAAAGTTTTTGATTACTTTATCAAAACATTGATTCCAACTCCGGGATGCTTGCTTCAGTCCATAAATGGAGCGCTGAAGTTTGCATACCTTGTCAGCATCACTAGGATCGACAAAACCCTTGGGTTGTACCATATACAACTCTTCCTCAATGTCACCATTAAGGAACGCCGTTTTGACATCCATCTGCCAAATTTCATAATCGAAATATGAAGCGATTGCTAACAAAATCCTCATAGACTTTAGCTTCGCTACTGGTGAGAAAGTCTCATCGTATTAAACTCCTTGAATTTGTCAGAACCCTTTCGCGACAAGTCGAGCTTTATAGACGGTAACATTACCATCAGCATCTGTTTTTCTTTTGAAAATCCATTTGTTCTTGACAGCCTTACGGCCATCCGGTAAGTCCACCAAAGTCCATACTTGGTTTTCGTACATGGATCCCATTTCGGATTTCATGGCTTCTAGCCATTTGTCGGAATCTGGGCTCACCATAGCTTCTTCATACGTCGCAGGGTCATCAGTGTTGTCCACCAACACGATGTTCAAGGCAGAGTCATACCAATCAGGAGTGGTACGAACCCTCGTTGACCTGCGAGGTTCAGCAGTAACTTCGTTCGAAGTTTCATGATCACCATCATTAGCTTCCTCTCCACTTGGTGCAGGAGGCACAAAAACATCTTCCGGTGCTGCGCTACTCTCAACTCCGAGAGAAGGTTCAATAACCTCGTCGAGTTCTACTTTCCTTCCAGTCACTTCTTTCGAGAGAAATTCCTTCTCAAGAAAGGATACATTCTTGGCAACGAAAACTTTGCCTTCGGATCTATGATAGAAGGTATACCCAATTGTTTCTTTAGGGTATCCTATGAAGACGCATTTCTCCGCTTTGGGTTCAAGCTTATCGGGTTGTAACTTCTTTACATACGCCTCGCAACCCCAAACTTTAAGGAATGACAACTTAGGTTTCTTACCAAACCACAATTCGTACGGTGTCGTTTCAACGGATTTAGATGGTGCCCTATTTAAAGTGAATGCGGATGTCTCTAATGCATAGCCCCAAAACGATAGCGGTAAATCTGTAAGAGACATCATAGACCGAACCATATCTAAGAGAGTTCGATTACGACGTTCGGACACACCATTACGCTGTGGTGTTCCCGGCGGTGTCAACTGCGAAAGTATTCCACATTTCTTTAAATGCATGCCACCTCCTAGGGCCTCCACCCCTCTATATATAGAGGGAGGGGTGCGGCCTAGGGTTCCCACCCCTAGGCCCACCTCCTAGGGCCGGCGCACAAGGAAGAGGGGGGAGGGAGTTACCTCCCCCCCCCAAGTCTCCCCTTTTCCTTTCTTGGTTTTCAAGTAAAGTCCACGTAACCTTCTGGAACTTTTTGGAACATTCCGAAACCTTCTAGAACACCCATATAAACACTCCGGAACATTTCCGAACCTAGAAAATGATCTCCATTATATGAATCTCATTCTGAGGACAATTCCGGATCTCCTCGTGATGTCCTAGATCCAATCCGAGACTCCGAACAACATTCGGTCATCCCTTGTGACCTAGTCACATGCTTGCAAGCTAACTAGATGACATTCCACCGAGATGGCCCAGAGCATATCTATCCGTCATATGGATGGACAAATCCCAATCTTGGTCCATGCGCTTCAACACATACTTTCAGAATACCCAATGACACCTTTATAACCACCCAGTTACGAAGCGGTGTTTGATGTCATCAAAGCACCCATCCGGTGATGGTGATTAACATAACCTCATGGTCGAAGGATTAGGTTACTATGCATTTGAAAGCTTGTAGCAATACGAACTTAATGACTTGATCTTATGCTACACTTACTATGGGTGTGCGTCCATCACATCATTCTCCTAATGATATAAACTTGTTATCAATGACATCCAATGTCCATGATCAGGAAACCATGAGCATCTATTGATCAACAAGCTAGTTCAACAAGAGGCTTACTAGGGACTCTTTTACGTTTACAAAACACACATGTATCAGTGTTTCCTTATAATACAATTATAGCATGGGATGTAAACATTCATTATAAACACAAAGATATAATAATAACCACTTTTATTATTGCCTCTTGGGCATATCTCCAACAATTAGACTTGCGAGGCCCTCAGATTAGGGTTTCGTCAGAAAAGGACCGCCTGAGTACCGGGATGCCACGAGAACATGCATGTGGCCCTAGAATAAATGAACAAGGGTGGTAGATTGCTCCTAGATGGAAAACCTAGATCCCGGGTGTTACCGTCTATGGTGCATGCGATAACACTTAGATAAGTGTGCTGGACCTACAGGAGGAAACTCCCGCGACGGGTCAAACGGAAGCAAAGCGGTGGAACATTAGGACTAGCCTTGGTTTTCCATGTCGTGGTCACCTAATAAAACCTAAACCACCAGAAAAATACATTGGTCAACCCACGTACAGAGAATGCTACAGGGTTAGACTTGCGAGGCCCTCAGATTAGGGTTTCGTCGGAAAAGGACCGCCTGAGCACGGAGATGCCACGAGAACATGCATGTGGCCCTAGCATAAATGAACAAGGGTGGTGGATGATACATTGCAAATGTATCTATAATTTTTGATGTTCCATGCTTGGTTTTATCCACTTTGTTGTGTTTTGTTCCAACTTTGGAGTACTTTTCATATGATTTCTTGGACTAACCTATTAACAAGAGCCACAGTGCCAGCTGCCTGTTTTCTGCTGTTTTTGGTTCCAGGAAAGTCAGAAAATGAATATTCTCGGAATTGGACGGGACAAAAGCCAAAGTGCCTATTTTTCCGGAAGGGATCAAGTGCCAAAATACGAGATGGAGAAGGGCCTAGGGGCCACCACACCACCTGGCCACGCGGCTAGGCCTGGCCCGCGCCAGGGGGTGGTGTGGCCACTCCCGGTACCCCCTTGGCCTCTCCTTCCGCCTATATATTGCCCTCGGGATGAAAACCCTAAGTACCCGATCAAAAATATACGAAAGAGTCTGTAGCCGCCATCATCTCCATCCCTAGATTGGGAGGGATCTGAAGCTCTTCCCGGCACCCTGCCGGAGAGGGGAATTCACCATGGAGGCCTTCTTCATCACCATGCAAGCCTCCGGTGTGATGCGTGAGTAGTTCATCCTTGGACTACGGATCCATGTAGTAGCTAGATGGCTGGTTTTCCTCCTTTGTGCTTTCATTTTTAGATCTTGTGAGCTCTGTTCATGATCAAGATCATCTATTTGTAATTCATACATGTTGTGTTTGCGGGGATCCGATGGATATTGAGATGCTATTTCAGATTGATTATTGATTCTATCATGTCTTTGTTATTTGTGACCTTGCATGCTTTCCGTTGTTAGTAGTTATCTTGGCCAAGTAGATGCTAGCAACTCCAAGAGTTAGTATTTATGCTCGATAGTGGGTTCATGCCTCTGGTAATCTGGGGAAGTGACAGAAATCTCTAAGGTACTAGATGTGCTCTTGCTATTAGGGAGAAAACAACAATCCTTTGTTCATAGAATAATCGTATTGTTTACTTTACACGCAGTTCGTAAAGCAATAATATGTTGCTTGCAACTTAATACTAGAGGGGGTTCGGATGATAACCTGAAGGTGAATTATTAGTCATAGATGCAGTTGGATGGAGGTCTATGTATTATGTTGTAATGCCCAATCAAGTCTCAAAGGAGTCAAGATGATTAGTATATGCATGTATGGCTTTCTCGGTGTTTGTCAATTGCCCCGCTGTAATTTGTTCACCCAGCATGTTATCTATCTAAAGAGAGCCACCTCTAGTGAACTATGGATCCCGGTCCTTTTTCTTTACATGCAATCTACAACTGTTTACTTCTTTGTGTTTACTTTCTGCAAACTTTTACTTCTTTCCATTCGATACGTTTAATCCTTTGTTTTCCGCGAAACACGGTGAGATTGACAACCTCATCGCAAGTTGGGGACAAAGTTCTGTGGTTGTGTTGTGCAAGTCTCCACGTTGCTACTAGCACCGGTAGTGCGCCCTGCCGAAGTGTTGGGTCCGCAGCATAGAAAACAAAAAATTTCTTATGGTGTGAACTACACGCCAAGATCTATCTACTAGGTACAAAGCAACAGGTGGACATACATCCAAAGAGAACTTACCCTCGTAGACAACAAGCTTTGTTAACGAGTAGGAACTCGTGGTTGATGTAGTCGTACACTTGCCGATCTCAAGATCGTGATTAAGTCCAGCAGGTCCAGCTCCAGCACGTCCATCAGATCCAGCTCCAGCACCACCAAATCCAGCACCGCAAAGAAGCGGTGCATCCGTGATCGCACACACGTCCGGTACCCCGACAACCTCCGTCCCTCGCTCCAGCAAAGCAGCGGAAGCAGCAACTCCTTTCCAGATAAAGCCACCGGGAACATGTATCTCGCTAATCCGAGACCATGGGGGAATAATACTAGAGGGGGAGAGAGATCCTTCACAAGGAGGTGTGTGAGAGAGAAGTGAGGGGAGGGGGGCATTTTATAGGAGGAGGGGAGGGTACCCCTCCCATGGCCAGTGCCCCATGGAGGTGACCCTTCACCTCCCCCATTCATGTGGTGGTAACCCCCTCCACATAAATTAGCCTCTTCACATTCTCCATTAAAGTCTCCACTTTAAATTCATTAAATTTCTCCAAATTTAATGCTCTCTCATTTAATAAAACTCTTTTATTAGTTTTATTCAGAATTTTGTTAATTACTTTAATTAACAAACATTCACATAAAACCCCCTGCAACATTTCAATATTACATGCAGAACCAATTTCAGCAATTTCACCCGAAACAGTTTCGGTGTCTATTGAAATAATTCCAGCGCTTTCTTAAATCTTTATCTGAAACATATTTGCTCCAAATGGTGTCGGTATCCCTTAAGTGTGTCACCCTAAGGTTCGCGAATAATGCAGACATGATCGAGACCCCTGTCTGATCAATAATCAGCAGCGGGACCTGGAGATCCATACTAACTCCTACACATTCAACGATGACTTCTATGATCGTGAGAACCTTTAACGCTAGTAACTAAATCCCTTTGTCCCGCGATATATTACATGTCCGAGATTCGATCATCGGTATCTCCATACCTAGTTTGATCTCGTTACCGACATGTACTCTTTTCTCGTTCCCGTGATATAACATTCTAGTGATCACATCACTTGCTTGCAAGCTATTTCAATGTGATATCATCGAGAGGGCCCAGAGTATATCTATCCGTCATCGGGATGGACAAATCCCACTCTTGATCCATGAGCCTCAACATAACACCTTCGTAGCACTGAACCCACCTTTATAGTCACCCTGTTACGGTGTGACGTTTGATGTTATCAAGATACTCTTCCGGCGTTAGCAATTAACATGATCTCATGGTCTAAGGATAAAGATTACTTCGTATGATGTTATAGCAATATAAACATAATGACTTTGATCGTAATGCTATACTTCGGATGAATGTTCATCACATCATTCCACCAATGGTGTGACCTTGTTATTAACAACATCCAATGTCCATGATCAGGAAACCTTGATCATCTTGTTAATCAACAAGCTAGTCTATAAGAGAGGCATAACTAGGAACCCTTTTGTTTATTAAACACACATGTATTGATGTTTCCGATCAATACAATTATAGCATGCAAAATAAACATTTATCATAAACATGAATAAGATAATAACCACTTTATTATTGCCTCTCGGGCATATTCCCTTCACGAAGCTCAGCTAGTAACACCTTTGGGGCGTTTCCTTGCTCCTACTGGTTCGATTAAACCTTGGTTTCATAACTGAGGGAAAACTTGCTGCTGTGCTCATCATACCTTCCTCTTGGGGTTCCAACGAGCTCTATGTCGAACGACGAGCACATCAAGATCTTTTCTGGCGCCGTTGCCGGGGAGTCAAGGACATCTTCACAAGGGGAGTCCCTCATAACCAATCTCTTTACTTTGTTGTTTTTGTTCTGCTTAGTTTTCTTTTTGCTTTGTTTGCTTGTTTTGCTCTTCAAAAAACACAAAAAAAATTAGTTTACTGTTTGCTTTCTTATTTCAAAAAACACAAAAAAATTAAGTCTCCTTTAGTAGTCACCTCTCCCTTAGTTCATCATGTTGATCCCTACATTCACCTTGAAAGACCTTTCAATTGGTAGTGGTTCTATAATTGGGAAAGACAATATTGAAGAATTCTTTAATCATATTAGTAAGCATGAAGATACTTAGGATAGATCCCTTGCAGAACTTGCCCCAAACTATGAGATTGTTGCAGCTTCTTTAATTCACATGTTAGAAGCTAGGTTTGTTAACCTCAACCCCTTAATGCAAGTAATGTTTCTTAAGCTTAAAGAAATTGAGGAAGCTAGAAAAGTCTTTGAATGTTTCAATATGCTAGGCTCATGTGTAGATGTTGTTGGTACATGAGAAAGATGAACAAAACCGAACCTAATGGGGAGGAACCTAAGATACCAATACCCTTTAAACTAGTAGGAATACATGATGCCATAGAAAAGAATCTTGATTGGATTGTTCCAGCAAACCCGTTTGATGAGAATAGTGAACCTAAGAGCATTGAGAGAGGATCCTCTAGAACTTATTTGGATGATATACCTTGCCTTGTTGAAAATATTTCTGGTATTGATCTTAATGCTTCTTCATTTGAGAACACTTGATTCTTTCTTTGCTTCTTATGCCTAATTTAAAGGCGTTAAAGAAAAGTACTTATTAGGAGATAACCCAAAAGTTTTAGATGAGTCTTGGAAGTTATTACCTCTGTAATAACCTCTCCTTATCCTTTTTATTTGCTTTTTGTGCCAAGAGTAACCTCTAACGAGAGTAAAGTAATGATTGGAAAAGTTGCTGTCCCGAAACAGATTTTTGTGCTTCACCGTAAAAATTCGTGAGAGGGCTCTGTATGTCGGATTGAGCTATAATTTTTTGTGACGTAGAGCGATTGGCGAGAACCCGGAATCTACAGTAATCGAATGGAAGTCACTGAACGGAAAGGGTGGAGCACTAACAGGGTGAGAAATGGCCGCGTCTTGCGAGAAACGGTCGCGTTTCATGTCACTTCATCAACAATTAACATATATGTATTCCTGAAACAAAGCAGAATAAGCTGACTTTAGCCCCTCTTAGGCTCTGCAACTGAATTTTCTTTTAAATATATTAGCATATATGCTTATGTAAATTCATACATGTTCTACGTTGTTCTACAATTTCGACACGAGTTAACAAAATTTTCAGTGCCCTTGACTTGGAGCATGCTCAATGATTAATGAACAAGCGAGTTTCATCGACTAAGTGGGTCTAAAAGAAATATCATCTATTTTTCATTTTGATGTGTAGAAATTATCAAACTTGATTACATATTAGATCTTGCTTTTATATAAAGATTCGTGATAACTTCCAGCCATACCTTCTCTTTTAAATTTTGTTGAATGAGTGAATAATTTGGATATATCAAGTATAACTCCTGCATAGAATTAGTATATATGTAATCTGGTTGTTTGTATTGACTAAACTAATCATTTAATAATCCAACAACTTATAAGTTTTGAATACAAAGCTCTGTCTTCCCTTGGAGCTCTGCAACTCAAATAGTTGCAAGCATCGATTTTGAGGCAGTCGAACAAGGTTACCGTGTGATCTTCATAATTTAGCTTGTTTTGAAATCATTAGTTTTTTACCTTGATTATATAACATGCCAGTTTCTTGTGGTACTGAACTTGGTCTATTGTTTGATGTATTTTTGTTTGAAGTTTGCTCGATGTATCTTTTTGTTTACTTAAAAAACATGGGTATCCTATGTTTTTTATGAGATTCAATTTGAAATAAGTGTCCACTTCTTGCGTCTAAGGTCAGATCTCTCGGTTTCAGACATGTCTAACACGTAAACTCAAGGTAGTTTTTTTAATCCGATTCTCATCTGCTTTTGCCATGGCGGCAATGAACCGACGTGGACATGGTTTCTCCTAGGTGCAATCATCCATTGATTATCTGAAAATCAAACTGCATTCTTGGTTCTCAAATTGTGAGGTGCGGGCTTGTAGTTGTAGACGTACTGCAATAGAGTCGCCCACGAGCTATTAGATTTTTTATTAGGAAAAAATTGTACAATACCCGTGACGCCCAATCCTGGGTGGAATCGCTGTGAAATTAACTTGTAGACGGATCGGAATCCAATGCTCCCTCGGATTGCACGCCCGCGATCAACCGTGTGTTTTCCCTATATTTATGGCAAGATCGGATCCAAACGTTGCGCTAACCAACGGTGCGTCGGCGAGAGCAATCCGTCAGCATGCTTACTTCAAGCAGCCACACCATGGTGTCACCGGGGATGCGGCGAGATCGCATCAGCGACCTCCCGGACGATGTGCTGGGCCACGTCCTCTCCTTCCTCCCAACCGCAGAGGCCGGCCGCGCGGCGCTGCTGTGCCGGCGGTGGCGCTACATCTTGGGCCACGTGCACACCGTCTCGTACGAGGAGCAGGAAGGAGACAGTTCCTCCGCCTGGGGCTCCTTCTACTTCGAGGCCAACAAGTCCAGGACCTGCCGCAACGCCCTCCTCGAAGGCGTCAGCCGGGCTTTGCTCTACCACCGGCGGTTCGGCGGCCACGTGCCCCTGCGCAGCTTACGGCTCGCCTTCGACGACTTCAAGCCGGCCTGGGACGCGCTCCATGTCGACCAGTTGCTCAACTACCTGCTGCACAACGCCGCCGACCGGGAGTTCCAGCTAGACCTGCGCTTCCGCCTCTGCCCCATCTGCCCCAGCGACAGGTACCGCTTTGCCAACGACGACGACGACGAGGAGGACACGGACAGCGACTCGGACGGCGACTCTGCAGGGTACGACAACAAAACGCGGCTCTATCTCCTCCCGAGGAGGCTCTTCTCCTGCGCCGCCCTCAAAGACTAGCGCTGGACACGAGCTGGCTCGGGCTGGCTCGAGCCGAGCCAGAGAAAAGCTCGGGCTGGAGCTGGCGAGCTCGAGCCAGCTCGGCAGTGAGGGCGAGCTGCCTCAGTGGGCTCGGCTCAGGCTCGCGAGCTAGCGACACCCAGGTCCCAGGAGATCGAACCCAGGTCCTGTTGTATCTGTTTTCTTTCATTTTTTTGCACATTTAGGTACTGAAATTGAAGATCCAATGATCCAAACAAAATTCTACGAAAGGAGATTATATAAATTTAAATATAGATGAATCCATTTCAACAATAAAACTGAAAAATAGCAACAAGCAGCAAATTAACCATCAGGTTGCATCCTTACATTAACTTTTCAACATGGTGCATCCTTACAGTAACTTTTCAAAAATTGACAACCATGGTGCATATTAGTTGCTAGTCACCACATCAACATCCAAGTTCCAAGTTACATTCTCAAATATTAGTTCCATTCTCCAAACACAAACTCAAAAGGATAAGTTCCAACTTCTCCAAGTTCCATTCTCCAATACAAACATCAACATGAGTCTACAAGAAAGAAATAGTTTAGTAGATGCTTTTCTCACCTCTCAAATGTTAAGGATTTTTGTAATTACCATTAGTTGCTAGTCACCACACTTATAGGCAACTTGATGCTCTCCACATCCTCCTCCTCCTCATCCATGCTTACCTCCTAAATATGAGAAAGTTAGCAATGCATATTATATTATATGACAATGAAACAAGATAGTAGAGAATGTGAGAGAGATGAGAATCATACCATCACATTCAAGTCTTTATGGGCACCCTTAATGTAGCTTCCACCACAAACCAAAGCTTCTACCATATAAGGTTTTAGAGAACTTCTATAGTCATCCAACACCCTTCCACCAGTGCTAAAAGTGGATTCCGAAGACACGGAACTAGCCGGAATAGTCAAGAAACGCCTTGCCATCTTTGCCAACACCGGATATCTAAGTGAATTCACTTTCCACCAATTAAGCAAGTCAAAGTTGGGAGCATTTTCCTCACCGGCATCTTCTAGGTAGTTTCTCAACTCACTCTTTGATGATTTTGTGGTGGTGTTGGCACGCCAATTGTGGAAGTCACTATCCGATGCCGGCATTGAACTACTAACTATAGGAGGCTTGGATGATGATTGGCCAACTTTTTCGGCTTGCTTCTTTTCATTTTCAAACTTCTCAAACAAGGTGAACAACTCACTTTCAACAGAATCCGTCTCCATTTCAGCCGTGAGCTCATCATAGAGCTCATTAAAGGCCCACCTTATGTACAACAACTTGTACCTTGGATCTAGGATAGTTGCAAGCACCATGACATTGTTTTTTCTTCCCAATACTTGTTGAAATTTTCCATCATCGCTTCTCCCATCTTCTTGTAGGTTGCATTCTTGTGTTTCATTGCTTTCACCAATGCAATCTTAATACTCACAATGTGGGGGTAGAATATGTTTGCCGTGGGATATGTTTGGGCTGAAAATGCCGTAGTCACTTGAGACAAAGAGAAAAGCATTGGCTCAATAAGCTCAAACAATTTCCATTCTTCACTTGTAGACTCCCACTTGTAGTTGAGATCGGAAATGGCATAATCTTTGAGTGCCTCTTTGTATGGAAGGCCCGTAGATATCATCTTGTAAGTTGAACTCCACCTTGTAGAGACATCTAGTGACAAGTGAGCACCAATTGTGAGATTTAAACCTCGACAAATCTCAACAAACTTGTGCATGCGAGCAACCGATTTTTTGAAGTACTTCACGGTCTCTCTTAAGTTGTGTGACAAAGTGTTGGTACATGTTGTCCCATCTTGCACCACCAAATTGATGATATGTGCACAACACCGAACATGAAAATAGATGTCTTGGAATTTTGCACCTCTCCGGAACTTAAACTTTGCCTTCAAATCCTTGACAGCAACATCGTTGTTGGAAGCATTGTCTAGTGTGAGGGATATTACCTTGTTCTCTATTTTCCATTCGGTCACACACTCCCAAAGAGCATCGGCAATGACATGTCCACTATGAGGTGGGTCCAACTCCATGAAAGCTAGCACACGGGTTTGCATGATCCAATTGGCATCTACATAGTGTGCCACCACACACATATAAGACAAGGTTTGATTGCTTGTCCACAAATCCGTAGTGAGACTAATGTACTCCACATCCTTGAGTGCATCTCTAAGAACATCCTTTGCTTTCTTGTAGACCCTAAAGCACTCGGCTCTAATTGCCTTTCGGCCAATGGATTGATAGAGTGGATTCAAATACCCCATCACAATGTTGAACCACTCATGTTCAACCATCCTAAATGAGTAGTTATGGACCATTATCATCTTAGCAATGAGCTCCTTAACAATTGCTTGTTCAAACCCAACATCTCCAATAGAACTTTTTGCACTAGCATTGGTTGGCTTGAACCCAAGACGCTTTTGGATCTTGACTCTCTCAAGTTTTCTTAGGCGGTGCTTGCAAACTTTCCAATGCCTATGGAGTGTTGATGTGCTTGAACCTTGGACATATGCATATAGTCTATTGCAATGGTTGCACTTTGCCTTCAACACTTGAGGGTTCACATGATCCGGATCATCGTCGGTGTGCACCATCACCTTCTCAAAATGATCCCAAGCCGGAGAATTCTCTATGACTTCTCTGCCTTTCTTTATTTTCTTCTTTGGTTTGGCACTTCGTTTATCTTCTCCCGAACTAATATCCAATGGTGCTTGCTCTATTTCATCACCTTCTCCTAGAACCCCATCCTCGGACATGGTGTCATTATGATCAAAAGAGTTGTCATCGTCTTCATCTTCATCATTGGGAGAATACATTTCCTCTTCCACGTTGGCATCTTTGTCACTATGTTGCTCCTCTTCCTCATGAACATCCATCTCTTCTTCCTATTAAAACAATTAAAAAAATTCTCATCAACAATCATAGATCATAAATTAGCATACACATGATTTATATATTGACAAGTTACTCACCATCGATTCCGATGGTGATGCATGAGAGGTCTTCCGAACAACCTCGGGTTTCTTGAAATGTGCGAGAGGAAGACGACGAGGCGGAGGAGGGTGTTTTAATAATTTTGCGAGAGGTATATCACTCGGATCGATTAGCTCAATGCTTGGGTTCGCCTTAGACCGGGGCTTGCTGCCGTTGCCAACCTTTCCTTTCATCTTACTCGACGTCGGGACTCCACCATAAAGCAAGGAGAGTGTCTTCTCCTTGTTCGGTTGTTTCGGGTCCATGCGTGCTCACCACAAGCACATATTAGTACACAAATCAGTGCTCAAATAACCACATAAACTAGAGTACAGATTATTACAACTACATGGCAGTAGCTATTGGCCACATAAACATTTTAGTTGTACAAATCGGCATAGATACTAGTTGCATACGTGATGGCTGCTGCTCTCTATATGTCCAAATCGGTAGAAATATGTCCAAATAAATCCATACGTGATGGCTACTGCTCTCTATATGTTCTATACAAATCCAATTGCATCAAAAGAGAGAGAAAAAGGGGACGTCGGAGAGGGGCGTACCTTGTTGGCGTTGGCCGCTCGATCTGCTGGTTGCTCGCCTAGCGCAGTGGCACTGCTGGGCGCGGCGGAGAGGGGCGACCAGGTTCAGCTGGAGAGGGGCGTGGTGGAGAGCCGGAGAGGGGCGTGGTGGAGAGGGCCGACCAGTTCAGCCGCCAGCCTTCGACATCTGCTGGGCATGGCGGCAACGGCGCCCGCTGACTTCCTCGACCTAGAACAAGACTGACTGGATACGAGCGGAGCGACTGCGACCTGTGTTCCACGCCTTTGTCTATCGATCTAGCAGGCCTGAGTTTTCTAGCCCATCATCAATCTACCTAGCACTACCAGTCCCTCTTCTATTTGGAAAAAAAATGCGAGCCAGACGAGCCGGACCGGGCCGAGCCCGAGCTGGCCGCGGTCCACATTTCCGGACTCGGCTCGGTCCAGCGCTTCCAGCGGGCCGAGCCCACCAGACCTACTTCAACGTCCAGATCTACTCAAGACGCTCTCCCTCGGACACTGCCGGCTGAAGCTGCCCGCGGAGGTGAACCTGCCTTTCCTGCACACGCTGCGCCTGACGGGCATCCTCAACGACTCCGGCAGGAGCGTCCAGAGGCTGGTCTTGAGCTGCCCCCGCCTCACCGACCTCACGCTGGAAGCCGTCCGCCACCTCAGAACCTTCTCCGTCCTCCACAGACCCCTCCGCTGCTTTGCGCTCCGGTGCTGCCACACCGCCAAGTCCGTCCATATCGACGTGTCTGAGCTGTTGTCGCTGGAATACCGTGGTGCCGTGCCCGCTGACTCGCTGTTGACCCTGCACGGCTCCCCACCGCAGCAGTACACAAGCAGCTTCGACTTCTCATGTTGAGCCGTGGCCGGGTGATGGTCTGATGGAGATCAACATGGTGTACTACGAGGGGAACGAGACGTAGAGGACCTCTCCTGTTTGGCAATGTCATGATCAAGGAAAAAAATAGCGTGCTATTTCTTTCAGTGTGGCCCTTCTCTAGACGCTATAGAAGCTATAGCGTGCTATTTTTCAAAATGCGTGTGTTAAAAAATTAAAAAATTAAGGTATAGCATGTATTACTAGGGATTTCAGCAGCTATTTTTTTGGAGTAATACATACATAACTAATTAACTAATAGTGGCCAAACGACAAAGTTTGATTGACATCCAGTGTAGGACAAGTTGGAGGAGAAGACTTGCGCCAGGTTAGCTCATTGGTCGAGAACTGGCACTCCTCTGTTCCCGCATACTCCTTTCCCCTTTAGTCCGTTTTATAGCGTCAGCGGTAGCCATATCTGTCTTGAATATCTTAAACTCCTCTTCGTCGAGCATCCGATTTTTCTTACTAATAACCTCCCAGCTTTTACCTTTATCAATGTTAGTCTTCACCCGGGTTTTCTAGCTGCTCAAGGCATTTCTCATCTTCGTGAGGGCTAGTTTGTTCACCGGGTTCTTTCTCTCGAGGTTTCTAAACCGCTTTGGGAATCTGTATCGCTTGTGAAGCTTCTTAAGGAGGTTATCGACCAAAGCTGCATTGTCAGCATGTCTGTCTGATGTACTTCGTGTTGATCGACATGCTTTCCCGGACGATGCACCCGAGTTGCAGGCCGTACCCTTTAGCAATCGCCTCTGGCGCAATGGGTAGGCCACTTTCCGTGACCTTAGTGAACTCATCGCAGACGGTGGCGAGCACTGGCACCTTCCGCTCCTTCTGTTCCTTCTTCTTCTGAGAAGCGGCCGGGTTGCCGCTACCGCCATCCGTGCGCTCGCCGCCATCGGTGTGGGCGCCGCCATCGGTGGTGTCATCCTCTTCGCCGCCGCCTTTACTAGTTTCATCGTAGTCGTCTTCGTCCCCCTCGTAATCAGGATCTCCGCCCTCATTGGCCCCAGCAGCTCTGGCGACGGTCGCCTCCTCCTCCGGTGGTGGTGTCATCCTCATCGCCTCCTCCTCCTGTTGGGAACCCCCGCCAGAATGACTGGTTGGCCTGTCTAACTTGTTCTTCGACGCTGATTATGTGCTTAGAAGGGCCAGACTCCTTGTTGCCCGACATGTTTGCACTACTCTATATAAAAGAGACAAAAAGTTAGCACAAATCTCGGCCAAAAAATTCGGCATGACCTTTGCTATTTTTTTGACCTAGGAGTGCCTATTTCTCAACCAAAACGGAAGTGAATCGACACTTCGGGAGAAATGGGCAACTCAAATAAAATCCCTGCAAGACAAAACACCCCATCCCCATATTAACAGCCCCATGCATTGACCCCAGCATCATCATCCATGCAGCCCCATCCATCATTCACGCAACAGTATAACAGATACATGTATAAGAAGAACTTAAAAAACTTAAAAGGGTACAACAAATAATATATAAGCAGTATATATACCAGACATGTGCTTCTACTGAATGAAAACTGAGTAGCAGTTATAGTACACAGAGACACACACATTCTCTCTTCTTCTTGCACACACACAGGCTATCAAGTTATAGTACACACACTTTACCATGCACAGTTTAGTAAAGGGGAATTTTTTTATCTAGCGGCAGTACACATACACAATCATGATGCTCCTGATGGATTTCACCAAAGCAAAGTTGGGTTGTAATCCATTCATTCATATTTGGGTCAAAAAAGAAAAAAAGACAGAGAACAGTACAACAGTTGTAGTAAAAAAAGCTGAACATCACAAGTGTCGTAGCAATAATCATCAGGAAACCAGGGGCATAGAAACAAACATACATAGATGTTCTTGGGAGCACCGGAAAGGGAAGCACGAAATTCTCTATGGATGGTGCAAAGGAAATAAAAGCAGTCTGCAAAGTATCCAAGACATTTCTTAAAATGCTAAATAACACAGACCAGATTCACACAATACATGGAACAGTAAAAAATAACATTTGAATGAAATATATAGTGTAACAGAAGTGAAGAAGGTACCTAACTAAAAGTCTAAAAGGATCAACAAAATATGTTAGAGTAAACTAGAAAGCTTGGTATGCTGAAAAGGGGACCCTAGTAGTTGCAGTTAGAGATGCATTTTTGAAACCTTTAGGGTACCATCTATTTTAGTCTAGTTCAAACAAATGAACTATTTTTCTTAAAAAATTATGATCTGTGACAATTTAGTTTATTTTTTTGTACTAAAGAGGATAGAGGGTACCCTAAAGGTTACCCACTTGCATACTTAGTTGCAGTCCTAGTGTACTAGAACTCTAGAACTACAAGTAACCTAGGCCCTTGATAATTCAATCATCAAATTTAGAACCTGATTTACCATGAATGCACTGAATTTAGCATGCCTAGTACAGTGTTGCGTTAGTTATTCAGTACTCTAAGTTTAGTATGTACAGTGCAGTATTGAATATATTACTGCCAAGCAAAACCTGGTTTACATGAATGCACTTGACCACATTTTACTGGCACGAACTGACTGGCTGTAACTCAAAAACATCCCAGAAACAAACAAAGGAGGCATAACTTTTTAACAATTGGCATAACCAAAATGGCAAGCCAGGCTATATTAATCATATTGTCCTTAAAATGTGCCGAGAGACCAATGTGCCGAGAGACAGAACATGCTACATTGTTTCTTTAGCCCTCAAGACCACTTTTCTCATTCATTTGTTCAGACTAAATATGCACAACAGGATGAGCCCACACAAGGGCCACTAACACCATGTAGTGACCAGTAACTAAACCATTATTAATATACTTACATCTTAAAATTCTCTTCCATAAACCAACACTATATTTTAGCTTCCATAGCCACTTACTTTATTAACAGGCACTAGGTGAACAACTCCCCAAACCCCTTGTTATTTAGGCCTACAAGGTAACTAATGTCCTGATCACTAACAGATGTAGATACTAACTTTGTAGAGCATTCTTGCAGAGAGGGGGAAAAGAAGAGAGCGGGAAGTGTACCTGCGGATGGGGAGGTGGTCGTCGACGAGGGTGGCGGCAGTGCTCCTGCTGCGGACGTTGCAGGCCACCTCCTCCTAGGTCGTAGGCGAGGCGGGGCGGGCCTCCTCCTCCACGGGCTCCAGAGCGGCGGTGGCGGGCCTCCTCCTCCTAGGTTGCAGGCGGGGCGGGGTGGGCCTCCTGCTCCACGGGCTCCGGTGCGGTGGTGACGGGGCTCTCCTCCACGACGTCTCTCCTCCTCCACGGGCTCTCCTCCACGGCGGCTTCGGCGGCGAGGGCGATTAGCTAGGGTTTGCGCGCGGGCGAGATGAGGGAAAGAAATGGAGAAGGTAGCAGGGGAGGCCGAACCGTTTATTTGGCTAAGTGTGAAAGTTCTGTGGCGCATTCCTCTAAAATGCGCCACTAAATTTACAACTTCTGTGGCGCATTACTATGATATGCGCCACAAAACTTTTGGGCATAGTCCAAAACAAAGCGGCATCATAGTTTGACAAGATCAGCTACATGTCCTAGTGGTCTTGCTCGCCAGCTTTCAACCTGGGGCAGCCAGGTTCGAATCCTGGTTGTCTCAGACTTTTTTCCCTATACACATATGCATATTTATTCAAAAAAGCAAGAACATATACACATGCATACTTATCAAAAAAAACTCCTGGATCATATATATATATATATGTATGTGCTTGTCACACACAAATGTGAATTTGTATACCCACACGAATATCACGTGTATGTTTTAGTCTCTAACTAATATATATTTGCGAGCACATATATGAATTAATACACAAAAAAGTCACACTAATATCACATTATACCCACACGAATTAATACACCAAAAATTCACATAATTGCTAGTGTCTCTTCACAATCTTCTTGCCCTTTTTCGTCGTGGTTGAATACTTTAGCCCGTGCACTTTGAGATTTCTTCTTGTGAATGGATAACCTTTAGTAGGCAGTGTGGTCTTCTTTCTTACTTTAGTAGTAGTAGGCATGTCGAAGTACTTGTCGAATTCCTCTTCGATCTTCGGGTCACCGTTTTTGTCGAAGTTTTGCTCGTTGGCGGCTCCTTCCATTCCGATGATGCTCCTCTTGTCCCTCCTAACTACAACACGGTTGGGCTTTGACGGGTCAGTAATAAAAAAGCATTGATCAACTTGGCTAGCGAGTATCCAAGGCTCATTTTTTGTGGAGGCGTTCTTCGTTGATTTGGCATCTGGTATAACCATTGTGGTGAAATAGCGGCCTTCTTTTTCCACGTTCTTGGCCCATCTAACACGGAACATCGGTACGATCTCTCCACAGTAGTCGAGCTCCCATATCTCCTCGATCCTTCCGTAGAATCTTTCCATCACATTAGTCTCGTCATCAGCAAAGGATAACATAGTTACTCCTGAGTTTTGATATTCACTATTCTTGTCCTTTTCCTCGGTGTAGAATCTGTAACCGTTTATGTCGTATGACTGATAGGTCCTTAGGTTGTGCCCTGGGCCCTGCGACAAGGAGAATATGAGTTTTTGATCTTCCGTAGAAGGCGTCTGTGGGGGATTGTCCAGTTGCCTTTTCTTGAATGAACCCGTGAAGCTGGAGTTGTGCTCTCTGGTTACGTCTCCCTTCTTCCTCGGCCGGCCCTGGTCGACGTACTCCTGCTAGATTAAGCTTCTGTGCTCTTCGACCCAAGGGCCGACCACTTCAATGTGTTGTAGCGTGACTCAGTGTGCCCTTTCAAAATCAGTGCGTCGACCATCAATGCCGACATGCAGTGAGCGGTAGCCCTCGCGGTGACCATATCCACCGAGCCTGCCGAGGTGCTTCTTTGTGGGTATTCCAACATCCTCGTTCTTGGTGGTTAGATAATTCTGGCAGAAGGAGATGCACTCGTAGATCAGAAAGCCCTTGGCTATGCTTCCATCTGGACGATACCTGTTGCGAACGAATCCTTTGATGACACCGTTTAGCCTTTCAAACGGCATCATGTTGTGCAGGAATGTCGGCCCGAACTGGATGATGTCGTCCAAGACATGTACAAGCAGATGCACCATGATGTCGAAGAATGCGGGCGGGAAGTAAATCTCAAGCTCGCATAGTATCATCACGATCTCTTCCTGTAGCCTGTCGAGCTGCTTCACACTGATCGACTTCCTAGATATGACGTCGAAAAAGTTACAGAGGCCAAACAACGTCTCACGAACATGCTCGTCCATTATCCCACGGATCGCAACAGGGAGTATCTGCGTCATCAGCACGTGATAGTCATGAGACTTCATACCGCTGAACCTCTTCTTCGCCACATCCAGATATCTGCTTATCTTCCCCTGAAAGAACATTTCATGTTTCCCTATGTTTTGCGTGTTAGATAACAATACTATGGAGACTTTTCATGTGTGCTAAGTGTGCAGGAAGTTTTGAGGGGGGCCGGATAATCCGCCCCTCCAAGGGCCGCCGGCCTACCTCATCTCTCAAGGAAGCCAAGGCGCGTCACTCTGTGTCCAGTCAGATTTTCTCCCGGAAAATCCGAACTTGGGTGGTTTTTCCTTCCCAGGCCGAATAATCCGGGTTTTGCAAGGGCCGGATAATACGGCCCCCAATTTTCGAGCACAAGGAGCCAAGGCGCGTCGCTCGGTATCCGGTCGGATTTTCTACCGGAAAATCCGAACTGGGGCAGTTTTTCTTCCCCAGGCCGGATAATCCGGCCCCCAGAAGTTGATCAAGGGCAAGCTCAACGTGACGCTTAGATAGGGGCGGTTTATCTGCCGGATATTCCAAGTCTGGGGCGGAGTTTCCCCAGACCGGATAATCCGGCCCTCACTTGTGCCGGATAATCCGCCCCCCAAAGTGTGCAACGGCTGGTTTTTGGAAGGGGGTATAAGTACCCCTTCTTCCCCAACGTCCAGAACTCTTGATTCATTCGAATTCGACCAGACCCTGTGCAAGAGCTCTAAATCTCGATCTCCCACTTCAACCACCCTAAGGTCTTGATCTTTGGTGGAATTGAAGGAGGAGAAGTTCATCATCAACATCAAGAATCAAGCACTTCAACTCCTCTCCATTCACTTGGAGAAATCCCTGATCTAGTATTCTCGTTAATACCTAGATCGTGTTATTGTATTTGACAACTTTGTTCTTGTGGCAGCTTGTTGTCATTTCGGGATCCTCCAAGTTGTTGTGGAGTTGTTGCCCCGCTAGTTGTGTAAAGGCGCTGGTGCCCGCCTCGAAGGGTACCTATAGTGGAAGGTGGACCAGGCCTGTTGTGGCGAGATCCATCGGAGAACAGGGTGAGGCCTTTTGTGGCGTGGTGGTCTTAGTACCGCCCACCCCTCCAACGTAGACGTACTTCCCTTAATAAGGAAGGAACTGCGGTCAAACAAATCTTGTGTCTCCGTGTGCTTCACTTCGGTTCATTCGTTCCTCTTCCACTCGCTCCTTACTCGCTAGTAGATAGGTTTGCATATAGGGCAATTCCACACATTAGTTTATCTAGAGAATTTACCTTTGTGCTAAGCCTAAAATTGAAAAATAATTAAAAATTGGTGTAGCACCTATTCACCCCCCCCCCCTCTAGGTTCCCATACGATCCATTTCAACCCCGAGTAACCGTGAGGAACTTTCACTCCTAAGAGGCACCTGAAAAACTGCTTGAGTCGTTGGATGATCTCAAGTCGTTGGAAACAACCTTATTGAAATCCTTTGAGGCCAAGATGGAGGAGATGAATCAAATGATTGCTCGCCTTACATCATCCATAGCCCCATCTCCATCCTCCTCTGAGGCTCCCTCACCATCATCTAAGGAAAAGGGTAACACCGGATCTAAGGATGATGATGTGGAAGGTGAAAAACTAAATGGTTCCACCTCCAAAAAGGGAAGTGGTAAGGAGGAATATAGTGAGGTTTGCCACGTATATTCCCCCAACCCACCTATCCATCATCCTCATATAAACAATAGGGGTGATCCACCCAAGCTCACTGCATCTTCTTTTAACCAATGGCAATTTCTAATGAAATCTCATGTTTGCAGCTCCTCTATTGAATTGTGGAGGATCATTGAAGAAGGTCTTCATGTTGGAGATCAAACCAATCTAACAAGAAGGGAAGTTGTGGATAGCCAGTTGAATGCCACTGCTCTCCACATGATATAGCTGGGTGTGGGTCCCAAGGACATGCCACACATTGAACATCTCAACACGGCTAAAGAGGCGTGGGATGCTCTTACGGACCTTTTTGTTGGAAATGAAAGCATGAGAAGAAACCGGTATGGTGCCCTTAGTAATGAAGCTGAGGGATTCTACATGTTGGATGGTGAAAACCATGAGGACATGTATAGAAGACTCAAGGGTATCGCAACAACATTTCGGAAGCATGGGGCCACTCACATTAATGATGCATGGATAAAAAGAAAGTATGTGAGTGCCTTAATGCCTTTCGAACCGACGGATTTGAAGAGCTTGCAAGGTAGACACAACTATCATAAAATGACATCCAATGAAGTCATGCAAGAAATGGCGTCATTCAAAGTGGCGGCAAAGAATGCTGAAGATGCCCGTGCTCGGGCCATTGGAATGCAAAAGGGTGTCAATGTGGCTCTCAAATCCAATGTTGTTGAGCAAGAGGATGATGAAGGAGCATTTGAGAGGGTATCCATGGACTGCCCCGATGAGGTCAAACATGCTCATGGTGAGTACATGGCATTCTATGCAAGGAACTTTTGGAAGGACCCTGCCAAAGCCAAGTCTGAACTTGAGCACAAGAACGGGTCAAATGGAAGAAGAGAAAGTGGCCCAAGATTGAGAACTTGCTTCAACTATGGAGATAGACTGCACTTTGTAGCCAAGTGTCCTTATGAAAATAGAGAAGATAATGGTGGCAGGCTCATTCTCAAAGAGAAATCCAAAGTTCCTAAGAAGAAGCCATTTGCTAAGAAGAATGGCCCTTTCAAGAAGCAACCCAAGATGGTCCTTGTAGCTCAAGAGGAATACTCCTCCGCAAGCGAAGATGAAGAGGATGATGATAGTTCCCGCGAAGTGGCTGCTATAGCCACCACATCGACTCCCTCCTCTCTCTTCGACTCGCCGAACGAGAACACCATCAACAACAACGCCACTTGCCTAATGGCAAGAGGATCCGAGGGCTATGCTTCCGGTGGTTCTAAATGGGTACTCGATAGCGGTTGTACGAGTCATATGACCGGAAGCAAGGAGATCATCACGGAGATGTGGCCAAACCTTGATCACATTACCATCTCCTATGGTGACAAGTCAAAATCTGAGGTATTGGGTCTCGGCAAAGTTGTGGTGGCTCACGATATCTCTCTCGTGGACGTCATGCTAGTTGAGACCCTCGGGTATAACTTACTTTCTGTTCGTGCCCTTGGTAAGATGGGCTTTGCAGTTTATATTGATGCTGATTTGGTGGTACTCTTGTGGAGCAAGTCTCTAAAAGTCGCTTTCGTGGGATATGTCGAAAACGACCTGTACGTGGTAGACTTTTCGGGGAAAACCACTACAGGTCCGATGTGTCTTTTCGGAAAGGCTGACGCGGGTTGGCTATGGCATCGCCGACTAGCCCACATCAATATGAGAACTTTGCAAAGTCTCCACAAGGGTGGCCACATTCTTGGACTAAAAGAAAATGTCTCTTTTGCCAAAGATCGTGTCTGCAGGGCGTGTGTTGAAGGGAAAATGCATGATTCTCCTCAACGAAGGAAAACTATTATCTCTTCAAAAAGGATCTTGGAGCTTCTTCATGTGGATCTTTTCGGACCTCCATCTCATGCAAGCCTCGGTGGGAAGAAGTATTGTCTAGTGATTATTGATGATTACTCAAGATACACTTGGGTTTATTTCTTCAAGTTGAAGAGTGAAAATCAACAAACTATCATCGACTTCGCCAACGAGGTTCAACGTCAACACAATGTCCCCATTCTGGCTATAAGGAGTGATAATGGATCGGAGTTCAAGAACTACACCTTAAATGAGTTCCTAAGCGAAGAGGGGATAAGACATCAATATTCCGCTGCGTACACCCCTCAACAAAATGGTGTAGCCGAGAGGAAGAATCGAACTCTAATGGACATGGCAAGATCAATGTTGGCCGAATTCAAATCTCCATATAACTTTTGGGCTGAAGCAATCTCTACTGCTTGTCATTCATTCAATCGTTTATACCTGCGCAAGATTTTGGACAAGACTCCGTATGAAATACTTGTTGGAGATATGCCCAAGATGCAATAATAAAGTGGTTATTATTATATATTTATGTTTATGATAAATGTTTACATCCCATGCTATAATTGTATTAACCGGAAACATTAATACTTGTGTGTTTTGTAAACATAAAAGAGTCCCTAGTAAGCCTCTTGTAAAACTAGCTTGTTGATTAATGGATGATCATGGTTTCCTGATCATAGACATTAGATGTCGTTAATAACAAGATCATATCATTAGGAGAATGATGTGATGGACACACACCCATAGTAAGCATAGCATAAGATAAGGTCATTAAGTTCGTTTCGCTACAAGCTTTCAAATGCATAGTAACCTAATCCTTCGACCATGAGGTTATGTTAATCACCATCACCGGATGGATACTTTGATGACATCAAACACCGCTTCGTAACTGGGTGGTTATAAAGGTGTCATTGGGTATTCTGAAAGTATGTGTTGAAGCGCATGGACCAAGATTGGGATTTGTCCATCCATATGACGGATAGATATACTCTGGGCCCTCTCGGTGGAATGTCATCTAGTTAGCTTGCAAGCATGTGACTAGGTCACAAGGGATGACATATCATGGAACGAGTAAAGAGTACTTATCAGTAACGAGGTAGAACTAGGTATGGAGATACCGACGATCAAACCTCGGATAAGTAGAGTATCGCGTGACAAAGGGAATTGGTTTCGTATGTTAATGGTTCTATCGATCACGAAGTCATCATTGAGTATGTGGGAGCCGTTATGGATCTCCAGATCCCGCTGATGGTTATTGATCGGAGAGGTGTCTCCATCATGTCTGCATATTCACGAACCGTAGGGTGACACACTTAAGGTTCGAAGTTGTTTTAAGTAGATATGGAATGTGCGTTGGAGACCGAATGTTGTTCGGAGTCTCGGATTGGATCCGGGACATCACGAGGAGATCCGGAATTGTCCGAAGAATAAGATTCTTATATTGGGGATCATTTTCTAAGTTAGGAAATGTTCTAGAGTATTTGTATGGGGATTCTAGAAGGTTTCGGAATGTTTCGGAAGGTTCTAGAGGATTTCTTGGAGTTTGCTTGAAAACCAAGAAAGGATCAAGGAGTCTTTGTGGGGCAAGACACGGATTCGTGGGGGAGGAGGACTCCTTCCCCCCTCCCAATCCGCCGGCCAAGGAGGGAGGGGAGTCCTACTAGGACTCCCCCTCCCATGGCGCCTCCCTCCTTTAAATAGAGGGGAGGGGGCGCCAACCCCTACCCCTCTCCCATAACAAACCCTAGCCGTCGCCTCTCTCTTCCTCCTTCGCTCTGCTCTGGCTTAGGCGAAGCCTTGCAGAATTCTCTACTCCACCACCACCACCACAGCGTCGTGCTGCTGGGATTCCGTGGAGAAGATCTACTACCTCCGCTGCTCGCTGGAACGGGGAGAGAAAGGTCTGCTTCGACTCCGCACGTGTGACCGACTGCGGAAGCGCTGTCTGAAAGCGGCGCCGGAAGGATCGTCTACTCGATCTTGAGATCGGCAAGTGATCAACTACATCAACCACGAGATCCGATCTCGTAACGCTTTCGGATCTACAAGGGTTAGTACAGATCTATCTCGTTGCACATGTCTAATAGATTAGATCTTGGCTTTCATCTAGATTAGATCTGGGTTTTGTTCGTTCTTGCGGTAGAAATTTTTTGTTTTCCGTGCTACGAACCCATCAATACTTACCAGTAACAAGCCAAACATCTCATACTTTCGGGTATTCAGGTGTAAGTGTTTCTTTCTTATTAAAGGAGTTCGTTTATCTAAGTTTGAATCTAAGGCTCTAGAAGGTATTTTTGTTGGTTATGGTGCCGAATACCACACTTATAGAGTCTACAATAAGCTCTCCGGAACTGTTGTAGAATCTTGTAGTGTGGTGTTCGAGGAAAATGACGGTTCCCGTGCGGAGCAAGTTGGTGTTTGTGATGCAGATGTTGAAATACCCCAAGATGCCATAAGAAGAATGGGCGTGGGATTCTTCCGCCCCATTGAGGAACCCCTTGTGGCGGACCGGGAAGGACAATGATCTACTCATAT
Organism: Avena sativa; assembly: GCA_916181665.1. Lineage (NCBI taxonomy): Eukaryota > Viridiplantae > Streptophyta > Magnoliopsida > Poales > Poaceae > Avena > Avena sativa. Next base: position 461,703,126 of record OV702297.1, on the reverse strand, counting down.
AGAGCCCTCATCTACACATACGCAACATGCTCCAACCACGGGGGAAACTTCTACACCATCTCCATCAACTGCTGAAGGTCAAGTTGCTCCAGAAAGTTCCAGGCCGGATTTTCTGGTGGATACCGGATTATCCGGCCACCCCGCTCCAGCTGTCCATGCAGCTCCTGGTGGTGAAGATATCAACACAAGCTCTAGGCCAGATTTTCCGGCTGACCCCGGATTATCCGGCTCCTCACCAGTTCAAGCAAGTCCCAGGCTTCCTGATGATGCTGCTGCAAGTCCTCCCAGGCCGGATTATCCGGCCTCTTCATCGGCCGGATTATCCGAGCGTGACTCTCCAGTTCTGCAGCCTCCTGTTATGGCTACGGACTCACCTCCAGGGCATGCATCTCCACCACCTGCTACTGATGTTCCAGCTACTGATCAAGGCGGAGAAAATGCCTCCAATGAAGACTCAAGTGATGAATCTCCTCCACCAAGAGACAACAAACTTATTGAACTTCGTCGCAAGGCTCGGGCTGATCGTAACCTTGAGTTGAGGGGTCACACTCTCGACAAGGTTGTTGGTGATCTTCGACGAAGGGTGTCTACTAGAAGAGAATTGGCCATTTTTGCTGAGCATCAAGCTCATATCTCCATGGTGTAACCTAAGAAGGTCTTTGAAGCTCTTGAAGACCCAGACTGGGTTGTTGCTATGCATGAAGAATTGAATAATTTCGAGCGCAACAAAGTCCGGAAACTAGTGGAGAAACCCAAAGAGTGCCGCAATGTTATCGGCACCAAGTGGATTTTCAAGAACAAGCAATATGAGAATGGCATTGTTGTGAGGAACAAGGCAAGACTTGTGGCACAAGGTTACTCCCAAGTTGAGGGCATCGACTTCGGCGAGACCTATGCTCCTGTGGCTCGTCTTGAGTCCATCCGTATCCTACTTGCTTATGCTGCTCATAAAAATTTTAAGTTGCAGCAAATGGACGTCAAGAGTGCCTTCCTTAATGGTCCTCTACATTAGTTGGTATACGTAAAGCAACCCCCGGGGTTTGAGGATTCTAACTTCCCGAACCATGTCTACAAACTCGATAAGGCACTCTATGGCCTTAAACAAGCCCCACGTGCGTGGTATGAGCACCATAAAGAGCTTTTGTTAGATCGTGGCTTCGAAGTTGGGAAAATTGACCCCACTCTTTTTACTAAGAAGGTTAAGGGGGAGCTCTTCGTATGCTAACTATATGTAGACGATATCATTTTTGGTTCTACTAACAAAGCTTTTAACGATGAATTTTCAAAGCTTATGACTGACAGGTTTGAGATGTCTATGATGGGGGAATTGTGGTTCTTTCTTGGATTCGAGATCAAGCAACTAAGAGAAGGAACCTTTATTAATCAAGCAAAGTACATCCAAGACATGCTCAAGAGATTCAAGATGACGGATCTAAAAGGGGTCGCTACTCCGATGCAAACAAAGTGTCATCTCGAACTCAACCCTCACGGTAAAGATGTGGACCAAAAGGTATACTGGTCCATGATCGGCTCTCTTCTTTACCTCTACGCATCTAGACCCGATATTGTGTTGAGTGTGGGAGTGTGTGCAAGGTATCAAGCAGCTCCTAAAGAAAGCCACTTAGTGGCGGTCAAGAGGATCTTTCGATATTTGGTTCATTCACCCAACTTTGGTCTCTGGTATCCCAAGGGCTCCCATTTCTCTTTATGTGGATATACTGACTCGGATTGGGCTGGTGATAAGGATGATCAGAAATCCACTTCTGGAGCTTGTCAATTCTTGGGAAGATCTCTTGTATGTTGGTCCTCCAAAAAGCAGAATTGTATATCTCTCTCCACCGCCAAAGCTGAATATGTTGCTGCTGCCAGCGCTTGTACTCAATTATTATGGATGAGGCAAACTTTAAAGGAATACGGTGTCAATTGTGACAAAGTGCCTCTTTTATGTGATAATGAAAGTGCTATCAAAATTGCGTACAATCCAGTTCAGCACACAAGGACAAAGCATATTGAGATTCGGAATCATTTTATCTGTGACCATGTTGCTCGAGGCGATATTGATCTATCTTTTGTGAGCACGAAGAACCAACTGGCAGATATCTTTACAAAGCCACTTGATGAAGCAAGATTCGGCTATTTGAGGAATGAGCTAAATATCATTGATTCCGGGAGTTTGTCTTGATTACCCATGCACTCACTCGTACGTCTCAATCCTTGTTTGGTCTAGGTGTGGGCATAGATATAGGGGGAGTGTGGTCCTAACTTATTGGGGTAACCCTCCCCCCATAATGCCAATAGCAAGTATATCATTTCTCCTAATATCATGTTGTAATATGTGAGCTTATTGATGAGTATTGGTCGTGAACCCAAGATATATCTTCGCGGTGTCACATCATACACTCCAACAAGGTGGCTTCGGCCACCGCCCTCTCCCTTGTGGAGAATTGGATCTTTTTGGATGTTATTTGCTCTCTCATGTTCTTATGGGAATCACACTCAATCTTGGCTTTTATTTGACTTAGATGTTGTAATTTTGAGTGTCTAGTACCATCTCAATTTGGCATTCTCAATCCTAAGCCTTCCCTACCCCTAAGACATCTATTCTTGCACACAAGTCCCTTGTACACCTTGTGGGGGTGTTGTTTGGGGACGCGCGGCCCTAGGTCTGTGTATAACAGAATCCCAGATTTTAGGCCGGATAATCCGGCCCAAGTGTTGGCCGGATAATCCGGCCCTGGCGGATTCGATCTTAAAGGGCAGGGCTCGGGGGGGGAAGGGCTCATATCGAGCAGCACTTCTCCCCAGCCCTCTCCTTCTCCCCAGCTGCCGCCTGCCGCCCCTCACCCTCCCCGGAGCCTCTCCGGCCACCGGATTTTCGGGCCTTCCCGGATCTTCTTCTCCGCGCCTCCGGGTACCTTCTCCTCCGTGTTCTTCCTCCAATGAGTGAGGGTAACTCCCTCTCTCCCCATCTTTGGCTAGATGTGTATCTTGTTGGATGGAACGTTGTCTAGAAGGATGTGTTTTCGCATAGAACTCGTAGTCTTACAGTTTCTAGGCCCGATCTACTTTTTTGCATGCATTCTTGGTGAAATCAAAAATTTCTGCTAGGGCCAGATTATCTGCCCCTGGCCAGGCCGGATAATCCGGCCTGACAGATTCAAGTCTGCTTCAGTTTCACTATGGTGTATGTATTGAGTAGTTTTGACCTATGAACGTTTTGCCTACTTGTTCCATGCTCTCTCCTGGACTTGTGTGTATGCTTATCCCCTTGCTATCGCCCTTATTCTCCTCACAGGTGGTTCCGGTGTTCCCAAGACCTACAAGCGCCGTCCTCGCGCCAAGTACTTTCGGGACGACGGTCAAGGTAACCTAGTGGACGAAGTTGAATTGCAGAGAAGGAAGAACGAAGAGAGGCGCATGGCTGAACAATCCAAGAGGACTAGGAAGGGTGTGTCCAAGAGGAAGGGCAAGGAGCCCAAGATCAACTATAGGGCTCTGGATGCGGTCTCCTTCTCTGCCATACGTCACTGTGACTTGTTTGCTGAGATGCCTCATGATGATGAGCTGGGGGATACCCGGTTTTGGTGTGCAGAACAGAAAGGGATTTATGAATACATCTATGTCAGGCTGAACATTAGGCCTATGCACCCTCTGGTACTTTCTGATGCTTTGGAGAAGGCACATCTTGTGGATGCGATGTATGTGGCTGAGAGGATGGGGCTGCACCATCTCATGTCCCTCCAGTGATCCTTTGACTCTGAGGTGGTGAAGCAATTCTTCTCCACTCTGGTGATTTGTGGTGATGAGCGTCGCACTATGAAGTGGATGACTCATGACAGGCCCATGACTGCTGATTTTCACGTGTTTGCTGAGGTTTTGGGGTACTCCTTCCACAGTAGGGATAGAGCCTGTGGCCACCGCATCATCACTCAGTTGAAGCCCAACAAGGATACTGCTCTCTCTCCGTGTACTGTGGACAATGGCATTGTGGGTACTGTGGCTGGTCTTGCTCCCATCTATGCTGCATTAGTGGGTCTCTTCCGTGACTATTACACCGAGTGGGGGCAACAATGACATCATCCGTGGTCACCTTGTTCAGCTACTTCAATTTTCTCATGAGGTTACCTCCTGCGAGGACGAGTCAGTGCAGTACATGCTGGATGTCATGGACTTCATTTACCATGAGCTGTGTGATGCTATGTTCAACCGTCTGTCCATTCCCTATGCGCCCTACATTATGATGCTCATCCGCCACCTGCTTCCTGCCGAGGAGTTCAACATTGACTCGGTGCACAAGGCCAAGAATATTTACAACAAGGTTCGGAAGACTGCTCACCCCTCCTCTGCTCCTGAGGGCCTCATGAGGGATGCTCGTCGGCCCCCAGTGCCTCCCGTGGCCCGCGAGATCAAGCAGCTGAACTGGTTCCAGCGTCACATCCTCTACATGGGCGTGGACACACGCAAGGGTCAGTATGAGGCCTACAGGCAACGCCATGAGTTGGCTCACTCCCAGCAGCTCATTGTCCACCATGTGTCTGGCACTTCGGGTGCTCCTCCGGCTCCTACACCTCCCACTCCATATGCTCGGTGGAACTCTTCCTCCGGGCTGAACTATGGTGAGCTAGAGCGTCACTTGTTCCCCTCTGCGCCTGCTGCTGATGCTGATGATGAGGAAGGTGACACTGAGGAGCTTGAAGATGAGGATGAGGAAGAGCATGAGAATGAGGACGAGGACGAGGACTATGATGAGTGATCCCATGGGGCGCGAGCATCGCTCTTCTCCCTTTTTGGTGTCTCGATGCCAAAGGGGGAGAAGTAGTTCTATTAGGTTGTCTGTGGATTTGCATGGGTCGGGCATAAGCACTTGCACTTTTTATTCATTATTTCTTGCTTATGCCCATTTAGCGTTGAACTTTTATATTCGTGGTTTATGATTTGTGGTTGAGACTTTATGTGGTTGTCTGGATGATACCTATGGACTTCATATCATGGATTATGCTCATGGTTATATCTATTCATATCCTATTGCTGGAGGTTTATCACGGAAGGCGCGCGCCATAATGGTTATCCAATAATAATTGTGATTTATGTCAAGGATGCCTATTCTCTACTTCGGTGGTATGTGTTTTTGCCCGTTTGTCTCTGGAATAGATTCACCTATTTGTGTGCATTTGTATTCCAATGCAAAACTCTATTATGCACACATTGAAGGGGAGTCCCTTTCATAGTTATATCTGTGTGTCTTGTGTCTTTCTCCTGCAAATCCTGGTATTATCATCTAACACCAAAAAGGGGGAGATTGAAAGAAAATTTCATGTTTCCCTATGTTTTGTGTGTTAGATAACAATACTATGGAGACTTTTCATGTGTTCTAAGTGTGCAGGAAGTTTTGAGGGGGGCCGGATAATCCGCCCCTCCAAGGGCCGGATAATCCGGCCTACCTCATCTCTCAAGGAAGCCAAGGCGCGTCACTCTGTGTCCAATCGGATTTTCTCCCGGAAAATCCGAACTGGGGCGGTTTTTCTCCCTAGGCCGGATAATCCGGGTTTTGCAAGGGCCGGATAATCCGGCCCCCAGTTTTCGAGCAAAAGGAGCCAAGGCGCGTCGCTCGGTATCCGGTTGGATTTTCTACCAGAAAATCCGAACTGGGGCGGTTTTTCTTCCCCAGGACGGATAATCCGGCCTTCGCATAGGGCCAGATAATCCGGCCCCCAGAAGTTGATCAAGGGCAAGCTCGGCGCGACGCTCAGATAGAGGGCGGTTTATCTGCCGGATATTCCGAGTCTGGGGCGGAGTTTTGCCAGACCGGATAATCCGGCCCTCACTTGGGCCGGATAATCCGGCCCCCAAAGTGTGCAACGGCTGGTTTTTGGAAGGGGGTATAAGTACCCCTTCTTCCCCAACGTCCAGAACTCTTGATTCATTCGAATTCGACCAAACCCTGTGCAAGAGCTCTAAATCTCGATCTCCCACTTCAACCACCCTAAGGTCTTGATCTTTGGTGGAATTGAAGGAGGATAAGTTCATCATCAACATCAAGAATCAAGCGCTTCAACTCCTCTCCATTCACTTGGAGAAATCCCTGATCTAGTATTCTTGTTAATACCTAGATCGTGTTATTGTATTTGACAACTTTATTCTTGTGGCAGCTTTTTGTCATTTCGGGAGCCTCCAAGTTGGTGTGGAGTTGTTTCCCCGCTTTGTGTAAAGGCGCCGGTGCCCACCTCGAAGGGTACCTATAGTGGAAGGTGGATCAGGCCTGTTGTGGCGAGATCCATCGGAAAATAGGGTGAGGCCTTTTGTGGCATGGTGGTCTTAGTACCGCCCACCCCTCCAACGCAGACGTACTTCCCTTAACAAGGAAGGAACTGCGGTCAAACAAATTCTGTGTCTCCGCGTGCTTCACTTTGGTTCACTCGTTCCTCTTCCACTCGCTCCTTACTCGCTAGTAGATAGGTTTGCATATAGGGAAATTCCACACATTAGTTTATCTAGAGAATTTACCTTTGTGCTAAGCCTAAAATTGAAAAAGAACTAAAAATTGGTGTAGCACCTATTCACCCCCCTCTAGGTGCCCATACGATCCATTTCATCCCCGAGTAACCGTGAGGAACTTTCACTCCTAAGAGGCACTTGAAAAACTGCTCGGGCTCCTCCAGACTCAGAGTAAAGCAGGCAGTGCGAAGCACCACCTCATTCTTCTTAACTCTTTTGCGGCGACCTTGAGTCCCTTCCGTCTGATCATCATCATCATCATCATCATCACTATCAGGGTACTGAAGATCTTTCTTGATGCCAAGAAATTTAAGGTCCTTTCTTGCTTTCGGCCCATCCTTGGTCCTCTCCGGCATGTTCAGTAGAGTGCCAAGCAAACTCTCGGTAACATTCTTCGTGATGTGCATTACATCGAGGCTATGGGGAGTGTGAAGGACCTTCCAATACGGCAAGTCCCAGAAAACAGACCTTGCTTTCCAAACACCCAGCAGCGGCTTTCTCCTCGGTCGTTTTTTTCCAGGCGCAGGGCAATCTACCCAATTATTCAAAAGCTCCTCGATTTATTTGCCGCTCCTCGGACGCGGGGCTCTTTCGAGCTCGTCCTTACCATTGAACAGGTCACCACGTTTTCTCCATGGGTGATCCATGCGGAGCCACTTTCGAGTACCTTGGAACACGATTTTTGAAGACCCGAGATCCCTTGGTAGCTCGAGATGCGGTGTCTCATCCATGCACTTGACGCATGCATTGTGTCCGTGGTTCACCTGGGCCGATACATATGCATAACCAGGATAGTCCTGCACGGTCGTGAGCAACGCGGCTCTCAGATGGAAATATTCTTTAGTGTAGGCGTCCCACATATGGGCCGACGTCTCCCACAAGCTGGCTAACTCCTCTCTCAATAGCCCGAGATACAGATGCATATCGATACCTGGTTGTTTCAGCCCCTGAATAAGAATGCTCATGTGTACATACCTTTGCTTCGTGCATAGCCACGGGGGGAGGTTGTACGGCCATACAAACACGGGCCAGGTGCTATGCGTTCTACTCTGGTTTCCAAAAGTATTGAGTCCATCGGTGCTCATACCCAGCCTGACGTTCCTTGCATCGCCCCCGAACTCTACGAACTCGATGTCTAATGCATTCCACTGGCTAGAGTCTGAAGGGTGTGTCAGGATCTTGCCCTTCTCTGGATCATCTTCGGGTTTCTCTCTTTCCGCGTGCCATTGCATGAGCTTTGCTTCCTTAGGATCTACGAAATATCACTGCAGACAGGGGGGTGATAGGAAAGTACCATACCACTTTTAGAGGAACTTTCTTGTTCCCTCTCTTGTACCGTCCTTGGCCACACACCCGACATGTGGTTCTATCCGCGTACTCGTTCCGATAAAGTGCGCAATCATTGATGCATGTGTGGTATTTAATGTGTGGTAGGTCGAGAGGGCACACGATTTTCTTGGCCTCCTCGATACTTGTTGGCAATGTGTTCCCCTTAGGAAGTCGGTCGTGCCAGTATTCCATGTTCGCGTTGAAGCTCACATCGGTCCATTTGTGTTTGTCCTTCATCTCCAGAGCCTTGAGCGTTACACCCAAACGTGTATCCTCGGGGCGACACCCAGGATACAATGGAGTCATCCCGTCTACCTCCATTTGGGTCAACTTGGCTTTCTCTCTGGCTGCAGCTTTGTTGTTGCTTGTCTCCTTGAGGAGCAGTTCTTGAACATGAGGGTCCTGCAAGACCGAAGTTAGCAGCGTCTGTGTGTTCGCGTCTTCTCCTTCTTCATGATCATGATCATGCCCGTTGCCATCTCCTTCTCCATGCTGATCATGCCCGCCGGCATCTCCTTCGTCATGATGATCATGCCCGCTGGCATCTCCTTCATCATGATGATCATGCCCGGTAGACTCTTCGTCTTCTCGCCCGCCCACGTCTTCGTGACCACCACCATGTCCTGCCGGCGCCTCATTGAGGTCGCGCATGAAACCGCGCCTGAGCAGGTGACCCTCCAATTGTCCAGATTCAGGGTCGATCTAGCGCTGCAGTTTGCATGTTCGACATGGACATCTTATCATGGTCTTGTTGTTCAGAATCATGTCCTCCTTCGCGCCTTTCTTATACCTCGCAATTCGACCTTCGCTCATCGTGAGGACCATGGTTGCCTGAGCAGTCAAAACAGAGAGTATAGGTGAGAACCACACCATATGAACACACACATGCATGAATGCTAGCCGGAAAAAATTCGGCATGACCTTTCCTAAAATTAGGACATATGGGTAGTGCAAAAATTTGCCGAAATGGAAATGAATCAACATTTCGGCAAACATCCATGCAACCACACCGTCCGGGACAACAATAAGCAAGCAACAAAAAACTTCCTCCCATTGCAAACATTCATGCACCACACAAGCATCGTCTCGCCATGGATCGCACACACACACCGCCCGCGCGACAAGCTTCACCTACATGTTCATGTCCAAGTACTCACCTAGTAGACACAATAATAGCGAGACGAGACCGCGCAATGAGAGAGTGTGGACAAATAGATCTACAAGTTGGTGGAGAGGAAATTAGTAAACAAATAGAGATGTGAGAGAGAAAAGTAAGGAACTTTTAGATCTATAAGTTGGAGCGAAGCTTCCACTTACCAATCTATGGATTAAAGTAGGTTTAGTTACAAGAAAATGGAGAAACTATGGGCAATATGGGGTGTGAGGGAGGAGGAAGACGAGTTGGGAGGAGGTAGAGATGTGAAATGGGTGGTGGTGGATAGATAAGAGCTAGCTTTTGTCACCTTTTTAACATGGATCTGGACGCCCTCATCTGTGGCGCATATGGAGGAAATGCGCCACAAATGCTTAATCTTCTATGGCGCATAAGTCCATATGCGCCACAGAAGTGGGTGAATTAGATTCCCTCTATGGAGCCCACCTCCAAGTTTTGTGGCGCATGTTGGGATATGCGCCACAGAAGTGAAACATATATGTGGCGCATATCCCAACATGCGCCACAGAACTTGGGTGAATTAGATTCCGTGGTGGGGCCCTCCTCCATGTTCTGTGGCGCATAAGAAAATATGCGCCATAGAAGAGGCAACTTCTGTGGCGCATATCTCAGAATGCGCCACAGAACTTGGATCAACCCACCCCGGCTGGCGGGTCCCACCAATCTTCTGTGGTGCATACTGTGGAGAATGCGCCACAGAACTTCCAATCTTCTGTGGCGCATGTTTTCTGGTGCGCCACTGATCTTTGTCTGTGGCGCATGATTTCTCATATGTGCCACTGAATATCTTGTCTATCTATAGGCTATTTCCTAGTAGTGTGATCAAATCACTTGCTTGCAAGCTATGTCAATGTGATATCACCGAGAGGGCCCTGAGTATATCTCTCCGTCATCAGGATGGACAAATCCCACTCTTGATCCATGAGCCTAAACTAACACTTTCCAAGTACCTAATGACACCTTTATAATCACCCTGTTACGGTATGATGTTTGATGGAATCAAAGTACCTTTCCGGTGAAAGTGATTGGCGTGATATCATGGTCTAAGGACATTGAGTTACTACGAATGTGATAGCAATATAAACTTGAGGACATGATCGTATTGCTACATCTACCGTGGGTGATTGTTCATCATATCATTCTCCAATGATATGACCCTATTATTAACAACATCCAATGTTGATGATGAGGAAACCTTTGATCATCTGTTAATCAACAAGCTAGTATTAAGAGAGGCATTACTAGGAACCTTTTATTTTGTTTATAAATCACACATGTACTAACGTTTCCGGTTAACATAATTATAGCATGATAAATAAACATTTATCATAAACATCGAATAAGGTAATAACCACTTTATTATTGCCTCTCGGGCATATTCCTTTCAGAAAGTACTATATATTTTTTGTTGGATGGTCTGTTTTTTGTTTGGGAAGAGAAAATCATACCTGGTCGTTCACATGGGCATTACAACAATATTACAATGTATTCCTTTTTTCTGCAAGTAATAAACATATTTGAGTGGCAGCCTTGATCCATTTACTATCTAACACTCCTGTCAACTAATCGGTTACTAAGTTTTACAAATCTTTTGTTTCTTTCTTTGGGGTATAGTTGTCTGCTTTTTTTTACATAAAAGATTGCTAGTTCTGTCCATGGCTACATTTCTCCTTGATTACAGTTACTGGTTTGAAGAATAGCGACTATTACGTATTTTGGGGAAAGATTATTTGACAGGTAAGTGCACACATGTGCCCTTTGCTTATTTTATCCCTAAAATTATTTACTGCCTATAAGAGTTCATCAAAATGGTTGTTCCAACATTTTCGGTTCTTAGTGCAGGCGTCTTTGAATGTCCTTTTGCACAAAGCATACTTTTATATATTTTCTTCTTTCACTTGAGAATTATGAATGTTTGGTCCATTAAATGATATAAGTGTGCACCTGTCAGTTAGTTCTAAATGTGCTTATACTTTCTACCTTTGGCCGACTAAGTAGTTTCTTGGTCCTCGTTGTTCTGGTTTACAATAGTCATATGCAAATTGTGTAGAATGGTGGTATAGATAAACTGATTTGGGTATTTTTTTATAATGGGAATACATTAATATAACAAAGATACCAATTACACTTAGCCTCTACACCAACAAAATGTCAGTAGCGACATCTAGGATCCACAAAGCCTGAAAGAGAAAAAGTGCCTCCATGTGAACCAAATTCTCGCAGGAACATCCCAACAAACCACCACCAAAAACAACACCTGAAATTTAAAGAAGTTATTCAAAAGTGATTCCTCCAAGAAGGGAAATGGTGCAAAAGTGCTTTCATCGCCCGATGCAAGATCTTAGGTTCACCCAGAACAAATCTGAACTTCAAAAACAATACCTTCAACAAGACCATTATCAGGCATAATCAATGAAGGTCAGACCTTAGTTTTCACCCTGATAGTCGAGACACAACACTCAAGGAAATCCTCTGGTGCTATCACCCCCACTTGCCAAGGTTGCTTCTACAATACATCAAACACTAGGCTGACAAGTGCCATGCATGACTATTATGAAGCATTGTCTTCATCGCCTCGAATACCCCCTTCACCAACACTGCTCCTCCAATCTCAGCCACCATGACATTCTCCACCATTGTGTACGCCATGGAAATCGAAAAGCCAACATGTCCCATGTTTACAACATCGATCGGAGCTTCGTGTCACACCCTCATGAACCCAAATGGGCTGATATGGGCAAACATGACCGGATTCCATCACAATCATATATCTAGGGGCTTCATGCCAATCCATGAAAATCTCTGTTAGAAGATCAAGAACACGTCGATGTCTAGATCAAAGAGGATCAGACTCTCAGGATGATGCCTTGCTACGACAAGAATAGTTCTAGGGAACCAACTTTATTCGCAAGATTCCACGTCACTAGCTCTAGCTAGGACCTCTGGACCAGATTGTGGATCAAATGCCGGAGACAGGCTCAGATCGTAGTCCAGATCGTGGTCGAGGCATAGATCATGCGTTGTTCGAGCTTGAACGGCCGAACCCGCGGCGCGCCGCCTCCTCCCCCTCTTCATTGCTCCATTGGAGAGCCTCAGGCACCGACCTCCCGAACACGCCGCCCTATGCCCTCCACCGGTGCCCCACCTCACCCCCCGCCACGCCGCCTCAGGCGTAGGGGCGGAGCCAAGGGGGGCTAGCAGGGGTTAGACCCCCCTAACATTCGGCCCCCCTCAATACTTCTCTATATGCAGTAATGCACTAACTATGATATATATCAGTCAATTGGGATTGGCATTCAGTCATTAGGCAAAGAAATAAATAATTAACTCCATGTGCTATGTGTAGACCAAGCCCATCGGGCCAAGACCATCCCATCACGAGTAGTATTTCAATATGAGACAACTGAATTACTTATAGCCTAGAGGTCTATGATGATGGATGCAGTACAACTGAATAATATAGATTGATCGTTCATCGGGTTCTTATTCAACTGATCACCATCGTCCGCCAAAACTAGGGTATAGCGAATAACCACCACCCAAAAAGGGTCATCATCCTCGAACGTCGTCCACCGTGATGCCATGATGGCTGCGGCTTAGCCTCACACCCGCATGCGATGTTCATCCGTCGGACGTCGGATGCCACATGCAATATTAATTGTGGATTTATTATAAACTATTACATATTGTCTCATTTACTTGTGGAATTGTATGACACAAAGTTCAATCGGTAGTCAAATTTATCTTTTTCGGAAAAGGATCTAGGAAACAAATTGGTAGTATAAAATAGTATATAGTGAGAATATAGTTTTGCAAATAATTCACCGTTGCTGAGATTTTCTACTTGCTGGGATGTAACTTCTTGTTATATAGTGCATCTATACTATTTTTAAAACTCGATATATATTGTGTAACATTATTTGTGTGATTCTTTTCTTTGCCTCCTATAATCAAATCCTGGCTCCGCCCCTGTTCAGGCACCTCCCCTGCTCACCATCAATTCGACGGGATGGACGCCGCCACCATTGTCGGCGTTGGCAGCAGCGGCGGCCAGGAGAGCAGGGATCGAGAGGAGCGCGCTTAGGGATTGGGGGAGCCTTCAGAGTTGCTCGGGGGAGGAGTGATTCAGGGAGGAGCGTCTTCTAGTTTGATGAGATTAACAGGAGAGATTTGCTTAATCAATTTGGGCATATATAAAGTAGGTCTTATGTCATTGTGAAGTTAGAAAATGTACTATCCATGTTCTGATCTCCCTTCTCTCGTAGCCTGGCAGGGGAGCACACGCTGAACTCCCCATGTTCACTACGCAGCTCTAGACCTTCCAACTAATATATGCTGCACGGTTTTTCCAAATCTTCTCCTTATTTCTTTTCAATTTTTATGACTATGATGACTAGTTAAATCACTAAATTAAGCACAACGAGGTTCGTGCGGCCAGGGTGGATATTGTTTAGGGAGATATTAAGGATCTGGGACCAAGTACAAGCTCTCCATATTTTAATTGGCACGTGGTCAGGGCACTCTTCTTCGCTTAATTAACTACTATTAAGGTAAGTTGACTAGCATCCTGTGATGCGGAGTTAGTGATCCAAGATGTGGTTGCATAAATCAATCAATTATTGTTGTGTAAGGAGGATCAACATGTCAGTTTCTCATCTCATGTTTGTTCTGTTTGTCCAGGGTTCAAGCCAGAATGATGAATATTTATTCTCGAGAATGCTAAATATTCGAATAAATGCAGTATTTGAAAAGTATGCTACATGAGACCAGACTGGCAGCCGATCGGCTGGTACAGGCAGCCAATCAACCGTCTTGGCAGCCGTTTGGTCTTACTTGATGTGAGACTGGACCGTCCGATCAATGCAATGAAGAAACTCTCCATGCAACAAATTTTCCATACATATGCAACATTAGTTCTAAATCAGTCTACTATTTACAGTAGCCCCGCAACTGCTTGGATCTTTGGATCGCCCAGTTAGTGTAAAACTCCAGGTTGTGATGGTGTCTTATGACGGACAGATCATCGTCAGCCTGAATAGTTGTACACCATAAGCTCCAAAGGGCATCCTATGAGGTAATATGTTGCTTTCCAACTTGACACTGTAAAGTATCGGCGATGGTCTGCTGGAGCTGTTTGCAATCGGACAATCAAAGAATATCTGATTCTGTGCAGAACACACAAGTTTCCTGTCCTATAGATATGCCTTCATTTGTGAAGGTTGTCCCTGATTAGGACTGGGGAGATGATTAAGAAGCGAGCATACATATCTTCAAGATAAAAGGGTATATGGAACAAGGTTCCCCCACCCCCGGCACCCAAATCATTCTCACTGATATAAATCTTGCAAGGCCTCTATAAATCTTGATATGGTATGTAGTATCTGCCTATATGAGCAAGAACTGCCTAGGAAGAGTTTTTGCCACCTGAATATTCAGAATAGATATCCCAGTAAGTATGTAATCGCTTGACAATCCACCCAAATTATGTAGCTTAGAGTTCACATCAGCATTTATGTACAGTAAATTTTCATTCTCGGTGTTAAAGTACAGACACATCAGAATTGAACCTTATAATCAGATATGATGTACTTCTGCATTCCAACAAAACTGTCACTACAGATGAATTGTTCTAGTTTGTGGCAACAAGAGAGTACACAAAACAGAGTTCCTAAAAATCTAAAGTAACCTTTTTTAAAATTTCATTGAACAATTTTTACACTCCCTCCGTCCTGAAAAGGATATCGTAAGTTTGTCTAAATTTAGATATATCTATATACTAAATAGTGTCTAGATATATTCAAATTTAAACATACTGCAACATCCTTTTCATGACGGAGGGAGTACGTATTATATTGCCAACCTGAATGTTATTTGCTTTTCCCGTCTGATTCTGCGCGTTAATTAACTGAATCTTGTTCCATCTGTTTCCTTTGCTCCAACACATCAGCTCTCCATTTATCCACCATCCAGTTGATATGGCTTAAGAAGTTCCGCTTTCCATCGTCAATTTGCAGGTTCTCAAGTAGTGGACAATTTTCCGCAAAGAACTTGGCAAGGCAAACCTCAAAGGTATTCATCTCCTTCAGCTTCAACTCAAATTCCAACTCCACATTTTTCAGATGATTCCGCAAGCAATTGAACTCGCAACCACTTAGCCCTGGGAGATCTGCAACTTCCGAAGGACCATCGGCAGCAGCAGCGTCGATCATGGCAGTGACCTTTTTCGAGTATCGCCCCTGAACAAGTCCAGAGATGCACGGAAATCTGGCAATAGCTTCCTGCCATGTCTGTACCGCCCAAAATGATTATCTGGGTTAATAATTCGAATCTTTAAGCTGTTCATGACGGGACAGCAGTGGAGCAAGTTTGCAAGGGGCGATACGTACGTCAAGATCGGATCAGAAGTTGCGTCGCCGTTAGTAATCCGTGTCTGTTTCTATCCGGAGACACGTTAGTTGTTGGCTGTTACGTACGTACTTGTACGTACGTCAAGATCGGATCAGAAGTTGCGTCGCCGTCGGCATGACTCCTTCAAGCCAGATCATCATGGTATCACCATCGCCTCCGCGGCTAGACCGCGTCAGCGACCTCCCGGACGTCCTGCTGGGCCACATCCTCTCCTTCCTTCCGATCGACGAGGCCGTCCGCACGGCGGTGCTGTGCCGGCGGTGGCGCTACATCTTCGGCCACGTGCACACCGTCTCGTTCGAGGAGGAGGAGGGAGAGAGGTCCTCCGACTGGAGCACCTTCTACCACGTGGCCAAGGAGCGCAAGAGCTGCAGTTACGCGCTCCTCGATGCCATCAACTGGTTGCTACTCTGCCGCCGGCGGTGCACCGGCGACTACGCCCCGCTGCGCAACTTCCGGTTCGCCTTCGACGACTTCATGCCGTCCTGGGACGGGCAGAACGTCGACCAGTGGCTCACCTACGTACTCAAGTGCCCCGTTAAGGACCTCCAGCTGGACCTGCGCTTCCTCCTCGGCCCAATCTGCCCATGCGACAACGATAACTACACACGTCACAACTACGGATGGTCGGGAAATCACGGTCCTCGCTTCGCCAAAGCCGACGAAACGGGCAGTGACTCGGATGATGAACATGAGGCAGCGCTCTACCGCCTCCCGAGAAGTCGCTTCTCATGCGCCGCCCTCAAAACGCTCTGCCTCGGCCAGTGCCGGCTGAAGCTGCCGGCGGAGGTGAAGCTGCCGTGCCTCGAGACGCTGCACCTGACGGGCATCTACATCGACTCCGGCAGGAGCGTCCAGAGGCTGGTCCTGAGCTGCCCCCGCCTCGCTAACCTGACGCTCGAAGCGGTTCGCCACCTCAGAACCCTCTCTGTCATCCACAGACGCCTCCGCCGCTTCGCCCTACGGTGCTGCCACTCCGCCAAGTCCTTCCACATCGACGCGTCGGAGCTCGTATATCTGGAATACCGGGGCGCCGTGCCCGCCGAGTCGTTTCTCACCCTGCACGGCACCCCGCCGCAGAAGTACTCGTGCACGGTCGACGTCTGCACGCCGGCAACCAAGAACAACGAGGCCGACCACGCCACGTTTAGGGCGTTCCTCGGGAGCTTCTCGGGCATGCAGCGCCTCCACCTGCACCACGGACGCCTCCACAGAAGGTGCCTTGCCGGCCACGGGCTCCCGGTATTCCCCCGAATGACGCGGCTCGTGCTGCAGGGCCGCGTCGAGAGCCTCTGGTTCGTCGGCGCCGTGCGCCGTATCCTGGAGCAGACGCCTAACCTGGAGGTGCTGACGCTGTACATGGCAGAGGAGAGGGAGCAACGGAAACAGACAACATCGACCGGTGATTGTCCGAGGGGCCGTAACAATGGTGCCGTGGTGATTCCCGGCGAGGCGAGCTTCGCCAAGCATTGCCTGCGGCAAAGTGTGAAGGAGATCAACTTGGTGCACTACGAGGGGAACGAGACGCAGAGGGTGCTGGCGCGGCTCCTGTTCGTCAATGCCATGGTGCTTGAGAGGCTATCTGTTGTCTTCCCCGAGGAGCATTTCACGCTGCAGGCTCGCCTGAAGAAGGAGATCGATGGCTGGGCGAGGGATGGTTCCGAAAAGATTTTTCTGTAACTAGCATGCAACGTGATAAATTGTGCTAGTCCATCGTGGAACTTTTTGATAAGTTTGTCAATTTTGCATTGTTTTTTCGAGAAAGGGTTAAACTGATGCATAGCATTTATTACATTGTTATTGAAAGTTTGTTACAAAACACTAGCTGGATGCTCATGGTGTTGTCACAAACAGTACCAGTCCGATCTATAAAGCACAAACTTTCCCTAATTACCAAAAGATGCCTTTTGGGTATCGGGGGCCAAAAAAGCTCGAACAGCTAATCCAAAAGTCGGTTATAAACCAAATTTTGTGTCAAATATCCACATATATGGGTATTTTGGTACTTAATGACCCATATCGATTTCCAAAATCGCCACGCCAGCAAAACAAGCACTGAACCACAACCGCCCCGACGGAAAAATTCACTGTCGTCACGCCCCTAGTTGATTTCGGCCACCACAACACCAATCTTCCCACCGATGAGCTCCAGCCCCTTCCCATCCGCTATCCTGTCCTCAATGCCACCCCGTTCCCGGTCCACGTGTTGTCCCCTTAGCCGCTTTCAAGGGGAGAGGCCGCACACACGGTCGTGCTGCTAGGGCAAAATTCTACACCATCGCGTTCAAAATCCTTCGCCACCCTTGTCCGACACCGTAGGGCTTGACAAAGATGAAGCATGTCGGCACCCAAAAAATGCGAGGTCGCGGTTGTCTAGCCTTACCTTTTCGGCATCCTCGGCCTACTCGTCCCTCCCGTGACCTCGTCGGCCCCTGCCTCGTCCCTCCCCTGACCTCGTCGGCCCCTGCCTCGTCCCTCTTGATCCCACCCCGTGAGGCCGTGCTCGATGCTGGTGGGTGCATCCGGTGGCCATGTCGGGAAGGACGAAGAGGGGGAAATAGAAAAATGATAAGTTAAAAGAAAGGTAATTAACCCCCTGCCATGTTTTTTTTTGAGTGAACCCACTGCCATGTGGGCAGCCCCGTCGATGGGCATGTTCGAGAGGAGCGACGGAATAGGGCCCCTGAATTCTAGGGGCCCCCAATTACCTGCAGCCCAGTAATTGACGCGGCCCAGCTTGCTCGACGCCTGACTCCTGTTAACCGAACCGTCTCGGTCTCGTGATCGCTGATCGACGCCAGTCGCCAACGTTCTGCTTCTGCCCAGGTGTTCCGCTTCGTGATCACCCAATGGATACTATGTGGCCCGCGTTCCGCTTCCTGCGTTCCTGGTCCATATGCTCCTTGTCGGCAGTGGCAGATCGATTGACAGGGCATGGGAACTGGGAAGCAGCGCTGCAGCAGATTGATCGAGACAGTCGTACCTTGCTGCTCTGAAATCTGAATCTCTGATAGTATATGTTGTCTGATACCGCTTCCTGCAGAATTTGATGAAGTCTGGTTGTCTTAATTGAACCCTGGTACGTAAGGAGAGCAGCAGATTGATCACGTATATTGTCTCAACTCTGAACTCTCAACTAAGTACTGAGCTCTAGGTTGTTCCTTGTCCTTGCCAGCAGCCAGCCCTAAGCTTCGTCGTCCGTCCGACATTGGCGATCACGTGCCAAGGTACAACCGTTCCAACTCAGTCTTAAAAGGGTGCTCTAGATAGCGTGAAAAGAGACTCTCAAGTAAGTTCTGAAAATCAAACTCCAGATACTATTGTTGAAGATGGTCGTGGTGATGATGTGGTAGAGGCTGACGCTCACATTGTAGGTTGATGGGTGATGATGATAATATCAGCGATAAGGGTGATGACGCCAATACTGCCGATGAGCGCGGTTATACTTTTTGGGTAGAACATGAGGTTTGTATATATATATATATATATATATATATATATATATATATATATATATATATATATATATATATATATTACCTTAGCGCTATATTTACTATTTTAAAATGAATACTTGATAGTTATGAACGTTGTGCTAAATAACATATTCTAGCGTTATATAATTAACTAAACACGTGATAGTTCAAACAAAAATTAGGGTTCCACTTTGTAAGTCGCCCGGCCCCCAAATCCTGCAGACGGGTCTGCATGTGGGTTCCATGTGGAGTTCAGTTTTGGGTATTCAAACTATCGTTAAGCTAGAAAAGCTTAACAAATTTTGGTTACTTGAGGTCTGAAAAATGGGCATGGAAATAGATAGAAATTATTGAACGGAAATTGAAAAGAAATATAGGTCCAGTTCCTTCGGGACCGGTAAGATCTTCCATGCAAGAAGAGACTTGGTTATGTTCCCCTCTTTTTTTAGGAATACGGAGTAGCGTTCTTCTTCTAGCGATTTGACTTTTTTTTCCTTTTTAGCTCTACCTACACCTTAGACTTATGCAAAGAGAGGGGGTCACATAGAGAGAACAATATTATTAAAGCAAACTCACGCTTTCAGGAATACCTATTTACATAACAAATCCTATGGTAGGTCACAAATTAGGGAAATTTGTGCCTATTTGGCATTTCAGGAGTTATGAAAATTCGAACACTACAGGAATGGACAGCTTCGCCGATGGTCGCTAGCTACGCCGATGGTCAAAAGTCGGGGCCGTCGGCGTAGCCATCGCCCAGGCCAACTCCGCCTGGTGGCCGTCGGCGTACAAGTGCCGTCAGCGTAGGCCCAGCTACGCCGAGGGTGGCCGTCGGCGTACAAACGCCCTCGGCGTAACCAGGCCCACGTCCGCCGGCCCGTGACGGCGTCATAGCTACGCCGACGGCCACCCTCGGCGTAGCTATGGCCGTTTTCTTTCCCCTTCCCTGGTTTTCCTGCTGGGCCTACGCCAGGGGTAGCCGTGTTCTTCTTATTTTTTTTATTTGCATTTTATTTGTGCTTATTTATTATAATCAATTATTTAAACATTGTCTCTATTTTCTTAATTAGAAGGATTCTTATCGTGGGAATAGATGTCTCCACGCCCACATGAATTGACGTTGCGAATCATCATATTCAGCATCCACAATCAAGATATTAGTTATCTTATTCAAGTTCTCGACATAGTTTTCTACTACAAATTCGATAATATCACTGATACATCTCGCTCAATCAAACTGGACGCCGACGAGCGGGTACTGAGCCGCTGGTGGTGGACACCCAGAGAGAAGGAACCATCACACAAGCATAGCTCGGGTGAGATCCCTTAAGAACCTCTCATGTATTGGAGAACCTGACCTCCAACACATACATATAGCGGAGGATGTGCTCGTCCTCCTCCCTGACACGCCTCCGTACCACCTCCTTGGGGGTCGGCTCCCTCTGAACCGCTCCTGGACCATGCGACCGCCACCAAAGAACTCCGGATCAACAACGGGACCCGGATTCCTCACCAAGCTACGGTTTCCGGAAGGTAGCACCTCCTAGTGCCAGCCCGACGGAGCCCAGGCTCGGACATCCCCGGCCCCGATGGAGCCCAGCAGTTCTCCGGCGTTACCGCCGAGTTGAGGACGAGCACGCGGGGTGGGCGTCCTAAAGTATGCATTTGAATGAAAGAACAAATTTCTAAGTGTGGTTGCTCTGAAATGCATCTAATTAACCAAAAAAGGGGCTTGGAGATTTCCTGTGGGCGGCGATGACGGGCGGCCTCGGGTGGCGGCGTCTTCAAGCCGGTGAGGGGCTTTGGGTGGCGACGGCTTCAGGCGGGCGGTGGCTTCGGGTGGCGGCGGCTGCTTTGGGCAGGAGGAGGAGGCAGCGGAGTGGAATGAGAGAGGAGGGGGTATTTAAGCGAAACAAACCTAACCCACCCGATATACATGGGCCGAGCCTAGATTTTCTTGCGCCGAGCCTATGTTTTATTGGGCCGAGCCTATGTTTTCTTGGGCCGAGCCTTGGTTTTCTTGGGCTGAGCCGCCGCGTCACAACCGGAGCCTAGAATGTGGCAAAGTTGGCCCAACCTTTGCTCTCCATGTACATATGTCCTAAACAAACCAAAACATGTAGAGAGGTCCACCGAGCTAACTTCGTACGGGGAAAGCTATAGGGGTAGATGATCTGGGGCCCTCGGTCTAGGGTTTCGCCAAAGGAAGACCGTCGGAGCGTCGGAATCACATGAAAACTTGCATGTTCCCCTAGGATATGTGTGTGAGAGTGGTGCAGGGTTGGTAGGTGCCATGTGTAGGCCCCAAGTATGACCCCCTTCCCGGACATGCGTTAACACTTAGTAAAATCCTGGATCTGTGCGTGGAAACTCCCGCCGCGTCACAACCGGGGCCTAGAATGTGGCAAAGTTGGCCCAACCTTGGCTCTCCATGTACATATGTCCTAAACAAACCAAAACAAGTAGATAGGTCCACCGGGCTACCCTCGTACAGAGAAAGCTTAAGGGTAGACGATCCGAGGTTCTCGGTCTAGTGTTTCGCCGGAGGAAGACCGCCGGAGCGTCGGAATCACATGAAAACTTGCATGTGCCCCTAGGATATGTGTGTGAGAGTGGTGCAAGGTAGGTAGGTGCCATGTGTAGGCCCCAGGTGTTACCCCCTTCCCGGACATGCGTTAACACTTAGTAAAATCTTGGATCTGTACATGGAAACTCCCGCCGCGTCACAACCGGGGCCTAGAATGTGGAAAAGTTGGACCAACCTTGGCTCTCCATTTACATATGTCCTAAACAAACCAAAACAACTAGAGAGGCCCACCAGGCTACCCTTATACGGAGAAAGCTATAGGGGTAGACGATATGGGGCCCTCGGTCTAGGGTTTCGTTGGAGGAAGACCGCCAGAGTGTCGAAATCACATGAAAACTGGCATATGCCCCTAGGATATGTGTGTGAGAGTGCTGCAAGGTTGGTAGGTGCCATGTGTAGGCCCCATGTGTGACCCCCTTCCCGGACATGCATTAACACTTAGTAAAATCCTGGATCTGTACGTGGAAACTCCCGCCGAGTCACAACCGGGGCCTAGAATGTGGCAAAGTTGGCCCAACCTTGGCTCTCCATGTACATATGTCCTAAACAAACCAAAACAAGTAGAGAGGACCACCGGGCTGCCCTCGTACGGAGAAAGCTATAGGGGTAGACGATCCGGTGCCCTCGGTCTAGGGTTTCGCCGGAGGAAGACCGCTGGAGCGTCGGAATCACATGAAAACTTGCATGTGCCCCTAGGATATGTGTGTGAGAGTGGTGCCAGGTTGGTAGCTGCCATGTGTAGGCCCCAGGTGTGACCCCCTTCCCGGACATGCGTTAACACTTAGTAAAATCCGGGATCTGTACATG
Organism: Avena sativa; assembly: GCA_916181665.1. NCBI lineage: Eukaryota > Viridiplantae > Streptophyta > Magnoliopsida > Poales > Poaceae > Avena > Avena sativa. Next base: position 461,680,850 of record OV702297.1, on the reverse strand, counting down.
GAAACTCCCGCCGCGTCACAACCAGTGCCTAGAATGTGGCAAAGTTGGCCCAACCTTGGCTCTCCATGTACATATGTCCTAAAAAAACCAAAACAAGTAGAGAGGTCCACCGGGCTACCCTCGTACGAAGAAAGCTATAGGGGTAGACGATCCGGGGCCCTCGGTCTAGGGTTTTGCCGGAGGAAAACCGCCGGAGCGTCGGAATCACATGAAAACTTGCATGTGCCCCTAGGATATGTGTGTGAGAGTGGTTCAAGGTTGGTAGGTGCCATATGTAGGCCCCAGGTGTGACCCCTTCCCGGACATGCGTTAACACTTAGTAAAATCCTGGATCTGTACTTGAAATTCCCGCCGTGTCACAAGCGGGGTCTAGAATGTGGAAAAGTTGGCCCAACCTTGGGTATCCATGTACATATGTCCTAAAAAACCAAAGCAAGTAGAGAGGTCCATCGGGCTACCCTCGTACAGAGAAAGCTTTAGGGGTACACGATCCGGGGCCCTCGGTCTAGGGTTTCGCCGGAGGAAGACCGCCGAAGCATCGAAATCACATGAAAACTAGCATGTGCCCCTAGGATATGTGTGTGAGAGTGATGCAAGGTTTGTAGGTGCCATGTGTCGGCCCCAGGTGTGACCCCCTTCCCGGACATGCGTTAACACTTAGTAAAATCCTGGATCTGTAGGTCGAAACTCCCGCCGCGTCACAACCGGGGCCTAGAATGTGGCAAAGTTGGCCCAACCTTAGCTCTGCATGTACATATGTCCTAAACAAACCAAAACAAGTAGAGAGGTCCACCGGGCAACCCTCGTACGGAGAAAGCTATAGGGGTAGACGATCCGGGGCCTCGGTCTAGGGTTTCGCCAGAGGAAGACCGCCGGAGCGTCGGAATCACATGAAAACTTGCATGTGCCCCTAGGATATGTGTGTGAGAGTGGTTCAAGGTTGGTAGGTGCCATGTGTAGGCCCTAGGTATGACCCCCTTCCGAGACATGCGTTAACACTTAGTAAAATCTTGGATCTGTACGTGGAAGCTCCCGTCGCGTCACAACCGGGGCCTAGAATGTGGCAAAGTTGGACCAACCTTGGTTGTCCATGTACATATGTCCTAAACAAACCACAAAAGGTAGAGAGGTCCACTAGGCTTCCCTCGTACGGAGAAAGCTATAGGGGTAGACGATCCAGGGCCCTCTGTCTAGGGTTTCGCCGGAGGAAGACCGCCAGAATGTCGGAATCACATGAAAACTTGCATGTGCCCCTAGGATATGTGTGTGAGAGTGCTTCAAGGTTGGTAGGTGCCATGTGTAGGCCCCAGGTATGATCCCCTTCCCGGACATGTGTTAACACTTAGTAAAATCCTGGCTCAGTACGTGGAAACTCCTACCGCGTCACAACCAGGTCCTAGAATATGGGAAAGTTGGGCCAACCTTGGCTCTACATGTACATATGTCCTAAACAAACCAAAACAAGTAGAGATTTCCACCGGGCTACCCTCGTACGGAGAAAGCTATAGGGGTAAATGATCCGGTGCCCTCGGTCTAGGGTTTCGCCGGAGGAATACCGCTGGAGCATCGGAATCACATGAAAACTTGCATGTGCCCCTAGGATATGTGTGTTACAGTGGTGCAAGGTTGATAGCTGCCATGTGTAGGCCCCAGGTGTGACCCCCTTCCCGGACATGCGTTAACACTTACTAAAATTCTGGATCTGTACATGGAAACTCCCGCCGCGTCACAACCAGGTCCTAGAATGTGGCAAAGTTGGCCCAAACTTGCTCTCCATGTACATATGTCCTAAACAAACCAAAACAAGTAGAGAGGTCCACCGGGTTACCCTCGTATGGAGAAAGCTATAGGGGTAGACAATATGGGGCCCCCGGTCTAGGGTTTCATCAGAGGAAGACCACTGGAGCGTCGGAATCACATGAAAACTTGGATGTGCCCCTAGGATATGTGTGTGAGAGTGGTGCAAGGTTTCTAGGTGCCATGTGTAGGCCCCAAGTGTGACCCCCTTCCCGGACATGCGTTAACACTTAGTAAAATTCTGGATCTGTACGTGGAAACTCTCGCCCCGTCACAACCGGGGCCTAGAATGTGGCAAAGTTGGCCCAACCTTGGCTCTCCATGTAAATATGTCCTAAACAAACCAAAAAAGTAGATAGGTCCACCAGGCTACCCTCGTACAGAGAAAGCTATAGGGGTAAACGATCCGGGGTTCTCGGTCTAGGGTTTCGCCGGAGGAAGACCGACAGAGCGTCGGAATCACATGAAAACTTGCATGTGCCCCTAGGATATGTGTGTGAGTGTAGTGCAAGCTTGGTAGGTGCCATGTGTAGGCTCCAGGTTTGACCCCTTCCCGGACATGCGTTAACACTTAGTAAAATCCTGGATCTGTAGGTCGAAACTCCCGCCGCGTCACAACCGGGGCCTAGAATGTGGCAAAGTTGGCCCAACCTTGGCTCTCCATGTAAATATGTCCTAAAGAAACCAAAACAAGTAGATAGGTCCACCGGGCTACCCTCGTACGGAGAAAGCTATAGGGGTAGACGATCCGGGGTTCTCGGTCTAGGGTTTCGCCGGAGGAAGACCGTCAAAGCGTCGAAATCACATGAAAACTTGCATGTGCCCCTAGGATATGTGTGTCAGAGTGGTGCAAGGTAGGTAGGTGCCATGTGTAAGCCCCAGGTGTTACCCCCTTCCAGGACATGCGTTAACACTTAGTAAAATCTTGGATCTGTACATGGAAACTCCCGCCGCGTCACAACCGGGGCCTAGAATGTGGAAAAGTTGGCCCAACCTTGGCTCTCCATTTACATATGTCCTAAACAAACCAAAACAAGTAGAGAGGCCCACCGATCTACCCTTATACGGAGAAAGTTATAGGGGTAGACGATCAGGGGCCCTCGGTCTAGGGTTTCGCCGGAGGAAGACCGCCAGAGTGTCGGAATCACATGAAAACTTGCATGTGCCCCTAGGATATATGTGTGAGAGTGGTGCAAGGTTGGTAGGTGCCATGTGTAGGCCCCAGGTGTGACGCCCTTCCCGGACATGCGTTAACACTTAGTAAAATCCTAGATCTATACGTCGAAACTCCCGCCGCGTCACAACCGGGGCCTAGAATGTGGCAAAGTTGGCCCAACCTTGGCTCTGCATGTACATATGTCCTAAACAAACCAAAACAAGTAGAGAGGTTCATCGGGCTACCCTCGTATGGATAAAGCTATAGGGTTAGACGATCCGGAGCCCTCAGTCTAGGGTTTCGGCGGAGGAAGACCGCCAGAGCGTCGGAATCACATGAAAACTTGCATGTGCCCCTAGGATATGTGTGTCAGAGTGGTGCAAGGTTGGTCGGTGCCATGTGTAGGCCCCAGGTATGACCCCTTCCCGGACATGCGTTAACACTTAGTAAAATCTTGGATCTGTACGTGAAACTCCCGCCGCATCACAACCGGGGCCTAGAATGTGGCAAAGCTGGCCCAACCTTGGCTCTCCATGTACATATGTCCTAAACAAACCAAAAAAAGTAGAGAGGTCCACCGGGCTACCCTCGTACAGAGAAAGCTATAGGGGTAGACGATCCGGGGCCCTCGGTCTAGGGTTTCGTCGGAGGAAGACCGACGGAGCGTCTGAATCACATGAAAACTTGCATGTGCCCCTCGGATATGTGTGTTAAAGTGGTGCAAGGTTGATAGCTGCCATGTGTAGGCCCCAGGTGTGACCCCCTTCCCTGACATGCGTTAACACTTACTAAAATTCTAGATCTGTACATGGAAACTCCCGCCGCGTCACAACCAGGTCCTAGAATGTGGCAAAGTTGGCCCAAACTTGCTCTCCATGTACATATGTCCTAAACAAACCAAAACAAGTAGAGAGGTCCACCGGGTTACCCTCGTATGGAGAAAGCTATAGGGGTAGACGATCCGGGCCCCCCGGTCTAGGGTTTCGTCGGAGGAAGACCACTGGAGCGTCGGAATCACATGAAAACTTGGATGTGCCCCTAGGATATGTGTGTGAGAGTGGTGCATGTTTGGTAGGTGGTATCTGTAGGTCCAAAGTATGACCCCCTTCCCGGACATGCGTTAACACTTAGTAAAATCCTGGATCTGTAGGTGGAAACTCTCGCCGCGTCACAACCGGGGCCTAGAATGTGGCAAAGTTGGCCCAACCTTGGCTCTCCATGTAAATATGTCCTAAACAAACCAAAACAAGTAGATAGGTCCATTGGGCTAGCCTCGTACAGAGAAAGCTATAGGGGTAGACGATCCGGCGTTCTCGGTCTAGGGTTTCGTCGGAGGAAGACCGACGGAGCGTCGGAATCACATGAAAACTTGCATGTTCCCCTAGGATACGTGCGTGAGTGTAGTGCAAGCTTGGTAGGTGCCATGTGTAGGCTCCAAGTGTGACCCCTTCCTGGACATGCGTTAACACTTAGTAAAATCCTGGATCTATACGTGGAAACTCTCGCCGTGTCACAACCTGGGCCTAGAATGTGGCAAAGTTGGCCCAACCTTGGCTCTCCATGTAAATATGTCCTAAACAAACCAAAACAAGTAGATTGGTCCACCGGGATACCCTCGTACGGAGAAAGCTATAGGAGTAGACGATCCGGGGTTCTCGGTCTTGGGTTTCGCCAGAGGAAGACCGCCGGAGCATCGAAATCACATGAAAACTTGCATGTGCCCCTAGGATATGTGTGTGAGAGTGGTGCATTGTTGGTAGGTGCCATGTGTAGGCCCCAGGTGTGACCCCCTTCCCGGACATGCGTTAACACTTAGTAAAATCCTAGATCTATACGTCGAAACTCCCGCCGCGTCACAACCGGGGCCTACAATGTGGCAAAGTTGTCCCAACCTTGGCTCTGCATGTACATATCTTCTAAACAAACCAAAGCAAGTAGAGAGGTCCACCGGGCTACCCTCGTACAGAGAAAGCTATAGGGGTGGACGATCCGGGGCCCTCGGTCAAGGATTTCGCCGGAGGAAGACCGCTGGAGCGTCGAAATCACATGAAAACTTACATGTGCCCCTAGGATATGTGTGTGAGAGTGGTTAAAGGTTGGTAGGTGCCATATGTAGGCCCCAGGTGTGACCCCTTCCCGGACATGCGTTAACACTTAGTAAAATCCTGTATCTGTACTTGAAATTCCCGCCGTGTCACAACCGGGGTCTAGAATGTGGCAAAGTTGGCCCAACCTTGGATCTCCATGTACATATGTCCTAAAAAACCAAAGCAAGTAGAGAGGTCCATCGGGCTACCCTCGTACAGAGAAAGCTTTAGGGGTACACGATCCGGGGCCCTCGGTCTAGGGTTTCGCCGGAGGAAGACCTCCGGAGCATCGGAATCACATGAAAACTTGCATGTGCCCCTAGGATATGTGTGTTAGAGTGGTACAAGGTTGGTAGGTGCCATGTGTAGGCCCCAGGTATGACCCCCTTCCCGGACATGCGTTAATACTTAGTAAAATCCTGGATCTCTACGTGGAAACTCCCGCCGCGTCACATCCGGGGCCTAGAATGTGGAAAAGTTTGCCCAACCTTGGGTCTCCATGTAAATATGTCCTAAACAAACCAAAACTAGTAGAGAGGTCCACTGGGCTACCGTCATACGGAGAAAGCTATAGGGGTAGACGATCCGGGGCCCTCGGTCTAGGGTTTCGCCGGAGGAAGACCGCCAGAGCGTCGGAATCACATGAAAACTTGCATGTGCCCCTAGGATATGTGTGTGGGAGTGGTGCAATGTTGGTAGCTGCCATGTGTAGGCCCCAGGTGTGACCCCCTTCCCGGATATGCGTTAACACTTAGTAAAATCCTGGATCTATACATGGAAACTCCCGCCGTGTCACAACCAGGGCCTAGAATGTTGTAAAGTTGGACCAACCTTGGCTCTCCATGTACATATGTCCTAAACAAACCAAAACAAGTAGAGAGGTCCATCGGGCTACCCTCGTACGGAGAAAGCTATAGGGGTAGACGATCCGGGGCCCTCGGTCTAGGGTTTCACTGGAGGAAAACCGCCGGAGCATCGGAATCACATGAAAACTTGCATGTGCTCCTAGGATATGTGTGTGAGAGTGGTGCATTATTGGTAGGTGCCATGTGTAGGCCCCAGGTGTGACCCCTTCTCGGACATGCGTTAACACTTAGTAAAATCCTGGATCTGTACGTGGAAACTCCCGCCGCGTCACAACCGGGGCCTAGAATGTGGCAAAGTTGGCCCAACCTTTGCTCTCCATGTACATATGTCCTAAACAAACCAAAACAAGTAGAGAGGTCCACCGGGATACCCTCGTACGGAGAAAGCTATAGCGGTAGACGATCCGGGGCCCTCGGTCTAGGGTTTCGCCGGAGGAAGACCGCCGGAGCATCGAAATCACATGAAAACTTGCATGTGCTCCTAGGATATGTGTGTGAGAGTGGTGCAGGGTTGGTAGGTGCCATGTGTAGGCCCCAGGTGTGACCCCCTTCCCGGACATGCGTTAACACATAGTAAAATCCTGGATCTATACGTCGAAACTCCCGCCGCGTCACAACCGGGGCCTAGAATGTGGAAAAGTTGGCCCAACCTTGGCTCTCCATGTACATATGTCCTAAACAAACCAAAACAAGTAGAGAGGTCCACTGGGCTACCCTCGTATGGAGAAAGCTATAGGGGTAGATGATCCGGGGCCCTCGGTCTAGGGTTTCGCCGGAGGAAGACCTCCGGAGCATCGGAATCACATGAAAACTTGCATGTGCCCCTAGGATATGTGTGTTAGAGTGGTACAAGGTTGGTAGGTGCCATGTGTAGGCCCCAGGTATGACCCCCTTCCCGGACATGCGTTAATACTTAGTAAAATCCTGGATCTCTACGTGGAAACTCCCGCCGCGTCACATCCGGGGCCTAGAATGTGGAAAAGTTTGCCCAACCTTGGGTCTCCATGTAAATATGTCCTAAACAAACCAAAACTAGTAGAGAGGTCCACTGGGCTACCGTCATACGGAGAAAGCTATAGGGGTAGACGATCCGGGGCCCTCGGTCTAGGGTTTCGCCGGAGGAAGACCGCCAGAGCGTCGGAATCACATGAAAACTTGCATGTGCCCCTAAAATATGTGTGTGGGAGTGGTGCAATGTTGGTAGCTGCCATGTGTAGGCCCCAGGTGTGACCCCCTTCCCGGACATGCGTTAACACTTAGTAAAATCCTGGATCTATACATGGAAACTCCCGCCGTGTCACAACCAGGGCCTAGAATGTTGTAAAGTTGGACCAACCTTGGCTCTCCATGTACATATGTCCTAAACAAACCAAAACAAGTAGAGAGGTCCATCGGGCTACCCTCGTACGGAGAAAGCTATAGGGGTAGACGATCCGGGGCCCTCGGTCTAGGGTTTCACTGGAGGAAAACCGCCGGAGCATCGGAATCACATGAAAACTTGCATGTGCTCCTAGGATATGTGTGTGAGAGTGGTGCATTATTGGTAGGTGCCATGTGTAGGCCCCAGGTGTGACCCCTTCTCGGACATGCGTTAACACTTAGTAAAATCCTGGATCTGTACGTGGAAACTCCCGCCGCGTCACAACCGGGGCCTAGAATGTGGCAAAGTTGGCCCAACCTTTGCTCTCCATGTACATATGTCCTAAACAAACCAAAACAAGTAGAGAGGTCCACCGGGATACCCTCGTACGGAGAAAGCTATAGCGGTAGACGATCCGGGGCCCTCGGTCTAGGGTTTCGCCGGAGGAAGACCGCCGGAGCATCGAAATCACATGAAAACTTGCATGTGCTCCTAGGATATGTGTGTGAGAGTGGTGCAGGGTTGGTAGGTGCCATGTGTAGGCCCCAGGTGTGACCCCCTTCCCGGACATGCGTTAACACATAGTAAAATCCTGGATCTATACGTCGAAACTCCCGCCGCGTCACAACCGGGGCCTAGAATGTGGCAAAGTTGGCCCAACCTTGGCTCTCCATGTACATATGTCCTAAACAAACCAAAACAAGTAGAGAGGTCCACTGGGCTACCCTCGTATGGAGAAAGCTATAGGGGTAGATGATCCGGGGCCCTCGGTCTAGGGTTTCGCCGGAGGAAGACCGCCGGAGCATCGGAATCACATGAAAATTTGCATGTGCCCCTAGGATATGTGTTACAGTGGTGCAAGGTTGGTAGGTCCCATGTGTAGGCCCCAGGTATGACCCCCTTCTCAGACATGCGTTAACACTTAGTAAAATCCAGGATCTTTACGTGGAAACTCCCGCCGCATCATAACCAGGCCTAGAATGTGGCAAAGTTGGCCAAACATTGGCTCTCCATGTACATATGTCCTAAACAAACCAAAATAAGTAGAGAGGTCCACTGGGCTACCCTCGTAGGGAGAAAGCTATAGGGGTAGACGATCCGGGGCCCTCGGTCTAGGGTTTCACCGGAGGAAGACCGCCGGAGCATCGGAATCACATGAAAACTTGCATGTGCTCCTAGGATATGTGTGTGAGAGTGGTGCAAGGTTGGTAGCGACCATGTGTAGGCCCCAGGTGTGACCCCCTTCCCGGACATGCGTTAATACTTAGTAAAATCTTGGATCTATACATGGAAACTCCCGCAGCGTCACAACCGGGGCCTAGAATGTGGAAAAGTTGGCCCAACCTTGGCTCTCCATTTACATATGTCCTAAAAAAACCAAAACAACTAGAGAGGCCCACCAGGCTACCCTCGTACGGAGAAAGCTATGGGGTAGACCATCCGGGGCCCTCGGTCTAGGATTTTGCCGGAGGAAGACCGTCGGAGCGTCGGAATCACATGAAAACTTGCATGTGGCCCTAGGATATGTGTGTGAGAGTGGTGCAAGGTTGGTAGGTGACATGTGTAGGCCCCAGGTGTGACCCCTTCCCGGACATGCGTTAACACTTAGTAAAATCCTGGATCTGTACGTGGAAACTCCCGCCGCGTCACAACCGAGGCCTAAAATGTGGAAAAGTTGCCCCAACCTTGGATCTCCATGTACATATGTCCTAAACAAACCAAAACAAGTAGATAGGTCCACCGAGCTACCCTCGTACAGAGAAAGCTATAGAGGTAGACGATTCGGGGCCCTCGGTCTAGGGTTTCGCCGGACGAAGACCGCCAGAGCGTCGAAATCACATGAAAACTTGCATGTGCCCCTAGGATATGTGTGTGAGAGTGGTGCAAGGTTGGTAGGTGCCATGTGTAGGCGCCAGGTGTGACCCCCTTCCCGGACATGCGTTAACACTTAGTAAAATCCTGGATCTGTACGTCGAAACTCCCGCCGCGTCACAACCGGGGCCTAGAATGTGGAAAAGTTGGCCCAACCTTGGCTCTCCATGTACATATGTCCTAAACAAACCAAAACAAGTAGAGTGGTCCATTGTGTTACCCTCGTACGGAGAAAGCTATAGGGGTAGACGATCCAGGGCCCTCAGTCTAGGGTTTCGCTGGAGGAAGACTGCCGGAGCGTCGGAATCACATGAAAACTTGCATGTGCCCCTAGGATATGTGTGTTAGAGTAGTGCAAGGTTGGTAGGCGCTATGTGTAGGCCCCAGGTATGACCCCCTTCCCGAACATGCGTTAACACTTATTAAAATCCTGGATCTGTACGTGGAAACTCCCGCCGCGTCACAACCGGGGCCTAGAATGTGGCAAAGTTGGCCCAACCTTGGCTCTCCCTGTACATATGTCCTAAACAAACCAAAACAAGTAGAGAGGTCCACTGGGCTACCCTCGTATGGAGAAAGCTATAGGGGTAGACGATCTGAGGCCCTCGGTCTAGGGTTTCGCCAGAGGAAGACCGCCGGAGCGTCGGAATCACAAGAAAACTTGCATGTGCCCCTAGGATATGTGTGCGAGAGTGGTGCAAGGTTGGTAGGTGCCATGTGTAGGCCCCAGGTGTGACCCCCTTCCCGGACATGCATTAACACTTACTAAAATCCTGGATCAGTACGTGGAAACTCCCGCCGCGTCATAACCGGGGCCTAGAATGTGGCAAAGTTGGCCCAACCTTGGCTCTCCATGTACATATGTCCTAAACAAACCAAAATATGTACAGAGGTCCACTGGGCTACCCTCGTACGGAGAAAGCTATAGGGGTAGACGATCCGAAGCCCTCGGTCTAGGGTTTCACCGGAGGAAGACCGCCGGAGTATCGGAATCACATGAAAACTTGCATGTGCTCGTAGGATATGTGTGTGAGAGTGGTGCAAGGTTGGTAGCAGCCATGTGTAGGCCCCAGGTGTGACCCCTTCCTGGACATGCGTTAATACTTAGTAAAATCCTGGATCTATACATGGAAACTCTCGCCGTGTCACAACCAGGGCCTAGACTATTGCAAAGTTGGCCCAACCTTTGTCTATCCATGTACATATGTCCTAAACAAACCAAAAAAGTAGAGAGTTCCACTGGGCTACCCTCGTACGGAGAAAGCTATGGGGTAGACCATCCGGGGCCCTCGGTCTAGGGTTTTGGCGGAGGAAGACCGTCGGAGCGTCGGAATCACATGAAAACTTGCATGTGCCCCTAGGATATGTGTGCGAGAGTGGTGCAAGGTTGGTAGGTGACATGTGTAGGCCCCAAGTGTGACCCCTTCCCGGACATGCGTTAACAGTTAGTAAAATCCTGGATCTGTACGTGGAAACTCCCGCCGCGTCACAACCGAGGCCTAGAATGTGGCAAAGTTGGCCCAACCTTGGATCTCCATGTACATATGTCCTAAACAAACCAAAACAAGTAGATAGGTCCACCGGGCTACCCTCGTGCGGAGAAAGCTATAGGGGTAGACGATCCGGGGTTCTCGGTCTAGGGTTTCGCCGGAGGAAGACCGCCGGAGCGTCGAAATCACATGAAAACTTGCATGTGCCCATAGGATATGTGTGTGAGAGTGGTGCAAGGTAGGTAGGTGCCATGTGTAGCCCTAGGTGTTACCCCCTTCCCGGACTTGCGTTAACACTTAGTAAAATCTTGGATCTGTACGTCGAAACTCCCGCCGCGTCACAACCAGGGCCTAGAATATGGAAAAGTTGGCCCAACCTTGGCTCTCCATTTACATATGTCCTAAACAAACCAAAACAATTAGAGAGGCCCACCGAGCTACCCTTATACGGAGAAAGTTTTAGGGGTAGACGATCTGGGGCCCTCGGTCTAGGGTTTCGCTGGAGGAAGAGCGCCAGAGTGTCGGAATCACATGAAAACTTCCATGTGCCCCTAGGATATGTGTGTGAGAGTGGTGCAAGGTTGGTAGGTTCCATGTGTAGGCCCCAGGTGTGACCCCCTTCCCGGACATGCGTTAACACTTAATAAAATCCTAGATCTATACGTCGAAACTCCCGCCGCGTCACAACCGGGGCCTAGAATGTGGCAAAGTTGGCCCAACCTTGGCTCTGCATGTACATATGTCCTAAACAAACCAAAACAAGTAGAGAGGTCCATCGGGCTACCCTCGTACGGATAAAGCTATAGGGGTAGACGATCCGGTGCCCTCGGTCTAGGGTTTCGCCGGAGGAAGACCGCCAGAGCGTCGGAATCACATGAAAACTTGCATGTGCCCCTAGGATATGTGTGTGAGAGTGGTGCAAGGTTGGTAGGTGCCATGTGTAGGCCCCAGGTATGACCCCTTTCCGGACATGCGTTAACACTTAGTAAAATCTTGGATCTGTACGTGGAAACTCCCGCCGCATCACAACCGGGGCCTAGAATGTGGCAAAGCTGGCCCAACCTTGGCTCTCCATGTACATATGTCCTCAACAAACCAAAGCAAGTAGAGAGGTCCACCGGGCTACCCTCGTACAGACAAAGCTATAGGGGTGGACAATCCGGGGCCCTTGGTCTAGGGTTTCGCCGGAGGAAGACCGCCGGAGCATCGAAATCCCATAAAAACTTGCATGTGCCCCTAGGATATTTGTGTGAGAGTGGTGCAAGGTTGGTAGGTGCCATGTGTAGGCCCCAGTTGTGACCCCCTTCCCGGACATGCGTTGACACATAGTAAAATCCTGGATCTATACGTCGAAACTCCCGCCGCGTCACAACCGGGGCCTAGAATGTGGAAAAGTTGGCCCAAACTTGGCTCTCCATGTACATATGTCCTAAACAACCCAAAACAAGTAGAGAGGTCCACTAGGCTACCCTCGTACAGAGAAATCTATAGGGGTAGACGATCCGGGACCCTTGGTCTAGGGTCTCGCCAGAGGAAGACCGCTGGAGCATCGGAATCACATGAAAACTTGCATGTGCCCCTAGGATATTTGTGTTAGAGTGGTGCAAGGTTGGTAGGTGCCATGTGTAGGCCCCAGCTATGACCCCCTTCCCGGACATGTGTTAATACTTAGTAAAATCCTGGATCTCTACGTGGAAACTGCCGCCGCGTCACATCCGGGGCCTAGAATGTGGCAAAGTTTGCCCAACCTTGGCTCTCCATGTACATATGTCCTAGACAAACGAAAACAAGTAGAGAGGTCCACTGGGCTACCGTCGTACGGAGAAAGCTATATGGGTAGACGATCCGGGGCCCTCGGTCTAGGGTTTCGCCGGAGAAGACCGCCAGAGCGTCTGAATCACATGAAAACTTGCATGTGCCCCTAGGATATGTGTGTGAGAGTGGTGCAAGGTTGGTAGCTGCCATGTGTAGGCCCCAGGTGTGACCCCCTTCCCGGACATACGTTAACACTTAGTAAAATCCTGGATATGTACATGGAAACTCCCGCCGTGTCACAACCAGGGCCTAGAATGTTGTAAAGTTGGCCCAACCTTGGCTCTCCATGTACATATGTCCTAAAAAAACCAAAACAAGTACAGAGGTCCACCGGGCTACCCTCGTACGGAGAAAGCTATAGGGGTAGACGATCCGGGGCCCTCGGTCTAGGGTTTCGCCAAAGGAAGACCGCCGGAGCGTCGGAATCACATGAAAACTTGCATGTTCCCCTAGGATATGTGTGTGAGAGTGGTGCAGGGTAGGTAGGTGCCATGTGTAGGCCCCAGGTGTTACCCCCTTCTCGGACATGCGTTAACACTTAGTAAAATCGTGGATCTGTACATGGAAACTCCCGCCGAGTCACAACCGGGGCCTAGAATGTGGCAAAGTTGGCCCAACCTTGGCTCTCCATGTACATATGTCCTAAACAAACCAAAACAAGTAGAGAGGACCACCGGGCTGCCCTCGTACGGAGAAAGCTATAGGGGTAGACGATCCGGTGCCCTTGGTCTAGGGTTTCGCCGGAGGAAGACCACCGGAGCGTCGGAATCACATGAAAACTTGCATGTGCCCCTAATATATGTGTGTGAGAGTGGTGCAAGGTTGGTAGCTGCCATGTGTAGGCCCCAGGTGTGACCCCCTTCCCGGACATGCGTTAACACTTAGTAAAATCCTGGATCTGTACGTGGAAACTCTCGCCGCGTCACAACCGGGGCCTAGAATGTGGCAAAGTTGGCCCAACCTTGGCTCTCCATGTAAATATGTCCTAAACAAACCAAAACAAGTAGATAGGTCCATTGGGTTACCCTCGTACAGAGAAAGCTATAGGGGTAGACGATCCGGCGTTCTCGGTCTAGGGTTTCGTCGGAGGAAGACCGACGGAGCGTCGGAATCACATGAAAACTTGCATGTTCCCCTAGGATATGTGCGTGAGTGTAGTGCAAGCTTGGTAGGTGCCATGTGTAGGCTCCAAGTGTGACCCCTTCCCGGACATGCGTTAACACTTAGTAAAATCCTGGATCTATACGTGGAAACTCTCGCCGTGTCACAACCTGGGCCTAGAATGTGGCAAAGTTGGCCCAACCTTGGCTCTCCATGTAAATATGTCCTAAACAAACCAAAACAAGTAGATTGGTCCACCGGGATACCCTCGTACGGAGAAAGCTATAGGAGTAGACGATCCGGGGTTCTCGGTCTTGGGTTTCGCCGGAGGAAGACCGCCGGAGCATCGAAATCACATGAAAACTTGCATGTGCCCCTAGGATATGTGTGTGAGAGTGGTGCATTGTTGGTAGGTGCCATGTGTAGGCCCCAGGTGTGACCCCCTTCCCGGACATGCGTTAACACTTAGTAAAATCCTAGATCTATACGTCGAAACTCCCGCCGCGTCACAACCGGGGCCTACAATGTGGCAAAGTTGTCCCAACCTTGGCTCTGCATGTACATATCTTCTAAACAAACCAAAGCAAGTAGAGAGGTCCACCGGGCTACCCTCGTACAGAGAAAGCTATAGGGGTGGACGATCCGGGGCCCTCGGTCAAGGATTTCGCCGGAGGAAGACCGCTGGAGCGTCGAAATCACATGAAAACTTACATGTGCCCCTAGGATATGTGTGTGAGAGTGGTTAAAGGTTGGTAGGTGCCATATGTAGGCCCCAGGTGTGACCCCTTCCCGGACATGCGTTAACACTTAGTAAAATCCTGTATCTGTACTTGAAATTCCCGCCGTGTCACAACCGGGGTCTAGAATGTGGCAAAGTTGGCCCAACCTTGGATCTCCATGTACATATGTCCTAAAAAACCAAAGCAAGTAGAGAGGTCCATCGGGCTACCCTCGTACAGAGAAAGCTTTAGGGGTACACGATCCGGGGCCCTCGGTCTAGGGTTTCGCCGGAGGAAGACCTCCGGAGCATCGGAATCACATGAAAACTTGCATGTGCCCCTAGGATATGTGTGTTAGAGTGGTGCAAGGTTGGTAGGTGCCATGTGTAGGCCCCAGGTATGACCCCCTTCCCGGACATGCGTTAACACTTAGTAAAATCCTGGATCTCTACGTGGAAACTCCCGCCGCGTCACATCCGGGGCCTAGAATGTGGAAAAGTTTGCCCAACCTTGGGTCTCCATGTAAATATGTCCTAAACAAACCAAAACTAGTAGAGAGGTCCACTGGGCTACCGTCATACGGAGAAAGCTATAGGGGTAGACGATCCGGGGCCCTCGGTCTAGGGTTTCGCCGGAGGAAGACCGCCAGAGCGTCGGAATCACATGAAAACTTGCATGTGCCCCTATGATATGTGTGTGGGAGTGGTGCAATGTTGGTAGCTGCCATGTGTAGGCCCCAGGTGTGACCCCCTTCCCGGACATGCGTTAACACTTAGTAAAATCCTGGATCTATACATGGAAACTCCCGCCGTGTCACAACCAGGGCCTAGAATGTTGTAAAGTTGGCCCAACCTTGGCTCTCCATGTACATATGTCCTAAACAAACCAAAACAAGTAGAGAGGTCCATCGGGCTACCCTCGTACGGAGAAAGCTATAGGGGTAGACGATCCGGGGCCCTCGGTCTAGGGTTTCACTGGAGGAAAACCGCCGGAGCATCGGAATCACATGAAAACTTGCATGTGCTCCTAGGATATGTGTGTGAGAGTGGTGCATTATTGGTAGGTGCCATGTGTAGGCCCCAGGTGTGACCCCTTCTCGGACATGCGTTAACACTTAGTAAAATCCTGGATCTGTACGTGGAAACTCCCGCCGCGTCACAACCGGGGCCTAGAATGTGGCAAAGTTGGCCCAACCTTTGCTCTCCATGTACATATGTCCTAAACAAACCAAAACAAGTAGAGAGGTCCACCGGGATACCCTCGTACGGAGAAAGCTATAGCGGTAGACGATCCGGGGCCCTCGGTCTAGGGTTTCGCCGGAGGAAGACCGCCGGAGCATCGAAATCACATGAAAACTTGCATGTGCTCCTAGGATATGTGTGTGAGAGTGGTGCAGGGTTGGTAGGTGCCATGTGTAGGCCCCAGGTGTGACCCCCTTCCCGGACATGCGTTAACACATAGTAAAATCCTGGATCTATACGTCGAAACTCCCGCCGCGTCACAACCGGGGCCTAGAATGTGGCAAAGTTGGCCCAACCTTGGCTCTCCATGTACATATGTCCTAAACAAACCAAAACAAGTAGAGAGGTCCACTGGGCTACCCTCGTATGGAGAAAGCTATAGGGGTAGATGATCCGGGGCCCTCGGTCTAGGGTTTCGCCGGAGCAAGACCGCCGGAGCATCGGAATCACATGAAAATTTGCATGTGCCCCTAGGATATGTGTTAAAGTGGTGCAAGGTTGGTAGGTCCCATGTGTAGGCCCCAGGTATGACCCCCTTCTCAGACATGCGTTAACACTTAGTAAAATCCAGGATCTTTACGTGGAAACTCCCGCCGCATCATAACCAGGCCTAGAATGTGGCAAAGTTGGCCAAACATTGGCTCTCCATGTACATATGTCCTAAACAAACCAAAATAAGTAGAGAGGTCCACTGGGCTACCCTCGTAGGGAGAAAGCTATAGGGGTAGACGATCCGGGGCCCTCGGTCTAGGGTTTCACCGGAGGAAGACCGCCGGAGCGTCGGAATCACATGAAAACTTGCATGTGCTCCTAGGATATGTGTGTGAGAGTGGTGCAAGGTTGGTAGCAACCATGTGTAGGCCCCAGGTGTGACCCCCTTCCCGGACATGCGTTAATACTTAGTAAAATCTTGGATCTGTACATGGAAACTCCCGCAGCGTCACAACCGGGGCCTAGAATGTGGAAAAGTTGGCCCAACCTTGGCTCTCCATTTACATATGTCCTAAAAAAACCAAAACAACTAGAGAGGCCCACCAGGCTACCCTCGTACGGAGAAAGCTATGGGGTAGACCATCCGGGGCCCTCGGTCTAGGATTTTGCCGGAGGAAGACCGTCGGAGCGTCGGAATCACATGAAAACTTGCATGTGCCCCTAGGATATGTGTGTGAGAGTGGTGCAAGGTTGGTAGGTGACATGTGTAGGCCCCAGGTGTGACCCCTTCCCGGACATGCGTTAACACTTAGTAAAATCCTGGATCTGTACGTGGAAACTCCCGCCGCGTCACAACCGAGGCCTAGAATGTGGAAAAGTTGCCCCAACCTTGGATCTCCATGTACATATGTCCTAAACAAACCAAAACAAGTAGATAGGTCCACCGAGCTACCCTCGTACAGAGAAAGCTATAGAGGTAGACGATTCGGGGCCCTCGGTCTAGGGTTTCGCCGGACGAAGACCGCCAGAGCGTCGAAATCACATGAAAACTTGCATGTGCCCCTAGGATATGTGTGTGAGAGTGGTGCAAGGTTGGTAGGTGCCATGTGTAGGCGCCAGGTGTGACCCCCTTCCCGGACATGCGTTAACACTTAGTAAAATCCTGGATCTGTACGTCCAAACTCCCGCCGCCTCACAACCGGGGCCTAGAATGTGGAAAAGTTGGCCCAACCTTGGCTCTCCATGTACATATGTCCTAAACAAACCAAAACAAGTAGAGTGGTCCATTGTGTTACCCTCGTACGGAGAAAGCTATAGGGGTAGACGATCCAGGGCCCTCAGTCTAGGGTTTCGCTGGAGGAAGACTGCCGGAGCGTCGGAATCACATGAAAACTTGCATGTGCCCCTAGGATATGTGTGTTAGAGTAGTGCAAGGTTGGTAGGCGCTATGTGTAGGCCCCAGGTATGACCCCCTTCCCGGACATGCGTTAACACTTATTAAAATCCTGGATCTGTACGTGGAAACTCCCGCCGCGTCACAACCGGGGCCTAGAATGTGGCAAAGTTGGCCCAACCTTGGCTCTCGCTGTACATATGTCCTAAACAAACCAAAACAAGTAGAGAGGTCCACGGGGCTACCCTCGTATGGAGAAAGCTATAGGGGTAGACGATCTGAGGCCCTCGGTCTAGGGTTTCGCCAGAGGAAGACCGCCGGAGCGTCGGAATCACAAGAAAACTTGCATGTGCCCCTAGGATATGTGTGCGAGAGTGGTGCAAGGTTGGTAGGTGCCATGTGTAGGCCCCAGGTGTGACCCCCTTCCCGGACATGCGTTAACACTTAGTAAAATCCTGGATCTGTACGTGGAAACTCTCGCCGCGTCACAACCGGGGCCTAGAATGTGGCAAAGTTGGCCCAACCTTGGCTCTCCATGTAAATATGTCCTAAACAAACCAAAACAAGTAGATAGGTCCACCGGGCTACCCTCGTACAGAGAAAGCTATCGGGGTAAACGACCCGGGGTTCTCGGTCCTGGGTTTCGCCGGAGGAAGACCGACGGAGCGTCGGAATCACATGAAAATTTGCATGTGCCCCTAGGATATGTGTGTGAGAGTGGTGCAAGGTTTGTGTGCATTTGTATTCCAATGCAAAACTCTATTATGCACACATTGAAGGGGAGTCCCTTTCATAGTTATCTCTGTGTGTCTTGTGTCTTTCTCCTGCAAATCCTGGTATTATCATCTAACACCAAAAAGGGGGAGATTGAAAGAAAATTTCATGTTTCCCTATGTTTTGTGTGTTAGATAACAATACTATGGAGACTTTTCATGTGTTCTAAGTGTGCAGGAAGTTTTGAGGGGGGCCGGATAATCCGCCCCTCCAAGGGCCGGATAATCCGGCCTACCTCATCTCTCAAGGAAGCCAAGGCGCGTCACTCTGTGTCCAATCGGATTTTCTCCCGGAAAATCCGAACTGGGGCGGTTTTTCTCCCTAGGCCGGATAATCCGGGTTTTGCAAGGGCCGGATAATCCGGCCCCCAGTTTTCGAGCAAAAGGAGCCAAGGCGCGTCGCTCGGTATCCGGTTGGATTTTCTACCAGAAAATCCGAACTGGGGCGGTTTTTCTTCCCCAGGCCGGATAATCCGGCCTTCGCATAGGGCCAGATAATCCGGCCCCCAGAAGTTGATCAAGGGCAAGCTCGGCGCGACGCTCAGATAGAGGGCGGTTTATCTGCCGGATATTCCGAGTCTGGGGCGGAGTTTTGCCAGACCGGATAATCCGGCCCTCACTTGGGCCGGATAATCCGGCCCCCAAAGTGTGCAACGGCTGGTTTTTGGAAGGGGGTATAAGTACCCCTTCTTCCCCAACGTCCAGAACTCTTGATTCATTCGAATTCGACCAAACCCTGTGCAAGAGCTCTAAATCTCGATCTCCCACTTCAACCACCCTAAGGTCTTGATCTTTGGTGGAATTGAAGGAGGATAAGTTCATCATCAACATCAAGAATCAAGCGCTTCAACTCCTCTCCATTCACTTGGAGAAATCCCTGATCTAGTATTCTTGTTAATACCTAGATCGTGTTATTGTATTTGACAACTTTATTCTTGTGGCAGCTTTTTGTCATTTCGGGAGCCTCCAAGTTGGTGTGGAGTTGTTTCCCCGCTTTGTGTAAAGGCGCCGGTGCCCACCTCGAAGGGTACCTATAGTGGAAGGTGGATCAGGCCTGTTGTGGCGAGATCCATCGGAAAATAGGGTGAGGCCTTTTGTGGCATGGTGGTCTTAGTACCGCCCACCCCTCCAACGCAGACGTACTTCCCTTAACAAGGAAGGAACTGCGGTCAAACAAATTCTGTGTCTCCGCGTGCTTCACTTTGGTTCACTCGTTCCTCTTCCACTCGCTCCTTACTCGCTAGTAGATAGGTTTGCATATAGGGAAATTCCACACATTAGTTTATCTAGAGAATTTACCTTTGTGCTAAGCCTAAAATTGAAAAAGAACTAAAAATTGGTGTAGCACCTATTCACCCCCCTCTAGGTGCCCATACGATCCATTTCATCCCCGAGTAACCGTGAGGAACTTTCACTCCTAAGAGGCACTTGAAAAACTGCTCGGGCTCCTCCAGACTCAGAGTAAAGCAGGCAGTGCGAAGCACCACCTCATTCTTCTTAACTCTTTTGCGGCGACCTTGAGTCCCTTCCGTCTGATCATCATCATCATCATCATCACTATCATGGTACTGAAGATCTTTCTTGATGCCAAGAAATTTAAGGTCCTTTCTTGCTTTCGGCCCATCCTTGGTCCTCTCCGGCATGTTCAGTAGAGTGCCAAGCAAACTCTCGGTAACATTCTTCGTGATGTGCATTACATCGAGGCTATGGGGAGTGTGAAGGACCTTCCAATACGGCAAGTCCCAGAAAACAGACCTTGCTTTCCAAACACCCAGCAGCGGCTTTCTCCTCGGTCGTTTTTTTCCAAGCGCAGGGCAATCTACCCAATTATTCAAAAGCTCCTCGATTTATTTGCCGCTCCTCGGACGCGGGGCTCTTTCGAGCTCGTCCTTACCATTGAACAGGTCACCACGTTTTCTCCATGGGTGATCCATGCGGAGCCACTTTCGAGTACCTTGGAACACGATTTTTGAAGACCCGAGATCCCTTGGTAGCTCGAGATGCGGTGTCTCATCCATGCACTTGACGCATGCATTGTGTCCGTGGTTCACCTGGGCCGATACATATGCATAACCAGGATAGTCCTGCACGGTCGTGAGCAACGCGGCTCTCAGATGGAAATATTCTTTAGTGTAGGCGTCCCACATACGGGCCGACGTCTCCCACAAGCTGGCTAACTCCTCTCTCAATAGCCCGAGATACAGATGCATATCGATACCTGGTTGTTTCAGCCCCTGAATAAGAATGCTCATGTGTACATACCTTTGCTTCGTGCATAGCCACGGGGGGAGGTTGTACGGCCATACAAACACGGGCCAGGTGCTATGCGTTCTACTCTGGTTTCCAAAAGTATTGAGTCCATCGGTGCTCATACCCAGCCTGACGTTCCTTGCATCGCCCCCGAACTCTACGAACTCGATGTCTAATGCATTCCACTGGCTAGAGTCTGAAGGGTGTGTCAGGATCTTGCCCTTCTCTGGATCATCTTCGGGTTTCTCTCTTTCCGCGTGCCATTGCATGAGCTTTGCTTCCTTAGGATCTACGAAATATCACTGCAGACAGGGGGGTGATAGGAAAGTACCATACCACTTTTAGAGGAACTTTCTTGTTCCCTCTCTTGTACCGTCCTTGGCCACACACCCGACATGTGGTTCTATCCGCGTACTCGTTCCGATAAAGTGCGCAATCATTGATGCATGTGTGGTATTTAATGTGTGGTAGGTCGAGAGGGCACACGATTTTCTTGGCCTCCTCGATACTTGTTGGCAATGTGTTCCCCTTAGGAAGTCGGTCGTGCCAGTATTCCATGTTCGCGTTGAAGCTCACATCGGTCCATTTGTGTTTGTCCTTCATCTCCAGAGCCTTGAGCGTTACACCCAAACGTGTATCCTCGGGGCGACACCCAGGATACAATGGAGTCATCCCGTCTACCTCCATTTGGGTCAACTTGGCTTTCTCTCTGGCTGCAGCTTTGTTGTTGCTTGTCTCCTTGAGGAGCAGTTCTTGAACATGAGGGTCCTGCAAGACCGAAGTTAGCAGCGTCTGTGTGTTCGCGTCTTCTCCTTCTTCATGATCATGATCATGCCCGTTGCCATCTCCTTCTCCATGCTGATCATGCCCGCCGGCATCTCCTTCGTCATGATGATCATGCCCGCTGGCATCTCCTTCATCATGATGATCATGCCCGGTAGACTCTTCGTCTTCTCGCCCGCCCACGTCTTCGTGACCACCACCATGTCCTGCCGGCACCTCATTGAGGTCGCGCATGAAACCGCGCCTGAGCAGGTGACCCTCCAATTGTCCAGATTCAGGGTCGATCTAGCGCTGCAGTTTGCATGTTCGACATGGACATCTTATCATGGTCTTGTTGTTCAGAATCATGTCCTCCTTCGCGCCTTTCTTATACCTCGCAATTCGACCTTCGCTCATCGTGAGGACCATGGTTGCCTGAGCAGTCAAAACAGAGAGTATAGGTGAGAACCACACCATATGAACACACACATGCATGAATGCTAGCCGGAAAAAATTCGGCATGACCTTTCCTAAAATTAGGACATATGGGTAGTGCAAAAATTTGCCGAAATGGAAATGAATCAACATTTCGGCAAACATCCATGCAACCACACCGTCCGGGACAACAATAAGCAAGCAACAAAAAACTTCCTCCCATTGCAAACATTCATGCACCACACAAGCATCGTCTCGCCATGGATCGCACACACACACCGCCCGCGCGACAAGCTTCACCTACATGTTCATGTCCAAGTACTCACCTAGTAGACACAATAATAGCGAGACGAGACCGCGCAATGAGAGAGTGTGGACAAATAGATCTACAAGTTGGTGGAGAGGAAATTAGTAAACAAATAGAGATGTGAGAGAGAAAAGTAAGGAACTTTTAGATCTATAAGTTGGAGCGAAGCTTCCACTTACCAATCTATGGATTAAAGTAGGTTTAGTTACAAGAAAATGGAGAAACTATGGGCAATATGGGGTGTGAGGGAGGAGGAAGACGAGTTGGGAGGAGGTAGAGATGTGAAATGGGTGGTGGTGGATAGATAAGAGCTAGCTTTTGTCACCTTTTTAACATGGATCTGGACGCCCTCATCTGTGGCGCATATGGAGGAAATGCGCCACAAATGCTTAATCTTCTATGGCGCATAAGTCCATATGCGCCACAGAAGTGGGTGAATTAGATTCCCTCTATGGAGCCCACCTCCAAGTTTTGTGGCGCATGTTGGGATATGCGCCACAGAAGTGAAACATATATGTGGCGCATATCCCAACATGCGCCACAGAACTTGGGTGAATTAGATTCCGTGGTGGGGCCCTCCTCCATGTTCTGTGGCGCATAAGAAAATATGCGCCATAGAAGAGGCAACTTTTGTGGCGCATATCTCAGAATGCGCCACAGAACTTGGATCAACCCACCTCGGCTGGCGGGTCCCACCAATCTTCTGTGGTGCATACTGTGGAGAATGCGCCACAGAACTTCCAATCTTCTGTGGCGCATGTTTTCTGGTGCGCCACTGATCTTTGTCTGTGGCGCATGATTTCTCATATGTGCCACTGAATATCTTGTCTATCTATAGGCTATTTCCTAGTAGTGTGATCAAATCACTTGCTTGCAAGCTATGTCAATGTGATATCACCGAGAGGGCCCTGAGTATATCTCTCCGTCATCAGGATGGACAAATCCCACTCTTGATCCATGAGCCTAAACTAACACTTTCCAAGTACCTAATGACACCTTTATAATCACCCTGTTACGGTATGATGTTTGATGGAATCAAAGTACCTTTCCGGTGAAAGTGATTGGCGTGATATCATGGTCTAAGGACATTGAGTTACTACGAATGTGATAGCAATATAAACTTGAGGACATGATCGTATTGCTACATCTACCGTGGGTGATTGTTCATCATATCATTCTCCAATGATATGACCCTATTATTAACAACATCCAATGTTGATGATGAGGAAACCTTTGATCATCTGTTAATCAACAAGCTAGTATTAAGAGAGGCATTACTAGGAACCTTTTATTTTGTTTATAAATCACACATGTACTAACGTTTCCGGTTAACATAATTATAGCATGATAAATAAACATTTATCATAAACATCGAATAAGGTAATAACCACTTTATTATTGCCTCTCGGGCATATTCCTTTCAGAAAGTACTATATATTTTTTGTTGGATGGTCTGTTTTTTGTTTGGGAAGAGAAAATCATACCTGGTCGTTCACATGGGCATTACAACAATATTACAATGTATTCCTTTTTTCTGCAAGTAATAAACATATTTGAGTGGCAGCCTTGATCCATTTACTATCTAACACTCCTGTCAACTAATCGGTTACTAAGTTTTACAAATCTTTTGTTTCTTTCTTTGGGGTATAGTTGTCTGCTTTTTTTTACATAAAAGATTGCTAGTTCTGTCCATGGCTACATTTCTCCTTGATTACAGTTACTGGTTTGAAGAATAGCGACTATTACGTATTTTGGGGAAAGATTATTTGACAGGTAAGTGCACACATGTGCCCTTTGCTTATTTTATCCCTAAAATTATTTACTGCCTATAAGAGTTCATCAAAATGGTTGTTCCAACATTTTCGGTTCTTAGTGCAGGCGTCTTTGAATGTCCTTTTGCACAAAGCATACTTTTATATATTTTCTTCTTTCACTTGAGAATTATGAATGTTTGGTCCATTAAATGATATAAGTGTGCACCTGTCAGTTAGTTCTAAATGTGCTTATACTTTCTACCTTTGGCCGACTAAGTAGTTTCCTGGTCCTCGTTGTTCTGGTTTACAATAGTCATATGCAAATTGTGTAGAATGGTGGTATAGATAAACTGATTTGGGTATTTTTTTATAATGGGAATACATTAATATAACAAAGATACCAATTACACTTAGCCTCTACACCAACAAAATGTCAGTAGCGACATCTAGGATCCACAAAGCCTGAAAGAGAAAAAGTGCCTCCATGTGAACCAAATTCTCGCAGGAACATCCCAACAAACCACCACCAAAAACAACACCTGAAATTTAAAGAAGTTATTCAAAAGTGATTCCTCCAAGAAGGGAAATGGTGCAAAAGTGCTTTCATCGCCCGATGCAAGATCTTAGGTTCACCCAGAACAAATCTGAACTTCAAAAACAATACCTTCAACAAGACCATTATCAGGCATAATCAATGAAGGTCAGACCTTAGTTTTCACCCTGATAGTCGAGACACAACACTCAAGGAAATCCTCTGGTGCTATCACCCCCACTTGCCAAGGTTGCTTCTACAATACATCAAACACTAGGCTGACAAGTGCCATGCATGACTATTATGAAGCATTGTCTTCATCGCCTCGAATACCCCCTTCACCAACACTGCTCCTCCAATCTCAGCCACCATGACATTCTCCACCATTGTGTACGCCATGGAAATCGAAAAGCCAACATGTCCCATGTTTACAACATCGATCGGAGCTTCGTGTCACACCCTCATGAACCCAAATGGGCTGATATGGGCAAACATGACCGGATTCCATCACAATCATATATCTAGGGGCTTCATGCCAATCCATGAAAATCTCTGTTAGAAGATCAAGAACACGTCGATGTCTAGATCAAAGAGGATCAGACTCTCAGGATGATGCCTTGCTACGACAAGAATAGTTCTAGGGAACCAACTTTATTCGCAAGATTCCACGTCACTAGCTCTAGCTAGGACCTCTGGACCAGATTGTGGATCAAATGCCGGAGACAGGCTCAGATCGTAGTCCAGATCGTGGTCGAGGCATAGATCATGCGTTGTTCGAGCTTGAACGGCCGAACCCGCGGCGCGCCGCCTCCTCCCCCTCTT
Source organism: Avena sativa (assembly GCA_916181665.1). Lineage (NCBI taxonomy): Eukaryota > Viridiplantae > Streptophyta > Magnoliopsida > Poales > Poaceae > Avena > Avena sativa. The sequence continues at coordinate 461,655,886 of OV702297.1, read as the reverse complement.
CATTGCTCCATTGGAGAGCCTCAGGCACCGACCTCCCGAACACGCCGCCCTATGCCCTCCACCGGTGCCCCACCTCACCCCCCGCCACGCCGCCTCAGGCGTAGGGGCGGAGCCAAGGGGGGCTAGCAGGGGTTAGACCCCCCTAACATTCGGCCCCCCTCAATACTTCTCTATATGCAGTAATGCACTAACTATGATATATATCAGTCAATTGGGATTGGCATTCAGTCATTAGGCAAAGAAATAAATAATCAACTCCATGTGCTATGTGTAGACCAAGCCCATCGGGCCAAGACCATCCCATCACGAGTAGTATTTCAATATGAGACAACTGAATTACTTATAGCCTAGAGGTCTATGATGATGGATGCAGTACAACTGAATAATATAGATTGATCGTTCATCGGGTTCTTATTCAACTGATCACCATCGTCCGCCAAAACTAGGGTATAGCGAATAACCACCACCCAAAAAGGGTCATCATCCTCGAACGTCGTCCACCGTGATGCCATGATGGCTGCGGCTTAGCCTCACACCCGCATGCGATGTTCATCCGTCGGACGTCGGATGCCACATGCAATATTAATTGTGGATTTATTATAAACTATTACATATTGTCTCATTTACTTGTGGAATTGTATGACACAAAGTTCAATCGGTAGTCAAATTTATCTTTTTCGGAAAAGGATCTAGGAAACAAATTGGTAGTATAAAATAGTATATAGTGAGAATATAGTTTTGCAAATAATTCACCGTTGCTGAGATTTTCTACTTGCTGGGATGTAACTTCTTGTTATATAGTGCATCTATACTATTTTTAAAACTCGATATATATTGTGTAACATTATTTGTGTGATTCTTTTCTTTGCCTCCTATAATCAAATCCTGGCTCCGCCCCTGTTCAGGCACCTCCCCTGCTCACCATCAATTCGACGGGATGGACGCCGCCACCATTGTCGGCGTTGGCAGCAGCGGCGGCCAGGAGAGCAGGGATCGAGAGGAGCGCGCTTAGGGATTGGGGGAGCCTTCAGAGTTGCTCGGGGGAGGAGTGATTCAGGGAGGAGCGTCTTCTAGTTTGATGAGATTAACAGGAGAGATTTGCTTAATCAATTTGGGCATATATAAAGTAGGTCTTATGTCATTGTGAAGTTAGAAAATGTACTATCCATGTTCTGATCTCCCTTCTCTCGTAGCCTGGCAGGGGAGCACACGCTGAACTCCCCATGTTCACTACGCAGCTCTAGACCTTCCAACTAATATATGCTGCACGGTTTTTCCAAATCTTCTCCTTATTTCTTTTCAATTTTTATGACTATGATGACTAGTTAAATCACTAAATTAAGCACAACGAGGTTCGTGCGGCCAGGGTGGATATTGTTTAGGGAGATATTAAGGATCTGGGACCAAGTACAAGCTCTCCATATTTTAATTGGCACGTGGTCAGGGCACTCTTCTTCGCTTAATTAACTACTATTAAGGTAAGTTGACTAGCATCCTGTGATGCGGAGTTAGTGATCCAAGATGTGGTTGCATAAATCAATCAATTATTGTTGTGTAAGGAGGATCAACATGTCAGTTTCTCATCTCATGTTTGTTCTGTTTGTCCAGGGTTCAAGCCAGAATGATGAATATTTATTCTCGAGAATGCTAAATATTCGAATAAATGCAGTATTTGAAAAGTATGCTACATGAGACCAGACTGGCAGCCGATCGGCTGGTACAGGCAGCCAATCAACCGTCTTGGCAGCCGTTTGGTCTTACTTGATGTGAGACTGGACCGTCCGATCAATGCAATGAAGAAACTCTCCATGCAACAAATTTTCCATACATATGCAACATTAGTTCTAAATCAGTCTACTATTTACAGTAGCCCCGCAACTGCTTGGATCTTTGGATCGCCCAGTTAGTGTAAAACTCCAGGTTGTGATGGTGTCTTATGACGGACAGATCATCGTCAGCCTGAATAGTTGTACACCATAAGCTCCAAAGGGCATCCTATGAGGTAATATGTTGCTTTCCAACTTGACACTGTAAAGTATCGGCGATGGTCTGCTGGAGCTGTTTGCAATCGGACAATCAAAGAATATCTGATTCTGTGCAGAACACACAAGTTTCCTGTCCTATAGATATGCCTTCATTTGTGAAGGTTGTCCCTGATTAGGACTGGGGAGATGATTAAGAAGCGAGCATACATATCTTCAAGATAAAAGGGTATATGGAACAAGGTTCCCCCACCCCCGGCACCCAAATCATTCTCACTGATATAAATCTTGCAAGGCCTCTATAAATCTTGATATGGTATGTAGTATCTGCCTATATGAGCAAGAACTGCCTAGGAAGAGTTTTTGCCACCTGAATATTCAGAATAGATATCCCAGTAAGTATGTAATCGCTTGACAATCCACCCAAATTATGTAGCTTAGAGTTCACATCAGCATTTATGTACAGTAAATTTTCATTCTCGGTGTTAAAGTACAGACACATCAGAATTGAACCTTATAATCAGATATGATGTACTTCTGCATTCCAACAAAACTGTCACTACAGATGAATTGTTCTAGTTTGTGGCAACAAGAGAGTACACAAAACAGAGTTCCTAAAAATCTAAAGTAACCTTTTTTAAAATTTCATTGAACAATTTTTACACTCCCTCCGTCCTGAAAAGGATATCGTAAGTTTGTCTAAATTTAGATATATCTATATACTAAATAGTGTCTAGATATATTCAAATTTAAACATACTGCAACATCCTTTTCATGACGGAGGGAGTACGTATTATATTGCCAACCTGAATGTTATTTGCTTTTCCCGTCTGATTCTGCGCGTTAATTAACTGAATCTTGTTCCATCTGTTTCCTTTGCTCCAACACATCAGCTCTCCATTTATCCACCATCCAGTTGATATGGCTTAAGAAGTTCCGCTTTCCATCGTCAATTTGCAGGTTCTCAAGTAGTGGACAATTTTCCGCAAAGAACTTGGCAAGGCAAACCTCAAAGGTATTCATCTCCTTCAGCTTCAACTCAAATTCCAACTCCACATTTTTCAGATGATTCCGCAAGCAATTGAACTCGCAACCACTTAGCCCTGGGAGATCTGCAACTTCCGAAGGACCATCGGCAGCAGCAGCGTCGATCATGGCAGTGACCTTTTTCGAGTATCGCCCCTGAACAAGTCCAGAGATGCACGGAAATCTGGCAATAGCTTCCTGCCATGTCTGTACCGCCCAAAATGATTATCTGGGTTAATAATTCGAATCTTTAAGCTGTTCATGACGGGACAGCAGTGGAGCAAGTTTGCAAGGGGCGATACGTACGTCAAGATCGGATCAGAAGTTGCGTCGCCGTTAGTAATCCGTGTCTGTTTCTATCCGGAGACACGTTAGTTGTTGGCTGTTACGTACGTACTTGTACGTACGTCAAGATCGGATCAGAAGTTGCGTCGCCGTCGGCATGACTCCTTCAAGCCAGATCATCATGGTATCACCATCGCCTCCGCGGCTAGACCGCGTCAGCGACCTCCCGGACGTCCTGCTGGGCCACATCCTCTCCTTCCTTCCGATCGACGAGGCCGTCCGCACGGCGGTGCTGTGCCGGCGGTGGCGCTACATCTTCGGCCACGTGCACACCGTCTCGTTCGAGGAGGAGGAGGGAGAGAGGTCCTCCGACTGGAGCACCTTCTACCACGTGGCCAAGGAGCGCAAGAGCTGCAGTTACGCGCTCCTCGATGCCATCAACTGGTTGCTACTCTGCCGCCGGCGGTGCACCGGCGACTACGCCCCGCTGCGCAACTTCCGGTTCGCCTTCGACGACTTCATGCCGTCCTGGGACGGGCAGAACGTCGACCAGTGGCTCACCTACGTACTCAAGTGCCCCGTTAAGGACCTCCAGCTGGACCTGCGCTTCCTCCTCGGCCCAATCTGCCCATGCGACAACGATAACTACACACGTCACAACTACGGATGGTCGGGAAATCACGGTCCTCGCTTCGCCAAAGCCGACGAAACGGGCAGTGACTCGGATGATGAACATGAGGCAGCGCTCTACCGCCTCCCGAGAAGTCGCTTCTCATGCGCCGCCCTCAAAACGCTCTGCCTCGGCCAGTGCCGGCTGAAGCTGCCGGCGGAGGTGAAGCTGCCGTGCCTCGAGACGCTGCACCTGACGGGCATCTACATCGACTCCGGCAGGAGCGTCCAGAGGCTGGTCCTGAGCTGCCCCCGCCTCGCTAACCTGACGCTCGAAGCGGTTCGCCACCTCAGAACCCTCTCTGTCATCCACAGACGCCTCCGCCGCTTCGCCCTACGGTGCTGCCACTCCGCCAAGTCCTTCCACATCGACGCGTCGGAGCTCGTATATCTGGAATACCGGGGCGCCGTGCCCGCCGAGTCGTTTCTCACCCTGCACGGCACCCCGCCGCAGAAGTACTCGTGCACGGTCGACGTCTGCACGCCGGCAACCAAGAACAACGAGGCCGACCACGCCACGTTTAGGGCGTTCCTCGGGAGCTTCTCGGGCATGCAGCGCCTCCACCTGCACCACGGACGCCTCCACAGAAGGTGCCTTGCCGGCCACGGGCTCCCGGTATTCCCCCGAATGACGCGGCTCGTGCTGCAGGGCCGCGTCGAGAGCCTCTGGTTCGTCGGCGCCGTGCGCCGTATCCTGGAGCAGACGCCTAACCTGGAGGTGCTGACGCTGTACATGGCAGAGGAGAGGGAGCAACGGAAACAGACAACATCGACCGGTGATTGTCCGAGGGGCCGTAACAATGGTGCCGTGGTGATTCCCGGCGAGGCGAGCTTCGCCAAGCATTGCCTGCGGCAAAGTGTGAAGGAGATCAACTTGGTGCACTACGAGGGGAACGAGACGCAGAGGGTGCTGGCGCGGCTCCTGTTCGTCAATGCCATGGTGCTTGAGAGGCTATCTGTTGTCTTCCCCGAGGAGCATTTCACGCTGCAGGCTCGCCTGAAGAAGGAGATCGATGGCTGGGCGAGGGATGGTTCCGAAAAGATTTTTCTGTAACTAGCATGCAACGTGATAAATTGTGCTAGTCCATCGTGGAACTTTTTGATAAGTTTGTCAATTTTGCATTGTTTTTTCGAGAAAGGGTTAAACTGATGCATAGCATTTATTACATTGTTATTGAAAGTTTGTTACAAAACACTAGCTGGATGCTCATGGTGTTGTCACAAACAGTACCAGTCCGATCTATAAAGCACAAACTTTCCCTAATTACCAAAAGATGCCTTTTGGGTATCGGGGGCCAAAAAAGCTCGAACAGCTAATCCAAAAGTCGGTTATAAACCAAATTTTGTGTCAAATATCCACATATATGGGTATTTTGGTACTTAATGACCCATATCGATTTCCAAAATCGCCACGCCAACAAAACAAGCACTGAACCACAACCGCCCCGACGGAAAAATTCACTGTCGTCACGCCCCTAGTTGATTTCGGCCACCACAACACCAATCTTCCCACCGATGAGCTCCAGCCCCTTCCCATCCGCTATCCTGTCCTCAATGCCACCCCGTTCCCGGTCCACGTGTTGTCCCCTTAGCCGCTTTCAAGGGGAGAGGCCGCACACACGGTCGTGCTGCTAGGGCAAAATTCTACACCATCGCGTTCAAAATCCTTCGCCACCCTTGTCCGACACCGTAGGGCTTGACAAAGATGAAGCATGTCGGCACCCAAAAAATGCGAGGTCGCGGTTGTCTAGCCTTACCTTTTCGGCATCCTCGGCCTACTCGTCCCTCCCGTGACCTCGTCGGCCCCTGCCTCGTCCCTCCCCTGACCTCGTCGGCCCCTGCCTCGTCCCTCTTGATCCCACCCCGTGAGGCCGTGCTCGATGCTGGTGGGTGCATCCGGTGGCCATGTCGGGAAGGACGAAGAGGGGGAAATAGAAAAATGATAAGTTAAAAGAAAGGTAATTAACCCCCTGCCATGTTTTTTTTTGAGTGAACCCACTGCCATGTGGGCAGCCCCGTCGATGGGCATGTTCGAGAGGAGCGACGGAATAGGGCCCCTGAATTCTAGGGGCCCCCAATTACCTGCAGCCCAGTAATTGACGCGGCCCAGCTTGCTCGACGCCTGACTCCTGTTAACCGAACCGTCTCGGTCTCGTGATCGCTGATCGACGCCAGTCGCCAACGTTCTGCTTCTGCCCAGGTGTTCCGCTTCGTGATCACCCAATGGATACTATGTGGCCCGCGTTCCGCTTCCTGCGTTCCTGGTCCATATGCTCCTTGTCGGCAGTGGCAGATCGATTGACAGGGCATGGGAACTGGGAAGCAGCGCTGCAGCAGATTGATCGAGACAGTCGTACCTTGCTGCTCTGAAATCTGAATCTCTGATAGTATATGTTGTCTGATACCGCTTCCTGCAGAATTTGATGAAGTCTGGTTGTCTTAATTGAACCCTGGTACGTAAGGAGAGCAGCAGATTGATCACGTATATTGTCTCAACTCTGAACTCTCAACTAAGTACTGAGCTCTAGGTTGTTCCTTGTCCTTGCCAGCAGCCAGCCCTAAGCTTCGTCGTCCGTCCGACATTGGCGATCACGTGCCAAGGTACAACCGTTCCAACTCAGTCTTAAAAGGGTGCTCTAGATAGCGTGAAAAGAGACTCTCAAGTAAGTTCTGAAAATCAAACTCCAGATACTATTGTTGAAGATGGTCGTGGTGATGATGTGGTAGAGGCTGACGCTCACATTGTAGGTTGATGGGTGATGATGATAATATCAGCGATAAGGGTGATGACGCCAATACTGCCGATGAGCGCGGTTATACTTTTTGGGTAGAACATGAGGTTTGTATATATATATATATATATATATATATATATATATATATATATATATATATATATATATATATATATATATATATTACCTTAGCGCTATATTTACTATTTTAAAATGAATACTTGATAGTTATGAACGTTGTGCTAAATAACATATTCTAGCGTTATATAATTAACTAAACACGTGATAGTTCAAACAAAAATTAGGGTTCCACTTTGTAAGTCGCCCGGCCCCCAAATACTGCAGACGGGTCTGCATGTGGGTTCCATGTGGAGTTCAGTTTTGGGTATTCAAACTATCGTTAAGCTAGAAAAGCTTAACAAATTTTGGTTACTTGAGGTCTGAAAAATGGGCATGGAAATAGATAGAAATTATTGAACGGAAATTGAAAAGAAATATAGGTCCAGTTCCTTCGGGACCGGTAAGATCTTCCATGCAAGAAGAGACTTGGTTATGTTCCCCTCTTTTTTTAGGAATACGGAGTAGCGTTCTTCTTCTAGCGATTTGACTTTTTTTTTCCTTTTTAGCTCTACCTACACCTTAGACTTATGCAAAGAGAGGGGGTCACATAGAGAGAACAATATTATTAAAGCAAACTCACGCTTTCAGGAATACCTATTTACATAACAAATCCTATGGTAGGTCACAAATTAGGGAAATTTGTGCCTATTTGGCATTTCAGGAGTTATGAAAATTCGAACACTACAGGAATGGACAGCTTCGCCGATGGTCGCTAGCTACGCCGATGGTCAAAAGTCGGGGCCGTCGGCGTAGCCATCGCCCAGGCCAACTCCGCCTGGTGGCCGTCGGCGTACAAGTGCCGTCAGCGTAGGCCCAGCTACGCCGAGGGTGGCCGTCGGCGTACAAACGCCCTCGGCGTAACCAGGCCCACGTCCGCCGGCCCGTGACGGCGTCATAGCTACGCCGACGGCCACCCTCGGCGTAGCTATGGCCGTTTTCTTTCCCCTTCCCTGGTTTTCCTGCTGGGCCTACGCCAGGGGTAGCCGTGTTCTTCTTATTTTTTTTATTTGCATTTTATTTGTGCTTATTTATTATAATCAATTATTTAAACATTGTCTCTATTTTCTTAATTAGAGGGATTCTTATCGTGGGAATAGATGTCTCCACGTCCACATGAATTGACGTTGCGAATCATCATATTCAGCATCCACAATCAAGATATTAGTTATCTTATTCAAGTTCTCGACATAGTTTTCTACTACAAATTCGATAATATCACTGATACATCTCGCTCAATCAAACTGGACGCCGACGAGCGGGTACTGAGCCGCTGGTGGTGGACACCCAGAGAGAAGGAACCATCACACAAGCATAGCTCGGGTGAGATCCCTTAAGAACCTCTCATGTATTGGAGAACCTGACCTCCAACACATACATATAGCGGAGGATGTGCTCGTCCTCCTCCCTGACACGCCTCCGTACCACCTCCTTGGGGGTCGGCTCCCTCTGAACCGCTCCTGGACCATGCGACCGCCACCAAAGAACTCCGGATCAACAACGGGACCCGGATTCCTCACCAAGCTACGGTTTCCGGAAGGTAGCACCTCCTAGTGCCAGCCCGACGGAGCCCAGGCTCGGACATCCCCGGCCCCGATGGAGCCCAGTAGTTCTCCGGCGTTACCGCCGAGTTGAGGACGAGCACGCGGGTTGGGCGTCCTAAAGTATGCATTTGAATGAAAGAACAAATTTCTAAGTGTGGTTGCTCTGAAATGCATCTAATTAACCAAAAAAGGGGCTTGGAGATTTCCTGTGGGCGGCGATGACGGGCGGCCTCGGGTGGCGGCGTCTTCAAGCCGGTGAGGGGCTTTGGGTGGCGACGGCTTCAGGCGGGCGGTGGCTTCGGGTGGCGGCGGCTGCTTTGGGCAGGAGGAGGAGGCAGTGGAGTGGAATGAGAGAGGAGGGGGTATTTAAGCGAAACAAACCTAACCCACCCGATATACATGGGCCGAGCCTAGATTTTCTTGCGCCGAGCCTATGTTTTATTGGGCCGAGCCTATGTTTTCTTGGGCCGAGCCTTGGTTTTCTTGGGCTGAGCCGCCGCGTCACAACCGGAGCCTAGAATGTGGCAAAGTTGGCCCAACCTTTGCTCTCCATGTACATATGTCCTAAACAAACCAAAACATGTAGAGAGGTCCACCGAGCTAACTTCGTACGGGGAAAGCTATAGGGGTAGATGATCTGGGGCCCTCGGTCTAGGGTTTCGCCAAAGGAAGACCGTCGGAGCGTCGGAATCACATGAAAACTTGCATGTTCCCCTAGGATATGTGTGTGAGAGTGGTGCAGGGTTGGTAGGTGCCATGTGTAGGCCCCAAGTATGACCCCCTTCCCGGACATGCGTTAACACTTAGTAAAATCCTGGATCTGTGCGTGGAAACAACCGCCGCGTCACAACCGGGGCCTAGAATGTGGCAAAGTTGGCCCAACCTTGGCTCTCCATGTACATATGTCCTAAACAAACCAAAACAAGTAGATAGGTCCACCGGGCTACCCTCGTACAGAGAAAGCTTAAGGGTAGACGATCCGAGGTTCTCGGTCTAGTGTTTCGCCGGAGGAAGACCGCCGGAGCGTCGGAATCACATGAAAACTTGCATGTGCCCCTAGGATATGTGTGTGAGAGTGGTGCAAGGTAGGTAGGTGCCATGTGTAGGCCCCAGGTGTTACCCCCTTCCCGGACATGCGTTAACACTTAGTAAAATCTTGGATCTGTACATGGAAACTCCCGCCGCGTCACAACCGGGGCCTAGAATGTGGAAAAGTTGGACCAACCTTGGCTCTCCATTTACATATGTCCTAAACAAACCAAAACAACTAGAGAGGCCCACCAGGCTACCCTTATACGGAGAAAGCTATAGGGGTAGACGATATGGGGCCCTCGGTCTAGGGTTTCGTTGGAGGAAGACCGCCAGAGTGTCGAAATCACATGAAAACTGGCATATGCCCCTAGGATATGTGTGTGAGAGTGCTGCAAGGTTGGTAGGTGCCATGTGTAGGCCCCATGTGTGACCCCCTTCCCGGACATGCATTAACACTTAGTAAAATCCTGGATCTGTACGTGGAAACTCCCGCCGAGTCACAACCGGGGCCTAGAATGTGGCAAAGTTGGCCCAACCTTGGCTCTCCATGTACATATGTCCTAAACAAACCAAAACAAGTAGAGAGGACCACCGGGCTGCCCTCGTACGGAGAAAGCTATAGGGGTAGACGATCCGGTGCCCTCGGTCTAGGGTTTCGCCGGAGGAAGACCGCTGGAGCGTCGGAATCACATGAAAACTTGCATGTGCCCCTAGGATATGTGTGTGAGAGTGGTGCCAGGTTGGTAGCTGCCATGTGTAGGCCCCAGGTGTGACCCCCTTCCCGGACATGCGTTAACACTTAGTAAAATCCGGGATCTGTACATGGAAACTCCCGCCGCGTCACAACCAGTGCCTAGAATGTGGCAAAGTTGGCCCAACCTTGGCTCTCCATGTACATATGTCCTAAAAAAACCAAAACAAGTAGAGAGGTCCACCGGGCTACCCTCGTACGAAGAAAGCTATAGGGGTAGACGATCCGGGGCCCTCGGTCTAGGGTTTTGCCGGAGGAAAACCGCCGGAGCGTCGGAATCACATGAAAACTTGCATGTGCCCCTAGGATATGTGTGTGAGAGTGGTTCAAGGTTGGTAGGTGCCATATGTAGGCCCCAGGTGTGACCCCTTCCCGGACATGCGTTAACACTTAGTAAAATCCTGGATCTGTACTTGAAATTCCCGCCGTGTCACAAGCGGGGTCTAGAATGTGGAAAAGTTGGCCCAACCTTGGGTATCCATGTACATATGTCCTAAAAAACCAAAGCAAGTAGAGAGGTCCATCGGGCTACCCTCGTACAGAGAAAGCTTTAGGGGTACACGATCCGGGGCCCTCGGTCTAGGGTTTCGCCGGAGGAAGACCGCCGAAGCATCGAAATCACATGAAAACTAGCATGTGCCCCTAGGATATGTGTGTGAGAGTGATGCAAGGTTTGTAGGTGCCATGTGTCGGCCCCAGGTGTGACCCCCTTCCCGGACATGCGTTAACACTTAGTAAAATCCTGGATCTGTAGGTCGAAACTCCCGCCGCGTCACAACCGGGGCCTAGAATGTGGCAAAGTTGGCCCAACCTTAGCTCTGCATGTACATATGTCCTAAACAAACCAAAACAAGTAGAGAGGTCCACCGGGCAACCCTCGTACGGAGAAAGCTATAGGGGTAGACGATCCGGGGCCTCGGTCTAGGGTTTCGCCAGAGGAAGACCGCCGGAGCGTCGGAATCACATGAAAACTTGCATGTGCCCCTAGGATATGTGTGTGAGAGTGGTTCAAGGTTGGTAGGTGCCATGTGTAGGCCCTAGGTATGACCCCCTTCCGAGACATGCGTTAACACTTAGTAAAATCTTGGATCTGTACGTGGAAGCTCCCGTCGCGTCACAACCGGGGCCTAGAATGTGGCAAAGTTGGACCAACCTTGGTTGTCCATGTACATATGTCCTAAACAAACCACAAAAGGTAGAGAGGTCCACTAGGCTTCCCTCGTACGGAGAAAGCTATAGGGGTAGACGATCCAGGGCCCTCGGTCTAGGGTTTCGCCGGAGGAAGACCGCCAGAATGTCGGAATCACATGAAAACTTGCATGTGCCCCTAGGATATGTGTGTGAGAGTGCTTCAAGGTTGGTAGGTGCCATGTGTAGGCCCCAGGTATGATCCCCTTCCCGGACATGTGTTAACACTTAGTAAAATCCTGGCTCAGTACGTGGAAACTCCTACCGCGTCACAACCAGGTCCTAGAATATGGCAAAGTTGGGCCAACCTTGGCTCTACATGTACATATGTCCTAAACAAACCAAAACAAGTAGAGATTTCCACCGGGCTACCCTCGTACGGAGAAAGCTATAGGGGTAAATGATCCGGTGCCCTCGGTCTAGGGTTTCGCCGGAGGAATACCGCTGGAGCATCGGAATCACATGAAAACTTGCATGTGCCCCTAGGATATGTGTGTTACAGTGGTGCAAGGTTGATAGCTGCCATGTGTAGGCCCCAGGTGTGACCCCCTTCCCGGACATGCGTTAACACTTACTAAAATTCTGGATCTGTACATGGAAACTCCCGCCGCGTCACAACCAGGTCCTAGAATGTGGCAAAGTTGGCCCAAACTTGCTCTCCATGTACATATGTCCTAAACAAACCAAAACAAGTAGAGAGGTCCACCGGGTTACCCTCGTATGGAGAAAGCTATAGGGGTAGACAATATGGGGCCCCCGGTCTAGGGTTTCATCAGAGGAAGACCACTGGAGCGTCGGAATCACATGAAAACTTGGATGTGCCCCTAGGATATGTGTGTGAGAGTGGTGCAAGGTTTCTAGGTGCCATGTGTAGGCCCCAAGTGTGACCCCCTTCCCGGACATGCGTTAACACTTAGTAAAATTCTGGATCTGTACGTGGAAACTCTCGCCCCGTCACAACCGGGGCCTAGAATGTGGCAAAGTTGGCCCAACCTTGGCTCTCCATGTAAATATGTCCTAAACAAACCAAAAAAGTAGATAGGTCCACCAGGCTACCCTCGTACAGAGAAAGCTATAGGGGTAAACGATCCGGGGTTCTCGGTCTAGGGTTTCGCCGGAGGAAGACCGACAGAGCGTCGGAATCACATGAAAACTTGCATGTGCCCCTAGGATATGTGTGTGAGTGTAGTGCAAGCTTGGTAGGTGCCATGTGTAGGCTCCAGGTTTGACCCCTTCCCGGACATGCGTTAACACTTAGTAAAATCCTGGATCTGTAGGTCGAAACTCCCGCCGCGTCACAACCGGGGCCTAGAATGTGGCAAAGTTGGCCCAACCTTGGCTCTCCATGTAAATATGTCCTAAAGAAACCAAAACAAGTAGATAGGTCCACCGGGCTACCCTCGTACGGAGAAAGCTATAGGGGTAGACGATCCGGGGTTCTCGGTCTAGGGTTTCGCCGGAGGAAGACCGTCAAAGCGTCGAAATCACATGAAAACTTGCATGTGCCCCTAGGATATGTGTGTCAGAGTGGTGCAAGGTAGGTAGGTGCCATGTGTAAGCCCCAGGTGTTACCCCCTTCCAGGACATGCGTTAACACTTAGTAAAATCTTGGATCTGTACATGGAAACTCCCGCCGCGTCACAACCGGGGCCTAGAATGTGGAAAAGTTGGCCCAACCTTGGCTCTCCATTTACATATGTCCTAAACAAACCAAAACAAGTAGAGAGGCCCACCGATCTACCCTTATACGGAGAAAGTTATAGGGGTAGACGATCAGGGGCCCTCGGTCTAGGGTTTCGCCGGAGGAAGACCGCCAGAGTGTCGGAATCACATGAAAACTTGCATGTGCCCCTAGGATATATGTGTGAGAGTGGTGCAAGGTTGGTAGGTGCCATGTGTAGGCCCCAGGTGTGACGCCCTTCCCGGACATGCGTTAACACTTAGTAAAATCCTAGATCTATACGTCGAAACTCCCGCCGCGTCACAACCGGGGCCTAGAATGTGGCAAAGTTGGCCCAACCTTGGCTCTGCATGTACATATGTCCTAAACAAACCAAAACAAGTAGAGAGGTTCATCGGGCTACCCTCGTATGGATAAAGCTATAGGGTTAGACGATCCGGAGCCCTCAGTCTAGGGTTTCGGCGGAGGAAGACCGCCAGAGCGTCGGAATCACATGAAAACTTGCATGTGCCCCTAGGATATGTGTGTCAGAGTGGTGCAAGGTTGGTCGGTGCCATGTGTAGGCCCCAGGTATGACCCCTTCCCGGACATGCGTTAACACTTAGTAAAATCTTGGATCTGTACGTGAAACTCCCGCCGCATCACAACCGGGGCCTAGAATGTGGCAAAGCTGGCCCAACCTTGGCTCTCCATGTACATATGTCCTAAACAAACCAAAAAAAGTAGAGAGGTCCACCGGGCTACCCTCGTACAGAGAAAGCTATAGGGGTAGACGATCCGGGGCCCTCGGTCTAGGGTTTCGTCGGAGGAAGACCGACGGAGCGTCTGAATCACATGAAAACTTGCATGTGACCCTCGGATATGTGTGTTAAAGTGGTGCAAGGTTGATAGCTGCCATGTGTAGGCCCCAGGTGTGACCCCCTTCCCTGACATGCGTTAACACTTACTAAAATTCTAGATCTGTACATGGAAACTCCCGCCGCGTCACAACCAGGTCCTAGAATGTGGCAAAGTTGGCCCAAACTTGCTCTCCATGTACATATGTCCTAAACAAACCAAAACAAGTAGAGAGGTCCACCGGGTTACCCTCGTATGGAGAAAGCTATAGGGGTAGACGATCCGGGCCCCCCGGTCTAGGGTTTCGTCGGAGGAAGACCACTGGAGCGTCGGAATCACATGAAAACTTGGATGTGCCCCTAGGATATGTGTGTGAGAGTGGTGCATGGTTGGTAGGTGGTATCTGTAGGTCCAAAGTATGACCCCCTTCCCGGACATGCGTTAACACTTAGTAAAATCCTGGATCTGTAGGTGGAAACTCTCGCCGCGTCACAACCGGGGCCTAGAATGTGGCAAAGTTGGCCCAACCTTGGCTCTCCATGTAAATATGTCCTAAACAAACCAAAACAAGTAGATAGGTCCATTGGGCTAGCCTCGTACAGAGAAAGCTATAGGGGTAGACGATCCGGCGTTCTCGGTCTAGGGTTTCGTCGGAGGAAGACCGACGGAGCGTCGGAATCACATGAAAACTTGCATGTTCCCCTAGGATACGTGCGTGAGTGTAGTGCAAGCTTGGTAGGTGCCATGTGTAGGCTCCAAGTGTGACCCCTTCCTGGACATGCGTTAACACTTAGTAAAATCCTGGATCTATACGTGGAAACTCTCGCCGTGTCACAACCTGGGCCTAGAATGTGGCAAAGTTGGCCCAACCTTGGCTCTCCATGTAAATATGTCCTAAACAAACCAAAACAAGTAGATTGGTCCACCGGGATACCCTCGTACGGAGAAAGCTATAGGAGTAGACGATCCGGGGTTCTCGGTCTTGGGTTTCGCCAGAGGAAGACCGCCGGAGCATCGAAATCACATGAAAACTTGCATGTGCCCCTAGGATATGTGTGTGAGAGTGGTGCATTGTTGGTAGGTGCCATGTGTAGGCCCCAGGTGTGACCCCCTTCCCGGACATGCGTTAACACTTAGTAAAATCCTAGATCTATACGTCGAAACTCCCGCCGCGTCACAACCGGGGCCTACAATGTGGCAAAGTTGTCCCAACCTTGGCTCTGCATGTACATATCTTCTAAACAAACCAAAGCAAGTAGAGAGGTCCACCGGGCTACCCTCGTACAGAGAAAGCTATAGGGGTGGACGATCCGGGGCCCTCGGTCAAGGATTTCGCCGGAGGAAGACCGCTGGAGCGTCGAAATCACATGAAAACTTACATGTGCCCCTAGGATATGTGTGTGAGAGTGGTTAAAGGTTGGTAGGTGCCATATGTAGGCCCCAGGTGTGACCCCTTCCCGGACATGCGTTAACACTTAGTAAAATCCTGTATCTGTACTTGAAATTCCCGCCGTGTCACAACCGGGGTCTAGAATGTGGCAAAGTTGGCCCAACCTTGGATCTCCATGTACATATGTCCTAAAAAACCAAAGCAAGTAGAGAGGTCCATCGGGCTACCCTCGTACAGAGAAAGCTTTAGGGGTACACGATCCGGGGCCCTCGGTCTAGGGTTTCGCCGGAGGAAGACCTCCGGAGCATCGGAATCACATGAAAACTTGCATGTTCCCCTAGGATATGTGTGTTAGAGTGGTACAAGGTTGGTAGGTGCCATGTGTAGGCCCCAGGTATGACCCCCTTCCCGGACATGCGTTAATACTTAGTAAAATCCTGGATCTCTACGTGGAAACTCCCGCCGCGTCACATCCGGGGCCTAGAATGTGGAAAAGTTTGCCCAACCTTGGGTCTCCATGTAAATATGTCCTAAACAAACCAAAACTAGTAGAGAGGTCCACTGGGCTACCGTCATACGGAGAAAGCTATAGGGGTAGACGATCCGGGGCCCTTGGTCTAGGGTTTCGCCGGAGGAAGACCGCCAGAGCGTCGGAATCACATGAAAACTTGCATGTGCCCCTAGGATATGTGTGTGGGAGTGGTGCAATGTTGGTAGCTGCCATGTGTAGGCCCCAGGTGTGACCCCCTTCCCGGACATGCGTTAACACTTAGTAAAATCCTGGATCTATACATGGAAACTCCCGCCGTGTCACAACCAGGGCCTAGAATGTTGTAAAGTTGGACCAACCTTGGCTCTCCATGTACATATGTCCTAAACAAACCAAAACAAGTAGAGAGGTCCATCGGGCTACCCTCGTACGGAGAAAGCTATAGGGGTAGACGATCCGGGGCCCTCGGTCTAGGGTTTCATTGGAGGAAAACCGCCGGAGCATCGGAATCACATGAAAACTTGCATGTGCTCCTAGGATATGTGTGTGAGAGTGGTGCATTATTGGTAGGTGCCATGTGTAGGCCCCAGGTGTGACCCCTTCTCGGACATGCGTTAACACTTAGTAAAATCCTGGATCTGTACGTGGAAACTCCCGCCGCGTCACAACCGGGGCCTAGAATGTGGCAAAGTTGGCCCAACCTTTGCTCTCCATGTACATATGTCCTAAACAAACCAAAACAAGTAGAGAGGTCCACCGGGATACCCTCGTACGGAGAAAGCTATAGCGGTAGACGATCCGGGGCCCTCGGTCTAGGGTTTCGCCGGAGGAAGACCGCCGGAGCATCGAAATCACATGAAAACTTGCATGTGCTCCTAGGATATGTGTGTGAGAGTGGTGCAGGGTTGGTAGGTGCCATGTGTAGGCCCCAGGTGTGACCCCCTTCCCGGACATGCGTTAACACATAGTAAAATCCTGGATCTATACGTCGAAACTCCCGCCGCGTCACAACCGGGGCCTAGAATGTGGCAAAGTTGGCCCAACCTTGCTCTCCATGTACATATGTCCTAAACAAACCAAAACAAGTAGAGAGGTCCACTGGGCTACCCTCGTATGGAGAAAGCTATAGGGGTAGATGATCCGGGGCCCTCGGTCTAGGGTTTCGCCGGAGGAAGACCGTCGGAGCATCGGAATCACATGAAAATTTGCATGTGCCCCTAGGATATGTGTTACAGTGGTGCAAGGTTGGTAGGTCCCATGTGTAGGTCCCAGGTATGACCCCCTTCTCAGACATGCGTTAACACTTAGTAAAATCCAGGATCTTTACGTGGAAACTCCCGCCGCATCATAACCAGGCCTAGAATGTGGCAAAGTTGGCCAAACATTGGCTCTCCATGTACATATGTCCTAAACAAACCAAAATAAGTAGAGAGGTCCACTGGGCTACCCTCGTAGGGAGAAAGCTATAGGGGTAGACGATCCGGGGCCCTCGGTCTAGGGTTTCACCGGAGGAAGACCGCCGGAGCATCGGAATCACATGAAAACTTGCATGTGCTCCTAGGATATGTGTGTGAGAGTGGTGCAAGGTTGGTAGCGACCATGTGTAGGCCCCAGGTGTGACCCCCTTCCCGGACATGCGTTAATACTTAGTAAAATCTTGGATCTATACATGGAAACTCCCGCAGCGTCACAACCGGGGCCTAGAATGTGGAAAAGTTGGCCCAACCTTGGCTCTCCATTTACATATGTCCTAAAAAAACCAAAACAACTAGAGAGGCCCACCAGGCTACCCTCGTACGGAGAAAGCTATGGGGTAGACCATCCGGGACCCTCGGTCTAGGATTTTGCCGGAGGAAGACCGTCGGAGCGTCGGAATCACATGAAAACTTGCATGTGGCCCTAGGATATGTGTGTGAGAGTGGTGCAAGGTTGGTAGGTGACATGTGTAGGCCCCAGGTGTGACCCCTTCCCGGACATGCGTTAACACTTAGTAAAATCCTGGATCTGTACGTGGAAACTCCCGCCGCGTCACAACCGAGGCCTAAAATGTGGAAAAGTTGCCCCAACCTTGGATCTCCATGTACATATGTCCTAAACAAACCAAAACAAGTAGATAGGTCCACCGAGCTACCCTCGTACAGAGAAAGCTATAGAGGTAGACGATTCGGGGCCCTCGGTCTAGGGTTTCGCCGGACGAAGACCGCCAGAGCGTCGAAATCACATGAAAACTTGCATGTGCCCCTAGGATATGTGTGTGAGAGTGGTGCAAGGTTGGTAGGTGCCATGTGTAGGCGCCAGGTGTGACCCCCTTCCCGGACATGCGTTAACACTTAGTAAAATCCTGGATCTGTACGTCGAAACTCCCGCCGCGTCACAACCGGGGCCTAGAATGTGGAAAAGTTGGCCCAACCTTGGCTCTCCATGTACATATGTCCTAAACAAACCAAAACAAGTAGAGTGGTCCATTGTGTTACCCTCGTACGGAGAAAGCTATAGGGGTAGACGATCCAGGGCCCTCAGTCTAGGGTTTCGTTGGAGGAAGACTACCGGAGCGTCGGAATCACATGAAAACTTGCATGTGCCCCTAGGATATGTGTGTTAGAGTAGTGCAAGGTTGGTAGGCGCTATGTGTAGGCCCCAGGTATGACCCCCTTCCCGGACATGCGTTAACACTTATTAAAATCCTGGATCTGTACGTGGAAACTCCCGCCGCGTCACAACCGGGGCCTAGAATGTGGCAAAGTTGGCCCAACCTTGGCTCTCCCTGTACATATGTCCTAAACAAACCAAAACAAGTAGAGAGGTCCACTGGGCTACCCTCGTATGGAGAAAGCTATAGGGGTAGACGATCTGAGGCCCTCGGTCTAGGGTTTCGCCAGAGGAAGACCGCCGGAGCGTCGGAATCACAAGAAAACTTGCATGTGCCCCTAGGATATGTGTGCGAGAGTGGTGCAAGGTTGGTAGGTGCCATGTGTAGGCCCCAGGTGTGACCCCCTTCCCGGACATGCATTAACACTTACTAAAATCCTGGATCAGTACGTGGAAACTCCCGCCGCGTCATAACCGGGGCCTAGAATGTGGCAAAGTTGGCCCAACCTTGGCTCTCCATGTACATATGTCCTAAACAAACCAAAATATGTACAGAGGTCCACTGGGCTACCCTCGTACGGAGAAAGCTATAGGGGTAGACGATCCGAAGCCCTCGGTCTAGGGTTTCACCGGAGGAAGACCGCCGGAGTATCGGAATCACATGAAAACTTGCATGTGCTCGTAGGATATGTGTGTGAGAGTGGTGCAAGGTTGGTAGCAGCCATGTGTAGGCCCCAGGTGTGACCCCTTCCTGGACATGCGTTAATACTTAGTAAAATCCTGGATCTATACATGGAAACTCTCGCCGTGTCACAACCAGGGCCTAGACTATTGCAAAGTTGGCCCAACCTTTGTCTATCCATGTACATATGTCCTAAACAAACCAAAAAAGTAGAGAGTTCCACTGGGCTACCCTCGTACGGAGAAAGCTATGGGGTAGACCATCCGGGGCCCTCGGTCTAGGGTTTTGGCGGAGGAAGACCGTCGGAGCGTCGGAATCACATGAAAACTTGCATGTGCCCCTAGGATATGTGTGCGAGAGTGGTGCAAGGTTGGTAGGTGACATGTGTAGGCCCCAAGTGTGACCCCTTCCCGGACATGCGTTAACAGTTAGTAAAATCCTGGATCTGTACGTGGAAACTCCCGCCGCGTCACAACCGAGGCCTAGAATGTGGCAAAGTTGGCCCAACCTTGGATCTCCATGTACATATGTCCTAAACAAACCAAAACAAGTAGATAGGTCCACCGGGCTACCCTCGTGCGGAGAAAGCTATAGGGGTAGACGATCCGGGGTTCTCGGTCTAGGGTTTCGCCGGAGGAAGACCGCCGGAGCGTCGAAATCACATGAAAACTTGCATGTGCCCATAGGATATGTGTGTGAGAGTGGTGCAAGGTAGGTAGGTGCCATGTGTAGCCCTAGGTGTTACCCCCTTCCCGGACTTGCGTTAACACTTAGTAAAATCTTGGATCTGTACGTCGAAACTCCCGCCGCGTCACAACCAGGGCCTAGAATATGGAAAAGTTGGCCCAACCTTGGCTCTCCATTTACATATGTCCTAAACAAACCAAAACAATTAGAGAGGCCCACCGAGCTACCCTTATACGGAGAAAGTTTTAGGGGTAGACGATCTGGGGCCCTCGGTCTAGGGTTTCGCTGGAGGAAGAGCGCCAGAGTGTCGGAATCACATGAAAACTTCCATGTGCCCCTAGGATATGTGTGTGAGAGTGGTGCAAGGTTGGTAGGTTCCATGTGTAGGCCCCAGGTGTGACCCCCTTCCCGGACATGCGTTAACACTTAATAAAATCCTAGATCTATACGTCGAAACTCCCGCCGCGTCACAACCGGGGCCTAGAATGTGGCAAAGTTGGCCCAACCTTGGCTCTGCATGTACATATGTCCTAAACAAACCAAAACAAGTAGAGAGGTCCATCGGGCTACCCTCGTACGGATAAAGCTATAGGGGTAGACGATCCGGTGCCCTCGGTCTAGGGTTTCGCCGGAGGAAGACCGCCAGAGCGTCGGAATCACATGAAAACTTGCATGTGCCCCTAGGATATGTGTGTGAGAGTGGTGCAAGGTTGGTAGGTGCCATGTGTAGGCCCCAGGTATGACCCCTTTCCGGACATGCGTTAACACTTAGTAAAATCTTGGATCTGTACGTGGAAACTCCCGCCGCATCACAACCGGGGCCTAGAATGTGGCAAAGATGGCCCAACCTTGGCTCTCCATGTACATATGTCCTCAACAAACCAAAGCAAGTAGAGAGGTCCACCGGGCTACCCTCGTACAGACAAAGCTATAGGGGTGGACAATCCGGGGCCCTCGGTCTAGGGTTTCGCCGGAGGAAGACCGCCGGAGCATCGAAATCCCATAAAAACTTGCATGTGCCCCTAGGATATTTGTGTGAGAGTGGTGCAAGGTTGGTAGGTGCCATGTGTAGGCCCCAGTTGTGACCCCCTTCCCGGACATGCGTTGACACATAGTAAAATCCTGGATCTATACGTCGAAACTCCCGCCGCGTCACAACCGGGGCCTAGAATGTGGAAAAGTTGGCCCAAACTTGGCTCTCCATGTACATATGTCCTAAACAACCCAAAACAAGTAGAGAGGTCCACTAGGCTACCCTCGTACAGAGAAATCTATAGGGGTAGACGATCCGGGACCCTTGGTCTAGGGTCTCGCCAGAGGAAGACCGCTGGAGCATCGGAATCACATGAAAACTTGCATGTGCCCCTAGGATATTTGTGTTAGAGTGGTGCAAGGTTGGTAGGTGCCATGTGTAGGCCCCAGCTATGACCCCCTTCCCGGACATGTGTTAATACTTAGTAAAATCCTGGATCTCTACGTGGAAACTGCCGCCGCGTCACATCCGGGGCCTAGAATGTGGCAAAGTTTGCCCAACCTTGGCTCTCCATGTACATATGTCCTAGACAAACGAAAACAAGTAGAGAGGTCCACTGGGCTACCGTCGTACGGAGAAAGCTATATGGGTAGACGATCCGGGGCCCTCGGTCTAGGGTTTCGCCGGAGAAGACCGCCAGAGCGTCTGAATCACATGAAAACTTGCATGTGCCCCTAGGATATGTGTGTGAGAGTGGTGCAAGGTTGGTAGCTGCCATGTGTAGGCCCCAGGTGTGACCCCCTTCCCGGACATACGTTAACACTTAGTAAAATCCTGGATATGTACATGGAAACTCCCGCCGTGTCACAACCAGGGCCTAGAATGTTGTAAAGTTGGCCCAACCTTGGCTCTCCATGTACATATGTCCTAAAAAAACCAAAACAAGTACAGAGGTCCACCGGGCTACCCTCGTACGGAGAAAGCTATAGGGGTAGACGATCCGGGGCCCTCGGTCTAGGGTTTCGCCAAAGGAAGACCGCCGGAGCGTCGGAATCACATGAAAACTTGCATGTTCCCCTAGGATATGTGTGTGAGAGTGGTGCAGGGTAGGTAGGTGCCATGTGTAGGCCCCAGGTGTTACCCCCTTCTCGGACATGCGTTAACACTTAGTAAAATCGTGGATCTGTACATGGAAACTCCCGCCGAGTCACAACCGGGGCCTAGAATGTGGCAAAGTTGGCCCAACCTTGGCTCTCCATGTACATATGTCCTAAACAAACCAAAACAAGTAGAGAGGACCACCGGGCTGCCCTCGTACGGAGAAAGCTATAGGGGTAGACGATCCGGTGCCCTTGGTCTAGGGTTTCGCCGGAGGAAGACCACCGGAGCGTCGGAATCACATGAAAACTTGCATGTGCCCCTAATATATGTGTGTGAGAGTGGTGCAAGGTTGGTAGCTGCCATGTGTAGGCCCCAGGTGTGACCCCCTTCCCGGACATGCGTTAACACTTAGTAAAATCCTGGATCTGTACGTGGAAACTCTCGCCGCGTCACAACCGGGGCCTAGAATGTGGCAAAGTTGGCCCAACCTTGGCTCTCCATGTAAATATGTCCTAAACAAACCAAAACAAGTAGATAGGTCCATTGGGTTACCCTCGTACAGAGAAAGCTATAGGGGTAGACGATCCGGCATTCTCGGTCTAGGGTTTCGTCGGAGGAAGACCGACGGAGCGTCGGAATCACATGAAAACTTGCATGTTCCCCTAGGATATGTGCGTGAGTGTAGTGCAAGCTTGGTAGGTGCCATGTGTAGGCTCCAAGTGTGACCCCTTCCCGGACATGCGTTAACACTTAGTAAAATCCTGGATCTATACGTGGAAACTCTCGCCGTGTCACAACCTGGGCCTAGAATGTGGCAAAGTTGGCCCAACCTTGGCTCTCCATGTAAATATGTCCTAAACAAACCAAAACAAGTAGATTGGTCCACCGGGATACCCTCGTACGGAGAAAGCTATAGGAGTAGACGATCCGGGGTTCTCGGTCTTGGGTTTCGCCGGAGGAAGACCGCCGGAGCATCGAAATCACATGAAAACTTGCATGTGCCCCTAGGATATGTGTGTGAGAGTGGTGCATTGTTGGTAGGTGCCATGTGTAGGCCCCAGGTGTGACCCCCTTCCCGGACATGCGTTAACACTTAGTAAAATCCTAGATCTATACGTCGAAACTCCCGCCGCGTCACAACCGGGGCCTACAATGTGGCAAAGTTGTCCCAACCTTGGCTCTGCATGTACATATCTTCTAAACAAACCAAAGCAAGTAGAGAGGTCCACCGGGCTACCCTCGTACAGAGAAAGCTATAGGGGTGGACGATCCGGGGCCCTCGGTCAAGGATTTCGCCGGAGGAAGACCGCTGGAGCGTCGAAATCACATGAAAACTTACATGTGCCCCTAGGATATGTGTGTGAGAGTGGTTAAAGGTTGGTAGGTGCCATATGTAGGCCCCAGGTGTGACCCCTTCCCGGACATGCGTTAACACTTAGTAAAATCCTGTATCTGTACTTGAAATTCCCGCCGTGTCACAACCGGGGTCTAGAATGTGGCAAAGTTGGCCCAACCTTGGATCTCCATGTACATATGTCCTAAAAAACCAAAGCAAGTAGAGAGGTCCATCGGGCTACCCTCGTACAGAGAAAGCTTTAGGGGTACACGATCCGGGGCCCTCGGTCTAGGGTTTCGCCGGAGGAAGACCTCCGGAGCATCGGAATCACATGAAAACTTGCATGTGCCCCTAGGATATGTGTGTTAGAGTGGTGCAAGGTTGGTAGGTGCCATGTGTAGGCCCCAGGTATGACCCCCTTCCCGGACATGCGTTAATACTTAGTAAAATCCTGGATCTCTACGTGGAAACTCCCGCCGCGTCACATCCGGGGCCTAGAATGTGGAAAAGTTTGCCCAACCTTGGGTCTCCATGTAAATATGTCCTAAACAAACCAAAACTAGTAGAGAGGTCCACTGGGCTACCGTCATACGGAGAAAGCTATAGGGGTAGACGATCCGGGGCCCTCGGTCTAGGGTTTCGCCGGAGGAAGACCGCCAGAGCGTCGGAATCACATGAAAACTTGCATGTGCCCCTAGGATATGTGTGTGGGAGTGGTGCAATGTTGGTAGCTGCCATGTGTAGGCCCCAGGTGTGACCCCCTTCCCGGACATGCGTTAACACTTAGTAAAATCCTGGATCTATACATGGAAACTCCCGCCGTGTCACAACCAGGGCCTAGAATGTTGTAAAGTTGGCCCAACCTTGGCTCTCCATGTACATATGTCCTAAACAAACCAAAACAAGTAGAGAGGTCCATCGGGCTACCCTCGTACGGAGAAAGCTATAGGGGTAGACGATCCGGGGCCCTCGGTCTAGGGTTTCACTGGAGGAAAACCGCCGGAGCATCGGAATCACAAGAAAACTTGCATGTGCTCCTAGGATATGTGTGTGAGAGTGGTGCATTATTGGTAGGTGCCATGTGTAGGCCCCAGGTGTGACCCCTTCTCGGACATGCGTTAACACTTAGTAAAATCCTGGATCTGTACGTGGAAACTCCCGCCGCATCACAACCGGGGCCTAGAATGTGGCAAAGTTGGCCCAACCTTTGCTCTCCATGTACATATGTCCTAAACAAACCAAAACAAGTAGAGAGGTCCACCGGGATACCCTCGTACGGAGAAAGCTATAGCGGTAGACGATCCGGGGCCCTCGGTCTAGGGTTTCGCCGGAGGAAGATCGCCGGAGCATCGAAATCACATGAAAACTTGCATGTGCTCCTAGGATATGTGTGTGAGAGTGGTGCAGGGTTGGTAGGTGCCATGTGTAGGCCCCAGGTGTGACCCCCTTCCCGGACATGCGTTAACACATAGTAAAATCCTGGATCTATACGTCGAAACTCCCGCCGCGTCACAACCGGGGCCTAGAATGTGGCAAAGTTGGCCCAACCTTGGCTCTCCATGTACATATGTCCTAAACAAACCAAAACAAGTAGAGAGGTCCACTGGGCTACCCTCGTATGGAGAAAGCTATAGGGGTAGATGATCCGGGGCCCTCGGTCTAGGGTTTCGCCGGAGGAAGACCGCCGGAGCATCGGAATCACATGAAAATTTGCATGTGCCCCTAGGATATGTGTTAAAGTGGTGCAAGGTTGGTAGGTCCCATGTGTAGGCCCCAGGTATGACCCCCTTCTCAGACATGCGTTAACACTTAGTAAAATCCAGGAACTTACGTGGAAACTCCCGCCGCATCATAACCAGGCCTAGAATGTGGCAAAGTTGGCCAAACATTGGCTCTCCATGTACATATGTCCTAAACAAACCAAAATAAGTAGAGAGGTCCACTGGGCTACCCTCGTAGGGAGAAAGCTATAGGGGTAGACGATCCGGGGCCCTCGGTCTAGGGTTTCACCGGAGGAAGACCGCCGGAGCGTCGGAATCACATGAAAACTTGCATGTGCTCCTAGGATATGTGTGTGAGAGTGGTGCAAGGTTGGTAGCAACCATGTGTAGGCCCCAGGTGTGACCCCCTTCCCGGACATGCGTTAATACTTAGTAAAATCTTGGATCTGTACATGGAAACTCCCGCAGCGTCACAACCGGGGCCTAGAATGTGGAAAAGTTGGCCCAACCTTGGCTCTCCATTTACATATGTCCTAAAAAAACCAAAACAACTAGAGAGGCCCACCAGGCTACCCTCGTACGGAGAAAGCTATGGGGTAGACCATCCGGGGCCCTCGGTCTAGGATTTTGCCGGAGGAAGACCGTCGGAGCGTCGGAATCACATGAAAACTTGCATGTGCCCCTAGGATATGTGTGTGAGAGTGGTGCAAGGTTGGTAGGTGACATGTGTAGGCCCCAGGTGTGACCCCTTCCCGGACATGCGTTAACACTTAGTAAAATCCTGGATCTGTACGTGGAAACTCCCGCCGCGTCACAACCGAGGCCTAGAATGTGGAAAAGTTGCCCCAACCTTGGATCTCCATGTACATATGTCCTAAACAAACCAAAACAAGTAGATAGGTCCACCGAGCTACCCTCGTACAGAGAAAGCTATAGAGGTAGACGATTCGGGGCCCTCGGTCTAGGGTTTCGCCGGACGAAGACCGCCAGAGCGTCGAAATCACATGAAAACTTGCATGTGCCCCTAGGATATGTGTGTGAGAGTGGTGCAAGGTTGGTAGGTGCCATGTGTAGGCGCCAGGTGTGACCCCCTTCCCGGACATGCGTTAACACTTAGTAAAATCCTGGATCTGTACGTCCAAACTCCCGCCGCGTCACAACCGGGGCCTAGAATGTGGAAAAGTTGGCCCAACCTTGGCTCTCCATGTACATATGTCCTAAACAAACCAAAACAAGTAGAGTGGTCCATTGTGTTACCCTCGTACGGAGAAAGCTATAGGGGTAGACGATCCAGGGCCCTCAGTCTAGGGTTTCGCTGGAGGAAGACTGCCGGAGCGTCGGAATCACATGAAAACTTGCATGTGCCCCTAGGATATGTGTGTTAGAGTAGTGCAAGGTTGGTAGGCGCTATGTGTAGGCCCCAGGTATGACCCCCTTCCCGGACATGCGTTAACACTTATTAAAATCCTGGATCTGTACGTGGAAACTCCCGCCGCGTCACAACCGGGGCCTAGAATGTGGCAAAGTTGGCCCAACCTTGGCTCTCGCTGTACATATGTCCTAAACAAACCAAAACAAGTAGAGAGGTCCACTGGGCTACCCTCGTATGGAGAAAGCTATAGGGGTAGACGATCTGAGGCCCTCGGTCTAGGGTTTCGCCAGAGGAAGACCGCCGGAGCGTCGGAATCACAAGAAAACTTGCATGTGCCCCTAGGATATGTGTGCGAGAGTGGTGCAAGGTTGGTAGGTGCCATGTGTAGGCCCCAGGTGTGACCCCCTTCCCGGACATGCGTTAACACTTAGTAAAATCCTGGATCTGTACGTGGAAACTCTCGCCGCGTCACAACCGGGGCCTAGAATGTGGCAAAGTTGGCCCAACCTTGGCTCTCCATGTAAATATGTCCTAAACAAACCAAAACAAGTAGATAGGTCCACCGGGCTACCCTCGTACAGAGAAAGCTATCGGGGTAAACGACCCGGGGTTCTCGGTCCTGGGTTTCGCCGGAGGAAGACCGACGGAGCGTCGGAATCACATGAAAATTTGCATGTGCCCCTAGGATATGTGTGTGAGTGTAGTGCAATCTTGGTAGGTGACATGTGTAGGCTCCAGGTGTGACCCCTTCCCGGACATGCGTTAACACTTAGTAAAATCCTGGATCTGTACGTGGAAACTCTCGCCGCGTCACAACCGGGGCCTAGAATGTGGCAAAGTTGGCCCAACCTTGGCTATCCATGTATATATGTCCTAAACAAACCAAAACAAGTAGATAGGTCCATCGGGCTACCCTCGTACGGAGAAAGCTATAGGGGTAGACGATCCGGGGTTCTCGGTCTAGGGTTTCGCCGGAGGAAGACCGTCGAAGCGTCGAAATCGCATGAAAACTTGCATGTGCCCCTAGGATATGTGTGTCAAAGTGGTGCAAGGTAGGTAGGTGCCATGTGTAGGCCCCAGGTGTGACCCCCTTCCCGGACATGCGTTAACACTTAGTAAAATCTTGGATCTGTACATGGAAACTCCCGCCGCGTCACAACCGGGGCCTAGAATGTGGAAAAGTTGGCCCAACCTTGGATCTCCATTTACATATGTCCTAAACAAACCAAAACAAGTAGAGAGGCCCACCGAGCTACCCTTATACGGAGAAAGTTATAGGGGTAGACGATCTGGGGCCCTCGGTCTAGGGTTTCGCCGGAGGAAGACCGCCAGAGTGTCGGAATCACATGAAAACTTGCATGTGCCCCTAGGATATGTGTGTGAGAGTGGTGCAAGGTTGGTAAGTGCCATGTGTAGGCCCCAGGTGTGACCCCCTTCCCGGACATGCGTTAACACTTAGTAAAATCCTAGATCTATACGTCGAAACTCCCGCCGCGTCACAACCGGGGCCTAGAATGTGGCAAAGTTGGCCCAACCTTGGCTCTGCATGTACATATGTCCTAAACAAACCAAAACAAGTACAGAGGTCCATCGGGCTACCCTCGTATGGATAAAGCTATAGGGTTAGACGGTCTGGAGCCCTCGGTCTAGGGTTTCGCCGGAGGAAGACCGCCAGAGCGTCGGAATCACATGAAAACTTGCATGTGCCCCTAGGATATGTGTGTTAGAGTGGTGCAAGGTTGGTCGGTGCCATGTGTAGGCCCTAGGTGTGACCCCCTTCCCGGACATGCGTTAACACTTAGTAAAATTCTGGATCTGTACGTGGAAACTCCCGCCGCGTCACAACCGAGGCCTAGAATGTGGCAAAGCTGGCCCAACCTTGGCTCTCCATGTACATATGTCCTAAACAAACCAAAAAAATTAGAGAGGTCCACCGGGCTACCCTCGTACAGAGAAAGCTATAGGGGTAGACGATCCGGGGCCCTCGGTCTAGGGTTTCATCGGAGGAAGACCGACGGAGCGTCTGAATCACATAAAAACTTGCATGTGCCCCTCGGATATGTGTGTTAGAGTGGTGCAAGGTTGATAGCTGCCATGTGTAGGCCCCAGGTGTGACCCCCTTCCCTGACATGCGTTAACACTTACTAAAATTCTAGATCTGTACATGGAAACTCCCGCCGCGTCACAACTAGGTCCTAGAATGTGGCAAAGTTGGCCCAAACTTGCTCTCCAAGTACATATGTCCTAAACAAACCAAAACAAGTAGAGAGGTCCACCGGGTTACCCTCGTATGGAGAAAGCTATAGGGGTAGACGATCTGGGGCCCCCGGTCTAGGGTTTCGTCGGAGGAAGACCACTGGAGCGTCGGAATCACATGAAAACTTGGATCTGCCCCTAGGATATGTGTGTGAGAGTGGTGCAAGGTTGGTAGGTGCCATGTGTAGGCCCCAAGTGTGACCCCCTTCCCGGACATGCGTTAACACTTAGTAAAATCCTGGATCTGTACGTGGAAACTCTCGCCGCGTCACAACCGGGGCCTAGAATGTGGCAAAGTTGGCCCAACCTTGGCTATCCATGTAAATATGTCCTAAACAAACCAAAACAAGTAGATAGGTCCACCGGGCTACCCTCGTACAGAGAAAGCTATCGGGGTAAACGACCCGGGGTTCTCGGTCCTGGGTTTCGCCGGAGGAAGACCGACGGAGCGTCGGAATCACATGAAAATTTGCATGTGCCCCTAGGATATGTGTGTGAGTGTAGTGCAATCTTGGTAGGTGACATGTGTAGGCTCCAGGTGTGACCCCTTCCCGGACATGCGTTAACACTTAGTAAAATCCTGGATCTGTACGTGGAAACTCTCGCCGCGTCACAACCGGGGCCTAGAATGTGGCAAAGTTGGCCCAACCTTGGCTCTCCATGTAAATATGTCCTAAACAAACCAAAACAAGTAGATAGGTCCACCGAGCTACCCTCGTACGGAGAAAGCTATAGGGGTAGACGATCCGGGGTTCTCGGTCTAGGGTTTCGCCGGAGGAAGACCGCCGAAGCGTCGAAATCACATGAAAACTTGCATGTGCCCCTAGGATATGTGTGTCAGAGTGGTGCGAGGTAGGTAGGTGCCATGTGTAGGCCCCAGGTGTTACCCCCTTCCCGGACATGCGTTAACACTTAGTAAAATCTTGGATCTGTACATGGAAACTCCCGCCGCGTCACAACCGGGGCCTAGAATGTGGAAAAGTTGGCCCAACCTTGGCTCTACATTTACATATGTCCTAAACAAAGCAAAACAAGTAGAGAGGCCCACCGAGCTACCCTTATACGGAGAAAGTTATAGGGGTAGACGATCTGGGGCCCTCGTCTAGGGTTTCGCCGGTGGAAGACCGCCAGAGTGTCGGAATCACATGAAAACTTGCATGTGCCCCTAGGATATGTGTGTGAGAGTGGTGCAAGGTTTGTAGGTGCCATGTGTAGGCCCCAGGTGTGACCCCCTTCCCGGACATGCGTTAACACTTAGTAAAATCCTAGATCTATACGTCGAAACTCCCGCCGCGTCACAACCGGGGCCTAGAATGTGGCAAAGTTGGCCCAACATTGGCTCTTCATGTACATATGTCCTAAACAAACCAAAACAAGTAGAGAGGTCCATCGGTCTACCCTCGTATGGATAAAGCTATAGGGTTAGACGATCCGGAGCCCTCGGTCTAGGGTTTCGCCGGAGGAAGACCGCCAGAGCGTCGGAATCACATGAAAACTTGCATGTGCCCCTAGGATATGTGTGTCAGAGTGGTGCAAGGTTGGTCGGTGCCATGTGTAGGCCCTAGGTGTGACCCCCTTCCTGGACATGCGTTAACACTTAGTAAAATTCTGGATTTGTACGTGGAAACTCCCGCCGCATCACAACCGGGGCCTAGAATGTGGCAAAGCTGGCCCAACCTTGGCTCTCCATGTACGTATGTCCTAAACAAACCAACAAAAGTAGAGAGGTCCACCGGGCTACCCTCGTACAGAGAAAGCTATAGGGGTAGACGATCCGGGGCCCTCGGTCTAGGGTTTCGTCGGAGGAAGACCGACGGAGCGTCTGAATCACATAAAAACTTGCATGTGCCCCTCGGATATGTGTGTTACAGTGGTGCAAGGTTGATAGCTGCCATGTGTAGGCCCCAGGTGTGACCCCCTTCCCTGACATGCGTTAACACTTACTAGAATTCTAGATCTGTACATGGAAACTCCCGCCGCGTCACAACCAGGTCCTAGAATGTGGCAAAGGTGGCCCAAACTTGCTCTCCAAGTACATATGTCCTAAACAAACCAAAACAAGTAGAGAGGTCCACCGGGTTACGCTCGTATGGAGAAAGCTATAGGGGTAGACGATCCGGGCCCCCCGGTCTAGGGTTTCGTCGGAGGAAGACCACTCGAGCGTCGGAATCACATGAAAACTTGGATGTGCCCCTAGGATATGTGTGTGAGAGTGGTGCAAGGTTGGTAGGTGCCATCTGTAGGCCCCAAGTGTGACCCCCTTCCCGGACATGCGTTAACACTTAGTAAAATCCTGGATCTTTACGTGGAAACTCTCGCCGCGTCACAACCGGGGCCTAGAATGTGGCAAAGTTGGCCCAACCTTGGCTCTCCATGTAAATATGTCCTAAACAAACCAAAACAAGTAGATAGGTCCATTGGGCTACCCTCGTACGGAGAAAGATATTGGGGTAGACGATCCGGGGTTCTCGGTCTAGGGTTTCGTCGGAGGAAGACCGACGGAGCGTCGGAATCACATGAAAACTTGCATGATCCCCTAGGATATGTGTGTTAGTGTAGTGCAAGCTTGGTAGGTGCCATGTGTATGCTCCAAGTGTGACCCCTTCCCGGACATGCGTTAACCCTTAATAAAATCCTGGATCTGTACGTGGAAACTCTCGCCGCGTCACAACCAGGGCGTAGAATGTGGCAAAGTTGGCCCAACCTTGGCTCTCCATGTAAATATGTCCTAAACAAACCAAAACAAGTAGATTGGTCAACCGGGATACCCTCGTACGGAGAAAGCTATAGGAGTAGACGATCCGGGGTTCTCGGTCTAGGGTTTCGCCGGAGGAAGACCGCCGGAGCGTCGAAATCACATGAAAACTTGCATGTGCCCATAGGATATGTGTGTGAGAGTGGTTCATTGTTGGTAGGTGCCATGTGTAGGCCCCAGGTGTGACCCCCTTCCCGGACATGCATTAACACTTAGTAAAATCCTAGATCTATACGTCGAAACTCCCGCCGCGTCACAACCGGGGCCTAGAATGTGGCAAAGTTGGCCCAACCTTGGCTCTGCATGTACATATGTCCTAAACAAACCAAAACAAGTAGAGAGGTCCATCGGGCTACCCTCGTACGGATAAAGCTATAGGGGTAGACGATCCAGTGCCCTCGGTCTAGGGTTTCGCCGGAGGAAGACGGCCAGAGCGTCGGAATCACATGAAAACTTGCATGTGCCCCTAGGATATGTGTGTGAGAGTGGTGCAAGGTTGGTAGGTGCCATGTGTAGGCCCCAGGTATGACCCCTTCTTGGACATGCGTTAACACTTAGTAAAATCCTGGATCTGTCCGTGGAAACTCCCGCCGCGTCACAACCAGGGCCTAGAATGTGGCAAAGTTGGCCCAACCTTGGATCTCCATGTACATATGTCCTAAATAAACCAAAGCAAGTAGAGAGGTCCACCGGGCTACCCTCGTACAGAGAAAGCTATAGGGGTGGACGATCTGGGCCCTCGGTCTAGGGTTTCGCCGGAGCGTCGAAATCACATGAAAACTTGCATGTGCCCCTAGGATATGTGTGTGAGAGTGTTGCAAGGTAGGTAGGTGCCATGTGTAGCCCCAGGTGTTACCCCCTTCCCGGACATGCGTTAACACTTAGTAAAATCTTGGATCTGTACGTGGAAACTCCCGCCGCATCACAACCGGGGCCTAGAATGTGGCAAAGCTGGCCCAACCTTGGCTCTCCATGTACATATGTCCTAAACAAACCAAAAAAAGTAGAGAGGTCAACCGGGCTACCCTCGTACAGAGAAAGCTATAGGGGTAGACGATCCGGGGCCCTCGGTCTAGGGTTTCGTCGGAGGAAGACCGAGGGAGCGTCGGAATCACATGAAAACTTGCATGTGCCCCTAGGATATGTGTGTGAGTGTAGTGCAAGCTTGGTAGGTGCCATCTGTAGGCTCCAGGTGTGACCCCTTCCCGGACATGCGTTAACACTTAGTAAAATCCTGGATATGTATGTGGAAACTCCCGCCGCGTCACAACCAGGGCCTAGAATATGGCAAAGTTGGCCCAACCTTGGATCTCCATGTACATATGTCCTAAACAAACCAAAGAAAGTAGAGAGGTCCACCGGGCTACCCTCGTACAGAGAAAGCTATAGGGGTGGACGATCTGGGCCCTCGGTCTAGGGTTTCGCCGGAGGAAGACCGCCGGAGCGTCGAAATCACATGAAAACTTGCATGTGCCCCTAGGATATTTGTGTGAGAGTGGTGCAAGGTTGGTAGGTGCCATGTGTAGGCCCCAGGTGTGACCCCCTTCCCGGACATGCGTTAACACATAGTAAAATCCTGGATCTAGACATCGAAACTCCCGCCGCGTCACAACCGGGGCCTAGAATGTGGCAAAGTTGGCCCAACCTTCGCTCTCCATGTACATATGTCCTAAACAGACCAAAACAAGTAGAGAGGTCCACTGGGCTAGCCTGGTACAGAGAAATCTATAGGGGTAGACGATCTGGGGCCCTTGGTCTAGGGTTTCGCCCGAGGAAGACCGCCGGAGCATCGGAATCACATGAAAACTTGCATGTGCCCCTATGATATTTGTGTTAGAGTGGTGCAAGGTTGGTAGGTGCCATGTGTAGGCCCCAGGTATGACCCCCTTCCCGGACATGTGTTAATACTTAGTAAAATCCTGGATCTCTACGTGGAAACTCCCGCCGCATCACATCCGGGGCCTAGAATGTGGCAAAGTTTGCCCAACCTTGGCTCTCCATGTACATATGTCCTAAACAAACCAAAACAAGTAGAGAGGTCCACTAGGCTACCGTCGTACGGAGAAAGCTATAGGGGTAGACGATCCAGAGCCCTCGGTCTAGGGTTTCCCCGGAGGAAGACCGCCGGAGCGTCGGAATCACATGAAAACTTGCATGTGCCCCTAGGATATGTGTGTGAGAGTGGTGCAAGGTTGGTAGCTGCCATGTGTAGGCCCCAGGTGTGACCCCTTCCCGGACATACGTTAACACTTAGTAAAATCCTGGATCTGTACATGGAAACTCCCGCCGTGTCACAACCAGGGCCTAGAATGTTGTAAATTTCGACCAACCATGGCTCTCCATGTACATATGTCCTAAACAAACCAAAACAAGTAGAGAGGTCCACCGGGCTACCCTCGTACGGAGAAAGCTATAGGGGTAGACGATCCGGGGACCTCGGTCTAGGGTTTCGTTGGACGAAGACCGCCGGAGTGTCGGAATCAAATGAAAACATGCATGTGACCCTAGGATATGTGTGTGAGAATGGTGCATTGTTGGTAGGTGCCATGTGTAGGCCCCAGGTGTGACCCCTTGTCGGACATGCGTTAACACTTAGTAAAATCCTGGATCTGTACGTGGAAACTCCCGCCGCGTCACAACCGGGGCCTAGAATGTGGAAAAGTTGGCCCAACCTTGGCTCTCCATATCATTATGTCCTAAACAAACCAAAACAACTAGATAGGCCCACCAGGCTACCCTCGTACGGAGAAAGCTATAGCGGTAGACGATCCGGGGCCCTCGGTCTAGGGTTTTGCCGGAGGAAGACCGTCGGAGCGTCGGAATCACATGAAAACTTGCATGTGCCCCTAGGATATGTGTGTGAGAGTGGTGCAAGGTTGGTAGGTGACATGTGTAGGCCCCAAGTGTGACCCCTTCCCGGACATGCGTTAACACTTAGTAAAATCCTGGATCTGTACGTGGAAACTCCCGCCGCGTCACAACCGAGGCCTAGAATGTGGAAAAGTTGGCACAACCTTGGATCTCCATGTACATATGTACTAAACAAACCAAAAAAAGTAGATAGGTCCACCGGGCTACCCTCGTACGAAGAAAGCTATAGAGGTAGATGTTTCGGGGCCCTCGGTCTAGGGTTTCGCCGGACGAAGACCGCCGGAGCATCGGAATCACATGAAAATTTGCATGTGCCCCTAGGATATGTGTGTTAAAGTGGTGCAAGGTTGGTAGGTCCCATGTGTAGGCCCCAGGTATGACCCCCTTCTCGGACATGCGTTAACACTTAGTAAAATCCTGGATCTGTATGTGGAAACTCCCGCCGCGTCATAACCGGAGCCTAGAATGTGGCAAAGTTGGCCCAACATTGGCTCTCCATGTACATATGTCCTAAACAAACCAAAATAAGTAGAGAGGTCCATTGGGCTACCCTCGTAGGGAGAAAGCTATAGGGTAGACGATCCGGGGCCCTCGGTCTAGGGTTTCGCCGGAGGAAGACCGCCGGAGCGTCGGAATCACATGAAAACTTGCATGTGCCCCTAGGATATGTGTGTTAGAGTAGTGCAAGGTTGGTAGGTGCCATGTGTAGGCCCCAGGTATGACCCCCTTCCGGACATGCATTAACACTTAGTAAAATCCTGGATCTGTACGTGGAAACTCCCGCCGCGTCACAACCGGGGCCTAGAATGTGGCAAAGTTGGCCCAACCTTGGCTCTCCATGTACATATGTCCTAAACAAACCAAAACAAGTAGAGAGGTCCACCGGGCTACCCTCGTATGGAGAAAGCTATAGGGGTAGACGATCTGAGGCCCTCGATCTAGGGTTTCGCCGGAGGAAGACCGCTGGAGCGTCGGAATCATAAGAGAACTTGCATGTGCCCCTAGGATATGTGTGCGAGAGTGGTGCAAGGTTGGTAGGTGCCATGTGTAGGCCCCAGGTGTGACCCCCTTCCCGGACATGCGTTAACACTTAGTAAAATCCTGGATCTCTACGTGGAAACTCCCGCTGCGTCATAACCGGGGCCTAGAATGTGGCAAAGTTGGCCCAACATTGGCTCTCCATGTACATATGTCCTAAACAAACCAAAATAAGTATAGAGGTCCACTGGGCTACCCTCGTACGGAGAAAGCTATAGGGGTAGACGATCCGGGGCCCTCGGTCTAGGGTTTCGCCGGAGGAAGACCGCCGGAGCATCGGAATCACATGAAAACTTGCATGTGCTCCTAGGATATGTGTGTGAGAGTGGTGCAAGGTTGGTAGCAGCCATGTGTAGGCCCCAGGTGTGACCCCCTTCCCGGACATGCGTTAATACTTAGTAAAATCCTGGATCTATACATGGAAACTCCCGCCGTGTCACAACCAGGGCGTAGGATGTTGCAAAGTTGGCCCAACCTTGTCTCTCCATGTACATATGTCCTAAACAAACCAAAAAAGTAGAGAGTTCCACCTGGGCTACCCTCGTACGGAGAAAGCTATGGGGTAGACCATCCGGGGCCCTCGGTCTAAAGTTTTGCCGAAGGAAGACCGTCGGAGCGTCGGAATCACATGAAAAATTGCATGTGCCCCTAGGATATGTGTGTGAGAGTGGTGCAAGGTTGGTAGGTGACATGTGTAGGCCCCAGGTGTGACCCCTTCCCGGACATGCGTTAACACTTAGTAAAATCCTGGATGTGTACGTGGAAACTCCCGCCGCGTCACAACCGAGGCCTAGAATGTGGCAAAGTTGGCCCAACCTTTGATCTCCATGTACATATGTCCTAAACAAACCAAAACAAGTAGAGGGTCCACCGGGCTACCCTCGTACGGAGAAAGCTATAGGGGTAGACGATCCGGGGCCCCCGGTCTAGGGTTTCGCCGGACGAAGACCGCCAGAGCGTCGAAATCACATGAAAACTTGCATGTGCCCCTAGGATATGTGTGTGAGAGTGGTGCAAGGTTGGTAGGTGCCATGTGTAGGCGCCAGGTGTGACCCCCTTCCCGGACATGCGTTAACACTTAGTAAAATCTTGGATCTGTAGGTCGAAACTCCCGCCGCGTCACAACCGAGGCCTAGAATGTGGAAAAGTTGGCCCAACCTTGGCTCTCCATGTACATATGTCCTAAACAAACCAAAACAAGTAGACTGGTCCATTGGGTTACCCTCGTACGGAGAAAGCTATAGGGGTAGACGATCCGGGGCCCTCAGTCTAGGGTTTCGCCGGAGGAAGACCGCCGGAGCGTCGGAATCACATGAAAACTTGCATGTGCCCCTAGTATATGTGTGTTAGAGTAGTGCAAGGTTGGTAGGTGCCATGTGTAGGCCCCAGGTATGACCCCCTTCCCGGACATGCGTTAACACATAGTAAAATCCTGGATCTGTACGTGGAAACTCCCGCCGCGTCACAACCGGGGCCTAGAATGTGGCAAAGTTGGACCAACCTTGGCTCTCCATGTACATATGTCCTAAACAAACCAAAACAAGTAGAGAGGTCCACTGGGCTACCCTCGTATGGAGAAAACTATAGCGGTAGACGATCCGAGGCCCTCGGTCTAGGGTTTCGCCGGAGGAAGACCGCCGGAGTATCGGAATCACAAGAAAACTTTCATGTGCCCCTAGGATATGTGTGCGAGAATGGTGCAAGGTTGGTAGGTGCCATGTGTAGGCCCTAGGTGTGACCCCTTCCCGGACATGCGTTAACACTTAGTAAAATTCTGGATCTGTACATGGAAACTCCCGCCGCGTCACAACCGGGGCCTAGAATGTGGCAAAGTTGGCCCAACCTTGGATCTCCATGTACAAATGTCCTAAACAAACCAAAACAAGTAGAGAGGTCCACCAGGCGACAATTGTACGGAGAAAGCTATAGGGGTAGACGATCCGGGGCCCTTGGTCTAGGGTTTCGCCAGAGGAAGACCTCCGGAGCATGGGAATCAAATGAAAACTTGCACGTGCCCCTAGGATATGTGTGTGAGAGGGGTGAAAGGTTGGTATGTGCCATGTGTAGGCCCTAGTTGTGACCCCCTTCCTGGACATGCGTTAACACTTATTAAAATCCTGGATCCGTACGTGGAAACTCCCGTCTCGTCACAACCGGGGCCTAGAATGTGGCAAAGTTGTACCACCCTTGGCTCTCCATGTACATATGTCCTAATAAAACCAAAACAAGTAGAGAGGTCCACCGGGCTACCCTCCTACGGAGAATTCTATAGGGGTATACGATACGGGGCCCTCGGTCTAGGGTTTCGCTGGAGGAAGACCACCGGAGCGTCCGAATCACATGAAAACTTGCATGTGCCCCTAGGATATGTGTGTGAGAGTGGTGCAAGGTTGGTAGGTGCCATGTGTAGGCCCCAGGTGTGACCCCCTTCCTAGACATGCGTTAACACTTAGTAAAATCCTGGATCTGTATGTGGAAACTCCCGCCGCGTCACAACCGGGGCCTAGAATGTGGCGATGTTGGCCCAACCTTTGCTATCCATGTACATATGTCCTAAACAAACCAAAACAAGTAGAGAGGTCCACCGGGCTAACCTCGTACAGAGATAGCTATAGGGGTAGATGATCTGGGCCCCCGGTCTAGGGTTTCGTTGGAGGAAGACCACCGGAGCATCGGAATCACATGAAAACTTGCATGTGCCCCTAGGATATGTGTGTGAGAGTGTTCCAAGGTTGGTAGGTGCCATGTGTAGGCCCCAGGTGTGACCCCCTTCCCGGACATGCGTTAACACTTAGTAAGATCGTGGATCTATACGTGGAAACTCCCGCCGCGTCACAATCGGGGCCTAGAAAGTGGCAAAGTTGGACCAACATTTGCTCTCCATGTACATATGTCATAAATAAACCAAAACAAGTAGAGAGGTCTACCAGGCTACCCTCATACGAAGATAGCTATAGGGGTAGACGATCTGGGGCCCTCGGTCTAGGGTTTCGCCGGAGGAAGACCACCGGAGTGTTTGAAATGAGATGAAAACTTGCATGTTCCCCTAGGATATGTGTGTGAGAGTGGTGCAAGGTTGGTAGGTGTCATGTGTAGGCCCCAGGTGTGACCCCCCTTCCCGGACATGCGTTAACACTTAGTAAAATCCTAGATCTGTAAGTGGAAACTCCCGCCGTGTCACTACCGGGGCCTAGAATTTGGCAAAGCTGGCCCAACCTTGGCTCTACATGTACATATGTCCTAAAAAAACCAAAAAAAAGTAGAGAGGTCCACCGGGCTATCCTCGTACAGAGAAAGCTATAGCGGTAGACGATCCGGGGCCCTCGGTCTAGGGTTTCGTCAGAGGAAGACCGACGGAGCAGCGGAATCACATGAAAACTTGCATGTGCCCCTAGGATATGTGTGTGAGTGTAGTGCAAGCTTGCTAGGTGCCATGTGTAGGCTCCAGGTGTGACCCCTTCCCGGACATGCGTTAACACCTAGTAAAATCCTGGATATGTACGTGGAAACTCCCGCCACGTCACAACCAGGGCCTAGAATGTGGCAAAGTTGGCCCAACTTTGGATCTCCATGTACATATGTCCTAAACAAACCAAAGCAAGTAGAGAGGTCCACCGGGCTACCCTCGTACAGAGAAAGCTATAGGGGTGGACGATCCGGGACCCTCGGTCTAGGGTTTCGCCAGAGGAAGACCGCCGGAGCGTCGAAATCACATGAAAACTTGCATGTGCCCCTAGGATATTTGTGTGAGAGTGGTGCAAGGTTGGTAGGTGCCATGTGTAGGCCCCAGGTGTGACCCCTTCCCGGACATGCGTTAACACATAGTAAAATCCTGGATCTATACGTCGAAACTCCCGCCGCGTCACAACCGGGGCCTAGAATGTGGCAAAGTTGGCCCAACCTTCGCTCTCCATGTACATATGTCCTAAACAAACCAAAACAAGTAGGTAGGTCCACTGGTCTACCGTCGTACAGAGAAATCTATAGGGCTAGACGATCCGGGGCCCTTGGTCTAGGGTTTCGCCGAAGGAAGACCGTCGGAGCATCGGAATCACATGAAAACTTGCATGTGGCCCTAGGATATGTGTGTTAGAGTGGTGCAAGGTTGGTAGGTGCCATGTGTAGGCCCCAGGTATGACCCCCTTCCCGGACATGCGTTAATACTTAGTAAAATCCTGGATCTCTACGTGGAAACTCCCGCCGCGTCACATCCGGGGCCTAGAATGTGGCAAAGTTTGACCAACCTTGGCTCTCCATGTACATATGTCCTAAACAAACCAAAAAAACTAGAGAGGCCCACCAGGCTACCCTCGTACGGAGAAAGCTATAGGGTAGACCATCCAGGGCCCTCGGTCTAGGGTTTTGCCGGAGGAAGACCGTCGGAGCGTCGGAATCACATGAAAACTTGCATGTGCCCCTAGGATATGTGGGTGAGAGTGGTGCAAGGTTGGTAGGTGACATGTGTAGGCCCCAGGTGTGACCGCTTCTCGGACATGCGTTAACACTTAGTAAAATCCTGGATCTGTACGTGGAAACTCCCGCCGCGTCACAACCGAGGCCTAGAATGTGGCAAAGTTGGCCCAACCTTTGATCTCCATGTACATATGTCCTAAACTAACCAAAACAAGTAGATAGGTCCACCGGGCTACCCTCGTACGGAGAAAGCTATAGGGGTAGACGATCCGGGGCCCTCGGTCTAGGGTTTTGCCGGACGAAGACCGCCAGAGCGTCGAAATTACATGAAAACTTGCATGTGCCCCTAGGATATGTGTGTGATAGTGGTGCAAGGTTGGTAGGTGCCTGTGTAGGCGCCAGGTGTGACCCCCTTCCCGGACATGCGTTAACCCTTAGTAAAATTCTGGATCTGTACGTCGAAACTCCCGCCGCGTCACAACCGGGGCCTAGAATGTGGAAAAGTTGGCCCAACCTTGGCTCTCCATGTAGATATATCCTAAACAAACCAAAACAAGTAGAGTGGTCCATTGGGTTACCCTCGTACGGAGAAAGCTATAGGGGTAGACGATCCGGGGCCCTCAGTCTAGGGTTTCGCCAGAGGAAGACCGCCGGAGCGTCGGAATCACATGAAAACTTGCATGTGACCCTAGGATATGTGTGTTAGAGTAGTGCAAGGTTGGTAGGTGCCATGTGTAGGCCCCAGGTATGACCCCCTTCCCGGACATGCGTTAACACTTAGTAAAATCCTGGATCTGTACGTGGAAACTCCCGCCGCGTCACAACCGGGGCCTAGAATGTGGCAAAGTTGGCCCAACCTTGGCTCTCCATGTACATATGTCCTAAACAAACCAAAGCAAGTAGAGAGGTCCATCGGGCTACCCTCGTACGGAGAAAGCTATAGGGATAGACGATCCGGGGCCCTCGGTCTAGGGTTTCGCCGGAGGAAGACCACCGGAGTGTCGAAATCACATGAAAACTTGCATGTGCTCCTAGGATATGTGTGTGAGAGTGGTGCAAGGTTGGTAGCAGCCATGTGTAGGCCCTAGGTGTGACGCCCTTCCCGGACATGCGTTAATACTTAGTAAAATCCTAGATCTATACATGGAAACTCCCGTCGTGTCACAACCAGGGCCTAGAATGTTGCAAAGTTGGCCCAACCTTGTCTATACATGTACATATGTCCTAAACAAACCAAAAAAAGTAGAGAGTTCCATCGGGGCTACCCTCGTACGGATAAAGCTATGGGGTAGACCATCCGGGGGCCTCGGTCTAGGGTTTTGCCAGAGGAAGACCGTCGGAGCATCGGAATCACATGAAATCTTGCATGTGCCCCTAGGATATGTGTGCGAGGGTGTTGAAAGGTTGGTAGGTGACATGTGTAGGCCCCAGGTGTGACCCCTTCCTGGACATGCGTTAACACTTAGTAATCCTGGATCTATACGTCGAAACTCCCGCCGCGTCACAATCGGGGCCTATAATGTGAAAAAGTTGGCCCAACCTTGGCTCTTCATGTACATATGTCCTAAACAAACCAAAACAAGTAGAGTGGTCCATTGGGTTACCCTAGTACGGAGAAAGCTATAGGGGTAGACGATCCGAGGCCCTCAGTTTAGGGTTTCGCCGGAGGAAGACCGTCGAAGCGTCGGAAT
This sequence comes from Avena sativa, assembly GCA_916181665.1. Taxonomy (NCBI): domain Eukaryota; kingdom Viridiplantae; phylum Streptophyta; class Magnoliopsida; order Poales; family Poaceae; genus Avena; species Avena sativa. The sequence continues at coordinate 461,614,674 of OV702297.1, read as the reverse complement.
CACATGAAAACTTGCATGTGCCCCTAGGATATGTGTGTTAGAGTAGTGCAAGGTTGGTAGGTGCTATGTGTAGGCCCTAGGTATGACCCCCTTCCCGGACATGCGTTAACACTTAGTAAAATCCTGGCTCTGTACGTGCAAACTCCCGCCGCGTCACAACCGGGGCCTAGAATGTGGCAAAGTTGGCCCAACCTTGGCTCTCCATGTACATATGTCCTAAACAAACCAAAAGAAGTAGAGAGGTCCACTGGGCTACCCTCGTATGGAGAAAGTTATAGGGGTAGACGATCCGAGGCCCTCGGTCTAGGGTTTCGCCGGAGGAAGACCACCGGAGTGTCAGAATCACAAGAAAACTTGCATGTGCCCCTAGGATATGTGTGCGAGAGTGGTGCAAGGTTGGTAGGTGCCATGTGTAGGCCCTAGGTGTGACCCCCTTCCCGGACATGCGTTAACACTTAGTAAAATCTTGGATCTGTACATGGAAACTCCCGCCGCGTCACAACCGGGGCCTAGAATGTGGAAAAGTTGGCACAACCTTGGATCTCCATTTACATATGTCCTAAACAAACCAAAACAAGTAGAGAGGCCCACCGAGCTACCCTTATACGGAGAAAGTTATAGGGGTAGACGATCTGGGGCCCTCGGTCTAGGGTTTCGCCGGAGGAAGACCGCCAGAGTGTCGGAATCACATGAAAACTTGCATGTGCCCCTAGGATATGTGTGTGAGAGTGGTGCAAGGTTGGTAAGTGCCATGTGTAGGCCCCAGGTGTGACCCCCTTCCCGGACATGCGTTAACACTTAGTAAAATCCTAGATCTATACGTCGAAACTCCCGCCGCGTCACAACCGGGGCCTAGAATGTGGCAAAGTTGGCCCAACCTTGGCTCTGCATGTACATATGTCCTAAACAAACCAAAACAAGTACAGAGGTCCATCGGGCTACCCTCGTATGGATAAAGCTATAGGGTTAGACGGTCTGGAGCCCTCGGTCTAGGGTTTCGCCGGAGGAAGACCGCCAGAGCGTCGGAATCACATGAAAACTTGCATGTGCCCCTAGGATATGTGTGTTAGAGTGGTGCAAGGTTGGTCGGTGCCATGTGTAGGCCCTAGGTGTGACCCCCTTCCCGGACATGCGTTAACACTTAGTAAAATTCTGGATCTGTACGTGGAAACTCCCGCCGCGTCACAACCGAGGCCTAGAATGTGGCAAAGCTGGCCCAACCTTGGCTCTCCATGTACATATGTCCTAAACAAACCAAAAAAATTAGAGAGGTCCACCGGGCTACCCTCGTACAGAGAAAGCTATAGGGGTAGACGATCCGGGGCCCTCGGTCTAGGGTTTCATCGGAGGAAGACCGACGGAGCGTCTGAATCACATAAAAACTTGCATGTGCCCCTCGGATATGTGTGTTAGAGTGGTGCAAGGTTGATAGCTGCCATGTGTAGGCCCCAGGTGTGACCCCCTTCCCTGACATGCGTTAACACTTACTAAAATTCTAGATCTATACATGGAAACTCCCGCCGCGTCACAACTAGGTCCTAGAATGTGGCAAAGTTGGCCCAAACTTGCTCTCCAAGTACATATGTCCTAAACAAACCAAAACAAGTAGAGAGGTCCACCGGGTTACCCTCGTATGGAGAAAGCTATAGGGGTAGACGATCTGGGGCCCCCGGTCTAGGGTTTCGTCGGAGGAAGACCACTGGAGCGTCGGAATCACATGAAAACTTGGATCTGCCCCTAGGATATGTGTGTGAGAGTGGTGCAAGGTTGGTAGGTGCCATGTGTAGGCCCCAAGTGTGACCCCCTTCCCGGACATGCGTTAACACTTAGTAAAATCCTGGATCTGTACGTGGAAACTCTCGCCGCGTCACAACCGGGGCCTAGAATGTGGCAAAGTTGGCCCAACCTTGGCTCTCCATGTAAATATGTCCTAAACAAACCAAAACAAGTAGATAGGTCCACCGGGCTACCCTCGTACAGAGAAAGCTATCGGGGTAAACGACCCGGGGTTCTCGGTCCTGGGTTTCGCCGGAGGAAGACCGACGGAGCGTCGGAATCACATGAAAATTTGCATGTGCCCCTAGGATATGTGTGTGAGTGTAGTGCAATCTTGGTAGGTGACATGTGTAGGCTCCAGGTGTGACCCCTTCCCGGACATGCGTTAACACTTAGTAAAATCCTGGATCTGTACGTGGAAACTCTCGCCGCGTCACAACCGGGGCCTAGAATGTGGCAAAGTTGGCCCAACCTTGGCTCTCCATGTAAATATGTCCTAAACAAACCAAAACAAGTAGATAGGTCCACCGAGCTACCCTCGTACGGAGAAAGCTATAGGGGTAGACGATCCGGGGTTCTCGGTCTAGGGTTTCGCCGGAGGAAGACCGCCGAAGCGTCGAAATCACATGAAAACTTGCATGTGCCCCTAGGATATGTGTGTCAGAGTGGTGCGAGGTAGGTAGGTGCCATGTGTAGGCCCCAGGTGTTACCCCCTTCCCGGACATGCGTTAACACTTAGTAAAATCTTGGATCTGTACATGGAAACTCCCGCCGCGTCACAACCGGGGCCTAGAATGTGGAAAAGTTGGCCCAACCTTGGCTCTACATTTACATATGTCCTAAACAAAGCAAAACAAGTAGAGAGGCCCACCGAGCTACCCTTATACGGAGAAAGTTATAGGGGTAGACGATCTGGGGCCCTCGTCTAGGGTTTCGCCGGTGGAAGACCGCCAGAGTGTCGGAATCACATGAAAACTTGCATGTGCCCCTAGGATATGTGTGTGAGAGTGGTGCAAGGTTGGTAGGTGCCATGTGTAGGCCCCAGGTGTGACCCCCTTCCCGGACATGCGTTAACACTTAGTAAAATCCTAGATCTATACGTCGAAACTCCCGCCGCGTCACAACCGGGGCCTAGAATGTGGCAAAGTTGGCCCAACATTGGCTCTTCATGTACATATGTCCTAAACAAACCAAAACAAGTAGAGAGGTCCATCGGTCTACCCTCGTATGGATAAAGCTATAGGGTTAGACGATCCGGAGCCCTCGGTCTAGGGTTTCGCCGGAGGAAGACCGCCAGAGCGTCGGAATCACATGAAAACTTGCATGTGCCCCTAGGATATGTGTGTCAGAGTGGTGCAAGGTTGGTCGGTGCCATGTGTAGGCCCTAGGTGTGACCCCCTTCCTGGACATGCGTTAACACTTAGTAAAATTCTGGATTTGTATGTGGAAACTCCCGCCGCATCACAACCGGGGCCTAGAATGTGGCAAAGCTGGCCCAACCTTGGATCTCCATGTACGTATGTCCTAAACAAACCAACAAAAGTAGAGAGGTCCACCGGGCTACCCTCGTACAGAGAAAGCTATAGGGGTAGACGATCCGGGGCCCTCGGTCTAGGGTTTCGTCGGAGGAAGACCGACGGAGCGTCTGAATCACATAAAAACTTGCATGTGCCCCTCAGATATGTGTGTTACAGTGGTGCAAGGTTGATAGCTGCCATGTGTAGGCCCCAGGTGTGACCCCCTTCCCTGACATGCGTTAACACTTACTAGAATTCTAGATCTGTACATGGAAACTCCCGCCGCGTCACAACCAGGTCCTAGAATGTGGCAAAGGTGGCCCAAACTTGCTCTCCAAGTACATATGTCCTAAACAAACCAAAACAAGTAGAGAGGTCCACCGGGTTACGCTCGTATGGAGAAAGCTATAGGGGTAGACGATCCGGGCCCCCCGGTCTAGGGTTTCGCCGGAGGAAGACCGCCAGAGTGTCGGAATCACATGAAAACTTGCATGTGCCCCTAGGATATGTGTGTGAGAGTGGTGCAAGGTTGGTAGGTGCCATCTGTAGGCCCCAAGTGTGACCCCCTTCCCGGACATGCGTTAACACTTAGTAAAATCCTAGATCTATACGTCGAAACTCCCGCCGCGTCACAACCGGGTCCTAGAATGTGGCAAAGTTGGCCCAACCTTGGCTCTGCATGTACATATGTCCTAAACAAACCAAAACAAGTACAGAGGTCCATCGGGCTACCCTCGTATGGATAAAGCTATAGGGTTAGACGGTCTGGAGCCCCCGGTCTAGGGTTTCGCCGGAGGAAGACCGCCAGAGCGTCGGAATCACATGAAAACTTGCATGTGCCCCTAGGATATGTGTGTGAGAGTGGTGCAAGGTTGGTCGGTGCCATGTGTAGGCCCTAGGTGTGACCCCCTTCCCGGACATGCGTTAACACTTAGTAAAATTCTGGATCTGTACGTGGAAACTCCCGCCGCGTCACAACCGAGGCCTAGAATGTGGCAAAGCTGGCCCAACCTTGGCTCTCCATGTACATATGTCCTAAACAAACCAAAAAAATTAGAGAGGTCCACCGGGCTACCCTCGTACAGAGAAAGCTATAGGGGTAGACGATCCGGGGCCCTCGGTCTAGGGTTTCATCGGAGGAAGACCGACGGAGCGTCTGAATCACATAAAAACTTGCATGTGCCCCTCGGATATGTGTGTTAGAGTGGTGCAAGGTTGATAGCTGCCATGTGTAGGCCCCAGGTGTGACCCCCTTCCCTGACATGCGTTAACACTTACTAAAATTCTAGATCTGTACATGGAAACTCCCGCCGCGTCACAACTAGGTCCTAGAATGTGGCAAAGTTGGCCCAAACTTGCTCTCCAAGTACATATGTCCTAAACAAACCAAAACAAGTAGAGAGGTCCACCGGGTTACCCTCGTATGGAGAAAGCTATAGGGGTAGACGATCTGGGGCCCCCGGTCTAGGGTTTCGTCGGAGGAAGACCACTGGAGCGTCGGAATCACATGAAAACTTGGATCTGCCCCTAGGATATGTGTGTGAGAGTGGTGCAAGGTTGGTAGGTGCCATGTGTAGGCCCCAAGTGTGACCCCCTTCCCGGACATGCGTTAACACTTAGTAAAATCCTGGATCTGTACGTGGAAACTCTCGCCGCGTCACAACCGGGGCCTAGAATGTGGCAAAGTTGGCCCAACCTTGGCTCTCCATGTAAATATGTCCTAAACAAACCAAAACAAGTAGATAGGTCCACCGGGCTACCCTCGTACAGAGAAAGCTATCGGGGTAAACGACCCGGGGTTCTCGGTCCTGGGTTTCGCCGGAGGAAGACCGACGGAGCGTCGGAATCACATGAAAATTTGCATGTGCCCCTAGGATATGTGTGTGAGTGTAGTGCAATCTTGGTAGGTGACATGTGTAGGCTCCAGGTGTGACCCCTTCCCGGACATGCGTTAACACTTAGTAAAATCCTGGATCTGTACGTGGAAACTCTCGCCGCGTCACAACCGGGGCCTAGAATGTGGCAAAGTTGGCCCAACCTTGGCTCTCCATGTAAATATGTCCTAAACAAACCAAAACAAGTAGATAGGTCCACCGAGCTACCCTCGTACGGAGAAAGCTATAGGGGTAGACGATCCGGGGTTCTCGGTCTAGGGTTTCGCCGGAGGAAGACCGCCGAAGCGTCGAAATCACATGAAAACTTGCATGTGCCCCTAGGATATGTGTGTCAGAGTGGTGCGAGGTAGGTAGGTGCCATGTGTAGGCCCCAGGTGTTACCCCCTTCCCGGACATGCGTTAACACTTAGTAAAATCTTGGATCTGTACATGGAAACTCCCGCCGCGTCACAACCGGGGCCTAGAATGTGGAAAAGTTGGCCCAACCTTGGCTCTACATTTACATATGTCCTAAACAAAGCAAAACAAGTAGAGAGGCCCACCGAGCTACCCTTATACGGAGAAAGTTATAGGGGTAGACGATCTGGGGCCCTCGTCTAGGGTTTCGCCGGTGGAAGACCGCCAGAGTGTCGGAATCACATGAAAACTTGCATGTGCCCCTAGGATATGTGTGTGAGAGTGGTGCAAGGTTGGTAGGTGCCATGTGTAGGCCCCAGGTGTGACCCCCTTCCCGGACATGCGTTAACACTTAGTAAAATCCTAGATCTATACGTCGAAACTCCCGCCGCGTCACAACCGGGGCCTAGAATGTGGCAAAGTTGGCCCAACATTGGCTCTTCATGTACATATGTCCTAAACAAACCAAAACAAGTAGAGAGGTCCATCGGTCTACCCTCGTATGGATAAAGCTATAGGGTTAGACGATCCGGAGCCCTCGGTCTAGGGTTTCGCCGGAGGAAGACCGCCAGAGCGTCGGAATCACATGAAAACTTGCATGTGCCCCTAGGATATGTGTGTCAGAGTGGTGCAAGGTTGGTCGGTGCCATGTGTAGGCCCTAGGTGTGACCCCCTTCCTGGACATGCGTTAACACTTAGTAAAATTCTGGATTTGTACGTGGAAACTCCCGCCGCATCACAACCGGGGCCTAGAATGTGGCAAAGCTGGCCCAACCTTGGCTCTCCATGTACGTATGTCCTAAACAAACCAACAAAAGTAGAGAGGTCCACCGGGCTACCCTCGTACAGAGAAAGCTATAGGGGTAGACGATCCGGGGCCCTCGGTCTAGGGTTTCGTCGGAGGAAGACCGACGGAGCGTCTGAATCACATAAAAACTTGCATGTGCCCCTCGGATATGTGTGTTACAGTGGTGCAAGGTTGATAGCTGCCATGTGTAGGCCCCAGGTGTGACCCCCTTCCCTGACATGCGTTAACACTTACTAGAATTCTAGATCTGTACATGGAAACTCCCGCCGCGTCACAACCAGGTCCTAGAATGTGGCAAAGGTGGCCCAAACTTGCTCTCCAAGTACATATGTCCTAAACAAACCAAAACAAGTAGAGAGGTCCACCGGGTTACGCTCGTATGGAGAAAGCTATAGGGGTAGACGATCCGGGCCCCCCGGTCTAGGGTTTCGTCGGAGGAAGACCACTCGAGCGTCGGAATCACATGAAAACTTGGATGTGCCCCTAGGATATGTGTGTGAGAGTGGTGCAAGGTTGGTAGGTGCCATCTGTAGGCCCCAAGTGTGACCCCCTTCCCGGACATGCGTTAACACTTAGTAAAATCCTGGATCTTTACGTGGAAACTCTCGCCGCGTCACAACCGGGGCCTAGAATGTGGCAAAGTTGGCCCAACCTTGGCTCTCCATGTAAATATGTCCTAAAAAAACCAAAACAAGTAGATAGGTCCATTGGGCTACCCTCGTACGGAGAAAGATATTGGGGTAGACGATCCGGGGTTCTCGGTCTAGGGTTTCGTCGGAGGAAGACCGACGGAGCGTCGGAATCACATGAAAACTTGCATGATCCCCTAGGATATGTGTGTGAGTGTAGTGCAAGCTTGGTAGGTGCCATGTGTATGCTCCAAGTGTGACCCCTTCCCGGACATGCGTTAACACTTAATAAAATCCTGGATCTGTACGTGGAAACTCTCGCCGCGTCACAACCAGGGCGTAGAATGTGGCAAAGTTGGCCCAACCTTGGCTCTCCATGTAAATATGTCCTAAACAAACCAAAACAAGTAGATTGGTCAACCGGGATACCCTCGTACGGAGAAAGCTATAGGAGTAGACGATCCGGGGTTCTCGGTCTAGGGTTTCGCCGGAGGAAGACCGCCGGAGCGTCGAAATCACATGAAAACTTGCATGTGCCCATAGGATATGTGTGTGAGAGTGGTGCATTGTTGGTAGGTGCCATGTGTAGGCCCCAGGTGTGACCCCCTTCCCGGACATGCATTAACACTTAGTAAAATCCTAGATCTATACGTCGAAACTCCCGCCGCGTCACAACCGGGGCCTAGAATGTGGCAAAGTTGGCCCAACCTTGGCTCTGCATGTACATATGTCCTAAACAAACCAAAACAAGTAGAGAGGTCCATCGGGCTACCCTCGTACGGATAAAGCTATAGGGGTAGACGATCCAGTGCCCTCGGTCTAGGGTTTCGCCGGAGGAAGACGGCCAGAGCGTCGGAATCACATGAAAACTTGCATGTGCCCCTAGGATATGTGTGTGAGAGTGGTGCAAGGTTGGTAGGTGCCATGTGTAGGCCCCAGGTATGACCCCTTCTTGGACATGCGTTAACACTTAGTAAAATCCTGGATCTGTCCGTGGAAACTCCCGCCGCGTCACAACCAGGGCCTAGAATGTGGCAAAGTTGGCCCAACCTTGGATCTCCATGTACATATGTCCTAAACAAACCAAAGCAAGTAGAGAGGTCCACCGGGCTACCCTCGTACAGAGAAAGCTATAGGGGTGGACGATCTGGGCCCTCGGTCTAGGGTTTCGCCGGAGCGTCGAAATCACATGAAAACTTGCATGTGCCCCTAGGATATGTGTGTGAGAGTGTTGCAAGGTAGGTAGGTGCCATGTGTAGCCCCAGGTGTTACCCCCTTCCCGGACATGCGTTAACACTTAGTAAAATCTTGGATCTGTACGTGGAAACTCCCGCCGCATCACAACCGGGGCCTAGAATGTGGCAAAGCTGGCCCAACCTTGGCTCTCCATGTACATATGTCCTAAACAAACCAAAAAAAGTAGAGAGGTCAACCGGGCTACCCTCGTACAGAGAAAGCTATAGGGGTAGACGATCCGGGGCCCTCGGTCTAGGGTTTCGTCGGAGGAAGACCGAGGGAGCGTCGGAATCACATGAAAACTTGCATGTTCCCCTAGGATATGTGTGTGAGTGTAGTGCAAGCTTGGTAGGTGCCATCTGTAGGCTCCAGGTGTGACCCCTTCCCGGACATGTGTTAACACTTAGTAAAATCCTGGATATGTATGTGGAAACTCCCGCCGCGTCACAACCAGGGCCTAGAATATGGCAAAGTTGGCCCAACCTTGGATCTCCATGTACATATGTCCTAAACAAACCAAAGAAAGTAGAGAGGTCCACCGGGCTACCCTCGTACAGAGAAAGCTATAGGGGTGGACGATCTGGGCCCTCGGTCTAGGGTTTCGCCGGAGGAAGACCGCCGGAGCGTCGAAATCACATGAAAACTTGCATGTGCCCCTAGGATATTTGTGTGAGAGTGGTGCAAGGTTGGTAGGTGCCATGTGTAGGCCCCAGGTGTGACCCCCTTCCCGGACATGCGTTAACACATAGTAAAATCCTGGATCTAGACATCGAAACTCCCGCCGCGTCACAACCGGGGCCTAGAATGTGGCAAAGTTGGCCCAACCTTCGCTCTCCATGTACATATGTCCTAAACAGACCAAAACAAGTAGAGAGGTCCACTGGGCTAGCCTCGTACAGAGAAATCTATAGGGGTAGACGATCTGGGGCCCTTGGTCTAGGGTTTCGCCCGAGGAAGACCGCCGGAGCATCGGAATCACATGAAAACTTGCATGTGCCCCTATGATATTTGTGTTAGAGTGGTGCAAGGTTGGTAGGTGCCATGTGTAGGCCCCAGGTGTGACCCCCTTCCCGGACATGCGTTAACACTTAGTAAAATCCTGGATCTGTACGTGGAAACTCCCACCGCGTCATAACCGGGGCCTAGAATGTGGCAAAGTTGGCCCAACATTGGCTCTCGATGTACATATGTCCTAAACAAACCAAAATAAGTACAGAGGTCCACTGGGCTACCCTCGTACGGAGAAAGTTATAGGGGTAGACGATCCGGGGCCCTCGGTCTAGGGTTTCGCCGGAGGAAGACCGCCGGAGCATCGGAATCACATGAAAACTTGCATGTGCTCCTAGGATATGTGTGTGAGAGTGGTGCAAGGTTGGTAGCAGCCCTGTGTAGGCCCCAGGTGTGACCCCCTTCCCGGACATGCGTTAACACTTAGTAAAATCCTGGATCTGTACATGGAAACTCCCGCCGTGTCACAACCAGGGCGTAGAATGTTGTAAATTTCGACCAACCATGGCTCTCCATGTACATATGTCCTAAACAAACCAAAACAAGTAGAGAGGTCCACCGGGCTACCCTCGTACGGAGAAAGCTATAGGGGTAGACGATCCGGGGACCTCGGTCTAGGGTTTCGCTGGACGAAGACCGCCGGAGTGTCGGAATCAAATGAAAACATGCATGTGACCCTAGGATATGTGTGTGAGAATGGTGCATTGTTGGTAGGTGCCATGTGTAGGCCCCAGGTGTGACCCCTTGTCGGACATGCGTTAACACTTAGTAAAATCCTGGATCTGTACGTGGAAACTCCCGCCGCGTCACAACCGGGGCCTAGAATGTGGAAAAGTTGGCCCAACCTTGGCTCTCCATATCATTATGTCCTAAACAAACCAAAACAACTAGATAGGCCCACCAGGCTACCCTCGTACGGAGAAAGCTATAGCGGTAGACGATCCGGGGCCCTCGGTCTAGGGTTTTGCCGGAGGAAGACCGTCGGAGCGTCGGAATCACATGAAAACTTGCATGTGCCCCTAGGATATGTGTGTGAGAGTGGTGCAAGGTTGGTAGGTGACATGTGTAGGCCCCAAGTGTGACCCCTTCCCGGACATGCGTTAACACTTAGTAAAATCCTGGATCTGTACGTGGAAACTCCCGCCGCGTCACAACCGAGGCCTAGAATGTGGAAAAGTTGGCACAACCTTGGATCTCCATGTACATATGTACTAAACAAACCAAAAAAAGTAGATAGGTCCACCGGGCTACCCTCGTACGAAGAAAGCTATAGAGGTAGACGTTTCGGGGCCCTCGGTCTAGGGTTTCGCCGGACGAAGACCGCCGGAGCATCGGAATCACATGAAAATTTGCATGTGCCCCTAGGATATGTGTGTTAAAGTGGTGCAAGGTTGGTAGGTCCCATGTGTAGGCCCCAGGTATGACCCCCTTCTCGGACATGCGTTAACACTTAGTAAAATCCTGGATCTGTATGTGGAAACTCCCGCCGCGTCATAACCGGAGCCTAGAATGTGGCAAAGTTGGCCCAACATTGGCTCTCCATGTACATATGTCCTAAACAAACCAAAATAAGTAGAGAGGTCCATTGGGCTACCCTCGTAGGGAGAAAGCTATAGGGTAGACGATCCGGGGCCCTCGGTCTAGGGTTTCGCCGGAGGAAGACCGCCGGAGCGTCGGAATCACATGAAAACTTGCATGTGCCCCTAGGATATGTGTGTTAGAGTAGTGCAAGGTTGGTAGGTGCCATGTGTAGGCCCCAGGTATGACCCCCTTCCGGACATGCATTAACACTTAGTAAAATCCTGGATCTGTACGTGGAAACTCCCGCCGCGTCACAACCGGGGCCTAGAATGTGGCAAAGTTGGCCCAACCTTGGCTCTCCATGTACATATGTCCTAAACAAACCAAAACAAATAGAGAGGTCCACCGGGCTACCCTCGTATGGAGAAAGCTATAGGGGTAGACGATCTGAGGCCCTCGGTCTAGGGTTTCGCCGGAGGAAGACCGCTGGAGCGTCGGAATCATAAGAGAACTTGCATGTGCCCCTAGGATATGTGTGCGAGAGTGGTGCAAGGTTGGTAGGTGCCATGTGTAGGCCCCAGGTGTGACCCCCTTCCCGGACATGCGTTAACACTTAGTAAAATCCTGGATCTCTACGTGGAAACTCCCGCTGCGTCATAACCGGGGCCTAGAATGTGGCAAAGTTGGCCCAACATTGGCTCTCCATGTACATATGTCCTAAACAAACCAAAATAAGTATAGAGGTCCACTGGGCTACCCTCGTACGGAGAAAGCTATAGGGGTAGACGATCCGGGGCCCTCGGTCTAGGGTTTCGCCGGAGGAAGACCGCCGGAGCATCGGAATCACATGAAAACTTGCATGTGCTCCTAGGATATGTGTGTGAGAGTGGTGCAAGGTTGGTAGCAGCCATGTGTAGGCCCCAGGTGTGACCCCCTTCCCGGACATGCGTTAATACTTAGTAAAATCCTGGATCTATACATGGAAACTCCCGCCGTGTCACAACCAGGGCGTAGGATGTTGCAAAGTTGGCCCAACCTTGTCTCTCCATGTACATATGTCCTAAACAAACCAAAAAAGTAGAGAGTTCCACCTGGGCTACCCTCGTACGGAGAAAGCTATGGGGTAGACCATCCAGGGCCCTCGGTCTAAAGTTTTGCCGAAGGAAGACCGTCGGAGCGTCGGAATCACATGAAAAATTGCATGTGCCCCTAGGATATGTGTGTGAGAGTGGTGCAAGGTTGGTAGGTGACATGTGTAGGCCCCAGGTGTGACCCCTTCCCGGACATGCGTTAACACTTAGTAAAATCCTGGATGTGTACGTGGAAACTCCCGCCGCGTCACAACCGAGGCCTAGAATGTGGCAAAGTTGGCCCAACCTTTGATCTCCATGTACATATGTCCTAAACAAACCAAAACAAGTAGAGGGTCCACCGGGCTACCCTCGTACGGAGAAAGCTATAGGGGTAGACGATCCGGGGCCCCCGGTCTAGGGTTTCGCCGGACGAAGACCGCCAGAGCGTCGAAATCACATGAAAACTTGCATGTGCCCCTAGGATATGTGTGTGAGAGTGGTGCAAGGTTGGTAGGTGCCATGTGTAGGCGCCAGGTGTGACCCCCTTCCCGGACATGCGTTAACACTTAGTAAAATCTTGGATCTGTAGGTCGAAACTCCCGCCGCGTCACAACCGAGGCCTAGAATGTGGAAAAGTTGGCCCAACCTTGGCTCTCCATGTACATATGTCCTAAACAAACCAAAACAAGTAGAGTGGTCCATTGGGTTACCCTCGTACGGAGAAAGCTATAGGGGTAGACGATCCGGGGCCCTCAGTCTAGGGTTTCGCCGGAGGAAGACCGCCGGAGCGTCGGAATCACATGAAAACTTGCATGTGCCCCTAGTATATGTGTGTTAGAGTAGTGCAAGGTTGGTAGGTGCCATGTGTAGGCCCCAGGTATGACCCCCTTCCCGGACATGCGTTAACACATAGTAAAATCCTGGATCTGTACGTGGAAACTCCCGCCGCGTCACAACCGGGGCCTAGAATGTGGCAAAGTTGGACCATCCTTGGCTCTCCATGTACATATGTCCTAAACAAACCAAAACAAGTAGAGAGGTCCACTGGGCTACCCTCGTATGGAGAAAACTATAGCGGTAGACGATCCGAGGCCCTCGGTCTAGGGTTTCGCCGGAGGAAGACCGCCGGAGTATCGGAATCACAAGAAAACTTTCATGTGCCCCTAGGATATGTGTGCGAGAATGGTGCAAGGTTGGTAGGTGCCATGTGTAGGCCCTAGGTGTGACCCCTTCCCGGACATGCGTTAACACTTAGTAAAATTCTGGATCTGTACATGGAAACTCCCGCCGCGTCACAACCGGGGCCTAGAATGTGGCAAAGTTGGCCCAACCTTGGATCTCCATGTACAAATGTCCTAAACAAACCAAAACAAGTAGAGAGGTCCACCAGGCGACAATTGTACGGAGAAAGCTATAGGGGTAGACGATCCGGGGCCCTTGGTCTAGGGTTTCGCCAGAGGAAGACCTCCGGAGCATGGGAATCAAATGAAAACTTGCACGTGCCCCTAGGATATGTGTGTGAGAGGGGTGAAAGGTTGGTATGTGCCATGTGTAGGCCCTAGTTGTGACCCCCTTCCTGGACATGCGTTAACACTTATTAAAATCCTGGATCCGTACGTGGAAACTCCCGTCTCGTCACAACCGGGGCCTAGAATGTGGCAAAGTTGTACCAACCTTGGCTCTCCATGTACATATGTCCTAATAAAACCAAAACAAGTAGAGAGGTCCACCGGGCTACCCTCCTACGGAGAATTCTATAGGGGTAGACGATACGGGGCCCTCGGTCTAGGGTTTCGCTGGAGGAAGACCACCGGAGCGTCCGAATCACATGAAAACTTGCATGTGCCCCTAGGATATGTGTGTGAGAGTGGTGCAAGGTTGGTAGGTGCCATGTGTAGGCCCCAGGTGTGACCCCCTTCCTAGACATGCGTTAACACTTAGTAAAATCCTGGATCTGTATGTGGAAACTCCCGCCGCGTCACAACCGGGGCCTAGAATGTGGCGATGTTGGCCCAACCTTTGCTATCCATGTACATATGTCCTAAACAAACCAAAACAAGTAGAGAGGTCCACCGGGCTAACCTCGTACAGAGATAGCTATAGGGGTAGATGATCTGGGCCCCCGGTCTAGGGTTTCGTTGGAGGAAGACCACCGGAGCATCGGAATCACATGAAAACTTGCATGTGCCCCTAGGATATGTGTGTGAGAGTGGTCCAAGGTTGGTAGGTGCCATGTGTAGGCCCCAGGTGTGACCCCCTTCCCGGACATGCGTTAACACTTAGTAAGATCGTGGATCTATACGTGGAAACTCCCGCCGCGTCACAATCGGGGCCTAGAAAGTGGCAAAGTTGGACCAACATTTGCTCTCCATGTACATATGTCATAAATAAACCAAAACAAGTAGAGAGGTCTACCAGGCTACCCTCATACGAAGATAGCTATAGGGGTAGACGATCTGGGGCCCTCGGTCTAGGGTTTCGCCGGAGGAAGACCACCGGAGTGTTTGAAATGAGATGAAAACTTGCATGTTCCCCTAGGATATGTGTGTGAGAGTGGTGCAAGGTTGGTAGGTGTCATGTGTAGGCCCCAGGTGTGACCCCCCTTCCCGGACATGCGTTAACACTTAGTAACATCCTAGATCTGTAAGTGGAAACTCCCGCCGTGTCACTACCGGGGCCTAGAATTTGGCAAAGCTGGCCCAACCTTGGCTCTACATGTACATATGTCCTAAAAAAACCAAAAAAAAGTAGAGAGGTCCACCGGGCTATCCTCGTACAGAGAAAGCTATAGCGATAGACGATCCGGGGCCCTCGGTCTAGGGTTTCGTCAGAGGAAGACCGACGGAGCAGCGGAATCACATGAAAACTTGCATGTGCCCCTAGGATATGTGTGTGAGTGTAGTGCAAGCTTGGTAGGTGCCATGTGTAGGCTCCAGGTGTGACCCCTTCCCGGACATGCGTTAACACCTAGTAAAATCCTAGATATGTACGTGGAAACTCCCGCCACGTCACAACCAGGGCCTAGAATGTGGCAAAGTTGGCCCAACTTTGGATCTCCATGTACATATGTCCTAAACAAACCAAAGCAAGTAGAGAGGTCCACCGGGCTACCCTCGTACAGAGAAAGCTATAGGGGTGGACGATCCGGGACCCTCGGTCTAGGGTTTCGCCAGAGGAAGACCGCCGGAGCGTCGAAATCACATGAAAACTTGCATGTGCCCCTAGGATATTTGTGTGAGAGTGGTGCAAGGTTGGTAGGTGCCATGTGTAGGCCCCAGGTGTGACCCCTTCCCGGACATGCGTTAACACATAGTAAAATCCTGGATCTATACGTCGAAACTCCCGCCGCGTCACAACCGGGGCCTAGAATGTGGCAAAGTTGGCCCAACCTTCGCTCTCCATGTACATATGTCCTAAACAAACCAAAACAAGTAGGTAGGTCCACTGGTCTACCGTCGTACAGAGAAATCTATAGGGCTAGACGATCCGGGGCCCTTGGTCTAGGGTTTCGCCGAAGGAAGACCGTCGGAGCATCGGAATCACATGAAAACTTGCATGTGCCCCTAGGATATGTGTGTTAGAGTGGTGCAAGGTTGGTAGGTGCCATGTGTAGGCCCCAGGTATGACCCCCTTCCCGGACATGCGTTAATACTTAGTAAAATCCTGGATCTCTACGTGGAAACTCCCGCCGCGTCACATCCGGGGCCTAGAATGTGGCAAAGTTTGACCAACCTTGGCTCTCCATGTACATATGTCCTAAACAAACCAAAAAAAACTAGAGAGGCCCACCAGGCTACCCTCGTACGGAGAAAGCTATAGGGTAGACCATCCAGGGCCCTCGGTCTAGGGTTTTGCCGGAGGAAGACCGTCGGAGCGTCGGAATCACATGAAAACTTGCATGTGCCCCTAGGATATGTGGGTGAGAGTGGTGCAAGGTTGGTAGGTGACATGTGTAGGCCCCAGGTGTGACCGCTTCTCGGACATGCGTTAACACTTAGTAAAATCCTGGATCTGTACGTGGAAACTCCCGCCGCGTCACAACCGAGGCCTAGAATGTGGCAAAGTTGGCCCAACCTTTGATCTCCATGTACATATGTCCTAAACAAACCAAAACAAGTAGATAGGTCCACCGGGCTACCCTCGTACGGAGAAAGCTATAGGGGTAGACGATCCGGGGCCCTCGGTCTAGGGTTTTGCCGGACGAAGACCGCCAGAGCGTCGAAATTACATGAAAACTTGCATGTGCCCCTAGGATATGTGTGTGATAGTGGTGCAAGGTTGGTAGGTGCCTGTGTAGGCGCCAGGTGTGACCCCCTTCCCGGACATGCGTTAACCCTTAGTAAAATTCTGGATCTGTACGTCGAAACTCCCGCCGCGTCACAACCGGGGCCTAGAATGTGGAAAAGTTGGCCCAACCTTGGCTCTCCATGTAGATATATCCTAAACAAACCAAAACAAGTAGAGTGGTCCATTGGGTTACCCTCGTACGGAGAAAGCTATAGGGGTAGACGATCCGGGGCCCTCAGTCTAGGGTTTCGCCAGAGGAAGACCGCCGGAGCGTCGGAATCACATGAAAACTTGCATGTGACCCTAGGATATGTGTGTTAGAGTAGTGCAAGGTTGGTAGGTGCCATGTGTAGGCCCCAGGTATGACCCCCTTCCCGGACATGCGTTAACACTTAGTAAAATCCTGGATCTGTACGTGGAAACTCCCGCCGCGTCACAACCGGGGCCTAGAATGTGGCAAAGTTGGCCCAACCTTGGCTCTCCATGTACATATGTCCTAAACAAACCAAAGCAAGTAGAGAGGTCCATCGGGCTACCCTCGTACGGAGAAAGCTATAGGGATAGACGATCCGGGGCCCTCGGTCTAGGGTTTCGCCGGAGGAAGACCACCGGAGTGTCGAAATCACATGAAAACTTGCATGTGCTCCTAGGATATGTGTGTGAGAGTGGTGCAAGGTTGGTAGCAGCCATGTGTAGGCCCTAGGTGTGACGCCCTTTCCGGACATGCGTTAATACTTAGTAAAATCCTAGATCTATACATGGAAACTCCCGTCGTGTCACAACCAGGGCCTAGAATGTTGCAAAGTTGGCCCAACCTTGTCTATACATGTACATATGTCCTAAACAAACCAAAAAAAGTAGAGAGTTCCATCGGGGCTACCCTCGTACGGATAAAGCTATGGGGTAGACCATCCGGGGGCCTCGGTCTAGGGTTTTGCCAGAGGAAGACCGTCGGAGCATCGGAATCACATGAAATCTTGCATGTGCCCCTAGGATATGTGTGCGAGGGTGTTGAAAGGTTGGTAGGTGACATGTGTAGGCCCCAGGTGTGACCCCTTCCTGGACATGCGTTAACACTTAGTAATCCTGGATCTATACGTCGAAACTCCCGCCGCGTCACAATCGGGGCCTATAATGTGAAAAAGTTGGCCAACCTTGGCTCTTCATGTACATATGTCCTAAACAAACCAAAACAAGTAGAGTGGTCCATTGGGTTACCCTCGTACGGAGAAAGCTATAGGGGTAGACGATCCGAGGCCCTCAGTCTAGGGTTTCACCGGAGGAAGACCGTCGAAGCGTCGGAATCACATGAAAACTTGCATGTGCCCCTAGGATATGTGTGTTAGAGTAGTGCAAGGTTGGTAGGTGCTATGTGTAGGCCCTAGGTATGACCCCCTTCCCGGACATGCGTTAACACTTAGTAAAATCCTGGCTCTGTACGTGCAAACTCCCGCCGCGTCACAACCGGGGCCTAGAATGTGCAAAGTTGGCCCAACCTTGGCTCTCCATGTACATATGTCCTAAACAAACCAAAAGAAGTAGAGAGGTCCACTGGGCTACCCTCGTATGGAGAAAGTTATAGGGGTAGACGATCCGAGGCCCTCGGTCTAGGGTTTCGCCGGAGGAAGACCACCGGAGTGTCAGAATCACAAGAAAACTTGCATGTGCCCCTAGGATATGTGTGCGAGAGTGGTGCAAGGTTGGTAGGTGCCATGTGTAGGCCCTAGGTGTGACCCCCTTCCCGGACATGCGTTAACACTTAGTAAAATTCTGGATCTGCACGTGGAAACTCCCGCCGCGTCAAAGCTGAGGCCTAGAATGTGGCAAAGTTGGCCCAACCTTGGATCTCCATGTACATATGTCCTAAACAAACCAAAACAAGTAGAGAGGTCGACCGGGCTACCCTCGTATGGAGAAAGCTATAGGGGTAGACGATCTGAGGCCCTCGGTCTAGGGTTTCGCCGGAGGAAGACCGCTGGAGCATCGGAATCATAAGAAAACTTGCATGTGCCCCTAGGATATGTGTGCGAGAGTGGTGCAAGGTTGGTAGGTGCCATGTGTAGGCCCCAGGTGTGACCCCCTTCCCGGACATGCGTTAACACTTAGTAAAATCCTGGATCTATACGTGGAAACTCCCACCGCGTCATAACCGGGGCCTAGAATGTGGCAAAGTTGGCCCAACATTGGCTCTCGATGTACATATGTCCTAAACAAACCAAAATAAGTACAGAGGTCCACTGGGCTACCCTCGTACGGAGAAAGTTATAGGGGTAGACGATCCGGGGCCCTCGGTCTAGGGTTTCGCCGGAGGAAGACCGCCGGAGCATCGGAATCACATGAAATCTTGCATGTGCTCCTAGGATATGTGTGTGAGAGTGGTGCAAGGTTGGTAGCAGCCCTGTGTAGGCCCCAGGTGTGACCCCCTTCCCGGACATGCGTTAATACTTAGTAAAATCCTGGATCTATACATGGAAACTCCCGCCGTGTCACAATCAGGGCGTAGAATGTTGCAAAGTTGGCCCAACCTTGTCTCTCCATGTACATATGTCCTAAACAAACCAAAAAAGTAGAGAGTTCCACCGGGGCTACCCTCGTACGGAGAAAGCTATGGGGTAGACCATCCGGGGCCCTCGGTCTAGGGTTTTGCCGGAGGAAGACCGTCGGAGCGTCGGAATCACATGAAAAATTGCATGTGCCCCTAGGATATGTGTGTGAGAGTGGTGCAAGGTTGGTAGGTGCCATGTGTAGGCCCCTGGTGTGACCCCCTTCCCGGACATGCGTTAACACTTAGTAAAATCCTAGATCTATACGTCGAAACTCCCGCCGCGTCACAACCGGGGCCTAGAATGTGGCAAAGTTGGCCCAACCTTGGCTCTGCATGTACATATGTCCTAAACAAACCAAAACAAGTAGAGAGGTCCATCGGGCTACCCTGGTACGGATAAAGCTATAGGGGTAGACGATCCGGTGCCCTCGGTCTAGGGTTTCGCCGGAGGAAGACCGCCAGAGCGTCAGAATCACATGAAAACTTGCATGTGCCCCTAGGATATGTGTGTGAGAGTGTTGCAAGGTTGGTAGGTGCCATGTGTAGGCCCCAGGTATGACCCCTTCCCGGACTTGCGTTAACACTTAGTAAAATTTTGGATCTGTACGTGGAAACTCCTGCCGCATCGCAACCGGGGCCTAGAATGTGGCAAAGCTGGCCCAACCCTGGCTCTCCATGTACATATGTCCTAAAAAACCAAAAAAAGTAGAGAGGTCCATCGGGCTACCCTCATATAGAGAAAGCTATAGGGGTAGACGATCCGGGGCCCTCGGTCTAGGGTTTCGTCGGAGGAAGACCGACGGAGCGTCGGAATCACATGAAAACTTGCATGTGCCCCTAGGATATGTGTGTTAGAGTAGTGCAAGGTTGGTAGGTGCCATGTGTAGGCCCCAGGTATGACCCCCTTCCCGGACATGCGTTAACACATAGTAATATTCTGGATCTGTACATGGAAACTCCCGCCGCGTCACAACCGGGGCCTAGAATGTGGCAAAGTTGGCCCAACCTTGGCTCTCCATGTACATATGTCCTAAACAAACCAAAACAAGTAGAGAGGTCCACCAGGCTACCATTGTACGGAGAAAGCTATAGGGGTAGACGATCCGGGGCCCTTGGTCTAGGGTTTCGCCAGAGGAAGACCTCCGGAGCGTGGGAATCACATGAAAACTTGCACGTGCCCCTAGGATATGTGTGTGAGAGTGGTGAAAGGTTGGTATGTGCCATGTGTAAGCTCTAGTTGTGACCCCCTTCCTGGACATGCGTTAACACTTATTAAAATCCTGGATCAGTACGTGGAAACTCCCGTCTCGTCACAACCGGGGCCTAGAATGTGGCAAAGTTGTACCAACCTTGGCTCTCCATGTACATATGTCCTAATAAAACCAAACAAGTAGAGAGGTCCACCGGGCTACCCTTGTACGGAGAAATCTATAGGGGTAGACGATCCGGGGCCCTCGGTCTAGGGTTTCGCTGGAGGAAGACCACCGGAGCGTCAGAATCACATGAAAACTTGCATGTGCCCCTAGGATATGTGTGTGAGAGTGGTGCAAGGTGGGTAGGTGCCATGTGTAGGCCCCAGGTGTGACCCCCTTCCTAGACATGCGTTAACACTTAGTAAAATCCTGGATCTGTACGTGGAAACTCCCCCCGCGTCACCACCAGGGCCTAGAATGTGGCGATGTTGGACCAACCTTTGCTATCCATGTACATATGTCCTAAACAAACCAAAACAAGTAGAGAGGTCCCCCGGGGTAACCTCGTACGGAGATAGCTATAGGGGTAGACGATCTGGGGCCCCGGTCTAGGGTTTCGTCGGAGGAAGACCACCGGAGCGTCAGAATCACATGAAAACTTGCATGTGCCCCTAGGATATGTGTGTGAGAGTGGTGCAAGGTTGGTAGGTGCCATGTGTAGGCCCCAGGTGTGACCTCCTTCCCGGACATGCGTTAACACTTAGTAAAATCGTGGATCTATACGTGGAAACTCCCGCCACGTCACAATCGGGGCCTAGAAAGTGGCAAAGTTGGACCAACATTTGCTCTCCATGTACATATGTCATAAATAAACAAAAACAAGTAGAGAGGTATACCAGGATACCCTCGTACGAAGATAGCTATAGGGGTAGACGATCTGGGGCCCTCGGTCTAGGGTTTCGCCGGAGGAAGACCACCGGAGTGTTGAAATGAGGTGAAAACTTGCATGTTCCCCTAGGATATGTGTGTGAGAGTGGTGCAAGGTTGCTAGGTGTCATGTGTAGGCCCCAGGTGTGACCCCCCTTCCCGGACATGCGTTAACACTTAGTAAAATCCTAGATCTGTAAGTGGAAACTCCCGCCGCATCACTACCGGGGCCTAGAATGTGGCAAAGCTGGCCCAACCTTGGCTCTACATGTACATAAGTCCTAAAGAAACCAAAAAAAGTAGAGAGGTCCACCGGGCTACCCTCGTACAGAGAAATCTATAGGGGTAGACGATCCGGGGCCCTCGGTCTAGGGTTTCGTCATAGGAAGACCGATGGAGCATCGGAATCACATGAAAACTTGCATGTGCCCCTAGGATACATGTGTGAGTGTAGTGCAAGCTTGGTAGGTGCCATGTGTAGGCTCCAGGTGTGACCCCTTCCCGGACATGCGTTAAGAACTAGTAAAATCCTGGATCTGTACGTGGAAACTCCCGCCATGTCACAACCAGGGCCTAGAATGTGGCAAAGTTGGCCCAATCTTGGATCTCCATGTACATATGTCCTAAACAAACCAAAGAAAGTAGAGAGGTCCACCGGGCTACCCTCGTACAGAGAAAGCTATAGGGGTGGACGATCCGGGGCCCTCGGTCTAAGGTTTCGCCGGAGGAAGACCGCCGGAGCGTCGAAATCACATGAAAACTTGCATGTGCCCCTAGGATATTTGTGTGAGAGTGGTGCAAGGTTGGTAGGTGCCATGTGTAGGCCCCAGGTGTGACCCTCTTCCCGGACGTGCGTTAACACATAGTAAAATCCTGGATCTATACGTCGAAACTCCCGCCGCGTCACAACCGGGGCCTAGAATGTGGCAAAGTTGGCCCAACCTTGGATCTCCATGTACATATGTCCTAAACAAACCAAAACAAGTAGAGAGGTCCCCCGGGCTAACCTCGTACGGAGATAGCTATAGGGGTAGACGATCTGGGGCCCCGGTCTAGGGTTTCGTCGGAGGAAGACCGTCGGAGCATCGGAATCACATGAAAACTTGCATGTGCCCCTAGGATATGTGTGTGAGAGTGGTGCAAGGTTGGTAGGTGCCATGTGTAGGCCCCAGGTATGACCCCCTTCCCGGACATGCGTTAATACTTAGTAAAATCCTGGATCTCTACGTGGAAACTCCCGCCGCGTCACATCCGGGGCCTAGAATGTGGCAAAGTTTGCCCAACCTTGGCTCTCCATGTACATATGTCCTAAACAAACCAAAACAACTAGAGTGGCCCACCAGGCTACCCTCGTACGGAGAAAGCTATAGGGTAGACCATCCAGGGCCCTCGGTCTAGGGTTTTGCCGGAGGAAGACCGTCGGAGCGTCGGAATCACATGAAAATTTGCATGTGCCCCTAGGATATGTGTGTGAGAGTGGTGCAAGGTTGGTAGGTGACATGTGTAGGCCCCAGGTGTGACCGCTTCTCGGACATGCGTTAACACTTAGTAAAATCCTGGATCTGTACGTGGAAACTCCCGCCGCGTCACAACCGAGGCCTAGAATGTGGCAAAGTTGGCCCAACCTTGGATCTCCATGTACATATGTCCTAAACAAACAAAAACAAGTAGATAGGTCCACCGGGCTACCCTCGTACGGAGAAAGCTATAGGGGTAGACGATCCGGGGCCCTCGGTCTAGGGTTTCGCCGGACGAAGACCGCCAGAGCGTCGAAATCACATGAAAACTTGCATGTGCCCCTAGGATATGTGTGTGATAGTGGTGCAAGGTTGGTAGGTGCCATGTGTAGGCGCCAGGTGTGACCCCCTTCCCGGATATGCGTTAACACTTACTAAAATCCTGGATCTGTACGTCGAAACTCCCGCCGCGTCACAACCGGGGCCTAGAATGTGGAAAAGTTGGCCCAACCTTGGCTCCATGTACATATATCCTAAACAAACCAAAAAAAGTAGAGTGGTCCATTGGGTTACCCTCGTACGGAGAAAGCTATAGGGGTAGACGATCCGGGGCCCTCAGTCTAGGGTTTCGCCGGAGGAAGACCGCCGGAGCGTCGGAATCACATGAAAACTTGCATGTGACCCTAGGATATGTGTGTTAGAGTAGTGCAAGGTTGGTAGGTGCCATGTGTAGGCCCCAGGTATGACCCCCTTCCCGGACATGCGTTAATACTTAGTAAAATCCTGGATCTGTACGTGGAAACTCCCGCCGCGTCACAACCGGGGCCTAGAATGTGGCAAAGTTGGCCCAACCTTGGCTCTCCATGTACATATGTCCTAAACAAACCAAAACACGTAGAGAGGTCCACCGGGCTACCCTCGTACGGAGATAGCTATAGCGGTAGACGATCCGGGCCCCCGGTCTAGGGTTTCGCCGGAGGAAGACCACCGGAGCGTCGGAATCACATGAAAACTTACATGTTCCCCTAGGATATGTGTGTGAGAGTGATGCAAGGTTGGTAGGTGCCATGTGTAGGCCTCAGGTGTGACCCCCTTCTCAGACATGCATTAACACTTAGTAAAATCCTGGATCTGTACATGTTCCTAAACCCCACAGTAAAGTCCATTGGTAAACCCTCGTATGGAGGATAGATTCGTGGGGCCCACGTCTATGGTTTGCTTGGAAAACAAGCACGAGAGAAAGAAAACTATATGGTAATAATATATTATAGTTTCTTATGTTTTAGTGGACACCAAATGATTTAGTAATAATATAGGTTTAAATATGAGAAAAAAACTGAATAAATATGAGACACAAAATATTAAAATATTTAAATTAGTAAATATATTTAAATAAATAGATTGAAACTGAAGAAAATATAAAAGAGAAAGAAATGTCAAAGCTACGCTTACGGTGGCCGTTGACGTAGGGCTAACTAGATCGAGTGAAACTAAAAAAAATCAAAGCTACGCCGACGGCCGTAGGGCTAATTAGATCGTGTGAAACTAAAAAAGAAAACAATAAAAGCTACACCGACGGTGGCCGTCGGCGTAGGTCTAACCTTAAATCAAGTGAAAGGGGCTGGCCGAACCGGACTAGCCCCGTACCCACTTCTCCCCTGCGATCCAGCCGCCACGACCTCGATCCCGCCACCACCTGCTCCTTCCCGAGCTTGGGGCCGCCGCTGCCTCCTCCTCCGGTAGCTCGCCGCAGTAGCACCCGACCCCGCCGCCACGACATCCTCCTCCCCGAGCTCGCGACCGCCTCTCCTCCTCCCGGAACTCGCCATAGTAGCCACACCGCACGGAGCCCCGAGCTCGCGCTGCCCTTCCCTCCACCCCGTGTAGCCGCCGCCACCGCACTCCCTCGCAGCACCGCCCCTCGCCATGTCTTGTTCCTCCCCGAGCAGCCACCTTCCTGCCGTGCCCCCCTCCCGACGATGCTTCCCCAGCGTAGCAGCCGCCTCCCTGCATCGCCCCCACGAGCGCTGCCCCTCCCTGCCCCGTCCCTCCATCGAGCCACCACCGGAGCTCCTTCCGCTTGTAAGTACTCACCCTTTTTTCTTTTTTTCAAGTTCTAGTCCAAATAGTGTAATTTAGTGCAGGCGTCTTTGAATGTCCTTTTGCACAAAGCATACTTTTATATATTTTCTTCTTTCACTTGAGAATTATGAATGTTTGGTCCATTAAATGATATAAGTGTGCACCTGTCAGTTAGTTCTGAATGTGCTTATACTTTCTACCTTTGGCCGACTAAGTAGTTTCCTGGTCCTCGTTGTTCTGGTTTACAATAGTCATATGCAAATTGTGTAGAATGGTGGTACAGATAAACTGATTTGGGTATTTTTTTATAATGGGAATACATTAATATAACAAAGATACCAATTACACTTAGCCTCTACACCAACAAAATGTCAGTAGCGACATCTAGGATCCACAAAGCCTGAAAGAGAAAAAGTGCCTCCATGTGAACCAAATTCTCGCAGGAACATCCCAACAAACCACCACCAAAAACAACACCTGAAATTTAAAGAAGTTATTCAAAAGCGATTCCTCCAAGAAGGGAAATGGTGCAAAAGTGCTTTCGTCGCCCGATGCAAGATCTTAGGTTCACCCAGAACAAATCTGAACTTCAAAAACAATACCTTCAACAAGACCATTATCAGGCATAATCAATGAAGGTCAGACCTTAGTTTTCACCCTGATAGTCGAGACACAACACTCAAGGAAATCCTCTGGTGCTATCACCCCCACTTGCCAAGGTTGCTTCTACAATACATCAAACACTAGGCTCACAAGTGCCATGCATGACTATTGTGAAGCATTGTCTTCATCGCCTCGAATACCCCCTTCACCAACACTGTTCCTCCAATCTCAGCCACCATGACATTCTCCACCATTGTGTACGCCATGGAAATCGAAAAGCCAACATGTCCCATGTTTACAACATCGACCGGAGCTTCGTGTCACACCCTCATGAACCCAAATGGGCTGATATGGGCAAACATGACCGGATTCCATCACAATCATATATCTAGGGGCTTCATGCCAATCCATGAAAATCTCTGTTAGAAGATCAAGAACACGTCGATGTCTAGATCAAAGAGGATCAGACTCTCAGGATGATGCCTTGCTACGACAAGAATAGTTCTAGGGAACCAACTTTATTCGCAAGATTCCACGTCACTAGCTCTAGCTAGGACCTCTGGACCAGATTGTGGATCAAATGCCGGAGACAGGCTCAGATCGTAGTCCAGATCGCGGTCGAGGCATAGATCGTGCGTTGTTCGAGCTTGAACGGCCGAACCCGCGGCACGCCGCCTCCTCCCCCTCTTCGTTGCTCCATTGGAGAGCCTCAGGCACCGACCTCCCGAACGCGCCGCCCTATGCCCTCCACCGGTGCCCCACCTCACCCCCCGCCACGCCGCCTCAGGCGTAGGGGCGGAGCCAAGGGGGGCTAGCAGGGGTTAGACCCCCCTAACATTCGGCCCCCCTCAATACTTCTCTATATGCAGTAATGCACTAACTATGATATATATCAGTCAATTGGGATTGGCATTCAGTCATTAGGCAAAGAAATAAATAATCAACTCCATGTGCTATGTGTAGACCAAGCCCATCGGGCCAAGACCATCCCATCACGAGTAGTATTTCAATATGAGACAACTGAATTACTTATAGCCTGGAGGTCTATGATGATGGATGCAGTACAAGTGAATAATGTAGATTGATCGTTCATCGGGTTCTTATTCAACTGATCACCATCGTCCGCCAAAACTAGGGTATAGCGAATAACCACCACCCAAAAAGGGTCATCATCCTCGAACGTCGTCCACCGTGATGCCATGATGGCTGCGGCTTAGCCTCACACCTGCATGCGATGTTCATCCGTCGGACGCCGGATGCCACATGCAATATTAATTGTGGATTTATTATAAACTATTACATATTGTCTCATTTACTTGTGGAATTGTATGACACAAAGTTCAATCGGTAGTCAAATTTATCTTTTTCGGAAAAGGATCTAGGAAACAAATTGGTAGTATAAAATAGTATATAGTGAGAATATAGTTTTGCAAATAATTCACCGTTGCTGAGATTTTCTACTTGCTGGGATGTAACTTCTTGTTATATAGTGCATCTATACTATTTTTAAAACTCGATATATATTGTGTAACATTATTTGTGTGATTCTTTTCTTTGCCTCCTATAATCAAATCCTGGCTCCGCCCCTGTTCAGGCACCTCCCCTGCTCACCATCAATTCGACGGGATGGACACCGCCACCATTGTCGGCGTTGGCAGCAGCGGCGGCCAGGAGAGCAGGGATCGAGAGGAGCGCGCTTAGGGATTGGGGGAGCCTCCAGAGTTGCTCGGGGGAGGAGTGATTCAGGGAGGAGCGTCTTCTAGTTTGATGAGATTAACAGGAGAGATTTGCTTAATCAATTTGGGCATATATAAAGTAGGTCTTATGTCATTGTGAAGTTAGAAAATGTACTATCCATGTTCTGATCTCCCTTCTCTCGTAGCCTGGCAGGGGAGCACACGCTGAACTCCCCATGTTCACTACGCAGCTCTAGACCTTCCAACTAATATATGCTGCACGGTTTTTCCAAATCTTCTCCTTATTTCTTTTCAATTTTTATGACTATGATGACTAGTTAAATCACTAAATTAAGCACAACGAGGTTCGTGCGGCCAGGGTGGATATTGTTTAGGGAGATATTAAGGATCTGGAACCAAGTACAAGCTCTCCATATTTTAATTGGCACGTGGTCAGGGCACTCTTCTTCGCTTAATTAACTACTATTAAGGTAAGTTGACTAGCATCCTGTGATGCGGAGTTAGTGATCCAAGATGTGGTTGCATAAATCAATCAATTATTGTTGTGTAAGGAGGATCAACATGTCAGTTTCTCATCTCATGTTTGTTCTGTTTGTCCAGGGTTCAAGCCAGAATGATGAATATTTATTCTCGAGAATGCTAAATATTCGAATAAATGCAGTATTTGAAAAGTATGCTACATGAGACCAGACTGGCAGCCGATCGGCTGGTACAGGCAGCCAATCAACCGTCTTGGCAGCCGTTTGGTCTTACTTGATGTGAGACTGGACCGTCCGATCAATGCAATGAAGAAACTCTCCATGCAACAAATTTTCCATACATATGCAAAATTAGTTCTAAATCAGTCTACTATTTACAGTAGCCCCGCAACTGCTTGGATCTTTGGATCGCCCAGTTAGTGTAAAACTCCAGGTTGTGATGGTGTCTTATGACGGACAGATCATCGTCAGCCTGAATAGTTGTACACCATAAGCTCCAAAGGGCATCCTATGAGGTAATATGTTGCTTTCCAACTTGACACTATAAAGTATCGGCGATGGTCTGCTGGAGCTGTTTGCAATCGGACAATCAAAGAATATCTGATTCTGTGCAGAACACACAAGTTTCCTGTCCTATAGATATGCCTTCATTTGTGAAGGTTGTCCCTGATTAGGACTGGGGAGATGATTAAGAAGCGAGCATACATATCTTCAAGATAAAAGGGTATATGGAACAAGGTTCCCCCACCCCCGGCACCCAAATCATTCTCACTGATATAAATCTTGCAAGGCCTCTATAAATCTTGATATGGTATGTAGTATCTGCCTATATGAGCAAGAACTGCCTAGGAAGAGTTTTTGCCACCTGAATATTCAGAATAGATATCCCAGTAAGTATGTAATCGCTTGACAATCCACCCAAATTATGTAGCTTAGAGTTCACATCAGCATTTATGTACAGTAAATTTTCATTCTCGGTGTTAAAGTACAGACACATCAGAATTGAACCTTATAATCAGATATGATGTACTTCTGCATTCGAACAAAACTGTCACTACAGATGAATTGTTCTAGTTTGTGGCAACAAGAGAGTACACAAAACAGAGTTCCTAAAAATCTAAAGTAACCTTTTTTAAAATTTCATTGAACAATTTTTACACTCCCTCCGTCCTGAAAAGGATATCGTAAGTTTGTCTAAATTTAGATATATCTATATACTAAATAGTGTCTAGATATATTCAAATTTAAACATACTGCAACATCCTTTTCATGACGGAGGGAGTACGTATTATATTGCCAACCTGAATGTTATTTGCTTTTCCCGTCTGATTCTGCGCGTTAATTAACTGAATCTTGTTCCATCTGTTTCCTTTGCTCCAACACATCAGCTCTCCATTTATCCACCATCCAGTTGATATGGCTTAAGAAGTTCCGCTTTCCATCGTCAATTTGCAGGTTCTCAAGTAGTGGACAATTTTCCGCAAAGAACTTGGCAAGGCAAACCTCAAAGGTATTCATCTCCTTCAGCTTCAACTCAAATTCCAACTCCACATTTTTCAGATGATTCCGCAAGCAATTGAACTCGCAACCACTTAGCCCTGGGAGATCTGCAACTTCCGAAGGACCATCGGCAGCAGCAGCGTCGATCATGGCAGTGACCTTTTTCGAGTATCGCCCCTGAACAAGTCCAGAGATGCACGGAAATCTGGCAATAGCTTCCTGCCATGTCTGTACCGCCCAAAATGATTATCTGGGTTAATAATTCGAATCTTTAAGCTGTTCATGACGGGACAGCAGTGGAGCAAGTTTGCAAGGGGCGATACGTACGTCAAGATCGGATCAGAAGTTGCGTCGCCGTTAGTAATCCGTGTCTGTTTCTATCCGGAGACACGTTAGTTGTTGGCTGTTACGTACGTACTTGTACGTACGTCAAGATCGGATCAGAAGTTGCGTCGCCGTCGGCATGACTCCTTCAAGCCAGATCATCATGGTATCACCATCGCCTCCGCGGCTAGACCGCGTCAGCGACCTCCCGGACGTCCTGCTGGGCCACATCCTCTCCTTCCTTCCGATCGACGAGGCCGTCCGCACGGCGGTGCTGTGCCGGCGGTGGCGCTACATCTTCGGCCACGTGCACACCGTCTCGTTCGAGGAGGAGGAGGGAGAGAGGTCCTCCGACTGGAGCACCTTCTACCACGTGGCCAAGGAGCGCAAGAGCTGCAGTTACGCGCTCCTCGATGCCATCAACTGGTTGCTACTCTGCCGCCGGCGGTGCACCGGCGACTACGCCCCGCTGCGCAACTTCCGGTTCGCCTTCGACGACTTCATGCCGTCCTGGGACGGGCAGAACGTCGACCAGTGGCTCACCTACGTACTCAAGTGCCCCGTTAAGGACCTCCAGCTGGACCTGCGCTTCCTCCTCGGCCCAATCTGCCCATGCGACAACGATAACTACACACGTCACAACTACGGATGGTCGGGAAATCACGGTCCTCGCTTCGCCAAAGCCGACGAAACGGGCAGTGACTCGGATGATGAACATGAGGCAGCGCTCTACCGCCTCCCGAGAAGTCGCTTCTCATGCGCCGCCCTCAAAACGCTCTGCCTCGGCCAGTGCCGGCTGAAGCTGCCGGCGGAGGTGAAGCTGCCGTGCCTCGAGACGCTGCACCTGACGGGCATCTACATCGACTCCGGCAGGAGCGTCCAGAGGCTGGTCCTGAGCTGCCCCCGCCTCGCTAACCTGACGCTCGAAGCGGTTCGCCACCTCAGAACCCTCTCTGTCATCCACAGACGCCTCCGCCGCTTCGCCCTACGGTGCTGCCACTCCGCCAAGTCCTTCCACATCGACGCGTCGGAGCTCGTATATCTGGAATACCGGGGCGCCGTGCCCGCCGAGTCGTTTCTCACCCTGCACGGCACCCCGCCGCAGAAGTACTCGTGCACGGTCGACGTCTGCACGCCGGCAACCAAGAACAACGAGGCCGACCACGCCACGTTTAGGGCGTTCCTCGGGAGCTTCTCGGGCATGCAGCGCCTCCACCTGCACCACGGACGCCTCCACAGAAGGTGCCTTGCCGGCCACGGGCTCCCGGTATTCCCCCGAATGACGCGGCTCGTGCTGCAGGGCCGCGTCGAGAGCCTCTGGTTCGTCGGCGCCGTGCGCCGTATCCTGGAGCAGACGCCTAACCTGGAGGTGCTGACGCTGTACATGGCAGAGGAGAGGGAGCAACGGAAACAGACAACATCGACCGGTGATTGTCCGAGGGGCCGTAACAATGGTGCCGTGGTGATTCCCGGCGAGGCGAGCTTCGCCAAGCATTGCCTGCGGCAAAGTGTGAAGGAGATCAACTTGGTGCACTACGAGGGGAACGAGACGCAGAGGGTGCTGGCGCGGCTCCTGTTCGTCAATGCCATGGTGCTTGAGAGGCTATCTGTTGTCTTCCCCGAGGAGCATTTCACGCTGCAGGCTCGCCTGAAGAAGGAGATCGATGGCTGGGCGAGGGATGGTTCCGAAAAGATTTTTCTGTAACTAGCATGCAACGTGATAAATTGTGCTAGTCCATCGTGGAACTTTTTGATAAGTTTGTCAATTTTGCATTGTTTTTTCGAGAAAGGGTTAAACTGATGCATAGCATTTATTACATTGTTATTGAAAGTTTGTTACAAAACACTAGCTGGATGCTCATGGTGTTGTCACAAACAGTACCAGTCCGATCTATAAAGCACAAACTTTCCCTAATTACCAAAAGATGCCTTTTGGGTATCGGGGGCCAAAAAAGCTCGAACAGCTAATCCAAAAGTCGGTTATAAACCAAATTTTGTGTCAAATATCCACATATATGGGTATTTTCGTACTTAATGACCCATATCGATTTCCAAAATCGCCACGCCAGCAAAACAAGCACTGAACCACAACCGCCCCGACGGAAAAATTCACTGTCGCCACGCCCCTAGTTGATTTCGGCCACCACAACACCAATCTTCCCACCGATGAGCTCCAGCCCCTTCCCATCCGCTATCCTGTCCTCAATGCCACCCCGTTCCCGGTCCACGTGTTGTCCCCTTAGCCGCTTTCAAGGGGAGAGGCCGCACACACGGTCGTGCTGCTAGGGCAAAATTCTACACCATCGCGTTCAAAATCCTTCGCCACCCTTGTCCGACACCGTAGGGCTTGACAAAGATGAAGCATGTCGGCACCCAAAAAATGCGAGGTCACGGTTGTCTAGCCTTACCTTTTCGGCATCCTCGGCCTACTCGTCCCTCCCGTGACCTCGTCGGCCCCTGCCTCGTCCCTCCCCTGACCTCGTCGGCCCCTGCCTCGTCCCTCTTGATCCCACCCCGTGAGGCCGTGCTCGATGCTGGTGGGTGCATCCGGTGGCCATGTCGGGAAGGACGAAGAGGGGGAAATAGAAAAATGATAAGTTAAAAGAAAGGTAATTAACCCCCTGCCATGTTTTTTTTTGAGTGAACCCACTGCCATGTGGGCAGCCCCGTCGATGGGCATGTTCGAGAGGAGCGACGGAATAGGGCCCCTGAATTCTAGGGGCCCCCAATTACCTGCAGCCCAGTAATTGATGCGGCCCAGCTTGCTCGACGCCTGACTCCTGTTAACCGAACCGTCTCGGTCTCGTGATCGCTGATCGACGCCAGTCGCCAACGTTCCGCTTCTGCCCAGGTGTTCCGCTTCGTGATCACCCAATGGATACTATGTGGCCCGCGTTCCGCTTCCTGCGTTCCTGGTCCATATGCTCCTTGTCGGCAGTGGCAGATCGATTGACAGGGCATGGGAACTGGGAAGCAGCGCTGCAGCAGATTGATCGAGACAGTCGTACCTTGCTGCTCTGAAATCTGAATCTCTGATAGTATATGTTGTCTGATACCGCTTCCTGCAGAATTTGATGAAGTCTGGTTGTCTTAATTGAACCCTGGTGCAGATTGATCACGTATATTGTCTCAACTCTGAACTCTCAACTAAGTACTGAGCTCTAGGTTGTTCCTTGTCCTTGCCAGCAGCCAGCCCTAAGCTTCGTCGTCCGTCCGACATTGGCGATCACGTGCCAAGGTACAACCGTTCCAACTTGTGTATTCACGTTGAATAGTTTGAATTGTTTTGTTAATCTATTAATTTTTAAATCATGAGTTATAATAAAGTGTCGATTTTGTGATGAAAAGAACAATAAAAGACAATTTAGAAACAAAAACTCAGTCTTAAAAGGGTGCTCTAGATAGCGTGAAAAGAGACACTCAAATAAGTTCTGAAAATCAAACTCCAAATACTATTGTTGAAGATGGTCGTGGTGATGATGTGGTAGAGGCTGACGCTCACATTGTAGGTTGATGGGTGATGATTATAATATCAGCGATAAGGGTGATGACGGCAATACTGCCGATGAGCGCGGTTATATTTTTTGGGTAGAACATGAGGTTTGTATATATATATATATATATATATATATATATATATATATATATATATATATATATTACCTTAGCGCTATATTTACTATTTTAAAATGAATACTTGATAGTTATGAACGTTGTGCTAAATAACATATTCTACCGTTAAATAATTAACTAAACACGTGATAGTTCAAACAAAAATTAGGGTTCCACTTTGTAAGTCGCACCGGGCCCCCCCAATCCTGCAGACGGGTCTGCATGTGGGTTCCATGTGGAGTTCAGTTTTGGGTATTCAAACTATCGTTAAGCTAGAAAAGCTTAACAAATTTTGGTTACTTGAGGTCTGAAAAATGGGCATGGAAATAGATAAAAATTATTGAACGGAAATTGAAAAGAAATATAGGTCCAGTTCCTTCGGAACCGGTAAGATCTTCCATGCAAGAAGAGACTTGGTTATGTTCCCCTCTTTTTTTAGGAATACGGAGTAGCGTTCTTCTTCTAGCGATTTGACTTTTTTTTTCCTTTTTAGCTCTACCTACACCTTAGACTTATGCAAAGAGAGGGGGTTACATAGAGAGAACAATATTATTAAAGCAAACTCACGCTTTCAGGAATACCTATTTACATAACAAATCCTATGGTAGGTCACAAATTAGGGAAATTTGTGCCTATTTGGCATTTCAGGAGTTATGAAAATTCGAACACTACAGGAATGGACAGCTTCGCCGACGGTCGCTAGCTACGCCGATGGTCAAAAGTCGTGGCCGTCGGCGTAGCCATCGCCCAGGCCAACTCCGCCTGGTGGCCGTCGGCGTACAAGTGTCGTCAGCGTAGGCCCAGCTACGCCGAGGGTGGCCGTCGGCGTACAAACGCCCTCGGCATAACCAGGCCCACGTCCGCCGGCCCGTGACGGCGTCATAGCTACGCCGACGGCCACCCTCGGCGTAGCTATGGCCGTTTTCTTTCCTCTTCCCTGGTTTTCCTGCTGGGCCTACGCCGGGGGTAGCCGTGTTCTTCTTATTTTTTTATTTGCATTTTATTTGTGCTTATTTATTATAATCAATTATTTGAACATTGTCTCTATTTTCTTAATTAGAGGGATTCTTATCGTGAGAATAGATGTCTCCACGCCCACATGAATTGACGTTGCGAATCATCATATTCAGCATCCACAATCAAGATATTAGTTATCTTATTCAAGTTCTCGACATAGTTTTCTACTACAAATTCGATAATATCACTGATACATCTCGTTCAATCAAACTGGACGCCGACGAGCGGGTACTGAGCCGCTGGTGGTGGACACCCAGAGAGAAGGAACCATCACACAAGCATAGCTCGGGTGAGATCCCTTAAGAACCTCTCATGTATTGGAGAACCTGACCTCCAACACATACATATAGCGGAGGATGTGCTCGTCCTCCTCCCTGACACGCCTCCGTACCACCTCCTTGGGGGTCGGCTCCCTCTGAACCGCTCCTGGACCATGCAACCGCCACCAAAGAACTCCGGGTCAACAACAGGACCCGGATTCCTCACCAAGCTACGGTTTCCGGAAGGTAGCACCTCCCAGTGCCAGCCCGACGGAGCCCAGGCTCGGACATCCCCGGCCCCGATGGAGCCCAGCAGTCCTCCGGCGTTACCGCCGAGTTGAGGACGAGCACGCGGGTTGGGCGTCCTAAAGTATGCATTTGAATGAAAGAACAAATTTCTAAGTGTGGTTGCTCTGAAATGCATCTAATTAACCAAAAAAGGGGCTTGGAGATTTCCTGTGGGCGGCGATGACGGGCGGCCTCGGGTGGCGGCGTCTTCAAGCCGGTGAGGGGCTTTGGGTGGCGACGGCTTCAGGCGGGCGGTGGCTTCGGGTGGCGGCGGCTGCTTTGGGCAGGAGGAGGAGGCAGCGGAGTGGAATGAGAGAGGAGGGGGTATTTAAGCGAAACAAACCTAACCCACCCGATATACATGGGCTGAGCCTAGATTTTCTTGCGCCGAGCCTAAGTTTTATTGGGCCGAGCCTATGTTTTCTTGGGCCGAGCCTTGGTTTTCTTGGGCTGAGCCGCCGCGTCACAACCGGAGCCTAGAATGTGGCAAATTTGGCCCAACCTTTGCTCTCCATGTACATATGTCCTAAACAAACCAAAAATGTAGAGAGGTCCACCGAGCTAACCTCGTACGGGGAAAGCTATAGGGGTAGATGATCCGGGGCCCTCGGTCTAGGGTTTCGCCAAAGGAAGACCGCCGGAGCGTCGGAATCACATGAAAACTTGCATGTTCCCCTAGGATATGTGTGTGATAGTGGTGCAGGGTTGGTAGGTGCCATGTGTAGGCCCCAAGTAAGACCCCTTCCCGGACATGCGTTAACACTTAGTAAAATCCTGGATCTGTGCGTGGAAACTCCCGCCGCGTCACAACCGGGGCCTAGAATGTGGCAAAGTTGGCCCAACCTTGGCTCTCCATGTACATATGTCCTAAACAAACCAAAACAAGTAGATAGGTCCACCGGGCTACCCTCGTACAGAGAAAGCTTAAGGGTAGACGATCCGAGGTTCTCGGTCTAGTGTTTCGCCGGAGGAAGACCGCCGGAGCGTCGGAATCACATGAAAACTTGCATGTGCCCCTAGGATATGTGTGTGAGAGTGGTGCAAGGTAGGTAGGTGCCATGTGTAGGCCCCAGGTGTTACCCCCTTCCCGGACATGCGTTAACACTTAGTAAAATCTTGGATCTGTACATGGAAACTCCGGCCGCGTCACAACCGGGGACTAGAATGTGGAAAAGTTGGACCAACCTTGGCTCTGCATTTACATATGTCCTAAACAAACCAAAACAACTAGAGAGGCCCACCAGGCTACCCTTATACGGAGAAAGTTATAGGGGTAGACGATATGGGGCCCTCGGTCTAGGGTTTCGTTGGAGGAAGACCGCCAGAGTGTCGGAATCACATGAAAGCTTGCATATGCCCCTAGGATATGTGTGTGAGAGTGCTGCAAGGTTGGTAGGTGCCATGTGTAGGCCCCATGTGTGACCCCCTTCCCGGACATGCATTAACACTTAGTAAAATCCTGGATCTGTACGTGGAAACTCCCGCCGAGTCACAACCGGGGCCTAGAATGTGGCAAAGTTGGCCCAACCTTGGCTCTCCATGTACATATGTCCTAAACAAACCAAAACAAGTAGAGAGGACCACCGGGCTGCCCTCGTACGGAGAAAGCTATAGGGGTAGACGATCCGGTGCCCTCGGTCTAGGGTTTCGCCGGAGGAAGACCGCCGGAGCGTCGGAATCACATGAAAACTTGCATGTGCCCATAGGATATGTGTGTGAGAGTGGTGCCAGGTTGGTAGCTGCCATGTGTAGGCCCCAGGTGTGACCCCCTTCCCGGACATGCGTTAACACTTAGTCAAATCCAGGATCTGTACATGGAAACTCCCGCCGCGTCACAACCAGTGCCTAGAATGTGGCAAAGTTGGCCCAACCTTGGCTCTCCATGTACATATGTCCTAAAAAAACCAAAACAAGTAGAGAGGTCCACCAGGCTACCCTCGTACGAAGAAAGCTATAGGGGTAGACGATCCGGGGCCCTCGGTCTAGGGTTTTGCCGGAGGAAAACCGCCGGAGCGTCGGAATCACATGAAAACTTGCATGTGCCCCTAGGATATGTGTGTGAGAGTGGTTCAAGGTTGGTAGGTGCCAAATGTAGGCCCCAGGTGTGAGCCCTTCCCGGACATGCGTTAACACTTAGTAAAATCCTGGATCTGTACTTGAAATTCCCGCCGTGTCACAACCGGGGTCTAGAATGTGGCAAAGTTGGCCCAACCTTGGATCTCCATGTACATATGTCCTAAAAAACGAAAGCAAGTAGAGAGGTCCATCGGGCTACCCTCGTACAGAGAAAGCTTTAGGGGTACACGATCCGGGGCCCTCGGTCTAGGGTTTCGCCGTAGGAAGACCGCCGAAGCATCGAAATCACATGAAAACTAGCATGTTCCCCTAGGATATGTGTGTGAGAGTGATGCAAGGTTTGTAGGTGCCATGTGTAGGCCCCAGGTGTGACCCCCTTCCCGGACATGCGTTAACACTTAGTAAAATCCTGGATCTGTACGTCGAAACTCCCGCTGCGTCACAACCGGGGCCTAGAATGTGGCAAAGTTAGCCCAACCTTAGCTCTGCATGTACATATGTCCTAAACAAACCAAAACAAGTAGAGAGGTCCACCGGGCAACCCTCGTATGGAGAAAGCTATAGTGGTAGATATTCCGGGGCCTCGGTCTAGGGTTTCGCCAGAGGAAGACCGCCGGAGCGTCGGAATCACATGAAAACTTGCATGTGCCCCTAGGATATGTGTGTGAGAGTGGTGCAAGGTTGGTAGGTGCCATGTGTAGGCCCTAGGTATTACCCCCTTCCCGGACATGCGTTAACACTTAGTAAAATCTTGGATCTATACGTGGAAACTCCCGTCGCGTCACAACCGGGGCCTAGAATGTGGCAAAGTTGGACCAACCTTGGCTGTCCATGTACATATGTCCTAAACAAACCACAAAAGGTAGAGAGGTCCACTGGGCTTCCCTCATACGGAGAAAGCTATAGGGGTAGACGATCCAGGGCCCTCGGTCTAGGGTTTCGCCGGAGGAAGACCGCCAGAGTGTCGGAATCACATGAA
Source organism: Avena sativa (assembly GCA_916181665.1). Taxonomy (NCBI): domain Eukaryota; kingdom Viridiplantae; phylum Streptophyta; class Magnoliopsida; order Poales; family Poaceae; genus Avena; species Avena sativa. The sequence continues at coordinate 461,577,489 of OV702297.1, read as the reverse complement.
AACTTGCATGTGCCCCTAGGATATGTGTGTGAGAGTGCTTCAAGGTTGGTAGGTGCCATGTGTAGGCCCCAGGTATGACCCCCTTCCCGGACATGTGTTAACACTTAGTAAAATCCTGGATCAGTACGTGGAAACTCCTACCGCGTCACAACCGGGTCCTAGAATATGGCAAAGTTGGGCCAACCTTGGCTCTCCATGTACATATGTCCTAAACAAACCAAAACAAGTAGAGATGTCCACCGGGCTACCCTCGTACGGAGAAAGCTATAGGGGTAAATGATCCGGTGCCCTCGGTCTAGGGTTTCGCCGGAGGAATACCGCTGGAGCATCAGAATCACATGAAAACTTGCATGTGCCCCTAGGATATGTGTGTTACAGTGGTGCAAGGTTGATAGCTGCCATGTGTAGGCCCTAGGTGTGACCCCCTTCCCGGACATGCGTTAACACTTACTAAAATTCTGGATCTGTACATGGAAACTCCCGCCGCGTCACAACCAGGTCCTAGAATGTGGCAAAGTTGGCCCAAACTTGCTCTCCATGTACATATGTCCTAAACAAACCAAAATAAGTAGAGAGGTCCACCGGGTTACCCTCGTATGGAGAAAGCTATAGGGGTAGACGATATGGGGCCCCCGGTCTAGGGTTTCGTCGGAGGAAGACCACTGGAGCGTCGGAATCAAATGAAAACTTGGATGTGCCCCTAGGATATGTGTGTGAGAGTGGTGAAAGGTTGGTAGGTGCCATGTGTAGGCCCCAAGTGTGACCCCCTTCCCGGACATGCGTTAACACTTAGTAAAATTCTGGATCTGTACGTGGAAACTCTCGCCGCGTCACAACCGGGGCCTAGAATGTGGCAAAGTTGGACCAACCTTGGCTCTCCATGTAAATATGTCCTAAACAAACCAAAACAAGTAGATAGGTCCACCGGGCTACCCTCGTACAGAGAAAGCTATAGGGGTAAACGATCCGGGGTTCTCGGTCTAGGGTTTCGCCGGAGGAAGACCGACAGAGCGTCGGAATCACATGAAAACTTGCATGTGCCCCTAGGATATGTGTGTGAGTGTAGTGCAAGCTTGGTAGGTGCCATGTGTAGGCTCCAGGTGTGACCCCTTCCCGGACATGCGTTAACACTTAGTAAAATCCTGGATCTGTACGTGGAAACTCTCGCCGCGTCACAACCGGGGCGTAGAATGTGGCAAAGTTGGCCCAACCTTGGCTCTCCATGTAAATATGTCCTAAAGAAACCAAAACAAGTAGATAGGTCCACCGGGCTACCTTCGTACGGAGAAAGCTATAGGGGTAGACGATCCGGGGTTCTCGGTCTAGGGTTTCGCCGGAGGAACACCGCCGAAGCGTCGAAATCACAAGAAAACTTGCATGTCCCCCTAGGATATGTGTGTCAGAGTGGTGCAAGGTAGGTAGGTGCCATGTGTAGGCCCCAGGTGTTACCCCCTTCCCGGACATGCGTTAACACTTAGTAAAATCTTGGATCTGTACATGGAAACTCCCGCCGCGTCACAACCGGGGCCTAGAATGTGGAAAAGTTGGCCCAACCTTGGCTCTCCATTTACATATGTCCTAAACAAACCAAAACAAGTAGAGAGGCCCACCAAGCTACCCTTATACGGAGAAAGTTATAGGGGTAGACGATCTGGGGCCCTCGGTCTAGGGTTTCGCCGGAGGAAGACCGCCAGAGTGTCGGAATCACATGAAAACTTGCATGTGCCCCTAGGATATGTGTGTGAGAGTGGTGCAAGGTTGGTAGGTGCCATGTGTAGGCCCCAGGTGTGACGCCCTTCCCGGACATGCGTTAACACTTAGTAAAATCCTAGATCTATACGTCGAAACTCCCGCCGCGTCACAACCGGGGCCTAGAATGTGGCAAAGTTTGCCCAACCTTGGCTCTGCATGTACATATGTCCTAAACAAACCAAAACAAGTAGAGAGGTCCATCGGGCTACCCTCGTATGGATAAAGCTATAGGGTTAGACGATCCGGAGCCCTCAGTCTAGGGTTTCGCCGGAGGAAGACCGCCAGAGCGTCGGAATCACATGAAAACTTGCATGTGCCCCTAGGATATGTGTGTCAGAGTGGTGCAAGGTTGGTCGGTGCCATGTGTAGGCCCCAGGTATGACCCCTTCCCGGACATGCGTTAACACTTAGTAAAATCTTGGATCTGTACGTGGAAACTCCCGCCGCATCACAACCGGGGCCTAGAATGTGGCAAAGCTTGCCCAACCTTGGCTCTCCATGTACATATGTCCTAAACAAACCAAAAAAAGTAGAGAGGTCCACCGGGCTACCCTCGTACAGAGAAAGCTATAGGGGTAGACGATCCGGGGCCCTCGGTCTAGGGTTTCGTCGGAGGAAGACCGACGGAGCGTCTGAATCACATAAAAACTTGCATGTGCCCCTCGGATATGTGTGTTACAGTGGTGCAAGGTTGATAGCTGCCATGTGTAGGCCCCAGGTGTGACCCCCTTCCCTGACATGCGTTAACACTTACTAAAATTCTAGATCTGTACATGGAAACTCCCGCCGCGTCACAACCAGGTCCTAGAATGTGGCAAAGTTGGCCCAAACTTGCTCTCCATGTACATATGTCCTAAACAAACCAAAACAAGTAGAGAGGTCCACCAGGTTACCCTCGTATGGAGAAAGCTATAGGGGTAGACGATCCGGGCCCCCCGGTCTAGGGTTTCATCGGAGGAAGACCACTGGAGCGTCGGAATCACATGAAAACTTGGATGTGCCCCTAGGATATGTGTGTAAGAGTGGTGCATGGTTGGTAGGTGGTATCTGTAGGCCCCAAGTATGACCCCCTTCCCGGACATGCGTTAACACTTAGTAAAATCCTGGATCTGTACGTGGAAACTCTCGCCGCGTCACAACCGGGGCCTAGAATGTGGCAAAGTTGGCCCAACCTTGGCTCTCCATGTAAATATGTCCTAAACAAACCAAAACAAGTAGATAGGTCCATTGGGCTACCCTCGTACAGAGAAAGTTATAGGGGTAGACGATCCGGCGTTCTCGGTCTAGGGTTTCGTCGGAGGAAGACCGACGGAGCGTCGGAATCACATGAAAACTTGCACGTTCCCCTAGGATATGTGTGTGAGTGTAGTGCAAGCTTGGTAGGTGCCATGTGTAGGCTCCAAGTGTGACCCCTTCCCGGACATGCGTTAACACTTAGTAAAATCCTGGATCGGTACGTGGAAACTCTCGCCGCGTCACAACCGGGGCCTAGAATGTGGCAAAGTTGGCCCAACCTTGGCTCTCCATGTAAATATGTCCTAAACAAACCAAAACAAGTAGATTGGTCCACCGGGATACCCTCGTACGGAGAAAGCTATAGGAGTAGACGATCCGGGGTTCTCGGTCTAGGGTTTCGCCGGAGGAATACCGCCGGAGCGTCGAAATCACATGAAAACTTGCATGTGCCCCTAGGATATGTGTGTGAGAGTCGTGCATTGTTGGTAGGTGCCATGTGTAGGCCCCAGGTGTGACCCCCTTCCCGGACATGCGTTAACACTTATTAAAATCCTGGATCTGTACTTGAAATTCCCGCCGTGTCACAACCGGGGTCTAGAATGTGGCAAAGTTGGCCCAACCTTGGATCTCCATGTACATATGTCCTAAAAAACAAAGCAAGTAGAGAGGTCCATCGGCTACCCTCGTACAGAGAAAGCTTTAGGGGTACACGATCCGGGGCCCTCGGTCTAGGGTTTCGCCGGAGGAAGACCGCCGGAGCATCGGAATCACATGAAAACTTGCATGTGCCCCTAGGATATGTGTGTTAGAGTGGTGCAAGGTTGGTAGGTGCCATGTGTAGGCCCCAGGTATGACCCCCTTCCCGGACATGCGTTAATACTTAGTAAAATCCTGGATCTCTACGTGGAAACTCCCGCCGTGTCACATCCGGGGCCTAGAATGTGGCAAAGTTTGCCCAACCTTGGGTCTCCATGTAAATATGTCCTAAACAAACCAAAACTAGTAGAGAGGTCCACTGGGCTACCGTCGTACGGAGAAAGCTATAGGGGTAGACAATCCGGGGCCCTCGGTCTAGGGTTTCGCCGGAGGAAGACCGCCAGAGCGTCGGAATCACATGAAAACTTGCATGTGCCCCTACGATATGCGTGTGAGAGTGGTTCAAGGTTGGTAGCTTCCATGTGTAGGCCCCAGGTGTGACCCCCTTCCCGGACATGTGTTAACACTTAGTAAAATCCTGGATCTATACATGGAAACTCCCGCCGTGTCACAACCAGGGCCTAGAATGTTGTAAAGTTGGCCCAACCTTGGCTCTCCATGTACATATGTCCTAAAAAAACCAAAACAAGTAGAGAGGTCCACCGGGCTACCCTCGTACGGAGAAAGCTATAGGGGTAGACGATCCGGGGCCCTCGGTCAAGGGTTTCACTGGAGGAAGACCGCCGGAGCATCGGAATCACATGAAAACTTGCATGTGCTCCTAGGATATGTGTGTGAGAGTGGTGCATTATTGGTAGGTTCCATGTGTAGGCCCCAGGTGTGACCCCTTTCGGACATGCGATAACACTTAGTAAAATCCTGGATCTGTACGTGGAAACTCCCGCCGCGTCACAACCGGGGCCTAGAATGTGGCAAAGTTGGCCCAACCTTGGCTCTGCATGTACATATGTCCTAAACAAACCAAAACAAGTAGAGAGGTCCACCGGGCTACCCTCGTACGGAGAAAGCTATAGCGGTAGACGATCCGGGGCCCTCGGTCTAGGATTTCGCCGGAGGAAGACCGCCGGAGCATCGAAATCACATGAAAACTTGCATGTGCTCCTAGGATATGTGTGTGAGAGTGGTGCAGGGTTGGTAGGTGCCATGTGTAGGCCCCAGGTGTGACCCCCTTCCCGGACATGCGTTAACACATAGTAAAATCCTGGATCTATACGTCGAAACTCCCGCCGCGTCACAACCGGGGCCTAGAATGTGGCAAAGTTGGCCCAACCTTGGCTCTCCATGTACATATGTCCTAAACAAACCAAAACAAGTAGAGAGGTCCACTGGGCTACCCTCGTATGGAGAAAGCTATAGGGGTAGATGATCCGGGGCCCTCGGTCTAGGGTTTCGCCGGAGGAAGACCGCCAGATCATCGGAATCACATGAAAATTTGCATGTGCCCCTAGGATATGTGTGTTAAAGTGGTGCAAGGTTGGTAGGTCCCATGTGTAGGCCCCAGGTATGACCCCCTTCTCGGACATGCGTTAACACTTAGTAAAATCCTGGATCTGTACGTGGAAACTCCCGCCGCGTCATAACCAGGCCTAGAATGTGGCAAAGTTGGCCAAACATTGGCTCTCCATGTACATATGTCCTAAACAAACCAAAATAAGTAGAGAGGTCCACTGGGCTACCCTCGTAGGGAGAAAGCTATAGGGGTAGACGATCCGGGGCATTCGGTCTAGGGTTTCACCGGAGGAAGACCGCCGGAGCGTCGGAATCACATGAAAACTTGCATGTGCTCCTAGGATATGTGTGTGAGAGTGGTGCAAGGTTGGTAGCAACCATGTGTAGGCCCCAGGTGTGACCCCCTTCCCGGACATGCGTTAATACTTAGTAAAATCTTGGATCTGTACATGGAAACTCCCGCCGCGTCACAACCGGGGCCTAGAATGTGGAAAAGTTGGCCCAACCTTGGCTCTCCATTTACATATGTCCTAAAAAAACCAAAACAACTAGAGAGGCCCACCAGGCTACCCTCGTACGGAGAAAGCTATGGGGTAGACCATCCGGGGCCCTCGGTCTAGGGTTTTGCCGGAGGAAGACCGTCGGAGCGTCGGAATCACATGAAAACTTGCATATGCCCCTAGGATATGTGTGTGAGAGTGGTGCAAGGTTGGTAGGTGACATGTGTAGGCCCCAGGTGTGACCCCTTCCCGGACATGCGTTAACACTTAGTAAAATCCTGGATCTGTACGTGGAATCTCCCGCCGCGTCACAACCGAGGCCTAGAATGTGGAAAAGTTGTCCCAACCTTGGATCTCCATGTACATATGTCCTAAACAAACCAAAACAAGTAGATAGGTCCACCGGGCTACCCTCGTACGGAGAAAGCTATAGAGGTAGACGATTCGGGGCCCTCGGTCTAGGGTTTCGCCAGACGAAGACCGCCAGAGCGTCGAAATCACATGAAAACTTGCATGTGCCCCTAGGATATGTGTGTGAGAGTGGTGCAAGGTTGGTAGGTGCCATGTGTAGGCGCCAGGTGTGACCCCCTTCCCGGACATGCGTTAACACTTAGTAAAATCCTGGATCTGTACGTCGAAACTCCCGTCGCGTCACAACCGGGGCCTAGAATGTGGAAAAGTTGGCCCAACCTTGGCTCTCCATGTACATATGTCCTAAACAAACCAAAACAAGTAGAGTGGTCCATTGTGTTACCCTCGTACGGAGAAAGCTATAGGGGTAGACGATCCAGGGCCCTCAGTCTAGGGTTTCGCTGGAGGAAGACTGCCGGAGCGTCGGAATCACATGAAAACTTGCATGTGCCCCTAGGATATGTGTGTTAGAGTAGTGCAAGGTTGGTAGGCGCCATGTGTAGGCCCCAGGTATGACCCCCTTCCCGGACATGCGTTAACACTTATTAAAATCCTGGATCTGTACGTGGAAACTCCCGCCGCGTCACAACCGGGGCCTCGAATGTGGCAAAGTTGGCCCAAACTTGGCTCTCCATGTACATATGTCCTAAACAAACCAAAACAAGTAGAGAGGTCCACTGGGCTACCGTCGTATGGAGAAAGCTATAGGGGTAGACGATCTGAGGCCCTCGGTCTAGCGTTTCGCCGGAGGAAGACCGCCGGAGCATCGGAATCACAAGAAAACTTGCATGTGCCCCTAGGATATGTGTGCGAGAGTGGTGCAAGGTTGGTAGGTGCCACGTGTAGGCCCCAGGTGTGACCCCCTTCCCGGACATGCATTAACACTTACTAAAATCCTGGATCTGTACGTGGAAACTCCCGCCGCGTCATAACCGGGGCCTAGAATGTGGCAAAGTTGGCCCAACCTTGGCTCTCCATGTAAATATGTCCTAAACAAACCAAAATATGTAAAGAGATCCACTGGGCTACCCTCGTACGGAGAAAGCTATAGGGGTAGACGATCCGAGGCCCTCGGTCTAGGGTTTCACCGGAGGAAGACCGCCGGAGCATCGGAATCACATGAAAACTTGCATGTGCTCCTAGGATATGTGTGTGAGAGTGGTGCAAGGTTGGTAGCAGCCATGTGTAGGCCCCAGGTGTGACCCCCTTCCTGGACATGCGTTAATACTTAGTAAAATCCTGGATCTATACATGGAAACTCCCGCCGTGTCACAACCAGGGCCTAGACTGTTGCAAAGTTGGCCCAACCTTGTCTCTCCATGTACATATGTCCTAAACAAACCAAAAAAGTAGAGAGTTCCACTGGGCTACCCTCGTACGGAGAAAGCTATGGGGTAGACCATCCGGGGCCCTCGGTCTAGGGTTTTGCCGGAGGAAGACCGTCGGAGCGTCGGAATCACATGAAAACTTGCATGTGCCCCTAGGATATGTGTGCGAGAGTGGTGCAAGGTTGGTAGGTGACATGTGTAGGCCCCAGGTGTGACCCCTTCCCGGACATGCGTTAACACTTAGTAAAATCCTGGATCTGTACGTGGAAACTCCCGCCGCGTCACAACCGAGGCCTAGAATGTGGCAAAGTTGGCCCAACCTTGGATCTCCATGTACATATGTCCTAAACAAACCAAAACAAGTAGATAGGTCCACCGGGCTACCCTCGTGCGGAGAAAGCTATAGGGGTAGACGATCCGGGGTTCTCGGTCTAGGGTTTTGTCGGAGGAAGACCGACGGAGCGTCTGAATCACATAAAAACTTGCATGTGCCCCTCGGATATGTGTGTTACAGTGGTGCAAGGTTGATAGCTGCCATGTGTAGGCCCCAGGTGTGACCCCCTTCCCTGACATGCGTTAACACTTACTAAAATTCTAGATCTGTACATGGAAACTCCCGCCGCGTCACAACCAGGTCCTAGAATGTGGCAAAGTTGGCCCAAACTTGCTCTCCATGTAAATATGTCCTAAACAAACCAAAACAAGTAGAGAGGTCCACCGGGTTACCCTCGTATGGAGAAAGCTATAGGGGTAGACGATCCGGGCCCCCCGGTCTAGGGTTTCATCAGAGGAAGACCACTGGAGCGTCGGAATCACATGAAAACTTGGATGTGTCCCTAGGATATGTGTGTGAGAGTGGTGCATGGTTGGTAGGTGGTATCTGTAGGCCCCAAGTATGACCCCCTTCCCGGACATGCGTTAACACTTAGTAAAATCCTGGATCTGTACGTGGAAACTCTCGCCGCGTCACAACCGGGGCCTAGAATGTGGCAAAGTTGGCCCAACCTTGGCTCTCCATGTAAATATGTCCTAAACAAACCAAAACAAGTAGATAGGTCCATTGGGCTACCCTCGTACAGAGAAAGTTATAGGGATAGACGATCCGACGTTCTCGGTCTAGGGTTTCGTCGGAGGATGACCGACGGAGCGTCGGAATCACATGAAAACTTGCACGTTCCCCTAGGATATGTGTGTGAGTGTAGTGCAAGCTTGCTAGGTGCCATGTGTAGGCTCCAACTGTGACCCCTTCCCGGACATGCGTTAACACTTAGTAAAATCCTGGATCTGTATGTGGAAACTCTCGCCGCGTCACAACCGGGGCCTAGAATGTGGCAAAGTTGGCCCAACCTTGGCTCTCCATGTAAATATGTCCTAAACAAACCAAAACAAGTAGATTGGTCCACCGGGATACCCTCGTACGGAGAAAGCTATAGGAGTAGATGATCCGGGGTTCTCGGTCTAGGGTTTCGCCAGAGGAATACCGCCGGAGCGTCGAAATCACATGAAAACTTGCATGTGCCCCTAGGATATGTGTGTGAGAGTCGTGCATTGTTGGTAGGTGCCATGTGTAGGCCCCAGGTGTGACCCCCTTCCCGGACATGCGTTAACACTTATTAAAATCCTGGATCTGTACTTGAAATTCCCGCCGTGTCACAACCGGGGTCTAGAATGTGGCAAAGTTGGCCCAACCTTGGATCTCCATGTACATATGTCCTAAAAAACAAAGCAAGAAGAGAGGTCCATCGGCTACCCTCGTACAGAGAAAGCTTTAGGGGTACACGATCCGGGGCCCTCGGTCTAGGGTTTCGCCGGAGGAAGACCGCCGGAGCATCGGAATCACATGAAAACTTGCATGTGCCCCTAGGATATGTGTGTTAGAGTGGTGCAATGTTGGTAGGTGCCATGTGTAGGCCCCAGGTATGACCCCCTTCCCGGACATGCGTTAATATTTAGTAAAATCCTGGATCTCTACGTGGAAACTCCCGCCGCGTCACATCCGGGGCCTAGAATGTAGCAAAGTTTGCCCAACCTTGGGTCTCCATGTAAATATGTCCTAAACAAACCAAAACTAGTAGAGAGGTCCACTGGGCTACCGTCGTACGGAGAAAGCTATAGGGGTAGACGATCCGGGGCCCTCGGTCTAGGGTTTCGCCGGAGGAAGACCTCCAGAGCGTCGGAATCACATGAAAACTTGCATGTGCCCCTAGGATATGTGTGTGAGAGTGGTTCAAGGTTGGTAGCTGCCATGTGTAGGCCCCAGGTGTGACCCCCTTCCCGGACATGCGTTAACACTTAGTAAAATCCTGGATCTATACATGGAAACTCCCGCCGTGTCACAACCAGGGCCTAGAATGTTGTAAAGTTGGCCCAACCTTGGCTCTCCATGTACATATGTTATAAACAAACCAAAACAAGTAGAGAGGTCCACCGGGCTACCCTCGTACGGAGAAAGCTATAGGGGTAGACGATCCGGGGCCCTCGGTCTAGGGTTTCACTGGAGGAAGACCGCCGGAGCATCGGAATCACATGAAAACTTGCATGTGCTCCTAGGATATGTGTGTGAGAGTGGTGCATTATTGGTAGGTGCCATGTGTAGGCCCCAGGTGTGACCCCTTTCGGACATGCGTTAACACTTAGTAAAATCCTGGATCTGTACGTGGAAACTCCCGCCACGTCACAACCGGGGCCTAGAATGTGGCAAAGTTGGCCCAACCTTGGCTCTCCATGTACATATGTCCTAAACAAACCAAAACAAGTAGAGAGGTCCACCGGGCTACCCTCGTACGGAGAAAGCTATAGCGGTAGACGATCCGGGGCGCTCGGTCTAGGATTTCGCCGGAGGAAGACCGCCGGAGCATCGAAATCACATGAAAACTTGCATGTGCTCCTAGGATATGTGTGTGAGAGTGGTGCAGGGTTGGTAGGTGCCATGTGTAGGCCCCAGGTGTGACCCCCTTCCCGGACATGCGTTAACACATAGTAAAATCCTGGATCTATACGTCGAAACTCCCGCCGCGTCACAACCGGGGCCTAGAATGTGGCAAAGTTAGCCCAACCTTGGCTCTAAATGTACATATGTCCTAAACAAACCAAAACAAGTAGAGAGGTCCACTGGGCTACCCTCGTATGGAGAAAGCTATAGGGGTAGATGATCCGGGGCCCTCGGTCTAGGGTTTCGCCGGAGGAAGACCGCCAGATCATCGGAATCACATGAAAATTTGCATGTGCCCCTAGGATATGTGTGTTAAAGGGGTGCAAGGTTGGTAGGTCCCATGTGTAGGCCCCAGGTATGACCCCCTTCTCGGACATGCGTTAACACTTAGTAAAATCCTGGATCTGTACGTGGAAACTCCCGCCGCGTCATAACCAGGCCTAGAATGTGGCAAAGTTGGCCAAACATTGGCTCTCCATGTACATATGTCCTAAACAAACCAAAATAAGTAGAGAGGTCCACTGGGCTACCCTCGTAGGGAGAAAGCTATAGGGGTAGACGATCCGGGTCATTCGGTGTAGGGTTTCACCGGAGGAAGACCGCTGGAGCGTCGGAATCACATGAAAACTTGCATGTGCTCCTAGGATATGTGTGTGAGAGTGGTGCAAGGTTGGTAGCAACCATGTGTAGGCCCCAGGTGTGACCCCCTTCCCGGACATGCGTTAATACTTAGTAAAATCTTGGATCTGTACATGGAAACTCCCGCCGCGTCACAACCGGGGCCTAGAATGTGGAAAAGTTGGCCCAACCTTGGCTATACATTTACATATGTCCTAAAAAAACCAAAACAACTAGAGAGGCCCACCAGGCTACCCTCGTACGGAGAAAGCTATGGGGTAGACCATCCGGGGCCCTCGGTCTAGGGTTTTGCCGGAGGAAGACCGTCGGAGCGTCGGAATCACATGAAAACTTGCATATGCCCCTAGGATATGTGTGTGAGAGTGGTGCAAGGTTGGTAGGTGACATGTGTAGGCCCCAGGTGTGACCCCTTCCCGGACATGCGTTAACACTTAGTAAAATCCTGGATCTGTACGTGGAAACTCCCGCCGCGTCACAACCGAGGCCTAGAATGTGGAAAAGTTGTCCCAACCTTGGATCTCCATGTACATATGTCCTAAACAAACCAAAACAAGTAGATAGGTCCACCGGGATACCCTCGTACGGAGAAAGCTATAGAGGTAGACGATTCGGGGCCCTCGGTCTAGGGTTTCGCCGGACGAAGACCGCCAGAGCGTCGAAATCACATGAAAACTTGCATGTGCCCCTAGGATATGTGTGTGAGAGTGGTGCAAGGTTGGTAGGTGCCATGTGTAGGCGCCAGGTGTGACCCCCTTCCCGGACATGCGTTAACACTTAGTAAAATCCTGGATCTGTACGTCGAAACTCCCGCCGCGTCACAACCGGGGCCTAGAATGTGGAAAAGTTGGCCCAACCTTGGCTCTCCATGTACATATGTCCTAAACAAACCAAAACAAGTAGAGTGGTCCATTGTGTTACCCTCGTACGGAGAAAGCTATAGGGGTAGACGATCCAGGGCCCTCAGTCTAGGGTTTCGCTGGAGGAAGACTGCCGGAGCGTCGGAATCACATGAAAACTTGCATGTGCCCCTAGGATATGTGTGTTAGAGTAGTGCAAGGTTGGTAGGCGCCATGTGTAGGCCCCAGGTATGACCCCCTTCCCGGACATGCGTTAACACTTATTAAAATCCTGGATCTGTACGTGGAAACTCCCGCCGCGTCACAACCGGGGCCTAGAATGTGGCAAAGTTGGCCCAACCTTGGCTCTCCATGTACATATGTCCTAAACAAACCAAAACAAGTAGAGAGGTCCACTGGGCTACCGTCGTATGGAGAAAGCTATAGGGGTAGACGATCTGAGGCCCTCGGTCTAGCGTTTCGCCGGAGGAAGACCGCCGGAGCGTCGGAATCACAAGAAAACTTGCATGTGCCCCTAGGATATGTGTGCGAGAGTGGTGCAAGGTTGGTAGGTGCCACGTGTAGGCCCCAGGTGTGACCCCCTTCCCGGACATGCATTAACACTTACTAAAATCCTGGATCTGTACGTGGAAACTCCCGCCGCGTCATAACCGGGGCCTAGAATGTGGAAAAGTTGGCCCAACCTTGGCTCTCCATGGACATATGTCGTAAACAAACCAAAATATGTACAGAGGTCCACTGGGCTACCCTCGTACGGAGAAAGCTATAGGGGTAGACGATCCGAGGCCCTCGGTCTAGGGTTTCACCGGAGGAAGACCGCCGGAGCATCGGAATCACATGAAAACTTGCATGTGATCCTAGGATATGTGTGTGAGAGTGGTGCAAGGTTGGTAGCAGCCATGTGTAGGCCCCAGGTGTGACCCCCTTCCTGGACATGCGTTAATACTTAGTAAAATCCTGGATCTATACATGGAAACTCCCGCCGTGTCACAACCAGGGCCTATACTGTTGCAAAGTTGGCCCAACCTTGTCTCTCCATGTACATATGTCCTAAACAAACCAAAAAAGTAGAGAGTTCCACTGGGCTACCCTCGTACGGAGAAAGCTATGGGGTAGACCATCCGGGGCCCTCGGTCTAGGGTTTTGCCGGAGGAAGACCGTCGGAGCGTCGGAATCACATGAAAACTTGCATGTGCCCCTAGGATATGTGTGCGAGAGTGGTGCAAGGTTGGTAGGTGACATGTGTAGGCCCCAGGTGTGACCCCTTCCCGGACATGCGTTAACACTTAGTAAAATCCTGGATCTGTACGTGGAAACTCCCGCCGCGTCACAACCGAGGCCTAGAATGTGGCAAAGTTGGCCCAACCTTGGATCTCCATGTACATATGTCCTAAACAAACCAAAACAAGTACAGAGGTCCACCGGGCTACCCTCGTACGGAGAAAGCTATAGGGGTAGACGATCTGGGGCCCTCGGTCTAGGGTTTCGCCAAAGGAAGACCGCCGGAGCATCGGAATCACATGAAAACTTGCATGTGCTCCTAGGATATGTGTGTGAGAGTGGTGCATTATTGGTAGGTTCCATGTGTAGGCCCCAGGTGTGACCCCTTTCGGACATGCGTTAACACTTAGTAAAATCCTGGATCTGTACGTGGAAACTTCCGCCGCGTCACAACCGGGGCCTAGAATATGGAAAAGTTGGCCCAACCTTGGCTCTCCATTTACATATGTCCTAAACAAACCAAAACAATTAGGGAGTCCCACCGAGCTATCCTTATACGGAGAAAGTTATTGGGGTAGACGATCTGGGCCCTCGGTCTAGGGTTTCGCTGGAGGAAGACCGCCAGAGTGTCGGAATCACATGAAAACTGCCATGTGCCCCTAGGATATGTGTGTGAGAGTGGTGCAAGGTTGCTAGGTTCCATGTGTAGGCCCCAGGTGTGACCCTCTTCTCGGACATGCGTTATCACTTAGTAAAATCCTAGATCTATACGTCGAAACTCCCGCTGCGTCACAACCGGGGCCTAGAATGTTGCAAAGTTGGCCCAACCTTGGCTCTGCATGTACATATGTCCTAAACAAACCAAAACAAGTAGAGAGGTCCATCGGGCTACCCTCGTACGGATAAAGCTATAGGGGTAGACGATCCGGTGCCCTCGGTCTAGGGTTTCGCCGGAGGAAGACCGCCAGAGCGTCAGAATCACATGAAAACTTGCATGTGCCCCTAGGATATGTGTGTGAGAGTGGTGCAAGGTTGGTAGGTGCCATGTGTAGGCCCCAGGTATGACCCCTTTTCAGACATGCGTTAACACTTAGTAAAATCTTGGATCTGTACGTGGAAACTCCCGCCGCATCACAACCGGGGCCTAGAATGTGGCAAAGCTGGCCCAACCTTGGCTCTCCATGTACATATGTCCTAAACAAACCAAAGCAAGTAGAGAGGTCCAACGGGCTACCCTCGTACAGACAAAGCTACAGGGGTGGACGATCCGGGGCCCTCGGTCTAGGGTTTCGCCGGAGGAAGACCGCCGGAGCATCGAAATCCCATGAAAACTTGCATGTGCCCCTAGGATATTTGTGTGAGAGTGGTGCAAGGTTGGTAGGTGCCATGTGTAGGCCCCAGGTGTGACCCCCTTCCCGGACATGCGTTGACACATAGTAAAATCCTGGATCTATACGTCGAAACTCCCGCCGCGTCACAACCGGGGCCTAGAATGTGGCAAAGTTGGCCCAACCTTGGCTCTCCATGTACATATGTCCAAAAAAAACCAAAACAAGTAGAGAGGTCCACTGGGCTACCCTCGTACAGAGAAATCTATAGGGGTAGACGATCCGGGGCCCTTGGTCTAGGGTATCGCCGGAGGAAGACCGCTGGAGCATCAGAATCACATGAAAACTTGCATGTGCCCCTAGGATATTTGTGTTAGAGTGGTGCAAGGTTGGTAGGTGCCATGTGTAGGCCCCAGGTATGACCCCCTTCCCGGACATGTGTTAATACTTAGTAAAATCCTGGATCTCTACGTGGAAACTTCCGCCGCGTCACATCCGGGGCCTAGAATGTGGCAAAGTTTGCCCAACCTTGGCTCTCCATGTACATATGTCCTAAACAAACCAAAACAAGTAGAGAGGTCCACTGGGCTACCGTCGTACGGAGAAAGCTATAGGGGTAGACGATCCGGGGCCCTCGGTCTAGGGTTTCGTCGGAGGAAGACCGCCGGAGCGTCGGAATCACATGAAAACTTGCATGTACCCCTAGGATATGTGTGTGAGAGTGGTGCAAGGTTGGTAGCTGCCATGTGTAGGCCCCAGGTGTGACCCCCTTCCCGGACATACGTTAACACTTAGTAAAATCCTGGATCTATACATGGAAACTCCCGCCGTGTCACAACCAGGGCCTAGAATGTTGTAAAGTTGGCCCAACCTTGGCTCTCCATGTACATATGTCCTAAAAAAACCAAAACAAGTACAGAGGTCCACCGGGCTACCCTCGTACGGAGAAAGCTATAGGGGTAGACGATCCGGGGCCCTCGGTCTAGGGTTTCGCCAAAGGAAGACCGCCGGAGCATCGGAATCACATGAAAACTTGCATGTTCCCCTAGGATATGTGTGTGAGAGTGGTGGAGGGTAGGTAGGTGCCATGTGTAGGCACCAGGTGTTACCCCCTTCTCGGACATGCGTTAACACTTAGTAAAATCGTGGATCTGTACATGGAAACTCCCGCCGTGTCACAACCGGGGCCTAGAATGTGGAAAAGTTGGACCAACCTTGGCTCTCCATTTACATATGTCCTAAACAAACCAAAAGAACTAGAGAGGCCCACCAGGCTACCCTTATACGTAGAAAGCTATAGGGGTAGACGATATGGGGCCCTCGGTCTAGGGTTTCGCTGGAGGAAGACCGCCAGAGTGTCGGAATCACATGAAAACTTGCATATGCCCCTAGGATATGTGTGTGAGAGTGCTGCAAGGTTGGTAGGTGCCATGTGTAGGCCCCATGTGTGACCCCCTTCCCGGACATGCATTAACACTTAGTAAAATCCTGGATCTCTACGTGGAAACTCCCGCCGAGTCACAACCGGGGCCTAGAATGTGGCAAAGTTGGCCCAACCTTGGCTCTCCATGTACATATGTCCTAAACAAACCAAAACAAGTAGAGAGGACCACCGGGCTGCCCTCGTACGGAGAAAGCTATAGGGGTAGACGATCCGGTGCCCTTGGTCTGGGGTTTCGCCGGAGGAAGACCACCGGAGCGTCGGAATCACATGAAAACCTGCATGTGCCCCTAGGATATGTGTGTGAGAGTGGTGCAAGGTTGGTAGCTGCCATGTGTAGGCCCCAGGTGTGACCCCCTTCCCGGATATGCGTTAACACTTAGTAAAATCCGGGATCTGTACATGGAAACTCCCGCCGCGTCACAACGAGGGCCTAGAATGTGGCAAAGTTGGCCCAACCTTGGCTCTCGATGTACATATGTCCTAAAAAACCAAAACAAGTAGAGAGGTCCACCGGGCTACCCTCGTACGAAGAAAGCTATAGGGGTAGACGATCCGGGGCCCTCGGTCTAGGGTTTTGCCGGAGGAAAAGCGCCGGAGCGTCGGAATCACATGAAAACTTGCATGTGCCCCTAGGATATGTGTGTGAGAGTGGTGCAAGGTTGGTAGGTGCCATGTGTAGGCCCTAGGTATGACCCCCTTCCCGGACATGCGTTAACACTTACTAAAATCTTGGATCTGTACGTGGAAACTCCCGTCGCGTCACAACCGGGGCCTAGAATGTGGCAAAGTTGGACCAACCTTGGCTGTCCATGTACATATGTCCTAAACAAACCACAAAAGGTAGAGAGGTCCACTGGGCTACCCTCGTACGGAGAAAGCTATAGGGGTAGACGATCCAGGGCCCTCGGTCTAGGGTTTCGCCGGAGGAAGACCACCAGAGTGTCGGAATCACATGAAAACTTGCATGTTCCCCTAAGATATGTGTGTGAGAGTGCTGCAAGGTTGGTAGGTGCCATGTGTAGGCCCCAGGTATGACCCCCTTCCCGGACATGTGTTAACACTTAGTAAAATCCTGGATCAGTACGTGGAAACTCCTACCGCGGCACAACCAGGTCCTAGAATGTGGCAAAGTTGGGCCAACCTTGGCTCTCCATTTACATATGTCCTAAACAAACCAAAAAAAGTAGAGAGGTCCACCGAGCTACCCTCGTACGGAGAAAGCTATAGGGGTAAATGATCTGGTGCCCTCGGTCTAGGGTTTCGCCGGGGGAATACCGCTGGAGCATCGGAATCACATGAAAACTTGCATGTGCCCCTAGGATATGTGTGTTACAGTGGTGCAAGGTTGATAGCTGCCATGTGTAGGCCCCAGGTGTGACCCCCTTCCCGGACATGCGTTAACACTTACTAAAATTCTGGATTTGTACATGGAAACTCCCGCCGCGTCACAACCAGGTCCTAGAATGTGGCAAAGTTGGCCCAAACTTGCTCTCCATGTACATATGTCATAAACAAACCAAAACAAGTAGAGAGGTCCACCGGGTTACCCTCGTATGGAGAAAGCTATAGGGGTAGACGATCTGGGCCCCCCGGTCTAGGGTTTCGTCGGAGGAAGACCACTGGAGCGTCGGAATCACATGAAAACTTGGATGTGCCCCTAGGATATGTGTGTGAGAGTGGTGCAAGGTTGGTAGGTGCCATGTGTAGGCCCCAAGTGTGACCCCCTTCCCGGACATGCGTTAACACTTAGTAAAATCCTGGATCTGTACGTGGAAACTCTCGCCGCGTCACAACCGGGGCCTAGAATGTGGCAAAGTTGGCACAACCTTGGCTCTCCATGTAAATATGTCCTAAACAAACCAAAACAAGTAGATAGGTCCACCGGGCTACCCTCGTATAGAGAAAGCTATCGGGGTAAACGACTCGGGGTTCTCGGTCTAGGGTTTCGCCGGAGGAAGACCGACGGAGCGTCGGAATCACATGAAAACTTGCATGTGCCCCTAGGATATGTGTGTGAGTGTAGTGGAAGCTTGGTAGGTGCCATGTGTAGGCTCCAGGTGTGACCCCTTCCCGGACATGCGTTAACACTTAGTAAAATCCTGGATCTGTACGTGGAAACTCTCGCCGCGTCACAACCGGGGCCTAGAATGTGGAAAAGTTGGCCCAACCTTGGCTCTCCATGTAAATATGTCCTAAACAAACCAAAACAAGTAGATAGGTCCACCGGGCTACCCTTGTACGGAGAAAGCTATAGGGGTAGACGATCCGGGGTTCTCGGTCTAGGGTTTCGCCGGAGGAAGACCGTCGAGGCGTCGAAATCACATGAAAACTTGCATGTGCCCCTAGGATATGTGTGTCAGAGTGGTGCAAGGTAGGTAGGTGCCATGTGTAGGCCCCAGGTGTTACCCCCTTCCCGGACATGCGTTAACACTTAGTAAAATCTTGGATCTGTACATGGAAACTCCCGCCGCGTCACAACCGGGGCCTAGAATGTGGAAAAGTTGGCCCAACCTTGGCTATCCATTTACATATGTCCTAAACAAACCAAAACAAGTAGAGAGGCCCACCGAGCTACCCTTATACGGAGAAAGTTATCGGGGTAGACGATATGGGGCCCTCGGTCTAGGGTTTCGCCGGAGGAAGACCGCCAGAGTGTCGGAATCACATGAAAACTTGCATGTGCCCCTAGGATATGTGTGTGAGAGTGGTGCAAGGTTGGTAAGTGCCATGTGTAGGCCCCAGGTGTGACCCCCTTCCCGGACATGCGTTAACACTTAGTAAAATCCTAGATCTATACGTCGAAACTTCCGCCGCGTCACAATCGGGGCCTAGAATGTGGCAAAGTTGGCCCAACCTTGGCTCTGCATGTACATATGTCCTAAACAAACCAAAACAAGTAGAGAGGTCCATCGGGCTACCCTCGTATGGATAAAGCTATAGGGTTAGACGATCCGGAGCCCTCGGTCTAGGGTTTCACCGGAGGAAGACCGCCAGAGCATCGGAATCACATGAAAACTTGCATGTGCCCCTAGGATATGTGTGTCAGAGTGGTGCAAGGTTGGTTGGTGCCATGTGTAGGCCCTAGGTGTGACCCCCTTCCCGGACATGCGTTAACACTTAGTAAAATCTTGGATCTGTACGTGGAAACTCCCGCCGCGTCACAACCGGGGCCTAGAATGTGGCAAAGCTGGCCCAACCTTGGCTCTCCATGTACATATGTCCTAAACAAACCAAAAAAAGTTGAGAGGTCCACCGGGCTACCCTCGTACAGACAAAGCTATAGGAGTGGACGATCCGGGGCCCTCGGTCTAGGGTTTCGCCGGAGGAAGACCGCCGGAGCATCGAAATCCCATGAAAACTTGCATGTGCCCCTAGGATATTTGTGTGAGAGTGGTGCAAGGTTGGTAGGTGCCATGTGTAGGCCCCAGGTGTGACCCCCTTCCCGGACATGCGTTGACACATAGTAAAATCCTGGATCTATATGTCGAAACTCCCGCCGCGTCACAACCGGGGCCTAGAATGTGGCAAAGTTGGCCCAACCTTGGCTCTCCATGTACATATGTCCTAAACAAACCAAAACAAGTAGAGAGGTCCACTGGGCTACCCTCGTACAGAGAAATCTATAGGGGTAGACGATCCGGGGCCCTTGGTCTAGGGTTTCGCCGGAGGAAGACCGCTAGAGCATCGGAATCACATGAAAACTTGCATGTGCCCCTAGGATATTTGTGTTAGAGTGGTGCAAGGTTGGTAGGTGCCATGTGTAGGCCCCAGGTATGACCCCCTTCCCGGACATGTGTTAATACTTAGTAAAATCCTGGATCTCTACGTGGAAACTCCCGCCGCGTCACAACCAGGGCCTAGAATGTTGTAAAGTTGGCCCAACCTGTGCTCTCCATGTACATATGTCCTAAAAAACCAAAACAAGTACAGAGGTCCACCGGGCTACCCTCGTACGGAGAAAGCTATAGGGGTAGACGATCCGGGGCCCTCGGTCTAGGGTTTCGCCAAAGGAAGACCGCCGGAGCGTCGGAATGACATGAAAACTTGCATGTTCCCCTAGGATATGTGTGTGAGAGTGGTGCAGGGTAGGTAGGTGCCATGTGTAGGCACCAGGTGTTACCCCCTTCTCGGACATGTGTTAACACTTAGTAAAATCGTGGATCTGTACATGGAAACTCCCGCCGTGTCACAACCGGGGCCTAGAATGTGGAAAAGTTGGACCAACCTTGGCTCTCCATTTACATATGTCCTAAACAAACCAAAAGAACTAGAGAGGCCCACCAGGCTACCCTTATACGAAGAAAGCTATAGGGGTAGACGATATGGGGCCCTCGGTCTAGGGTTTCGCTGGAGGAAGACCGCCAGAGTGTCGGAATCACATGAAAACTTGAATATGCCCCTAGGATATGTGTGTGAGAGTGTTGCAAGGTTGGTAGGTGCCATGTGTAGGCCCCAAGTGTGACCCCCTTCCCGGACATGCATTAACACTTAGTAAAATCCTGGATCTCTACGTGGAAACTCCTGCCGAGTCACAACCGGGGCCTAGAATGTGGCAAAGTTGGCCCCACCTTGGCTCTCCATGTACATATGTCCTAAACATACCAAAACAAGTAGAGAGGACCACCGGGCTGCCCTCGTACGGAGAAAGCTATAGGGGTAGACGATCCGGTGCCCTTGGTCTGGGGTTTCGCCGGAGGAAGACCACCGGAGCGTCGGAATCACATGAAAACTTGCATGTGCCCCTAGGATATGTGTGTGAGAGTGGTGCAAGGTTGGTAGCTGCCATGTGTAGGCCCCAGGTGTGACCCCCTTCCCAGATATGCGTTAACACTTAGTAAAATCCGGGATCTGTACATGGAAACTCCCGCCGCGTCACAACGAGGGCCTAGAATGTGGAAAAGTTGGCCCAACCTTGGCTCTCCATGTACATATGTCCTAAACAAACCAAAACCAGTAGAGAGGTCCATCGGGCTACCCTCGTATGGATAAAGCTATAGGGTTAGACGATCCGGAGCCCTCGGTCTAGGGTTTCGCCGGAGGAAGATCGCCAGAGCGTCGAAATCACATGAAAACTTGCATGTGCCCCTAGGATATGTGTGTCAGAGTGGTGCAAGGTTGGTTGGTGCCATGTGTAGGCCCTAGGTGTGACCCCCTTCCCGGACATGCGTTAACACTCCCGTCGCGTCACAACCGGGGCCTAGAATGTGGCAAACTCCCGTCGCGTCACAACCGGGGCCTAGAATGTGGCAAAGTTGGACCAACCTTGGCTGTCCATGTACATATGTCCTAAACAAACCACAAAAGGTAGAGAGGTCCACTGGGCTACCCTCGTACGGAGAAAGCTATAGGGGTAGACGATCCAGGGCCCTCGGTCTAGGGTTTCGCCGGGAGAATACCGCTGGAGCATCGGAATCACATGAAAACTTGCATGTGCCCCTAGGATATGTGTGTTACAGTGGTGCAAGGTTGATAGCTGCCATGTGTAGGCCCCAGGCGTGACCCCCTTCCCGGACATGCGTTAACACTTACTAAAATTCTGGATCTGTACATGGAAACTCCCGCCGCGTCACAACCAGGTCCTAGAATGTGGCAAAGTTGGCCCAAACTTGCTCTCCATGTACATATGTCCTAAACAAACCAAAACAAGTAGAGAGGTCCACCGGATTACCCTCGTATGGAGAAAGCTATAGGGGTAGACGATCTGGGGCCCCCGGTCTAGGGTTTCGTCGGAGGAAGACCACTGGAGCGTCGGAATCACATGAAAACTTGGATGTGCCCTAGGATATGTGTGTGAGAGTGGTGCAAGGTTGGTAGGTGCCATGTGTAGGCCCCAAGTGTGACCCCCTTCCCGGACATGCGTTAACACTTGGTAAAATCCTGGATCTGTACGTGGAAACTCTCGCCGCGTCACAACCGGGGCCTAGAATGTGGCAAAGTTGGCCCAACCTTGGCTCTCCATGTAAATATGTCCTAAACAAACCAAAACAAGTAGATAGGTCCACCGGGCTACCCTCGTATAGAGAAAGCTATCGGGGTAAACGACTCGGGGTTCTCGGTCTAGGGTTTCGCCAGAGGAAGACCGACGGAGCGTCGGAATCACATGAAAACTTGCATGTGCCCCTAGGATATGTGTGTGAGTGTAGTGGAAGCTTGGTAGGTGCCATGTGTAGGCTCTAGGTGTGACCCCTTCCCGGACATGCGTTAACACTTAGTAAAATCCTGGATCTGTACGTGGAAACTCTCGCCGCGTCACAACCGGGGCCTAGAATGTGGCAAAGTTGGCCCAACCTTGGCTCTCCATGGAAATATGTCCTAAACAAACCAAAACAAGTAGATAGGTCCACCGGGCTACCCTCGTACGGAGAAAGCTATAGGGATAGACGATCCGGGGTTCTCGGTCTAGGGTTTCGCCGGAGGAAGACCGTCGAAGCGTCGAAATCACATGAAAACTTGCATGTGCTCCTAGGATATGTGTGTCAGAGTGGTGCAAGGTAGGTAGGTGCCATGTGTAGGCCCCAGGTGTTACCCCCTTCCCGGACATGCGTTAACACTTAGTAAAATCTTGGATCTGTACATGGAAACTCCCGCCGCGTCACAACCGGGGCCTAGAATGTGGAAAAGTTGGCCCAACCTTGGCTCTCCATTTACATATGTCCTAAACAAACCAAAACAAGTAGAGAGGCCCACCGAGCTACCCTTATACGGAGAAAGTTATAGGGATAGACGATCTGGGGCCCTCGGTCTAGGGTTTCGCCGGAGGAAGACCGCCAGACTGTCGGAATCACATGAAAACTTGCATGTGCCCCTAGGATATGTGTGTGAGAGTGGTGCAAGGTTGGTAAGTGCCATGTGTAGGCCCCAGGTGTGACCCCCTTCCCGGACATGCGTTAACACTTAGTAAAATCCTAGATCTATACGTCGAAACTCCCGTCGCTTCACAACCGGGGCCTAGAATGTGGCAAAGTTGGCCCAACCTTGGCTCTGCATGTACATATGTCCTAAACAAACCAAAACCAGTAGAGAGGTCCATCGGGCTACCCTCGTATGGATAAAGCTATAGGGTTAGACGATCCGGAGCCCTCGGTCTAGGGTTTCGCCGGAGGAAGATCGCCAGAGCGTCGAAATCACATGAAAACTTGCATGTGCCCCTAGGATATGTGTGTCAGAGTGGTGCAAGGTTGGTTGGTGCCATGTGTAGGCCCTAGGTGTGACCCCCTTCCCGGACATGCGTTAACACTTAGTAAAATTCTGGATCTGTACGTGGAAACTCCCGCCGCGTCACAACCGGGGCCTAGAATGTGGCAAAGCTGGCCCAACCTTGGCTCTCCATGTACATATGTCCTAAACAAACCAAAAAAAGTAGAGAGGTCCACCGGGCTACCCTCGTACAGAGAAATCTATAGGGGTAGACGATCCGGGGCCCTCGGTCTAGGGTTTCGTCGGAGGAAGACCGACGGAGCGTCTGAATCACATAAAAACTTGCACGTGCCCCTCGGATATGTGTGTTACAGTGGTGCAAGGTTGATAGCTGCCATGTGTAGGCCCCAGGTGTGACCCCCTTCCCTGACATGCGTTAACACTTACTAAAATTCTAGATCTGTACATGGAAACTCCCGCCGCGTCACAACCAGGTCCTAGAATGTGGCAAAGTTGGCCCAAACTTTCTCTCCAAGTACATATGTCCTAAACAAACCAAAACAAGTAGAGAGGTCCACCGGGTTACCCTCGTATGGAGAAAGCTATAGGGGTAGACGATCCGGGCCCCCCGGTCTAGGGTTTCGTCGGAGGAAGACCACTGGAGCGTCGGAATCACATGAAAACTTGGATGTTCCCCTAGGATATGTGTGTGAGAGTGGTGCAAGGTTTGTAGGTGCCATGTGTAGGCCCCAAGTGTGACCCCCTTCCCGGACATGCGTTAACACTTAGTAAAATCCTGGATCTGTACGTGGAAACTCTCGCCGCGTCACAACCGGGGCCTAGAATGTGGCAAAGTTGGCCCAACCTTGGCTCTCCATGTAAATATGTCCTAAACAAACCAAAACAAGTTCATAGGTCCACCGGGCTACCCTCGTACAGAGAAAGATATAGGGGTAAACGATCCGGGGTTCTCGGTCTAGGGTTTCGCCGGAGGAAGACCGACGGAGCGTCGGAATCACATGGAAACTTGCATGTGCCCCTAGGATATGTGTGTGAGTGTAGTGCAAGCTTGGTAGGTGCCATGTGTAGGCTCCAGGTGTGACCCCTTCCTGGACATGCGTTAACACTTAGTAAAATCCTGGATCTGTACGTGGAAACTCTCGCCGCGTCACAACCGGGGCCTAGAATGTGGCAAAGTTGGCCCAACCTTGGCTCTCCATGTAAATATGTCCTAAACAAACCAAAACGAGTAGATAGGTCCACCGGGCTACCCTCGTACGGAGAAAGCTAAGGGGTAGACGATCCGGGGTTCTCGGTCTAGGGTTTCGCCGGAGGAAGACCGCCGAAGCGTCGAAATCACATGAAAACATGCATTTGCCCCTAGGATATGTGTGTCAGAGTGGTGCGAGGTAGGTAGGTGCCATGTGTAGGCCCCAGGTGTTACCCCCTTCCCGGACATGCGTTAACACTTAGTAAAATCTTGGATCTGTACATGGAAACTCCAGCCGCATCACAACCGGGGCCTATAATGTGGAAAAGTTGGCCCAACCTTGGCTCTCCATTTACATATGTCCTAAACAAAGCAAAACAAGTAGAGAGGCCCACCGAGCTACCCTTATACGGAGAAAGTTATAGGGGTAGACGATCTGGGGCCCTCGTCTAGGGTTTCGCCGGTGGAAGACCGCCAGAGTGTCGGAATCACATGAAAACTTGCATTTGCCCCTAGGATATGTGTGTGAGAGTGGTGCAAGGTTGGTAGGTGCCATGTGTAGGCCCCAGGTGTGACCCCCTTCCCGGACATGCGTTAACACTTAGTAAAATCCTAGATCTATACGTCGAAACTCCCGCCGCGTCACAACCGGGGCCTGGAATGTGGCAAAGTTGGCCCAACCTTGGCTCTACATGTACATATGTCCTAAACAAACCAAAACAAGTAGAGAGGTCCATCGGCTACCCTCGTATGGATAAAGCTATAGGGTTAGACGATCCGGAGCCCACGGTCTAGGGTTTCGCCGGAGGAAGACCGCCAGAGCGTCGGAATCGGATGAAGACTTGCATGTGCCCCTAGGATATGTGTGTCAGAGTGGTGCAAGGTTGGTCGGTGCCATGTGTAGGCCCTAGGTGTGACCCCCTTCCCGGACATGCGTTAACACTTAGTAAAATTCTGGATTTGTACGTGGAAACTCCCGCCGCGTCACAACCGGGGCCTAGAATGTGGCAAAGCTGGCCCAACCTTGGCTCTCCATGTACGTATGTCCTAAACAAACCAAAAAAAGTAGAGAGGTCCACCGGGCTACCCTCGTACAGAGAAAGCTATAGGGGTAGACGATCCGGGGCCCTCAGTATAGGGTTTCGTCGGAGGAAGACCGACGGAGCGTCTGAATCACATAAAACCTTGCATGTGCCCCTCGGATATGTGTGTTACAGTGGTGCAAGGTTGATAGCTGCCATGTGTAGGCCCCAGGTGTGACCCCCTTCCCTGACATGCGTTAACACTTACTAGAATTCTAGATCTGTACATGGAAACTCCCGCCGCGTCACAACCAGGTCCTAGAATGTGGCAAAGGTGGCCCAAACTTGCTCTCCAAGTACATATGTCCTAAACAAACCAAAACAAGTAGAGAGGTCCACCGGGTTACCCTCGTATGGAGAAAGCTATAGGGTAGACGATCCGGGCCCCCCGGTCTAGGGTTTCGTCGGAGGAAGACCACTGGAGCGTTGGAATCACATGAAAACTTGGATGTGCCCCTAGGATATGTGTGTGAGAGTGGTGCAAGGTTGGTAGGTGCCATCTGTAGGCCCCAAGTGTGACCCCCTTCCCGGACATGCGTTAACACTTAGTAAAATCCTCGATCTATACGTGGAAACTCTCGCCGCGTCACAACCGGGGCCTAGAATGTGGCAAAGTTGGCCCAACCTTGGCTCTCCATGTAAATATGTCCTAAACAAACCAAAACAAGTAGATAGGTCCACCGGGCTACCCTCGTACGGAGAAAGCTATAGGGGTAGACGATCCGGGGTTCTCGGTCTAGGGTTTCGTCGGAGGAAGACCGACGGAGCGTCGGAATCACATGAAAACTTGCATGATCCCCTAGGATATGTGTGTGAGTGTAGTGCAAGCTTGGTAGGTGCCATGTGTAGGCTCCAAGTGTGACCCCTTCCCGGACATGCGTTAACACTTAGTAAAATCCTGGATTTGTACGTGGAAACTCTCGCCGCGTCACAACCAGCGCGTAGAATGTGGCAAAGTTGGCCCAACCTTGGCTCTCCATGTAAATATGTCCTAAACAAACCAAAACAAGTAGATTGGTCCACCGGGATACCCTCGTACGGAGAAAGCTATAGGAGTAGACGATCCGGGGTTCTCGGTCTAGGGTTTCGCCGGAGGAAGACCGCCGGAGCGTCGAAATCACATGAAAACTTGCATGTGCCCCTAGGATATGTGTGTGAGAGTGGTGCATTGTTGGTAGGTGCCATGTGTAGGCCCCAAGTGTGACCCCCTTCCCGGACATGCGTTAACACTTAGTAAAATCCTAGATCTATACGTCGAAACTCCCGCCGCATCACAACCGGGGCCTAGAATGTGGCAAAGTTGGCCCAACCTTGGCTCTGCATGTACATATGTCCTAAACAAACCAAAACAAGTAGAGAGGTCCATCGGGCTACCCTCGTACGGATAAAGCTATAGGGGTAGACGATCCAGTGCCCTCGGTCTAGGGTTTCGCCGAAGGAAGACGGCCAGAGCGTCGAAATCACATGAAAACTTGCATGTGCCCCTAGGATATGTGTGTCAGAGTGGTGCAAGGTTGGTAGGTGCCATGTGTAGGCCCCAGGTATCACCCCTTCCCGGAGATGCGTTAACACTTAGTAAAATCCTGGATCTGTCCGTGGAAACTCCCGCCGCGTCACAACCAGGGCCTAGAATGTGGCAAAGTTGGCCCAACCTTTGATCTCCATGTACATATGTCCTAAACAAACCAAAGCGATAAGAGAGGTCCACCGGGCTACCCTCATACAGAGAAAGCTATAGGGGTGGACGATCCGGGGCCCTCGGTCTAGGGTTTCGTCGGAGGAAGACCGACGGAGCGTCTGAATCACATAAAAACTTGCATGTGGCCCTCGGATATGTGTGTTACAGTGGTGCAAGGTTGATAGCTGCCATGTGTAGGCCCCAGGTGTGACCCCCTTCCCTGACATGCGTTAACACTTACTAAAATTCTAGATCTGTACATGGAAACTCCCGCCGCGTCACAACCAGGTCCTAGAATGTGGCAAAGTTGGCCCAAACTTGCTCTCCAAGTACATATGTCCTAAACAAACCAAAACAAGTAGAGAGGTCCACCGGGTTACCCTCGTATGGAGAAAGCTATAGGGGTAGACGATCCGGGCCCCCCGGTCTAGGGTTTCGTCGGAGGAAGACCACTGGAGCGTCGGAATCACATGAAAACTTGGATGTGCCCCTAGGATATGTGTGTGAGAGTGGTGCAAGGTTGGTAGGTGCCATCTGTAGGCCCCAAGTGTGACCCCCTTCCCGGACATGCGTTAACACTTAGTAAAATCCTCGATCTGTACGTGGAAACTCTCGCCGCGTCACAACCGGGGCCTAGAATGTGGCAAAGTTGGCCCAACCTTGGCTCTCCATGTAAATATGTCCTAAACAAACCAAAACAAGTTCATAGGTCCATCGGGCTACCCTCGTACGGAGAAAGATATAGGGGTAAACGATCCGGGGTTCTCGGTCTAGGGTTTCGTCGGAGGAAGACCGACGGAGCGTCGGAATCACATGAAAACTTGCATGATCCCCTAGGATATGTGTGTGAGTGTAGTGCAAGCTTGGTAGGTTCCATGTGTAGGCTCCAAGTGTGACCCCTTCCCGGACATGCGTTAACACTTAGTAAAATCCTGGATCTGTACGTGGAAACTCTCGCCGCGTCACAACCAGGGCGTAGAATGTGGCAAAGTTGGCCCAACCTTGGCTCTCAATGTAAATATGTCCTAAACAAACCAAAACAAGTAGATTGGTCCACCGGGATACCCTTGTACGGAGAAAGCTATAGGAGTAGACGATCCGGGGTTCTCGGTCTAGGGTTTCGCCGGAGGAAGACCGCCGGAGCGTCAAAATCACATGAAAACTTGCATGTGCCCCTAGGATATGTCTGTGAGAGTGGTGCATTGTTGGTAGGTGCCATGTGTAGGCCCCAAGTGTGACCCCCTTCCCGGACATGCGTTAACACTTAGTAAAATCCTAGATCTATACGTCGAAACTCCCGCCGCGTCACAACCGGGGCCTAGAATGTGGCAAAGTTGGCCCAACCTTGGCTCTGCATGTACATATGTCCTAAACAAACCAAAACAAGTAGAGAGGTCCATCGGGCTACCCTCGTATGGATAAAGCTATAGGGTTAGACGATCCGGGCCCACGGTCTAGGGTTTCGCCGGAGGAAGACCGCCAGAGCGTCGGAATCACATGAAAACTTGCATGTGCCCCTAGGATATGTGTGTCAGAGTGGTGCAAGGTTGGTCGGTGCCATGTGTAGGCCCTAGGTGTGACCCCCTTCTCGGACATGCGTTAACACTTAGTAAAATTCTGGATTTGTACGTGGAAACTCCCGCCGCGTCACAACCGAGGCCTAGAATGTGGCAAAGCTGGCCCAACCTTGGCTCTCCATGTACGTATGTCCTAAACAAACCAAAAAAAGTAGAGAGGTCCACCGGGCTACCCTCGTACAGAGAAAGCTATAGGGGTAGACGATCCGGGGCCCTCGGTCTAGGGTTTCGTCGGAGGAAGACCGACGGAGCGTCTGAATCACATAAAAACTTGCATGTGCCCCTCGGATATGTGTGTTACAGTGGTGCAAGGTTGATACCTGCCATGTGTAGGCCCCAGGTGTGACCCCCTTCCCTGACATGCGTTAACACTTACTAGAATTCTAGATCTGTACATGGAAACTCCCGCCGTGTCACAACCAGGTCCTAGAATGTGGCAAAGGTGGCCCAAACTTACTCTCCAAGTACATATGTCCTAAACAAACCGAAACAAGTAGAGAGGTCCACCGGGTTACCCTCGTATGGAGAAAGCTATAGGGGTAGACGATCCGGGCCCCCCGGTCTAGGGTTTCGTCGGAGGAAGACCACTGGAGCGTCGGAATCACATGAAAACTTGGATGTGCCCCTAGGATATGTGTGTGAGAGTGGTGCAAGGTTGGTAGGTGCCATCTGTAGGCCCCAGGTATGACCCCCTTCCCGGACATGCGTTAATACTTAGTAAAATCCTGGATCTGTACGTGGAAACTCTCGCCGCGTCACAACCAGGGCCTAGAATGTGGCAAAGTTGGCCCAACCTTGGCCCTCCATGTAAATATGTCCTAAACAAACCAAAACAAGTAGATAGGTCCATTGGGCTACCCTCGTACAGAGAAAGCTATAGGGGTAGACGATCCGGGGTTCTCGGTCTAGGGTTTCGTCGGAGGAAGACCGACGGAGCGTCGGAATCACATGAAAACTTGCATGTTCCCCTAGGATATGTGTGTGAGTGTAGTGCAAGCTTGGTAGGTGCCATGTGTAGGATCCAAGTGTGACCCCTTCCCGGACATGCGTTAACACTTAGTAAAATCCTCGATCTGTACGTGGAAACTCTCGCCGCGTCACAACCAGGGCGTAGAATGTGGCAAAGTTGGCCCAACCTTGGCTCTCCATGTAAATATGTCCTAAACAAACCAAAACAAGTAGATTGGTCCTCCGGGATACCCTTGTACGGAGAAAGCTATAGGAGTAGACGATCCGGGGTTCTCGGTCTAGGGTTTTGCCGGAGGAAGACCGCCGGAGCGTCGAAATCACATGAAAACTTGCATGTGCCCCTAGGATATGTGTGTGAGAGTGGTGCATTGTTGGTAGGTGCCATGTGTAGGCCCCAGGTGTGACCCCCTTCCCGGACATGCGTTAACACTTAGTAAAATCCTAGATCTATACGTCGAAACTCCCGCCGCGTCACAACCGGGGCCTAGAATGTGGCAAAGTTGGCCAAACCTTGGCTCTGCATGTACATATGTCCTAAACAAACCAAAACAAGTAGAGAGGTCCATCGGGCTACCCTCATATGGATAAAGCTATTGGGGTAGACGATCCAGTGCCCTCGGTCTAGGGTTTCGCCGGAGGAAGACCGCTAGAGCGTCGGAATCACATGAAAACTTGCATGTGCCCCTAGGATATGTGTGTCAGAGTGGTGCAAGGTTGGTCGGTGCCATGTGTAGGCCCTAGGTGTGACCCCTTCCCGGACATGCGTTAACACTTAGTAAAATCCTGGATCTGTACGTGGAAACTCCCGCCGCGTCACAACCGAGGCCTAGAATGTGGCAAAGCTGGCCCAACCTTGGCTCTCCATGTACGTATGTCCTAAACAAACCAAAAAAAGTAGAGAGGTCCACCGGGCTACCCTCGTACAGAGAAAGCTATAGGGGTAGACAATCCGGGGCCCTCGGTCTAGGG
The DNA here is from genome assembly GCA_916181665.1 of Avena sativa. Taxonomy (NCBI): domain Eukaryota; kingdom Viridiplantae; phylum Streptophyta; class Magnoliopsida; order Poales; family Poaceae; genus Avena; species Avena sativa. The sequence continues at coordinate 461,547,053 of OV702297.1, read as the reverse complement.
TTTCGTCGGAGGAAGACCGACGGAGCGTATGAATCACATAAAAACTTGCATGTGCCCCTCGGATATGTGTGTTATAGTGGTGCAAGGTTGATACCTGCCATGTGTAGGCCCTAGGTGTGACCCCCTTCCCTGACATGCGTTAACACTTACTAGAATTCTAGATCTGTACATGGAAACTCCCGCCGCGTCACAACCAGGTCCTAGAATGTGGCAAAGGTGGCCCAAACTTACTCTCCAAGTACATATGTCCTAAACAAACCGAAACAAGTAGAGAGGTCCACCGGGTTACCCTCGTATGGAGAAAGCTATAGGGGTAGACGATCCGGGCCCCCCAGTCTAGGGTTTCGTCGGAGGAAGACCACTGGAGCGTCGGAATCACATGAAAACTTGGATGTGCCCCTAGGATATGTGTGTGAGAGTGGTGCAAGGTTGGTAGGTGCCATCTGTAGGCCCCAAGTGTGACCCCCTTCCCGGACATGCGTTAACACTTAGTAAAATCCAGGATCTGTACGTGGAAACTCTCGCCGCGTCACAACCGGGGCCTAGAATGTGGCAAAGTTGGCCAAACCTTGGCTCTCCATGTAAATATGTCCTAAACAAACCAAAACATGTAGATAGGTCCATTGGGCTACCCTCGTACAGAGAAAGCTATAGGGGTAGACGATCCGGGGTTCTCGGTCTAGGGTTTCGTCGGAGGAAGACCGACGGAGCGTCGGAATCACATGAAAACTTGCATGTTCCCCTAGGATATGTGTGTGAGTGTAGTGCAAGCTTGGTAGGTGCCATGTGTAGGATCCAAGTGTGACCCCTTCCCGGACATGCGTTAACACTTAGTAAAATCCTGGATCTGTACGTGGAAACTCTCGACGCGTCACAACCAGGGCGTAGAATGTGGCAAAGTTGGCCCAACCTTGGCTCTCCATGTAAATATGTCCTAAACAAACCAAAACAAGTAGATTGGTCCTCCTGGATACCCTTGTACGGAGAAAGCTATAGGAGTAGACGATCCGGGGTTCCCGTTCTAGGGTTTTGCCGGAGGAAGACCGCCGGAGCGTCGAAATCACATGAAAACTTGCATGTGCCCCTAGGATATGTGTGTGAGAGTGGTGCATGGTTGGTAGGTGCCATGTGTAGGCCCCAGGTGTGACCCCCTTCCCGGACATGCGTTAACACTTAGTAAAATCCTAGATCTATACGTCGAAACTCCCGCCGCGTCACAACCGGGGCCTAGAATGTGGCAAAGTTGGCCCAACCTTGGCTCTGCATGTACATATGTCCTAAACAAACCAAAACAAGTAGAGAGGTCCATCGGGCTACCCTCGTATGGATAAAGCTATAGGGTTAGACGATCCGGAGCCCACGGTCTAGGGTTTCGCCGGAGGAAGACCGCCAGAGCGTCGGAATCACATGAAAACTTGCATGTGCCCCTAGGATATGTGTGTCAGAGTGGTGCAAGGTTGGTCGGTGCCATGTGTAGGCCCTAGGTGTGACCCCCTTCTCGGACATGCGTTAACACTTAGTAAAATTCTGGATTTGTACGTGGAAACTCCCGCCGCGTCACAACCGAGGCCTAGAATGTGGCAAAGCTGGCCCAACCTTGGCTCTCCATGTACGTATGTCCTAAACAAACCAAAAAAAGTAGAGAGGTCCACCGGGCTACCCTCGTACAGAGAAAGCTATAGGGGTAGACGATCCGGGGCCCTCGGTCTAGGGTTTCGTCGGAGGAAGACCGACGGAGCGTCTGAATCACATAAAAACTTGCATGTGCCCCTCGGATATGTGTGTTACAGTGGTGCAAGGTTGATACCTGCCATGTGTAGGCCCTAGGTGTGACCCCCTTCCCTGACATGCGTTAACACTTACTAGAATTCTAGATCTGTACATGGAAACTCCCGCCGTGTCACAACCAGGTCCTAGAATGTGGCAAAGGTGGCCCAAACTTACTCTCCAAGTACATATGTCCTAAACAAACCGAAACAAGTAGAGAGGTCCACCGGGTTACCCTCGTATGGAGAAAGCTATAGGGGTAGACGATCCGGGCCCCCCGGTCTAGGGTTTCGTCGGAGGAAGACCACTGGAGCGTCGGAATCACATGAAAACTTGGATGTGCCCCTAGGATATGTGTGTGAGAGTGGTGCAAGGTTGGTAGGTGCCATCTGTAGGCCCCAAGTGTGACCCCCTTCCCGGACATGCGTTAACACTTAGTAAAATCCTGGATCTGTACGTGGAAACTCTCGCCGCGTCACAACCAGGGCCTAGAATGTGGCAAAGTTGGCCCAACCTTGGCCCTCCATGTAAATATGTCCTAAACAAACCAAAACAAGTAGATAGGTCCATTGGGCTACCCTCGTACAGAGAAAGCTATAGGGGTAGACGATCCGGGGTTCTCGGTCTAGGGTTTCGTCGGAGGAAGACCGACGGAGCGTCGGAATCACATGAAAACTTGCATGTTCCCCTAGGATATGTGTGTGAGTGTAGTGCAAGCTTGGTAGGTGCCATGTGTAGGATCCAAGTGTGACCCCTTCCCGGACATGCGTTAACACTTAGTAAAATCCTCGATCTGTACGTGGAAACTCTCGCCGCGTCACAACCAGGGCGTAGAATGTGGCAAAGTTGGCCCAACCTTGGCTCTCCATGTAAATATGTCCTAAACAAACCAAAACAAGTAGATTGGTCCTCCGGGATACCCTTGTACGGAGAAAGCTATAGGAGTAGACGATCCGGGGTTCTCGGTCTAGGGTTTTGCCGGAGGAAGACCGCCGGAGCGTCGAAATCACATGAAAACTTGCATGTGCCCCTAGGATATGTGTGTGAGAGTGGTGCATTGTTGGTAGGTGCCATGTGTAGGCCCCAGGTGTGACCCCCTTCCCGGACATGCGTTAACACTTAGTAAAATCCTAGATCTATACGTCGAAACTCCCGCCGCGTCACAACCGGGGCCTAGAATGTGGCAAAGTTGGCCAAACCTTGGCTCTGCATGTACATATGTCCTAAACAAACCAAAACAAGTAGAGAGGTCCATCGGGCTACCCTCATATGGATAAAGCTATTGGGGTAGACGATCCAGTGCCCTCGGTCTAGGGTTTCGCCGGAGGAAGACCGCTAGAGCGTCGGAATCACATGAAAACTTGCATGTGCCCCTAGGATATGTGTGTCAGAGTGGTGCAAGGTTGGTCGGTGCCATGTGTAGGCCCTAGGTGTGACCCCTTCCCGGACATGCGTTAACACTTAGTAAAATCCTGGATCTGTACGTGGAAACTCCCGCCGCGTCACAACCGAGGCCTAGAATGTGGCAAAGCTGGCCCAACCTTGGCTCTCCATGTACGTATGTCCTAAACAAACCAAAAAAAGTAGAGAGGTCCACCCGGCTACCCTCGTACAGAGAAAGCTATAGGGGTAGACAATCCGGGGCCCTCGGTCTAGGGTTTCGTCGGAGGAAGACCGACGGAGCGTATGAATCACATAAAAACTTGCATGTGCCCCTCGGATATGTGTGTTATAGTGGTGCAAGGTTGATACCTGCCATGTGTAGGCCCTAGGTGTGACCCCCTTCCCTGACATGCGTTAACACTTACTAGAATTCTAGATCTGTACATGGAAACTCCCGCCGCGTCACAACCAGGTCCTAGAATGTGGCAAAGGTGGCCCAAACTTACTCTCCAAGTACATATGTCCTAAACAAACCGAAACAAGTAGAGAGGTCCACCGGGTTACCCTCGTATGGAGAAAGCTATAGGGGTAGACGATCCGGGCCCCCCAGTCTAGGGTTTCGTCGGAGGAAGACCACTGGAGCGTCGGAATCACATGAAAACTTGGATGTGCCCCTAGGATATGTGTGTGAGAGTGGTGCAAGGTTGGTAGGTGCCATCTGTAGGCCCCAAGTGTGACCCCCTTCCCGGACATGCGTTAACACTTAGTAAAATCCTGGATCTGTACGTGGAAACTCTCGCCGCGTCACAACCGGGGCCTAGAATGTGGCAAAGTTGGCCAAACCTTGGCTCTCCATGTAAATATGTCCTAAACAAACCAAAACATGTAGATAGGTCCATTGGGCTACCCTCGTACAGAGAAAGCTATAGGGGTAGACGATCCGGGGTTCTCGGTCTAGGGTTTCGTCGGAGGAAGACCGACGGAGCGTCGGAATCACATGAAAACTTGCATGTTCCCCTAGGATATGTGTGTGAGTGTAGTGCAAGCTTGGTAGGTGCCATGTGTAGGATCCAAGTGTGACCCCTTCCCGGACATGCGTTAACACTTAGTAAAATCCTGGATCTGTACGTGGAAACTCTCGACGCGTCACAACCAGGGCGTAGAATGTGGCAAAGTTGGCCCAACCTTGGCTCTCCATGTAAATATGTCCTAAACAAACCAAAACAAGTAGATTGGTCCTCCTGGATACCCTTGTACGGAGAAAGCTATAGGAGTAGACGATCCGGGGTTCCCGTTCTAGGGTTTTGCCGGAGGAAGACCGCCGGAGCGTCGAAATCACATGAAAACTTGCATGTGCCCCTAGGATATGTGTGTGAGAGTGGTGCATTGTTGGTAGGTGCCATGTGTAGGCCCCAGGTGTGACCCCCTTCCCGGACATGCGTTAACACTTAGTAAAATCCTAGATCTATACGTCGAAACTCCCGCCGCGTCACAACCGGGGCCTAGAATGTGGCAAAGTTGGCCCAACCTTGGCTCTCCATGTACATATGTCCTAAAAAACCAAAACAAGTAGAGAGGTCCACTGGGCTACCCTCGTATGGAGAAAGCTATAGGGGTAGACGATCTGAGGCCCTCGGTCTAGGGTTTCGCCGGAGGAAGACCGCCGGAGCGTCGGAATCACAAGAAAACTTGCATGTGCCCCTAGGATATGTGTGCGAGAGTGGTGCAAGGTTGGTAGGTGCCATGTGTAGGCCCCAGGTGTGACCCCCTTCCCGGACATGCGTTAACACTTAGTAAAATCCTGGATCTGTACGTGGAAACTCCCGCCGCGTCATAACCGGGGCCTAGAATGTGGCAAAGTTGGCCCAACCTTGGCTCTCCATGTACATATGTCCTAAACAAACCAAAATATGTACAGAGGTCCACTGGGCTACCCTCGTACAGAGAAAGCTATAGGGGTAGACGATCCGAGGCCCTCGGTCTAGGGTTTCGCCGGAGGAAGACCGCCGGAGCGTCGGAATCACATGAAAACTTGCATGTGCTCCTAGGATATGTGTGTGAGAGTGGTGCAAGGTTGGTAGCAGCCATGTGTAGGCCCCAGGTGTGACCCCCTTCCCGGACATGCGTTAATACTTAGTAAAATCCTGGATCTAAACATGGAAACTCCCGCCGTGTCACAACCAGGGCCTAGACTGTTGCAAAGTTGGCCCAACCTTGTCTCTCCATGTACATATGTCCTAAATAAACCAAAAAAGTAGAGAGTTCTACTTGGCTACCCTCGTACGGAGAAAGCTATGGGGTAGACCATCTGGGGCCCTCGGTCTAGGGTTTTGCCGGAGGAAGACCGTCGGAGCGTCAGAATCACATGAAAACTTGCATGTGCCCCTAGGATATGTGTGCGAGAGTGGTGCAAGGTTGGTAGGTGACATGTGTAGGCCCCAGGTGTGACCCCTTCCCGGACATGCGTTAACACTTAGTAAAATCCTGGATCTGTACGTGGAAACTCCCGCCGCGTCACAACCGAGGCCTAGAATGTGGCAAAGTTGGCCCAACCTTGGATCTCCATGTACATATGTCCTAAACAAACCAAAACAAGTAGAGAGGTCCACCGGGCTACCCTCGTACGGAGAAAGCTATAGGGTAGACGATCCGGGGCCCTTGGTCTAGGGTTTCGCCGGACGAAGACCGCCAGAGCGTCGAAATCACATGAAAACTTGCATGTGCCCCTAGGATATGTGTGTGAGAGTGGTGCAAGGTTGGTAGGTGCCATGTGTAGGCGCCAGGTGTGACCCCCTTCCCGGACATGCGTTAACTCTTAGTAAAATCGTGGATCTGTACTTCGAAACTCCCGCCGCGTCACAACCGAGGCCTAGAATGTGGAAAAGTTCGCCCAACCTTGGCTCTCCATGTACATATGTCCTAAACAAACCAAAACAAGTAGAGTGGTCCATTGGGTTACCCTCATACGGAGAAAGCTATAGGGGTAGACGATCCGGGGCCCTCAGTCTAGGGTTTCGTCGGAGGAAGACCGTCGGAGCGTCGGAATCACATGAAAACTTGCATGTGCCCCCTAGGATATGTGTGTTAGAGTAGTGCAAGGTTGGTAGGTGCCATGTGTAGGCCCCAGGTATGACCCCCTTCCCAGACATGCGTTAACACTTAGTAAAATCCTGGATTTGTACGTGGAAACTCCCGCCGCGTCACTAGAATGTGGCAAAGTTGGCCCAACCTTGGCTCACCATGTACATATGTCTTAAACAAACCAAAAAAAGTAGAGAGGTCCACTGGGTTACCCTCGTATGGAGAAACCTATAGGGATAGACGATCTGAGGCCCTCAGTCTAGGGTTTCGCCGGAGGAAGACCGCCGGAGCGTCGGAATCACAAGAAAAATTGCATGTGCCCCTAGGATATGTGTGCGAGAGTGGTGCAAGATTGGTAGGTGCCATGTGTAGGCCCTAGGTGTGACCCCCTTCCCGGACATGCGTTAACACTTAGTAAAATTCTGGATCTATACGTGGAAACTCCCGCCGCGTCAAAACCAGGGCCTAGAATGTGGAAAAGTTGGCCCAACCTTGGCTCTCCATGTACATATGTCCTAAACAAACCAAAACAAGTAGAGAGGTCCAACAGGCTACCATTGTACGGAGAAAGCAATAGGGGTAGACGATCCGGGGCCCCCGGTCTAGGGTTTCGCCAGACGAAGACCTTCGGAGCGTGGGAATCACATGAAAACTTGCACGTGCCCCTAGGATATGTGTGTGAGATTGGTGAAAGGTTGGTAGGTGCCATGTGTAGGCCCCAAGTGTGACCCCTTCCCAGACATGCGTTAACACTTAGTAAAATCCTGGATCTATACGTGGAAACTCTCGCCGCGTCACAACCGGGGCCTAGAATGTGGCAAAGTTGGCCCAACCTTGGTTCTCCATGTAAATATGTCCTAAACAAACCAAAACAAGTAGATAGGTCTACCGGGCTACCCTCGTGCGGAGAAAGCTATAGGGGTAGACGATCTGGGGTTCTCGGTCTAGGGTTTCGCCGGAGGAAGACCGCCGGAGCGTCGAAATCACATGAAAACTTGCATGTGCCCCTAGGATATGTGTGTGAGAGTGGTGCAAGGTAGGTAGGTGCCATGTGTAGCCCCAGGTGTTACCCCCTTCCCGGACATGCGTTAACACTTAGTAAAATCTTGGATCTGTACATGGAAACTTCCGCCGCGTCACAACCGGGGCCTAGAATGTGGAAAAGTTGGCCCAACCTTGGCTGTCCATTTACATATGTCCTAAACAAACCAAAACAAGTAGAGAGGCCCACCGAGCTACCCTTATACGGAGAAAGTTACAGGGGTAGACGATCTGGGGCCCTCGGTCTAGGGTTTCGCCAGAGGAAGACCGCCAGAGTGTCGGAATCACATGAAAACTTCCACGTGCTCCTAGGATATGTGTGTGAGAGTGGTGCAAGGTTGGTAGATTCTATGTGTAGGCCCCAGGTGTGACCCCCTTCCCGGACATGCGTTAACACTTAGTAAAATCCTAGATCTATACGTCGAAACACCCGCCGCGTCACAACCGGGGCCTAGAATGTGGAAAAGTTGGCCCAACCTTGGCTCTGCATGTAAATATGTCCTAAACAAACCAAAACAAGTAGAGAGGTCCATCGGGCTACCCTCGTACGGATAAAGCTATAGGGGTAGACGATCCGGTGCCCTCGGTCTAGGGTTTCGCCGGAGGAAGACCGCCAGAGCGTCGGAATCACATGAAAACTTGCATGTGCCCCTAGGATATGTGTGTGAGAGTGGTGCAAGGTTGGTAGGTGCCATGTGTAGGCCCCAGGTATGACCCCTTCCCGGACATGCGTTAACACTTAGTAAAATCTTGGATCTGTACGTGGAAACTCCCGCCGCATCACAACCGGGGCCTAGAATGTGGCAAAGCTGGCCCAACCTTGGCTCTCCATGTACATATGTCCTAAACAAACCAAAAAAAGTAGAGAGGTCAACCGGGCTACCCTCGTACAGAGAAAGCTATAGGGGTAGACGATCCGGGGCCCTCGGTCTAGGGTTTCGTCGGAGGAAGACAGACGGAGCGTCGGAATCACATGAAAACTTGCATGTGCCCCTAGGATATGTGTGTGAGTGTAGTGCAAGCTTGGTAGGTGCCATCTGTAGGCTCCAGGTGTGACCCCTTCCCGGACATGCGTTAACACTTAGTAAAATCCTGGATCTGTATGTGGAAACTCCCGCCACGTCACAACCAGGGCCTAGAATGTGGCAAAGTTGGCCCAATCTTGGATCTCCATGTACATATGTCCTAAACAAACCAAAGCAAGTAGAGAGGTCCACCGGGCTACCCTCGTACAGAGAAAGCTATAGGGGTGGACGATCTGGGCCCTCGGTCTAGGGTTTCGCCGGAGGAAGACCGCCGGAGCGTCGAAATCACATGAAAACTTGCATGTGCCCCTAGGATATTTGTGTGAGAGTGGTGCAAGGTTGGTAGGTGCCATGTGTACGCCCCAGGTGTGACCCCCTTCCCGGACATGCGTTAACACATAGTAAAATCCTGGATCTAGACATCGAAACTCCCGCCGCGTCACAACCGGGGCCTAGAATGTGGCAAAGTTGGCCCAACCTTCGCTATCCATGTACATATGTCCTAAACAGACCAAAACAAGTAGAGAGGTCCACTGGGCTACCCTCGTACAGATAAATCTATAGGGGTAGACGATCCGGGGCCCTTGGTCTAGGGTTTCGCCCGAGAAAGACCGCCGGAGCATCGGAATCACATGAAAACTTGCATGTGCCCCTACGATATTTGTGTTAGAGTGGTGCAAGGTTGGTAGGTGCCATGTGTAGGCCCCAGGTATGACCCCCTTCCCGGACATGTGTTAATACTTAGTAAAATCCTGGATCTCTTCGTGGAAACTCCCGCCGCATCACATCCGGGGCCTAGAATGTGGCAAAGTTTGCCCAACCTTGGCTCTCCATGTACATATGTCCTAAACAAACCAAAAAAAGTAGAGAGGTCCACTGGGCTACCGTCGTACGGAGAAAGCTAAAGGGGTAGTCGATCCGGAGCCCTCGGTCTAGGGTTTCGCCGGAGGAAGACCGCCGGAGCGTCGAAATCACATGAAAACTTGCATGTGCCCCTAGGATATGTGTGTGAGAGTGGTGCAAGGTTGGTAGCTGCCATGTGTAGGCCCCAGGTGTGACCCCCTTCCCGGACATACGTTAACACTTAGTCAAATCGTAGATCTGTACATGGAAACTCCCGCCGTGTCACAACCAGGGCCTAGAATGTTGTAAAGTTCGACCAACCATGGCTCTCCATGTACATATGTCCTAAACAAACCAAAACAAGTAGAGAGGTCCACCGGGCTACCTTCGTACGGAGAAAGCTATAGGGGTAGACGATCCGGGGACCTCGGTCTAGGGTTTCGCTGGACGAAGACCGCCGGAGTGTCGGAATCACATGAAAACTTGCATGTGACCCTAGGATATGTGTGTTAGAATGGTGCATTGTTGGTAGGTTCCATGTGTAGGCCCCAGGTGTGACCCCTTGTCGGACATGCGTTAACACTTAGTAAAATCCTGGATCTGTACGTGGAAACTCCCGCCGCGTCACAACCGGGGCCTAGAATGTGGCAAAGTTGGCCCAACCTTGGATCTCCATGTCATTATGTCCTAAACAAACCAAAACAAGTAGAGAGGTCCACCGGGCTACCCTCATACGGAGAAAGCTATAGCGGTAGACGATCCGGGGCCCTCGGTCTAGGGTTTCGCCGGAGGAAGACCGCCGGAGCATCGAAATCACATGAAAACTTGCATGTGCTCCTAGGATATGTGTGTGAGAGTGGTGCAAGGTTGGTAGATGGCATGTGTAGGCCCCAGGTGTGACCCCCTTCCCGGACATGCGTTAACACTTAGTAAAATCCTAGATCTGTACGTCGAAACTGCCGCCGTGTCATAACCGGGGCCTAGAATGTGGCAAAGTTGGCCCAACCTTGGCTCTCCATGTACATATGTCCTAAACAAACCAAAACAAGTAGAGAGGTCCACTGGGCTACCCTCGTACGGAGGAAGTTATAGGGGTAGATGATCCGGGGCCCTCGATCTAGGGTTTCGCCGGAGGAAGACCGCCGGAGCATCGGAATCACATGAAAATTTGCATGTGCCCCTAGGATATGTGTGTTACAGTGGTGCAAGGTTGGTAGGTCCCATGTGTAGGCCCCAGGTATGACCCCCTTCTCGGACATGCGTGAACACTTAGTAAAATCCTGGATCTGTATGTGGAAACTCCCGCCGCGTCATAACCGGAGCCTAGAATGTGGCAAAGTTGGCCCAACATTGGCTCTCCATGTACATATATCCTAAACAAACCAAAAAAAGTAGAGTGGTCCATTGGGTTACCCTCGTACGGAGAAAGCTATAGGGGTAGACGATCCGGGGCCCTCAGTCTAGGGTTTCGCCGGAGGAAGACCGCCGGAGCGTCGGAATCACATGAAAACTTGCATGTGACCCTAGGATATGTGTGTTAGAGTAGTGCAAGGTTGGTAGGTGCCATGTGTAGGCCCCAGGTATGACCCCCTTCCCGGACATGCGTTAACACTTAGTAAAATCCTGGATCTGTACGTGGAAACTCCCGCCGCGTCACAACCGGGGCCTAGAATGTGGCAAAGTTGGCCCAACCTTGGCTCTCCATGTACATATGTCCTAAACAAACCAAAACAAGTAGAGAGGTCCACCGGGCTACCCTCGTACGGAGATAGCTATAGCGGTAGACGATCCGGGCCCCCGGTCTAGGGTTTCGCCGGAGGAAGACCACCGGAGCGTCGGAATCACATGAAAACTTGCATGTTCCCCTAGGATATGTGTGTGAGAGTGATGCAAGGTTGGTAGGTGCCATGTGTAGGCCTCAGGTGTGACCCCCTTCTCAGACTGCTGTTAACACTTAGTAAAATCCTGGATCTGTACATGTTCCTAAACCCCACAGTAAAGTCCATTGGTAAACCCTCGTATGGAGGGTAGATTCATGGGGCCCACGTCTATGGTTTGCTTGGAAAACAAGCACGAGAGAAAGAAAACTATATGGTAATAATATATTATAGTTTCTTATGTTTTAGTTTACACCAAATGATTTAGTAATAATATAGATTTAAATATGAGAAAAAAACTGAATAAATATGAGACACAAAATATTAAAATATTTAAATTAGTAAATATATTTAAATAAATAGATTGAAACTGAAGAAAATATAAAAGAGAAAGAAATGTCAAAGCTACGCTTACGGTGGCCGTTGACGTAGGGCTAACTAGATCGAGTGAAACTAAAAAAATCAAAGCTACGCCGACGGCCGTAGGGCTAATTAGATCGTGTGAAACTAAAAAAGAAAACAATAAAAGCTACACCGACGGTGGCCGTCGGCGTAGGTCTAACCTTAAATCAAGTGAAAGGGGCTGGCCGAACCGGACTAGCCCCGTACCCACTTCTCCCCTGCGATCCAGCCGCCACGACCTCGATCCCGCCACCACCTGCTCCTTCCCGAGCTTGGGGCCGCCGCTGCCTCCTCCTCCGGTAGCTCGCCGCAGTAGCACCCGACCCCGCCGCCACGACATCCTCCTCCCCGAGCTCGCGACCGCCTCTCCTCCTCCCGGAACTCGCCATAGTAGCCACACCGCACGGAGCCCCGAGCTCGCGCTGCCCTTCCCTCCACCCCGTGTAGCCGCCGCCACCGCACTCCCTCGCAGCACCGCCACTCGCCATGTCTTGTTCCTCCCCGAGCAGCCACCTTCCTGCCGTGCCCCCCTCCCGACGATGCTTCCCCAGCGTAGCAGCCGCCTCCCTGCATCGCCCCCACGAGCGCTGCCCCTCCCTGCCCCGTCCCTCCATCGAGCCACCACCGGAGCTCCTTCCGCTTGTAAGTACTCACCCTTTTTTCTTTTTTTCAAGTTCTAGTCCAAATAGTGTAATTTAGTGCAGGCGTCTTTGAATGTCCTTTTGCACAAAGCATACTTTTATATATTTTCTTCTTTCACTTGAGAATTATGAATGTTTGGTCCATTAAATGATATAAGTGTGCACCTGTCAGTTAGTTCTGAATGTGCTTATACTTTCTACCTTTGGCCGACTAAGTAGTTTCCTGGTCCTCGTTGTTCTGGTTTACAATAGTCATATGCAAATTGTGTAGAATGGTGGTACAGATAAACTGATTTGGGTATTTTTTTATAATGGGAATACATTAATATAACAAAGATACCAATTACACTTAGCCTCTACACCAACAAAATGTCAGTAGCGACATCTAGGATCCACAAAGCCTGAAAGAGAAAAAGTGCCTCCATGAAAGGGAAATGGTGCAAAAGTGCTTTCGTCGCCCGATGCAAGATCTTAGGTTCACCCAGAACAAATCTGAACTTCAAAAACAATACCTTCAACAAGACCATTATCAGGCATAATCAATGAAGGTCAGACCTTAGTTTTCACCCAGAACAAATCTGAACTTCAAAAATGTCAGTAGCGACATCTAGGATCCACAAAGCCTGAAAGAGAAAAAGTGCCTCCATGTGAACCAAATTCTCGCAGGAACATCCCAACAAACCACCACCAAAAACAACACCTGAAATTTAAAGAAGTTATTCAAAAGCGATTCCTCCAAGAAGGGAAATGGTGCAAAAGTGCTTTCGTCGCCCGATGCAAGATCTTAGGTTCACCCAGAACAAATCTGAACTTCAAAAACAATACCTTCAACAAGACCATTATCAGGCATAATCAATGAAGGTCAGACCTTAGTTTTCACCCTGATAGTCGAGACACAACACTTAAGGAAATCCTCTGGTGCTATCACCCCCACTTGCCAAGGTTGCTTCTACAATACATCAAACACTAGGCTCACAAGTGCCATGCATGACTATTGTGAAGCATTGTCTTCATCGCCTCGAATACCCCCTTCACCAACACTGTTCCTCCAATCTCAGCTACCATGACATTCTCCACCATTGTGTACGCCATGGAAATCGAAAAGCCAACATGTCCCATGTTTACAACATCGACCGGAGCTTCGTGTCACACCCTCATGAACCCAAATGGGCTGATATGGGCAAACATGACCGGATTCCATCACAATCATATATCTAGGGGCTTCATGCCAATCCATGAAAATCTCTGTTAGAAGATCAAGAACACGTCGATGTCTAGATCAAAGAGGATCAGACTCTCAGGATGATGCCTTGCTACGACAAGAATAGTTCTAGGGAACCAACTTCATCATGATGATCATGCCCGCCGGCATCTCCTTCGTCATGATGATCATGCCCGCTGGCATCTCCTTCATCATGATGATCATGCCCGGTAGACTCTTCGTCTTCTCGCCCGCCCACGTCTTCGTGACCACCACCATGTCCTGCCGGCGCCTCATTGAGGTCGCGCATGAAACCGCGCCTGAGCAGGTGACCCTCCAATTGTCCAGATTCAGGGTCGATCTAGCGCTGCAGTTTGCATGTTCGACATGGACATCTTATCATGGTCTTGTTGTTCAGAATCATGTCCTCCTTCGCGCCTTTCTTGTACCTCGCAATTCAACCTTCGCTCATCGTGAGGACCATGGTTTCCTGAGCAGTCAAAACAGAGAGTATAGGTGAGAACCACACCATATGAACACACACATGCATGAATGCTAGCCAAAAAAAATTCGGCATGACCTTTCCTAAAATTAGGACATATGGGTAGTGCAAAAATTTGCCGAAATGGAAATGAATCAACATTTCGGCAAACATCCATGCAACCACACCGGCCGGGACAACAATAAGCAAGCAACAAAAAACTTCCTCCCATTGCAAACATTCATGCACCACACAAGCATCGTCTCGCCATGGATCGCACACACACACCGCCCACGCGACAAGCTTCACCTACATGTTCATGTCCAAGTACTCACCTAGTAGACACAATAATAGCGAGACGAGACCGCGCAATGAGAGAGTGTGGACAAATAGATCTACAAGTTGGTGGAGAGGAAATTAGTAAACAAATAGAGATGTGAGAGAGAAAAGTAAGGAACTTTTAGATCTATAAGTTGGAGCGAAGCTTCCACTTACCAATCTATGGATTAAAGTAGGTTTAGTTACAAGAAAATGGAGAAACTATGGGCAAGATGGGGTGTGAGGGAGGAGGAAGACGAGTTGGGAGGAGGTAGAGATGTGAAATGGGTGGTGGTGGATAGATAAGAGCTAGCTTTTGTCACATTTTTAACATGGATCTGGACGCCCTCATCTGTGGCGCATATGGAGGAAATGCACCACAGATGCTTAATCTTCTATGGCGCATAAGTCCATATGCGCCACAGAAGTGGGTGAATTAGATTCCCTCTATGGAGCCCACCTCCAAGTTTTGTGGCGCATGTTGGGATATGCGCCACAGAAGTGAAACATATATGTGGCGCATATCCCAACATGCGCCACAGAACTTGGGTGAATTAGATTCCGTGGTGGGGCCCTCCTCCATGTTCTGTGGCGCATAAGAAAATATGCGCCATAGAAGAGGCAACTTCTGTGGTGCATATCTCAGAATGCGCCACAGAACTTGGATCAACCCACCCCGGCTGGCGGGTCCCACCAATCTTCTGTGGTGCATACTGTGGAGAATGCGCCACAGAACTTCCAATCTTCTGTGGCGCATGTTTTCTGGTGCGCCACTGATCTTTGTCTGTGGCGCATGATTTCTCATATGTGCCACTGAATATCTTGTCTATCTATAGGCTATTTCCTAGTAGTGTGATCAAATCACTTGCTTGCAAGCTATGTCAATGTGATATCACCGAGAGGGCCCTGAGTATATCTCTCCGTCATCAGGATGGACAAATCCCGCTCTTGATCCATGAGCCTAAACTAACACTTTCCAAGTACCTAATGACACCTTTATAATCACCCTGTTACGGTATGATGTTTGATGGAATCAAAGTACCTTTCCGGTGAAAGTGATTGGCGTGATATCATGGTCTAAGGACATTGAGTTACTACGAATGTGATAGCAATATAAACTTGAGGACATGATCGTATTGCTACATCTACCGTGGGTGATTGTTCATCATATCATTCTCCAATGATATGACCCTATTATTAACAACATCCAATGTTGATGATGAGGAAACCTTTGATCATCTGTTAATCAACAAGCTAGTATTAAGAGAGGCATTACTAGGAACCTTTTCTTTTGTTTATAAATCACACATGTACTAACATTTCCGGTTAACATAATTATAGCATGAGAAATAAACATTTATCATAAACATCGAATAAGGTAATAACCACTTTATTATTGCCTCTCGGGCATATTCCTTTCAGAAAGTACTATATATTTTTTGTTGGATGGTCTGTTTTTTGTTTGGGAAGAGAAAATCATACATGGTCGTTCACATGGGCATTACAACAATATTACAATGTATTCCTTTTTTCTGCAAGTAATAAACATATTTGAGTGGCAGCCTTGATCCATTTACTATCTAACACTCCTGTCAACTAATCGGTTACTAAGTTTTACAAATCTTTTGTTTCTTTCTTTGGGGTATAGTTGTCTGCTTTTTTTACATAAAAGATTGCCAGTTCTGTCCATGGCTACATTTCTCCTTGATTACAGTTACTGGTTTGAAGAATAGCGACTATTACGTATTTTGGGGAAAGATTATTTGACAGGTAAGTGCACACATGTGCCCTTTGCTTATTTTATCCCTAAAATTATTTACTGCGTATGAGAGTTCATCAAAATGGTTGTTCCAACATTTTCGGTTCTTAGTGCAGGCGTCTTTGAATGTCCTTTTGCACAAAGCATACTTTTATATATTTTCTTCTTTCACTTGAGAATTATGAATGTTTGGTCCATTAAATGATATAAGTGTGCACCTGTCAGTTACTTCTGAATGTGCTTATACTTTCTACCTTTGGCCGACTAAGTAGTTTCCTGGTCCTCGTTGTTCTGGTTTACAATAGTCATATGCAAATTGTGTAGAATGGTGGTACAGATAAACTGATTTGGGTATTTTTTTTTTATAATGGGAATACATTATTATCACAAAGATACCAATTACACTTAGCCTCTACACCAACAAAATGTCAGTAGCGACATCTAGGATCCACAAAGCCTGAAAGAGAAAAAGTGCCTCCATGTGAACCAAATTCTCGCAGGAACATCCCAACAAACCACCACCAAAAACAACACCTGAAATTTAAAGAAGTTATTCAAAAGCGATTCCTCCAAGAAGGGAAATGGTGCAAAAGTGCTTTCGTCGCCCGATGCAAGATCTTAGGTTCACCCAGAACAAATCTGAACTTCAAAAACAATACCTTCAACAAGACCATTATCAGGCATAATCAATGAAGGTCAGACCTTAGTTTTCACCCTGATAGTCGAGACACAACACTCAAGGAAATCCTCTGGTGCTATCACCCCCACTTGCCAAGGTTGCTTCTACAATACATCAAACACTAGGCTCACAAGTGCCATGCATGACTATTGTGAAGCATTGTCTTCATCGCCTCGAATACCCCCTTCACCAACACTGTTCCTCCAATCTCAGCTACCATGACATTCTCCACCATTGTGTACGCCATGGAAATCGAAAAGCCAACATGTCCCATGTTTACAACATCGACCGGAGCTTCGTGTCACACCCTCATGAACCCAAATGGGCTGATATGGGCAAACATGACCGGATTCCATCACAATCATATATCTAGGGGCTTCATGCCAATCCATGAAAATCTCTGTTAGAAGATCAAGAACACGTCGATGTCTAGATCAAAGAGGATCAGACTCTCAGGATGATGCCTTGCTACGACAAGAATAGTTCTAGGGAACCAACTTTATTCGCAAGATTCCACGTCACTAGCTCTAGCTAGGACCTCTGGACCAGATTGTGGATCAAATGCCGGAGACAGGCTCAGATCGTAGTCCAGATCGCGGTCGAGGCATAGATCGTGCGTTGTTCGAGCTTGAACGGCCGAACCCGCGGCGCGCCGCCTCCTCCCCCTCTTCGTTGCTCCATTGGAGAGCCTCAGGCACCGACCTCCCGAACGCGCCGCCCTATGCCCTCCACTGGTGCCCCACCTCACCCCCCGCCACGCCGCCTCAGGCGTAGGGGCGGAGCCAAGGGGGGCTAGCAGGGGTTAGACCCCCCTAACATTCGGCCCCCCTCAATACTTCTCTATATGCAGTAATGCACTAACTATGATATATATCAGTCAATTGGGATTGGCATTCAGTCATTAGGCAAAGAAATAAATAATCAACTCCATGTGCTATGTGTAGACCAAGCCCATCGGTCCAAGACCATCCCATCACGAGTAGTATTTCAATATGAGACAACTGAATTACTTATAGCCTAGAGGTCTATGATGATGGATGCAGTACAACTGAATAATGTAGATTGATCGTTCATCGGGTTCTTATTCAACTGATCACCATCGTCCGCCAAAACTAGGGTATAGCGAATAACCACCACCCAAAAAGGGTCATCATCCTCGAACGTCGTCCACCGTGATGCCATGATGGCTGCGGCTTAGCCTCACACCTGCATGCGATGTTCATCCGTCGGACGTCGGATGCCACATGCAATATTAATTGTGGATTTATTATAAACTATTACATATTGTCTCATTTACTTGTGGAATTGTATGACACAAAGTTCAATCGGTAGTCAAATTTATCTTTTTCGGAAAAGGATCTAGGAAACAAATTGGTAGTATAAAATAGTATATAGTGAGAATATAGTTTTGCAAATAATTCACCGTTGCTGAGATTTTCTACTTGCTGGGATGTAACTTCTTGTTATATAGTGCATCTATACTATTTTTAAAACTCGATGTATATTGTGTAACATTATTTGTGTGATTCTTTTCTTTGCCTCCTATAATCAAATCCTGGCTCCGCCCCTGTTCAGGCACCTCCCCTGCTCACCATCAATTCGACGGGATGGACACCGCCACCATTGTCGGCGTTGGCAGCAGCGGCGGCCAGGAGAGCAGGGATCGAGAGGAGCGCGCTTAGGGATTGGGGGAGCCTCCAGAGTTGCTCGGGGGAGGAGTGATTCAGGGAGGAGCGTCTTCTAGTTTGATGAGATTAACAGGAGAGATTTGCTTAATCAATTTGGGCATATATAAAGTAGGTCTTATGTCATTGTGAAGTTAGAAAATGTACTATCCATGTTCTGATCTCCCTTCTCTCGTAGCCTGGCAGGGGAGCACACGCTGAACTCCCCATGTTCACTACGCAGCTCTAGACCTTCCAACTAATATATGCTGCACGGTTTTTCCAAATCTTCTCCTTATTTCTTTTCAATTTTTATGACTATGATGACTAGTTAAATCACTAAATTAAGCACAACGAGGTTCGTGCGGCCAGGGTGGATATTGTTTAGGGAGATATTAAGGATCTGGAACCAAGTACAAGTTCTCCATATTTTAATTGGCACGTGGTCAGGGCACTCTTCTTCGCTTAATTAACTACTATTAAGGTAAGTTGACTAGCATCCTGTGATGCGGAGTTAGTGATCCAAGATGTGGTTGCATAAATCAATCAATTATTGTTGTGTAAGGAGGATCAACATGTCAGTTTCTCATCTCATGTTTGTTCTGTTTGTCCAGGGTTCAAGCCAGAATGATGAATATTTATTCTCGAGAATGCTAAATATTCGAATAAATGCAGTATTTGAAAAGTATGCTACATGAGACCAGACTGGCAGCCGATCGGCTGGTACAGGCAGCCAATCAACCGTCTTGGCAGCCGTTTGGTCTTACTTGATGTGAGACTAGACCGTCCGATCAATGCAATGAAGAAACTCTCCATGCAACAAATTTTCCATACATATGCAACATTAGTTCTAAATCAGTCTACTATTTACAGTAGCCCCGCAACTGCTTGGATCTTTGGATCACCCAGTTAGTGTAAAACTCCAGGTTGTGATGGTGTCTTATGACGGACAGATCATCGTCAGCCTGAATAGTTGTACACCATAAGCTCCAAAGGGCATCCTATGAGGTAATATGTTGCTTTCCAACTTGACACTGCAAAGCATCGGCGATGGTCTGCTGGAGCTGTTTGCAATCGGACAATCAAAGAATATCTGATTCTGTGCAGAACACACAAGTTTCCTGTCCTATAGATATGCCTTCATTTGTGAAGGTTGTCCCTGATTAGGACTGGGGAGATGATTAAGAAGCGAGCATACATATCTTCAAGATAAAAGGGTATATGGAACAAGGTTCCCCCACCCCCGGCACCCAAATCATTCTCACTGATATAAATCTTGCAAGGCCTCTATAAATCTTGATATGGTATGTAGTATCTGCCTATATGAGCAAGAACTGCCTAGGAAGAGTTTTTGCCACCTGAATATTCAGAATAGATATCCCAGTAAGTATGTAATCGCTTGACAATCCACCCAAATTATGTAGCTTAGAGTTCATATCAGCATTTATGTACAGTAAATTTTCATTCTCGGTGTTAAAGTACAGACACATCAGAATTGAACCTTATAATCAGATATGATGTACTTCTGCATTCCAACAAAACTGTCACTACAGATGAATTGTTCTAGTTTGTGGCAACAAGAGACCAACAAAACTGTCACTACAGATGAATTGTTCTAGTTTGTGGCAACAAGAGAGTACACAAAACAGAGTTCCTAAAAATCTAAAGTAACCTTTTTTAAAATTTCATTGAACAATTTTTACACTCCCTCCGTCCTGAAAAGGATATCGTAAGTTTGTCTAAATTTAGATATATCTATATACTAAATAGTGTCTAGATATATTCAAATTTAAACATACTGCAACATCCTTTTCATGACGGAGGGAGTACGTATTATATTGCCAACCTGAATGTTATTTGCTTTTCCCGTCTGATTCTGCGCGTTAATTAACTGAATCTTGTTCCATCTGTTTCCTTTGCTCCAACACATCAGCTCTCCATTTATCCACCATCCAGTTGATATGGCTTAAGAAGTTCCGCTTTCCATCGTCAATTTGCAGGTTCTCAAGTAGTGGACAATTTTCCGCAAAGAACTTGGCAAGGCAAACCTCAAAGGTATTCATCTCCTTCAGCTTCAACTCAAATTCCAACTCCACATTTTTCAGATGATTCCGCAAGCAATTGAACTCGCAACCACTTAGCCCTGGGAGATCTGCAACTTCCGAAGGACCATCGGCAGCAGCAGCGTCGATCATGGCAGTGACCTTTTTCGAGTATCGCCCCTGAACAAGTCCAGAGATGCACGGAAATCTGGCAATAGCTTCCTGCCATGTCTGTACCGCCCAAAATGATTATCTGGGTTAATAATTCGAATCTTTAAGCTGTTCATGACGGGACAGCAGTGGAGCAAGTTTGCAAGGGGCGATACGTACGTCAAGATCGGATCAGAAGTTGCGTCGCCGTTAGTAATCCGTGTCTATTTCTATCCGGAGACACGTTAGTTGTTGGCTGTTACGTACGTACTTGTACGTACGTCAAGATCGGATCAGAAGTTGCGTCGCCGTCGGCATGACTCCTTCAAGCCAGATCATCATGGTATCACCATCGCCTCCGCGGCTAGACCGCGTCAGCGACCTCCCGGACGTCCTGCTGGGCCACATCCTCTCCTTCCTTCCGATCGACGAGGCCGTCCGCACGGCGGTGCTGTGCCGGCGGTGGCGCTACATCTTCGGCCACGTGCACACCGTCTCGTTCGAGGAGGAGGAGGGAGAGAGGTCCTCCGACTGGAGCACCTTCTACCACGTGGCCAAGGAGCGCAAGAGCTGCAGTTACGCGCTCCTCGATGCCATCAACTGGTTGCTGCTCTGCCGCCGGCGGTGCACCGGCGACTACGCCCAGCTGCGCAACTTCCGGTTCGCCTTCGACGACTTCATGCCGTCCTGGGACGGGCAGAACGTCGACCAGTGGCTCACCTACGTACTCAAGTCGTTTCTCACCCTGCACGGCTCCCCGCCGCAGAAGTACTCGTGCACGGTCGACGTCTGCACGCCGGCAACCAAGAACAACGAGGCCGACCACGCCACGTTTAGGGCGTTCCTCGGGAGCTTCTCGGGCATGCAGCGCCTCCACCTGCACCACGGACGCCTCCACAGAAGGTGCCTTGCCGGCCACGGGCTCCCGGTATTCCCCCGAATGACGCGGCTCGTGCTGCAGGGCCGCGTCGAGAGCCTCTGGTTCGTCGGCGCCGTGCGCCGTATCCTGGAGCAGACGCCTAACCTGGAGGTGCTGACGCTGTACATGGCAGAGGAGAGGGAGCAACGGAAACAGACAACATCGACCGGTGATTGTCCGAGGGGCCGTAACAATGGTGCCGTGGTGATTCCCGGCGAGGCGAGCTTCGCCAAGCATTGCCTGCGGCAAAGTGTGAAGGAGATCAACTTGGTGCACTACGAGGGGAACGAGACGCAGAGGGTGCTGGCGCGGCTCCTGTTCGTCAATGCCATGGTGCTTGAGAGGCTATCTGTTGTCTTCCCCGAGGAGCATTTCACGCTGCAGGCTCGCCTGAAGAAGGAGATCGATGGCTGGGCGAGGGATGGTTCCGAAAAGATTTTTCTGTAACTAGCATGCAACGTGATAAATTGTGCTAGTCCATCGTGGAACTTTTTGATAAGTTTGTCAATTTTGCATTGTTTTTTCGAGAAAGGGTTAAACTGATGCATAGCATTTATTACATTGTTATTGAAAGTTTGTTACAAAACACTAGCTGGATGCTCATGGTGTTGTCACAAACAGTACCAGTCCGATCTATAAAGCACAAACTTTCCCTAATTACCAAAAGATGCCTTTTGGGTATCGGGGGCCAAAAAAGCTCGAACAGCTAATCCAAAAGTCGGTTATAAACCAAATTTTGTGTCAAATATCCACATATATGGGTATTTTGGTACTTAATGACCCATATCGATTTCCAAAATCGCCACGCCAGCAAAACAAGCACTGAACCACAACCGCCCCGACGGAAAAATTCACTGTCGTCACGCCCCTAGTTGATTTCGGCCACCACAACACCAATCTTCCCACCGATGAGCTCCAGCCCCTTCCCATCCGCTATCCTGTCCTCAATGCCACCCCGTTCCCGGTCCACGTGTTGTCCCCTTAGCCGCTTTCAAGGGGAGAGGCCGCACACACGGTCGTGCTGCTAGGGCAAAATTCTACACCATCGCGTTCAAAATCCTTCGCCACCCTTGTCCGACACCGTAGGGCTTGACAAAGATGAAGCATGTCGGCACCCAAAAAATGCGAGGTCGCGGTTGTCTAGCCTTACCTTTTCGGCATCCTCGGCCTACTCGTCCCTCCCGTGACCTCGTCGGCCCCTGCCTCGTCCCTCCCCTGACCTCGTCGGCCCCTGCCTCATCCCTCCCCTGACCTCGTCGGCCCCTGCCTCGTCCCTCTTGATCCCACCCCGTGAGGCCGTGCTCGATGCTGGTGGGTGCATCCGGTGGCCATGTCGGGAAGGACGAAGAGGGGGAAATAGAAAAATGATAAGTTAAAAGAAAGGTAATTAACCCCCTGCCATGTTTTTTTTTGAGTGAACCCACTGCCATGTGGGCAGCCCCGTCGATGGGCATGTTCGAGAGGAGCGACGGAATAGGGCCCCTGAATTCTAGGGGCCCCCAATTACCTGCAGCCCAGTAATTGACGCGGCCCAGCTTGCTCGACGCCTGACTCCTGTTAACCGAACCGTCTCGGTCTCGTGATCGCTGATCGACGCCAGTCGCCAACGTTCCGCTTCTGCCCAGGTGTTCCGCTTCGTGATCACCCAATGGATACTATGTGGCCCGCGTTCCGCTTCCTGCGTTCCTGGTCCATATGCTCCTTGTCGGCAGTGGCAGATCGATTGACAGGGCATGGGAACTGGGAAGCAGCGCTGCAGCAGATTGATCGAGACAGTCGTACCTTGCTGCTCTGAAATCTGAATCTCTGATAGTATATGTTGTCTGATACCGCTTCCTGCAGAATTTGATGAAGTCTGGTTGTCTTAATTGAACCCTGGTACGTAAGGAGAGCAGCAGATTGATCACGTATATTGTCTCAACTCTGAACTCTCAACTAAGTACTGAGCTCTAGGTTGTTCCTTGTCCTTGCCAGCAGCCAGCCCTAAGCTTCGTCGTCCGTCCGACATTGGCGATCACGTGCCAAGGTACAACCGTTCCAACTTGTGTATTCACGTTGAATAGTTTGAATTGTTTTGTTAATCTATTAATGTTTAAATCATGAGTTATAATAAAGTGTCGATTTTGTGATGAAAAGAACAATAAAAGACAATTTAGAAACAAAAACTCAGTCTTAAAAGGGTGCTCTAGATAGCGTGAAAAGAGACACTCAAATAAGTTCTGAAAATCAAACTCCAGATACTATTGTTGAAGATGGTCGTGGTGATGATGTGGTAGAGGCTGACGCTCACATTGTAGGTTGATGGGTGATGATGATAATATCAGCGATAAGGGTGATGACGGCAATACTGCCGATGAGCGCGGTTATACTTTTTGGGTAGAACATGAGGTTTGTATATATATATATATATTACCTTAACGCTATATTTACTATTTTAAAATGAATACTTGATAGTTATGAACGTTGTGCTAAATAACATATTCTACCGTTATATAATTAACTAAACACGTGATAGTTCAAACAAAAATTAGGGTTCCACTTTGTAAGTCGCACCGGCCCCCCCCCCAATCCTGCAGACGGGTCTGCATGTGGGTTCCATGTGGAGTTCAGTTTTGGGTATTCAAACTATCGTTAAGCTAGAAAAGCTTAACAAATTTTGGTTACTTGAGGTCTTAAAAATGGGCATGGAAATAGATAAAAATTATTGAACGGAAATTGAAAAGAAATATAGGTCCAGTTCCTTCGGAACCGGTAAGATCTTCCATGCAAGAAGAGACTTGGTTATGTTCCCCTCTTTTTTTAGGAATACGGAGTAGCGTTCTTCTTCTAGCGATTTGACTTTTTTTTTCCTTTTTAGCTCTACCTACACCTTAGACTTATGCAAAGAGAGGGGGTCACATAGAGAGAACAATATTATTAAAGCAAACTCACGCTTTCAGGAATACCTATTTACATAACAAATCCTATGGTAGGTCACAAATTAGGGAAATTTGTGCCTATTTGGCATTTCAGGAGTTATGAAAATTCGAACACTACAGGAATGGACAGCTTCGCCGACGGTCGCTAGCTACGCCGATGGTCAAAAGTCGTGGCCGTCGGCGTAGCCATCACCCAGGCCAACTCCGCCTGGTGGCCGTCGGCGTACAAGTGTCGTCAGCGTAGGCCCAGCTACGCCGAGGGTGGCCGTCGGCGTACAAACGCCCTCGGCGTAACCAGGCCCACGTCCGCCGGCCCGTGACGGCGTCATAGCTACGCCGACGGCCACCCTCGGCGTAGCTATGGCCGTTTTCTTTCCTCTTCCCTGGTTTTCCTGCTGGGCCTATGCCGGGGGTAGCCGTGTTCTTCTTATTTTTTTATTTGCATTTTATTTGTGCTTATTTATTATAATCAATTATTTGAACATTGTCTCTATTTTCTTAATTAGAGGGATTCTTATCGTGAGAATAGATGTCTCCACGCCCACATGAATTGACGTTGCGAATCATCATATTCAGCATCCACAATCAAGATATTAGTTATCTTATTCAAGTTCTCGACATAGTTTTCTACTACAAATTCGATAATATCACTGATACATCTCGTTCAATCAAACTGGACGCCGACGAGCGGGTACTGAGCCGCTGGTGGTGGACACCCAGAGAGAAGGAACCATCACACAAGCATAGCTCGGGTGAGATCCCTTAAGAACCTCTCATGTATTGGAGAACCTGACCTCCAACACATACATATAGCGGAGGATGTGCTCGTCCTCCTCCCTGACACGCCTCCGTACCACCTCCTTGGGGGTCGGCTCCCTCTGAACCGCTCCTGGACCATGCGACCGCCACCAAAGAACTCCGGGTCAACAACAGGACCCGGATTCCTCACCAAGCTACGGTTTCCGGAAGGTAGAACCTCCCAGTGCCAGCCCGACGGAGCCCAGGCTCGGACATCCCCGGCCCCGATGGAGCCCAGCAGTCCTCCGGCGTTACCGCCGAGTTGAGGACGAGCACGCGGGATGGGCGTCCTAAAGTATGCATTTGAATGAAAGAACAAATTTCTAAGTGTGGTTGCTCTGAAATGCATCTAATTAACCAAAAAAGGGGCTTGGAGATTTCCTGTGGGCGGCGATGACGGGCGGCCTCGGGTGGCAGCGTCTTCAAGCCGGTGAGGGGCTTTGGGTGGCGACGGCTTCAGGCGGGCGGTGGCTTCGGGTGGCGGCGGCTGCTTTGGGCAGGAGGAGGAGGCAGCGGAGTGGAATGAGAGAGGAGGGGGTATTTAAGCGAAACAAACCTAACCCACCCGATATACATGGGCCGAGCCTAGATTTTCTTGCGCCGAGCCTATGTTTTATTGGGCCGAGCCTATGTTTTCTTGGGCCGAGCCTTGGTTTTCTTGGGCTGAGCCGCCGCGTCACAACCGGAGCCTAGAATGTGGCAAAGTTGGCCCAACCTTTGCTCTCCATGTACATATGTCCTAAACAAACCAAAACATGTAGAGAGGTCCACCGAGCTAACCTCGTACGGGGAAAGCTATAGGGGTAGATGATCCGGGGCCCTCGGTCTAGGGTTTCGCCAAAGGAAGACCGCCGGAGCGTCGGAATCACATGAAAACTTGCATGTTCCCCTAGGATATGTGTGTGATAGTGGTGCAGGGTTGGTAGGTGCCATGTGTAGGCCCCAAGTATGACCCCCTTCCCGGACATGCGTTAACACTTAGTAAAATCCTGGATCTGTGCGTGGAAACTCCCGCCGCGTCACAACCGGGGCCTAGAATGTGGCAAAGTTGGCCCAACCTTGGCTCTCCATGTACATATGTCCTAAACAAACCAAAACAAGTAGATAGGTCCACCGGGCTACCCTCGTACAGAGAAAGCTTAAGGGTAGACGATCCGAGGTTCTCGGTCTAGTGTTTCGCCGGAGGAAGACCGCCGGAGCGTCGGAATCACATGAAAACTTGCATGTGCCCCTAGGATATGTGTGTGAGAGTGGTGCAAGGTAGGTAGGTGCCATGTGTAGGCCCCAGGTGTTACCCCCTTCCCGGACATGCGTTAACACTTAGTAAAATCTTGGATCTGTACATGGAAACTCCCACCGCGTCACAACCGGGGACTAGAATGTGGAAAAGTTGGACCAACCTTGGCTCTCCATTTACATATGTCCTAAACAAACCAAAACAACTAGAGAGGCCCACCAGGCTACCCTTATACGGAGAAAGTTATAGCGGTAGACGATATGGGGCCCTCGGTCTAGGGTTTCGTTGGAGGAAGACCGCCAGAGTGTCGGAATCACATGAAAGCTTGCATATGCCCCTAGGATATGTGTGTGAGAGTGCTGCAAGGTTGGTAGGTGCCATGTGTAGGCCCCATGTGTGACCCCCTTCCCGGACATGCATTAACACTTAGTAAAATCCTGGATCTGTACGTGGAAACTCCCGCCGAGTCACAACCGGGGCCTAGAATGTGGCAAAGTTGGCCCAACCTTGGCTCTCCATGTACATATGTCCTAAACAAACCAAAACAAGTAGAGAGGACCACCGGGTTGCCCTCGTACGGAGAAAGCTATAGGGGTAGACGATCCGGTGCCCTCGGTCTAGGGTTTCGCCGGAGGAAGACCGCCGGAGCGTCGGAATCACATGAAAACTTGCATGTGCCCATAGGATATGTGTGTGAGAGTGGTGCCAGGTTGGTAGCTGCCATGTGTAGGCCCCAGGTGTGACCCCCTTCCCGGACATGCGTTAACACTTAGTCAAATCCAGGATCTGTACATGGAAACTCCCGCCGCGTCACAACCAGTGCCTAGAATGTGGCAAAGTTGGCCCAACCTTGGCTCTCCATGTACATATGTCCTAAAAAAACCAAAACAAGTAGAGAGGTCCACCGGGCTACCCTCGTACGAAGAAAGCTATAGGGGTAGACGATCCGGGGCCCTCGGTCTAGGGTTTTGCCGGAGGAAAACCGCCGGAGCGTCGGAATCACATGAAAACTTGCATGTGCCCCTAGGATATGTGTGTGAGAGTGGTTCAAGGTTGGTAGGTGCCATATGTAGGCCCCAGGTGTGAGCCCTTCCCGGACATGCGTTAACACTTAGTAAAATCCTGGATCTGTACTTGAAATTCCCGCCGTGTCACAACTGGGGTCTAGAATGTGGCAAAGTTGGCCCAACCTTGGATCTCCATGTACATATGTCCTAAAAAACGAAAGCAAGTAGAGAGGTCCATCGGGCTACCCTCGTACAGAAAGCTTTAGGGGTACACGATCCGGGGCCCTCGGTCTAGGGTTTCGCCGGAGGAGGACCGCCGAAGCATCGAAATCACATGAAAACTAGCATGTGCCCCTAGGATATGTGTGTGAGAGTGATGCAAGGTTTGTAGGTGCCATGTGTAGGCCCCAGGTGTGACCCCCTTCCCGGACATGCGTTAACACTTAGTAAAATCCTAGATCTGTACGTCGAAACTCCCGCCGCGTCACAACCGGGGCCTAGAATGTGGCAAAGTTGGCCCAACCTTAGCTCTGCATGTACATATGTCCTAAACAAACCAAAACAAGTAGAGAGGTCCACCGGGCAACCCTCGTACAGAGAAAGCTATAGGGGTAGATATTCCGGGGCCTCGGTCTAGGGTTTCGCCAGAGGAAGACCGCCGGAGCGTCGGAATCACATGAAAACTTGCATGTGCCCCTAGGATATGTGTGTGAGAGTGGTGCAACGTTGGTAGGTGCCATGTGTAGGCCCTAGGTATGACCCCCTTCCCGGACATGCGTTAACACTTAGTAAAATCTTGGATCTATACGTGGAAACTCCCGTCGCGTCACAACCGGGGCCTAGAATGTGGCAAAGTTGGACCAACCTTGGCTGTCCATGTACATATGTCCTAAACAAACCACAAAAGGTAGAGAGGTCCACTGGGCTTCCCTCGTACGGAGAAAGCTATAGGGGTAGACGATCCAGGGCCCTCGGTCTAGGGTTTCGCCGGAGGAAGACCGCCAGAGTGTCGGAATCACATGAAAACTTGCATGTGCCCCTAGGATATGTGTGTGAGAGTGCTTCAAGGTTGGTAGGTGCCATGTGTAGGCCCCAGGTATGACCCCCTTCCCGGACATGTGTTAACACTTAGTAAAATCCTGGATCAGTACGTGGAAACTCCTACCGCGTCACAACCGGGTCCTAGAATATGGCAAAGTTGGGCCAACCTTGGCTCTCCATGTACATATGTCCTAAACAAACCAAAACAAGTAGAGATGTCCACCGGGCTACCCTCGTACGGAGAAAGCTATAGGGGTAAATGATCCGGTGCCCTCGGTCTAGGGTTTCGCCGGAGGAATACCGCTGGAGCATCAGAATCACATGAAAACTTGCATGTGCCCCTAGGATATGTGTGTTACAGTGGTGCAAGGTTGATAGCTGCCATGTGTAGGCCCTAGGTGTGACCCCCTTCCCGGACATGCGTTAACACTTACTAAAATTCTGGATCTGTACATGGAAACTCCCGCCGCGTCACAACCAGGTCCTAGAATGTGGCAAAGTTGGCCCAAACTTGCTCTCCATGTACATATGTCCTAAACAAACCAAAACAAGTAGAGAGGTCCACCGGGTTACCCTCGTATGGAGAAAGCTATAGGGGTAGACGATATGGGGCCCCCGGTCTAGGGTTTCGTCGGAGGAAGACCACTGGAGCGTCGGAATCAAATGAAAACTTGGATGTGCCCCTAGGATATGTGTGTGAGAGTGGTGAAAGGTTGGTAGGTGCCATGTGTAGGCCCCAAGTGTGACCCCCTTCCCGGACATGCGTTAACACTTAGTAAAATTCTGGATCTGTACGTGGAAACTCTCGCCGCGTCACAACCGGGGCCTAGAATGTGGCAAAGTTGGACCAACCTTGGCTCTCCATGTAAATATGTCCTAACAAACCAAAACAAGTAGATAGGTCCACCGGGCTACCCTCGTACAGAGAAAGCTATAGGGGTAAACGATCCGGGGTTCTCGGTCTAGGGTTTCGCCGGAGGAAGACCGACAGAGCGTCGGAATCACATGAAAACTTGCATGTGCCCCTAGGATATGTGTGTGAGTGTAGTGCAAGCTTGGTAGGTGCCATGTGTAGGCTCCAGGTGTGACCCCTTCCCGGACATGCGTTAACACTTAGTAAAATCCTGGATCTGAACGTGGAAACTCTCGCCGCGTCACAACCGGGGCGTAGAATGTGGCAAAGTTGGCCCAACCTTGTCTCTCCATGTAAATATGTCCTAAAGAAACCAAAACAAGTAGATAGGTCCACCGGGCTACGTTCGTACGGAGAAAGCTATAGGGGTAGACGATCCGGGGTTCTCGGTCTAGGGTTTCGCCGGAGGAACACCGCCGAAGCGTCGAAATCACATGAAAACATGCATGTCCCCCTAGGATATGTGTGTCAGAGTGGTGCAAGGTAGGTAGGTGCCATGTGTAGGCCCCAGGTGTTACCCCCTTCCCGGACATGCGTTAACACTTAGTAAAATCTTGGATCTGTACATGGAAACTCCCGCCGCGTCACAACCGGGGCCTAGAATGTGGAAAAGTTGGCCCAACCTTGGCTCTCCATTTACATATGTCCTAAACAAACCAAAACAAGTAGAGAGGCCCACCAAGCTACCCTTATACGGAGAAAGTTATAGGGGTAGACGATCTGGGGCCCTCGGTCTAGGGTTTCGCCGGAGGAAGACCGCTAGAGTGTCGGAATCACATGAAAACTTGCATGTGCCCCTAGGATATGTGTGTGAGAGTGGTGCAAGGTTGGTAGGTGCCATGTGTAGGCCCCAGGTGTGACGCCCTTCCCGGACATGCGTTAACACTTAGTAAAATCCTAGATCTATACGTCGAAACTCCCGCCGCGTCACAACCGGGGCCTAGAATGTGGCAAAGTTGGCCCAACCTTGGCTCTGCATGTACATATGTCCTAAACAAACCAAAACAAGTAGAGAGGTACATCGGGCTACCCTCGTATGGATAAAGATATAGGGTTAGACGATCCGGAGCCCTCAGTCTAGGGTTTCGCCGGAGGAAGACCGCCAGAGCGTCGGAATCACATGAAAACTTGCATGTGCCCCTAGGATATGTGTGTCAGAGTGGTGCAAGGTTGGTCGGTGCCATGTGTAGGCCCCAGGTATGACCCCTTCCCGGACATGCGTTAACACTTAGTAAAATCTTGGATCTATACGTGGAAACTCCCGCCGCATCACAACCGGGGCCTAGATTGTGGCAAAGCTTGCCCAACATTGGCTCTCCATGTACATATGTCCTAAACAAACCAAAAAAAGTAGAGAGGTCCACCGGGCTACCCTCGTACAGAGAAAGCTATAGGGGTAGACGATCCGGGGCCCTCGGTCTAGGGTTTCGTCGGAGGAAGACCGACGGAGCGTCTGAATTACATAAAAACTTGCATGTGCCCCTCGGATATGTGTGTTACAATGGTGCAAGGTTGATAGCTGCCATGTGTAGGCCCCAGGTGTGACCCCCTTCCCTGACATGCGTTAACACTTACTAAAATTCTAGATCTGTACATGGAAACTCCCGCCGCGTCACAACCAGGTCCTAGAATGTGGCAAAGTTGGCCCAAACTTGCTCTCCATGTACATATGTCCTAAACAAACCAAAACAAGTAGAGAGGTCCACCGGGTTACCCTCGTATGGAGAAAGCTATAGGGGTAGACGATCCGGGCCCCCCGGTCTAGGGTTTCATCGGAGGAAGACCACTGGAGCGTCGGAATCACATGAAAACTTGGATGTGCCCCTAGGATATGTGTGTGAGAGTGGTGCATGGTGGGTAGGTGATACCTGTAGGCCCCAAGTATGACCCCCTTCCCGGACATGCGTTAACACTTAGTAAAATCCTGGATCTGTACGTGGAAACTCTCGCCGCGTCACAACCGGGGCCTAGAATGTGGCCAAGTTGGCCCAACCTTGGCTCTCCATGTAAATATGTCCTAAACAAACCAAAACAAGTAGATATGTCCATTGGGCTACCCTCGTACAGAGAAAGTTATAGGGGTAGACGATCCGGCGTTCTCGGTCTAGGGTTTCGTCGGAGGAAGACCGACGGAGCGTCGGAATCACATGAAAACTTGCACGTTCCCCTAGGATATGTGTGTGAGTGTAGTGCAAGCTTGGTAGGTGCCATGTGTAGGCTCCAAGTGTGACCCCTTCCCGGACATGCGTTAACACTTAGTAAAATCCTGGATCTGTACGTGGAAACTCTCGCCGCGTCACAACCGGGGCCTAGAATGTGGCAAAGTTGGCCCAACCTTGGATCTCCATGTAAATATGTCCTAAACAAACCAAAACAAGTAGATTGGTCCACCGGGATACCCTCGTACGGAGAAAGCTATAGGAGTAGACGATCCGGGGTTCTCGGTCTAGGGTTTCGCCGGAGGAATACCGCCGGAGCGTCGAAATCACATGAAAACTTGCATGTGCCCCTAGGATATGTGTGTGAGAGTCGTGCATTGTTGGTAGGTGCCATGTGTAGGCCCCATGTGTGACCCCCTTCCCGGACATGCGTTAACACTTATTAAAATCCTGGATCTGTACTTGAAATTCCCGCCGTGTCACAACCGGGGTCTAGAATATGGCAAAGTTGGCCCAACCTTGGATCTCCATGTACATATGTCCTAAAAAATAAAGCAAGTAGAGAGGTCCATCGGCTACCCTCGTACAGAGAAAGCTTTAGGGGTACACGATCCGGGGCCCTCGGTCTAGGGTTTCGCCGGAGGAAGACCGCCGGAGCATCGGAATCACATGAAAACTTGCATGTGCCCCTAGGATATGTGTGTTAGAGTGGTGCAAGGTTGGTAGGTGCCATGTGTAGGCCCCAGGTATGACCCCCTTCCCGGACATGCGTTAATACTTAGTAAAATCCTGGATCTCTACGTGGAAACTCCCGCCGCGTCACATCCGGGGCCTAGAATGTGGCGAAGTTTGCCCAACCTTGGGTCTCCATGTAAATATGACCTAAACAAACCAAAACTAGTAGAGAGGTCCACTGAGCTACCGTCGTACGGAGAAAGCTATAGGGGTAGACGATCCGGGGCCCTCGGTCTAGGGTTTCGCCGGAGGAAGACCGCCAGAGCGTCGGAATCACATGAAAACTTGCATGTGCCCCTAGGATATGTGTGTGAGAGTGGTTCAAGGTTGGTAGCTGCCATGTGTAGGCCCCAGGTGTGACCCCCTTCCCGGACATGCGTTAACACTTAGTAAAATCCTGGATCTATACATGGAAACTCCCGCCGTGTCACAACCAGGGCCTAGAATGTTGTAAAGTTGGCCCAACCTTGGCTCTCCATGTACATATGTCCTAAACAAACCAAAACAAGTAGAGAGGTCCACCGGGCTACCCTCGTACGGAGAAAGCTATAGGGGTAGACGATCCGGGGCCCTCGGTCTAGGGTTTCACTGGAGGAAGACCGCCGGAGCATCGGAATCACATGAAAACTTGCATGTGCTCCTAGGATATGTGTGTTAGAGTGGTGCATTATTGGTAGGTTCCATGTGTAGGCCCCAGGTGTGACCCCTTTCGGACATGCGTTAACACTTAGTAAAATCCTGGATCTGTACGTGGAAACTCCCGCCGCGTCACAACCGGGGCCTAGAATGTGGCAAAGTTGGCCCAACCTTGGCTCTCCATGTACATATGTCCTAAACAAACCAAAACAAGTAGAGAGGTCCACCGGGCTACCCTCGTACGGAGAAAGCTATAGCGGTAGACGATCCGGGGCCCTCGGTCTAGGATTTCCCCGGAGGAAGACCGCCGGAGCATCGAAATCACATGAAAACTTGCATGTGCTCCTAGGATATGTGTGTGAGAGTGGTGCAGGGTTGGTAGGTGCCATGTGTAGGCCCCAGGTGTGACCCCCTTCCCGGACATGCGTTAACACATAGTAAAATCCTGGATCTATACGTCGAAACTCCCGCCGCGTCACAACCGGGGCCTAGAATGTGGCAAAGTTGGCCCAACCTTGGCTCTCCATGTACATATGTCCTAAACAAACCAAAACAAGTAGAGAGGTCCACTGGGCTACCCTCGTATGGAGAAAGCTATAGGGGTAGATGATCCGGGGCCCTCGGTCTAGGGTTTCGCCGGAGGAAGACCGCCAGATCATCGGAATCACATGAAAATTTGCATGTGCCCCTAGGATATGTGTGTTAAAGTGGTGCAAGGTTGGTAGGTCCCATGTGTAGGCCCCAGGTATGACCCCCTTCTCGGACATGCGTTAACACTTAGTAAAATCCTGGATCTGTACGTGGAAACTCCCGCCGCGTCATAACCAGGCCTAGAATGTGGCAAAGTTGGCCAAACATTGGCTCTCCATGTACATATGTACTAAACAAACCAAAATAAGTAGAGAGGTCCACTGGGCTACACTCGTAGGGAGAAAGCTATAGGGGTAGACGATCCGGGGCATTCGGTCTAGGGTTTCACCGGAGGAAGACCGCCGGAGCGTCGGAATCACATGAAAACTTGCATGTGCTCCTAGGATATGTGTGTGAGAGTGGTGCAAGGTTGGTAGCAACCATGTGTAGGCCCCAGGTGTGACCCCCTTCCCGGACATGCGTTAATACTTAGTAAAATCTTGGATCTGTACATGGAAACTCCCGCCGCGTCACAACCGGGGCCTAGAATGTGGAAAAGTTGGCCCAACCTTGGCTCTCCATTTACATATGTCCTAAAAAAACCAAAACAACTAGAGAGGCCCACCAGGCTACCCTCGTACGGAGAAAGCTATGGGGTAGACCATCCGGGGCCCTCGGTCTAGGGTTTTGCCGGAGGAAGGCCGTCGGAGCGTCGGAATCACATGAAAACTTGCATATGCCCCTAGGATATGTGTGTGAGAGTGGTGCAAGGTTGGTAGGTGACATGTGTAGGCCCCAGGTGTGACCCCTTCCCGGACATGCGTTAACACTTAGTCAAATCCTGGATCTGTACGTGGAAACTCCCGCCGCGTCACAACCGAGGCCTAGAATGTGGAAAAGTTCTCCCAACCTTGGATCTCCATGTACATATGTCCTAAACAAACCAAAAAAGTAGATAGGTCCACCGGGCTACCCTCGTACGGAGAAAGCTATAGAGGTAGACGATTCGGGGCCCTCGGCCTAGGGTTTCGCCGGACGAAGACCGCCAGAGCGTCGAAATCACATGAAAACTTGCATGTGCCCCTAGGATATGTGTGTGAGAGTGGTGCAAGGTTGGTAGGTGCCATGTGTAGGCGCCAGGTGTGACCCCCTTCCCGGACATGCGTTAACAATTAGTAAAATCCTGGATCTGTACGTCGAAACTCCCGCCGCGTCACAACCGGGGCCTAGAATGTGGAAAAGTTGGCCCAACCTTGGCTCTCCATGTACATATGTCCTAAACAAACCAAAACAAGTAGAGTGGTCCATTGTGTTACCCTCGTACGGAGAAAGCTATAGGGGTAGACGATCCAGGGCCCTCAGTCTAGGGTTTCGCTGGAGGAAGACTGCCGGAGCGTCGGAATCACATGAAAACTTGCATGTGCCCCTAGGATATGTGTGTTAGAGTAGTGCAAGGTTGTTAGGAGCCATGTGTAGGCCCCAGGTATGACCCCGTTCCCGGACATGCGTTAACACTTACTAAAATCCTGGATCTGTACGTGGAAACTCCCGCCGCGTCACAACCGGGGCCTAGAATGTGGCAAAGTTGGCCCAAACTTGGCTCTCCATGTACATATGTCCTAAACAAACCAAAACAAGTAGAGAGGTCCACTGGGCTACCGTCGTATGGAGAAAGCTATAGGGGTAGACGATCTGAGGCCCTCGGTCTAGCGTTTCGCCGGAGGAAGACCGCCGGAGCGTCGGAATCACAAGAAAACTTGCATGTGCCCCTAGGATATGTGTGCGAGAGTGGTGCAAGGTTGGTAGGTGCCACGTGTAGGCCCCAGGTGTGACCCCCTTCCCGGACATGCATTAACACTTACTAAAATCCTGGATCTGTACGTGGAAACTCCCGCCGCGTCATAACCGGGGCCTAGAATGTGGCAAAGTTGGCCCAACCTTGGATCTCCATGTACATATGTCCTAAACAAACCAAAATATGTACAGAGGTCCACTGGGCTACCCTCGTACGGAGAAAGCTATAGGGGTAGACGATCCGAGGCCCTTGGTCTAGGGTTTCACCGGAGGAAGACCGCCGGAGCATCGGAATCACATGAAAACTTGCATGTGCTCCTAGGATATGTGTGTGAGAGTGGTGCAAGGTTGGTAGCAGCCATGTGTAGGCCCCAGGTGTGACCCCCTTCCTGGACATGCGTTAATACTTAGTAAAATCCTGGATCTATACATGGAAACTCCCGCCGTGTCACAACCAGGGCCTAGACTGTTGCAAAGTTGGCCCAACCTTGTCTCTCCATGTAAATATGTCCTAAACAAACCAAAAAAGTAGAGAGTTCCACTGGGATACCCTCGTACGGAGAAAGCTATGGGGTAGACCATCCGGGGCCCTCGGTCTAGGGTTTTGCCGGAGGAAGACCGTCGGAGCGTCGGAATCACATGAAAACTTGCATGTGCCCCTAGGATATGTGTGCGAGAGTGGTGCAAGGTTGGTAGGTGACATGTGTAGGCCCCAGGTGTGACCCCTTCCCGGACATGTGTTAACACTTAGTAAAATCCTGGATCTGTACGTGGAAACTCCCGCCGCGTCACAACCGAGGCCTAGAATGTGGCAAAGTTGGCCAACCTTGGATCTCCATGTACATATGTCCTAAACAAACCAAAACAAGTAGATAGGTCCACCGGGCTACCCTCGTGCGGAGAAAGCTATAGGGGTAGACGATCCGGGGTTCTCGGTCTAGGGTTTCGTCGGAGGAAGACCGACGGAGCGTCTGAATCACATAAAAACTTGCATGTGCCCCTCGGATATGTGTGTTACAGTGGTGCAAGGTTGATAGCTGCCATGTGTAGGCCCCAGGTGTGACCCCCTTCCCTGACATGCGTTAACACTTACTAAAATTCTAGATCTGTACATGGAAACTCCCGCCGCGTCACAACCAGGTCCTAGAATGTGGCAAAGTTGGCCCAAACTTGCTCTCCATGTACATATGTCCTAAACAAACCAAAACAAGTAGAGAGGTCCACCGGGTTACCCTCGTATGGAGAAAGCTATAGGGGTAGACGATCCGGGCCCCCCGGTCTAGGGTTTCATCGGAGGAAGACCACTGGAGCGTCGGAATCACATGAAAACTTGGATGTGTCCCTAGGATATGTGTGTGAGAGTGGTGCATGGTTGGTAGGTGGTATCTGTAGGCCCCAAGTATGACCCCCTTCCCGGACATGCGTTAACACTTAGTAAAATCCTGGATCTGTACGTGGAAACTCTCGCCGCGTCACAACCGGGGCCTAGAATGTGGCAAAGTTGGCCCAACCTTGGCTCTCCATGTAAATATGTCCTAAACAAACCAAAACAAGTAGATAGGTCCATTGGGCTACCCTCGTACAGAGAAAGTTATAGGGGTAGACGATCCGGCGTTCTCGGTCTAGGGTTTCGTCGGAGGAAGACCGACGGAGCGTCGGAATCACATGAAAACTTGCACGTTCCCCTAGGATATGTGTGTGAGTGTAGTGCAAGCTTGGTAGGTGCCATGTGTAGGCTCCAAGTGTGACCCCTTCCCGGACATGCGTTAACACTTAGTAAAATCCTGGATCTGTACGTGGAAACTCTCGCCGCGTCACAACCGGGGCCTAGAATGTGGCAAAGTTGGCCCAACCTTGGCTCTCCATGTAAATATGTCCTAAACAAACCAAAACAAGTAGATTGGTCCACCGGGATACCCTCGTACGGAGAAAGCTATAGGAGTAGACGATCCGGGGTTCTCGGTCTAGGGTTTCGCCGGAGGAATACCGCCGGAGCGTCGAAATCACATGAAAACTTGCATGTGCCCCTAGGATATGTGTGTGAGAGTCGTGCATTGTTGGTAGGTGCCATGTGTAGGCCCCAGGTGTGACCCCCTTCCCGGACATGCGTTAACACTTATTAAAATCCTGGATCTGTACTTGAAATTCCCGCCGTGTCACAACCGGGGTCTAGAATGTGGCAAAGTTGGCCCAACCTTGGATCTCCATGTACATATGTCCTAAAAAACAAAGCAAGTAGAGAGTTCCATCGGCTACCCTCGTACAGAGAAAGCTTTAGGGGTACACGATCCGGGGCCCTCGGTCTAGGGTTTCGCCGGAGGAAGACCGCCGGAGCATCGGAATCACATGAAAACTTGCATGTGCCCCTAGGATATGTGTGTTAGAGTGGTGCAAGGTTGGTAGGTGCCATGTGTAGGCCCCAGGTATGACCCCCTTCCCGGACATATGTTAATACTTAGTAAAATCCTGGATCTCTACATGGAAACTCCCGCCGCGTCACATCCGGGGCCTAGAATGTGGCAAAGTTTGCCCAACCTTGGGTCTCCATGTAAATATGTCCTAAACAAACCAAAACTAGTAGAGAGGTCCACTAGGCTACCGTCGTACGGAGAAAGCTATAGGGGTAGACGATCCGGGGCCCTCGGTCTAGGGTTTCGCCGGAGGAAGACCGCCAGAGCGTCGGAATCACATGAAAACTTGCATGTGCCCCTAGGATATGTGTGTGAGAGTGGTTCAAGGTTGGTAGCTGCCATGTGTAGGCCCCAGGTGTGACCCCCTTCCCGGACATGCGTTAACACTTAGTAAAATTTTGGATCTATACATGGAAACTCCCGCCGTGTCACAACCAGGGCCTAGAATGTTGTAAAGTTGGCCCAACCTTGGCTCTCCATGTACATATGTCCTAAACAAACCAAAACAAGTAGAGAGGTCCACCGGGCTACCCTCGTACGGAGAAAGCTATAGGGGTAGACGATCCGGGGCCCTCGGTCTAGGGTTTCACTGGAGGAAGACCGCCGGAGCATCGGAATCACATGAAAACTTGCATGTGCTCCTAGGATATGTGTGTGAGAGTGTTGCATTATTGGTAGGTTCCATGTGTAGGCCCCAGGTGTGACCCCTTTCGGACATGCGTTAACACTTAGTAAAATCCTGGATCTGTACGTGGAAACTCCCGCCGCGTCACAACCGGGGCCTAGAATGTGGCAAAGTTGGCCCAACCTTGGCTCTCCATGTACATATGTCCTAAACAAACCAAAACAAGTAGAGAGGTCCACCGGGCTACCCTCGTACGGAGAAAGCTATAGGGTTTCACCGGAGGAAGACCGACGGAGCGTCGGAATCACATGAAAACTTGCATGTGCTCCTAGGATATGTGTGTGAGAGTGGTGCAGGGTTGGTAGGTGCCATGTGTAGGCCCCAGGTGTGACCCCCTTCCCTGACATGCGTTAACACATAGTAAAATCCTGGATCTATACGTCGAAACTCCCGCCGCGTCACAACCGGGGCCTAGAATGTGGCAAAGTTGGCCCAACCTTGGCTCTCCATGTACATATGTCCTAAACAAACCAAAACAAGTAGAGAGGTCCACTGGGCTACCCTCGTATGGAGAAAGCTATAGGGGTAGATGATCCGGGGCCCTCGGTCTAGGGTTTCACCGGAGGAAGACCGCCAGATCATCGGAATCACATGAAAATTTGCATGTGCCCCTAGGATATGTGTGTTAAAGTGGTGCAAGGTTGGTAGGTCCCATGTGTAGGCCCCAGGTATGACCCCCTTCTCGGACATGCGTTAACACTTAGTAAAATCCTGGATCTGTACGTGGAAACTCCCGCCGCGTCATAACCAGGCCTAGAATGTGGCAAAGTTGGCCAAAGATTGGCTCTCCATGTACATATGTACTAAACAAACCAAAATAAGTAGAGAGGTCCACTGGGCTACCCTCGTAGGGAGAAAGCTATAGGGGTAGACGATCCGGGGCATTCGGTCTAGGGTTTCACCGGAGGAAGACCGCCGGAGCGTCGGAATCACATGAAAACTTGCATGTGCTCCTAGGATATGTGTGTGAGAGTGGTGCAAGGTTGGTAGCAACCATGTGTAGGCCCCAGGTGTGACCCCCTTCCCGGACATGCGTTAATACTTAGTAAAATCTTGGATCTGTACATGGAAACTCCCGCCGCGTCACAACCGGGGCCTAGAATGTGGAAAAGTTGGCCCAACCTTGGCTCTCCATTTACATATGTCCTAAAAAAACCAAAACAACTAGAGAGGCCCACCAGGCTACCCTCGTACGGAGAAAGCTATGGGGTAGACCATCCGGGGCCCTCGGTCTAGGGTTTTGCCGGAGGAAGACCGTCGGAGCGTCGGAATCACATGAAAACTTGCATATGCCCCTAGGATATGTGTGTGAGAGTGGTGCAAGGTTGGTAGGTGACATGTGTAGGCCCCAGGTGTGACCCCTTCCCGGACATGCGTTAACACTTAGTCAAATCCTGGATCTGTACGTGGAAACTCCCGCCGCGTCACAACCGAGGCCTAGAATGTGGAAAAGTTGTCCCAACCTTGGATCTCCATGTACATATGTCCTAAACAAACCAAAACAAGTAGATAGGTCCACCGGGCTACCCTCGTACGGAGAAAGCTATAGAGGTAGACGATTCGGGGCCCTCGGTCTAGGGTTTCGCCGGACGAAGACCGCCAGAGCGTCGAAATCACATGAAAACTTGCATGTGCCCCTAGGATATGTGTGTGAGAGTGGTGCAAGGTTGGTAGGTGCCATGTGTAGGCGCCAGGTGTGACCCCCTTCCCGGACATGCGTTAACAATTAGTAAAATCCTGGATCTGTACGTCGAAACTCCCGCCGCGTCACAACCGGGGCCTAGAATGTGGAAAAGTTGGCCCAACCTTGGCTCTCCATGTACATATGTCCTAAACAAACCAAAACAAGTAGAGTGGTCCATTGTGTTACCCTCGTACGGAGAAAGCTATAGGGGTAGACGATCCAGGGCCCTCAGTCTAGGGTTTCGCTGGAGGAAGACTGCCGGAGCGTCGGAATCACATGAAAACTTGCATGTGCCCCTAGGATATGTGTGTTAGAGTAGTGCAAGGTTGGTAGGAGCCATGTGTAGGCCCCAGGTATGACCCCGTTCCCGGACATGCGTTAACACTTATTAAAATCCTGGATCTGTACGTGGAAACTCCCGCCGCGTCACAACCGGGGCCTAGAATGTGGCAAAGTTGGCCCAAACTTGGCTCTCCATGTACATATGTCCTAAACAAACCAAAACAAGTAGAGAGGTCCACTGGGCTACCGTCGTATGGAGAAAGCTATAGGGGTAGACGATCTGAGGCCCTCGGTCTAGCGTTTCGCCGGAGGAAGACCGCCGGAGCGTCGGAATCACAAGAAAACTTGCATGTGCCCCTAGGATATGTGTGCGAGAGTGGTGCAAGGTTGGTAGGTGCCACGTGTAGGCCCCAGGTGTGACCCCCTTCCCGGACATGCATTAACACTTACTAAAATCCTGGATCTGTACGTGGAAACTCCCGCCGCGTCATAACCGGGGCCTAGAATGTGGCAAAGTTGGCCCAACCTTGGCTCTCCATGTACATATGTCCTAAACAAACCAAAATATGTACAGAGGTCCACTGGGCTACCCTCGTACGGAGAAAGCTATAGGGGTAGACGATCCGAGGCCCTTGGTCTAGGGTTTCACCGGAGGAAGACCGCCGGAGCATCGGAATCACATGAAAACTTGCATGTGCTCCTAGGATATGTGTGTGAGAGTGGTGCAAGGTTGGTAGCAGCCATGTGTAGGCCCCAGGTGTGACCCCCTTCCTGGACATGCGTTAATACTTAGTAAAATCCTGGATCTATACATGGAAACTCCCGCCGTGTCACAACCAGGGCCTAGACTGTTGCAAAGTTGGCCCAACCTTGTCTCTCCATGTACATATGTCCTAAACAAACCAAAAAAGTAGAGAGTTCCACTGGGCTACCCTCGTACGGAGAAAGCTATGGGGTAGACCATCCGGGGCCCTCGGTCTAGGGTTTTGCCGGAGGAAGACCGTCGGAGCGTCGGAATCACATGAAAACTTGCATGTGCCCCTAGGATATGTGTGCGAGAGTGGTGCAAGGTTGGTAGGTGACATGTGTAGGCCCCAGGTGTGACCCCTTCCCGGACATGTGTTAACACTTAGTAAAATCCTGGATCTGTACGTGGAAACTCCCGCCGCGTCACAACCGAGGCCTAGAATGTGGCAAAGTTGGCCAACCTTGGATCTCCATGTACATATGTCCTAAACAAACCAAAACAAGTAGATAGGTCCACCGGGCTACCCTCGTGCGGAGAAAGCTATAGGGGTAGACGATCCGGGGTTCTCGGTCTAGGGTTTCGTCGGAGGAAGACCGACGGAGCGTCTGAATCACATAAAAACTTGCATGTGCCCCTCGGATATGTGTGTTACAGTAGTGCAAGGTTGATAGCTGCCATGTGTAGGCCCCAGGTGTGACCCCCTTCCCTGACATGCGTTAACACTTACTAAAATTCTAGATCTGTACATGGAAACTCCCGCCGCGTCACAACCAGGTCCTAGAATGTGGCAAAGTTGGCCCAAACTTGCTCTCCATGTACATATGTCCTAAACAAACCAAAACAAGTAGAGAGGTCCACCGGGTTACCCTCGTATGGAGAAAGCTATAGGGGTAGACGATCCGGGCCCCCCGGTCTAGGGTTTCATCGGAGGAAGACCACTGGAGCGTCGGAATCACATGAAAACTTGGATGTGTCCCTAGGATATGTGTGTGAGAGTGGTGCATGGTTGGTAGGTGGTATCTGTAGGCCCCAAGTATGACCCCCTTCCCGGACATGCGTTAACACTTAGTAAAATCCTGGATCTGTACGTGGAAACTCTCGCCGCGTCACAACCGGGGCCTAGAATGTGGCAAAGTTGGCCCAACCTTGGCTCTCCATGTAAATATGTCCTAAACAAACCAAAACAAGTAGATAGGTCCATTGGGCTACCCTCGTACAGAGAAAGTTATAGGGGTAGACGATCCGGCGTTCTCGGTCTAGGGTTTCGTCGGAGGAAGACCGACGGAGCGTCGGAATCACATGAAAACTTGCACGTTCCCCTAGGATATGTGTGTGAGTGTAGTGCAAGCTTGGTAGGTGCCATGTGTAGGCTCCAAGTGTGACCCCTTCCCGGACATGCGTTAACACTTAGTAAAATCCTGGATCTGTACGTGGAAACTCTCGCCGCGTCACAACCGGGGCCTGGAATGTGGCAAAGTTGGCCCAACCTTGGCTCTCCATGTAAATATGTCCTAAGCAAACCAAAACAAGTAGATTGGTCCACCGGGATACCCTCGTACGGAGAAAGCTATAGGAGTAGACGATCCGGGGTTCTCGGTCTAGGGTTTCGCCGGAGGAATACCGCCGGAGCGTCGAAATCACATGAAAACTTGCATGTGCCCCTAGGATATGTGTGTGAGAGTCGTGCATTGTTGGTAGGTGCCATGTGTAGGCCCCAGGTGTGACCCCCTTCCCGGACATGCGTTAACACTTATTAAAATCCTGGATCTGTACTTGAAATTCCCGCCGTGTCACAACCGGGGTCTAGAATGTGGCAAAGTTGGCCCAACCTTGGATCTCCATGTACATATGTCCTAAAAAACAAAGCAAGTAGAGAGTTCCATCGGCTACCCTCGTACAGAGAAAGCTTTAGGGGTACACGATCCGGGGCCCTCGGTCTAGGGTTTCGCCGGAGGAAGACCGCCGGAGCATCGGAATCACATGAAAACTTGCATGTGCCCCTAGGATATGTGTGTTAGAGTGGTGCAAGGTTGGTAGGTGCCATGTGTAGGCCCCAGGTATGACCCCCTTCCCGGACATGTGTTAATACTTAGTAAAATCCTGGATCTCTACGTGGAAACTCCCGCCGCGTCACATCCGGGGCCTAGAATGTGGCAAAGTTTGCCCAACCTTGGGTCTCCATGTAAATATGTCCTAAACAAACCAAAACTAGTAGAGAGGTCCACTAGGCTACCGTCGTACGGAGAAAGCTATAGGGGTAGACGATCCGGGGCCCTCGGTCTAGGGTTTCGCCGGAGGAAGACCGCCAGAGCGTCGGAATCACATGAAAACTTGCATGTGCCCCTAGGATATGTGTGTGAGAGTGGTTCAAGGTTGGTAGCTGCCATGTGTAGGCCCCAGGTGTGACCCCCTTCCCGGACATGCGTTAACACTTAGTAAAATTTTGGATCTATACATGGAAACTCCCGCCGTGTCA
This sequence comes from Avena sativa, assembly GCA_916181665.1. Classification (NCBI taxonomy): domain Eukaryota; kingdom Viridiplantae; phylum Streptophyta; class Magnoliopsida; order Poales; family Poaceae; genus Avena; species Avena sativa. The sequence continues at coordinate 461,503,626 of OV702297.1, read as the reverse complement.
CAACCAGGGCCTAGAATGTTGTAAAGTTGGCCCAACCTTGGCTCTCCATGTACATATGTCCTAAACAAACCAAAACAAGTAGAGAGGTCCACCGGGCTACCCTCGTACGGAGAAAGCTATAGGGGTAGACGATCCGGGGCCCTCGGTCTAGGGTTTCACTGGAGGAAGACCGCCGGATCATCGGAATCACATGAAAACTTGCATGTGCTCCTAGGATATCTGTGTGAGAGTGTTGCATTATTGGTAGGTTCCATGTGTAGGCCCCAGGTGTGACCCCTTTCGGACATGCGTTAACACTTAGTAAAATCCTGGATCTGTACGTGGAAACTCCCGCCGCGTCACAACCGGGGCCTAGAATGTGGCAAAGTTGGCCCAACCTTGGCTCTCCATGTACATATGTCCTAAACAAACCAAAACAAGTAGAGAGGTCCACCGGGCTACCCTCGTACGGAGAAAGCTATAGCGGTAGACGATCCGGGGCCCTCGGTCTAGGATTTCGCCGGAGGAAGACCGCCGGAGCATCGAAATCACATGAAAACTTGCATGTGCTCCTAGGATATGTGTGTGAGAGTGGTGCAGGGTTGGTAGGTGCCATGTGTAGGCCCCAGGTGTGACCCCCTTCCCGGACATGCGTTAACACATAGTAAAATCCTGGATCTATACGTCGAAACTCCCGCCGCGTCACAACCGGGGCCTAGAATGTGGCAAAGTTGGCCCAACCTTGGCTCTCCATGTACATATGTCCTAAACAAACCAAAACAAGTAGAGAGGTCCACTGGGCTACCCTCGTATGGAGAAAGCTATAGGGGTAGATGATCCGGGGCCCTCGGTCTAGGGTTTCGCCGGAGGAAGACCGCCAGATCATCGGAATCACATGAAAATTTGCATGTGCCCCTAGGATATGTGTGTTAAAGTGGTGCAAGGTTGGTAGGTCCCATGTGTAGGCCCCAGGTATGACCCCCTTCTCGGACATGCGTTAACACTTAGTAAAATCCTGGATCTGTACGTGGAAACTCCCGCCGCGTCATAACCAGGCCTAGAATGTGGCAAAGTTGGCCAAACATTGGCTCTCCATGTACATATGTCCTAAACAAACCAAAATAAGTAGAGAGGTCCACTGGGCTACCCTCGTAGGGAGAAAGCTATAGGGGTAGACGATCCGGGGCATTCGGTCTAGGGTTTCACCGGAGGAAGACCGCCGGAGCGTCGGAATCACATGAAAACTTGCATGTGCTCCTAGGATATGTGTGTGAGAGTGGTGCAAGGTTGGTAGCAACCATGTGTAGGCCCCAGGTGTGACCCCCTTCCCGGACATGCATTAATACTTAGTAAAATCTTGGATCTGTACATGGAAACTCCCGCCGCGTCACAACCGGGGCCTAGAATGTGGAAAAGTTGGCCCAACCTTGGCTCTCCATTTACATATGTCCTAAAAAAACCAAAACAACTAGAGAGGCCCACCAGGCTACCCTCGTATGGAGAAAGCTATGGGGTAGACCATCCGGGGCCCTCGGTCTAGGGTTTTGCCGGAGGAAGACCGTCGGAGCGTCGGAATCACATGAAAACTTGCATATGCCCCTAGAATATGTGTGTGAGAGTGGTGCAAGGTTGGTAGGTGACATGTGTAGGCCCCAGGTGTGACCCCTTCCCGGACATGCGTTAACACTTAGTAAAATCCTGGATCTGTACGTGGAAACTCCCGCCGCGTCACAACCGAGGCCTAGAATGTGGAAAAGTTGTCCCAACCTTGGATCTCCATGTACATATGTCCTAAACAAACCAAAACAAGTAGATAGGTCCACCGGGCTACCCTCGTACGGAGAAAGCTATAGAGGTAGACGATTCGGGGCCCTCGGTCTAGGGTTTCGCCGGACGAAGACCGCCAGAGCGTCGAAATCACATGAAAACTTGCATGTGCCCCTAGGATATGTGTGTGAGAGTGGTGCAAGGTTGGTAGGTGCCATGTGTAGGCGCCAGGTGTGACCCCCTTCCCGGACATGCGTTAATACTTAGTAAAATCCTGGATCTGTACGTCGAAACTCCCGCCGCGTCACAACCGGGGCCTAGAATGTGGAAAAGTTGGCCCAACCTTGGCTCTCCATGTACATATGTCCTAAACAAACCAAAACAAGTAGAGTGGTCCATTGTGTTACCCTCGTACGGAGAAAGCTATAGGGGTAGACGATCCAGGGCCCTCAGTCTAGGGTTTCGCTGGAGGAAGACTGCCGGAGCGTCGGAATCACATGAAAACTTGCATGTGCCCCTAGGATATGTGTGTTAGAGTAGTGAAAGGTTGGTAGGCGCCATGTGTAGGCCCCAGGTATGACCCCCTTCCCGGACATGCGTTAACACTTATTAAAATCCTGGATCTGTACGTGGAAACTCCCGCCGCGTCACAACCGGGGCCTAGAATGTGGCAAAGTTGGCCCAAACTTGGCTCTCAATGTACATATGTCCTAAACAAACCAAAAGAAGTAGAGAGGTCCACTGGGCTACCGTCGTATGGAGAAAGCTATAGGGGTAGACGATCTGAGGCCCTCGGTCTAGCGTTTCGGCGGAGGAAGACCGCCGGAGCGTCGGAATCACAAGAAAACTTGCATGTGCCCCTAGGATATGTGTGCGAGAGTGGTGCAAGGTTGGTAGGTGCCACGTGTAGGCCCCAGGTGTGACCCCCTTCCCGGACATGCATTAACACTTACTAAAATCCTGGATCTGTACGTGGAAACTCCCGCCGCGTCATAACCGGGGCCTAGAATGTGGCAAAGTTGGCCCAACATTGGCTCTCCATGTACATATGTCCTAAACAAACCAAAATAAGTATAGAGGTCCACTGGGCTACCCTCGTACGGAGAAAGCTATAGGGGTAGACGATCCGGGGCCCTCGGTCTAGGGTTTCGCCGGAGGAAGACCGCCGGAGCATCGGAATCACATGAAAACTTGCATGTGCTCCTAGGATATGTGTGTGAGAGTGGTGCAAGGTTGGTAGCAGCCATGTGTAGGCCCCAGGTGTGACCCCCTTCCTGGACATGCGTTAATACTTAGTAAAATCCTGGATCTATACATGGAAACTCCCGCCGTGTCACAACCAGGGCCTAGACTGTTGCAAAGTTGGCCCAACCTTGTCTCTCCATGTACATATGTCCTAAACAAACCAAAAAAGTAGAGAGTTCCACTGGGCTACCCTCGTACGGAGAAAGCTATGGGGTAGACCATCCGGGGCCCTCGGTCTAGGGTTTTGCCGGAGGAAGACGGTCGGAGCGTCGGAATCACATGAAAACTTGCATGTGCCCCAAGTATATGTGTGCGAGAGTGGTGCAAGGTTGGTAGGTGACATGTGTAGGCCCCAGGTGTGACCCCTTCCCGGACATGCGTTAACACTTAGTAAAATCCTGGATCTGTACGTGGAAACTCCCGCCGCGTCACAACCGAGGCCTAGAATGTGGCAAAGTTGGCCCAACCTTGGATCTCCATGTACATATGTCCTAAACAAACCAAAACAAGTAGATAGGTCCACCGGGCTACCCTCGTGCGGAGAAAGCTATAGGGGTAGACGATCCGGGGTTCTCGGTCTAGGGTTTCGTCGGAGGAAGACCGACGGAGCGTCTGAATCACATAAAAACTTGCATGTGCCCCTCGGATATGTGTGTTATAGTGGTGCAAGGTTGATAGCTGCCATGTGTAGGCCCCAGGTGTGACCCCCTTCCCTGACATGCGTTAACACTTACTAAAATTCTAGATCTGTACATGGAAACTCCCGCCGCGTCACAACCAGGTCCTAGAATGTGGCAAAGTTGGCCCAAACTTGCTCTCCATGTACATATGTCCTAAACAAACCAAAACAAGTAGAGAGGTCCACCGTGTTACCGTCGTATGGAGAAAGCTATAGGGGTAGACGATCTGGGCCCCCCGGTCTAGGGTTTCATCGGAGGAAGACCACTGGAGCGTCGGAATCACATGATAACTTGGATGTGTCCCTAGGATATGTGTGTGAGAGTGGTGCATGGTTGGTAGGTGGTATCTGTAGGCCCCAAGTATGACCCCCTTCCCGGACATGCGTTAACACTTAGTAAAATCCTGGATCTGTACGTGGAAACTCTCGCCGCGTCACAACCGGGGCCTAGAATGTGGCAAAGTTGGCCCAACCTTGGCTCTCCATGTAAATATGTCCTAAACAAACCAAAACAAGTAGATAGGTCCATTGGGCTACCCTCGTACAGAGAAAGTTATAGGGGTAGACGATCCGGCGTTCTCGGTCTAGGGTTTCGTCGGAGGAAGACCGACGGAGCGTCGGAATCACATGAAAACTTGCACGTTCCCCTAGGATATGTGTGTGAGTGTAGTGCAAGCTTGGTAGGTGCCATGTGTAGGCTCCAAGTGTGACCCCTTCCCGGACATGCGTTAACACTTAGTAAAATCCTGGATCTGTACGTGGAAACTCTCGCCGCGTCACAACCGGGGCCTAGAATGTGGCAAAGTTGGCCCAACCTTGGCTCTCCATGTAAATATGTCCTAAACAAACCAAAACAAGTAGATTGGTCCACTGGGATACCCTCGTACGGAGAAAGCTATAGGAGTAGACGATCCGGGGTTCTCGGTCTAGGGTTTCGCCGGAGGAATACCGCCGGAGCGTCGAAATCACATGAAAACTTGCATGTGCCCCTAGGATATGTGTGTGAGAGTCGTGCATTGTTGGTAGGTGCCATGTGTAGGCCCCAGGTGTGACCCCCTTCCCGGACATGCGTTAACACTTATTAAAATCCTGGATCTGTACTTGAAATTCCCGCCGTGTCACAACCGGGGTCTAGAATGTGGCAAAGTTGGCCCAACCTTGGATCTCCATGTACATATGTCCTAAAAAACAAAGCAAGTAGAGAGGTCCATCGGCTACCCTCGTACAGAGAAAGCTTTAGGGGTACACGATCCGAGGCCCTCGGTCTAGGGTTTCGCCGGAGGAAGACCGCCGGAGCATCGGAATAACATGAAAACTTGCATGTGCCCCTAGGATATGTGTGTTAGAGTGGTGCAAGGTTGGTAGGTGCCATTGTATAGGCCCCAGGTATGACCCCCTTCCCGGACATGCGTTAATACTTAGTAAAATCCTGGATCTCTACGTGGAAACTCCCGCCGCGTCACATCCGGGGCCTAGAATGTGGCAAAGTTTGCCCAACCTTGGGTCTCCATGTAAATATGTCCTAAACAAACCAAAACTAGTAGAGATGTCCACTGGGCTACCGTCGTACGGAGAAAGCTATAGGGGTAGACGATCCGGGGCCCTCGGTCTAGGGTTTCGCCGGAGGAAGACCGCCAGAGCGTCGGAATCACATGAAAACTTGCATGTGCCCCTAGGATATGTGTGTGAGAGTGGTTCAAGGTTGGTAGCGGCCATGTGTAGGTCCCAGGTGTGACCCCCTTCCCGGACATGCGTTAACACTTAGTAAAATCCTGGATCTATACATGGAAACTCCCGCCGTGTCACAACCAGGGCCTAGAATGTTGTAAAGTTGGCCCAACCTTGGCTCTCCATTTACATATGTCCTAAACAAACCAAAAGAACTAGAGAGGCCCACCAGGCTACCCTTATACGGAGAAAGCTATAGGGTAGACGATATGGGGCCCTCGGTCTAGGGTTTCGCTGGAGGAAGACCGCCAGAGTGTCGGAATCACATGAAAACTTGCATATGCCCCTAGGATATGTGTGTGAGAGTGCTGCAAGGTTGGTAGGTGCCATGTGTAGGCCCCATGTGTGACCCCCTTCCCGGACATGCATTAACACTTAGTAAAATCCTGGATCTCTACGTGGAAACTCCCGCCGAGTCACAACCGGGGCCTAGAATATGGCAAAGTTGGCCCAACCTTGGCTCTCCATGTACATCTGTCCTAAACAAACCAAAACAAGCAGAGAGGACCACCGGGCTGCCCTCGTACGGAGAAAGCTATAGGGGTAGACGATCCGGTGCCCTTGGTCTGGGGTTTCGCCGGAGGAAGACCACCGGAGCGTCGGAATCACATGAAAACCTGCATGTGCCCCAAGGATATGTGTGTGAGAGTGGTGCAAGGTTGGTAGCTGCCATGTGTAGGCCCCAGGTGTGACCCCCTTCCCGGATATGCGTTAACACTTAGTAAAATCCGGGATCTGTACATGGAAACTCCCGCCGCGTCACAACGAGGGCCTAGAATGTGGCAAAGTTGGCCCAACCTTGGGTCTCCATGTACATATGTCCTAAAAAACCAAAACAAGTAGAGAGGTCCACCGGGCTACCCTCGTACGAAGAAAGCTATAGGGGTAGACGATCCGGGGCCCTCGGTCTAGGGTTTTGCCGGAGGAAAAGCGCCGGAGCGTCGGAATCACATGAAAACTTGCATGTGCCCCTAGGATATGTGTGTGAGAGTGGTGCAAGGTTGGTAGGTGCCATGTGTAGGCCCCAGGTATGACCCCCTTCCCGGACATGCGTTAACACTTAGTAAAATCCTGGATCTGTACGTGGAAACTCCCGTCGCGTCACAACCGGGGCCTAGAATGTGGCAAAGTTGGACCAACCTTTGCTGTCCATGTACATATGTCCTAAACAAACCACAAAAGGTAGAGAGGTCCACTGGGCTACCCTCGTACGGAGAAAACTATAGGGGTAGACGATCCAGGGCCCTCGGTCTAGGGTTTCGCCGGAGGAAGACCACCAGAGTGTCGGAATCACATGAAAACTTGCATGTGCCCCTAAGATATGTGTGTGAGAGTGCTGCAAGGTTGGTAGGTGCCATGTGTAGGCCCCAGGTATGACCCCCTTCCCGGACATGTGTTAACACTTAGTAAAATCCTGGATCAGTACGTGGAAACTCCTACCGCGTCACAACCAGGTCCTAGAATGTGGCAAAGTTGGGCCAACCTTGGCTCTCCATTTACATATGTCCTAAACAAACCAAAACAAGTAGAGAGGTCCACCGGGCTACCCTCGTACGGAGAAAGCTATAGGGGTAAATGATCCGGTGCCCTCGGTCTAGGGTTTCGCCGGGGGAATACCGCTGGAGCATCGGAATCACATGAAAACTTGCATGTGCCCCTAGGATATGTGTGTTACAGTGGTGCAAGGTTGGTAGCTGCCATGTGTAGGCCCCAGGTGTGACCCCCTTCCCGGACATGCGTTAACACTTACTAAAATTCTGGATTTGTACATGGAAACTCCCGCCGCGTCACAACCAGGTCCTAGAATGTGGCAAAGTTGGCCCAAACTTGCTCTCCATGTACATATGTCATAAACAAACCAAAACAAGTAGAGAGGTCCACCGGGTTACCCTCGTATGGAGAAAGCTATAGGGGTAGACGATCTGGGGCCCCCGGTCTAGGGTTTCGTCGGAGGAAGACCACTGGAGCGTCGGAATCACATGAAAACTTGGATGTGCCCCTAGGATATGTGTGTGAGAGTGGTGCAAGGTTGGTAGGTGCCATGTGTAGGCCCCAAGTGTTACCCCCTTCCCGGACATGCGTTAACACTTAGTAAAATCCTGGATATGTACGTGGAAACTCTCGCCGCGTCACAACCGGGGCCTAGAATGTGGCAAAGTTGGCCCAACCTTGGCTCTCCATGTAAATATGTCCTAAACAAACCAAAACAAGTAGATAGGTCCACCGGGCTACCCTCGTATAGAGAAACCTATCGGGGTAAACCACTCGGGGTTCTCGGTCTAGGGTTTCGCCGGAGGAAGACCGACGGAGCGTCGGAATCACATGAAAACTTGCATGTACCCCTAGGATATGTGTGTGAGTGTAGTGGAAGCTTGGTAGGTGCCATGTGTAGGATCCAGGTGTGACCCCTTCCCGGACATGCGTTAACACTTAGTAAAATCCTGGATCTGTACGTGGAAACTCTCGCCGCGTCACAACCGGGGCCTAGAATGTGGCAAAGTTGGCCCAACCTTGGCTCTCCATGTAAATATGTCCTAAACAAACCAAAACAAGTAGATAGGTCCACCGGTCTACCCTCGTACGGAGAAAGCTATAGGGGTAGACGATCCGGGGTTCTCGGTCTAGGGTTTCACCGGAGGAAGACCGTCGAAGCGTCGAAATCACATGAAAACTTTCATGTGCCCCTAGGATATGTGTGTCAGAGTGGTGCAAGGTAGGTAGGTGCCATGTGTAGGCCCCAGGTGTTACCCCCTTCCCGGACATGCGTTAACACTTAGTAAAATCTTGGATTTGTACATGGAAACTCCCGCCGCGTCACAACCGGGGCCTAGAATGTGGAAAAGTTGGCCCAACCTTGGCTCTCCATTTACATATGTCCTAAACAAACCAAAACAAGTAGAGAGGCCCACCGAGCTACCCTTATACGGAGAAAGTTATAGGGGTAGACGATCTGGGGCCCTCGGTCTAGGGTTTCGCCGGAGGAAGACCGCCAGAGTGTCGGAATCACATGAAAACTTGCATGTGCCCCTAGGATATGTGTGTGAGAGTGGTGCAAGGTTGGTAAGTGCCATGTGTAGGCCCCAGGTGTGACCCCCTTCCCGGACATGCGTTAACACTTAGTAAAATCCTAGATCTATACGTCGAAACTCCCGCCGCGTCACAACCGGGGCCTAGAATGTGGCAAAGTTGGCCCAACCTTGGCTCTACATGTACATATGTCCTAAACAAACCAAAACAAGTAGAGAGGTCCATCGGGCTACCCTCGTATGGATAAAGCTATAGGGTTAGACGATCCGGAGCCCTCGGTCTAGGGTTTCGCCGGAGGAAGACCGCCAGAGCGTCGGAATCACATGAAAACTTGCATGTGCCCCTAGGATATGTGTGTCAGAGTGGTGCAAGGTTGGTTGGTGCCATGTGTAGGCCCTAGGTGTGACCCCCTTCCCGGACATGCGTTAACACTTAGTAAAATTCTGGATCTGTACGTGGAAACTCCCGCCGTGTCACAACCGGGGCCTAGAATGTGGCAAAGCTGGCCCAACCTTGGCTCTCCATGTACATATGTCCTAAACAAACCAAAAAAAGTTGAGAGGTCCAACGGGCTACCCTCGTACAGAGAAAGCTATAGGGGTAGACAATCCGGGGCCCTCGGTCTAGGGTTTCGTCGGAGGAAGACCGACGGAGCGTCTGAATCACATAAAAACTTGCATGTGCCCCTCGGATATGTGTGTTACAGTGGTGCAAGGTTGATAGCTGCCATGTGTAGGCCCCAGGTGTGACCCCCTTCCCTGACATGCGTTAACACTTACTAAAATTCTAGATCTGTACATGGAAACTCCCGCCGCGTCACAACCAGGTCCTAGAATGTGGCAAAGTTGGCCCAAACTTGCTCTCCAAGTACATATGTCCTAAACAAACCAAAACAAGTAGAGAGGTCCACTGGGTTACCCTCGTATGGAGAAAGCTATAGGGGTAGACGATCCGGGCCCCCCGGTCTAGGGTTTCGTCGGAGGAAGACCACTAGAGCGTCGGAATCACATGAAAACTTGGATGTTCCCCTAGGATATGTGTGTGAGAGTGGTGCAAGGTTGGTAGGTGCCATGTGTAGGCCCCAAGTGTGACCCCCTTCCCGGACATGCGTTAACACTTAGTAAAATCCTGGATCTGTACGTGGAAACTCTCGCCGCGTCACAACCGGGGCCTAGAATGTGGAAAAGTTGGCCCAACCTTGGCTCTCCATGTAAATATGTCCTAAACAAACCAAAACAAGTAGATAGGTCCACCGGGCTACCCTCGTACAGAGAAAGCTATAGGGGTAAACGATCCGGGGTTCTCGGTCTAGGGTTTCGCCGGAGGAAGACCGACGGAGCGTCGGAATCGCATGGAAACTTGCATGTGCCCCTAGGATATGTGTGTGAGTGTAGTGCAAGCTTGGTAGGTGCCATGTGTAGGCTCCAGGTGTGACCCCTTCCTGGACATGCGTTAACACTTAGTAAAATCCCGGATCTGTACGTGGAAACTCTCGCCGCGTCACAACCGGGGCCTAGAATGTGGCAAAGTTGGCCCAACCTTGGGTCTCCATGTAAATATGTCCTAAACGAACCAAAACAAGTAGATAGGTCCATCGGGCTACCCTCGTACGGAGAAAGCTATAGGGGTAGACGATCCAGGGTTCTCGGTCTAGGGTTTCGCCGGAGGAAGACCGCCGAAGCGTCGAAATCACATGAAAACATGCATTTGCCCCTAGGATATGTGTGTCAGAGTGGTGCGAGGTAGGTAGGTGCCATGTGTAGGCCCCAGGTGTTACCCCCTTCCTGGACATGCGTTAACACTTAGTAAAATCTTGGATCTGTACATGGAAACTCCCGCCGCGTCACAACCGGGGCCTAGAATGTGGAAAAGTTGGCCCAACCTTGGCTCTCCATTTACATATGTCCTAAACAAAGCAAAACAAGTAGAGACGCCCACCGAGCTACCCTTATACGGAGAAAGTTATAGGGGTAGACGATCTGGGGCCCTCGTCTAGGGTTTCGCCGGTGGAAGACCGCCAGAGTGTCGAAATCACATGAAAACTTGCATGTGCCCCTAGGATATGTGTGTGAGAGTGGTGCAAGGTTGGTAGGTGCCATGTGTAGTCCCCAGGTATGACCCCTTCCCGGACATGCATTAACACTTAGTAAAATCCTGGATCTGTACGTCGAAACTCCCGCCGCGTCACAACCGGGGCCTAGAATGTGGAAAAGTTGGCCCAACCTTGGCTCTCCATGTACATATGTCCTAAACAAACCAAAACAAGTAGAGTGGTCCATTGTGTTACCCTCGTACGGAGAAAGCTATAGGGGTAGACGATCCAGGGCCCTCAGTCTAGGGTTTCGCTGGAGGAAGACTTCCGGAGCGTCGGAATCACATGAAAACTTGCATGTGCCCCTAGGATATGTGTGTTAGAGTAGTGCAAGGTTGGTAGGCGCCATGTGTAGGCCCCAGGTATGACCCCCTTCCCGGACATGCGTTAACACTTATTAAAATCTTGGATCTGTACGTGGAAACTCCCGTCGCGTCACAACTGGGCCTAGAATGTGGCAAAGTTGGCCCAACCTTGGCTCTCCATGTACATATGTCCTAAACAAACCAAAACAAGTAGAGAGGTCCACTGGGCTACCCTCGTATGGAGAAAGCTATAGGGGTAGACGATCTGAGGCCCTCGGTCTAGGGTTTCGCCGGAGGAAGACCGCCGGAGCGTCGGAATCACAAGAAAACTTGCATGTGCCCCTAGGATATGTGTGCGAGAGTGGTGTAAGGTTGGTAGGTGCCATGTGTAGGCCCCAGGTGTGACCCCCTTCCCGGACATGCATTAACACTTACTAAAATCCTAGATCTGTACGTGGAAACTCCCGCCGCGTCACAACCGGGGCCTAGAATGTGGCAAAGTTGGCCCAACCTTGGCTCTCCATGTACATATGTCCTAAACAATCCAAAATATGTACAGAGGTCCACTGGGCTACCCTCGTACGGAGAAAGCTATAGGGGTAGACGATCCGAGGCCCTCGGTCTAGGGTTTCACCGGAGGAAGACCGCCGGAGCATCGGAATCACATGAAAACTTGCATGTGCTCCTAGGATATGTGTGTGAGAGTGGTGCAAGGTTGGTAGCAGCCATGTGTAGGCCCCAGGTGTGACTCCCTTCCTGGACATGCGTTAATACTTAGTAAAATCCTGGATCTATACATGGAAACTCCCGCCGTGTCACAACCAGGGCCTAGACTGTTGCAAAGTTGGCCCAACCTTGTCTCTCCATGTACATATGTCCTAAACAAACCAAAAAAGTAGAGAGTTCCACTGGGCTACCCTCGTACGGAGAAAGCTATGGGGTAGACCATCCGGGGCCCTCGGTCTAGGGTTTTGCCGGAGGAAGACCGTCGGAGCGTCGGAATCACATGAAAACTTGCATGTGCCCCTAGGATATGTGTGCGAGAGTGGTGCAAGGTTGGTAGGTGACATGTGTAGGCCCCAAGTGTGACCCCTTCCCGGACATGCGTTAACACTTAGTAAAATCCTAGATCTGTACGTGGAAACTCCCGCCGCGTCACAACCGAGGCCTAGAATGTGGCAAAGTTGGCCCAACCTTGGATCTCCATGTACATATGTCCTAAACAAACCAAAACAAGTAGATAGGTCCACCGGGCTACCCTCGTGCGGAGAAAGCTATAGGGGTAGACGATCCGGGGTTCTCGGTCTAGGGTTTCGCTAGAGGAAGACCGCCGGACCGTCGAAATCACATGAAAACTTGCATGTGCCCCTAGGATATGTGTGTGAGAGTGGTGCAAGGTAGGTAGGTGCCATGTGTAGCCCCAGGTGTTACCCCCTTCCCGGACTTGCGTTAACACTTAGTAAAATCTTGGATCTGTACATGGAAACTTCGGCCGCGTCACAACCGGGGCCTAGAATATGGAAAAGTTGGCCCAACCTTGTCTCTCCATTTACATATGTCCTAAACAAACCAAAACAATAGAGAGGCCCACCGAGCTACCCTTATACGGAGAAAGTTATAGGGGTAGACGATCTGGGGCCCTCGGTCTAGGGTTTCGCTGGAGGAAGACCGCCAGAGTGTCGGAATCACATGAAAACTTCCATGTACCCCTAGGATATGTGTGTGAGAGTGGTGCAAGGTTGGTAGGTTCCATGTGTAGGACCCAGGTGTGACCCCCTTCCCGGACACGCGTTATCACTTAGTAAAATCCTAGATCTATACGTCGAAACTCCCGCCGCGTCACAACCGGGGCCTAGAATGTGGCAAAGTTGGCCCAACCTTGGCTCTGCATGTACATATGTCCTAAACAAACCAAAACAAGTAGAGAGGTCCATCGGGCTACCCTCGTACGGATAAAGCTATAGGGGTAGACGATCCGGTGCCCTCGGTCTAGGGTTTCGCCGGAGGATGACCGCCAGAGCGTCGGAATCACATGAAAACTTGAATGTGCCCCTAGGATATGTGTGTGAGAGTGGTGCAAGGTTGGTAGGTGCCATGTGTAGGCCCCAGGTATGACCCCTTTCCGGACATGCGTTAAAACTTAGTAAAATCTTGGATCTGTACGTGGAAACTCCCGCCGCATCACAACCGGGGCCTAGAATGTGGCAAAGCTGGCCCAACCTTGGCTCTCCATGTACGTATGTCCTAAACAAACCAAAGCAAGTAGAGAGGTCCACCGGGCTACCCTCGTACAGACAAAGCTATAGGAGTGGACGATCCGGGGCCCTCGGTCTAGGGTTTCGCCGGAGGAAGACCGCCGGAGCATCGAAATCCCATGAAAACTTGCATGTGCCCCTAGGATATTTGTGTGAGAGTGGTGCAAGGTTGGTAGGTGCCATGTGTAGGCCCCAGGTGTGACCCCCTTCCCGGGCATGCGTTGACACATAGTAAAATCCTGGATCTATATGTCGAAACTCCCCCCGCGTCACAACCGGGGCCTAGAATGTGGCAAAGTTGGCCCAACCTTGGCTCTCCATGTACATATGTCCTAAACAAACCAAAACAAGTAGAGAGGTCCACTGGGCTACCCTCGGACAGAGAAATCTATAGGGGTAGACGATCCGGGGCCCTTGGTCTAGGGTTTCGCCGGAGGAAGACCGCTGGAGCATCGGAATCACATGAAAACTTGCATGTGCCCCTAGGATATTTGTGTTAGAGTGGTGCAAGGTTGGTAGGTGCCATGTGTAGGCCCCAGGTATGACCCCCTTCCCGGACATGTGTTAATACTTAGTAAAATCCTGGATCTCTACGTGGAAACTCCCGCCGCGTCACAACCAGGGCCTAGAATGTTGTAAAGTTGGCCCAACTTTGGCTCTCCATGTACATATGTCCTAAAAAAACCAAAACAAGTACAGAGGTCCACCGGGCTACCCTCGTACGGAGAAAGCTATAGGGGTAGACCATCCGGGGCCCTCGGTCTAGGGTTTCGCCAAAGGAAGACCGCCGGAGCGTCGGAATCACATGAAAACTTGCATGTTCCCCTAGGATATGTGTGTGAGAGTGGTGCAGGGTAGGTAGGTGCCATGTGTAGGCACCAGGTGTTACCCCCTTCTCGGACATGTGTTAACACTTAGTAAAATCGTGGATCTGTACATGGAAACTCCCGCCGTGTCACAACCGGGGCCTAGAATGTGGAAAAGTTGGACCAACCTTGGCTCTCCATTTACATATGTCCTAAACAAACCAAAACAACTAGAGAGGCCCACCAGGCTACCCTTATACGAAGAAAGTTATAGGGGTAGACGATATGGGGCCCTCGGTCTAGGGTTTCGCTGTAGGAAGACCGCCAGATTGTCGGAATCACATGAAAACTTGAATATGCCCCTAGGATATGTGTGTGAGAGTGTTGCAAGGTTGGTAGGTGCCATGTGTAGGCCCCATGTGTGACCCCCTTCCCGGACATGCATTAACACTTAGTAAAATCCTGGATCTCTACGTGGAAACTCCCGCCGACTCACAACCGGGGCCTAGAATGTGGCAAAGTTGGCACAACCTTGGCTCTCCATGTACATATGTCCTAAACATACCAAAACAAGTAGAGAGGACCACCGGGCTGCCCTCGTACGGAGAAAGCTATAGGGGTAGACGATCCGGTGCCCTTGGTCTGGGGTTTCGCCGGAGGAAGACCACCGGAGCGTCGGAATCACATGAAAACTTGCATGTGCCCCTAGGATATGTGTGTGAGAGTGGTGCAAGGTTGGTAGCTGCCATGTGTAGGCCCCAGGTGTGACCCCCTTCCCAGATATGCGTTAACACTTAGTAAAATCCGGGATCTGTACATGGAAACTCCCGCCGCGTCACAACGAGGGCCTAGAATGTGGCAAAGTTGGCCCAACCTTGGATCTCCATGTACATATGTCCTAAAAAAACCAAAACAAGTAGAGAGGTCCACCGGGCTACCCTCGTACGAAGAAAGCTATAGGGTTAGACGATCCGGGGCCCTCGGTCTAGGGTTTTGCCGGAGGAAAAGCGCCGGAGCGTCGGAATCACATGAAAACTTGCATGTGCCCCTAGGATATGTGTGTGAGAGTGGTGCAAGGTTGGTAGGTGCCATGTGTAGGCCCTAGGTATGACCCCCTTCCCGGACATGCATTAACACTTAGTAAAATCTTGGATCTATACGTGCAAACTCCCGTCGCGTCACAACCGGGGCCTAGAATGTGGCAAAGTTGGACCAACCTTGGCTGTCCATGTACATATGTCCTAAACAAACCACAAAAGGTAGAGAGGTCCACTGGGCTACCCTCGTATGGAGAAAGCTATAGGGGTAGACGATCCAGGGCCCTCGGTCTAGGGTTTCGCCGGGGGAATACCGCTGGAGCATCGGAATCACATGAAAACTTGCATGTGCCCCTAGGATATGTGTGTTACAGTGGTGCAAGGTTGATAGCTGCCATGTGTAGGCCCCAGGTGTGACCCCCTTCCCGGACATGCGTTAACACTTACTAAAATTCTGGATCTGTACATGGAAACTCCCGCCGCGTCACAACCAGGTCCTAGAATGTGGCAAAGTTGGCCCAAACTTGCTCTGCATGTACATATGTCCTAAACAAACCAAAACAAGTAGAGAGGTCCACCGGATTACCCTCGTATGGAGAAAGCTATAGGGGTAGACGATCTGGGGCCCCCGGTATAGGGTTTCGTCGGAGGAAGACCACTGGAGCGTCGGAATCACATGAAAACTTGGATGTGCCCTAGGATATGTGTGTGAGAGTGGTGCAAGGTTGGTAGGTGCCATGTGTAGGCCCCAAGTGTGACCCCCTTCCCGGACATGCGTTTACACTTGGTAAAATCCTGGATCTGTACGTGGAAACTCTCGCCGCGTCACAACCGGGGCCTAGAATGTGGCAAAGTTGGCCCAACCTTGGCTCTCCATGTAAATATGTCCTAAACAAACCAAAACAAGTAGATAGGTCCACCGGGCTACCCTCGTATAGAGAAAGCTATCGGGGTAAACGACTCGGGGTTCTCGGTCTAGGGTTTCGCCAGAGGAAGACCGACGGAGCGTCGGAATCACATGAAAACTTGCATGTGCCCCTAGGATATGTGTGTGAGTGTAGTGGAAGCTTGGTAGGTGCCATGTGTAGGCTCCAGGTGTGACCCCTTCCCGGACATGCGTTAACACTTAGTAAAATCCTGGATCTGTACGTGGAAACTCTCGCCGCGTCACAAACGGGGCCTAGAATGTGGCAAAGTTGGCCCAACCTTGGCTATCCATGTAAATATGTCCTAAACAAACCAAAACAAGTAGATAGGTCCACCGGGCTACCCTCGTACGGAGAAAGCTATAGGGGTAGACGATCCGGGGTTCTCGGTCTAGGGTTTCGCCGGAGGAAGACCGTCGAAGCGTCGAAATCACATGAAAACTTGCATGTGCCCCTAGGATATGTGTGTCAGAGTGGTGAAAGGTAGGGAGGTGCCATGTGTAGGCCCCAGGTGTTACCCCCTTCCCGGACATGCGTTAACACTTAGTAAAATCTTGGATCTGTACATGGAAACTCCCGCCGCGTCACAACCGGGGCCTAGAATGTGGAAAAGTTGGCCCAACCTTGGCTCTCCATTTACATATGTGGTACACAAACCAAAACAAGTAGAGAGGCCCACCGAGCTACCCTTATACGGAGAAAGTTATAGGGATAGACGATCTGGGGCCCTCGGTCTAGGGTTTCGCCGGAGGAAGACCGCCAGACTGTCGGAATCACATGAAAACTTGCATGTGCCCCTAGGATATGTGTGTGAGAGTGGTGCAAGGTTGGTAAGTGCCATGTGTAGGCCCCAGGTGTGACCCCCTTCCCGGACATGCGTTAACACTTAGTAAAATCCTAGATCTATACGTCGAAACTCCCGTCGCTTCACAACCGGGGCCTAGAATGTGGCAAAGTTGGCCCAACCTTGGCTCTGCATGTACATATGTCCTAAACAAACCAAAACAAGTAGAGAGGTCCATCGGGCTACCCTCGGTCTAGGGTTTCGCCGGAGGAAGATCGCCAGAGCGTCGAAATCACATGAAAACTTGCATGTGCCCCTAGGATATGTGTGTCAGAGTGGTGCAAGGTTGGTTGGTGCCATGTGTAGGCCCTAGGTGTGACCCCCTTCCCGGACATGCGTTAACACTTAGTAAAATTCTGGATCTGTACGTGGAAACTCCCGCCGCGTCACAACCGGGGCCTAGAATGTGGCAAAGCTGGCCCAACCTTGGCTCTCCATGTACATATGTCCTAAACAAACCAAAAAAAGTAGAGAGGTCCACCGGGCTACCCTCGTACAGAGAAAGCTATAGGGGTAGACGATCCGGGGCCCTCGGTCTAGGGTTTCGTCGGAGGAAGACCGACGGAGCGTCTGAATCACATAAAAACTTGCATGTGCCCCTCGGATATGTGTGTTACAGTGGTGCAAGGTTGATAGCTGCCATGTGTAGGCCCCAGGTGTGACCCCCTTCCCTGACATGCGTTAACACTTACTAAAATTCTAGATCTGTACATGGAAACTCCCGCCTCGTCACAACCAGGTCCTAGAATGTGGCAAAGTTGGCCCAAACTTGCTCTCCAAGTACATATGTCCTAAACAAACCAAAACAAGTAGAGAGGTCCACCGGGTTACCCTCGTATGGAGAAAGCTATAGGGGTAGACGATCCGGGCCCCCCGGTCTAGGGTTTCGTCGGAGGAAGACCACTGGAGCGTCGGAATCACATGAAAACTTGGATGTTCCCCTAGTATATGTGTGTGAGAGTGGTGCAAGGTTGGTAGGTGCCATGTGTAGGCCCCAAGTGTGACCCCCTTCCCGGACATGCGTTAACACTTAGTAAAATCCTAGATCTGTACGTGGAAACTCTCGCCGCGTCACAACCGGGGCCTAGAATGTGGCAAAGTTGGCCCAACCTTGGCTCTCCATGTAAATATGTCCTAAACAAACCAAAACAAGTTCATAGGTCCACCGGGCTACCCTCGTACAGAGAAAGCTATAGGGGTAAACGATCCGGGGTTCTCGGTCTAGGGTTTCACCGGAGGAAGACCGACGGAGCGTCGGAATCACATGGAAACTTGCATGTGCCCCTAGGATATGTGTGTGAGTGTAGTGCAAGCTTGGTAGGTGCCATGTGTAGGCTCCAGGTGTGACCCCTTCCTGGACATGCGTTAACACTTAGTAAAATCCTGGATCTGTACGTGGAAACTCTCGCCGCGTCACAACCGGGGCCTAGAATGTGGCAAAGTTGGCCCAACCTAGGCTCTCCATGTAAATATGTCCTAAACAAACCAAAACAAGTAGATAGGTCCACCGGGATACCCTCGTACGGAGAAAGCTATAGGGGTAGACGATCCGGGGTTCTCGGTCTAGGGTTTCGCCGGAGGAAGACCGCCGAAGCGTCAAAATCACATGAAAACATGCATTTGCCCCTAGGATATGTGTGTCAGAGTGGTGCGAGGTCGGTAGGTGCCATGTGTAGGCCCCAGGTGTTACCCCCTTCCCGGACATGCGTTAACACTTAGTAAAATCTTGGATCTGTACATGGAAACTCCCGCCGCATCACAACCGGGGCCTATAATGTGGAAAAGTTGGCCCAACCTTGGCTCTCCATTTACATATGTCCTAAACAAAGCAAAACAAGTAGAGAGGCCCACCGAGCTACCCTTATACGGAGAAAGTTATAGGGGTAGACGATCTGGGGCCCTCGTCTAGGGTTTCGCCGGTGGAAGACCGCCAGAGTGTCGGAATCACATGAAAACTTGCATTTGCCCCTAGGATATGTGTGTGAGAGTGGTGCAAGGTTGGTAGGTGCCATGTGTAGGCCCCAGGTGTGACCCCCTTCCCGGACATGCGTTAACACTTAGTAAAATCCTAGATCTATACGTCGAAACTCCCGCCGCGTCACAACCGGGGCCTAGAATGTGGCAAAGTTGGCCCAACCTTGGCTCTACATGTACATATGTCCTAAACAAACCAAAACAAGTAGAGAGGTCCATCGGGCTACCCTCGTATGGATAAAGCTATAGGGTTAGACGATCCGGAGCCCTCGGTCTAGGGTTTCGCCGGAGGAAGACCGCCAGAGCGTCGGAATCACATGAAAACTTGCATGTGCCCCTAGGATATGTGTGTCAGAGTGGTGCAAGGTTGGTCGGTGCCATGTGTAGGCCCTAGGTGTGACCCCCTTCCCGGACATGCGTTAACACTTAGTAAAATTCTGGATTTGTACATGGAAACTCCCGCCGCGTCACAACCGGGGCCTAGAATGTGGCAAAGCTGGCCCAACCTTGGCTCTCCATGTACGTATGTCCTAAACAAACCAAAAAAAGTAGAGAGGTCCACCGGGCTACCCTCGTACAGAGAAAGCTATAGGGGTAGACGATCCGGGGCCCTCAGTATAGGGTTTCGTCGGAGGAAGACCGACGGAGCGTCTGAATCACATAAAACCTTGCATGTGCCCCTCGGATATGTGTGTTACAGTGGTGCAAGGTTGATAGCTGCCATGTGTAGGCCCCAGGTGTGACCCCCTTCCCTGACATGCGTTAACACTTACTAGAATTCTAGATCTGTACATGGAAACTCCCGCCGCGTCACAACCAGGTCCTAGAATGTGGCAAAGGTGGCCCAAACTTGCTCTCCAAGTACATATGTCCTAAACAAACCAAAACAAGTAGAGAGGTCCACCGGGTTACCCTCGTATGGAGAAAGCTATAGGGTAGACGATCCGGGCCCCCGGTCTAGGGTTTCGTCGGAGGAAGACCACTGGAGCGTCGGAATCACATGAAAACTTGGATGTGCCCCTAGGATATGTGTGTGAGAGTGGTGCAAGGTTGGTAGGTGCCATCTGTAGGCCCCAAGTGTGACCCCCTTCCCGGACATGCGTTAACACTTAGTAAAATCCTCGATCTGTACGTGGAAACTCTCGCCGCGTCACAACCGGGGCCTAGAATGTGGCAAAGTTGGCCCAACCTTGGCTCTCCATGTAAATATGTCCTAAACAAACCAAAACAATTAGATAGGTCCACCGGGCTACCCTCGTACGGAGAAAGCTATAGGGGTAGACGATCCGGGGTTCTCGGTCTAGGGTTTCGTCGGAGGAAGACCGACGGAGCGTCGGAATCACATGAAAACTTGCATGTTCCCCTAGGATATGTGTGTGAGTGTAGTGCAAGCTTGGTAGGTGCCATGTGTAGGATCCAAGTGTGACCCCTTCCCGGACATGCGTTAACACTTAGTAAAATCCTGGATCTGTACGTGGAAACTCTCGCCGCGCCACAACCAGGGCGTAGAATGTGGCAAAGTTGGCCCAACCTTGGCTATCCATGTAAATATGTCCTAAACAAACCAAAACAAGTAGATTGGTCCTCCGGGATACCCTCGTACGGAGAAAGCTATAGGAGTAGACGATCCGGGGTTCTCGGTCTAGGGTTTTCCCGGAGGAAGACCGCCGGAGCGTCGAAATCACATGAAAACTTGCATGTGCCCCTAGGATATGTGTGTGAGAGTGGTGCATTGTTGGTAGGTGCCATGTGTAGGCCCCAAGTGTGACCCCCTTCCCGGACATGCGTTAACACTTAGTAAAATCCTAGATCTATACGTCGAAACTCCCGCCGCGTCACAACCGGGGCCTAGAATGTGGCAAAGTTGGCCAAACCTTGGCTCTGCATGTACATATGTCCTAAACAAACCAAAACAAGTAGAGAGGTCCATCGGGATACCCTCGTATGGATAAAGCTATAGGGGTAGACGATCCAGTGCCCTCGGTCTAGGGTTTCGCCGGAGGAAGACGGCCAGAGCGTCGGAATCACATGAAAACTTGCATGTGCCCCTAGGATATGTGTGTCAGAGTGGTGCAAGGTTGGTAGGTGCCATGTGTAGGCCCCAGGTATGACCCCCTTCCCGGACATGCGTTAATACTTAGTAAAATCCTGGATCTCTACGTGGAAACTCCTGCCGCGTCACATCCGGGGCCTAGAATGTGGCAAAGTTTGCCCAACCTTGGGTCTCCATGTAAATATGTCCTAAACAAACCAAAACTAGTAGAGAGGTCCACGATGCTACCGTCGTACGGAGAAAGCTATAGGGGTAGACGATCCGGGGCCCTCGGTCTAGGGTTTCACCGGAGGAAGACCGCCAGAGCGTCGGAATCACATGAAAACTTGCATGTGCCCCTAGGATATGTGTGTGAGAGTAGTGCAAGGTTGGTAGCTGCCATGTGTAGGCCTCAGGTGTGACCCCCTTCCCGGACATGCGTTAACACTTAGTAAAATCCTGGATCTGTACATGGAAACTCCCGCCGTGTCACAACCAGGGCCTAGAATGTTGTAAAGTTGGCCCAACCTTGGCTCTCCATGTACATATGTCCTAAACAAACCAAAACAAGTAGAGAGGTCCACCGGGCTACCCTCGTACGGAGAAAGCTATAGGGGTAGTAGATCCGGGGCCCTCGGTCTAGGGTTTCACTAGAGGAAGACCGCCGGAGCATCGAATCACATGAAAACTTGCATGTGCTCCTAGGATATGTGGGTGAGAGTGGTGCATTATTGGTAGGTGCCATGTGTAGGCCCCAGGTGTGAGCCCTTCTCGAACATGCGTTAACACTTAGTAAAATCCTGGATCTGTACGTGGAAACTCCCGCCGCATCACAACCGGGGCCTAGAATGTGGCAAAGTTAGCCCAACCTTGGCTCTCCATGTACATATGTCCTAAACAAACCAAAACAAGTAGAGAGGTCCACCGGGCTACCCTCGTACGGAGAAAGCTATAGTGGTAGACGATCCGGGGCCCTCGGTCTAGGGTTTCGTCGGAGGAAGACCGCCGGAGCATCGAAATCACATGAAAACTTGCATGTGCTCCTAGGATATGTGTGTGAGAGTGGTGCAGGGTTGGTAGGTGCCATGTGTAGGCCCCAGGTGTGACCCCCTTCCCGGACATGCGTTAACACATAGTGAAATCCTGGATCTATACGTCGAAACTCCCGCCGCGTCACAACCGGGGCCTAGAATGTGGCAAAGTTGGCCCAACCTTGGCTCTCCATGTACATATGTCCTAAACAAACCAAAACAAGTAGAGAGGTCCACTGGGCTACCCTCGTATGGAGAAAGCTATAGGGGTAGATGATCCGGGGCCCTCGGTCTAGGGTTTCGTCGCAGGAAGACCGCTGGAGCATCGGAATCACATGAAAATTTGCATTTGTCCCTAGGATATGTGTGTTATAGTGGTGCAAGGTTGGTAGGTCCCATGTGTAGGCCCCAAGTATGACCCCCTTCTCGGACATGCGTTAACACTTAGTAAAATCCTGGATCTGTACGTGGAAACTCCCGCCGCATCATAACCGGGGCCTAGAATGTGGCAAAGGTGGCCCAACATTGGCTCTCCATGTACATATGTCCTAAACAAACCAAAATAAGTAGAGAGTTCCACTGGGCTACCCTCGTAGGGAGAAAGCTATAGGGGTAGACGATCCGGGGCCCTCGGTCTTGGGTTTCACCGGAGGAAGACCGCCGGAGCGTCGGAATCACATGAAAACTTGCAAGTGCTCCTAGGATATGTGTGTGAGAGTGGTGCAAGGTTGGTAGCAACCATGTGTAGGCCCCACGTGTGACCCCCTTCCCGGACATGAGTTAATACTTAGTAAAATCTTGGATCTGTACATGGAAACTCCCGCCGCGTCACAACCGGGGCCTAGAATGTGGAAAAGTTGGCCCAACCTTGGCTCTCCATTTACATATGTCCTAAAAAACCAAAACAACTAGAGAGGCCCACCAGGCTACCCTCGTACGGAGAAAGCTATGGGGTAGACCATCCGGGGCCCTCGGTCTAGGGTTTTGCCGGAGGAAGACCGTCGGAGCGTCGGAATCACATGAAAACTTGCATGTGCCCCAAGGATATGTGTGTGAGAGCGGTGCAAGGTTGGTAGGTGACATGTGTAGGCCCCGGGTGTGACCCCTTCCCGGACATGCGTTAACACTTAGTAAAATCCTGGATCTGTACGTGGAAACTCCCGTCGCGTCACAACTGAGGCCTAGAATGTGGAAAAGTTGGCCCAACCTTGGATCTCCATGTACATATGTCCTAAAGAAACCAAAAAAGTAGATAGGTCCACCGGGCTACCCTCGTACGAAGAAAGCTATAGAGGTAGACGATTCGGGGCCCTCGGTCTAGGGTTTCGCCCGACGAAGACCGCCAGAGCATCGAAATCACATGAAAACTTGCATGTGCCCCTAGGATATGTGTGTGAGAGTGGTGCAAGGTTGGTAGGTGCCATGTGTAGGCGCCAGGTGTGACCCCCTTCCTGGACAAGCGTTAACACTTAGTAAAATCCTGGATCTGTACGTCCAAACTCCCGCCGCGTCACAACCGGGGCCTAGAATGTGGAAAAGTTGGCCCAACGTTGGCTCTCCATGTACATATGTTCTAAACAAACCAAAACAAGTAGAGTGGTCCATTGTGTTACCCTCGTACGGAGAAAGCTATAGGGGTAGACGATCCAGGGCCCTCAGTCTAGGGTTTCGCCGGAGTAAGACTGCCGGAGCCTCGGAATCACATGAAAACTTGCATGTGCCCCTAGGATATGTGTGTTAGAGTAGTGCAAGGTTGGTAGGCGCCATGTGTAGGCCCCAGGTATGACCCCCTTCCCGGACATGTGCTAACACTTAGTAAAATCCTGGATCTGTACGTGGAAACTCCCGCCGCGTCACAACCGGGGCCTAGAATGTGGCAAAGTTGGCCCAACCTTCGCTCTCCATGTACATATGTCCTAAACAAACCAAAACAAGTAGAGAGGTCCACTGGGCTACCCTCGTATAGAGAAATCTATAGGGGTAGACGATCCGGGGCCCTTGGTCTAGGGTTTCGCCGGAGGAAGACCGCCGGAGAATCGGAATCACATGAAAACTTGCATGTGCCCCTAGGATATGTGTGTTAGAGTAGTGCAAGGTTGGTAGGCGCCATGTGTAGGCCCCAGGTATGACCCCCTTCCCGGACATGTGTTAACACTTAGTAAAATCCTGGATCTGTACGTGGAAACTCCCGCCGCGTCACAACCGGGGCCTAGAATGTGGCAAAGTTGGCCCAACCTTGGCTCTCCATGTACATATGTCCTAAAAAACCAAAACAAGTAGAGAGGTCCACTGGGCTACCCTCGTATGGAGAAAGCTATAGGGGTAGACGATCTGAGGCCCTCGGTCTAGGGTTTCGCCGGAGGAAGACCGCCGGAGCGTCGGAATGACAAGAAAACTTGCATGTGCCCCTAGGATATGTGTGCGAGAGTGGTGCAAGGTTGGTAGGTGCCATGTGTTGGCCCCAGGTGTGACCCCCTTCCCGGACATGCGTTAACACTTAGTAAAATCCTGGATCTGTACGTGGAAACTCCCGCCGCGTCATAACCGGGGCCTAGAATGTGGCAAAGTTGGCCCAACCTTGGCTCTCCATGTTCATATGTCCTAAACAAACCAAAATATGTACAGAGGTCCACTGGGCTACCCTCGTACAGAGAAAGCTATAGGGGTAGACGATCCGAGGCCCTCGGTCTAGGGTTTCGCCGGAGGAAGACCGCCGGACCATCGGAATCACATGAAAACTTGCATGTGCTCCTAGGATATGTGTGTGAGAGTGGTGCAAGGTTGGTAGCAGCCATGTGTAGGCGCCAGGTGTGACCCCCTTCCCGGACATGCGTTAATACTTAGTAAAATCCTGGATCTAAACATGGAAACTCCCGCCGTGTCACAACCAGGGCCTAGACTGTTGCAAACTTGGCCCAACCTTGTCTCTCCATGTACATATGTCCTAAATAAACCAAAAAAGTAGAGAGTTCCACTTGGCTACCCTCGTACGGAGAAAGCTATGGGGTAGACCATCCGGGGCCCTCGGTCTAGGGTTTTGCCGGAGGAAGACCGTCGGAGCGTCAGAATCACATGAAAACTTGCATGTGCCCCTAGGATATGTGTGCGAGAGTGGTGCAAGGTTGGTAGGTGACATGTGTAGGCCCCAGGTGTGACCCCTTCCCGGACATGCGTTAACACTTAGTAAAATCCTGGATCTGTACGTGGAAACTCCCGCCGCGTCACAACCGAGGCCTAGAATGTGGCAAAGTTGGCCCAACCTTGGATCTCCATGTACATATGTCCTAAACAAACCAAAACAAGTAGAGAGGTCCACCGGGCTACCCTCGTACGGAGAAAGCTATAGGGGTAGACGATCCGGGGCCCTTGGTCTAGGGTTTCGCCGGACGAAGACCGCCAGAGCGTCGAAATCACATGAACACTTGCATGTGCCCCTAGGATATGTGTGTGAGAGTGGTGCAAGGTTGGTAGGTGCCATGTGTAGGTGCCATGTGTGACCCCCTTCCCGGACATGCGTTAACACTTAGTAAAATCGTGGATCTGTACTTCGAAACTCCCGTCGCTTCACAACCGGGGCCTAGAATGTGGCAAAGTTGGCCCAACCTTGGCTCTGCATGTACATATGTCCTAAACAAACCAATACAAGTAGAGAGGTCCATCGGGCTACCCTCGTACGGAGAAAGCTATAGGGGTAGACGATCCGGGGCCCTTGGTCTAGGGTTTCGCCGGACGAAGACCGCCAGAGCGTCGGAATCACATGAAAACTTGCATGTGCCCCTAGGATATGTGTGTGAGAGTGGTGCGAGGTTGGTAGGTGCCATGTGTAGGCCCCAGGTATGACCCCTTCCCGGACATGCGTTAACACTTAGTAAAATCCTGGATCTATACGTCGAAACTCCCGTCGCTTCACAACCGGGGCCTAGAATGTGGCAAAGTTGGCCCAACCTTGGCTCACCATGTACATATGTCCTAAACAAACCAAAAAAAGTAGAGAGGTCCACTGGGTTACCCTCGTATGGAGAAAGCTATAGGGGTAGACGATCTGAGGCCCTCAGTCTAGGGTTTCGCCGGAGGAAGACCGCCGGAGCGTCGGAATGACAAGAAAAATTGCATGTGCCCCTAGGATATGTGTGCGAGAGTGGTGCAAGATTGGTAGGTGCCATGTGTAGGCCCTAGGCGTGACCCCCTTCCCGGACATGCGTTAACACTTAGTAAAATTCTGGATCTATACGTGGAAACTCCCGCCGCGTCAAAACCAGGGCCTAGAATGTGGAAAAGTTGGCCCAACCTTGGCTCTCCATTTACATATGTCCTAAACAAACCAAAACAAGTAGAGAGGTCCAACAGGCTACCATTGTACGGAGAAAGCAATAGGGGTAGACGATCCGGGGCCCCCGGTCTAGGGTTTCGCCAGACGAAGACCTCCGGAGCGTGGGAATCACATGAAAACTTGCACGTGCCCCTAGGATATGTGTGTGAGATTGGTGAAAGGTTGGTAGGTGCCATGTGTAGGCCCCAAGTGTGACCCCTTCCCAGACATGCGTTAACACTTAGTAAAATCCTGGATCTATACGTGGAAACTCTCGCCGCGTCACAACCGGGGCCTAGAATGTGGCAAAGTTGGCCCAACCTTGGTTCTCCATGTAAATATGTCCTAAACAAACCAAAACAAGTAGATAGGTCTACCGGGCTACCCTCGTGCGGAGAAAGCTATAGGGGTAGACGATCTGGGGTTCTCGGTCTAGGGTTTCGCCGGAGGAAGACCGCCGGAGCGTCGAAATCACATGAAAACTTGCATGTGCCCCTAGGATATGTGTGTGAGAGTGGTGCAAGGTTGGTAGGTGCCATGTGTAGGCCCCAGGTATGACCCCTTCCCGGACATGCGTTAACACTTAGTAAAATCTTGGATCTGTACGTGGAAACTCCCGCCGCATCACAACCGGGGCCTAGAATGTGGCAAAGCTGGCCCGACCTTGGCTCTCCATGTACATATGTCCTAAACAAACCAAAAAAAGTAGAGAGGTCAACCGGGCTACCCTCGTACAGAGAAAGCTATAGGGGTAGACGATCCGGGGCCCTCGGTCTAGGGTTTCGTCGGAGGAAGACCGACGGAGCGTCGGAATCACATGAAAACTTGCATGTGCCCCTAGGATATGTGTGTGAGTGTAGTGCAAGCTTGGTAGGTGCCATCTGTAGGCTCCAGGTGTGACCCCTTCCCGGACATGCGTTAACACTTAGTAAAATCCTGGATCTGTATGTGGAAACTCCCGCCACGTCACAACCAGGGCCTAGAATGTGGCAAAGTTGGCCCAACCTTGGATCTCCATGTACATATGTCCTAAACAAACCAAAGCAAGTAGAGAGGTCCACCGGGCTACCCTCGTACAGAGAAAGCTATAGGGGTGGACGATCTGGGCCCTCGGTCTAGGGTTTCGCCGGAGGAAGACCGCCGGAGCGTCGAAATCACATGAAAACTTGCATGTGCCCCTAGGATATTTGTGTGAGAGTGGTGCAAGGTTGGTAGGTGCCATTTGTACGCCCCAGGTGTGACCCCCTTCCCGGACATGCGTTAACACATAGTAAAATCCTGGATCTAGACATCGAAACTCCCGCCGCGTCACAACCGGGGCCTAGAATGTGGCAAAGTTGGACCAACCTTCGCTCTCCATTTACATATGTCCTAAACAGACCAAAACAAGTAGAGAGGTCCACTGGGCTACCCTCGTACAGAGAAATCTATAGGGGTAGACGATCCGGGGCCCTTGGTCTAGGGTTTCGCCCGAGAAAGACCGCCGGTGCATCGGAATCACATGAAAACTTGCATGTGCCCCTACGATATTTGTGTTAGAGTGGTGCAAGGTTGGTAGGTGCCATGTGTAGGCCCCAGGTATGACCCCCTTCCCGGACATGTGTTAATACTTAGTAAAATCCTGGATCTCTTCGTGGAAACTCCCGCCGCATCACATCCGGGGCCTAGAATGTGGCAAAGTTTGCCCAACCTTGGCTCACCATGTACATATGTCCTAAACAAACCAAAACAAGTAGAGAGGTCCACTGGGCTACCGTCGTACGGAGAAAGCTAAAGGGGTAGTCGATCCGGAGCCCTCGGTCTAGGGTTTCGCCGGAGGAAGACCGCCGGAGCGTCGGAATCACATGAAAAATTGCATGTGCCCCTAGGATATGTGTGCGAGAGTGGTGCAAGGTTGGTAGGTGACATGTGTAGGCCCCAGGTGTGACCCCTTCCCGGACATGCGTTAACACTTAGTAAAATCCTGGATGTGTACG
Source organism: Avena sativa (assembly GCA_916181665.1). Taxonomy (NCBI): domain Eukaryota; kingdom Viridiplantae; phylum Streptophyta; class Magnoliopsida; order Poales; family Poaceae; genus Avena; species Avena sativa. Next base: position 461,475,614 of record OV702297.1, on the reverse strand, counting down.
TAGAAACTCCCGCCGCGTCACAACCGAGGCCTAGAATGTGGCAAAGTTGGCCCAACCTTGGATCTCCATGTACATATGTCCTAAACAAACCAAAACAAGTAGAGAGGTCCACCGGGCTACCCTCGTACGGAGAAAGCTATAGGGGTAGACGATCCGGGGACCTCGGTCTAGGGTTTCGCTGGACGAAGACCGCCGGAGTGTCGGAATCACATGAAAACTTGCATGTGACCCTAGGATATGTGTGTTAGAATGGTGCATTGTTGGTAGGTTCCATGTGTAGGCCCCAGGTGTGACCCCTTGTCGGACATGCGTTAACACTTAGTAAAATCCTGGATCTGTACGTGGAAACTCCCGCCGCGTCACAACCGGGGCCTAGAATGTGGCAAAGTTGGCCCAACCTTGGCTCTCCATGTCATTATGTCCTAAACAAACCAAAAAAAGTAGAGAGGTCCACCGGGCTACCCTCATACGGAGAAAGCTATAGCGGTAGACGATCCGGGGCCCTCGGTCTAGGGTTTCGCTGGAGGAAGACCGCCGGAGCATCGAAATCACATGAAAACTTGCATGTGCTCCTAGGATATGTGTGTGAGAGTGGTGCAAGGTTGGTAGATGGCATGTGTAGGCCCCAGGTGTGACCCCCTTCCCGGACATGCGTTAACACTTAGTAAAATCCTAGATCTGTACGTCGAAACTACCGCCGTGTCATAACCGGGGCCTAGAATGTGGCAAAGTTGGCCCAACCTTGGCTCTCCATGTACATATGTCCTAAACAAACCAAAACAAGTAGAGAGGTCCACTGGGCTACCCTCGTACGGAGGAAGCTATAGGGGTAGATGATCCGGGGCCCTCGATCTAGGGTTTCGCCGGAGGAAGACCGCCGGAGCATCGGAATCACATGAAAATTTGCATGTGCCCCTAGGATATGTGTGTTACAGTGGTGCAAGGTTGGTAGGTCCCATGTGTAGGCCCCAGGTATGACCCCCTTCTCGGACATGCGTTAACACTTAGTAAAATCCTGGATCTGTATGTGGAAACTCTCGCCGCGTCATAACCGGAGCCTAGAATGTGGCAAAGTTGGCCCAACATTGGCTCTCCATGTACATATGTCCTAAATAAACCAAAATAAGTATAGAGGTCCATTGTGCTACCCTCGTAGGGAGAAAGCTATAGGGTAGACGATCCGGGGCCCTCGGTCTAGGGTTTCGCCGGAGGAAGACCGCCGGAGCGTCGGAATCACATGAAAACTTGCATGTGCCCCTAGGATATGTGTGTTAGAGTAGTGCAAGGTTGGTAGGTGCCATGTGTAGGCCTCAGGTATGACCCCCTTCCGGACATGCATTAACACTTAGTAAAATCCTGGATCTGTACGTGGAAACTCCCGCCGCGTCACAACCGGGGCCTAGAATGTGGCAAAGTTGGCCCAACCTTGGCTCTCCATGTACATATGTCCTAAACAAACCAAAACAAGTAGAGAGGTCCACCGGGCTACCCTCGTATGGAGAAAGCTATAGGGGTAGACGATCTGAGGCCCTCGGTCTAGGGTTTCGCCGGAGGAAGACCGCTGGAGCGTGGGAATCATAAGAAAACTTGCATGTGCCCCTAGGATATGTATGCGAGAGTGGTGCAAGGTTGGTAGGTGCCATGTGTAGGCCCAGGTGTGACCCCCTTCCCGGACATGCGTTAACACTTAGTAAAATCCTGGATCTCTACGTGGAAACTCCCGCCGCGTCATAACCGGGGCCTAGAATGTGGCAAAGTTGGCCCAACATTGGCTCTCCATGTACATATGTCCTAAACAAACCAAAATAAGTATAGAGGTCCACTGGGCTACCCTCGTACGGAGAAAGCTATAGGGGTAGACGATCCGGGGCCCTCGGTCTAGGGTTTCGCCGGAGCAAGACCGCCGGAGCATCGGAATCACATGAAAACTTGCATGTGCTCCTAGGATATGTGTGTGAGAGTGGTGCAAGGTTGGTAGCAGCCATGTGTAGGCCCCAGGTGTGACCCCCTTCCCAGACATGCGTTAATACTTAGTAAAATCCTGGATCTATACATGGAAACTCCCGCCGTGTCACAACCAGGGCGTAGAATGTTGCAAAGTTGGCCCAACCTTGTCTCTCCATGTACATATGTCCTAAACAAACCAAAAAATTAGAGAGTTCCACCGGGGCTACCCTCGTACGGAGAAAGCTATGGGGTAGACCATCCGGGGCCCTCGGTCTAAAGTTTTGCCGAAGGAAGACCCTCGGAGCGTCGGAATCACATGAAAAATTGCATGTGCCCCTAGGATATGTGTGCGAGAGTGGTGCAAGGTTGGTAGGTGACATGTGTAGGCCCCAGGTGTGACCCCTTCCCGGACATGCGTTAACACTTAGTAAAATCCTGGATGTGTACGTGGAAACTCCCGCCGCGTCACAACCGAGGCCTAGAATGTGGCAAAGTTGGCCCAACCTTGGATCTCCATGTACATATGTCCTAAACAAACCAAAACAAGTAGAGAGGTCCACCGGGCTACCCTCGTACGGAGAAAGCTATAAGGGTAGACGATCCGGGGCCCCCGGTCTAGGGTTTCGCCGGACGAAGACCGCCAGAGCGTCGAAATCACATGAAAACTTGCATGTGCCCCTAGGATATGTGTGTGAGAGTGGTGCAAGGTTGGTAGGTGCCATGTGTAGGCGCCAGGTGTGACCCCCTTCCCGGACATGCGTTAACACTTAGTAAAATCTTGGATCTGTAGGTCGAAACTCCCGCCGCGTCACAACCGAGGCCTAGAATGTGGAAAAGTTGGCCCAACCTTGGCTCTCCATGTACATATGTCCTAAACAAACCAAAACAAGTAGAGAGGTCCACTGGGCTACCCTCGTATGGAGAAAACTATAGCGGTAGACGATCCGAGGCCCTCGGTCTAGGGTTTCGCCGGAGGAAGACCGCTGGAGTATCGGAATCACAAGAAAACTTTCATGTGCCCCTAGGATATGTGTGCGAGAATGGTGCAAGGTTGGTAGGTGCCATGTGTAGGCCCTAGGTGTGACCCCCTTCCCGGACATGCGTTAACACTTAGTAAAATTCTGGATCTGTACATGGAAACTCCCGCCGCGTCACAACCAGGGCCTAGAATGTGGCAAAGTTGGCCCAACCTTGGCTCTCCATGTACATATGTCCTAAACAAACCAAAACAAGTAGAGAGGTCCACCAGGCTACCATTGTACGGAGAAAGCTATAGGGGTAGACGATCCGGGGCCCTTGGTCTAGGGTTTCGCCAGAGGAAGACCTCCGGAGCATGGGAATCACATGAAAACTTGCACGTGCCCCTAGGATATGTGTGTGAGAGTGGTGAAAGGTTGGTATGTGCCATGTGTAGGCCCTAGTTGTGACCCCCTTCCTGGACATGCGTTAACACTTATTAAAATCCTGGATCAGTACGTGGAAACTCCCGTCTCGTCACAACCGGGGCCTAGAATGTGGCAAAGTTGTACCAACCTTGGCTCTCCATGTACATATGTCCTAATAAAACCAAAACAAGTAGAGAGGTCCACCGGGCTACCCTGGTACGGAGAATTCTATAGGGGTAGACGATCCGGGGCCCTCGGTCTAGGGTTTCGCTGGAGGAAGACCACCGGAGCGTCCGAATCACATGAAAACTTGCATGTGCCCCTAGGATATGTGTGTGAGAGTGGTGCAAGGTTGGTAGGTGCCATGTGTAGGCCCCAGGTGTGACCCCTTCCTAGACATGCGTTAACACTTAGTAAAATCCTGGATCTGTACGTGGAAACTCCCGCCGTGTCACAACCGGGGCCTAGAATGTGGCGATGTTGGCCCAACCTTTGCTATCCATGTACATATGTCCTAAACAAACCAAAACAAGTAGAGAGGTCCACCGGGCTAACCTCGTACAGAGATAGCTATAGGGGTAGACGATATGGGCCCCTGGTCTAGGGTTTCGTTGGAGGAAGACCACCGGAGCATCGGAATCACATAAAAACTTGCATGTGCCCCTAGGATATGTGTGTGAGAGTGGTGCAAGGTTGGTAGGTGCCATGTGTAGGCCCCAGGTGTGACCCCCTTCCCGGACATGCGTTAACACTTAGTAAAATCGTGGATCTATACGTGGAAACTCCCGCCGCGTCACAATCGGGGCCTAGAAAGTGGCAAAGTTGGACCAACATTTGCTCTCCATGTACATATGTCATAAATAAACCAAAACAAGTAGAGAGGTCTACCAGGCTACCCTCGTACGAAGATAGCTATAGGGGTAGACGATCTGGGGCCCTCGGTCTAGGGTTTCGTCGGAGGAAGACCACCGGAGTGTTTGGATTGAGATGAAAACTTGCATGTTCCCCTAGGATATGTGTGTGAGAGTGGTGCAAGGTTGGTAGGTGTCATGTGTAGGCTCCACGTGTGACCCCCCTTCCCGGACATGCGTTAACACTTAGTAAAATCCTAGATCTGTAAGTGGAAACTCCCGCTGTGTCACTACCGGGGCCTAGAATGTGGCAAAGCTGGCCCAACCTTGGCTCTACATGTACATATGTCCTAAAAAAACCAAAAAAAAGTAGATAGGTCCACCGGGCTATCCTCGTACAGAGAAAGCTATAGGGGTAGACGATCCGGGGCCCTCGGTCTAGGGTTTCGTCAGAGGAAGACCGACGGAGCATCGAAATCACATGAAAACTTGCATGTGCCCCTAGGATATGTGTGTGAGTGTAGTGCAAGCTTGGTAGGTGCCATGTGTAGGCTCCAGGTGTGACCCCTTCCCGGACATGCGTTAACACCTAGTAAAATCCTGGATATGTACGTGGAAACTCCCGCCACGTCACAACCAGGGCCTAGAATGTGGCAAAGTTGGCCCAACCTTGGATCTCCATGTACATATGTCCTAAACAAACCAAAGCAAGTAGAGAGGTCCACCGGGCTACCCTCGTACAGATAAAGCTATAGGGGTGGACGATCCGGGGCCCTCGGTCTAGGGTTTCGCCAGAGGAAGACCGCCGGAGCGTCGAAATCACATGAAAACTTGCATGTGCCCCTAGGATATTTGTGTGAGAGTGGTGCAAGGTTGGTAGGTGCCATGTGTAGGCCCCAGGTGTGACCCCCTTCCCGGACATGCGTTAACACATAGTAAAATCCTGGATCTATACGTCGAAACTCCCGCCGCGTCACAACCGGGGCCTAGAATGTGGCAAAGTTGGCCCAACCTTCGCTCTCCATGTACATATGTCCTAAACAAACCAAAACAAGTAGAGATGTCCACTGGTCTACCCTCGTACAGAGAAATCTATAGGGCTAGACGATCCGGGGCCCTTGGTCTAGGGTTTCGCCGAAGGAAGACCGTCGGAGCATCGGAATCACATGAAAACTTGCATGTGCGCCTAGGATATGTGTGTTAGAGTGGTGCAAGGTTGGTAGGTGCCATGTGTAGGCCCCAGGTATGACCCCCTTCCCGGACATGCATTAATACTTAGTAAAATCCTGGATCTCTACGTGGAAACTCCCGCCGCGTCACATCCGGGGCCTAGAATGTGGCAAAGTTTGCCCAACCTTGGCTCTCCATGTACATATGTCCTAAACAAACCAAAAAAAACTAGAGAGGCCCACCAGGCTACCCTCGTACGGAGAAAGCTATAGGGTAGACCATCCAAGGCCCTCGGTCTAGGGTTTTGCCGGAGGAAGACCGTCGGAGCGTCGGAATCACATGAAAACTTGCATGTTCCCCTAGGATATGTGGGTGAGAGTGGTGCAAGGTTGGTAGGTGACATGTGTAGGCCCCAGGTGTGACCGCTTCTCGGACATGCGTTAACACTTAGTAAAATCCTGGATCTGTACGTGGAAACTCCCGCCGCGTCACAACCGAGGCCTAGAATGTGGCAAAGTTGGCCCAACCTTTGATCTCCATGTACATATGTCCTAAACAAACCAAAACAAGTAGATAGGTCCACCGGGCTACCCTCGTACGGAGAAAGCTATAGGGGTAGACGATCCGGGGCCCTCGGTCTAGGGTTTCGCCGGACGAAGACCGCCAGAGCGTCGAAATTACATGAAAACTTGCATGTGCCCCTAGGATATGTGTGTGATAGTGGTGCAAGGTTGGTAGGTGCCATGTGTAGGCGCCAGGTGTGACCCCCTTCCCAGACATGCGTTAACACTTAGTAAAATCCTGGATCTGTACGTCGAAACTCCCGCCGCGTCACAACCGGGGCCTAGAATGTGGAATAGTTGGCCCAACCTTGGCTCTCCATGTAGATATATCCTAAACAAACCAAAACAAGTAGAGTGGTCCATTGGGTTACCCTCGTACGGAGAAAGCTATAGGGGTAGACGATCCGGGGCCCTCAGTCTAGGGTTTCGCCAGAGGAAGACCGCCGGAGCGTCGGAATCACATGAAAACTTGCATGTGACCCTAGGATATGTGTGTTAGAGTAGTGCAAGGTTTGTAGGTGCCATGTGTAGGCCCCAGGTATGACCCCCTTCCCGGACATGCGTTAACACTTAGTAAAATCCTGGATCTGTATGTGGAAAGTCCCGCCGCGTCACAACCGGGGCCTAGAATGTGGCAAAGTTGGCCCAACCTTGGCTCTCCATGTACATATGTCCTAAACAAACCAAAGCAAGTAGAGAGGTCCATCGGGCTACCCTCGTACGGAGAAAGCTATAGGGATAAACGATCCGGGGCCCTCGGTCTAGGGTTTCGTCGGAGGAAGACCGCCGGAGTGTCGAAATCACATGAAAACTTGCATGTGCTCCTAGGATATGTGTGTGAGAGTGGTGCAAGGTTGGTAGCAGCCCTGTGTAGGCCCCAGGTGTGACCCCCTTCCCGGACATGCGTTAATACTTAGTAAAATCCTGGATCTATACATGGAAACTCCCGCCGTGTCACAACCAGGGCGTAGAATGTTGCAAAGTTGGCCCAACCTTGTCTCTCCATGTACATATGTCCTAAACAAACAAAAAAAAGTAGAGAGTTCCATTGGGGCTACCCTCGTACGGAGAAAGCTATGGGGTAGACCATCCGGGGGCCTCGGTCTAGGGTTTTGCCAGAGGAAGACCGTCGGAGCATCGGAATCACATGAAACCTTGCATGTGCCCCTAGGATATGTGTGCGAGAGTGTTGAAAGGTTGGTAGGTGACATGTGTAGGCCCCAGGTGTGACCCCTTCCTGGACATGCGTTAACACTTAGTAATCCTGGATCTGTACGTCGAAACTCCCGCCGCGTCACAATCGGGGCCTATAATGTGGAAAAGTTGGCCCAACCTTGGCTCTTCATGTACATATGTCCTAAACAAACCAAAACAATTAGAGTGGTCCATTGGGTTACCCTCGTACGGAGAAAGCTATAGGGGTAGACGATTCGGGGCCCTCAGTCTAGGGTTTTGCCTGAGGAAGACCGTCGGAGCGTCGGAATCACATGAAAACTTGAAAGTGCCCCTAGGATATGTGTGTTAGAGTAGTGCAAGGTTGGTAGGTGCTATGTGTAGGCCCTAGGTATGACCCCCTTCCCGGACATGCGTTAACACTTAGTAAAATCCTGGATCTGTACGTGGAAACTCCCGCCGCGTCACAACCGGGGCCTAGAATGTGGCAAAGTTGGCCCAACCTTGGCTCTCCATGTACATATGTCTTAAACAAACCAAAAAAAGTAGAGAGGTCCACTGGGCTACCCTCGTATGGAGAAAGCTATAGGGGTAGACGATCCGAGGCCCTCGGTCTAGGGTTTCGCCGGAGGAAGACCGCCAGAGTGTCGGAATGACAAGAAAACTTGCATGTGCCCCTAGGATATGTGTGCGAGAGTGGTGCAAGGTTGGTAGGTGCCAGGTGTAGGCCCTAGGTGTGACCCCCTTCCCGGACATGCGTTAACACTTAGTAAAATTCTGGATCTGCACGTGGAAACTCCCACCGCGTCAAAGCCGAGGCCTAGAATGTGGCAAAGTTGGCCCAACCTTGGATCTCCATGTACATATGTACTAAACAAACCAAAACAAGTAGAGAGGTCCACCGGGCTACCCTCGTATGGAGAAAGCTATAGGGGTAGACGATCTGAGGCCCTCGGTCTAGGGTTTCGCCGGAGGAAGACCGCTGGAGCGTCGGAATCATAAGAAAACTTGCATGTGCCCCTAGGATATGTGTGCGAGAGTGGTGCAAGGTTTGTAGGTGCCATGTGTAGGCCCCAGGTGTGACCCCCTTCCCGGACATGCGTTAACACTTAGTAAAATCCTGGATCTGTACGTGGAAACTCCCGCCGCGTCATAACCGGGGCCTAGAATGTGGCAAAGTTGGCCCAACATTGGCTCTCCATGTACATATGTCCTAAACAAACCAAAATAAGTACAGAGGTCCACTGGGCTACCGCCGTACGGAGAAAGCTATAGGGGTAGACGATCCGGGGCCCTCGGTCTAGGGTTTCGCCGGAGGAAGACCGCCGGAGCATCGGAATCACATGAAAACTTGCATGTGCTCCTAGGATATGTGTGTGAGAGTGGTGCAAGGTTGGTAGCAGCCCTGTGTAGGCCCCAGGTGTGACCCCCTTCCCGGACATGCGTTAATACTTAGTAAAATCCTGGATCTATACATGGAAACTCCCGCCGTGTCACAACCAGGGCGTAGAATGTTGCAAAGTTGGCCCAACCTTGTCTCTCCATGTACATATGTCCTAAACAAACCAAAAAAGTAGAGAGTTCCACCGGGGATACCCTCGTACAGAGAAAGCTATGGGGTAGACCATCCGGGGCCCTCGGTCTAGGGTTTTGCCGGAGGAAGACCGTCGGAGCGTCGGAATCACATGAAAAATTGCATGTGCCCCTAGGATATGTGTGTGAGAGTGGTGCAAGGTTGGTAGGTGCCATGTGTAGGCCCCAGGTGTGACCCCCTTCCCGGACATGCGTTAACACTTAGTAAAATCCTAGATCTATACGTCGAAACTCCCGCCGCGTCACAACCGGGGCCTAGAATGTGGCAAAGTTGGCCCAACCTTGGCTCTGCATGTACATATGTCCTAAACAAACCAAAACAAGTAGAGAGGTCCATCGGGCTACCCTGGTACGGATAAAGCTATAGGGGTAGACGATCCGGTGCCCTCGGTCTAGGGTTTCGCCGGAGGAAGACCGCCAGGGCGTTGGAATCTCATGAAAACTTCCATGTGCCCCTAGGATATGTGTGTGAGAGTGTTGCAAGGTTGGTAGGTGCCATGTGTAGGCCCCAGGTATGACCCCTTCCCGGACATGCGTTAACACTTAGTAAAATTTTGGATCTGTACGTGGAAACTCCTGCCGCATCGCAACCGGGGCCTAGAATGTGGCAAAGCTGGCCCAACCTTGGCTCTCCATGTACATATGTCCTAAAAAACCAAAAAAAATTAGAGAGGTCCACCGGGCTACCCTCGTATAGAGAAAGCTATAGGGGTAGACGAAACGGGGCCCTCGGTCTAGGGTTTCGTCGGAGGAAGACCGACGGAGCGTCGGAATCACATGAAAACTTGCATGTGCCCCTAGGATATGTGTGTGAGTGTAGTGCAAGCTTGGTAGGTGCCATCTGTAGGCTCCAGGTGTGACCCCTTCCCGGACATGCGTTAACACTTAGTAAAATCCTGGATCTGTATGTCGAAACTCCCGCCGCATCACAACCAGGGCCTAGAATGTGGCAAAGTTGGCCCAACCTTGGATCTCAATGTACATATGTCCTAAACAAACCAAAGCAAGTAGAGAGGTCCACCGGGCTACCTTCGTACAGAGAAAGCTATAGGGGTGGACGATCTGGGGCCCTCGGTCTAGGGTTTCGCCAGAGGAAGACCGCCGGAGCGTCGAAATCACCTGAAAACTTGTATGTGCCCCTAGGATATTTGTGTGAGAGTGGTGCAAGGTTGGTAGGTGCCATGTGTAGGCCCCAGGTGTGACCCCCTTCCCGGACATGCGTTAACACATAGTAAAATCCTGGATCTAGACATCGAAACTCCCGCCGCGTCACAACCGGGTTCTAGAATGTGGCAAAGTTGGCCCAACCTTCGCTCTCCATGTACATATGTCCTAAACAAACACAAACAAGTAGAGAGGTCCACTGGGCTACCCTTGTACAGAGAAATCTATAGGGGTAGACGATCCGGGGCCCTTGCTCTAGGGTTTCGCCCGAGGAAGACCGCCGGAGCATCGGAATCACATGAAAACTTGCATGTGCCCCTAGGATATATGTGTTAGAGTGGTGCAAGGTTGGTAGGTGCCATGTGTAGGCCCCAGGTATGACCCCCTTCCCGGACATGTGTTAATACTTAGTAAAATCCTGGATCTCTACGTGGAAACTCCCGCCGCATCACATCCGAGGCCTAGAATGTGGCAAACTTTGCCCAACCTTGTCTCTCCATGTACATATGTCCTAAACAAACCAAAACAAGTAGAGAGGTCCACTGGGCTACCGTCGTACGGAGAAAGCTATAGGGGTAGACGATCCGGGGCCCTCGGTCTAGGGTTTTGCCGGAGGAAGACCGCCGGAGCGTCGGAATCACATGAAAACTTGCATGTGCCCCTAGGATATGTGTGTGAGAGTGGTGCAAGGTTGGTAGCTGCCATGTGTAGGCCCCAGGTGTGACCCCCTTCCCGGACACACGTTAACACTTAGTAAAATCCTGGATCTGTACATGGAAACTCCCGCCGTGTCACAACCAGGGCCTAGAATGTTGTAAAGTTGGACCAACCATGGCTCTCCATGTACATATGTCCTAAACAAACCAAAACAAGTAGAGAGGTCCACCGGGATACCCTCGTACGGAGAAAGCTATAGGGGTAGACGATCCGGGGACCTCGGTCTAGGGTTTCGCTGGAGGAAGACCGCCGGAGCGTCGGAATCACATGAAAACTTGCATGTGACCCTAGGATATGTGTGTGAGAGTGGTGAATTGTTGGTAGGTGCCATGTGTAGGCCCCAGGTGTGACCCCTTGTCGGACATGCGTTAACACTTAGTAAAATCCTGGATCTGTACGTGGAAACTCCGGCCGCGTCACAACCGGGGCCTAGAATGTGGCAAAGTTGGCCCAACCTTGGCTCTCCATGTCATTATGTCCTAAACAAACCAAAACAAGTAGAGAGGTCCACCGGGCTACCCTTATACGGAGAAAGTTATAGGGGTAGACGATACGGGGCCCTCGGTCTAGGGTTTCGCCAGAGGAAGACCGCCGAAGCATCGAAATCACATGAAAACTTGCATGTGCTCCTAGGATATGTGTGTGAGAGTGGTGCAAGGTTGGTAGGTGCCATGTGTAGGCCCCAGGTGTGACCCCCTTCCCGGACATGCGTTAACACTTAGTAAAATCCTAGATCTGTACGTCGAAACTGCCGCCGTGTCATAACTGGGGCCTAGAATGTGGCAAAGTTGGCCCAACCTTGGCTCTCCATGTACATATGTCCTACACAAACCAAAAAAAGTAGAGAGGTCCACTGGGCTACCCTCGTACGGAGAAATCTATAGGGGTAGATGATCCGGGGCCCTCGGTCTAGGGTTTCGCCGGAGGAAGACCGCCGGAGCATCGGAATCACATGAAAATTTGCATGTGCCCCTAGGATATGTGTGTTACAGTGGTGAGGTTGGTAGGTCCCATGTGTAGGCCCCAGGTATGACCCCCTTCTCGGACATGCGTTAACACTTAGTAAAATCCTGGATCTGTACGTGGAAACTCCCGCCGCGTCATAACCAGGGCCTAGAATGTGGCAAAGTTGGCCCAACATTGGCTCTCCATGTACATATGTCCTAAACAAACCAAAATAAGTAGAGAGGTCCATTGGGCTACCCTCGTAGGGAGAAAGCTATAGGGTAGACGATCCGGGGCCCTCGGTCTAGGGTTTTGCCGGAGGAAGACCGCCGGAGCATCGGAATCACATGAAAATTTGCATGTGCCCCTAGGATATGTGTGTTAGAGTAGTGCAAGGTTGGTAGGTGCCATGTGTAGGCCCCAGGTATGACCCCCTTCCCGGACATGCATTAACACTTAGTAAAATCCTGGATCTGTACGTGGAAACTCCCGCCGCGTCACAACCGGAGCCTAGAATGTGGCAAAGTTGGCCCAACCTTGGCTCTCCATGTACATATGTCCTAAAAAATCCAAAACAAGTAGAGAGGTCCACCAGGCTACCCTCGTATGGAGAAAGCTATAGGGGTAGACGATCTGAGGCCCTCGGTCTAGGGTTTCGCCGGAGGAAGACCGCTGGAGCGTCGGAATCATAAGAAAACTTGCATGTGCCCCTAGGATATGTGTGCGAGAGTGGTGCAAGGTTGGTAGGTGCCATGTGTAGGCCAAAGGTGTGACCCCCTTCCCGAACATGCGTTAACACTTAGTAAAATCCTGGATCTGTACGTGGAAACTCCCGCCGCGTCATAACCGGGGCCTAGAATGTGGCAAAGTTGGCCCAACATTGGCTCTCCATGTACATATGTCCTAAACAAACCAAAATAAGTACGGAGGTCCACTGGGCTACCCTCGTACGGAGAAAGCTATAGGGGTAGACGATCCGGGGCCCACGGTCTAGGGTTTCGCCGGAGGAAGACCGCCGGAGCATCGGAATCACATGAAAACTTGCATGTGCTCCTAGGATATGTGTGTGAGAGTGGTGCAAGGTTGGTAGCAGCCATGTGTAGGCCCCAGGTGTGACCCCCTTCCCGGACATGCGTTAATACTTAGTAAAATCCTGGATCTATACATCGAAACTACCACCGTGTCACATCCAGGGCGTAGAATGTTGCAAAGTTGGCCCAACCTTGTCTATCCATGTACATATCTCCTAAACAAACCAAAAAAGTAGAGAGTTCCACCGGGCTACCCTCGTACAGAGAAAGCTATGGGGTAGACCATCCGGGGCCCTCCGTCTAGGGTTTTGCCGGAGGAAGACCGTCAGAGCGTCGGAATCACATGAAAAATTGCATGTGCCCCTAGGATATGTGTGGGAGAGTGGTGCAAGGTTGGTAGGTGACATGTGTAGGCCCCAGGTGTGACCCCTTCCCGGACATTCGTTAACACTTAGTAAAATCCTGGATCTGTACGTGGAAACTCCCGCCGCGTCACAACCGAGGCCTAGAATGTGGCAAAGTTGGCCCAACCTTGGATCTCCATGTACATATGTCCTAAACAAACCAAAACAAGTAGAGAGGTCCACCGGGTTACCCTCGTACGGAGAAAGCTATAAGGGTAGACGATCCGGGGCCCTCGGTCTAGGGTTTCGCCGGACGAAGACCGCCAGAGCGTCGAAATCACATGAAAACTTGCATGTGCCCCTAGGATATGTGTGTGAGAGTGGTGTAAGGTTGGTAGGTGCCATGTGTAGGCGCCAGGTGTGACCCCCTTCCCGGACATGCGTTAACACTTAGTAAAATCTTTGATCTGTACGTCGAAACTCCCGCCGCGTCACAAGCGAGGCCTAGAATGTGGAAAAGTTGGCCCAACCTTGGATCTCCATGTACATATGTCCTAAACAAACCAAAACAAGTAGAGTGGTCCATTGGGTTACCCTTGTACGGAGAAAGCTATAGGGGTAGACGATCCGGGGCCCTTAGTCTAGGGTTTCGCCGGAGGAAGACCGCCGGAGCGACGGAATCACATGAAAACTTGCATGTGCCCCTAGGATATGTGTGTTAGAGTAGTGCAAGGTTGGTAGGTGCCATGTGTAGGCCCCAGGTATGACCCCCTTCCCGGACATGCGTTAACACTTAGTAATATTCTGGATATGTACATGGAAACTCCCGCCGCGTCACAACCAGGGCCTAGAATGTGGCAAAGTTGGCCCAACCTTGGCTCTCCATGTACATATGTCCTAAACAAACCAAAACAAGTAGAGAGGTCCACTAGGCTACCATTGTACGGAGAAAGCTATAGGGGTAGACGATCCGAGGCCCTTGGTCTAGGGTTTCGCCAGAGGAAGACCTCCGGAGCGTGGGAATCACATGAAAACTTGCACGTGCCCCTAGGATATGTGTGTGAGAGTGGTGAAAGGTTGATATGTGCCATGTGTAGGCCCTAGTTGTGACCCCCTTCCTGGACATGCGTTAACACTTATTAAAATCCTGGATCAGTACGTGGAAACTCCCGTCTCGTCACAACCGGGGCCTAGAATGTGGCAAAGTTGTACCAACCTTGGCACTCCATGTACATATGTCCTAATAAAACCAAAACAAGTAGAGAGGTCCACCGGTTTACCCTTGTACGGAGAAATCTATAGGGGTAGACGATCCGGGGCCCTCGGTCTAGGGTTTCGCTGGAGGAAGACCACCAGAGCGTCAGAATCACATGAAAACTTGCATGTGCCCCTAGGATATGTGTGTGAGAGTGGTGCAAGGTGGGTAGGTGCCATGTGTAGGACCTAGGTGTGACCCCCTTCCTAGACATGCGTTAACACTTAGTAAAATCCTGGATCTGTACGTGGAAACTCCCGCCGCGTCACAACCGCGGCCTAGAATGTGGCGATGTTGTCCCAACCTTTGCTATCCATGTACATATGTCCTAAACAAACCAAAACAAGTAGAGAGGTCCCCCGGGCTAACCTCGTACGGAGATAGCTATAGGGGTAGACGATATGGGGCCCCGGTCTAGGGTTTCGTCGGAGGAAGACCACCGGAGCGTCGGAATCACATGAAAACTTGCATGTGCCCCTAGGATATGTGTGTGAGAGTGGTGCAAGGTTGGTAGGTGCCATGTGTAGGCCCCAGGTGTGACCTCCTTCCCGGACATGCGTTAACACTTAGTAAAATCGTGGATCTATACGTGGAAACTCCCGCCACGTCACAATCGGGGCCTAGAAAGTGGCAAAGTTGGACCAACATTTGCTCTCCATGTACATATGTCATAAATAAACCAAAACAAGTAGAGAGGTCTACCAGGATACCCTCGTACGAAAATATCTATAGGGGTAGACGATCTGGGGCCCTCGATCTAGGGTTTCGCCGGAGGAAGACCACCGGAGTGTTGAAATGAGATGAAAACTTGCATGTTCCCCTAGGATATGTGTGTGAGAGTGGTGAAAGGTTGGTAGGTGTCATGTGTAGGCCCCAGGTGTGACCCCCCTTCCCGGACATGCGTTAACACTTAGTAAAATCCTAGATCTGTAAGTGGAAACTCCCGCCGCATCACTACCGGGGCCTAGAATGTGGCAAAGCTGGCCCAACCTTGGCTCTACATGTACATATGTCCTAAACAAACCAAAAAAAGTAGAGAGGTCCACCGGGCTACCCTCGTACAGAGAAAGCTATAGGGGTAGACGATCCGGGGCCCTCGGTCTAGGGTTTCGTCAAAGGAAGACCGACGGAGCATCGGAATCACATGAAAACTTGCATGTGCCCCTAGGATACGTGTGTGAGTGTAGTGCAAGCTTGGTAGGTGCCATGTGTAGGCTCCAGGTGTGACCCCTTCCCGGACATGCGTTAAGACCTAGTAAAATCCTGGATCTGTACGTGGAAACTCCCGCCACGTCACAACCAGGGCCTAGAATGTGGCAAAGTTGGCCCAATCTTGGATCTCCATGTACATATGTCCTAAACAAACCAAAGCAAGTAGAGAGGTCCACCGGGCTACCCTCGTACAGAGAAAGCTATAGGGGTGGACGATCCGGGGCCCTCGGTCTAGGGTTTCGCCGGAGGAAGACCGCCGGAGCGTCGAAATCACATGAAAACTTGCATGTGCCCCTAGGATATTTGTGTGAGAGTGGTGCAAGGTTGGTAGGTGCCATGTGTAGGCCCCAGGTGTGACCCCCTTCCCGGACATGCGTTAACACATAGTAAAATCCTGGATCTATATGTCGAAACTCCCGCCGCGTCACAACCGGGGCCTAGAATGTGGCGATGTTGGCCCAACCTTCGCTCTCCATGTACATATGTCCTAAACAAACCAAAACAAGTAGAGAGGTCCACTGGTCTACCCTCGTACAGAGAAATCTATAGGGGTAGACGATCCGGGGCCCTTGGTCTAGGGTTTCGCCGAAGGAAGACCATCGGAGCATCGGAATCACATGAAAACTTGCATGTGCCCCTAGGATATGTGTTTTAGAGTGGTGCCAGGTTGGTAGGTGCCATGTGTAGGCCCCAGGTATGACCTCCTTCCCGGACATGCGTTAATACTTAGTAAAATCCTGGATCTCTACGTGGAAACTCCCGCCGCGTCACATCCGGGGCCTAGAATGTGGCAAAGTTTTCCCAACCTTGGCTCTCCTTGTACATATGTCCTAAACAAACCAAAACAACTAGAGTGGCCCACCAGGCTACCCTCGTACGGAGAAAGCTATAGGGTAGACCATCCAGGGCCCTCAGTCTAGGGTTTTGCCTGAGGAAGACCGTCGGAGCGTCAGAATCACATGAAAACTTGCATGTGCCCCTAGGATATGTGTGTGAGAGTGGTGCAAGGTTGGTAGGTGACATGTGTAGGCCCCAGGTGTGACCGCTTCTCGAACATGCGTTAACACTTAGTAAAATCCTGGATCTGTACGTGGAAAATCCCGCCGGGTCACAACCGAGGCCTAGAATGTGGCAAAGTTGGCCCAACCTTGGATCGCCATGTACATATGTCCTAAACAAACCAAAACAAGTAGATAGGTCCACCGGGCTACCCTCGTACGGAGAAAGCTATAGGGGTAGACGATCCGGGGCCCTCGGTCTAGGGTTTCGCCGGACGAAGACCGCCAGAGCGTCGAAATCACATGAAAACTTGCATGTGCCCCTAGGATATGTGTGTGATAGTGGTGCAAGGTTGGTAGGTGCCATGTGTAGGCGCCAGGTGTGACCCCCTTCCCGGATATGCGTTAACACTTAGTAAAATCCTGGATCTGTACGTCGAAACTCCCGCCGCGTCACAACCGGGGCCTAGAATGTGGAAAAGTTGGCCCAACCTTGGCTCTCCATGTACATATATCCTAAACAAACCAAAACAAGTAGAGTGGTCCATTGGGTTACCCTCGTACGGAGAAAGCTATAGGGGTAGACGATCCGGGGCCCTCAGTCTAGGGTTTCGCCGGAGGAAGACCGCCGGAGCGTCGGAATCACATGAAAACTTGCATGTGACCCTAGGATATGTGTGTTAGAGTAGTGCAAGGTTGGTAGGTGCCATGTGTAGGCCCCAGGTATGACCCCCTTCCCGGACATGCGTTAACACTTAGTAAAATCCTGGATCTGTACGTGGAAACTCCCGCCGCGTCACAACCGGGGCCTAGATTGTGGCAAAGTTGGCCCAACCTTGGATCTCCATGTACATATGTCCTAAACAAACCAAAACAAGTAGAGAGGTCCACCGGGCTACCCTCGTACGGAGATAGCTATAGCGGTAGACGATCCGGGCCCCCGGTCTAGGGTTTCGCCGGAGGAAGACCACCGGAGCGTCGGAATCACATGAAAACTTGCATGTTCCCCTAGGATATGTGTGTGAGAGTGATGCAAGGTTGGTAGGTGCCATGTGTAGGCCTCAGGTGTGACCCCCTTCTCAGACATGCGTTAACACTTAGTAAAATCCTGGATCTGTACATGTTCCTAAACCCATAGTAAAGTCCATTGGTAAACCCTCGTATGGAGGGTAGATTCGTGGGGCCCACGTCTATGGTTTGCTTGGAAAACAAGCACGAGAGAAAGAAAACTATATGGTAATAATATATTATAGTTTCTTATGTTTTAGTGGACACCAAATGATTTAGTTATAATATAGGTTTAAATATGAGAAAAAAACTGAATAAATATGAGACACGAAATATTTAAATATTTAAATTAGTAAATATATTTAAATAAATAGATTGAAACTGAAGAAAATATAAAAGAGAAAGAAATGTCAAAGCTTCGCTTACGGTGGCCGTTGACGTAGGGCTAACTAGATCGAGTGAAACTAAAAAAAATCAAAGCTACGCTGACGGCCGTAGGGCTAATTAGATCGTGTGAAACTAAAAAAGAAAACAATAAAAGCTACACCGACGGTGGCCGTCGACGTAGGTCTAACCTTAAATCAAGTGAAAGGGGCTGGCCGAACCGGACTAGCCCCGTACCCACTTCTCCCCTGCGATCCAGCCGCCACGACCTCGATCCCGCCACCACCTGCTCCTTCCCGAGCTTGGGGCCGCCGCTGCCTCCTCCTCCGGTAGCTCGCCGCAGTAGCACCCGACCCCGCCGCCACGACATCCTCCTCCCCGAGCTCGCGACCGCCCCTCCTCCTCCCGGAACTCGCCATAGTAGCCACACCGCACGGAGCCCCGAGCTCGCGCTGCCCTTCCCTCCACCCCGCGTAGCCGCCGCCACCGCACTCCCTCGCAGCACCGCCCCTCGCCATGTCTTGTTCCTCCCCGAGCAGCCACCTTCCTGCCGTGCCCCCCTCCCGACGATGCTTCCCCAGCGTAGCAGCCGCCTCCCTGCATCGCCCCCACGAGCGCTGCCCCTCCCTGTCCCGTCCCTCCATCGAGCCACCACCGGAGCTCCTCCCGCTTGCAAGTACTCACCCTTTTTTCTTTTTTTCAAGTTCTAGTCCAAATAGTGTAATTTAGTGTTAGTTAGTGTAGTGTAATTTAGTGTTAGTGTTAGTTATTGTATTGTACTTTAGTGTTAGTTAGTGTAGGGGAATTTAGGTTTAGGGTTTTAGAGTTCATATTGGTGCAGTAATTATTTTAGGGTTAGTCTCAATGTAGTAGTTTAGTAATTGTTAGTAATTGTTACATGAGTGTAGAAGTA
This sequence comes from Avena sativa, assembly GCA_916181665.1. Classification (NCBI taxonomy): domain Eukaryota; kingdom Viridiplantae; phylum Streptophyta; class Magnoliopsida; order Poales; family Poaceae; genus Avena; species Avena sativa. The sequence goes on along the minus strand of OV702297.1, from coordinate 461,456,961 downwards.
TGAGTCTGTCGAAATAGGAGTAGAAATTGTTTTAGAATTACAATTGTTAGTAGTTTGTAGAAATAGAAGTTTGTAGTATGTGAGTAGAAATAGGAGTTTGCTAGTAGTTTGTAGAAATAGTAGTTTGTAGTATGTGAGTAGAAATATGAATAGAATTAGAATTGCTAGAAATAGGAGTAGAATTAAAAATGCTAGAAACAGAATTAGAATTAGAAATGGAAATATAAATATAATTAGAAAGTGAAATATAAATAGAATTTAGTAAAATAGATGAAATTTGCTAAATAGATGTTGCATATTTAACCATTTGTTCATGTTTTTTGTAGCTACTGGAGGGTGAGCGGGGGGGGGGGGGGTGTTTTGACGACGGGGTCACGGATCATCTTTGACGATTTGATCACGCTCCGAGGGTGAGAATCCGTTCGCCTCTCTTGTACCTAGGTTTATTTTCGTGTTAGATCACCAAGTCAAGTCGCGTTACCTAGGCGTCATCCCGATCGTAAGCATTACACGGATTAATATGCATTAGTGGTCTCGCATATTAATAACTGTAACGCTTAGGGCTTTTACCGGGTAGTCGGTGGATTCGTAGTTGGGTATGGTTCTCCCTAGCTCTACCTCGATCCGAGACAGGATTTCGGCAGCGCCTCCTCGTTGTTCTCCGGATGCATATTCTCTCGGCTTTTTGTCGAGACGTGTATTAGGAGAGCAGCGGGGAGGTGCTGCCAAAATTCTGCTCGGATCGGGGTAGAGCCAGGGAGAACTTACCCAATCTACGGATCCGGCGGCTGGTTAGGACCCTCTTTTCCTATTAGACATGTAGGTTGATGCATGCGTAAAAATATGAAGCATTTAATCTCCTGTTTGATACAAAATGCTATATTTGTTGTTTGGTTCCCAACAAAGCAGAAGAGGATGGCTGATAATGGGTGGATGTACAGTGGCCATATTAGTGCGACTAATAAAACAGAAGAGTGGACATGGAACACTCATTTGTTAGTGAATGAGTTAGCGCGTGGTTCGAAGGCAATAGTTCGGGCACTTTGTCCCTACACTCTTTGCAATAAGCGTCATCGTCAGGGAAAGGATGAGATGTATAGACACCTTCTGCAAGGTGGGTACATGCCTCACTATGTCACATATGTCGACTTTTCTCAGTATGAACGTGACAGAGGTGAGGTTATGTGGCAGCGGCTCAATGGCAATGAGAACGATGGGATTAGAAACTAGCTAGATGATCTCATCGATGCCGACCAGCCGGATTTGCCACCTCCACGGGATGAACCAACAGAACCGGAGGAACCGCCAGAACTGGAGGAACCGGAGCCAACCGTGAAGGCCCTCTTTGATATGATGGCAGCGGCTAAGAGGCCTCTGTACGAGGGTGCAAAGATTTCTCAGCTCGATGCCATCTCTCAATGTCTAGCCGACAAATGCCAGCACTCCGCCACCCGTGCTCACTTTGAAGCTAACCTGAGAACATGTGGTAACATGTTGCCCAAAGGGCATTGTCTGCCTAAAACCTTTCACGAAACAAAGAGACTTATGAATGAGCTCAACATGGATTACGAAAAGATAGATTGCTGTCCAAAAGGTTGCCTTTTGTTTTGGAAACAGTTTGCGGATGACAAGTACTGCTCCATTTGTGGGTCCTCTAGGTATGATGAGGTAAAGGGAAAAGATGGTCAGATGAGGTAGTCGACTGTCGCTACAAAGATTCTTCGGTATCTCCCATTCATCAAAAGAATCCAGTGGCTTTACTTGAGGGAGGAGACTGCCAAACAGATGACATGACACAAGAAGGGGAAGAGATACGAGGACGAGCACGGACGGAAGAAGATTGGACATCCATCTGATGGTAAGGCATGGAAGAACTTCGATGACAAATACCCTAAGTGGGCAGAAGAGGCTCGGAATGTCAGAATTGTGATAGCAACAGATGGCTTCAACCCATATGGTTTGTCGACGGCCGTGTTGATGTCTACGCACTTCTATTCTTGTAGATAGTTGTTGGGCCTCCAAGTGCAGAGGTTTGTAGAACAGCAACAAGTTTTCCCTTACGTGGATCACCCAAGGTTTATCGAACTCAGGGAGGAAGTGGTCAAAGGTATCCCCTCTCAAGCAACCCTGCAATCAAGATACAAGAAGTCTCTTGTGTCCCCAACACACCCAATACACTTGTCCGGTGTATAGGTGCACTAGTTCGGCGAAGAGATAGTGAAATACAAGTGGTATAGATAATTATAAGTGGTAACGGTGATAGAAAATAGCTTGATGGTGTGGAAAAGACTAAAGTAAAACTGAAATAAAGATAGAAGCAAGCAAACATGTAATGGATCTAATAGAAAACAGTGTTTCAGTGCTTAGAAACAAGGCCTAGGGATCATACTTTCACTAGTGAACACTTTCATATAAATATATTCCTCTTTATGATACTACGTTGAACTACTCTCCGGTTGGACACTCTAATCCATGGTAGGGCTATAACAACAGTCCTCAAAGTTCGCTTTTCCCATCTAGATAACCCGACACTGTCACCTTGAGTACTAGATGGTTCCAGCAAACACCACAATTTCATAGAAACATCCAACTCCAAATATAACTCATAACAAGTATTTGTAATCTCTAGCCTAAGTGCCACCATGGTGTGCACACTGTCAACTTCACACACATGGGGAGATCAGAGATCTATTAAAGCACTTGAGTAGCAAGGTAGATCTATAGATTACAAGCTCATGATCTCAATAAGATCATGCTTAGAGACAGAGATGAACACGTAGCTACCGGTAGAAACCTTAGCCTCGAGAGAGAACTACTCCCTCCTCATCATAGGAATCAGCAATGGTGATGGAGATGGTGGTGGAGATCGATGGAGATGGCTCCAGGGGCACTTCCCTGTCCCGGCAGGGTGCCGGAACAGAGACTTCCTGTCCCCCGAATCTCCCCTTCGGTGGCGGCCCCGCTGTGGAACTTTTCGTGGATTTCTGATTGACCATTTAGGGATTATACATCGGGAGGCTTCTTATAGGCGAAGAGGCAAGGTCGGTGGGTGGCTAGGGGGCCCACACCACCTGGTGGCGTGGCTAGCGCTAGCCCGCGCCACCATATGGTGTGGCCACCCTCTGGCCCCTCTCTGTCTCGTCTTCTGGTTCCATGAGTCTTCCGGTAAAATATCGACTTTGGCTTTTGTCCGGTCCAATTCCGAGAATATTGATTTTCTGACTTTCCTGGAACCAAAAATAGCAGAAAACAGGCAACTAGCACTGTGGCACTTGCTAATATGTTAGTCCAAGAAAGTGTATAGAAAGTACTCCAAAGTTGGAACAAAACACAAGAATTAGATAAAACAAAGCATGGAACATCAAAAATTATGGATACGTTAGCAACGTATCAACATCCCCAAGCTTAACTCCTTCTCATCCTCGAGTAGGTAAGTGATAAAAAGAAAGAATAATTTTTGAGGTGACATGCACCATCATAAACTTGATCAAAGTATTTGTAAAAAATTCAAAGCTGGGATCATAGTACTTCAATCATAACATGAAAAATAAAGTTCTAGCAATAAGACAAAGCAAGTATTGTTGCAACATGAAAAGGCACAAACAAAAGATTCATGAATAGCAATGATTTGCAAGACGTTTGTTTGTTTCACATAAAGAAAACATAGCATAGTAGCATTCAGCTTGTCTCTCATAGAGTAGCAAATATAAATGCATAGGACACCTTCAAAGTTTATAAGAGTGACTAGATACAAGTAGTTTAAAACGGGCAATACCAAAATTATGCATCAATCAACAAGTCTTGGGACAATGCACATAGAACTAAGAATGACGACTATGCTCTCAAAGTAGGTGCATAAAGATAGAAGGTGGAGACTCAACATAAAAGTAAAAGAAAGTCCTTCATAGAAGGAAGCAGGGATTCAAGTTTCATAAAGAGCTTCCAAAAATTATGGTACTTATTAGCTTTCAGCTCTCATTGCCCCTATCATAAGCATCTTGTAGTGATTAAGGTTAAAGTGAACAAACTATTGAGTATATGCTTGATGAAGTATAAGTTAGAAATCTCATGTCCCTTGAATACGAGGGCCGCTCCTCATGCTATTCAAGTTTAGTCACCGGTAAGTTCTTGTCATTGTAAGTACATGTGTATCATAGAGAACCGCCAATGGGGTATCCTTTGCCCGATGATACGGAAGAATCCCCATATCAAAATGACAAGGCAAGAAGACAACGAGCATCTCAGCAATCTTCTTATTTAACATGGGAATATGGTGCTTTTTTCTCTCTTTCCTCTTTTCATATATCTCTTTTTTTCTCTTTTCTTTTTCTCTTTTCTTTTTCTCTTTTTTTCTTAATATCTGACTCTTTTTTATAAGAAGAATGCTTCATAGACAGCTCATTATGGTTACGCTGCAGGTTTCCACCATGACAGCATGGATTAGACCAGCGGCCCAGGCATTTCTCTAACACATATACATAACTCCATGGACTTACAAGCTCCCCTTTCATTTCACACCGACGACATCCATAGACAAAAGAGCATGATATCAACTAGGTACAAAGTACAAGTGCAATGTTGAAAGCGTTCCCCATGACAGCATGGTTCTGCTAATCCCCAACAAATAAGTGCAAGCATATACAACATAGACGACATAATGGTTCAAGTTTATTAAGGGCAAGAAAAGTAAAGTGTGCAATCAAGTTCGTGAGAGCTTTAATCACTAGTTTTCTCATAACAAGTTTAATTCGGAAGGTAGATAAAAACATGAATATACTTGGAATAGCATAAGCTAATAGGTAGGTATGGTATACTCTTTGGAATAACTTGGTTTAAGTAATTGGATGCATGAGTGGAACTCATACTTGGTTATGGAGGCTAGCAAAAGACTGGGAGCGACAAACTAAGAGAGCAATAATGGCCATAATCATGCAGAGCGACAAAACATCATTGATCAAAGCATAAAGTGATACTACAAGTTGAAAACTAAAGGATCATAAAGGCTATGGTGACTTGGGATAGTCATACATGGTGTGAGCATGTGCCAAGTCAACCCAAATAAAGCATCAAAGGAGAATACCACAATACTATGCTTTAATATGCTAACACAATGCATGATCCTTCCAAGGCACATTAAGCAATCTCAATTGTTTATAACAAGTTATGCTACAACAAAGAATACTAAGCATAAAGCCAAAACAATATCAAGCATGGTATGACAAAGCATAGGCCACAGTCAAAAACAAGCTCTCTTTACCACTTAAGCATGAACTTTTCCTACTCTTTTCCAATCTAAACCAAACTATTTGAAAACCAATGCATGAAAAAGGGGGTCCAACCAATTTATTCAGAAAACTAAGAAAACAAAGCAAACGAAAAACCAAAACGAAAACGAAAAATAAGACGCTCCAAGAACAACACAACTGTGCATAAAACAATAAAAATGAAGTGTTTGGAAGAAACCTGCAATTTTTATTGATGAAGAAGGGGATGCCTTTGGCATCCCCAAGCTTTGATGCTTGTAATTCTTGGATATTTCTAGGGGTGACATGCGTGGCATCCCCAAGCTTGAGCTTTAGTCCATTCTTCATCTCATTACATCATTCCTTCCATACACCTAAAATTTTCCTTCATACAAAACTTCACACAATCTTTATTAGCAACATTAGTGCACTCAAGATAATTGGTTTATTAGGTTCAGTTCTAACACCAATAAAACTTCCATTAAAACACTAGCTACTGTAGTACTTCCCTCAAAAAGCTCAATTCCCCAAAAGAACTCAAAAAGGAACCGACAAAAAGCAAATGCAAATAATGGCAGAAATCTGTCAAAACAGACCAGCAGGTAAAAACCAATTTTTTAGAAGACCTTCTGTTGATCAAATCGAAAAGTATTGAACTAACTAAAGTTAGATAACGACCTGGGGCAGAAGCACAAAAATTCACGCCTCAAAACGACATACAGAGATTTTACACGAATTTTTACGGTGAAGCACAAAAATCTGTTTCGGGACAGCAACTTTCCCAAGCATTACTTCTCTCTCATTAGAGGTAACTCTTGGCAAAAAAAGCAAATAAAAAGGATAAGGAGCGGTTATTATAGATGTAATAACTTCCAAGACTCATCTAAAGCTTTTGGGTTATCTCCTAATAAGTACTTTTCTTTAACGCCTTTAAGTTAGGCATGACAGTTTGAGAAGATGCTCACATAAGAAATATGAATTGAAGTAAAAGAGAGCATCAAGTAGCAAATTCAAAGCATATTTAAGTCTAACCCACTTCCTATGCATAGGAATCTTGTAAAGAAACAAGTCATGAAAGTACAAAGCAACAATCATAGTAAAGCAAAACAAGTGCAACTTCAAGACTTTCAACATAAAGAGGGGAAACTTAATATTGTTGAGATACATAAAACCATGTTTCCCTCTCTCATAATAACTTCCAGTAGCATCATAAATAATATTAACAGTATAAATATCACATAAAACATTCTTATCATGAGCCACATGCATATAATTATTACTCTCCACATAAGCATAGTTATTCTTATTAATTGTGGTGGGAGCAAATTCAACAAAATAGCTATCATTATTATTCTCATCACCATAATCATCAAATATAGGAGGCATATTGTAGTCATAATTAATTTCCTCCTCAATAGTTGGTGGACTGAAAATATCATATTCATCATTGTAATCATCATATATTGGAGGCATAGTATCATCAAAGTAAATTTTCTCCTCCGTGTTTTGGGGACTAAAAGATCATTTTCATAAAAACTAGCTTCCCCAAGCTTAGACTTTTCCATAGCATTAGCAATAATAGTGTCCAAAGAATTCATACCTAAAAACATTGCTATTAGCATGCAAATAAAGTTCCATATGTTTTTTAATTTTCTCTTCAAACACTTCATGTCCTAACTCAAGATAAATACTATAAAGCTCTCTAATTTTGTTGTTGTTTTCCATTAAGCTTCACTAGTGAAAGCAAGAAACAAAAAGAAAAAATTGCAGAATCTAAAGGAAATAACTTCGAGCACTCACACCAGAGGATGTGAGTACCTATTACCTTACCTCCCCGGCAACGGCGCCAGAAAATAGCTTGATGTCTACGCACTTCTATTCTTGTAGGCAGTTGTTGGGCCTCTAAGTGTAGAGGTTTGTAGAACAGCAGCAAGTTTTCCCTTAAGTGTATCACCCAAGGTTTATCAAACTCAGGGGGGAAGTGGTCAAAGGTATCCTCTCTC